>OY813000.1:24686661-27236661 GCA_963681545.1 Germaria angustata
TTTTGAAGGACGTCATTTTTACTGCGTCCAAAAATCCAATAGTGCATTTTTCAACATCCTTAGGAAGTCAGGTTGAAAAAATTATAATCAAGAATATGAAACATTTCTATAAATTCGCGAAGCCCGATTATAAAATACTTTATTTTTTATAAATTTACATGAAAACCGTATTTTGTTGTCGATCAGTCAATGATAAAATTGCTTTCATAAAAAAAAATCTTGACTACATACATTTATTTCCAGGTGTAATTATTCTTCTTTATTTGCCAATCCGTATTCGGATATTAGCGATCATACAACTAATTTACTTTATTTATTCAGCTATAGAGAGTTGTCTATTTTTGGCTGCCCTCAGAAGACTTCTTTCTTCTTGTTGACCTGTCCATTCTTGAAAGTTTTTTCAACCATGTCATTTCTCTTCCTCTCGGACGTCTTCCTTAAATTTTAGCCTGTATAATGGTTTGGGGAATTCTGTATTTTTCATTTCTCATTATGTGTCCCAAATAAGATGTTTTCCGTGCTCTTATATTTCTTATTATTTCACGTCCTACATTCATACTTCTCAGTACTTCTTCATTCGTAACGCGGTCAGTCCATAGGATCTTTAATATTCGCCAAGTCTAATTTAATAAAAAAATATATAAAACTCAACGAAGACAAAATCGGTTAATGGGAATCAAAAAAGATCCTGAAAAGTTTATGTTAAAATCATTGAAAAAGATCCGAATTCGTACTACTTCCGGATCCTAATCGTAGCATTTTGCATGCCTTCTTTTTTACTGGGATGATTTATATAAGATTCCTTTATTCGATGCCGACTGTGGGTGTGCTACTCAGTAGTTTAATGCTTCTAACTTTTAAGCCAACAAATAAAAGCAAAATACCGTGAAATCAAGATCGTTATTTTCGTATATTCTTAAAGATCAAACAATTTATTTTGCTGTGGCATAAAAAATTTCCGTATATTTAAAAATTTTAAAAAAATATAAAATCTTAAAGAACTTGTTAACCGTTCTCAGGTTTAGCAGAGAAATTATCAATTTAGTTTTGATTTGAAATTTTATAAATCACAAGTTCGAAACTAGAGATACGATCATTTACCAACGAATGCAGTGTTCTCAAGAACATGCGTGCAGATTAATTTATTTAAAAAAATACATATATTTATTTTACTTGACAGATGGAAAATGTTGTTAGCTTTTCGTATTAAAAACTATTTGAAATGTGACTACCACTATATTATTTGTTTAAATTTTATAAATAAACAACTAGTATTATACCCACAAAAAATCATTTGTTGGACGGCATTGTTTTTCATCTACTACAAGAGTTTGCAAAAAAATTAGTATTGGAAACTTTTTTAAATTTAATATCTTAAATTTCACTCTGTTTACTGAGATAAAACAAACAAACAATTTAAGAAATAAGAGATGAAGTCAAAATAAGAAGAGAGTTTTTCCCGTATTATCGTTTTTGATCTATAATAATATTTGGAATCTATATGATTAATAACACTTGAAAAATTTAGATTTTTATTAAACAAAAAAGAAAAAATATATAAAAATTGTATGCATGTGTACGGATGTATGTATGTATGTACGAGTATATACTTTAATTTACTGTAATTGTGGGTTTTTAAAGGCTGCGGCAGAGCCAGTAGAAAGAGAGAGAGAGAGTGAGAGTGAGAGTAATAAAAAATTTTATTCAACCGTTGGCTGGTGTTTAGACTTCAGTTAACGTGTTTTTAATTGTTAATCGAATATTATAAGTTGGCATTAACGGTTCGCGTGTGGAAATTTTGTTTTTCATAAAATTAAAAACAAAAAAACAGTAGAAATGTTACTAAAAGCTTAAACATTTGCACGAAATTTAATTTTGAATATTAATGGAAAAAAGAAAGAAAAATATTCAAGTTTAAATGAAAATAATAGTAAAATAAAAAGGAAAAATTTCAAATATAAACGAATATAACCGCATAACAGTAAAAAGATTATAATTTTAAATTTCAATATTTTAGTCAACACACGAAAAAGTGAAAGTTTTTGAAATAAATCAAAACAAACAAAAAAGAAACATAAAAAAAATCTATATTTTTCTTTATAAATAGAACATTTAGCAATAATATTTATATAAAATATAATTTTGTGGGAATGCAACATAAATATACAGTTTATTTTCAACGTTATAATCAAACCGTTTTCTGTTTGATTTGCTAGGATTTGATTGATTTGTGCTATTCGTTTTTTATTATAATTCTAGCTAAAAAAATCCTCTGTATTACTCACCTACAAAACCCCTACATTAAGGTTTACAAAATTTATATTATTTTCTTTTTGAAATGGTCAAAATCGATTTTACAATTAAGTACTTTTTTTAAATAAATATTTAATAACATGTTGCGATTGATGACAAAAACGCAATTGTTTGTTTAAAGAAAGAGTTGCCATTGCAATACGATTATGGGTGCACATCGTTCCTTTGGTGCAACATAGACATATCTAAAAAATCCAAAAAAAACCGCCATTGAGGAAGAAAGTATTTCTCAATATCCTCTTTATATATACGAAAAATAATCACAATCATATTCATATCTGAAGCTAAATGGGTTATACCAAAAAAAAAAAAATGTCGATAAGGTCTTTAAATTAAGCTATAATTAAATGCAATAACAGTCATATCTCAAAATGTATGAAAAAAATTAAAATTATAAGGCATATGATGAAAATCTATCGGTTTTGAGTTGTGTGATAAAGTTTGTTCGATTTTGAGAATACATTTTTGACCTAATTTCTAAGTATTCTAAAGTACTCGTATATAGCAGCCAGTTGACATTACGTTAATTCTCTTGCTTTTTACTTTTACAAAGAATAATGTGAAATTGAATAAAGTATTATTCTTAAAATAGACAACCTCAAAACAATCGCTCTGAATTCGATCGATTTCCATCTCATATGTACTATTTATCTGAAATTAAATAAAAGTTATACCAAAAAAGTTTCAATATGAAAACTAATACTTGAAGAAAAAAAAACCTTAATCGCGTTTTGTCAAGTTCGATCGTTATTATTTTATTATTTTTTGAGATATGACTATATCGCATATATCGCATTAAAGGAGAGCATGCATATACATATTATGTACATGCATATATTTTCATAAAAAAAAATGTGATGGTTTATTAACTTCGAATTGTTATTTCAACTCTGCGCAATAAACACAAAAAATTCTAAAATTTATTCTCAGCTCGTTGATCATTACCCTGCCGTTATTGTTTAACTGTCATTGTTTTTTTTAATACTGAAATATGCACTTAAAACTGTAAAACAATTGTAGATAGTCTAAATTGATAAACTAGAAAAATGATTACATTTTAGAGTGCAAACTTGTTTAAGGCCATAAACAATTGGAAAAAAAAAATTCGAATTTCTAGCGATAAGGCGGCATTTATGGTATTATCGTTAAAACATTTACATACATATGATATACATAGAAGGAACATTTTTAAAGAAATTATTTTATATTGAAATTTATTATTAGGTGCTAACCAAATCATCAGTGAACTTTAACCGTTTTATAAGTATTCAATCTCGTATTTTTATATAAAAACCAACATATACAATATGAGAATTTAATTACATATATAAACTATATAAACATAGTAGTCTTAAATAAAAATAAAGCATATCGAATAGAAATCGTTTGTTGTGCATTTTGTATTCAGACATTCTAAGCCCACTAAGATTATATAAATTTTTTTATTTTTCATATATGATTGAATTCTCATATTGTATATGTTGCTTTTTGTATAAACATACCAGGTTGAATACATATAAACTGTTTAAAGTTCACTGATGGCGATATATTAACAGGGAAACCAACAACAAACAAAAAGTTTTTGAAACTCTAATTCTTTGAAATTATTTTATGATTATAAAAACGAACTTATTAGTAATTGCAGGAAGAAAAAAAAGCTATGTAGAAGTTTCATTTATGTAGATGCGAACCACTCCTGTGACTGGTGTGAATCACATGAACTTTTTGTTTCGATCTCTTAGGGTGTAAAAATAAATAATGTTTTGCGTAATTGCTTGACAACTTTTAATTTATAAAAAAAAAAACAAAGTAGAAATTTAATCTTAAAGAACAGTCAATCATAAATATCGGTTTTCCAGAGTTTTGAGTCTAGCACGTGTTAATGATTTCACCTTGAATAACTGTACTGCGCTATATTTGCGTGTGACAGTTTTTGTGAGCTTAACGGCTTCCTATACAAGGTCGAAGCATTTGCCTCAGGTAAAGGAGGTAACCTGGCAATATGAGTGTTGACAACAATACCGCCATTTAAATTACAAGTCACAAAAAAGCTGAAATTCTGAAACTCAAGTAGAAGTTGCGCAATATTGATGGAAAATTTAAAGAAATTTTATGCTAGATTTAACTAAAGAAATAATTTTTGTTTATTTGACCTATCCTTTTTTTCGTGGGCGTGATTACATCAAGTGTGAGTACATTTATATAATCAACTGCACCAAAAAATTGCCTCATGTTTGAGTTTGATAATTAAGGACTTTCTTTGTTTAGCTGGTTTATGTACATGTTAGTGAAAAGTTACTCACAATTCCATCTCTGGCATTAAACACAATATTCTACCATATAAATAAACCGCTTTTATTGTTTTATTAATTAATGTAGATAATGAATGTGGTGCTTAAGGAAAATTTGAATGAGATGTTACTTGTAACTTTATTAGGGTATTTTGAACGTAAACTTAAAAAGTATAGAACTCTGTACAACATATTTTATTAAATGCAAGAAGCAAGAACAGATGATTATTATATTTTCTTTTTTTTAACATTTTGCTATACAACTGAAAATTACTTTGTCTTCAGTGCTTGTAAAACAAATTTCAATTTCTTTATAAATTAATAATTCTTTCCAAGTGTTTTTGTAAACATATTTCATATTTCTAACGTGTGTATCGTTTTTCTTAATTTCTAAAAATAATATTATTTATTTCTTAAAAAAAGTAAAACAGTAAAAAAACCTAAACTGCGTTTTTGTCTTTAAAGTTTCTTTACGCTCTACATAGTTTTAATGAAAAACGATTGTGTACATTTTCTATGATTTGCTAACATGCTTTAAATTAATTATTAGTTTTGTTTGGAAAACAAAATATGTAACGAAAAAATAAAAATAAAAAACAATTATTTTCAGTTCAATAATATTAAGAAAACTATATACAATGTATTTCTTTGAGTGTATTGAATTTTTGGCGGTTGTTTTGATTTGTTTAAATAGAAAAGAAAATGCTGCTGGCAGAGCTATTTTATGAATGTATGTACATTCATACATACATATGTATGTACATATAGTGTGTATTTGTTCAATTTGTATGATTTGGCTTAAGTTTGATTTAATTGTTTAAAAATTGTCTATTGCCACCACCATGTTTAGGCACATGTTTTGTATTCTATTGTCCATTTAAATTTTTCTCACCCTGTTATTGTTTGTTTTGAGAATAATATATACAATACATACATATCTATAAACATATACATCCATCTATACGTCTAATATTACCATTAAATTAAAAGAATGTCAAAGTTAATTATTTTAAAATTTTAGAATTTCATTTTGATACCTTGTTATATTAAATGGAGAATAGAAATGTTGTGTATGGCATGTACATAGTTATGTTATATATAGAAATTATGTTCGGCGGCCACTATCTATGTTCATTCATTTTCTGCTTAAATTTCTGTGAAATCAAACCCCAAGCTACACTCCAATCTAAAACTTTATTTATTTTTTAATCTGCCCATAACTGCAATAGCCAATATTTCGAATTATGGGACAAGCAAACCTTTTCAAACAAAAAAATATTTTTATAATCGGCCCATAAATGGAGAAGTTACGCGATAATCATTATTTCGGGCGGGATAACTTTGCGTCCGACTTCAAAAAAAAAATTAAAGTCTATTCACAAATGATAAAGTTATGTGTACAAACGTAAAAAAAAGTAAAATACGAATTTATAACCTCATTTTTTGAAGTCGGTTAAAAACAAAATATAAGTCTTTTTTTTCTTAATATCATGTTAAATTAATGATTAAATCTCAATGAAAATTTTGCTAACAATTAGTTCAATAAATGAGTCGAAATCATTAAGATTTTTTTTTTCAAAGTTGCGTTTAAAGGAATTAACGATGATATAGAAACATCGGACGTCGATAATAATAACCGAGAAACTTTATGATAAAAATATATATTTTGTATCGTATATCAGTTTTATTAGTTATTACATAATTTTTTTCTTTGACTGGCCTTCGTAGACTAGTAATTACTATACTAGACTCGTAGTGCGAAGGTCGCAGGTTCGAATCCTGCCGCAGAACTTTTGCAGTTTGTGTTTGATAACTAAAGGGAGCGTACAACAAGCCTTCACTGGCTTAAGTGTATGTCGTATGACATGGGCTATCACACCCCTCCAATCAACCTAACCTAACCTATTAATTTTTTTTTTAATTTTGATTCAATTAAGTTGTATTTTTCAATAACAACGCATATAATTTCTCTTTGTCGAAAGGTCAAAAATATTTAAAGAATTTTAATAAATTGATATTAACCTAAACCAAAATAAAATAAATATTCGGGAAATCGATTTTAAATCAAAAAAAAAAAAAAATGTGATTGATGTACTTATGACTTTCGTTTTGGTTTTATTGAAAATAAGATGCAATTTTTATACGTTTTTTCTCAAATCGTATTGTAAATTTCTTTAAAAATTTCTTAAATTGTCCATATCTCATGATGTCATTTTTCACAAGTTGACAATTTTAAAAAATTAGCTCAAAAAAAGTTTACAAAATCGATTGAAATTCATTACACTTTATAAAAACGTTCGTTTTGAAATCGACCGTTTTCAATCACATACCCGAATTAATATAGAATCTATAATTCTGCTGTTTATACAATAAGATAATTTGGCAACACTGCTTTGCCACCACTTGACTTTTAAGCGTTTTATAAGTGATGACAACAAATAAATATAAAATTCAGACATTTTCTAATTCTCCGACAAATGCTAGTGACTCATCGCGAGCAATATTCGAAATACAATAAAATGTCTGGCGTAAAAAATAATGCATTAGACATATTTCCACACATGTTTCTTTTTAAACAGTTTGAAAGGAAATTTATACATACGTATGGTATGTATGTGTGTATGAATGTATGTATGTATGTATGTGGAAAAAGAATAATAAAGGAAGCTGTTAAATAAACAGCCATTCCTTCAATTGGAACAGAAAAATCATAATGTGTTTGTGGTTTTCCGATGAGGACACACACATGTGGAATGAGTAAATCAAAGGACAAAGATTGAATAGGGAATTCCTCAAGAAATTTTTAACTAAAGACGAAGAGAAAGGCATTAGGTCTTTAGCTATCTATATCCTGTGAATAGAAAACACTTGACTTATATACATACATGTACAAACATATGTATGTACATATGTATTTATGAATATACATATGTATGTATGCATGTGTTTATATAAAAAAAAAATTATGAAATTTTTATATTGCTTTTCTCGTCTGGCTAACTAACAAACTAGATTAAAGGCAACAAGCTGTACAAAGAAGTTGACGAATAAGTGGTTCACAGCACTAAAGAGGTTATGATTTTATATATGTATGTATGTATGTACATATAATAATTTATTTTGTGTCAAGGAGCGCGTGCTGCTTGTAGACTCAATAACAAATACAGGCACCTGGGCAATGGTTAAAATAAAGAAAAGGAAAACTTATTACATGCAAACATACGTATGTATATACATACATACATATGTGCATATTCGTGCATAGATACATAAACCGTACCCTGTCATCAGGGGGAAGAATATTTGTTGAGACACACGTGCGTATTAGGAATATGTTGCTCTCTGAAATTAAAATATTAAAACCTGCTCAGCATATACATATATGTATTACATGCCGAGAGTAATGAATTCTCAATTTCACACCTCATAATTGAAATTAATTAAAGGTTTTGATGCGGCATTGTGAAGGATATTTTATCCAAACTTCTTCAGGACATGTAGCACATGATCTTAAAGGAGTTAAGCAAAAAAGATTACCAAATTTTCTTGAGGCCCTCGTAGATATGTACAAAGTATTATTTAAAAATAAATTTACCAATAAAAATATTTCCATCCACCCTATTTACAATATGTATCCTTTTTAGGATAACAAGTAAATTTGATTAATTAAAAATGTTATTGAAATTGTATGATGTTATGTTTTACATTTAATTATTTTTAAAAAGTGCCTTACGTTCCATTTTAAGAGAGTTGGATGTATTCCTCACATGGAAGTTACTCTTGATGTGTGAACAGAATGATAAGTTCGTAACTATTATTTGTTTCTAATTATATATGTTCTAGTTTTTTTCATCGTCTTATTTTAATTTATAAACTTAATTTATATTTCAAGCTTAAGGTCTCATCTTCAGTTTATCCTGAAGATGGTACTTGATGAGTACCGAAATATCGATTAAAAAATTAAAAGATTTAAGCTTGAAAAATAAATTAAGTTTATAATTATAATTATAACTATAGAATATGTGGCAATTTTATTTATGCAACTGACGCATTTTTCTCCCATAGTCTTCATGTGACTAAATTTTTCTTCAAGGTATCCCTTTCATCTAATTACATATGTACATGTTTCGCAGTTACGCAGAGCCTTCAAACTAATTTAATATTAAGCTTAAAGAGATACATGCATATGTACATAAGAGAAGCTTTAAATCGATTTTATCCTTTATAAAAATATTTGTGGAAAAGAAAGCTTATTAAAATTAAGTTTGACAATCGATGCGAATAAATCCGAAACGTAGTAATTATAACGGAATGTCAAATCAAACAATTTCCAATATCTTTAAATGAGCAGTTCAATTTCCAATATCTTTATATGTACATGAGGCAGCAATTGAAATAAGTAGCCTGATTTTCCTATTAAAATTTCCTGCTTTACTTTTTTAAATTCGCAATTTTTGTTGGAAATTGCATTTACTTAAATTACCAACACTGGTTTATGTCGTCATACGGAATTCCGTTGTTTAATAGTCACGTTTATTATTGTTCAGAGAAATATTCATTAAATCTAAGGAAATAAATTTTTGTGGCATTTAAAAAAAGGTACTTTGCTAAAAAAATTAAATTTCAAACAATAAATTTAAATTAATACATATTTTAATTGTAATAGAATTGCCACACATACTCGTATATCTTCTATCTATATATTTAATAAGCAAGGCGATTTTACGCCCAATTGTACGCGATTTTTGAAATCCCTTTGGGGAGCTCTACGTTGTTTCATGGCGAATATTTCGTGTTCTATAAAATCGTTTTATTTGACAATGAAACTCTACGATCTCAAAGCGGAAAAATTCCTATTTTTATATTTTCTTGCACGTATTAGTTGCAACTTTACACGCTCATACCTTTCAAAATACTAAATCGATTATAATAAAATATAGTTTGTGCGGCCAAGCCGAAATTTCGGACATCCCAAATGGGAGGATTATTATTTTTTAAAAGCCCCAAAATGATATGGGCATCAAATTAATGGAATTTCTGAGAAGTGCAATCAATGTGAAATGAAATCACTCTAACCACCATATGTTGAACGCTCCCAAAAATATATAAAAGTAGAAATATTCACGAACTCCTAGTGAACCTCGATCAACCATATACATATGAATATGGTTGATCGAACGAAAACTTATTACACTTCTTTATCGCCAACTATTAATAATTTGCCTTGGAGAATTAAAATTTCCAACTTGAACTTTCACCACTTTCAAAACAAACGTCTATTTGAAAACTTATCTTAATCATTGCTCTTAAAAATTTTACACGGCTCTTCCAAAAAAAAAAATCACTTCATTTTCGTTACTGTGTCATAATTGTATAATTTCAATCCTGTTAGTTACTTTTTTGCATATTTTTTAAGAAAATTACCAAGTTAAATAGATGGTTGCGTGTGCTTGCATCTTGCAGTGATATTGAAAATTTGATGTTATCACTCGCACAATTTGCTAAATAAAAATGAAGCATGTTTTATTCATGCAACTAATGAAAACTCAACAATGTGATTCATATGATCAAATGAAATCTTTTGGGATCATAATCAATTCAATCTAATCCTCCATAGACATTTGTTTACTTTTTTTTGGAAGTTAAAAACCGGAAAAAAATTGAGATTCTGTACGGAATATATTCAGCAAAAGCAAAAAAATAAGGGTATTGGTTGTAGTTGTTGCTAATGTCTGTGGGGTGTAATTAGAGATTTGTTATTTATTTTCAACATGTTTTAGTTGAACAAAACAAATTATATACATATTTACATATTTATAGCCCATATGATTTACTTTAATATAAGTATGAGTGTATGTATGTTTTGAGGGGAGGATGTTTAAAACATAATTGCCAATTATTTGAGAACTAGAGTTTGAAAAAATAATATATAATTCAGATTAAAAAAAGGTGCAGTATTATTCAAATTAAAATGCAGTATTCAAATTTAAAAAAAAGGGCAGTATTGGTCACGGGAAACCAGTGTGGATTGGGAAATTAAATACCTGAAAAAATAGAAAAATAACTAAATATGCTGCTTGTATATAATTTTCATATGTATGTTTCTTAAAGTAAAAATTTCGAAATATTTCTAGAAAATGTTTTACTAAAGTTCGTTTTAGAACAAAAAAAAAATGAAAAAAATCTCTTACTCATGGGAAATATTCCCATTTCTTTTTTTTACATAAAATACGGGTAGCAGCGTCAGACAGTGCACCATCAGATTTGTGAAATAAAACTATCCAATTAATAATTTCAAGACTAGATAAAACACATTGACTTGTAGTTATGCGCGTATGTATGTACATATATATGTATGTATGTATGCATGTATATTATGAAGAAAATTATTTTTAATTTTCTTTCAACCCCGTATGGAAATAACAATGTCCTCTCTTTCGTGAACACAAAAGCAACCCTGCTCTATGAGACTTATTTTCTCTGGCTCTCCGTTTATGAAAGCCAAGCATAGTAAGTACACACACACGCGCATAATTAAATTAAATTGTGACAACAACAACAAGATGAGAAGTTTTAAATTTGTATATCATGCCAAGGATGGAACTTGTAATTTTGAATTGTAATTGAAAAAGGTACAGCTTCTTAAAAGATTTCGATTTCCTTATTTTATGAAAAATTATAGTATACCATAAAAACAATCTCCAAAAATTACGCAATTTTAAAGATCCATTCTAAATTTACATACTGCTAAGATCTACTACAGGGGCAATTGGCGTTTAAGGCTCGACATAAAGCTGGGTTTTCGCAAGCCAGAACTGTTGCAATTGTCATTGATTAAATGTGTAATTATTATAAATTATAATGAATTATGAATTTTTTTAAATTAATTGTTATATTCTGCACCGAAGATTTATGCAACTTATTATCTAAATTCTTAAAATCTTGAATTTTTCATAAATAATATTCTTTGTACTCAAACTTCTGTCCTATAACAAAAATTAATAAAGTTATTTATTTCCTGCTTACCACTTGTACTCATACAAAAGAATAGCGTAGCATGACAATCAAGCTGTTGATAGTCATGGCATATTCTTATATCAGAAAGAATTAAGTGTCGCGCAAATAGAACGACTGTTACAACTGTAGATACTTCAGTGCTAAAAAATAGAGCTGGCGCAGTAGGTTGACCGTCGCAAATACTAGATGTGCACCGTATAATATTCGATGACTTGTTGCTTTTAAAAATGCACCTTCTCGCGCGTCAAATTTATAAAAGAGAAACATTCAAATATCACTTATACTCCTCATGAGCCAAGTTCTGAAGCATTCAGAAGTTTTTTTCTTTACTTACTTTGATAAAAATTATAATTTTAGAAACAAAATTCACAAAATTGATATCCACGAATTTTAGAAACAAAATTCACAAAATTGATACCCACGAAATTTTATAAAATTGCCTAAGGCCATTTACGTGTTACGACATTTCTATTAGTGTAAACACGTTCTCTATATACTGTGGGTTTTTATAGGTCTCTTGAAAAAAAGAACGGTAAATTTAGCTACACAATAGATGTTCTCTATATTTATAATAAAATGAATTCAATTTTCCCTCTCTGGGTATGTGTGGAGAAGAATCTCGTGCACACCAGAGATGTACATGTTTAAAATTCATGTACATACATACTCGTACTTGTACATTTTATTGAGCATACAATTAAATACACTTGCGCTAAAAGTGTGCCGGCCTTATATTAAGCACATACAACTTCTTGCTTTTATATATAAATGTATGTCCCACCACCATATCAGTTATTGCAGTCAGTTATACGTGCTTGTACATACAAAATAAATATTAATTTCCAACCAGACTTTAACAGCTTAACACTAGAGTCGACAGGATTTGGAAGTTTAGTTCCTTATAAATTTCCAAGTGTATTCGTTTGTTGTCGGTAAAGCGCGCGCTTGCTAACAAAAAATAAAGAAGAAAGAATTGAAACAAATTCTGACTGAAAAACAAAGAGAAAAAGGATATGAAGTAGCAACAGCAGAAAAATTCTATTGAAACATCAAAATTTTTTTGCATAGTATATAGTATACTTTTGGGCGCGGCAAAGCAAGCAAATGAAAAGTTTTTCAAAATTTCTTAGCAAAACGGCATAAAAATTATAAAATAATTAAATTTTTATAAAAAATATAGAATGTAATAAATGGAAACCCAACGCACAAATTAAAAATAGTAATTTACATTAAATCAAAACGGTTGCACAAATCAAACAAACCAAAAGGATAGAAAATACAAATCAAATCTTGAAAAAAATATATATGTATAAAGAAAAAAGGAAAAGTTGTGAATTCTTTCCAAACGAAAATCATAAATTATAACGTCCTTATAAAGAAAACCAACGAATCAGTAAATTGCAAAAAAATACTGTGAAATCATTATTAACTAAATAGATTTTTGCAAAATAACATTTACATATTCTATAGTAGATTAAAAAAAAAAAAACAATTTCATACAACCCACCATTTTTTCCCTCTTTATAAAAGATTTAAAAAAATAACACATTTTTCAAGACAGCGCCCTATTGAAATTAACAACAAAAAGCATTTCTTTTCAACTTGAAACAGTCTCGAAAAGATAAATCAAACATTCCGCTAATAAGATATAGATAAAAGAAAGGAAACAAAAAAGTGTGATTTAATTTTTTTACCTGCTAATAAATTTAAGCTTAAAGTAGTAGACATAAACTTAATAGAAGAATAAACGAAATTTTTTATAAAACTATATTTTTAAATACAAATAAAGAATAAAAAACACTGCAACTTTTGTGACCAAAATCGCCAAATTTAAAAAATTAAAAAAATTTAATCACCAAAAACGATTACCGTATAAATTTTTTTAAATTTTACTTCTACAATATAATTAAATTTTACACACACGCACATTTACTAACAAACAAAACTCATACAAAATGGGCGGTTGCGCATCCAAGGATAAAAAGGAAAAAGTGGTTGATGGTGATGCTAACGCCGCTAATGCCGCTGAAAACACTGCCGATGGCGACAAAGCATCAGCCGCCACCACTACTGAGGCAAACGGTGATGCTACGGCAAATGCAGAAGGGTGTGTATTTTTTTGCACTTCACTTTTCATACATACATACTCGTACACAAAAAGGACGTTACTCGTATTTTTAAGCGGTTTTTCATGTTTTCGTTTTTAAATCTGGACGATAAAGGGATATTTTCAAAATCCTTTTACAAAAATTCGAATTACATATTTGATTTGAATTTATTAACGTTTGAAAATTTTAGGGAGGGGCACTAGTGTATATGTCAGCTTCTCAGTGTTTTAGTTTTCTAAGTTTGGCACTATATGTTTCAAGTATTTATGAACTTATTTTGAATTATACTTATTATGATAAAATTGTTTGATTTTGAATGTACACACCACCAAACATATATTTTTCATCAGTTATGTAATTAGAAACTTTGAGATTTTTCTAATTATAATGATACCTGTTGAGCTGAGTTAAGGCCTCATTAGTCTTGACTTTTACTTTCTGTTCCGTTCTGTGCCGTTCTGCTTTTAAATTTTTGTAGTTAGAAGTTCCGTAAAAACGTATCAGCTATTTCTGACAACAAAGAATAAAATTAAAACCGCGCGCAATTGTAAAGTAATTTAAAGCACAGAGTACTCAACCAGAGTACTCAACTTTGATGTATAAAAAGGGTCCGAATCATATTTTGCATAAACTTTGTATAACGTGCATAAAGTTTGTGTGAAGAGATATCTATATAAAAACAACTAGATTAGCTCTCCCTTTCACACAAACTTTATGCATGTTTACAAAGTTGTTGAGTCTAGTTCTAGTTTATGATTTAAAGTAAATTATAATAAATATAAACGTGCAAAATGGACAATAGCTACTCAGATTCGCATATTGATGACGTGTTTGTTGCAACAAGCTTTTTAAACTTGTGCAAAATGTACAACAATATAAAAATGAGGAAAACTCACGGCCACCGAAGATGGCACGCTCGACCTATCAATAGGGATTGGTCATCATCTGGCTATCATCGAAAAGTTTTTCAAAAAATTAAGGATATTGGTGACGAACATTTCTTTCTTCATACCCGAATGACTAATAATGTGTATGAGCTATTGTTATCAATAGTTAAGAGTTCTCTAAGAATGTCTGGACGTATTTAGGACATGGAGGTTCCATTCAGTCGATTGCTTGGAGCCACAAATTGGGTAAAACTCCAGTTGGAAACATCATACTGGAGACGTGTGTTGTATTGTGGCGTTTGCTATCTCCTATTTATGTGAACCGACAACCGCTCAATACGTTGATATCGAAAAAGAATTCCAACATAAATGGGATATTCCAAATTGCGTGGGAGCAATTGATGGCAAGCACATAGCTTTGAAATGGCCTTCGAATTCAGGATCAATGTTCTTCAATTACAAGAAGGGTAATAGAAAATACCTTTGGTATTTTAGCTGCCCGTTGGAGAGTACTTTTAACTACTCTAGAATGGTCACCTGACAACTGTGAGGCCATTGTATTAGCATGCATAGCTTTGCACAATTTCATTATGCTAAACGACCAGAAACGCTGGTATTGTCCAGCAAATTTTATAGACCGTGAAGCAAATGGCACTGTACATGAAGGAGAATGGCGTGCGGAAATTGGTGCAAATGGTAGTCGTCCACTAAGATCAATTACAACACAGCTACGTAGGTCTTCAGATACTGCTGTCCATTTGAGAGATCAACTGGCAAATTATTTTTGCAATGAAGGCGCTATCAACAGTCAAAATATAGATCTGTAGATCAATATTAATTAAACCAAATATTAATTAAAACAATTTATTTTATATGTTTTTAAACAATATGAAATAAATATGAATATTTATTTACTTTAAACAAATTTATTCCAATAAATTCTTATTACTAATTGTAAAATTCTTTGGCCCGATCGGCTTGGTTCCCTGAAACAAGCAGCTGTTTCTTGCTGTCACTTAGAACTCTAAGTAAAATTCAGTTTTCAGCAGAATAGTCCGGAACGGAACAGAACGGCAAAGTAAAAACTAATCATATACACACATTCTCCATTTAACAGAAAACAATCAGCTGATTCGGAACAGAACAGAAAGTAAAGACTAATTGTACCTTTATTAAGGATTATCTTGAATACAAAATAATTTGAATAAGTCCATCATTTCAACAAAAAAAAAAAAAAATTGAATACATGAATGAAATCAAATGATTGATATGAAATTCAAGACCGATTTGTAAATAAAAACGACACCCCACATGTGTAAGTACCCACTTGAGGGGAAAAAACTAACCAATTCGCAAAAAATTACAATTTTTTAAAATTAAATGACCTTGGTCAAATTTTTATAAATTATATAATTCAAATTTTAATACTGATCAAAACTTGAAACTTTTCTCTCAAGTAACAATATCACAAAGAAGTCAAATTAAGCATATGCATTATTATTCGTAAATGTACAATAATATACACGAGTACATGATTAAATTAAGTTCTTTATTTAAAATATGGACTCATTTCGCAATATTTTGCCCAGTCTGATCCTTCTGACCATAACCATATGACTACATTTAATCTGCCGGTAATTGTTATTTACAGAATTCGTAACAATTTGTTTATTCAAATGTTTATTTATTTCCAAATTATCAAGTATTTAAAAAATTAATTCAAATAAGAAATTCCATTTTTTAAATTAAATGTCAATCTAACACTTAGTGTGTGTCAGCAAATTACATATTTACATACATACCATTCATATAAAACTTGTTCTCTACTTCATTCGAGGAGGAAGGCCTTATAAAATAAAATAAAAATTAGTTTCAAGATTCTAAAATTCCATCATCTATACCATAAATAATGATCTTAAAGAGATCAAAATTAAATTGATTTCAAAATATCTTCTAAATATGTACTCGTACGTACATATGGATGTATGTTATGTATGCATATTAATGATAAATTTTGTTAACGTCCATTCCTTGCTAAGGTAATTCGCAGCGGAAATGAACAAATACTAGTAGTATCTCATATCATGAGCATTAAATACACACATACATATATAGAACTTATTTAATTTTCTAAAAAATGTGATGTGTGTCCCATACTTTAAATTTAAATAAAATTATTGACATTTTTCAAACAGGCCTTGTTAAGTTCTTTTTTATTTCTGTATTAACAAGACCACTTAATTTGTATAGTCGTGTAAGTACTTCTTTTTTTATATAAGTAGCATGTCATGCAGTCATAATGTGTTCTCGTAATCTTGTTTAACTATCATCATCATTCTCGCAATCAACATTTATGATGCCAGGCAAAAAAAAAAAAAAACGATTTTGCGAAATAATTGAAAGACAGAAAAAAACTCATTTTGATATGCATGATTTATAACTTTCAATTTAATTTTATTCCATGACTGACAATTGCTGAGTACGAGAAGAATTTTATTAACTTAGTGACTCAAACTAGGTTTTCTTCTTTGTTATTTACATATATACGAGTATATGTTTTATTTTTATATGTGATTAGTACTTATCTTAATTGTCGTCTAGTCTTATCTTATTGCCAAGTAAAGTATGCAACTTAAAACGGCAAACACCCCCTCTTCGGCCTCCTAGTAAATATTTGAATGGCTCTAATGTTTAAAAAGTTGCTCCTTTTTAAAATGTTTTTTGTATATATATTTTGTTAGAGAAGGTTGACGTCATATAACAGACAACAGTGGTGGGCGTGGAGAAAAGTAGAGATTGTGACCAAATGCCGCAAAAGCCGGGCAGGAAAATTAACAATAAAAAGAAAAACGGCATGCAGTATGCATGCATGATTTGCTTTGTGTAGAGGCAGTCTGCCAGCCACCACCAATTTTTGAATCGCGTGCTAAAAATGCATAAAAACTTATACATACATTCGCATTTTTTTTTTTAAAGCAACAGTCGCCGTTGAAGAGGAAAAATCTTCATCCCTGCCAAAACAAAAATACACACACATACACAACGAAGTGGACTTAATTTTTACTCATACCGGCATTCGCATGCTTTATATACAAGTTATACATATTTTTGTACCATATACTTTTTAAAATATATTTACATATGTATATGTATGCATATGTATATGGAAAATACATACACATATTTACAAAAGATAACAACAGCGACACTCCTTTAGAAAGCGCATGACACACGCCCGGCTCTTTCTGCTTGTTTTTTTTTAATGAAAACTGTTCCTTTACCGTATAGAAAAACACCCTTTCAAATTTCTATTGTATGTGTTATATCTAGGAAATAATTTTTTACAAAAAGTATTAATGCATTGCAAATAAGCGATGACGAAGTTTTTCCATCATTGTATACAAATAAATATATTGTATAAAAAAATCAAATTTGAAACAATTATTGAAGAACATATTCCCAATCGAATGTTTCAATCATGGCGAATTGCCCATGTACCTGTAACAATTAAAAAGGCGGGAAAATACTATACTAAATGGCAACACCTTAATTAAAAAAAATCAAACTAACAATTAAAAATTCCTTCAACTTAATACAAAAAAAAGAACATTTCTCTTTTACTGAAATACAAATATTAATTCTGTCACCAAAAAAAAGTAATAATTTTATTTAAAATTTTAAGGAAATTGCTCTTAAATCAGCTTCGGAAATGCGTTTCATATTGAGATTTTCTTATTTAACACAACTTCAGTTAGTGCAGTCCACTGCATTACAAAGTTACAGAAGATTTTGTAGCAAATGGTGCGAAACAGCAGCATTGTAAGCTTAATATTTTAAAACCTTAAAATACATTTATGTATATTATTATGTGCATTTGAAAATCATTTAATTTAATTTCTCATTGGAATATTCTTTCTATTTTTAGTAAACAAGACACCATGGTTGATGCTGCTGTTCTCGCTAAATTGGAAGAAGGATACGCCAAGTTGGCTGCTTCCGACTCAAAGTCTTTGTTAAAGAAGTACTTGACTAAGGAAGTTTTTGATAATCTTAAGAACAAGAAGACTCCAACTTTCGGATCTACTTTGTTGGATTGCATTCAGTCTGGTTTGGAGAACCACGATTCTGGTGTTGGTATCTACGCTCCAGATGCTGAAGCTTACACAGTATTCGCTGATCTTTTCGATCCCATCATTGAAGATTATCATGGTGGATTCAAGAAGACCGACAAGCATCCTCAAAGAGATTTTGGTGATGTCTCCGTCTTTTCCAATTTGGACCCCAACAATGAATTCGTCATCTCGACCCGTGTTCGTTGCGGTCGCTCTATGCAAGGTTATCCCTTTAACCCATGCTTGACAGAAGCCCAATACAAGGAAATGGAACAAAAGGTTTCCAGCACTTTGTCCGGTTTGGAAGGTGAATTGAAGGGTAAATTCTACCCCTTGACTGGCATGGAAAAGGCCGTTCAGCAACAATTGATCGACGATCACTTCTTATTTAAAGAAGGTGATCGCTTCTTGCAAGCCGCCAATGCCTGCCGCTTCTGGCCAACTGGTCGTGGTATCTATCACAACGACAACAAGACCTTTTTGGTTTGGTGTAATGAAGAAGATCACTTGCGCATTATCTCTATGCAGATGGGTGGTGATTTAGGTGAAGTATACCGTCGTTTGGTAACCGCTGTCAATGAAATTGAGAAGCGTATTCCCTTCAGTCACGACGACCGTTTGGGCTTCTTGACTTTCTGCCCCACAAACTTGGGCACCACCATCCGTGCCTCCGTGCACATCAAGGTACCCAAATTGGCCTCCAACAAGGCTAAATTGGAAGAAGTTGCCAGCAAATACAACTTGCAAGTCCGTGGTACCCGTGGTGAACACACTGAAGCCGAAGGTGGCATCTACGATATCTCCAACAAGCGTCGCATGGGTCTCACCGAGTTCCAAGCAGTCAAGGAGATGTATGATGGTATTGCTGAACTCATCAAGATTGAAAAGAGCATGTAAGATGTTACTCATACCCTAAGATTATACGACCGGGCCTAACATCTTTGCAGTCGCTAGATAACAAACGTTCGGTGGTAATCATTACATCAACCACAAACAAGATAATGTTCTCTTAGTTTTTCTCAACTTGCATCTATCTCTAATCGTTTTAAATTAAAGAGTGCGTTCTTTTGGCATTTTTATTTTGAATTTAACGTCTTTATGTGTTTTTTTTTTTCCTAATTAAATATTTTGTGTTTCATTTTGTATCTCTACTACATGTACATATATGTAGACGAACATGCATATATAATTCTTATTCGGAAAGCGCATCACAAAGCGATATTATGTGGGAAAGAGAACATTATTAACCACCAAAAATTTTTAAGTTAAAATTTTTATTTATTAAAAACATTCATATTAATAAAATTTAAAACACAAAACAACTTTGAGTTATAAAAAAAGAGATTTGTATTAACAGCAACAAAGAATAGAACTACAACAACTTTAAGTGAAATCCTAAACAAAGAAAAAAAATTAATGAACACAAAATATTTTTAATTTTAAGTCTTAAGTTTATAAAAAGAATTAATTATTAAAAATAATAAATTAAAAGAAAAAAATTCGTATTTCTACTTTTATTTTCGTTTCCTTTCAGTACGAGGAAATTATGAAGGCAATACCCTATTTACTAGTGTTACCATTATATTCCCTCTTATTATGATTGTCGCGTCGACATTAAAAAATATAGCAGTTATGAACTTGTAGGCAATAATTAACTAATATTGATGGCCAATTGTAATTTTATAGTAGTAGTAATATCCTATCAATAATCAGCCTAATTACGAGTGTCGTTGTCGTATTTCGACTTCGACATTTTTGTCCTAGATTAAAGAAGAACATTGCATGTTATCTTTAATCTATTACAAAACTGTCGAAGTCGAAATACGACAACGACACTCGTAATTAGGCTGATTATTTAATAGTTCTCGATAACGATTCCACAATTGCCAATATATTGATGTTACGTCGACGTCGACAATCATAATGAGGGCAATTGATTGCTTTTCACATTTTTGTCGATCTGACGCTTTTATTTATTCAAGTCGGTCTTTATCTGAAATCGTGGTGATATGAAATTTCGCAAATCAGTAAATTTTCTTCTACTTTTCTCAACTTCCATAATTTTTTCGCATATCATCCAAGTAAAAATCTTGTTAACAGCTGTTTTGTACCTACAAATTTTCCCCATATTTTCGTCAAAGAAATCACTAATTGTTCACTTATGTAAATGTTTTTGCCCATTAAAACGTTAATAGTTACATTTTAAATAAACAAATCCCTAATTTTAAATTTCTCGAATACAAGGTAAGTTGACAAAAAGCTGGGGCTTGTTGTTGTTTTATAAAGGAAATAAACCAAAATATACACGACACTGCACCCAAAAAGCTCGGGTAAAAATTCCGTGTAAGTCAAGAATGGGGTCTAATTTTATATGTAATTTATTTGGAACTAGCAAAAATTTATACTTGTCCATGCTAAAATGTAAAAGTTTTAGGCAAGGGGAATTCATAACAGGTAAACTAATCATTACAATTATATAATTGTACATTGTCAATGGTGGCCTTGCAAGTAAAAAATAAAGTAATCAAACAAATTGTGGCATTTAAAATAAATAGTAAAATTTGAAAAAAGGTGTCAGCCGCGCTGTCTATTCCAACTGTTATGAACTCGCCTTGAATTCAGGCGAGTTCTAAAAAGAATGAGAAAGTGAGAAATGGTATGTTTATCGTTCTCCCAGCTGAATTAAAACTATCGTAATTAAAATTGCCTAGTAGAAAAGACGTGTAGAGAATGTGGAATGCTTTCGTAGCAACGTTATCGTCGTTTTTACTATGCAATTTTAATTGTAACATGTATTCCTGTATGTTTCTCCCAACTTAATTACAACTTGCACAATTTGATTTGCCCGCCGAAAAAGAGGCGTTAGTATACGTAAATTCAGCATTTCCATCCTACGTTTATAACAGACGTTAGTCTCATCAAATCAAAAACAATCAGGCCTGTCACAGAAATCAATTTCGATCGAAAGTGGAATTGATTCCGTATTTTATTATTTTATTTATTCAATCAAGGAAGTTTTAAATTTGTTTTTGTACTATCAGATACAAAAAATGCAAATTCGATCATGAAATTAAAAGTGGTTTCATTCCGAAAAAAAATTTCGTTTTTTGTTTTCTGGAAAATGCAAAATACGGAATCAATTCCACTTTCGATCGAAATTGATTTCTGTGACAGGCCTGAATAATTTGTGTTTCTATTGAATTTGCATTTTGTTATTCGCTGAAAATTTTTTAATGGTTTTAATTCTATTTCTTTAATATTTTTTAAAGCCATATGAATTTTACAAACTTCGAAAAACAAGTCGAATATACATGAAAGTCTGAAGGACATACTAAAATTTAAGCAGCTTTAATTACATTCGATATTTCACGCAAAATATTCGTGGTGCTATTTATACACCGGAATACCAACATGAAGTAGGTTCTATTGGAAGTAGCAGTTAAAAAGTAATAAAATCTAATCATAGCAATACTACAACAAACAGCAATAACTTTAAAATTATGGGTGTATATAGCCAAATATTTTGATAGGGTTTCAACGACAGGCCTTTTCCGCAGAAAGTAATTCGACTGCCCTTTAGGGTATCTTTAATTAAAGGCCTTTTAACATGATTTTCTTCAAAATTACCTTTCTTCAAGACCTTATGACAAGCATTATCTGGTTAGCTTTTTGAGAGGTATTCAATTGAAGACCTTTCAGCAGATTGTTTTCCGACGTCCATTTAGAATCTTCGCTAGTAGAAGTGAGAGCGAAAGCACTACGTGACGATGGGTATAAAAAAGATATAACAAGCAAAATTCCATATACACTATACAGAACACACACATACTTACACAGTTCTTGACATATCGTTCCATTAAAAATAGGTTACGCAAAGGACTTTTAATAGTCCCCCTTAGGGGAAAAAATCAGCTGCAGTAGCGGTGCCACCTTGCAAAGTTAAAGCACCTTCAGCTGTTCACTAATTTATAAGGTTTTTAAAATCGCTGAATTTAATAAAAACAAAACTAAATTATCATCACTGCAGTGGAGAAAGATTATCAATTTAGTGGTCAAACGGCTAATACCCATCTTATCTGCTAATTTTTAATTCCTACGAAAATGGTAAAAGCTTGGTTAATGGACAACGAAACTACGGACCAACGTCTGGAACATCATCGTAATCCACCCGAATTTATTAGTTTAGAGGCATTATTTACACGAACTGGTGTGGAGCATTTTTTGGTATGTTCGTTTCTTTATTGTTCTACAATTCTTTACAGATGATCGGTGAGGGGATTATTTCTTATCTGATTTTTATTATTACAGTGTTTTATTTAGGGTTCGCCATAATTGAGTTTTTATTCCCATTTAGTGGAAATGTTTTTTTATGGGAAATAAAATTCAGCCGGTAGCTGAAATTTTTATATGAACAATTATATATTCCCCCTTATTATGGTTGTCGACGTCGACGTCACACCAAGTCGACATCAATATATTGGCAATTGTGGGATCGTTATCGAGAACTATTAAATATTATTGATAGGATATTACTACTACGATGGCTTATAAAATTACAATTGGCCATCAATATTAGTTAATTATTGCCTACAAGGAGTTCTGGAACTGCTGTCTTTTTACTGTCGACTTGATGTGACGTCGACGTCGACAACCATAATAAGGGTGATTGATCATAGCATGCTCTCAAAACATTTTAATCACACTATGGCCCTAAAAGCGCTATTAAATATTAAAGTTGCAATGAAACTTAAAATGAGTACATATGATTAATTCAATTAATAACTTATTAATGTTGATTTTATAAAAGGGTACGTTCATTAATACGGTACTGCGCTGTAACAGAAAAGCAAACTTTCCGCTATACTGCACTCAATTATAGTATTTTATTATGTGATTATTGTGTGATACCGTCCGCAGTTAAGGTCATTCTAATTTAAGGTTGCAGAGCAGTATTGTATTTACGAACGTATCCAAAATTTACCTTTAAATACCATTTAAAAATCAATGCTGTCATAATACTATAATAAATTTTTGGGAAACGATAACCTGAAAACTATTTTATACTTACTAATCTATAGTTTGACATTTGCAAGATCTAACAAAAAATTGAATTTAAAAAGGCATTCGAAGCAAGAAATTACTACTATACTATACGATTATGTCAACTTAAACTCATTTCAGATTAATGCTGAGAATTACCAAAACGATAGCATTTTACAAAATTTACGAAATGTGAGAAATTACAGCTACGAAGATGAAATCACATGTTCGGAGAAATGTTTGGCAGATTATGCAAATAAATTAAAATCTTTCTTTACGGAGCACTTGCACACGGATGAAGAGATCCGTTTGGTCTTGGATGGTTCAGGATATTTCGATGTAAGGGAGTAAGTCAATTTTGTAATAAAAAAATATAAATTTAGTACACAATATTTATGAAAATTATATTATAATAGCAAAGAAGAAAATTGGATACGTATTGCTGTAACTAAAGGAGATCTAATAATTATACCAGCCGGTATTTACCATCGATTTACTTTGGATACTAATGTAACTACTTTTACTAAACTGTTAATGATAATAATTAATTAAAAGATTCAATTTACAGAACTATATCAAAGCAAAGCGTTATTTTGTGGGTGAACCGGTATGGCTGCCTTATAATAGACCTGCTGATGATATGGACTGCCGCAAGGAATATTTAAAACATCAACAGAATGGTTTTAAGCAATCAAATTAAATTTAAATTGAAAAAGTATACGATGGCATTTCTAAGGAGACTTTTAACTATTTGTACCGAAAATGATTTTATAACATAAAGGCGATTCGCAAGGGTTTATTAACAGTTGAATAGATAAAGATATGGAGAATATATATTTTTTTATTTTTGTACTCTTGTCAAGAACTCATAGAACTTTTGATATTTGTTGCATGTTGATGCTAACGCCAACTCATCAGTGAACTTCAATTAAGTTCAAAAGCATTCAACCCTATATGCTTCAAATATAATATGAGAATTACAAAAATATAATCATATTAGAATGTAAAAAACTTTTATACAAACAACACAACAATTAACACATCGTTTATTTTCAAAGTTTTTCATTACACATAGCTAATGGAAAAAGGTGGGAATTGTAACTCCGTATATGCATTTATTATACATGATGTAAGTATAACGATTTGACGATTTTATATTTAAAAGTACTATATTGGAAGGAGGTAAAGAACTTGTCAACATATCTCTAAATAAAATTAAAAATTTTGCTGTTTGGTCTATTCAAGATAATACATCTCAAATTGAAAATTTGTAAAAATCTTTGTAACGTGATAAATTTTTTAGTGCAAACCCTACCCGATTACGTATTTATCCTCAATAGTGGATGCTTAAAAACTCACAGTATGGCAACTTATCCATCATACACAGTTGCTTACCACGATTATGACTTTATAAGGTGGAACCACTACGCCGATTGTTTTATTTTCAGTTCACTTAGTTGTCAAAAGCCTATGCGTTGATGTGTTGCGGACCTTTGAGTTTTTTTACTACATTCTTTGTAGCTTTTTGACAGTACCATGCACTTTACACAAACAAAAATGGCTATTTACTTATTGCCATAGTGCTTCAACCTTTTAAATAACGTCATGATTGTGTACAATGTTGTTATATTTTATTACATCGTAGACGTTGAAAGGTAAACAACGA
The DNA here is from genome assembly GCA_963681545.1 of Germaria angustata. NCBI lineage: Eukaryota > Metazoa > Arthropoda > Insecta > Diptera > Tachinidae > Germaria > Germaria angustata. Next base: position 24,712,096 of record OY813000.1, read on the forward strand.
CGGCTAAGACAGAAGAGCCGGACACTAATGCAAAAGATAAAAATAATTTTAAAAATTGCTGGCGTAGGCGGGGACTTATGTATGTTTATTTCATATAACAAATGGCAATACATATGTATATGCATATCGCCCCTTATTACAATATATTTAAACATATTCAGATAAGCAACGAACATGACAAAATGCGATTAAAGCTTTTGTTTCCATCTCGAAACTTTTGGTATAAATTGGGTCTAGCTTTTTCTATACATAAGTGTAAAGAGGATATAGAGTAACATATTATTAACTGATTTAATAATTATAAGTTTTTCATATATGACATTGTATACAATAATATAATATTGACACTTTTTATATAAAGTGAATTGAAGTCGCCTATGCTGAGAGGCTAAATAATGCTTTATAAACGAATGATATAGCTTCCACACAAAAAAGACATAATCAGCTGTTCTATTCACACCAACTAGTAGAGCTGATTCGGCCCTGATTTTAACCTACTTCATCGCTATCTGTGCTTAACCTGCACACTTTTGTTGTTTAAATGTTAGTTATTCATATTAACTTCTGATCTACACACATAAAAAACTAGAAAGTTCTGAATTTATAAAATAAAACATAAATGAAATCAACTTTAAAAGAGAATCAGTAAAAAATTTGCTGACGTTTAATTGCTGATTGGAAAAGGGGTGGAAGGAGCTACTACATGAGTATATATAACTCACTGTCCACACTTGCAATTTAGTTGCAGCAATTCTTGGTTGTTTTAGGAGAGAGAGATAAGAAGCTAGGGGAGGGGTACACAGTTTCGTGTTCTCTGCAATTCTGTTTTGCTTTGCTATCCTCACTATTCAACTTGATGTTTGGTGTTGTTGTATTTGATGTTTTACATACGTTTTTATACAAGAATTGCAATACTAGATTTTTTCTAATGTGGACACTAAAGCAATTCTGCAGCAGAATTGCATGCAACAAAATTGCCAATGTAGACGGGGAGTAAGTACCTAAATATAGCCAAGCGTATGAGTAAAGTTATTTGACGGCGGCTTAAAATTAGCAGCCGCAATTAAATAACCGACTTCGTATAGTAGTTATAGGCAAACCACAGAATATACACAGAATACCCAACTTTGACGTATAAAAAGGGTCCGAATCATATTTTGCATAAACTCTGTATAACGTGCATAAAGTTTGTGTGAAGAGATATCTATATAAAAACAAATAGCTTTGCTATCTCTTTTACACAAACTTTATGCACGTTTTCAAAGTTGTCGGGTCTAGGTAGTTTATGAGGCAAACAACTAGACATCAATTATAAAATAAATGCCAAAAATCTAATTATTAATCAAAGAAATAGGCCTGTAATAATGAAAAATTAATATAATGCATCCATCCAACCCGGATGCCGTACTGTATTCAATATACATATAAAGTAATATAAACATGAATGACCTTTAGTTGACATTCAATAGGGGAATATGATAAGGCGAGAAACATACAATTTAAAAGTAGCAAAATCAACACCTAGCAAACAGTCGAAAGAATACATAGAACGCGTCGAGTGAGTGTTTTCAAGAATTACAAAATATAAAATATAAATTTTGCAATAGCCTTCGCTTAAAATTAAAAAAAAATATTCCAAAATTTTGTGAAAGGCCTACATAGAATGTCATTGTCCGTGGAAAGTGTAGTTACCACTGTTCATGAGGGTCAAAAACCTGGTACAAGTGGATTACGCAAAAAGGTTCGTTATTTTGGAAGCAATATGAGTAATTACTATATATATGTATATAGTACATGCAACTTATGCAAACAGTCGGAGACAAAAGTTTAAGTGCATCCCTAAAATTTAGAGTTTGGGAAGCAAAAAAGAATTATGAACTTCAATGCAAACGTAACGGACAATTAAAAAACACGATATAAGACGCGGACAAAAGTTTGCATACATCTCTAAAAATTTACGTATTAAATCAAAAATTTAAACAAGCACTTCATTATCTTGTTGGCTCAAACTGATTATTTGTGATCAATAGAGGGCATGTGGTTGTTGCATTTTAAAATCCGAATTTTCTAATTATTCTATTGATTATTAAACAAAGCATTTCCAAAATTTTCCACCTTTAAATGCCAAACATACTGAATAAAGGTAAATTTGATCATTTGCGATGGCTGTCCCATGAATATGGGACACACAATGCCACAATTCTTTCACCGCAGCAGCGATAGGTTTATGATGGCTAGTTTGACGATTTACAGCTTCCAGATCCCAGCTATTTACTTAACACAGTCTATATATATATATATATATATATATATATATATATATATATATATATATATATATATATATATATATATATATATATATATATATATAACAAATTGTTTTCTAGTTGATGTTCGAAAATTATATATTTTCCGAAATTCCAAATTTCCAACAAGATGTGAACCTCCCGTTCCTTCAACTAGTTTGTAAAGCACGGTAGATATAGTGTAGTGGTATGGAGAGCTTAAGTATATAAAATTTTGTACGGGTATTATAATTTGGTTTTGAAATGTGTTTTAAGAATTTTTTTTATAAAAAACATCTTCAAATACTATTTATTTTTTATGAATATGGCAGTGAGGGTTTAAACTTTGACATCTGACTGTACATAAATATGATACATTAAAAATGTTTCTTTGTAATTTAAAAAAGGTCAAAATATTTACTCAACCGAATTATACAGAAAATTTTGTGCAATGTATTTTGGATGCAAATGGCGAAGCGCTCAAAGGATCTACTCTAGTCGTTGGTGGTGATGGCCGTTTCTATTGCAAAGAGGCTGCCGAAATTATTATACGCATGTGTGCAGCAAATGGGGTATAATTTTGCTTAAAGTTTTCCAGCGTTCTGAAGAAGTATATAAATCATTATCTTTTCTTTGCTTGCACTAAAGGTTTCCAAACTTTTGGTAGGCCAAAACGGTATCCTTTCAACGCCAGCCGTTTCCAGTCTGATACGTCATAACAAGGCTTTGGGTACGTTTTTATTTTTATCATTATCCGTAAGAATGTCTTATGTAGAATTTATTAAGGCTTAATTTGGATTTTTATCACATGTGCAATCTTATCAGCTTGAAGATTTAATGAATAAAAAGCATTGTGTTTATATTTCCATCAGGTTGCAACTGCATGATTTTAGTATTTAATTGTGATTAACTTTAGAGTGCTATCTATTGTTTTCTTTGTAACAAGCTTTCGTTAATAAATTTATACACATGAAGGGCAATAATGTTGACATTGTCTAAGTCAACAGAAAAAGATTAGTTCCTAAGAACTTTGAGCTTTTTCATACGTCTTATATAAACTTTTTCTGCGATATTATTTGTTTGAATATTGATCTTTTTTTGTAATCGTAATATATACTTTTTATTCATTTTGAACCATTATAATTACTCCTATTATCCACTATAATCACCTTTCTACTTTATCCATTATAATCACATTTCTTGCTGATTGAAACAAACTCTAAAATAAGGTCAATTTTGAGACTGCGTTAGTCGATCGTAAACCAATAAAGGATTTTCGCATCTACTTTGCCATTGCCATTGAACAAGACTTAACGAAATTTATGCTTTAAATTTATAAATGATCATTATGTACATGTGTATTTAAGGTAGTAACTAGCCATATTTTCAATGTTTGACGAAACATATTTTTGAGACGGTAATTGCTTAGATGTCTATAACAACGCTGTCCTTGAATATTCCTTTCGGACTACGTGATTACAAATGTAACATTGTCAAAGTTTCTTTTGTTTCCTCCAATTTTTTCAAGCCTTTTTTGATGTGTATTGAAAATCAATCACAAATGGAATGTTTTAATCAATTAATTCTCATAATAACTTTAGTGTCTCTTCATACTTTATAAGATAAAAAACAAATGTAAAGGGTTTTGTTTTGTACACTAGGGAATATCATTTAAAGCATAGTTGAAGTCTACTGATGTTTGACATCAAAACCAACGAAACGCATACATATATGTATATACCTTAAAACACAACAATTAACAAATTCTTTTTTTAAGATGCTAATTTATGAAATTTACAATACTCAGAAAAAAATCTTATGCTTATATCGCAGCGCGCATACCAATATGAGTGACGTAAAATTGCAATTTTTATAGTAAGTAATAAATTTATCTTTCTAAGGTGGTATTGTTTTAACCGCTTCTCATAATCCTGGTGGCCCCGAAAATGATTTTGGAATTAAGTTCAATTGTGAAAATGGCGGACCAGCTCCCGATGCGTTCACCAATAAAATTTATGAACTTTCAATGGGAATTAAAGCCTATAAAATTGTCAAGGGTCTACATGTAGACATCAGTAAAGTCGGAACGAGCAACTTCAATGTTGATAATCAACAATTTACTGTGGAAGTTATAGATTCTGTAGCCAATTATGTGAGACATATGAAGGAAATATTTGATTTTCCCATTCTACGTGACTATGTGAGCGGCAAGGCAACTGGCAAACCGTTAAAAATGCTTATTGATTCATTAAATGGCGTAACTGGTCCGTATGTGCGTGAAATCTTCCTAAATTGTTTAGGCGCTTCAGAGAACTGTGTGGTTCATACTACGCCCTTACCAGATTTTGGAGGTTTACATCCTGATCCAAATTTAACTTACGCCAAGGATTTAGTAGATGCAGTAGCCAATGGAGAATATGATATCGGAGCTGCTTTCGACGGAGATGGTGTAAGTAATATTTTTATTAATGTCGATATATACTACATAAGATTTCGTTATTTTTACTAGGATCGTAACATGATTATTGGCCATAAGGCTTTTTTTGTTACTCCCAGTGATTCTTTGGCCGTTATTGCTCATTATTTGGAATGTATACCCTATTTCCAAATGAATGGCATACAAGGTTTCGCAAGAAGTATGCCTACAGCTTCAGCTGTTGACTTAGTAGGTAAAAAATTGGGCAAAGAAATATTTGAAGTTCCTACTGGTTGGAAGTATTTTGGAAACCTAATGGATGCCGGTCGTTTATGTTTGTGCGGTGAAGAAAGTTTTGGAACCGGCTCTAATCACATTCGTGAAAAAGACGGTATCTGGGCTGTATTAGCTTGGTTATCTATTATGCAAAACACCGGCAAGGGTATTGAAGATATTTTGAAAAATCACTGGTCAATTTATGGTCGCAACTACTTTACACGCTATGACTATGAAGAATGCGAATTGGAGCCGTGTAACCAAATGATGGCCACTATGGAAAAAACTATAACCGATGCCGCTTTCGTAGGCAAAGAATTTACTAGTGGTGGCAAAAGCTATAAAGTTAAAGTGGCTGATAATTTTGCCTACACCGATCCGGTTGACAAGTCCGTTGCTACTAAACAAGGTTTGCGTATAGTTTTCGAAGATGGTAGCCGTATTGTAATGCGTCTTAGTGGTACTGGCAGTTCTGGTGCTACAGTACGGTATGTTTAATTGAAATATCAACCGATTTAAATAGAAATGATAGCTTCATTGAATTTATTTCAGCCTTTACATCGATTCTTATGAAAAGGACAATGTTTTGGGTCAGGCCAGTGTCATGTTGAAGCCATTGATTGACATTGCTCTGGAAATTTCACAACTGCCAAAATTCACTCAGCGCAATGCTCCAACCGTTATTACATAAAAAATTTAAGCATACATGAACTCACTTTAAAATTGTCAATAACTACCCAAAATTCTACCTCATTTTCGTAGAGGTAGCGTTTCGTCTGTAAAATTTACAAATATATTTTTCCTTTTGTTTCTTTATTACCGTTAAAATTACTTTTCATTGTTGTTGTAATGCATTTGTTGTTAAAGATATTTAATATAAAAATTATGTTGAATAAAAATAAGATTCAATTAACATATTGAATAATTTTAATAACTGCAGACATTTCTTAACTTTTTAAACTTAAATATTCGTACTGATTTAAAATTGCTACTGGCAAACGATCTGTTAAGACACTGCGCGGTAGTTTTGTTTTACGTACAAATATGTCCAAAAAATGTAGTGCGGTAACGGCGTCTGAACATAATTCGTGTTTGGCACTAAATTATGATATTGTTTTTTTTTTTTAAATTGAAAAAAAGTAAAACAAAAATTCCACTTACCTCAAATTCGATTCAACCAATAATTTCACATACTGGCAAATATAGGACACAAACATTGTTTTTACACTTTTATGATATTGTTGTAATATGGTTATGAGACCCACTAGCAATGGCATTCCGTCTATTTGATCTTTGTGAGATTTTGCTATTAGACTTTGTGTTTGTATTGAGAATTGCAGTCTTGGCACGTGAGCAATAATTAACAGAAAGAAGAACATGGCTACATTGTGAGAGTTTTTGCACAACACAAATATTTGTTCCAATGGTTCATATGAACCCGTATACATTAAATAATCTTTAATATCGACTAAAAGATTGTTGTCTTTGAATTTTTGTTGGGTTTCTTGATTTGCCAATTCGTTTAGAAGAGATCTGAAAATGTACAGAAAAATTATTTTGTTTCGATTTTTTAAATAAAATATATTCACAATTAATTAGTATTATTTATTTTGACCTTTTTATTTTAATATATCTCTTATTTCATAAACGAGCTTTTAATCTTTTTATAAAAAAACAAATTTTATTCAATATTTCGGAAATATTAATAATTAATAATAATTACAGCAATTTAAAGCCAACACACACACACACACACTTACCTGTTAAATGTTTCCAAAGCTGATTCCAAATTTTTGGCATTTACTTTACTACTACGATTGAGTTCAAAGGCCAGTTGTTGACGAATAATTTGTTTATGACCTAATTCTAAAATCCATTCAATCATCTTTGGCCATACTTTAAGCCACCGCTGATGGTAATTGGAATAAAATTTTGATGGATTTGACAAATTTAATGCTGCAAATTGTTTCGACTCAAGATCTGTTGTGATATTGGACAAAGCAGTAGACCACATTTTGTCATTGTCAATATTACGTTGTAATTTATCTAAATTCTTTTTTAAATCTGCGACAAACATATACGTGTAAAGACGATCTAACCCCACTAGACCAGCTGGACCAATAGCTTCACGTACTTTACAAAAGAAACGTGAGTCGAAAACTTCCTTATGCGGTGGTTTCTTGTCATACCATGCTGCTTTTAAATCCAAGTACACAGTATTTTGAGGATCTGTACATTGAAGTATTTCATGAGCTAAACGTCCTATAAAATTGTTTGATTTGGAGTAATCACCATGCAACGGTGGAAATGTTGGAATAGGAATAGTGGATGACTGATATTGGGACTGCCAGTCCTGTACTTTATTGCGCAAAAAAGCATTACATTCCCTTTCCACGTTATAATTAATCACTCGTGTTAATTCCTGTTGCAAAATCTTTAATCCATGAACACTAAGGTAATCCTGTATATACTCAAAGGACCTGCGATAACCATCCATTGTTTTAGCCATCTGAGCTAATTTCGATTCCAGCTCTAAAGTAGCATTTTTTTGTTTGCCATTTGGCGAGAATATTAAACCAACATTAAGTGCATTAGCTAGATGTTTAACCAATTCCTTACGTATACCATCATCTAGCAATTGTTTGGGGTCTAGTTCTATTACGCCAACCAGCGTTTTCTCCATCATAAGAATTCCTTCGGTAAACACCGAGATGGAATGCGTAAGCTTGGCCACAGTATAGCGATCCTCAAACTGAGCGTACTCTTTAAGTTTATCCTTCTCCAGTCGAGTGGGAATCTCCTTTAAAACATCTGTTTGCAATTGTATAATTCTAGCCATTCGATTAAACATTGTCTCAGGTATTATTTGCAACACTTTACGCATATAATTCGCCAATTCTGAACTGTAGTAATTCGATACTGATATAAGATCCTCAGATTTAGCTTGATTTATACGCATTAAAGGAATTTCTAAGGCACTAGCCAGTTTTAGAAATGCTGCCCTCAAACGTATGACAGATTTAGGCTGTTTCTTAATTGAGTCTTGCATTAAAACAGTGAAATCGCGATCTATTAGATGCCAGGCATAACTGAGATCACTTATCAATTGAATATTTATGAGAATATTCTCTTTCACATTGATTATCTGTGCCAAAAGTAAAAACATAAATACATCATGACATCATGCTTTCCACATATTACTACGCCTTAAGGTAATGAAAAATGCCGTGAATTCGCATTGGCACTGGCCTTACAAAATTTTAATAAACCTTTGCTTACCTGTACCATTCTAGTCAAATATTCCCTTGTCTCCAAAAGATATTGTTTGACCTGCATATTAGATTGAAGATTATGAAATTCCTGCACTTCGTCTAAAGCCTGTATAAGCTGTATTAAAGTACGTCCTGATAAATTGACATTTTCACAATTTAAATTTGATATTTCTTGAGAAATATCTGCAAACCATAACTTTAGTTGCGGATTACTTTCAATTTTCGATAGAGGCCGTAGTCCTGAAAATGCTTCACTCAGTTCACTTACACGATCTACAGCTTCCTTTTTGAAATCACACCATCTTTGAGCTTTTTCTTGCATTAGAGTACGTAATATTTCTTTTACGACCAACTCTAGTTGCGAACAATTTAGCAGTAAATCGAATAAATCATTTGTCGTATAGTTTAACTCTGTGCGCACTAACTTTACTATCTGTTCGACTTTTTGTGAAGTTGTACCTTTACAAATTTCATAAATTGTGGAGGAGGCATGCGTTATATACCAACGTAAAGTAACATTGCATTGACGTATAAGATTTATAACTCTGGTTATGTTTTGTAAAACAAAATAGTCCGTTAATATGCCATCCCTTAGGATTTCGTTGGACTGCTTTAGAATTTTATCCATTTTTTCTTTATGCAATAAGCAAAATCCTTTTATAGTATCGGTTTCTACTACAGGTGTTAAAGCAGCTTTAGCGGCGTTAAATTGCTCCCATCCATCCACTAAATTGATTGTTATACCCATATAAATTGATATAATCCAATTGTCAGAAAAAAATTTATCAACTATTTCTCTCATTTGCGCAACATGGGAATGGAGAATTTTTGGTGAAAAAAACAAACAAACGTACAGCATGGCAGCCTGAGTCGACAAAGCAGTGGAACGATGTTCCGGATGTGGATAAATACTTAGTTGATTGTAAATATCGTCACACCTAAGACGTCCAATAACCATATCTATAAAATTTTGATCAAATTTAAAGCGTGAGAAATATGATTCTGGATAATTGACTACAGCATTTTTTGAAAACTTTGCAGAATTCATATTAGTCGATTTATGAGCAACAAATCCAGTCGACCGCAAGAGCATACAAACATCATCAATATTGCTATCGTTATGAGATTTAGATCCACTGTAACGATAGTATGATATTAAAAGGCGTTCTCGTACAATTCCTGGTATGTGAAAATCCACAATGAGTAAAATTACACCAAAAATATATAAGGATTCACACTAAAAATAAAAATAAATATAAAAAATATGTATATACATACATTAAATATTTTATACAACACACTTGTGCAATAATATCTATAGTATTAATTAAAAATTTTTGTTTTTGAGTTTACTTTGAAGACATGTGAAACAGAAGCCACAAGACACATTGTATCATTTGAACAATTTTGCCAAACTAAATCTAAACTTATAGTTCTTACCATCAATTGCTTGCCCTCCTCGTCCTGCAGGACGGACTCTAATGTTTGCTGTATATAATAGCCACTATTAAGTTCATCGATAAATTGTTGTAAGTCTGACGCAAGCTGATGAGTGCTTTCAAATGCCAAATAGAAACGAGTTAACAAATCCAAGTAATTTTCACGTATCTCATCATCTAAGTCTTGCAATTCGGGATTTTGCTCGATTCTAAGCTCTTGTGCTTCAGCAATTTTCAAATAACCAAAATCCATTATAACTTCACCATATTTTTGTTGATCGACTTTGGTTTCCAATCTATGTAGATATGTAAGTATGTTTGTAGAACAAATAAAAGCATACATAAGTATGTACTTAAGTATATGTATGTTAATAATTGCTTACCGAAATATATCTGGTATATAATCTTTTAAACGCATTATTTCTGCGATTATGGAATTACCCATAGAAACAATACGTAACAGATTTTGGCCACAGGCATTATTCTCTGCCAGAAACTCCGTCATTATTAATATTATTAATAGAAAATCGCAAATTTTTACAAATTATGACTTCAACAAATTTTAAAGGATCTTTTGTTAATGCAAGTAGCTACAAACAGCTGATATCATATCGAAGCAAGTTGACTATTGGAATTGGTGCATTGACTGGAATGTAAACAAAACAGAAATCAGAGATGTAGTTTATTAACAAAAACAGAGCACACGAGTAATCATGTTTACAGATGGTTGGTTCAATTGAAGCGTAGCTTAAAGTTGTGATCGGTCTTGTAGTTAAAAACTTGTGTGAGGCTTACATACGAATATATATATATATATATATATATATATATATATATATATATATATATATATATATATATATATATATATATATATATAGAGTTTCAAAAAGTCTACTGAAAACTTGGATATCTGGGTGAAATCAATAAATTCCCATTTCTAATGTAAATTATCAGTATTTCATAGCTTATCTGGTCATTGTGACGAACTTTTATTAAACAATACAATTCAGTAATATGCATAAGAGCATGCTTAAAAGCTATCGAATCATATTATGTGTATGATATATATGTATATTACTACTCCTTTCATAAATTCTTTATTATTATTGTTATTTTTAGAAGTAGAACAAATTTCATTCAAGTTTTCTTAGCAGAACTACTCACTATCAAACGATATTTACTTAAATTTTAAGATTTGAATCGAGTATTTTTCAGCTTAGTACCCGGTTTTAAAAATAAATTGAATATACATAAGTAAATAAATGATCACCCTAAGAACTCTTTACATACATACATACATACAGACATCCATATATAAAAAAAGCAAGTAGAAATTTGTATTTCTAATGTTTTACTGAAAGTTTTGAAGTTCCTTTTAAGAATCTTCTAAATTTTATCAAATCTGGCAGTAGTGTTTTTTTAACTATTTGCCACAGAGTAAACGCTAGCTACAGAAGACATTGTTCATATTATTCATTCCAATTTTACTTGTTCTTCGTAATCAGATCAGATATCGGACTTTGCTTTTCGTTACAAAAGTCTAGTGATATCAATTAATTATGTATCAAGGCTACCGGGAGCTTTTGGTTGAAAAGCAAAATAAAATAGTTGTTGTTAAATTCAATAATCCTAAAAAAAGAAACTGTATAAATATTAAAGGATACGGTGAAATTGTTAAAGTATTGCAAGAAGCTGGCCAAGATGATTCCGTTACGATGTTGGTTCTTACTGGTGTCGGAGATTTCTATACAGCAGGCAATGACTTGTCACAATCTAGCCATACAGATGATATGGATGCCTATGTAAACAAATCTAATGAAATTTTCAAAAATATGGTTTATGGCTTTATTGCTTGTCCGAAGATAATAGTATCTTTGGTAAATGGTCCCTGCATAGGTATCGGTACAACTTTAGCAGCCATTTCAGACTTAGTATGGTGCTCTGAAACTGTAAGTGTGATCGAATATTACTATAATTTTTCGATAATTTTTATTTTCAAAGGCATATTTTTCTACACCATTCGTTAAATTGGGTATTGTACCTGAAGCCGGATCATCATATTTATTTCCTCTAATTATGGGACGCTCGAAGGCAACAGAAGTTTTATTGTTTGGTGAAAATCTATCGGCGAAAGATGCCTATAACTTTAATTTTGTTTCGCGTATTTATAAAAAGTCAGAATTGGACTCGGCGATATGGCCAAAACTACGAGAGTTTTCTGAATTGCCACCTCAATCACTTCGGATTTCTAAACACCTTATTCGCAATATAGAGAAGAAAACTTTGTTGCAAGTTGTTGACATGGAATGCGGTGAACTGTTAAAACGTTTCAAAAGCGAAGAGTTTTTTAATGCTATACTGCAATTTGCTACGAGGAGATCTAAGCTGTAGAATTATGTAAAATTTCATCCCAAGTACTTATGATAGTTAACGCATTTGAACATTTTGAGGATAAAATTGGAACCGAAATTTATATTTTTCGCTTTATAACGAATTGAAAAAAAAAAAAAAATATATAAAATTGATACTTATGTACTATGTACATACTTACATAAGTACATACATATGTATTATGTACCACAGAATAGCCTATGGTATGCATGTTGACTTGCATAAGTGTATGCAAGTACTGTTGAATCAATTGTTGTATCACTGTTCGAACACGATGACATAAAAAGTTGTACTTTCAAATTATTGTTTATTGTATAACAATATCAATTTAATAATAGTCTTCAAGTTCCTAAAATTTATAAAAGAATAAAATTCAGTTGTTCTCAAAAACCAAAAAATATATATTGCAGTTTTAGGAAATTTTGAATAATTGTTATTTCAAGATTTCTTTTAATATTGATTATAACACTTATGTCTGATATATTTATGTAGACCAAAAAATTTGATAGCTAAATACATACATACATATGTATGTATGTATTTCGAAACAGTCCTGATATGTATTATTGTTAATTTCAGTTAAACAATATATTTATAAAGCGTGTTTTTTATAACGGTATAGAACTTTAAGTTGTTTAACATCTGTCTATAACAGTCAGTAAGAATTCTATAAAAATATGATAAATAGACACATACATACATACATATGTATGTACATATATCCTTTCTGCTAGTTCAATTATTTTCTTCCGTAATAAAAAATTGTTAAATCCGAATTGATAAATTCAGTAATCGAACTCGAGCCAGACTAATGGATTTAAATTATAAACAAAACATTAATAAAATTATACATATTTTTTATTGCATTATTCAATATTTATTTTCATCTGTTTTGATCTCTGTGATGTTTGGGAAGTAGAAGGGCTTACATACCTACATACATATGTACATGTTTACTGTCTCCCACAATTTTGGACCATAGAAAATTGTTCTTCGTCATTATTGCACATCAAAGCCCCCTTTTACATTATGCCAATTGAAAGACACACATTTAGTCAATTCTCTTTTAATCTTGTCTAAACATTTTACACTCAAAGAATTATTACAGTCAGAAATTTTTTAAATACACATACTACATTTACACCTACGCAAAATCTAATAGATTTCAGCTGAAATCTCGAAGAAAATCTCTGCCGTTTAGACCACTGCTTTCTGACGTATTATTGGATTTCATTTTCATAACAAACAGCTGACTGAAGAAAGAATAAAAAATTGTATCCAAACTTTTATTTTATTTTGTTAAAAAAATGGAAGTGAAACACAATATTTTAATATATTATACCTCTACATATAAAAAAATGCAAATGAAGCTGGTATCGCTACGTAAGAAAAAAACAGCAGCATTTGTTACCGCAAATCTTTTGTTTCTACCGCGCCACAGAATATGACCGCGCTATTTCCTTACAAGTGTCAAAATTTTCTTATTCAGCGCTGTATATTTCAGTTAATATACCAAAAAATACACAGTTGCATCATTCAGTATTGGAAGATTTTGTGAGATTTAGCCAAACTCTAGTTCGTAAGTAGATTTTGTTTTGTATGGGAAATCTAGTAGAAAAGAGCTAGATTTCCCTCAAAATCTCATAAGTACTAGATTTTGCGTAGTTGTAAATGTAGTATTAATCATATTCACGGTTTGTTTACTTGAAGTGCAAGAACATTTTAATTGTCGCATTAATTTAGAGCAAACAAAGAAAAAATAAGTAAATTTCCTTAAAGTAATCATATAGAAATATAAAATTTGTACAAAATTTGACCAAACTGTGAGAAAAATTATATGAAGCAACTTAATGAAACTGGGAGAAGCACACAATATTGTCAGTATGTCTACTTTTGAACATATGATTTTTTTCTTGAAGCAAGTCCGAGTTTATGGGAGAATAAGGAGAGAAGAAAGGCGAAGAATATATACTTGATTGCACTGAAAAATTATTTCAATTCTCTATTGTTATTTCATACCATAAACTACCTAGACCCGACAACTTTGAAAACGTGTATAAAGTTTGTGTAAAAGAGATAGCAAAGCTATTTGTTTTTATACAGATATCTCTTCACACAAACTTTATGCACGTTATACAAAATATGATTCGGACCCTTTTTATACGTCAAAGTTGGGTTATCTGTGTATATTCTGTGTTTCATACTCTGTATGGTGGCATATTAGACTTTTAACAAAAATAAAAAAAATTAACACACACTGCAGGAGTGTAAATGAGTGCAAATGAGCTTGACTTGCCTCAAAAAAACTACTGTATGTAAAGCAGTGCAGGTAAAATGCATAAAATTGAAAAAAAACAAAGTATTAAGCAACAAAATCTCATATAACAAGCAAATTCCTATGAATTCAATACAGGTAATATGAATGGAACTGCCAAAAACAACAAAATATATATCTAGGTGAATTCCGCTAGGTGTTAAGCAATAAAACACCAGCACACATAACAAGAAAATTCCCAAGAACACAAGACAACTCACACGTGCACACTAAGCCATGGGTTTTTGACAACTTAGTGAACTGGAAAAACTAGCCAAAAAATTAGCACCTGGCATAATTGTGCTATCTTATAGTCTTAGCTCACCATAGTATACAAAGTCTCATGGTGAAATAATTTTACACGGTGACAGCAATAGGACTACAAGTACAACAACAGGTATTTATGTCTGTATTATATGAGTGGAAGTAGAAAAAGCAACAAAGTATTTAGTAATAAAACGAATACACACTTAAAAACAACTACTGGGTACATAAATCATATCATTTATACACAACAATGTAAAGGTTCTTGACAATTAAGTGATCTGGAAAATAGTAAAATTTAATCACCTGGCGTATTATTGCCACCTTGTAAAGTTAATCACCACGGATCAAAAATTTTCAGCTACTACCTAGTTGTCAAAGCATATTAATATATTAAAATTGTTGTTGTCGCACTTACTCCTATCACTTGCCGACTTAATTAATGAATAGCTATCTCACTTCCTCTAGTGTCGTACAAATTAGTTATTGTCATTTTTAATTTATTTCGCCGCACTTACAAATAAATGTCGGTCACAACGTGAAATTTCCGCAGAATTCTTCAGGAAATTTATAAAAATACTAATTAAAAGACAATAAAGACTCCAAATATTGCTTCTTGGTATTTCAAAACTCTGTAAGAGATTAAATTGATAATTTAACGAAGTATAGTAATAGTTGAAGTAAATCTTTCAACCGAGAAACAACGCAGTCGAAAAGTGAAAGAAGCAAAAAGATATTACTTTTTTCTAGTCTCACAATCTTCACGTATTTTGTTGATTAATTTTATGAAGTGAGTTCAAGTATTTGTAAATATGTATCGTGTTTCCTTTTGTGCATTATAATTTTTTGAAGTTAGCATAAAGTGGGTGTGCATTTGAATGAACTCTAAAGCAAAAATAAAAAAGAATTATACTGATATCACATTTTAAAGAAAACTACATACATATAAAAAATATTCCAAATTCCTATACGGTGGTTATTATTTATTATACAAAATTTCCTTAAACTCAAGTTCGCAAAATAACAAGGAATTTTTTTCAGTAAAGAACACTTTCGCGTTTTTTGCAAATATATTTACGGTCCGTTTCAGACAAAACAAGCAGATTATTTGGATAAATTGAGAAAAAAAGTTCCTGCTCCGAAAAGAACTAAGGGAAGACGCCAAATACATAATTGTGTATACGAATGCACCTCCTCTATTTTTTTAAATTCTGTTTGCTTTTATTTTAAAAGTTAAAACATTTGGTGTGTGAGCCAATAATTCCTATGAAAACATGAGGTTATGTCAGTTGAACCGGCCGGTTGTAAAAAACTTTAATAAAAAATGTGTGCGTATGTATGTATGTATGCATATACCATATGTATGTACATGTGTACGTACGTACATAAGAACGTATATACGTAATGCCGAAATTCTGTTAAATTTTCATGCAGCCAGTGATTTGTCTATCCAAAGAGAATATATTTAAATGAATGCCTATAACAGATATGGTTAATATTGGAATAAATTATTGGATAAGCAAAATTCAGTACGACGATATGGTCTATTTATATCTTTAGTTCTTGGAAAGCTCCAGTACAAAAATAATTAAATATACAACTCTTGAGAGCACCGAAAAATATTTCGAAATATCCATACATTTCTATATTTTGTTCTCTTAGTTTTGAACTTCAGAACTGCGTCAGGAGTTTAAACCGTTAGTGGACACGTAGACCGATTTTATATAAAATTGGTTGGTATAGTAATTTTTATACCCTCAGCTCAAATTTTGAATCACTATATCCCTGCAACCAACCTGGGCCATCCCTTTGGCGAGTGCCATATGGCACTCTTGCACACTACCATCACTGACTATAATACATGTACAAACTACAAAATTTATTTTAGCTTTTTATTTAGAAATAACGAAAAATTTTCAGTTTTTATTAAATTTTCCGTTAATATAAATAAATCATAAATTAAGAATTAAAAAAAAAAAAACAAGTTACTGTCGAATTCTTTCAAATCGTTATTGCGCAAAACAAATTTCATACAATTTTATAAAAATTTTTAAACGCACAGTGTCGTCGATAACATGGCTGAACTTAGTGCCCAACACCTTGCGTGGATATACGATGGTTTGATACATTTTGGTTCATTCGACCAACTCCACCCATATTCCGTTTATATGCTGAAACAACAGTTTTACACGCCTCTTTGCCACGCTTTGCGTGAATAAAGTTGGGCAATATGTTTTGGTTCCTCACCATATAAAGTTGATTCCAATGATACAACACCAATATAAACACATTGCATTAGCAACTGCTTTGCGCACGCTACTTTCCACTTTAGACGGCTCTCTGATAGTCGCATATAACCACGGCTTATCAATAACACTGATTGTCATTATCACTTATCTGCAAGTCAGCTTGCGCATAGCTGTTAGATTATGATACAAACATATTTATTATATCATCATCGAAAATCTGTAGTTTTGTTGCAGTAATCATAATTGATTTCAAGAAGGTTTGGAATAGTTTGAATATCTGCAATATATTCCCATTAGAAAGAATTTTGAGTAGTTTGCAAATTAGATGGTAAACCTCGAGTATATTTCCAAAAGTGTCTTCATTAGCATTATCTTCCGCAGATGCGTACTCCGCCAATGGTGGTTCTATAATATCTTCATCAAAATCATTGCCATCAGTTTGTAGCTCTCGTAAATAGTCCAAAATTTGTTGTGGGTTGGGTCTAAAAATATAGCTTAGTGTTTTCATTAGTGGCTAAGAGTTTCTACATGGCAATCACACTTGAAACCTAATTTATCAGAAACCTACATAAACAAACATATTTATTTTAACTCTTCTTTACACTAATTTATGAAAAATGTATAATACTAGTTAAATTTCTTCCGTAAGAAATAAAAATATAGCTCTCAATACTGAGTGCAAATATATATATATATATATATATATATATATATATATATATATATATATATATATATATATATATATATATATATATATATATTTCTTGCACTCCTGAAGGGCCATGGGGCCATAACAAGGTGGTTCCAATAATCTCGATCTTTTCAAACATGGTTTGGCTAAAGGGTACCGCTGATTTGGTTAGCGCCAATGAAATGAAGTCATATACTCAGCTAAGCCAAACAAACAATAAAATGTTAAATATTTAGTTATATTGGAGAATATCTCGAATAACGAATTTGATAAATAGTAAACGAATTTTAGAATTGGTTTTGTTTTCTTGCAGAGTTTTAATTTATCGAAAAAGCAAACATTTAAAAGTAAAATAATATTGATAATCATAAGGTGCGTGTGCGGTAATAAATTATGACGCAGCATACGCAACCAGTTGTTGCTGCTCAACAACAACAACAACATCATCAGCAGCAACAGCAAACTTCTATACCCCAACAACAACAGACCACAACGTTATCAAATACTAATAACAACAATACAAGCAATAACAATTCTGCTACTACGGCTGCCACGTCAAATCCTACAACTAATAGCAATCAAACACAAACTACAGCTGTTCAGCAACAACATCCAAATAACAACAATAATAATAACGCCAATAATAACAGCAGCTATCAATCGCAACAACAAAATGCCTCTGGTGGCCAAACGTTTAATCCACAGTTACAATCTGCAAATGTGTTCGTACCAACGCATGGTATGTCAGCACATCATCCCCATCATCACCAACCGGGTGCCATGTATCAAACAATGATACCAGCGGCCATACCAAGTAATGTTTATGTTAACAATGTTACCGCCAATGTCAACTTGCACGGATGGACTCACACTGTACCCCACGGGGCTTGGGTACATCCAAGTGCTGGTCCCAATTATATACACGGGGATTTGACCCCCGAACAGGTAAGCTATTATTGCTCAAAGAGCTTTATTTCAGTACAAATTTATGTACTTATAAAAAAAAGAAATTATGTATATTCTTAAAAACGTAAATGTTATTTAGGTATCTATTATCAAATTGGCTACTGTCAATTGGAAAATATTATAAAGAACTTTGAAATTATTTTGTATTATTTACATACATATGTACATATGTACACATGTGTATGTATGTTTTCGGAACCATACGCCATTTACGGCCGTTTAGTATTGCATTTCTCCACATCAAAATTTACTACCTTTAATCTTCTGCCTCAATTCCGTCTTCATTGATATAAATTGGGAACAGTTGTTAAACCATGTCGTTAACCGTTATAAAAAGTATCCAAGTTATAAACTTTCTACCTGCATTTCGTAGGTACTAATACCAAATCATCAGTGTACATCAACCATTATGTTTGAAAAGCGTTCAAGTTTTTATGCTGGTATAAAAGCTCACAAATTTTAATACAAGAATTTCGAAAATTCATACTTTTTTTTCAAAATTCCAAATAATAAGCAGGTATAGGAAACTTTTATACAAATAACTTATATTCGATTTGCATTTCTTTTTTTTTTGATAAATGTTAGTAGGATAATATCAGAATTAGTATGATTTATTATGAAAAAATTCACCATTCCTTATAAAAATTATGTATATATTTGAATTTTTAGGGTGCTCCAGTTATTCAAGCAATGGGTGCCATGCCTGTTACATTACCGGCGCCAAATTCGTTAATGAATCCTAGTGCTTCTGTAATCAGTGGCGGTACACGGGGTTCTCGTCGTGGTCGTGGACGAGCTGGTACTAACGGCTCAAGACGTGGTGATTACAATATGCAACGTCATCTTCAACAAGAGGGAAGTCCAGCACCTCAACAATCTGGACAAAATAATCAACAAGAAATACAACAAGGACTACAGCAAACCGATGCTCAACAAATGATGACAACCATACCGGCGTCATATATGTCGCATACACAATATGCCGCTCATGCAGCTCAATACCAGTATGGTTATCCAACTTTTTTTCCACCACAACAGCACATGATCCATCCAGGGCAGAGTACTGCTGCTCAACAGGCTACCGGGGCACCATTTTACTTGTCTGCTGTGCCCGTCTATAATGGATCACACATGTACAGTTATGGATACTATCAACCTGTTATCAACCAATCGGAATATCAATATGGAGAAGAAGTGGGAGTTGGTGATGAAAGGCAAACGCCTGGCGAAGGTGGCACAATGATGTGGCATCAACAATCAATTTATTCTGAAGAATATGGCATGGGCCCAGCTGATATGCATGTAGGTTCTGATGATATGAATCATAATGCCTCCTCAATTGGATCAGCTAATGAAACGCCGAATATGTTGAGTCCCAACTATCCACCTCTGTATGAACAAATGGCCCAACAAATGGGTGTTATGCAAATATATGATGATCCCCAAATGGCTCATATGCAAGTAATACATCCTCAAACAGGAGTTCCTCAGGTTGGTAAATATATGTTGAAAAATGTATAAATATCAGAAATTAAATTTTATTCAAATTACAACACCCCACGCTCATAATTTTTTTTCTATATTCTAGATGGAAGAAGATTTATCTGACTGTGGTTCACAACCCTCGGTACCCATACAAATGGTTGCACCCATACAAATGGTACCAGCTGCAGCTGCACCTCCTATGGCACTACAAGCTGCAGCTACTGATGAATTATTACATCACCAAGCACCTCATCTTATACCAGTAACTAGTGGTGCTTTAATGCAAATTGATACTACACCTCAACATCAGATACAACAACATGGGGGTAAGTTTTTTTATGTTTATTGCTTTTAAAACTTAATCTTTGAAAAACATTGTCTAAATAATTAACTTAAAATACTTGACAATGATTCTTTGCTATTGTCAAGTTCTTTTTGTATATAATATCGTTGAAAAAAAATTTTTAAGCAATATTATAATTTTTTTTTTTAAATTTATAATATAACTTTCGGACGCACAGTTCTTTTGGACTATAAATAGCACATGATATACATTTTAAATCCGACATGGCTATGAATAATACATATAAAATATAAAAATTGACAAAATCGCATAATTAACTATTTGGAAAAAGATTTGCGGTTGCAGAATTAAGAGAAAGCCCCTTGTTTTTTATATTTTTAAAGCAATTATTGTTTTCACGTACTGTTTTTGATAACATTGTTAATTTGTGTGATATCAGGTTGGAGTAATGTTTATTTTATTCAATAATAAATTAACGAAATGTAATTATTTACGTTATTTTTTAAACTGCATTGGCTAAATTGAATTTTTAATTATCCTGACACGAGTTTCGAATCCTTTGCAAAATCTGGTTAGTATATTTATTTCAATTTATTTGAGGAACTTAATTACCCTAATAGAACGGAAACACGATTGTTTTTGATAGTCGCTACATCATCATTGTTCATGTGTCTTTGATGTTTTGTGAGTGTGAATTGACTCAACGTGGTAGTCTTAAAGATTTTTCGAGAATAAATTTTTCGAAAAATTTCATTTTTTAAATAACTGCAACAAATACTGGCATAAATTTTATTAAAACCGATTTATTTGTTTGAAAGATATCCCTGTCGACAAATTTTGTAAACTACTTATTTCACTTTCTTGTCAAATCGGATTTCTAAATTTGGCTATTTTTTAAAATTTTAAAATTGGATTATATGATCAAAATTTTATCTAAATTGTTCAAATTGGCTCGACAGGTTGTTGAAATTTTTCAAAAAGTATTTTAACTACTACGAAAATTTTTGTTCTCAAACGTAGCGATAAACCATGCTATAAGATTCATATCAATGGCTTATTTGATATCTATTGAAGCCTCAATCCCACAATACATCATATGAGTATATTACATTATTTACATGTTAATCCACCCGGAGACAAAGATAATCAGAGTTTTCTAGGCTCACAACAATAACTGGTAATTTGAACTTCTTTAAATAAAACGATTTTTCTATTTGTGGCGAAATACTTTTTAGCAAATGCTATTTATGTACAATGCAAATACTTTTAATAATGCAAATAGAGAAAAAATACTGCTGTAATGAGCGATATACAAAATTCAAACAATCGGCAGATTATATTTGAAAAATTTTAAACTGAGTTACTGAGACACTTGGCCTTATAGGCTTTTAGTATTATGAATGCAATAAATTAAAAACATTTATTGAGAGTAAAGAGCATAAGGATAACCTCATTACCAATAAAATACTAATCGGCGTTTCCAAAATTAGTAATGGATATTTCTATTTCCAACAATTTCATAATAATTCCATCATATATAAAGTATATTATACGAATTACCATCACTATATTTATATGTGATATTATAGTTGATAAAAAATCTAGCCTAAATTTTAGTTTTTTGTAGTTTTTTTTATCTTTCAATGAAAGGATAGAACAAGTTACTATGCTATTTACCTGTCTTCAAAAATCACGTGATTTTTAACGAAACATGAATTTTGTTCTGTAATAGAATTTATTTTTCACAATCATCGAAAAATAGAAAAATTAACCCCTTAACGCCTTTATTCATAAACGATTAAGTTTCAATCGGTCGAAATTTTTATTTAAATTCTATAAGAATTTCGATCAATATCGAACGTCGTCTTCCACAAAAAAAAAAAAAAAAAAAAATCCATTCTTTAAAACTATCCTAATCAGTACAAGTTTCTTATATCTAATATTTTCCTATGGAAAGTGCATACAATAGCATATGTATGTGTTTATATGCATGTGCTCAAACAATTTATTGCATACCAGAAATTATCGCTACTGAGGTCAATTAATTATTCTACTTTAATCTTAATCCTTTGTTTTTTGTTCATTAAAGAAAAACATACACATACGTGTGTACGTGTGTATGTACATATCCATACTTACATTTAATATTCATATGTAAAAAAACAAATACTGCAAGAAGACTCATTATTTTGCAAATACTTCCCTATTTGCACAAATTCATGTCTTTAATATCAATCATTTCTAGTGTGTAACATTTGTTTTATTTGACTTGCGACGTTTTTTTCTATTTTTCTAGCCTCAAAAGTACACTTATTGTTATTGTTTTTACATTATAATATTGAATTTTGTTATTGTTATATTACTGTCGCTTTGTGCGTTCTTAGCGCAATACCATGACAATAACATGTTCATGTATCGTACAGCCGAACATTTCTATAATGGTGATCGCTTATAGAGGAAATAGAATCGAATAAAATAAGAAACAGCAGTGTATGTAAATACATAAATATAGTATATTATATATATTTTTATTAGAGTCAATGGTTTAATACATCTGGCTGCCTACCTATAATTGTTAATTACGAGTCTATTCGTGAACGCAACACTGCACTGCATTAAATGTCCAAAAAATATTAAATACTAATGTAACACCAAAAAAATGTTTATTATTTTATTTGTGTTGATAGTTTGCTTTTCTAATGCAACACAATAATGCATTTATGGACAGATAATCCTATATATCTTACATACAAAAATCTACGTAATAATATCCTTTCCATAGAATTAAATGTTGACCATAAAAAGGGCAAGAAAGTAGATCATATTGTATGCTATTTAAGCATGGAGCTACTCTGGGTAACAAGTCAGAAGTGTGTGAAAGGAAATTGTATCTAAATCATGACCTTGATTGCAGAACAATGATTTTTAGTAGAAACGATCCAAAGTACGAATGCAGGTGTAGATGTTATTTGTATATAACATTTGGATTTAGTACAAAATATTTAATTCTGAAATGGGCATTGCGAGAGCGAATTCGAAAATTTTTGGTGAATTTCCCATTCATTGACTTTTCTAAAACTTGTAAAAATTAGAATAGGGGGTATTGTTGAGTATCTTATTTTCTAATAGAAGAGTTTTTCGAAGTGAATAAGTTCATTATGGTCTGACCGTTAATGTAGAACAGTGATTGACGAAACTGCAATAACGTGTAATTCTAATTACCCTTCATTTAATCACCCATTATATGTGATTGTAACTCCAGCTGTTATCAGTTGCAATTACATGTAATGGTTATTTAATTACTTAATGTAAGTAATACTTGAAAGAGCAGTACTTTGAATTAGGTATACCCTTTCGTATTTTCTTCGAAGATGAAGAAGAAAATACGAAAGAAGCTCTATGGAAAAAAAACTTATTATAGATAAAAAAAGATAGAATAGTAGATGTGTAAATAAATAAAATAATAGAAATGTTAAAACAAAATATGGTCGCTTTAAAGAAGTTTGACTGTAAGTAGTACACATACATACATACATAAATGAATGTGAGTTCATCTGGAATATCTATCACTTTGTCCATTGTTATCAGGTTTCTTTTTAAGTTTATTTGCATTTTTTATTGAAAACTATAATTAAATGTTTCATTCGATTTAATCGCTAAGCAATCAATATATGTGCATAATTTCGAAAATTAAATATTTATTGAAAATAACGCTTTTGATTGGATGCATATTTGCAGGGTAGGGATTCAGAAGAGTTAACGTAATGAAAATTTGTTTTCTTGTACTTGAAGTTTATTTGTGCCCTACATTGTTGTTATAATAAATAACTAAATTTTAAATTTTTGTAGAATTCTAATAAAAACTTATAAATTCGTTTGACTTTGGGTAATGTTGGTGTCTTAATTGTACAGTTTTTACTAAAAACTTTTTAGTTCTTATAAAATAACAGCCATTAAATCCATTTAAATTTTTTCAATGTACGTCCGTAAGTATTGATTATTAGATTCATTTTCACGATATTTAGTGCTTTGCAGCGGTAGTATATACATACATTTTCCCCACATACCCAGCAAAAGAAGACAGGCAAAAAAGAGCTGGATCAATTTAGGAAAAACTCATTTAGAGAATCAGCTCGCCATTGAAATGGGTGATTGAAACTCACGCAAATTCGATGATTCGCAAAGTTTTTGGATGGATTCTAAAACGCGTGAATGAGTGTCTAAAACATAAATAATTTAACTCAAAAACTTATATGTGTATTTAATTGTACGTTTGAAAGTTTTCACTTCACAATTACAAATAAAAATGTTTATGCCACTCGATATTGCTCCGCTTTTGAGAGCATTTGGCTTCCACAAAGCATCTCTGTCTTACACGACTTGTTGAAGTTGTTTTCGCATTGTTATTTTTGCGTTGTATCATCAGTTTCGTTAATCGGTTGTCTTTCCAGCTAAGTAGATGATTGGTCGATCTACTGTAGCTGGTCCTAGGATAATGAGGCTGCCATTCTTCGGTGCCTTTGATTCCTACCTTTTTCCCCTGGGGTGGTGGTTGGCTGACTTTTGTCATGATGTTATTCTCTTTCCAGGAAAACTGCAGGTCAGGCGGCTTCTTGTATAGTTTTCTTTAGGGTATTTGAAGCCACTTAATTTTAAAACTCGAAAAGCATGGTGAATTTTGTTTCTCTTCTACCAGGGAACATATATGAGGTACTTGGTTTTGTGTAGCAAGTGCTTTAATCACTACACTACGCCATCATTGGAAAGAATTAAATTAAAATAAATATTTCTGGTGCCGGACCGTATCCCGGTATCTTGCGTTACTAACGTAAGTATATAATTCAATGTTTAAAAATGATTTCATGTAAATGTTGACCGAGGCTACACCTCAAATGGTCATACGGTGGATCTAATTTTGTCCAATTAACCGGGCTCAAACGTGAAATAAACTGTTCGCCTAAACTCGCCTCCCAATTGGGCCATTGTTTCGAGTGCACCGGCCCATAATCCACACTAAACAGTGCATTTTTCGGGATGATGCAATCTTCTGGCTGCTTTTCTTACCAAATACGACAATTTTGCTTGTTTACGTATTCATTTAACCAGAAAAGAGCTTCGTCGCTGAAATCAAGTTTCCGACGAAAAAAGTATACAATACACTTCTTAACCGATCATGAATTTTGATAATAAAATTCAATAATCTGCAAACGTTGTTCGTTTGTAAGTCGACCAAACTGAACATGTTTAACAGTAAAATGTTACACGAAAACAGCTGAGCTGCCAAAAACGGTGTTGGCAAAAAGAAAGTTGCTAAAAAAATTACCTTTTATATATAAGCATATATTAATATAAATATGTATGTATGTATATATTTTTTTCCAATAATAATTTCTAACAACTAACTAAATGTAAAATGACTTCAGCAACTGATCTTAAATAAGTGACAAAAATTATACCGAATATTAATGACACTCTCTGACAGTTGCTACTATAACTATAAGTTCTTAAAAATTTTGATAATATTCTATTAGCAATGGTGCTTGCATTATTATTGAATATTTTAAACGTATGTACATATGTATATACATAATGTGTACTACATACATAAATTTTTTTTCTTTTGGTTTTTTATTTTTGTTATTGACACATTTATAAATGATTTTAAATATCTATAATTACGTTTACAAATACATACATATGTACATACATAATTCTTTATAGCAATATCGTATTTTGAATTCAGTTGCTAAATTGTATTTATAAGTATGTACATGCATATGTATGCATGTACATATAAGTATGTACTTATAAGGTACATATATATAGTGTACACATTGTATGTACTTATATAGTATATAGTAAGCAACTGTGTAGAATACAGTACATATTAGATGTAAGAAGATTTAGTTTCATATCGATGTACTGTTTATAGATTTTGAAAGTGAAAAGTCCACAGATATCGGAATTACCTAAGCAAATGCATAATGTTATATCCATCCACTAACTGAAATCC
This sequence comes from Germaria angustata, assembly GCA_963681545.1. Taxonomy (NCBI): domain Eukaryota; kingdom Metazoa; phylum Arthropoda; class Insecta; order Diptera; family Tachinidae; genus Germaria; species Germaria angustata. Next base: position 24,738,470 of record OY813000.1, read on the forward strand.
AAATTCTTGTACATACTTATTTCGCTGAATCTGTGCTTTATTTTTTTAAATATATTTCATTTACTATATATGCAGTTGAAAGAACATTCCATTCTATTACTGCCGAAGTATAAAGAGAAGATGAAAATTATTATTTAGAAATAAATACTTAAATCAATGGAAAAAATTGCACTAAATTTGTGTAATTACCAACGATTTGGTAACAATGCACGAGTAAACGCAAAACACTCACGTGTGATAAGACGACTGAAATTATAAAAAAATTAAGTCGCTTAATGCAATTTGAGTTATATTTTTATTCCACTTAATATCCTATGGGTATGTGTTATTGATACAAAATATTTTATTTCGTGCAACAATTTTTTTTATATTGCGTAAGCTTTTATGGTAAATTTTGATACATGTGATTGACGATAAAGTTCTTTAAGTATTGTATGGCGTAATAGAAAAATAGTTTGTTGGACATACGCATGCACACATACTATACATACTATACATACATACATATACTTACATATAAGCATATCAAGAAGAATGATTTGACCGATTTAGCTAAGTGAAAAATTTTAAAATCTGCATTTCACTTATATTCGTGCAATTTTTTAATAGTTAAAATTTGTGTAGAAGACAATTTATTATGAACAAATATATTTGTTTTAATTGATAAAAGAAGTATTGATCTTTTCTTATAAATAAGAGGCGGTATTTTGTTTTGATAAAAATTCCAATGTATATATTTTTTTTAAACCATAGTCAATAGATAAGTTACTATTTTGTAAACTTTTTAACGAAGAAATAAAGTCATAAATAGTAATATATTTACAGTGTCGTGCAAAATAAAAGCAACGAACTCATATATGACTTTTTAAAGTCACAATAATTTTTATAATATAGCTTTCAACGAAAATTAAAAGTACATAAATAAGTTTATTAGACACACGTAAAAGTAAATAAAAATTAAAATTTTATTTGCCACATTATATTCTTAATGTGTATATTACTAAGTATGGGCTATGTTATGTATTTCTACTTATGGGAGTTTAGATAGGGATCAGTTAGAATTTGCAGTTGTTCTCTTGAATACCGCAAACAAGTTATCAAGTACGACAATAGATCAGCAGATCAATCAGAAATTTGTTACTTTTATGATTTATATATAATCCTCTACGAGCTTGGTTGACCATTTCATGTCTTTTTCATGTTAAATGGTTCTGCTCTATTTGATGAAAAGCATGCCAGGATATTGCCGCCATGCTTAAACTCCCCTTCTACAATTACGTGCGACATAAAATAAAATAGTCAATAATAGTAATAAAGAAAAACTAAAATTATTATTGTTACTTCCCTATCATGGATGTCCTCGTAAAGTAAGTAGTGGCTAGTGTACTGTAATGGTAGTAAGAGGGTCGCAAGTTCGATCTCTGCCGTAGACTCTGGGTATGTACTGCAAGTGGGCGAAAGCTGCTTGTCGAACCTAACTTAACCTACTTCCCTCTCATAAATATATTTCTTCATCACGAATGAGTGCATTTGTAAAGGGTCTGAAATTTTTTTAACTCGTTTCTATTTTCGAAACATTTCTCGTGGATCAGATATTATTGTATCACATTGGAAATCTCTCCAATTTGCTCAATATTTTTAATAATTAAAAAATTTTAGAGCACTGCAGTGCATATATTGATCGAGAAGAAACATACGAGAATTTAAATTAATTTAGGAGTTAACTAATGAAAATGGATTTAACTTTGGAAACGTTGCCTTTACTTTAGCACTTAAGGCAATTTGTAGGTTTGTTGTTTTTGTTTTGCTTGTTCGATTTTTTCTAAGAATAAAGATAATTTTGCGTTTAGTATTTTATTCGTCCACTAACTTATGTAGTTTGAAATTTTGTTAAAAGGTACATTATATAAAATATTGGAAATTGAAGTCACATATAGACTTTGCTAGTTTTATTTCGCGCAACACTTTATATTTTATGGCTGTGAAAGCGCCCACTCACATGGGTTTTATGGAAAATACCCACTGACATGGGCTTTGTGAAAAGCAAAAAAAAAAAAAAAAAATATGTAGATATCACTGGAACGGTATATAAATCCCAATTCGTAATCGAAATGTAAAATCGATATTTCCATATATGAATTTTTGAAACGCTTCCATTAACATTAATTTGTGTTTGAATCCTTATCCGAAAATTTCAGTATGCAAAAGCCTCATGAATGGGGTATACTTAGATTATCTTCTGATATATTCCATAAAAATTAATTATTTATAAAACGCGTGCACATTGTAAATATCTTAAACGAATAAAAATACATAAATAGTATTACCCACTAGTGATTCACATTTTGATAGAGAGAGAGAGAGAGAGAAAAAAAAAGAAATCGCTTTGACGTAACAATGGACGGAAGCTGTTCGCAATACTGTACAAGTTTATTCCCTTTGTGGAAAAAAGTCTTTGTTAGTAGACACTGAAGAAACAATAGGAATTTATTTATAAATGTCAATGACTTGGTTATGATAAAAGAACAACAACCGATTAAATAACAACAAGATATAAAAATAGATATTCTTTTATTTCTGTTTTGCAAATAACGACATGGATAATAAAAAAAGGATATTTTCCAATGATAAAAAACTATTGGTATTGACGAAAAAGATTTTGTATTATTTTTAGATTGATTTGAATTAATTTTTCTGGTGATGCTATTTAAATCAATATTTGTTTGGTTTTATCACAGTTTCGGAAAATAACTTAATTGTTAAGAAAAAAATTCAAAACACATATTTTTATTAAAAAGTTATAGCATACAATGCACCATTTCCCTTTGCATTTAAAAGCTTATGAACTACCAACATGTATTTGAGAATTTTTGGACGCAATACAAGATTCTTTTTTTTTTATTTTTGCTTGACTTTATGCCTTTTGAGTTTGTGAGTGATCGGTGGTTGAGAAACTGACGGTGTAAGAAAGAAAGCAAGAAAGAAGGCACGAATCATAAATTTTAAGTGGAAGATGGCTTTTGACATTTCGCTTTGCCTTTTAGTAATATTTTCCACCAGGTATGGTGCTATTTTTGGTACTATTCGACTGACAAAAGTACATGGTTACATAAATTATTCCTTTAGCACCATTGAAAACTATTTCTAATTTTATATACTCGTATTTCAATTTCCTTCACCTTTTTTTAAATACTCCGGTCTCTTTAATTTAAATAAATACATATTTTTTAATTTTAATTTTTCAATATCTCGCCTACTGCTAGAATAAACATAAATAGCAGAACAACAGTGGGACGCAAAACTCTCGAAGACCGAACAACAAACACAAAAAATAATTACAAAAGTCATAATGTAAATGTCTATGACTTTTCGTAGAAAATTTTTGAAGGCGAAAATATATATTTGTGGATTTTTCAGAAGCAATAGGAAATTGAATTTTACTTCAATAATATTTTTCCATTTCAGCCTCATACGTAATTCTCTTCAGTGTCCCTATTTTATTCGTAATGCACAGTTAAATTAAAATACGAATTACTTGATTCGGAATATGAAATTTTTGGAACAAATTATTTCAAAGGTGCCAATTTTGATAATTTTAACTCGTGGTTCTTGAAAAAATATACTTACAATCAATCATGCGTGACATCTCTACTTCGAACAAATTTTGTTTTCCCTAATAGTTCACATTAATTTTATTCATTATCATGCTCCTATAAAAATTAATTATGCTCCTTACATAATTAAAAATTATATTTATATTCGTATGTGCTTAATCGTCATTAATTTTATAATTTTTTTTTAAATATGAATAAACAATAGCAGTTTGTTCAGTTCAGTTGAATTTGTTGTGCATTTTTATCTAAACATGTTTTTATTATTTCAAAATATTTTAACGCATACAATACGAGTACTTACTTACTACCTGTAAATTCTCGCTATGGAGTCAACCTTGCTTAGCAACAATATGTATTGCATATAATTTCATTGTATCATTTTTATTTTTAACTACAACTGCATTCAACGAAATGTGCATTAAAAATAGCTGCTCCTTTAGTCTAAACGACGCTGTTAATATTGCACAGAACACAATTAAAAGTGATTTAACAACAACAAACTTTAACCTAGACACTTTTAACTTTTTAATTACTCTATAATAGGTGTGTGCGGGAAGATCCCAAACCTTTTGGAAGGCAATAATTTATAACTTAAGCCTTAAACATACGAGATTGTAATAATGCACGAATTAGTTGAGGTCCTTGGAAGCAAACTGCTGTGAAGTTTCGACGGACCCATTTTATGTTTTCATAAGATTTTCAAATAGTAGATAAAAATGTTGTTGACAACATTTCATCAAAGAGGGATGTAAACTGAAATCTTAATATCAAGTCCCACTGCTAGGAAATCGTACTTATTTAAACTTAACGAAGATAAAACTTTTTATAAAACTTTTACATCAATATTGCGTATGTACCACATGCATGGTCGCGCAAATTTCATTTTATACTATTTTGACAAGCAAGTTTATTGATGTTCCATCTAAAGTCGTCGATCTGAAGCATATCAATAATTTTCACCAATTAATGAATTTCCACATAATCCTTGATGTATATTTTGATCATATACGAAATGGATCAGCTGATCTTTCACGTAAACGTAAACAAAGCGATTTTACTTTTACTTCGGCTAAGTTTGTTAATATTGTGGAACCCTCCTAATGTTGCCATTGAACTTAAACTTTATTGTTTTTAGATGCGAGTAGCTTTTTAAGCAATTGAATAGACAAAATATACTCTATATGAACTACATCTAAAAATGCGGAAGAAACAAATGACCAATTACATTACATATCGCTCATTTGCTCAAGCAACGTCATAACTTAAAAACAATGTTTTACAAAACAAAAACTTGTTCAAAGTTTTGAATTTAGACGTACTTAACTCAAGAAAAAAATAAAGTAATAACCTTCTCTCAAGAGGTGAGTTGACAAAATACTCATAAGAATTGTTTTTTACACAGGATAAAGAACAATATGACGTTTGATCCTGCATTATTAGATTAAAAATCGCCTGTTTGGAGTTATGACGTTTTTTTTTAGAAGATGTACTCGTAGTATATGCAAACATATTTTTTTTTTAAATATTTCATATGATTTTGTCGACATTCTCAAATCAATCTTACTTTAGGTAAACGAAAGTGATTTGAATAATAGTTTTATATTCTATTTCCTATTAAAGAAAAGAAACGAAAAATATTATATTTTTAATTTTAATATATTTTAATAGCTTTTTTTTGTCGGTGACAAATTAGACTTATTATTTAATAATTTTTTGTATTTGGTTTTTCAACATTGTATTAATTTTTCTTACTAACGTTTTCTGAATAAAAAAAATTATTTAATAAAAAATTAAAAAAATAAGAAAAAAAAGCACTTCGATTTATTTAAAAAAGATAATTGTAAAATTAAAAGTACATATTTATTAAAATTAGACAAACTTTTCCATGTAAAAAAAAGAATTTGTTAGTCCTATTAATTGTTAAACAATATTTTTTGTTATTTTTGTTGTTGCAATTTCGCAGTAATTAAATTAATTACAGTTTCAATATGCAATTATTAATTCTATTAATTAACGAAGGTACAATATTTCGGCTCAATATGTTTGAAGTTGTTCTTATTATTCATTTAACTCACTTTGTTTTGTATTGCAACTTGATAATTGCGTAAAATATTTTCTTAAAATATGGACATAATTTCATAAAAATTTTTTTGTTACTGTTTGAAATTTATAAACGCCACCAGATTTATGCAACAATTTTAATAATGATCTATGAGTCAAAAGCCCATTCGTATAAAGAAATTATTTTGATTTTGAAGCCACTGGTGGAGATTATAAAAAAAAAAATTCGATTATACCGAATCTAAATTTTACTACACATGTAAGTAGAAGTGTCTAAAGAAAATGTTACGTTAGACTTAAATGATTACATTCAAGTTATTTATTTATAACAATTTGAAGAATATAAAAACACATTTATATGTTTGTAATAGTATTTAATTGTTGAGGAACTCCCTCTAAAATTATGATACTTATTTTCCCCACTTTGCATCTAAATGAACACAATATTTTTCATCAACTGATAATTGATACAATTATTTTTACATAAGTAAAAAGAATTAAAAAAAATTGATGTGTGATATTATTATTATGGTCTTCATTGCTTCTTTCGAGAATGTACAGTGTGACAAATGATTGGTTCCGATTAGCTTTTGATTCAAGATTGATATTCCTTTCAAAAATTCATGATTTTTGTGCTTAAAATTGCATAGTTTCTTAATTGTTATCTTTAATGCTCAAATTTAATTTTTATGGAATTTGGAAACAAAATGACTTAATTTTAAAACAAAATGGCGGGACAGGGTCGCCAACATCTACTATAAAACATAGAAATTGACATTTTATCTATTGTATATTTATAAATAAGGACATAAATCCATATTTTATAACATTTTCATTTCTAAAAAAATATTGCCATATTTTTTACATGTCGCCGCCACCCCACAATAGAACAAAAATAGTTGCTGGAAATTTATTAAAATTTATAAATTTCAAAATGCATTGTTTGTTGTGGCTTTAACTCTTCATATGCTGACATTTCATTGGTCGTTAAACCAAATCGTCACTGAAGTTCAGGCCATACAAATCAAATACAATATGAGAATTCAGTATTGTATATGAATATTTTCTTGTTTGCACAACTACTCGTTTTTTTTTAGAACAGAACACAAACATGCAAAAGGGGCAAAATATGTTTAATATTTTTTGTCAGAAACATAAACGCCACATAAAAGCTTGACTTGAAAATATTAAAAGTTTATTATAAAAACTTCTTCCACCACAATAAACTAATACAAATCAATACTTTGTCACTGTACCAAATTTCTTTATAATATTCGATTTTATACCATGGGTCCTCATTAATCCACTAACGTCAAATGATTTTTTAAAGGTTATTTATATTAAAACGTTATGGTCCTACCTATGTATATTTAAAGAATGACATAACTGACTAGGAAAAGGGTTATCTACTGAGGGCGATTCGATATTAACAGATTTTTTATTTCGTTTCAATTTAAGATCATGCATGTCATTATGACGTCATGTATAAGACATGGCATCATACAAATGTCCGACGTGGCTTTACACGATGGTGGAACACTTTCGACTAGTCCGAATTTCAATCATACCGTATAAATAAGCCTATATGAAAAGGTGGACTGAGCTATATTTATTTTGAAGGCATCGATCTGTTGTGAATCACAGATCTGCGATATTAGAAAGGCGTTCGAGACCTTCACAACCTATTCATGTCTCCTTAGGTTCAATTAGTTTAGTTGTCTATTGTGACGTGAGCTGTACAGTATATAGCGTCTTCCCGCTAGATCCACATGTCGTCCAAATCTATATCGTTCAATTGGAATTGAAAAAAATTGCTTATCACTGATGTGATTTTCTGTTGATGGATTTGCCGTATCAAAATCCGTACCACTAGCTTTTTTTAGATGTAGTGCCATCTGGTGAAATCTGTTTAGAGGCTTAGCGCTAAATAAGATTGTTTTTTCCATTATTGATCCATTCTTATTGAGAAGAAAACCCTCCATAAACAAAATGCTTGTGGAATTTCTTATATTTGTGAACATTTAAACTTCGTTTGTTAATTTTGTTGGTTCATAAAAAAAGTTAGCTTTTATATAAGCGGAAGTTCACATTATCAAGAGTTTACTGTATGTTTTCATATGCATTTATATCATTAACGTCTAACGTAACATTTTGATAATTTTATTTATTGCTATTCTTACAGGCATATTGATTTTGAATTCTTTTAATTTTTGTTAATTTTGCTAAGCGTTTTCTTTATTTTTTGTTTTTGTTATTGTTGAATGGAAATTTAGTGCGTATTTCTAATACTTTTGGCTTAATTATTTTAATAACTATTATTATGCGACGTTACTTTCATATATTTTTGACAATTTATTTATTGATTTCTGATTTTAGTTTTGACCATTTCTTTTCTTTCGGGTGCCTTTACCATATCGAAAAATTGAGACTTATGCCTATTAGTCAATGAAAAAATAAACTCTAGTATAATTGCACCACAATGATCTAATTACGAAACTGAAAAATATGTTTGGTTTAAATTCAAAATAATTTATTATTTTTTTTTTTTTGGTTAGTTTTTACAGCTTCATTTTATTTGTATTTATTGTTATGATTTTATCTTCGCCCTTATTCCATTTGTCGACGCCGACGTCACACGAAGTCGACAGCAATATTTTGGCAACTGTAGGGTCGTTGTCGACCACAATTATAAATTATTTATAATCTATTACCTTTACTAAGGCTTATAAATTGGCAAATGGCTCAATTGGCAAATGTTCAATTACTTTTCTTTAATGTCGACTTGATGTGACGACGATGACGACAATTAGAATACGGGAGATTATCAATTTTTGTATTTTTATTTTGGGTTCATATTATTGTTATACTAAAAAAAAATTAACAATGCTTTTGTTTTAATGTATATAGTTTTTCATCGTTAACACAAGTAGGTTTTTACATCACATTTGTTAGAGCCATTTTGTTAGATTTTCAAAAATTTAATTTTCTCCTAAAGTAAAAAGAAAAATTAAAAAAAGTGTTTCCCAATATCGTTAAACTTTTTTAGATTATTTTTGTTTATTTAAATATTTTACATTCGATTTTGAATCGTATTCCTTTTTTTGTTGTTCTTTTGTGTATTAGTTTTTGAAATTTGTGCTTCAAATTAAAAATAGTAATAAAGTTTTTCCGATTTTAAAACTGAAAAAGTTAATTAATAATAATCTTAGATTTACGTTTTGTTCTCTTTAAGCTTTTCTCTTTTGACGTTTTAGATAGTTAACATTTTTTTGTTCTCTTTTTTAAATGGGGGCTAAAACTTTTTTTCAAATAATACGTGTATGGCAACTTGTTTTATTCAGAATATTCAACATTTGCATAAAATTTCAAAAAGTTTATGAACTTGGTCAATCCCGTTATTTTTTTTTAAATTACAGCTTTAAACTAGCGCTTTTATAATTTTGGACACTTAATTTGTTAATCGAGTTATTTGAGAAGACAAAAAATTTCTTATGTTTGGAAAATTTTCCTTCACTAGAGATTATGGAATTTATTTATTTTTTTTGTCTGAAAATAGTTCTGATAAAAAAATTCTTTTTTTTTTTTTGTTAACAACTGCAAATAGAAAACTCTTTTCTACTTATATTTAATATTCTTTTAAATATAATAAATATCTGATCATGCATCATCTTAAATAAAAAAGAAGTCATTTTGAGGCAAAATTTTTAATTCCGAGAAAACATGTTTCAAAGATGAAAATATGAACCTATGAAATCAAACGATATTTCCACAAGCTGCTAACAAGCTAATTTATAACAAAAAGTTAGCATTAGGTTGGTGAATAATCCTTGCCTAATAAAATGTTAAAGTTTTGTCAATGAACTGCTAAAGAATTGATATTTCATTAAATCAGCTAATGTTCATCTCTTTATTATTAATTAATTTTTATTGTTTGTATTGGAAAGAACATTTTATAAAAAAAATGTCAAAACATATTTATTGAAAAATCCAAAAAGGAATATTAAAATCAGTGATGATTTATGAAAAAAATTATTTTATACTTTTCACTAGAAACAAGGCATCACTAAATTCAGAGTTGATATCTAAAAGTCAAGCACGTGCACATATGATTGCTATAGATAAATTATATATTATCACGCTGATCCTCAAAAAATCCATAAACGAATATAACGTATAACTCTAAAAGGCAATAGGAGTACTACAACTCAAAGTTGTCCCTAGACAGGACCGTGTATTTCTAATTTGGCTTACATACGTTGAACTAATCGAAAACTACTCGCATATAACCAGTTCAAGGACTGGCTAGAGTCTAGCGTCTGCACTGGCTGAAATGCGAATGCATGTCTTGAAGACATAAATACTTTTTAGTGCATTTTACATACTCTGTTGCAACTAATTTTAATTTAAGTAAATTGGATCACGTAGTACAAAAATGTTTGAACGAACGTCGTAGGTATTTAAAAGAAAGTAGGGGCCCGTTCTTAAATGCAACATACCCCATGACATAAATGTTTCGACAAATAATTGAAAGCGTTGCCACAAAATTTAAAACCAAAGGCATTATTTTATTGATTGATGCATGCAAAAAGTTGCGAATCGTCAAGTATGAGATTTAACATTTATGTCATTTTAGTTTCTCGTTCAATTTATAAACAAAAAACTATTTGTTGCTCCAATAAAAAAAAATTTAACAGCTTTGTAGGAATGCCTGCTATTTCCTAATAAGTTTGAGGAATACTAAATTAAATTTTTTCTCCTGAAAAGGCAAAAGATGTTACACCCTTTTTTGAAACAAAAATGCCTTTAAAAATTAAATTGTTAATGCAAACAAAATCTTTTTTATATTATAAAGCAAATATTTATTTGTTCGTAAAATTTCCTTAATTGAATTTTTATAATCAAAAGCCTTTTCATGTTGCCCTAAATATCTTATTTATTTAATTAACAAAATTATTTGCGTTTAATGATTTTGCGATGCTGTACGTTAAGAAAAAGGTAATAGCAAAGCGTCTTAGCAGTTGGTCGCACTCTTGGCCACAAAATTTCAGTTATGAAATAGTTCTGGACGGGGAAACAACTGTCGTGTCTTCGTGGTTAGTGTTATACCTTGGACAATTTCTCGGGTCTCAGTCTCATGTGATTTTCCATTATTCATTCGCAATCTCTTTTAATTTATTTGGTAAAGCTAGAAATCTTTTATCATATACTCGTACATACATACATACATACATGTATACATAATATAATTTTTTTGGCAGTTCAAGCGGGAAGTTTCTAGGCATGGGAAATCTTTCCTGTCGCCATTGACTTTTAGAATTCTAATATCCCTCCCAAAGAAAAAAAGAGGAATTTATTGTTCTTTTAATAAATGCAAACTTATTAAGAAAGAGCTCGCAATCCTCTAGAGTAACAAAATGTTACACTTATTCAGAAGAGGGGGAAAAAAACGCCACAAGCAAGCAAAAAAATGGTATCATTGCCGTTGTGTGGCATCCACGAACGTACCAATAATTGCCATTTTCTTTTTTAATTAAATACATACTCGTGTATGTACATACTATGTATGTAAAAATTATTTGGTTAACTATCTCTTCATTGAATCAAAGGACCTCTTTATTATTTCTTTACTTTTTTTACTTTTTTGAAAAACATCAAAAAATATACATATGTATGTGTGTACTTGTGTACTTATGAAATTTTCTTAATATTTTATTGAAATTTCAAAACGTTTTTAACTCTGCTTTTGCAATTTAAGCATGTTTTAAAGTAATTTTTAATATAATTTGCATATTCTATAAATAATAAAAAAAAACATTTAAAACTTATTTTAAGCCCAATTGACCCTGACTCTTCAGCTCGTTTTCATTCATTAATTAATTTATTTCTAATTTTTTTATTCTAAATATGTATATAGTTTTGCTTTTGAAATCAGATTTTAAAAGTTTAAATTTTTGTGTTTTTTTAAAACTAATTTTTTTATTGTAAAAATAAATACGGCTTCTTTCTATTTTCTTATTTATTTTTATGTATAATTTGTTTTATAAGATTTATTTTACAACTTTTTTAGTTTTTGTCTTAAAAATTAAGCATATATCGTTTTTTTATTTCTTATTTAATTAGCTAAAAATAATATAAAATTGGTAGTAAATTTAAAAACAGTTACAAAATTAAAAATACAAACAAAAAATTATTTAAATAATATAATTAACATTTTTCACTTAAACACTTAAACTTTGCAGGATTTTTTTTACCTATAATCTTTGGAAAATAATTATGTTTTTTATGTTCATGAATTTATTGTATTTTCCCTAACCTTAAACGTCTTAAATCTTATTATTTTTATTTGTAAATACTTCTCGTTTTCTCATTAATCATTGTGTACAGTGTTTTGCAAACAAGTTCTTGTCAAATCTCTAAACTTTACATAAAATTTTATAATTTTGATTCAGCATTGGGAAATTTGGGATTTTGTTCGTCAGTCTGCTGGGGGCTGGGTAGGGTTTTAACAATCTTGGGTACAATAGTTATAGGTTGATCTTCTTCATCTTCTATATCTTCACCCTGTTCTTCGTCGATGGGCGTTAGGGCTTCGATATGCACGGGAGTTTCTTCAGATTTTGTACACCTCTTTAGGCAAGGTGCCAGAAAACTGGTTATTGTTGAGACGGCAAATAAGGCACCGGCCATGTAGAAAGGTAAATCGTAGCTTTGGGTGGCATCGTATACGGCTCCTGCCAGTGGTGAACCAATGATGGCGGCAAAACCTCTAAACAATATTAACAAACCAAAAGCATTTGTCAATTTATCCAGACCCAAAAGGTCGACCAGAATAATTGACGTTAAAGAGATGTAGCCGGAAATGGCAATGCCAAAGAAAACTGACATGGCAACATAAGCTCCATAACTCACACAGAAAGGTGTGAGAAATACCGATACGGTGCAAATCAACAGACAAATATTATTTAGAAACAATGAATTCACCTGGGGAAAATCAGCCACATAACCGCAAAGCACACGTCCGACGGTATTGGTTATGCCAATGATTGATATGAGGAAGGAGGCGGAGTCGGGTTCAATGCCGGATATTTTGGCCGCATCTACCAGATAGAAGAAGGGGACATACAAGCCAGCCATGCCAAAAACATTGGAAATGCCAATCAGCATAAAAACAGGATCCTTGAGCAAGGTGACGTCCAACATGTTGTTGATGACGGATTTGACGGAATCAGGTATACATAGGCAAGGACATAAATCATACTGATCCCGTTGCCTTGCGGCTTCCATTAGGGGATCTAATCTCTGTACACTCTGCATGCTTTTTTCATATTTAGTGAGTGATAACACGGATTGACGATAATCGGCCAGTGACTTCTGGGATTGGTACTGGGGAAGATTTGTTACAGAGCCCGAATAAAAGATATCTTTCCTGGACATCGGTCGCACCATTTTACCAGAGTCTTGACGTTGTGAGAGTGACATTTTTGACGTAGTCATGCCCATTTCCATGCCACTGGCTTCTAAATCACCGCGCGATGCAGAACGTATGGCGGCCAAAGAAGGTTGAAATCTTTCGGAGGCTGAAGTTTTGCGGGATCTTTGAAATGAGGGCACCGAACCATTTTTTGGAAGACTTTGCTGAGGATCTAAAAGGAAAGCAGGCTGTGAAGCATTGCGTGTCATTAAATCCGACGAGTTGTAAGGACTTGTGCCTGATTCGGAATTACGATGCTGACGTTTATACCTAACATCCAAATGACCATTGCTGTCACTGTTGTTGGGTGGACTTCGTTGAGCATTTTGCAAATCCACTACTTTGGCTTCAGTAATAGTAGGTAGTGTGGATACAGGTTGAAGACCTCCCGAGGACGCCTGCTGAGCTAAAAGTTCTAAATTTAACGAAGAATGTACTCCAGGATCCGCATTCAAGGGCATTTTCAGTTTACGCTCCATAGAACCGTCAGGCAGTTGTACCATAAAAGAACCAGCAAATGAACCTCTTTCCAATTGCATTTGTTTCTCTTCATACATGCGTTGCATTAGAGGTTTGACCTTCTTTTTCTTGGGATACTTCAAAGGTCTCATCATTGCACCAAATATTGCACAATTCAAGATCATGCCGGCAAATACTAAGAGGGAAGTTTTCCATCCATATTGTTGTAAAAGATATGAGGCCAAAGGTGCAAAGGCAAAGGTACCGAAACCCGAACCGCATACCGCAATACCGGTGGCCAAAGATCTCTTTGTTTCAAAGTAGTAGCCCACGGCCACCACAGCTGGTAAGTAGATCATGCCGAAGCCAAAGCCACCTATCACACCATACGTTAACATTAGCATATTGACGGATGTACTCAGAGTACTAAGAGCAAATGCTACACAGGCCACAACGCTGCCCGCTATACACACTATTCGACAGCCATATTTGTTGGCCAAAGCGGAGACTATGGGGCCTGCCGCTAGATAAACACCACTCAATAAACTGCCAACCCATGCAACTTTGCCCTTGCCTTCGCCAAAGTACGATACAAATTCTTCCATGAATATGCCGAATGTATAAGCAATACCGTCTACCACCATGTTGCACATAAAGGAGGCAAAACATACGACCCAACCATATCCACCGTCCGGCGGTGGTGGTAATTCTTCGTATTCACTATATTCATCATCCTCTGGGCTGCCAGCAGCGCCAGGATCTTGCATATCGGCGGTAAGACGAGCTGCTTCTTCGCAGGCCAACTCACTGTCGGTACGTTCAAATTTACGTAAACGGGCTGCCGACGTGGAATGGGACATTGCCTCGGCCATTTTTTTTCAATATAATATTTTTATGAAAAGTTTGTTCTGACAATTAAAAGAAGTAGAAAGAAATACTTATTTAATAACGAAAAACAACAGTGGTTTGCGTGAATATGCAGGAAGCGGAGAGGTACAATTTCACTTGGCTGTCATGGTGTTGTTCAGATTCTTTTGTGATTGACTTGTTTTTGTTTTATATATTTTTTATTTAGATTTTCGATTACAATTTGCAGCTGACTTTTCTTTGTTCAAATAGCTATTTATTTGTTCAAATAGCTATTTATTTATTTATTATAAATGAAACAGTTTTATTTAAAAAATCAATGATTCGTTTTATATTATTTTTATTATATATAATTTTTTGTGCTTGTTCTGCTGTTTCTTTTTCAATATTTATATCTAATATTTAAATATTTTTTCTTGTTATTTGACACAGTCGATCTTTGTTCTTCAACATATTTTTTCAAAGTGATTTTAACGGTTTTGCATTAATAATTTCTTATTTTATTTTTTGTCGCTACCGCTATCTGCTTTTCACTCACAAGTTATAATTTATATGTAATTGCTTTTAATTTTTTACTCCAATAAAATTTTATTATATTATACTTTTTTTCTATAAATTTGTTCTTTGTTATTGTTTTTTTTAGTTTCACATGTTTATCTTTAATTTTTAGCACTCTTATTCAACTATACCGTTTCTTTACATGCACTCTCTCTCACGCTCTGTCTCAAGTTTTCTCTTATTTCCTTCTCATACGTTTGTTTTTATTAATTGCATGTGTTGGTTTAAATAAGTATGTAAGCAAATTTAAAAATTAAGGTTTATGATGAATTTTCCTATAGATGTACTTATGTACTTATATAATTTTTTGTCGGGATTTTGAGTTTTAATTAATTTTAATTAACTTTTATTGGTTTATTGGCTCTTCATTAATTTATTGTTGTCCTGAAAAAGAGAATTAATAAGGTTTTTTCAGCGAAAAACAATGTTGTTGTAACTGTTACAGAAAAAAGCGAACATGTGACAAAAGAGTTATAAAATGAAAATAAAGGGAAGTGGTAATAATTTTGCTGTTTAAAGAAAGGACGTTCCAACCGTGAATGTAAAAGACAAAGTTAGTGGTCCTTTAGCAACACTAACATTGCTGCATACATACATATGTATGTATGTACATATGTAAGTACATACATGCATATACACATATTTCAAAGAAGTCGGGATTTTTGAAGTAGAGATGTGTAGGGTGAATTAATAAAATAAATAAGTAGTCTTTAAAATATCACTTACAATACAAGAATTACTATGCATAAGTATATATGTACTTATGTACATATGTACCTATAACTTCACATACAGTATACAAATGAAACAAGGTCAATAACAACAACTGTATGTACATATGTATGTACATACATATGTTTGTAACATGGGTATGCACATACCTACCAAAACTTTTTTTAGTTCTAAAAATATTCCTAATTCGATAATAAATAAGTTCTTAATAAAAAACCCATAGTGCGGTTAAAGTTAACGCCTCTTGCCGAAGACGAGTTTTATTTAAAATTTGAGAAATATGTATATACATACATACATACGTATGTACATCTGAATACATAAGCACATATTTATATGTACATCTGAATATGTACATACATATGTATGTATAATAAAAAAGTGGATTTTCCACTTTTCCTTTGGCATTTAAGACCGAACTGCTATACAGTAAAAGCTGAAAATAAACTTAAAAATTTTGTGTGCCTATCATATACATATGTAAGTACATACAAATATATATGTATAAGTATGTACATACATAAATATATACATACATATTTATATACATACATATATGCATATGTATATGTATACGTACATATATACTTATGTATGTACATTTATGTGTTTCTTAATAATTAATTTGTATATTTTAACGTTATCTAAATTTGAGCTTCATAACAATAGTGAAAAATGATTAATACACTAATAATTTCGAATCTCATACATATCGCATTTTAAAAGCAAGAGAAAGAGCTTAAGCGACAAACACAAAATTTTACAGGAGAAGTGTTTTTATTAACTGCCTTTGTACTAAATTGTTTGGCTATTGCAAAATTGCTTTTGCTCTAAATTTGTGATGTCACTTCTAACGAGTATTAAAATTTTGAGTCTTAATTTTCGTGATTATAAATTATCGATTGCCATAAAAAAACTAAAATCAAATACAATGTTACTTAAGCTTTTTTTGCTGTAAGGGCCCGATATGATCGATCTGATTATCATTGTGCTGTAACTTCAAAAGAAGGCCCTGCATTCTAATAAATACGATAAACATTCCAACTTCCTTTTTATTAGAAGAGAAATGAGAAAGAATTTAATTTGTTATTTTGTTTAACAAAAGAATACAGATCCTGTTATAAGAACAAGATTAAATTGAGAAATAGAAAAACACAAAAAAAGTATAGAGTATACCTATAAGAGAAAGGAGCGAGCAAAAGATGGAGTATATACATATGTATGTAGGCCTCTAGAAGGCATTCGATTCTTCTTTTTACCGCTGGGATGAAGTAACTGTTAAATATATACATACATACATGTATACATACATATGTGTATGTAAATATGTACGTATGTACATATTCTAAAAATCATACATACATATTTAATGTATAAATACTTTCTAGCGTTTCCGAGGCTACCAATAAATGTGTATGTATATGTACTTATGTATTTATGTACATACTTATGTATGTGAGATTTATTTTATTTAAAATTTGTTTCTGCTTTCGGTTTTTTTCATTTCTGTATACTGATATTTTATAAAATGTTTTTAATTTTATTCTACCTACGTACATATGTATGTATGTACATATGTATGTATATACATACACATTTATATCATTTACTGCTTTCGAAATGTCGAGTAGCGGAGTTTTTTTTTTGATATAAGAAATTTTCAAGCTTTTTTTCGATAATTTCGATTTTACACATATTTCTAAAATTATAAATTTTTCAAAACTTTTAATAGTGTTTTTAAACAATCCTGAGCTTAAGCTCCGAATTTTTTTTATATAAATTTCAATACCTTCTGTGCAAATTTGTAAATTTATAATAACAAATTAAATGTATTGAATGTATAAAAATTTCTTTCGAATATTATATTGAAAACAAAAACAAATTTTTCGTCGAATTTAGTAGGATGGGACTGATTTTTAATGTTAAAAAGTTAATAAATGAGGAAATGAGTAAATAATTCCAACAAACAAAAATGATAACATTACTTATTTTAGTTTTTTCGTATACCTAATAAATGTCCATAATCCCAGTCTATCAGTTTTAAATAAAGCTCAAGATTATTATTTGAATATAAAATGTTCCGAAATTTTAAAATTTTTGCCTGCGATTATTTTCTTTAATTTTTCTTAGGAGGCAATATACATACATACATACATATGTATGTTATCTTTATTAAAAAATATGAAACTAGTTATTTGTACTAATTATTGACAACTCCACAGCAAAGAAAATTGCCTATAACTATTTTTTTTATTTTAGAAAAACCTTTTCAAGTAGATTCGTATATTTCCTATATATGTATATGTATGTATATTTTTTGTATATAAATAAACATGATACTGTATCCGGAAAAACGAGATTTTTTTGTAAATTAATTCCTTTAAGCATCTGCCATCAAAATTTCATTAACTACCTCTGTATTATAAGTTTCGGTACTCTTTCTAACGGCATGTCAAAATCAAGGTGGTAGTTTTCATTATTTTGTTGTTTTTATTTGTTTAGCATTTGCATTTTTAAGTTAATGTACATGTGGTAGTGTGACATATAGTTTTTGTTGTCTTTCAGTGCATTTATAAACTTGTCATAGACTGTTGTGTGCGTGCGTGTGCTTTGATTTTGTTTTCAAGAGGTGGCCTGTGTAAAAGTGTACTAAAAACAGTTTGTTATTAAAAAAATACTCTTGCTCTCCTTATAACATTAAGAGTAAAAAGTCATGGAGATAATTATGGATGTACTTATGTACATACATATGTACAAACACTTTAATGAAAATTATGGTGTTTTAAAAATGCCTTTGTATTCTTTTTATTTAATTTGTTTCTTCAAATAAACATTTACATGTCTTTACTTTCTGTGTCGATCTACAAAATTTTATAAATAAATTACTAGTTTATTTCTTTGTTATTTGTTATAAATTTACTTAAAAATCACACATAGGCACAAGCACATATGTATACATTCATGTGTATATACTTACATACATATGTATGTAAGTATGTATGAGTTTGTTTTAATTTTGTGTTTTTTCTAGTTTTTATTATTATTAATAATAATGATGATATTATAGCTTTTTCCGTCTTTTGAGTTGCATTTGTATATTATAAAAATATACTAAACATATAACAAGTACATACATACTTATGTACATACATATGTATGTTATGCATGTGGTATGTACTCTTTTTTGGTTATGATTTAATTTCAATGAAATTGTATTCCACAAAATTTTTCCCTAGAATAATTTTTTACTTTGCAAAAAATTAGGTAATTGAATAACTATAGTCGATATGTCGATTTTCAAAATTATTTATAAATTTATTAGTATACTTTTGTCATAAATCATATGTACTTATGTACTTCTGTATTTTGTAGCATGTTCTTTAACTTCAATTCTTAAAAATATATGTACATATTTATGTATGTATGTAAGTATGTACATACGAGTATGTAAATAATCGATAAACTCTTTTTAGTTGCTGTTTTTTCTTGTAACAGTTTTGTTGTTTTCATAATAATATGTTATAGGTACTTGTCAAATAATAAAATACCTTTTCTTACTAGAAATTTCATTTAATTTCATTGTCAAGTAATTTTCATTTATTTTTCCGTTAATTATTTTCGTTTTCTTTGCAATATATAATTTAATTTACTTTTATATAGCGTTTGAAATTAAAGAAAAAATTTTAAAATAATTTATTTTTTATGCTTATTCTGTTATTGCCTTGTGCAGTGTATTGTTTTTTTTATCGTTACAATATAATTTTTGTTAAGTACTCTCTCGCGCCGTCATGAAATGACTGCTTAAATATAAATTGTAAACTGAACATTTCAATACAAAATTTTTAGTCGTTTTCAATATTTCTTACCCTCTAGCCAAACTGTTATACGACCATTGTTGTTATTGTTAAAACAAAATGCATTTCATATCATTTAGTTTTGATATAATATAGCGGCAGAGTAGCTTTTTGTTTTTGCTTCTCTTTTGCATACATACATACACACATACAAATTTTTTTTATTTTTCTTAGACCAGTGTGTATCGTTTTAGTGTTCTCAACCCCGTTTTGTAATCAAAACAAAAACCATAAAAAGAGATAATTATTTTATTGTTGTTGTTTTATGGTATTAAGCTGTCATTAGTGCGAGTACAATATTTTATAGAAAATAAATTTTTCTCCATAGTTATTTCCATCTCTTCTTTACATATCACTGTTATATACATTCATATGTATGTACATATTTATATGTATGTATATGGATATACCTTGTGCTAGTGTCTGTTTTTTTTTTCTTCTTTCTTATCTTTTGGGGACTTTCTTCGACTCAACTGAACTACCCGGCGTATACGTGATAAAGAAGGAAGCTGTAAAAGAAGATTTGCAAAATGCGTGCTCTTTTCATTTATTTTGTTTTCCTGGAAAAGTTTACAGTACGCAAACATTTGAACGGAAGTGGAAATCTCTTGAGACTTATACCGCTAAAACCAACAACAAATATCAGATTAGGTACAAATGGAAATATGTTTGTATGTAATTTGATGTAATTGTTATACCCAGAATAGTTTTAAGCCTTAAAAGGTTGAAAGTTAGTTTCTTGAAGCTTAAAAATACTCCTATTATCTAGACATAATCACCCTTAACTTTAATATTAAGCGAGATTTATGTTTCCATGCAATTTTTACTATACTCGAAGTGAAATTTCTTATCATGAATTTTCGCTGGAATGTTCTCTTAGTTGAACAGCTGTTCAATATCAAGTAAGCTACCAGCTTACATTGAATGTAAATAAGAAAAGAAATAAAAAAAGTATACTGCTAATGTATATATGTAAGTACACACATACATACATAATAATATTATACACTGAACCAAATTTCTTAGTATCAATCAGAAAATTTTATTAATATACTCCTTCCTCTTCTTTCCTTTTTTAATATACTCGTACATTTGGGACGATTTTCCGTCATCCCACGTCAAATTTGGTTTGTAAACAGACCGGTTTCGGCTTTGTGCCATTTTCAGTGTTCTCTTGAATACTCTTCAAGAGAACACTGAAGATGGCACAAAGCCGAAACCGGTCTGTTTACAAACCAAATTTGACGTGGGATGACGGAAAATCGTCCCAAATTCAAACAAACCCCGTCGGAAGAAAAACACAAAAATACTCGTACATATTTCTATTCAATGTG
This sequence comes from Germaria angustata, assembly GCA_963681545.1. Taxonomy (NCBI): domain Eukaryota; kingdom Metazoa; phylum Arthropoda; class Insecta; order Diptera; family Tachinidae; genus Germaria; species Germaria angustata. Next base: position 24,759,420 of record OY813000.1, read on the forward strand.
TTGGTGTAAAGAAAAATTAAAAAATCTGTTCAATGAATTGAAATTTTATTAAAACAGTCGTAACGTAAAATTAAGATTGGTTATGTTAAATTAATTTTATATAGTCTTATAGGAATTAAATTCATGAACTCTAAGGTCACAGTGTTGTAAATATCTGAGCACAGTTTATAAATAAGGCCATCTAAATATATATATCAGAATCAAGTAGGATGGGAGCAAAATTTAATTTTATTGATCGCAGGTAGACAACTACTAGATGGAAATGTATTTTATGCCGCTCAGGCGGCTTACTGCCATATAGTATTGTGTAAAAAAATAGTTTCAAAAAGTTACAGGCATCGGTTAAAGTTTGATTAATTTATTTTAGTATTCTGAACCGGTAACTTAGTAAAATTAGTGGTCCTATTATAATGAAACCGAGTGTATTTATTTTGTAAGCTCTGCAACATGTTGATCGTATGTAGAGTGTTTGTTGATTGTTATTATTTTTATTCTTTAGAGAAATACACACACCCAAGCACATTGATTCAGTAACACATACTTAAATCGATGACGCTGCTGAATTACATTATTTTTTGTGCGTGTGTGTGTTATGTGTATGTGAATGTGTTTGTGTGAACATGCACAATGAAATGAAAAATAATTCGTTTGCAATATAAGACAATAAAAAAAAATTTTATATAAAATAAAAAAGAAAACTAAATACTCCTCAGTCATATTGTGTAGACAATAACTTTCCTTGTAGTTGTTGTCGTTATTGTTTATATTGTGTTGCTACCAAATACACAGAGACTAGGGGCGCTTGGCAACCGAAAGTGACAAAAGCGTTTAAAGAAATTGTTCTTATGTGGATTTAAATATCCACATACAAATGTATACATGCATATATGTACACATTTGGTCATATGCATGTGTATAACATATGAATAGAGATAAAAGCAGCAGCAGCGGTAGGTATATATAAAATAAAATATCACAAAACATAATCAAAAATGACCCAAATTCCTCTTTAAATTTGGATGATAATATATTTACATACCTACACTACATATTTATTATTAGTAGCTAGCCGCCCCCCTAGCGGCCGAAATTCGACCATACATAAAACAAAGAAAAAAGGTTTTCAAAACTATTTCATTTATACTTCTTTGAAGATCAATCGCGAATGTTTGCTTGGTGTACACGTATTATGTTTGCTTCAAACGCTTATAAATTCCAAAATGTTAATAACACGTTCATTCTGCACTAAAGCTGGTTAAAAGCCACCGAAACACAATCAAATAATGAAAATCGGTTGACAAATAGACACGAAATTGGTACTGAATGGTATTTTTCAAGTTAATAAAGTTTTCATTAAATGTAAGCAAATCATAAATTATTTCTCAGCCCAGTTTTTATTAGATTTAAATGTAGCTTTGCAGCTTTAGGCAATTTTTGTTGAACAATTACATATATAATAATTAAGAAATTATTGAACTAATTTTTGGAAAGGGTTTTTTGTATGTATTCTTTTGAGTCTTTGTAATTTTTTTTATAGATACAAACTTTCATGAGATCACATTTCCAATAGAGAATTATGAAAGACTTTGTAGAATTGGATGAACAATATTTTAAATTCTTGCTGTTAAACAATTATGTATCTTGTCTAGCTATAGTTTTACGAGTCTTCCTACAAAATGGGTTAGGAGGACTGTATCTCTCTAGTTTGGATTAATTTGTAAAAGAAAAACATGATCGAAAATGATTGGCTTTCATGTTAAAATAATACAAACAATTTCTTGAAAATTTTTGATTTTCCTTTGTAATAACAACTTGCATATACATACATACTTATTTACATATGTTTGTATGTATGTACATACTACATAAGTATGTATGTATTATGTACATATCGCTCATTATCTCAAACAAAGTCATAACTCAAGAAATAAGTTTTACACAAAATGAGGACAACGTTTTTAATTTACACACAACTCAAAGAAAAATATAAAAGTTTTTCTCAAGAGGGGAGCTGACAAACTATTTGTGCATTCATATGTATGTTTTTACACAGGATAAATCATGATATGACGTTTAATCCTGCATTAATAGCTAAAAAATTAGTTTTTTTAGTTATGATGTTATTTGAGTAAATGAGCGATATGTGTGTATTACAGTCTTTCCGCTTTTTTGCAACTATGTAACTGTTATACAAAAGCGCATGATGTCAAAGGAAAGCGGAGTACGGTGTTGTTTCTTACTATATCACAAAGACGTTTCGGTATTTTCGTTAAATTGTTTTCATGATTTTGCGCATTCGATAATGCTGTTGTGTGTGTTAACGCTCCTATTTCTTGGTACGAACAGTTTATTGTATAAACCCATCGTTGCATTGCAATAATTTAGAAGTTCTCATATACTAAATATTCTCTTTGTATATACATACATACATAAAAATTTACATATACAACTACATACATACATATATACGTCATAAGTTTGTCGTATTTTATGGCAATAAAACGAACTAGAGAAAGAGAATAAAATATTTTTACTCATACCCATAATAACAGGAAAAAAACGTGTTGTTGTTCTTGCTCTTAGCGTAGTAAATTGTCAAATAACAAAAACAAAACAAACAAAAAATCTGACAGCCAAATAAAACCGACAGCACAGAGAACTTTCTGACTTACCCAACCGATATAACAATGGGTAAAATTTTGTTTTTGTTGTTGTTAGACATCACGTAACATTAAATAGTGGTTGAAGTTGAAATTTGACAGCTAAAACTGTTATACGGAAAATTGTTATACGGATGTGGCAGCTGAGAAGCAGGCACAACACAAATCAAATGCAAAATAACCAGATTTTTTTCTTGTCCAATGTCATGAATTTATATACTTATGTACATAAGTATGTACATATGTAAGTATGTATGTATGTATTTACATATGTATGCATGTATGTATTAAATGCATCCATACAAATATACTTCAATTTGTTTGTCTAGTAGGTATCTATGCAAATACTTATGTACATACTTACATGTGAATGAATGTAATAGTGTTGTTTTTATTGTTGTCGTCTCTTTGTACATATATACATTGTGTTAGATACAATTATATATGTATTTATTTATTTATTGTTACTGCTGCTTCCACTTTTAATAGTAAATTTTTAGCCAATTAATTTTACGTTCAAATAAAATTGATTGTTGCCTTAATATTTACATACATACATATGTTTGTACATATGCATGGGTGTGTGTGTGTGTGAGTTCATGTGCATGTGTATTTATATCATCTCTATGGAATTAATTTATTCTTTACTTCGAAGAAAAATACCACAACAAGGATAATTGTAACAAGGGATTAATTTAGGTTCCAGCTATTTACTTATGTTATTTATTTTTTAATTAATAATTATGTATATACATATGTACATATATATGTACTTACATATATGTACATACATATACATATACATATAATTTTTTGAATTTCAGTGCGGAGTTATCAAATAGCTACATATGTTTCTCATGATAAACATATCCATTAGAATTTTATTTGATAAGCAGTGATGGTTATAAAATAAAAAGATTTTCATAAGGGACTAGACAGTGTGAATTTATATTTATTTGAAACGAATATGGCATGAATCAAATGTCCGTCAGGGATTAGAGAATTTAATTTTTTTAATGTCCTTGCTGCAGAGGTTTGCGTTATGTTGAACATGAACTTCGTGTCTAAATCATGTCATATTGACGAGAAATAATCATCGGTTCAAATCTTTCAAGCAGCAAGTCCATTGCGGCTAGTGTTCCCAGTACATTTTTTCGAAATATGTACCTATGCACGCATGCTACAAAGTGGATTTTCTCCTACATATTCTACAAAAATACTCATTTTACTTCATTTCATAAAATGGCCAAAATAAAATCCATATTATTAATCAATTTTTATATTTTATATCTCTTTATAAAAGCTTTAATACGAAATACCGACAACAAAATTACGATTATTAATTTATATTGCACAATTCTATAAACAATTTTTTATTTTTATTGTTAACATTGTTCCCGTCTTGCCTTCGATTCTTTAATAATCGGTGCATAATATTTGAACAATTACAATTTTAAAAAAATTATTGTTTGTTGTGGGTTTAGCCGTTCATATATTGACATTTCATTGGTGTTAACCAAATCACTTTAATCTATTGAAGACGAGATTTAATTTCAGAGAGAGAGTCTGTTCTAAAATTAACCTCTTTTGCTGTTGCCCCAAATTACAACATTGTGCTAAAAGTGTTAGATAATGTCTGACCTATTTTACTTCAAGCGGAAATAAATAAATTTTTGTATGAAACTTTCATTCTCTTTCGCTGCACTTGTTCTGTCTTCCATGCTCTTCATTGCTCTAGTGTTGTGCTTGGATTTCATTTATTTAGATTTGCTCTTTGACCTTAATTTTTTTTATTTAAAAAACAAAAAAGATAAAATAAAAAATTAAAAAAAAAACAAAAAATTATAATTAAAAATAAAATCTACAATCGAATAAAGTTTCTGAACTATTTACTTCATGCCGTTCATTGAGGAAAATTTACATATTTACATGTAATAATTTATTTTTTTTAAATCACAAGGGTCTGGGGCCTTCTTTTATACTAACATTGCTTTTTATTTAAAGTGAACAATAAATACCCAGCAAACACGTAGGTTAGATTTCAAATTGAGAATGATTTGAAATCAAGCTCCTTTACAAACGACAAACGTATGAAAATGATTTGAAAAACATGACAATCTCAAATGTCATATCAAAATGGGAAAATTATTAAATTTTTTAGCATTATTTTAAGTGTTTTTCTAATGTGGAATATACGTTGTGATGGGGAATATGCGAGTAAATATATACTATTTTTAACTATTTTCCTTTAAAAATGGCATTTAATCATAATATATGTTTAATTCATTTTTTTAGTTACAAATAAGATTTTTTTTACAGAAAATAAAAATGTTGTTTTTACAATAGTAACAATTAACTTTGGTCATCATATTGTTAGAATGTTTACAAGTTAAAAATAACAATTAATTTCGATCGTTATATTGTTAAAATATATTTTCTAGTTTTTTGCCCGTTTTTATTTTATTTAATAAACTTAAGTTATTTTTTACGTTAAGGTCTCTTTTAATTTTTTTTATCGATATTTTGGTACTCATCGAGTAACATGTTCATGTTTATTTTATATAAATAAACAAATATCCTGAAGATGGTACTCGATCAGTACCGAAATTTCGATAAAAAATTAAAAAAAAATAAATAAAAGAGCTTAAAATATAAATAATGTTTATTAATTATTGTTAAAATGCTTACAATTAATTTTTTGCTTTAAATAAAGTTGACCACGTTTGTTAATGGTTTGAGAATGACACTTGATAACAAATGGATAAAACCTAATATGTCAAAGATTTATATTCAAATCATTATCAAATTGAATTCAAATGCTTAACTCAAGGCAATTGTGCTTGATATTACTCGTACATGATGAGAAAGTCATCTTATTTCAAACGTTTAACTTCGTGTTTGCTGGGTAAATGACAATCCACGGGGAAAAAATACAAAGATAATACAAAGATAAATAAAATCTTGAAATAAACTGTAACGATATTGTTTTAGACATGTCAAAAGGAATTATTTGTTGAATGTAATCAGTTTTTCAATTGAAATATTTGTAAATTTCTAATCAATATTTGCTTACGTTTTCGATCATTTCTATTTTTGCTACAGGAGATTTAACTATAATTGTTTAACCCATTTCACAATTTTTTGTTGTTGTGCTGAAATACTCTGTGGGGAAAAGTGTTCGCAAAATCGACACCACACTCTTTGTATGCGTTAATTATGCGACAAATGGTAAACTGGGTGGTATGTTCCACTATTTAAAAAATCGTGTAGCGTGGAAAAACCGCAATTACTTTCCTGGAGAAAAGGTGTTGAACTCCATATTGAATAATTATGAATAATTAAACAGATAGATTTTTATTACGAAATAATAAAATAAAATAATGTGTTCAAGTTTAATTACAGAAAAAAATAATTAAAAACAACCCGGAAACTGAACTCCTCGTAACACTTTAGAATACAAAATAAAGACCTGGGGCAAATTACGGCATTCGATATCGATCGAAATTTCAAACAAAATTTTCTTGAATTGTATTGAAATTTCGATCGATATCGAATGCCGTAATTTGCCCCCAGATTACTCACATGTGTGGGTGGGCATTAATTACTCTATAATTTTTTTAATTACACTATCAAAATTATAAAAAAAAATTATTTAGAAATTCGTGTTAGAGCAAACAAAATTGGTGTAAAAAAATTAAATTTTAAAATTGATTAACCGTGTTATTTGCATTGGGTGCATTTGCATTTGATTTAATATGCAACTTGTACGAAAATATATGCAAGTTAAGATGAACTATGAATCTGTTGCGGGTTTAGAATAGTTTTAATATTTTAAATAATAGAAGACAGCGTTTTTTTTTTTTGACTAAAATTAATGAGTTTAATTTTCTTCTGGTCTCTGCTTACACATTCCCCGCGGGCAAATTACGACATTCGATATCGATTGAAATTTTAATTTATTTCAAGAAAATTTTGTTTGAAATGTCTTTCAATATCGTTTGCGTAAATTGGCTCCTAAAGTATTTTTTTCCTTTTTAGAAATTTTACCACACGTTTTAATAATTTTTTTTATTAAATTGCTTTAAAAACAAAACCATTTAAATAATAATAAAAAATCATTTCAGAAAATTCCTCACATTTGTAATCAGCATCAGCAGAGCTGAGTTGTAGATGTTTTGGTAATTGTCATTTTATAGAAATTTGAAAATATTTACACTGGGAGAAAAGCAAGAACGATTTTTTGTGTCATGAAAGAATGACTATTTTTCTTTTACGATTCTTTTTGTATTAATAGGAATTCAATAAGAAAAAAAATTTATAAAATTAGTTAGTGGTAAAAGAAATTAGTTATGGGTGATTTCTGAGTGAAATAATTTCGTACATTGTGGCCTTAATGTTTCATCATATACTTCATAATTCTAAAGAGTTCGTCTTACGTCATTTTTATGGTAAAATCTTGAAAGATTTTTCAGATTTTCTCTTTTTAGGTTAATTACTTATGCCTTCCAGTCTGATTTCGGGATCTTAGATTGAGGGATGCTATAGTGAATAGATTTTAATAAACATTTTCTTCTATTTACTAAGTCCACATACTATTTCTAAGTCCACATATGTGGCCAAGGTCGTGAAGAGATTAAAAACATCAACAAAAATATTGGTATTAATTAAAAAATGCATAAATAAGAAGTATTCGGCGCACTGAATTTCTTGTGATAGAACACACCTCCCATATGGTATTCAAAAATTTAAGCATTAAAACTAAGTGTACGGACAGGAAAACAAATAGAGGTAAAACCAACTGAATCGGCCAAGTATGCAGTTTGATTGTTTTAATTTATCACAGGCCATAAAGTCCACCTAAACCAGGAGGATAAATCTCTTAAGAGTCATTTTTCATGAACGGCTAAAACTCACGCTTGCGAAATACTTGCGAATTTTTGAAATTTATTTTTATTCTATACGAAATGCACTGTGTTTCTGCATGCAGTCACGCTTTATTATGTACGACAATGCACTTTGGGGTGTGTGTGTGCGTGTGTGTGTGTATGTACTTGTGTGTATAAATATATGTGTGTGATGAACATTGAAACTAAAACCCAATTAAATTTTAATAGCTTTTATAGCATTGAACTTGCTGCTGTTTGGCAAACATGCTATTAACATTTTGTTGAACAAATATTGAAAATGAAAAGAAATAGAAAATAGAAAAAATGAGTATTAAAAGTGTTGTTCATAAAGATTCAAATGATTTATTTATTTATTTTTTGTTGTTGTTTGGTTAATATGCCAATTTATTTATCACATTAGAGGCTAGATACTTCAAGAGATCAATTATACTGCGTGCATTACCGGTCATTTAAAATTATTGAATCAAGCTCTAGTTTTTTTTTTAACAAACTTTGAGCATACAAAATAATAAAACAAACAAACAAACAAAAATTAAAAATATTTTAATCATATGAAATGTTTTCGAAAAACAGCCATGTTGAATCAAATGCTTGAGGCGATGATAATATACTGGCTTTTAAAAAATATGATTGTGCTGGTTATAATGTAAGAGTAACATATTATGTTTGTATTATATGATTGCATTGTTACGTTGGTGTTAATTCTTGTTACTCTGTTGCGATACGAGCGTTAATTCTTCTTACTCTGTTGGGATACGAGATAAGCTACAGTTTTGATAGTTATAATGGATTCTAAAAATCTTTAGTGCTCGTAACTTTTCTAAATATAGATCGATTTTAACATTATCGATTTTTTTTAAATAAAAATCCCTTTGCAGCTGATGCTCCTCTGTTAAATTTAATCTTAGAATTGTAATCTTTAATATGAAATTAACTTTATAATAGTTATAACGAAAGTCTTTTGTAAATTACAACTTCCTCCCATCTTCTATTTAGAAGAGAGTAGAACGAAATATCCATGACCAACATTTTTCGCATGTCTCTAGCGATATTTTGTGCTTCAGTATTTCTGTTTCAAATCAAGTATGTAAGTATGTGTGTGTGTGCATGTATCTGTGTATATTTTTGCATTTGTGCATGAGATTCTGTTATGTAATTCAATCGTTCTGTCGTTGCCTTTATAAGGACGCAAAAACTGCAGCTAAAACAAATTAAAAAAAAATAAAAATATAAGAATAAGAATAAAAAAACAGATAAACTATCAAGCTGTGTGGTGTGTGCCACTTGCTGATGTTGAAAAAATTTTCACAACGAGAAGATTATATAAGATTAAATTATATAAAATTATATTTGTATTCTAAACGCTCACATTAATGTAAATACAGTCTATTAAAGCTGTAATATTGTACATTTTTATATGCACATAAATAGATGGAAATACATATGTATATGTATATTCATATAAAAAATTAGAAATGTGTATGTATTTTATTTTCGTTTACTTGATTTTAGCAATTTTCTTTGCTTGAATTAATTTGTAATTTGTTATATAATTTTTTTTTTTTGAATTGCTCTTTATTTTCTATTAAAATTCCTTTTTCTATTAAAATTCCTTTTCCTGTCGAAGGTGGTGAGATCCATCCCTTGATGGATATGATTTGCGTGCGGTGCAATGAAAAGCGTTAAGGAAAATGATATTCAATGAATTCATATATAATATATTCTATATTTATATTTTCAATATTTCATTAAAAAGTAAACAAAAAAAAAAATTAATCTTAAAATGTTTTCACAAGATTTCCTTTTATGAATGATTAACAAGATTCGTGACTGCTGAGTAAGATTTTTTAATCCACTTTTACTTTCAGGCTGTGGGCGTAATCTTTGCTTTTCTCATTTATTTTAATCCTCCTTTTTGTAATTTAAAAATGTGATGCTGCTCATAAAAGTAGAGAATTCAAGGATACGACAAACTTTGTTTTATAGTATAGTATAGTATAGTATTTTGTTGCTATTTTTTCTTTCAATATTTTTTATTTATTTTTTTTTCCATTATACGGTCTGACTGGGTCAGTCAATATTTGAAAAATGTGAGGAAAAACATACATTTTTGTAATAAGTTGTGTGTGTTTTCTAAGTTCTGATATCCAAATCGTGTAACAATTTCTTTTGTAGTTCTATAAAAGAAAAAGAATGTAAAATTTATTTTGTCGTTGTATATAAATATGATGGAATAATTTTTATTGGTTGGCTGAAGACGGGTGAATAAAAAAAAATATATATATATAATATAATAATTGTTAAGGGTTTTAAAAGGTCATACAATGATCTCAATGGAATATGTAAAAAAAATTTTAAATATAAATTATTAAAGTGATTTTAATTATAAGTTTGAAAAATATAAAATTCAAGGATGCGAACGTAATTGCAATTTTAATATCAAATAAAAGTTTTTTTTTTGTATAAAACTTGCCGCCGATATTGTACAAAACTTTCTTGTATGTACATTTTTCATATTGGAAATTTTCAATAACGAAAAGCATTTTGGAAATTTTCAATAACGAAAACATTTTTTTTTGTCAATCATCTTGAACAGTCGAAAACGTTCAAATTGTTTTTAGAACTGATGGTGAATTTTTCTACCGACATGAATTTAGAAAAAAAAATGGAAGTCATGCTCTGGACGCGAAACTTTCATTACATCCGAAATTCCAAAAGCGAATTTTAAAAATTTTTTAAAAAGTCAAGTTGACAAAATTGTCATTAAATATAAAAATTACTTCTACAAATTTGTGAAACTTCAACTGAGAATACCTTTTATATTAGCAAAAATGTTTCTTTAAATCTACATGAATGTATTAGTTTTCTTCAATGATCAATAAGTCATTGTCTAGCCATCCACATAGAATGATAGTTTGGTATAGATTTTATATTGACCCATTTTTTTAAATCCCAGAAGTACCATTTCAGTCATAATTACGGACTTTTCACTGCCTGAAAAAGACGATATGAACTTGGATAATTTTTGGTTTCAGCAGTCATTACGATTCATTTGATTTAAAAAACTTTTGGATACTTGGACCGCCCCTTATATCCTAAACTTCCAAATTCTGCAAAGTTTTTAACGGCAATTACCATTCAAGAATGATTTCGCTCAATGTATCCTTTTTTGCATTCATGTCTACACGTACTTTGATTTCAATATTATAATTTTTTCCAATTTCAAGACAAACTCTATAAAATATTATATGATCAGAAACAACCCATTATCGTATTTATTCCTCTCTCTGTATTTTGTTTTCAAACGTTCGTTCTATTTTTCTTTTATTGTAGTGTGTGATTTAAACACGTGTTTCAATACAAACAAACTTTTTCTTTATTTGTCTACTACCAGCCGCAACTATTTGATTTTATACAAATATTAAAAACAATAATAATAATAATAAAAATAAAATATTTTACAATAAATACTCTTCTTCGATTGAAAGTGATCTCAGAAAATGAATATGAAATGGAAGTACTTAAAAAAAATCGTAATAATGCGGTTAAAGTATTGGGATGGTTGGACGTGATCGATATGGTAATTATAAAAATATATATCAGATCACCTCTACATACTGATCTAAATGGGAGATATAATTGTTCTTCAATGCGAGCGAGTGCAGTGAGTGAAAAAGAAAATAATTTTGCGTTTAATTTATGAAAATACATCGAGTGCTGATTTTTATACAATAACTTTGGGAAATTTTAAAATAAAATTTATGCTCTGCAAACAAGAATTTATGCTCGGCAAAATCGATATATTAAAATATATATTTAATTAGCATGAGTAGGTAGGTCGGTCTGAGGCGGCATCTATCAAATTTGTTTTGCTTTTCATTACACAATCGCTAGATGCATGATGTGATGAAGCAATTGTTCCAAATTGTAAAACTTCACTATTAAAATTAGTGGTCGTTAGAGCAATTGAGGGGGCAAAGCACTTACATTTTAGAGCAGACGTTATAACCCTTCTATCAATTAGGCAAATAGGTGGGGTTCCACGACTTCTGTACTGTCTTTCAAAAGGAGTACATTTTCAGATGACGGGATAGGCAGTCAGATGGACGGTATACCATATGTAGATAACAAGGGAGATGGATGGACAGTCTAAAATTGTAATTTGTGACCATTTCTTATATAAGTTGTTGTTTTTTTGTTGCATTTATTTAATATTTATTTCAAAAGAGACAGACAGACCTCTTACGTTTCACAAGAAAATTATCAAAAAAAAAAAAAAATTTTTTTAAGTCTCTAATAAAAATTTCACTTGTTTTATTCTCAAATCAGATATTTTCAATTAATATTATAAGTGACAGGACTGAAAATTGTAGTGTTGATTGATTAATATTTCACGGTTTCTATAAGATGTTGTGAAATAACCATGATGAAAAGAGTAACGGAATCATTAGAGATCAATTAGTCCAGTCTTTGGAACCGATCTTTTTATTCATTAATTCATCAAACAAGCAACTCTACACAGGCTGAGTAAAGTCGCAGGATAACACCCCAAGCGGTAGTTAACTTCTCATCCTGCTCTATAGTGCAAATCCTTAATAGACTTTAGCTTAGTAACATTTAAAAATAAATAAATAATTTTCTTTTGCTGCTGATATTTTTAATATGTCAGACTATTGAAAATTTGATCCAATACAGTATGTACATATTTTTTTTCGCCCATTGTATATCAATGATCAGTAATGAAATACTAATTGAAATTAATTAACAACTTTTCAGTTTAAGTTACGAAACTTAACATTAGAATTTGCTAAATAAAACTAATGTGTGTGTATCGTATATAAATTCATATTATCTTCATCATATGACAATAAGTATTTAATACGGTATTATGGATATTTGAAATATTTTTTATAGTTATTTTATTGTTATTATCGTGTATATGTTAATTTGAAAATTAAAAATAAATCTATATTTGAAATAATCTTGTTATAAAATGTTTAGAAGCAAAGTATAAGTTATGGATTATGGAAAGTTATTATGAAATGTACGAATAAATGTAGTAAATTTGTATGTGGACTAGGTTTAATTATTGTTTATGCAAGTGGATATTTTTTAAGGCTAAAAAATACAAATTGGAATATATCTTCCCAGCAAATATTTTCAACTGGGCAGTAGTCAGTTATTACTTAAGTAGGCTTTCGAAATGCTCTCTAGCAAAATCGGTAAAATTTTGAAATGGAGGAAAATCGATTCTAACCATTTTTTTAATATGAAATTGTTTAAACGCCAGTCTCGACTTGGCGTAATGACAGGGATTCGAGAAGTTTGGTTTTTAATAATTTTGCCGACTAAATTTTAAGCGAGGGATCGATCGTAAGGTTCTTGTAGACTTTAAAGATATCGGTGAAAAAGTCTAGTGCAGTCCAATCATAAAATTGTCACAAGAACCATATCCTAACATTGGTATGTTCTGTGGCGCAAAGTAAAATCTTTATACACTGAACCAAATTTTGTAGGTAATAAAAACTAGATTTGTTTAAAGCAAAGCCTTGAAATAAGATTTTTGTTAGATAAAAATGGCCCACTTTTCTTCCATTCTACATCCGATTTCGTGTTTTTGAGTTAAATTTTTTGATTCAGTGTAGGAAGTTGGAGTTGTGTATGTCTATATGGCCTAATTTTAACCAAACGAGATTGATTATAATTGTTTTATATCCCCCCGCAGTTGTTAAGGATGTATGATGAACCGTTGGCTCATAAAGCAACAAACAGTGCCTTTCAATCAATGCATATTGTCATTTTGAAAACCATCTTGCCATCATTGCAAAGTCAATTTTGAAGGGACAATGTTTCCCTCTACAAAATGGCCCCACTTTTTGCACTAAGGGACATAATTTTTTACAATATACTTAGATTGTTACTTATCTTGTCACTTGCCACAGTGATTTGCCATCAGCAAAGTTGTTAAAATTAACAGGACTGCAGTAGTCAACATCAAGATGTAATTTTGATATGAACCAAATGGGAATTTCATTATACTTTACCGCACACAGTGTTCAGTACATGACTTGGTGTATGTATATGTGAGTGTGTACGTATGATGAGTGTGTACCAGCGTTAGGTCGGTAATCGTTCTTGGATCGCATTTATTTGTGTATGGCAATTTTGAATGGTAATATGTAAATAAATAAACAAATTAATATGTGATTAAACACAAGAACAACAAATATAATATGTTAACAGAAAACATAACATAGTTATCGCAACAATGTATGAACCATGACTTCTCTCTGTGTAAATTTATTCCATTATGTACGTACACGTACTTTTATAATTTTTTGTCTGTGCCAAGTAAGAAGTGTAAAGGCCGAAATGAAATTAAATGTTGCATGAGATTAATGTAGCATGTGATAATAAAAATCATTGAAATGTTAATTGAATATTAATTCTTCATGTCGTCTTTATATATTTTTTTGTGAGTGAATTTTTTATTATTATAAATAAATAATAATCAAAAAAAATCTGCTGAAACGTGTTGTATAAAAAATTAACGTACACAAATTTAAATTCAATGCTATTTACCCCCCGTACACTAAGAGAGAATTTGTTTTGAGAATTGAATGTTTAAAGGCCTTATGATTCGCTATTGCTGAAGTGGCAGGAGGTGTTAAGTGGGTGGATGCAGTTTGAAATAAATGTCAAACAAAGTATTTGCAAATGAATTTATTTATCAGTTAACTGCCTTCAAAAGAAATAAAATGAAAAGAAAACTGAACGAGCGAAAAGGATGAATGACCTGATTAAAAGAAAGTGGTCATGTAATTAATAAAAGTACATTGTTGGTCATTTTTATTTATAGCTGCAACATTTTCGTTTTTTTTAGTTCTTTTGCTATTAAAAAATTATTTGCACGTTTTTTTTTTAAACAAATTGTTGTCAAAACAATCGTTTTGTTTATTTCCTTCTTTTTTGTTTAAAAAACAACGGCAGACATTTATTCTTTGTTGTTTTAGCAACTAACAGTTGACGGTTTGGCTTTTGGCCATTTTTCATGAGTTTTCATCAAGTGTCGATTTGTTACGGTGGTGAATTAATTATAAATTAATTCGTTGGTTTTCATCAATAACAGCTTAAGTGAATTTTTCTAGATTTTTAGATTACTGATGCCAAATTGCTTTATATCGAATTCTCTTTTCATGCTATACATTTTTATATTTATAACTAAAAAGCAATGTAACTTGTAATAGCTTTCAACAAAGCCTTTCTTGCTGATAAATTATTTTAAACTAGATACATAAGGTTCTCTTCAGTGAAGCACAGGAATCTCTCACCCGGCCTATCGTTACACCCGTCTGGATAGAATAAATTTCTAGACTTAAGCGGTTATTATAGTAAACCACAAAATTAATTAAAACATATGCTTAACAAGTGTTAAAAAAATTCATTTAATGCCAAAAACTACATAATTATAATTTGTCTACGAGTGTCCGCTGTAAAAGTATTTGTGGTTATTTCCGATATACAAATGGAAATGGTGTTATTGTTGCCTGTTAGTGACAGTGACTAATTTCCGTTTAGAATTAGAATAAGCAAAAAATAAAATGGAACATAGACGTTTATAAGTACGACCTTGAATTTCTGTGGATAAAATCTTGCGATGACGATCCCATCTCTGCGATTAATTTAAAATTTCTAATTGTTGAAATTAAATTCGGGTATTTTACAAGAAAATTTTATGAACCGTTTTAAAAGAGAAAGCTCCACTATTGTTCACAGCGGCAGCATAATGTCCTGTCTGTAATTCAGTGCTGGCAAAGCATTAAGAAGTGCGTACCGAAGTGAGTATCGAGTATTTGTATTTTTCTTTGCATATTCAATACTCAAAAATGGTTACTTATTACTTTCAGAGTTGCACATTTGAGCAAATTAAATGGAAAATTAAAAATATAACCCTGCGTAAAAGCACAAGAGTGTCTAAAAATACAATTAAATATATATCGGTTCTTCTAATGGGGACTTCCTTCCAAAGTTTGACAGTTGATATCAGTTGATTCTTTGGGACATAGTCTTCTGGGCAAGCATTTGCTGGATAACCTGGGTAGAGTTGTCAGAGGATGTAGTGCCATTAGCGGGACTTGAACTTTAATCCTAACTTTAACGGCTTAACTCGGACAAGTAGTGGTTTTTCTCGAAACAGTATCTTTCGATTCTACTTGATTGCTCTTCTGTAATGGGATCAGCCACGTATACCAATGAAACAATCAACCAACCAACCAACGTCAAAAATAAATAATATAGACACCCACGTGTCGTACAAAATTCATTATCATTTATCCTAGACTTGTATAAATATTCTGTAGCCTAAAACAAACGCCATCTTTTATAACCGTCATACGAGTATGTCCCGATCTGAACAAAATTTAAAATGGAATATGGAAAATGGTTTTTTTGATTCCCTGGAAGTGCATATTTTACTCGTATTGAGCAATTAAATTCGAATGCAATTTTTGTATATCTAATTTTTTTTTATTTTCTCATGAGTTTTCAAGTTAAATGTATAAAAATTTGATTTTGCAAAAAAGAAAAAAAAAATCAACAAATCAAATACAATCTATTTTTAATGATCTAAATGGAGTTGAATACTCAGTTATAGATTAATGTAAATACGTTTAGTGTGATTTACTCGTAATTACCTTGGGGAGACATCAGTAATTGTTGATCATTTATTAAAAAAATATTTGTTTGTTTTAATTAAAAAAGTCAATATGTGGCGAAAAACAAATAACAGCTTTTGCAATCATCCACTTTTTGCAAATACAAGATCTACTTTTGTAAATAAATAAAAGTAGCTCAAAAAAAATAGCTTTTCTGTCAATATTCAAAGACATGATTTTTTAAGTGTCTCTTAATGTCATCTGAGTATGATACACTAGAGATAAAATTGTGAGTAATTTTTCTATTACGATAATGAAGGTAGTAAAACAAAGAAAATATAAACCGTGTTAAAAATTCGATTTTCTTTTACCTTTTACTAAAATTATATAGCTTGAAAAATTCTCGTATTCTATTTCCATTGATAGTTGATACAAAACACATAAACTGCAGTGAGAAGGGTGCAGTGGCCTTCGAAAACAGCATGTTGAGTCCACTTTGTTGAAATAATCACAAAGTTTTTATATGGGATTCTTTTCCTAGCAAACAAACTAAAGTTCAATTTTTAACAAACATATTACTGCCACGTCCAATTGCCACATGTTGCAAAGCTTTCTGCATTTAATAAACGCCTGTTTGTGAATAAGTCCTGTCAACCTTTACTACAATTATCTTTTATTAATCTATTGATTTTAATTCATCCCAAAATGTCCATTGTTGTTGTTTTAATTAATTTTTTTCTTCTTGTATTTTTGCTCGCTGCTTGTCGTATCTATTCAATTGTGAGTTGTTTTTTATTGTTATAAAAAATTATCTCAAGGAAAATTAGTTGAAAAACTAAACATAATAAAATATAAGCAAATAATAACGATAAGACTGAAATGTACGTTTAAGAAGAATAAAAATAATAGTTCAGTTCTCTATTCTTCGATTATCTCAGTTGTATTAAACCTTTTGTGGATGGGAAAGTTGTTGAAGCTTAAAAATAAAATATTTTTCTGGGGGCAAGTTACGGCATTCGATATCGATCGAAATTTCAAACAAAATTTTCTTGAATTGTATTGAAATTTCGATCGATATCGAATGCCGTAATTTGCCCCCTGACGTTGTGCGGCCCATTAATATATGACTCGTTGTGCATATGAGTTCAATAATTGATGTTTTTTTCCACTTATAGATGAATACATATTGCGAGTAACAATTACAATTTATGGACTTCTGTAATCGAGTAGTAGGAGCTCATCAGTTATTGTGTGTATTTTGATGTTTGTATACGGACAACCGATTTTCAAAATATTTTTTTTTCGAAAGGGCATGCTTGCAGCTTGGTTCCATACACAATTAAGTGAAAGTCGGACGGACAAATTTTTTTTAGAAAATCAGACATACAATTTGCCCGTCCGAAATATTAAATATCGCATAACTCTTTTATATCTGGACCGATTTCGACAATACTTTCTTTTATATGAAAGTGCATGCTTGCATCTTGGTCCCGTAGAAACTTAAGTGTAAATCGGAGAGATAAAGTGGCCCCCCTAAATATTGATTATCGCGTAATTCCACCATTTATGTTCTGATTTTTAAAATGTTTTATTTCAGAAAGTATTTAAATATTCCCTTATCCATAACTGCGTCCGTTTTGTAATCTATTCGATTGGCTCTTTGTATGGAAGTCGGTTCTTGTTACATACATAATTATAATCTTAGGCAGTCTTCGCTTTTTTCAATAAATCAGATTAAGACAAAACTTGAACCTTTTTTCTTTTCATCTGACGCATCTGTTGTAGAGTGCCAGTCAGATACTATAATAAAATGAACCACTCGATATACTTATATTTTCCTGCTCAATTAATTAGTGAATAATAAAAAAAAATTCATAAATACATATTTTGCTATCCACTTTGTGGTGTAGTTACTATTTAATTATTCTGGTCCATAGAACAGGGTAATAAGGGTTGAGGGTAGTGTACGAGTACCTTTGCTTCCATTTAGGAATAAATAAAATGCAAGCACAACAAAAAGTAAATTTACTTGTACAGTGTGTAAAATAAATATAAGGTACAGAACAGAAAATAATGTTGCCAAAAGCACTTTTCATTTCGCGAATTTTTTTAATTTAAATGACCGACAACATCAACAGCAACAACAATAATAATTTTAACATATAAAAGTATGCGTCCTGAATTTGTTTTCTTCCCAATTATTTTTTTTTTTTACTTTTTATTATCAATTAATAAACACAACAATTACAATTTGTTTTGTTTTTGTATGGGGAATAATAAAAATAATCATTTTTATTTTAATTATATATTTATTGACAACACAAATATGTGAGAGCGTGTGTGCCTTGTGCATGCATGACAGGCAGGCGGCCCAGTTGATGCGTTGGTTGCTGGTAGGTTTTTCTGGTTGCCTATTTTCAGTTGAAGTTAGGCAACAGCTAATAAAAATGCCCCAACGATCACACACACATCGATATTTAATTATTTTATCACAAAAATAAATATGTATGTACATATGTATGTGTGTGAAAATAATCAAGAAAAAAAAAATCAAGAATGACACAAAAACTACACAGATACATACACGCATACATACTTATGTATATTATATTAATTAATTATGATTTTTTTTTTACAATATTTATGTATATATTATTATTAGTTTAGATTGAGCTCCTACACTAAAACAATAGTGAACAAACTATTGAGTGGTTTTTCCCGCTTCTAGCAAAAACTTTCTTTCTAATATTAATGACTAATATTATTATAATTTAAAAAAAATTTTAGTTGGGTTAGGTTAGGTTAGGTTGATTGGAG
Organism: Germaria angustata; assembly: GCA_963681545.1. NCBI lineage: Eukaryota > Metazoa > Arthropoda > Insecta > Diptera > Tachinidae > Germaria > Germaria angustata. The sequence goes on from OY813000.1 coordinate 24,778,458, forward strand.
GGGTGTGATAGCCGACATACACTTAAGCCAGTGAAGGCTTGTTGTGCGCTCCCTTTAATTATCAAACACAAACTGCCAGAGTTCTGCGGCAGGATTCGAACCTGCGACCTTCGCACTACGAGTCTAGTACACTACCTACTAGTCTACGAAGGCCAGTTAATCGTACTAAATTTTTTATTTAAAGGATTTTTCAATTTCGTTGATAACAATTTCTTCCACGTATAGCACATGGCTGACTTAATAGCGAATGACAGCTTTAAGCTGTTTATTGCATTAAACACATTCGAGACAGCAGGCTACCGACTACAACCTGTCGAAAATAGAATACATTTGTGTATATAAATATGATTATTTTCACAACTGCACGGCTACACGACTGCAGGTTGTTGTCCATGTTACTTTTGTCATGTAGTCAAGTTAAACTAATTTCTATTTTTGTTGGCTGCAAAACGAAACCAGTGTTGACAATATAACAAAATATGTAAAGCAAATTACTGATTAGAAATATTTTCTATTGCAAAATAAAAAAGAAAATTCCAAAATGTATATGTTATAATATACATACATATATGCATCAAGAATTTTTAAATAAATAAATTTATTTGTTTTATTGTTATATATCCTATTGACTTGAGCCAAAAATACCAACATTGTTGAAGATTTAAAAAAAAATCACGCTAATAACCCTTTTTAACATAAACATTTTAGTGTAATTTCTTTCGGTGCTCTCTCATAACTCCGGAGTTACGGCCTTCAAAACTTTAATATATGTATTACTGATCATAAATCCTACAATATAGAACGAATGGGCTCTTTGGCTCTTTTTCAAGATATTTCTTTTTTTGAGAGTTGGACGGGACTTGTCCCATGAAAAAAAGGGAGCTTTAAAAAAATTCAAAGCGCTAAATATGCACCAATGTAATATACATATGTAAATGAATTGTTGCAGCAGCTGTTTACTATGTAGGTGTCGTTTTCAAAATAATTAAGTAGCTGGCTACAGGGCGACATTTGTAGCCAGCGACATTTGTAGTTGAGTAGCCGTGTAGCCTGCTGTCTCGAATGTGTTTAATGCATATTCATTCTTTACAGCAAAATACTCTTAAGTTTTGAGGTACAAATTATGCATAATTGTATACATGTTGCAAGAAAAGTAAGATAGTCCCATAGTATAACTACATATTTGTTGTACTGTGTGTATAAAACCATTCTATGATTATGTATTTTGTGTACCATTTTCACTGTCATGTTTAAATAGTGACAAGATCTGACCAAGTATTTACGAAGAATTAGTGGACCTAATGAATTGAAAAAATCGTTTTTCTCTACTTTTTTGTATTTCGGAATATCAAAGCAATATTTAGAAATAATTTAAATTAATGAACAATCAGAAAAAATATGACATAGAAAGAATATTTGTAAGAGAATCTATCAAGATTGGCGGGCCTTATTTAAGCTTTAATATATTCGATTACTAAGTTTTAAATTTCATTTGGTCGCTCGTAAATACTTGTACTTGTACTAAAAATCCAGTTGCTGCAAATATAAATATGAAATATTAGTTCATTTAAGAGAGATTAGAAGCAAAAAAGTTCAATTGTTTTTATTCTGTATAAAATATTGTCTCCAACTGCTTTGAAATAATTGTTATTGTTTGATAATTTTGTTTTGTTATATTCAGTTCATTTAGTCTTGATCACACATATTTAATAATTATATTCAATTGGTTTATACTCGTATTTATACAAATAATAGTTCAATAAAAAAAATTCGCTTTCCACTCACTTTCAATATCAATGATTTGATTATTGATTTGTATGTAGTACAAAATATAGTAACTAACTCACATTCACATTTTGTTGTTGTTGTCGTTTTTTTAATTTTCCTTATTGTTTCATTGTTACATATTTTAAATGATTCTATTGATCGCTACACTATTTTATTTGGTAAATTTGGAAACGATGACAGCCATGTTCAGCAAAAAAAAAAAAAAAAAAAAATCGTGCTCGTTTCCGAGAAAAATTTTACACATATTTTGTAAAAAAAAAATCGAGCGGTAGTGCAAACAATAACATTTTAATTCTCAAATTGTCGCACATTTTGACAAAAAAGTGTTCCCCATTCTTATCGAAATAACTTTATCCCCAAATGAAAAAGCCATAAAAAATTAAATAAATTAAAATTAATAAAAATAAATACATGTAATAAAAATTAATATAATAAAAATAAATATAATAAAATAAATTTAATAAAAATAAACAAATAAAAATAAATATAACAAAATAAATATAAATATAATAAAAATAAATATAATAATAAATATAAATATAATTAACACTATTTTTTCGACCTTTTTTGTTTTAATATATATAATTTTTATAATCAAGCGTTAGGTCTTTTTTTAAAAAATAATAATTTTATTCAATATTTCGGCGCCTCTTTGGGCGTCTTCTTCAGGATTTTTTTTTATATTAATATAAAAAAAAATTTCCTGAAGAAGACGCCCAAAGAGGCGCCGAAATATTGAATAAAATTATTATTAAAAAAAGACCTAACGCTTGATTATAAAAATTATATATATTAAATATAAATATAAATATAATAAAAATAAATAGAAATATTAAATTAACATAATAAAAATAAATATAAATATAATAAAAATAAATATAACAAAAATAAATATAATAAAAATAAATTTAATAAAAACAAATAAGTTAAAATAAATATAACAAAAACAAATATAATAAAAATAAATATAAATATAGAATTAACATAATAAAAATAAATATAATAAAAATAAATATAATAAAAATAAATATAATAAAAATAAATATAATAAAAATAAATATAAAATAAATATAATAAAAATAAATATAATAAAAATAAATATAACAAAAAAAATAAAAGTTAAAAAAACAAAAAATAAAAAAACGAAAATCAAAACAAATTAATATAAAAAATTTAGACAGAAAAAAAAATTAAAATTAAAAGAAAAATAAAAAAAATAATGAAGTAACTGCCCATCGATCAGATTTGCTTTGATTTCCTTTTGTTTTAAATCGAAGCGATTTAAATTGACAGGGTCGTATGAGTAAATTATTCTTATATCGCTTTGTAATTTGACATGTAGACAAATTGCTAAATATCTATTTGATTGCGGGTGATCCTCGACACCTTAAAAATGAATTGATCCTGTGGAAATAAAAATCCAGCATAGCCTGGCTTGAGTCGGTTGTGATCGTGTGCGTATTTATTAACGCAACCATGTGATCGTGCATGGGCATTGGAAAACTTAGAAGTTCTATCATGATCGTCCAGTGTACCGTAAGGATGATGGGTTAGAATTAAACAAACATGATAGATAGATATCTTATATATATATAAAATAGGATGAGTGTATGTATGAATGTATATATGTATGTATGTAAAGTAATGGCTCCAAAACGGCTGGGCCGATTTTGACGAAATTTTCAGGGAACCTTCAGAATACGCGGCCGGGTGACACTGTGAAGTCTTATTTTAAATTTTCATATTGCACAACCAATGACATATACATATATTTATTTTTTGTGCTTTTTTTTATTTTATTTTACTTTTTTTTGGAAAGCCGTTGTCATGTTTTTCAAAACGAGATATCAAACTCTTACATCGGTTATGTAGTTCCGAAGATATTTACAAAAAATCTATGTTAATAATGATTCAATATCAAAATTTTAAAACTTTCGAAATGTTGCATTAAAAAATCCGAGTTTTCAGTTTATTTACAAAATATTTACATCATTCGATAACACAAGATATTCCGCGCTTACTAAGGTGCAACATTGTACAATAAGTTAAAGATCTATACATATAAAACAGTATATATATATATATATATATATATATATATATATATATATATATATATATATATATATATATATATATATATATATATATATATATATATATATATATATATATATATATATATATATATATATATATATATATATATATATATATATATATATATATATATATATATATATATATATATATATATATATATATATATATATATATATATATATATATATATATATATATATATATATATATATATATATATATATATATATATATATATATATATATATATATATATATATATATATATATATATATATATATATATATATATATATATATATATATATATATATATATATATATATATATATATATATATATATATATATATATATATATATATATATATATATATATATATATATATATATATATATATATATATATATATATATATATATATATATATATATATATATATATATATATATATATATATATATGTAACGTATGGACTCCAAAACTTTATGATATGTATTCCATGGATTTTTATTTAAAGGCCGTAAATTTCGTTAAACGCTCACTTTAAATCGTATGGTAATATAACTTTTGAGCTGTTTGCTTAGGGCCAGCAACGCGGACGGGGTCCGCTATATGTACATAAAAATTACGTGTGTGTTCGTGATCGCTAAACTCAAAATTTACTGGACCGATTTTGACCAAATTTTATATGCATGCTCTATGGTGAGGAGTGTTTCTGTGTAGTTTGTAGTTCGTCCGACAGATGGCCCAATATTTTGTTTTTTGTGTTTTGCCCAATAGAGATTAGCGCGATAAGCCTATGCTGCGTTTTGCTGAAGGCGTTGGGTCCTTAATCAGCGTGTAGTGGGGTTAATTAGCCCGATACCGGTATTGGAACAATAATTGCTATGTCGATTTAGTGCAAATTTGAAGGCAAAACAACGTTTGCCCGGGTCAGCTATTTATTTTAATGCAGAAAACATAAATGTGTATGCAACATATGCATGTATGTAAATATCCAACATATTTTGTTTCCGGCCTCTCCATTTATGTAACTTGCCTCCAAACCAATTATGAAATATGAACCTTATACATACATATGTATTTCATATTAAAGCAACAATGTAAAACTTTTTTATGTTCCGAAATAATTCCACTTTTGAAATCACTCCGAAACTTAAGCCATTTTAGTTACTTCTGGATTCGAATTTAAAAAAATCTCCGATGTAGTAAATGTTGCTCAATGCAAATGTAAATTGTTCTACAAGTTACTAAATAATTTTAGAAACTAGCTGTTGCTCAGTCATTAAGTGATTTTAAAATCATTCATATTTAATGGGATTGTTATTCGAAATTTTTTTTGGGAATAAATTTAAATTAAATAAAATGTTGTGCGACACAAACAAATTCATTGAATGAGTCAACTACAATGAAATTACATTTAAAATAAATACTCGTGGAGTAAATCGTAAATAATAAACAGTCAAGAAGCAGGGAAACGAAAGCCAGTAAATTTATGATGTGGCATTGCAATGCAGATAATAGATACGTAAGCATTTAGTGCGTGGGATAATTGATAATTTTACAACGAACGTGTTGTAATTAGTTTACATGGCAAGTTTATAATTGCAATTTTTTTTAACGTTAAGGTACGCAAAATTGCACCAATAGCAAAAATAATAGCGAAAAGACTACGAAATGAAAAAAAAAAAAGAATTTTATGCAAATACTTTTGAGAGATAAAAACAATGGTTTCCTTGTTTAGATCTGGGGGATTAGATCTGTTGCGATGCGTAAACTAGCTCGATGCGTTTGATATTTTGTTAGCGCAAGATATTTGGTTTTAACGAACAATTTTGACATACGCTTTCATATTACAGAGTGCACTGATGCCAGATTTGCGAAAGTGAGAAAATTAGATGCGAAAGGAAAATGCGTAAACGCTATGAAGGGTACCAATTATCAGATTAGGTACCATTTTTCTTACGCATCGAAATAGAGAGTAACCCCCCTGTTTTCTTATATGCGACTACACTTGACTGGCAATCGGATTTTGCGAAAAGTCAAAAATAAGTAACATTTAATTCAAAGATAAGTGTCATTCAAATTTGAACGTACAGATATTAGAAAAAAGGAAAAGTTAGTGATTTCCCATCAATTTTCAATAAACGACTTTTCTTCAGATTTCGGATATTTTAGGTCCTACGAAATTATTTGATTCCTTGATGTCCTTGTGTCTATGTGTATGTACAAGGTGTCGCAAAAGTAATGCCATAATTTGAATTCCCTACAATTTTTTTTTGTAGATGGGGCCAAATGTCATTGTGCTTAACAAAGCTCCATTTATAACAAAATTGCATTCAGTTGAAATTATGACACTACTTTTGGGCCATCTTGTATATATGTGTATATGAGTGTGTTTATATAAACCTCACAAAACTTAAACGGATCAGAAGGGAAGATACTTGGTGACAAGGGGCTATAAAAGCCTTTAAGGGATTTTTTTTACATATCTTGGGAAATATGTTGCTCAGTTGCGAGTGTGTAATGCAAATTAAGTCCACATTTAAAAAAAAATATTTTTTTATTTTATTTAAAAACAAACATAAACTGCGCTGATATTTTAAACAGCAAAATTCTTTGGGGCGAATCGAGTCCCATGACTCTCAGACTAGGCTACTAGTCTAGTCTATTAGACTATACCGAAATCCGATTAGTTGATTCCATCCACTTAATTTAGAAATGACAAGTGCAATAAAAGACGTCATGTGCATTATATCACTTTAGGAATTTTCAATTCGCCTTCGTAAACCTCCATATTGGAGGTTTATTATTAATTGAGATTCGTTGCTGATATTGTGTTTAACGATTTAATCGTGTCATACAAATAAATATTGCAAATATCTATAAACGCAATACCTGTAGATATAATAATTTAAACTTAATCATAAGTACATCATAAATTCCTCAGATCAAGGGTGTATACAATGTGCGAATGAATATCCTTCCTAGTAACACGTACTTGTTTTATATAAAAATTGTTAATTTTTTAAATTTATTATTTTATGATCAATAGATAACTTTCACTATCAGACATTGGTGTCTACAACATCTAATAAACATTTGTATTTTAATTGGGTACACGAGTATCAACAAAAAAAAAACCCATACTTGAACATGGAAAACAAATTCATAATTGGATGTATGGTATGTGTGTATGTACTTAAGTATGTATACGAGTCTAAAATATATATTTTTGTATAATGTGATCCACAATTTTATATCGCCATTTAGTAAAGCGATAACGCTAGAAATTAAAATTGCGAAATAAGTTGGCATTTTTATAATTTTCTGATTAATTTCACATGCACTGGATGGAGTGTTTACTACTTGAATACTTAAACTGATTTGATAAGATACTCCTCTCAAGAATGCTTGTTATTACAGCAGTAATTTTTTATTAATTGGTAGTTAAGAAATATTACTAATAACATTTTTATCGTCTAGTTATTATTCGATCGAACTGTACTTGATCCAGATATGACATAAAAATATAAGAAGTGCGTATTAATTTATCCTTGTAAATGCTGAAGTTGTGGACACCAGCAAAAGCACAAAATAGTTCGAAGGGCCCTAAAAACCGATAGAGTCGTGAATAAGTTTTTTTTTTGTTTTAAAATGGTTTTGCAGAGCTAAGAAATACGGTCCATAATTTAATAAAACGCTTATTAATGAAGACTCTTGTCACTTTTTCAGCCACTGACATTTTATCATGAAAATCAATAGGTCAAATCCTAATACAGAGTGGTGCAAAAGTAATGTGAAAATTTGAATTGGCATTATTTGGCTACCATATTTGCATTTGACATTTATAATGTAGATAGAATTTATAATGTAGATAGAGAATTAGTTGTTAAGAAGCCATGGAAAGATACACAACTCAAGTATGAACTTTTTATGTGAACAGAGCTCTTTTTTTCATTTATAACAAATGCTTGCTATACTCTTTGCGCCACCTGTTATACCGTTTCGTTATGAAAAGACTTATGTTTTGTTTTAACAACATTTTGCCCTTTGGTTTCTCTACATTCAAAAACTCCATAGGAAATACTTATATCATTTTATATTCTTGATTAAGCATTTTAAAATAAATAATGCTGTTCGTATTTGCATTTAGCATTTCGAAATATTGTTATAATTATACAAATAAAATAAAAATTTTATAAGAAGACCTTTCGCCTTTCCAAATTCGAATTGCAAATATTTATCAAAATTATATATTGTCCCAGTTAATAAAAAAAAAAATTATGTTGTGGACTAAGCTGTGTATATGACTACATTTCATTGGCACTAAACGAATCATCAGTACACTTCAACCAACATGTTTGAAAATCATAACCTTCATATACTGAATGAGAATTCAATTATGGATGAAAATTGAAAAAAATATATAACAATAGTATCACTAGAAACTTTTATTACAAAAAACACAACACCCATTCAGACTTTTCATTTTATCAATGTTTTATTTTTACAAAAGCAAAGGAAGAATTGAAAAAATTTTAATTTAAATTCAAATAATATATATTTTTTTTTAGTTCTGAACAACTATTTATTTACTGCTCATATTTTTCATTGTGAAGAGTGATAGCGAATAAACGAATTTTAAAACTACGTTTTTTTTAACAAAAAGTCAAATTCATTTTCTTTTCCTCTCCCGAGCATTTGGAAACCGCCAACCACTACCTAAAATAATAATATTAAAAACAGAAATTTAGTCAAATGTATAGTAATCGCGGTAAAGAATTTCCATTAAGCCACTTATTCACTGGAGCACTCTTCATGTAGTTATTACATTGAGTAAATAACTTCATAATTGATGATAATCAATATCAATTGACGCAATATTTGAAACAATTTGCTAAATGGCGATGTTTTTTTTCTTCTCTAATATAATTATTTTTGTTTCGTGTGTTTTGTTGGTATAGCAAATCTATGATTTTCACGAATAACCGCTTATGTCTAAAATAAGTTTCTTGAGTCCAAAAAACCTTTCACATGATGCGAAAGCAAATAAGAGTCAAAATATCCGACAAAAAAAAATTATTGACAGAAAAATTAAAAAAAAAAAAAACACATTTTGTCGAAATCAGCATTTTTATTTCAGTAAAACTTTTTTACTGCCCCTTTAATTATTAGTTGTAGTTTTCAAAATATAAGTATTTTTTTCATTTAAATTTCGATAAAATTATAGTATGAATTTACAAAATTCCACATTCACAAAATATTAACTGATTCAAAGAATTTGGTTATTGAAAACACGATTTATTTTTTTCTGTGCAGTGGAATCTAATAAACAAAACTGATGTGCAGATAAACCAAAAGTTAATAATAACAAATAAAAGGATTATGTATAAAGATTAAAAAAAGTAAAAAAAATATGAAATAGTTCGAATGTTTTGGGTTCGAATCTTACCTTATACGCTGGTCTGCTTCTTTTCAAACTTATGGGGTTTCACAGAGCACTATTGCGCACTTAACAGTCATAGTAGTAAATTCAATGAAATTTGTAAATTCCAGTAATTGTTACTACACATGGAAAACACGCTCCAAAAATATATGATATAAAATAAAAGGACACGCAAAAAAGCAATAATGAAAACAGAAATATTTTCGGAAATATAAGTGGTCATTATAAAAAAGGTGATGTTTGGGTCTACACCACTTTATTGGTATAACAGTCGTATTTTCGAAAAATATCTTGAGATGAAGAATTAGTGGCCATTATGGGAAAATTGCTGGTACCATCATTATCCTGTCGCTCCAATGATGACAATGTGAGATTTATTAAAAACAAATAATAAATTAAAACCATTGAAGACCACGAAATTTTGAAAGTATAGTCAGAAAAAAGAAATAAATATATGTATAAAAATAAATAAAGAAAGAAAATAATCCTCCTTGTTATGATTGTAGTCATCGACGTCACATCAAGTCGATAGCGAAGAAGATGACAGTTCAAGTGGTCGTTTTAGGCAATAATATAGTAATATTGACGGCCTAGTATTAATAATATTCCATCAATAATATTTGGTAGCTCTCGACAACTAACCCAACATTGCAAATATATTGATGTCGACTTGGTGTGACGACGACAATCATAATGAGTAGGAATGTATAACAAATTGCAAATTGCAAGCTACACTTTGAAATTTAGATTTTTTCAAAATCCGTCTGTAAATGGGGGAGTTATGCGATAATCAATATTTCGGGAGTGTGGGGAATTTTCTTGTCCTTGTATGGAAAACATATGGGATCAAACTAAAAACAAACGTTTTCAATGAAAAACATTTTTTGATTAAAATATTATTCAAACTTGAGGTCTTATTTAGTGGTTGAACAATTTTATTTGAAATTATCAATATTTCGATATTCATTGAGTATCATCTTCAGGACAATTCTGTTTTTTTTTTTTTTTTTTTTTTTTTTTTTTTTTTTTGATAAATATCGATAATTTAAAATAAAATTTTTTAACCACTAAATAAGACCACAAGCTTGAATAATATTTTAATCAAATTGTTATAAAAAGGTCAAAAAATATAGAGATATTATTAAAATTTTTTTTAAATCGGTTCATGAATTGACAAACTGTTTATGTGAATAAATATTTAAAAAAAATGAATAGACTTAAGATGTTATTTATCAAAACCACAAAAAAATATAATATGAAAATTGACTAAAGTGCTGCATATTGAAACCCTTAACCCGTTCACTCTTTATTCTATTTCTGCTTTATCTGCCCTTTCCATTTCACCAGTTGAAAGAACCGTATCTGGCTGTGTGAGCTTCCATCTATTCGTTCTTGTGATAATTGATAGTAAATGGCAGACATGGGTCTTTGGCTTGATAATACTCTTGGTGTGTCGTAAGAAAGAAATACTCGCTATAAATATTTTTTGTTGGATTTCTTTCAATGATTTCTAGAAGAATTTTTCTTGTTTGCGGTGTCTTGCTCGTTTTTTTTTTTAATATTATTTTGTGGTGTTTGAATGTTTTATTAGTTTGTGTAACCTTTTTAATTGAACAATTTGGAACAGAAGATAATTGTTCGTAATATTACGATGATGATGATGATGATGTGGGTAAATAATACTTGGATCATTAATAAGAAATAAAAAAAATATGGGAAAGTTCAGTTTAGGAAGAAATAATTAAATTGTTTGCCATCTACAATACAATATGCAAAGATGAAATTGATAATTGTCTTTAATGAATAGGGGAAACATAGTTTGGGACAAAAATCAAAACAAAAGCATTCTCATTAACTACTCAGTGTTGCAAGTCTCTTTTAAATTTCAGTTACAAAATTTAATTTAATACAATTTCGAAGGAAAGAGCTATATTTTAGCTGTAACGCAAAGAAGTTAATTTCATGTTAGATTTTTTAAATTCTAAGATAAAAATTAAAAATATGTATATAATATTTTTTACATAAGACTGAGAAAGTTGTATTAGACAAGAGCTAGAAAAATTACGCTTAAAATTGAATACTTCCTCCACTGTATTAAGCCATTCTCGCTGGATTGAACTTTTCGATTTCTGCAAATGAATGAATGTCTTTCTATCAGCAGTAATCAAATGTCGTAATTATTTATCACTTATGTTAAATATTTTCTTATGTATTCAAAATTTTACAAATCATTGTGAAATTATTTGTTGGTTTCTTTTTAGACAATATAATCGATAACAGTCTACAAACATATGGAAATGTTGCAAACATACAACCCAGCGAATCAGTTACAAGTCTCAACGACTTGCAACAAAAATCCCCTGATAACTTAGAAACAGAATATCCTCAACAACCTCAGCAGCAGCAACAACAACAAATTCAGACTCAAAATGTCGCATTGGAAACAGTACCGTCACATGATTTTAACAATAAAAAGATAATGTGTGATGTTCAGGAATTGCAGGAGAGTAACATCAGGTCGTCTAAAGCAATAGTAGTTGCTACAACTAGTGCAGATGTTGCTGTAGAAACGGTAACAGCAAATATTATCTCAAATACACAGAAACAACAGCCTGTTTACCAACAACAACAATCCCAAGAAAAGCATTACAAACAGCAGCAACAATATGTATCCAAACAACAAGGTGTTGCACAGCAGCAACAGCAGCAGCAGCAACATCAACAGTTGCAAACCCAGCCAATGCCACAGCAGAAACAGCAACAAGCAGTGCCAACAACACAATCACAGCAACAAACTCATTACCAAACATCATCGCAGCATCAGCAAACACACCAGCCAACCTACGAAAACCGTAAATCCTCTCAAATGTATAATCAACAGCATCAATCTCGTGGTCGTAATAAATATGATTATCATCATGGTTATGGCTCGTCCAGCAGTAACAATGACAACTCCTCCCATCAACAACAACAACAGCAGCAGCATCAGCAACAGCAGTCGCAACAAACAACTAAAACTATGTCATGGACAAATTCTTCACAGCATAAGAAATCAACGAATACAGTGGCTGTAACTGCAACACCTACAACGAGCCACACGAGTGGCAGTTACAATAAACAATCAAATAACCCGAGTTCGTCCGGCTCTCATTCGCATGGCACACGGACCTATACCAATCAACAGCATCACAATTATCAACAGCAACAAAACTATCATTATCAACAGCAGCAGCAACATCAGCCACAGACTAGAAACTATGGAGCAATGAAAATGCCTTCCTCACCCATTTCAAGTGCACCAAGCACTATGGAACGTAAAAGCAGCCAATCGAGCGAGAAAGGTCAGATAATGCAACCACAAATGACATCAACTGCTTCAACCACAGCTACGCCGCATCAATTTCAACAGCAACAATCGCAACAAACTTCCACTAATGATATTGTACACACGCAGTCAAGCTCAATAAGTTCAAATACTGCTGGTGGCAGCACCTCAACGACGATTCCTTCCAAACAACAAACACAACATTATCCTACAGGATTCGCTACTAAGAAACATAGCTTTTCAAATCAGGCACACATTAGCTCTAACAATACTCCAAATATTGCATCAGCAGCCAGCATCGTCACCAGTAATGCAACGGAGATCCCACCGACACCCGCCATAAATCTAGCACCTCCAGTGACTAATACCACACCGGCAGCTCCCTCCACACCTTCTTGGGCTAGTCTATTTGCCAATAACTCAAATGCAACCAGCTCGTCCATTCCTGCCACAGTTGCTGCCACAAATAACCTGCCTGCTACACCGTCTTCATCTTCATCCTCAACAACTAGCACTTATTGCAAGAAACCCGTTGCTAAAGTGGCACCTTTTGAAGGTCTTACACCCGTTTCACCTCCCCCACCAGTACTAACTCCTGGCACATTATCTTACTCGGCAGCCTCTGCCCAAAGTATTTCACCACCTGCCTCAACTACATCAACAACAGCGTCAGCTGCCAAGAGGTCCCCTTCAAGCGACCAACGTTCACAACGCAACTCATTGGCCAATCTCGATGAATATTCCTTGAGATTTGCCGAATTTTTAACAAAATACAAAAGCGACTGGGCCACCATTAGTCTAAGACCGAGAGGTCTTACAAATCGATCAAACTATTGTTACATTAATTCGATATTGCAAGCGCTGCTCGGTTGCTCACCTCTATACAATCTAATTAGATCAATACCTAAACAAGCTGCCAACTTTTGTGAAGTTAAGACTCCCACAATTAATGCCATGTAAGTAAAATTGTTACACTAAGATTATAGGACCTTGATTAGCCACAGTTAAGTCAGCAATTTGAAGATATTCTTCTACTTCAATCTGCGTTACACATGTGGCAGAGTAAACTTTGATAAGAAAATTAATATTTCTGGAAACTTTAAAATAAAACCGTTTTGGTGGCATTTTAAGGCGGCAAGAAATATTTTACAAGTTTTCTAGAACACACACACACGCACATGCGCATCATTTCGTGAATCATGTGTTGAAAAGAAAACGAACAATATTTATTTAATTTTTAATATGATATTTATTTAATTGAAATAAATTAGGTTTTGGACATGCCAGCCATACACTAATTCATTTTTTAAATTTATTTTTTTATTTAAAATTTGTTTGCCAGAATAAATCCAGTAAAATCTGCTTGAAACAACTTTTCTCTCAAGCAAAAAAAAAATGCCTTCTTGGTTTTAAATTTTTTTGATATAATCAATACTAAAGAATTTTTACATTTACGTACGTACATATTTAGTGATGTAACGAATATGCGTATTCGTATTCGCCTATTGCATGACATTCGAATTCGTTGAATTGGGATTCTGCTGAATATTTTCGCGTCAAAAATGCACAAGGCATAAAAAAGCATTAAGTAAATTGCACAAAAATATTTAAAAAATAAATTATTTTGAATTTTAAATAATTGAATAAAAAAAATTGTCCTTTACTTTCGTTTTAAATGGATTTGATCAGCCTCGTAAAAAACATTTTTAATTTGTTCATTCCTTCATTATTAAATAATGACTGAAAAATGTTTTTATATGCACTTAGGTATATGTACGTATTTTTTTTAAAGTATTTTCAAAATCTTGAAGAGAGTTTTTGGAAGTAATTCAGATTTTTAACCATTTTTTTTCTTTATTTCCTAGAAAGTTGAAACAAAATAATCAAAATAATAATTCTTAGCAGCAATAAAAATGTCGTTTCTTGAAAATTTTAAATTAATCGCTAGTTACTTTCAGAGCACAATTTATTTATTTGATATTTAAGATTTTCTTAAATTAATATTTAATTGTTTATGTTTTGCAGGATCACATTCATGTCAAACTTCTCCAATTTACCAAGTGGTTTACGTTTGCGCAATATCAAAGGAGGCAAAGGAAATAAAGATGATTTGGGTGGTGATTTGCAATGTGACTCGGCATTTGAACCGACTGAAATCTATAAGTTATGGAATGATAGTCGTGAAGAACATGTCGAAGGACGACAGGAAGATGCTGAGGAATTTTTGAGTTACATACTCAATAAATTAAACGATGAAATGTTAGAGGTACATAACAAATTCATAGATGTCGCATATTGTTATAATATAAGATTAATTTGAAATCAAATATAAATTGAATTTTGAATAAAACTTTAATAACTTGAACCTGCATAACAGCTTTGAATCAAGTATTCAAAAATAAAAATAAAAAATGTATTATCTTTACAACCGCCCTTTTTATAAATTAGAAATATATGAAATTCGTTGTAAAGTTTTATGAAAATGCTTTGAGAGCAATTTCTGCATAAGACTGACTCAACGTCAATAATAATTTAAAGAAATTGATTGATTTCTCTATATAATTTATCCAAAAATATGACACTTACAATTTCCTGTTTAATTTAATTTTCTAATATTATTTTACATTTCTTTAGGTTATAAAATTAATAGCCAGGCCAAATACCGAACATAATGGACAAAATGAACCGTCAGAGGAGGATGGTGATGTCTGGCAGGTTGGTAAATGTAAAAATAAAATAATATTTGCGTGTGTTTTAATGCAAAATTGATTTCGTTGTATTTTTCAGATGATTTGCAACAATCGCAATAAAGGCAGTGTTACACGTCAAACAGATTTTGGTTGCACCCCATTGAGTGATATCTTCAGGGGCGAATTACGTTCACGTTTACAACGAGAAGGAGAACATTCTACAGATGTTATACAGCCATTCTTTACATTGCAATTAAATATTGAAGTACGTACGAATTGTATTTGTTTGTAAACACATATAAATATTTATTATTTCAAAAAATGTTTCTACAGAAAGCAGCTTCGGTTAAGGAAGCTTTGGAAATTTTGGTAGGTCGCGATCAATTGGAAGGTGTTACTGGCAGCAAAAGCAAACAGGAAGTGGTTGCATGGCAACAAATGAATCTAGAGAAGCTACCTCCAATTTTAATTTTGCATCTTAAATGGTTCGACTATCGGTCGCATGGTTGTACGAAGATATTAAAAAAAGTTGAGTTCCCGGTTGAACTCAAAATTGATGCAAGTAAGTTCTTTATTTATTTTATTTCATGCAATCTTTAAAATATAAGAAAATATATATTTTGTTCTTTTAAACAGTTTATAATTTTTTTTACTTATTTATTAATATTACTGCCGGCACGAAATAGGCTCCTCAACATTTTCAATACTGGAGCCTTATTTCGTATTAATATAAAATTATTTCATTATAATTTAACACCCTTGAAAATGTTAGGAGACCTCTTTAATTTTTCTATTAAACTAAAATTTCTATAATTATTTGGCAAATTAAAATAAATATTTTTTTTAGAATTTGAAATGTATATTGAAGGTGATTGGGGCTTTATTTCACATTTAATTATTTAATTTCTATTATGATTTTAGTTAATTCGGGTGTTAATGCTTGCGAATTTCAGGGGGCTTATTTCATGCTGCTTTTCGCCTCTTTTTTTTAAACATATGTACCTACATACATATACACAATAGGATGCAAAAGCGGGATAATCCCCCTTATTATGATTGTCGACGTCGACGTCGACGTCACATCAAGTCGACAGTAAAAAGACAGCAGTTCCTGAACTCCTTGTAGGCAATAATTAACTAATATTGATGGCCAATTGTAATTTTATAAACCATAGTAGTAGTAATATCCTATCAATAATATTTAATAGTTCTCGATAACGATCGCACAATTGCCAATATATTGATGTCGACTTGGTGTGACGTCGACGTCGACAACCATAATAAGGGGGAATATTTTCATAAAAGAAAAATTATAAAAATTTTATTCGTTGTAAACTTGTATAGAAAATGGTTAACAAAATTAAATACAGCTATTGTTCGGTTATGATTTCGGGTAGCATATTTCCAAGTGGCCTTGGTCATGTCGATGAAAAATCTGTTTGTGCATTCTAAAAGAAAATTTGCCAGTAACACTGGCTAAACTGCCTAGAGTTAATATTCCAACACGCCAATGAGCTAAAACATGCGGAAAAAATATTAAAAGAAATTATACCGTCAAAGTCACAAGGAGATGGACTGGCCAGCTCAAAAACCAACTTTCAATGCAATTGACAACTCACAGTTTCGTTTGAAAGCTCCATTGGCACTACGTGGAGTCCACAAATATTTTTTATGAGGTTTGGGAGAAGGCTTTATCGGCGAGAGTAAATTTAAAATTAATTTCAGTCGATGTCAAACACAGAATTGATTGGAAACTGATAAAGGATGTTGTACGTGATATTAAATATATTTTGCGTATATGTATTTCGAAATTTAATTTAATTTTTAACTTTCTTAAATATCCTTAATTTTATCTTTAAATAGCTGTATATAATTTTGTTAATATTTTTTTATACATACTTATATAGAATAAATTTTATTTAAAAACGTGCTTTATAAAAATTATATTGGTTAAAGGGCATGATTATAACATACATGGCGTTGGTTAAAGGATAAAAAGATTTTAATTATTGCAACCTTATTTTAATCTAAAAGTAGGCGATAAGTTAGAGGCAAGTTCATCCCACCTGCTGCTTTTATTGCGATGTCTAGTAATTTGAAGTTGCCACATTTTCGTGAGTTGTCATACTTTCTACTTTATTAATTACAGCGTTATTTATTTTCGCCGATGGAGTTAAGACTTCCTTGAAAGATGACTTTGTATATTATGTCGCACTTATTTCGTATGTACAAGAATTATCCAAAATGTTTTTATAAAAAGTAAAAAAGTACATATGTACGACGTTGCCACTGCATTTTAAAGATTTTATTCAACCATTCGGTAGTAGTCGGTATATGCTCTGGTATAGCCATACTTTAAAAAAATAACTTTTTTACAGGAAAGTTGTAATAATGAAAAATTAAGAAAGTTCAGGTTATTGCTCACTTGCTAAATTGACCTTTAACTAACGTCTACTTTACCCCCAAGTTGTAATAATGGTCCTAAATAAGTTTATAATATTTATAAAGATTTGTACCTCAACCTCGTTTAGAAATATGTATGTATATGTTATGAAAATAAGAAAAAAAATAATATATTCCTATCGAATATATGTTATTTGTTGCATATAAAAGTTTTCTATTCTTAATATGATTATATTTCTCATATTTATATTTTAAATATCATTCTCATATGATATTTGAGAGTTTTTATGTTAGTATAAGAAGTTGAAAGCATCTTAAACATGATTGTTGCAGTCTACATATGAGTTGGCATTAGCACCAACGAAATGTAGGCATATAAACTATGTTAAATTAAACACAATAAATAAAAGCTTTTCAATTAATTGGTAGAATATCTCGAATAAAAATTTTGATAATTTATTATATCTATTAATTATTATTCTTTTTTTCTTTCTTTCACTTTATCTAAAACAGAAATTTTGGCTTCCAAAAAGTACTCACAAAAACAACGAGCTTATCGTCTCTTTGCTGTTGTCTACCATGATGGTAAAGAGGCCACTAAGGGGCATTACATCACCGATGTCTATCACACAGGCTATGGAAGTTGGCTGCGTTACGATGACAGCTCTGTGAAGCCAGTTAGTGAAAGTCATGTCCTATTGCCACGAACACCACGAGTACCTTATTTACTTTGCTACAGACGCTGTGATACAATACCACAGCAAAGCAATAATAATAATAATAATAATCAAAATAATTCAACGGCCAATAATAGTTCACCAGGTAATACACAACCATCATCGGCAAAATAAACACTGCAAAGCAATTCAAACTACAAAAATTCTAACGAAATGAAAGCACAACGAAGGTTTACTTAACAAATAGATAAAACTAGACTCATAACACGCAAGCATTTGTACAACACTTAATGGATTTACTCCACTGTTAAAGGTAGTGTGTACGGTCGCCAGTAAAATAATATGAAATATAATCATAAGGAAAAGTAATCACAGAAATAGCAATGTGATTATGCATGATGACGATAATGATGATGACAAAATTGGGTTGGATCGTCGTCTACAAATATGAAAAATAAAACAATCAAACGCCTTCATTCGTACTGCAGACTCTAAAGGAATTGGAATAAGATTATGTAAAATGTGTGTTAATGACATTTGCCTGTTGTTGGATTAACAACGATTACCACGAAAATACTTATTCCTTTATTTCCTTCTATATCTTATTTTTATATTCTATTTGCCTATAGCCAAAATATTACAAAACAAAACAAAAATACTTTAGTTTAAGTCCAAGTTAAAGAGACTTTAAAGAGAAAAATTAAGTTAGTTAAATTCATTAAGAAAGGAAAACATTATATACACAGTTCATAAGCTAAGGTTAGGGTTGTGTAATTAATATGGTTATACACAACATTTTTTTTTTAAATAACATTAACATATAAACTTTGAAAGTTAAGAGGTTTTAGGATTAAGTTCATTCAAAATATTGTTTAGAAAATGTTTGAAAAATTGATAATAAGAGAGCGAAAAAAGAAAATATTTTTCGAATCATTAATATTTAAAGTAGGTGATAAAATGAAAATTAAAATTTAAATTCAAAATTAAAATTCTGTGCTAAATTGCATCTCAACAGAGAAAGACTGACTTGTAATTAGCTGGTGTATAATGCAGCCTAAATGTGTTTAACTTTAAATTAAATATGTAACTTAATATTTGCTATATTTAAAATTCTCAGTAAAATATTTAAAACTTAAATATTAATGGTTTGAGGAGTCGTTTCTTTTGCATACTAATTATGTAATTTCAATATCATATGTTTTGAAAGGAAACATTTTCCAGTGTAATCTATTAAATTTTGAATTAATAACCAACTGCATCTGTTTTTGCATTTTAAATAAAGCACCTGTCAAGAATTTTATTTTTGTTTTGATAAATTAACTTTTAACTGTTTCTGATGCGGTAGCAGTTGTATTTTATAATTTTTATTATTAAAAATAATTTTTGTAGTAATAATTATTCTTCAATTTAATATCCTTTTGAAAATTTTCCTAGTCAGCTTTAAAAAAAAAAAAAAAAAAAAATAAGTATGTCTTTCAGCTTTCTATGGAAATCAATAAGTTCTTAACTCTTTCACAATATCGTATTTTTTTTTTAACCAAATTTAATATCCATGTAGCATACAACGTTCTTAGACTCAAAACTCTCTTAAATATTTCAAATCGATTTGTTTTTCTTAAATTTTACTACATAATTAGACTTGCGGATCTGTTGATGCGATTAATCATTCGTGGCTTAAATTGCTCTTTATGAATTTGATTTGCCTTATACACTGTAAAAAAAAACTCTAGTTATGTGATAATCACGCAGATTTGGAACAAAGATAGTGTTCTCTATTTTTCGAAATTCGCTCTATTATTTTTCATATTCCCTATCCGAAATTGTTTTTCCTCTTATGATTTGAAAACTTTATACATGCAACCAATGGTCAGTCCATCAACTGCAATGTCTTTTGATGATCGGTCATTTTTATTTTATCTTTCTTCAATGGCATTTTGTTGCTTTTTTTAAATTTTTATTTCTTAATTATTTGTTAATATGTGTCAAGAATATTGTTTTTGTTGTTAACATAAGAAAAAATTGGTTGTTTGTTAAAAGGGAAAACTGCTGTAATTAAAATATGTTTTTTTAAATTTAATTTTAAATTTATCTTCTTCATATGAATCATAAGCTAAAGTTTTAAAAATTAAAATGGAGTCCAGGTGTTGTACACGAGTAACAGCATAAATTATTTTTTTTAATTCGAATTAATTTCCATATACGAGTATATGTACATATAGATAAACACAGATATTAATCTTATATATCGGATTGGCAAACAAGACCATAGATTGGAAAGATGTGAAACAAATCGATTCTTAAAAAAATTGGTTGTTAAAAAATTTTACAAATTCATGTTTGTTTAAAATCATGATGAATCATTTAATACTTTCTATAATATTCACACAGAATCAAGGCAATGTCAAAATAGTAGCTTAAAAGTAGAAAACTAAGGACAATATTCAAAAGAAATTACAACAAGCAAGTATTGGTATTCAGCCAATAATAAATTAATCTACATGTTAAGAATTCGCCTTGGTTGCTTATTTTTTTAAAATAATATATATTGTTTCTAACAAGTTTGCTGCTGAAAAAATTTCCTTCCTCGATGAAAAAGTTTCTGTCTCTGGGTTATTAAACCCTTTGGTAGAGTTAGACCTTGATCGTTCCAAAGAGAAGCTCCAACAGGCGTTATGTGGAAGAATAAAATATTCTTTCTTTTTTCATTTAACCTTCAGCTTTAGAACTTAAAGGATTTATTTTAGTTAGAACATTGTTATCGCTATAAAATGCAACCTAAAATTTCTTTAAAATTTTTAAGAAACAGTCAAATTTGTGAAGCCTTCAGCCGAGATGTTATTTTTTCAAGTCTTTTATCAAGATGTTGTGTGTATATAGAATTATACGCTTTCCAATATAACATATCGCTATTACAAGAAACTACATAACACGAATTGAACAAAATTGGCCAACATTTTTATAAAACATTCCAGATATTTCTAAGTTTCATAAGAGCAAGCAATCATTAAAATAAAAGCTAATGAGTCGACTATTTATGGCAACCGGATATCAGTTGAGTTGTTGTCAGTTGTTAAAAATGACATTATACGGAGGGTACCTGGCAACTGAGCGTTATTAGTGCTCATTAGTCTTGTGGTGGCTAACACAAACACCAATAATCCAACTGAAGTTCGGTTGCTATCCATAATCCATTAATCATAACTATGGTCCGGTGCAATGAACAATATTGAAGTGCATAATGTTGAAAATTCGTGAATTGAGAGATTAGAGTATTTTTTCTGCATCAATAAGAGAACCTTTTCATATAATATTTTATAATTTTTATTTATTTCTTTTTTAATTTTAAGAGCAATTGAACACTTTGTTACATTCATTCGCAAAGTGTCTTTGAACTTGGACTTTTAAAAGCTGACTATGAATTGAAACTCATTTCCACTTATAAATATTTTTTATTTTAAAGCAAATTAATAATTTTTTATTTATATATTACAATGTTATTTTCTATAATTTTATATTTTGAATTTTACCAAAATAATTTCTTTTATTGTGGCTACATTTATATATATCTACTCTTTTTTGTTTTTCCAAATAAATATTAGTGACAGCGAAGTTATGGAAAAGTAATATGCAACAACAATTGTCGAAAATTATGGGTATTAGATTTTGTAAATGAACATAAATTGTAATCAATACAAAGTCAAATCACTTTTGGATATTTTGTTTAAAAATATATATATATATATATATATATATATATATATATATATATATATATATATATATATATATATATATATATAAAATAAAGCTATTTCACTAATTTATAAACATTCGCTCCTTTTTATTATTCAATAATCAATTGCATATCCACAAATTATTCATATTTTTAAAACCACACAATTGAGTTGAGTTGAAATTTAAATAATTTAGCTCTAAGTGAATGAAATTTTAAATTGTTCTGTTCTGTATGATGTCATTGTTAAATGTCGTTTTATTTTCAAATTTGTTCCATTAGTTAAGAATTAAAAGAATATATATAAATATATATATGAAAACCCTAATTTGTTTAGGAATAATAATTTAATGGAGATGGAAACAAAACTTTCAATATTCTTTTATGGAAATGTTATGTTTGTTTATTTAATATATAAAAATTGTTAATTTTTCTTACTTTTTAAAGAAATCTTAAATTTGAAATATATTTACACATATAAAAAAAATTACATAATGTACAAAAATAATAATTATAATAAAAGATAAAATATCATTTAACTACATATAATTTTGCTAAAAATTCTAGTTATTGAAAAAAAAAAAAATATATATATATATATATATATATATATATATATATATATATATATATATATATATATATATATATATATATATATATATATATATATATTGAAATATTGGATTTTGCGTTACAATTGTGACTGGTAATCGATTTTATTTTCTCAAAATATTATAAAAAAATGCTTAACATTTTGAAAGGGCTTTATTAATTAGAAATTAAAATTAATTTTTTTTTTTGGCTTAATTGGTATTAGTAGCATTTTAAGGAATAATTTTATAAAACACAATATTTCGTAACGCTTAAAATTTGCCCAAAAAATTGCTGACAATTTTAATCTATACAAAATTTTGAAACGTTGATAATTACAAAATCGAGATACTAGTTTATTTTATTTACTTTTTAATTTTAAATATAAATAATTAATTGTTCAATTCGCAAAATTAACAACTACTCGTAATTGTAGCAGTTATATATTAATAAGCTTTATATTAAATGAACTAGAAAGGCTGTACTACTAACTATCCTGAAAAACTTAAATACATTTAACAGTTAGTGAGTGTGCCTTGCGAATTCGTTTAATATTTGTTGATATATAAAATATTTTTATAATTTTGGAACATTTTTTACAATTGCTGAACATCTATAAATGTTCTTTCTGTCGCATAATCTGCTGATTGCCAAAGTTGGCATTACATCAGTTTAACAAGAATATTAATCCCTAATCAATCACAGGGTATTGTGAATAGTTTCAAAACTTCTCTTTTGTAACTAGTCCAGAGAGCATTCGCTATAGGGATCTTATAACTGAATGTTCACAAGCTTTATTAGCTACAATAAATGTGAATTGAACAAACATACATGCTTATATATACATACAAACAACATTTTACTTTATGATACAACCATATTTAATTGCATAAATGCAAAATTTATCGAGCCTTTGTTTGAACAATGTAACTCCCCAAACAAAAAATAAGGATTTTTAGGATTTTACACATGGAAAACAATCCAAAAATTATTACGAAATAACATACTAAAAATATTTGGGGGTTTATTTCAGAATCTTAAATGTATATAGAGGAGGAGTTTATTGCATTTATAAAATTTAGGCATTATTTCATATTTAATAAATATCTAATAGTGGCGTATATAAAAATGCCCCAATTTTTTGCGTTTTGTTTCATATTTCTTTTGGGTAGGATCGGTCATTTCATGCGCCCCAACTTTATTGTACACGAAAATTAATTAAGTCTAAAATAATAAACTTAAACTTTTTTTCACATTTTATTCAGTACTCAGTTTCTTTAAAATTAAGAATGTTCTCAGAACAAATCCAGTCGTAATTACTGTCCTGGAATAGGTTTTGCAAAATGAAATGATGACTTCATATTCATTCCAAATAGTTTTCAAGCGTATCGTACGTATTTGTGGATTTTAACTAAGTTGTGAAACCTTTTTCTATATATAAATTAATCACGGTATTTTCAAAAGGTTTCCGGTTTCCGGATATAATATCATTTTCGTTTATTTTGTATTCCCTCAGAATGCAGAGAGCTGTTTATGTTTTACAATTATCAATATAAATTTCAATACTCAAATATAAATTTCGATCGATATCAAGAGACGAATTGTGTTCAAAGAACAGTCCAGATAGTTAAGTCTGATATATCAAGCTGATTCTACAAATTGATTTGAAAAAAAAAAAAAAAAAAAAAAAATATCGCAATTAATCAAAATCTGCACAAAGTCCATAAATGAAAATCCGTAACTATTTTGTGGAACTAGTTTCAGGGATAAAATAAAATTTTTTGTACACAACCCATTTCGCAGTATTCAATCGAGATCGAATAAAAGTAATTATCTCAATCTACAAACTAAAGCGTAGTATTGCACTAGAGAGAACTTATTGTGAATCAAGTAGAGTTTCAAGATCAATTTCACTCTTAAGACTTTTTTTAAATCTTTCATTTCAATCCCAAACGAAATTGCTCAATTTTCAAACGCAATATTTTATAAAAGAACTAATTAATATTTATGGTTGCATCATTATTATTCTTAAGTTTATGCATTTTATGATTTTATTTAGTTGTAAGTATTATATGTTTTTTTTTTCTAATAAATTTTCATGCAAAATACTAAATTATGTTGTACAACAATTATTTATAATTAAATCATGAAATACAAAATTAATTAGTAAGTTTCAAATGAAGGAATTAATTTATTTAAAAATTAAAAACAAAAATGAATCAATAACTTGCTGAAAATAGAAAATTAAAATTTAAGATAATAAATTTAAAAGACATTAAAATACGATGAAAATAAAACTTTGGAAAAATATGAAAATAGGGTGTGCCATTATAATTCGCTTGGAAAATGCTTATAAAAGCCAATAATAATGCATCAATTTACATACATGATTGTTGGTTTGTGTTTGGGTTTCATAAAATTTTCGTACATTATGATTATATGCATAAGCATCCTTTTAAATTTGTATTTCGAAACTCTTTAATGGTTCTTCAGAGTTTTCGATTTTTTTTCTTACGAAAATTAAAAGTTAATTCGAATTAATAAAACCTTTAATCAGAGGGCAAATTACACTAATAAAATGTGTTCAGACAAATAATGTATAATGTATTTAAATTAACTAAAATAAACGTATGTATGTATATGTACCCTTGACTTCAAAATAATTCCTAAACAGTATACACTTTATTAATGATGAAAATATAGAAGAATCGTGTTATAAAAAAAGGTTATCAGGTTATTCCAAAAATTTTAGGAGCTATTTTGAAACAGGAAAGTCGGAAAAAAGAGACTTAAACGGTTATTCAAGAAAACCAGAAAAATGAAGAAGCGAAAATATTTGAGTGCAAAAAAATTTAAAAAATTTATAACATTTTTTTTTAATTTTTTTAAGCTGCTAAATAAATTAATTCTTTCGTAACATGTAAAAGCAATTTGATCACAGTAAAATCATATTTTTTTATTAAATCAAAATAAAGAACAAAATTGAAAGTAGTCTAAATAGTTAATTTTTGTATAAATGCAAACAGCTAAAATGCTGTTAATTATATAAAATAATTTTTATCTCATTTGAAACCTTTTTTAAATCATATGACATGATTTGATTCCTTTTTTTTTATTCTCATTAAAAACCATAAAATGAAATTTTACAACTACTTCCTGGAAAAAGCCAAATTCTCTATTCTACTCTTAATGAGAATTGAAAAAATATAACAATTAATTTTTATCAGAAATTAAAAAATAAAATAGTAATACTAATATATAATTGTAGTAAAGGCAGCTGATTCACAAACTAAGACAACAATATTGATTTGAAGCTGTAAGAGCCTGAACGGACTAAGTGCGAAAGAAAATTTCGTTCGAACATTTATATAGAAAACAAAAAATTCAAATTTATATAACAAATAAATATAAAACAAAAATCCAATTTTTTTCTGCTTTCAATATCAATATACGAATGAATTTTTTTTCTTTCTCTTTTAGGGGCCTGTCCCACTGTGTGGAAAACTCACAGTTTTCAAATATTTTTCTTTCTTCTGACGAATTGTTCGTTCTCTTTATTGAATCTGGCTATCATTGCCGCAAAAATTAATCTATTTAAAAAAATAATAATAAATATATATAAAAATTTATTAACATAGAAATAATAATGAAACACTCAATCTAATTCATATAAGTTGTGCCAATATTAAAATAAAAAAAATTAAAACATGATTTAAACAAAACTAATATTAGATACCAAATGCAATATTAAAAAAAATATATATATTAATATTCCTGATTCCAAACACAAATTTCTATTTTTATATTATGAATAAATTAACAAATTTAAATATTAAAAATAAATGTACTAGCAATAAGAAAGATAAATATGCACTCACTGTTTTAAATCTGTTTTTCAATTTTATAAAATTTTAATAAGTGTTATGAATAAGGCTTTAAAATTATAATAACAAACATCTTTGTTCATATCTATACAACTTATTTCAAAAATTTCTAGTTTTAAGACTGATCGATTAATATTATATTCATCGTAGAGTTTTTAAGTCAATAATTCCTTAGTAGATGCCAAATGGGACCGACTGGTTTTTCAAAATCTCAGGATTCGATACTGAGATTTGTGCATATTGAAAAAATATAAATAAAATATATGCCCACTGCTATAATATCGTATTTTCACACGGCCTGAATTTGTATTATATGATGCATAAACCATTATATGATGCATAAACCAGTACTATCCTACTTAGCTAAAGTCACTTGAAAGAAATTTGCAAAGAAACTATTTTATTGAGTTTGAAACGTAAGCAGGCGGAAATTGCAACTCTTATCGAAAAAATATATACCACCACTACACCGTGAATACAAAATTACGACTCTTCCCGAAATGTTGTAACACCATAATACAAGGTTGCGCAAAAATTAATGTCACAATTTGAAATGGCTGAATTTTTTTTTACAAATAAATAATAAAAGAGTTCTTTCTGTTTTTAAAAATATTTTATTTGAGAGTGTAAAATTATGTCATTGGAAATATGTTAGTTATATCCTGCAAATGGCCATCTCCCGATGCATAATTGCGCTCATGCTAAGCATTTGACGCCATCTGCAAAAATGGCAGCCAATTCAAATTATGACATCACTTTTGTCTACCTTGTACAAAAATTGGACTTTATTTTCAAAATAGTATAAATAAATACTTGGATTTCTTATGAGCCATGCCCTGATAACAAAATGTTGCAGGTTCGAGTCCATTCAGGAGGGTTAAGTTGAAAACAAAATGAGTTTTCAAACTCCTTGTGCATTCTTCCTACAATGAAACAATAATTCACAAATACATTGACATTGAAAACAACAATAGTGGGAGGACAGTCCTTTAGCTAAAAATTAGTATGTGAAAAATATGTACATATGTATAAATTTCTTAAATAAAAATTGGGAATAAGTGTCACGCATGTAGACGTACTTACGTGTAATACAGAAAGTTTTCTTCAAAACCATTTTATTTCATATTTTTATACATTCCAAAAAAATCTTTTGATAACATTGTTTATCTTTGAAACGGCTGATTAATTGTATGAACATTTACTCAATCTGTCCGATAAAAAAGTCTAGGCTGTTTCGTGCATAAATAAGAAGAAATAATGTTACCTCAAACCCCTTTTCATTTAGCCTAGTACGGGAGCGCTCTGTGGTAAAATTGGGATCCCATGAACGTCCAATTCAAAGTACGGGAACAGAGCTAATATTGCACAGCTCAATTGTGAATTTGTTTCATCAGCTGTTTTTAGTTTACATTGTCAAAAAAAAAAAAAAAACAAAATAGTGAAATAGAAACTGAATGATAAATAACATCATTAAAGAAATTTGGTTAAAATATTACTGAAGCTTGTGGTCTTATGTATTTTGTGGTTAAACAATTTTATTTAAAATTATCGAAATATTAATGATTTTAAATAAAATTATAAAAAAGGTAAAAAAATATATAAAGATATTTCCCCTTATTTTGTTTGTCGTCATCGACGTCACACCAAGTCAACACCAATATTTTGGCAATTGTGTGATCGATGTCGACAAGTATAAAATATTATTAATAGACTATTACTATTACTAAAGCTTATAAAATGACAACTAGCCGTCAATAATACACAATTATTGTCAACAACGAGCAGACAACTGCCAATTTTTTAAATGTCGACTTGACAACGACAATTGGAGTAAGGAGGATTATTATAAAAGAAATTTTATTTAATTTATGTTTGAGATCTAATAACAAAATATTTTTTCCAATACTTTGTGTGAAAAATCTTACAAAATGGCACAACAATTTGAAAGGCAATTCCATAACAAAAATCTGGAAAGTTTTTCCAATTGCATAAATTACAATTTTATGCAGTTTAAAAAAATCCTTTTATAATTATTTTTGACAATCAAGTCTTTTTTTCTAATAAACACTGACTATGAACTGACTTCTTTGTGGCTTCTCTGCAGAAAAACCATAGTTCCTGGCAAAAATCGATCCCGAAAATCTTCAGACTCATTGCTTATCACACACCTACTACTGGGTCAGCCGAAATACTCGTAATTCAATGCTTTTATTATTTACTGCCTGTTCCTCTAAATGCGAACATTTATATGTATGTATGTATGTATATGAAATAGAAAATAAAAAATTTATTTATTTTTAAATGTATTGTCTATATATAAACATTCGAAAAAAAGTTATCGTTCGCAATTGACGGAACAGACAGTAATACAAACTGTCAGACAATTATGCACATCAATTTATGAATTTAAGCAAAGGCCTCTATTGATGCTGTAGTACAATTTCATAATACGATTGAGTAGCCCCATTAAAAGTAACGCATTTCGAATTCGATATATTTGGGCTAGACTAAATAAAGGTGGAACCCATATCTCTTAATCTATTGAGTAGAAATTGAAATATGACACTAGTAAGTTTCCATTTGTAAATTTTTGTTCTGTTTTTTCCTTTTCTTTTTCCAAATTAAATACACGTATTAATTAAATTTCTTTTTAAGCTTTTTTATATACATACATATTACATACATACTTACATATATATGTACATATATATTATCAAATTGTAGTTAAAGCTAAATCCTTTTTTGACATACATACATTTTTATAAATAATACTTCATTCGTTGTTTTTTTTGTTTTTGTATTTGAAGGGTCAACCAAAATATATATAATAAATTTTATAAAATAAAATTAAAAATTATTATACAGGCGAAAAAAATAGTAACAAATTGTAACACAAAAGAGAGAAAAATTTATAGTAATAATTATAAATATAAAGTAAAAGACAACAATTGGCAAGTGCACTTATTAAAAATATATACAGAATGAAAATAAATACCCAACATATATTTTTTATTACAAATAAAATAAAATAGAATTTAATTAAGAACAAATTAAAACTGTAGAACATAATAATCAGTTATTAAAATATTAATTTTTATAAATATCTAAATACATAATTATAATACAAATTTTAAACAAAATAGAATAGTACATACTATATAGCAAGGAAAAGCTTATTAAGCTCAAAAAGAGGAAGGAAAACAAAAAGCAAAACAAAACCATTAAAATAAAAACAAATTATTAAAACAATTAATTAAAAGGTAAATTAATATTAAACTGAAATCAAATGTTTAGTTTATCCAATAAAATAAATAAATAAATGCAGAAGCTAATTCTTAAATAAAACATTATTTAGTTTTATAAATTCTAAACATAAACAAATTTATTAACTATTAATTCAATCTAATTGAAAATATAATAACTAAAAATATGTTAAATTTATAATAACAAATCTGCATTGAAATCAATAAAAATTTAATACTTACTTAAAAAAATTATATATTTTTTTCAATTTTTAATTTGTAAATGCAACAATCGACATTTATCGATAGTCTATAATTAAACATCGATAATATCGATTAAGAAAAAAATAATTCTGTCAAATAAACAGCCCACCGACACCAATACATAAATAAGGGAGCTATGCAATGATCAATATTTTGGAAATGGGGGCAAATTGCTCGTCCGATTTCCGAAAAAAAAATTAAACCAAACTACAAACAAACCTTTTGAAAAAAAAAAACAACTTTGAAAATCGCTCCAAACTGGAGAACTTATGTAACAAACTTTAAAAAAATGTCCATAAGTGGCATAGTTATGTTATAATTGTTATTTCGGAGGGCCAATTTGTCCGCCCGATTCCACTTAAATTTCTGTGAAACTAAAGTGCAAGCTACACTTAGAAATTTCGAGTTTTTCAAAAACGGCCCATAAATGGGGGATTTATGCGATAATCCATAATTTGAGGGTATGGGTAAATTGCCCGTACTCGTTTCGAAAAAAAAATTAGGACCAAACTACACTTTTCCAAAAAAATAATTTTGAAAATCAGTCTATAAATGGGGAAGTTAAGAGATAATCAATATTAAGGGAGGAGCAAATTGGCCGTCCGATTTTCGAAAAAAAAATTATGGGACCAAATAAAAGCAATAAAAAAGATGATTTTGAAAATCGGCCCATCAATGGAGGAGTTATGCGATAACCAATATTTCGGGCGGCAAAATTGTCCGTCCGATTTCGGAAAGAACCCTTTCAAAACATTTTTTTAAATCGGTTCAAAAATGATAAATTTATGCGTCATACAAAAAATATAAAGCCGTTAAAAAAATAACAAAGTTCTGACTACTGACTCCGGTAGAGGGCATCAAAGACATATAAATACATACATTGGCGTTTGGGGTTCCCCTTTTACACACGGTCATAATGACTCGTCATATGAAATCTTGTTACCTTTTAGGTAAAAAAATGTGTTCGCCCCTTTTGTGTAAAATAGCACGAGGAACATTTTTGTTGAAAATTTTAAATCCTCTAAATCTTCGCGGTGTACCCTTTTTAAAGAGGGGAAAAAACTACCAAAATTATTTTTCATAAAATTTTATTATGGCTCCCCCCCTCTTAACACATTAAAGCTCTAAGTTCAACAAAAATATTGACAATCATTGGAAAAAATCCAGATTTCCACTATTGTTTATATTTATTACAAAATACATAATCATAGTAGACTTAGAATGTTTTTATAATCGTTGCTTGTGTAAAAGCATTCTAAACATATTATGATTGTGTATTTTGCAATGATTATAAACAATACAGAATTCTCATAATGTATTTAATTCGTTTGGCATACATACATACATACGAGGTTGAATGTTTTCAAATTGCTTAAGGCTCACTGACGATTTGGTTTAGCGACCAATGAATGAATGAATGGAGCTAAAGACACCACAAACAATACATTTTATAAAATTTTAAATTTAAGTAAAATACGCAAACAAAAAACAGAGAAGAAAACGGCAATATCTCCTTTATAATTAGAGATCATTTTCAAAAATCAATTGACTCGAAAGGTCTCGATTTAGAGGGATGGGCTGTACATATACATATACAAACGTATATATCAGGGGCAAAAAGGAAAATTTTTAATTTGCTGAAAAAAATAGGAATATGATATTTCTTGAGATTTAATAAATGTTTGTTAAGCTCAAGGATTTTATGTCAAAACACTAGAAATTTTTTGTAAAAGAAATTTAGTTGATTGGTCAGTTCAGGAAGGTCCCCTTTCATACGGTCACTTTTTTGCTGGACTTTTTTTTCAAAATTTTCTTTAAAAGTATATGCCCCTTTATATTTGGACTTTTTTCCTCATGCTTTTCTCAACATTATTTGTTATGCTTTTATGTTGTTTGTGTGAACACAGCAATAGCAAATCGATTTTTAAAATTGTACCAACAGGGTTGTAATATGGTACTTTTTGAATTTAATTCTTATCAAACAACATTTAACATTTAAAAACAAAAAAAGGTGGAAAATAAACAAAAAAAGCAGGCCAGTCACAATGAAAAGTTGTAGTCCAGAAGTGCTACCCTTTTAATTAAAGTTCTAGTGGAATCTCTGGGCCGTGTCATCGTAGTTATTTCTAAAGTACTTTGTTTTGCCTCTAGCTGTCACAAGTTTTGATGGTTCGCTTAGCAGTTGCTGAAGGAAATACCCAAGCAATTTGACGCACTGTCACCCATGTGTGATTTTAACATAAAAAATTAATACTAGGTCTGTGCAACATATCATTTTTAAATACTATATTTTTAGAAGCATATTCGATGAGCCAGTGAAAAGTTTTATTTTGAAAACTTTAAAGCTTTTGCAAAATTTCATGCCGAATCACAACACTGGGTGACAGAGAGCAGAGAACAATCACGAGTATAATATGTAAAATTAATACAACTAGGAACATATATCAATAGTAGTATATTTGATCGTTAGTCACCTGTACCAACGTTTCCTTCTATGGTGGAAAATAAGGAGCGCAATAGTAATATCCTGCAGCAAAAGTCATGTCATAATTATAACTGGTTAGAAAAAAGAGCTCTGTTTTCATAAAAAGTTTATTCTCAAGTTGTGTATCGCTCCATGGCCTGTTGACAACTAATTCTCTATACATCTACATCATAAATTTGCAAAAATGACAGTCGATTTAAAAAAATACATTACTTTTGCACCACTCTGTATTGAAAGTATAAAAAACCAAGGAAAAGTATCAAAAAAGCTTTTGAATTCGTGATTGTTGCCTTTTTTTCTACCCCCTAAGTTTCTCAACCCCAATCACCCTTAAGGTACAAAAGGCATCGTATGAATTGCATCTTACCTTGCAATCTCCCTTCATACTTTCCCCTACTTTTGCAGAACTCTCCTAGAATTGAGAAATAATTTTCTAAAAGGTATTTCTTATGGCGTTTTCGTTTCTGAAAAGAAAATATTATTATTATTTATTTTATAAAGAGAAGTAACACTCAGGTAATTAATGCCTACTTGGGATAGTGAAAGAGAACAGAGGGGAAAAACGTTCCGCATTTTACCGCCACCTTCGCACAACAGAGCAAAAATAGTTTCTTCAAATATTTAATATTTAATTAAAGTATTAATAAAAACCGATATAGAACTATTTATCACGTAGAAACAACAAAATAATAAATTTTGTGTACTAAGATTTAATATAATTCTCAGTTGGTTTATATTTAATTTAATACAATTATTTAAGATTTATTTGCAAGACTAATTCTGGTTACACTCACTCAAGAAGTTTATTCAAGTTGACTAGATTTTCTCTAAGAAAAATAATTAAGTTTTTTAATAAACTTGATCTAACGGTATACATATGTTTAAAAAAAGGATAATTTTCAGCTGTGTTACGATCCTGCATGGCATGAGATATGACTTTGTCGCACAGATGCATTTGGAATATGGTCACCTCAGCCATGTTTTTGTTTTATTTCGCTTGTATTTTTGCACAATTTATTTTCGAAATTGATCGAATGATTAATACTTATTAATTATGTATATATATCTCTAATTACATTTATACAAATCACATTAAGTTATTTGAGAGGATGCTTCTGACATTGGCTTAAAATGTTGCAACTCTTTCGCCATTACGTTAGAGAAATCGATTTTTTTTGGTAAATCTAAATTTTTATAAATACCAAATACTCTTAAGTTGTAAATAAAATAGTCTAAAACATAAAATTGTTCGGGCTTAATGTAATGAAATGTTATGGCGCTGCTAGAACAACATGTGGCATTCTGCAATTAAGATTAAGCATCAGGTCAATGGAAAACAAAATTTTCGATTATTAACTACCTCTTTTTGGGGATAATATGAATAGTTTTTATACCACCAAGTCTTGTCTTCCGGTATTAGATATTCGATCGGCAGTGGCAAGAAACGTTCTTGACCCTCTTCATCTCTGGCATCGCCGGCAATGACGCCAACATTTTGCAAACATAAGCCCAATTGGACATCTTCAGCCTGATATATTTCCGAGCATAGAGTAGAATTATCGAGAGCCTCTGTAGCAAATTTTCGAAGAGATTCTTTACTGAGGACATAACCCGCACCACCAGACATGTAGCCCTGGATAAGAATTCAATTATTTTTAAGAGAGTTTCAATTTCATTTTTATAGTCTTAAGCTTTGTACACACGGTTGTCAGATCTTACAACATTGTAAGACCTGGCAACATACTAACAATGTAGTGACAATGAAAAATTGTCACCCAGAAGTAAATTGTGTGTTCAGACGATCGTAAGAAAATCTTACAATTTCATTGTCAGTTAATTGTCTGACAATGAATTTATGTGCCAACAAAAATTGTCAGTTCACACGATTGTCAGATTATTGGATGACAAAAATTGCCAGATCTGTTGTTAGGCATTGTCAGAAAATTCAAAGCATATGTCAGAAAATATCATCTGAATTTATGTATACATAACAGAAAAAAAAGTTAAATTATTAAAGTGTGATACATTATGGAAAATTATGACAATTATGACAATTTTAAATGGATATTTGTTTGAAAGTAGTGAGGATGAAGATCCAATAGTAAAAAAAACGTCGCAAAGTTTGGGTAAAAGATTGGGTTCGTTACCGCCAGGAGGCGGGATTTTATTCCAAATTGCTCATCCAATTAAGAACTGACGAGCCGGATTTATATCACAACTTTCTACGAATGGATTCCGAGCAGTTTGATTATTTCCTTGGCTTAGTAACTCCACATATTAAAAGCGTACTTTTGTTGTTTCCAAAAACAGCATTGGTTTAAAGTAGCGCCAAGCAATATGAAAATTGTCATCAGTGCCCTGCCCTGATTTTTTTTACGAAGCTTTTCGAGATTGCAATTGAAAGAGGTACGCAGATTTGCCCATTTCGCTTTGCAATCATTTACACTAACAGATATGGTATCTGCCACTTCCTGCCACAAAACATCTTTGGGAAGTTTATATTCGGCGCAACCGGCGTCCCATAAACTTTGCCGTACCTCAACTTTCGAGATCAACTTTAGCTGATCTTCATGAGACCAAACGGTTTCAACTTTTTTACGATAGGATTTTTGTTTCGGCCTTGTTTTCTGGACTCCGTTTGTGGCTGAACTGAACATGGCAGTTCAATTGGCTGGAAACTTCTGACAATCATGTCTGTGCTATCATCAGAAGCCATATTCATTTTTATTTTTGGTATTTTATTTTTTTAGCTTTTTTAATTTTTATTTCTATAATTATTTCACAAATTTCACTTTTCACATATGCTTTTACAGCTTTGCCAATAGAAATATTTTTCTGACAATGGTGTTATTGTCAGGTGCATAAATTTTCTACATCTGCCAATAAAAAATTACCTTACAATGTCTGCCAATTATCTGACAATGCCTGCGATAGGTGTTCTCACGGTTGTCAGATGCCTGACAATATTGTCGTCTTACAATGGACTGACAATGGTTTTTCTGACAACGTTGTAAGTAAAAAATTGGCAGTTCTCACGATTGTAATACATTTTCAGACAATTTTACTGACAATATTGTAAGATCTGCCAACCGTGTGTACGTAGCTTTAGTATATACGAGTGTATTGGTACCTGTTCTACAAACTGCTTAAATCTGGCACCAAAATATATGGCTGCCTCTGGAGGATATTGATATAAAAAGTAACGTAAATTCTCCATGATGACATAACTGGAAGTGTAAAGATGAAGTGAGTGCTGCTCTTAGATAAAATCTAAGTCATTTTTTAAATTAAGTTTATACTACCATATTTTTTCTCGAACCCAACAACATATTTTATTTATGATTAGAATACTCAACATCTGCTGCTGATTTATTAATCAAAACCAAGTTTATAATTTTTATTTAAATACTTCATATTACAAGTTGTGACAATTTGATATTCACTTCATGAAGGGACTGTCAGTATTAAAAATGGTTTATCACAATATTTACTGAATTCGTTATTCGAGATATTTAACAAAATAATTAATTAAAAAAAATTATTTCTTGTCGTTACCTTTCAAACGTGATTCGGCTAAAGATTGCTGCTGATTCGACTAGAGCTAATGAAATGCAGGCGTGTATTCAGCAAAGCTGACGAAAAACGATAAATTGTTTAAATGGTTTATCACATCTAATGTACCATTTGAATTTTATAATTTGAATAAATATATTGGTTAATAAAATTTAATGTGTAATAAATCTACACCTTAAATATCTTATCAGCTGTATTTAAATAAGGTAGAATAATGGAAAATCTACTGAATTGGAATCAAAAGCAACATTAGAATCTACAGACCTTTTTTTGGTATCTTAATTGAGTCATGTCTTATTTA
The DNA here is from genome assembly GCA_963681545.1 of Germaria angustata. NCBI lineage: Eukaryota > Metazoa > Arthropoda > Insecta > Diptera > Tachinidae > Germaria > Germaria angustata. Next base: position 24,814,972 of record OY813000.1, read on the forward strand.
AAATTGTTGTTCCCACTCAATTTTTTTGTTTGTGAAAAAAACCGATTGGTTTGTGGTGCTTAATTATTTTTTGATAATGTATTTCTAAAGATTATTCTAATGATAGAAAATATATTTTCATCTCTAAATCCGTTTAAAGTTGTTTTAACTTATGCCATAAAATTTTAACTTTTATACGACACCGTATAACGATTATGTATTTGAAATGTATCACAACATTCTAATTATTAAAACCGTAAAATTGAACATTTTATGAATAATTCCATTTTTACATATACATATACATATACAAATATATAGTATATATATATACATATATGTATATATATATATATATATATATATATATATATATATATATATATATATATATATATATATATATATATATATATATATATATTCTGACTTGTAATTCTTGAAAAATCCGTTAATTCAAATCGCCACTGAACTTTAAACTCAACATGAGTCTATTTTATTATTCTATTTAAGATTTTTACAACTGCACCGAACTTTGTGACATCGCACGCACAGTGGCTCATTTTTCTGAAACCCTTGGCAAAAATCAAAAATTCGACTACAAAATTTTGAGAAATAAGCTAAACCGTATTGTAGGTAATATTTTACTGGTCAAAATTCAAAAAGCAGTTCTTTAAAAGAATGAAAATTGTGGGTCTTGTGGCCGCTCAAAGTTCGCAATTTTTTCGACTGTGAAAAAAAAAGTAAATTTGGGACAAAAACTTTAGGTTTCAAAATTTATTTTTTACACAAAGTTTGCAACCGATTACTACTTTTTTTGATTTTGTTAAATAATCATTTACCTGTTTCGAAAAATAACTTTGTCGAAAATTTTTGAAAACAGTCCTTGCTTAATTTCCATTTACTGTACGGATTATTTATTGGTTTGTGAGAACTAAAAAGAAATTCAATTCATTTCTTATCTGCTGCAAACATTTCTCTTTTTCTTATTAGTATGTCCCTTAATTTTTTAATTGCTTTAAATATTTAATAATACGAATTCTTTATATATAACACAGTACAACACATGATTTCGGGACTAAATTCTGATAATTGTTTATGAAAGTAGCCCCATTTTTTTACATTCTGAGAATCATAAAAATCAAATAATTTATTTATATTTTATCAAATAATTTGATTTATTACTTTTTTTTAATTCGCAGAATCATAAAAAAGTCATCAATGTTTTTTCCAAAGAATTTTGTGCATATCTCGAGAAAAATTTTGAAATTCCTACCTTCACTTAATTGTGCATAAAAGCGAAACGCGTTCATCGATTTTCATGATTTATGTCTCATTTTGTTCACAGCTTATGCGACTTTACGTGGAAGTAATAGGACTCGACATTTTTTTACCGTTTTGAATTTTTATGAATTAAAAATAAAAAATTTCAATTTTTTAGGCAAAAAAATTTTTTTTCTTCATATAATTATTTATAACTGCGAAACTGTTGCTTATGTAGCGAACCGTGGTATGAACAGATTAAAGGAATTGTAATTCTTAATTTTTTAAAATTTGTTTCAGCTTATTCGGACTAGTGACTCTCGAGTTATGACAAACAAGAGCCTAAAACGTAACAAAATCCCCTATACGATACTTACTAACTTCAAATTAATTATTAAATTATTATTTGATGTACCAGGACCATACGAATGATGCAGAATTTCTTTTTTTTTTTTGGGGCTACTTTCATAAACAATTATCAGAACTGAGTCCCGAATCAATCACCTGAAAAATGTTGTACTGTGTAATTCAATATCTTTTTGTTTCGCTAATTTTTTTAGTTAAAAAGATTAAAATTTTAATAATATTTCAATAAAATAAAATCAAATTTTTTGTACTTGCTTTTTTATATTTTTCTTTATGTTTATAAAAGGAAAAAAATTTAAACAAATATTAATCATAATTTATATTTGTATTTCTAATCAAATGCAAATTCTCAAATTATTATTTGTCTACTACTAATTAAATATTTGGTATCATTCTCGCTTTTGGAAATTTCAGGTTGTCCTCGATAAATTCTAATTATTTACGAGTATTATTATTTTGTGTTTTCAGCGAATGCATTAAGTATTTAAAGTCATAAATTTATTATTATTGTCTTTTTATTACTTTTTTGTTGTTATTGAAATCTGTGTTCAACTTACGTGTCATCGTCAGCTTTTAAAAACCACTCTGCATCATCGATATGGTGGTCATAAATATATTTTAAGGCCATTCGTGTTTTATTCCATAAATTTTCGCGACCTTCCTCAACATCCAATTTAACGGCTTGTAAAACTTCCTCCTCTTCCGTGCTCATGAACAGCAATTTATTGCAACGTCTTCCCCACGTATGAAGAATGTGTATGGCTTTGGTTAAATGATTGGCCGGATTTGTTAAAATCCAGCAGAGGACTCTTGTTGTGTTGAATAAATTGACACTGTCTATAGATGACGACGCTTCCGACATTGATGATGATGAAGATTTTATTGTTGCTGCTGCTGATAGTGTTGTTGTAGGAGTTGCGGTCGCTGGCAAAGTTGTTGCTAATGTTTCGTTTTGTAGATTAAACCAAATGTCAGTGAAGCGTATGCCAATTATTAAACCGATTATTAAACATAAAATATTTTTGTAAAAAGGACACAATGAACATGATGATGCAGTTGACGAAGAAGTTGACAATGGCAGCCACAGAGATGTTGATGATGATGATGCCGATGTACTCGTATGAACATTAACAAATTTTGATTTAAACATTTTTTTTCTTGTTGTTATTGTTTATCTTGTTAAATGTTTGTACAACACTTCATTATAGTTGTGTGTTTGTTTTTCCTCAATTAGATTCACTTCAATTATATTTGATTTGATTTTAAATTTATTAGCATGAAGTTATTGAGAATTAGAAACTTGTTTCCGCTTATTTCTGTTTAGGGGCCTTTTGGAATTATTTCTTAAATCTTTCCGTTTGTAATGTTTCCATTCGACTGATTGACTAGTCTCTAGCACAAAGAAGATGTGGTAGATGTTTGTAACGTATTTGCCGGCATTTCTTTTCAACAAGAGTTGCCAGGTATGTTCGAAGGGGAAAATAAATATGTTTGAATATTGTTGAAGTGAAGCAAATTTTTTTTTTACAATAAATGAAAACTTATCATGAAAATTTTACATACAATAAAATTTATGAGTTAAATACACTTTAATATTAGAGTACGTATAGCAGTCAGGGCGGGGGGAGACCAAGCCCTCTCCAAGGGTTTTTTTGAAAACTTTTTATAGTCAGTCATATAGTGTCACAAAAAAGAGAGAAAAATCATAACGAAATAAATCTTTACAAAAAATCGCTGATTATTTTTCAAGCCACAAAAGAGGACTTTAAATATCTTGATTTTTTGAGAAGATGCAAGGGGTACATACAGTTTTGCCAGATTTTTTTTAAGGTAAAATAAGAGAAAATCGAAAATTTTTTACTTATTTTATTGAAGGAAAAAGGAAAAGACCATATGTTGCGAATAGGAGCAGAAACTGTTAGTTTCCCGGAATGTCAAAAAAAAAATCCCAAAGCGAAAATATGTTCACGTAGTTCTCACGGGTGTGAACCAGGAGAATTATGCAATTTCTTACTAGAATCCTGGACAAATATTTCTCTGATCGTAGGTGTGATAAGACGAACTTAACGTCCGTGAGTGGCACATATAAATATATTTGGTCATAAATGAGGAAAAGCAATTTTAAACATGTGGCCAATGGAATCACTTACTTTCATAACATCTGATCTATCTACTACAAATTAGATTTTGAAATATGTATATGGCATACGATTATTGAATAATTTAATCATTTATATATTATGATTTACGTTTATCAAGCGGCTTCTTTCTGTGGTCCATTGTTGTCTTCGAATCAAAACTCCTCATACAGAGAAGAGAAACGTAATCGATATCATAGTCTAATCATAATCTAAAAAAACATATTATGATTAAATTTTATAAATAGTACATAAGTATGTATATTTATATTATGTAATCATTATATTGATTGAAGCTATCTAATAATATATTAATCATTTTGATGGAAATATAAAGTATTTTACAAAATGAGTAAATGTATTCAAACTTCCCTTCCACATAATTCATTGCAAGGACACAAATGGCACTATTTTTGGCGGACGAAAAAAATGGTTGTAATGACTATAACTGAATAGCATCACATTAAGATTGAATCGCATGGCTGTGATGAAATTATATTACTATTTATTATTATTAAAATAAAACAGCTGAAATTGTCACATTTCGTCTAATATAATAATATTACATAATGTTTGAAATTATCATATTATATTGATGTCTTACCACATTATAATAAAAATGAAAAGCATAGTTTGTATTACATCTTAACATAATATAAAAAAGTTTTACTAAAAAAATATTCAAAACATACTCTATTTACCGAATAAAACAGTTATAATGATAAAAATATATAATTTTGTGTTTTGGTAATTTAATAAAAATCCCACTCCTTAAATTATTTCTGACTATGGCATATGAGAATTACATGGCTTGTCGCTGCTACTCGTAATTACCCATAGAAATGTCCATTTTTTTCAATTAGGGCAATAAGCGCTAAACTGTTTATGGTGTCCAAAGCCGTTAATCGTTCAGAACAGGAAGACATTATTTTTCTCAAGCTGGAAAGAAATTTCATTATTGTATGGCTGCGGCAATAATGTTATGTTCCCAGTAAAACTATATTAATTTAAGAATTGTCACCATTAACATTAATTTTTTAATATGTTCTGATAGTTCTTAATGACTTACTGTCAGTCAGGAGGTGAAATTATTTATATTATAATTTTAATAAAAATGTTGCTAGTTAAAGGTTTTAGGGACTTGGTCAGGAGAGCCATAAAAATTTTTAAATGGCTGTGCTCCTTGTGGCCCTATGGTCCCCAGAGGAGTAAAAGGAACATATATATGCTCCTTATTAATTGTGTTTCTCAGATATTGGTTTCTTAAAATAAGGTAATTAAATATGCGTACGAGTATATTGATGTTTTTTTTTTTTTGAAAAAGTGCAACATTTTTATTCTTAATTTAAAAAAAAAAAAAAGAAATCAGTTAGAAATCAGTCCTAGTCTCTTAAAATATGCCACAACTTTTCTTCGAAAACTTATACTGTAATGAACGCTAATATCATTTTTAAGCTTTTTTTTTAGAATAGAAAACGCCATAAGGTTCGAAATATTTTCTTTCGGAATCAATTGGATATGAGACAATGCTTTCATATGCCGCTTCACGCCATAGTTATACTTCTTGTGTATTTTATGTCTGCCATCCTTTTTTTTAAGTAGTATTGGTTGCATGTAAATTCAATTTACATACTTAGAAAAATCATGTATGAAAATAACATACGAGAATTTTTATGAATTGAACATACACAGTTCTCAAGTGCCTTGGAAGCCCACACTGTCTCATCATGTCGTGTGCTTTTGTTTTTTTCTGTTTCGTTAACAGATATTCTATTATAATTGGATCCATCATGTTGGTAATTCAATCATCGTCTCAGTGGAATATCAGCAGCATCTATACTGGCAACATTTTAACATTTTTCGATAAGCAAAATACAATTTAAATATTTTTGTTTTTTTTTTTAAGTCTACCTTTAGATATTTAAAAAAAAAAGATGAAGGAAATGAGTTTGTATTGTGTTCTTTAGTTTTCGTTGCTCATTGTTGTAAAATTGTTCGATTAATGATGGTATTAATTTTGTTTTTGTTTTTTGTTTATTTCAACGACACTATGAATTCAGGCCCAACCCATTTTAATTTAAAAAATTTTGGACTCTACTCTCAGGTGTAGACTCGTGTAAATTGCTTGTCTCATGTCGCTTTACTGCAATTCGGTAGATATTAGACAAAATATTGTTGTTTATTTCAACACAAAGTTTTTTTGTTGCTTGTAGACTTAATGTCAGACTTGAATGACTCGTTGTTTTTTTTTGTTTTCTTTTAATTTTTAATGATGAGTAGTTTTTAATATTTTGTTCATTATTAATAATTTGTTATTTTGAGTTTTTTTTAATTAAAATTGTAAAACAATAAGTTAAAGATTAAAGAAGAACTCATTCGTTACGTCATGTATTCATTCATAATTTCGAAACATGGTGTTGCGTGATGCTTCAAATATTCTTCAAATATTCACGTAGATATGAGTGCGAGTGAGTGTGTGTCTGTCACAGATCGTCAAGGTCGTTTATGAGTAATTTTATTTTTTATTCACGAGATCATGATGTTAAGGAGTGTAAGCAATTCTGGGCTGAATAGCAGTACAAGAGAATAATTCCTGCACCATTTTGTCAAAATTTAGAAGTTCTAATTAGAGATCTAATTTGTCGACGGCTGATTAAAAATCACTCTCGGAGAATAAAAATCAGCTGCTGTCGATACTACACTTAGAGAAAAATTGGCAATTTTTCAAAGAATGGAAATAGTGCATTTTTTAATTTCCTGGAAAGTTAAGATAAAAAAGGATGATTAAATATTTTAACTTCTTAAATTCTAATGAAATACTTTCTTTTTAGAAAAAAAAATTATTTCTCTCGCTGTTCATATATCGACATTTCATTGGTTGCTAAACCAAACCATCAGTGAATTTTAAGCAGTTTGAAAATACTCAATCTCAAAAGCTTATTCCAAACTAATGAAATACAATATGGGAATTTTAAATAATTCTAGATAATAATATTAAAAATAATAATAAAAATAAATATAATAATAATAGTAAGAATAATTATATTAATAATAATAATAAATAATAATAATAATAATAATAATAATAATAATAATAATAATAATAATAATAATAATAATAATAATAATAATAATAAATAAGAATCCTTTTTTTGAAGGAGGTACAAACGCATTACTACGTTCACAGAGAATCATCTCCATCTGTTTCCATCCGGGAAATGTTTTCCATTTTCCATCCCGGGACCACGTTAGCATTACTTCGGAGTGGCCGGCTATCGGCAATACGGCTTATTTTCAGGCTATCGTCTACATAGATTCATCCTGCAGTGTCTAAGACAGCTTTCTTTTTCCTTTAAAATTGTTTCGCAATACTTTGCGACTGCTCGCCACTTGGTGACATCAGATGTCATATTGTTCACAATGTTCTCCACCGTGAGTGATCTTTTGACGTTTTCCAACTCTGCACAATGTCCTGACCATCGGGAAACACTTGAAAAAACTGTGCTCAACATCATCAACGACATCATCGTTTTCGTACAAGCAAAATGGATTGTCACATTTCTCCATTTTTTAAAGATATTTTCGGAAATATCCATGAACTGACAGCATAGTGAATCTGATCCCCAAATCGTCTACTCATCCAATCCTCTATATTTGAAATGAGTCTTGCGGTCCACATGTCTTTCGTATCAGTGTTCCACCTATCCAAGTCTGCATAATTTGCTGCCTTATATGATCTCTTCACTTTCGATTTCTGTGCTCTTGTTTTGTCTCAGCGTTCATAACTTCCTTCGTCCTAATATACGTCTATGCAAGTCTTGTTCACAGCGTAGTGAATCTGATCCGAGTACGTCCGTTTGGAGTCAAGTCTTATGCCTAAATAGTTTACAGATTTCTTTGTGCATACTATCAGGTCTTCAATATGAACATCTCTCTTCACTGGTATAGGACGTCTGATGAGTATGAGAAGCTCTGTCTTGTGCTCTGCCAAATGCAGGCCGAGTGCATCTAATCATGCTTTGGTCCTTATCATAACTTGTCTTAGTTAAAAATTGGTTTTTTTTTGGGCACGGTGGGAAAATGCGCTACGCCTCTAACGGGAATCGGTATTCGTCGTCGTATGCCGGGCTCCTAAATATGCTTACCTTTACATCTCTAGGTATATCTCTTGGGATACGTTGGCCACCACGGTACCGCTCTCGCATTACTTTGATCCTAGGTCCCTTTTTATTCTGTTTTGAGAAAAAACATCTCTCCTGTGTCTGCGTCCAGTTTTTCACTTTTTGTTAACTGTTTTCAGTAAAAAAAAATAATAAAAAATAATAGCAATAATAATGATAATATATGATATTTTTTATTGCTTTTTTGGCTTAACCTGTTCATATGATTAACAATAAAAATATAAAAGCCACAACAAACAACAATAATTTTTGAAACTCTAATTCTTTAAACGATTATTTGGGGAGATTTTTCAAAATAAGAAATTTAAATGTTAATATACTTTTAAGCAAATCATTAATAGTATACGCCATTGGATGGACAAAACTATTTTGTTTGGTTTGGGGGCAAGACCGGATTCTTTATTTTAAGTTATAGAAAACAAAATGAAATGATGTGATTTTTAAAAGAGGTGGCCAATGCACCCCCCGAACCACTTTTCTATGCCAGTAATTAATTATATGCATATTTATAAGCTCCCATAATAGATGTTATTTATATTTTTTTATAATGAGAATAGGAATTGGAATTTTTAGTCTTCTTAATTTACATATTGATTAAATAACAAGTATTTCATAGCGAAATAATAAAAAAATAGTAATAACAATAAATTAATTCTATTTACTGAGTTTTTAATACTGTTTAGCAACATGTTGCTGTTTTTAATAAGTAAAAACCCAAACAAGAATTTGTAGTTCACATTTAATAAAATTCGGAGTGAATCTCTTTTGTGTTTTTGATCCCTTGAAGGACACCTATGAAAGTCCTCATTCAATGTAACAAAGAGAAAGTGATATTTCTACTGTAAAAAATACTTGAAAATATTGTACAAATTTATCAGCTCATCTTGTTTGACTTCTGTAAATACAAAATTTTAACGTTCTCTAAGGACACTCGACAAAATTGTCCCAGTGCGAGCTAAGGACTATATTTAGATTTTATTCTGCGAATGTCTGCAAAGTGTTTTGAGCAATAGAAAAATACATATTTCACTCTAAAGCCTAGTTCCTCGTTTGAGTTTGTGGCAAATGTTCAACAAAATGTATTATTTCCATATGCAACATTTAAAATCCTTTTTGGCGATCTACAATACTTTTCTTCGTTTTCAAAACTTTTAAGCCCAAATTATGCGTAGCCTTCGAGTATGCGACATTGTTTTACGTGCGTAAGGAAATACATTTATTCAAATTTATTATTTTCATTTTGTAAATTTTAAACTTCATACGAAATAAGCGTCATTTATATTGGTTCACAAGTTGTAAAAATGTTGCTTGAATGTTGCCAGAAACATTTCAACAGAGTACAACTTCCCCAATAATAAGAATTAACGATTTCTTATGGACTTTTGTAGCATTTTCCATAATATTTTGAATGTCGAAAAAAGCAAACCCCCCATAACCACCGCCATGACGAAATTGTCTCATTATACTGTATATAATGCTACGTTTACTAGTATATGGAATTAAATTTCTGATTAAAACTATATGCAAGACATTTGAAACACGTTTATTTGTGAATTAAAATCACATTCATATTCTTTGGAAAACAAAAACAATTTATGAATTAGAAAACAATTCTAATTTATCTAGAAGTATATTAGAAAATACCCATGTATAAATTAGTTACTAATGTTTGAAATGTTGCAAATATATATATATATATATATATATATATATATATATATATATATATATATATATATATATATATATATATATATATGTTCCCATCGATCCTATAAGGAGCATAGGGCCTCAATGAATTGGTTGAACATATTCCTGTCTTGTGCCAACGCTCTCACCTCGCCCCAGCTTTTACCCATTCCAGCCACTTCTACATCGATTTGCCTTCTCCACGTATGAGCTGGACGTCCTCTTCTTCGGCTTCCCTGCGGGTTCCAGTCTATTGCATTTCTTGCGATGTTATTCGTTGATCTTCTTAAAGTGTGTCCAATCCAGCGCCATTTACATTATTTCTGTAGCCGCGAGTTGTTGGTTGGATTGTTCCCAAAGCCTGCTATTGGATACTACTCTAGGCCAGAATATTCTCAATGTTGCAAATATTGCACAAATAATATTCTTTGCTAATGCCTTTATTGCAGACAGTTTTTAATCTTGTGATAGTTCCATTTTAATAGTGTCTTCAGGTTCGTCTGAAGAAGAATTGGAACTATTTTGCAATACGGAATCATGGTCTGAATATTCAAAAGGTTCTCCATCTGCTTCATCCTCCAAAATATCATTGGAACAAGACACAATTTCATGTGTTTTCCATATCAAAAACGTGAAGAGACGGTTGAATCTACTGCGGGGATAAAAATGGAATGGCGCTCTTTATAAGTTGGATGTAAAAAGTATTGTTTTAAACTAGTAGTCTGATGTTGTGAGTTTGATTCCTACCAAAGACTTTGATTATTTGTACAGACTTCCAAATTTGCATTTGTTTATTTGAAAAAAATAATCACTCTTTACAAATTTCCTTTTTTTAAGAAAAGCAACATTCATGATCTATTAATTGATTTCCACTTAGAAATAAAAAATTGTTAAAAATAAAAAAAATTCTGTGAAAGTGTCATCCCTTTATGCTAAAACTATTTTCTAGTTTCCCAATTTCCCCCATAATGGAGTACGTGCAACAATTAATAGAACAATAAAACTGCGTTGCATCACAAACTCACCCTTTATATCTAAATAAACAATGAATTACATTTTAATTTTTCTTTTATATTTATAAGAAATCTTAAGGAATTCATAGAATAAGAATAGTTTGAACCCTCTGAGCGAAAAATTCTTTAACACCAAAAACTACCCCTACGTGAGTGTAAATAAAACACTTCTACTGGCTCGTCATAAGACATGTTTATGGTTCTACAGGTAATAAAATCTTCATAAGGAAATATCCTTCGAATACAAATTGCACGATAATGACTCACAAAGCGTTTCCCATAGTGTCTACATACGTGTACGTGTTTGCAAAGAAGAGGGTTGTTCCTGGCTGAGTCATATAAAATCCAATTCCAGGAAGGTTTTCTTATTTTAGGAATATTCAACCACAACCTGTAGATTGTTATTTCGTGTAAAACTGAAGCCGATTATGAAAACACATTTATAACAAGAAGTAAAAAAGTAACATAATTAAGGAAGGGATTTGCGGTTTAAGACAATTGCTATATTGAGTTTTGGAAGATTTATAAAGATAATCATGGGAGCGTCAAATTAAAACTTATTACAGGTAATAAAAACATTAGTGGAACTATGGATTTTACAATAGTTTTATTGTGGGATAAAAGGTGTGTCTGCCTTGGCATAACCATAGAGAGGACTTAATGAAAAAGGACAAAAGAATGTAAATTATTGTGATGGAATTTTTGGCTTTGTTTTTTATCACAATTTTTTTTATATGTATTCTTTAAAGTTCTAAAATTGCTTTTATTTTTATAGGGAAAAGGTATTTTTTTTTGGCTCAAATGGTTTGGGTACGGCAGTAGTATTTTTTGGTTTCATTTTAAAAATGAAAACAAAATTTGTCAAAAATTCATTACAAATTATTAACTAACTAATATTACCTAATTAATATAACAAATTGGAAAATTTTTCATAAATATTGGTTAAAGTTTTCTAAAGGATCTACTACTTAAATGTATTTCGAAACCAACTCAAACCTTTTTTTATTATAAACTAGCGGACCAGGCGAACTGCGCCTCGCCCCAATTTTAAGCCTTCAGACAAACTTTCTATTTTTTCATTTAAAAAGCCATTAAGGAATAATTTCAAACAAAATTTCATAAAAAAACTCAATTTTAGATTTTTCCAATTTTCCGACTTTTCCGGAGGGATTTTCCATAAAAACCTTCTCCTCGAAAATACCAACAACTGACAAAAAGATTTACAGAAATCGGCCAAGCCGTTCTAATTTTATGAATTATTGGATTTTGCCACACACCTCCGCCCACAGACCGAAAATAAAAAATCGGACTTCACAGTGTCACCCGCCCGAGTATTCTGAAGGTTCCCTGAAAATTTCGTCAAAATCGGCCCAGCCGTTTTGGAGCCATTACGTTACATACATACATACATACATACATACACACATCCTATTTTATATATATAGATTTCTGTGTCAATATGACGAAGCGCATTCCTTAACTATTGAAATGTTCGTATTTTATTAATCATTGTGATTTTCATTATAATGTATATCGAGCCTAAGGCCCAAGTAGCCATGGCCCTTATACATTAGGCTGTAATTTTTAATTATCTCCTAATGATAATAATAATAATAATAATAATTATAATGTATGTAAAAATAAATACTATTTTAATTAACTTTTATTTAATAACGAGTGAAAAAATATGGAAGTTGTTCTTAAAGAATGACATTTTTTATTGCCTTCAAGGTAAGTTCCTTCCTAGGTTGTCTTCCTAGGAAGTTGAGCGAGAAAATCTTGATTAAATTGAGAAAGAGTACTTTTTTTCTTAAAGATTTACTTGAAAATAGTGTTTTTAACTAAAACTATTATTTTCACATAAGAAGAAACAAATTGTGGCTATTGACAAGTTTTTATCCTTTCTAGACTTGGTAAATAACTTATTCGTTATTCCATAAGATACTTCGAAAAAAATCAACTATTCTTCATGGTGTGTCAGAGATAGTTTGTAATTCAGTTAATGGCTTTAAAAAGATAGAATTTTGTATTGACAAGCTTGTCTATGATAAAATTATTTGGAAATCAGTTAAATTTTTTCCACATCGAAATCTCTGCACTTTCATGACTTCTTAGGAAGTTCTTTTTAACATTTTCTCTCTCAAGCGCGTTAACATTAAATGCTCAGGCGGTGCCCCACAGCTGAATTTCATAGCACCACTTGAGTTTTTGGGGTTTCAATCCAGACATAATGTTGAATTTCTGCTCATGAATCAGAAATATTTAATTTCATTTCACTGTGTTACGGCATAAATTGATGGAGGACATGCTTTCCTCTGCAATGCGAAAGTTTATTTCTTTATTTTAAATTTTTTAAGCGAAGTAACACTCAGGCAATGAACGCCCACTACTAAGGTGTTACTTCTTCTGTGAAAGGGATAGTGTAAAGAGGACAGGTGGTGAAAATGAGAAGAGACTTATCTACGCGTTTTTTTATAGAAGAGTTGCAGAGCCTCTGGTGTTAAGGAGAGGCATTAAGTTTCTTAAGCTGTATGTGTAGCCATTTTATTAAATGTTTTACTTCGCCGACGATTCTGCTAACATTAACGAAGAAGGAGGGTGCTGTCGGTACTGTTCAGTTACCAATTAAACAGTGCAACAACAATTAGTACAATGCCACATTAAACTCATGATGTTGATGACTTGTCCTGAATAGGGATCGAACCCAGGTTCTCAGTCATAAATTGCTTTGTATACAGCGCGTTAACTACTTCAGTCAACAGCATCCTTGTTCGTTTGCTCTTCCTTTTTTACGTTTTTAGCTAGTTTGCCAGTGTTGAAATACCATAAATTCCTTCTTTTGGGTTTTCGTGGACGCTTAGTAAAGCCGTATCATCAGCGTAAATTATAAGCTAATATTCTAGTCCAACGCCATTTTTGCCTTAAATCAGTTTAATTTTTTTGAATTTAGTCTTTTTTTTTTTTGCATAAAATCAATCTCGAGTCCGTTTCTGAATCAAGCGTTCCGTACAAGATTTAAGAAAATTCGTATTTATACGTACGATACTTTTGACCCCGTTTTGACTTGATTTCAGTATTGATGGATGACTTTCATTTACGTGTATAAAATTGAAAAACTTGAGTAAATAAATCATCCCTTCTATTTGAAACTCACTTTTCAACTCAGCACATTTGTAGTCCGAATGCCCAAAAAACAAAAATTTGCATTTTAATTAATGTCATGCCATGCAAAGATCTATAATCGGAATAATGAACTAATGTTTGAGGACTCTGATATGTAAAGATACGTACATATGTAAACGAAATAGTTCATAAATAATAAAAAAAACCTATCATGTATGTTGTTGCAAGTTATTGTTCTTAAACCAACACACCTCAAAGCTTAAAGCGTGCTGTAGCAGGGCACACGTGCGTAAAACATATTTTGCCATTTACGCAACACCCCTTTGCTACACTCAACGAATATGAAAATAAACAAGAACAATGTGCACATTTGTAATCAAAAAACAGGAAACAAGGAAAATTCATATCAGAGTTGTTTTGAATCACATTTGTTACATTCAAAGAGGAATTTCGCTATAATTTATGTAAATCATATTCCAAAAAAAATATTGCTTTTTTTCCAAATGCCTTTCACAGGAAAGCCCTTAATTTTAGTTTCTAATTAATCGTGTGGTGAAACGTGCGCATGCTTATTGCTCGTTAGAGCAGAGAAATAAAAACTCGTACGACACGTTCCTTAACTCGTGTCAACATCCCCAATTTCTTTTTTCCTCTCACTGAATTTTCTAAATAACAAGATCGTGCTAAAGAAGGGATTATCTTTCCCCTAAATAGAAATAAAACAATAAAAACTTGGAAAAATAATGTCAGCTGGGGTTTGTTGCACGAGCAGCAGAGGCCGTAAATTTTTCCGTTTAATGGCATTTTATTAAAATAGCATGACATTTATTTTATTTAGAGTTTTACGATTTGATATGCTTTCAAATTATCAGCTTTTAAAGGAATTTGTTGATATTAATATGTAGATTTTCTCATGCATATGTATGTTTAATTAAATGAAATTTTCACTATTCCATATTCATATATTTTACTCGTATAAGGTAGTGTGCGCAGAAGCAAGTAAATAATAAAGAGGGTTAGTAAAGGACAAACTTAACAATTGGAATTTTTACAAAGGAATAATTTGAAAAAATTATATTTCATTTTTTGAATTTGTAAACTCACGCGTTGCAAAAATCGAATATAATATTCTATGCCCACTGTGATGATTTGTATAGTATGTAATTTACTCAGCATTTACACATGAAAGTGATTTCTTGCAAGTTGCATATTGTCAGCGAAAACTTCACAGAAATAATTGAATTTCATGAACGTTTCTTGAATGTTTTCACTGGCAAGTGTAGGTTCATTTTCAAAATGTTGTCGAAGGGGAAACTTATTGATAAAATTGTTCTACTTTTAGATTGGAAAAACAGAAAAAATTACATCAAAATTCATTCAGAGTTGCCAAGAGCATAACTCAGGTTAATCTTTAGGGAATGCATTGTAATTAATATTTGTTGTTATGCATTTTCATGAGATTTATTTTATAAAACAACACAAACTGTTTTCTTTATATTTCCTTGAAAACAGTACATAAGAAGTTCTTCTTCGTGTATATACGCAAAGCAAGTTGAATTTATAATCATTATATATCATAATTCTGAAATTTTGGAAATTTCTTGGATTGAACATACAGTGTGACTCACATTTTTCATGCCTCTAAGAAGCACTCAAGTGCCTCAGTTATTTATGACGGTGTAAGAAGCTGCCCAGTCGTCATATATATATATATATATATATATATATATATATATATATATATATATATATATATATATATATATATATATATATATATACAATGAAGTTCCCGTAGTTCCTTTCACGAGCAAAGGGACCCTTCATATCATTTGAAGTTTCGTTAATCGGATATTTTCAGATAAGCAGGTGATTAGCCTACTGTATCCTATTCTGATGATGGGGCTGCCATCTAAGCCAATAGACTGGCTGAGTTTAAAACACATTTATATAGCGTATCGCTCGAACTAGGAGAACAGACGCTGCAGATGCCTCTCATAATTCTCCGATGTTTGGCGGATGTTAAGAACATCGCCCAGGGACCACAATGTGGTAGTTTGTGAGTCGACTTGAAGTGTAATTGATAGCGATCAACCATGCATTCACCAAATAGAAGCAATCATAAGTTTTACCTGATCACCCAACCAATCGTTACTCACAGTTCATTTGTGACAGTACTGTACCCGAATCTATTGACTCACTGGAGCACTGGAGGCGACTAACGCAACTTGGAATGTATTTCACTGTTTTATTGTTTTTGCAGTGTCTTATGTGCTAATAAAATAAGGGATAACTAAGCTCCTGGTAGGGGAGTACGTTTTCTTTACCTACTTTTTTCACTATGGAGCTTTTAAAATACTCTATAAGTCTTTTAATTTAGTGCATTGCAGCAGTTTCCCTTTTTCATTATTTTGATCAGTTCCATTTACATTTTACAAATTATTATTATTTTTGGCTTATGCGTTTGATTTTATTGTTGTTGTGTGTATTCGTATTTGCAGAATGAAGGAAAGAAAATGAAACTAAAATTCGTCATTCTCTTTGTGAACTCAGTTCGGATTTTGATCCCTTGGCATTTTTCACGTGTATGCCACGTTTTATGTGAGTTTTTTTCCCTACTATTGTGATTTATATGCGTATTGGTGCAGTTGTTGTTATTATTATTGAAATACACTCACACGATTGCACACAAAAACACACACACACACATATATAAAAAGAAAGAATTGGTATTAAGGACATTTGGCGTAATCCTTGTGCAGAAAATTGAACGCGTGCCATCAGTAGCAGTAAATGATAAATTTTTAGGCAAATTCACACACATTCTTAGTCATTCACATGAACGAGGCAGCACTCACACATACTCTGCATGCGCGTTTATATGTATGAAAAAAAAAAGATTTTTATAAAAGATTCATTCCTCTTTGTTTCTGGCGGTACATAGTTTTTGTTGGTGGACCTTTTGTGTGAGTGTAAATGTAAGTGTATGTGCATGTATATGTGTAATTGTGTTACTGACTTTCTTCTATTTGAAAAGGTCCTTTGAGGGTTGCTGAAAAAAAGATAAATTGTGTCATGACTTGAAAGTGTGTAGTTGAGCATAGAGTTCTTTTGTTGACAAATGCATTTAAGAAAAAAAAAATGAAAATTTATCAAATTACAATTGAAAATAAATTTCAAAATGAATTTCTTTATTAAATTAATGCTTGTCATTTTATTTAGACTTCTTTTGTTTGGCCACTTATAGATGTCACTTTGAAGTTCTTTCACAAAAAAGCAAAATTAATTTTTGTTGGAAATACTCTTTTCGTTTAGTTTATTTCTGGTCGATGTTATATTTTTATTTTTTGAAAATTCGTTTTGGAATTTAAATTGAAATCCTTTAGTAATTTTTAATTAAAAAATTAGTTTTGTCTTTTCAGTATTTTTATTGTTTCTATATCTATTTTTATTTTAATTTAATTTATATAATTTCCTGAAGATGATTTTCGATAAGTATCCAGAGATTGGAAATTCAAAATAATATTTTTTTTAAATAATAAAATAAGCAAAATTAAGCATATATGTACATAATATCAAAAAACTACAATGTGATAAATATATTCAATAGTTTTATTTTTCAGAAATAATTTTTTTAAATTTATTTATTTTAATTGAAAATCATTGTAGTGTGGCGCCAAAGCCATTCTCACTAGTATTCAGTAAAAAGTTCCATTTATTGTTAGAAAACCTTGAGCTCATCCAGAGGCATTTAGAAACAACCTGCTGACATACTAGTATAATCAAAGTTTTGTCATTATAAAGTAATAAAAATAATCTAAAATTTTTAGCTGAATAGAGTAAAATTTTTCCTAAATTTTCAGTATATTTTTATTCAATATTCGCAGTTTCCAATTTTTTTCTACAATTATCATATTACGACCAAGTCTCCCCCCGGGGGGCACGAATTATACATCTTGTCATGGTCTTTCCAGACCTTGACCTTTGGCCAGTTACCCATAGAACTTAATATGTTACTACCCAATCCCTGAAATAACAGGGTAAGGAGCGTGCATATAAGTAATTTAGGTAGTAGCTTTGCCTATGCTTGTCTGGGTAGAGGTGCTACCGATACCTCAGGTTTGCACGGGACCTAAAATCGGAGGTGTTTTTAACACAAGGCCGACCAGAGATCCCATCTGGTACCACGGGAACCAGTAGCCCCTAAAACTTGTCCTAGACTGGTTATTGGTGAGGTCCCTTTGGGGATCACGTGGTGGCTGTGGTTAAAACCGTATTGCTGAATGTGTCAGCAATATGGTGATAGTGATCCTGTTGTAGATGCTCTCTTCAGGCCATATATCTCTAGGTGCTGTTGCTCTAATGGTTGCGGACCGTTGGGGTGGCTAGGAGGTTAGATAGCTCCAACACTTCAGCAAAGTGTCTGTACATGGTTCTGCAGCCTGTACAGAATTTGCTACCATGTCGTGCCTATTGGGGGAGCATATGGACCGCATCATGTATGTGCCTCTGAAAGGGGCGACGGCGACTGTGGTGAACGGCTTTATTCACCCAGTGCAAAGTGCACCTTCAGGTTAGGCCTTCGGGAAGGTACTGACGTGAATCTTTGGCATATTGTACGACCAAGTTTTTAAATTTAGTAAGTTTTCCTAAGTTCTTGATCGCGAATTTCCTTCATATTCTTAGTGTATTTCTTTGAAGGAAGAATGTATGGATAAATGATGGAACGATTTTTCCTAAATTTTAATTCATGAATTTCCTTGATTATTCCAACATTGGAGGAAGGATACATATCGAGAATAATATTTTCAACAGTTTCTTAAGTCCACAACACGATAAGGAATTAATAAACGATTTTTTTTTACAATTCACTCGAACTTTGTGATGGAATCGAACCAACAATCTACTGTTTATCAGTTTAGCACTCCACCTTTTCTATTACTACGTTTATACGCACGTCTTATTTGCAAATAGAACTATTTGCAAATAACTAATTCACTGTTTATACGAGAAATTGCATACAGAACTTGTATTATTGCTAGTGATGCCATGTAACGAAAATATGATTGTTTGGTAAGTAAAACACAAAAAATGTTCATGAAGTGGCAACGTCTTACTTTTTATTTGCAAATAGTGTCGTTATTCACGACTTATTTAAGTGAAGTAATAAGTTACAATAAAAAAGTTATACGGCAACATTCTTCTTTTTTATTTGCAAATAAGACGTGCGTATAACCGTATTATATAGGGTCATTCTACATGAGCAACATGTGGTACATGCATACATACATTTTTATTAGGCAACATGTTTATAAATGAACAATTTTTTTGTTCTATTGTGTGCAGAGTAAAATTTTTAACGCAGTACTTTTTGTTCACAAATGAAAACACTATAAGGAATAACTTTTAAAATATATTTTAATAATTGATAATAATTTATTAAAATATATTTTTCTTACATCTAGCAAAGTTTTATACAGGTAGAGGAAAGTATGAACTAAAATTTTAAATATGTAATTTTAAATGATCTATTCGACAGTAAATCATTTACTGAACTGAATTTTAAAATGAAAAACTTCTCATTTCTATGACATGCATCCCTAAGTTTTAATAAATTTTGAATAAATTTTAGAAAATATATTTTTAAAGTCAATAACTTTTTTTTGGTAAATGTAATGAATTCATTGTTGGAAACCATAAACTATTTTAAGTCTAATTTTTAATAGATGCTTAAAGAAAATTTTATTAAAATTAAAGAATATGTATTTTAATATTAGAAAATTTTTTACTTTACCTTAGTAACAGGTGGCACAAAAGTAATGGCATGTTGGAAAAGTAATTGCATAATTTTAATTGGCTGCCATTTCATTATAAACGTAAAAAGGGCTCCATGACTTGTTGACAATTAATTCCCTATATATATATACACCATAAATGTCAAATGCAAAAATTGCAGCCAGTTCAAATTATGACATTACTCTTGTGCCACACTGTATATGGCGTTTTCTTCAGTATGAGGGGAAGCGGGAGCCTTAGCAATGAATTCCATTTCATTATTGATATAATTTCATTATTGTACATGTATAATAAAGATGTAAGTCGATGTATAATATATGTAGATGTGTAATGTAAGTAGATGTATAATATACGTTGTACTTTGCAAAATTGTATTTTTGCAAATAAAATAATTTTTATGCAATCTAAATTGGAAATAGACTTTCCATCTGGATAAAGTATAAGCTTGTTAATAGCCACGATATACATATGTATATAATTTTTTTAATGCAAAATTATTTGTATGCACTTTTAATTGAAGAAAAATAAATTTTGCATGCAGATTTAAAGAAAGTATTTTTTAGTGGAAAAGAGCATATTCAAATTCCAGATAGATTTTCACATATTACTATTTCAAATATTTCTATTTTTGTAAAGAAAATATTTATTATTAATAGTTTTTATTAGATGAGAATAAACTTCACAATTGGAAGTCGTAGAAGTTTGCCAGTAGTCATGATTTTTTTTATGAAAGCGATTTTATCACTTACCAATTGAAGAATGTTTTATGTTTTCATGAAAATTTCAGGAAATGAAATTTTTTTTAATAAAAAATAAAGAATTTTATAATCGAGTTTCTTAAAATAAATGCACAAACAGATTTTTGGAAACAATGGAAATGTCCCTTTTGAATAGCGTCCATATTTTTCACTGGGTTGGATTAATTTGGAAAAATTAAATTTAGTAGTAAATTAAACATTCTCAAAAAAGTTTTGAATACCACAGCAGCCCTAAAGGAAATTTGGAAATTTTATATTTGAAATGTTTTTTGAAACTTTTGTATGACTTTTCATGTGCATAATAGAAAATATTATAATTTTTCAAACATTGTATTTTCATTGTACAATTATAAATGAAAATTTTTCCTAACAATGCCATTCTATTCTGGGGCGAAAATTTAAAAGAATTCAATTTTAATAGATAATTTTTTTAATCAAAAGCACCTGCTGATGAAATAAATACTTATTTAAAGTGAAGTGTTTTTCAATAATTATTTTTTCTTGTAAACTGTTTATATTTAATCAATAAAAAAAATTCAAAATTCCATGCTTCGCTGGCAAAGATTCCTTTTGAAATTCAAGCAGATTTATCATTGGAATTATTCAAGAAAAACATTTCAAATGATTATTTTTGTATATTAAAGTGCTTTACATAAATTTGTAAAGTCCTTCCCTCCTTATAAAGGTGCGTAGTAAAATGAAAAATGTTTATGTATGTGTCCTTAAAATGAGCCTTACAATTGTACATCATTTAAACTTCTAAAGCCATAAATATAGCCAAAGGTAAGCTTTTCATATTACAAGAAAAGGACATATCAAATCCTGGCTATACAACCACCCCCATTCGCAATTATTTATTTTTACTTTCCATGTAATATGAACTCCCTTCACCCGCACATTGTATAGTTATTCGATTTCATCTTATTACATTCCACAACGCAATTTCCTTAGCCGAAATTCTGAATAAACACCACACTTTGTAAATATTACCAAGAAGTATAAATATTTGTGCATAGATCTCAGTTTTATTTGTCCAAAAAATTATGTACAAGCAAATACACACAAATACTTTTACAAATCCTCGTACATTAGCGGTGTAACAAAATTTTTTGATTTCTTTTTCACCTTAACTCTAAATACTCTTCCAATTTTCTTTCAATGGAAATTCGAAATATAATTCTTTTCTCCAGTAAATATAATTCAATACTACCAAAGTTTATTAGCAACCATAAATGAAATGCTCTAATATACCGAATTATCTTAACTTCCTTAAAAGGATAATTTGTCCATGGAAGTTTGTCATGAAATAAATAAAAAAAATCTTAATACCAGATCTTTTTTTTTAAATTTCAAATTATAAAGCCATTTTGCAAACAACTGCTGAAACTTATAAACTATTTGTGGGAAAAGTTATGACCCTAATGTAATTTCTTAACAATATTAAATATACATGTTGCTTTTTCCTTCTTTTAAAGTCCTTCTTAAGGAATTTCTTATAAGAAATTCGTACGGTACGTTCCTTTGACTAAAAGTATATGTATAAAAGCTCTATAACGCACCCCTGTACCCCTTCCCAATCCATTCGAGATGCATGTAATGGACAGAGGGAAAAGTTAAGAAAATAATATTGAGTGCTTTTCGCTACAAGGAAAGTAAATAAACTGAATCAAATAAAAAGACAATATAAAAAGAAACGGCCCCTTGTGCGTATAGAAATGAAAAAGGAAGCCGGCAAATAAAAATATTCATACAGTAGATTACCAGACAAGTCACAGTCGAAACTATTAGGTAAGGAAAAGAGACTTTTACGATATTGAATGGAGAGAGTTGTAAAATTGGCAGAAGTGAATTTAAATCTATTTGAAGTGAATCTCAATATATTTGTATACGTTAGCCGAACGGCTAAAAGAGAAATTCTCTAGAAAGGTTCGATCTCTTACAAAAAGAAATATGTAATTGAAAATAAAACAAAAGAAATCTCTTATATGTGTTTATAAATAAATTAGTTAACACTGCTAATATAATTGGTAGCATCTTATCCGGAAATAAAGTTGAGTGCAACATCTTTTACATGTCTTTTGTGCAACACATATAGACAAGAACATGTAATTTTTTGCGATCTTGCACGGATGTATATGCAACATTTGTTTAAATAAAAGATAATGCCATTACATTAAAAAGGATCTCTGCGGCAGAGTCGCATTGATCTCTCTTATTCGTGTACCAGTGTGTAGCTGTGGCTGACTTTAATCATGTCCCACACAAAAAATGGCATACAATAGACCTGTCAAACAAGAGAATCAAGAGAATTTCATTGAATCTTCTACTAGTGCTTTTTGTTTCATAAAAATATTAAAGAAATTTTTTCTTCAGAACTTGATGTTTTGAAAAATAAGTGTATTGGACTCGTCCATAAACGAAAACATAAATAGTTTATCTAATAAATTCATTATGTTAAAATGAACTATTTTATATAATTTGAAAAATGGGAAAGATTTTAATTCTTGGCTGAGAATGCAGTTTTCTATGAAATTGATCTAATGCTTTTTCGTTTTGTCAATTGGGGGTGTAAGACATTACATCAAATCATATTTATTTTTGTCCGTCTCAGAAATAATGTTAAAAGTTCCCTAAAAAGGCGATATAATATTTATGTCCATCAAAATTTTTCTAAAGGCTTGATGGAGTGCAGAAAAGAAATATATGAATTAAAATTTCTATTTTTAATTTATTATTATAAATCAATGAAAAGGAATTAGAACTTACCTAATAACTTTATTTTGAGAGGGTCTTTGGATATTTGTTGTGGACCAAGTTGCATATATACTTGCATTTCATTGATATTTGATTGAATATATAAAAGAAAGTATATTAATATTTTTTAAATTTCTTAAATTTTTTTCACCTAGAAGCCAACGTTTTTGCACATTTCTTTCGTTCTAATACATTAATTCATAGATATTTTAAAATTTTTTTTAGAGAAGTCATTTTCATTGAAAATCCCTTTTAAAAAAAGGATTTATGGAAGATAAAAGCAAAATAATATGATTAATTTCTTCTGTATATTTTCAATGTGCATTTGTAGAAAAACTGCAATTAGGACTGACTGATAATAGCAAAATGTTGCAAACGTATATGGATTGTAAGCCAAATTTGCGATTTTGGTTAAATTTTTGTTGTTGTTTTTAGTACAGCATATTCTTATTGCGATTGTAAAAAAATAATGTACACAAATAACAAACTATGTTTTGTATTTCCTTGAATTTTTTATTCTGTTTAGCTTATATTATCCTCTACGTGGAGGTCCCTCGACGATGTTCTTCACATCCGTCATACATCGGCGAATTGTGAGAGCCATCTGCAGCATGTGTTCTCCTAATTTCTGTTCTCCTGGTCCTTGTACACAAATTATTAGTTATATTTTGCGACTTTAAAAAATTTCTGTTGTTCTTTATTGTTTAAGTTACTTTAAATCGAAAATTTTCCAAAACGGATATACGGGACGCATCCATTATCCTTGTTGCGGTTTCGAAATAACTTCATACAATAATTAAAATCTATATTTTGCAAATTTTTTGAAGTCTTTTTTTTATGCTCTGCTGCTTAGTTTAGTTTGAGTCATAATTTTTCCAAAAAGGATGTATGGCGTGATGCGCTTATATATGCTGTAATTTAATAAAAAATATAACTTTTGGCAGTATTTTCTTATTCTTAGCTTAGGTAAATAATATTTTTTCAAAAAGAATGCATGAGAGGTACACATATCCTTTCTGCGATTTGCAAGGATGTGTACACAAATTATATTTTACCACTTTTGACAATTCTTTGTTGCTTAGTTTAGCTTAAATAATAAGTTTGCTAAAAAAGAAGGTACCCAGGTCTTTAGTGCGCAGTTTTTCATATTCTATTTTAGTCGAATTTTGTTTGACATCAAACCACTGTGGCGCAATCGATTGCATTATTGCATCCTATGAAAGAATAAACATATATTTTCGTAGGAATTTTGGACCACTAAATATATTATTGATCCTTAACCTCCACAATGTTAAAAGTCTTCTAAAGATTTTCATGAATAATTACGGTAGAAAGTTACATTTGCTCTTACCCAATAGTAAGAAAACTTAAGAAACAAATCGACTGTTGCATGCCTTCTTTAATTTATGACAAACATTAAGGGTAGTTTCTGATTACAAAGACAAATAATGAAGACATTCCCAAAAATAAATAATTGAGAGAAATGTTGAACACGTAATCATGTGTTCACGTAAACCTCCAAGTATTTACAAAAGAAACAAAAACTATAAGAAGAGTCTTATTTCGTTACCTGTGGAATATGAACTATTAAGAGCGAGAGAACGAATAAGAAACGAGTAACTCAAAAGACGATACGTGTATATAAAATTCCTTAAGACATGATCATTTGGCTCAAGTAAATCTAACGATCAGTAGGCAAAAGACATTTATAAGGATAACAACTTTGACAGTGGTACTTAAGAAATGTTATAAATAGTAATGGATCACAGTGCAAATGTTTGAAAAATTTAACAAAATTTAAAATACCTGAAAGATTTAGCCTTTGTTGTAAAAACGTAACATTTGTTTTAAAAAGTTGTGCGTTTCGTGCAGTTTTGAAAGCGTAACGCGTTTATTCTTGTAATCAAATTGATACCCGCTCACATCTGTGAACATTTCGTACTCGTACAAAAATAATCCGTGTTGCGTTTAAGTTTTATTGAAAATATGGTGCACAGTGTTTTGGTTCTCAATGAATTTATGAATGATGATGTTTAATTAAATGTTGTTTCTTTTTTGTAAAAAGAAAAACAAACTGTGACGAACAGTTTTGTTAAATACTCTATGCAACGAAGCGTTAAATTGAAATTGTAATGGTTGCTGCAACGTTCACAAGGATTCCATTATTTAAGTGAAACTGAAAAAATGAATTTCAGCGGTTATTAATAGTTTAATGATGTTAAAATTAAGGATGTTTAAAACAATCCAAATTATTTATTTTTCTACTGTTTGCTGGGTGACTGTGGATGCAATTCAAAACGGGGAAAACTTGTTGTTGTATAAAGGAAATATAATGGGGCTAGTGTTAGTGGACTTAGAGGTACAAAAGGTGGCTGTCCTCATTAATCTTGATCACAATTTCCCGTTTAAGTGCAAAAGAAAACAAGATGTAGTTGATTCTGTGACACCACATAAAAACCGGTGCTTCAGCACATTATAACTGATATGGCACGGCTTTATATTTTTTATTCAGTAAACTTTTTTGTGTTGTTTCTGGACGTTCCAGAGCATTGCCGATGCCTTCAACTTCAATATTTATTGAATCCATTGAAAAAATTCAGCTGGTTTTTTTCCTCAAAGTTATTGAAAATTTAATCTTTCAGGAACCATGCAACTGTCCTGTGGAACTGTGTTCGTTTTTTTTTTCTATAGTTTATAGCAAAATACCACAATTTAAAATCTTGCCTGGTACTTGGTATTCAAAGCTTTATTTGGATTAAACTGACAGCTAATGAATTTCTTTGGGTAACTTGAAATGTTTAAGTTGACACTTTTCACTTATTTACGAATAAAAATTTTTGAGACATAAAGATAAAATCCTAAGATTCGGCAACTGTTAAGGCCTGTAAATTTCGAAAACAGGACTTCCCGTCTGAACTTGATTTCACTAGTACTAAAATATTTAAAATTCGAAAACTTCCTAGTAAAGAAAAAATAACTCAATAAGATCTAAATAGAACTTGTCATCCGGTAGTAGTGCAAGTTGGAATCATTTCTAATGATTTTAATATTAAATGTATTGTCATGTTCATATTATAAAGAAAAAACAAAATTTCAAATTGTACTCATACATGCAGCATCTCTATTACTCTTTTAAATTTTATTAAGATCCCAATAAAAAAATAATTCCGGATGAAGTGAAAATTCCGATTTTAAAACGTTATTAAGGCAGGTGGCTTGTTTTCTTTCTTTTTGGGTTCCCTTCTTTGGAACTGAAGTCATGAAAAAACGACTTCATGGAAGTACTTCAAGTACGCTTCTTTCTTTTACTGATAGTTTTAACGACTGGATTTGAACTCAAACTGGGGTATATTATTTCATCACGACATGTTTAGCACCTCAGTCATATGTGCATATAAATTAGTACCACTACTATATTAATGTATACAGTGAGTATATGTGAGAGTTTTGGGAGAGTCATAGTTAAAAAGAGCTTCCGAAGAAGTTATGAAAATGAAAGGATTTTGAAATAAAAGAAATGCAAATTTAGCATTATAATAACAAGTACAAAATTCTCATTTCAAATACTTTTTGCTGAAATATAACATAAAATAATAAATATTATATATTAAATAAGGAATATAAAATATTACTAAATAAGGAATAAGCAATTTATTACTAGAAATGAAAGTTTTGCAAATATAAAGTCTTGCCAATGGCCACATTTGTTTTTTTCTTATGTGAAAGTAATAGTTTCTTTAAAAATTCTATCATTATGTAAATTTAAAAGAGAGATGTTTCTTTTAGTTTAATCAAGACTTTCTCAAGTTCCTAGCAAGTCGAAAAAATCCACTAACGAATGCTTTAAAAGCAATGAAAATGTCATTCCCCAATAGCAAATTTCATTTGTTTTCTCTGGGCTAAATAATTAAAGTTTTTAACTAAGATTTCATCACCTTAAGAAGTTGAAAAAATGCTGTAATGGATAATCAATGAAATGTCCCTCCTGAAGAACTGCATCCATTTTTGTCATTTGATCTTAATATTTTTAAGCATTAAAGTTCTTGTACATACTTCGATACTTCAACACATCATTGGGTCGCATCATCAGGCAGCAGGAAACATATATTTGATATCGAAATATGCAAGATAAACATTCCAATTTGCTCTGGAGCTGGATTATTTTTCTAATGGATTTATTGTTAAAAATTAAAAATAAACCGTAGCACTTTATAAGAATGTCTATGTTTCTGATACAAGTAGACCCACATAAAATTTACTTTTAACCGGGATTCCAATGCTCTTTACCTTAACACTTCATATTTCAATAACCATGCATACGAGTATCGATATATAGTAAACATGTAAGTGTGTGTGTGTGTAAATGTATCGTATATTCAAGTACAGGCAAGAATATGTATGTTACATTTTAAGGCACATGACTTTGATTGAATTCTGGATTTAACATTTTGTTTAGTTTGTACTTTTCCCTACCTTATAAATCGACTGGATTGTAATAAAATCAAATATAAAAATTGTGGCATGTGCTACAATGCAAGAGAGTGTGTTTGCGTATATGTGTGTGTGTGTGTACTGTTTAGTTCTTTTGTAAACAAAGCAGGAAGAAGTCCTTAAATAAATACACATGCACACACATATATGCACATAAGCACATCTCCCGTGCTTAACACAGTCACTCAGTGAGTCAGTACGAGTATAATTTTTGAAGAATAGAATTCCAGTCAATATCAACTACAGAGGAACAGAACAGATACGAGTAGAATAGAATTTTCATTTAGATGCAGCTGCTGCTGTAAAATGATTTTTTTCCCGTTGGTTCCCTGTTTGTTTGTTTATTATTTTGGTTGTATGTATGTATTTCTGCTTTTAAGGATCATTGGTATTTGTACACTTTGCGTATGTATGGGTTAGATTACTTCGTTACTACTTAAATACTATAGTTATGCTGTGGCATACAACCACCTTTAGCCAGTTCGTTTTAACAGCAGATAAGGAGGATAACAACCCCCTTTTTGTATCCTGGTTTCAGCCGCATAGATACAGTTAATGCTAAAAGTTGGTGTATGTGCTTTTAGTTCTTTGCACAATTGTCAACATTTCCAAAAACTTTTATTCGCTACTGCAATTTGAGGCAGTCTAATGTGTGTTTTATTTTTATGAATATGAATAGAAATTGCACCTTTCTATCATAAAATTTTGTGTGCTCCCGTTGTTTGTTCGAAAATGTAAATGTGTGTTCTGTTCCTGTTCGGTGCTTTTTTTTTAAATACACAACACCTTGTAAATTTGTTATTGCCTTAAGTGATATTTGCAAGCCTGAATTAATTTTATTCGTGGCAAATTGTACAGAATGTCTATGTAATGCCATAATTTGTTTGATAAAGTAATTGAATTCCTTTGCAAAAGTAATTTTATGTTTCGATTTAGATTCAACATAAGGAAACGTTTGAAATGTCGGTGCTACGATTTTAGGTTCAAAGATGTGTGGAATTAAGTGTGACTCTGTTTAAATAGACATGTCCGAAAATGAAATGTTTAAGTAAAAAGAAGGAAAAATAAATTCCAAATTTTTTCAATGATTTCAAAATAGGATTTTCATTGTGAGATGTTCCCTATTTTGGATCCTGTTCGTTGGATCTGAAGTCATGTTTAAGATGTTTAAGGAAAATTGATTTGTTAGAAGTGCTTTAAATGTCATTCGTCCCTTATTTCCGTTAACATGGTTTGTACTCGAACTTGGGAATATTATTTAAAATAGTAATGATACAAAGTTAATAAAGAGTGATTTTTTATCAACTTTCTTTTTGGCAACATTGCTTTTGGCATCTCAACTGTTTTCGTGTAACATGTCACTGTCAAACATGTTCAGTTTGGTCTATCATTGAATAAAAACGAGCAACGCTTGCAGTTTGTTAAATTTTATTATCAAAATTCATGCATCGTCCATTTTTTTAATCGGAAAATTCTGTTCAGCGACGAAACTCATTTCTGGTTGAATGGATGCGTGAACAAGCAAAATTGCCGTATGTGGTGTGAAGAGCAGCCAGAAGCATTGCATCCCGAAAAATGCACTCTTTGGTGTGGATTATGGGCCGGTGCCATTATTGGATTGTACTTTTTCAAAGACGACGAAGGCAGGAACGTTATTCCTAATGGCGAGCGCTAACGTGCTACACATTTTTCTAGTGCCTAAAATAGAAGAGCTGGACTTGGCTGACATATGGTTTCTACAAGACGGTGTCACATGCGAATTTGGTGAACAGTTTATTTCACATTTGGGGCCGGTCAATTGGCCGCCCATATTATGGGATTTAACGCCTTTACAATATTTTTTTAAGGTCTACGTTAAAGCTCACGTCTATAGGAAAAAGTCTGCAACGGTTGACATACTGGAAGCCAATATTAAAGAATTTATTCGTGAGATACCGGTCGATATGTTGGAGAGAGTTTGTCAAAATTAGACTCAACGTACAAAGCATTTGAGGCGTAGCCGCGGTGAACTATCGACTCAAGTAAAGATTTCATGCATTTCTCTAAATTTTATGTGTTTTTTTAAATCAAATCCGAAAGCTCTTAGAAATCACCATTTATATACAAGTCATTTCCAAATAATTTTAGCACTGACTTATCATTATAAACTTCTCTTTTTTAATGCCCTTTATTGATTTACAAATATTGTACAAAAATATTGGAAAGATTGGACTTTTGTGAAGGAAATAATTTCATTCTAAGTAATTAATTCGGTAATAAAAATTTTCAAATGATCAATTTGATTTGTTTTTTTTTTATTTGATAGTAATAGTTTTAGTTCTAAGTTAAAATACTGTTTTCATGTAAATCCAAAAGAAAAGCTACTTTTTTAAATTTATTCAGCATTTTTTTTAAACTTAACGCTCTAAGAAGTAGAAATAATAGACAAACGGACACTTAGGAAGCAATGAAAATGTCATTCCTGAAGAACAACTTCAATTTTGTTCACTTGGTTGTTTCATATGCAGAGCAACAAAAGGACCTTTTTTTATTCAATAATAGAGAGAGGAAAAACTGCTCTGATTTTATTCTAATATGTTTTCATGTGTACTGTACTTGATTTAGATGTGGAGTATGATTTTTTAAGGTTTCAAGAAAACCTGCAAAAAGGTGCCACAGAGAACTTTGACAAAGTATGTAAAGGTGCGGAGTATGGAACAGTGTGTAAGATCGCAAAAAAAAAAAAACTAAATGAAGAAAGGAAAGTAAGGAAAATGAAAATTTAATTTACCAATTTTTAATTTGAAAAAAGTTTGTTTAATATTGCTAAAAAATTTTGGTATCAAAAAAACAATTTATCATTCGTCTTTTTCAATCTTCTTTTTTTTGTGGAAGATTTCGGTTTTAATATATTTTTTTTAAATTTCAGTTTTTGCAAAATTTTTTATTCTTATTCTATATATTAATAAAAACTATAAACATTATGGTCCTTATTTCAGCCAGTGAAATAACGAAGTTTGGTTGGTTAAAAAAATGAATCTCTAAAGTGAGCATGGACAGATGGATGATGCCTCTACATAAGGTATAGTTTACGAGGTATGCACAAAAAGTAAGATGATTTTTTGATTTTGATGGGATACCTACAGCCGGTATACTTTTTTCATCCATCTTGCGTTTGTTCAATTATCCCAAAAATATCCTTGCAGTTTTGACTTTATATCAGTCTTTGTTTGTTTATAACGATCATTCATCTTCATTTATTGCTGCTAGAGAATGAGTTTCTGAGAACAAATAAGACTACAGTCAAGCCTGGGGTACCATATTTACGAAACTTAAATTCTTTTGCGCCTTTTGGCTGTTCTCAAAACTAAAGAAACCCCTGAGAAAATGGAGATTTAATACCATTAAGAGAAAGCGGTTATCCGAAGTGCTTCGATGATGGGATAGAGCGTCTAAGGGTCACTACATCAAAAAAGAAAAATTTCAATACTGATGAATATATAATATAAAGGGAAAAAAACAATAGCCGACCTTATGTGCATTCCTTCTTAATGTAATCTTTTTCGATTATAATGGAGGATGTAAAAACGAACTAGGACTGACTACATTATCGCTATAAATTATTTTTTATTTCTCTTCTCACTACAGTATGTCATCATAAAATTTCAATTTATTAAACTTTTTCCTTAATTTTTAAGGAAAAATATTGTCTAAGCACAGCAGCAACATGTTTTATCTTTAGACTGTAATAAGCCTGAGCTTCTGGCAGAGGTAATAGGGAAAAATCTTTAGACTTAATAAATACACGTAGTACCCTACTGCATTACAAAAACAATTTCAAGCTCCTAATTTTGCATTCAATTAATAATACAGACACAATTATAAATTAGATTCTAGCATAATTTACCAAGTATTGTTACAAATATTTTCACTAGATGTAGTGAAGGACTATGAACATTTGGGTGCGAGTCGAATTCAAAAACTCCATTAACCAAGTAGTCTGCCAGGTCATCCACACAAAATATTTTTTTAGTAACTCTGAAGTACTCTAATCATTAATAAAAATGGTTCTTATCAATAATCTCATACACTCGTTACACATAAATACGTATCGGGTGGTCCGAATACAAGAATTTTTTAAAAGAATTAAATGAACTATGATGACATAGTGACGAGCAAAGGATATTCAAGATCATAACTTCCAGCTCTGCAGCGCTCGCCGTTGACTGATATGGCCTTTTCAATATTTCCTAAAAAATGGCCAAAGATAGTACCACTCTAGAGGGTACTGTTGGCTGAAGGAGTTATAGCATTCACTACAAACCAATTTTTAACTGAGATGTTCGTTTCCTGTCCAGACCAAGTCATTAACATCTTACATTTTACTGATGAGCATTATTGTTGTATTGCGTTGCTTGTCTTGGACTGTTTAAGTCATGAAGGCATAGCACTGGTCAATGAAAAGTATCGGCAGCGATTGATTACTCTTCACAGGGCCCTTTGTCGGCGAAGTAAAGCAATTAATAATATGGTTAGAGCTTAAGAAACTTAGTACTACTTAACGCCAGAGGCGCTGCAACATTGCTATGAAAATTAATATCCTTTCACACTATCACATATCATCACATATCCTCTTTACACTATCCCTTCCCAAAAAAATTAACACTTTAAATATTAGTCACTAATTCCCTGAGTGTTACCGTCACTATCTTTGGATGTGACAATTTTATTTGTTGACATTTGCACCTTATCAGAAAAGATAATTGTTCGATCAAATTCGATGTCCGATTGGTTTGCAATAATTCTCAACGTTGTTCAAGCGTAAACCGACTCATTTTGGTTCACGGAGTTATGATACTGGGTGATAGACAATATGTCGGTCAGAGAAATTCTTACCAATTGTATTTGGACCACCCGTTACATGCAATCACAATTCCAATGGATATAACATCTAACAAGGATTTGTTATTAAAATTACGTTGTCAAAGATTGATTATATCAATCAAAGGCTTGCGTTCATGCGATTTATGCAAAAGTTTTAATATGAACAGATGAGACCAAAGATTGTCAAAAGCAACAATGATGAGAGAAAAGAAAAAGAAAAAAGAAGAAACAGGCGTGAATAAAATGTAAAATAATTTAGCTCATTTTCAGTATTTAATCAAGTGAAACAGAACTCATCGCAACAGGGGGTGGGTGTAATCAAAAGTATAATGAAGAGGAAAAAGGGTTTCTATTTCTACATACATTTTTTTCCATTTGCAGTCTTCTAAGGAAAGTTTTTTTATACCAAAAATTGGCATGGTATTTTTGCACTGCACAGTGGGCTGATGGCAAAGTAAATTATAATTAACACAAATTATTAGATTTATTTTTAGTTCATATGCATTGGTGTTAGCAAATACAAACATGTTTTTGTTGGGTTCGAGTTCACATCTCATCAAACTTCATTAGAGGGGATGGATGCTTCATTGTTCTTTTATTATTTTTCAGTTGGATATAATTTTAAGCGACTAGTCGGAGTTGCACATATGCTCACTGACATTTTCAGTGAAGTTGTATAATCACAATTTTAAGAATATATGGTGCCAAAGTAGTCCAGTATTCACCATTTGCCTTTAAACTTTTTGAAATATTAACTGACTAATTTGACTGATTTTGATTAATCGTCTTCTCGAGTTCCTAGAGAACAAAATGTTCGTCCGTTTTCGTGATCAGGATTATTTTTTTTCGCTAAGAAAACAATTCTATTTCAAATTTATTACATAAAAAAATTCCTCCATTTGGCTTGATTTTTGACTTATTTAATTTGTAACTAAGAAAATAAAAAAAAAACAAATAAAAAAAAAAACAAATAACAAACTTAAATGAAGTGGAGATTGGAGGGAAGAGGAAGGTATAGAGCCATAGGCTACCGGGATAAGTATGACAACTAGCGCAAAATGTTTTGGTTGCACTCAAAGCTGGGCTCCAAAATTAATATCCTTGAGAGGGAAAGGAAGGCAACTGTTGCACTTTATTTGTGATTGATCGGCTTGAATCTGAAGATTTAAACGACTATAGTCTACAGTTTTCTTTTATATGGGATTATAGTTCTGCTCTGCAAAAGGGACATGTTTTGATATTTTAGAGAAGGACAAGAAAATTGATACACTATATATATCCTTTGCTCATTGCACTACTCCTATCGATATATTGGGACTGCTTCTACCATTCTCTTATTGTATTTAGTCGATAATGAATTGGCAATTATCTCCGCAATTCGTCTGTGTTACTTCATATAGTGGAGCTGTTATATGACCGATGTTTTCAAGGTGCTTGATTGGGAAGCTCATGCGTGGAAGATGATTTACATCTCACCAACCTGATACCAGCTCGCAATGTGTGGATTAATGGTACTTCAGAAAAAATAAGAGCTGTGCCTTCAATACAGAGTCGTAAGGACGATCACAAATGAAGCCATAGAAATTAATGGCTTTTTCCCGTCTAAAAAGTGTAACATTTTGTTTATATTGAAACTGAAATAAGTAATAATTGAGTGGGAAAATTATGCCACCGCGAAATCAGCCATTGAGATCTGGCCCTATTAACGGCTTAAGCATGGTCGTGAAAATAACAAGAACGAAAAACCAAATCACGTTCTTACCACATACAAGTTGCAGAAATGACTTCAGATTCACAGTGCATTGATTCTCATGGCATGGACGGTGTCACGTACAGTATACACGAAAATTAAGTCTCATAGTCGTCGTCCATCAACATGACAACCACAAAAATGGCAAGTTTTTAGTTTTGTTGAATCATGATATAAAAAGCAAAATAGAATGAAAAATAAAAATTTGAAAAGAAAAAATCTTTGGCAGAATCTTTGTTTTGATGTTGTTAGTAAAATTGAAACCATCAAGCAGCTTTTCATATTAGAATGAATAAAAGCAACAATATATACTTTTTTAATGCAAAAATAAGGGGACTCTCAAATAACTCCCTTTATTTGAAGCGTTAAAATATGGGGTTGCAAAAAGAAGTGTTTCTTTTTCATATTGCAGTTAATAATCGCCATTAATTATATGTGCGGCATTCATGATAGAAATTTTGTAAAATTTACTGACTTTTCTAACGCGCTCCTGTTTCAATTTTATAAAAACCCTGTTTGCATTTTGTTATTTTTTTCTTTTACAAAACGTAAAATCTAAAACCTTGTAGGTTGTAGAATTGCATGTATTATAATGTATTGCTTTTTTAACTTTTCATTATTTTGTATGGATGAAATTCCAATTGGAGTTTTGAAATACACACACACACACACACACACACACACACATACATACATACATTAAAAGACAAAGCCAACAAATTCTTGATAATATTCAATGCTTAAACCATAATTTTCTAAAATTAATGAAAAACCCTTAGTGCCGCTCGTCTACAAGGGCAGGCGAAATTTAGGGGTGGTTGATGTGTATGTTTAGGATTTTGAAAAACTCTAAGCTGTAATTGTTGGGTACTCGCGCACTTTGATTAAAAACTCTTAAAACATTTATGCAAACATACACACACATGCATGCATGTGCTGTACGCACACATACAAGAAAATAAAGCAATACAGCTCGTGCTGTTTAGGGTTTCAGGCAGCCCCTCTTGATTGCCAACCAGTTTGTCCGGCAGGCTGGTTTGTATTGCTTTGTAAAGTAACGGTATCTGAATCTCTCATTTATTAAAAAAAAAATATCCTGCTTTGGATTGTCATATTATTTATGTCAGCATTTATGCATGTGTACATATATATGTGTGTGTGTGTGCGTACATGTGTATGTTTGTGTGCTATAAGCGAGTCTATATGTTTGATAATGAATCAGCGCTCGATCATAAAACACATAAAAAATTGCTACGCTTGAGTATTTTTTCCATGGCATTAGGTTGTTGTGTTTTTTAGTTTATAATTTTACTTAGTTGTTGTTATTGTCAGTTTTGCCATGCGACCAAAATCAAATTACTACCCCTCGTTGTGTCACAAACAAAAATGCACCTGGCAAGATTTTCATTCAATTTCATACACATACGAGTACAAACATACAAACGATTATTTGTGCAGCCTCAAACTAGTTTTTTTTTTAAATATCGAAAATAACGTTTTGTTTACTCTACGATCATTATTCAAACTATGGCATGGAAATGTCAGATTTTTTTTTTAATTATATAAAATCACTAGAAATAAGGACTTATAAAAGGTCTTCGGTAGAGTTAGTAATCGAATCTCTGTACTGATGGCTTTCTCTGTGGAACAAGTTTCTATAGGCGAAATATTTGAAGACCCTCCCAAAGAAAATTCATGGTAAGAATGAACACAATATGAGATCAAAATTATGCTAAATATGAAATTATATTTGGAGGTAAGGAATTTTATGCGAGAGAAGCGAAACGTTCTCTTAAGGATCAATCGTTAGCCGTTGTATAGTTGTCCATTAAAGTATATTGGTTCAAGTGGAGGTACTCGGTAGTCGCCAAACCTCAACTGAGTAAGATTTCTACAAATTTCTTACCATCCAGGCTTTTCTTCAAATTTGGAAAAAGGAAATTTTATATGATGATGCAGCGTGCTGCTGTTGGCTAAAGTAGTTGGCCCGTTGACTACAAAGCAATTTATGATTAAGACCATGAGTTTGATCCCTGTTCAGGTCAAATCATATCAACATCATAAACTTTTCTGATGTGCATTAGTGTGGCATTGTGGCTTAAGCCATATGATGAAGCCATAGCACTGATTACTGAACAGTACCGGCAGCGATTGATGCTTTTCTTATGCTAAATAAAAATAATTAATAAAATTGGTACAACACAATTAAGAAAGTTGGTACAACACAAAGTTAAAGCGCCTACTCAACACCAGGCATGCAACGTAAGTGCCCGGCTTTAGCCGTGGAAGTATTGAGGTTATACCGCCCATGGTCGGTCGTCAGAGTATCGTTAGCGTGAAAGGGGACACCAAACCCGTTAGGGACAGTGGAGAAGGTTGACGTTTGGAAGGGATTGGCCGTGTGAAAAAGTACGTGATTTCTGAATGCTAAGCTTTCCCATTAGTCCTCCTAACACTTTAAGTTGCAGGCAATAATTGCCTGATTATTATTGATCTTTCTAAAAAACATTTCAATCTACCCTGCGAGTAGACTATAAAATAGAAATGGATGATGTCGGATTTTAAACCCACCCGCAATTGCGTCCGTTTTGCAATCTGTTTGATTGGATCTTTGTATGGAAGTCGATTTTTTTTACCGGAACACGTCAGCACTAAAGCCAGTAGATAAGCTCTTGAGTTTTGAATAATTGTATTTGGAACTAAACTGATTTAAAGTCCAGATCAGGCCAGTGTTAGTAACATTTTATAACTATGGAAGTAAAAGATGGCGCAAAATTATTGTCATAATAATTTGAATTGCCTGCCATTTTCGCGGACTGCAACAAATGTCAATGTGCTGTGACATTTATCATGTAGATATATACAGAATAATTCATCAACAAACCATGGAGCGTATACGCCTCAAGAACGTGGAATTATTATTACTATTTTTTGACAAATTTTAAGTCTGTTGTTTTAAAGCAGCGTGAATTTTGTAATCGTTTTTCTCGTCGTCGTCTATGTGCTTGAATAATTAGGAATTTGGCTGGGGCATATAGAATCTACATGAAATCCATGCAGAGCCATTGCATCCTCTCAAAGTGACAGTTTGGTGCGGTATTTGAAGTGATAAAGTGGTTGGCTCTTTTTTTTTGAAGACGCCGATCGCACCATAGTAACCTTAAATGGTGAGCATTAAAGACAGATGCTAAAGGAGTTTTTTTTTGCCATTGTCGATCATTGTTGGTTTCAATAGAACAGAGCAACTCCTCACACTGAGTAACGATGGAGATTATTAGACACCAAATTCCAGATCGAGTTATCTCCCATTTTGGAAATTTTAACCATGTGTCCAGATCGTTAAATCTAACAGCACCAGACTTCTGCCTTTGGGACTGTTTTAAAACCCCGTATTTCCCACAATAAACCACGAGCCTGCCAAGTCTCGAAAGCTAACATTGAAGAGAAAATTTCCAATGTGGAGCTAGATATTTTGAGCGAGCAACAATTCAAAATGCCGTAAAAGGAGCACAATTAAGCATCAATTCGGGACGTGGCCATTTGAGCGATAGAACTTTTTCCAATTAATGTCATTAATTTTATACTTTCCAATAAACTTTTTATGACAACAGAGCTCTTTTTTTCAAATTATGACATTGCTTTTACGTCACCTCCTATTAGAAACATTTTAAAATATTTCAAAGTGGACCACGAAAAACTTTGTTCGATTCCGTGTACTATTTCTTTGAAAATTTACGTACGAGTATATATTAATTAGCGAAATAATATTTACTAATATTTAATAAATTTTATATATAAAGTTTTCCCTTGTCATGCAGATTTCATCTAATCCATTGAAATAAATTTGACAACATCTCACATAGAAAGTTGCATTAGATGGCTTGTAGGGCATAGAAATCATCAAATATTTTGCAAAATGATCCCTGAGTTGAAATTTCATATTTTTCATGCACAAAACTGCAAATTTATACACACAAAAACTTGTGCATAAAAGGAAACTCACACATGCGGAGACACACACACACACACACAGTCATTAAATAAAAATCTTTTAACATAGAAATGCATTCTGCTATAAAAAAAGCAGTGAATAAAAGAAAATAATAAGAGGTCGCGTGCCGAAAGTACTTCGACACCCAATATAAAGACTTAACATTTGTTTTCCATTACTGCAAATTGTTTTTCTCTGATATTTAATGTGCGGTTGTTTGGTTTTTCTCTACTCCTTGGGAGCCATTCGAAATTGTTCCTTTAAGAATTTTCTCTAAAAATGCGTTTGTTTATTGTATTTGTTCGCTAAAGTTTAAAAAGAAAAAAATATATATTCCAATGAGTCAAAGTTTATTTCATTCGCTTGTGCAAATATGTGTTTGCGTGTGTATGTGAGTGTTTTCAAACTCTTTTTGGTTTTTGTTGGTACATTCAAACATTTGGTAGTTAGTTTTCCTTGGGATTCAATGTCCTGGACTTTTTTTCTCTCTTGCAAGCAAACAAACCCTTTTCATGTTCGTGTACTTGTATTACAAAATTAAAAGTAAAAGGGGCATAATTTTAAGCATTTCCTGTTTTAAGCTTCATTACTCATGAGTTTATTGGATGACGAAGTTATAATTGTAATAGAATGGAAAACTTTTTAATTGTTTCTCATGTCGAGGCATGTTGCCAATTAAATTGTAAATGTATGCATGTGTGTAAGTATGTATGCATTTTATTTAAACTTGTAATATTAAGTGTGTATGTATTCGTATTCATTTAAGAGTACATTTTGTAATGATTAGTTCTATACATTGCAATTTATTTATAATTTCTTTATTTCAAGTACATTGAACAGCAAAGAAAGTATTTGAAATGAATTTTAAAATGATTTTCCTATTAATTGCTTGTACACATATCGATTGAAACTTTATTACACACTTTAGAATAATGGACATGTTGCAGCTGTTTATAAAATGTGAAGATTTCAAAACCCATCATGCGTGAACGAGAACCATTATAAAGTAATTAATATCCATTATTTTTTACAACATAATCGAAGGAGGAAATAATTAACGTAAACATTTTTCCTAAACCTGAAATATATTTATAAAAAGAGATTATGCAAAATTTAGTTTTATTCAAAAAGTCGTAAAAGTATATATATATTTTTTTGTAATTTATACATCGTTACCTTCATTTACAATTAGATAAATTTTAAAGCCAAGAGAAAAGCTTTCAAAATTTCAAGTATGTAAGTGCATTATAAAATAATGACTAAAAATTAACTATCTGTGTTTTTTCCCTATGAATGATGTAGTTTCACTAACTCTATTGTATTGCATCAAAAAATCAAATTTCAAAGATGGGAACTTCCAACTGAAGGTGATTTTAAATATTTTAGTCTTGAACAATAAAGTGTAGAAGTATCAATAGCTTGAAATCGTCATTTATCTTTTCCTTTAAATACTTTCTCAACATTGATGTTGCAACGATCATATTGTCACATATGCTTTTACATGAGCCCGTGTGTTCAATGCCACAAATTTCTTTCTCTAGAAAAGTAACAAAACTTTATTCCAATTGTCAACAGTCTATATTCCTTTGTTTTTTTTCATACTGAATATTATTTTATTTTTCAGTAGAGTAAAATTATTTTAGTTTTACTTTGTTGCATTTGGTTTCTCATTCAGTTGAAATAGTGTTTACCTTTGGCTCAAGTTAATAACTTTTTGTTTTTTTAATTTTGGTAAATGTTTCATTTCGAATAGGCTTTAACAGGATAGAAATGCTTGTGAAGAGTAGTTTAATCCTTCTGAATGACTTCTAAAGCATGTTGAAAAGAGGAATATAATAGAGAGTAAGGAAAACGCCAGCCTCAACTTAAAATTTTACAGTCAAAGTTCGACATGGCCACTGTACTTTTGTAATAATAGTTAACACGATTGCTCAACATTTTGTCACAATTTGGGATTCTTTAAAAAAATTAACTTACTACACTCAACAGAAAAATCAAGTCCAAATCCAAACTTAAAAATCAAGTCCATGCGGTGTTAAACTTGTGGTAAGTGTAGATATCCATAAATCAAGTATGGAATGCTTAATGGATTTAAGGCTTTCGTCTAGATTTTTATCTCATACTCCAAGCAATAGCAGGACGACTGAGGTTGATTTTAAAGTCCTGCAGTAGACTTGATTTAATAATAAAAGCAGCATCCCCGTATCCCGAAAGTATTTTGCTTAACAAAGACAATCAGGAAATATATTTTTCTTGTTTGTAGAGAACTTGTGACCACAGACTAGTAGTTCAGTTCCAGGTCATACAGCAGAGTATGGAAGTTGATCAGTTTGCCAGATGAGGTAGAATGATGGTTGATCCACCGAAGTAGGAAGGCATGGCTTTGCAATTACCTTTTTAGGGGATCCTGTTTGTTGAAGGAGAGAATTGACAAGCGGTAAATGGGTCGAAAGAAAGCACATATACCACATAATTGTTATCTCCTTGATGCAAAGAACAAAACTTTTTTTTAGTAAGAATGAACGTGATAAGACTGAGAACCATGACTGCCAGTATCACAATTATAGTCACTCTACAATATCAGCCACGGTATCTGTATCAATAATTATTAGAGTTACGTGCTATACATTCAAATATAATAAATACAAATTTTGTCCTTTTTGTCAAATATTTTTTACACATGACTAAAGAAATTTACCTGCTTCAGCCGGGACATGAACCTTCGTTCTTTGGTCAGTATATATACTAAGATTGTAGACTTTATTAAAAATTATAACAATATGTGTATGTAACTAAATGTATGAAAAATAAAATAAATTTATTTATCTTTCCCAGATAATACTCATGATGTCCATAACAAAATCTATGACGCTTTTAGATTATTTGAATTCCAAAATTCTAGTTGATTTAAGGATGCGATCTGTAAATAATTGAATGAAATAAAAAAAAGCTGACTCTTAATTTTTTTCCAAAAATGTTGGACTAAAAGTTCTTAAGATCTGCAAAGAAACGCAATAAAATTTTTAATATACTTTAATGAAGATTCGGCACAGCCGAAAAATTCTTTAACTAATTTTTATTTTTAGTGTTGCTGAGTAAAGGAAAACATTTGATTTCAATATTATTTGGAGTCATTAACTTAGTTAAAGACTCTCCTCTCTACATTAAATTGTTTATTAATATAAATGTTTGTAAGGAACACCGAAAAAATTAATTATAAGATATAGTAATAGAAAAAGTTCTAAGAATAATAAAATAAAAAATAAAAATAAAATAAGAAAATAAAAGCTTTTTTAATTGAAAGTGTTTTTAATTTCAAATTTGATTGCGAAAACTGAATATGTAAGTATTAAGTGAAATGCTAAATGGTACCCATATTTAATAATAATTTGCTAAAAATGTTATTTAATAATTATTTAAAAAATATTTGCCCAAAAGCCTTCGGGAAAGTATTTATTTATGAAAGTTTTATATTAAATAGATACTCTCATTCATACTGAAAGTGGCCAAAAATTTAAAAGCTTAAAAGATTTTTCCTCTTATTTTTTCTGCAAACAAAAAAATTTTTTTTTCAACAAAAATCTTTTCTTCAAGTTGAAGACTTAATAATTATAAAATAAAGTCGCAGACATTGTTGATATAATGATAAACTGAAGAATAATAATACAAAAAATGCATTTGATGTCTAAAAGACAATCATGCCTGAAGTATTATACAAGAGTATTTTGCTTTTGCAACAAAAATTATGATACTTCAAATATGCAACAAAACACTCTTAACCAGAAGACATTGAAGAACAAGAAAACCGAATGGACAGACAGACAAACCGACATATCTATGCAAATATGTACACATGTCTGCAGATGAACATATTGTTGCAATATAAAATACCCTTAACCATCGTCCTATTGTACGTTAAATGCTCATAATATTAGATCGGGGTAAATTTATTAAGTTTTTTTCTTCCTTGTTGCCATATGTGCAAAGCTCAGCTACTTTATGTTGCAATATTGGTTGTGGTGAAAATGTTGCATAGGGAAAGAGTGATAAGCTAATGCGAGTATATCCATATGGAAAAGGGGATTAAAGTAAAAATAGTCAATTGACTGGTTCCCAAAGGATCAGTAGTGGTTCGAATTCACACACTTTTTAGTAAAGGCCCACAGCACTACAACAACGACAAAGATCAAATAAAAATTTCTTTTTTCTAATACACAATCTTTTACAAAGATCAAAATATAGTTGCAACAACCAAAATTTCTTCTTTCTAATACACATTCTTTTACAAAGATCAAAATACAGTTGCAACAACCAGGTCCCAACGTTCTCTTTTCTCTGCGGCTAAAGTGTGACGACAAGGAGTGTAGCCCATAGCTTTCAAAGAATTTTTCCTATATATATATATATATATATATATATATATATATATATATATATATATATATATATATATATATATATATCTATAAATTTCGAATTAACTTTTGCTCATATCCAAACTTATACATTCAACTTTGACAAGTGCACACAAGTATATGATTTTTTTTTCAAATTAAAACGAAAAGTGCTTTAAATTAAAAAATAAAATATGGAAGCTAGAATAAAAATGTTGTAAACGAAAATGCTTTCACTTTTATTATTTATGATGAAGATGATGAACAA
The DNA here is from genome assembly GCA_963681545.1 of Germaria angustata. Classification (NCBI taxonomy): domain Eukaryota; kingdom Metazoa; phylum Arthropoda; class Insecta; order Diptera; family Tachinidae; genus Germaria; species Germaria angustata. Next base: position 24,857,789 of record OY813000.1, read on the forward strand.
CAACCAACAATTCTTGTCACCACAAATAAAACAATTTAATTGCATACTAATGTGGCCTTAAGGAAACAACAGCAACAGAAACGAAAAGGGAATAAAAACTCTTATAAGCATGTGGAATCTGTACTTAACTTGAAATAAATAATGAAATGGGAACAATTTTTATTTTATAAATATTTACTGAATGCACCAGAGGATCCATCCAAAAGTCATACAAAGAATGAAACAAAAGGCAAAAGTCATCAAGACACAAAATACTCTTAATATGAGCAAAATGATGATTTTGTTGCTGAAGGGAAAGTTACACACGAGTATGATACAAGACACCAACAGCCATAATCATCGTCTAATGCTTCTGTTGTTGCCATAAACACATACGAAAATGTTTTACATAAACGTTACATTGATAATGGGAACGTATGAGTGTGAATGTGTTACTAGCATATGGACGGATGGACGGACATACTGATATAATACACATAAATAAACAAACATTAATTACATTTCAATTTCTGTTAAAGATTTCAATATAAATGCATTTTTTATATCTTCAAAATGTCTACTGCGAATTATTGCGATACGCAGTGATGCACAGTGGGGTGGAACTAAAATATTTTGTAAATAAATTTGTTATTTTTTAATTGAAGGTGTGATTGCGATAAAAGTTTAAAGGAACATGAATTGCGCGGGAACAATTTTTGTAATTTTTAATTTTAAACTTTTATTGGTGTATTGTTCGTAAAGTGTTTAATTAAGACAGAATTTTACATGAGGCAATGTTCCGAACTGAACAAGGAAAATTGAACTTTAATTTCGCTGCAGTCCCCCCTCAACTGCATTTCATTCTTCTTAGAAGACGTTGTACACTGCTCTGACATCAAAAAAATTATTTTTAAATTATAAAAAATAGTTTGTTAAAAGTCGCAAATAATTTATATATGGAGTTTCTTTAAAATCGCATCAAGGATCTAGGTATCTCCCATATATATCTTGGAAAAAATTCATTTAAGGTAAACTAAGCAACAGATAGTAACGACAAACTGTTAAAAGTTATCAAATATAGCTTTAGTTTGCGTAAAAAACTTTAGTAGCAGCAAGGACATGGGTACCTGACATGTATCCTTTTTCGAAAAATTTTTATTTAAGATAAACTAAGCAACAAAGCGTAATGACAAACTGTCAAAAGTCACAACATCTAGTTTATAATTTGCGTGCCAAGCTTTTCTGAAATCTCAGCAAGGATATGTGTACTTACCACATATCCTTGTTTGAAAAGTTTTGATTTAAGGCAAACACTAAGCAACAGAGAGTAAGGCAAAAATGTAAAAATCACAAAATATATCTTGTAGAAAAATATAACTTGTACCTTTTTTGAAATTGCGTAAGGATATGCCTGCTTGCAATAAATCCTTTTTTTTAAATTATGTCTACTATGAACTAAGCAACAGAGAATAACAAAAGTGTGTCAAAATTGCAACACATAGCACATAATTTGTGTAGGAAAGAGATGTTATTTTTCTTTCAGTTAAATTGTTGTCTCAATTTACAAAATTCTCAGTCAGTCCGCACTCACACAAAACATTTTTCGATTTAATGAATTTGGCTACTTAAAATGAAATTTAGTTTTTTCCGTGTAGATATTAATGACCTTAACAATAATAGTTCAGTCTTATAGGAAACGGTTGTTCAAATGGTTGAAGAAACAGGCTTTTCGCTGAAAATAAATATTAAAACTCAGGCAAACATTAAAGTATTTTCGAAGAACTAAATCAGATGACCATTCAAAAGTAAAATTGAAATCACAAACAAATCACAAAGCAATTAACATTTCTGGCAATTAAAAAAGTTTCTAAATTTAAACATATGAATTTACTATAAAAATAAATGTAAAATTCATTAAGTTTATTTAAGCTGTTATTGTGAACTTTAAAGTAAAATAATTGAAAAAATAAGCAAGAGAACTTATATCGCTTGTGAATTATTTGACCGAACGGTTTGAAATCTTACGAAACAAAACATTTTGTGTGTAGAACGGATTTTATGTGATTTCAAATCACTTTCACAAACTGCGATTTCCATAACACGCCTCATTGCTTTTAACACAAGTGCAACATTTTTACATTATCACTATAAAATCTCATCCAACCTTAATAAATCCCTTTTCTACAGGAAGGTATCGAAAGTATACTGAAACTATAGTCTTAATAACTTATTTTTTTACAAAATTAGAAGTGTTAGAAATATAGTGCTCAAAGAATGCAAATATACAAAATTACTTCGGCCCAAAATGTTGTGGTTTGGTCTTTTTTTATTATTTTTATAAATATTTTATGAACCAGTATTAAAAAAAAAATTAATGAAAAGTGAAACTATATGTATTAATATATTCTTTTTTATATTTTTAATCAAATTTTGCTTGTATTGAAGGCCTTACAAAAGGTACATATTTGATTTCCCAAAGGCTCCACCAATTTAAAGTTATTTAATAAGCTCTAATATTATTTTACTGCTTCTTAAATACAAATATTTTTTAGTAGTACAACCAAGGAGTCCTATAAAAATCTATAAGAATAAAAATTTTACAACAGTTTATACGAAGCGTGCAGTTATACGTTAGAAAAATTGTTATTTTTCTTCAAAAATGATAACAAATAGGATTTGAAGAGGACACTTAAGGACACTTTAATCTACATTGTGAATAAAAAAATCGTTTCATAGGAAAGTTATAACTATACTTTACTATGAAAGGATGTTTGTTGAAATTTATGGGATTTGTAGGAATTAAAAAAAAAAATAACTTTTTATATGTGTTGTCAAGGAATTAATTTAGATTCGGAAATTTTTAAGATATTGTAATGAAATTCACTGCGATTATCTACTTTAATTTATTTGCTTAAATTGGTGGAAATATCTAAACGATTTATACTAGCCTCGGCAGTGAAGACTTCCTGGAATAAGATTTTGGAGCTCACAAATATTTGAAACATATTGATATTATCATAAAATTTTGTAGAAAGAGGTTATAATTTAAATGTCAATCGCTTTAAAGGATTTTAAGGTGAACAATTCATATTAAGTTATAGGCTAAATTTTAATATAAATAAAGATATGCTCCATATCCTTTTTAAGGTATGAGATTTTTAATATTTCTAAAGTGAAAATTGAAATTACTATTTAATATTTTATTATTTGTTGTTGGCTTAGCTGAGTATATGCCTGCATTTCATTGGCGCTAACCAAATCATCAGTACCCTTTAGCCAAATCATGATTGAGAAGCATTCAAGCTCCTGTACTTATACCAAAGACTACAAATACTATATGAGAATCCAAACAGAACTCAATCACATTTTTCTATTTGTAATCAACAAAACATAGAATATAAGTATAATAGATTTAGAATCGACTTGCGTCTTTTTATTTTTCTCATTAAATTTGTATATCGAAATTTAATAAAAAATTCATGAAAAATCTAGTTTTCTAAATGTACTGAAAATAATTTCTAATTCATTGAATAGGAATCGTCAAGGAGAACATTAGAATTATAACAAGTTCAAAAATTTTCACTACTTACGGATCAATCACTGTCTTTAAATTTTTTTTGACTTTTATCGGCAGAAAGTTTGTTGATTATCAGTTTTTGATGGATTTATCAAGAAATGATTAATTAAGATTAATTTTGTTCCTTTGTCATACATTTTGGTGATTTTGATTAGATATTCCATACACTCAGGAGGCGTGCACGAAAGTGAGCTGAGAAAATTTCCATTTCTCGGCAGTATTTTTCACTATTTCTTTATTCTTGACACATGCCATGTGTAGGGTGCATTAAATGAAAACTCAATAATTTTGTGTGCATGAAATAAAAAAGAAAACAGAATAATTTAAACTGGAGTGTATTAAAACCCTGTAGCCAAATAAAAAACTATGATGAACGTTCAAACACTTGAAAAATGCAGCAGCCATTAAAAGCGAGAGTGCAGTAGTTGTTGGCATGAGTTTTTGGAAAACGTATGATTAAAAACGCGCGCACAAGCACACACACACACATACACACATGCACATACACAGAAGAATAAGAGAAAAATATGATAAACTTGAATGTATGCTTTTGGCCGTTAGATGAACGCATTGATGCATCATTCTCAGGGGTTAGCTGTCAAAGTGGCAAAAATTTGCTGCATCATGGCTTAAGGGCATCCTCATACAAGAGGCCCACAAAAAATAATGCTTGAAAGCCAGCAACAATACCAACAAGAAGTAATAAAAATTAAAAAAAAAAAAACGCTTTTACACATCAACCACGTTTAAGTAAATTACAACGCATTAAATACTTGCGTACGCGTATGTGCATCGATGGAATGGATAAGATGAAAATGGAACACAGGCAAAAGTATTTTTATATTGAAAAGGAATTAGATGCGTTTGCAAATACAGGTCTGGGAAAACTTCGAATTACTGTGTTATGGCACGATTATGTAAATTTTATTCCATACATATGTATGGGTAAGTTTATCCTTCTCCAATGTCCTTTTTAATATCAGCTAAAACATATACTGCTCTCGTATTTCAACATAAATATTGAATCCAGTAATTAATGTATATGAATAATATTTTAATAATAAAAATCAGTCACAACCTTTAAATTATTGAGAACACAATTTGAAATTTTCATTTAAAAAAATATTACATCAGTATGTAAAAGTTAATTCTATTATTAATGGAATATAAATAAATTCTTTATGTAGAATTAACAAAAATGTTTTAAGGATCAAGAAGAAATGTTTACACATTTGTATAAGTAATTTAGAATTCCAATACAATTTTTGTCAAATTGACTTATTGGGGAGTTTCAAATATGCACTAATGACTTTGGAAAGCAATGGAAACATCTTTCCCGGAGAGCAATCTCAATTATTTTACAGTTAAGAAGAGAGAAACTCAAAAACTTACGGACGTAATTATCTATTGGTTTCTACTTATATATCATCACGTCTCTTAGAAATTTTATCAATCATTTTTATTTCAACTCGGCACTAAAATTCTAAGATTAGATACCACTAAAGTACACAGAATTGAAAATTTTTGACGTTCAAAAAATAAAAAACTCAGATTTTCTCTCAATGTCGTGGCAGAAAGAGACAAGTATGTGGATTTATCATGCTTTTGTCTCTTCAGATGCATTGAATATTTTCATGGCCAGGAGATTAACATCAAAATAAAACAAACAATTAACGATGTGGGTCAAGAAAGGGATGGGTAGAAAATTCAATATCATCCTACTCGTAACATCTGTGTTTACTTTGTGTTAGACACCACTGGAGCGTGGAGGCCATGAAGATCATACGTATAAAATTTAATGGATTGTGCTCTAAGCATGTCCAATAACGTATATTAATGCTTATTCACTTCCTTGCCTGATAAAAGATTCGCGACATATGTCCTGGACTCCTCTCCCATGATAATCGACGATTGTAATAGAGACATATTCTTAAAAAATCGGAGGTTTCGAAAAAATTTGCGATTACAAATAAAATTCTGGGCTTAAGAATACGAGTATCATGACTTATGCTTAACCAAAGAACAACAAAGTGCGCAAAAGGCTAACGCAAGTGAGATTTATATGACTTCCAAAGCCATATTTCTTAAATTAATTTAAACAAATGCAAATCAATATTATCTTTGTTCAGTTTTCTTATGCAGCCAAATTTCTGGGATATTTAAAGGTTGCTTGCCACAGCTTTCAATTCTTATTCCATTTTACAAACAAAAACGAATCTTGTAAAAGAAAAGCAATACACAATCAACAAGAAGAGAAGAATAAAAAAAAAATCATGCGGAGGGTGGGTTAACCCAACACACGTAACAACAATAATAATAAATGCATTCTGTTCCCAAACTCTAGAACGACATCGTTTGTTTGTTACACAAACTCACCCACCCAAAATTGAGTCTGTCTTAATGGAACATTACAAAGGGGTGGCTGTCACATTAAACCATCTACTTGCTCTGCTCCTCTTGCCCTACACACAGCATTGTGGCAAGTTGTTTTTATAAAAATGTATGTGTTTCTATCATGAAATGGAAACCTGAAATAAAAATTTCATTTTCTATGCAACCGAATTAAAACTGAGGAATTGTGTTACAAATACAATCATAAACAACAAGTCGATGAAGATTGAAAAAATGGAATAACATTAAAAAATATACAACAGCAACTAAAATAGAAGGAAGAAGTATTAAGCAACATAAATAAACTCGTAAACTCTCAAAGAGACAGAGCAAAAACCATTTCTACAGAAGTAAGTATGTGTACGCACACATATGCTCTTGCATATGTATATGTAATATGGAGACGTCATTGAAGGGCTAAAGAGGCCTTCCAAAAATACCAACAGCTTAATGAAGGGCCGTGAGGCAGTATTTCTTTTATCCAGCCTAGTAACAACTTCCCTTTGTAACCAGAATTTAACTTTTTTTCTATTAGGAATGAAATATGTCAAAATCGTGTGTAAATATTCAAAAGGCAACATCCAAAAGACATAGCCCGCCTTTTTCTTTTGTAATCCTCTTCCATGTCAGCCTGGATGAAAACAATATTTAGAAATCGCTGTCTAACTGCTGCACCACGAAATCGAACCATTTCATTTCAGGATGAGGGACACCGCATTTAAGATCTAATTAAAAGTTGCGCTAAAAGGATCTTGCATTTTAAGAACAAAAATAATATTGGTCTTTCCATCTACTTATTGGTGGCTAGATAGCCCATACTGTCCTTGATTCTATGTGGACTTAAAAAAAATATGGAGATGATTTTACATGTGTAATTGTCATTTCTCAAACCCATAAGTCCTTTAAGAAGTAAATTTTTTATCACATTGTTTCTGAAATAATGCCAAGATTTTACAGGCTGTATTCCAGGCTCTTGCAACAGCTATGGATAGATTATATGCAGAGCTTTATTTCTCATGGCTAAACATTAAACAATATTTATGAAAAATAGTCATTCTGTTCTAAACTCGCCATCTCGTCTCACCATTTTTAAATTATATATTGATTATGTTTTGATATCATTTTGTAATTGCTCTGGAAAGCAAAAAGTCCTTTCGGCCAGGAAGCTTAGAATAAGTGCCATATCCTATAGATAAGAAGGCCTGCCTGGAGGCCCATTAAGTGACCGGCTTGTGATTTTTTCCCAACGCTCAAAACATTTATTTACAACTACAAATATGAAGTTCATATGTACGAGTATATACGAAAATGTTTACAATAAACAAGTATATCCTTAATAATGGTCGTCCAATGTGGTTCATTATACCAAGTGTACGTACGACCAGAGTTCCACATAAGTATTTGTATTCTTATAATATTCGTACTCATGTGCTGCAGTGTCAGTATGCGAAACGCCATGGAGACCCCCTTTTCGAATATAAGGCAGAAGAAAATTGACGCAAAATTACAAAGCTTTAGCTGAAGCATTATTGTGTCTCGTAGTTTTTTACGTGTAAAGTTTACTCACTATAAGTTTATATGGGTGTTTTTGCATGAGTGTGTATTCTTAAAGCCATACTCTATTAAACATTTTTAGTTGTTTTCTTATTTCACGTAAAGTAATTCGCACTTATTTGTAGGGTTGCCATATTCATTAATTTAAGGCAAATACCGGGTAGTTTTCTCTGCTAAAACAGAAACGAAATTTTAATATCATGTTTAAAGTTCTAGTTCCAGGAGTGAGTGTGGTAAGCTTAACCTCATAGAAAATTATGATGTAAGTATTTATACTAATTTTGAATTAGGATTCGTCATCTTGTCTGACGATATAATTAATTCATATCGTTTCCTTCGACGGAAGCAGTGTATTTTAGATTAAAATACATAGCATTTACAAAGCAAGAAGTTTAGGGAAGAGCTATCGATTTTCTGATATTACCTTATTTTGGATCCATGTAGTTGTTCGGCAATGAACAGGGAAATGAGCTCTTCAGATTGTGATCATCTTTGAATATTTCCAATAGGGTGTCAGTGGCAATTGCACTTGGGACTATAAGAGAATGTATCTTCAAGCACTTCCTGCAAAAGGCTGATGGAAGATGGCATAATCTCGGTACGTGCAGGGTTTCCAAGCCATAAAAAATAACTAACCGACAGGCTTATAACACTGCACATATATATGAAATATTAGTCAAGGACCTCTTCTTTGGGTAGCTGTGTTCATAAATAAGCTGTTATTTTTAACTAACATCCCATTCACGATGGCCTCTTGATAGTTTGGAGACTTTTTTTTAGTTTTTAATATGAGGGCAGCTTGACAGTTCGTGTCGTTTTGGATATAAGAAATTTTTTCGAAAAAAGGTTACATTTCTTAACATAATCTTGTTTAAGTTCGATATGTATTTCTAGTTATTATATTTCCTCACAAATAATAAGATTTCTTAAAACCTTCGAAATGGACTTTTGTTTCAATGCCGACCTCTTCCTTGGGTCCTCGTCTCCAGCTCCTCTTAAGGAGCTGTACGTTTAAGTGGTTCGTAGCTCAATACCTGGATTTTTTCCACCACGACTACTTATGGGTACAACAGTACGTTGTCTTCATAGAACAGTATCTTCAAATGATGTCGTTTTTGCTTAAAGTCAATTTTGAATCTGTCCGAAAGGCTCGAATAATATTTACAGTTGAATATTTCTATGCAATGCAATTGATGTGAGTGATACCGCGTGTATCGGAAAAAAACGAAGGTCATTAATCACTTCACTCATTATGCAGACAATTTTTTCACAACTTGCAATACATAATGTACCCACTCGTTGGAGGTTCCTATAGCTTCAATAACCTCAGGCACTTTCCATCTCTGATCGTCCATTATCACTCCATTGACTTGGTCGGCTATTTCTGACGTGGCGCCATCTTTTGGGCAACCTGAATATTTGGCATTATTTGTGCTGGTACGATCATAATGACATACTTTTTAATTAATTACATTGATGGTGTTGTTTTCGGAGATGGTTTTTATGCAAAAATAATGTTTGATCAATACAGGAAATTCACTTTCTTTTTCTAAGAGACACATATTGTTGAAAATTTCACTGTAATAGCAATAGATAAAACCTAACAGTCGTAGAGTTGCACTGAAATTGGTAAAAAAAAACAAGTCAGTGAATTGTCAAACTGCCCTCGTATTGCATCTTTTAGAAATGTTTTTTATTACCACTAACAAGAGATGTTGACAGCAGATTTTTTCATTTGTCAATTCAAACTATATCAAATGTTTCTGTGCATTTGCTTTAAATTTAAAAGCAAAAACTGTAAAGAGAATCTTCCCTGCTACTCCGCTTATAAAAGGGTCTTCCGTTTTCTACATCACTTGGCAACTCTGTTCACTAGTTATTTCGCGTATTACATTAGGGAATAATTACATTTTGAATGTGTGCATGCGAAATTAAATACTGCAAATTTAAGTTTTATACACGTATAGTTTGGATTATTTTGTTCTTCTAATTTTTTTTGGGGGTTGGAATGCCAACGCTTTATGTTACTGCTATTCTTGCACGTGCCACAACGTTGTACAACATTGGGAATAAAAAACATGTTCACAAACGAAAAACAACATTGAAATGACAATAATAAAAATCATATAAAAATAAGTTAATTGTGGACCTAAACTTTTCTGGGTGTGTTTGTATGCAAGGGCTTCTGACATCAGTATTGAAATTTAGGTTTCGTATTGTTTTTTTTGTTTGTTTGCTTATTTTCAATTTCAATATTAGAGTAAATTGTTCTAATACTAAATGCAGAAATGCAGCTGTTTTAGGGATTAAAGTGAGGTTACCACCAGTCGGCTAGAAAATATATGTGAGTTGAATTTTTTGGAGAATGAAACAACATTTTGTGGCCTTTCTTTTCTAAAAATATAACATGTAGCATTTTTTTGCCTTTTCAAAAAGCAAATGAGTTTCGCAGTTTTTAATCAGCGCAAATTTATTAAGGAAGAGCATGCAATCTTGGAGGGAGTTAAATTTCTTTAAAATACAGATTTCTCTAAATAAAATGTTAATTTTTTTTTTGAAAAGAAATTGCCATTACCTTTTATATATTTTTCATTTTCTTGCCAAGCAAATATAGGGCGAGAAACCATTTTGCCTCGTCTGTGTCCTATAAGCTGTTACTTTAAAAACGTACGATCACACCATCAGGTGAGATGTCCATTCCCTCAGATCGCTAGTGCAGAATGTACAATGTTGCATGATCTGTTTTGAATGTAGCACCATCCCATTGAAACCAAATATCGTTGATGTCCATATCAACCAATTCAGGTCCAAAGAAGTTGGTAATCATCGGCTGGATGGCTGACAACATTGCATGATCTGTTTTGAATGTAGCGCCATCCCATTGAAAACAAATATCGTTGATGTCCATATACACCAATTCAGGTCCAAAGAAGTTGGTAATCATCGGCTGGATGGCTGGCTGGCTGACAATATTCTCAAAGAAAATGTCCACATCTTATTTTGATAAGTATCACCCAAAAATTTATAATTTTGAGTGTTGATGTTAGCATTCATCCAGAAATGGAGGACGATTGCGGCGACCATAAAATGGGGGAATCGTGCGGAAGGTTGTCCGAACAGAAAACGGATTTTGATAAAACAATTCTATCATTTGCTCGTGGTGTTGAAAGCTATATCCATTTGTGGTGGTTTGGCAAAACAAATTTAATAAATATCAACTGACAAAGCTCGGAGGTCTCCATTGGAAGATCCTTTATATTCTGTGAATTTTTTTCTCTTCTCGCTAAAAAGCAACAAAGGAGTCGCTCATGGTTTTTATTCGCTATATTCAATTTCGTTTAAATATATTGCAATTCTCTAGTTAAAATAAATAATTTCATTATATTTATATAGTGGCCTGATAGACAAGTGTTTAGAGAACTAAATTGTGTTGAAGTTACTCTAAGACGGGCAAGTTATAAAATAATAAAATTATTACGAGTTCTTCTTAAAAATTTGCATCCTTCCGACATGGAAAAATTTGTAATTCAATTCAATAAATTTTGAGTTTAAGTTGTCAAGAGCATTTTAAAAAAGTAAAATTACGTATTGTTGAATATTCCAAGAATTCAGGCAAAACTTCCTTTTTCTGGTGACTAAATTCGGCAAAATTGATTACGGAATTTAAGAAAAGTATATTATTTTAGAGCCAACAAAAATCTTATTCGCCTCTGCTGGTATTTTCCTTTAAGGCTAATAGTGACGAAATTTCATAAATTTGACTTAAAATGTCGTTCTCATATATCGGGTGGTCCAAATATAAGTATGTCATATTGACACTGGTAGGTTTTTTCTGTTCGAAATATTGACTATTGACAGTATTATGCATTTGCGGACTTGCGCTTGAAAAACTTTGGAAAATGTTGCAAACTTATATTCAAAGCGAATGCTGTCTTGTATCGTTTATTAAAAAGAAGTTTGGCTCGCGAATGCTTTATGCAAATTTGTACATAAAGTTCGTTAGATTGCCGTAATAGTGGCCAACACTCATGGTTCCCGTAGACGTAGAAGGTGCGTACCGACGAAAATGTTGCCCAATCCAATCAAATAATGTCGACTCTCTGTCGATCTGAAAGAATCGACATTTCATGCAACAGCATGATGACAATCCCGGACTATTCGCTGATTGACTCAGAAATTGAACACAAGCGACCATTCTTTTCGTTACGGCTTCGATCAAATTCAGCGGAAGAATCATATTGTTTGACAAGGCGCATTTTCATACCAGCGTTTATGTCAACAAACAAAATTGCCTCATTTGGGAATCGAAAAACACGCATGTCATTGTCGGGAGGCCAATGCATTTACGGAGTATGACAGTTTGATGTAGATGATGGTGACATCATTAAACCTTTTTTTCAAAAATTCTACCGGAAACGACATTTCAGTCAACGGCGAGCGCTACAGATTTAAAATAACAGATGTTTTTTTTTGAGCAACAATTCAAAATGCCGTTAAACGAGTGGCCATTTGAGTGATAAAATTTTTTCAAGTTAATTTCATCAATTTTACGCTTTGAAATAATTTTTTATGACATTTATAACAAAATGGCAGCCAGTTCAAGTTATGACATTACTTTTGCGCCAACTTGTACATGAAGACACTTCCGGATCGGTGAATAAGCAACAGCAGAAAGGAGTACAGCCTTGAAGTCAATAAAAACAATTATTATTTGTTTATTAAAAAATTTTTGTGATTTGATTTTGAATGCAATAATGGAAGCATGAACTTTATCAAAATAGAAAAACAACAATGTTGTTAGTTGCTGAATTATTTAACGCATATAGATTTATTTTTACTTATAGTAACGTGATTCTATTAACTTTAATTACTTCATATCTTCCAATTTATATTCTTAACGAAACAAACATCTTCATTATCAGCAAAACCTTTTATTTTCTGACTTGTCTAAAACAACTACAAAAATAACATCAAAATCGATCCTTAATATATAAATTTCTTTACAAAGGAAAAGTTGTTTGTTTGTTTTTCCATATACATCTCAATAATATTTATCATTTGGAATGTTAACCAAAGTTCAATAAACTTTGGAAGGAAAAACTTCGAAATCTACCAAATTTCTAACCAATAAACATACGCACACTTCTTTACTTCTTCATAAACACTTGGAGAATTTGATATGGCATGTGAAAGACACATTAGATTGGAATGAAATTGTTGTCAATGAGAAGAAAAAAAACTCTAAAAAGGAAATAAAAAAGAAAAACATTTTATAAACTAAAATAGGACTATAAAAATCCATGGAAAGTAACACTGCCCCAGCAAAGATATGTACATATTTTCACCAACGAATGATTTTAGCTCAAGTGTTTGGGATGCAAAGATGTTTAAAAAATATACAAATTTGTTAAAATATCCCTTAAATGAATACAAACACACACATTCACACACACACACCTACTGACACTCAAGTTTACACACATGAACGTTGTGAAAAATGCTAGAAATAAAATGCTTTTAGCTGCCCAGCAAACATTTTTATTCCCATTTGATTTAGAGGTTTGAGAATATGTATGTAGTATGCTATAGCTATATGTAATGGGTTTTCCAATACCATCATTTTTCAATAGCTTTGAAAAATGATGGCGGCTAGATACAGTGTTGCAAAATTTGTTAAAGTGGTTGTCATTTCTTCACTCTTATCCTGTTTTTTTGCTTCGTTAGGCAATTCAGAAACGCTCCAGAAAGCCTAACGCATTTTGCCTACAACATAGATAAATAAGCTTTTGTGCCCGTTATAAGACCGCCAATGCAGAATTGGTTTTGGGAAGCGAAGTCGGTCTTGGACACTTTTTTCCATTACACCTCTTGGGAGCATTTGGCTTCCACAAAGCATCTTCATATTTTACGAGCTGTTGCAGTTGTTTTTGCATTGTTATTTTAGCTTACAACAGTTTCGTTTATCGGTTGTTGTCCCAGCTAAGATGAAGATTGGTCTGCTGTAGCAGGTCTAGGGTAATGTCGTTGCCTAAAAGCATCAAACATATCATTGAGGAAAAGTCCTTGCGTCGAACGAAGGCCTTCAATACAGAAATACTTTAAAGAGAGAAGCCGTTCTGGGACATATTACTTACTGTATGAATTTGAAATAATTCCCAAATAAAATGAAATCATTTCTAAATTTTTTTCCCGATGAAAAATATCTTAAAAAATATTCTTTTTGTTGCTATATTTAATTTTATGTATGAAAGTAAAACATCTGTGGCAATAAGGACATGAGTTAAAAGCATTAGTACTATTTGCTACTTCAAAAGGATACCGCCAGCGAAATTTCATTCATTTCCCCCAATTTTTTTTTGTTGGAAATTGCAGTTTAATGAATTTTTGCTCATCTTTTAATTTGTAACATTAACCCACAAAATCGTCTATGATACTAGAACTTTGTGAATGCATAATAGTGTATTCATATTAGAAGGAGTTACAGAACAAATTCGTTGTTAAAAATCAACTTCAATATTTAAATATCCCCTTCCTGCAAAACTATAAAATCAGCCTTAAGTTTTTATTCCTTATTCGCACAAAAGAAAATGAAATTATTAAAAAAAATATGTCCAGAAAATTGGAAGCTATTCCGTAATGAAATAATTCCTAAAATGTAAGAAAACTCTTGGGAGCTGTTTAATTTTTATTTGGTAAATTTTGATTTCTGTTCCAAATAACAATCCAAAAACTTGTAAAAAATTCTTGATTTCATTTGGAAATCTAATTGTTTACTAAAACAAAAAGTTTCTTAAATTATATATCTATGTTCTCATCGATCCTATAAAGAGCATAGGGCCTCATTTATGTTGTGTGAGATTTCGTTAATCATTCTACCTCGGCTAAACAAATGATTAGTCTACTGCATCCTACTCTAATGATGGGGCTGCCATCTAAGCCAACAGTCTGGCTTAGTTTAAAACACATTTATATTGCGAACCGCTTGGTATAAGAACAGCCGCCCCAACTAGCAGAATATACGCTGCAGACGCCTCTCACAATTCGCCAATGTTTGACGGATGTTAAGAACATCGCCCAGGCCCCACAACGTGGAGGTTTGTGATTTGACTTGAATTGTAATTGATAAGGATCACCCTGGATTCACCAAGTAGAATCAATCATAAGTTTCGCCTTATCATTGTACCCTGGCTTCTTAAATTGTTTACTAAAAAATGGAAATAAAATTTCAGATTTATCCATGCCATTCATTATATTTGTAACGATCTGTTTGATATTCCTTATTTCTTATTGAAGGTGAATGGATTTATGTGAGTATAAAGCCCGATTTCGCAAGTATAATGAGTTGCCCAGTTTGTCTTTTAATGTAGTTCGGTACCGAATAAAATTTTTATTAAATCTAATGATTTGATATACAGGAAAAACCAGATTTTTAGAGACTCGATTACGATCGATTTCGGTATCGAATAGCGTAATTTGCCTGCAGGATGCTACAACTAGATTATAAATCAAATAGAACTGTCAAGAATCCACCAACATTGTTTACATTAGATCATTTCCTAGAATATTGTTTAAGATATAGATAAGATTTTTCTAGCTTTTAAAAACTTAAATCACTTAAATAACTCTCTCTCTCTCTCTCTAGTCAGAACAAATTTTGCTTGCTGGGTTCAAGTGCAACACGAACGACACTCACACATAGATGCGAGTGTTTCCGGCAACAAATATGATTAAAAAGCTACCCAATGGCATGTGCCGCTTACAATTTTTACTACAAAAGGGCTTGTAGTAAAAATTGAAGTTGTTATAACAGACGTAATCCCGTAAAAGGACAAACGTTTTTCGTTGTAGTAAGAAGTAGTAGTAGCACTCGTGGCTTTGAAGGAAATCCTTATATTTGCCAGGGATACCTACCCCACCAAATAAAATATTTCAAAATTTGTTGTTTGCTATTTTATGTTTGTATCCTTTTGTTATCCTCTCTCCTTTATAATATTTTGAAGTTCTTTAGACTTGTATTTATTATGTGTTTGAAAATAATAGAAAAAGCACTGAATATTTACAGTTATTGTGCGAGTATGTATTTCTATTTGGCTCATTTCGTTCTGTAAAAAAGAGCGAACGAGAGAGTGCAAAGGACTTTCACTGACGCCGGCAAAGGCTTTTGTTGTGCTGTTGCTTATTGTACAAATGCAACATAATAATAATGATGATGTTGCTGATAATTATGAGAATGTATGAATGTGTGAGTATGTATGTTTACATATATGTGCATGTATGAGTGTGAAATGTATTTAAAGTAAAAAAAGGGTGACTAATATATGAGTTTTACTACTACTAAACGATTGTCTGGCTAAAAGGACATCGCCGTCTCAAATGGGGGTTGAATTGTTGGTGTTAAAGAGTGTGTAATTGTATGGGTGTGCGTGTGTATGTATGTGAGTTTTGTCTGGTTGGAAGGTCGTTGATGTGTTAGTTGGTTTTGGCAGGATTTTTTCCCTTTTGGGTTGATTTTTTATTTGTTATTTTTCTAACTAAGGGTTCACTCACTTTCCGATATAAATTGCCAGACGGGATAGAATTCTAGTCATTCTTAACATAAACGTCGTATAGAGCACAACGAACGAGCACAAAATAAATAAATCTTTTTTTGTTTCTACAACGTTTTGTTAAAAATATATTTTTGTTAAGTTTTAGTTTTCCTTACTTTCCCAAACTCCTCGATGTCATCAACATAACACTTACCAACTTCATTAAATCCTTGCAATATTAAAACTTAATTACTTACACAATTTCTGCGTTTGTTTAATTTGTTTTTTTTAACTGTGTAAAAAAGAAAATAAAAAACAACAAAAGGTGTTTAAAAAATTTGTGTTTGTTTTTAACAAGAATATTAATTGAAATCGAAACAGCCGGTGAAAAGTGCAAAAATATTTTAAGACTATGGCTGCTGCTACCCAACACAATTTACAAGTGCTAAATAGTTCCACATATGC
This sequence comes from Germaria angustata, assembly GCA_963681545.1. Classification (NCBI taxonomy): domain Eukaryota; kingdom Metazoa; phylum Arthropoda; class Insecta; order Diptera; family Tachinidae; genus Germaria; species Germaria angustata. The sequence goes on from OY813000.1 coordinate 24,874,283, forward strand.
CCATTCCATTGGAGGCATGCCCCATGGCTTGGGTTTACTAACAACAGTAGCCTCCCTGCCACCCAAATACCGCAGTCGTTATTTAAATATAAAAACAAAATGTGAAATACCTCTGGACTTATCTAGAAAGTCTATGTCGCCTCAGCTCGAATCTGAAGTGCCCATGGCAGCCAATTTCACCGAAGTCTATACCGAACCGTGCAGTGACACAGCTTCCCAGGGAAGTGAAGAAATCATTGATGAACTAGTCAAACAGTGTCAAATAATCCGAGATAACAAAACTTCAATAACTCCGGCCACCACAACCACTACAGCCTCCATAACAATAACCAAATTACAGCAGCCACAACAAAAACAACAGCAAACAATAAAACATATTAAGCCCATGACGCCACCCTTGACGCCCACTAAGAAAAGAAAATTTTCCGAAACTAGTTTAGAAGGCGAAACAGACCTAAAAGAGAGTCAAAGTAAAGTTCTGAAAGAGCAAAACAATAAAGTCCAAGAGCCTTTGGTACAAAACACTCCTGTTAAGCCCATAAAAACGTTAGAAACAGCACCCAAAACAAGCAAAAATCAGCCTTCGTCAACTGGCGGCACCACCAAAACCAACCGCAGCAATAAAGCCACAAGAAAATTGAAATTTGATGAGGAAACCTCTTCACCGGTATCGGGTACCATCATACGACCTCTTGAGGACATAACAGATGGCACCGTCCAATACAGCAACGGCGACATTGATCCCAAATACAACATAGTGGAAATCACCGAGGAGACCAAGGCCGAATTGGCTGCCATAAAAAATGTCATTGGCGATTATGTATGTAAATTGTGTCGCATCAAGTTCGAAGATGCATTCGGTCTGGCGCAACATCGTTGTGCCTGCATAGTGCTGCTAGAATATCGCTGTCCCGAATGTGGCAAACAGTTCAACTGTCCCGCCAATTTGGCTTCACATCGTCGTTGGCACAAGCCCCGCAAAGATGGCTCAGCCGCAAGTGTAGCCACCGCTGCATTACAAAATAAAAAGGAAAGTAAAGAGCAAAAATCTAATAAAAAATTAGAAAATACTGAAACAATTTACAGTTGTCAGGAGTGTGGCAAAAAATTCAAGCGTCAAGCTTATCTCAAAAAACATCAATTGACTCATCAACAAAAAGTGTCCCCAGCAAACCAGGAGAAGTCCCCTAAGCCAGCAGATGAAATCCAAAATTCTTCACCTACTTCTTCCAATTCATCGGAAACAAGCTCCCCCATACAACAGCAAGTACCAGCAATAGTACAAAACACCGCCATCGCAGCAAATCCAGCATATACAAAGAGGATCCCACACACTTATGATGATCATGATGAAACCATGTCCGACTACAGCTCCGCATCATCCTCTCAAGGCTACGGACGTTTGCAAATAATCGAAACCGGCTTAACCGAAGAGGAGAATATAGCAGCGGCCGCCCTAACCAATCTACGCAATTGTGCCTCTGTTATACAACACACCACTTTGGCTCACTAGCCGTGAAGTGTCACCAAGGGACGAGGTAAAACTAATTTATTGTTCGAAAAAAAAGAAGGGGTGTTGGCAATAGCAGGTGAATTTCAAATGTACAAATTGTATATATTTATCTACATTTAATAATACTTTAGGGTTGTTTTAGTACCATCGTTTTCATTTGGTTTTGGTTTTACCATAGTTTTTGTATTTCAATTCAGCCAACAATGAGAATTCGAACTACAGCTAAATTTAGAATACCAAAGAATATTCTATTAATTTCTTTCAACTGATTAAATATTATGATTAGAATTTAAAATTAAATAATTTGGAATTAAGATTTTCTTTTTTTCAAATCAACTTGTTCTAGAAAGATTTTCATTGATATTTTTTAAATATTTTTTTTTGTTTTTTTTATAGAAGATTTTTATTATTTGTTAAAAATATTTTCAAGTAAGATTTTTAAGTATTTGTTTTTATTTCTATTTTTATTTTTGTTTTGATTTTTTTTCTTTGCTGACTATATTGTAACGTTGATTCCTACAGCATGAACAAAAATCTAAGCAAATTCAAAACAACGATTTAATTAGGCGATTACTTTTTCAATTCAAAAATAAATTTTAACATTTGATTGGCCTGAGATATTTGTAATTTTCTTGTAGTTGTATTTAAACTGATTAAAAATTAAAATTAGAGTCATAAGTTTTTAGGAAATGAAAACTTTGTCTTAACGATAAAATCTCCACAGAAAATTCTGAAACTCTAGTTTTTCAATAGAAAATTTCCGTACAAATTTCTTCAATCATAAATTCCCCATGAGCTTGAATAATAAACTTTCTATGGCATATTTTTGTTAAGTTATAAATTTTCCATAGAAGCTTTTCGTAATGACAAATTTGTCAAAAAAATTTTCTGGAGAAAATTATTATCCATAATGAATTTTTAATAGAAGTTTTTGATTAATGAAAAAGTGAAACTATAAAACGAGCAAATTTTTTTTGGAAAAAGAGGCGATCACTAATTTTTTCAAGGCAAAAGTTTTTCTAACAGCTTTCGGGCTTTTTTAAAGATTTAGTGGAGTATAGACGATTTAATTTTTTTCCCCGATTTTTTTCGAGTTTTTATCATATTCGCGATAAGAAAATTTTGTCGAGCTTATGACATTATCATTTGAATTATCATTTGATTTATTACTCAAACTTTATTTTTTTTTGTAAAAATACTCCAGCAAGAAGAATGATGCCTTCAAATACGTCCTGTATATTTAAAAATATATTTTTGTAAGAAAGTGTAAAATTTTAATTTTTAACCGAATTTAAATAATTTCTTTTGTTTAACAATAGCACTGTTCACTTATGTTCCCAGTAAGAATTCGTAACGAGAGAGTAATGCAAAAACTTAAAAAAATACTCTCCCAAATTCAAATACGCTTCACTAGTAACAATTTGTATTTTAAGTGCTTTACCGGCTTGAATCAGCTGTTTTAAACATAATTTTCGTGTGTTGTTGTTCCTATATTTAATGAAAATAATGTTTTTCATTTTTACAAAATATTATGCATCATCTATAATTCCTTTCTTTAAGGAAGCACCTATTGTCCCCAGGGTAAAATATTCTACACAATTTTATTCCAACACGTTGGCGCAGGCCATTAATTGTCTGGGATATTGAATGCATAACGTTTCCTATGATATAACATTTCCCGTTTTTAAGAATATTTATTTTTTTAAATAGATTTACTTTTCTTTTTAAAAATTGACAAATGCTTAAAATTTCTTCAATATTATGAAATTTCTTACAAACGATTTTTTTTAACACAAAGCATCTGTTCAAATAATTCTCAAAAGTAAAAATTTTACTAGTAAAAATTTTATAGAGCTTTTTTGGCTCCCAATTTCTTGCGCTATTCTTGCACACTCTCGTTAAAAAAATTTTGAGTACGTGAACATTTTCCAGTAACAACTAGTAACAATTATTACAATCTTTTAGTAAACGAACAGCCTCGTACAGTTCAACGAAAATATGGTACAGTAAACTTTATATTTTTAATTGAAAAAATTCAATGAGGGATTCTCATTTAAAAATCTTATAACAAACACCGATTATAGGGAATTTCCGTTAAGAATGAACAACTTTTCCGTTACTAACATTTTGTAAAAATATTTCATAGAATTTTCCAATGAAAAAAACTGGGAGTCATTCTCAAAGAACAACATTTTCATTACTTCTAAAAATCGAATAGGAAGACTAAAAATAAAAAATAAATGCGCTATTGGATTTTTGAAAGCAAATTAAATTTCTTTCCTTGAGATTTACTTCTGTTTTTACCCTTGAATAGTGTGTATTTTCCGCTTCGTGCGCTTTCTAGCGAATTTTCCAATGCTCTTTCGAAAGTATTTCAAGTGTAAGGGTCATAAAGTTGGGCACAAGTAGCGTTTATGTTCTAGTCTAATAGGGCTACGTCATATTCGTTTGTCAAATATTTCTTCGACAAAATTATTTGAGTCTATTCGTCATTATGAAATTTCAAACCAAATAAGACATGAATCAGCTGTCAGCTGTGAAATCGATTGTTAAGCGATTGCCAACGCAAGGACGACGTAAGGCTCCTTTAGTTTTCGGAATGTTAGCCTGCTCATCGACATTTTTTGGTACAACTTCGATGTAGTTTCAAATATAAGTCAAATTTTTTTATATCTACTTTTGTGTATAAAGAAGATATTGATGAACACTTTCTTTTCAGTAACTTGAAAATTTAATTTGTATACCATAGAACTTTGCACTACAATTGGTACAACCGTGCAACAAGTCCCAAAGACTTACAAAATCTTTTTCTTTTATTGAATTTCGTGTTGTGTAAAATAATTTTTTATTCAAAGGACTTTCAGGAAGTCCTCGTTAGTTAGATTAGTGTTTTATAATAAATTAGACTGTAATTAGATTTAAATAGGTGATAGGTATTAGAACATTAATGAGTGTAAGCTCTAGTCATTAGTTTTAGGCAAATAGGGAACAAAGAAAGCTCAAGGAATTACAAAAATACACCCATCCTCTTCCTTACAAGGAAGACAAAATCATGTAAACCGAAAAGTTATTTTTTATATTGAAAAACTACGTAAAATAAAGATAAGCATAATATTATTGAATAATAAACTTAAAATATGCATATAAACAGTGATAAAATTCGGTCAGTTGCTTAAAATCAATCAATTTCATAGACACATAACATTTTGCTTGACACATTAAAAGGTTAATTGCCATATTGTATATTTTTTAAAATCAAAATTTTTCATTTTAATCACCGTGTAAGACCGAAAACGTGTAAAACGAGGTATAGGTGTATTTGTTTTGATTCTAGAAATCACATATTTAATGGCAATTTTTTATTTTCTAAATTCAAACCATCTGGAAAGTGTCTTCTAATTTGGGAGAAACATTTAATTATTAAAGTTTTGTACTTTTTATATTTTAGCCTTACTTATGACAAATTTTGGCATCATACGAGTATTTTTGAAAATATATTTAGGGGTCTAAAGTGTTGTCAAGGTTTTGCCAATAAATTCTTAAGCATATTCATAATAACGATTGTTTATTATTTTTTTTAAATATGAAATCAATTTTTAAAATATGAAATATGTAAACCAACTTCAAATATTTGTGGCATTATCAAGTTTCACAATTTAGTTTTCAAAAGTTATCAGATCGACTAAAAATTGTTGTGAAGAAACTTCGTGATTGCGAGCTACTGACTCAAATTGATACTCCAATAATACGTGTATTGAATTTAACAACTTTTTGTTATTAAGAAGGCTGGTTACGACTACTGTTTTGAAACTTTTAAACGAATCTCGGGGTCGCATAATATAAAAATATTTTAATATCTATCATAAAATCATTAAATAATGAAATCATAGTCATATTAATTCTTTTAGTTCATACTTCAAATCTAGTCACTACTGTCAAAGGTTATAATTCGCAAAGCCTTTTTATATTATACTTTAAAAATTTATAATAAAAAAAAAAAAACTCAAAAGGATAAGTAATTGTATTTAGAATCTAGTTAATCATACTTCTAGTCATTCCTTTAGCTGTCAAGGATGAAATTTTTAATTAGTTTAAAAGAAATGAATAATAACTTCAACAATTTATTGTTCAAATCTCAGTTAAATTCTCTAGTCATTTATATTTTAGTCATTTATCTTGTAATGAACCAAAGAAAGATGAGTGAAAGCTCTAGTCATTAGTTTGTAGATAGAAAGTTAAGCGAATTTGCCATTCAATTAAATCTTTTCAATAAGGAAAAGTTGTATATTAAAAGAAGAGCATTTATTCTAGTCATTAGGTTTAATTTAACATATTGCACTGAAAATTTTTTCTTAACAAATAAAGGGTGGTGCAACTAAAACGCACAATCTTAATTGTAAATAAAACAAAAAAAGAAGGATCCATGACAATTATGTGTAAAAAAAATATCGGCCAAATGCTTGCCACGGCTTCGGTGGCATACCTGTATCCGATGGTTCATATTTTCAATGAACTTGAGACATAATTGAGGTTCAATGTCGTTAATGTGCCGAATTATCACATCCTTTAGCTTATGAATTATTCTTGGCTTATTGACGTACACTTTTTCTTATAAATATCCCAAAATAAAGAAGTCCAACGGTGTCAAATCATATGATCATATGATAACACGGCCATTAAATTTATAGCGCAAAAGAGCCATTGTTTTGGCAGGTGCCACCATCCTATTATCCTATTACTATATTGTCCAGGTCCATATCCTTAATTTCTGGCCACAAGAAGTCCATTATAATCTCGCAACAGCGAACCGCATTCACAGTAACTGCTTGGCCGACCTCATTTTCGAAGAAGTACAGCCCGATGACGCAGACAGCCCAAAAACTCTAACAAACAGTCACTCTTTGTGGATGCGATTTTCAACAATCACTCGTAGATTCTCATTTGTCCAAATTCTAGTTTCTTTATTCGAAATTCGCATCAGTGATGCTCGTGAGATGTTCATTGGTTGGGCACGACGACGAGTCGAGTTTGACGGCTGTTTTGCCACACTATCGCGAACAACAGCAATGTTCTCCGGAGAACGAACTGGTCGAGCATGCACAGGTGTTTTCACATTTCCCACACATCTGGTTTGCTGAAATTTGCATACAATTCTCTCGATTGTAGGCACATTTGGTCGATTATGCTGACCAAAAAATCACGAAGTGCACGAGATGCATTTTAATTTGAAAACCCATTTTCGTAAGTGGTTTCAACCATCTTAACGCGCTGCTCAATGGGTAATGTAATGTAATGGGGTTTTGGCCCAGGATGGCCCTTTGCACTGCGACCATTGTTGATCTATTGTGCTTCCCCTGTCTCTAGCCGTCCAATACGTTCGCAAATAGGATCAGCTCCTTCAATGGGAGCATTAGCAGATCCTCTTCACTCAGCGTATATTCTTGTAGAGTCCTATGTCTTCTGTGGCACAATACCCCACAATTTGCTATCAAGTGTTAAATCGATGGTTAAATTTGTCAACCGCTGAAACAAAGAAATGGCAAATTGAGTTGCACAAAAAACTTGACGTTAAGGTGTGACTCACAATTAACATCCTGCATTATGGTTGGACCACTCCTATGATTTCACAGCAGAATATAGAAACATTGTTTTTGTAAGTCGTTTAGTGTTCGTATATATTCCATACTTTTTCCTACTTTTAGATGGCGATGCTGCTCATGCAAATCATTTTGTGGAAAAGGACAAGAGAATTCATTTGATTCCAACATTTGATTTCTCTTATGAGCATTAGTTTCACATCATATTAAGTATTATTTAATTACCCAAGTCACAGAACGAAGGCATTTGGCAAATATTTTTTCTGTCTTAAGCCTTTGTTTTATATTTAAGTCAAATAGTTTTTGTTTGATTTCTAATCCTTAAGTAAATTATCCTTTTAATTAACTATATTAAGAACTTGAAAGCACTCCTATGTTTAATTTATATAAATTAAAGCACTATGTTTGATAGTGATGTAGTACTGCAGTGTGACACAATTACTGTGCAAAGAGTTCCAAAAGTTGTGGTCCGCTACTGGCTGCCAAGCTTTACGAACTCGATCAGGAATTTTATTGGGTGTCAGATGAATTGTTTATTTTTGTTGAGTTTTAATATTAAGTTATACACGTATTTCGTTTTATGTTTCTTTAAATAACTATAAGCTCTAAAGTCTTTTGGACTGGTTTGCAAAAATACCTAGATTCTTGGGTGGGGGGTCCAGCAGTCTATATATACTGTTTGTTTTTTATATTTATATATAAAAGAAAATTTCGTTGAATTATTTGGGCTGAAAAATTAATAAGAAATTCTAATCTCCTTCTAATCCCCCCTCCCAAATTAAGTGTTTGAGGGACATTTTCTTGTAAATTTATAATTTTATACATTTATTTTTTAACAAAGGGAAAAACTTCAAATCTAATAACTTCGGGAATTTAATACTCGCTTTAAGCAAAATAAAATTTAAATAAAAAAATGTTAAGGAACAAGTTGATTTAAGAGCTCCCAGCTAAATTTGAAACTTATTTAATATTTTTACAGATTGTATATATATACTTTTAGTTTTATTATATAACTTAAAAAACATAATTAATTTGGAAATATTCTTAACTTTGAGTATAATTATCTCAAAATAACCATCAGCTTCTTGGAAGATCTCAAACTAGATTTAAAAATAAGCAAATTCTGTTCTTGGAAAATTTTCAATGCTTTTGATTAACTTTATTAAAAGAAAATTCTCGTATTTATATTCAGGCAAAATTTGTGCAGTATTAGTGTTTTAAGTTTAAAAATTTATAATTTTATTTTAACAAAAATTTGCAATTGCAAAACGAGTGTGAACTCTAGTCAACCATAATATTAGGACCAGATTTAAAGGACTAAAAAAAATTTTCTTATATTTTCACAGCCATTCAATCAGGTCTTATTTTAAGAAACCTTAATACTTAAGTTCTTATAAATTATTTGTAATAATTAAGTTTTGTAGTTTAAAGACGATAATAAAATGAGCAATCAGCTAATTGAAACCACACTACCAATAATTTTTAAGGAAGAAAAATTATAACTCAAAAAATAAACTGAACCTTAATAAAGAAACTAGTACAAAAATTTAAAAAAGTTCTAAGGTTAAATGTTTGAAATTATCAATTAATTAAATAAGCTAAAAATATATATTTTTTATATGAAAAAAAAAAAAACAAATAAACTAAAACAAACAACAAAATCGAACTGCGGTTGTGTACTTAAATCTATATTTAAATACAAAAAATTATTCATTTAAAAAAGCAATTTAAATATCACAACATGTTTTATTGTTCCTTAAAACAATAATCTTTTTTCAGATTTTTAAAAAATTAAATATCTGAATCAGTAATCATTCATATCTTGTAAATTATTTCTTTAATAAAAAAATTTAATACACAAACATATTTTAAATTTAATTAATATTTAAATTTAATTAATATTTACTCAGTATTGTCTAACATTTATATAAAAAAAACTGTGTATTCTTTAAGTTACACTTGTGATATTATTTTATAAAAAAAACCATAAATAATTAATAATATATTTTAAGCATTAAGTAGTACAGTCTATATTATTCACAAAAAACTTGTTCTAAGAATTTAAAAATAAAACACAACTCTGCAAAAAAATAATTAATTTTTGTACATTTATGAGTGAAAAATATTTAAACAATAATTTAAATATATTTTTATACCAACAAATAATATAAATAAATAAAAAGAGAAAACAGAACAGAAGGCATTTTTAATTCGAGACAACAAAATGATCTGATTCAAAGCGAATTCATATAAAGACAGCTGAGGTAATGAATTCGCTGATCATATGTTTTTCTAAATCAATGTTAATACATCAATAATTTAAAATCAATAAATTTTATTTGTTTTCTTTAAGCTTAATGTGTCTTCTTTTTTAATTTTAATAATCGATATTTCGGTAAAATATGTGCAACATTTTTGCCAGAAATGAAAACGCCTTTATATTTGCATGAATTTTTATAAAAAAAAAATTTTTTAAAGACATGCCAATGAGGAACTAAAGTTGGTGCTCGAAGATGTTTAAGAGAAATTAATCGATATGTTTAGCCAAAGGAGAAGGATAATAAATCAAATATCCTGAGCCAGAAGTCTTTCATTTTATAAGAAATAAATTTTTCACTTTCTTGTATGAGGCGAATTAACACTGCAATAAGTCTTTAATTCAATATAAAAGAACTTTTCCAGTTTAGACTTTTCTTATATAGTATTATAGTATTTCTCCAAAATTTTAAAACTTTAAAAGATTAGAATTAAAAAACAAATCTTTTTATACTTTGAATTGTTTGATGTCAACAGAATTGGTGATGAGGAGAAAAAAGGCAAATGACAGTCTTTCAAAGATAAATTATTTTATATCCTTTAGAGTTTTCAATAATTCAATAATTAATACTTATAGAAATCTTGGGCATTTATTCTACCAAATCCGTCTCCAAATTAAATTTTTAAAACCGTACGAAAAATAAAAAGTAAAAAGGGTATCCCGTATTGAAAATTTTACCTTTGTATATGTGTACTTAACTGCCACATTTTAATTTCTTCAGGACATCTTGGATTTTTTTCTTCTATTAAAAGCTGAGATGTTAAACACCGAATGGGAGTGTAAATAGAAATTTAAAAAAAATTTAAAAAAATAACACACCTTTTCTCTTATTTATAATAAAATAAACTTCCATTAATAGCTGAGACTTGTAGCTATTTGATTGTAGAGATATTTTAGATTAAAATTTATATATTAAAATATCCACTTAAAATAGATTGAATGTCCAATTTAATGTCTGAAGCGAAATTTCGCGTAACTATTTTTTATGAAGTTGTTTTCAATTTTTATAACCTAGATCACTTTCATATAAGCTTTGGTTATAGGCTTAAGTTTATGTTTTTTGTTTTTTTTTAATTTTTTCTACAATTTAGATATTTTACGAGCGCTGAATAATTTATTTCCCACATTAAATTCCGCCAACTGTAAAAGTTTACAAGAAAAAAGTAGAATAAAGTACATATAATTATAAATATATAATCAAAATATAGGTACTTGAACTACTTATTAAGGTACTTATTAAAAAAAGTGTTGCACATTTATTTCCTTAACAATAGAATCACCTCATTATTCAATAGTTGCTGCCCTCATGTTTTTCCCCCTATTGAATTATTATTTTGTCAAATAAACTTAATTTGTTTTCCAATGCGTGTAACACTGAGAAACCTAATTTCTTAACAATTACTTAAAGAATTGTGGCGGCCCTAAAGGTGTTTATACACACAAACACACAATTTTATTGAAAGAAGCCATCCAGCCATTTCTTCATCTATCCATTCCTGCAACACACAAACACACATACACGTACATACAGCGATTTTGCAAACAATTGAAGAAATTAAATCGTTTTTCAAAGAATGATGAAAATAATAATAACAACAGTAACAACAACACTAACAACCCTAATTACCTTATGAATGAGCAACAAACAACAGCAACAGCAACAACAACTAAGAACAAAAACACTTAAGAGCCAGCATACATTGGGCATAAAAGAAACCATGTCTAAGATGTATGAGTCGAGGAGAATAAACAAAGAAAATTCATCTCAACATGGGGTTGAAATGAGCTCTTAAGGTGTTTAAAGTAGGTTGGTCGGTTTAATAGTGGAGAATGATTGTTAAGATTCTAGATAGAAGTTATGTTGCAAAGAGGCACATGTAGGACTATGAAATTTATACAGGTACCGGTGATTATTATTTAATGACTGATTTGCATACGAGTACATTTTTTTTCTACTGTAATCACTCGATGTAAATTAGATGTTGCAACTAAAGGTGTGCGCGCTTGTGTATGCGCTCATAGTAATTTTCACCTAAAGTATGCAACGCCTAAATAATGGAGGACTTGCTGCTAAATATGCAATGGATCACTGAGATCATAGTTTAATAAATCACTGAAAAAAGTATTCGTGCTGAGCATATAGTCTAACTGCCACCAGCAGCGGCCGAGGCTGCTATTCCCCTAGGATTTAATATTCGTGATTTTGGAAATTATATTGCTAGTCTGCTGGCTGCCGCTGAGGCTGCTATTCCCCTATGATTTGATATTCGTGAGTTTGGAAATTATATTGCTGGCCTAAACTCAAAGAAAGCCATAAGTGATGATTAGAAACAAGATAGTCTTAGAGCTACCTGCTATGGCAAATTTCTTTTGTTTTAATTTCTAATGCCATTTTACGCCTTCAGCACTATCCAAAATAATGGAAAGTTTCGATGATTATCAAAATTCTTAAAATTTATGTGGAAATTGATATATCCTGGATCACCAACAGGAGAAAGAATGCAACCGAGAGATGTCCTCAGCGATAAGCGAAAAGTGGTGTTGAAGTTTCAATAAATAACAATACGATTAGACGCGAACAATTTTTCGATAATGTAAACTTGAGCGAGATAAGGAAAAATCTGTTGGTTAAGGAATATTTGGCAAATAATTTTCTACTTTGCGATTCGTATGCTTCTGGTAAAATTTTTTGCTTTGCTAAAGTGAAAAAAGGAAATTGAGAAAAGAACACGCAATTCTTTAACGAATTAAAAATTGTTTAATGCGAGTTATTAATAGATTTTTTTATTATAAATTGATCAAAAAATATTAAATGTTTTCAGCAAAGAAAACGCCCATCACTTTTGACTCTAAGAAATTGAGACAATAATGGAAATTCTCATTTGTCTCTTTGTTTACAGTCCTTCAAACCTGATTGAGAGGATTTGTAAGACAAATTGCGTACCCATATTTACAGTTAAAGAAAATGCCAGGAGTAGAGACATTTTTTTTAAATTATACAGTTCGCTCGTTTTATTTGTTTTGATCCCAATTATCTAGTGGCATAACAAGGTATAAAATTGGCACTCAAGGACAACATTATTTGGTTGCACTTTCTGCAATTAAATATTCCTGAGTTAAATTAGAGAATTAGAAATGGAAACATTTGAATTGATTCCGGTTAACAGATGTGCAGCCACAGATTTTGTAAATGATACCCGCACAAATGGTATTGGCAAATGAATAGTCCTACAATCATCATCACAACGCATACGCTTCATTTGCAACATGTTGCGCCGTCAACTGTAAATGTAATATCTCTCTCACATACACACGCGCGCACATAAACACTATTTTGAAACAAAGACTTTCGCTTCTTATGAAAATTCAGCTGAACATACAAGCGAATTGGGTTTCAAGATTTCAAATAATGCGGGCTGGTTGGCGTTGAACTACTAACGGAATTTATGTTTTACCGAAATTCATTCACAACATTTTATTTCATTATATCAGCAGTAAAATAAAAGAAAAGGTGTAAAAAAATGTTCGTTCTTGTTATAACTTTATGACGGTATGTATGGATTTGTGTGTACGTGTATGTAGGCATTGCAACTTGCGGCTGCCAAATGACTTTTGGTATTTGAAATGTTAAAGCTGGTTATCCGTAGCCAAATGTACTGGTATGTGTCTGTTGAGCCATTCTTTCGTTTTCAGGCATCTCTTGCAGAATTTTTTATATCTTTGCATTTGATGGCTGCAGTTGCTTTTCAATGATGATGGTTTGTAGTGCTTGTATGTTTGAATGTTTGGTTGCATATCAAATTTCTTGACTTGGTTTAACGTTTTCGTTGTGCTACAAAATGTGTGGATCCTTTTCTTAACCCATTTACGACCAAGAAGATAAGTATAGGGTTTGCCATGAACGACCTTAAAGTTTTGCTCAAAATTACATTATTTTACTTCAATCTTGGAGTTTGTTGCATCAAGCGGAAAATTATAATTTGATACTTCCTTCTTATTTGTATAAGTTCAGTCTTGGAATAAATATATAAGCTTTATATATTTTGTGCAGTCTTTTGATATCACAATTAGTATAACAACGTAGTACAGACTTGTTGGAAGGAACTTCGCCCTCCCTTATGGAATTTCTAGGAAACGGCACACTTTTCTTAAGAAACATTTTAAGAGGTTGTAGACCTCCCTATTTTATATTATTTTGCTATTCCTATATAGAAATTAACAACTTTAGACTTCTCCTAAGGCGAAATAAAATTAAATAAATACATACACAATTACAGAATTACATATATGTCCTCAGTTACAGACGCTCATATGTGTCCTTCGGTCTTGAATGGGTTAATATCATAGTGTTGTTGAACTTTTATGGGCACATTTGGTAATTCAATAGCGTTCGTTCAGTGACAGATGATTTTTTATATGTTTTTTTTAGCTTTTTAGATAATTGACTTTTTTTGTGTTGATTTTCTATTTAACATGATAGTTACTGTTGGGATTATATGGATATTTTATTGGAAAAAATTTATTTAAAATAATGAATCGAATGCATTTTGATTAAGATAAATCAAGTATAAGTTTATACCATAATACGTTTCTTCATAAAGATGGTCCAAAATGTAAGGAAGCGTTTTGTGGCAACAATACAAGAAAACAGTTTGACAATTGATAGTTTAGGGCGGAGCGATTTCATTAAGAAATCTTATTTCTCAAATAATTAAAGTTCGAAAAACTTTTCTTCAACTAAATGTCAACAAATAGTGAGTCATTGTGTCACTAATATATCTGATTGGATGAAGAACAATAGACTTTTCGTTAATGCTTTGAAGATGAAGGCCATGTTTTTTTGCATTTGAAAGTGGACTTTGAATTGGCATTTGTCGATAAGATGTATTTGTTGTGTCAGCGGCTGGATAGTGGCACATTAGTCATGTTACATCTAGGCTTAACTATTTGTTAAGACGTTTATGTGGCGTTAATCTTATTTGGCCAGTGCACATCAAGTCAATGCTTGTCGACTCATTGGTTATGCCTAATTTTTATGGGCTGAAGGTATACGATTGGTAATATTAAAGTTGGCATTTTTAGACTACAAATACCTGTTGCACGCTATATTTTTTTCTTAAATACTTGTAGTCATATTTTTAAATGTGTCTCGAGATTTCTAGGGTGTCCTTTTTGTAGTTTTGTAAAATTTGGAATTTTGCTATTTTTTTTGGAAACCCTTTAAAAATTGTAACCTTCTAATTTTGTAGACTTTTGCTACCGAACATAATTTCATTCTGGAAGAGATCAATTTCTGTTAGAGTGGCTTGTATGATTTATATGTAATAATAGAATATTCAAACTTATCTTAGAGAGTAGTATATATTTATAATGTATAATGTAATTATCGCCTGTCATATGCCTACACCTCTACTCTAAAATCTAATTTCTTCAAATATTTTACTGCTTTGTGCGTTTTAGTTTTTATGTCATCAATTTCTTGATTTTTCTATTATTTATTTTTTTCTCTGTACATTTATAAATGACATAGTTGACAAATATAGTCTGATTATTTTGAAATTGGGTATTTTGTAATATTTAGCAAATATAATTCGAGATATTATTCAATATAATTATTAAAGAAATTCATTGTTTGTTTTTGGCTTAGCTGAGTATATTTCATTGGTGCTAACCCAATCGTCGGTACCCTTTAACCAAATCATGTTTGAAAAGTATTCGAATTCATACACTAATACAAAAATCAACAAATATTATATGAGAATTATATAGAATTCAATCATATTTCTCTAACCGTGATTTAGAAAACATGCATATAAGAAAACATATTTAGTCTTAGAAAACTTTTATACAAATACAATACAAGAAAAAATCATAATCGACTATTTTTTTTCTCACACCTTCATACAATTCATTATCCTTTGGGTAGTAGGGACTGTATTTATAAGGAAAAATGAAATAAAAATGTAATAAAAATTCATTATTCAAGATATTTTCCAAGAATTCTTAGGACCTTCCTTCATTTCCTTATTGGGAAGATATTTTGTGAAATGAAATTAAATCCTAAAAGAAGCCCTAAGGAACCTTACGATTTTTTGTTTTAGAGCTATTTTTCATTTAGCATCTTCAAAAAAAAGTACTAGAAACCAAAAGTTAAAGAAGGAAAAAAAAAGTTAAGGGCCAGTTTTCGTTATTAAATAAATTGTAAATATTTTAATAAAATTAAAAATTATTTTATTTTAAGCTCGTTCGATGTAAAATTTTTTAAGTAAAATTATATACTTTATATTTCATTTATATCATCATATCATATCATATCCTTTATCATGCAATTGATAACACAGATTTTTATAAGTAAAAAACCGTCCAAAGCTTTGGGGCAAATTTTCGTTTTTGTCTTTGATATTGCGCTGAAAAATGGTGTTGTATTACACATTGAAAAATGGCCCTAAGTTTGGGTACATATTTCGCTTTGTATTTGCACAACTTATTTCCTGGAGCCGCATTGCGTAGCGCACTTTAAAAAATATTGTTTGTTTGTTTCCCTGTAAGTATGTTTCTAACTTAGTTGAAAGCAAAATAGCAAATAAAAACACATACACACAATCAGTTTTTTAATTAATACTCTTAAGTGCCAATAACATCCCATTAAGGAGTGTCGCATTTACAAATAAAATAAAACTCATTTGGCGTGACAAAGAAAGATCAAAATGAAGCAGAGCCATAAAGTCAGTCGAATTTGAAAGGAATGCTTGTTTGAGCTCCGTATTTATTCAAATCGAAGGGCAGCATTACTTGTTTTTTTTCGTTCATTATCAAAAAACATACTATTATTTTTTGCTACGAAAGCAAATAAACGTTTCCAAGGACCAAATAACGAATTCAATGTTGAAAGAGAGAAAAAACAAAAATGGTGCAATAAACTATATGAAAATCCTCTCCGTGGTCCACCCCAGCTTTTCATTTTCTTTACATTCATATACATGTGAGATTGATTGTTTTGGCTGCAACATGAATTTATTAATTTTTAAATATCCATCTGCATCCAGAACAATTTTTAGAGAAATTTAAGTTATAAATGTAGTAAAAGTAAACAAAAAAAAAGAAAAAAAAACTCAAGCGACTTCTACATCTGTTCACTTCCTGTGCGTGTAAATAAATGTTATAAAATTTAACTACCACCTACAAATGGGAACCACTGCCACATGAAATAAGTACCAGAAATACTCGCACATCTAAAAATATCTGCTTCTAAAACAACAACAACGGACAACAACCCCCACCCAAATACATCACAACTTTAATCGATTCAACCACAAGAGATTGTTTACCTTTGGCGTGTTCGTACTCAAATGAACTCAGTCGTATTTTATTAAACCTACTTTGATCTCCACTTTTCCACTGCTCTGCAGTAGTTTTTCATCTGTCTGCAATTAAGATCAATAACACTGTTGTTTCAAGGTGTGTTTAAAAGCATTTTATAAACAGAGAACGCGTAACGAATTATTATAGTGTTTGTAATTCTGTTCCTTTGCCACAACAAATTTATGGAAAAACGATGCTCATTAGTTGTAATTTAAGACAACTGTTTTTCATTCTTTTTTTGTTTCAACAACAAATTTTAACACATTAAAACCACCCTCCCGTTCAACTAATAAATTGTGCCTCAAATGCTTTGTGAGAGTATCCTGGCCTGCACATATGTTGGAGTTTCAAACGTTTTATTGTTATTTGTTTCGGTGATGATCGATTAAATTGTTTTCATTAGACACTTAATGCTTAATTAATGGTCAGTTTGTGTAATTAAAATATAATTAGGAAGTATGTGATTTGGATTTTTGTTGTTCGAAATGATGATAACAATAATAATAACAAAAATAGGATGTAGGATCTCGTTAATGTGATCTTGAATCCTTATGAAGGGTCAGTAGAAATGAGCTGGTGATTAATAGTTTCATTGTCACTGAAAATCAGATGTCTTGTTTCTTGAGTTCTTTGGGCATATCAAATGTTTATTTTCAACCAAAGACATGAGTGAACTAAATTTGCCAGACTAAATTTAAGCAAAAGTTCGTGGAATCGAAGCGAAGTGAAAACAGCTTCCAAAAATTTATTATAATGCAAAGATTGTGATCAAGTGGCGTAAAATCGTACTATTTTCAGTGATTTTATCACAAGCAATTTCTTAGCGAAACTAGATCCTTTTACATTTGTTCGTAACTTTTTTTATAAACAATATATTTATTTCTCAATATCTCTACACCCTGTGGGTGTCTTCAACAGGAAAGTAAATATATTTAATAAAATTTGAAAACAAAATCAAAAGAAAAATATTTCAATAGCTTTTTAGGATTTCACATGCCTTGCGACTAATTTTAGTCTAGTTTAGATTAAGTTCCATAGGCAGCTTTCGCTTTCTTGGGTCTATGATTTTGTCCCTTTGTGACATCCGAAATAGATAGAATGAAAAATTGGAAATAGAAGAGTAAAGAAGACAAGAAGCAAAGCCTACGACAGGGATCGAATCTGCGGCCCTCTGAGTACTAATCTAGTACACTACCTACTGATATACGGGGACCATTAGTCTACGAGGGCTTACAATTATATGAATAGGCTCAACATAAAAAAACATTTGATGAACGGATAACTTTGCCCTGTTAACTTGGCACCCAGATCATGTGATCTTAATCCATTAGGTTAGAGGCACTCAACTTTCGGTGGAAATGTCTTGCGATATTTTGTAATCCAACAACACCCATTTGCACCAATGCGCTTACGCAGGACTAAAAATGGTATAACTTTTCTCTGCAGAGAGGGCTACGTTTGCAGTCCCAAACAATTAAGTAACCTTTAGCTTTACAATCCATTGTATTCAAAACAATAATAATAAAACATAAAATAGTCGAAAATGTGTTTTGAACATAATTTCTCAATAAACGCTTTTTTAAAGCATTAAAGTCTATGGAAAAAATCCTTACAGTTTATTTCACAAAATAAATATTTAATATTGAAAATTTATTCCTTTGGAATATTCTCCCCAACTAATTGCTGAAACAATTAGTTTTGTGAACAAATTTTGTTTGTTGTGACTTTAGCAGATCATGCAATAATTCTTGCAACATGTATACAATTAATTAATTAGTCAATTAACAAGTATGCAATTAATTTTTTTTATTAAATATTTAAAATAAAGATTTTATTCTTCATTTTTGTCTGATTGAATACAATCATTAACGATCAACGAGCGTTTAATTGCAAACATGTTGCAAGAATAATAAAATCGACTCATGCCGAGTATAATTGTTTGTTGTGTTGTTTGTAAAAAAACATTTTAGACTTATAAACAGTTCAGAATTCTCATATTGTATTATATTTTTTTGGCATATACGAGGTTGAATGTTTTCAAACTAAATACTTGAAGTTCACTGAGGATTTGGTTTTAGTGATCGATGAAATGTCAGCATATGAAAAGCTGAAGCCACAACAAACAAAACATTTTTTACAAAATAAATATTAGAAATATATAATTGTGAGGAAAAATCAATAAACTTGAACATTTCGCTGTAGCAACAACATAATTTTCTTAACGGATCAGTTATAGCAAAATTTGTGCGGTAAATTTCTATATACTGATCTACTGTATGTCGAAGATCGTGATACGAGTTCCGGAATATTCGTTGAGAATGAAATATGCAACATGGTTCTACGGATTTTAGGGTTGGTTCTGCGGATTTTTGGTTGGGCTTCGTAGACTAGTAGGTAGTGTACTAGACTCGTAGTGCGAAGGTCGCAAGTTCGAATCCTGCCGCAGAACTCTGGCAGTTTGTGTTTGATAATTAAAGGGAGCGCACAACAAGCCTTCACTGGCTTAAGTAAGTGTATGTCGCATGACATACAAACGGAGTGCAATGCACATGTATTTTGGACAGAAATTTCTTAGACAGAACGAACGAATCTGTTTTTGAACTGATTTGATGCGGTTGATATGTACGTTGTGGCATTGGTAGCATATAATCGATCCATATTCCGAAAAGGGTCTAACTAGCGATGTATACAAACGTTTAGTAGTAAGCAAATCCTTGAATTCGTCTGTTAGCTAATGTGAAATTTAAGGATAAATTAAAATATTTCCATGAGCATGATCGAAAATATATTTTTGTTAGTTTTATATATAACTAGCTGACCCGGGCAAACGTTGTTTTGCCTTCAAACTTTATTTTCACTGTAAGTCTGGTTTCGTTGCAAAGTCATGGCGGATTGATATTTCGAAGAAGAATGAAAGGTGCACTAAATCGACATAGCAGTTATTGTTCAAATACCGGTATCGGGCTAATTAACAACACTACACGCTGATTAAAGACCCAACGCCTTCAGCGAAACACAGCATAGGCTTATCGCGCTAATCTCTATCGGGCAAAACACAAAATCGGTGCAGTAGTTCTTGAGTTACGGTGCAAAAACACAAAAAAAAACTAAATATTGCGCCATCTGTCTTACGAACTTCAAACTACACAGAAACACTCCTCACGGCCCATAGAGCACGCAATAAAATTTGGTCAAAATCGGTCCAGTAGTTTTAAGTTTAGCGATCACGAACATACACGTAATTTTTATATATGTAGAGATTTGTCTTTTGTATACCTTCATACTACATTTAATAATTAATATGTTGAAAAAAAAAAATAATAATGAAACGTATCAAAAGTTCCATCTTACCCAACAAATATTGCCAAACATTTCCGTATTGCGCCAACTATAAGTTCATTAGTGCCACAAGATCATCTATCTAATAAAATCTGTTCTATTGGCATTTAAATATTTTCTCTATCTTTTATTTTAATATACAATAGTGAAACCTTACAAAAACCTTCTTCTTATTTTGTTTGGGTTCTAAAAAATTTATTTAATTGTATTTTTTAATTTTTTTGTGACTTTATATCAGTAAGCTTATATCAGTAAGTGTAGCTTTATATCAGTAAGTGTTAAAAAGAAGGATAATAAAATATACTTTCATGATCTCATGGCCTCCGTGGCGCAATTGGCTAGCGCGTTCGGCTGTTAACCGAAAGGTTGGTGGTTCGAGCCCACCTGGGGGCGCTATTATTTTGAATAAATCAAATGCAAACGCCTATTGAGGCTTAAAAAAAATAACAGTTCAAGTGATTTGTAATCACTAAACATTGCAACAATTAATTTAAACATTTAATGAATGAATTAATGAAGGCGTGGAAAAATTTAACACGAAGAAATATATATGAGAAAAAGTATAGAAAAATTCTTAAGAAGCCCAGTGCTGCGCTATCATCATTTTATATTATGGAATGTACGGTCATACATGAAAAATTTTATGTACATACTCGCAAATATGTCGCTATACATGCTGGATGTCCACTTTAAAACGTGTTCGCTATAAGCAAAGTATTTGTACCAAACTCCTGGAGCGGCGTAAGTTATTTGTTATGCACATATAATACAGGTAGCTCTTTATAACTGGCGTATGTCATAACCGAACTCTACTGTATATATTATATACACCTATAGATGCACTCATTCCTAAATCAACATCAAACTTCAAGAGTTAATGGGTCACAGATTTCATTAACATTCTGATAATTTAACATTTCGATTGATAAGGCGTTTAAGAGAAGTTTTCTTATCACATTTCATTTGTGTGTTTATTTTTGCAGAATAATTAATGACTCATTTGCCTGTAAGCCTGGTTCTACCAGTTCGAAGCCAATCTGTCATACATATATGATTATGTTCGTGATTTGAATATAAATATTTAATATAAAGATTTTTATGAATCTTTTTCCCCGATTTTTTCTAGTAATTTTCTAGTAATTTTTAATATAAAGAAGTGTGAAGGAAATGAAAAGAAAAATTTTGAGATCGCATGGCCTCCGTGGCGCAATTGGCTAGCGCGTTCGGCTGTTAACCGAAAGGTTGGTGGTTCGAGCCCACCCGGGGGCGCTGTTCTAAATTCAATTCAATTGCCTTTGAGCTTCAAAATATTTTTTGTGCACAGGATCTCCTCGTTCAGGGTTGCTAGATTTATTTTGACTTTTTTCGACAAATTTAATAACGAAAATCACCAAAATGGCCCAAATGTTTCAGTTTAGTTTTTTTTAATTTTGGTTTCTTGAAATTTTAAAAATATTTTTTTATATTTAATACGAATCGCTAAAACTCGCCAACAATGAAACTGAAAAAACAATTTTAATTATTATTTAAAACAAAGCAAAAATTATTATTAAACATATAAAAGGTACAGTGTGTACCATAAGCTATTTTATATTTTACTTAAAGCAAAAAAAAATATGGTTTTTGTTGGTAATATTAAACAAATTTGGATATAATTACAAGTATAGTCTTATCATATACGTCCTTATCGTTCATCCTCAAGACATTCTTTATAGCCTTCTTTATTAGAATAGTTTTTAAGGGAATGAAATGTACTCAACATTTCTTGAGAAGGTACAAAAGAAGTGCAACACATGCTAATTTAAATTTTTGATAATTTATAACTCCTAATAGCCGATCAAGAAGCTCTACATATCCCTGATAATCTGTCAAACACTGTTTTTTATAATTATACCACGGGACGTAAATTGAATTGCAGTTGTAGAAAAGTTTATTATGACGGCCAAGAGTGCTTGAATGCATTACATGATAGTTTTGATAATCTAAATAATAACGATTCTAGTGACAACGGCGATCGCTTGTGTTGCTTGGATTAAACGATGTATTTGTAAATGGGCCGTATTCAAAAAATATTTCAACATCGAATATTTTAAGTCTAACAAGCGATTGCTAAGAAATCTTATTCAAAACACTATTTAAACTATTTTGAGGTGTAATAAGAAGTGTTCAGCAACCACTTTGTAGTTCATGATGCACAAAAACAATTGTAATTTCAATCGAGTAGTGAAATACGAGCAGCATATAAGAAATTATGTAAATTATTTATTTTGAAGCCAAATAAATTATTTTAAAAATAATAAAAGTTTCATTATGATAGTAAAGCATATACATAAATAAAATCAAATAAAATATAATGAATAAAGAATTCATGAAAAAGTTTTTATTCGTAAGAATATTGTATTTGAACATCGAGTTTTTTATAATTTTTTTATTGTACTTGCATATAAACATCACTAACACATTTTTTTCATATAGTGTCCCTGTTATTCCTTATGAATTTCATTTAGTATTTTCGCCTAATGGTATAATTTAGTTGGATTTAAAAAAAATCCCCTAATGGCTAATATTTCCAGTTTTAGTTTAAGACACAACGATACATAAACTTAAAATACTTTTACATAATTTTAAAATAGCTTCAAAATGAGCATGTCCTTTCTTTAAAAAATCCACATAATAAACGTTTTTGAATGCGATTTCACTTAATAATGAATTCAAAGCTGTTTTAAAATTTTATGAATTCGGCCTTATATCTGGAATAAAGTTCAATAATCCTGGTGTTAAACTAATCTGACACTAAGAAGTTATAACAACGAAAAAAATAAATGTCACAATGTTATTAAAAAAATATTTTTTAATTTAATGATAATGGTTAACAAATTTAAACTTGCGAGTAAGAATTTGTTAGTGTTGTTTCGTATGAAAAGTTCCATAGTTTTTGATCCATTTTTTTTTCTTCGAAATGTGCAGAAGTATTTTTTACTTCCTATTATTTTTTTCCATAACTGTACATATGTATGTATAATAACAAAATTTTTCAAAATAAAATTTTTCTTATCATTAAATTTTTGTCTTATCTCTGCTTGCAACAGCCATACTCGTATTTTTATTTGCCTTTGAGTAATTTTGAAAGAATATAATTTTCAGAAGTGAAATGGTGTAGCCTCCGTGGCGCAATTGGCTAGCGCGTTCGGCTGTTAACCGAAAGGTTGGTGGTTCGAGCCCACCCGGGGGCGCTTAATATTTTAATGTGATTAATGTGATTAAATTCATTAATATTATTATTAAATAATGATAAGAATTTTTCCTAAGTTGGCGCTAAATTTTTAAAAGAAAAGACAAAATTTAACACTTGCTATACTTTAAAATTTTGTTCAATAAAATATTTAGCATTTAACGCATTTTTTAATTATAATATAAGAGAAATCTATGGTTGTCCAAAAATGCGACAGAGAAAAAATAATAATGGAATCACTTATGTTAGTCGCTTATTTCAAAAATGTGTTAAATATGATATTTAAACATTTAGTTTTCGCCATTGAGCCTTTGACATCAAAAGCCCTTATAAAAAAGCGCCTGTTAGGTGGGACTACAAAAGAATATTGCATATAATATTTTTGATGACAAACGCTTCTGTTTCCCTAGTACCGACACACTTCGCTGCACCAATAGAGGACATTTCCTCAGTAATGATCCCATGAAAGAAGGGGTCTGATATAGCGACTTCCGTAAATAAACTTTTTCAATATCAGGATCCTAATGTAATGAGATCTTTTCGCAAGCAGTTCCTAAGAACTGGCGCTATTTTGTAGTTGCGAATTCAGGCTGTCCCTACAAACATTTCATTGGTATTTAAGGATAATGAGCAGCGTAAAAGTTAGAAATGCCTTAAGTAGTGCCACATGAACTAGAATATGAAGGGAATAAAATCATATCGTTCCTTAATAAACATATCTGAAACAAAGTGGATCTTGGCAAAAATTGATTAAATTTTTTACTTTCATAGTTTCCATATAAAAACTATTTTGTATGATTTCAGTTTTGCTTTCGATGTGATTCCAATTTTGTATACACAGTGAAGAAAATATTCCGCAACAATTTTTTCCAAGTAAATCCAAAAAAATTGGATTTTTTTTAAATTTAACTATGAGAATGTAAGAAGAGTATAATTTGAAGGCTAAATGGACACTTTTCGTTGTAATTTCGATTTAGCTTTGGGAATGAAAGAAATGTCTGCTTTTAAATAAAATATTGAGGGTTACTTTTTTCCCCTATAACTTTTATATGTTGATTTTTGAGATATGACTGCTGTGAGGGGCCGAATAGTTAAGTTTGTGTATGATGAACAAATGGTGGCCTGATTTTATCTAGTAGATAAAAAGCTTAATGGAATGAAATTGTTATATCGTTTTTACAAGCCAAATAAGTAAAATCAATTGCTAAATAAATTCCAATACAAGCGGTTGTATTTTATTTTGAAAACTAGTGTCATTCAAAGTGTCTATACTTTTCGGCCAAATTAATAATTAATCCAATTATTATTAATTGTTAGTCCAGATTTTAAGATTTTAAAAGAAACAAGTACAGGACAATGCACACTGTTTACGTTACGCAATGAGATTCATAGACAATCTACAATAAAAACTTAACATTCATAATGCTAAAAAAACTAAAGATTATTAAAAATACTGAAAGAACTCTCCTCTGCAGCTTAATTTCTTTTAGAATACGCGAAGTATACAAATGATTCATTATAAGCAAATATTGCATTTTAAAATTTTTGTAAGAAATTTTTTGTCACTCGTGAAGGAAATATTGGCCGCCGCAAGAGGTTATGCAGGAGATACCGCTATTTCAAAGTGCGGGGAAATGCAGCCCTGCCAAACTTTCAAGGAAATGTGGCAGCACAGAAATAACGGTTATGAATTTCACCACATTTAACTGCAAACTGCAAATGTCATGTCTATAGCAAAGTATTAAATAAAAGACACGAGACTGACATTCGCAGTAGTAACAACGACACATAACAACGTGTTGTAACGGCATCGCAGCTCTTTTATTATTAAATCGTTTTATGAAAACATAGAAAAAAAATAGACAAAAATAATTTTTTTTTTTTGTTAATGAAAAAAATCAAGTGAATATATAACGTTTTACATAAATCTACGTGTAGTTTTAAACATATGAGAGGTTAAAAGGTTAAAGAAAATTAAATAATTAAAGTATGTCCAATACGATTCCTTACAAAGATTGAAAAAAATATTGAAATATGCTTTATTAAGCAAATCCTTAAACACATACATAATATACATAAATCTCTTTAGGTGTTTGTCTGTATGTACATAGATTTGTGTTTGTATGTAACTTTTACTTTAAACTCAACACTTTCATGAGTTGATTGAATAAATTTTCATAAGAATTCACCACTGCCATTGAGCTTTTCGAAAAGCATGTAAACAACAAACAACAAAGTACTCGTACACATTTGACGTTGTTGTGATGTTTTTTTCTATTCCTTTTTATTACTTCTTCCCATAATTCTGCGCTTCTTTCTTCACTTATTCGTTGAATGTATGCTGTGACTCCAGTGTCTGTTATCCTTCGTAGCCATCGTGCAATGTGGTGAATTCCGTGTGTGTTCTAAATGTTGTATGTATGTATGGTGCGCGTGTAGGTATGTGTATGTGTGCGCACAAGAAAGCTTTGGCATTTCGGTGTGTACGGTAAATATTCATCAATTTGTATTTTCAGTTTTATTCCGACTGTTTAGGGCGGTTCCGCAAGCAGGTTGAAAAGTAGTTACAGAATGTGTTAGTGTTCCAAGAAAAAAAGGAAAAAAAGATCACAAAGCTGAAAGAAAAATTCTATATAATATACATTAAATTTCCATTTTAACAATTAACTAAACAAGTCAGTCCCAGACAACAACTAATCGATTCCGATTACTAAATTTAATGGAAATTCAAAGTGTCGTGTGAAAATTGAAATGAATTTGAGTATATATGTAAAGAAAACTTAATAAGAAAAAAAGCTCCTTGAAAAATAAATGAAAATATTTACAAAACTTTTATTAAAAGGTTAGTGATTACATGAGTGGTTACAGAAAAAACTAAAAAGTATAGACATGTATGTATGTGTATCGTATATGAAAGAAAATATTTAAAAAAATACTGACATGAATGTTATAAACGTACATGCGTGTATATATGTAGTTTTCATAAAAAACTTAAAAACATGTATAGGAAAAGTTTTAGAAAATTGCTAATTAATAAAAATATTTTAATTTAGAGAATCTATGCAAATACTAACTTACATTAAAAAATGACCACTAACATCTATATTATACAAAAGACCCTGAGCGTATTTTTTGAATTATAAAATTTTAGTAAGCTTTAAATTTATGCATAAGTTCTTAAGTTTTTAGCAGTATCGCATTAAAATCTAAAAAATTAGAAATTTCATTTAAAATTATTCACAAAATTTTCTTAGTAAAAAAATTTTTAATTAGAATCTTTTCTCAGCATCATTCAGTTTTTTATTTTGTGCTTAATTTTCGTTTCTTCTGCTCCTGCTATTTCTATTTATCATCATTATCCTTGCTATGAAAGTGTTTGCTTTTCAAGTGCACACACACTCTTACACATTTGCACACACACACACACACGCAATGACACAACCACAATCACGTCAGATATCCAGCCAACTTTAACAGCCACACAGTCTGTGTACTAAATATACAAAAAAGGCGAAAGGAAAAAATGCACAAAAGTAAAAAAGGAAATTGTAAATACAAGCTGGGAAAAAGTAGTGAAAAAATGGACTTGCCACTAATACTCATCATATCCCACATAATGTTTCATTTTTAACTGCACAAAAGTCTAAAGCAGATGAAAACTAAAAATTCAACTATAATTTGTAAATGTTGCTAATTTTGCGTTTTTCTTTGTGGCTTAAAACAGTTAATTAGTCAGTATAGGAAGGCCAGAGAATTTAAATTTTTGTCAAACATCATTTTTAAAACTAATAATGTTATTGATAACAATAAATAAATATAAGTTCCTATGGATGGTATTCGATGATATTTGATGATTTAAAAATGTCATAAAAATAGGGAAAATAGCGCTTTCATTGTATTACCAAAATAATTACTTATTTGCAGTGGAATGAGCCAGGCTCTATAATGTATTTCATTATTACCAAGGCACTTTTAATAGAAAATTTTTAATAGCTAAAAAGGCATTAAGACTAATAATAAATATTTTCATGAATTGTATTAATTTAAAATTGTATAAATAAAATTTCCATTAAAATTTATATGCGGAAATTCCTTACAAATCATAAATGCATACATTTTTATTATGCATTTGTATTATGAATTATTGCTTATACGCAGTGTTTTACTACATATATAACCTAAAAACTATGCTATGGATTTTGCACAAATCAAGCTCTAACTATGATAATAGAGTATACATATTTACATATCACTCATACGCAAGTAATTACTTTACGCTCTTTGTGTGCCCAAAAAAGTATGCAATATTTTTTGCGAAATACTCCACAAAATATTGATTGAAGAAATGAAGAATAAGTCACAACCAGAACGAACTTAAGCCGATAAATATTGAGTTTGCCAACGGTATACGGTGAAGGGTGATAAAATCCAATGCCTTTAAACATTGATACATTGTAAATAAATATTGTTTATTCTTTACACTGCTCCTTAAGATCCTTGTTGATATGCTTAGAGCTAAAGAAACACGGTGAGCATTTTGTTTATCTATTGCTGTAATTTTTTTGTTGTATTGATTGGATATTACAATCAATATAATTGGAAATAAAATAATAACTGATGTAAATAAAAAAACAACTACTTGAATTTTAGATAAGAGATTAAATTTACTTGAAGGATTCTAGATTAGATATTAAATTAACTTAAATCCTCGTAGTTACTTTTCGGTTTTTTATTTATTTACTATTATCTGGTGGTGATGTTGTCAGCCCCAACACAAGGATCGGACGATATGGTCTAATAAGCCATACGTCTTAAATATAAACCTATTAATGAAATCAGAACAAGAATGAAATCTAATAAACCCGATAAAACGTTGACGGAATTTGGCATGAAATCAAGGACAACAATCGGAACATGAAAAGTACGTACGTACGTACGTTTTGGAAACCTCAACGTTTGCAAAGTTATACAAGGAATTCACCGCCCATAAGCTCTTATTACTTGGGCTATGCGAAATACGATGGTGCTTATGCTCCCTCCAGGAGTGAAAGGAACATATATATCTGTTAGCTTATGCGGCCATTGTTGGCGATTCAATCTTAAATTAATGTTGCACACTTCGAAAACGGACAGTCTTTAATAATTTCGTAATATATGAAGAGCTTAACAGGATAATAGCAAGAAAGCCAGGATACGACCAGTATGTTTTACTTGTTACAAAATTCCTAGCACATTTTTCTATACACCCTTATTTTGTTACTTCTTATCTATGTTGTATTACATATTTTAATTTCCAATATTTTAATTGATGGGGATATAGTTTTTTATATATATTCATATGGCGACATCTCATTGGTTGAGGAGAATATCCCGAAATGATTACAATTACAATTATAATTTCATTTGTTTATACAAATATAATTATTCTAGCAGTTGATCTTCTTAATTTAAAGAAATATTTCTTTTGTTTTATTTGCCCTAATATTAAAATTACTAATATTAAAATTTATTATTCGGGACATTCTTCCCAATTAATTGTATACATGTTGCAAGAAAAATGAAATCAACTCCTTGTTGTGTTGTTTGTATAAAAACGTTCTAAGCCTACTATGGTTATGTATTTTGTTATGATTTATGCACAATATTGAATTCTCGTATTGTATTTGATTCGTTCGAAGAGGAGCTAAGGCCCTAAACAAACAATGTATTTTGGAAAATTTTATATTAAAAAAATTGAAATAAAATATATTTCTTTAAATTAAAAAGTCCTGCTGCTAGAATAAACATATTTTTATATATAA
This sequence comes from Germaria angustata, assembly GCA_963681545.1. Classification (NCBI taxonomy): domain Eukaryota; kingdom Metazoa; phylum Arthropoda; class Insecta; order Diptera; family Tachinidae; genus Germaria; species Germaria angustata. Next base: position 24,903,444 of record OY813000.1, read on the forward strand.
TTATTTTTATCAACACTTACGTTGTAGTTAGTTCAAGGCAGAACCACAAAATTGACTCTAAGTAGCCCATATCCTCTGTACTATTTTATCCTTTCAGTAAAGAAAGACCAATGGACTTAAACATTATTTCATATAGTTTTGAATTGTTAGGTTATTTCGACGGATTTCAGCTTTAAATTTTATACAAAAAATTTTACTGACTTCAAAAATGGAGTTCAGAAATGTTATATACGTTACCTGCTGATATATAGTGAAGCAAAGATGGCATGGGATGTTTAGTACTCTATGCATCGGCTTCAGATATCGCATTAGTTCACACATACGGTTACAATATCCTAGTATAATAATTGACTTCTTCTTAATTCTTCCTTAATAAAAAATATACGTTCTAGTTTTTTGACCGTTTTGTTTTAATTAATAAACTTAATTTAATTTTTAAGCTTAAGGTCTTTTAATTTTTTTTATATTCAGGATATTTGAAGATGGTACTCGATGAGTACCGAAATATCGATAAAATTTAAATAAAAATTAAAAGACCTTAAGCTTCAAAAATAAATTATTAAGTTTATTAATTAATAAAAAATAGTTTGAAAAAATTATTGTAATGATTTGCCAAAATCAGGACTCGAACTTGAACCCGATTAATTAAATCTTCAGTTTTACTAATTATTCAAACTTACTACGACATATCATCGGTATTTTAAAATAGTTTTTCTAAGGTGAATGATGCGATTGTAACAATATTTATGTTTCGATTTAAAGATAACAAAAAATTAGACGCATGCGAGCTACATCTCCCCTCAAACCTATCCAGTCAGCTTCCATAAGATTACGCAAATTAACTGCAACCTAACTTACTCTAAATTTTAGGGCAGGTATTAGATGATTATTCACAAATATTATATTTTATGACAGGTACTCATACAGAAAACATGTAATTTTAGCAAATTTCCAAATAATTTTGACAGGTGGTAGATTTAATATTGTATTGAGGCACCTGTTTTCCTTCGTACTGTGAAAGTAATACGTACGTTTTTGCACCATATCTTAATCCATTTTGCCAACAGAAATATGCATTTTTGCAGCTTGAGGGACGCTTCTTGTGGGGTTTTTTAATGAATGCTGAGGAAAGCTGTATCATCGTAAGTTGTTGAAACGGGAATATAATTGCTTATTAGCATATCGAAGGCATATATAACGTATGAAACGTTAACTTCTTTAATAACACAATTTATGAACAATTAAGTAGATTACTAACATCTTGTTAATACTTAAGGGTAAATTTAATTTCATAATGAAGTATATAAGATCCATAACTTGTGACCGGGAAGTAGTGAAAATTTGGATATTTTCAGACAATTTTAATACAGTCTTTCTTTCGTTCGCTTTATTGGATACTGTTTATTGGACATGAGATCAAGTTTTAGGATGTTATAAGAAATTATATCTTAAAAGTGGTTTAAGTGATTTTTATATCTCACAGTATATTTTACGTTGTACTGCATATAAGACTAACACTTCCTGATCATTTCATTTTTGCTCATTCAATTGAAGTTTTTATTGAAATTTTTAACGACTGAATTTGAACTCAAATTTGGGAATATTATTTCATCATGACAGCCCCTATGAGCATATAAGCACTGACGGCTTTAAGTCATGAAAACGAAAAATGGCTTCTCCTTATAAAACTTTTTTTATCTGAATTATTAAAGACCTTCAATATATGAAAAATAGTTTTTAAATTATTTCATATAAAATAACAAATAAGTTACTTTATACTATAAATAGAAGTCTTGCATGTGTAAAAAAGCTTTTTTATGTGAAAGTAATGGCTTTAATTAAAAATTAGAGAAAAATTATGTTCTCAGGTAAATATATGGAAATACTAATTAAACATTTTTAAATTTTATCAAGATTATCCAGACTTAACTTTCTAGGAAGACGAAAAAATGCACTAGTGGTTACTTTAGAAGCAATCAAAATATCATTTCTTTTCTAATTTGATTTCTGGGCTTCCAATAATCAAAAAAAAGCGTAGAAATTTTAAATTTTACCACGATTTTATTTACGAAATTTAGAAAAAAATTATAATGTGTAATAAAGGATCAACTTAAAAAACATCATTATTCTTATATTTCTATTTAAAATAAATATGTAAATCTTATAAATCAAACTTACTTACTTTTAATGGAAAGGCTTCGTCCTTTTTTCATCAGGATATTTAAGGAAGTAGCATTATTTTTCATTACATGAATTATTCAAATGGTCTTTAAAACTAAAAATTTACCACTTAGAAATTTCATTAAAGTCTTCGTTGATCAAAGAAACATTTGAAAACTTTATTGATGTTTATTGTTTCTTTGTTACCATCGATTTCTTGTTATGATCGTAAAATTGTATGGTTGTAAACAAAGTTGTTTTACAACAGAAGAAAAATTTTTCAAAAGAAAGCATATTTATGCTTTTGAAACATTTCAAAGTTAAACAATGAATTACTGTCTAATCCATATTGCAAAGCAGCTGCCTTTTTCTTTTCCAGCAGCTGTTATCAACTCCCAGTGTTACAACATTTTCTGTTGCTCCCAAAATTTTGTAATTTTTCATTAAAGTGATTATTTTACACAGAAATACACACAAATTTCTAAACAGTCTACCTTTTACCTTCAATTTTAGTGTCTTTTGGGCCGAGCAATTTCGAATAATTTTTCCTCGTCTTTTATCTTTTATGTATGTATCTGTTTGTGTTTCTCTAAATTTCTGTTATACGAGTTTGTGTGCATGTGTGTGACTTTATGCGAAACAACAAGTAGAGTTGTAAATGTGTGTGTGTGTGTGTGTGTGTGTGTGTGCGTCTATTTTTTAAATGATTTTGGAATTTTTCCTTCTGTTATCAGGAATTCTCTATTTCATTTCTACTCAAATTCCTTTGCAAAGACATTTTTATTTTGTCTGCCCAAAAATAGTAGGCAATAAAATAAATTACAATAAGAAAGGCAATAAGGAAAAAGAAGTCATAAGGAATAGACTTTATAAAGGCAGACAGTCGACTGCAATTAATAAAAAGCATACAACAATATTCATACTAAAAATGTATCCTTTGTTTTGTTCTTTAAGGACAACAATATGTACAATTTCTTGTTAAAGTTTTCTTAAAAGTGCTTTTTGTATTTTTAATCAATTATTTGCAATTCTTTTTTTTTTGTATGTGATTTTTGCTCAAATTCCCTAAAGCAAATTGAAATTGTTTTCTCTCTTTTCTATATCTATTTTTTATTTTATTTTTTGGTACAGACAAGTAGAACAATTATTTAAATAAAAAAGTAAGTTTTGATAAAAAGAACTTTTTTCCTTCAAAACGTGTTGGTTTGCTGGTGTGCCTTTGTGTTCATTATCACTAAGAGAAAAATATAAATTTAATTAAATATTAAATAAAATTTAGTGTAAAACAATATGAAATTCAGCGAAAATTAATCATACCCAAAAGAAAGTGTTCGTAATTACGAAAATAAAATAAAAAACACTTAAAGACTTGATGAGAAATTTTGTGAAAAAAGGAAAGATAAAATAATCAAGAATTTTTGGAACAAAAAAAAAGGTGAGTTGGAAAATAAAATTAAGAAATAAAGTATGAAACTTATAAAGACACGACTAAATGTAAATGTCAAATTTTATTTTATTTTATATTATTAATAAAGGCGGAAAATAATTTTTTGATTAACCTTACAAACCAGAGAAGTTTTCATAACTTTGTAATGAATCACTCAAAAATTGCTTTTCTGAATGTCGGACTGTTTTCCTTTCGAGAAAAAAGTAACCATATAAACGACATATTTTTCTATAACTTTTTCTATGACTTATATATAAAGAAAATATTAAAAATTTGTTGAAATACGACTGTGTTGCGCTAAAGAAGCGATATATAATAAAGTTAATAAATTAATTTTATTCTTGTACAGTATTTCGAGCACTAAAATCAAAATAAAATCTCACATAATAATCTCGTTGCACTATCCTTGATAATATCGTTGAAAATCATTTACGTCCTGACGAAAAGTTCTCCTTGTTATTTTGGGTGAACATCTTAAAAGTTTAAAACAATTTCAATCAAATATTTATTATTTCATATTTATTTTCTTATTTTTTAAACCAAAACGCAGTGTATTACCACATTCCTAATTTAATACAAAATTAATTAATGATATAAAAAGGAGCGAAAAAACTATACAGGGGTCCTTATAACACAATTCTGTTTTCTCATCCAGCCATACAAAACAAAGACATTTGTGGATTGAATGGTTTTCATGAAAGTTCAATCTTCAAAATATTACATAATGGTTGTCTTGTAATTGCATTAAAAAAATTATTTTTTAAAAAAATTTTAGACTTAAATTTTAAACCAAAATGTTTGTGATTGATTAAGTTTTTTTAACTTAGACAAATTATTATTTTTGAAGAAAATTAATACTCAGGCAATGAATTCTTACTACCTTTGTGGTTACTTTTTTGGGAAATAACAAGTGAAGGGAGAAAGAATCAATATATTATAAATAGAAAACGCCAAGAGCTACCCATGGCATATTACCTTATTTAAACAAAATTTAAATTGCATTATTAAATTTATCCTGGGATGTGTGATATCCATGCTACTGAAAGTGTTAAAAGTTTTAAACATCCATTGCAAGTCCAAAAAGGAACTGAGCTTATATTAGATAAGTTTTCCAAGAAAACAGCTGCGGCCCAGAGATAATAAATATTTGCTACTTTTTTATATTATTTACTTCCTAAAAAAAGATTTATTTGTGACAGGAAATCTTATTTCATAAAAGCTTATTGTAATACACATGACTTTCCGAAATACCTTTGATTGTTGAACTTTTTTTATTGTAGCCTAAAAAGGAAGAAGAGAGAAACATTTTTAACTACATTGAAATTTTATAATTTTTTCTAATAAAGCAAACATTCTGGTAAACGCAATTACTTAGATAATTAAATGAAAACATTACCGAAGTGAAATTCTTGCTCTCAATTTGATTAAATGATAAAGGAATCTAAATGTAACGAATTTTATGAATTGATGTTGAAGAAAAAAAAATGACTAGAACTTTAGCAAAATAAATACTTTCCATGTAATCGAATGATGAAAGCAAGAGAAATAAACACAGGAGTAAGAAATGGATAAAAAAAAGAAAATGTACATTTTCCTTGATTAAAACCAGAAATAAACAGTCGAAAAATACTCTTCTAGCATAATTGTGTGTGGTAAATTTACACACACACCCACACACCCACACACACATACACACACACGTACACATACTTCATAAATTCAGTCATATGTACTTGTAGGTACAAACGTTTGGCTTAAATAAATGAAGGAGTAAATATGAAAATTTGGTAAACTTTACTGCACCAAATACACGCACGTACACGTTCGAAAACATCAACTCTTAAGTTAATAAGGGTGTTTTCCCTGTAAACTGATTGTTGTAAATATTTGCAACCAAAGTGGCAACAAATAGAAGAGTAAAATACTCGTCATTCATTATACGCGTATGATTGTGTGGAATATTGTATAATTTTTTTTGTAAATTTATCTACAACTAAATCATGGATAGAAATGAAGAAAGATGACGTACATCAGTTGGTAAGGATTCCACTGTGATTTTTTATATTTTTTGTTTGGCATCCGAGACAGATTTAGCTTTTAACCAACCAATGATTATACTCAAGCAAATATAAACCATATTTCACTTAGACTTACACCCACATTTAACGTCTTATTTACATACTTATGTACACAAAGTGAAGGATAGATGGAAGAGATACCAGATGAGTATATTTATTAAAAGTGTGTTGAAGAAGTTTTCGGACAAATTTACATATTATGAGCTTTAATGCAAAAAAAAAAACTCTTTTATATCAATAGTTTGGAAGCCGACCATGTAAAGGAATACGGGCAGGGTTTGGAATTTTATTATAACAAAACAGCTTCTAGATTCCTGAAGTCTGTTTCAGGCAGAGATCTTCACGATCATATGATACCATATGGGAAAAGCTTAGGCAATATAATTTTTAATTTTCAGTTGGTCATCACAATCGATAATTTACGATCGATAGAATTAAATCTTAAAGAAGCTCTTTAATCGTTAGAAGAACCATCATCAAATTTAGAGCAAAATCAATTTTACAGCATCCACACAACTTCATTCAAGGACAGTTAATAACAGCATTCCTCCTGAAAAATCTTGTGTCTCTCACTTAAGCTTTTTTGGCAGTTATGGCACGATATAGGCAGTGGACTGATTGAGAGGGAATAACATGTGGATGACTGCCATAGGAAACTTTTCCTATAATAGAAACGCCGTAATGTGCTGAGAATTGCCGATTCTGAGAACTAAAACTGTCTTCAATTTTCGATCAATTCGCGTATGATTCTAATCAGTATAAAATAATTGTCAGAGGAATTGCTGGGTGTTGAGGACTTTGGCGATAGCTAGGTGTGGCACAACCATCCGATTTCAGTTGGTGTCGAGGTTCGTAAGTTTGCCATTGCTCTATGGCACAGATTTTAATACAGCAGTGCAATTCAATAATTTTATTTACAGACTTCTGAGTTGTTTGAAAAATCTAACAGCAAAATTAACGCATATTGCTTTTCAGTAAAGTTTTTAAAGACATTCAATGACGACATCTTAACAATTAAAGTCAGTTGTTCAGTGTAAGCATGTCTTCCTCGGCCAATAGCGCAAGTTGTTGTATTACACCAATATACAAAATTATTTAAAGAATATTTGCTGCTACGTTTCCTTTCTGAGGTATTGACCCACATTCCTATTTTCGGATCTCTTTATCATATCCTTAACAATGTTTCCTAACCCTTACTGTTTACAGACGATCGAATAAAATTAACTTTTCTTAATACAAATTTCGAAGCTATTTGACTGGACTCGAAGCTGCGACCGTCAGACTTTTAGTCTAGTACACTAGCCACTAGTCATAACTTAAGCACATCTTAATGATGTTCATAATGGAATGGATTTACGTTATGTTTAAGCAGAAAATATTTTTTTCACTTGCACCTGTGCCTTCATGTAAAATTTTCCATTTCATTTGCTATTTCTGAATAATTTTCTCCTGTAGGCACTGTAAGCTCTTTCCTGTGCATCAGGAAACAATTGCTGACTAGTAAAATTCAACTAAATATGTCACTACATGAAGAGTTGAGTAGAATTATTTCAGAAGTTCTTTGGTGGATCATCTGCCTTAGGTCTAGTACTCTTATACCATATAAAATTCATCATCAATTGAGTCTATAACCGACCAAATATGCCTTTTCTTGAAGAATTTATTAGAAACCTTTGAAACATTAAACTAATCATATCTTGCCTCCATAGGATGATCCTCGTTTTATATGGAACACTCTTCAAAAGCCATTAAATAAGCTCATGTCTTACCAAATAGGCCTTTGAAGAAACTGTTGACTCTTTTACATAAAAAATTTACTACAATCACGCCACATCTGCTGACTCTAATGCACCATCGTCGTTTTGTAAAAAATACTCCGCAGAAGTGATCGACTGACCACAAGTTCTTCTTTTTAATAGAATAATGAAAAACCTTGAAAAGCTTCACTATCCATATTCTAACTCCATTACAAGATCGTCAATTAAGACCATTAAAGAATTCTACTGATTACCTCCTGATATTTTCGTTTCACCCCAATTCTAATGGTGCAGTTTTGAAAATATTGTAATGGGCAAATTTGGAAGCAATGAGTTTAAAAAAAATATAATTACAAATGCAGATGGAAAATTTTCATATAAAGACAGCAGCAAAAGCCAAGGGCTAAGCCAAATAAAACTTTAAACAGGAATTTAATGGTTCCCTAAAATCAGCAATTTTGAATTTATGCAAAAAAATTTATTTTAAGTCGATATTAAAAAAAAAACTCAGAGAAAAATACCATGAATTCAAGTCAAGTCCCAGCAAGTCCAGTTAATTTTTAAATGAAGTGATGAAAGTTTTTGTATTCGTCAAGGTTCTTTATTTCTTTGCAAAAAATAAATCAAAACTCTGAATAAGTGATATGAAAATTAAAAATTTGTTTAAAAGAAATTTTTGGTTTCTTGGAAAATTTCTAAATTCAGTTTTTCATGTCTGTTCTTGCTCGAGTTCTAATTTTTTTGTTGCTATTTCAATCTAAAAATTGACTCATGAAATACAATTCAGGATGCTTTTTTAATGAGTCCCAATTTTGAAATTGTGAGCCGATAATCTATGCTTCAGTTGCCTAAACCCCATTCCGCCAACTACGAAACCATTGAAAGTTAAATAGTTATTCTTTATTCTTACTTCATTTAGTGCTAGAGAATGAATTGTAACAACATGATAATGTTGTTTGTTGCACTTTAAAATGACCCTTTCCATGAGCATATTTAATGTTAAGAACTCAACTAATTGCCTTTAATTAAAATAAACCGGCCTTAATTTATTTTAATTGTAATTATTATCATAAAAATGTGTACACAGACTTTAGCCACATACTGTTAGCATTAACTTGGCTACAAATATCTTATCGTTTTGATTTAAAGGTGTTGTGTTGTTTGCTCTCGTATTGTTGCTTGGAATTTTTGATGTTAAAAGATTTTTCGTTGCTTCCAATGTTGTTGTTTCTGTTGTTGTTTTTATATTTAGCATTTGCGGAAAATATTCTTTTTCAAAAGATTTCCTTCTATTAATTCCCAAATGTTGGCGGCAGCGTTGGTGTTGATTTTCGCTCAAGTTGGTTAAATCGTCGTTTCTTGGCTGGTTGGTTGGCAAACACCGTTTATTGTTTGCTTAGGAGATTTGTTGCTATTGCTGTTGCTTTCGTTGATTTGTTTGTTCAGTTGTATATTCGTTACCCTGGCAATTCTTAATGGTTGATTTATAGTTTTTTTCTTTCCTTTTGGTTGTAAAAACTGCTTGTGTGTCCTTTTGTATGGCGGCATGTCTGGTTGCATGTGCTTGTACTGTGTTTTCAGACAACTTGTCGCAGTACTTTATTTTTTTCTTGCAATCCTTGTAAGTCTTCTTAAGCTTTCTTTTTCAACACAATTGAAAAGGTTTATGTATAGTTACACCTTTACAATATGAAATGGCTACAGTATCTGGCATAACTTTTGAACAGTAATTTAGTGTAACGCTTAAAATTTGTTTTTTAAGAGATTTATTCACACCATTTTTGGGACTTATAAGTTAAATTCACATGTTCAACTTCATTAAAGGAAATTGCAATATACAAACTAGATTAACTGCCAAGAGTGCAATATATTGTTTTGTGAAAGATTAACTGGGCTTGAATAAAATTTGTTGTTGTATTTGTAATAAAACGTAAAAATATTTCATGTCCATCCATCCAATTTGAAAAATAAATAAAGTTAATGTCTTTATTGATATTTCAAAACATTTTAGTACAAATAGGATTATGAAAAATCTAGGATATCCTCTTATACGCCATCTGTTCTTATCCTCTAGCCTTTTAACAATATGGAAATTTTGTTGCACTAAATCCGCTAATATTGATTGCCACAAAATACTCCCAGTAATATGGCAAACAAATCACAGAGCCACAAAGCAATGTTGCTTATAAATATTGTATGTTGCTAGTAATATTGAAATATGGTGTTGAAATAATTCATGCGGAACCAACAAATAAACTTAAATAAATAAAAAAAGAGAGATAACAAGATTCCTAATACGATTCAAACAATTTCAATTCTGTTTGCAACTCAACAACAAGACGTACAGCCAAACAACTAAACAACTAAATCCAAAGAAAATAAATTGAAAAATCAACATTTGCAGCGACAACAGAAACACAAACATGAACGAATTTATAAAATTAAATGAAAACACTCAAAATCACAAATATTCAAAGAATTTTTTTATGTGTACGTTGGCATTTTTTTCTTGTTGCCTTTCTTCGGCTTCTAACACTTTTTCGCTCGATTTTTGTATGCTTTAGGGAAAAAGAAGTTCAACATTTGTCTAACTTAATACGAGGGAGGGTCAAATAGTCATTACAAAAATATCAGAAATACAAATTTAACTTTACAATTTTTTTTTTGAATATTTTTGGTTCATTTTTAAAGAAGTGAAGAAATTTGAGAATTGGAAATATTTTAGAAATAATTACTTTTAAAGGTGAATAATGATAAATGAGCAAATATCTTTTAATTAATCGTATTCCAATAAGTATTTGTAGTCTAAAGCTTAATATTTTTTAAAACTAAATCAATTGATTCAGAGCTTCATGATAAAGCCTATATGATTGAGCTTTCTACAAAGGAAGATTTACTAAAAAGTTTAAATTTTTTTCTAAATCTTTCTTTATACCGAGTTCCTTTGAGAAAATGGTAATAAAAATAATTTTAAGCTTTTAAAATTTTATATGATTATAACAGGTGCACCGGTATAAAGTGAGCGTCAATGTTTCCATAGGGAACATTTACAATGAACGAGCCTTAATTTTTTTTTGTTGGCAATGACATCTGTCAAATATGGCCAACACTTTGAATAAAATGTTTTTACTTTCACATTAAAAATTAGTATTTTATTTTCATTCCGATACACTTGTAATTTTTAACTATGAGATTCTAATTGTGTTTCCGGAAATATTATAGAGCCATGACTATTATTTATAAAGCTATGATTTTGGAAGATGTCCCTTAATTCATGATGGGCATGCATTTGTCGGCATTTCGCAGTTAGTGATAGAAGCCAAGGTGACTAACTAGCGGCCATATTAAAAGTAGAGCCGCTCATACAACGACGTGAAATAATAGCCCGTGCAATATGCCAAGGCAATTGCACTGGCAATCACCAACTTTTAACGATAAAGTAAAATTCAGGCATAGACACAGCAACCCCATAACAAATATTTCTTTTAATAACTACTTTTGTAGTATATCCGGAGTAACAAATTTCGTGAATGATGAAGTTATAAAGACATTGCCAAATATTAATAAGAAATCTACAAATGTAGATTTCACTCATAAAGTTATGAACGAAAGGAAACTAAAAGAAAAATCGGAGGTATTTATGTATATATAATACGGACTATACTGCATGACTAATAACACAAAGAACAGATTATTCAATAGGACAAAGTTGGACATAAGTTGGATAAGTCTAATATAGTGTATAAAATACTTTGAAAAGGGAGCAATAGTGTGGAATAACCAAAAAATAATTAAAAATATTAGGAGCGCTAGTCTATTGAAAAATAAATCGAGGCTAATAATGAATTAAGTTCGAAATAAAGTCATTCAAAAGCCTTTTGGTTTGTATCCTCATATATTGGTATACTATAGAAATACATTAATGGGTAGGGTCCTTTGGTTTACCATCTAAATATATTGATGTATCAATTTCTTATAATATTTTGACTCGAAATGTAAGAACTATTCATTGGATAAGAGTGCATGATTTTGGAGTAAACTTACAAAAAATTCGGCATTCAGTGACTTTCGCTCTAAACCAAAGACGACAGATTGGAAGAAAACTAAAGCAGAAAGTAACTTTTCGATCTGTCATTGACTGGACTAATAATCAATCATTTTGGAGATAAGATTTGAATGCTTATTGTTAGTTCAGCTTTTATTGATGATTCAATAGATAATAATAAGTAGTAAAAAAACAAGCATTTTCGACAAGGAATGATTTCTAAAATATAAAAATAAAAACTATGATTTGCGGTCTAATTCGGAGAAGAGAAATGCCGCTTATCATATTTTCTATTTAAGGTATATTACACGTGTAATTATGTATAAAATGCTGAGTCCGTTAAAGTGATCCGGATTTCCAAAGTCCATTCAAACGAAAATGTCGCTTAAACGAGAAACAACTGTAAAAAATTTCCGTTTTTATTTACTCCAATTCGACCTGTGTACCTTCAATTGAGACACGTACTCTGAAGACAAAATTTTTGATTTGTATTTGCTGCAATTTACACTTTAAACTAACTTTAGAAAGTATACACGAGTCTTGACTCTTGAGAACTAAGAAGCCCAAAAACTCAAACAGCAGAAAAATTTTATTGTATTTGGTCATTTGATTGTATTTAGCTCTCCCATGGCGACTTGGGAACGCTCGGTATATTGATTCAGTATAGTGGTTACTGAAAAATAATATAACCTGTGGTGATTAAAGTCTAGTCTAAAGAATTTCAGCTGGGTCTGTAGTATCATGAGTGAGTTGAAGTTGAGTCAACTCGTACAATCACGGACCGTGCAGTGGCAACCACGAAAACGGCGTGCGTAGAGCAAAGGGCGGAAAGAAGGTGAATGAACCAATACATTTTTTGCTCAATGGCATAAGAGCCTATTGACAGCTCCAACACCAGACTCGTTCGCTTTACTTGTCCTTATCTCTTTTCTTTTTTCTTTCAATTTACACTTTTCTAAACTCCCATCTCTGATTTGAATCTAATTGTCAATTTGCAGGGAAAGTTTAAAATAAAAAACTATTAGTACGAATAATAAGGAAAAGCACCCTGCATTCTCTATTTTACATTCAGATAAATGAAATTTATATTAAAACTTTTCTAAACCACTTTCCCAGATAAACCTCCTACAAACATGTGAGCATATGAGTGTTTTTTTTGGCAAACATTTGAAACAAAAAAAATTGAAATTCCACATACGGCCACGAACACAGTCGTAAGAAATAGAAGTAGAACCAAAGAGAGTGGAAAAAGTTGATTCCTTCTTTTTTTTTGGTTCACAATATTTGCACGATATGCAAACAATTTATTTGTGTATTGAGGTCGCCAAAGAATAAACGACATCATCTAAATAACAACAATAACAACAAAAACATGTAAATTCTTACAACAATTGTAACAGTCAGTAATTTATGTTATGTGAAAATCTCCCTTACCATCTCTCTCTCCCTCTCTCACACACTCTCTCATTCATTCTAGGTTTTATATTTGTTTGCTCCGTTTATTGTTTGTACACGTAAGCACAGCTTTTATTCTCATTGTTTATGTATGAATGTGTTTGCTAGTTTGTGTTTGCATGTGCCATGTGTGTGTGTGGCGTGTGTTGTATGGTTGGCGGCATTAAGTAATGGCTGGTTACAAATAAGCACAAAAACAAACACAGCAGCAGATACAGAAAAAGGCTTAGAAGCCAAGTAATATAACAAATTTTATGGTTTGATATTAAAAATTTAACAGAAAAACAAAACGGCCAACAAAATACGATTTAGTTGCATCTATTCATATTGCAAATTTAAATGAAAAAAGTTTTCAGCACACAAAATCAAAGGCCGATGTTAGAGTGCACGTATTAAGTGAGACTCAAAATAACGCTACAAGCTGCTTTCACATGTGATCGTTCAAAGTATGTCGTGTTGGGCAACTTTAAGTGAGTGTGTATGGGCGATTTGTGAGTACACAACGAATTTTATTGGCCTTAATATTAGCGTTAAATATGTGTATGTGTATTGCATTACTGTAGCAAAGTGTAAAATACCTTCTAGCGTAGTGTCGCCTGTAGCACTCACTCTACCCAGAGAATGACAAGGAGTCACTTGTGCCTCATTTGTTATTAAAAATGTATTAATGCGTATGAGTTTAAAGTTGGTGAAATCGTCATCATCATAATATAGACACCGTTTTCGCGAAAGTTGAACATTTAAATATTTATGTCACGAGATGGGAACGAATTTTCATGCAAATAAGTTTTAAGCGTTTAAAAAAAGTGTAAAATACACGCATCAAAACAATGCATTTAGGACGAAAAATGCACCACAAATAAAATTATATAAAAACATCTCAGTAGGTAACGCATGCATGTATTAGTATATTAGTTCTAGGCGAATTCGTATCAGGCAACTCTCTAGTGCAACAAATATACTCTCGCTTTACTCAATGTCAAAAGCAGCCAACTAAAATGAGAAAGCAAAGAAAAATATTCAGAAGTAAACAAAACAAATAAAAAATTTTGTTTGTTATTTTCAGACTGCTGCAGCGGTCTGAAAATCAACCCGTTGCAAGTTCCTGGCTGCCAATTCATATAATTAAAAATAAGATGATATTTATTGGATCGTCTTCAACTTCTCTTTAATTCTAGGGGGTGGTTGCTTGGGTTTTGTTTTTGATATGGGTACCGAACTACCTTAATGTGTATCGTTAGAGAAAGACACAGATAAACATACATATTCATTTTTCATCAAGGACAAATAAAACTGATTTTTATTTATGAGAATAGCAATGTTTTTTTTATTTTATTCCTGAAAACCTGGCTTTCGTCTTGCGTTTATTGATTTTATTTGGAGTAATTGCTACGGTTTTTTGAGGAATTTTTGCATTAACGAGTGTGCACAATATTTCTTTTGTGGGCTGAATAACACGCACTCTTAAGGTTGGATATAACCTGGCATTAGAGGTACTTGGTCATTTAAGAAAATATCGTAGTTTGTATCGAAAGTCACAAAAAAGGAAAGCTTGTACATACATTTATTGATGTTAATGAATATAAGCTATTTTTTGCCACACGATTTAAAAAGTGAATGAGAGTTAAAACTCTGGAAAAAATATGAAATCACATAAATGGTTATAATATGTTCAAAATATGGGTCATATTATTCAAAACAAATATTATCTAATAGTAAAATTTTATACTGATTTCTGTATTCAACAGAGATACCGATAATTTGTTTAAATTTAAAATTATATATTAATTTCATTTCTGTAGATTTCATTACAGATTTCATTATGAAAATTCCATTTATTTCTAAACACTTTTTAGCCCACAATTTTTATGTACTAGTTGTTATCAGATGAAGCGTTAAATTAAAATTTTACCTATTAACTGGATAATATGAGACATACACACACACACAGACAAACACATACACATGCATATCCACATGCTCTTTATAAACATACAACTACTGCAAGAGCCTCAACTACAAGTGTGTTGCTATAAAAGGACAATAATTACTCATTATTTGTTATGATGGTTTGAGTAGAGCAAAGCAAAGTGAAAATGCCACCAACAACAATCAAAACCAGTTAACGAAAGGAAGTGTAAGAAAAAGTTAAAAGAGAAAAAAAAAACTGAACAAAATACTTACAAAACTTGTGAAAATTGACATATGACAAGGTTAAAGCCATTAAAACCATTAGTAAACTAATGGAAAAAAGAACGCAATTGAACAATATCCTGCAGAAAGAGGTAGTGATTTCAATCATTACTATATATACGAGTATATGTATTTTTTAATTATCTTTCTTTCTCGTTAAAGAATAACAAGGAAAAATACAAAAAGGCAAACACTTACAGTTTAAAGTAATGGGTGTTTTTTATAGAGGTATAAAACTTTAAGTTGCAATAAAACAACGATGGATTATTCGATTGACATGAATTTTATTTATCCGAAAGATAATCTTGTGGCATTACATTTTAAATATGAATTCTGGCATATGACCGCCACGGCTGGCGCGGATGTAGTCCAATCTGCATGTCTAATTTTCGATGACTTTTTCCAACATTTGCGGCAGTATATCGGCAATAACACGCGAATGTTGTCTTCCAAATGGTCAAGCGTTTGTGGCTTATCCGCATAGACCAATGACTTTACATAGCCCCACAGCAAGTAGTCTAGCGGTGTTAAATCATAAGATCTTGGAGGCCAATTCACAGGTCCAAAACGTGAAATTAGGCCGTCACCAAACGTGTCTTTTAATAAATCTATTGTGGCACGACCTGTGTGCAAGCGTTCCGGCGTGAGCCTATTCATGATGAATTGCCAAACCATACTGAGAATAAATCGCTTGACAGCTGTTAAATCGGTCCCCATCTTGAAAAGTAATGCCAACTTAAAGTTCTATACCTCTATAAAAAACACCCTTTACTTATTTGCAAAAGGCTTTTGCTGTCATTGGGACTATTAAGTGGCAAAAAGAAGGAAAGAAAAAACATAAAGCAAAATAAACAAGTTGTTACAAGGACCTCTTATGGTTTTAATTAATTTATATATACAATTTTTTTATTGCATTTGAATAGTTGAACACAAAAAATAAGTTCAAAGAAGCAGTAATAAGGCTTTTGAATAAAAGGACTTATTTGACTAAAAAAGTAAATATATATACTTATATTTACATATACGTTATGTGTGTGGGGTTTCTAAGCAAATTTAATTGAAGTTTATATAATTACGAAGATCGATTTGAATAGAAAGTTTTTATATGAAACACGATTAGTTTTTTAAGTGATTTTTATTCGAATTTTCAATAGAGGTCGACCGTCTGGATTGTGGAAACCTTATTTTTTTAATTATTCTTTTGATGTATAAATTTTATACAAATCACTCATGTTAACGTAAGTGGATTCGCCTTCTCATATAATTATAGGTGTTTTTCGATGGAAATATGTACATAATTTTTATTTACATGATTTTAAAAAAAGTTTCAAAAGTAATGAATTTAATTCTTAAAAAAAACAATATGTCAATAAAATATGAAATAGATTTGCCTTTAAAGATGGAAAATGTTCAAAGTTCTCTCTTGATACATTCTGAATGATTGCTACTAAATGATGAGTATCAAATTTTGTTGGGCTCTTTACTCTGCATAGATGTAAACACATGTCCTGATATCACTGCAAGCGCCTCAATATTGGCGAGGAAGATAAAAAATCCAACCCATGAGGACTGGAACGAGTTTTAATGTATAGTTAAATACCTTAAGGGAACATCCGAAATTTATTTCTATTTGAATGGTCCTCAACTAATAAAAACATATAAATGAAATAAATCATATTTACTTTTATCTAAATAATGAAAGTTAAATAATTCAAAGGAGATTAACTTAAACGAGTCCTTTCTTTTGTATTAGGGTTATCAGCGCCAGAAACTACTTTCAATTAATGATATCTGGATTGTTTTTATGAAGAATCAAGTTGATATATGCTGTTTAGATGGAAAGGATCTAATAGTTTCTTCAAATATTTTTAGGTAATTCAAGCAATCAAAATATAATACTTTACCAAGTCAACAATCTTTCTATTGGGGCATTTTATTTCTAATAAAAAAACTTTTAACTCTTGTCTGCATTCAAATGACCAAATATTTGGCAAAAAAGCACCTGCAGCTTGTGTTAAATAAGGATATGAACAACAAAGTCCTTTAATAGTTACTTCTAAGAGTAACAGTCAGCCCTTCTTTAAAAAATACAAAAGTTCAAAATATTTGGCATATCACAAGGGTAAAATCGATAGTCCGTCTAGATATTTTTAATAAATTATTTTTAAATTAATGATGTTTCAATTTTTAAGATAATAAAACTTCATCTAGTTGAGGAATTTAGCAGGAAACTGAACTTTTGTTCTTGCAGATTTCAGGCGTTTATTTTGAAAAATACTGCTGCAAGCCGAAGAATCTTTAGAAGAAATTTCTGCATATTTTGGGTTCAAATTAATATTAGCGTTAGTAACCGGATTTACCACTTTCAGCCTCTGCTTTATCATAATAGTCCTCATTTTTATTATTTTTCAGTCTTTGGAATTTCTGGCTTGAGATTTTCATGGAACGACTTAAAACTGCCATTCATTTAATAAGTAAAGCTTGCAAGACAGAGATGAAAAAAAAATTAAAAAAAAAAAATAAACGGAATTAACATCAAAGTAATTTTAAATTTATATCCGTAAACTGACTCATTTTTCTAATTGGTAAATTTCAAAAAGCCAACAAATTGACAAATTGTTATTCTATAAATCGTGTGATTTGTGGGTTCGAAGTTGAATTGAAATTAATTATTGTAAACATCAAAAGCATTAAAAATGACAGTAAATCAATTGTGATAAAAAAATTACAATTATTGTTTAAAAAGATTTTTGTAGCGATGTCTCTAAAATTTTTTAATTTAGTGTTTTTAATTTAGGGGTTTTTGATCTCATATTGTTCACTTTATAAGTATTAAAGTGCTGCTTCCACTGTAAAAAAGGGTAATAATGATATTGGGGAATCCGAAACTCTTGATGTTCTTGCTGTTTTCTTAATAAAGAAAAACTATTTTCTAACCGAGTTTCACAGATTTGTAGAAGTAGATCATATTTTTATTTAAAATTTCAGTCAGCTTGTCTTCTTAAGCAGTTGAAAAAATTCCGTATTGGATTTTAGGAAGTAATAAAAATATTGTTCCTTTAGAAAGACTTTCATTTGTTTTCACTGGGTGGATTACAGGCAACAATTATTTCAAATCAAACCAAAGAGGCTCGTTCACAATTAATAGAATATATTTACAATTACAAATGCAACAGTATTTTGATTCTTTTTAAAACATCATTCTTAGCGCATTCTGTTAATATCGATTGGCATTTGTAAGATAATAGAATAATCTACACATTGTAACAATAGTTCCTTTTAATACAATGTATCAATTCTTCTGTTGAAACATATTCCCCTTTAAAACTAGAAAAATTATCATTTATTTAAAATTTTACAAGCGAAATAAAATTACAATCAAACAACTATAATCGCTTTCGATAATCATCCTCTAACTGAATACTTATTCAATGTAGCGTACACGTCGCAACGCAAAATCTCTCAAAGGCTTATTACCCTGATATTTGCTACTTCTTTCATTATCTAATTGCCCCTCACCACTTTTAGCAAAAATTAAAAAAAGGAAACATTCATAGCAATTTAGTAAACGGGAAAATGAATTAATATACTTACGAGTATTTACGTACATACGTGCAACTATGTCAAGGCTAAATTTATTTAATATCAAACTATAAAAAAAATTAAATAAAAATAACAGTAGCAACAGAAGGAACAAAATAGTTCATATGTTATTTGAAATAATTGATGCAATTAAAAAAATACCTGTGTGTCATTCGGAAAAAGCGATTAAGCCTGATGTACTTGTGGAGAAACAGCACTCACAAGTGCATCTAAACTGACACGCGGGTATTTGGCAAAGGAAAGAGTCAACATTAAAATATTTTATTTAGAATAAAATAATTTCCACTTGCACATAAAAAGTAAATTGAAAAATAAATTAAATGTCTAAATTAAATATAAGTTGGCATTAAATATTATATAGACAACTAAGAGAGTGTATGGGTGGTACCAATTATACACATACACACGTACATGTAAATGTACATAGACGCCTATGTGTGTACACGCATCTGTAGCAATATTTGCAATTTAATTGTTCAGACTACCTACTGATGATTTGGATTGATATGAAAGGAGTTTTTATAACAAGTATGTAGATTTTAAATACATTCATCTCCATTAAGTTGGCTTCGTGTAGCAGGATCAAGTACACTCGAAGGCCAAGAGGTTCATTATTATGCCCCAAAGGACTAGATAATGAGGATGTAACGACTACCGGATATACGAGCAGTATATGGTTCCGTTCTACTTGTAATTGTCATTATAACAAAACTTTCCTTTGGTAATTTATTCATTGAAAACTATGTGATCTTCAAAAGTTCTTTCTCCTTCTCCGAACAGCGAAATAATGGATGACTCTGAAACCAAAAGCAACCAGGCCACAAATCCTATCTGCAGGTACATCTGGGTTTTCTCGGCAGGAATTAAACGTGCAACCTTTAGATTACTAGGCTAATACACTAACCTTCCTGAAGATTCAAATTTAAGAAATAAGTAACATGAATGAATCATTATTTATTATTAATTATATAAAATAATTATGAATCTTTTTATATAACAATTTCTTATTATATTTCAATATAAAATACAAGTTTCATTTAAATAATAAATCAAATCTTTGGCTGTAAAAATTAATAAGAAAACTATAAATTGTCTAAAACTTGACAACAGCAACCTCCAACTGATGTCCGCCTGTGAGTACGAATTTGCAGTTTATTTTACTTTTAAAAGCAACATAAAACAAAATGCAATGTTTTCGCAATATATATTGCATTAAATTGTCAATTTTTTTATATGTGTTTCCTTTCCTGTTTCTACTTTCTGTGCTGGTGTTTAGAGAACTAAACAATTTCCCAACAATGTAATCCAGCTGAAAACACTAGAGTAAGAAACTCTGCGAAATTTAAAACTTTTCCAATAAATTCTCTTCCTACCGAAATGACAAGTAGTTTATCTTTTGCTGAAATACATGTTTGATACTTTTTTTCGAAATTGAAAAAAAAATTAATTCTGAATTAAATGGTGGAAAAATATAGATGGAGAAATCATGAGAAAAAAAAACAGTTCGTTGTTTTGAAACATATTGAAAACAAATACAAACTTTACCAATGACATTAGTTGAAACTTCTAAGCTTTTTACAGATTTTTATCGTTGTTATTATTTAAGAATTTGTTGGGAACTGGAAGATTAGATATATAAATATATATTCATTGTCAATTTAAAGTTGACTAATTGTATTAAAGAGGAAAACTAATTTGAAACCATTAAATAATCATTAGCCCAGCTTAAAATTTTGTACATTTTTACTTCAATTATGAATGACTCTTTAAGGTTTGTGTGCCAATACTTGCGACCTGCAAGCAGCTCGTAAGTTTTCTTACCTCTCCAAGCTGCTTGTAGATAGTGTTTTATTATATTTAATTTAAAATTTTTTTACCTTTTGATACGTTTTTTAGTATCATATTTTCCATTTTTCGCCATTTTTCTTGTTTGTTAATGGTAGCTGTCAGTTTGCTATTAAGCCTTCTATACGCAGTGTATAAGAGTGTAGCATGTGCAAATTCGTGTATGTTGCCAGTGACATGCCAAGCTAAAAATGTCTTTGCATTGGTGGGTAAAATAAAGTTGCACTGGGAGAAAAGTTGCGCAATTTAAAATAAATGCTGTTACCTGTTAATAGTATGAACTGTTTTGAAAATAAGCCATTTATTTGAAAATAAAGTAAAAACTAAAAAAAAATTAAGAATTAATTTAATAGTGCAATAAATAAATTTAATATGAAAGAAAAAGAAATCGTTTTTAATTGATTATTTTCTTTCAGCATTATTATTTGGCAGAAATCAAAAGAAGCATTAATTTAAGTAAGAAAAGGAAACGAAAATATTAAACCAAAAGATTAACAGGCTTTTTAGACCATTTTCTGATAGAGATCTACCAAGGATGTCGTGAACAAAATTTTACATTAGACTAATTATATCGTGATTTTTGAAGAACTACCTGCCTTGTTTGACTGACCTTCGTAGACTAGTAGGTAGTGTACTAGACTCGTAGTGCGAAGGTCCCAGGTTCGAATCCTGCCGCAGAACTCTGGCAGTTGCGTTTGATAATTAAAGGGAGCGCACAAGAAGCCTTAACTGGCTTAAGTGTATGACGTATGACATGGGCTATCACACCCCAACAATCAACCTAACCTAACCTAACCTGCCTTGTTTCGTAATAATTTCTGTAAAAAAAATGTATGTTTTTAAAAAAGGTTTTTATTTTGTATTATATTTATTCATGGTACTACGAAAGGCATCAAAATGCCTTCTTCTTTCATAATGTTTAATAACATCAGCGGCATTATATATATGCTCCTCCTCTGCGGAGCATAGGACCACGGCATTGCGTATTGCCAAAAGCATTTTAAATCATGGAGTATTTTTCAAATAGTAGAATTCGATTTTTTTTCCTATAGAATTTTCTATAAATTTGAACGTTAATTTTGTTCTGTGTGCTCTAAGACAAATAATTATACACCCTGGCACATCTTCATTCATCGCCGTCTCATTGACGACTAAATAAAAGAAAATAAAAATGTGTCTGATTCCATGTGGTATAGGCTGCACGTCACTCGTGTAGAATAAAAATATGATGCACCATTTTGCAAATTCTATGATGCTAGACCAGACTGGGCTTAGCTTTTCGGAATATGGCATACTGATGTTTTGCCATAAGCACAAGCAGAATGTCCAAACGTATCAAAAAATTTTTTGAAAGCAGGTCAGAAATTTTTTTATTTTACCCTGTTAATTGCTCTATTGGGAATGGAAAAGGTTTTAGTTAAGATAAATAAAATTATTTTCATTATTTGTAGTGGGTTTAGGTGTTCATATGTCGACAATTCATTAGTCGCTTAATCAAATCGTCAGTGATCTTTTAGCAGTTTAAGATGTCGGCATATGAACAGCTAAAGCCACAACAAACAATAAAAATTTTTCAAGGTCTAGTTTTTTTTATAAAGAGAAATAATACTCAGGCAATTGAAGCCTTCTACTTAAAGTGTTACTTCCTTGTGAAAGGAATAGTGCAAGAAAGGTGACAGGTGGTTAAATTCTTAGCGATGTTGCACCACCTCTGCTGACTATTCTGATAACATTACCGACGAACAAGGACGCTGTCGGTACTCTTCAGTGACAAATGCTATGCATTTATAAGTTAAATAGTCCAACAGCAATTAATGTAACGCCACACTAATTCACATTCAGAATAATTTATAGTGTTTATGACTTGATTTGAAAAGGGGTCGAACACACGTTCTAAATCACAATTTGGTTTGTAGTCAACGCATTAAATACTCCATGCAACAGCAACCAAATACTTTAAGCGATTAGTAGGAGAGAATATAATAATAAGATTTAATATGAAATTATTTGCTGTTGACCTCGCCCGCATTTCATTCACGTTAACCAAATCATCAATACATTTTATCCTAATGACGTATGTGATACGTCACATACGTGTATACATACATACACACACCTTCCGTATAACCTAACGATTTCCTTTTCCCAACAGTTCAATCAATACAGTGGAATGCGAATAAGCGAGATAGACCTAAACGAAAGAACACTTAATTGCAAATTAACATTTTTAACCATTGTTTTTAACTAATTTCTTTAGATTAAAATCCTTGAAACGAAACACATTTTATTTAAAAAAGTTTAAGATCATATGAAATAAGCTTCACTTAAGAGAAACTGGCCTTCCTAGACTAGTAGGTAGTGTACTAGACTCGTAGTGCGAAGGTCGCAGGTTCGAATCCTGCTGCAGAACTCTGGCAGTTTGTGTTATATAATTAAAGGGCGCGCACAAAAACCCTTCACTGGCTTAAGTCTATGTCGTATGTCACACCCCTCCAATCAACCTAACCTAACCTAACCTAAGAGAAACTGTTATTCATTTACGGCCGAAAAAGCCGGCTGACAATTTCCATTTTATCATTTACGAATTCGACTGTGTTCATTATTAGTTCTTTGCTACAAATTGCATGAAAAGATTTTCTTTAAAGTAACCGGAATTCATTCTGATGATTAATTGTAAAAAAACTATGCTACAAATCGAGGGTCACGTGTAGCTCAAGTCAAAAACTGCATCATGCCAATAAATCTATGAATACAAAGACTATGGTTTAAAGATGATATAAATACAACAAAAAATATATGTGTTAAATGTAAAAGAAATTTTGAAAGTAGATTCAAATAAAGGAAAAATGCTTTATGTGCTTAATTTCTATTCAGTCTAAATTTATAAAAATCGCACACACGAATACGTAAAAATTTATGATATTCTGATTTTGTCTGTTTTCCATGTATAAAAGTATTCAGGACAAAAAGAATGATAAAATGAAAAATGCATTTTTCATTTGATTTACACATGCAAACACGTAAAAGGAAGTATTGTTTTTGTTATTTTAGTGCAATGCACGTACTCTGGTGTTGTCAGTGGGATTGTTGGTCTATGATATTGTGATTTCCACTAAAACATATACGCACATGTGTATAAATGTATAGTATTTGCATAAATATTGTATATTTTTCATATTATTTCTATTGGAATATTAAAAAAAAAACATTGAGGAAATGCTTTATTATGTGGTATATGAGTATTGTTGCTGTTGTTGTTGGTTTTGTGGCTGCTTTTCTTTACTTTATACTTTCAACTTGAGGTCACAACATCTGTCTGTATTTTCGACATTTCCACTGGCATGCATGTACATACATACAAGCACATACATATGTGCTTATGTACTTCTGTGTGTATGTGTGAATGAGTGTGGGATAAATTACTTTCTTGGCATTTATTTGAAATTTTCATACATCAGCAGAAATTTTGTGTTAGAAAAGGTCGTTGGAAATCATTATTTGGTACAATTTTAAGGATCACACTTTTTAATTGCTGAATGACTAAGTGATGTAATATGACAAATATGATTTTGATAATATGAGGCAATTAATGTTAAAACAAAAGTTTTCTTTGGATGCTTACACGAAGGTCAGTCTGATCTTTTCCATACATTACAAAAGCTATCTGCAATTTGACCCATTTTGGCATTTCTTTGCTATCGCGTATTTTCCTAGTGAACATTTTCCCATTTTCTTTGATCAAAGTTTAAGAACACCATTCACTTCTTTTTCTTTATTTCATATTTTTATTGCGTTTTTCCTTAAGGCTCATTTGCATTTTCTTAGGCAGGATATGTAGAAGAAGAAATCAGAATATACTTTAGGGATGAAAGAAATACATCAGAAACGCATACACACACACATATGCACGAGCTAGAATGTATTTGCAAATGTAGTTTTCGAAAAAGCATCTCTGTCAGTGCATTTTATTATTTTGTAATAGCAACAAGAACAATAATAAAAATCCTCAGAAAGAGAAAAGAGAAAATATTTTCATATATTATGTTTCTTAAACTGATGTGTCAATGAGTTCGACTAGAGCGCAACCAAGTTTGGGGGTATAGTCCTGTTACGACTTCTAATACTAGGCCGCACATGAATATACATACATACATACATATGGCTGTATTTTGTATTATATATTTTCCATGTTTAACTTTCGATTATTATATGTTTAACTTTATGCTGAACTTTATGCTGACATTTAAGGTCATCAAAGCAATTTGCAATAAATTAACATGCATTATTAAATTTTTATTAAACATTTGTTAATTAAACAAAACTAAGGATTCTAGAATTAGATTAAATTCTGCATTAATTGGATTTTTGTTGAACGTTGCAAGTATCAATTATTTTCTGATAATAATACTGTATGCTGTTCATCTATGTACAGAGTGAAAGTAAAAATAAAATTCTCAATATGGTTTTCAATATATAGACAATTCCATGTAACGTAATTTTGTCAACGATTTCGGGATCTGTGTACGAAACTACTTGTTTCGCAGTAGTTGGTATTCAGTACATGAAAATTTTTCAAAAAGTTTTATTGGCAATTTTGAACTTTCAATTCTAGACTCCTCTCAAATTTTATTTACTTATTTAGTAAATTACAAAAAAAATTTTTTTGTTAAGCATTAAAACTGATTAAGGAGGGTTGAGCAAGAGCCAGTGTATTACATATAGAGTCTAGGGCTTAATTAATTTTGGTGCATTTTTAAAAAACTTTCAATAATTTACTGAATAAATAAATAATTAATTGGAAGATAACCACGTAGATGTGTAAACTGTGTATCAACACTTTAATGTAATACTCCTATAAGATCTTGAATTTCTAACAGGGTAATTAAATGTTCTTTCACAAAATGTTCCCAATAAAAAGTTAATGTATTTCACATACGAGTCTTAGTAAAATTCAATACTGGTGATTATATTTCACTTGTAGTATTACAAGTTATAATTTCCAGCATTAAATTTTTAGCCAACACAAGTTCTTCAAAAGGCAACGCACGAGGAGGGTTCCAAAATTAACTGACCTAATATGTAGGTGGCAGTAGTAGTTCAAAAAATTACTTTATTAATAAGTGGTGGATTTATAAAAAAATATATTCCAAGGTGCCATACAGTTTAGTTTTTTTTTTTTTTTTTTTTTTTTTTTTTTTTTTTTGGAGCCATAAAAAATAAACGATCGCAGTGAATTTTAATTGATCGCCACTATGTAATTCAATAATTTCATTTGAAAGGTCTCCGTTCAACCAATATTAATGCCGAGCTAGATTCTACTTTAGGGAAGTCTGTTTCTTTGATTACGACTATAAAATATTGCATGGCAGAGCTTGAATAAGAATGTGCAAGCTGCCAAGATCAATCGAGGTGTTCACACCCCTAACGGTTGAGAAAATCCACAAAATGGTATTGTATGATCGTTGGCTGAACAAGCGTAAGTCAGCTAAAATGAAAGGCATTTCAAAAAGTGCTATACATGGCATATTGTCCTAAAAGTTTAAAATAAGAAAGCTGTATACTCACAATAGAAAAAAAAAACAGAGTCAAGAAGATGATGCAATAATGTTTGACTTTTGCGGCAATCCGTAATAGTGGATGAGCCATGGGACAACCATTTTAGACCTGAGACAAAGGAACAGGTAAAAAAGTGGATTGGAATTGGGGAATCGTTCCAAAAGAAGGCGAAGACAGTTCCATCTGCAGGCTTATTCAAGGTGATAGTCAACGGTGATTATTATGATTATTGCATAATACCGATCTCATAATTTTTAGTAAACTCGCCAAAGCACTGTTAAGTAAAATGGAAAATATTTTTCTACCGGTAAAGAATACTTAAATAACTGGAAAATAAAAATGAATCCTGTTAAAACTAAGGCTATTTTATTTTGTTACAACAAGTCCCCAAGACGCTAACCAAATCGTCAGCTAAATTACCAAAATGAGATCTTGGCGATTGAAAACGATATCACATATCCTGGTATTTGCCTCGATAAGAAACTTAATATTGCAAAACACATCTGTGAAATCTGTAGAAAAATATATGAAAGTTATTAGAGCTTTGTGGCCAATCCTTAATTTATTAAGGATTGATCAGACCAACATCAACATTAATCCCATAGTACCATTCAGTGTAATTCAGAAAAAACACATTTTAAGGAGCAACATGAATGTATTTCAAATATGTTTCGGCTTAAGAGAACTGAATCCAAGCATATATACTCAGCTAAGCCAACAACAACAAACGAGAGAATTATTAAATAATTCTTTCAGAGAATATCTCTAATAGTGAATTTAATAAAAATTTTGGTTTAAAAATTTTGCATATTTTGAAAATAATTTTTTTTTAAATTCAGAACTTTTTCTAATTTAACTAAAACTCTTTAGAAAATAAGAAATATTTTATTGATATCAGTTTTATGTTTTGACATGCAGCGAGAATAGTTTTATTGGCGTTATACCACAGCCAATTTTAACTCACCTTGAGTAAAGTATTCTAAACTCTATCTGATCATTTCTAAGCGATCCTTAGCCTCCTGTATAGTTTCGATACCCATTTCGCCCAAGTATGCCTACAAGGCACCGACAACTGTATGAAAGCTTTCCTGGGAATGGCTCCGAAAAGTAGTAGCGGTGTTCGAAAGATATTTTCTTGCAGGCCAACATCGTAGAGCTAAAAATAGTTAAACACCTTCCTTGGTTTTATCTAACACTATCCAAGTATAGAGCTTTCTAGATGGACAGCTCTGCTTTAACCAAATCAGCAAAACAATAGGAACATGGGATTAAGGGAAAGAACTTATTTATTTTGTAATCGGTTTGGTTAAATACTGAACCACAATATTATATATACTCTTGGCATATAGAGCACTTTGAGCGCCAAGCACTACAACGCAACCAGCTTGGAACCAAGGGTATCGATATTTGTTAAAACGATGTCCTGGATAACCAAAGGCAAGGAACAAACAAACCATTAAAATTAATTTATATCAACTTTCTGGCCTTAGGATCTTGCGAAATTTCACTCCCGTGGAGCTGTTTAAGAAAAATACATTTTTATACATTAAACATATGTATACGAAATTGTCATTTTTTATTACCAATGACAGCAACGAAAATAATTAAAACAAGTCAAGCTTAATTATTTTCTTTCTTTTTTTTTTTGTTGCATAAAATGTTAATCAAACTGGCTTTTGTATAAGAGCAGCACAAATCAAATTAATCTATTTATTTATTTGTTTATTTCTAAAACAAGCTGGAAAACAAAACCAAATTACATTCAATCAATGCGACGTTTTAAAATGTTAACATGATTGAAAATACGCAAAATGTTTAAATAGTTTCAAATGCCACTGCAAGGATAATAATGGCTTAAATGTTAACAAAGGGAACATGTAGAAAAAATAGAAGTGAATAAAAAAACAAAATATATAAAACAAAATCTGAACTGGTACACCAACACGACATACAAGTACGCAGACACACACTCTCACACATTATCATGTATGTGCTCGTGTGTGTGTGACTAATTTATAATCATGCAATTGGCAGCTCGATGACACTTTGTGTTGATTTTTTTGTTGTTGGTTTAGTTCTAAATAAAACTATTTTTTGTTTTATATTTTTTGGTTGCTTGTAGGTACGAGTATATTTCATTTTTATCGGCGTGTCAAGTGAGCAAAACAACAGCGACTGCAACATTAAAATGATTATAAAAATCTATGCTCAGTTTAAATAAATGGCGCTACGAAATTTTTGTTATTGGTGTTGTTGTTGTTGTTGTCGATGACCTAAAATAATTTGAAGTGTAATTAAACACAACTACTACATACATAAATAAATACGAAAATAAATAACAACAAATTGCTAAAAGAAAAAAATGATCTAAAGCAATTTATTCCAAAAAGGAGAACATGGCACATGTTAAATTTGCGGTAATTAGAAATAAAAGAATTATAGGATTATTTGCTTTAATGGGAAAATATTTCAAGTACGACATTAAAAAAAAAAACACATACATTACATGATGTTCAATTAAAAATTTGCCATTGATACTTGAACATTGTTCACATGACGCTCGTGGAATATGTGAGATTTTTTCTACATCATGGAACAATAAAATACTTCAGCAGTCTTATGGCGTTTACTTTTCTAAAAAAAAGTATAACTTTTTGCCCTTTCAAAGAGAAAAAGGATAATTTATTGTTCTTTTTTAAGAGAAAATTTTTTTAGGAAGGAGTGTGCAATACTCTAAGTGACTTGGCTTCCATTGGCACGAAATTCATTCATAATAAACTCTAATCCTTTTGTTAATTTTTTTATAATCCGCTAAATAATTTACCGAAGAGATTGCATCTATTTGGTGAAGTCTATCGAATCGGCTCTGCATGAATTTTTGAATATCATGGAGAAATACCAGGACCGGCTAATATTTTGAATTTTCCACCTCTTAAATGAAAATGCAACATTGCTCCAGCCAACAAGCATCTGTCAACTGACTTCTGTCATAATTTTAAACAAGCTGCAACATCTAATTTGTGTTTGACAGACATTGGTAGCAGACTACCTTGTGATGAGGATAAAATGAAAGCATTCTTTTTTGCGGAAAACAACCATTACTCAAGCCAAGGTTAAGCTTGATAAATGTTATGGGAACTCTGCACAATCGATTTCAATGGCAAAAAAGTTATTTAATAAATTTCGTTGTGGCCGGAAAATGCCAAACGATGTGGACTCTACAGCCGATACAATTAAAAAAATTAACAATATGGTAATGACCGATCGAACATTTAAAGTCTGAAAGATAGATTATTCAGGGTGAATCGGCGGCAAAGGTGGGTTTATCTGATAATAAAGTCACGGCGACCGTTTTTTGAGATGCATACAATCCAGATTTGATTCCAACGATAAAGCAAAAAAATAAAAAAATATATCCGTTTTGATGACCCCAACAAATGTTATTTTTTGGAATGGATAAAAATTGGAGAAATGTTGGACAAAGTGTGTAGTGCTCGAAGAGGACTATAAAATGATTTTTTATTGACTTAATATTTATTATTTTTCAAATTATATTTTCAGTGTTAATTCATAACACTTATGTAGTTAGAGTTGCGAGAGCTTTACCATTTCATTTTATTTTCAAGAAGTAAAAATATTGATTTTTATAACTTTTCCTTCAATTTGATTACATATTTTAAAAAATTTTAGGTCAAAATTTTTTTGTATTATGGATACACGGTTAGTAATTTCCTGCATTGCCGTAATGATCTGATTTTCCTTTAACAAAGCTTTAATCTATGATTATTTTGTAATCCTGTGTTGCTATAAATATATGGATATGAAGTGGTCACCTACTGACAGAAGTAAATTCCTCTTTTTAAAGGACTTGTACACTTGGCCAAACAGGCTGAAGTGTCAAGCCTAATAAAAAAATATCTAACTGGCTTTTTAACATCGCTAATATACGTAAATACAACTTATTTTCACAACCCTGGTTGTGCAATTTTGTAATAAGAATACAAAAAACAAAACAAAAACACCAATTACAAAAAACAAATTGTCATAATTTCACTCCCTGGTGACTAAAGTTTCGTTGGTCGTTATTTTTGGTAACATTGCAGCCATTGTTACTTATTACTTAAAAAAAAGACCAAAAAAAAAAAAACTCAAAAAGAATTCTTTCATCTATTTCACACACCTCTTATGCCATTTATGCCTTTGGAAAAAAGGAACATAAATAAAATACAAACAACTTTTCGTAGGGACTCATAAATGTTGAGTGTTGAACTGTATAAAAACAATTGCTTTGCAGTTTTCCCAAAGTTGCTGATATTTGTGAATGTTAGCATTCGGCTTCCTATTTGTTAAAGCTAAAGCAAAGTGCACACGAGTCAAAAGTTTATCTTTTATGTCAAGGAAAATGTTTAAGAAAGAATGTACCAAGCACTCGGGGAAACTCTGTAGTTTGTGTGATTTGTGCAAGCTCTCTCTTAAAAATTTTATATTGCGTCGAACTACCATGAAACCACACACAAAACAGCACAAAAATTAACATGTTTTGGTTGCTTTTCTGATTGCTTCGTATAATCTTAGCTTTGAAATATGTGTTGTATTTTGTTGATAATACTCCTTGGAAGATGTATATCAAAAACACCAAAAGAATTCCCAACAGTTCACACGAATACACACTAACTCATGCTTGTACATGCACAAAAGCAAAAATAAAAAGGGTTAAAAAGGATAAAATGAAAGGCGAGTGAGCATAACTCATTGCTAAATAAATATAAAAAAAGAAATGAGAAAAGCCCAGAAAGGTTTATAGTTTTCTTTTCATGTTGTTTTTTTTTTAATTTTTTTAACAGAATTTACATCCCTGACCTATTTATGATCTTATGGCTAAAAGAATTATTTGTTTAGTTCTTTTCTTACATGTTTTGGTAAATGTATTTTGTTTTACTTATTCTCTGCTGACGGAAAGATTGCGCACAGCATCGATAGGAAATTGCGGACGCAATAATGAAGAAAGTGGTACATATAACGCCAGACATGGGTGTTACTTCTCTTCGCTACAGCAGAATATGTAAAAATTTGTTTCGGATTTCACTTCCATAAGCAAAGTCGGCAAGAAGGTGGATTAAGCCTGTTTGCAAGAATTTAATATGGATTCAAAATATCAAAAGGATGCCAGTTAAAATGATTCAATGATCGAATATATATATATATATATATATATATATATATATATATATATATATATATATATATATATATATATATATATATATACTAGCTGATCCGGCAAACGTTGCTTTGCCTTCAAACTTTAGTTTGTGGTTTGTATGGGAGGTACCACGCCCCTTTTGTCTAATTGGACCGAATTGTAAATCTAAACCACCCGGTTGTATGCGCCACCCAAACGCATACAAAAAAATTTATGCAAATCCATCCAGCCGTTTAGGAGGAGTTCAGCCACAACACACGTACAGTAGAATTATATATATATAAAGATATATATCGTACACTCTTACTATTAATTTTAATTCTTGATACTTTCGAAAAGAGAGGCTAAGCAATGTACAATGACTATTCATTCTAGGAAGAGAGACTCTTTTGATTATTTAAAAATATACAAAATCAGTGCGTAAGGATTTTTGGTTTACTTCTGCTTTTTAGCCCGTCATGCGATAACGAAATCTGAGGAGGAGTGATCCATTTCCCTCTTAATTTCTTAATAGTTGTCAGTCGGAAAGACTGCATACGTTGTTTCTTGAAAGAAAAATGATACACTTGGTTCTGAATTTTGAACTGGTTTCTTTGTGGCGCTTAAAACGGATATTTGAAAGAGTCCTAGACCCTTTATAGGCCATTGTGAGCTGTAGAGTGGTCCATAGCCGGATATGTTTTTCAATGGAGCGAAATCAAACATCACGTTGATGATCGCTGATGATCAGCGATAAATATACACTTAACAAGAAAAATAAAATTGATTTAAAGAGGAGTTTCTCGGAATGGATATCTTGCCTTTCAATGCAAGCGAAGCTATTCGGTCTGAATTTTTTTCAATATACTTAATTTTTCAATCCATAATACTTAAATTTTTCAAGTTCTTCCTTTATTCTTCCTTTCATAAACAAATCCCGGCAACCCAATATTTGTAAAATTTACAACACTAATCAATATACACATCAACTGACTGAAATTTGTTGTAACTGGTTTAAGAATTTCTGAATATATTTGCTGTTGTTCGTAATTAAACTTTTAAGCACGATTTTTAGTGAAAAGATGGAACCTCTAGCTCAAACGAGTATTTTCTTTCCGGTGTATAATCATCTGCATTTTTTGTCAGTATCGGTTACTCAATATATAAATAAAATAAATGACTTAATTTTTTAAGAACATCAATTAGTTTTAGCTAAAAAGCAAAACATCTCAAAAGCTCAAAGGATAGGTGGGAGAGATGTATATTTTGCCCGTCTGCTTTAACGTTTACGATAGTCTAAGTTTGGGATGCTGTTGGCCGAAGTAGTTAGCGCGTTGACTACAAAGCAATTTATAACTGAAAACCTGGGTTCGATCCCTGTTCAAGACAAGTCATTAAAAAAAGTAACATAAGGAATTTGTGTGATTTGTGGCGATGTGTTAATTGTTGTTGGACTGATGAAGGCATAACACTGGTTACTTAGCAGTAACATCGATTGAATACTCTTCAACGCCCTACTCTTCTACCGGCCCTCCTTTGCCGGTAATGTTATCAGAATCGTCGGCGAATTAAAACACTTGATAAAATGGCTATACATCATACAGCTTAAGAGACTTAATGCGTCTACTTAACAACAAAGACGCTGCAACTCTGCTGTAAAAAAATAAATAACGCGGAATAGTTGAGTTCTAGAAAATAAAATAAACTTTCTCTGTCCCTGTCTTCTAATTTCACCGCCTGTCCTTTCTACCCTTTCCCTTTCAGAAAGAAGTATTGCCTTAAGTAAGTAGTTGGCATTAATTACCTGAGTGTAACTTCTCTTTAAAAAAATGGATTAATATAAACGTAATTGTGTAATAACAAATTATGAACCTGAGATTAGAAATTTAGCTAAAAAAGTTCCTTGGACACCAGCGCAAAAAACTGTGTAGTCGAACGAACCGAGGAAGTAAAGAACTATAATTATAGTACGAGTATATAGACAGTGACTTATATTTAACACGAGAAAAAAGTTTGCCTGTGAATGTAAAACACTTCTAAATACACTTCTACTTAAGTCAACTCCTTAGAATTCCATAACTGGAAAATTATACTTCATAAACAATAATTTTTTATATTGTGTTTATTTATCTAATGATATGCACATTATGTGACATCTTTTTATGCCAGTTGCAATTGTTATTTACGTGTCATGTTAAATCCTTCAACTGGATAATGGGAGCTAAAAAATTTAAAAAATGTAGTACCGAATCTTGCTGTCTTGATTTTATGGCAGTTTGACTTTATCATCACTCCAAAAAGTATGCAATTTTTTTTAATATAACAAGACGTACACACCCATACACAACCATCCCACTTAATGTGATGTAAAATAAACGAATAATTTTGATTTCTGATGAAGTTTTGAAAATGAAAAAGTGACTTCTTGATGTTGCTGCTGTTGTTGACTATTTTTCTTGCTGCCGTTATATTTCAATGAATGATGATGGTGATGAGCAATGTTGTTGTTGTGTGTATGTAGTTAACCAACACTTGCATAACCTTTAGCATTGTTTCAGTTGTGTAGTTGTTGCGGCATCATAAATAAATGTAGTATACGAGTATTATGGTGTTCTGTGTTTTATGGTTTTCTTATTTCTTAGAAATTTTTTTTTTGGAAATTATTATCCTCCAGCAGAAGGTTAGTTGTGCCGTTGGTTTTACGTTGTGGTATTGACGTATTGTTTTTGTTTTGTTACGTTTAGTTGTTTCATGTTGGTTGGCGAAAGAATTGACGTCATAAAATTTAAGTTTATCTAGAGTAAGAAAAAAGTTCTTCTATGCTTTTTTTTGATATACCATCAGTAGCACTATCATTAAGCGGAGATCAGGGAGTGTATGTAGCAGTCACAGAGTGGCAGACAAGATTATGGGTTTTTCAAATTTCTGCGCATAAAAATTATTTCTTTAGTTTTATTTTGAGGAGATAAAAAGTTTTCAAGCTAAATAAGAAACAGGTACATATCCGGTTGTATATTTTTCATAAAAAATATGTTATTTTTACTATTAACCAAATTTCTTTGCTTGCATTCTTTGCAGCAACAT
Source organism: Germaria angustata (assembly GCA_963681545.1). Lineage (NCBI taxonomy): Eukaryota > Metazoa > Arthropoda > Insecta > Diptera > Tachinidae > Germaria > Germaria angustata. The sequence goes on from OY813000.1 coordinate 24,937,849, forward strand.
TTGATTTTTATTATCTTGGTTCTGTTTTGTTTTGCTGCATGCTACATCACATAATTCCTTTTGGCTTATGATATAATATTTTCATTACTGGTTCATGTACGGATATTTATCGTCCTTGTGTATGTCTGGCTGTCCGTTTCTGTGTTTATTTAGCACTGTGAGCGAGCGCCTGTTTGTATTTGTGTTTGTGATTTATGCTTGGCATTCCTTTCTCATTGTGTTGGGCTGGAAAGCATTTTTCAATATGATAAATAAATATTTAATGAATGGCAAACTATTGAAATGCATGCAATGTAAATGAAAATTTTCGAAAAATAAATATATTTTGTGTGTGACAAATAAAGCATTCAAATGAATGGGCATATTTGGTGGGCCATTATATACAGAATCCAATAGACTATAATTGTTGAAAGTAATTATGACCATCTCGAAATGTTCATTTAATGAAATAGTGTTTATGTTTGGAGAAAATTTTATTTATTTGGTAGGAATCACCAAAAATAAAAGCTGATCATAATAAATCGATGTTTTGTTTTGTGGCGTATAATGAATGGAAAGAAAAATTAATATTCCGTATACGCCCTAAATTATATTTCAAAATGTAGTACCAGTTAACAAAGTTGATAGGTTTTTGCGACTATTTTTGTTGTTGTATATACCTTAATCAATATCGTTGGGGTTAAACGCAGTTTTTAGGTCTAGGAAGTACTTCACTGATTATCACGAAAAGTACTAATGCCCGTATAATGCCCGTAAAAGAAAAACAAAATAGATAATGAAAATTCATGTGTTGTAACGTAGAAGAAATTAGTTTTAGTGCAAACAAGAAAGCCGCGTGTACTACTTATTAAGGAAATAAAAAATGAAATGAAAACTGAAGACAATTTTCTAATTTTGAGTAGTGCACAGTCAAACTTGATCAATTTAACCCCTAAACATGTTATTAAATGAATGTTTGGGGTTAGAGTATGAACTAAAAAATATGTAATATAATTTTTCCTATATTATTTCATATTTTTCCGATACATATAAAGCAACAAGAAAATGATTAAGCTGGAGCTTAAAGTTGCTGTACCGGTCTAAAACATGACCACGTATGAAAGAATTGTTAAGGGATTTCTCAAGGCGAGTATTTTTTTGAGCGAAGCAATTAGAAGCGTTCTCAACCAACGAGATCCACGTTTCTGTCGAGTAGGCTGCTTTTACCCATACAGCTGCCATTTGCTGCTTGACTCTCACATTGTCACATGTCTCACAATCTCTCATTTAACTCCTGCGAATATATTCACAGGGGAATTTAGATATAAAAATTTTTTGTGCACATTCATTCATAAAGATATTGAAATTCAGAAATACAAAGATGAGTCAAACACATCTTATGCTGGACTAAATAAATGTTTTGTTGTTGTTGTTGTAGCACTAGTGAATTAAACCGAACACTTAACTAGAAATCTATATATCGAAACTAACGTCAATGACGCCATAACCTTTAACAGAAATTCAATTTCTTATGGAAATAAACATCATGTATGTAGCTTCAATTAGACTTGGCTGAATACTTTAGTACAAACTCCAAGGAAGTTCTTATGCCAGAACATGATAGAGATATGGCTGCTTTTCACTTAGATGTTTTAGATTGGCAATTTGGATTGAGATAAAAGCCTGCCAATAAGCAATATTAGACCCTTAAAGTCAGGTGAGGGAGATTGATTGGTTTCCTGTTATCATACAAAGTCAAGAAAGATATTTTTTTTTTGCAATTGGACCAGTACTCAGGGGATGACCCCAATTTATGCAGTGCATTGTGCTGGAACTAGGAAAATAGATATGGATATTTGATTTGAATCTCTCAACACTGGGTATGGCAGGAAAGATATCTGCAGGGAGCTCGTTCTACATATAGCGATTCGCTGCTATATCGACCACAAATGGATGTGCTCTTAATGAGGAACGTGTTGCTCGTAAGTAAGATCGGAAAAAGATATCGTGCACCTTATTTAAATCATATATTAAAGACCACCTACACACTAATAATTTCTTACGTAACTTTAAATGTATTTTTTAAGACATGAGATTAAAGTCTTTGAAGTGCGTATAAATGCATCTTAATTAGAAGGAAGTTCTCAGAAAATAACATTTCGAAATAAAAAGTAATAATTTTGAATAACAATCAAAGAGAAGCCTCCAGAAAGAGGAAAGAAAAAACTCTATTTAATTAAAATAAAGTAGTAGAGGATTAAAAATTAAAAAAAAGGAATTGGAAACACAAGCCGCAAGAAATAATGACGACAAAAGATTATAAAAAAAGTTTAATAGACAAAATTAAACTCGTAATAAAACAAAAGAAATTATATTCTACACAGATGCTTATATGAATAAGTTGTGTGTGTGTGTGTGTATGTGTGTGTTGGTGTGTATGTGTGTTTTTCTGAAAAGTTAACAAGTACATTATGGAAGAAAACACAAGTACGCAAAGACAAATACTTAAACAACAACAAACGCTTGCATTTACCCATACAAAAGGGTGAGATTTCAAATACTCACAATTACTTTAATATGTACGCCAGTAATAAGAGGCACTTAAATCATTCGTACTGATTATATTTCAATTTACATTCCAGCAAATGCTTTGCTGGAAAATGAAGAATTTCACACTTTTAAACTCCAACAGAAAAACAGAGTGAAATAGAAATTTTACAACAATTATATTTTATACACGTATAAAAGGAGAAATTAGAAAATATTCTAAATATCCAGAGCCATAAACAAATTCAACAGGACTTCTATAATGGATCTAATAAAAAAAAATAACAAAGCGACAAATCTCTGACTGTTCATTAGCAATACAAGCCGCGCTACATTTATAACACTCAGATTTATTAAATGGTTATTTTTTTCTTTTCAAAAAATACCCTCAATCTTTGCTGCCACTGGCAAATCCATAAGCCTATTGTCCCTTGAAGACTAGAGCTCAGCTTAATACAGTCATGGCCGATTGCAAAGTATAATTTTTAATTTTTATACTATATTAAAGCCTAAAAGATTAAAAATTCTATCAGCAGGAAAAGCAAAAAAAGTAAATAGAAGAGCTCTTAAGATGGCACATAAACGAAACCGGCCTGTGCCAAACTATGCTTGGAACATTTTTCAAAATACAAAAAAATTAACTTTGAACATGTTTTTGGTGGTCTGGAGTTCAAATCCCCTCAGACTTCCTTAGACTCCTTTAATTTTTATTGACAAATTAATTATAAATATATTTTTATTAACTCTTCTAGTCCCGAAAAATATGAAAATATTATCCCTCTATAGGGTTGAAATTTGTTCACTTGGTTGCCAATACAGTTCAACTAAAATACACTTAATGAAAATTATTTTTTAAATACTTAATATTGAAATTGATTATTTTGGAATATTCTCCCCAACTAATGGTTAGAAATGCCCATATTTTATTAAAAAAAATAGTTGGAAAAACTTAATTACTTGTTTGCTATTTTTTAAGTCCCATTATGTCTCTATGAATAGTCCCACATCCGTATAGTTAAACACAACAGTAGTAGTCGCTTTTTGTCATATTATAATCTTTTATTAAATAAAGATTAATCCTTAGACTCACATACGGGTACATACATACTTACACATATAAGCGGACAAATAGGTAAACAAACACATGCAAATAAATAGATCCACTTATGCTCTTATACAAGTGTGAGTTTTATGTAGAATTTTATGAATAAAACAAGAGAAACGAATGAACGACAACAACAAATATTAAGCTGTGTAATGAGAACACATTCATTCGTGCATATATACATATATGTGTGTGTGTGTGTGTGTGTGTTTGAATAAATAAAGAGTCCTTTAAGTATAACTATGAGTATGGAGCATAATATAAAAAGATATAAAATATATATAAAAAAACACAAGTATGAAATCACTCAGTTACGCTTGTTTGTGTTTGAAATAGTTCTTAGCCATGGATGTTGTACTATGTATGTGTATGTGTAAGTGTGAGTGTGAGTGTGTTTTAGTAGACGCATTGTTTTATTAACTTGTGAATGTATAAGTGCACATGTAAAGGTAATAGTAAGCAGTAATCTAAAGTTATTATTTATTGTTATCGCAAACATTTGCACTTATAAAAAATAATAAATTTTAAAGAAAAAAATAACAACTTCAGTATTATCTCTTATCTTATACCCACTATAGATAAAGATGTTTATAGGAAGTAGTGCTCGTGCAAATATAGTGAAATCATTTGAGCATTTGAAGCAAGAACATTATGTCATCAATGTTAATGTGTTAAGCAAGTGATCAGATAAGACAGCCTAGTTGTATAAAATTGTGCTCTAGAATGTGAATAGAGGAATATAATTGTTCTGTTCTTAAATATTCAGAAATGGCTTTAATATGCCTCTTAATAATTGAAAATATATTTAGTATTCTTTTTATGGCACACCAATTAATTTCAAAAAGGCATAATGCCCTTATTATTGGATTGATATGGATAAATTTTCCTAATTTTTTGTAAACTCAAAATATTTTTTATACATTCGGTTTAACTGCAGATATGACTCTGATTTTTTCCCCTACATTAAAAGGGGCTATTGAGACATACTTTGCCATCAATGGCTCAAAAGTGTTACATTAAAGGAGCGATAAAAGTTTTGATATGGAAAATGTTCACTTGAAAAATTTTGATGTTGTGTCACTTTTGTGAAAATTTTCTTATTTGGTTAGGTTAGGTTAGGTAAAGTTGATTGGAGGGGTGTGATAGCCCATGTCATACGACATACACTTAAGCCAGTGATGGCTTGTTGTACGCTCCCTTTAATTATCAGACACAAACTGCCAGAGTTCTGTGGCAGGATTGGAACCTGAGACCTTCGCACTATGAGTATAGTACACTACCTACTAGTATACGAAGATCAGTCCTTATTTGGTTAAGTTTTCTATTTCGATATTTTGTTGATTTTAGAAATTATTCCTTTTAGTCATAAAGTCTTATGTCATAAAATAATAGCACGAAAATATATGGCTGCTATGAACAACCCGTCATAACTTCATCATCAAAGAAAAGAAATTAAAACATTTATAAAAATTTTGTTTGAAAATGCCAAAAACAAGCGAAAAAAATAAAATAATACACAGTTTGTGTGAAATGTTGGACATCATAATGGGTGGACCAAGTATGAAAAAAATTTATCCATTTAAATTTTAATTATCTCCATGTAGGTGATGAAGACGAGAAGAACAAACTGAGAAAGAGTTTTTAATAAATGTTGCTAGTTTGCTCACTAACCGCAAAAGTGTCCACCTTGGGGTTTCAAAATCTCTATTAGAGACTTTTATTCCAGCAGATTCCATTTTTTAGTTGAATTTGTGCGCACACGTTTAACTTTTGGCTCAGATTTTTTCCATTATTTTATGACAAAACAATAAAAAAAGTCTTATTATTTTATGACTTTTTTGTTTGCAGCACAAAAACTATTTTTTTAAACCATACTAAAATATTAAGACATTATGACAATATGACTTAATAGCACACCGTTTGAATCCCCCAATTATTTTTCTATATATTATTAAAGCTCATTATTCTGTTTGCTATCAATGAACTTGCATCAATATATTTTCTGAAAAGTTTTTTTTTTTACAATTTTTCATATGATTGATTTTATTAAAAAGATTATTATAAGGGAAAATTTTCTTTATAATATTCTTAAAATTGCCAAATTCCTAAATTTTCCAAATAATTCGATTCTACTTGATTGTTCTTCTGTAGTGGGAGCAGCCACGTTTTCCGCAAGTCCTTAGAAAATAATTTTGTTGTAAAATTTTTAATCACAATAAAGAATATTTGTTTAGTAAATTTTTTTTATCGTCCTGTTTGACGAAGATAATTCTTAATATTAAGAATTTTTAATTAGAAATTTTCAGGTATCGGTAAAATATTGTTTCAAAAATCTTCGATGTCGATAATTATTTTTTAGAAATCTGTTTTGGCAGACTATTTACTAATGGGTAAATGATATATGAATATTATTGTAGCATTATATGTATATGAGTACATATGTATATAGATTCAATATATTGATGTATGTTAGCAAATATTTTAAATGTTTTTATATTTGTGCTATAATTAAGTAAAATATGTGATTGTGCTTTATTACAATTTATATGAAATTAATCACGGATTCTCAACAAATTCATTTAAAACAATTTCAATTCGTTTTACTCTTTTTTTCCAGATTAATAAAATTGTCGAACAGGAAAATTACACTTGATAATTAAATGTTTATTATTTTAATACAATTTACAGGTGAGTTGTCTTTTATTTATTTCATGCTGTTTGCATTCAAAATGAAAAAGAAATCTTTATTTAATAATCATGTTAATTTTAATGCATTTATATAAGAGCGAATCGATGTGCCAAATGTATTTATTTTTATTTTTAATTATTGTAAAGAACTAGTGCGAGTTAATTTTGCACTAAAATCATTGGCAAAATAAAAATTCAAAACAAGAGATAAAAAAGAAATGAAATAAAAATAATAATACTTTACAAAACAACAATAATTTATTTCTACATTTTTGCATAAAGATATCTCTGTGCCAGGAAGAAAAAAAGTGCAATAGTACCGAAAAAGGGGTACAAAGTAAGCGGATATTTGCTTTAACAAGAAGAAGGCCAAATACTAGATTCGAAAATGCATTTAATTTTAATTGTATTAAGTTGCCAATACCTGCAGCATATTCAACTTTACCAGAAGCATACATTTGCATAATCTAAAAATAATTTAATAAATTAATTATCAAGATCCAGCATTTGTGCCAAGCGTTTTGATTTTTATTCTTAAAAAAGTTTTCTTAAAAAATTGTACACATACTGGTATAGACTAGGAAATATACACTGATACCAGCTCTGCAGTGTTCTTCTAATAGAAGAATACATGATTGTGGTGACCATAATTTTAGAGAAACATAATACGATTGTATTAAAAGGTTGTCCACATAACAAGTTATTATCACATTGATGCCATATTGGGAACAATATTGTTGCAAATATAAATTATTGGTTTTACAATTGTGAAACAACAAAAACAATTTTGTACGAAATCTAGGAATGGCTTAAAATTATTTTATTGTTATGAAAAAAAAATATTCTTCTTGTCGTAACTATTTGTTTTTTGAACAATTCTGCAATAAAAGTCGAGCTGTTATTGCAAAATGGAAGAGAACTTATTTCAAATAAAAAATTATTTTAGTCCGCAGATATAATTTTAAAGACAGGTTATCGTTTCTTAGATAGTGAAGGATAGTGTGGCTGCTAGCAAGTGTTAGAATCCAAGTCTTTATCGTGTGAATAATACTACATTTCATCGTACTCTTGAGGAAGCTGATAAAGTGACCTAGACCGATCTCTGATAATTCCAAAAGGTCATCTAGTACATGTTTGTCTAGAATAGTGTCATGCCAGGCACTCGCATAGATGATCTCTTCCTTATCTGGTATCATAGTCCTTTTATATATTAGCCTCTTTAAAGCTCTTGTGGTTGGAAAAAAAAAAAGATTTAAAATTGTTATTAAAGTCAAATCGGGATACCATATAATCTTGGATCTCTTTCTCAAATCAAAAGAAAGCCACTGCACAAAAGTAGACTTTTTAGCCTTTATCGTTGCCCGAACAAAAGTTACAATTGAAAACTCTATGAAGAACTGTTTCTAGTGACTTAAAGGATTTCTGAAATGTAGATATTGGTGTCTTTGTTGTAGTCATAATTTATAGTTCTTGCAACAATGTTATTATATTATATTTTCTCTACGTGCAAAACGCTGTTTTGGTTAAGATTACACCAACATTCTTCAAAATCCTACAAGTCCTAAAAGAAATTTTTTTTTAAAGTTGACAATATCTTGTGAAATTATCCTAGAATTATTTCCATAATTTTTTGAAGATAGAAATAATTTTTCATATATTTTATAAGAACTTTTTTAACTAGTGCTAATAAATATTTGTACAACTTTAAATTTCCTTACCAACAGCGGAAACGAAATAAAAACTGATATTTGCAACAGCAACAGCAACTAAAAGAGAAAGGAACATAACAACAGCAAAACAAAAGAGATGTAAATAAAAAAGGACAATAACATAAATTCAAAAGTTTTATAATATAAATGTAGGATGCAAAAGTGAAGTAAAATATTGACAAAGTAAATATCTGTCCTTGCCAACGAGACAACAAGGACACTGCGAGTCTTAATTCCAACTATTTGTTATTGCAAAGGAAATTTGTTGTTTTCGTCTTCTTTTAATATTTCAGCGGTGCAATCATTTCTCTGTTTAATTAATACACACTTTTTTTATTATTTGAAAATAAAGTAAAATAAAATAAATAAATAAGATAGTTTTTGAGAAAGAAAACTTCTTAATAAATATTTTGTATTTGATGATATTACTTTTATTATGCTTTTAGACTCTAACTTGAAGTAAAAAGGATTTGATGTATTTTTCGCCTTAATTTAGATAAAATTTATGGAATAAATATTTTATATTTTGTTTGTTTGGTTGGACAAAAGTTTTAAAAACTCTTTTTACGAACGCGATGTGATTTAGTTATTCTTCTATGCAAATAAAAACAAATTTTTAATTATCAAAATAATGGAGAGTGGACATATTTTTATGATAAATAAGTATGCTGTTAGACATATATATAATAATACATTTTATATGCCATCAAGGACACCCTAAGGACTCACTGTTGGTTCTTCTCTTAAGCAGTTCAACAAAATTCAATGGGAATAATCCATTTAGTCAAGTAATTTATATAAATGGAATATGAAAGGTAATTACGAGATCGTTATACTTTGTCCAGGATACTAAAAATAAGGATGAATCACGAGTATTGAAGAAGGCAGGGATGGGATATAGATGTGGTAAAGATTTCGAGTGATTTCACTTAAATTCCCGTTGAGAAATTGATATAATTTTTTTTCAAATTTATTTACATTTTTTGTGTATGGTGATTGAGTCCATATGCCTGATATTTTGTAGGTGCATATGCCAATGCTGATCAATGAAATTATTTTATTGTTATTTATTTTATTGTTATTAAATTAACAATTTATAAAAGGACATCGAGAATCTCCCTGAATAAAAGAAATTTTTTTGGTTTTACTTTTGCTTTAATTTTGCCATATGAAACAAATTTTCGTTAATTTTTTGGTAATTAAATTATTAATATCGGTGCAATTTCCATTGCTGAACGCTTCTAAATCGATTATATAAGTATTTTTTGTTTTTAAAATATGTTTCCCCTTTTTAGGCTTAAATAGATATAATATTATTTTTAGAGTAATTGACAACAACAATTTGTCCAAATAATTTCAAAATATTAAGACAATATTTTTTTAAACAATTATACAGAAATTTAATTTGGTAGAATTTCTACCAAAAGTGGAAAAGATATATATAAAATTTGTTTACTTTTATCACCTCTACTGTAAACATTTTTAAACAATATGCATTAGTTGTGTCCTTATGTATTTTATTCAAGCCTTTTAAAATAATTTTTTTTGTCTTCAGCTTTTATTGCTCTTCCAATATTATTTTCTGCAACTTCAAACTAAAAGACCTCATTAAAAACTTTTTGTAAAATTTATATTTCAGTTTCGTTACTTTTTATTCCTATTTTTTTCACACAAAAAGTATTAAAAGAGCTTATAAAATATTTAACATAAACCAAACTAAAAACTTTTATTTAAAAGATTTTTCCGTTTTTATAGTTTTATTTAGATCTCTTCTGCCATTTTTTTCTATTTTATTGCACAACCAATTTAAGCATGCAAATTACAATTTGGTTGTGTACATGAGGACGAAGAAGTAAAGTTTTAAAAACAGTGGATAATGTTATTGGGAGTAGAAAACGTGTTTCTCTAGTTGGTTTGAGGTAAAAGGCTCTCATTTAGTGTTAGAATTTTTTTTATTTGTTATTTTGCAATTTTGCTATTTATGCTTATGTATAAAAAGTTATGCTGCCCACTGTATCAACACCACGACGGCATGAAAACAGACAAGAAACATGATTTGAATATTGTTTTGGGAAAAAGTAATTAGTTTTTCTTTTTGAAGGAAAATGGAGTCTCTTCTAAGAATTCGGAGGGACTACAGCTCGTTTTGAAGTCATATAGTGTTAATAACGTGTAAAGAGACGTTTAACAGGCGTCAAATAGTCAAACATATACAAGCAACAGCCAGCAAAAATTTAGAGGAAAAAGTCAACAACTGAACATGAGACAAAATTTGCACAGGGTACAAGAAAGGCCATCTTCTCTATCAAAGTAGAATTCCCAAATAAATGTAAAGCGCAGAGAAAAAATTATAATAGAATTTTTAACAGCTTTCAAAAAAAATTTTTTTTTTCACATTTCATAAATTTGGTAGGCATAGCAAGACTTTACAAGTATTTAATTTAGTTTTTGTAAAAGTCAACTAAAATATTTTATCTTCCACGATAAATGCTTCTAAATTTTAGACTATGTCTTCCATTAACATTAGCTGAGCTGCAATGCCATTTTTATTGTCCTGTTTGAAAAGCCTTTTGCAATATTGTCTGAAATTTTGTCTATGTGCAACCACCATTGAATGTCTTCAAGACATGACCATTTCGGATACACATATGATGTTGAACACATACATACACACGTACTTATAGAGAGTGTTTTTTTAGATGTTCACATTATTGAGATAGAAAGAAGCAGGCCATTGGTTGATAATCGGTTTGACAGTTGTCAGTGCAGTTTTTACAAGAATTTATCCAGAGAAACATTAGCTGAATGGACTGTTCCATGTAACTGTCCTGTTAACTGATCACCCCTAACGTGCCACCTACCCTCATTACATTATTTCCTCTAATGGTATGTCAAGTCAAATTGTGCCAAAAATGAGATAATGTTGAAGACATAACCACTCTTATTATGATGGTCGCGTCGACGTTACATCAAGTCGATAGTAAAAAAAGACAGCAGTTCTGAACTCGTTGAGGCAATAACTAACTAATATTGATGGCCACTTCTCATTTTATAAGCCATAGTAGTAGTAATATCCTATCAATAATATTTAATAGTTCTCAATAACGAGCCTACACTTGCCAAAATGTAAATGTCGACTTTCTGTGACGTATACGACGACAATCATAATAAGGGCAAATATTCAATGGCTGTTATTGCTGCGAAAAGTGTGTGCGAATTGGGCATTCACATTGTGGCATTTATGAGCTAGTTGCGATGGCCACAATGTCCAAATAAATCAAACATTAATACAGGGTACTCCAATAGGGAGTTTCAAAATTTGACAGCTGATAGCGGTCATATTGTTGAAGTTACATCTGTCAAATTGCCTGTTATTTATTCTACCTTGGACGGATATACCGAGCAATAGCATGCGCAAATGACAAAATTATTTTATCAATATGTGAATTCTCTTCGGCTAACATTACAAGACTTTGCTCATTTTACAGTGACCATAACTGTCATACCGAGAGGGCTATCCAAAGTGCAGTGGATTAACTTGAGTCTACTGGTTCAGTAAACAGTCAACTAACACCCGTACGACGGTGAAACGCCAGATCTGCCCAAAACATCGCCGTTGTCCGTGAGTACCGAGGCAATCGACTTAGCGTCGCTAACAAGTTTTAGGCCTTTTACAGACCGCAACTTGGCGTATTTTGCATCATGACCCACACAAAATTCAACTAATCTAGAAGCTGAAGGTAAACGACCATAGCCAACGACATCAGACCATTTCCGGATGAATGAATACATCAACACGCCAAATTTTCGAATTTGGGACGGTACCAATCAATACGAGATAAAAAAGCGTCCAATGCATCCCGAAGTAGTCTCCGACTCATGTGGATTTCGGACCAGCGGGGTAACGGTCTAGCTTAGCCAACCACTGTGAACAACGAGCGCTGTAGGTTGATTAAAATCAATTACTTTTGATTTGAATTTGATGATATGTACACCAACAACATGTGGTTTCATCAAGATGGTGCTACGCCTCACACAATATTTATGCCACATTGAACTTTCTGCACGAACGATTTAACGGCTTGATCATCTCACATGGAGGTGAAGTGAATTGGTCACCTAAGTTGTGCGATGTGACCCTGTTAGACTTTTTCTTAGGTGGTTTTCTTACATCGCACGTCCTTGCAAATGAGTCATAAGACACAGCGGCTCTTAAAGCCAATATAGCCCATACCATCGGTCTATGCGCTCCACCATGCAAAGCCGCAAAGGACTTTGGCAGGATATAATATTCATCAATAGACATAATGGCACCAATATACCTTTAACCTAAATTTAAAAAATGATTTCTAGCACACACTTTGCTTAATTAAATTTAAAGACAGGAATCCCTTAACAAAGGAGCCTGTAATAAAACAAGTGGTAAAATAATCAAAACAAAATTTTTTTCATAGTCACGCAAACTAAAAAATGTACAAATTACATTTTTTTAAATTATTTGAGATGCTCATAACTTGAGAACTGTGTGAAATATCATTCCAAAGACTGATTATTTAAATAAAGTATTGGATCTGGAATTTAATTGTCGTATATAAAACATCTATTAGATGTTGATAAGAATTTCGTGTTGACATTTGTGTATAATTTAATGAATTAAAAGCAAAAATTCTTACCTTTTAATGGTCATAAAAATAAATGCCATAAGGTTTATTTTCTTTCAAAGAACAATATTATTGAAAGCCAAATTCATGCAGCCGTACAATAAAATCGACATTAGATGTCTTAAAACGAGCAGGTTTAAAATGAAAAGTGAAATGTCGTTAAAGGTTTCTCAACATGGAAAACGCACTACCGCAAGCAGAATTTATATGATTAGAAAAAAATGATGGTGTTGTTAAAGTATATGCCCAGATTTTTAGGTGCACTTACAATTTCTATTAATTGACTATTTACGATTAAACTGGGTCATAATCAAGTATCAGTCATTTTTTTTTTTTTGTAAATTTCAAACATATGAATTTGGTGGTATTTATTCCTGGACCATTAGTGGTAGCCCACACATAGACGGGTCGCAACTTTTCATTTAAAGTTCTCCGAAATTGGTCAAGAGCTGCTAATGTTACAATTTGTACAAAGCTGCACATCGTAAGCCTACATTCTAATTATGCAATTATTAAGCAGGGGCAGCGATATAGTGTACAAAATTGGTATTAGAAGAATCTGACTTCAACAAAATTCATCTGTCTCCCCTTCAATTATCATGAAAATATAAAATACTTACATATATATTTGGCACTTTAATGAAAAATGTGAAACAAGAACATTCATAGAAAAATAAAATTTAAATACTTAATGTGTCAGATATTTCCAACAGAGAGAAAATTCTAATATACGAGTATCTACATGCAGCCTAAAATATATTTTTTTTGGAATTCAAAGCCCAATTGCACGTATTTTTGTTCATAAAAATCTACATTTTCAGCATTTCTGGTCAAATCCAATATTCATTAAAGCATTTTCATACATAAAGTAAAAAAAATTGGAAAAATATTTGGCATCATTCACAGAGAAGGTCGTTAGAAAAAACATTTTAAATTGACTCCTAATATTTTCTCTATAATTTTTGTTGTTGTTAATTTGTAGAAATAAATAGGAAACAAAAACATGAAAGTTAGTTTAACGTAATTATACAATGAACGTGTGTTTGTTTAACATTTGCAGAGTTTGATAAAATATTATTTGGCAAAATAAATTCATTCATTCTCTATCGCATGAAAGTTGCTACCCGAAAATTTCCCAAAAATTGTATTATAAAGTTTAATTCAATAACTGAGTTAAAGTTTGGGAAAGTTTGTTTCCAAAAATAAACATATACGTGTGTCCTTTTGTGTAGTCTTATTGTAAATATGTTGAAGGGATCTTAAGGGAAATAAGACTGACGCACGAATTAAAGAGTTTTTTCCTTGTTTGATCGAACTGGGCAATGATAGAGGATTTGTTTTACCGTTTCTTTTTTCTCCTATTAGACAACATCCCTTTAGGACCGTCTGTAATCTAGGAGCTTCAATATGGTTAGCGAATCTCGCCTTAAAGTTCCGGAAAACCTTTTGAGCTGTATAAGCGAAAAATTGGTTGACTCTTTTTTCACTCTTCAAAAATGTGGGGAAAGGTCTAAAATTTTCGAATGAGTCATTTAAGAAGATCTTTCAATATACAACAAAAAATATGTTTCCCCAGAAATGTTAATTTGTAAAGAGTGTGAGGCAGCTTTTTAAGAAAATCTATTTTTATACTAAATTTGACACTCACCACGATGTAAGTTTATCAGGTATGAACACTATGTTAACAATTCTTAGCAACTGTATGGGCCGAAGTAAACAAAATTAGTTTAAAAGACATTTTAGTCCTTGGAATGTCTGCACATATCTTTCGTTCACATTTGCAGCAGTAAAATTCGCCTTAATAATTCCATTTCTGTCGTTGTTTTTTTTTTCAATCTGAGCCATTATTATCCGAATGGTATAAACTACGTCATAAACTTTCATAACAAAGCTTATAGCCGTACAAAATTTTGGCATTGAAATATGTAATGTTCTACAAAAGTTATGGCTTAAAAGTTTGAAATTTATTAAAATGCACGAGTAAACTTTCATTCAGGATATTTTAAATACAAAATGATTAAAAATACTAAGACCATGCACTTTATTCCATATAAAATGAATGCCAAACGATATTTTTTATATATGTAGTTTGACGTCTCTATTTTGAGAAAGAGAGTAAATTTAATGCGGAACAACAACAAAAATTTCGTTCAGAACGAATGGGTGAATTCACCTTTATAAACTCCACACACACAATAATTAACCATTTGAAACAATAAAAAAAATATCATCTGTCTGTTGTAAAAGACAAAGCAAAGCTTAATGAAATCCTTGCCGAAACAACAGGGGATAATCATCTTATAGAGTCTTACCGCAATAACACGAACACATTTAAATTTCACACACACATACACACAATAATGCACTTACTTAATTTTATTTATACATGAGAGTAATACAGAAAAATGACTATTCATAATTGCTTAAGCTTAAACAGAGAGAAACAGAAAAAGGGATATAAATAAAAAAATTCAAAGTTGAATTTTAATTATGTTTGATATTATAAAGCCATGGCTCTCTCGAAGTGTTGAAGCAAAACCCTTAAAGATATGAATGTATGTAACATTGCCTCCTTCAGTACAGGCACCGCGACGGCTACCACATAGTGGCATACATGTTACGCCCCCTCTAAGCGCTGTCACTTTGTTAACGATGTGACTCAGAAAAAAGCAGAAAGAAGAAAACTTCTATGATGTGACCAAAAAGAAAAAGAGAAAAACGAAGGAATACTTGATTGTAATGTTGCATGAATAGAACAGTTTGAAATGAAATTATTAAAAAAAAACTTTCACTGGCAATGAAAATTTTTTAAAAAAGAAAAAATCCTCACATTCGTATGTAAAGTACAACACAGTTGAATTTTGTGTCCTTTTTCCAAAAAAAAATCGCATGCGGTTTATCATGGAAAAGCAGATGTTGAAAACATAATTGGACAGAGAGAAAATAAAGTTAAATGGCATAATAATATGAGGAACAGAGAAAAAAAAAATTAAATCAAATTAAGTTGTTGTTGGGTGTGTGCTTAAACACAATCTATAAACTAACAACATTTCAGAAATGCTCAAACAACTTTGTTTATTTGTGGCTAACAGACTTTAAAACTAAATATTTTAAATGCTAATTGATTGGTCAGCTTTAGGAAGGAAAGTTATCGTTTTATTACACATAGTTTAGGAAGTTTATTATCAAAACTAAATTAGAAGGATTAACTTAAGTGAAAATACCGGACTTTGTAACAATAGTAGTTGATAAAAAAAAGAGTTCATAACACCGCATATCTTGGCAGAAAAAAAGAGTCTATATAATCCAAATAAAAAATTAAATAAATTAATAAATTTAATTTACTCTCATTTATGAAATGCCACTGCATTTGTTTGGTTTTAAATTGCGCGTATTTATGCCCCGAATATGGTCTACAACAGTTGTTATTTTAATGTTGTATTTTTTCAAATACGATTGTGGTTTACAACTGTTGTCAGTATGTGTTGTTCGCACTGTCAAAAATCTACAACAACTAATTAGGTGTTGTTTTATTAACATTATAAATTTAAAATAAAAAAAGTATGAATATAAAATTTGTTTTGCAAAACATACAGAACTGTAAAAAATAAATATGAAATAATAAAATAAATATTTCTTAGCAAAATTACAAATGAAAAAAGACAAAGCTTGTTGAGCTGATACAAATTAATCCAGATATTGGGCGAGGCAAGTTGCCATTTGGATATAACAAAATGGGATCATTTTTTTTACTGAACAATTAAATGGCTTGGGACAGCCAATTAGAAATATTAAAGAATGGCGGAATTAGTTTTTAGAAAAGTGCTTAGTTTTTGTACCAAAAACAAGAAACCATCCTTGTTTATGCGGAAAATTTTTATAAAACTATAAAGTATGTTGTTATTAAGACATTGTAATAACTTTTGGTTTTATAAAAATTATACATCCAATGGATTTGAGCTGTCTCGAATTCTTTTCCGGATACTTGCCATTTGTATTTTTTTGATGTTCTTTTATTTATTTCTAACAAAATGTAACCTTCTTTAATATATTTTTAACAGTTTTTGGCACGGAGGTATGTATTTTTACGGAAATATGTACTACAAATAAAATGCAACTCTGTGACATAAACAACACCTAGATGTTGTTAACCATAATCAAAAAATAAACTAATGTTGTGTTGTAGCCGAAACAGCACAACATTTAAGTGTTGTAAACCATAATCGGGGCATTAAAACATCTTCAGCATCCCCATTTCTTTTTCATTCACTGTATATTTTACTTAAAGCCACATTCGTAACATACAATCTAGAACTTATAGTTCTTAACATCCACCTCCGTATACACATAAAGTTCTAGGAATACGCAGTGTAACTTTTGCATGTGGTTTGACGCTCATCATGATTTATTTATTTATCAGTTATGGAACACATTACATTTCTTTCATTTTTAATATGTATACGTGGTGCACCACAGTAATTTAAGCTTGTAATTAATAATTAACTTTCTTATTTATGTATGTAGTTTACTTTCAAACAAATTACTTTCAAATAATTACCGCCACCATCATAAAGTAAAATAAAGATTTTTATGAAAAGGTTCATAAAAAATATACGGAAGTTTCTGGCTTCTTATTACGCTGTTTGTTTTTAAGCAAAATATTTCACTGCCATAACTCTCCTGATGGAAGCAAATCAATAATGTTCTTGTAAAAGGGCAACCTTCTTAACCAAGCAATTTTCGGCCTGAATGTGAACTTCTTCTTCAAAATAAACTCTATAAAGATTAGTGGGTATTCAAGAGAACACTGAAGATGGCACAAAGCCGAAACCGGTCTGTTTACAAACCAAATTTGACGTGGGATGACGGAAAATCGTCCCAAATTAGTGGCTTAGCTTTGTAACTCCACAAAAGTAGAATATTTAAGAGCCAATTTATATCAGAGGTCCCGTCTCCTCACGTATTTGCTGCAAAAAACCTTTATTGATGGAGTAACCTACATGTTTGCAAACTTTTTTTTATAAGAGTACCCGCCTCCCCTCTCCAAAGCCATCATGCTTCTGTGCGAACACACATATATTCTAATAGTAACGTACACTATATTTAGATAGTATATTTATTGTAGGTCTTTAGATATAGAAAAAAATCAGTACTTTGTATGGAATGGGGGAGGGGGTAAAGGTCTTCCTCTACCTCTATTTCCATGCTTTTGCTTTGTTCCTTTAGTGGGTTGTAGGGAGCAGTTCAACTCTAAGTCTAGATTGCAAACTTCTTCTATACAACGCAATCCTATAGCCAATATGTCGCTATGGAATTCATTTTAGAAAAAAATTCAAAGTCGTCAAAATAAAATACTCCCTATGATTACAGCTGCGCCATGATATATTAAAAATTAGCCCATTCATAAGGATTTGGACGTTCCATTTGTTAAATCAACGTTTTATGAATATGTAACGACATAAGTACATAAAGAAGCTAGAATACCATCTAAGCCCACTAGTTTGCGACATTCTAAATTATAGAGGCCAAACTTGGCAGAGAGGTAGGGACCATTTTGTTTTTAACCGAACATGATAGATGCGAAGACAACACAGGAGAACCAGCAGGAACTAGTGTATTTTTTTGTCTGGCATTGGCTGGACTTAAATAAATAATAATATTTGATTTAGAATTTGAATACTTATTGTTAGTTAAAATGTTACTGATGAAAAAAACGTGTGAACCAGGCATTAGATGGTCGACAGGGTAGAAAGGCTATTGAGTTATTTTCTCCCAAATATTGGAAGGATATGAGAAAAAATTTTAAAAATATTTCATGAAAAGTTTTTGGTAATCCGCATCATAAAACAGTGTTAGAACAATTAAATTTATGAAAATATGTTAATAATTTTATATAAATGTAACTAAAATAACTAAATACCTGCATTACATAAATGTATATTCCTTTCATTTTGTTTAAATAAAGAATGCACATATTGCCTCGATCAAGCTGTTTAGCTGTTATCAAAGCCGCGCTGTACACTTTAAATTCTTAATTTTATATGAAAATTCATTTTGCTTTTATAAATTTATTAAAAATACTCGTATCATTTCTCATTTATTTCATTTATTTACATTTTTGACGTTTTCTTTTCATTTAGCATTTAATAATGAAAATGTTCTAGTAAAAAACGTGTCAGTGTTGCCTGTTTCCTCATTGGAATACGGAAATACTTTTTAGTGTTATATCCCGAAATCATGAAAAAGCTTTAACGATGCAAATAATACAGAAATAAGGTACATCCCCTCTAAAATAATTCTAGGAAACACTAGACATCCAACTAATGTATTTAAAGGTCCGATGTTTGACTAACAAGAGATTTTCCTAAAGCAGTTATTTAAATGAGATTATTAAAGCTTAAATATGAGTTTTGGATCGAATAAGAAGTTTTATATAATCATTCACTTAAAATAGTAAAGTCAATTATTTTAAAATACTAAAATCGTGGACATGATAAGATCTTAATATGTGCCACAGCACTGGTATCCACTTGAACAATAATTATTTCAGAAGCCTTGGCTACACAAAGAACTTTTATTAGCAAACTTAGACCATTAAGCCTCCAAGCAATTTTCTTTTACTATACCATAAAGCTAAAATAATTGACTTACTGTGCCAGTTTCTAAAATGACAAAGTGGGTTATAGACATTCGGCACGGCCACGAAAAACTCCCTTTTCTATCTTATTTTACTTTAGGTAAATTCCAAACGCCATAAGCAGTTGTTTAATAAAGAAAATAAAAATCAAAAAAACTAAACGGATATCCGGCGAAACCGTCAAAAAAGACAAACAAACAAAATACAGTGAATAAATTTTATAACTCAGTCATATCTCCTTGTATCACCAAAAAAAAAAATACCCTAAATGAACCACAGCGGATACGGGTCCTTTTAATAGGTGTTTCTCATAAGCCACAACAAAAACTTTAACTTTTACAACAACTACAGTAAAAGTTAACTAACAAATAAAAGAGGAAGTTACACACACACACACACTCACACACACATATGGCAGAAAGCAACGAAACCCTGTGAAAAAAAGTTAAACTAGTGAAATTGTTGAAAATGCTAAAATCACATGATGTTGGATGGTTAAAATACTAATGACGATGATGGGCGGTGATGACTTTAGGTCAACAGCAAAAGGAAGTCATTATAAAACTGAACAACAGCGGCAGTTGTTGTGACAAAGACAAAATCCACTTGTTTTTCGTTTGAAAATGACTGTTGAAAAAGTAGCAATAAAAGGCCACTATTTACCGCTGAGTTGATAAACGTTTGAGGTTTTTACATTTTTATTCATCCACATGAATTTTCATTTTGTTCATTTAACACGCAAAGGCCAAATGGAGCTTAACGTTGGAGTAGGTAATGTTTTTTGCGAGTATTAATTCCAAAGCATGACAGGCGCGAGGTAGAAGTTCATTACCAGTATTTATTATATTTTGTCTCATTATTATCACACTATTCCTTAAAGATTATTCATATGCCCTATTCCTAATTTTTTTTAATTAGAGTGAGGTTTTCGTAATCCACAGAGATGGCTTAAGTGATTTCTATAAAACAAAATTACTTCATTTGACCATCCGAAGGATTTGATTACTTAAAGTACGTTTATGTATTCGTTTTTGTCTCCCCTAAAATTTTCTTTAAATACATTTAGAATTTTCATGTGCAAAATTATTGTTACATCGCACTTTTCAACCGTCTATTTTGGGGAAATAACTTAAATAATTGATTTATTTCATTTCCTACAAACTTTTACATCCACTGCTGCGTGTATCTGAATTGGCATAACAAGCATTTCTCGAGAATTCAAATATGATTTCTTCCATCAGGTGAATACTGACATTTGACAGTCTAAGATGGCAAAACAAAGACATCCATTGACAGGTTGACACAATGGCTTCTAAACGAAGACAACAAATCCCTGCTGAGACAATATTGTGGCAATAATTTTAATGTACCTTTTTAATATCCTGAGATTATAAAGTGTGACATTTTTTCCAAATATTTTTATTACAAAGTTTGGTATGAGTATTACAAAGCCTTTTTATATAAGATAAATTTTTTATATCTTAAACGGCGAAAGAACATTTGATTCGCCCACATGTCTTTTGTTTTAAGACCCCCTAAAGCTTTCTTTGACTGAAACATTCCAAAACATCTTTAACTTATTGGTTTTAAAAATTTGCTTCATTGTATGCAAGAGATGGGGACTTTCAATTAAAAAATAGCTTGGCTTTAGCTACTATTACATCAATACAAGATCATATGAGTATTATCAGCTAGCCCAAATTTTAAAATTTATTTCAAGGATCTATGCTCCTCTCTTATATAGCAAATGCGTTGCATTTAAATGCTCCGAACCTTTGCCATAAACAGGATAACCCAGAGGTAACAATAGGAGACATTTTCATGAATCGATATTTCCTTGCATAAAAAAACCGATTAGAGCATCTTTCAACTCAACAAAAAGTGAAATTGACAAAATTTTGATAAATAATAAAAAAAACGATTTTATAATACAAGACCTTCCTAATTACCATGATCGGCCCTTCATAATTAACGTCCAATGATGCAATCATTCTATCGTTACGGTTCTCATTGGTCAGCTAAACTGAGCGCCTGTAGTTTTGAAATGGGTGCATTTCGTATGGAGCTCCAGAGCTACTCGTTGCCTTCAGCTTTTCTGATGATAGTTCCTTCTAACGAACTGGCAAAATGAACATATAGGCTTTTGTAAAACTCACACCAAGTACACAAAAAAGACTTAAAATGATCAAACTTTCGTTAAGCGTTATACCAGTTTAATAATTTTTACTATCCTCGACACATTGGACGCAATTAGTGGCATTAAGCAAGAGCAAGAGCCTGCCTGAATGAACGTGATTTTGTTTCATGGCATATTAAGTTGCGGAATTTGTTGGCCGATAGGAGCAGCTGCCGCTATGAAAATGCATTCATGTTTGACATCCGTTCTCCAGTTGCTGACTGTATTTTTATACACTTCCTGACATTCAACTAAAAGTGATGAGATTCCTTATTTTTGGTATAATCTTAAATTCCAAATTATCAATACAATACTGATTTAGACTTCCACAGTTTTCACAAATGTGAAAATGTTTCCCCGTGTCTTAAATATACACGTAAATAGTGTTATGGAATCTAAAGCACTTGTACTCATTGACACAAGTGTCTGCTGCATTTATGTAATATATAAGTAATGCATGTATGTACGAGTGTGTGTCTGTCTGTATAAGAGTGTAAATTTAAGTGTTGTTTATTAACAGTAACAAAACATGAAAACAACACTAGTGGCAGCAGTAGAAAAACAAGTGATGCTCATTTTTTTACTCATTTCATTTTCTAATCCATTTCAACAACAGTGTGATGCCATCAATCACTTGTATTTTTTATTCTCTTGCAACGAAAAACAACTACAACAGTTACTCGAAATATTGTCAAAGTGCTACTCGTGTGAATTTCCTTTTTTACGGCGTGTCAGTGTTGGTGTGACAGTTACTGGCAGTCGACCCAGCCATTCCCCCCAGCGAAAACAAATTGTGTTACAGAGAGGTTAATAGATGTTGCTGTTTTCTCTTAGTGTCTACTTGTTTTTGTTGTTGTTTTAATTTGTGTATTCATCCTCCTATTTTGTATTTTTGTTGTCTGTTTTTCATTTGGAATTGTGTCATGTTTACAAAAAACTGTTTTTTTGTTACTGTTGTTTCCGTCACAGCTGTAAATATGTGGGGCATTGCACATTGAAATTAATTGAAATTGAAATGTTGTGCAGCTTTGTAGGAAACACAATTAAACACGAATTCAAACAACAACAAAATAGTACCTATGAAAAATAGATATATTTATTGTAGGCTTTATGCTGTCTATAGACATCTAATCATATTTGAGAAATCTTAGAAAATTTTATTTTTAACCACCTTCAAAAAGGTGGAGCTTATAAGTTCGTCTGCGTTCCTTTATATGTATATATTTTTTCATATTTGTATACACATGACTCCAACATTTCTGAGCCGATTTCCTAAAATGTTTGTTTGGAAGGATATACCTCCAATTTGGTACCATTAGGACTAGGATTATATCTGTTTAATTATAGTAGTGGGAGTGTTAAAAATCGGTGTACGTTACTCTGCACTCAGTTCCAAGAAAAACTGACTGGATAGGCGTAAGGGAAACATACCTACCATACAGATAATTATCATATATCAGCCTGACTATAGTAGTAAAAGTGTGCACAATATTTTTGTTTGTGTCTCTGTTTCAATAAAATTGTTTTGCAATTGATATTTGCGCATTAATGATTGATTATCCATTAATGGACCGAGTTTTTAAATACTTTTTCTTGTTGACATTTTATGCTTCCAGTTTGATCCCAACGAAATTTAAGTGGACTTCTAATGGACAAGATGGCCTCCGAAGTCATAAATTCTACATTTAAAAATATTTCAACCTTCCCTGGGTGAAAAAATATTAACTAGAAATGATTGATGTAGAGTCGTAAACTCTCCCATAATTCCGTTCGTGTTTCAATATGTCAATATGTCAATTCGATTAGCTCTTTGTATTGAAGAAGATTTTTTTTGTTGGGAGAATTATATAAAAATATTTCCAATAAATAATTGATTCAGTCTTTAAAGGTATTATGTTTTTATAACAAAAATATTTACAAATTACTAGGGATTTTTGCTAGATCTTTTAAAATTCTGGTTAAAAGTCCATTGAAGAGCTGGCATACATGCCACCTAAATATTATATTTATAAGATGACATAGGCCCTGAAACAAATAAATAAATAAAGTTTAAGGTTGGAAGAATGTACCAAGAAAATTTTTCCGCATAAAAAATAAAAAAAGGTAAACTTTCTTGGGGTTTTTAATTTTCCAATCAGGATAGTATCGGATAAAAATGACACGTGTTTATTATTTTTGAAAAAGTTCTTACATATTTCAACTCAATATTGAGCTCTCTATTTATTTAGAATATATATCAATTTCAAAATTTATTCATTATTTATACTTACAAAGAAGTGAGTAAATTTATGTGGAACTTGCACTATTTTCTAATTTTATTAAAATATCAAATTAAAAGCAAACAATTTATACTTTATTAAAATATGTCGATCATGGAATATTCGAGTTTTATTCTTGCAGTACATTTATTTAATATTTAGTTTTAAAATTCCTGCTTGTGTTACCAGACAATATTTTGTTTAACAAAAGGCACAACCCTGGTAGCAATAGCCATTATCCTTTATTTTATTTTATTTGATTGTATTTTGTTTACTGACAATGTGCAAAAGTAAAACAATTCTATTCTACACTTTTGCAACACGTTCAAAACCCTCGAGAGTATTATGGCATGATTTTATTTTAATCATTTACTTCAGAACTGATTGGTACCTGTTTTCCCCAAAAGGTACATGTTTCAGCAACAACTAACAATGCAAACAATTTATAAAAAAGTAATAACAGAAATAAAAGGGAAACACATATAAACTTCAACACATTGCAATTGATACAATTATTGACATTTTTTTTGAAATTGTTACGGCACAAGCACGCGCTCTCAATCACGTCCACGTCCTTCACCAACAACGAATTGGTAATGCAGTCTCGATGTCATCAATACCCGGCAGGCATTCAAGTTTATTTTTCAATTGGAAATAATTTGAAATCCATATTCGGGAATTGTTCGAAAATGTTTTTAAATATTGTCTTTACGTTACATACACGTCGCTCGATTAATGCAACATATACGTCAATACATGTATCTAAAAAAAATATTAAAATTTTTAAGATGTAAAAAATAATCCAAGTTATAATTGAAGCTAAGCCGAGGTGTCGATATGTCCTTCAATTTATGCTATTCTTAAATGCAACACACGAGTAGTCATATCTTAAGAAAATTTTTTGGGTAATTATACTTAAAAAATATTCCTCTGAAGTTACTAATCCGAGACATTTTCTTGAAAAATTTGTATATTAAACATTGCATAACAAAATTTCCACCATCTATGATTATATAGTACACGTACAACATAAAATAATTTTTGTTTAGTTTTATTAAAATATTTACAATTCATTTAATAACGAAATATGGGGCTTAATTTTTTATTGATTTTTTGCAGCCTTCTTTAATTTTTGGACTCTAGTATTATTTTTGGAAGTGCTTAATGAAAAATAGCCCTCCTATTTAGGTTCCTTTAAGGATTATATATCATTTTACAAAATATACCCCCTAATAAATAAATGAAAGAAGCCCCTAAAAATTAAGCAAAAACATCCCAAATATTATTGTCTTTTGTTTTCTCTACAACTATTCGGGCAGGTATTTCGATTACCGCTTTAGTGCTTTGGAAACTATACCGAATAATGAATTTAATAATTATTGTTAATTTTATTCTCATTTAAATTAAATTAATTGTATAAAAGTGTAAGAAAAATAAAAGTCGATTATATATTTTTTTATAGTGTTGTGTTTGTATAAGAGTTCTGTAAAACTATTATACTTATGTATATGTTGTATAAATAACAATTAGAAAAATATGATTGAATTCTACTGAATTCTCATATAATATTTGCTAACTTTTGTATTAGTATATGAGTTTGAATGCTTGGCTCAAGGATACTAATGATTTGGTTAGCGCCAATGAAGTGCAACCATATACTCAGCCAACAATAAACAATAAATTGCTAAATAATTATTTTGGAGAATATCTCGAATAATAAATTTAATGCAACTTTTATAAAATTATTCCAAATTTACTTACAGCTATTTTAAAGAATGTCAACAGAAGTTATAGAAGGCATTGTAGTAAAAAATTCCATTTTTTTATTCTATATGGCTTAGAAGGATATATGAGAGGCAACGTTATCCTTGTTTTGATTTACAAAGACTATTGTACTAAAATTATACGGGATATTTTGCAACTATTAACAGTTTTTTAAATATAATTTTCTTCCGCTTGAATCATAATAATTCAAAAAAGAATAAATAGCAGGCACTTGAAAAAATGTTACACATAGATAATAACGTATATATTTCAACTTTTGAAAATTTTGTTTTATATTTTTTTTTTTTTTTTTTTTTTTTTTTTTTTTTTTTATTTTTTATTCCGGCTCTAGGTCATATATTAAATAAAACTTCTTTTTTGTTTTATTTAAATTTTTTATTTTTTATTCCATATTTCGATCACCATCGGTTCTCTTCTTCAGGAATTTAAGTAAAGCAAACTTTTTATCATATTTTATAAGGCAAATTACATGTGATAGTTATCAAAGAACAAATTACAACAAAGACAAATGTGTAAATCATTCTGACAAACACTAGCAGAACGGAACAACATGCTGTTTTCGAAAGCCGCTACACTTTCATCATCAGCGTTCTTGTGTTTGGTCCACTTCTGTGGTGTCAGTTGATGTATATTTCAGCTATTTATACAAATTTTCACTGTAAATGTAATACGAGAATTCTTTTTTTGATTCATCGTATCACAATTTGTGAAAGCTTTTTTTGTAATGAAAAGCTCTAATTACACATCACTAACTTACAACAGTCTTGCCATTATTATTTATTCTTTACCAACCATACACATGCTTATTTTTTAATTTGCTTATATTTATTTTTTTACTTATGACAAACTTGTTTGGTTTGTTACTATAAGTATGTATATTTTATTAATTTCATATTGATGTTCTTCGGCGTGCCTTCCGTTAGTTAAGTATATATTTGTTAATTTTTCCGACCTAATGATATGTAATTTTTGTTTTTATTTTTTATTCCGGCTCTAGGTCATATATTAAATAAAACTTCTTTTTTGTTTTATTTAAATTTTTATTTTTTATTCCATATTTCGATCACCATCGGTTCTCTTCTTCAGGAATTTAAGTAAAGCAAACTTTTTATCATATTTTATAAGGCAAATTACATGTGATAGTTATCAAAGAACAAATTACAACAAAGACAAATGTGTAAATCATTCTGACAAACACTAGCAGAACGGAACAACATGCTGTTTTCGAAAGCCGCTACACTTTCATCATCAGCGTTCTTGTGTTTGGTCCACTTCTGTGGTGTCAGTTGATGTATATTTCAGCTATTTATACAAATTTTCACTGTAAATGTAATACGAGAATTGTTTTTTTGATTCATCGTATCACAATTTGTGAAAGCTTTTTTTGTAATGAAAAGCTCTAATTACACATCACTAACTTACAACAGTCTTGCCATTATTATTTATTCTTTACCAACCATACACATGCTTGTGTATGGTTGGTAAAGAATAAATAATAATGGCAAGACTGTTGTAAGTTAGTGATGTGTAATTAGAGCTTTTCATTACAAAAAAAGCTTTCACAAATTGTGATACGATGAATCAAAAAAACAATTCTCGTATTACATTTACAGTGAAAATTTGTATAAATAGCTGAAATATACATCAACTGACACCACAGAAGTGGACCAAACACAAGAACGCTGATGATGAAAGTGTAGCGGCTTTCGAAAACAGCATGTTGTTCCGTTCTGCTAGTGTTTGTCAGAATGATTTACACATTTGTCTTTGTTGTAATTTGTTCTTTGATAACTATCACATGTAATTTGCCTTATAAAATATGATAAAAAGTTTGCTTTACTTAAATTCCTGAAGAAGAGAACCGATGGTGATCGAAATATGGAATAAAAAATAAAAATTTAAATAAAACAAAAAAGAAGTTTTATTTAATATATGACCTAGAGCCGGAATAAAAAATAAAAACAAAAATTACATATCATTAGGTCGGAAAAATTAACAAATATATACTTAATTTTGTTTTATCATTTTTTATTGCTTAGATTAGCGTGAATCATTATTTTTATGATAAAGGATACATGTGGTATACGAATATCCTTGGGAATTTTTTTCCCAATTTCAAAGATTTTCATAACAAGATGATATAAATTACAAATAAAAGGAAAAACCTTTTCCTTCATTTTCTCCTCGCTTGAAATGGACGTAAAAGTACTTTGCCACATTTCCATCTTTAGAGGGTTGTAAAACTTAACGCACAACTGCTACCCGACTGGCTTTTCCATTATGAAATGAAAAGACAGGAGCAGTAATATTTTTTCATCAAATTCAGTAAAAATCAATAATTGAAAAATATGAATTTAACCCATTCTCATGTAAGAGGATACATTTGACTAATGCAATGAAATGAATGCAGTAAAATAAGGAAGATGTGGAGGTGACAGCCAATGCAAAGAATCACATTTTGAAATATAAACCCCTTAACTTATTCTAAAAATTAAATTTATTCTAAAAATTAAACAGTGTTATTAGTAAATATCGGGGATATCTCATGCAAAAATAACAACAGCAAAAATTTTTTATTAATTACTTTGCAACAACAATAATTAAATAATGCAAGTGTGTGAAGAAGACTCTTGTATTAACTCTGGTAACTTAAACAGAAATCTGTCAATAATAAAGGCAGGCATGAATCAGAAATATGCACACGGCTACGACAAGTGGTTTATTGGTTACTTATATTATTTCATAAATATTTTATGAAAATATTTTAATTCACATGTGTGCTTATGCATGTTCATAGAAGCGTTTCATCCAGATGTGTAAAGGATATAAAAGCATAACTTGCGCTGAAAATTTTGAAAATGTGTTTTTTTGAATTGAAAAATATTATTTTCCTGTACGAACATCAGTTTTTTAATCAAAAAAAAATTTTCCTGCGGTTTGGGTCTCTTTAACAGACACGTGTCTGGTATCTATTGTCAGCTGTGAAATAAAAACTCCTGCACTTTTATACTCTGGACAGTCTGAGGTAATGGCAGCATCCTTTTAAATGTAAACAGTAGTAATCACAGATATAATGTGTCATACAGGAAGTGTTATTATGTAACAAAAGTTGCATTAGAAATAGAGGGCACGTCTTGCAACACCCTTGCCTAGTGGTACCTTTTCTAAGCCCGGAATAGAGCAGATTAATTGATTGATGTTAAATTTAACTCTAATGCACATTAAGCTTTTCTAATACAAAACAAAAATTAATATTTACAACTGTTAAGCTATTTGCAACTTATATATTTGTGTTGCAAGGCAAGTTTAGTATTCATATTAATGAACTAAACTTCTTATATTCATAGCTGTGTAGCAATTTTAGCAAAAATTCCTTAATTATGACATATTTAGCCATATTACACTAACCATTTTTTTAATACGTGAACATTAAGTATTAGACGACATTATCTAATATAGGTATAAATAACTGATTTTCCATTTGTTAGAAGAGATAATTTAAAGGACACTGCTCAGATGTTTTAACAACAAAAAAATAAAAATAAAAATTCTGCTCTATAGCTTAAAAGGACTATTGTTTAATGAAATAATACGATTATTCGGAAGAAAAAATAAAGATTTCACATTAATCGCGCAATCAGCGAAGGAGCTGCGTTCGTAAATGGGAGTGCTGTTAATCACATCGCAAAAAATTCTTGCCAAAAAATATCAGACAAATATTTTGTTTTTACGGCCCTATAATCCTTATAGGAACAACAGGAATTAATATATAGATATTTATTTTTTCTGAAGTAAATTTTATTTACAGTCAAAATTTTTTATTGCTGCATGTAAAATTATTACTTTGAGTTTTTAAAATTGATACAAGAAATTTTGTTATTTTTTTCAGTTAAATTAATTGTTGTCTGGATTTACAAAATTTGCGGACATAGAATTCTGATTCTATGAATTTGGCACTGCAAATGAAATTTAGTTTTTTTTAATGCAAATCTACTAACTTTAATGTTTTAGGACTTATGTATATCCATACTTCTTTTTTAATTTTTAAATTAAGTATTCATAACGCATGGTTTGTTGTGGCTTTAGCTCTTCACATGACGACATTTCATTGCAGTTTGAAAACATTCAACGTCGGATGTTTATGCCATAAAAATCAAATACAATATGAGAATTCAATATTGTATATGAATCGTAACAAAATACATAATCATTGTAGGCTTAGAATATTTTATACAAACAACACAACAAACAATTATATTCAATGTGAGTCTATTTTATTTTTCTTTCAATATTAAAATTTCATCTGAAAAAAAATTAAAGAATTTTTAAAATCATAAAATTTTTCCAACAACTAAACAGTAAAATTAAGAAATTAAAATTTTTTTATAAACTACATTTCTGTCTCTTAGCGTATTTGGTTTATTAAATAACAGCCAGATTTTTTTTAAATTCAGTTCAGTTAAAGGCCTCGATCTGCTTCATTAAACAAAACTGAGTTTTTGACTTACTTTGCTTGTTAGACCGAATTCAAGTTTAATTTAATATTGTTACATCAAACAAATGGTATCAAAATTTATTCATAAAAGTGTTTTGCTCCTTTTTCTCAAAAGCCCAATACATTACACGCATGTGATGTGAATATTATTTAAAACAGGCACTCGGTGGTCTTTTCATTAAGAAGATAAAAAGGCCACGCAGGTACAAAAGCAATTAAAAAATAAATTGCTTGGTTAAAATTGCCAGAATGCAAACAACACACCGACATTGATGGCATTTTAATAAAAACAAACACATACACGTATATACATATACATGTTACTGCCATTTTTGTTACTGTTGATATTTAATACTTAAGCCTGGCAAGTATTGGTGAACAACGGCATTTTACGGCGGTATTGTAAGTGAAAAATATATTTTTCAAATGTGTCTGTATGTTTGTAAAAGTACTTGTGCTCTTATGTGGAATGTTTAATATAGTGGCAATAGTGGCCACTTAATGTCACTTTTAAAGAAAATTTTTTTTAACATGCCGATGAGCAATACGTTAACGTATGGCAGCGAGGATAGCGAGAGAAATATTTGCAGTTAAGATTTGGGAACTGACCTTCGTAGACGTGTACTAGACTCGTAGTGCGAAGGTCCCAGGTTCGTATCCTGCTGCAGAACTCTAGCAGTTTGTGTCTGATAATTAAAGGGAGCGCACAACAAGCCTTCACTGGCTTAAGTGTATGTCGTATGGCATGGGCTATCACACCCCTCCAATCAACCTAACCTAACCTAAGATTTGGGAACTAAGGAACCATAAATACATGAAATCATAACTTGTCACCAGGTTGACTGATTCCCTCAATAGTCGTAGGTGTTTCCCACTTATTGATTTGAAGGAAACTTTTGTAAAACAAATCACAGAAGATGAACAAATGAAATAAAAATATTTATTATATACTTAATATTGAAAATTCATTATGTGGGATATTCTCCCCAACTAACCGTTAGAAACAATTAGAGCTTTTGCAAAATGCATACAAAAAATCAAAAGTTTGTTGTGGCTTTAGCTCTTCATATGCCGACATTTCATTGGTTGCTAAAACCAAATTGTCAGTGAAGTTTAAGCAGTTTGAAAACATTCAACCTCGGATGTTTATGCCAAATAAATCAAATACAATATGAGAATTTCAATATTGCATATGAAGAGTTGAATGATGAATTACTATCAGCTCATTTTATTTTAGGAGATACAATAAATAATAAATGAAAAGATAAGAAAAAAATAAATGGAACAACAAAAAAACCTTTTGCATCATAATGTCTTTCATAAAATATTATTGAAAAAAATCTTTCAATAATCCAAAACTTCTCACTCAGCCGACCAAGTTGTAGGTCACTGTTGCTTCCATTGGAAACGATGATATTAATGATTTTATCTTTCACACTCGTCACACTCACTCACTCACATTGTTTTCCATACCAAATTGTAAAATGACTATAAAATTGAACCATCAAAGAAAAGCTGCAAAACTACAGCAGAAAAAAACATATTAAAAGGGTATATAAAGTGGGAAAAACGCGCAGGTTAAAATATGCCAGCGGTAACACACAAAGTCACACGCATTCACTAACACAAATATTCGCACAGATCAACACACTCACACGCAACAAAAGACAATAGTGCATAATTGTAGGAATACAATCACTTTATTTTACAAGTATAGATGTTCTTTGCAGGACATTGTACTTCGCTTTGTGCAACAATGGCTTTCCTTTGCCACGTTGTTGTTAGATTCGCAGTTGGTTAGTCTTTTGGGACATTGCATATGGGTCTGCGAGTATGTATTGTATATATGTATTTGTGTGTATACGTGTGTGTGTTTACTTGCCTTGCTTTAATCTCATATGTGATGAATTTATGAAAAGCTTCATAATTGCACCACCGCATTTGTCAAAGGCGCATACAGTTCCTAGAGAACAAGTAAACCAAAGGAGACATGAGCGTGTGCGTGTGTATGGAGGCATACACGTATGTACTTACACACATGAATGTACGAATCTGAGGGCTTAGGGTTAGTGCAAAATGTTTCTCTTAAATTCATTTATTCTATAATTAAAAATTTATTTAATTTGTTCTGTAAGAAAAAGGTATTAACTTTTGTGTATCTGGAAATAGATTAAAATTTAAGTTTTTTACATAATTTTCTTAAGTTATTTGGGACAGCAGACATAAATATTTCACGATCATAATGAATTGTGTCTGTTCTTTATGGCAGGTAATTTTTATCAGTAAATTTCTTTCACGGCAGGTAATTAAACAAATGCGCATTTTTTCATTTATTGTTTTAAATGAGATTTATTCAAATGAAATTTTATTTATGTGCCTAGAGTTCGATTCCTGATTGCGACAATTTCGTCTAATTTTTTTTACTGAGGAAGGGATAAGAAGAAGCTAATTACACCAGCAGAATGGTGCAGCACATTCAAGTAAAATCTAGTGATTTCTTTTTGGAAAATGTAAATATATCACATTGAATGAAGTTTATGTGTTTTTTTTTATTGCTAAGATAACAAGTGAGCTCGAAGGTAGAATAGTACCAGGAATTTGTCCATCTTCTCTCTCCAAGGGTTATAAAAGGAGAGCCTAAAGGCTACGTAAATACTTTTCTTATATTACGTTCCTTTTTAGACGTTATTGCGGCCAAATTAAATCAAACTTTTTGAATATTTAAGTTCATCTGTTTTCTATAGTTTAGAGTCCTGTACCAGATGAACAGAGAGGCAATTCTTTAATTACACACATATAATTAAATATGAATAATAAACCACAAAGTCCGTCAGTTTCTTGCTGAGTTATATATTTCTCCATTAATTCTCGATATTGAGCTGAAGTTATACATTATGAATATTAAGAAATTTCCTAGATAAAGCGATTTTTAAATAAATGAAACTTTGATGGAAGACCCTGAAAAAAATATATATCTACATAAGCGAAACTGCAACCAAAAAGTACAACTTAAAATTTGATTACCCTTTTTATTTTAAAAGGATTTTTAATGGTTATTCTGTTCTTATCTGCGCCGATTTTATTCAATACATTCTAATCAATACATACTATTAATTTTCATATGTGAATATTTCTACTATTTTTGTGAGAGTATAAAACTATTTAATACTGATTTGCATCATCATATTTTTACAAAAGTAGAGATGTAGAAAAGCATTGAGTTTTCTAAAAACTCTAACGTAAAAAGGATTTAATAAAGGATTTTCTAAAACGAGACAGTTCCAACAGCAATTAATGACTGTCCAATATACAAAACTTCATACTTTTTCTATATTTACAATAATTTTTGTTCTACGAAAATAAGCCATTAATTTGCAACAATTTAATTGAAATCGCTTTAGGAATAAACAATTTTTATTTATCTCTTTTCATTTTAAATGCAACAAATTGTTAAATTTGACCGCAAATATTTCAAATTATTAACGCGAGTAAGTGTTCACTTGCAAACTTATGCACCCACTTTCGCACTCACATTCACATGCATCCAAATGCACGCCTTAGCAAATGTAAACGCTTTGCCAAATTTAGTATGCAAATACACAAAGTCACTGGAACTCATTCATTTTATGGTCATTTATTAAAATTAGACAATAGACAACAACAATAATATCACACCACTGTTACAACTACAACAAACGCAGCAAAGTACTGACATTAATTAGGGGAAAACCACAACATAATTATTTGCAACACAACAATGTTTTTCTGCCAAACACAGGGTTTTCTAATGGGGTTATAACAGTTTTGTGCATCATTTCAAATGTTTATATGCAATAAGAGTTATAGTTTAATTTATTTCCCAACTTGATATACAAAGAACTAATCAAATATTAGATATTAGGGAAATTTTTATTCCAATCTTGGGTCATAAACAAATAAATTTCGTGCAAACTGAAAGAAGTTCGAATCGAACCCAACTATACCAGAGAATCCTGTACAGATGGCAGAAGTTACCTCTGAGTTAAACACAAAAAATCGTGGCCGTATGTAGTTCAAGTGATTCAAAGCAATCAATGTCAAGATATACAAAACTTTAGCTTCTAACCATCTCATTAGGCAATGTAAAGTAATCAATTAAGCCAGTTAATATCCTGGCCTATTCAACCCAAACTATTATTCATATCACATCAATATCCTTCGACATTTTACCCAAGTGAATAGTTGTAGCTATTGCCTGGACCACTACGACACTCCATTGAAATTTTTATCGAAATTTGAGCGTCATAGACTACAAAGTGGTTGTGAACACGATTGCGTTGCCAATATTACATATATGCAGTGTATTTAAATACAATTTCTTGTCAAAGGTTTCTTAGTTTAAAAATGTGCTATTTGTACATAAAACTTAAAAATTTGGCGGTATAAAAATAAAATCTAATAGTTATAGATATTGTATTAATAAAACTTTCGCTGTTGCCCGACTTTTACAAATAATAGTTAACGAAAGTGTGTTTAGAGCAAACATTCATCGTTTGCAGGTAATAAAATATGCTTGACGCCATACCCACAGTTTCTTCAACTTCTTATTGGCAAGGAAAATGTAAAAAACTCCTATAACATCGTGGCATACCGGGAAACCATTTCTTATTTATAATTTAAGTGACAATTTTTGCACTTAATTAAAGCGATAATCAAATATTCATCATATTCTTATTGTAGAACCCTCTACAATAGTTGGAATATGTATTAATGAGACTACGGGTGTATGAATATGGTGTAATTACACATAAGCATGTAATTTAAAAAGATCATAGGATTTGAACATCCTTAACCTGCTCATCTGCTCCACTTTATAGCTTCACTTCTTCCTGTGAATGAATATAAACAACATTCATCTTACTAAAGGGCAGTTATGAAGGTACATGATCTTTTATTGCACGAGGTAACGTATGTGCATGTGTATGTTCGAAGTTCAAGGACGAAACTACTCTTGTGCACTCATCAGCCTCTCAGCTGCGTTAAATGCCCTCATAACGTGGAATAACACTATCCTGACATGATGTCGTTCAAGTAGAGGCAAAATTTTGAATGCATGCCACCACATACTTGCCTCGATTCGCCACCTTTGAATTAACGATACTAATGGTGGCAAGACCATCGACAGAAATGGCGATTGAAGTGGCTTTTGTAGCTTCTTTCAAGGAACAGCTTTTAGCTTTGAAGACGACACAGATGTCGCGCATCCTATGGAAGACCAAAAGATCAAAGTCTTGAGAGAATATCCCTCATCAAATTCCTGCGTGCGTTTTGGCTAGCCAGCTGTGAAGAGTGTTGATCAATGATGTTTAAACATCATTTATCCTTAAATTCTACTTAAATATAAATTTGAGTTTTTCATACATAAAAATGGAATGAATGTAGAATGCAGTATATTGAAATTTATTAGAATTCTCATTTGGTTTATAGTAATTTTAATATCAGGGGGTCTAATTTTGTAAATCACATTATACAGATTTTAAAATTTAAAAAAATTTTTTTTTGTTTCTCATACACATTTTTCACTGAACAATCGTAAAGAAATATAAACATTGATTTCGCCATTAAAAGTTCTAGTATATTAATGAGCAACAAAATTAAAAAAGCAGAAAAATTAAAACTTATCCTCTTTTATATAACATGTCGTTGGCTTAGGTTGATTTAGAGGCAAATATACTATATAAAACAATAATATAATTATATTTGACCATATTCCATACATTCAACTTAACCCATAGTCATATCTCAACAACAACAAAAAAATGGAATTTGGCACATTGTGCTCAAAATTTTCGAAACTTTTCTAATTATTTTTTTATATAGATAAGGATTACATTGGAAGTATATAAGAAATATATTGAGGATTAGTTCTTCTTCAGTAATAAAAAAATTTTGATTTTGTTATTGAATTAGAGTAGCAATATTATGATCATAATATGAAAATTGTAATCATGTTTGCATTTCATGGCAACATTATAGTGAAATGTTTAGGTTAGGTTAGGTTAGGTTGATTGGAGGGGTGTTGATAGCCCATGTCATATGACATACACTTAAGCCAGTACAGGCTTGTTGTGTGCTCCCTTTAATTATCATACACAAACTGCCAGAGTTCTGCGGCAGGATTCGAACCTGGGACCTTCGCACTACGTGTCTAGTACACTACCTACTAGTCTACGAAGGTCAGTTAGTGAAATGTTTAAATATTTTTATTAAATGCTTATTACACTTAATTAAAGTGGAATTAATTCGATAATAATGTGGTTTGCCTACAACCATCCATTGTTATAAAATATAATTTAATTATATATTTGCCACAACCACGTTTATTTTCCAAAATCTTACGAGAAATATCAAAATTTTTATAGTTTTTATAAACATTATCGCTACATAATTGCATTGTTTAATATCGTAACATCCTGTCAAAAAATTTTAAAGAATATCCTTAATCTATTTTTCAACCAGCGGTCGTATAAACATTGTACGGAGCGAATAAATAAGATTATTTTTTATTTGTTTTGGTGATGTTCCTCCACACTCCCAGAAGCAAAAGTAATAATAACAACATCAGCGGCAACAGCAACAAAACATAAAGAAACAATTGTTTTCGCAAATATAAATAAGGGAATTCTCTTCAACTCACATGTGGCAAATATAAAAATTAGTATATTTATTAAGGTGGCTCAAATTCAAAGCAAAATGTTAAGGGGCATTATATATTAGACATTTCAATTCGCTTTAACTAAGAGACCTTTGATGTTATTTTGCTATTCATAAGTTTCCTAATTATATTTTTTATATATTTCGAACACATGCTACTTTCCTTAATTTTGAGCTCCCTAATAATGCAATGCAACCATATGCAGCATGTGGATATTTACCACTGCAGTAGTGCGAGTAGCAGTGGTTAGTGCAACTATTCGTTTACCTTGTTCTGTTGCGTTTTGTCTTTATTTTCGTTTAAATGTGGTTAAAAGGAAATAGCGAACAATTTAATTAAATGTTTTCTCCACGTATAGAAGTTAATATGTATGTGTATTAATGTGAAATCCGCAAAATGCATTTACAAATTCCAAATGGAAATTGTGTAGGAAAAAAAAATATAATATAATATGTGCGTGTAACTATTGGTTTTTTTTTAATTTTACTTAATTTCTGCGTTTGTATTTGTTGTGTAAATATTTTAGTCAAAATTAAATTGTACGAAAAATAGCATGATTCATATTATAACTTTGAGATCTTACGAGCTTGATGCCATAGCTTGTAAATATATAGAAAAATATTATAAATAAAGTTCCAAAGAAAATACTCAAAGACCTGGCCCTTGCGCAAAAGTTATAAATTTTAACAGTCAGTAGCTGCGTTAATTAAGTGCTTTGCTTTTTTTTAATTTAAAAATTTATTTCTTTTATTTTAAGAAAATTAAATTAAATTAAGAAATAAAAGTATTTAAAAAAGTACTTACAAAATTTGTTTCAGAATTTATTTATAATTTATTACCAATAAAAATACTACTCAGAAATACATAAAAACTTTTTTTTTATAAATTATATAAGTTTTTTTTATTTTTAATTATGTTCCTTAATAATATTGCAAAATCTATGATGACTGAAAAAAATTCACTTTTCAAATTGTGTAATTAACCGACTTTTTCACAAACTTCACACACCGAAGATAAATGCACTGCAGAATAAATTGTTAATGATCCAGTAAAAAATTATTTCGAAAAAGTCATGAAAATGATGAGATTAGGTTCCAAAACAATTCGGATTCGGATAATTTCCAATGATCTTAACACAGGCATGCCATTGCAAGATGTTCTCTTTTTTGATTCCTTTTCATCGATTAGGAAGCTGTCTTTATTATGTTAAGAAGAATAAGATTTAAAGAATTATTTCTTTGCAAACAAAAAAAAAAAAATATATATATGTATACATTTTATATAATTAATATTGTTTTCAAACTGCTTAAACTTCACTGAAGATTTGATTTTAGCAACCAATGAAATGTCGGCATATTAAGAGCTAAAGCCACCACAAACAACAAATTTTTTCATATATATTTTATATTAAATTAAGAATAAATATTTACCACTGAGTATAAGAGACATATGTGGAGGGCCTACCAATTTGGCAGTAGTCACGATTTCGTTTAAAGAAATAAGTATATGTTTTCATTCAAAAAAAGGATTTTCTAATCCTGCGTAATAGATATGTAGAGACCGTATTTTTTATAAAAGTTTTAAGAGCTTGATTTCCCTTGAAGTTGAAAAAGTGAATCATTATTTTTTTCAGAAACACTGAATATGTCGTTCCCTGAGAATGACTTCCATTATTTTCTCTTGCTAATATGTATTAGCATTTATTACGTAATAAATTGTAAATTTTAAATTACACCACAATAAGGATCAACAATTTATTAAATTAATGAAAGAGGGAAAGAAGGAAAGAAGGCATTCCGTTCAACAAAATTAACTGAAATTGTACGAGCAACTGTTTTGTTTAATCAAGAATGTGGTTGCAACCTTTCGTTGCATTGGCTACGAAATTCCCAAATTGAGAATATTTGGGGGAATAGATAAGTTTTTTACACATTGAAATTATATTTGCAAAAATTACAAATCTCCGCCAAATTCTAATCATAACTCTAGATGATATCGAGTTTCAAAAATAAAGGATTTATGAGAGATAGCCACATCTTTGCGAGTCGAGTGGATGCTTCTGTCTTAATCTGAACACATTCTGTTTTGCTTTGGTCCTGCCTCCGTTTTGTATATAACAAGATTCATGTCACAATTATAAATCAGTTCTTAACAATGATTATGTCTCCATTGGCTATGATATGAAACGCTGTCCTGCTCTATATTTTTTGTTGTCTTTACGTGGAACATACAATTAGGAATAGCATTCAACAGAAATTGTACTAAGATCCGCAGCAGTGGTTCTAACTTAGGCAGATCTATTACTACTTAAACTACTAAACTAATAGTACGCTTTCGGAAAACGTTTGCAGAAGCAATGAACAAAAGTTCATTTGTTTGTATTTTTACACACACACACACACACACACACACACACACACACACACACACACACACACATATATATATATATATATATATATATATATATATATATATATATATATATATATATATATATATATATATATATATACATACATACATACAATACATATATAATGTATGCGTATTGCTCTTAAATATTAAAAAAAAAGTATTTTAATACTAAAAGTCTCTTAAAGGAGTTGTTTTGAACTACAGCAAATGCAGGACACTAAAACAGCTGCCAACCATCTTAATTTTAACATGATTTAGTTGACGTCACTTTCGTATAATTTTTACCATTTCATTCCTTTTATTTATTTATTTTTGCATAAATTTCTTTTCAACTCGTTAAAAGAGCAATTTTTCTATTTGATTTTTTTTTAGATTTTTAATACCATTTTCTCCTCCAGCGCTCTCTTTATCTTCTTTCCTGTTGTTATTGTTGTTGCTTTCAGTGTCATGTGTTTAGAAAAGCAGGTCAGTAAATAGTAATAAAACAGCTTTCACCCAGTTTGAATAGTTATCATTTTGCTTTTTAGTTGTATTCCATTTTTCTTTTAACTTGGCCATAAGTAGGTGGATCGATGTGCCGTTCTGGTGTTCATTGTTTTAAGTGCATGGGAAGTGCTTTCGGCAATTATTAAATTTTTAATACTTTTAATAGCATAAATATAGAAAAAGAAAGGCCAAAGTTCATTTGGATATTTATGACTTTCCGTCAGATGTAGGTCTTGAGAAGAAAACCATTCATAGAAAAAAATCAAAACCAGATGGCATGAAAGAGTAAAAATAATTACTTCTTAACTTTTTTTGTAAATAACATCGTTTGAGGTCTTTCTTTCTGATTGCCATTCTGAAAGCCACATTAACTAAGTTGAGGACAAAACAAACAAAAACAATTTTAATAAAGCCAAGTCCGGCTATCAAATTAAAGACGTGTTTAAGCACCATAATCCAAAGGCAGTATGTTATGAATTATATGACAGAATTATAGGCTTGTCAAAATAAAGCCATATAGTATTATAGTTTGCAACCATAATATTGTTTGTAGTTATCATATTGCATTAAGTACTTTGGAAAAAAATGTATTTAATGTTTCGGAAATTTAGTAAAAATTTCCAGTTAGAAAAAGGCCTTCTCTAGCAGAAATAAAAGTCACTCTACAACAGACATGCAAATAAAAACAAACTATAGGCCACTGCAGCATATTGTCACTTAAATTATTTTATCATTTAAAAATAACATCAGCAGTATATATACGTGTATGGTCATTCATGGTAATTTTATTATGAGGTATTTTTAAGTTTAACAGACAGCTTTCACTCTCCTGGGTCCATGGTTTGGCCCTTCTATGACATTTGTGGAAATAGTTATAAAAGTAAAATATAAGAGAAAACAAGGTAGTGTTTACAAAGAGGACAAGGAATAGGGTATAAAAAAATTAGAGAAGTAAAATTAAGATCAGCCTTGTTGCTTGAGGTTCGTGTTTGGAACCATCCAGGAAACTGTCGCCATCTCAGTTAAAGTGCTATATGGATTGATACCTGGGTGCATTTACCGCAGCATCCCCAGTTGCTTAAAAAATATGAATGATAGCTTTCTCTTCCTATTCCTTTAGACAACTTCTGCAAAAGTCTTGTATTGTGAGACATATTAATCTTTCGTGTTTGTGAGTTCATAATGTTCTGAGGTTTTTCGTTTTTTTTTCCTTCAAATGCTCCATGAGGCCATAAGTCCTGCAAGTTTGTGCCAGGTTGTTGAAGTATTCTGCTATTTTCTGTTAACAAACTGGCAGGGGAAATAAAGTCTTCTATTTATTCATATTGAAGATACTCTAGGAAATTTGTTATTTTAAATAATAATGTAATATTTTGTGTATTGATTTGACGTGTATGTTGACAAGGTAAAAACTTATGTAATCCATTTTTAAAATTTATTTAATAACCAATCAATGCCAATGAAATGTCAGACATATAGACAACTGAACACATAATAAATAAAATGTTTATTAAATTAAAGCTTAATATGAACTTTTACAATAAGAAATCAAATTATGTCTATGGGTAAGTTTGCACCCTTTCATACGTGAGTCGAATCTCAAATGGTCTGATTCATCATAAATGAATATGTAAAGTTTTTATTTATTTATGAAAGAATAGAAAATAAAGATTAAATTTACAAAACACTCCTACACTTGGTCATTATGTGAAATATATTTAAAACAAAGAACACAAACAGTCCACTTTTATTCAAATATTGTTCAGAGTCGAGTCTAGTTTAGCAAACAGGCATAAAAAAAGGTTTATTATAGTGAAGAGTCCGTGTTGAAATTATTATAAATGATACGATATTAATCGATTTCTGAATTTAAATCTCTAAAATTTGAAAACTCTTTTGAAAGATCCTTTTTATTAAAACCCTTTATCAGCATAAACTCTTTTGAAATAAAACTTGACTCAGAAGTAAATTTCCTGTAAAGACATAACTTCGCTTTATTTCAGGATTTCTGGATCAAAAGCTCTGGATCTCATAAATTTTTTTGCAAGCTCTCTTCTGAAAGCCTCTTATTCGTATGCAATCAAAGGGCCTTTATGATTAAAACATATAAATGTGCTTTAAAAAACAGTGACGTCATTGGTGAACTACAACAATTCCTGTTTGGAAATAAAACAAAAAAAAAAAATCATTTAAAGCCAAAACTATTGAAGCAACCATTTCACAACTACGAGTAAAAACACAAATGGATAGAAACTAAAACACAAAAGTATGTGTGAGTGTGTGTGTGTGTGTGTATACGTTCGTTAATACAAGTATAGAAGTTAAATAAATATATACAAAAGTAGTTGACCAACCAATATAAAATTTGTCGAAACTGCCTTGTGTGTGCAGTTTGTGCGTTCTTCTTTCCTCATGTATTTTTGGTAATATCGAGTAGATGTGTTCTGGTTTATTTTATTGCAGTTGTCAGTGTTAATGGTTAAAATTGCACAAAATTATTGCAGTGCTACTGGTTTGATCCCAAAGAAAAAATAGTTTTTTTTTTAAATAAAAAGAAAAACAAGAATCGTGGTTTCGGTTACAGTATTTTTTTTTTCTTGCAGTACGAGTAGATATAATACGGGCTCATAATTGTGGTTAAAATATGCAGAACTAAATGTAGTGTAAAACTGAAATTCTAGTGAATAATTTTATGACTGTCAAGTTAATCTATATTTTGTAAAGTATATATGTATATATAGTGTGGAATATTTTATTTTTTAGCCAAGTAAAGAACTATAGTTATAATATATTTAATATGAAAATTATGCTGGAATTTTAATATGTAAAATTATTTAAGCATAATGGTAAAATAATATTCCAAATGATTTTTATAATCAAATATTTTTCCAGAGAATTCTTGTGAAATTGTCATTTTAGAACGACACATAGAGGTGATATATAGAAATTGTCAGTGAAATTAATGAACTTGAAAGCACTTACCTGTGGAAGTTACGAAGATAAAAACCTATAAAAAAAATATTATATTAAAAAAATATTTTATATAGATGTTATTATTATAACAAACGTAAAAAATAGAATTAAAAACGAAAGTAAAAAAATTAAATAAAAGCAAAATAAAAATATGTTTATATCTAGATGATTAATGTCACGGCCGCAAGGCTCGCTATCCTGAGAGCAACGCTCCTCGTGTTCCAATCCTCCTTATATATAAAAGAAAATTCTATAATTCTATATATATAAAAGAAAATTAATAAAAACTGGCTGAACCAATCTTACAAATGACGTACCCCCCTACTTTATACAAGAAACACGTTCGTTAGTTTATCAAAAAGGATGTAGTACTTCTATACTGCCCGCCCAACCGCGCCACAATTTATTTCCTATGATATTTATATTTGTGGCCAAATACTTCACCTATTTTTCTAACCTTATCTCATCCTCATGCCATCAGTTAAATTTTAATCAGAGTCATTATTTTTGCGGTCTTTCTGTACAATTATCCATACATAATTTTTATTTTTTATTTAAACAAAATTCTATCAAACAAATTATCTATTATTTCTAGCAAACAATGACAAAAAAAAACAATTGCATTAACAATAATCGCACAACGGAAACGCTTATTGTGGTTACGATCATTTTTGATTCATATTGTGATGGTCATCGTTAAAAAATAATATTTCTATTAGTCTGGAATATTATAAACTATTTCGTTGAACATAATATGATCATTTGTGGTAATATTATAGTTACATAATCCCAGTAAAATAAAAACTCAAAAACAATTTTTTTTATAAAAAGTATTGCACACTCGGATCATTTTCAATAATTTTAACATAAACTTGTCACTGCGCGATGATCTTCATTCTGGTGCTTATTTAGAAATATGCAAGTTGTCGCCAACTTATTGGAAAAAATTATTTTTTTTAGAAAATAATTTATAATTAAATTATGATTAATTATGTAAAACTGGGAACAGGAGTTATTTATTCCATTACGTATGGTCTCGATTTCTTCTTCCTTATGGGATAGGAATTGTATAAATTATTAACTAGAGCGAAATTTCAGATAAATAGACAAATTTTTTTCTTGAACTTTCATAAACAAGAACAGAATTATAGAAGTGATTCAGATTTTTAGCTAAAAATTTGTCAATATGATTTCTTAGGAAGTTAATAAATGTACTAAACTATTTTTTTTTTTATTTTGAGAACAAGTTCATATTGTTCACTGGGACCAATATAGTTATTTTTATTTATAAATGTTTTTTTTTTATTTGGACCAGTACGCAGCGTAAGACCTCTTCTTATGCAGTGCATTGTGCTGGTACCAGGAACATAGCTTATGTGAGCAAGGACATTCGACTTGAAATTTTCCGCTCGGGCTGTGGCAGGAAAACCCTTCACAGGGAGTTTATTCTACATACGAGTTGTTTGACTAAAGAATAAACTTTGTCTGTAACGTGTAGTGCAATGCGCTGGCATGTCGACCACAAATGGATACACTCTTTATTAAAATTGAACTTTTCATAAATAAACGCCGGGTTAGGGAACAAGTTCCATGACAGCTAGTTGTGAAATGTGTGAAACACACCCCAAGTTGCGTCAATGCTTCACTGAGTGTATATATTTGGTTACATTGCTGTCTCCAACGAGCTTCTCCGCTCTCTCCTGTATGTGATCAAGTAAATTCAAAATGGTTTTAGAAGCAGCGCGCTATAGATGAGAGTTTCATTTCACCGTGTTATTGAAGAGAAGCAACACTCAAGCAATTAATGCCTTCTACTTAAAGTGTTACTTCTAAGTGAAAGGGAATGTATAGAGAGGAAAGGTAGTGAAATAAGAAGTTGAAGCTTGATCCTCAACTATCGCGAATGTTATTAGTTTTTGTAGCAAAGTTGCAGCGTCTCTGGTGTTAAGTAGACGCATTAAATTTTTTTAAGCAGTATATGTATCATTCGGTGCCGGTACTGTTCAGTGACCAGTACTATGCCTTCATCACTTAAATGGTCGAACAATTACTAGCACACTCTAATATACATCAGAAATATTCGTGATGTTGATGATTTGTACTGAACAGGGATGGAACTCATGTTCTTATTCATAAATTGCGTTTTAGTCAACGGACCAACTACTTAAACTACTATCACATTTTTCCTTAAAAATCCATATCAATCAAAAATACAGACGGAAAAGCTTTTTTGGTCATATATTTATACGTGAGCACACAGGACTGAGTCTTACGAGCATTAAAATCAACCCTATTTGACTGACCCC
The DNA here is from genome assembly GCA_963681545.1 of Germaria angustata. Lineage (NCBI taxonomy): Eukaryota > Metazoa > Arthropoda > Insecta > Diptera > Tachinidae > Germaria > Germaria angustata. The sequence continues at coordinate 24,982,766 of OY813000.1, forward strand.
ACTTAGAGATTGCTACGAGATCGCGATTACTCGTATCAATCTTATTTTGCCTCATGGCCCCAATCTCTAAAAGGCTTGGCCTCCTACAAAATGAATATGAATGGCGACAGAGACAAATTTAAGCAATAATATTTAGGCGATAGCAACTAATCACGTGGTACTGATGACCACGCATACCCCTTCTAGTATTAAAATTGTATTTTAGACATATAACCCCAAATTGAATTGAATTTTCAATAAATCTACTTGTCCATAGAATATGTGGAATTTTAAGATGCTATAAACATTTCCAAAGCCACAATTCATATAAAAGTAACATGGTGCATTCCTTGTTTTATGTATGTAATATTCGTATGATAGAAATTAAGAACACTGCTGAGGGGCATAATCAATATCCTTGACTTATGTTAAGCTTTCATGCTTAAGTCTCAACAAATGGGAAGTAAGAAGCCATTATATTTGCATAACAATCCATTATTTATTTAATAATAATGAAAGCTTTTGCTTGTTGTTTCAACATCTTCACGACTCCGCTGGCACCTTTTTGTTTGCGAAGGCTTTACTGTTAACAAAATCAAATAAAATAAGTAGGTTTCATATTTCCTTTAAAACCCTATTATTTATTACATTCCTTTTATGCATTTATTATTATTTTCTTTTTTCAAAACTTATACTGCAACGCCCCTTAGGTTTTTTTAGCACTCATTATCCTTAAAATAAAAATTATTGCATTTTTCTTGTTCATTATCGTTTGGTAAGTCTATATATTAAATTTTTGTTTTGCTCGGATTTCTATAAGAAGATTTAGTAATAAAAGAAAAACAGTTTTTATTATTTCATGTTAAAAAGACTTAAATCTTTTTAATGTTAAACTGTCAGAAGTTTTTTTTTTTTGCAAAGAATCATATAGTTTTATTAACGCACCCAAAGCAGCACAAACTTTAAAAAGCTTTTGTCAATTTTCTGTTATGCTCTTGATTAGGGTTTAAAATTTTTTATTTTATTTTTGAATTGTATTCAAGTCATGTTAAAAATTTTGAATGAATGCACTCGTGAAAGGAATCAAGGACTTCTGTAAGTTATTTAAATGAAGACAATTTCATTAAATAGCAAACAGGATAAACATATGATGTGAAACTGATGATGACAGAGAGTTCTCATGATGTTCTCGTGGAATCGGAAGTTCCGTATATTCAAGGCAAACAATAAATAGACCAAATTTTTCAAGTCTATAAAAAGCTTAAGGTAACAGTATTTAAGACACTTCACTCCACATGAAACACTTATTGTTTTTACCACCCACATTCGAATGGAATTGGAATGCGTTGGTACACAGGAACAAGTGCTTAGATGATCTCTAGTGACTATAGGGAATGTAATCTTACTCCATCAGGAGAAAAGGTGCATTGCGGAACATCGTTATATAGGTAGTGTAATTAATTACTTTTTAATTAAATAAATATTTTACCGAATTAAAAAATAGAATGTGAGAAGTTTGAAGTAAATAAATTATGATCATATGCATTGCAGAATGAGAAATTTGAAAGCTGTGCCAAGATGTCTTAAAGCTATTAATTTGTACCTTGCCTATTTTGCAGGATCTTAAAAATTGTATCCTATAAAATATTTTCTTTTCAGATTTTCTAAAGTCCCATCTCTATGCAAATAAGGGATAATCAACTAATGATCTCAAAGCGTCATATCCACTGCCGAGTGCAATTCTTGAAACCATGTCATTATATGCAACCTTGAGGCACATTGAAATGAGATGTTATTTAACCTACTGAATTCTTTGCATCAAATTGATAAATTTTTTATATTTTCATGTCATAGTTTTCTTTTATTTAAGAAAACCAAACATTTTATTTTATTCTTAACACGATCAGAAGCAATTTTTTTTTTTGCTTAAGAAAAATCAGAGTTTCAGAATCGTATTGTTTGTTGTGAACTTTCTGCACTGTGGTACTAAAAATGTTCAGCAGTGTTGGCTTACAGCGGTTCTCAAGGATTTTATCCTCCTACTTAGTTTTCTAAGGAGTCTCTTAAGCTTGGAATTTCGTTGTATTTATTTGGGACTTATTTTTTTTTTGCATGAGAGCTATTTCAATATGAAAAATATCTCAAGATTTGGGTTTTGGTAATAATTTTATAATCTTTGAAACTTATTTGATTTTCTTAAATCCCATTTCATTGGGACTCACTTCGTTGGTCATTATTTCATTTATCCCATGTTTAAATTTTTTTTGTTATTTTTGATCAAATCAATTAAATTTAAAACTTTATGGTCAAATCACATTCATATTTCTTATCGAACTTACATAGAGGATCATAAAAGGAAAAAAAGCAGGAACATGCAGAAGAGTTAAGTGATATAAAAAACATATTTGGTACATATAGCAGAAATCAATTCGAATGTCATGGAGTGAAAATTTTAATTTTCAATATTTGGAAGGACCTAAGAAACTTATTGCAATATTTTAATTATGTATAAGTTTTATTGAGACTAACAAAAACGATTTAGTCCTAATTTCGACACTTCCAATTTCAAAATCACATCCACTCTGTCCGCATAAAATTTGATTACAATATTTAATAATTTTGAAAGTAAAGTGAATTTGACTATTCAGCTTAAGATTTTTTATTTAATAATTTTCAACGTAGCTGTTTGAATTGTACTGTTTAAACTAATAATTTAATTAATCTAGCTCAAACTCGAGTCTCACTCGAACTTGAGCCAGATTAACTAAAATTTCATTTCAATGAAATATTTTTAACAATCCACTAACACAGTTGTCAAATATAATTGATTTCTATATGGCATATTCTGCTTATATGTATATATATATGATATTTGTGTGTTGGCATATAGAAGAGAGTTTAAAATAAATCATTTTTCTTAAGATTTTTGCATTGCATATCATCATCTTGAAATTAATCTCATATTTATTTTTCTTTTCAGGCAACAAATGAAGGACTAAAATCAAAAACGCTTTACTTAACAAGTCGCTAATGGTAAGTGAAAAGTTTTTTAATAAAAAAAAACAATGCAATCTTGAAGAAAATTACAAATCGTACCTTCAAACTAAAATAATTAAACCAAAAGTAGAATAGCATTTAGAAAGAAAAAAACTACACAAAAAATATTCTGCGAATTTCTCAATGACTAAACGACTTGTTTGTCGTAACAGTTGTACGAAAAGTTGCATGTAAATTTTACACGTTTACAACTCAGATGAATTTTCGAACAAAAATTTTGTTAAAGGAAACGGAAACATTTTTAAACAGTAGTTGCAGTAACAGTCACCGTAGCGAATATTAAACACGCACGCACACATGTACACACAGAACCTCTTACATGGAAAACTATATGAAAACGTTTTAGTTTGTTGTCATCGTTATCGTGTTACAAATATGTTGAATTCTGTTTGTAGGAGTGTGTTTTAATACGTGCAACTATTTGCAAAGTATTTTTTTTGTTTTTGTTTTAATTTTGCTTTCTTCCTTTCAAGGAAGCAAATGAGTTTAAATAAATACACGGGCACACACTTACATACATGCATCTAATGGCTGTCAATACATGTTGGATAGTAAAATGGCGAAAACAGAAAAGTAATAACGGAAGTGTAACAATATTAAAGAAAGAAGCAACAAAATTAAAACTAAACGAAGTGGTAAAAGAAAAAAAAAACAACAAATCGCAAACTTATTTTTTGTAAATTTCTCGGGTTATTTGACATTTAGTTGCCATTATGACGACAGAAAAACAATACGACAGCAATTTTAATATAACGACAATATACGGAAAATAACCGTGGGACTAATTAAGTAATAAATTGTTCCGCATCTGATTTTCAATATCACAGGAGCACTTCTTATTTATAATTGAATAAATACGTTGAGTTTCTTATTAAAGCACGTTATTTTTTATCCCTTCTTAAAGTTGGCGGAGTACTTGACGGCACAGGTTATGTGTTCATTTCTAATAATAATAATTTAATTAATAATTTCCTAGTTTCTTTGGATAAATTGTACGATTAACTTAATATATATATATATATATATATATATATATATATATATATATATATATATATATATATATGTATATGTTCCTGTCGATCCTATAAGGAGCATAGGGTCTCATGAAGTTTCGTTAATCATTCTATTTTGGATGAGCAAATGATTAGTCTACTACATACTAGTCTGATGATGGGGTTGCCATCTAAGCCAATAGACTGGCTGAGTGTAAAACTCATTTATATAGTGAACCGCTGAGTATAAGAACAGACGTCCCCAAGCAGCCGCCCCAAGTAGGAGAACAGACGCCTCTCACAATTCGCCGATGTTTGACGGGTGTCAAGAACAGACACGAGCGAGTCGACTTGAAGTGTAATTGATAAGGATCACTTTGGATTCACCAAGTAGACACAATCAGAAGTTTTGCCTTATCATTATAGCCCTGGCCCTTATTCAGCTCTAATAAACAATGAAAAATCAACTAAAAAAGGAATAGTTCAAATCTTGTCAATTTAACTTACTCAGAAGTAAAAAAAATATGCACAAATCGATATACGATAGAATCATTTCGTTTCATACGTTGCACTCTGCTTCTTTTGGATTATTAAGTGTTTTCCTGGAAAAGTTATATATGCAACAAGCATAATATTGACATAAGCAACTTTCATAAGAAATCATTTGGAAAAAAGTAACGACCTTCATATAGCTCCTTCAATGTAATATATTTATAAGAGTATCAAAAAAAAACGATCTTAGCAAAATGAGATCAAAACTTTTGGTATAATTTTTTTTAGGTTCTGATTTTTGCATAAATATAAACAAAAAATTAAAAAATTTAGATTTTTGTATCCCTCTTCCCCTTGTTTCACTAAATTCATAAATATTTTTATTTATGAGAAAATTTCCTCCAATCTGAAAATAGAATATAAAAAAAATTTTGTTTTATATTTTTTATACCCACTGTCTACCACGTGTAAGGACCTGCTTAAATGTCTCTGCGTTATGCGACAGCAGACAATCCTCCCATGCAGTGCAGAATATAAAATATTCAAATTAAGTTGTAATAGAAAATTGCCAACAGACTTTCTATGGTTTATATATATTTTTTACAACTGAACGCCTATTCGGAGTTAAAAGTGTCTACAAAAATTTTCTATTTATTAAAATTTATGGCTTTTATATATGAGTTGAGTGTGCAATCGAAAAAGTGTTTTATAAGGTCTTTTATATTTATGAGGAAACAAGTTTATGGACATGATAATTCTGAAGTATTTGATTGCCTTGTTAAATTTAGTGATTTGCATATAAAAATTGGATACAAACATTTTGCGAAGCAATTTTGTAAGTGTGGGAATTAGCAAATGTGTTTCGTTTTAAAATTTTGCAAAAAAAAAAAAAAAAAATATAAAGAGTTGGAATCTCTTAATTTAAAGTTTGAGTGGATGTTCAATTTCTGTTGAAAGGCTTAAAAATAATTCATTACAAAATTTTTATCGAACGAAAGTTTATTTTTCATCTAATTTGGTGAAGTTTTGCTCGCCACCATCACTTTCAAGCAAAGTTCTGCGTTGTAGTTTTAAGCCTTTAGACCTTAACAACAGCTTATATTTTAAAAATATTTATTTATTTATTTATTATGCTTAACGTTTTAATATTTCCAAAAGTTTTTCAGAACGATTATACTAAAAAATATGGGTGACCTTGCACTCCATCCTTGGAACTTTCTGCCATTAACACGCTCGAATTAAAATTAATAACCACCAACTGAGATAAAATCTACGGCTTTCAAAGCAGTTTGAAAAGTCCAAAATAGTTATCGAATTTAGGCACTCGTCAAATATATTAAGAAAATATCTCTCGCAAGATTTAACCGAGTCTAATAAGAGTTGCGTCATTTGAGGAGGTGTTTCAAGTTCAGAAAAATAAGTGAATCTATGAAACCTTTTTGGCAAGAATTTTTTTGACTATTTGAAATAAACACTTTATTCGAAAATTTTCGTGAACTATATGTCTTGAACACATCAACTGGTATTAACAAAACTTTCGATAATTGACGCTGCTGTTCCAGCTAAAAGGTAATAAGATTCTGGATTGAAAATATCATTATCATTTTGGATTTACCCAAAAATTTACTGTATTAAATCAGTTAATATTCACATGACATCTAAGTATGTCTACGATCGGTGTAGCCGTTCGTACATATATAGACATACGTACAGCCATTCTGACGAAAACTTGATTTTCGTATATCGGTCTGAAATCAGAAGCTTCCCATTTTGGAAATTGGTAGGGAATTTGATTTGACGGTAGGCTACTATAACGGATCGAATATTTTCAAAGTTTTTCGAAACTAAAGCATTTAATTATGATGTGACTTTATATTATGAGAACGCAATTAACTCCTCTAGCTTTAGAGATGCAGTAATATTTTCTGTTTGTACTATTCAGCATTTTTCGAATTCTAGTTCTCTAGTATTAAAATATTAGCAGAAATAGACCCAAAACTTAAATAATTATGAATAATTGAAAAAAATTCAAAGCATATTTTTTTGAAATCAAAATAAAACAATTTCTTTTAAAAGGTCTCATGTATATAAGTATATATATATATATATATATATATATATATATATATATATATATATATATATATATATATATATATATGTATATATATATATATATATATATATATATATATATATATATATATATATATATATATATATATATAGATATATATATATATGGGTGTATATATATATATATATATATATATATATATATATATATATACCTCTTATAATGTAGAAATTTTATATAATAAACATTTAAAAATTTGTCTACTGCATGTTGAGAGGAAAACGGAAATTTACTTTGTTTTCAAGCAGCATGTGATCAAAAATAAAATGCAACACGAGAGATAAACATTTCCGTTTCTTTTTTTCCACTTATGTGCTCTGCCATTTTAGTTCTTCTGTTTTGCTTTGCTTTTGTTTTCCTTTTTTTGTTGTTTCACTTGTAAAACGGACACAGCTTAACAATAGTTTTTAATCCTTTATGCTATTTTACCTTTCATCTATTTTACTCCTTCCCACATACACACAATGTGATTCTCTTTGTAAAAAAAAATAAGTAAGGAAAACGTACATCATATTGCTATTGTTGTTATTGTTATTGCTAACGTCATCGTCAGTACAAAGTTGTTGCTTTTTTCATTTTCAAAGTTGTTTTTTTTCTTTTATCTTGTCATACTTAACGTGTTACATTTGGCCGTTAAGCTTAAGACAACTTTTGGCTAAGAACTACAACTACCAAAACAACGACAACGACAACGACAGCGACAGCAACAAAAATATTTTAAATACATGAACAATAAAATTGACGACAAAATAACAAGAGTTTGAAATATGTACATAAATAAATACTTATACACTACCTCCACCCAGCTGCAGTCACTTTTACTCACTTACAGAAAATTCCAACTTAAATGGCTTAAGATTAGAGAGATATAATTTAAGAAGTTATAGCAACAAGAAATATACAGCGCCAAAATAAAAAATAAATAAATGACACAGTAAACGAGCTACAAAAACAACAATAAAAAAGGCTAAATGACAAGAAAGCTTAATGGCACTCAACATGGAAACGGACATTAGCCTCATTCAAATCCTTTTTTTTGTTTCTTTGGCCATTTTTTCTTCTTTCTTTTCCTTGAGTTGTAATGCTGATAAAATAAAGTGTATTAAAAAGTGATATACGATGGTAGGCTAGAAAAAATAAGAAACTTTGTAACGAGAAAATTCTAATGTTACTGAGCCATTTGAAGTTTATTTTGTTTTCATTAAGCTTGCAAGCTTTTAACAAGCAACTTATTTAGATTTTTGAAATATAATAAAATATTTGGAAAGCCCATAAATGTCGTTAGACATGGCATTAGACCTCGTCCAAATATCACCCAGATCTTCTTGCCAGAAATGCAATTTTGAATGATTGGGAATAATAGATGAGACTGAATTCTAATGATGGGGAGACTTACGTATGTCAACTTTAAAGTTGTAACTAATGAAAAATCGACAATGAAAAGTTAGGAGGATCCACATGGTGCATTTGTCCAATTACTCTGGATATTCTGCAGAAAAGTCAAAATGGTTTTGCTATTAACGATTGTTTATTTAATCCAAAAATATTCGTTTACTTCTCTAAACAAAATTATAGAAAATTTTTGCTCTTTCAAAGAGAAAATCGAAAATGATGTGCTCTTTAAGGAGCACTTAATCCTCTAAAGGAGTAAAATTTTTAAATAAAGCAATAAACCATTTTTTGTAAAAAAAATTTACACTATTTCAGAAAACAAAACGCCCTAAGTGACAAATGCATGTCGAGTCGAAAGCATGGGTGTCTTCATGCCCCCCAAACCATCAAACATACAGAGATGAGGTTGGCTCTGAAGAAAGAATAACAAAATTCAATTGCTTACGGTAGCAGACAAATGTTATTGATTTACTGTTATGAAGAGAGAAAAATCACCAAATAAAGAGCAAAAAACTGAAATGAAAAACTTATAGAAGACAGGAAGTTAAAATTTTTTTCAACTTATAAAAAACCAAATGCATAAAATTTAAAATTACAAAAAAAAAAACAATAACAAAATATTTAACCGACTTCAAGAATATTCTTTAGAATGTCTGAAATAATAAATGTTACCTGCGTTACCAACTGAGATCTCTGAGGCCGCTGCCGGTCTTTGCAGTAGGCTGTGATGATTAGCCCAGCTTTATTGAAAAACCTATTGTATCATCGCTTGCAAAATTAAGCATACAAAGCCTGTAAATAAGGCAACTTGTAGGCAAAGAAAATTTCGTTGAATTAAATCTTACATTTCATACATTTCAAACCTTAAATTTTTTCGTAGAAATCAGCATGAAAGCATCCCTGTTAAGTATGAAAGGCAGTAATAGCTTCTCCTTCATATATTAATATCTAGATTACTATTAGTTCTTTATTAATTAACCGACTTCAGAAATGGAGGAGTTATTAATTCGTGCGTACCACTTTTTTACTTTTTTAATGTTTGTATCATTTGTGAACCAAGTTTCAAAATTTTTTTTCATCTGAAATGTTTATTATCGCATTTATGGACCGATTTTGAAAACTTTGTTATTTGAAAGTGCTTACAGTTTGTTTCAAGCGGAAATAGGACGGACAAAGTGGCCGCCCGATGTAACGATTATAACATAACTCCACCGTCTATGGACATATTATCGAAATTTGTTAAAAGGAAGGTATTTCACTGTTTCCTGGGTGTAAAATATAAACTAGAAATGGATTATATCGGGTCCTACGCTAACCATAGTTGCTTCGGTTTTGTAATCTGTTCGATAGGCTCTTTGTTTTTTCGCCACAATTATAATAATATAATTAAATTATTAATAATATTATAATTATTATTAGTATTATTATATCAACCATATCATATATTATATCATATCATCAGAATCATATCCATATCAAAGCCGAAGTTATACAGATATGATTCTTAAATTAAGCAATTCTTAAATTGCATATAGTCGACATTTTTAAATTAGTCGGGAAAAAGTGTTTCCCAATATCCTCTTTCTATGCAAAAACAGAATTCAGAATTATATCTGAAACTAAGCTGAAGTTATACCAACAATTTTCAACGTATGTAGAAGCAAATTTTTTTTTAAACTTTAAGCACCTTCTGCCAAATTCTCCGATTTTTAAACATGTCCCTCCAAATTGCATTAAAGGAGGGATGTGACTTTGTATATCGATCTTTTTTGTTTTCTTAAATTCCAATGTGATATTATATTAAACGACTGTTGAAGTTCAGCTGATAACGTATTCATCTTTCCTCGAAATAGCATTTTAAGTTTCATTTTGTTACGATTTTCCGATTTTCCTTATTCTATACGACTAAAATAAAACGGCCAACAAAATGTTGTAAAATAATACCCATTTACAGTCTTAGTACATGACAAGTACAAAATAAAAAATAATAAAAACAAAATGTTTAAATAAAATACAGGACCGGGATAAGAAAAGGAAAAAAACTAACAGACAATGACGCGGAAAGTTAAACAAGATATAAAAATGTTGCAAGACGACAAAAGGGTGTCAAGGATAGTTTTAAACTGGAAAGACAAAAACACAATAACAGAAAAACATTAAGATGAAGTACTCGAATACGAGCCAGAAGTTATAAATAAACAAAATACTCTAAATAAACTTACACTTGCACTTACCCACAAACATAGCCCACTGTACATGCAAATGTACGAGCATTAGATTCTTTGGTAGAATTAGAGTTGTTTTTTTTTTTTTTTAATTCTAAATACATGTGTACATACATTTGAAGATACAAGAGTGATATTGTGCCTTACAAATGTCTTTAGGGGCAATAAAATGGAACAAGTAAAGCAAATAAATTGTTTTTCATGTTTTCTTTGATGAATTGATAAGAAAAGAAATACATAAATAAAATTTGATAATAAATAAAATATTGGGATGGGGAGTGCCAAATGTTACTGTTGCAACAAATATAACTTTTTTTAATTCAACTAGAATTATTTGAAAACACTTTTCAAAGCAAAATTTGGATTTAATAAAGGAACGATAGTATAAATCAAGACACGTCTCATATCAAATTAAATTTTCGAGTGTTGGACTGGAACATGAAAAACTCAAAATGAGAGTATTTAATTCAATTAAATATTTTATTCAGATTTAAGCTAAATTTTAATATTTTTTCTTTAAAAATTTATTTTTAAAATAATTAACACTACTTTTCCGACCTTTTTTAAAATATATATACGACTATATATTATTTCATAAACGAGCTTTACATCTTATAAAAAAAATTAATATATTTTATTCAATATTTCGACACCCCTTTAGGCATCTTCTTTACGAAGCACATCGTACAGTTCGCGTACAATCAAACTAAGGATTAATATATCCTTTTAAGCAAAGTGACAGTAATCGTATATTTTTCAAAAATATTTCAATATAATTTTAATTTTCAGAAGAATTTTGTTGCAAATAAATACATTAATTTCTTAAAAAAAGACTGAGATTAGGATCAAATAATTTAATACGTTTATTTCTCAATTGAAATAAAAAATTAAGAACGCACGCTGTTTAAGTTCTAACAAAATTATTGCACTTTCGAAAACTTTTTTTTAACTTAAATTCAGGCATATTCATAATTATATGACTTCAAACACACGATTTCAGTACTTGCACAAGGCTAAATCCTTAGTTATTCCTGGCAGTGTTTCACATTTTCGCACACTACCAAAAAAATCGTTGTCAAGATTTCATTTTCTGTAAAATAACAAGGCGATTTGCTTTTAAATTTCTTCAAGTTAGAAGAAAATTCTCAGTCTGAGGGAATAAGCAACATGAATTATTATTTATGTATAGAAATTAAAGTCCACACCCTCATAATCATACATACTTGAGCAGATTTCGCTCACACGTTTGTAATTGTTAACATTTTTACACCTGCCCAACCAATGAACCAGACCTTTTGAGTTCGAGCATCGTCTTTACCTTTGAGAAAATAATTTATTAATGGTCCCACTTTTTATATACATTTACTTAACCAGTATTTTTGAATAAAGTTTTTATTTTAATTTTTTTATGCCAAAACTTTTTTGTGACTGTGTTGAATATTTAAAACTTCAATTAAAAGAACTTTGTAAAAATTGTATGAGCAAGATAATAAAGGATTAATTCGTTTTTCGTTCTGTCACTCTTGACAAGGACCTTTTGAATTTTTTCCACCAATCACACAAACACTCTCTCACAGACACACACACACACACACACACACACACACACACACATATATATATATATATATATATATATATATATATATATATATATATATATATATATATATATACTATAAGTATATGTTTGAAAGAGAATGGTCAGTTACTGTTACAAAGGAAATTCATGGAGGAAGGGGAAATTATATTTAATTTCGTTGTCAAACGTGATGTGCAAGTATATACAAAAAGCACTAATATAAATTTAATGTAATTTAGCTTATTCCCACTTCTTTAGAAACTGAAAAACAGTTTTTATTCTGCAATAAACAATTGCAAAAAAATAATTATTTATTGAATAAATTTATTTAGACAACTTTATAAAGAAAAATATTTCAATTCCTTCACGCTGTAACGTAATATGTGTAAGTCTCAACTCTGGAACTTTCTTTGATAAAACCTACAGAAATGATTAACATCTGCTGATTACGAAGCAGTAACTTAAGCTTACATAGATTTAGTAATTTTCATTCTAAACAAACATCGGATGGACTTGTAAACAATTGTAATATTTATTACACCCTCTTTAAATCGTTTATTCCTTAAAATAGATATATTTTAAATTTGTTTATTAGAACAAAGAACTGGGAGTGAACTTATGATATACGTGGCAAATTCTTCCATCTAGAAATCAATTCTAATTTAGTAACAAAAAAAGTATTTGCAATGTATTTTTTAGTTGCAAACATTCAATATAAATTTAAAACTGGTTTTAAAGGACTCGAACCTGCAACCTTCGGACTACCAGTCTATTACAGCAGCTGCTAGTCTACGAAGTCATTATGGAAAAAGTGTTTCAGTCTATGTGCTGCTATGAAATTTTCGCAATTATGTTAATGTAATTTTGCTGCAAGTAAAAATGAACAGACACCTTAACATTCTAAACGCCAAACAGCTGATTTCCGACTTATTACGAATTCTCAGCACCTTAAGTCGAACGAAAAGGAAGGCGAAAGAAAACGTTAAATTTGCGTCCCATTAAAAAATTTCTCTGTTACGTACATGAAAATGTCAAAATCATTCAGCAAAAACTTGTAACTAGAGTGTAACACAAAAAATTTGGGAATTAGTTTTGCAAGTTCTCAAAGACAGAAAAAAGTACATAAATGCCTGCACTGCTTCATTCAGCTGTTGTAAACATATTCTTTTGTGTGTTGCTGTTTCTAAATTTAAGAAAAATATTATTTTCATTTACAAACACTTCTTGTATTTTCAAACGTTCACCAAGAAATATGAACCACTAACAATTCCTTCGTTTAAGGAACAGTGAATGTTCCCAAGGACCAATTTTCTGCATAGCCTAATTGGAACACTTTAAGACAAACTACACTTTGAATGATTGTCGTTTTTTCTATGCTTAAGAATATATTCACTTATGTTTTTTTTTTAAATTATCAAATACTTATGATCTCTTCAATATTATGAAATTTTTAACAAAAGAGCCGTTCCTATAATTTTTACAAGAAAACATTCCACTAGTAAGAAACACAAGTAATTAATAAAAATGTAATAAAAAAAAAACATTTTATAGTTATAAGAACAATTAAATAAAAAATAATAATATAAAAAAGCAAACGTTAAACATACATGGAATAGAACACTGAATTTGCAGAGGATGCGTCAAACTCGAATAAACGAACGCCGTTTAAAAGAAGAATTTGGAACTCTTAACTTCTGTTTTAAATGAAACATATTTTGTATGTAAAACTACAAGATTGTGTTAAACAAACATCGCTTGAAAAAAAAAGTTATTTATTTAGCGCTGACGCAACACCATCAGGAATTCATTTCTGTTTTAATTTATTGCATACAATCGATAAAATCTCAGTTTACAAAATAAGTTTAAGATCAAAATCGGAATACATCTATTTTATTTTCAGTATGTATGTATCATCTATTTCCGGTGCAGCGAAAATCGTTTAAACGTAATCTTAAACGAAAATCCACTGTTGAATTTTTTCACATCCTTTCATCAGAAATTGACAGAATATATTATTATTTCTGACTTGTTGTCTTTAAAATATTTCTTTTCAATACAGTTCACAGCAAATTTAAACTCTCTCGCTGCTATAGTTATGCAGTTATTACTTTCTACGTTGTTATGCCTCTCCACGCCACCATGCCTCACTCGCGCCTTCGTTTAAAAATAACCCCATAATTTATTTGAAGACTCTCAGAAGGATAATACAAATTCATTTGTGGGGATGCTCCTATTCCCTTTGCTCCTTTATTGAATCATCATATGCAGAAGTTAAAGTTCGATAAGATTGACTTTCAAGATTTGAACATATTATTATTTTGAAAACAGTGAGCAATTTTAAGCCCATGAAAAACTTAAAATTTCTATAAAAATTAACATAATAATAATTTTAAGATCCTTAATTACTTCAAACATCTTTTTGTGTTTGTGTTGCAACTTAAAAAGGTCAGTTTGAATTTTTTTATTGTTTGCAAATTTTAAAAATATTTTTCTATCCATATTATAAAACATAAGAAAATCTAATTATATATTTTTTTTTCTTTTTTAATCAATGTTCTTGAATTGTCGCCAGTAATTTTTACAATAAAAGCAGATATCACAATTAATCAAATTAAAAAAAATAAACAAAATCTGCAGACGGACGGACAACTCTTTCAAGTCTATAAAACCTTGAAAAGAAAATTTTCTTCATATAAACAATACATCTACATAATGCTTTTTACACATAAATGTTGAAAACAATTCGAATTTATGCAAGATATAATCGCATGTGCATTTGTACATTTCATTTGCCAGTCCACAATTATCTGCCCTTAAAATTCATATTTATAAGTAAGAAAAAAAAACGAAAGTAATAAAATAAAACATAAACTGGGTCAATTTACAATAAAAACATGTAAATTTCTTAGCCAGACTTTAAGCTCACGTAATCGATTTCATAAGGGAAAAATGAATTAAAAAACAAAGGAAGCAAGAAAAGCAGAAACTTCAGTCTTAAATTTAAAAACAGATGGAAATTTTAGCATGTTTTTTTTTCAACAACAACAACCCACACACACATACAAACATTATTTATTTGTTTCATTTAAACGAAAGCACTCTTACATGCCCCCACTGAGACTGCCAAATGATGATTGTAAAAAAGCTGAAAACTCATTACCTCAAGTTTTTTTTTTGTTTTGTTTTTGCATGGGGATGTGAATGTGATTTTATCTCCAGTCACAGCACACGTGCACTAACACAAACTGATGTGTTGGAATTTTGAAAAGAAAGAGCAGAGAATATCTTGGCATATAAAACAAAGTAAAAAACAATAAAAAGAGATTTCATATCATCACACACACACACACAGCACGCACACAAGCGACACGCACACAAATACACAAATACCTGAAGGAGTCGCAACTAACACGCACATGCACACACATGCACAAACCCATGCAAGAAAAAGTAGAAAGATTTTTACAGGAGTATGTGGAGAATGTATACAATAACACACTTACTGATAAAGCAGGAAATAAGAAAAATTACAATATCGTATGCGGGTGAAGAAACACAGAAATGCAAAGAAAACTACATTTGAAATACGAGCAACAACAAAATAGCGCTTTTTTAAAACAAAATATAATAGTAACGTAATCGTCCATGACCAACAATGAGCCCACTGGCGAGAAAATACTGCAAGGCTTGTAGGATATTTGGAAAAAGCAGTAGGAGAGACAACACAGTAAAAAATAACAATAGTTTATATACGTGTATAAATAATGCTGTTTTCTTTTCTAAAAAAAGTGTAACCTTTCTTACACTTTTTAAAAGAAAAAAGGGAATTTTTTAGAAATCTTTTTAATAAAGAAGACGCAAATCTGTAAGAGAGTTAAATTTTTTAAATTAGAGCGATAAAAATAATTTTTTTGTAAATAAATCAACAAAAAGTTGCAAGGAAATGACACTGAATATACAAGTAAAGTATGACTGACACGTAATAGCTGTCGACCTTAAACTCATTACCAGACCGCTAAGTGAATAGTTTAATACATACAAAATATTTTGGGTTAATGATTTATATTACCGATTACTCTGGGTCTATGTTGTCTTGGTGACTCCGAAAATTTTTATATTATTGCAACATAGAACTCACTGGCGCCAACCTCCGATGCAAATGTGTGTCCTTGCCCTACACTTGTTATTAGAAGAGCCTTTTCAGCAAGCATCTGGTGGCTCTAAATCGTGGGAGTACCGTTATTTATTAGAGGGCTGCTATTGAAAATATTAACGACTTTAGCCCTCTTCCAAAGATCAGCCTTTTGCTGCGATTTTAAACAGGCTTCTTCGATTAGTATAGAGCATATATATAGATCATACAGCCTTGTACATGAAATGTATTCGTTGTGTTTAATTAACATGCCGTGACGATGGTGGATACATTAAGTTCATCCATTAGTATGATGCGCTGCTATCAGGACAATATTTGTTCATACCTGCCCAAAATTTTTTTTTTTTGCATTACTGGATTAATTTTGTAGTCTCAGTATTACAAAATTTTACTGTCTTACTCTGCCAAACCTCTCGAGTTTATTTATTAACAGCACTATTCATGAAAAAAAATTATTGGCTTTGCATGGAAATTTGCTTTTTATTTTTTTTTATGAATTGGAAAAATTTTTGAAGAATAAGACTCCCAAAATTTTTAATCGAAAGTTTTCGATTTTCTAGTATTCTAGATTCTTCTCCTTTAATTTTTACTAATAAAACATTAAAATCTCTATTTCTTTTAATTCTATTGCTGTGGTCTTTTAACTTTCATTAAATTCCATTAATTTTGACAGGCCATTTGTATCGTTTGTTTCGCCCTTAAAAATGGGAATATTTTCCGCCAAAAAATTATGTATTTAGAAGAAATTTCTCTAATTGTCTATTGCATTTGGTTGTTTAATAAACGGGAACAATTTCGCTAGATTATGTAAAAGATTCATCAATTTAATTAATAATTATAATTGATATTGAAACTTTTTTCGTATAAACTTATCAAAGATTTGGAAGTGAATAATAAAACGTGTTTGACTTGCTATGAACAATTAAAAATTGCACACAGATATTGCTATTTTGTACTCAAAATAGTACGATTTAACATTAGCTGAGCACAACAGACTTGTATTATCTAGAGATGTTTAATTTTTAACATTAACACTCAGTTATTACCCCAATTATGACCGATAGACACGCTATAGCTCTAACTCAACCCAGAGATGGAAGATTGTGTGCTATTTAATTTCTTCAATATTTATATTAATACAAATAAATAAAATGATTTTTTTTTTGTTCAAATTTACAAAATGTTATCCTGATTGGAAGTGAATGGCGAGAATTTTCCGAACTTTCGTTTATTATTCTCGATATTTGGAATTTTTATAAAACAGAAGTAGTATAATTTTATTAACGGCAGGTATATATTGGAAAATGTTTTGGTAAGTTTTCATAAAAATATTTTTTCTAAAATATTCGTAACAATGAGAAATGTAGGCCATTATAGGAAGTATAAACTTCCTTGACAATGCAGTTAATTGTCTAACTGCCTCCTTCCAATGAATCAGAATACCAGCCACTTTTTTTAATTAAAATTTTTTCATTCGGTCAACAACCCGATTTCGACTAATATAACAACACTCACATAATCGTACATAAAGATCTGATGTAAAATGTTGGAACATTTCATCAGACAATTTGTTGTGGACTAGATCGCAATTTAAAAAGAAACGCTTAAATTTTACGTTAATAAGCAATGAAACGGAACTGACCTCTGGCAATATCACAATCAGTTGCAGAACATGCTTTATAAAAATCTATACAAAAGCACATTAGCGGTGCTCGAGGTTTGGTGCAAGTGCTATTGCAAATATTTGGAAAAGTTGGCAATAAACTGTCCTTTATGTTCACTTGCAACAAACAATAATTGACGAGCATTATAATGGACCAGATCGCTTTTAAATTTGAAAAAATTAATCGAAATACATAAAATAACACATTAGGAATTACACAACAAAGCTATTCAAGTTTTGTTACGTTTACAATCAAATACATACGAAGGAAAAAATTCAAAACTCGAGACACCCATTTAATACTCTCCTCCATACTAATAGCGTTTTTAAGATATGAAACTATTTTATACATACACGTTTTTCTCGACTTAGGTGCTTTAGAAGTTTAAGATATATGTGTAATACCGGCACATATACAATACTAATTGCAAAAATGCAACACCATTCTTAGTGCTGGTCAGTGTAAATTTTATATGGATTGCATTAGAAAGCTACGATATTTTGCACCTATGCAAGACGAATAACACTAAATGTCGAATATCGCTATTGTGTTCGGTTAGAAAACAACAGGTTGTTTTTGTTTCTTTGTTTTTGTTTGTATAACCTGTTTGTGCTTGTCATGCCATGCACAGTTTTTAACATGAGAGAAAAAGTAGAGACCTAGAGCCCAACAAACGGGCAATCTTTGTAGAGGAGAAGGCAAAGAAAATATACATATAAATAAATAAACAAAATAAGTATATGTACAACAAGTGTACAATATCAATTTAGTCAGATTCGGTTACTAAAAGAGTGAATACGGGTGTTTGATTATAAGTACGTTCAAGCAGAAAACGCGAATGAACAACAACTAATCCCAATAATTACACAACAACTTTGTTTTATGTTTAAAGATTTAAATAAATGTGAAAAAAGTATTCATATGTTTGGATATAGTCTACTCCAATTATCAGTTTAGCTCATACACATACTTACATATGTATGTAGGTACATATATACATACATATGTATATACATATAAAATTCAGTGCATAATAATTGTTTTAAGGGTTTTGTTGATATAAAATGTTAAACAAGTGCTACAATTATAACTTAACATAAAATATACAAAATAGAAGAGTAATTGAGTTTTAATTTATAATTTATGCATATACAAATTTAAATTTAATTTTTAAATTTCTTATCTTAAAATCTGTGTTTATGTAAGTATACGTATGAAAGTGTTTTGCAATTTCAAGAAAAACAATACAATAATTATTTAGACGAATTTTTACAAACCACAACAAACAAGGTAATTACGGCTGGGCCTCACTTTTTTATTACATTTCAAATAGAGATGGAAACGTGATTCAGTTTTCGTTCATGATCGTATATATATGTATTGGTGCCACATGGCCACAAAAACAATACATTTAATTAAATTGGGTATTATGATTTTTAAGCAATTTCAAAACACATGAAAAGATTATCGGCCCTTTTTTAAATGCAGATATTTTATCATCCTTAGCAGAAATATGAAAAAACAATGGACAGTACAAGGACCAGAAAAAGAAATGTTCATTTCCCACAATTTTTCATTAACTGACTCTTATAAAAACTTACACGTCCATACTTTTATTTCCAAATTAGTCGCTTTGATGACTTGGACACATTCAATAAATTTCGTTATGGAATTTTTTTTTTTTTAATTTTTTTATCCATTAATTTTATTCCAAAAAGTGAAACCATCACTGTGATTTATATTTCCGATTTTGCAATATGCTTGGCAAAATTGGCAATGATCAAAAACTAAATTTAGATAAGTATGTACTAAATATAAGTATGTATGAACTGAAATGCTGCTACCCAAATATTTTGTTTTTTTTTCTCCTCAGCATTGCTGACTTTTTTATTGTCTGTAAGATCGATGCATTACTTTGTTGGTAATTACTTAAAAAAAGGTTTTCTTTTGTTTTTTGCAACAAGTCCCCAGAACCGAAAATTTAAAGACGACCAGAGATGCCGAAAAATCTGACAAAAAATAGTGCGGAAAGTTAAACAGCAAATAAAAATCGGTATTTATATCGCTCGATTGCAGGGACAACGTCATAACTCAAATAGTCTTGGAGAAAACGAGATAAAAGTTTTCAATTTAAACTAAAGTTAATGGAAAAATAAAGTTATGTTCTGCTCTCAAGAAATTTTTACACAATATAAAGAATGATATGACAGTTAATTCCGCATTTTTGATCAAAAAATTTGGGGTTTTTAAGCAACGATGTTGTTACAGCCAAATGAGTGATTTCATTGTAAAAAATTTATTACTACAATATAGAGAATAATTTATAATGTACTTATGTATGTATGTGTAGGAATAATAAATGAAATAAATTAATGTTCTGTTCTCCGGCTAAAAGAAAGCGAGTCAATTTAATCTAATATTTTATAATAATTTCCGCTTTCACTTGAATGTCATGATTCCATCTCTAATCGAAACAAGTTTTGTATTTTTTTTTTAATTTTTTTTTTTTTTTGTTTTCTAGATTTATATCCACACCCATGTAAGCCAAAGATGGATAATTCATTGCATTAAGTTTAGATAAAAAGTTTTTGACTTCAACGAACTAATTACATTATTACGAGAATTCAAAGCATTAACAAATCGCCACTTGTAGTGATTTGACTGCAATTTTCGTATATTTATAATGGACATAAGTAATAAAATTCTTAGCAATTGTCACAGCATTTTATTTAATATTGCAATGGGTTAAAAATTTCATATTTTTTTTGCAAAAAAGGAAGGAGAGTACGGGCGCTTTAAAGAATTTGATTTAGATAATTTATAATGGAAATAAAAAACGATTTTTAAAAGGTTGGACTATATAAAGTCTGTGGAATAGAAAATCTTTTTCTAACAGAGAGTTCTATTGATATTATTTAATTATGTGAGTTTTGCAAATTTGTTAGCATCAGCTAAGCAATTGAAACAGCGGACCGCTCATTTACATCAGCGATTGTATGAAAAAATGGCCAACACAACAATGGCCAAAAAGAAAAACGAAATACTTCCCAAATTCCTTCCTGCATTTTGGAAAATATTTCATTAATAATATCGGAAATTATTTCATGTTTTTTTGTTATTTTTTATTAGTTGGAACTATTTAATTTTATGAAAATACTGCGAACTGAACATTATTATTATTATTATTATTATTATTATTTTTATTATTTATTGCTTTTACTCAAGTCGTAGGCGCATAGTGCTAAACATTACAATAAAAGCTAATAAACTTCTTTATAGTATTTCCGAGCCCAGCTTAGCTTCCTAAACAATTTTTCCATATTGGAATTAATCCAAATTTCTTAAGTCTTATTTCATTGGGACTTACATCATTTTTTTTGCATGCGAATTGTTTCATAATGAAACAGAATTTGGGTTTATTTCATTCTCAGATTTGGGAATATTTTGGTTTTCTTAAACCCATTTCTTTAAATTTTGTTGGGACTTATTTCAATTTCAGGCCCCATTTCATGGCAACTTATCTTGTTGGGAGGCGCCGTTGTATTTAGCCACTTCTGAGTTATTGATAATCATAATAATACTGATTGTTTCTTTTTTTCTTGTAATGCAGTACAATTTCAATATCTCAGTTTGCCGTCCCTGATGTGCACACATCATTTGACGTTATTCTGTGTAAATGATCTTGAATAATTCTGAACAGTTTGGTTGACAAACTGCCTTTTTGAGCGGTGTGGCACAGAGGGCCTTAAATTTACTGTCTGTCGAGCAATGTCGAACGTTTTCGTACGCAAACAACTGATGTGAGTCCCATTAAGAACTTATCGCTCGACAAGTCGAACTTAAATACTTCTATACAAATTTTGCATCCCTCTAAAAAATTTCATTGTCATGTATGGAAACATAAATGTCAAAATCAGTCGCATATGTGTAAATATTCGTCAAGCTAAAAGGCCAGTTCGTGTGCTGTCCCAGCAAAAACTTGTAACTTGTAAATAATCTGCATAGTTCTCAAAAAGAAAAAAGTACAATGAAGCCTTTCAAGTGACAATTTATAACTAAAGAACGTGCACTGCTGTTGTAAACATCTTCTTTTATGTGTTTCTGTTTCTAAAATTAAGAAAAATATTATTTTTATTTACAAACACTTCCTTTATTGTCAAACATTCACAAAAAATATGTGCCACTAACAAATCCTTCGTTCAAGGAAGTATTTACTGCTCCTAAGGTATATATTCTGCACATCCTAGTTCTAAAACTTTGGAACAAATTAGACATTGACTCTAATATTGAATGAAAATATAACCGCTTATGATTTTTAAAATGATCAAATATTTGTGATCTCTTCAATATTATGAAATTTTTTAAAAAACTTTTGTTTTAAACTGCATGACAGATGTTCAATGAATTTTTACTAGTAAAAATTCTACAGGTAACAATTTTATGAAACTTTTTTGTTGATCAATTTCTTATGATCTTTTCCTTTCTTGTAAAGGGAGTATCAATCGCAAGTATAGTTTAATGTTAGAAATCATTTAAATTTTATTATGCCCGGGCTATTAGGACTCAATGCGTAAGTCGTAAAGTTGATTTTTTTGTTGCCTCATATAATATTTTCTACAGGCTCAAGATAATTTTAGCACAAAACACGCTCCCAAAGATTATAATTGTTAATCGTTTTTGTTTTAGCGTATTTAATAAAAATCACTTTTGATAGTTGAAAGATAATTTTCAATTATTCTTTATCACTATATTAAACAAAAGCACGTAAATTGATTAGTTGCTGGAAATATTCGTACAATTTCAAAATAGATATAAATATTTTACTTGTATTTGAACAAAAACACATTTTTGTAGTAAATATTTTTTTTTATTAATTCGAAACAATTGATTACCATTTGATTTATTATCCACCAAAAATACACGTGCCCGACGTACTTCAAATAAAAATTCATGTAATCGCTGCTGCCAACCACACTTCAGATAAGTCGCAATAACTCAATCTCTAACGTTTTCTAATACTTATGAAAATTATTCGTGATATTCCGCCAATTAAAAATCAAAATAGAAAAATTATTTGTTGCGCACTTAGCTGTCTATATGCCCGATATTTCATTGTTGTTAACCAGTTCATCAGTAGACTTCCACCTGTTTGAAAAATCATTCAACTTCGTAGGCTTACATCGAAAATTTAAAATATACATAATATAAGAATTTTAAACAAATCAATCGTATTTTAAAAGTACACAAATACTTCACCATAGTAGGCTTCTGAAAAATTGCATGCCAGCAGACTGAAGTCTACTGATAATTTCATTAGCACGAACGAAATGTTTGTTAAATAGACAGCAGGATCTAAGACGTTCAGTGTGGCTTACGGATGGATGTAAAACCAAGATTGAGGTTGGTGCTGGCGTATTCTGACCCAACACAAGAATTTCTACACCCATGGCTAATTGGCCAACCGTATTTCAGATGGAGATGTAAGCAATATCCACTTGGGTACTTATCATTTGGAATGACGGCTTGAAAGCTGAGCCTATTACAATATTTCCAAATAGCAAGATGGCTTTGAGATCCCTAGGCACCTGGAAATTTAGATCTAGTAGTTTAGCAGTGTCTGTATTCTTGAAATGGAGTATCCATCTATTGGATGCCTTGAAGACGAGGAAACAACGGCACACATACTTTGTGATTGTACTCACTTTTATTCGGAGAGTCTTATTGAGTTTTGGTTTATTAAAGATGTAAGGTTCTTTTGACATCGCAGTGCCGATCATACGACCGGCATCAGAACTTGTAAATATTTTCAAGAAACATTTATTATGTTCAGTTTTATTGACAATGACTATTTTACCTTGTTTTCGTCCTCAGGCATTTCCAACATATTAATGCTGTTTGCAAAGAATAAAATTTAATGATATCGTCACTAATACTTTACGTTGCTAATTTTATTGGAACAATGATTTTAAATTAACAACTTTTTTTTTTGATTCGAAGATTGAATTTTTGAACTGAAATATTTATCTGCATTTAAATGTCCACTAAGGTTTAACACCGGTATAAATGAAAATGGATAATGTCGTTTATTGAAAATGGGCACAATTCTGATGCAGACGGTTATGAAGCTGGTAAAGAAACTACTCCAAAAATAATCGCATAAGTATATAAATTTTAAACTTTCTTTATTCTAAGGGGTCTTCGGTTCTTGGTATGGGGCTGCCAATATTGCATTCAGCTCTGCAGTTGCACGGGGATTTAGTCCATGGCGCCAATTGCTCGCCATGGCGTTACAAAGACCACCGACAAACTCAGAATTTAGTGGGAGCTCGAAAGATCCTTCCAGAATCTAACCTGTAACCGCTGACCATATACGACTGACAAGGGCAGCTACTCCACATATCTATGGAACGTACTACTATACGCAACCTGTGACGCATCCGGTAGCACCCAGCTGTGCTTCCCATAAGGAGATAATATATCATACATCGATTTTAAAACCAAAATCGCTGTTTTACATCTACTAAATTTTTAGCAAACTTTAATTTCTTTAATCTCACCAATAATTGTTGCAAATGATTTGATTTTAAATCGTCTTTAGATTTTTCATTCACACTCAATAGTTTGTCTTCCTTTTCGCTTCTTTTAAAGTTTTTTTTTATTTCTCTTTTCTAAGTTTTATCTAACAATAATTGAGCTCAAACATAAAAATATACTTTCGTTTTAATATCAATGGAAACAATAAAGACATATAAATGTTCGTCATACTTGTACATTAAAGCAGTAATGCGAAAAGCAATTAAAGCTAAAAGACACCAGTGAGATGAAGATAAAACCCATAAACAAATGTTTTATACGTTTGTTATTT
Source organism: Germaria angustata (assembly GCA_963681545.1). NCBI lineage: Eukaryota > Metazoa > Arthropoda > Insecta > Diptera > Tachinidae > Germaria > Germaria angustata. The sequence goes on from OY813000.1 coordinate 25,007,307, forward strand.
TGTTCTTTTATTGCTAAACTATATAAATACTCGTACTACACATTTTTAATAGAGAAATTGTTAATTTATTTTTTTTTGCGATGACATTTAAACTCTAAAGCTACAAAAATATTTAAAAGGCAATTAGATTTATAATATTTTCAAAGAACTGTCTAATGCCTCATACCATACTTTATTAATACTCAACACAATGTATACGAGTACATTAGAAAAATATTCTTTCAATTGAGTGAATTTAAAACTGATTTTCCATGATATATAGTTGTGGATTGTTATTCGCATTATAGCAATTTTTCAAATGCATCATACCATTCATTATAAACACTGTTGCTGGATTTATTCGTAAGGGCTTATTGTTTGATTTATGTTGACTCCAAAATGTAAGTTTAAGCTTTTTGAATTTCAAAAAGAATTTGTGGTATTAACTCGTACTTTACTCCTACCTACACATCTCCTAAGAAATATGAACCACAGAAAATATGGCAAAAGAATTGATTTCCATATTATATGTGTTATACTGATAACAGCAAAAATGAAACGGGTAGGGCTGAGGTTTATACCCTCCTAATCATAGATGTGTATTTATAAAAACTAACTGGTCTTTTACAAAGTTAACTTACTGCCATACATTGTTAAACTTGGTGCAAGAAGAGGTTGATTTTATAATGAGCGACGAAGCTCATTTCCATACGAGATTTACATTTCTGGGGCACAGAGAATCCACATAAAATTCATTAGGATCTATTGCATCTCCTCAAAGTGACTGTTTGTTTGGTGAGTCATTTGTAATGAAAAAGTGATTATGCAGCAAACAGCTTGGTCAACGATGGCGATTTTAAGACTTCAATTTCCAGGACGACTCCTCTATCGTTTTGGGGAATATGAAATGGCCGTCTATATCGCCAGATCTAACAGAACCAAACTTCTTCATTTGGAGCTTTTTAAATTCTCGCTCACGCCACAACAAAAAAGCGAAACTTGCATCTTTTGAAAGCCATCATTGAAGAAAAAATTGCCAATTCGGAACCAGATTTCTTGCGAGCAACAATTCAAAATGCTGTAAGACAAACACAATTATGCATCAATTTGGGAGGTGCACATAGGAACGAAGTAATTTTTATGAAAACAGAGTTTTTTAAAACAAATTTGCACTCAGTTCAAATTGTGATTTAATTTTGCGCCACCTGTTGCATAAAAAATAAAAAAAATCTCAATATTCTAATGCTCGTCTCATTCATTCTTCTGAATTCATTGAATTTTTTCTGTCTTCGTATAAAAATTTCTAATTTTTAATGTCGTGATATAGAAATTATTGATCTTTAAAAATAAAAAAATTTTAGTGAAATGTATGAAATCTTTACTTAAGTCGATAGAACGATCTATATTATTCAATGTTTAAAGTTGATTTCATATACATAAATGTTTACCGCGGCTACACCTCAAATCGTCAAAACGCTGGTTCCAATTTTGGCATACTCTCTCCAACATATCGGCTGGTATCTCAGGAATAAATTCCTCAATGTAGGCTTCCAGTGCGTCAACCGTTGCGAATTTGCCTCTATAGATATGAGCCTTATCATAGCTTCACAAAAAATAGTCTAAAGGCGTTAAATCGCACGATTTAGGCGGTCAATTAACCAGCTTCAAAAGTTAAATAAACTGTTCACGAACTCGCCTCTCAATTGGGCCATTGTTTCGCGTGCTGTGTTGCATACGGCACTGCCTTGTTGAAACCACATGTCAGCTAAGGCCAGCTGCTCTATTTTGGGGGGAAAAAATTGTAACCATCGCACGGTAGGGCTCGCCATTCACAGTAACGCTCCTGCCTTCCTCGTCTTTGAAAAAGTACGGTCCAATGATACCACCGGCCTATAATCCATACCAAACAGTGCATTTTCGGGATGCATTGGCAGTTCTTAAAATGACTCTGGCTGATTTTCACACCAAATACGGCAATTTTGGTTCTTAACGTATCCATTCAACCAAAAATTAGCTTCGTCGCTGAACAGAATTTTCCGATAAAAAGTGGACGATGCACTTTCTTAAACGAGTATCAACTTTGATAATAAAATTCAATAATTTGCAAGCGTTGTTTATTTGTAAGTAGACCAAACTGATTATGCCTAACAGTAACGAAAACAGCTGAGCTGCGAAAAGCATTTTTGCCAAAAGAAAGTTGCAAAAAATTACCCTATATTTAGTGTCTTCAAGTACAATTTCTTACCAAAGATTTTTTAACCTTAATAAATAATTAAATATCATTTAGTGGGCAGTACTTTTTTGTTCGATTTCGATTAAGATTTATCGTCTAGGCAGAGGAAAAATCGATCTAGCTGGGCCTCGTTACCCCCAGTTTTTTTTATTCATTCCGGTGTCTGTATATTTAATAATTTTTTAACCGTCCCATTGTATGGGTATCAAACGAAATGGTTCTCTTAGAAGAAATCTTAAAATAAAATGGAATCATCCGAAATACAATATGGGGGCCGCGTAAAATTAATACTCTTCAATGCCATGGAAATCAAATCAAAGGAATTTCTAGGAAGAGATATCTAGAAAAAAATAAAATCACTTTACGCACAATATGATGGATGCGCTCTTTAAGTAAAAGTAAAAAAAATAATTATATGTATATTGAAGTCCGAGTAAAGCTCGCCAGCTAATATATTTTTATTAACTAGACCGTTACTAAACTCTGACTAATAAAATGCTAAGCTCTTGTTAGCGAGTCGCCAAATATTTGCCAACTTGTGCGAAACATCTGTTTAGTATGAATAGTTTTTTGTACACGAAAACAACGGAAAAATTGTGTTACTTTAGAGAAATCGAAGGACAGACATTTTTCCCATTCCGTTTTGAACTTGCCTTAATCAACTACATTTGATAAACGTGTTCTAAACGCTCTACATCTTCATCCTTGAATTCATAAACTTCATTTGTAGTCTTTCAATTGCCATATTGTAATTTGGATTATTTTAGAGCATATTTAGAAGAAAATGTGAATTGTAAAAATCAAGGAAAATTAATTTAAAAATTTAAGTTTAAAAAATTGCAAATTTCAGAACTGAATTATTAAAGTCAGCAAACAGATAAAAGTTTTGGAGTTACTAAGGCTAACCGACATTATAGTTGGCAGCTCGTTGTATGTAGAGTATAAGTTCTTGCCTATTTTTTGTTGTATATTTATAAGTCTGTTAGTGTTTCATTGTTGCCGTGCGTTTTAAGGTTTTCCTTGTGTTAAATAGATTTAAAAAAGCTCTTATGGAAATTAAATCTTCTAAAATTTCATGGATCATCTTCAAGGAGAAATGTATTCGATGAACTAAAATATCTCAGTGTCGTTCAATGTTATTGTAAAATTTGCAACTGCATGTCTTTAACAATCGTTTTAAGAAAAACATAACTATGTTGCAAAGAAATATATAAAAACAAGAATAAATTAAAAATGACTTAAATTATAAGATAAACACTCAGTTCGTTTCTTTTATAACTAATATTTCTAATAAACTTCAAAGCTTTCCACGAACCAAAACTGATTATTTTGCTTGCAATGCCAAGTAAGCGCACATGCAACGTACAGACACACATACGCAGTACATTCTTACTTGAGTATATAAGTACGTATGTACTCGTATGTATGGGTGTTTTCGTGTTGCAAGCATATGAATAATCATACAACATCCAACAGAATATGTGTATGCATTAGGGATTCTTTGCGTGTTTACGAATTAATTGAGCTTAAGTGCTGCACGATGTGTGTGAACTGAAGATGACTTTGGAAAATAGAAGAAAAAAAATATATCAAAAGTCAACAAGATAATCGCAAAAGTTGTTAGAAAAACACTTAAAAAGCTAAAATTCAGCAAACAAAAAGTTCAAAAAGCTTTTAAAAACATAAAGCTTTATTCCAAACAAAATTATAAAACTAGTGCAAAATAAAAAGGCTTAGAAAATATTTATTTTTTTAATAGTTCGCTAATAGTGTGCAGCTAATCAAGCTTATTTAATTTGTATAATTAATTCTAATGTTTCAAGCTTTTTCATTTATAACAAATAGTTTTTGTTTTCTAAAAAACTAAGGATTATATAGATAATAATTCATATGAAATTATAAGAGAACTGGCAATCGAAATTCGGTGGCAGTTCACAAAATTTTCTTAATATTCAGCAAAAAAATAAATGCACATACACTCAGTGGGGATAATTAATAGAGACATCAGAATGTTGTGTTTCTAATATATACTTTCACATTAAAAAAATCAAATATTTACAAATCGTTTGCGTAGAAAAATTATTATAATCAATTATTCGAGCTTAAGGTATTTAAGTTTATAAATCTTCATATGATATGAAAAATAAGAATTCCTTCTACTTCCGGATAACAATTTATCGATCTTATTATTGACTTCTACTGGGCAGCAGAAGAAGCTTTCAAAAAAGTCGTGAGAATGCTACGATAAGGAGCCGGAAGAATTGAATATTTTATATTGAATCAGACTTGATTAATTTACCACTTGCAACAAAGCTTACACCTGAAGTCGCTCAAATAGCACTGTAGATCAAAGTCAATGATCGATGCTTTCGTTATTTTATATTTATCTAACATTTTTTCAGATATTTGTCTAACCTAACCTTCCCTCTATTAAATCTCTTTAATAACTTTAAGCAATCATTTCTGTTTTCAATCAGAAAAAAAATAATAAACTATTTGATGTGACGCTGAGAAAAAAATTAACTTTATAATTGGGATGCATACAATTTTAATTGAAAACGTGATAAGTTATTGTTTGTATTTGCAAATTTAATTGTCAGGTAGAAAAAATAAACGTTCATTACTTTAATTACTGATACATCGCAGAGTTGTTTAGTGAATAGGGCTGCCCCAGAATTTTGCGGACAAAATGTGTTCCCCGAATTTTTTTGGGTTCTTGTTGGAAGTCTTAGAACTTGAAAGCTGTTAAATTTGAATTTTTTTATCTGTTATATTAGTTTTGAAGCATGTAATTGTCATTAAAATTATAGTGATTTTCTTGTTTACATTGGGCCTCATGGCATTTTCCTTTCAAAAGTGAAAAAGGGAAGTTTAGCGTTCATTAACAAAAGCAAACTTATTAGCAAAGAGAGCGTAATCTTAAATTGTTTATATTAAAGTGATAAATAAACTTTTATATAAATAGATATACAAGAGCCTTAAATTTCTTTAGAAAAGTGAACACCATTAGAAATTACGAAATATAAAACTTTTTGAACTTCTTTGTTATTGTAATATTTCATTAAAAAATATTTTCTGTATTCCGCTTTCCCTTAATGATGGAAATACATCACAAAAATGCAAAGATAATGAACTTTAATTATATTTTTTATAAAAAAATTGGATTTACGTTATTATTTCTTATTTTTAGTAAAAATACATCAAATGATGGCAATATATTTTATAATATTATTATTGATTACATTACATTACATTATTTGTTGTTGGTTTTATATCAAATACTTTAAATAATTTATACAGAACAAACAAGTTGTTAAAAATTAAAATTATTTCTTATGAATAAACGTTTATATCGTTCGTTATAAATTGAACAATTAATTTAGAATTCAAGTGCATTGACATGATAATGGAACATTGCGACTTGAAATATGTGAGACAATAACCTTATCAGATATTGTCAAATGTTCACATCTTTTAAAAATTATTAAAATTCGTTTGGTAAATTAAAATTTTAAATTAAAAAAAAAACAAGATATTTGCAGGCGTACGAAAGTAAAAAAGTTCACATTTTCCAATAAGTTAAAAAGTCACAAAAACTTCCTATATGCTATCCTTTTTAATGCACAAGGAAAATGGAAAATATCTTTTTTTGAACCGCTTAAAAGTATGCAGAAAATATTTTCTTATTAATTTAATTGAAAAAAATTTCGTCATTTCCCTTTCACTTTGGAGTGGAACTAAAAAAGGAAATGCTTTTAAACTCCTAAAATGATTTTTGTTAACCGGGACTTTAAGTTCATAATTGATTACGGCACATACTGATATAGTTCTTTTTTTCGTTTTTCTAAACTTTTATAACAATTTTTAACAGAAGTGGTAACTGTTTGGTCTTAAATTATACAATATAAAAATAAAAAAAAAATAAAAATTAAATGTTATTCAGTATATTAGTATTTGTTATAATTGTGTAAAATATGAAACTGAGTTTTTGTATAGAACAAAAAATCATAAATGTATTTTCAAATGTTAATATCGGATCTTCCAATAGCATTGGGTCTCTTTAGGTTTAACAGTTGTTAGCGAAAAAAAATTAGAAAATAGAGAAAAAATGTCATTACAAGGAATGTTCGAAAGGGAATCGCTTTTGTTGTTTTCGGACCCAAAATGGGTGACTTAATTGCCACAAATATATATTTTTGTATTTTAAAATCGTTTACCTTTGGTTCTTTTTAAGAAACAATTCGCCTTATCACAGAAACTTAATTTTATGCGAGATTAAAAATGAAAACACGTTTAGTTTCTTTATTCAATTCGAACAAACTTTCTGTAAACTTTTAGAAGTCACAAACAAAGTTATTTAGCCTAAATACATGTGTGAAAAGAAGTTTTGGATTACGCCTAAAAGTATGAAAAGTTTTTGTGGCACAATGCTGAAAAATATAAGTTATTTGTTATATCTGATTACAACTCTTATATATGGCCGGAATATTCCATTAGAGCGAGCAGTACACTGGCATTTTTGTAGAAGAGAGCACCAAGAGAATGGGAAAACATGGTTAGGCATGACTTCTTTCAAAATCTCTTAAAATTATAATTAATGTATTAAAAAAAAAAACATGTGATTTAATCAAAAAACTATTGAGCTAAAATTCTGCCACTTCAATAATAAAATACAAACTCTAGGCGTTTCATTTGAAGCAAAATTTTTTTTCTTTCAATTACAATAAATTCACCTTTGGCCAATTTTCCCTTAAGTCTGCTTTATTTAAACCTATAAAATATTGCCAAATTTTATTTCGAACCAAAATGAAAACTTTTTGCTATTTTTCATACATTTACAAAAAAAAAAAACTTTCTTTATTGAATGCTGCTGCTGCCTCAGCTGGAAAAGTTCAAAATAGTTGTTGCTTGTAAACAACAACTAAGTTGCAGTTTTAATAGAATTTTCACGTGTACTAGTTTTTGATTAAAAAAATATTTTAAAATTTCATATAAATATAAAATTACAACACATAACTTTGTTTCAATAAAATCCCCTTTCATGATTTAAAAGGTCAAATTTTAACAATCTATTCCGCCCGCGGCCATCATATGCTCGTTTTATGCAATAGACCTGAATAATTTTGTTCGTAAATTAAGTAAAGTTGCAGTGAACGTATGTTAAAAGCGAAAAACAGTTTTTGGCTGTTTTATACATGTCTCATAATGCAATAAAATGGAAAATTTTTACACATACACATGCACACACGCACACCCATTAGTTACAATGAGTGGAAAAGTTTTAAGCACTTAAATATTAATTGTACAACACTTGGTTTTCCGTTGTCTCCTTTTTCTTCAAACTCTTTATTTGTTGTTGGCATTTTCTTGTGTGATTTCATTACATCATCAGGTACCATTAGTTTGGAAAAGTGATTCTCAAAATGGTCTACATTAATAGAGACTTACATCAGCTGGAAAACTGGCATCTGAATGTGTGAGACCCATTTATCGAAATGCATGACAACACTCGTATTTAGAAATAATTTGTTAAATAAGACCGCAGTAACTTTAATTTTTAAATATCACTTTGATGGTAGTAATTTTATTGACATCATGAAAATTATTGATTATGTAAATAAAGTTTGTCAAGAAAAATGAATAATATTTGAATGCTAAGAACTTTCTATCCGTAAAGCGGTGAGTTGCAGAGGCGCGAGCTTGAGAGGAGGGTGCCTCTTTACTGACCCATTAGTTCTTAAAATGCCATTATCAACTGCTGTTGCATCAATGTCATTGCACGAAAATCATATTAATATTTAAAAAAATCTGCTGCACTTAATTAAAACAAGTTTTGATGTTCACCCTACAAATCCAAAATGCCAAGTTATTGCGAACTTAATCATTTGTTTACAGACAGTAGCAAATTTCCAGACAGATTTTGCCAATACTGCCGTAGGCCTGTAAGATCTTTTGATTTGTTTTTGGAAGAAGTCAAGAAAATCAATTTGTTCAGCGAAAAAAAAAGCCTGATCTAACTTTGACAGCTTTTTTTAAATTAATTTTCTCTCGACTTGAATTTTTTTAATATTAAATCAATGATTAATTATCCCCTAGTAGTCACATATTTTCATATATGACAATACTCTAACGTTATTTGTTCATCTTTTCTTAGGGGGTCTTCAGCTTCGTTGATTGTAGGTGTTGTATAATTTTAATGAAGAGTTACTTGAATCAGGCACATTAGATATCAAACCAATAATAATGATAAAATATGTCGATGACTTATTTTGTATTATTTCACAAGATTATAGTAATAATAATGTTTAATAGTTTCTTACTATTGGAAGAGAATTTTATTGGAAAATCCCATATTAGGATACCCTAGTAATAAGGAAGAACTGTGATATATTGATGGATTGGTATTAGAAGCACGAGATATTAATTATTATTCTAAATCTTCTAGTGAGATGATTGTGAATACTATTAGGAATACGATATCAAAGTTGTTAGTAATAAGTAATAGGGAGTTTCACAAGAGAGAAAATTTTTGAGCAACTCTATTGAAAAGAATTTTTCTAGTAAACCGACTTATTAATGAATTAGAGAGTATTAGAATAGGAATAAAATTAACACAAATAAATATTTTTAAAACTTTTTTATAACTTTTGATATTTATGACAGATAATATTTTACCTTTTCAAATATTGTATATTCATTGGTTTCTATAAATAATTTTTTTTCTTTTAATGCCACTCGATCTCGTGGCGAATTATTGAAAAGAATTAAAATTTTTGTGAAAAAGACCAGGTCTTTGAATAAACAACTATTAAAAAAGAAATATTGAGCGCTACGAAATTTTTATTTATAAAAATCATCACTATTTATTTCAATATTTCAGATATAATTTTTTATTGACCCAATGCTGAGTAATTAAATTTTTTTTTGAGAATAGTAATAAGATTATAAAAAACTGCATATTATTATTTTTTGTTGTTTGCTGCTCAAAAATTCACTTAAAATTACAACAAGTTCTATATTCGACTGGCGCCTCTCTGCCGAGCAGAAATGTCTCTTTCATCTCCCTCATTACGTGGCTATTCCAATAGCCTTTGATAAGTTTTGACTTTACACCGCTCGCCACTCTGACGGTTATTCAGTGGAGCCAGTGAAATAAAATTTTCCGTCCATCATCTGATCTCTTCGGGATCTATTGCTATTCCACATAGACCTCCTCTGCACTGAAAGTTGTTATACCATAAAAAAATATTAAAACAACAAACATTTCATTGCTCGCCCCAAAAACAGTCACACCTCTTAAATATAAATATTTCCATTATTTGAGTTTTTCATTAATAAATATCATTTTCAATATCAGCCAAGCAGCGTGTCTACTCAAAACCACAAAAAGTTTAAATATATGCATATAAAAAAATTTTTATCCATCAACGAAAAAAGTTTGGTGACTTCTGCTTGAAGGCTTCTACCATCATCAACACCTCCATGCACTAGTTAACACATACATGCGATCACACACACATACACACACACACTCGAATTAACTTTTACTTATTAATGTACTTTGCTGTGTGAACTTACTGATTGATGTAAGAGAAAAATTTATTCCGCCCCTAAGAGTATGCAGCATGGGTTCAAGTTATATTTAATAAAAGGTGATTTTTTAGCAACTTTATTTTTAGTAACACTGTTTCTGGCAGCTTAGCTCTTTTTGTGTAACATGTCACTGTTAAACATGTTCGGTTTGGTATATAATTTAACCATGAATCGACTTGAAACTAACAACGCTTACTTGGCCATACAAAACGCGTAACAATGGCCCAAACGGGAGGCGAGTTCGGTGACCAGTTTATTTCGCGCCTATATCGTGCGATTTAACACCTATAGACTATTTTTTGTGGGGCTGTGTTAAGGCTCATGTCTAGAGGGACAAGCCCAAATCGGTTGACGTGCTGGAAGCCAATATTGAAAAATTTATTCGTGAGATACCGGCCGATGTGTTGGAGAGAGTATGCCGAAATTGGACCCAGCGAATGAACCGTTTGTGGTGTAGCCGCGGCCAACATTTACATGAAACCAACTTTAAACATTGAATTATATAGAATGTTCTATCGACTCAAATAAAGATTTCATACATTTTTCGTAATTTTATGTTTTTATTTTTATTAAATCCAAAAACTCTTAAAAAATCATCATTTATTACTGGAAATTTACTATTGTGCCTAAAGAAGATTGGAATGTTCAGAACAATTTCCTTTTTATTGTTGTAATCCAAAGCGGAACCCGTATGGCATTTTATGTGTTTTTCAAGGCAATTGGTGTTAGATGTTTCTGATATAAATTTTTATTTTCAAACTTCTGCTGGCTTCATAAATATTTTTTTCTTTTGTATAAAAAAATTTTAAAAAGTTAATTCTCTTTAAAATTACACTCCAATAAATGCCAAGTTTTTCTTAATGCACAGTGGACTACAATCACAAAATTTTTTTGTAATAAATTAGCCATTTGCAAATGCCTTAGATGATTAATGTAAAATCTTTTTATAGATTTAAGAGAGCAGTATTAAGTTGAAAATATGAAGAAAAAAAAATTGGTTCACTTAAATTAGTTTTAAAACCTGTGTTAAAATAAATCTGATTTAATGTAATTATTAAAAGTACGCTAAAAATTAAATACAATTATGCCAAGTAAAATTTGCAGGAACTCAGCCATGCACTAGATTTTAGTGATTCTTCTTCTACTTCTCATCCGATATGCGAAATTTTGAATTTTGAATTACCATTTACGGTTTTCTTAAATATCAAAAGTGTAACACAGAATCTGTGCGAAACTATCCTTTCGGAGACCATGAACAACATCTTGATCTCTCTCTCTCTCTCTTTCTCTCTATCTCTCTCTCTTTGTAAATATTGCCCCGGATCGGCTGGGAGTCTTCGTACCTACACGGACGGCTCAAAAAGCGGACTGATAGTTGACTGTGGTCTCTATATTAAAATATCCAGAGCCAAAACGTCTTATAAACTTCTCAATGAATGTAACATCCCACAAACGATAATTGTTACCATTAAAGGCGCAGCGGATAGGCTAAGGTCTTATCGGCTAATGAACAGAGACATAACATTATAACCTACAACAAAGCTGCAATAAGGTCCCTCATAGGTATGTACACCATATCAAATAATGTCCAAGAATGCCGATATCCTCAGATTGGATAGTGCGACAAGCGAATATCGCCTTATATTTATACATAAATATTGCATCATTAAAGGTAATATAATCGAGGACAAAGTGGCGAAAAGGGGTACTTGGTTACAGTAACAGGTGGTTGAGATGGTAAGGGTACTATTAGTGAAAAAATCATATAAATTTTGTAAATTCCGTAGTATAGAGTCTACGCCTGCAACCATATTCGCTGTGGCCAAACTGTGATTACCCCTAATGTTTGTGGAACTTTTTCAAATTATATTTTTGTGAAGCTGGAGTGTTTCTCATTATAAAATTTTCTATTCATTCATTTATTCATTTAAAACATTTTGCTCATTTCAAAAAGAAAAAATGTAGTAAAAAATGTAGAAAGTTTTTCCTTTTATGAATTTTTTCCGCTCCTGCTGATGATGTTGCGCTGCTGTGTTTATCAGTTTTACACTCGTATTAAGAGTTAAAATAAAGAAGGAATGAATGAATAATGTTTTTCAGTATCATCTGTTGTTTTTCACAATTTTAGTGGAAATTTTACTTCATTGTATCACTTGTTCTTGTTACGTTTATTTCTGTTTCAGTGTTTCTATGTTTTTTTTTACTGAAATGTGTATTTAGTTTGTCAGAGACATCCTCTGCAGTGATTTTTGTTAAAGTTTTATTTATTTTTGGAGTTCTTTTTTATATTTTATATATTTCGTTTTTTTCCTGCTGCTGAAAATAAGTGAACATTTATTTTTGAGTTTGAGTTGCTGTTGCTGTTGATGTTGCTGTTACTATTTGGACAAATGTATGCTTGAGTTGCTTAATGCAAAAACATGCAGCAGGAAAAATACGGAAATAAAAATATAGAAACCCAAGCCAGTGAAATTTATAAATGGAATTTAATCAAAGTAAAGTTAGAAGAAAGTTAAGAAAATATTTTTTTTGTAATTTTTGTTTTTTGCTTTAGAAAATTAGATGACTTTTCTAAAAAATTAAAACTTTACAAGAAGATGATATTAAAGGTGCTAAGAATGTATTATTACGTGAAAACAGTGGGCAAATTCTTTGAATATTTTATACAATTTACTAAAATATGATTAAAAGCCATACAGAATGAAAATGAAAACTCTAGAATACATAAGGAACACCCCGTATTGGAGTTTTATTTGACACATAATTTATAATTCTATAATATCAATACCGGCCTGCTGTTATTGGACAATCCTACATTTTTGGCAAAATATTGGATATAGAGAACGGATTCATTTTTTGGCGGTGAATTTGTTCAATCAATTTAAATTTCTTAGAAAAAGTCACATATAATTGATCAATAATATTCAGATAAGATTTTAAAACAGAAACGATTACAATAAGTAAGAGGCCGATTCTTATATACCCTTCACCAAAATGTGGTATTAACATGGACTGAAAATTTTATTGCATTTAAACATTTCAAGTTCGTACTTCTTACAAAAACTGATGTATACAAGTAAAATTTTAGTCTTTGGTTTAGGGTTTCGGTAAACCGCCAATATCGAGAGTTATTTTTGTTATGCGTATTATATTTTCCAGCGTGAATAAGACGTACATTTATTTAAATTTTTTTTCGTACATGCTGTGTTACTTACTATTAACTCAAAAATAATACACGATAAATAAAGTGTAGATTAGTAATATACTTGGCTTCAAATGAAGATCCTGGGTTCGTGTCTCAACTCAGGCGAAGATTTTCAATGCATGTGTATTTTTTTTTTCAAAATTGCTCAAACTTATGTATATTTAAGGAATATGCATGAACGGCGCTTAACACGCCCATGACGAATATATTAGAGTGATTTGTCTGGTGATATTGGAAGCCATGGCTGGGTTCCAGTTTCGGCCGGATGCTTGCAATTTATTTTTTTATATGTGACAGTGCATAGAGAAAGGGACCTAAGGGTAAAAAGATCAATTTTCACTTTTTTTTTGTTGATGTGGGCAACATCGGAGCATCGAGTGAGACCGATCCCATGCCCCAAAAGTGTTCCTTCCCAGAGATATGCGCGTTTTATGAAAGTGGTGGTACACCAAAGATACACGTATTTAAATCTTTAAAATGGCTCTCCTGAATAGAACAGGTTTTTACCCTTAGGTCCCTTTCTATTTTGCGCGTCACATATTTCGATTTATTTTTTATCTATATTCCAGCCTTTTATCAGCCGAATTTGAAATTTTTTTAAGCAATATATTATAAAATTCTGTTATATGTATATTCAGATCTGAAAGTTATCTGGCCTCTTGGGAATACAGGCAAGAGCTGATAAACATTTTGGTTGTACAAGCGTGCTGTTTTGTGGTATTATACCGGACACACGGTTCGTAAGAAGTCAGAATATGTGTATTTGTAATGGAGTTGTAAATGATTATTCTAGAAATTACAAATGGAATGATACCCTTGCCACATGCTTTTATATAATCAGTTGCAGGTTCAGTGCTGTAGTTTTTTTTTGTGTGTATGTAGCAAATGCCTTACAAAAACATTTTCACTTCGCTCTAACTCTATTGACTGAAGTAAATAAAGCGTAATTAAGCATTAGTACTTAGTACGCTCAACAATTTAACATTTAGATAAACTAATTGAAATAGATTTCGCTTAAGTTGCCACACACATAGTTTAGTTGCAATAAAAAACACGCACACTTGAACAGCTTTTAACAGAAACAACCAAAGTACTGGTAAACTTATGTCACACAAGAAACAAGGGAACCGCCTCGCTTGGTTGGCTTAAGGCGACACTGACAGTTCCAACCACAGCTCTAATACATACGGCTTTGCATTCATACATTTAAATTTTCACAAATGCAATCATTCCTATAACAACAAACGTACGTGATTCCTATGAAATGAAATCATTTAAAACCTTTTGATTGCCAGGTATGCCAACAGCTTTTATGGCTAAATTCTGAAGTTATTGAGCGAATTTGGTAGAACATACTTATTGTGAATCATCTAAAAACCAAGATTGAATTCAATATTTTTCTATGATTTTCAATTAATCGGAAGCAAACGTAAACAGTACGTAATGTGAGGACGCCAGAGCAAGTTGCATGATTGATAGAACCTTTTCATTAAGTATTAAGTGTTCGATAGAGCATGAGTTTCATGTTTTTCTAAACCAGATGCTGTGGAGAGTTTAGGGAGGAGACCCGAGTTTGTTCGCACTGGTTAATTAAGCAAAAAGTGTAATGAATGCTTAAACTGTTTGCCCAAAAAATAGCAGAGAATTCTTTTCAATTTAAAAGTTTCCTAAAATTCGTTTTAAAATGTACATATTTATTAAAAAATAAACACATCCAACTTCATCACAACACCTGCAGAAGAAAACTACCAAACTTTCATCCTGTACTTGCTATTTATAATGAAAATTCAATTATTTCCATATGCCAAAAAACACCATCAGTGAAAGTACATACTCATATATATGCATTCAAATGCTTCTTTTTACTCCAACTTCATCAGGTACTCAATAGCGTTTCATTGAGTAAATGCGTAGATTTGCTTGGGCTTTGTCCATATAAAATGATTTTTTCTATTTGATGACTTTTGCAGAGGTTCGTTCTACTTCATTGTTTCCCACCCCACAAAAGCATTCAATTTTAAACTTTTAACTGGAAAACTTTAATAAGAAACGTAATGAAGTTTATTCCCCCTTGAAAAGGTGAATGAAGTAACTTGTAGATTGGAAATTTGGTAAAGAAAAAGATTTCTTTTATTTACAAAAATAAAATGAATTTCTGCGTTCTCCACAATATTTATCAAACTCGATGGTTAAAGTCTACTTAAGCAGAACAACTTACAATTATTTTCTACTACATATTTGTATTTGAAGAAGAAAAGAAAAAAATTTTAAACTTGACAAGTTTATAATAGAACAAAAATACGTGCTTGATATATTTAATATCCATATATTAAAATTAGTTTTTAAAATACAAACTTTTCACACAAATTGTAAAAGCAGTACTATCCAACCCTGAAATAATGTTAAACATGTTCTGTGCTCTATGTTACAGAACTTATTTTTTTTAGAATAGAACAAAAATATGCAGAAGGGGTAAAACATGCCCAATATTTTTGTTAGAAACTAAAATGCCAATATGTAAAAATTTTTATATTAGCGAGAAGGAGGAGAAAATAGTAGAAAACACCCAGGAGACAAAATAGGAAACTAAGGATCGACATCGAAAGTCGCGGTGTGCATATTTGACAACAAATGTACACCAATACACTTTAGAAAAACGGCTAGACTGCTGCATTTACAACATAAAGGACAACGACTGGAAGTATTGGTAAACATGGAAATATAAAAACAAAAATCATCTGACGGAAGGATAATTAATGAACAGATAAATACCGCATCACACATAATACTGGAACCATTGAAACGTTTTTACACAAAACAATAGCCTCTCAACCATCAATCCAACACCACAAGACCAACATAAAAGAGAGGAGGCCGGAAAGGAAGAACTACAGATTACTACAAGTGAGAAGAGGAAATAACGAGTAATAAAAGAAGAAATACGTGCATAGCGATTTAAAGAGAAAGGGAGAAAGCAAGAGGCACAAGTAGGAGAACGTAGGCATAAGAACGACATCAAGAGAGCGACATATAATAGATGCGGAAGTATACAATGCTACAAGAGTGGATAAACACAACCGAAAGGACTATATGAAGATAACGAACAACAGGAAAACGTTTCTTTCTTTCAAGTGCCCAGGCGGAACTTTACGCGATACTGGAAACTGTGGGGATCCTATCCGACAGACAGGACACAGGGGAATACCGGTTAAGATATTCTCGGACAGCCATTCGGTTCTTAAGGCCCTGAGCGGCTGTGCGTACATGTCCAGATTATTACTGGACCCTGTATATACTGTTTCGACAAGAAATACAGGGTCCTCTTCCCTACAAGGGAAGAATGGTGCGCAAACCCAGGATAGCTAAGAGATGTATCGCAAATGTGGTACACGGACGGCTCAAAAACGCTCCAAGGATTTGGGGCGGGAATAGTGGGGCCTAGAGAACACAGGTCTATAACATTGAGTAGGGATACGACAATTTTCCAGGGCGGATCTGGCTCTAAGACTGGACAGGAAAAGCCTATGGATGCTAGTAGGGGCGCTTATAGGCCATTGCACCTGCAAAGTCTACCTATACAGAATGGGCTTATCTGACACGGACATCTGCAGATTTTGCGGTGAAGATGAGGAGTCAATGGAACACTTGATAACAAATTTTGGGGCATTGTGCCACAGAAGACACATGCATTTACGCTGAGTGAAGATAATGCTCCCATTGAAGGAGCTGATCCTATTTGCGAACGTATTGGACTGTTAGGGACAGGGGAAGCACAATAGATCAACAATGGTCGCATTGCAAAAGGCCATCCTCAGCCAAACCCCCATTACATTACATTACATTATTTTCTCTCAAGTGTCCAAGACACTAAGTTTCTTAAACGTGCGTCCTCTCTGGCTAATGGTATGGCCGCAAATTGTTTCCATCTTTCCGCTGACTTAGAGTCCTTTCACGGCTCTAGAACTTTTATACCCAGAGATCTTTTAACACTACATGATAGTGGCCTCCTTAAATAAACATGATATAAAGGAAAACTATTTAGTGATGAAAAAAAAAACTGAAGATGCCATGTAGGCGAAATCCGACAAAAAACTGTTCCAAGCCCAATTTTAGTCAAACTATTTTAATTGTAACTTTAAGTGATGATCATTGTGTGCTTTAAAAAAGAAAAACTTTAATAAAAAAATACATTTCCTTCACAAGCGCTCTCCTTTTTTGGCTTTGTTAAATATTTACACTTTTTGCTATTTAAAATATTTAAAAAGGGCATTACGTGTCAGGTTTCAACGATTTGTGTGGCAAGATAAAACAACCGATCAACTCATCAATACTCGTTCACACTTTCTGAAACATTTGTTTTTTTCCAATCAATCAAAACCAAACTTTCTTTAAGAGCGTGATTGCAAACTAAATAGAGTAGTTTTAAGGTTTTATTGATTAATTAATAGTAAAACATATTTGCATTTAATTATTAATCAGCCTACTTTTTCTTTTGTTATTCTTCTCTTTGCAGTTCTTTAGACCGTGGAAAAATCTTATAAAAAGTTTTTGAAGGAAAAAAAAACACAGAACCGAACGCTTTTTCTTTGTACTTCTTCTACCCATCGTCTGCGTTCTATATAAAGACAAAATGCTTATTTTCTAGCAAAGGCATTAAACGATTCCCTTCCGTTATTGCGTTTAAGCGAATACACAAAGGAAAAGTTGTGGAAAAAACATCTTGTTCTCCAAATAGTTTTAAAGAAGGAGAAACAAACTGCCTAATTTGTTTCTTGGAAACAAATTTTTCCTTTTTTGTTTGTTTATGTTATTTAAGTCATCAAAAGGATAATTGACACTTACGCGTAGACACACCAACAAAGCAAGGAGACATTAAAAAAAGCAACATCAACAAAACAAAAAGTGGTAAGTTTTGAAGAAAAAAAAAAAAATAATAATAAATAAATAAAAGCCAACTTGTATTAAGGACATAAGACACGAATTATAATTGCATCAAAAAAAAAAAAAAAAATAATAACACAAACCAGAAATCTTGTGTGTAGCAAGTGCAAGCTTTAATATTTACATTTTCATTAAATTTCAATTTAATAAAATTTTTATTTACGATAAATAGTTTATGCCCTCCCTCACTCAAGAATATGTAGTGAAAATGAATTCCTATACATCTATTCCAGGATAGTGAACAAGTTAATATACAAGCACAACAGCAATACAAAATTTGTCTATCCAAACTTTTCAAAAAGGGAATAGATGTCACATCAAATTTTTTCCAATGTAAATGTGATGACAACTTTTGTTAAATCTGGTCTGACAACGTTACACACAGCTAAATACCCACAAATACCCACGGAACATTTTTCTAAGCCGAACTTGGTTAGAGTTCATTCCGCCGAAGTCGGCCAGAAAACGTACCGAAAATCATATGTATAGTTAACAGAATTAACAGAAAAGCAGAACGCTTTGTCTGAGGAAGTTCTGAAAATCTTTCCGATATGTTCGAGAAAATCCTGTACGAGTTCTGATGAAGTTCTCTTGGAATACGCTGAAAGAGTTTTCAACGTCTCTGACCCATTTCAGACCTGTTTTAAGAAAATATAATTAATATATTAATGCCGGAGAAGAGTTTGACCAGAAAATAAAAATTAATTAGACATATCGTGCAAGATTCGCTCAAAGAATCATAAAATATTAGGATTATATTCTATGGCTCTTCTTGTGCCATGATTTTTCAAAGCGGGCACCGAAAAAAGTGCTCTGCTCCTTTCTATTGAATTTAACTCAATATAAATATTTCTTTTGTTTTATAATTTATTTTTTAGAAAATTATGACTGGTGGAAATTTTCATTTAAATTCTACGCACATTTCTATCAATATTAAATGCCATGAGAGACGAATTGTTAAAAGAAATCACACTCTAATCATGTTTAACAATGACAAATAATTTTAAATTATAAGAAATCGGCATTACTTAAAAAATTACATATAATTCGAGTAAATAATTTTTCAATATCTATTTATGTTATTCGAGATATTGACCCAAATAATATTTAAAAAATAATAATTCCTTTTGGGCTAAGGAAAGCCCAAAAAAGCTCTTTTAAGCTTTAGAAATTTACAAAGTTTTGTAATTTTGCAAACAAGTTTCGATTTTTTTAATTCTCTTATTGCACTAAAAAGTTTTTTTCTATGCTTGTGAAATTAAATGCTTTTAAAACATAATGGTTGAAGTCTACTGATGAATTGGGTGGTACTAAAAAAAATTAAGATATTTGACACAGAGAAACTTGCCACAAATATCACAGTTTTTATATCATATTCCTTTATAAATGTCACTCAAAGTGTCAAATAAAATGAAAGCATTGGGAGACCCTACATATTTTTAAGATCTTCTTACTCTATTAGTTTTTAATGAATTTATATTCTTTTGATATTTCTTTTCAGGACTTATGTAATTTAAATCCACTAAACTTTCTTTGAAACACATTAAAAAAAAAACTTATTCGAAGTGATTCTAAGGCCGGAGGAGTAAATTTATTGTTTCAGAATTTCGTTTTAAACATGGCTAATTTATGTTTTGCAGAGGTAAGTGTAATTTCTGATTCAAATTAAAGTTCTTATTCAATGGCTTATAAATAAGGGATTTAAGAAAATGGTTTTAAAAACTTTTCATTTATTATTAAATGTTTCATAAATTACTTAAAATAAGACAATAATTAAATATCCAGGAAGACATATCTTCCGAACATTTAACATATTATTTATTCTTTATATTGCTGTTTAAAATTTCTGAGGCCGATGTCATGAATCATTATTGTGTCGAACAAGCCGTCAATAAATGTTAATCCTTCTCTGTAAGACCAAAGCATCACGTTTGTGTTATTTTAAAACAAAAAGTTACGATATCGTCATTCCCCCATTTCTTTGCAATTACTAATTACGCATCGTTTAGTGTAGCAAGGACGTTTGAATTGAAGACACATATCGGTGCGGGAGGATCAATTTGTCTGCGAGATCGATTTGATAGTTGAGTAACATTTCGTCAATTTGTCCGGTTGTATTTCACTTTCTTCATTCATTACGCTCTCATTAATCATTAAAGTTTCGGATGATTAGCGGATTAGACAGGTACGGAGAATATTTGAATAGCGAGCCGGTTGATGCAAGAACAAACAGCCCGCTTGCAGACGTATCAAATCAGCAACACCCGGCAGTAGTTATTGGTTTTGAATACCGCCAATGACCATTCAGCTATGTTTCCCATAGTCGGGTAATAAATCGGACACCAACCTGGATGATAATTTCCGCAAATCCCTTTAAATATTCTTAAATACCTCAAAAGTACTAGCCCCCAAAAACCAAACGAAAATGCGAACGTATCTTGCAAAGATGAGAACCGTTGGGAAAGTTACCCAAATGACTTTATTTTGATAAAAAATAGACAAACGCAAAGTGGAAAATGAAATAAATGACGCCTGATTTTAAGTCAATTAGGGGAGTAATAGCAGACTATTTCAAATGCCACACAAACAAGTTAATAGTACAAATAATTTTAAAGCTTAAATAAAATTTAGTGCCACATCTTTTTACAAATTAAAAAGTTTATAATTCTTTTTTCCCAGCAAAAGCTTCTCAAGAGCTTAAGTTTCGTAAGAACAAAATTATATTTTAACAAAACACTTCATTTTACTTAGAACTTATCAGATTAAAAACAAGATGACTTTTAACCAAATATCAAATCCTCTTCAAAAACTCAGCCCCAACTTCAACATAAACATCATCAACAAGTATGTATGATTGTGGCACAGCCCTCTTCTCCTATTGACATATTTTTTTTAATGAAACTTGTCATAAATGAAAACTAAATGGATAATTTTATCCATTGAATTTTAACCAGCACAGGGAGGAAGTACACAAAACTTAACGTATATTTTAAGTTCCACTGAATGTCTGCATTTTAGTTTGAAGTCAAGAGTTGCCTTTAAAAGGACACAACCTCAAACATGCAAACAAAAATTGCTTCAAGTAAATATTTATTTTTGTCGACGTTATACACTTTAACATACATTTGCATTTAAATTTCATACAGATACCAAAAACGTCATCATCATTATTATCTTTATTTAAAAATAATCAACTATTTATTTAAAAAAAATATGATTTTTACTGATTTTGTTTATTGAGAAAGAAATAGACAGCAATTGGCAAAATTTAAATGTAATGAGTCCCGAGATTTGAATAAAGAGCTACAGTGGGTTAAAGGAAAATATTTGGTAGCAGAAATAAGTTTCATGAAATCAGTCTAAATAAAACTTTTTCTTACTCGTAATTTAAGCTTCAAACAAAGTTTATAAGCCTTAGTCGTTTGTAAAAGACAATGACATAAATTTCCTAAACAACATTTAAAAAAATTTACTCAACAAAACATATTGGAAAATTTTATTTTCGCTTCGTTGTTTTATTTTTAAAAACAATTGTGTAAATTTTTTTATTAAAAAGAAAAAATTGATTTTTTTGATATGGTTTTGTACGAGTGCAAAAGACTATGTGTGTGAAGATAAATTTAAATTTAACTAGTACAGACAAAAACCATATTTTTTAGTAATGACAATTTCGCAGTTAACAGAGCTCTGTTAGCAAGTTAACAGAAATCCCAAAATGGACTAGGTTCATTTAAAAGGCGAAATATAGGAACTACGACAAGGATAAAAAAAACTATGTATCAGGATACTTGCTCCAGGAATTTCTTAATGAAACTGTGGCAATACGGAAGGCAAAATACATCATGGAGTAGCAATATAGCTCGTTTAAACAAATGTAATTTCTTGAGAAGATTAATGGTGATATTGGAAAAATGGGGAGGGGCTCGTACTACACACTATATAGAAATGGTGGTCCAGGGAGTGCTTAAATGAAATATAATAGTGGGACATCTGAAATAATCTTAGAAGCTTAATAAATGGGATTTGAAAAAAAAAATTTCTTTTTTTTGAATTTCTGGGGAAGATTAGTGGTCATATTGGAAAAATGGGGAGGGGCTCGTACTACACACTATATAGAAATAGTGGTCCAGGGAGTACTTAAATGGAATATAACAGTGGGACATCTGAAATAATCTTGGAAGCTTAATAAATGGGATTTGAAAAAAAAAATTTTTTCTTTTTTTTTGAATTTCTGGGGAAGATTAGTGGTCATATTGGAAAAATGGGGAGGGGCTCGTACTACACACTATATAGAAATGGTGGTCCAGGGAGTACTTAAATGGAATATAACAGTGGGACATCTGAAATAATCTTGGAAGCTTAATAAATGGGATTTAAAAAAAATTTTTCTTTTTTTTGAATTTCTGGGGAAGATTAGTGGTCATATTGGAAAAATGGGGAGGGGCTCGTACTACACACTATATAGAAATGGTGGTCCGGGGAGTACTTAAATGGAATATAATAGTGGGACATCTGAAATAATCTTGGAAGCTTAATAAATGGGATTTGAAAAAAAAATTTCTTTTTTTTTTGAATTTCTGGGGAAGATTAGTGGTCATATTGGAAAAATGGGGAGGGGCTCGTACTACACACTATATAGAAATGGTGGTCCAGGGAGTGCTTAAATGGAATATAATAGTGGGACATCTGAAATAATCTTGGAAGCTTAATAAATGGGATTTGAAAAAAAAATTTTCTTTTTTTCCAATATGACCACTAATCTTCCCCAGAAATTCAAAAAAAGAAAATTTTTTTTTAAAATCCCATTTATTAAGCTTCCAAGATTATTTCAGATGTCCCACTGTTATATTCCATTTAAGTACTCCCTGGACCACCATTTCTATATAGTGTGTAGTACGAGCCCCTCCCCATTTTTCCAATATGACCACTAATCTTCCCCAGAAATTCAAAAAAAAGAAATTTTTTTTTTAAATCCCATTTATTAAGCTTCCAAGATTATTTCAGATGTCCCACTGTTATATTCCATTTAAGTACTCCCTGGACCACCATTTCTATATAGTGTGTAGTACGAGCCCCTCCCCATTTTTCCAATATGACCACTAATCTTCCCCAGAAATTCAAAAAAAAAGAAAATTTTTTTTTCAAATCCCATTTATTAAGCTTCCAAGATTATTTCAGATGTCCCACTGTTATATTCCATTTAAGTACTCCCTGGAACACCATTTCTATATAGTGTGTAGTACGAGCCCCTCCCCATTTTTCCAATATGACCACTAATCTCCCCCAGAAATTCAAAAAAAAGAAAATTTTTTTTTCAAATCCCATTTATTAAGCTTCCAAGATTATTTCAGATGTCCCACTATTATATTCCATTTAAGCACTCCCTGGACCACCATTTCTATATAGTGTGTAGTACGAGCCCCTCCCAATTTTTCCAATATGACCACTAATCTTCCCCAGAAATTACATTTGTTTAAACGAGCTATATTGCTACTCCATGATGTATTTTGCCTTCCGTATTGCCACAGTTTCATTAAGAAATTCCTGGAGCAAGTATCCTGATACATAGTTTTTTTTATCCTTGTCGTAGTTCCTATATTTCGCCTTTTAAATGAACCTAGTCCATTTTGGGATTTCTGTTAACTTGCTAACAGAGCTCTGTTAACTGCGAAATTGTCATTACTAAAAAATATGGTTTTTGTCTGTACTAGTTAAATTTAAATTTATCTTCACACACATCAAAAGACTTGTCTTTAATTTTTTGTATATGAAAAATATTTGTCTCAAAGTTTCTATGTAAGACCACGATTGGCGAAAAATGGTGTTGGTATTAGAAATGATTTCTAAAGTTTCATGGATAATTTCCAGCAGTTAAAGCAGTTCACAGCATGCAACCTCAAGCAGATCCCAGATTCCAAATATCTAACCATGGCCTATTTAATGGCGAGGTGCGATTTTTTAAAGCTTTCAAACTACATAATGCGAGCCCTTCCGAAATTCTAGTAGAACGCTCAGATCAGAACGAAACTTAGAACTTCTCCTGGAAAACTGATACATACATCGCAGCAGTCTTAGAACTTTTTTTAACAGTTTCAATTCAGGGGGGTTATTCTATATTGCGATGCGTAAGCTAGTTCGATGCGTTTAATATTTTGCGAAAGTGAAAAAAATTAGATGCGAAAGGAGGCAATAAAGGGTATTAATCCATTTTTCTTACGCATCGCAAACGCGTAAGAAAAAAATAGTAGCTCTGAATTATTTTTCCTTAAGGAAAAATAACTGCCACAAAGTTTTTCTTTAAAATGTAAAAACATGAGTCAATATTTTGTAGCAAAGGCACTTTATTTGAAATTTTATAAAAAATATTTTTGTTGCAGTCATTTCCTTTTTTCTACTAAAAAGCATTTGTTAGAACTCATTTTTGAAGTTCTCTTTGACTCCTACTTGTTAATAGAAGCAATAACTTTTATCAACAGAATTGTCTCTCAATAATGTTGTATACCAAACATGTTCAGAGCGATTGGAAGCGATATACAAAAATTTCCGAGACAAACAGTTCGACAATCTGAAATGCAATTACGTCATTCCAAATAATAATTGAGAAGGTTTTATAAACAGTTCAACAATATAGATGGAGAAGATAATAATTTTACATTTGGAAATTTTTCTTTTTATAAAAATTTTCCATTTAAAAACTCCAAACAGGAAAAAATAAAAGTCCGTTAGTATTTCGCCAAATGATTACATTTTTGTCCCACTGTCAACGAGCAATGCGGAAGAAAGTTTTCCTCAAATATGCCTGCTCACATATCCCCTCCTCTTTCGTTAACAAATACATACTTATCTTCAACCCCAACTCTTTCTTTCGTCATCATAAAAAACCACTGCAATGACAACCAGGCCAATGTGCCAACAACAAAGTCAACATTAAATATTCATTTATGCATACAAACATTGAACCAGCCACATGTAACCTACAACAACTTGCAACAAAACTCGCAAAAAACCCAAGCTAAGCGAGGATAAAAAGCTAATATTTACCCTTAACTTATACACACACATACACACGTACATGTATTTGTCCATACAAATACATGCAAACGTTAAGAGTTCTGCGATAAAATACGTTTTAATGATGAAAGAAGTATAAGTGTATTAGCGCAAACAGATGACAGACTCATATGGAGGACATCCTTATTGAAGAAGTGAAAAATAGAGTGTAAGAACATTTTGCATTGACAAAATAAAAGGTTAAAGACCGTGATGCATGATTTGCTATTTTATCTAAATGTGTGTATGTGTACAATTTGAGTAGACATGAATTGAGTTTTAGTAAAAGAAAAGTATTAGCAGAAGGCGGAAGGTGGATATCGAAGAGGCAAACGCAAGCAAACATATACACATAGACAACGTTTATTGCGTAAGTATGTGTAAAAAAAATTAAAAAAAACTTCTGCGATATATAAAAGACTGAATATTCTACAAAAATTATTCTATTTTGAGTGCATGAATTGCTAGAAAGAATGATGGGAGAAATATTTATTAAAACATTTCAATTTATCAATGCAGGAAATATAAACTAAATGAATGAATAAATAGTTGAAATTTGTTTGCTTACCACTTGACAAGTGGTTGCCACCACATGCACATCTGTGGTAAAGACAATATCGTCCGTATGATTAATATTTTCAAAGGGTCGCTAATACAGTCAAACCTCGTTAACAAAGGTTGCATTGTTCGTATTGTGTTATTCAATAAGCGGAAATGAAAATACAGTTTTTTTCCATTTTTATTGCGTAATTTAATTGCAGTTTGGTTTAGTTTCATTCGCTTGCAAAAATTAGAATTATTATTAATATATGTCAATGTGGCCATAACTGTTTATTAATTAAAAAAAAGAAAAGTTCTCGTATAGAAATTCCCATCAATGTATCATACAGCACTTGAAAAAATAGTAAACATAGAATATACCAACTAAAGCCTCAAAAATTAATCTTTAGTTGTGATTTTAACTGACATTTCATTGGTCGCTAAACCAACTGAACTATAAGCACCAATGAAAACATTCAAAAACAATATGAGAATTCTCTATCGTATATGGTTTTTACATAGTAGGCTTGGAATGCTTTCATACAAACAGCACAATAAACAATTATACGCAACATGGCTCTATTTTTTTATAGTCGTTTGTTATATTGTTTGTACAAAAAACCATTCTAAGTCGCCTATGATTTTTCATTTTATATTAATCATATAAGATAGGGAATTATTATTTTCTTTTTCAAGCTGGTTTAAAGCTTGCCGACGATTTGGTTTAGCGACCAATGCAATGTCGCCATATGAACAACTAAAGCCCCAACAAACAATTAATATTTAAAAATCTAATTTTTTAAACGGTTAATTTGGCGAGAATATCCCTTTTGCCTTCGGCGAGAATATGGCCTTTTGCACTGCGGCCATTGTTGATCTAAAATTCGTTGGAAAACACCAACAATATCTAAACAATATTTTTAGCATCCAGCGACTTAAAAATTAAACAATTATACGTGTTAATTGAATATATGTTTTTATCCAGATTTTAATAAAAAATATTCTTCTATTAAACAAATTATTTTCAACATCGATGACAGTCTTTCGCAGACTTGTACAAGTAATTAAGGATTTTACTAAAATTTTTGTCAAACTAACTTTCTAGGAAGTTGGCAAGATGAAATTATGCACTCTTGGAAGCAATGAACATGTGATTCTCTGAAAATATCGTATTTTTGGATTATTATTAGACAACATACATATTTCCCAAGCCCATAAATTTTAGTTTATTGATCGTATATTAGTGATTTTAATAAGTTAAGGACTAACAGCTGTAAGGACCCGTCTATATGTCAGTCAGATGTAGAGAATTTTCTTTATCATGGAAACTGTTTTAAGTTCTTATTTCCACCAAATTTTCTGTTTAGTGATGTGGTGACTTTTAAAAGAAAGTGGCGAAACTTTTGCCAAAATTTTATTTTCATTGAGTGAATGGTTTGGTTGTCCTATTGGGCTGCCAGCAGAAGGTGAAGTTTAAATATTATTTTTCGTCAATATCATTCGCTAAAAATTATAGGAATAGTCAAAGCATTTACATAAGAAGCCTGCCTGAATAATTTTCATATCATATCATGGTTAAATGGTATTGAAAAGTAAGCTCAGGTATAGACACATATTTTGAACTAATTTATATGTTTGAAAGCAATAGATTATGGACTAAAATTGAAAGTGAACTAATAAATGTCAATCTAACGTCAGATCACATAACAATTTTAAAAGAAAAAATTTTAGATAATTTGGAATTATTTGCTAGAAAATACTAAGTTTTTTCGGTCACAAAATTAAAGACAGATTTTCTGCAATTTATGATGCGATAAAATGGTTTATGAGCACAAAAGTCTCCATGGGTCAAAAGTGTACTACATTGATTGGAAAGACTAATTCAAAGATGAAACACCAGGAAATTTATAGCTGCAGCGATGGGCTGGTACCCCATAAAAAATACCAGTAGCCTTGGCCTCTCTTGCTATATTGATTGTTCCAAGTAGCAAAGCTTACAGAGAAAGAATATTTTAAATTACAAATCTAAAATTCGCTTAGTATAGTGTGAACTTTAAGATGCCTTAATTCGAATAATAAGTTATATGAAAGGAAATAAAATTTTTTGCAGTACATTTGCGACGAAAACAGGGAGAAAATGTATTCCAACATTGAATACTGAAAAACGATGCTGAAGACAGTAAAAATGAAATCCTCTTAGATGTTCATTTGTAACTACTATTATTTAAAATAACTGTCGTGGCAGCTTCTAATGGAACTACCCAGCTGATTGTTAGACATGCTAAAAAGCTCTGAAGCTCAAATTTTACTATTTTGTAGAAATATGTAGGATGTAATTAATACTCTTAATACGCCTATAACTATTGGTATAGGCGTACGGAACTACCAGCAAATTCTCTATTACGGGCTTTACTACCAACTAGTCCTATTATCCTTATTTCATGATATGTAAAATCTTGTATATAAATGTTTATATCTCTAGCACAAATATTTTTAATTAAAAATCAATACTTTGCGAATTTTTTAACTTGATTTTTCTGATATTTAAGAAAATTTTTCTTGGGTTTTCTCAGATATTGGAATCATAAAGAAATCAAATTATTTGACTGACGGCCACATAGACGAACAACTTTAAATCAAATTGAATATTGTAGAAATCTTTAAACACAACGACAATTTTATTTATATTCCTTTTAGTGGTGATGAAGGATGTGAAATGTTGGCGAGCAATAAAAAAGGGCGAACATTTATTAAAATGAAATATTATTGTACCTACAGAAAATGGTAACGTAATATAAGAAAAATAAATTTGTCTG
Organism: Germaria angustata; assembly: GCA_963681545.1. Lineage (NCBI taxonomy): Eukaryota > Metazoa > Arthropoda > Insecta > Diptera > Tachinidae > Germaria > Germaria angustata. The sequence continues at coordinate 25,035,664 of OY813000.1, forward strand.
CTTTTTCATGTTATTCGCTTTTTTCATACCAATTTAAATCTCCTTTTCTTTCAAACGATTGAATAGTTCGTGCATTCATCCATTCATTTACTCTTACATTTCTTTCATACACTCTAAATGCCATTTGCTGCATTGTAAATGTGTGTGTAAATGAACGTTTATGTCATTTTGCCTTTTTGCAATAATTTTTCCTTCTCTAAACTCATGCTCGTTCATCATTTCATCACAATTTGGCTCACGGTTGAAAAGGCCATTAGTAGCATCTACTACAGCCATGGGAATGTGTGTGTATGAATATACATTCATACATCTTCCCCTACTTATTTGAATGTACAAGACTATCAGTATATGAGAGAGAGTGTGTGTATGTGTGTGTCTGTTACGTGCATAAATGAATCAGTATGAGTTGAATAAATGTACTTGCGATTATCTTGAATAAAGTAGTTTATATTGTCGCTTAAATATGAACATGTATATGAATCTAATTGCATTCATTGCTCGCACAAACATATTATGACAACAAAACGTGTCAATAAAAATTTAAACTTTCAACTTAACAACCAAACATACATATTTATCGCTGCACATACCCGTGTGCTTTGTAGTTAAAAACATCAGCTCTAGTTACCTATTTAATGTTTGTAATTTTGGCCAAAAATGTGAAGAAAATTTTTCTTAATTTTATTATAGAAGATTAAATTCAGTTTTAAATTAAATATTTTTTGTCTATATTTCCAATGTAACATAGTGGTCGGTAAATGTATTTCTTTTTATTTTTTGTCAATTAAACCACAACAAAACTTTTCATTAGCAATTAGATAAACTTAAAAAATCACTTTTATTCATCACATGTGAGTGATAAGAAAATTCGTCAGATAATAATACGAAATTAATTTTCAATTGGTTGAGTTGATTGTTAAGAAGCTTGACAAAAACTTCCGAAGACCTTGTTTATGTAATGGTTTTTCCAACAAAGTCCCTCATATTTTAACAGTTGAAAGCGGCCATATTTTTAAATTGGTTGCCATTTATTCTCATTCTTTGTTTTTGCTGAAACAACATGGACGGATATAGTGTTCAACAACACGCGAATATGATAAAATTATATCATCAAAATGGCAAGATTTCACGCTCTTTGCCATTCAGTGACCAGAATATTTCCGTATAAATGGATATGTCAACAAACAAATGTCGATACCAATCCACATGAGATTCAGGAGCGTCTAGTGCAACCTGAAAAAGTCATTGTTTTTGAGAACGGCATTGGCCGGGCCATCACCATTAGCGGCGAGCGCTTTAGGTCGATGATTACCAACTACTTTTGGCCTGATTGTATGATATAAAAAATTCAATCATATCTTACACATACTTTGTTTTGTTTAAATTTAAAGATAAGAATTTCTTAATACAATACCCGTTGCTACTTTAAAACACATGAGTGCTCATTGCGTATGAATAATAAATATCACTCATACGCATCTTAAGCGCCTGTTTTTATAAATTTTTTTTATTCATTCGTTCGAGTATTAATGCATATTAGAAACAAAAATAATTTGGGTTTTATTGTTGCTTTGTCGCTTTAGCTTTTTTTTAGAGAAGTAACACTCAGACTCTACTAAAAGTATTAATTATCTGTGTAAAGGATAGGGGTAGATAGGACATATGGTGATGGAAGAAGAGAGAACTTAATTCTTTTTATTGCACTACTATTACGCATTTTATTAATTTTCATAGCAATGTTGCAGCGCCTCTGGTGTTAAGTAGATTTGCTCACTTTCTTGAGTTGTTTATGCTTTTTATTACTTCGTTGACAAAACTGCAAACATTACAGACGAAGGAGGGCATCGCATAGATAATTATCAATCACTGCCGGTACTGTTCATCAATTAAACAGTCGAACAACAAGTAATGCAATACCACACTAATGCACATTAGAAAAATGTATGATGAAGTGACCTAAACAGTAGTCGAAGCCACGTTATAATCAACGCGCTAACTACTTTAGCCAACAGCATTTAGTTCTGAGTTCTCTCTTTTGCAATTAGACCTTGCTTCAATCAAATACATTAATATTTGGTTTGATGCAAAATACAGGAGGGTACTGTCACACCAGAGACACATTTGAAGAAAATTGGAAAATATATTTTTGTTGTACTGTAACCATAAAATAATTTTCATGGCAAGCAACAAAGAAACTGATTTTTGAATACAAAATTGTTACCCAGCAAACACAAATATGTTTAATATAATCGACCATTCTATGACAAACATTTTCTTCTAATTTGGAAAAAAAAATTCAGAGCAAACAGCATGAAATAAATTCATATAAAATCAATTATATTAGGAAATTAACTTTTATTATTACAAGTCATTTATTGCGTTGTAATTGGTACATCCAATATATACCAATATTTATGATTGGGGAAACTAAAAAACTCTTAGTAGGTCTAATATGCATAGTGTGCAAACATATGCAAATTTTTTATTAATAATATACCTTTCAAGTGCTATTCACAATTTTGGTGTTTGTAAGAAAACGTCCTTGAATGCATTTTTGCGAAAAGTCCTATATCCGATATTCTACATCAAGACATTCCAGTCCATATTCCATTACATACATCTTTCAAAGTCTCTGAAAAAGTTTTATAACGAATGCAAATTATTTTCTAAAGTGGTGAGGGTAAGGATCGGTTGCAGTGTGCAACAGCTATCACTTATTGAGAAAAAGCGGATCACGATCTCTTGTGCTTTTCTTTGCTATTAAATATCCCACTAATTGCAACTTTCTTATGTATTTATAACAGACCTAATCTCGATGTACCGGAACTGTGTAAATGTTGGAAAAAATATTATACTTTTAGCAGACCAACTAGATGAGACATCTTATTGATCCCCCATCCCCAATTATATTAAGGAATTTGTTGCAATTTTACCTTAATTTTACATTGATTAGTCCCAGGGCCAAACACAAAAACTGGCAGCAGTTAATTTAGGACAAAATTTACAGGCAGATGTTAGTGTATAATAAACATTAACTTTAACTTGCAAATTTCATTTGTTCATTAAAAAAATGTTTCTATATTCATTTATATGTATGTACATATATGAATTAAATTTTTAAGCTTAAATCGCATTTCAGTAAAATATATTTTTGTTTTTTAATTAAGTCCATTTCTACAATAAGTTTCTTTTTCATACAAATTTTTTTCTTCATCCAAAACAATTCTGCCACTAAGCAAAATAAATAAAAAAAAAGTCTTCCACGAAAACATTAATTTATTGTTTTTTGCAATATAAAAATTGTTTGCCCCTTTGCTCTTACATGTATTTTATAACGAGAGGTATTTCCTTGACAGTGGCCGCATGGAAAACATGTTTTCCAAGGCTTGCCGTACACATTGTTATATCGCTGTTTGAACTAATAAAATTTGCAAAGAAATGTGCGCCGAAAATATTTGCTTAATTTGAAAAGTATGTAGTAGTTTGATGCAAATGTTCCTATAATCTGACCGTGCTTTTAGACACAAGACTACATTTAAGCCAACCAGTGTCCGTTACGTATGAATATTATTTTATATATGTATGTATATTTAAAAATTAATTAAATAACAAATTTTATTAATGTTGAAAACATATACTTGCATTTTTCTCTCTTCCTCTTAAATGTTTCTGTTATATTATGATTTAAAATTTGTAAAACAAAAATAACTTAATTAGCTGCCCGCAATAATGAAATGGCGCATTGTGTTGACATATCGATGATTTCGCCACCAACATCGTCTTCCATATCGACCGACCAAGATCCATTTGGACAATTGCCACCGCTTTTACCACCACTGCGTTCAACACAAGTCTTAAAACCATTAACGGGATTTCCAGGTGGGCTTGAATGATAAACTCATTTAAAAAAAAAAACTTATAAAGTCATTCATGGTTTTCTTTTTTCTTAAAACGCATGATTGTGAGATTAATTTTTATTTGGTTTCCTTAAATTCTTTTGTACATAAAATAAAAATTATGTATTTACTGATTTTTTTGTGTATGACAACTTGTTTTTAAAACAAAACAACGCAAAATTGTCTGTTAAACTTTTTATCACTGTTCATTCTAATGAAAAAAATATATATACAATATACTTTTTGATGTTGTTATTGTCTTTTGATTGTTATCTTTTAACAATTTGCTTGGCTAAATTTGTTACATTTATTTTAAGTCATTACATCTCCAAACACACTTGATAAAAATTGCTGTACATTTTTACATTTTTAATTAGTTGACAATGAAAACACTACCACTTTACAAAATGTAAAATATTCAATAACATATTTTTAATTTTATATTTCCTGTCACCATTAAACCCTTTTAGACTAAAATGCTTTTATCAAAAATCAAATAATTAAAACTTAACCAGACTTGAAGAGCATGATTCATTCCCCTTGTAAACTGATTTTTATAAAGAGCCTGACAATGGCTCTCAGACACTTTTTAATCAATCACTCATTTTGTCAGTGAACCTGTCAATCAGACATTTTTAATACTTGTTTCATCAGCATTTGTAACACTGTGCTACAAAAAAAAAATTAGTAGGATAAAATGCTAATCAGTTGTTGTACTCCTTTTAAGTTCGTCCATTGTTAATTAGAATTTTATAAATTTATGCAACTCTTGCTTAATACGAATTGATTGGCTTAAAATACAAATTATTTATAACTTAATAAAGTGATAAAGACTAGCATTAAGCACGTTGTTAAATATTGCGCTGGGATTTATGCCGATGTCGATATTTGTCGTTTGTTTTGTATGATCTATATATGTGACTTAAAAGGAAATCGAATCTAACAAACACCTGCTTCTATAACAGCTACCAGGACGCAAAGGAAAAACGTTAATTTAGCTATTGCGGTGCTTTTTAAACAACTTGGAGTCTATTTAGCAAATATCAAAGAGACAGAAATTTTCAACTTATTTATTGATAATTTAGAAGTCATTTGAATACCTGAGAAGTGAAAATTACTCTATAACAACATGACAAGGTCTCACCAGAAGGCTTTACAATATTGCGTTTAAAAATACTTTAAAGAAGTACTTCATAAAAATGTCATTAGAAGAAAAATTATATGATAAGTCTACCAATATTTCAACTTACATCTACCATAGAAATGTGGATCTGCGATAAGGCTCACGTAGAAGGACTAAGTAAAACATTCGGCAATTAGAATTTTTCCAATTTTTTAAGTACCTTTTAGATCTCATAGTGATCGATGGTACGTACGGGAAGCAAAACGCTGTGCAGCAACATTCGTGTTTCATATCTTTTCTAATTTTTTTTTCTTCTTACAAAGACTTGCCCTTCGCAAAGAAGATATGAAGAGAATCATAAAATATGCTTTTTTGTATTTGGCTTTGATTTCATCAGAAATTATGTACAGAAAACACAAATTTAAAACTAGGCTAGAATATTACCTTTATTTTCAACTGTGATCAAATTTGACGCTCTTATGTCGACAACTTTTGTGTACTCGTACTTAGTTTGTCGTATAAAAAGGAAAATACAAAACATGTGATATGTTCTTCTCCTGTACAAATTCATGCACTACGCATTATAAAAGACCAGAATTAACATAGTGTCGTGAAGAGTTATATGGACGATTCTAAATCTGCTTTTCAAATTTAATATAACGTTAGGTGAACAAGAGCTGTTTCGGTTTTGAATTTTGGCTGAGCTACGATTATATGCTCGGCTCTGCAGGGCAATCCTTATTTGCATAGTCTGAATTGACTCATTCATCTGTAGCTGATAGAAGTTTCTGGTTTTGCAAACTCTTACGTTTGGGTCCAGAAACTGGGTCTCCAAAAAAGGATGTGTGGTAGCAAGTCCTCTGGGCCTCATAATTGTCCTCTTGGTACAAGTAAGCAGTCGCAAAATTACATGCTGCTGGACTTATATAACCAAAACAAAGACAGTTTGAAACATACCTTTATTTTCTTAGATATTCTAAGATATTGACTCCAGATTTTTCTTCCACTTGGTATCTGCTTGACTTCTTTTGTAGCGCTTGAAGTATGTAGTGTAATTTTCACCTCATATATAAAAAAATAATATGTATTGAAAATCATTTTGCACGGAATGGTTTTGTTAAATAATTGATGAAAGAAGTAAATCTACGTAATGCACGCAAAAACTCGTGTTCAAAACATTTTAGCTGTAGCACAGTGTAATTTGCTATTTTTTCTCTATCGCTCATTTTTGAACTTTGTGTACTCCTTAAAACTAATATTTCTCCTGTATGTGCTTGTTTTTTGAGAGCGTTAACTAGAACAAATAAATACGCCGCAACAATAACAAAAACAATTTGAAAACAGTAAATGCATTTCCATTTTGTAATAGTGACTGAATGCAGCTGGTTTGGTTGTGTGTTGTTTACACTTGTTGTAGTTTTTTCTTTTCTTTACATATTCATCATTGTAATTGTCGTAAGTTTCATTAAAAGCTGTAACTCTCTCACTTCTCTCTCTCCTTTTCTCTGTTTTGTATCAACTAAACTCACCCAAATTGTTAACAACAACAATAATATGTTATAAGTGTATTAAAACTTGTTTTTTACCTTTTTCTCTATTCTCTTTCATTTTTGGTGAAATTATAACTGTAAATTTATTGAATTAAAAACAAAAACAAACATTTACTCTTTAACAAATTTTACAAACTAATGGCCTTATGAAACAAACAAAAAAAAAATAATAATAATAAACAAAACATTTATTCAATTTTCGTTGTAGAGTGAGTATAAACAAAAATTTCAAAATATTGATTTCCTAATTTTTAGTTTCAATTCTTTTTTTTTTATTGTTTTGTTTTTTTCCGTTCGTGTTCCTTTGAAATAAAATTTCGTTGTGCTTTAATTCGTTTTTGAGTTTATGACAAAATATTGCTTAAGATTTGTGAAATAATATTTAAGTATGAAATGCATAAATTTATCAATTTAGTGTCCAATTTGAGTGAAGATTCATATGACTATGTGTTTGGTGGTCGACGCAAGACTCCGCCTTCTACAACAGCACTTAAGTTGACCTCGCCTCCTGTACGACTGAGACCAGAAGGTAATTATTATTATAAGATAATATTTTATAAAGTGCATATCTCACTATGGTCCTGATTTTAAGATCCTTAAATATGCTATAAGTCAGTCAATATTCATATAAATAAATGAGTATTAAAAAAAAAAATACCGCACGCACAAAACATGGTAGTAAAATGATCTTAAAATTGCCTTCATCTTAAGAATTTTACAATATTGACGAAAAAAATTGTTTTTTTAATACAGTTTAGTTTCGTAACGTGCTTGCTTCTTAAATTAAACACGTTGAAATAGCTTAAGATTTTTCTTTGATACTTCTATGTTGTAACTGAATGACTACACTACTGCCTTATGTCCGCACCATGATTTACAGACTAAAATTGCCTAATTATGGGCTTGAGTTCCTGATCGCTTAGCTATTGTAGAAATACATGAGGGTCCTATCAGACAAGTTCTTCGACTCAAGACATTAATTGCCTTAACTCGTGATCGTATAAATAGGAACAGTTGTCTTATGTGCAGTACGTCATGTTAAATTTATCGGCTCTGTGAGATCTTCCACGATAAATGAATAGTCTGAGCCCACGTCGGTCAGTTACTTCAATATTACACACGACGAAAGCTTGTCCCAATTTTTAGTAAATAAACACACACAAACGCGAAGATTGAAACTAAACATTGATGTGTCTGGCACCTGTTCAAGAATAAGCGATAAATAGATATTAGATCGCCAACCCTCATATATTTATAGCTATTTTTAATTAAAGCGGGCAAACTACTATCTTGCAACATATATTCTTTGGCAATACATCAAGATAAACTATTCCGTTATGAGTCGTCTAGCTACGATCATAAATAATTTGTGATCAGTACTCGTAGGGCCGGGCTCAAATTATATCAATGTCAATTCTTTGAATTCATTATGAATCGGGCGTGATAGAACTTTGAATCTTTGCACATATTTTTAGATCAAGCGGCTGGAAATTTCAGCATTTAATACTTTTTGCATCTTGTACATTCAATACTGTACTCCCCTACATGCATTGAGTTGGCAGTGTTATTTGTTGTTTGATCATTTTACACCACAATTAAAATCTTAAATGACTTAATGACTAAGAATCCAGCGAACCTCAACATTCATTTTACACATTGTTAATTACATATTGTTTTCATATACTTATAAGGCAAATAATTATAAACAATAATATAATTCTCACAGTGGTGTAATTGTTATTTATAATTAGTTGTCTGATAAGTATATTATAAAAATATGTAACTAAAAATATGTAATTTAATTGTTTTTTTTTATATTTGAATTTGACGACAACCACAATCAGATTCTGGTCACATCGACCATGTTTTGGCTTTGCGTGCAGTTTAATTTGATGAATTGACCATAGTACAACCTCCTTGAAAATAAATCAAATTCACTACACTTTGCTATATTCCTTTTTCCCTTCCTTAACTAACAAATTCTACACATTGAACCATTCTAAAAATATAACCTAATGGTTTATTTAATTTTATCACTATTACTATCTTAGACGCTTATAATAATACACGCAACATTAGTAGTGGTGGTTTTGGTTCAAATACACACAACGGAAACACTGGTGGTGGTCGTTTTTATCGTCACTCCTTCAGTTACGTACCTAAACGTTCTCGTCACCCACAAAGCGAACGTGAACGAAATGCAAATTATGAATCAAGATTAAGATGTCATGGCGAAGATGAAGCAACCCTGCGGCAATTGTTACTTGAGTATGTATTTAATTTTTAATCTTTATCCTTTATTTCTTTCATTGTTTTGACAACTCATTATCAATACTGTGTTTTAATTTAAAGAATATATTTAGAACACATTTATTCATACGAGTATATGATAACAATAACAATAACAAAGATAAAAAATATTTTAATTAAAAAAATATCCATACATACAAACTTAATTTCATACTAATCCACTTCCATTCACTTACATAGATACTAATACATACGTAAAATACATTTAATCATAGATGCATTCTGAAGTAGTTAGATATGTCATTTAATTGTTTTTTGTTGTGTATTTGTTTCTCTATTAGTAACAACGAAAAAAGCAGTAGAATTTTGATTATTTAAGTTTTTGAAAAAATTTTAAATTAGATCAATAGGCTAAAGCAAAGTTATAAAGCAATTAACAATTGGATAATGTAAAGTTTAACTTCAATTTAACCCCTTCATTAGTGCTCATGAATAGGTGGAATTAAAGTTAAGTTGACCTTGTTTACTTGGAAATATTGCCTCATGGTGAATTATTTCTAAATTTACAAACGCTACGAACATCAGCCTACTAATAAAAATGAAACGTTAAAAATATTTATTGGAAGTAAGACAATTTTAGATACTAAATTAAATCCTCCAAATTCAGATCTTTTAAAATCAAGAAATTTGATTAAATTAAGAAGTATTCTTTTAGAAAATAATTCTCGGGCCAAACTTCAACTATTTTACTACATATTCCAGCTGGAATACTGAATACATATACGATCAAAACTCTTGACATAAAGTTTCTGTACGTCCGCTGGATGAAATACCACACACTAGCTGGATGACTCGTCAAGCAGCAAAAAATATGTGGGTGTTGTTTTCTGCTTTCGAAAGTTTTGTACTCTGTGTGGTTTATATTGCGTTAACAATATTTTGCACATTTTACGTCCCAACCAATATGCAATCAATGAGCGTTAAATTGCTATTAATTCTAAAATATTTTTTTTTGTTGGCCTAACTTTCAACAAGCCATCGCTTTGAAATCTCATTAAAATGTATTTAAGCCTGACAAAAAATAAAAATGATTTTGTCTGGTTTTGACTTTCTCATCCCTACAAAAAAATTACCAATAACAGCACAATATACCATGCGATAACCCTACGATTCCTTATAGTTTATGGAAAGTAGTTTTTCTTTTTAGCAAAAATGACCAGAAAAGTTCTTCATATAATTTCAATGAAACCTTGATCCATTGCTGGTCAGTAACCCTTAATGAAATAAACATGGGGACTAGAGACAAACTTATTGCTATTGATCACATTGCAATGAAGTTCACCTGATTAAGAAACTTATTTGGAACATTTAATATCCAAGTTAATAATATGCTCAACGAAACTTCCTTAAACGTTCACGCTAAAGTCATTGTATGTTTAGAACCTGTGCAATCTATTGCCTGCGACTATTGCGAAATGACGAAAATACTCCTGTGACATTTCCAGTTAATTTTTTTGTTGGAAATTCAAATTAATCGATATTTTGATATTGCGAAACTATAAATAATTTTACTTGTATGCGAAAAGGAGCCCCATTGAAATATCCATAAGGGAGTCCTGAAAATTTTAAAATTTCGCTTCAGATATATTAATTCCTTCCGTTCCTATAAGGAGAATAGGACCTCATTTAAAAAATTAGTTGAAAAGAAATCAAATAATAAATAACAGGCAGCCCTAATCCAATTCAGATTTAAAGTAGTTGGTTTTCAGCAACTTGCCTTTGAGAATTTTAAATAATCTATATTTTGAAATCAATCACCTAAAGATGAATAGTTAAACAAGCTAAATATTCCGTGGCCAGTAGTTACACTGTAAGCAGACTAAGTCCAAATTTGTCTTTAACATAAAATACTTCAATAAAAGGCTCAAGATCACTTGTAAGTTCTGGTTAATCTCTAGGACGAACTCAGTGATAATTAGAAAATTATAACTCGCAGATCTGTGCCACAAGTCGTATCCTATACGAGCTATTTGTTATATGATAATTTCCATGTGCCTTTCAAATAAAAAAGAAATAATCGTAAAATCCGAGCCCAGCAGTTCTTGATATATCTTTTAAAAGTATGAACCAAATTTGGTATCGCACAAATATTAGAACAATCATAATATATTTGTGGTACACAGCTATTGCTTATTTTTCTTAGTAAAACTGAGCCAACAGTTTGTCTGTTTGCAAAAAAAAATATTTTTTATTGATTATAGGAAATCATAAATAATTTGAATTTTTTTTACACTTGGAGAGTCATAAAAATGTGTGTCTTGATAAATAAAAAGTCATCGAAATTCTACTAAGAAAGTTTCATTTAATTTTGTTTTTTTTTTTATTTAAACATTTTTTCATATTTATTAAATCATACAAGTTGATTTCAACGATTTTTTTTACTAATACTTAATGTTTGATCGTTTGTTCAAAACTATTGATGTGATTTCAAAAACATATGCATAAAAGTCATAGAAATGCACACAAGTTTTCAGTTAATTCGAGGTAAGCTTGCCTTGTAACTTCCATAAACTAGGACCAAATTTAATGGTCCTTAATATTTTGAATAGGATAATAGTTGAAGAAAAAAATTTAAAATTTAATAGATATATTAGTTTTGCTGCTGAGCTTCTTTTAGGCCTGCCCTAAAAACTAAAGCTTTAAATACTTTAATATGAAGCGTGAAAGCCCTCAATAAGCTTACAATATGTTTATTAATATGTAATGTCATAGGACCTCATCAAACTCATTCTCGTCGAGCGAAAATGGAAAATTATAATTTTTCAGTAGAAAATTGTATCTCCTATACGAGCATTGAACATAAAATAATGGCTACATGTCGTACATGTCTTATCTTCATTTAAAAAAGAATTTCTTTATGCGTAGAATAAACTTTTGAGATAATAAAGTAAGGCATTTTTTTGATTGCACGAATGGCTTAATGAATTGTCTGATTTTGAAGATAATTACATTTCGAACTGTATTCTATGAGCAACAAAATGTGTACGAAAACGTAAGTTCTTGAGTTTAACTCAATAAAAGTTTCTATACAATTTACTTAAACGCAAACCGATTTTTCTTTTACTTATTTGAATGAAATTTTTGAATAACATGGCTTGTAGAAAGGGGCTCTTACCTTTTATCGGTTGCATGTAATACAAACTGGCACTGGTGAATTGTCGGTAATAAGGGTATGATTTTCTTTTGATCGGTAATTGTTTCTTGATCATTCACAAATAAGGTATTGTTGGCTTATATATTTCTTGGTTAAAAGACATTTCATTTAATCAAACTTAAGAACCTTGAAACTAATCAAAGAGAAAAAAGGGATCTTATTGCTCTTTAATAATCACAAACTTTGAGAAAAGAGTGGCGCAATCCAATAAGTGAGTTAATTATTATAAACAAAAGCAAAGAAAAATTTTTGTTTTTTATATGAGATTATCAATAAACTTTTTCCACTTTTTTCAAAACAAATGTCAATAGTTGAAAATATTTTGGAGCAGCGGGACGCTGCATTATATTTAGCTTTTTGTTGCAAAATAGCAATTTGCAATGAAGTAACACAACCCACTTTTGTGAAATACAAAATTATTCCTTCAAATATAATTTCAATGAAGCAGTTTATTCTGTATAACCGGAGCGTATACGTTATAAAATTTTCCATGTCATGCGAGTGTGTTACGTATACGTAGTTGTATTTATGACTTTAACAACAACTTATAAATAAGTTCTGAAACACTATAGCTGATCCTGTACTGTGGTGGGGTTATGGTGGTCACTTCTTTTTAACGAAAATATATAATTTATTAAAAGCTTTTGGGCAGTCATAAGTCTGAGCCAATTGGGCTCAGACTTATCACATCTTCAATTGATCTATTAAAATTTATCATATTGTTGGAAAACATCAATAAAATTATGCATGATATTAGACAAACCCATCACTATTTGCATTTTATTAACTAACTTGCATCCTTTACTCAAGGAAAATGAACTTGTGTGCCTCTCTAACCGTTTTTGAAAATATTTAAGTGTCTATTTATTTTAAAACTTCATTCGTTGAAATCTACTTCATAAATACATGTCTCATCCGTAATAGAAAATATAAAAAAGTAAAAATTAATTTATATATTGTATTATATATCAACACTAACAGCAAAAAAAAAAACAAAATTTCAATTGGAAATTAATATTCAGATAATGAATATGATTTTCACACCTTAATAAATTTTATTTAATTATAATTTTTGTTCGCAAAACTAAAAAACACATAAACGAAACAATTAAACTTATATATTTATTTAAAATATGTACAACCCAGTAAACATTTATGTTTAATGGAGATAATATTCAAGCTAACATAGTTCATAAATTCTATACTTTAAATGAAATCTCGAAAAAGCAATATTATACAGATAAATTTACCTAAAATGTTTATTGGGTTATACATGTTATTGCATAAAATTTAAATTAGTTTTAGACTTTTAATAGATAATTGAAAAAAAAAATGTTAAACTAATTTTCGTTGTATTTGTTTTTCTTTTTTGGATGTTTTCTTCACTGCCCCAAATCACAATAACCTCAACCACAAAATATATGTCTTGCATTCCTTAAAATAACTTACACGTTCATATAAATATATATTAAAAAAAGTATTAACAATATTATTGCGAAAATTATTTTAACTTAAAAATAAGAGAAAAATGCTCAAATTTTCAACTAAACGAAACTATATCGTCAATTAATATTATAAATAGATAAATAAAATAATAAATTCCTTGTAAAAGAAAAAGAAAGAACTAAATACTAAAAATAAAAATTAAATATAGAAACAAACCAGCACTTCTGAGTGGTCGCGTTGATAATTCTAAAGAAAAAGGCATTTAACGACATTCACCAAAAATACTGCAAAAATTAAAATAAAAAACTATTTATATATAATTAAAAAAAAAAATAGAAGATTAACATACTTTAAAAAATCACAAAAACTAACAAAATACATCAACTTATATTTTTTACATCAATATATAAAATACTAACATAAAAAGTCTTTAATTTTGTAAATTGAAGACTTAAGAAGAAGAAGGACCATTATATACTCCCAGTTAAACAACGAAACCAAAGAAATTTTTTTATAAATTAAAACTTAAACATCAGCCAAATATTAGGAAAAACCTAACGACATCATGATGATGGAAACAATGCCTCCCAGGTATTAACTAAAATAAGTTGTTTATTTTAAGAAAAATCATATTCAATTTTCATTAATCATTCAAGAAAAAAACTTTTATCTTCTTACATGTTCTGGTAAATTTTAATGTTTATAAATATTTATTTTTCATTTAATTCGCTATCGTAAGAACATTTAATCACTTCATTTAAACAGAAATTAACTTTCTTAAATATCACATTGTTTTTTTTTTTACATTAGAAGTTATTTAAAGATTATCTAATAGGGGTATTCACAGTTATTTGTGTTTATGGTAAATATGAAGCATACTTTTAGGAGTAAACATATCTTATCTAAAAAATATATTTGATCTGTGGCAACGCAAATATTTTGGAACGGTTTTTGAATTTTATTACATCCTCCTAAATACCAACCGACATTTGTGAACTGTGATTCGCTTGTTCCTAATAGACTGCAATGGTCGAATGAAATTCTAGGATTTTGTTCACTTCGATAGTTAAAGTAGTTTATATTTAAACTAGAACTTGAGAACAACAATATTTCATTATAAAAAAATGGTTTGCAACATACCAAAATATTTTATTAGTAATGCTGACACAAAAGCATGACACATATAACTTTATTTTGTAATCTAAAGGATGATTTCAATAAAATATTTTTGTTTCAAAAATACCCCTTCGAAAAAACTACTTTCTCCAAAATGGTTTCTAATTTGTTTCGCCTTTGTAAAATACATGCAATTTTCTGTCGTGAAGGTGATATATCATAAGGATATTTTATTCCAAAAAGCAGGTAATCTTTAAAAGGTAGTTTTTTTAAAGGTTCCTTTTTGTAAGGTATTTTCTTAAAAAGTACTTTTTAAAGCTAATTTGTTAAAAGGTACTTTTTAAAGGTAATTTTTAAAGGGTACTCTTTCAAAAGGTACCTTTTAAAAGAGTACTTTTTAAAAGGTCCTTTTTTAAAATTACTTTTTAAAATGTACTTTTGTAAGAGGTATTTTTTTAAAGGTCCACTTTTACAGGTCATTTTTAAGAGGTACTTTTTTAAAATGTACTTTTTTACAAGAATTTTTTCAAAAAATATTTTTTTAGTGTCCTTTTTTAAGAAGTAATTTTTTAAAAGTACTTTTTTAAAAGGTACCTTTTAAAAGAGTACTTTTTAAAGGTACTTTTTTAAAATTACTTTTCAAAAGGTACTTTTGTAAGAGGTACTTTTTTTAAAGGTCCTTTTTTACAGGTACTTTTTAAAAGTACTGTTTTAAAAAAGGTACTTTTTTAAAAGGTACTTTCTTAAGACGTACTTGTTTAAAAGCTGCCTTCTTAATATGTAATTTTTAATAGGTACTTTTTAAAAGATAGTTTTGAAATGATATCTTTTTGAAAAGGTACTTTTCAGCAGATAATTTTTTGGAGGTAGATATTTTAGAAAGTACTTATCTAAAAGGTACTTCCATAAGAAATACTTCTTTTAAAGGTAGTTTTTTTAAATCGCAAAATCCTTAACAGGTATTTTTTAATATGAAGTTTTTTGTCAGGTTTTTTTAAGATTGTCTTAAGGGTGATTTGTGAAGAGGTACTTTTTGAACATTATGTTTTTTTAAGCTACCAATTATAAACCAACTTTCTACTTTCCTAATATATACATTTTTAAATATATTTTCTAAGTACCTTTTTAAAAGTACTTATTCAGAAGATTTTCCTAACACTCTCCCTAATATGATATTTTCTTAAATAGGACATTTCAAAGAATCCTACTCAGTCAAAACCCTTTAAGTATGCTTCAAAAGATGTTAGATTTGAATCTAACTGTTAGTATGTACCATCACAACTTGTTTTTGTTTCATGTAAATAAATTGTAAAAAATGCATAATATGTGTAAATATATTTTTTTATACTCGTATTTTTCTTGAACATCACACAATTTGATTGCAGAAGAAGTTGTATAAAACACATGCCAGATTAATGTAAACAAATGATAATGTTTCCATATGCTTCAAATATTAAATTAACATGGAGTAGAGTGCAACTTCGGATCAATCTTTACTGATAGTAATTTTTTTGTAATTTCACTATTTCATTCACCTCTTTTACACCTTCAAACACTCAAGTATTTCGTTTATTTTTCTTGTTTCTTCTATTCACTGTGAATTTCTTTTTAATAACATTACATTTCTTTCTGTGTAAATTAATCACTTTAAATGTTCGTAACGCAAAAAACAAACAAACACCGTCACGTTTGAATCAACACTTTTCATTCACAAAAACCAACTGACAACTCAATACAACTAAAACTCGAATTAAATCACAAACTAAAAGTGGCGGAATGGTTTTATCGCCGCTCAATAAGTACGTTTTACATCTAATTTTGCTTAATCAATAATTTTTAAGCACAATCTTATTTAATCGCTCATAAATTTAAAACTTTAAACTTTTGTATTTCTGATTGATTTTTCTCAATTATACTCATATATGTAAATGCACTTTTTGATTATTTGATTTTTAAGCCAACTAAACAATTAAATTTTGCTACGAAATTTTCAATTCATAAATCAGGAAAACAGTGATTAATTTCTTTAAATAAAATCTTTACTGGAATTTCATTTTTGATGCCCTTAACAAAATTTTTTTAATTTTTTTAAAACATCGACTTAAAATAGAACGACTTTCTCAATATTCGAAACATTACTTCTTCTAGAGCGTTTTCCCAAGGACTACTTTGAAAAACTTCTTTTTTGTAAAGTATTTTCTTTTTCTTTATTTGAAACGTTAGTCTCTCTAAAGTACTTTTTGAAAATGGTTCTTTTCCTAAAATAATTTTTCGTAAAGGCATCTCATTAAGACAACTTTTTATTTAGACCTTTTTTGAGAATTACCCTTTGGCATATGAAAGCTAAAGCCACAACAAACAATGCATTTTGCAAAAACTCTGATCGTTTTGACAATTAATTGGGGGGAAAATATGCCACAGTAATAAATTTCCATATTAAAAACGGTATTCCCTTTAGCTACTTTTTTGTAAAAGTACTATTTTTAAAAAAGGTAAAGTTTTTGAAACTCTTTTCGAATAGGAACTTTTTGGCACTAAATGTTTTTTTTCCAAATTGATAAACTTCTTTTTTTAAATGTACATTTTATGTAACAAATTTTCGAAAAGGTACTCATTCTGCAGTAATTTTTACAACACGAAGCTTTTACAAAAAAATTTTAGAAATTTTTTTCTAAATTATTTTGCTTTTCAAAGACGTTCTTTTTTACGTACATTTTCTAAACGCTGCATTGCATTAATGACTTGTTCTAAAAGTCTCTTTACATAAAATCCTTTTGCAAATTATATCATTATTTATTGAATTACTTTTTTCCCAGGGTACTGTATATAAATTACTCTTTCCAAAAGGTACTTTATATAAACTATAATTTCTAATAGGTACTTTACAATAGGGTTCTTTTCCAAAAAGGTACAATTTCTAAAAAGTACTTCCCTTAGAGTAGTTTTTTAAAGAACTTATTCTAAATTACTTTAAATATTTTGCCAGTACTTTTTTTCTATTTAATTACTTTGGTTTCCGTAATTTTAAATAGGCACATTTTTAAAGTACAATTTTTCAAAAAGTATTTTTGGAAACAAAAATAATGTCGCTCGAAGTGACTTTTCCAACAGGTAAAATCTCTTTTGATAAAAGCTACATGAGAATTTTTAAGCTACACTTTTTGAATTTAATTAAAAAAAGGTTCGAGGTATCGAACAATATTGCGGATAAAATACTTATTTCAGTAGAATATAATTTCCTTTATTCTATTCGTCATCGTCGATGTCACACGAAATCGTCACCAATATTTAGATAATATTGAAATCGTTTAAAAAAAAAATATATATATTATTGATAGTCTGTTACTATTTCACTCAATGGCAAGTGGCCATTTTTTATATCGATTTGATTTGATGATGACAATTACAATGAGAAGGAAAACAACAGGATCGAATATTATATTATATTTTAGATAATATTTCGGCATAAGACCTTTGATATAAAAACCTTCAATTGAATTCGTTTTGTTAAGATTTATTTTATTTTCAAATTTTATTAATATCTTCATATTTTTATTACAATTTGATTAAAATATTATTCAAACTCGGGGTCTTACTTAGTGGTTAAACAAAAAGCATAATTTTCCTGAAGATAATCCTCAATGAGTATCGAAATATCGAATAATATTTTAATCAAATTTAAAATTTAAGAAATCTTGTCTAATTTTTTTAACTTCACAGTGAAGTTGAAAAGTATTTGGACAGTTTTGTTTTAAGCTTAAAAGAATCTGATTTAACATGATACAGTTGGTTATCATTAAGCGCACCCTACTATAAATCAAATAACCTTTTTTTTTGGAAAACTAGCATGTTAATAGCACGTTATTTATTAAATGCAAAGCAATTATTTAATTATTTACGAGACAAATAAATAAAGTAGAATGGAAATTAACTAAGAAGATTTTCAATTAAATAAGTTTTTATTTAGTTTCTCTTTTTTTATTTGCTTGTTGCAAATTAAATGCTTTTAGCGATAATTGAAGTGAATGGCAGTGAATTAAAAGAACATACAGGCAAACAACAACAACAAAAAATTTAAAATATATACATACAATTAAATATTCAAACCTAATTAATAAAAATGTTAATTAACTTTTTTTGCATTGAACGAAAACTATTTATGCAAAAAAAGAAAGAGCAAAATAAACAAAAGCACCTTGTAATATATTACAAAATAGCAAAATATATTACAAAATTAAATTTATGCCAACAGAAAAATAAAACACATACGCACAGCTGCTGCTCACGCCCCCTCAATGAGCTTGTGTTGCATTTTTAATGTGAATTTTATATTGAATTCCACTGCTATTTTATTGTAATATTATAAATTCTGGATAAACAACATTATATACAAATACATGCATACATACATACATCCACACATACAGAGTGCACATTTACATGTCTACATTTTCAATAAAATTTTGTTCTAAAATATAAAAATCACACACATGATTTCCATGTGCATTATCTTTTTTAATATTCACATTTTCATAATTTAATATTGATTCACAGGCAGCTACATTTGTGTGTGTGTGAATGTATGTGTATAAATCTTTTGAGTATTTGTTATTAAATATTAAATTTAACATATAACATAAGATAATAATGCGTAAACTATTTTAATTAATAGTGAAGGGAAAATCGTGACAAATTAAATTGTAGAAATTATAAAAAAATGTTAAAGATTTTCTTTCATTTTATGTTAATTTCCCAGTGATTTTTGAAAAAGTACATTTAGACTTTCATAATGTGCATCACAGTTAATTTTAAGCTTTTGCGCTTAAAGCACTTCTTATTACTAAAACCAACTCTTCGAAAAAAAAACGCGCTACAAGGTTTCTAAGTCAGCAAAGGATGTAAAGGATGCAAAAATCACTTAAATTTAAACGAATAACGAAACAAACATAAATTATTTCTAAATATTGTTGTATTAGAAAGTTATTTCAATATCATTTCAGCATTAACCATTACGCTGAAATGGATTTTATTTGCAAAAAGTAAAAATAACAAACTTTAATGACACTTTTGCATGCATTCGTAGTCTATAGTGATTTCACTTTTGAAGTTCGAAATTCCATATAAAAATTAACTTGACTTCATTGAAAATATGTCATACATTCGTTATCCGTAATGATTTTGCAAGTGGAATTCTAAAATTAAAATCGACTTTTGCGGAAACTCGAAAATTCACAATAAAAAGAACTTCCATAGAAACCAACTGTAGTGGATCTACTACTTGTGATGTTGGAAGTAGTGAAAATTAGGACGTTTTCCCATGAAGCTTGCCATTATAATATTTTATCTTTTTTGGATCCTGGTCTGTGGATCTAGTCATGCTCAGGATGTCATGAAAAAACCATTTCTTCAAATTCTTATTATCCCAAAGTCTTGTTGATATGATTAATTTTTTTATCAATAGTTTTGTCGACGGGATTGTTCCAGCACAATGCAAACTCATCAGCATGGTACAGTGTGCTGAAAGGTTTCGCTAATAGACAAGATAGCTTCGAAGACCACTTCTTGACGACCATACAGGCCGGGAAACATATTAATGCTACATTCAGGTTAAACCCTTTTGACTGAACGCGCATACTTACATGCACTCTTTTAAGCTCAGGCAGTGGTTGACTGCTTTCCGGTAGTGTGAATTACGTGAGGAAAATTCAACCAGTAGTTTAACTTTATCAACCGGGTTAGTGAATACTTAGTGATAGAGAACTATAATATAATAACTAGCATTATCCTTTATTCTTAGCTCTCCTGCATTGAAACTTGCCAAGAGAGCTTCGCTATCTTCGACAACTTTTATAAAACCTTAAAAAAAGAGTTTAAGTGAATTTCACACATCTTCACAAATACGCAACAAATCAAATCCATTTTATTACATTTTCCATTATATGTACATATATGTTTTCAAAATTTCCAACAAAAATATTCCAAAATTATATTTAAAAACGAAATTAAAAAATCTATTTGTAACGAAAACTAATTGGTATTTAATGGCCCTTCACCAAAATACATTGCAACAGAGAATATTTTCTTTAACAAAATATCAAATAAACAACAAAATAACAATTTCATTCATTAAAACTGGCTACAACAACAACTGAAAACATTAACAACTTATCAAATTCAATTATCAATTTATTTTTATTTATTTAACAACAATTATTATTATTACTTTTCCTCTCTTCATTTATTTGTTTTATTAACATAAAAAATTCATACGACATACAATAGTTTATTTACCTGCGAACATATTATTCGTACCACACGTGCCACATTGTACTCGTATTGTTAAATAATATTCCATTTTCCATGAAAAACAACAATTCTCAGTTTTAATTTATTTGTTTATTCATCTGGTTCATACATTTCCAACAGATTATTTTAATAATTGGTTTTCGTTCTCATTCAAAAATAAATAAATGTAAAAAAAGAAACATTCGTAAAAATCATTTATTTACTTTAACAATTGAATTAATTAATACTTAATCAAATTACATATATCAAATTAAATTGATATTTTTTTTCTCTCAAAAATCATATATTTATCATTGCCAAATAAATTTGTTTGCTTTTAATTTGTTCAACAATAAAAATGTAGACATTTTATTCAAATAAAAAACAAATAGATTTTTAAAGTACATGTTTTGCTTTATTTGGTGAATGTCCTAAATGCCAATTGGTACGTTATAAAAGTGTTTTTGCCACCCAAAAAAAAAAATGGAATATTTCTTTTAACAACCGCGACTTTTTGAATAAAAAATAATTTTATTTTTCACCATCGTCTGATTTGAGGTTTGTACACTTTGTCCAATTTTCATTTCTCCAATTTTTTGTCTATTAAAAAAAATTGATTTGTCGAGGTCATCAAAATAACAATTTGTTTTTGAGATGATTTCGTCGTTAAAATCATATCTCTTTCCACCGAGCTATTTTTCCAGGTTTGGAAACCGGAAATAGTAATTTGGTGCTAAATCTAGTAAATGAGGTGGATGAAGGAGTAATTTGTAGCCTAATTTATAGAATTTCGCCATGGAAACTGCACGTATATATGCCTCTGCATTATCCTGGAGGATAAAAACTCTTTTCTTAGCCAAATACATTAGTTTTTTTAAATCCTTATTCAAAGAACTCAATAAGTTGGCTTAATATTCGCCATCGGTGGTTTTACCCTTTCAAGTGTAATCAACGTAAATTATTCTACATGTATCCCAAAAAAAATATCGCCAAAACTTTATTGGCCGACAAACTCAACTTCGCTTCCTTTGGCACCGATTTAACCCGATAAACCCGCCGTTTTAACTGCTTTTTAGTCTCTTATATGTTGTCGTGGACATATGTCTCTTATACAATTATAAAACGGTGCAAAAAATTTTCAAAAATGTTGCGGATGGCAAACACTCTTCCGAATTTGTCACACGATTACGTTTTGTGATTTGCGATTGTGAGCAAATTCGGCACCCATCTTGCGCAACGCATTCTCATACCCAAGTAATCACTTAAAATTAAAACCACTAAGCCATGTGGTATGCCACAGTTTCAATCCCCGATCGGCCAATACCATGTCATTTACTCTTTCAATTGTTTCAGCTGAAGAGACCTTAACTGGACGTCCAGAATGTTCGTCATCTTCCGTGCTTGTACGGCCACAACGAAATTCAGTAAATAACTTTTTTGCCATTGAAATTGATGGTGCAGAGTTCCCGTAGCATTTATCAAGCTTAACCTTGGCTTAAGTGATGTATTTTTGTCCGCAAAAAATTATCCTTAATGAGCACAAGAAATTCACATTTTTTCATTTTCTCTGAGGCATCTTGTTAAAATTTTGACAGGAGTCAACTGATATATGCTCTTGCAGTTGAGGGGTGGAATATACAAAAACTTCTGACTGGTTCACCTGCCCTCATATTTCATAGAAATAATTTTGCTTATAAAGAACTTCGGTTATAACAAATATCCGCTTATAATGAATTCCTTTTCAAAAGTACACAATAAAAAACTCTTGTTAATTTTTACACTTACAGAGAATAGAGCAAAATGCCTAATTTTTCCGCAAATTTTTTAAGCTGTTAAATTAATTATTTAACAAAACGATCAAAAATAATAGAAAACAAGTGAAATTTTGTATAAAAAATTTGATAATTGTTTTATGAACATGTCAAAAACTAAGTAAAACTGATTGCTTTTACTTAATGGAAGAAAAAAATATCTGTTCTGGTTATAAAGAAATTTTTCTGTAACGATCTAAATTTTCCGGTCACAGAGAGTGCGTTATAACCAAACTCTACTGTTCAAATATTAATCGAAACCAATTTACATTAATAAAGTAAAATGGTTTTCTGTTTTAAAGGTGACATTCAAGCAGAAAATAAAAATTTAAATTCTTGATATTTATCAGAAAATAATGTGCAAAAATTTAGGATATTAAAACTTCTTAAACAAGAACGTTAAACTGTTTTTTTTTTGGCTATGGAAAATAAAAATATTACGCATTTTCACAAAAGAAATCGGTCTATATTAATTTGTTTCACCCAAAATATAACAGAAAGTAATTAACTCTCGTATTCTTTTTTCCATTACTGTTCGAATGAAGAAAAAATATCAGCCAGTACATAAGTACCCAAAAGTGACTAAAAGAAAAAGCCGTGATCAGGGTTTTATTGCTTGTAGGACCCATTATTGTATGCTAACGCATAAACATATATATGATCGGGTATGCTGGTCCATCTATAATCATGGGTGATATAGATATTGATGTTATTGGGTTTATCCCAATACAATATTGGTTGGACTGAGCACATCTTGGATGTCGCCAAAGATGTATTCAAGTGCTTCAAACTATGTAGGAGACCCTTCATTTTTTCTGATTCCCTTGCCTATATCCGCCCGCAAATGGAATACAACTATCCTGTACGGAGAAGGCGAATAAGGTCATCGGTAAGAGTAGTGTAGGCCACTTTATTGACTCTCTTGGAGCATTGATGAAGTCTCGTTGTTATATACAAGATAATATGTTTTAATAGCATAAGAGAACTTGTTACGAAAACCCCACATTTTACAAACAACTCCAATTGCAGTTGATGTGCCCACAATTTATTTTGTTATTTCTAGTACAATTCATTGCATGATTAAGGGTCATACCTTGAGTGACAGATGATATATATATTCCCACAGCTGGTCTTATTTGTCTATTCTTGTCTGCTTTATTAACACACAGTTTTATGTTCTAATTCAAGCTCAGCCCATTGCAGACTCTCGTTTCATTTTTCTTATAAACTCAGTCAGTTAAATCGGGACACACCTTAAAAATTTACGTACGTACGAATCTAGAACATACGTACATATCTTTACCACACAAAAAGAAAATCGATGGAAAGTCTAATCGCATACATAAGAAATATTTATTTTCTGCCTCATATTTGCATTTTGTCGACTGAAGGGACAAAAATCTTTGTCAACAATTTTCATTGTATCTGCTAAGAATCTAATATTAAATCGTTTTAATATCCACAAGCTGAATGCCACTTTTAAATGATTGAAGATTTTACGTGTAGTCATCATTATAATAAATTAAAAGAGTTTCCAGCACATACACACACGCACTCACAAAAGCAAACACGCCGACAAAGTTTAGGAAAGTGCCACAACAACATGTTCTTAGATATAGATAATGTCATAATGTAAAAGCATGCATGATATGTGTGTATGTGTATGTATACACTTTTACTCATTTCACCTTGGGACATGGTATAATCCTTTGTTTAAATTGTTATAACAACATATTCTTAAGCCCTCAACATAAAATATGTTGCAATTGTTTCATTGCTTTTGTCACTGAAAGCCTTTCAAAATGCAAAACTTTCAATATTTTATCAAATAACAATAATGATAAGAACATATTAACAAGAAATCATGCAACATGATTTGTTTGAGCAGCAAAAACAAAGAATAATTAATATAAATTTTGTAGTTTTTCATCACAGGCATTTATTTGATATCCTCTACACATTATTTACACACATGCAGCATCCTTCGATTTTGTTTTTAACAAGGGACTTACAATTAGTTTAACCCCTTAAAAGTCGAATTTGTGTAAATCAAACTAATTTAATATAAAGGGGCTATAGAATGTTTTATTAAGGTTAAGTTAGATTTAACAGGCAGCTTTCGCTCACTTTGATTACACGGTTTTAGCAAAAGATTAAAGGAGGAAAATAAAAATTAATGACAGTCCTGTTCCTTTAGGTCCTTGTCTGTAACCAACCTCTGCCTTTGATTAAGAAGCTAAGTCTCTTCAGATTAACCGTCGCCATCTCAGTCAGACTGACATATAATCCATGATCCAAGTGAATCTATCGCCACATCTCTATCATTCAAATACATTCTAAAGAAGTCGTGAGAAAGGGGCCGAATCTGTGTTGACCTATGATGGTTACAATTATGTGCTTCCAATGCTCCTTCTGAAAGCGTAAAAGGTTTCTACTGCAGTTAGCGTACATTGCGTATTACAGAGACAATTTATTTCATTTAGTCAAACCGCTCTTATGTTAGTCTCTCCTGTTAGCTCAACCAATAACCTATTTTCCTAGAAACAGCACAATGCATTGCATGAGTAGGAGCCATCCCCTGATTACTGATCTTATTGAAGACTAAGCCAATTGATTTCTGCCAGCAATTATGAAAATTAATTAATAAAAATTAAAAAAATATGAATTAATCAGCTTATAAGGGTTCTAGAGTGAAACTGAAATAACTTTGCGAAGTAATTTAAAAAATTTATTTGTTGAGAGCTTAGCAGTCCATCTGTCTGACATTTCGTTTATGTCAATCAAGTAATCATTAGACTACAACCAAATATTTGAAGAGCATTCAACCCCGAAGCAACTAATCATAATATTTATGTTTTAAAGGATATTTATATTAAAATAAATTTTCCCATTATTCTCTAAATCTTACAAAAAAACTTATTAATTTTCAAAATAATTTTATCTCCTACAACTTGTCTGTCAGGGGTTAAATGAAATCCAATGACCTATAAAACATTTATTTACACTCAACTACACTTGACTTTATCAATATCCGTAATGAAGTTTTCTCTCTGCCGAAGCAGTTGTTGCTTTTGTATTGTTTTCATAATTGTTGTCACATTTGTTTGTTAATATTCTTATATACAATACAAAATTTATTTGTTCATACGTACACCAATACAACCATCTAAACGTGTTCAATGGGTGGTGTATACTGACAGGACCATTTTTGCAGAACTTAATTTTCATAAGGACCATAAAAAGTGAGGAATCAACGTGCCTGCACTTGTTTTAGAAATTTCGCAAAGAAAAAAGTGCAACGAAAATGCCATATTATTTTTGAACATGACATTTCTGGAGCCAAATTGCGCCATTCGATATCGATCGAAATTTTCACACATTTCAATAGAATTTAAATAGAAATTTCTATTGTTATTGGGAGCAGTATTTTACCTTCTAGTGTTGATGATACCATAATAACTGATGACAATTGGGCTTTCCATTATAAAAGCGAAATCAAATGCAAACCAATGGATTTTACACGTTTTCTTTTTGCCATATTAAACTAATCAAAACTAAACTTTACACGAAGTAGTTGGTGACCACTGTATTTTCTCACGATGTGCATGGAATTGTCTAATTAATATTATTAATTATTGTTGAGCATTTATACAAAAGAATCTCTCATGCTAAATAAAGGACAAAAGCCCCATTTAGTTAAACCTTACCTACCGCCTTGCGCCAGTCTCATGACGTTTTCCGTTGTAAAAAAAGTGTAACGATAAAAAAAGCAATTGAATATTTTCAATCATATAATAACGCACAGAGATTGGATATTCATTCAACTAAAAAACAAACGCTTAAAAATGTACCTAAACAATTAAAAAATATGCACTTATAGATAAAATATGCACCGAAAAGAATATATCGTAAGGTGCAATTGGTTTTTATTTTACAAAAATTTCTGATTTAAAACAAAAACTAAATATAATTTTAATAATAAAATAAAAAAGCAAAAAAAAAAAATAGAACAATTTTTTTCAAAGGAAATAAAGATCCTTATAGTAGTATCTTTTTTCAATTCTCAAAACTAAAACTAACTCTTTTAATTCGTAGGGGACCATTACATTTCAAAAAAGCGCCTCCTCCTATCGCAGAAATATATTTTCTCATTTATTTGAACTCGATTCAAGTGTCTCATAAATTGTTTCAAAGTATAGTAGCCGCTGTTAATCTATCAAAGGATAAAATATGTGTTGCTTCCTTTTATATAGAACATCCCAAGCAACACTTTTTGGAATATTTTAAATGAGGAAATTACGTGATAATCAATATTTCGGTCAAGCGAAATGCCCGTTCGCTATAAGAAAAATATTGTGGGACCAACGTGAAGGCAAAAAAACTATTCGAACATAAAATTTGAAAATCGGTTTTCAAATAATAAAGTTATGCGCGTACAAATATTAAAGAAAAAGTTTCAAAAATAAACACGAATTGATAATCTTCTCCTTTTTTTGAAATCGGTTAGAAAGAAATACCGATGAATCGTCCTTTTTTGAATACTCTCACTATTATAGTCAGAGATATAAATGGCAACTATTTTTCTTTGTAAATAAGCTATAGCTTCCTCAGTTTTTCTTAATACTACGTACATTGGATACAATCAATCAATTTCGAAAACTCTAAAGAACACTGAATCCTCTATTTTGTATTCGAAAAGGTAAAAAATATTACAATTTTTTTTTAAAGAAAACGCTATTATTTGATGCATTATAACGAATTGGTAGTGCCGTGTGAAACTTGTTCTTCGTTCCAACTTTTAATAAAAATCAGTATTGTACACTCCAATTAAGTTCTTTCAGAAATTTTCTCTTTTAAGAAAAAAAAAATTGCTTAGATTCCATAGCTTATCCCTAATAATTACCATGAATTTTCATTGCAATTTAAATAACTCTTCAAACCCTCCGCGTACATACAGGTGTGAATCAATATTTCTTCTTGAACGTATTCAAGTGCATGTGGGTGTCATAGAACATTGTAATGCCATTATCGCTTTTTTAATTCAACTAGATGTGTTGCAAAATAAATAAAAAAAATAAAATAAAAAATTTATGTATAGTATGTACGAATGTATGTATGTTTTTCCCCAACAATTACATTATTTCCTTCCTTTTGTTTTTGCTTACTGAAGAACTTTTGTTTACTCATTCTGTCTCTCCCTTTCTCTCACTCTTTGGGGTTAGTAAGAGCAATTGAATTTGCTAAAGGTGTTTATAAAGCGAAAGGTGTGTTTGTGCTTGTGTGTGTGTGAATAAAACAGAATTTTTGGCTTGATTATCGCAGATTAACATTAAATTGAAAACCATTGTATCCAATTATAAATGAGAAAGGATTGTGCAAGTACTATTCGTTTATATTCCATTCTTTTAATATTCACACACCATCCACATGTACTTTTTTTAAATAGATTACAAGGATTAATGTCCTTGATGCAAAACACAGGTTGACTTAAAGCAATTCGTTGTGAAAGAAAATGAAACTCTAGCAAAATGTTGTGTGTTTTTTATTTGTTTTCTTTTTTAACAAATGTTACTTAAACTATTTAAGAGTGTCTCTGTAATCAGGAAATGACAATAAGGATTTTTTTTTGGCGATGGCTTTGAGTGTTGAAGTTTAGCCAGGATAATAAGTATTGCAGAGAAATAAGTTTTCTACTTTATTATGAAAACGTGGTACTAAAATTAAGAAGCAGTAGTTATATTTTACTTTGAGGCATCTTCTGTAACGATTAGTAGATAATGATTAATTTTCTGAATTACTCTGTTGAAACTAAGAACATTTTTACTCGTATGGAAAATTTTATGGGATGCTACATGCATTTTATGATGCTGGCAGAACCAATGTGAAAATTTACCGATTTCATCATATACGTACCATCCTCGAATGCTTTTTACCAGAATCATATTCAGATCCAGGAAAAAAACATTTATTATTTACAACAAAAAAAAACGCCGAATGTGGCTCGTCACATAATATGTCGAGATTTTTGATTGGCCAAGTTCTTAGACGTGAAAAACTTTCAAGCTCAACTCTTGCTAGAAGATCTAATGATTTGTTAAAAGGAGAGATTGCAGTGATGACTCTCTGAAACTGTAATCAATTATTCACTCGAACAGGTCGATTAAACTAGACTTTTGACTGAATTACTTGCAATTGTTTACAATTGTTCTCAATTTACTCAAATCATGACGAGCCAAATTCAAAGTGATATGTTAAGTTCAAATCGGATCTAAAAAAGCTCATCAAGGTTAGATTTGGGACCTATCAAAAAGTATCTAAATAAAGCCATTAGATGTTCACCGTTTTAAAGCGCTAATCTTTCTTTATTCCTTCGGACTGCGTCCCACAATTTTAGAACCTTTAAACTGCTCTTAAACAGTAACATGTTAATTAGACAATCTTTTCCAGATTTCCGTAAAAAGAACAGCGTCGAAATATATCGAATTTAGAGCTCTAGGAGTATTGCAAATTCGAATAATTTTTTTAATAATTATTGTAATAATTTTTTCAAAATCCTTTTCCCTGCACTTAAATTCATGTGCAAGATATGAAGAAAAATATTATGGAAGTACTTCCAGTGTTATTCGTTCTACCGTATATTATACATTATAATACATATAAGATGCATCCTCCATATATGTATATAATTGTTTTCCAAATAATTAAATTTTTTTATGATATTTTTGTCGACTGGACTCGAAGTCAAAATGGTGAATATTATTTCAGTACGACATGTTTAACAGTCACCGCAATTATCACCTCTGCCAGATCGGCATATAAAATAGTAGCGGCACCGGGTTAATATACGCATAAAATAACTACAAGAGTTCCTGTAAGAATAAATGCTTTTGGGAAAGGCTCAGTAAAAGAGACCTTCCAAAGAAGTCATGAAAATGCAGAGGTTTTTATGCAGAAAAAAACAAATTCACGTTCATTTTGAAAAAATTAAACAGAAGATTTTTCATTATTGTACTGAATTGTAAGCCAAATATTTTTTCTTAGAAATATTATAATTTAATATTAAATTATAATGAGTTACTGAGTATTAAAAGTCAAAGTCTAGAAACAGAACGAAACTTACATATAGTTGTAATTATTGTTATCCTACTGAGAAATTCATCTATTTAGTTAAAAAATATAAAGATTGTTTTCGTATGAATTTAAAGAATAAAATATTATTGGTTTTATCCAGTTTAATCCAGATTTTTTTCAATTTAACTTCCTAAGAAATCGAAAAAATGCTGCGATGAATGAGAATATTGTTATTAAAAAGGGGTTGGTACTATTGTTGTGGAGAAAAATTTAAAATTAAATAACCAACAACAAAATGGGAAATTATCCGCCAATTGCAATATGCGATGCAAATTTCAAAGTAAGGGCAAGTACTATGAAATTAAAATTTATTACGGCCCTGGATATTGTAGTGAATGTTTCTAAAAACTGCAAGATGGCTGAATGAAATAACTTTTAATCAAATAGGACCTAAAAAGTTACTTTTCTCCCAGGAGGGAGAAAGTCCTTACGTATGGCCAGAGGACGGTAATGTAAAAATCCTTTAGAAAGCGAAGCCGTATTAGGTCATACATATTTTTTCTTTAAGTAAGATTAACAAACTGACGATATTTTATTTTACAAAATGTATTGCTGTTGTGGCTTTAGCTGTTCATATGCCGACATTTTATTGTTTTTCAGCAGCTAAAGCCACAACAAACTATACATTTTGCAAAACTCTAATTGTTTTTAATAATGAGTTGTGAAGAACATCCCAAAATAATATTAAGTATATTTCATTTTAATACTTAATATGTATTGAAATTTATGGAATTTTTTCGAACAGCTTAATGTTCACTATTGAATTGCCTGAGCGACCAATATAATGTCGCCATATGAGCAGCTAAAATCATAAGAAAGATATTAAAAAAAATTATTCGATTATTTCATTTTAAGTAATTTTATAAAATGAAAAAAATAATATGAAATCATTCGCATAAAAATTAAATAAATCCCAAGAATATGGAAGTTGTTACAAAATATGAAGCCTTTTGGGAATTATTTCATTTTCATTTATGGGCGATTTTGTTTTGGATATTATTTCATTATATACAAAGATATTTCGAAGACATTTTTTAGATGGTGACAGATTTTGCTCCAACGATTTCAAGGCCAAGGGGCTGTAATTATTACAAAAGTTATGTACAAAGAAAAAATTATCGCTGTAGGCCAAGGATTTTATTTAGTGATCAAATTTTAATATGAAACAATTTTTTGTGATGAAGTCTAGGTCCAGGATATTTGAAACAAAACTTGACTTGCTTACCACCACAGTGTTTTATTACAGAGATCATTATATAGTTGTTGCAATTCTTATTGTGATATGTTGTTTCTCTGTCTAAGTGGCATTTTATTTTATGTAGGTTTATATATATTATGTTTTCCATTTCCATCTGGTAAGGAATTTTTCATTAAATATTCACTCCACCTAATCTCATCTTTGTATACAAAATAAATTTTAGGGCTA
This sequence comes from Germaria angustata, assembly GCA_963681545.1. NCBI lineage: Eukaryota > Metazoa > Arthropoda > Insecta > Diptera > Tachinidae > Germaria > Germaria angustata. The sequence continues at coordinate 25,066,912 of OY813000.1, forward strand.
AATTCTTAAATAAAATGCTATATTGATGATAAGAAAATCGATCATAGAATGATTTTTTTGTTGAAAAAAAGTCATAATTTTTCAATATAATTAAAATATAGTTCTTTGCAGGGCAAGAATGTGTCTGTAGGTTAAAAAAAGGTTTATGTCTATTAAATGATTTATTTATATTAATAAATTTAATAAAATATTTATTTTAAGCACCATATTATAACATACATATGCTACAATCCGTAACATAAATTATAATATTTTTATTTATAAAATTTTTGCACACACACCAGCATACATAAATATCTTAAAAATTAATTGCATTTTCTACTAACCTTAGTCTTTTATAATAAATGTTTAATGAAACTTATTTTATTTTTTTTACAAGTTGGAATTTTTCAATCAATATTTGTCATGTTTCCATGCATAATTCATCTAATTTCCTTTAATTAAAAATTATAAATCTTTTCACTGTCATAACAAAACTATTAATATTTATATTTTAGTGTTTATTAAATAAACTTATATAGCAAAATTTAATTAAAAAACAAAACATTTTTATTTATAAAAAAATAAACTATGCTGCTCTTTAACAAACAAACAAAATATTTGAATAGTTTGCAAAAGCAAGTCAGCGTGATGAGTATGAATTTATCAGCAAAATTGGATGAGCTTCAAAGAGGCGACAGACACATGGAGACTACAGTGGCCTTGTGTGAGATAAGAACGCAATTGCAGGAACTCACAAAGTCAGTAGAAAGTTGTCAAAGTGAGGTGTCAGAAGTAAGTAAAACCATATTGTGATGTAAAAGATTTACTGAAAATTTCTCATTTTGCTTTTATTTGTTAAGGTAAAGCGCGACATGGTAGCCATAAAACATGAATTGGACACGGTGCAACAAGTTAAAGAAGAAATTGAAGAGCTACGCGAATACGTCGACAGACTGGAAGAGCACACGCACAGAAGGAAGCTAAGACTTTTAGAACAAGTTTGTAGCTTAAATTATTTGCCATGTTGTGTAATTAAAATATTAACAAAAAAACAAACGACTTCAAATTTCATTTAAATTAAAAGAAATTAATTTATATATGATTCAAAACCCAAACGCATCCTACAACAAAACACTATCCTACAAAATTCCCAACACACGGCAACAGCAACACAAACAACCAACAAAGCAAATTCTTCAAATATTTCCCGTCAGCCATTTAACCTCTCTAAAGAAACAATCAAATGAAACACGAATGAAACATAAATTAAATGAAATTATGCCAGTCAAATGTTATCATTTTTATCAATAACTAAACCCCTGTTTTGCCCACTGTTTATAAAGAAACTATTTAACAATTTAATTCAGCATTTCCACGCACAAATCAAACTCAAAAGCACTTGTTATGGATTCCATATAAATTTTGTTTATAAATTAAATATTTTTTTTTTTAATTTTTCCTACACTTTAAAAGGACTGACTAACAAAGTGGCAGGCAGCCAAGACGAATTGAAAACTAGATGGCTTCATCAGCTGACTATTAATATATACTCGTATATAATAGAATAATAAAAATTGTGTGCCTCAAAGCGAATTCGCTTTACTGACATATTTTTGCATCTGAATTTTTTTTAAGTAATGCAATCACAGTGGGTCGTTCCCATTTGTAATATGTCGGGCTCACCTTATAGGTATACCGACCAAAAACACTTCTTACTCCGGAAAATAATCTCCACCCCGGGACCGCATTAGCATTACTTCGGAATGATTAGCACCTGGAATGAGGGATTCTATTCGCCTTGTTTGGTTCACAATAATACCATTATCTTATCCAAGGTGATGTATCAGAATTCGAATTTATTCAAATTCGTCAAATTCATATTTGAATTGGTGTGGTATTAGAAGCTAGACCTGATCGCAGCGAATAATTGTACTGGAACAGTGTTGCCGCGAGCAAAAAATTTTATTTAAAAAATTGTTGAATAATTAAATTTTTTGAAATGTTGCTGACTTTTTTCTGTTGATCGAACGACTCTTTTTTCGTGTTGTAGTGGTTAAAGTGTTGTAGTGGTTAAAGTGCTTGCCTACAAAACCGAGTACCCCAGCTTCACTCCCTGGCAGTGTACTGATCTGTTGGAAACTACTGATCAATGAAATGTTAGACAGATGATAGACAGGGAAGCCAATGACAAATAACAATTATTATTTTATTAAATTTTTCCATTACATCAATTATTTCTTTACATAGAATTTATAAGAGTTTAGCCCAAGAACAAACGATAACGTAGACTTTATAGTGAGTTTTTCTGGTGCTTATGACAGATCATCAGCAGATACGTCTATAGCGAAACTTCAAAAAATTTTATTCAATTAAAAATTAATGTTTTATTAAATGTTTATAACGTTAAGAACAGTTTTAAGGCCTGCGAAAGAAGTGCCATCTTATTGCAAAAGCACGTACTTTAAATTTTATTAAAAATTTGTTCGTCGCTTGTCACCACCTTTTTCCGTTTTTCTGGCAGCTTATGGAGATTCCCTATCAGGAATTCACGTAGTTTTCAGCATCATTATATAACCATAGCTAAAAATGGTCTTTGGTTTACCATTTGAACACAATTAGTCCCTTAACGTAAATTTTTTCCGATGTCGCAACCGTAAATTGGCAAACAGTTCTCATTAAAAAGAATCTTCAAAAGCATTTCATAAAAGAGTTTTTCAACAGGAACGTTTTCAAAATTACCTTTTAAAAAGGTACTTCTTAGAAAAACATTCTTTACAAAGCTGAAATTATTAATTTGAATACTTTTCAAATATGATTCGGCTTAAGAGTTCTTAAATGTGCTGTGCTAAGCCAACATCAAATAATAAATTTTTTAATTATATAAGTACCTTAAAAAATTTTAAAAAGTACCTTTTAAAAAATACCTTTTGAATAACTATCTTTAAAAAATATTTCTAAAATTTAATAAAGTACCAATTAAAAATGTACCTGTTACCAAAGTACCTTTCAAATAAACACATTCCAAAAAGGTGTCTTTTAAAACAGTACCTTTTAAAAAAGTTCCTATAAAGAAGTGCCTTTTTAAAAAGTAATTTTTGAAAACAGTTTATTTTTAAACAATAGCTTTTGAAAAAGTACATTTTAGAAAATTACTGGCAATTTAAGAGCAACAAAATATTAAAAGCATTGGAGTCTGCTTAATAATTTCTTGGTTTAAATTTTCTTTTTTCAAGTGGCACAATTTCAATTAATGGAACACAAACATTTTACACATCCATTTTTGTACATCATCTACGAATAATTTGCTTATGTTTACTTTTATTTTGTTATAATTTAAAATTTTATTTATATTAATTTATTTAATAAATTTCATTATATTAAAATAAAAAAATTTTTGTTTTAATTTAATTTTAATTTATAAAAAAATAATAAAAAATTTTGCAATGTTTTTTTTAATAAATAAGTATTTTTTAGAAATTCATTCCTCGGCGTAATTAAAATAAGCTTTTCTTATATCGCACACTTTGGCTTTGAGCTGGATATATATTCAATGCGAAAGCCTTTATAGATTTCATTGCATTGTGACAAATGTGTTTTCAATATGGTGGTCTTACAAGTAGTTAAATTTAGATTAAGAAGAATTTTTTTTTAAGTTTTCTAAGAAACTAGTACGTAGTTTTTCTTATTTATTAAAAACATTTTGGCGGGCTTTTATTTTGCATTAGGATCAGCTCCTTCAATGGGAGCATTAGCAGATCCTCTTCACTCAGCGTATATGCATGTAGAGTCCTGTGTCTTCTGTGGCACAATGCCCCAAAATTTGCTATCAAGTGTTCCATTGACTCCTCATCTTCACCGCAAAATCTGCAGATGTCCGTGTCAGATAAGCCCATTCTGTATAGGTGGGCTTTGCAGGTGTAGTGGCCTGTGAGCGCCCCTACCAGCGTCCGTAGGCTTTTCCTATCCAGTCTTAGAGCCAGATCCGCCCTCCCAGCGTCAAAGCGTAGGAATTTCTTGGAGTGACATAATGCATTAATGTCATTCCAATATTGTGCAATCCTGGACGATGTCCATTTCGAAATCTCCCCCTTAAGGAGACTTTTGTTGAACCCAGAAGAGGGGGTGGGTCCAATGAAAAAAAAGATCACTAACTCACCAAAGAGATCACTCACCAAGAACTGTCGAAGCAAGATGGCAATAAACAAGTATGGAAGAGGATCTGTGGGAAAAGTCCAGAAAAATTTTCATCATATGCACAAAAAAAGCGCTTGCAAAGTATTGAGCTCGAAGTACCCAATATTTACTATTTTATCTGGAAATTAATTAGTAACCAAACTAATATTCTGTTTAAGGAAAAAACTACTAAAAAAAACCTTCGTTTAATTCAAGTTAATTTGGCCAACATATCCAAGAGCTGAGGATACAAAGTATTAGTATCAAAGCCGAAGCAATTTCTTACCCTATTAAATTATAGAATAGCCGGAAATATTCTTTATTAGATTATTATATTAGAAAAATTCTTTATTAGGAGCTGATAAACAGTGTTCAGGTTACTCTGTTCTAATTCTTAATCCGTTCGTGATATGTAAAAAGATAGAGAATAGAGATTGATAAAGTATTAAAGATAATCGTGGGAGGGCACCAAAGCGAAAACCACGCATCGCTTCTAATGAGAGAAATTAACTGACATAGTTTTTTATTAGAGGGCTCAAAGAAGCTTCTGAAGCAACTTTTACAGGGCTAGTCATTGTCTCCTCTTTTGATTGTTATTATTTATTATTATTATTATTTTTTTAGAAGTAACACTAAGGAAAAGGGATAGTATATAGTGGACAGGTGGTTAAATGAGAAGGACAGGTAAATTCTTAATTCTACTTTTGCGCGTTTTATAAATTTCTTCATAGCAATTTCGCAGCGCCTCCAGTGTTAAGTAGGCGCATTAACATTTACATTTGATTAATTTTTTAACTTCGCCGGCGATTCTGCAAACATTATCGACCAAAGAGGGCACTGTGATGTATATTCCCATAGAAGAGCATCAATCGTTGCCGGTACTATTCAGTGACCAGTTCTATGCCTTCATCACTTAAATAGTACAATAACAACAATAAACACAGTGCCGCACTAATGTACATCAAAAATATTTATGATGTTATTGACTTGTCCTAAACAGAGATCAAAATCATGTACTTAGTCATAAATTGCTTTGTAATCCATGCGCTAACTACTTCAGCCAACCGCACAGGTTAAATGCCCCTTCCTCTTCATCAGCTAAAACAATAGTTATTCAATGACAGCGGCAGACTTTTGAGATCGATGCTCATGTTGTCCATGTCATCCATTATTTGCAGACTTAAAAAATCATAAATTACATAGTTTTATATTTGTTGAAGAGCGGCCAAAGTACTCTTGCCATTACATCCCTTTGCTACGTAGTGTTGGCGGAAGCAATCCTTGCTGGAACTACAAAAAAAGATTTCAAAGTATCCACCAACCAAATAAAAAGTTTGTGGTAGTTAAAAATTATTGCCAGCTCTATACCAAATTACTTAAGTGGCTGAGTGAAACATAAAACTGCTATTTAAGAGGCACAGCGATCCTTGTATAATATTTACTTCTATCAATACAAATTGAATTTGGATGTTTGAAGTTTTATAAGTTTTTTTGTTAAATATTTGAAAATATTTATTTTCAGTTCGTTAATTTAGACTTTTATTTCGTTACTTAAGTTTTGGTGTATTTTATGATTTCCTTTACATATTTTAACTCCCCTTTACATAATCGGCATTATTTTTGCAACACTTATTATTAGAGAAATTCAAAAAAAAACTTCAAAAAAAAACTTAAAACCAAATTTTTGTTTTTCTATTTCGTACAATTGTGAAAATTTAGATGACAAAATTTTACCATTTTGTTAATTTTCTAAATTATTTCCTTTCTTCATTCCAGCACTCTAAGAATATTCATTAGTTTTGTTAATAGAAATATTTTCCATTTTTCTTTTTACAGGGTCTCACCTTCTTTCTCACATACTCAATATTTTCGGCGGTACTGGGTATGCTGCAGTTCGGTTACAATACCGGTGTGATAAATGCGCCCGAAAAGAATATTGAAAATTTCATGAAGGATGTCTGCAAGGATCGCTATGGCGAAGATGTAAGGGAAGAATTTATACAGCAACTGTATTCAGTAGCGGTTTCAATATTTGCCATTGGCGGCATGTTGGGTGGCTTCAGCGGTGGCTGGATGGCAAATCGATTTGGCAGGTTGGTACATAGTGATGAATATTAGAGAACGTGTTTATTTATTTATTTTTTATTTTTATTAACAGAAAAGGCGGATTATTGTTAAATAATGTTTTGGGTATAGCTGGTGCGTGTTTAATGGGTTTTACTAAAGTGAGTCATTCCTATGAAATGTTATTCCTTGGCCGTTTTATAATTGGTGTTAATTGCGGTAAGTAAAAATTATATATAAAATTTATGCAAGTTTTTATTAAGTTTCATATATGTCTATTTAATATTGAAATTTATTATTCGGGATATTCTCCCCAACTAATCGTTAAAATAATTAGAGCTTTTGCAAAATGAAAAATAAAATAGACTCACGTTGAGTATAATTGTTTGTTGTGTTGTTTGTATAAAAGCGTTCTAAGCCTACAATGATTATGTATGTTGTTACGATTCATATACATTATATAATTCTCATATTGCATTTGATTCGCATGAAATAAACATCCGAGGTTAAATGCCTTAAAACTGCTTAAACTTCACCGACGATTTGTTTTAGCGATCAATGAAATGTCGGCAATTCAACCAAGGCTATAAATATATCCCCTCATGAGTTGGCCATATCCGAATCTGCACTTGCAATCGCACACTCGCCAGCCCTTTTGTTGCCCCAAGTGCTTTCATTCTCCGTAGCCAACGCTCTCCTTATCCCATGCCATTCAAGCAGCGCCTGAGATTAAATGTATACCAGTACATACTTCGGTTTAACCACCTTCGAATTAAGAATTCTAATAACAGCCAGACCATCCAAACAATCCCTAATTCTTCTCAGTCTCCATTGCGGCATATATCTAAGCCCTACATAATTGTTATAGGAAAATGTTCGACGAACTGATGGTAGATATGCTTCAGCGTAAAAAATACTCTTACTTTTATATATTGAAAGCAAAGAATATTTACTGCGGTTATAAAGAGCGAACAAAACTGTTCCATGTTGCAGAATTCGTTGTTTCGAACTCTACTGTAATTGTATTTATGTATATATCCTGGGTTGAATGGTAAAGCATTTTTCGGTCTGCAATAAATCCTGCCTTCTGACAGGAGGTTTTTGTCTCTTTACTCTGAGTTTCGCGCAGACCCTGGACCCTGGTGATTGAAGGTTTCGACAGTCAGTTGCTTTTTATCACTGAATCCCTTACGATTGCTGACGTTTGTCTCAAAATTATAGAAAACTAGTCATTGTATCAGAAGTCTGTGAAGTCATTAATCTATTTCTTGAATACCTTACACAGAGTTCTGCATAAACACTTATACTTACGCTCACCATAGGGATTTCAAACTGTCAGCAGGTACTTCTTGATCTATTTTTAATCACTGACCAACATTTCTCTTAGACTTAGGGGACCTATAGCACACTCGTGTTCACCTGTGCTACTACATTTAAGTCTGGAAAGTGGGCAGACCACGAATACTATTATACTCGTTCCTAATATATCCAAATGAATTTGGGCTCCTTTAAGAATATCCGAGCCTTTAAGAATATCCGAGCCTATTTACAAAAGTGTGCTTATCATTTAAGTTTAAGGGCACATTTAAAAAGCATTTTGAGGTTACGTGTGTCTACTGCATACGTTTCCCAAGCTTCGCTATGTACCAAACCCAGTGCCTTCTTAGGCCTTAGGCTAGATCAAAGGTTGTGAAACAACCGCTTCCATACACGATACCCGACAAAAAAGCAATTTTCTGTACGACTATGGACAAACCGAAATGTGTCTGAGAAAGGACATGGTGCTATAGAGGTAATACGATAGTTTTCCTATTGGGGCCATTATGAACTGTATTGATAATATGGGTGCCAAAAACATATTTGCCATTACTGTGTATCGCGGTCGTGGTCACTTGAATCGTTTACCAGCTGATAGTGTTAGTGACATGTTTGCTGCCATGTCAACGGGTTTAGTAGCACAATGAAAAATATTGGGTATGGATGCAAATACACTGTGCTTAAATTTTGTGGAAAACAAAAGTAAGAAGTTGACAAAGAAAATTAGTCAAAGCTCTGAAATCTTAATACTGAATCAATTGCTTGTGTTTTCTTAGTACTTACAGCAACTCATTCGCCAAGTAAATAATCCCCTCAAGTTTGTCACTGACCTTTTTCAAAATATACTCGTATAAAAAATACAATAATCACAATTAATGAATTATAAAATTTCGAAATACTCTAAAACCCGAAAACCGTCATTGCAAAAATAAAATTTTAATATCTTAAAAACTTTGCCTTTGACTCAAATTGCAGGTCTTAATACATCATTAGTGCCAATGTACATTTCCGAAATCGCCCCTCTCAATTTGAGAGGTGGCCTAGGTACCGTTAATCAATTGGCTGTGACAGTAGGTTTACTATTATCCCAAGTACTGGGTATTGAACAAATTTTAGGAACAAATGATGGCTGGCCCATACTGTTGGGTCTGGCAGTGTGTCCCGCGATCTTGCAATTACTTTTACTGCCGGTATGTCCAGAATCGCCTAGATATCTATTAATAACTAAGCAATGGGAAGAGGAAGCTAGAAAGGGTGAGTAAAATAGGAACAAAACATGGACTATAAGAGAACTAACATATTTATTATTATTATTATTATTATTTTAAAGCTCTCCGTCGTTTACGTGCCTCAAGTTCGGTCGATGAAGACATCGAAGAAATGCGTGCCGAAGAAAGAGCTCAACAATCAGAAAGTCATATCTCTACGATGGAACTGATATGCTCGCCCACATTACGGCCACCACTAATTATTGGCATTGTGATGCAACTTAGTCAACAGTTTAGTGGCATCAATGCGGTGTTTTACTATTCAACATCACTGTTCGTTAGCTCCGGCCTGGCCGATGACAGTGCTAAATTTGCAACAATAGGAATAGGTGCAATTATGGTGAGTACGAATAAAACGCCATCGGTGGAAGTAATAAAATAAAACAGAATACAAGCAACAAGTTTGTCATTTTGTCATTGATCGTGCATGCCAACCGTACTTCAGTTCAGTTGCCATTCGACAACCAAAAATTTTTAGTTGCCATAAAAGCACTGAAATGCATAAAAGTCATGACTCCATTATGGATGGCAAATGTGTTTCAGTTGATTTGTCAGTTGTTAGAAAATATATCACGAATGGCAATTGGCATCTGAGAGTTGTTACTTTCAGTTGCTTATTATCGGTTTCCTGACAATAGAAAATTTTCATTACCGGCAGCCAACCCGGTTATAATCGAGCCATCAGTTACTATTTGTAATACCATATCAATTAGTGGGTACTCAAGCGAGGCTCGGCTGCCACTCATAATCAATCCATTAATCTGCACCTCCGTTTATTCGGAACACACGATTTTTCTCTTTCCTATTTTGATGATATTAAGAATAAAAATCCTTGAATATACGAATATTTTCGTTGAACTGCATGTTTTGCGAACCAAATGAACATTTTATGAAATCCAGGCCATAAAGAGTTCATATCTCATCAGACTCCCTTAGAAAATTGTGTTATTTTCAATGTTATTCATTAATAAAAATGCCAGGAAAAGTAAATTTTAAGAAAATGAACAGCTTTTCTGTTTCGGAATGATTGATACAGAAAAATTATATAGTATGAAATAATCGATAACTATACATAACTGAATTAAAATGTCTTTGATAATATTAATAAAAATTAAACGATCTATTTAAATATTCTAATTATTGTGAAGATGAATTCGCCAAAAAAATCAAGAAAAGGCTGGGGCACATAGAATCCGTCATCCGTCATCCGTCGACTTTTTCAACTGACAGCTAAGTTAAAATACAGGTTTTGTTATGAGCTTGGTTACATACAGTACGTCTCCTTCAACGCAACGGATGAAAGTTGGGCAACTTTTAACTTTTGGCGTACGTTGAGTACTTTGACAACTATCAATAAAAATGTTATTCCTTGAGAATAACTTCCATTTTTCCTCAATGAATAAAAACAATTATTTTGTACAGTTCATTATTTTTTAGCATTTTTTTCAATCTATTCAACCCAGTTTTTTTTAACGCGTTAAATCAAACAAAAATACGTAAAAAGAATTAGTTCTTTCGAATCGGCTATAATATAAAATCACGTAAAAAATATCGTAATGATATTTTCAAATCGTGAGAATAAAAATATGAGTAAAAGCGTTGGCGTATTATATTGAATAATTTGAATTACTGAATATTAAGAAAATGGTTTTTAAGGAATAAAGGAAAAATATAATTGCGGCGATAAGCACCAAGCAGAATTTTCTCTAAAATTATCATTATAGACTTTGTGAAATGAAAACTTAAAATTATCAAATAATTCTTCTAATTCAAGAGTGCTTGCTTGAAGCTTAAATTTAGAACAAGTCCCATTAGATATAGTCAATGCAAGTCAGCAGCTTACCACTTGGGCGCTATCGTAACACTGTCGCTTTTGGTATGAAAAAACACAAGCGAAATATTTCATATTTATAGTTTGACAGTTTGACAGCGAATTAATGGATAATTATTGTTGTACATATGCATAGACCTCTATAAATAGGCCTTGATATACACGTTTACATTACTAATGCATTTAATTTATATTTCACTTTCCCTTGCAGGTTGTCATGACTCTAGTTTCTATACCCCTTATGGACCGTACCGGTCGACGTACCCTCCATCTGTATGGTTTGGGTGGAATGTTCATCTTTTCAATATTTATAACGATTTCATTCTTAATAAAGGCAAGTATTCAATTGAGATTTTTGCGCAGTTTTGGCAAAAATTTTGCAAAGGTCAAGTATGGTATACGCATATTTTTGAATGTTTGATATTTAAAAATGAAAATTAAATGGTTTTTGTGGTTTGTATTCTTTTTTAATTTTTATCAAAAAATTTTTTGAAATGATATCTTTGTTGTGACTTTTCTTTTTGTGAAAATAATTTTATATCTACTAAAAAAGTACTTGATACGTACAAAATATTAACCCCTAAAAAAATGTGATATTTTATGCATGAAGTTGTTTAACAAATATTTTATTTATTGTAAAAACAAACTTACTTTTTCCTATTTACATAAGCATAAATATATTTTCCAATTACGTTTTTTTTATCTTTAAATTTTTTTTATTGATTTTGCGTTTGAAAAAATTTTAGTCCCTTTCCATAAGACGACTTTTTTGCTTGAATTTTTGAAAACTTTCTTTTAGATCTAAGAGAAGTCACGTTCATTCATAGTACGACTTTTTTTAAATTTTTTATTCTATTGTTTTTGTAAAATAGTACTTTTTAAATTTAATTGTAAAAACATATTATAAAATATGTACAATGGCATTCGTTTCAATAGCCTTGATAAGGCCTAAATTGTTAATATGTTTTTTAATAAATGAAAACTTTAAAAAGTTGAGAATAAATGGTTCTCAGAAATCGTTTGTGTAGTGGCGAGATCTATCTCTACCGAGTTGACTAGGCGGCATCTTCAGCCGTACTAAAGCAACGACCAACGGTGGCAATACTAACGTCATACTGCAGAAGTTTCCAAAACAATGGGGAAAACGGTAACATACCACCTCTCTCCTTGTTTAGATATATTAAATAAAAAAGTAACTGTGGCATGCAGCTGTATTATGGTCGAAGTAGCAGACCTGTCGGACTGCGATATCAAAGGGAAAGTCCCTTATATTAGAGAATCGCGTTTTTTTAAATACCGAACAAAACGAAGATGTATATAACCCAAGATCTTTGCACTCAGGCAAAGAAAAGGTGCCAAAATTAACATAAGAGAGTAGATTATAAATCCTATGACAATAAGCAATAATTGCCTGAGTCGAGTTAAGCGACGTAGTGTTTTTCGAATGTTTTTACGCTACAGCTAAAAGACTTAAAGCCTCACATGCATGATTGTACTTTGGTATGATTCTACCCTTGCGTATGTATTGACGCCATCGCTGCAACTTCAAAATGGAGCATAATACAACACAGTACATCATAGGAAAACCAATCTTTCTTAAGTTGTCTTAGGCGGTTAATTGTTATTGCCACGCAATTATAGATGATGACTTGTACAAAATAACATAACTAAATGTATCACGCCGGCTGACTTAATAACTTGTTTGATTCTGCTCCGACCTTGAAAGAATTAAAAAAATTATACGTAAAACTTCTTAAAAGATTCCTAATTTTTTTTTCTATTTTATTTCCGATTTTAATGGAAATCTTTGGTAATGTGAGGGCTAAGACTCTTACAATAATTTTTCGGAGAGAATTTAAAGATTTTTTATTTCGTAAAAAAACTTACAATTTAGTACCTACTATGTAAAATCAGATTTTATAGTTGGTTTTATATTTTTGAAACCATCAAGGAAATACATACTTATATTAAAGCATTGCTTCCAGTTTTCAAAACATTATTTCAATTATATAAAAACATTATTTCAATAACTTTTACTACTTGATTTCTATATTTTTATAATAAAAAAATATGTATTAAAAATATTAAAAAATTCTTTTAATTTTTTTTTAATCAAGCATGCTTTTGCACGCAAATTGCACATTTTCCTTTCGTTTAATTGATTGATTTGTTTGTTGTTTCTTTTGTAAGAATTTTGGCTGCCTTAATGCTAAAGGAAAATTGTTTATAAAGGGCTTAGAAGCAGGTTTTCTCACAGATTCCTTACATATAAGCCTTTAATAAACTAATAACATCTTTTGTGATTAAGGCAGTAAATATACATATATATTTTTGTATAAATATATGCAATTAATTATTTTTCTTTCATTTAATTAATAAAAACTAGATCGTATGCCTGTTAACGTTCAAATACCCAATTGATATTTGCATAAAAATATAACTGCCGATTTTTTTAAATATGATTTAGCCCTGTAGTTGTATGATTTCTTATTGTATATAATTATACATGTTTATTAGTTGTCTAGGTTAAGATATATTGAATAAATGAGTTTGATTATTATTAGTGAAAAATCTTGAAATGAAATTTTTTCAATACAACCATTAAAAATTTTATGATTTTTAAGTACAGAGGATATCATTTTCTCTGCGGTAGAACTTACCTGAATAAGTAAGTAAGCCTGTAACAAAAAAAATTAATAAATAAGAGATAAATTAAATAAATGAAATTTAAGAAATAAATAAAATTATAGAAAATAATTATTTATGAAAATCGTTGTGCAATGTTCTTCCAATTAGTTATTCCAACAAAAAAATTTATTTGTTGTAGGCTTTTCTACATGCTCTTGCCAGCTCATAAGTAAACTTCAACCTATACGTTTGAAAAGCGTTTAACCTTATGATTTTCAAGTCTATTGATGAGTTCAGCAACAATGGAAAGTACACATACAACAAATGGCAATTTTTGTATAATTATTTTTTTATCTTTTACTTAGTAAAATTTAACAAATATAGTAAAAAATAATATTACTTAAGTTTAAACAATAATAGTAACAAACACTTTCTTTTGTATATAGTCGAACCCAAAAACTCTACACATTTTTGTATATTTAATTGACAAAATATATATTAAAGGCCTTGTCGCTTGGACATGGTAAATTTGTTCCTTAGGTTTTTAATCAAAAAAAGCTTTTGTATGACACTCATGAGTACAAAAAGCCGACAAGACCAACTAAAATATTCTGCACTCTGAAATTCATAAGTAAATGAAAATGAAATAAAATTAAAGAAATATAAGTCTTCTGCTACGGGTTGAGTGGTTACTATTTCATAGAGGAGAGTTTGACTGGAAATGACCGGGAGGAAAAGCAGTAACCATTCGTATACCATTTTTGTTAAGTTGTAGGATTCCTGCAAAAAACATTGTTCCACTATCGATTTAGCAGGCTCCATATCATAAAGTATACCGAGACGTCGTCACATGGCAAAGGGATTTACTTCCTTTATATCCTCTTATACAATGGACTAATTATCCTTTATTGTTTTGATAACAATTTTATATAATATTTTCTTATTTGTCACTTTCCCGCAATGGTTTAATCAGCTGAGTTTTTGTTTTTACCACATCGAAGTTTTCATATCCGTATACTTTGAACTCGTACTTTGAAAAACATGTCAAACCTGCTATTAGTGACTTAATTAACTAATGCCACAGGAAGACTCTTGGAACATAAGAAAAAAATTAGCGCCCTCTTTCAGATTTCATTCCCCATCATCCATTGTGAGCAAGTTTCAAACAAATGAAAACCCTCCATCAAATGTCTAGCATCAGTTTTAATCAAAAACAAGTCTAGATCGAAAGTCTTATTGTTAGAAATGAGAGTTGCTAGAGTTGCTAGAGTTGCTTGGCTATTAAAAATTTAAGTATATATGAAATAGAAATTACTATCAATCAATCTGGAGTAGCTTTACTTTTCCCAAGAAGGTCAAGCTCATCCCAACTACAATTAAGAGCAAACAAAAACTAAACAACTACAATGAAAATATTAGAAAATTTATTTAGTTCCAGAAGATATTGTGAGAGCTTGCTTTGAACTATTTAGGCAGCTCATACTTCCAAAATATTCTTCAATATATTAACTTTAAGCTTCTTTAAAAAAAATCATAAAATTTTATTTATACACATATATGTAATCACAAAACAAACAAAAAAAAACAACTCATTTATTCAATTTTCCCCTCCCCTTACAAAAACAAAATTCTCGACTTGGCAGGCTTTTGTCCTAAATCGTAAAAAAACAAAAATAACTAAATAAAACAATCAAAAATGTTAAATATATTTACTTTTGATTTTGTAAAATACTCAAAATTTCTTTTCTTTATTTTATTATAATTTCAAAAAAGCAGCAGCAGGCTTTAGTAAAGCTTTCACTTTAAAATATAAATAAAATTAATTAAAAAAACACTGCAAAAATGCACCACGTTTATCACAAATCGACAAAAAGATATTTTAAGCTAAATTCAAAAAAAAAAAAAAACTAAGATTTAAACACGTTCAACACTTCTGGAAAGAAAAACAAGCAAAATAAGAACAACAAACAGATCCGAAATTTGTAAAATAACACCTCAAAATTTCTACACTGAAAAAAAAATTCTTAATAACCCAACGAAATTTCACTAAAGCCACCACGCCTTTTTGGTAAATAATTTTTTTATTAAAAATTTTGATTTCACGAAACTTTTTTCAATTCCAAACTATAATTAATAAGTTAGTAAAGTTCCATTTCAACTAAAAACTTAAGAAACAGTTTGTTGAAATATTGTACAAGAAAAACTATTTAAGTGGAACTAAACAATATATATTTTATAGTTCGATCAAAACTACTGATTATTGCAGTCCAATTTAGTTAAATACTATGTAATATAATAATATTAAGAGAAATTTCAACTCATGCATAAAAATGAATATTTTTATAACGAAACGTGGGAAAAACAATAAAGATATTTACCAAATTATTCTAGCTCTAAATATTCTAAAATTGTTCAAACTTTATTAGCGAAAAAAAACCAAAGGCAAATTTAAGAGCTTACAATTGATACTACAGTTAGTACATTAGTGTGAATACCCCCAATATATTTGGAGAGAGTGTGTTAACGATCAAACGATATTTATGCCAACGAAAGCTAATTTTTTTTAAACTAAAATGTTCAATTACGTTATCCACTTGGGCATCAAAAAAATTATTTTCAAAAGTATTGTTATTATTAAGTAAATTTTATATAAATACGAAGAGATATTAGAGTAAATGTCGGTAGCAATATTTTCTGACAATAATAATAATGAAAACATCTCTGATCGCATTTTGAAAACCAATTTCAAAAGAGTTGTCCGATTTATTTCGATATTTTTTTAAAACGTTATCTTTTGAATTAGCAAATCGATCTTTTTTGCATTTGTTGCTGTTCAGCTTGAACACATGACTGGATCTATAAAATCAAATTTTCCGAAATTATTCAATCTAATATCTATGTAATTTTCGATTTTGGTCTAACAAATTCTATGTTTGTAATGAAATTTCATAGAATTTTCATTTCTTATAACAACAATTATGCAATTTTGAGATCGATGGAAGTAGCAAATTACAATTTATTAATTCATTCATTAAATCGATTCATATTAACACGACATCTAAATAACTTCAAAACTTTTAAAAAGCCAGGTCTGTGGCTGTGGCCGGTCGGTTCATATATATGTGTAAGAATCCTACACATATACTCATGCAGATATCCATGCAGATATTATCGCAGTAATAGGCGAAACAAGCTCCTAAGATCATAAAATGCTTAGATCTGCTGAAAAAAAAATCTGGGTAAAATCATTAGCTTCCCATATCTTGAAATCACATATCGTCCAGGTCCATATCCTGAACTTCTGGCCACAAGGTGTTCGTTATCATCTTGCGATAGCGAAAACCATTCACGGTAACTGCTTGTTCGACCTCATTTTCGTAGAAGTACGACACGATGACGCCGCCAGCCCATAAACCGCATCAAACAGTTACTCTTTGTGGATGCATGGCCTTTTCAACAATCACTCGTGAATTCTCATTTGGCCAAACGCGGCAATTCTGCTTGTTAGTGAATCCACTGGAGTGAAAGTGTGAATCGTCGCTGAAGATGATTTTCTTTGTAAAGTCACCATTCAATTTTGTCACATTCGGCGTATTGACGATGCTTGAAATGGTGATTAGGGTTCAGCTCTTGACTCAAGTAAACATTATATACGTGTAAATTCAAATCTTTATTCAAAATTCGTGAGATGTTCAGTTGTGAAGCACGAAGACGAGTCGAGGTTGACGGCTCTTCTGCAACATTAAATTTGTCAAACACTGAAATAAAGAAATGTCAAATTAAGTTGGGCAAAAAACTTGATGTTAACGTGTGACTCACAATTTAATATTGTACATTATTGTTGGACCACCCTTTATATTAAATAACGCATCTGTTAACTTTTTCTGGAGTGACTAAAATTGTTTGACACTCATACGAAAAAATTGTAGTTGTGATAATTGCGGTAGGGTTTTAGGGTTTATAACGAACATCATACCATTCCACGACCCACAGCTATTTTATTACCCCTACCTACACCGTGTTCAGCGTTGAGGAATTGGTAAGCACGGATTTAAAATCATGGGAGCAGTTCTCTTCTAGATCTCATAACATGTCTCTATGTCCTACTTTCATCGCTGTGTCAACTAGAAACATCCGTCAGCCACCTTTCGTTGCTATAGAGTGACGAAAGGCTAAAGCTACCCTATGGGCATTGTATTGAGCTTTGCCTAAAGATATTAGGTTATTTGGATCTCTAGCCTCTTTGCGTTCGGTGAATGGATCACGCTATCGAGAGATATTAACAGCTAAATTTTGCGCTATTTTTGATAATATGGATATCACTAGCATGAAGTTTCAACAGGATGGTGCTAACGAAACTCGGCCGTTAAGTGGCCGCACCGATCATGCGATTTGTGCCAATCGAATCAACTACAGTCTATAAACTTTAAATCTGCCACATCTGTATGCGTGGTCGCGTTGGACATAAGTCCGATATAACTTTTCATTTATATTGTCAATATAATAAAACTTGTAATGATTTCATATGAATTCTTTGCTTTATTTTGTTTTGAAAAACTAAGTTCTTTGTTGAAAAACACTGTAGATTTTCTAAGAAAAAAATTTTAAATCATAAACTATCGTTGAAACGTTTTAACACCCTCTATCACTCTCCTCCATAAGCAGATTTACACGATGACTTTCTTATGAAGTTTTTAACTTCCTTTATTGGCTTACTAGAGGTCTTTAAAAGCTAATTTTGTGATGCAATTTAACTATAGAAAATTTTCGGCAACTTTTTTTATCTAAAACAAAACAACTACCATCATGTAAATCTCATTTAATAAGAAAAAAAATCTTTCCTTTTCAATAAGAATTCGAAAAATATAAAATTAGTTTACTTGGAAAAAATAATCTTTGTAATTACTTTTTACTTTTTTTCTAATTAACTTATAATTTTCTTGGTTTATTAAAACAAATATTTAATATTAAATTTTAAAAAATCTTAAAAAAAAATATTAAATCGCGTTAAGAAAAGAAAAGCCTACAAAACCATCGAGAATTTGGTAACTTCACGTTTTGTATAGGAGTTTTTTGGTTATGTACAGGAAATGATCGATTGGATGTCCTATTTATCGGTGGTATCTACACTGGGCTTTGTAGTCTTCTTTGCTGTTGGTCCCGGCTCCATACCCTGGATGATAACGGCCGAGCTATTTTCTCAGGGTCCAAGACCAAGTGCAATGGCCATCGCAGTATTAGTCAATTGGATGGCCAATTTCGTGGTTGGCATTGGCTTCCCCAGTATGAAGGTAAATTTGAAAAATTACTCACAATTGCTTCTAAGAAAAAAATTCCAATTTAATCTTGATTTTATTAAAGGCTGCCTTGGAAAATTATACATTCTTGCCGTTTAGTGTTATGTTGGCCATATTCTGGATATTCACATACAAAAAGGTTCCTGAGACCAAAAACAAAACCTTCGAAGAAATTTTGGCCCTATTCCGTCATGGAAATGGAAGGTATATTCTTTAACTATATTATTAACCATAAATTTTTTTATATTTTTCTCTTTTCCTTTTCAAACATTTTAAACAAATTCTTTAAGTTCATTTGTCTAAAAAAAGTACTTTTCATTGAATTTTTAATTTTCTTTCAATTAAATACAAAAGAATAATAAAACTTGGAAGTTTAGATTTCATAGAGTTTTTTAAGTTCTTTATTTATTGTTGTAATGGTATTGTATTATTGCACTTTGGCAAATTTTTTTAAATCAATGTAATTTCTAAAAACATTGTGAACGAGAAAAGGCCTTTCAGGCCTTTGAAAGCTTGATACAAGCCAATGAAATTGAGAAGTACCTTCCCCGCTGTCTTCTCGATTCTATTCTTGAGTTCCACTCGGTCTTACGCTTACAACCTTCGACCATTTGAAGCTTCTGGATAATTGTAAGACCTCTCAGAAGAGAATGGAGTTATTTGCCACATCAATTTCTTATTTATTTGGAGTTTTTAATGCCCGCATGATAGAAGAAATGAACAAAATTTGACATTAAGCAACGAGAAAGTTTAGAAAGAATATTATCCATTTCCTTGTTAATTCTACCGTTTATGAATTTGCCTTGGTTTACAGAGGAAATGAAATCTTGAAAACTTTTCCTTCTAGGGTTGAAAAGGTAAAAAAGAGTGTCAAAATTCCTTCAGAGTTGGCAAGGGCATTACTCTGATTATTCTTTAGGAAATGCTTTGTAATTAATATTTGTTTTTATATATTTTCATTTGCAACACAAATTGTTTTCTTTTTATTTACTTCAAAAAGATGTATTAGAATACTTCGTGTTTGCAACAATTCGGCATTTATATTTTTATATTTTTTTTTCATTTTGCTTTCAGCAAGTGTAAAAAAAAATCTGTTTTTTTAATTTCCTTGAAAGCTGAGCTGAAAGTAACAAAAATGTATGAATGTGATTTTTCAACTTACACTTTCATGTGTAAGCGCTAAGTAAACAAAAATAATCAAATACAATCATAAAAGTAATTGGATTATTTTTAATTATTTTGTTAATCCTAAATAATTCCGTTCATTTTTGGATTATGATGCAAAATTTAAAATAATCGTAATTTAAGCCATTATTTCACCCTCGGAACAAAAGTACTAATTATTACTTGACAGATGAATGGCTAGACATGCGTAAATTGTTGCACACTATAAGCAAGTAGCGTTTCATTTGCGCAAATTTTGTTTTATCTTAAAGATCAATATAACTAAGCTTTTAATAATAAAAATAATATGTTTATATTCATACTTAATATATGATTGTGTCATTGAAAATTGCAATATTATTGTTTTTGTGCGTAGGTAAAGACATCTGTCGTGGATAACCTTAATCGTTAATTTAGTTCACTTTAGGTCGTATTATAGTTTTATTTTGAATGTGCTTTTCTTGAAAACCAACTGTATAATCTAATAGATTGACATCAAGCACATTAATTGTTTGAAATGCGGAGAAAAATACTACTAAAATTTTGTAAGTCCCGATTAATGAAAATAATGAATGAAATGTATATATAAATTTTTTTTCTAATTTCAATGATATCTTTTGTATGAAATATCTTGTTTTTTCAATAATACAATGCCATGCAAATTGTTTTTTGTTGTAGTTTTGGTTACAAAATTGTCTGAAATTTCGAAAAATGTTCACTTATCAAAAGCACCTTTTTAAAATTATAATTTGAATAACAGATAATAAAACAATTAAGTCAATATTAACCTTTAATTTAACATTTAAATAATCCGTGCAAATTTTTGCATACAAAACTTTTGTTGATATTTGTTTGAAAAAAATAAAAATTAAACCATTACCCAACAAAACTTCTGTTCGATCATAAACTTTAAAAACACAAGAAGGACATTCCGAGATAGTAGACTGTACGGGTAAGTTGCATGATGAACAAAATACAAAAAATGAATAAAGAAACTAAAACAACAATCAAAACCTGCAAATTTTACATACCAACCTTCTCCCCCTAATTAAATATTTATCATATACCCAGCAAATCTTAAAGTTGGTTTCTTGAAACACTTTTCTTTAACAAAGAACTTTTGAAAAAAATTTATGTTAGTCATACCATTGTTTTTTAAGTAGTTTTTATACAATAAAAACATATGTTTAATATCATGTTTTTTTACTATGTTTTTATATAATGTTAATAAAAACGAAATTTTTCTTAAATGTTTTATAATTAAAAATTAAATGGAAATACCTATACATACATTTATTCTATAATTTTATTTAAATTTTTGTTAACTTGAACAATAATTATCCAACAATAGTTTCTGGTTATGAATGCTTTGAATGCTACATCAACTTTTAACAGTTTACAAATACGATTTTTTATTCTATTCGTTTTTATATCATGTGAAAAAATATAAAAATTGAACATTTTAAGCCAAGAACTCGTATCTTAAAAACATAATTTTAAAATTGTCACAAAAAAACGATAGAAATTTCATTAAGATTTCATGTCAAGCGTTTGTTCTTCATGCCTTTACCATTATTAGCTCTATCTCTTCATCATCCTTCGCCTACGTCATCGTCATTTATGAAACTACATCCCACAGTTGCAACACTACATAGTTACATATATACAACAACAGTTACAATACAATTTCTTATGTTCTGTTTTTATTAATTAAGTTCGCAATTTTTTCAATATTTCTTGATTATTTTTAGTGTTGTCAATTTGGCGTTTTATAAATTTATTTTTTGACAAAATTAAAATTTCATTTCATTTAAAGACTTTATGTTTATTTATTTATTTATTTTTTTACTTAATAGATTTTTTTATAAAGTGGTGATTTTTAATAGAATTCTCAACAAAGCGAACATATTTCACTTAGCATTTTGCTAAAGGCAACAAAAGTTGTTAAAATTGGCCCATGTTTAAGAAAATTATGATCTTTCGAAAAAAATTTGCCCACAAATGTTGTCTTTATTAAAATAAAAAAAATCCTTGAAATTGGCCTATATTTACAAAATTTACGAGCGTTCGAAAAAACATTTATGGAAAAAATATTTACTTTTTTAAATGGCCAACGCTCCTCTATGACTAATGATTAGCATATTTTTAAAGTGGACTAGTTTTTCAAGAGATAAATAATTAATAAATTTATGTATATAATTTATGTATATAAATAATTAATTGACACTATTTTTTAGAACTTTCTTAATATATGTTTTTATTTCATAAACGAGCTTTAGATCTTTTTGTAAAAAACAAATTTATTTTATTTTAATATTTTGACGTCTCTTTGGGCATCTTCTTCAGGAAATTTTTTTTAAATGTGAAGAAAAAAAAACACCTGAAGCTCGTTTATGAATTAAAAATATATTTTTTTTTTATTGAGTAACAAATTTTTCAACTGAATCCACTGTTAGACTTTTTCAAGGCTACAATAAGAACAACAATCTCACAACACTAAATCTATTATGGCCATAATTAGAACAAAAAATGCAAGACAAGTACCAGCTTAATATGGAACCCATACCCGCAGCCCTAGAATTTTTAACAACTACATTATTTTACTGTATTTGCCATAATTCAAATATTAATAAAATCTGGTCGTGCTCCCCTCTCCAATGAAACATTTTTGGCTCAGCTAATAGTTGTGGCGTAGAAACAAAGCCCTACATTCAGCTGACGTTCATTTATTATCCACAAACTCTTTTTTGGTATATAGATAAAGGGACCAACTCATGCATCCAAGTGAGCGAAAGCTGCCTACCAAACCTTCTCTAAAAAAATTCCAAAGGAATTCCCATTTTCCTGCATTTCTTTTATTATTAGAAGAATTTGAAAAAAAATTTTAGGTAAAAAAACGTGATTAGATTGCAAAACAGCATAACTGCAGTGGACACTATATCATATGGAGAAATCTATCCACCAACCATACTTTGAAATATATTCTAAATGCATTTTCCAACAACTTGTGGAAAAAAAGACTCAAGGAGCTACGAGTTTTGAATTACATAAGCTTATAAAAGATCCAGATTTTGGAATCTAACATAGAATATGTACACAGGAATAGTACTCACTGTGTAAAAGTAAGAGATCTCTCTCACATAAGGTTTTAGAACTGGATTCATCCTTTAGCACTTATGAACCAGTCATGAGACTTATTAAGTATATTTTAGGAATCTCATCAGAATCAATTAGGGAATTGTATTTATTTTTTAATATTTTCCATAATTGGAAAAGACAGGAAAAATCAGTCAACACACAAACTGTCTGGGATAGCACGACTGCGTATTATGAATTTAAAAATTTGGATAGATTTTATGCAAACACTACATTCACTGGAAGAAGAATACGAGAATTTCTATATTTCATCAATTACATTCTTCAGTTATGAACAGTTTGAATTTGAAGAAAACGAGAATTTTTATATTTCATCAATTACATTCTTCAGTTATGAACAGTTTGTATACAATGTTTGTGTCAGTTCTTCAAAAAAAAATAAAAAAAATAAAAAAAAATAAAAAAAAATAAAAACTAGTCATTTAGAATTTATTTAAGATCATATTTATTGGGAGCCGGTTTATAGACGGTCCTCGTCCTTATATTTAGTTTCACATTATTAGGTCATGAAATTGTTAGTGAGTTTACAAATTCATATACATACATATAGGCCAAAATCGCCTTTTTATGCTTTATTTTTTTATTTTGTTTTTATTTATGTATTTATTATCTTTTATAGCAATAACTCAAATTCCTCTGAGAGCATTGAAATCGCATCACGTAACTCCATCCCTGAACAGTCCAAGCCGCACCCGTCTT
Organism: Germaria angustata; assembly: GCA_963681545.1. Classification (NCBI taxonomy): domain Eukaryota; kingdom Metazoa; phylum Arthropoda; class Insecta; order Diptera; family Tachinidae; genus Germaria; species Germaria angustata. The sequence continues at coordinate 25,090,491 of OY813000.1, forward strand.
AATTTCAATTTATTATTTTATTTATAATTGTATTTTTATTAAGTCACAAAATGTTTATTCTCATTTAAATATTAAGTTACGAATTTACAAACATATTACACATATTGCAGCCAATTTAAAATTTTTAATTTTTTATAATTTCGTTAAATTTCTTCTTTTGTTCTAAATAAACAATGTGTAACTCTAAAAGAAAAACTTCCAAGGTTTAACTGTTTAAAAAATTAACTTATGTTTTTTCTTTATTAATTAATTTCTATTTGCCAAAAGTAAGTAAAAAAGTAAAAAAAAATTAAAAACTATAAGAAAGTCATAGCAAAATACTTAATAATATTTGTTGTGTTATTTTGTAAGTTTTTAATGTTTTCCTTTTTATAAAAATTCTCATTTGTTTTTTGGGAATTTTTCTATAAACATAGAAACATTTTCAACATTTCGAAATATGCTTCACGATCTATTAATGAGCTGGCATAAGCATCAGCTAAATTAGGGCAATTATAATACATGTAGAGCCCTCAATAAAGAATAAAATCAAATAAAAAATCAGAAAAAAAAACTTAAGAAAAAATATAAATATATTTCTAATTTACCAAACTCCAGGCGTTGGCCCTGGCCGTGTGTTAGTTTGAGTCGCTCTAGTGCAGGTACAATAGACCTTTCAATCTTTGCTTTTGAAATTGAAGTTTAGGGAACAGCTCATTTCATCACAGTATCATATTACAACTGTCCGTGGCCTGGTTAATTAGTTTATAAAAACTGTGGAAATGTTCATTAGACTGAATTTACACGATGCTCTTTTTCATGAAATTTCTTAATTGTCCTTGTTTTGATGAGTGTTTTGATGAATGATAAAGAGCAGAAGTACACAAAATAAAAATTTTTGCAAAAATCTTACTAAGTTTTCAGCAAAAAAAAAAAGAAATTAAAAAAATGTTAAGCAAAACATTTTATAAAAAAGTCGTCGTGTAAAGGTCCTTCGAAAAAAAAAATATCAATAAAATTTAATAATGGAAAATTTTTTGTACAATATTTTGAAGAAGTAATATATTTAATAAAATATTCAATTCTACAAGGGAAATCAATTAATTTAGAAAAGATGTGAAAACATATGTACAGTATTATTGTCTTCCAAAAAAAAAAAAAATGCATTTCAAAAATACTAATCCAAATTATCACTTTTTAAAAACCACATATTTTAAATATCACAGTTTTAAATAAAATCTGGATAATATTTTTTCAAAAAGGTTTAATAATAAGGAACGATAATACCACAAAAATCGCAGCGTGCCTTTTTAATTAAGTGGAATTTAAAAAACCACAACTTTAAAAAATAAAATTAAAAAAATACCTTTAAAAAATCATGTTCTAAAACACACATTTTCCAACAGAAAAAAATCTAAAATTTCACTTTACAGATAGAGAAAATTTCAAGAAGTACTTTTTCAAAATAAATTTAATAAAAAGAAAATTATATTTTCGAAATTCTTTCAAAAATTATTTTTCGAAAGTTAAAACAAGTAAACTATCGAAAACTTACCCTTTACAAAATGCACTATTTAGAAGAAAAACTCATTCAGATCATAATTTAATAGAAATACAATTTAGAAAAGAACAATTGCAAACAAACGAAAATCTGACCATTCACTCAAATAAAATAGTACAAGGTGGTGGTAACGTCATAATTTTAATTGGCTACCTTTTAGCGGTACACACCTCAAGAAAGTGCCCCTACAAAGTGCAAATTGCTCACGAATGAAGGACTCAAATTGCTTAGTAATGAAGGACTTGATAACTGTACCTTCGTAGACTAGTAGCTAGTGTACTAGACTATTAGTCTGAAGGCCGCAAGTTCGACTTCCGCCGCAGACATCGGGTGTTTCTGTAGACAAGGTACCTTCACAATTTGTGTTTAATTTAAAAAAATGAATAAATAATAATAATAATAATAATAATAATAATAATAATAATAATAATAATAATAATAATAATACTATCTATGGCTATTCTCCATTGACCTTTCCGCTTTTTTAAAGTACTCAGCGTATAAAACTTCAAGAACATCCCGAAGAAAAAAAGCAATTGCCAAAATATCTTACTGGTTGTTAAATTATTAAACCATGTAGTTGGACTATAGACCTCAGCTATTATTACATGCACTTATGCTAGGCGACCACTTAAAAGCCAGCCAAGCATCTCTTTTTAATGATTTGAATAGAGCCCCTTAGAAAAGATTCTAGATTTCCCTTCATCATTTCTTGTTGGAATGAGAATTACAACATTCGATATCAATAGAAATTCGGTATGAAATAAAATTTGGTACGAAAGTTTGATCCATAACGAATAATTCCATCTAGTGTTAGATCTTTTTTTATTTCTTACCCTTCGTTTAAACCAACTTTTAACTTGAAGCTCATATCAGTTCTAATATGATGCTGATTTTCTATTAGATTTTATTAAGTATTAGGATGTCTAGCCATTTTAAGCGGCTTACAAGCAACAACACATAATCGATTGCTAAATTTACAAATTTATTTATAATTTAAAAAATTTTTTAACTAAATGAAAAATAAATGAAAAAATTTAAATTAGTTATATCTAATAAAAATAAAAATAAAAAAAAAAACAAAAAAATACCCATACAATTTAAAACATAATCGTAGAGTGTGCGAATTTCAGGAGTATGCTAAACTGCACAAATAGTTTGGAGCCACAAAGTATGAACTCGGGCATCGAACATGCCGCCCTTATGGTTTCTGAGGAGAAGACCCAACATGATTCACGTAAGACAATATTTTTATTCATAATCATTTATCAATCAAAAATAAAAAGATCTAAATCTCTACTAACACTATTGTTTTTGTGTAGTAGAAAGTTTTGTATAATTTTTTCTTTTAATTTCTAATAAAAATTATTTAAAATTAAACTATTAACAAATTAACTTTCCATGTTTGATTTGAATTTATAATAAAATGGTGTGTGTCTTTACGGAACATTTTTTTAGACATTGTTTTTTTTTCATTTTAATTTTATTTCTCTTGTACAACAATATAACAACTAACACACCTAATTACTAAACTAATAACAAAAAATTATCTTCTAATTGTCCGTAACATTTAACACTGTTTACTCACATGTCAGTTTGTCAATGTCATCCATAATACATCTAACAACAACTAAATCTAACCATCATCAAATCATTTTTTTACTATTTTGTTACATGTATATACAATTTCTAATTATTATCTATTACTTTATATTACTAAATTCCAAAAAAATGTCAAAAAGGTTTAATTGTAAATATTGCAAGTCAAAGTCCGCTAAATAATTATCTTAATAGAGCTTTTTTTAAAGGTGTTACGTCTTTTGTGAAAGGGATTGGGTAGAGAGGACAGACAGTGAAATTAGAAGACAGAGAGAGAGAGACAGCATAATTTCTGTTTTTACAACTCAACTATTTCGCATTGTTTATTATTTTATGATACCAAAGTTACTCCGTTATTTATTGTTTTATTAATTGTTTTACTTCGCCGATGAAGGAGGCCGCTTTGATGCAGTAAACATTAGCGTAGAGAGTATCCAATCGCTGTCATCACTTAACAGTACAACAACAATTAACACAACGCCACACTAAGTAAATCAGACAAATTCATGATGTGAATTTTTTTAATGACTTGTCTTGAACAGGGATCCAACCCGGCTCCTCAGTCATTAATTGCTTTGTAGTCAACGCGCTTTTTCTTGAATGTCAATTGTATATACATAAAATGCATATTGTATATACATATAACTAACCTTCGTAGACTAGTAGGTAGTGTACTAGACTCGTAGTGTGAAGGTCCCAGGTTCGAATCCTGCCGCAGAACTCTGGCAGTTTGTGTCTGATAATTAAAAGGGAGGGCACAACAAGCCTTCACTGGCTTAAGTGTATGTCGTATGACATGGGCTATCACACCCCTCCAATCAACCTAACATAACCTAACCTACATATAATGCAACTTCAGCATTAATTATTCGTAATTTGATAAAATGATCAGACATCGAACAAATACCATCCATGCAAATCACACAACAGTGTCCAACGTTGTTCTACACAGAGGAAACTAAATTTCGTTTTCAGTAATCAAATTCATCGAATCAGTAAATTTTTTTGTGTGTATGCGGACCTAAAAGAATTTTGTAAGTTCGAATAACAATTTAACGGACAAAAAAAAAAAATCCAAAGACCTTTAACAATAATTAACTGCGGCAATAAAAAAAGTTTGGCTGAAATTCTTTTGGCAATATTTTTTTCTGTGTATAAGTACAATTATATATTTTGTCCTTGAATGCCTTTAGCTTTCGGGATATATCCCGAGATAGCACTATAATATGTGTTATTAATGTAATAGCGTTTGATTTTGTGAAAAAATGTTGCCTTAAATTTGGGGAATATGTTTTACCTATACTCTCGCAAATTGGTGTGCGCAAACTCTAAAGCAATATTTGTACTCCTCAAAAGTTTAACAACGGATAATTATGTGATTGCAAGGACATCACTGATCATTCGTAATAATAAAACTTACTTCTCATATTCATCAGAGGACGAGTATATTTGCCTTGATTATTTAATTATAAAATATTTAAGTTGCATATGGATGATTCGAGCAAAAATACGATTAAAATTTTTCTAAAATTTTGATGATTTTTTCTTAACTTAGTCTGTGTATATCGCTGGATGTTAGTGGAAAGTATCTTTTTTTTTAAATAGTAGATTTAAATCATCAAAAATTTATTTTTTGATTTCACGAGTGGAAGAAGACTTCATTGCTGAAGTCGCAATGTTCAGAGAATTCAGTGCCCGAACAATTTTTTGTTTTGACATGAGCTACACGATCCTTATAAAAAAAGTACATAAAAAAGTACATCTAGTGGTAAACACCGTGAGTGGGAAAAAAACGTATTTTTAATTTGAAAGTTTTTTATGGAATCGATTTAATTTTTTTATGAATCTTTTTCTTAAGAACTTTCGATCCAAGAACTTCCCACAAGTTACAGAAACCAAGCGATGGTTAGTTTTTTTTTTTAACAAATAAAATAAACTGTGACGCTTAATTAAAAAAATTAATATAATTCGATTTTCAAACAAAAACAATAATAGCAATAGTTTGGAAATTTTACTTATCAAAATTTTTTAATTTTCTGCAGCTAACTTCACTTCTTGACGCACAATTCAATCGCTTAGCGTTGACACTGTTTTACGAGTATTTCGATTTACCTCATACAAATCATATTTGACAGCCACTTTCATTTATTAAGTATGTCTGTTTGTCAGTCGCGTATGAGCACCGAAACAAACACTAACAACAAGGGTGTGAATTAGGAATATGAGAAAGGCTTCTTGGGCTTTGCGAGGGTTAAGTTTTAAGAATAACCAGTTTTATGTTTTGTTGTGGTTACACATTTGAAATAAATATATACAACTCTTAGATCCCATGGTATATTATTGAGGATCGATGGGTTGCAGCCGCTTCTTCTACATTTCGAATTATATTCTTATGGCATTATTTTAGTTCTGTTTAAGTTCAGATCATTAAATCCCGGACTTTCATGTAAAACGAATTCTTTATAAGACCTTTAGCTTGACATAAAACAATTAAACCTTTTATACATTAGATTGCTGTCATTGCTAATTCCGTATTGTAATCTATTTAGTTGCTTAAACAAGTATATTTTTCAAATTTCAAATTCTGAAATAAATATGTTTGTGCTTGGTTATTGTGTATGTTTTAGTTGTAATGGTAGTCGTATAAATATTGAAAAAAATTATTTTAATTGAAAACTTTTTTTATGTATAAATCAGTTAAAGTGCTTGAAAAATAACAAAAATGGGATGTGCTGATAAATTTAATTAAAAATATAAGCAAAACACAAATGAAAATACCAAAAAAAAACTGTCTTAAGTAAAAGAAACTATTTTAAATTGGAATTTAAATAAACGAATCACTTTTCTAAAGCTTTTATTAACTTCGAAAAATGTGTTATTTAAACGAAAGGAATGTGATCCTTGTGTAAGGATATAGTTTCAAATGATAATGATTTCAAAGTTCATGCTAATTTTTAATAAAAAAAATATGATTTTAAATCGATCGCTGCTTGCAAGTTTTCATATTTTTAACGACTAAAAAATGTCAACGTAAATTTCAAAAATAAACGGATATTCAAAAGGAATTAGAAGGCTCATAAAGCCATTAGTCTTTCCTTTTTATACTTAATTTTTAATTATAAGCTAAATAAATAAATAAAAACGAACTTGAAATTTTTATCATCACATCCAAAGTGTCAGCTTCAATTGAGTTACACGTTTAAATTTTATACCAATATTATGTTTTTCAGATTTTTTTTCAAATTAATTAATTTTGTTTCCAAAATTTTCTTTTAATTTCATAATCATAAAATAATTAAATATAATACTTTGGCATTTATACATAATTTGCGGAACAATATCGTAAAACATTCCAAACAATAACGAAACATCTCGAAAATCTACCGCAACAATTGGATTTATTTTTCTCAACTCATTAAATAAATAAAAAACAACAATTAAAAAAAAATCCCAACATACACTGAAACGAAAAACCATCTGAATTGGGCAAAATATCTTCATTTTGTTTGTTTAAAAAAAACTGTTTATTATAATTTGCTCATGATTAAAAAATGAAAATGACAAAATAAACAACTAAAGTATTTGGTACAACTTCATTTTCATTAACGGTTGAAGGCATGGGTCCATATCCGTTAAGCGATAGCACAAATCTCTTGGGTCCAACGACAAGTTTAGCCGGCAGCTCAACTTGTTACACTAATTATGGTACGAATGCCTACAGTACGCCAAATCCAACGCGCAAATGTTACTACGATTATAATCATGACCGCGATAATTTTCGACGTCATTCGGCTCATGGAAGAATGTGTAGGTGTCAGTCAGCAGGTAGCTTTTTATCGTCTGTTCAATGTTCACTTTGTCAATTACACCAGCAACAAAAACAACAACAACTTCAACTTCAATTTAAAAAAATCACTAACATTGTTATCAATTTTTGTTATACATTTTCATTTATATCCTTAAAGTATTTGTACAGTTAAATGGAGTCAAAAAAAGAAGTGTTGAAAGAGCAGAACATTTTTTAACCAGAAAGCGAAAATTTCAAAAAATATTATAACTTTCACTCCAATTCGCATTTCGTTTCATTATTATTTATTTATTATTGTTATCGTTAATATTAGCACTTCATCTACTATATGTAAGTTTTAATGGCTTAACTAAGAAGAGCGGTCCGTTAAAAAATTTCACGCTTAATTTTTATATCCGCTTAAATTTTTTTTCAATAAAGCCGGCACAAATGCAAAGCTTGCACTGCTTAATTAACATTATCATGGTATTTTCTGAACAGTTTTGTTAGACGTTGAGGGTCATAAGAACTAGTCTATCAGCCGACATTTCGTTGAGACTTTCAAGGACACTTGTATTTTGGAAAAGCACCATCACAAACACGGACACATAGACTTGTTTTTATAATAAAAAAGTTTTAAAAATTTAGGAAAATATATTAAATGTCTGTAGTTTCTAAAAAATCATCACTACACTGAAATTTTGATTTAAAAAAAAGCTGACACGTTTTATTTAACTGAATTTCCCGACTTATTTGTAGGGGACATATAATTTATTAACATCCTTGATTTTCAGATTACATACTCCTCATGTCATATACTAGCTGTGAACGATCAGTGAAGGCTTTATAGGAAAGATTTTATCATGTGAATGCGGAATGCAGGGGAATATTGTTGGAAAGTCTATTAAAAACGTCAGCAGTTATACATGTGTAAATGAATTTTCTTTTAAGAAAAAGCATTAATACCCTGTAGGAGATCCAGAAAATGTTAAGAGAAAAGGCTCTTACGGTAATGACATTTTCATTGCATCCAAAGTGTCATTTAGAATATTTTTCGACTTTTGAGAAAATTAATTTGGCCAGATTTCGATAAGAAATTTAGATTACTTCCAAGAACTAGTACAACTCGTTTCTAGCCTGAGAAAATATCTTTTCGTTAAAAGAAAATGGTGCTGCTCAATGTGGCCCCAAAAGGCAAAACTAAATATATATATATATATATATATATAAGCTTCTGCAGAAAACCAAAAATAATAACATTAGGAATAATTTTGTTGATTTCTTCACTTTCCTTCATTTTCTGATAGGGGAGATAATTTGCATTTCTTAAAATGAAACATAACGCCCAAAAGTATATGTGAAAGAAAGCCCTCACGGAGTTTTACGACTTTTGTGGTCTATTTTTAATTCAAAAATTCCAAAAATATTACTAGAATACAAAAAGTTATGGGAGCATTTCTCAAATAATAAATAATTCAATAAAATTAAACAATATATAGCAGAAAACTGAGCGTCATATTTTTGTACTTCTAAATTTTATATTGTAAATGCAACGAAAAAATTAGTTTTATTTATTAAAAATAATTCGATGTAAAATATCATAAGAAACATATTTTTTCACTTTAAGGTGTAAAATTGTATGTGATCGTCAAAAGTTTGGATCAACTCTATGGAGACTAATTTCCTTGGGCCTAGCTACCCAGCACCGAAAAATCAGTTATTTATTTAAATTAAAATGAAAACAATAATTTCAATTTAGAATTAAGATTAGTTCTTTTGAACTATGAAAAACATGGAAATTATCCATTTCCAGATCACAGCGTCTGCCTTTTCATGATTTCTTTGGACTTTTTTAAACCGAGATTATTTTACAATTGCAAAATCTTCTTTTGGAAGTACAAAAAATCATTCTTCCATTCTTAATTTACACCTTTTGGTCACTGTAAATTAAGTAACCAGAGATAATGAAACCGTTTTGTACATGGGCGAACGTTAAAGAAGTGTCCTGGAACCAGTTTTGCCGTTCACTTCTTTAGATGGATCTGGCCAAGGTAGTAAGTCCGTTAACTTATATAAAATACTCTGCTTCGAGCCCTAATCGTGCCAGTAAATAACTTTGTATTTACACTTGTCAGCTTTTGTTGAATCAAATTTCGGTTCAGGGGCAAGAGGAGCAATACGAAGAGAAACAAATACAAATGTGCCTATACTGTCGTTATATTTTGTTCAGACACCCACAAGCACTCAGAAGAAGAAAAATTCCATCAATAAAGACTAATGAGTGTAGACGTAAATGCAACTTCAAAGAAGAAAATAGAAAACTTCACCAACAAAGTTGAGAGCTCCTCTAAGGCCAATAGCATTTGAAGCAGTTCCAAAAAAAATGTTTTCAATAACATCTTGAACATAACTTCATATGTAGTGAATAAGAATTGCAAATAAGAGTATGTAGCAATAACAAGCCCATTTTAAAATCATTACAAATTATCCTAGTTTTCACTACCTCCGGGTCACAAGTTCAGCATCTTAGTGATTTAATCCTTTTCTTAAAGGATAATTTTATAAGTTCTACCTTTAATTACTATCATTATTATATTTTTTTTTTTTTTTGTTTAAAGTAAACTTAAAGTTATAAGGATGTTTATAATAAGTGACTGTCTTTCAAAGCGAAAGAAGTGCTAGTTCAAATGGAACATGACCGTATAACTTTGGACATTACAAATATCGTTAAAGCGATAACAGCCATACACATGACTTTTCTAACTACCAGTATAAATGACGCACTAATCATGTACCTTAAAAGCCTATTTATATAAAAATGTTCAAGTTTTCGAGGAGTTTACAGAATAAGCACTAGCTTTAATGGCATACGATTGACATCATGAAATCAGTAAACTTCAATTAGGTGAACATTTTGCCGGCAGATGAACAAAGTTTAATACGATTTCTGTTTCAATTCAAACCAAACCTGATCATAAATCTTTGTAATAAAATTATTGTCTTATGTACACTTAATCAGCACATGAGTTATAAAAGCCAATATTTGGAAATGATAACTTGTAGTCATAACAACTCATCACCAATTCATAGAACACCGCTAAGCCAAAAATGCCAACTTATGAATTTCCTTAAAAACCATACATATACATACCCGTACATACATACTTATGTCCATAATTATGATTTCGAAATATTTGAAAAAAAATTTCAAAGCATTCATTTTTTAAATACTATTTAAAAAACAAGCATGCATTAGGAACGCATGATTGCGAAATTTGCAAGTATGTATGTTCGTTATTTATAAATTTTGCAATATGATCACTTTGAACGGCTTTAAGATCCCCTCATGAAATATAGCACGCTTTTAAAAATCCGAAAAGGGTCTTTGAACATTTTTTGTACCTTAACTTTTCTTTTTAAATTAAATGGGATTAATTGAATGTTTATTGAATTTGTATAGCTGCATCCGAGCGCTGTTTAGGAGACGGCCGAAGTACACACCAGGGCCGGAACGCTGCCTCTGTGCCCCATCACCTTCGTCAGCAAGCACATGCCTACCAGAACAACGGGCCTTGACTGAGGAACGACTCACTTCCTGAAACTGCCAGTGTAGATTCAACGAGCGCTGAACAGCCACAACAAAAATTACAGCAGCAACAGCAACAACCACAAACTCCAAAACTACAAAAACAACATTCACATGAACATCAACATCAGCAACAAGAACATCAACATCATCATCACGTACAGTGTAGCTATGACAAAGATATTGTATGTGATGATAATCAAATGCACCAGCACCAGCAGCCGCATCTAACACAGACGCAGCAAAAACACAACGAGCACTGGCAAACGAACACCAACACGACAGCTACCACTTGCACCGCTGAATATTCACTGCCGTTTAACCAGCAAGAACAGCCGCTACCACCTCCGCAACATTATCGTCATCAGCACATGCCACGCAAGCACAGTCACAGCCATAGCCCACATCCAAGTCGCCATACTTCACCTCATAGCAGACATACTTCACCTCACAGTAGGCATACATCACCTCACAGTCGTCATACTTCACCCCATAGTCGCCATACTTCACCCCACAGTAGACATACTTCACCTCACAGTCGTCATACCTCTCCACACAGCCGGCATACTTCACCTCATGGACACGGCCATAGCCATGGCCATGGTCACTCGCACTCGTCGCCACATCAGTCACACCATTATCTGCACGATCAATACCACAATGGCACCGATAGTGTAGAGCCTTTTATACGCAATAGTGCACCAAGAGCTTCAGTTCGCAGTACTTCCTCTCACATTCATGCCCATCATGCTCACTCACATCATCATCGTCGACGGAAACGTAGTGAGAACAATCATGCTCGTCACCATGTCAATGGCATTCTCGTCGGAGACGAGTTGGAGCAGACAGTGGAAAGACATCAGAATGGCCACTTACAACAGGCCCAATCCTCAGCTCATACATGCACTCGCCGACATCGTTCTGTTACTGATGTCTCCCAAACATCGCTGAATACTTGCAATGATCCCTTGTGCACTGAACGGGAAATTCAAGAGATTTTCGTACAAAAATCTGCGGCCTGCTGCTCTGGCTCGCGCACTGAGCTGGCCCAATATTTTGCCGAAGATTTGTACGGCTCTTCGTCGCGGCGGCCCTCATCATGTTGCACCTCATCGGATTATTGCTATCAAACAGATTCAACAAGTCTCTATGGTTCACGTTCCTCTCTGAGCCGCAACAATTCAGTTAAATCAGCCTCGGTGACCATGCGCAAGAAGAAAACTCAGCAAAGACAACAGAGCTACAGTTCGATTTCGTTGAGAGCTTTGAATTCATCTCGACCCAATAGTAAAATTGGCTCCCTGACGTCCGTTTTTGACAGGGCCAAGCAATATGAAGCAAATGGTGATGACAGCAAGCCGCATGATGATTCCTCCAAGGTAACTATAGAAAGACACGCATCCAAAGATGCTTTAAGTAATGATCTACCTGAATATGCTTGTTCCCCTTCTCCGATAAGATGGAGTTTCTTGGCTGATGCTAAAAGCAATGCCAACAATGACAGTACAGACGAACTCGGGCAAAAACACGCAAATGGCACAATAACTCTAGATGACAGGCCTCAGCATAAGCCTGATGCCAAGCACCAAAAACGAGAAAGGCAAAGAGAAGCGCAGCGAGAGAAGCCACAAGTGAAAACACAAAGGTCTCAAGGCAGGCAACAGTGGAAGTCAAGATCTTCCTCAGGTTATCGCCCCTCTACATCACGTAAATGCTGTGAAAGTCCTTGCAAATATGAAGAATCCACAATGGTCCAATTCCACCAGGACGCCGAAACATTTAACAACTGTTGCAGCAATTACATCCAGTGCAACACTTACTTGGACCAAGATCTACAAATCACTAGTGAAGACATACACCAATATTTATCTAAAGGACAAAAAGATGCGGGCAATATTTTGAACAACACCAAAAACTACCCCTTCCAACCGAGCAATGCTCTGGAGTTCCAATACAAAAACAATTTTGCCAATAACAACACTGCCACAAATACACTGTCCTCGATTGAGGGCACTGAAAGTATGCGCAGCTACGACAGCCGATTCAGGCGAAATTCCAACAAAGAGACGAATCTAAATCAAAATCCTAACACGTTTGAAGGCTGTGGAGGAGCTTGTGCTATGTCGTCGTGTAGTTCTACACCTTTATCACCGGCTAACATCAATTTGTCCTCAAGTACAAACAATATCAACATAGTTTTCAGTTCCTGCATGGAGAGAAATGCTAATGAAGTGAAATTCATAAATACTACTTCACGAAGTGTTTCGGGTGCCGCAGTGGTGTCTACAGAGTCTCATCATGCGGGCTACTTAACCTATGCGTATCCTTCCTATGATTACACTAACATGGCAGCTAATTCTCAGTTCAATAAGCCTCTTGGCATTGATGCAATACCTTCCGAAATGATGAATAAGGTTGAAGACATGGCGACCTCTTCGAGTCAACATTCCTCCTCGCTGCACTCTCCAGAACCGGCTGAAATTCAACAACAAGGCATGTCATTCGAGTCATTTGATGCTTCATCCGGTCATAATTTAATGTGCTCACATAGAGGAAGTGACCAATACACTTCTACGCCACTCTCGCCTCTCTCACCTGCTTCACCGGCCAACTCATCGAACTATTCGGCTACCATCAATCCAGCTTCGTCTACGTACATGCACTTGCAGCACGAGCAGCAGCATCATCTACACTACGATTATCCGCAAAGCACACAAAAAGCTCATACTCACTATCACTCACATCATGGTCATCATCATTTGAGAGAGAGCTTTAAATTAACAAACGCTTTGAAAAAAGTACGCAAGCGAGCACGCAAATACACTGATTTTTTACGCAAAAAATAAGAGAGTTTTTCATGCAACCCTGTTTTTAAATTGAAGAGAGTATTTACGAGAGAAAAAAGCTTTTGTAAAATTAAGTTTTTCCATTTTATTTGTTTAGATTCACCACAGTTTTCACCCTATTTTGGACACAAGTATGTGGTCATACATCTCAATAGGAAAACCAAAAGTCTGGATAGAGGACATTCGTAAAATGAAGCATTTACAACAACGAGAGAAGCAATTCTCTTTTTACTCTTTCCGCAATCTATTACGTACTCTCTTTTAATTGCAATTCCCAAGAATGTCATCAACGGTGAAACCGATTGACTTCATTTTAATTAGAACAAGATTTTGGATGTACTTGCACTTTAGATAAGAACTTTTGATGTAATCAAACAATCAAATTATTAATGTTAAACGATTAGATATTTTGAAGGAATAAGCAAAGCCAAAGCAATAAATCACAAAAAAAAACATTTAGGAAAAACAATCTCTATGAATTTGAATTACCAAAAAACAGGAAAAAAACAAAACAGTTTAATGAAGACACTGCCAAAACTAACAAGAGCAAATAAAAGGAGAGAAAACTTTTAGGGCGGCTTTTAAGAAGGCTCGTTTCCAAGCGAAAACAAAACCCAACAAATGCTGTGTGTTGGCACAACAACAAAAATACAGAAACAAATTAAACATTTCAAACAACGACATCATAAAAAAAAAAAAATTTTATTATTATAAAAAATACCAGGCATTAACTTCCTCTTTCCTAAAAAAACAAAGAAAAAAATCTTAAAAATTAAAAACCAAATGTAGTTTTAGCTTAAACAAAATACACTCAATTTAATACTTAGTTAAATACCAGTAACAAAATAGTTAATTGTTTATAAAGGTAAAAAACCAAAAACAAAAATTAGAATACGAAATAATAATTAAAAAAAACTATATACCAAATCCCTTATAAGATCAAATGCACTGGAAAACCCAAGAACATATATGTAATACCATTAAAAAATCCGATACAAATTTTACGTTGTACGTAAAATTAATATAGAAATTTTTAATTAAATCAAACAAAAAAATCAGTCAGTTAAATAAAATAAACCCAAAAAATAAAAGTTCACCAAGGAAGAGAAGCCACAAAAAGTAACACCCCGTAAATAAACACTTTTTCTTATTGAAATAAAAATATAACAATTTAATTTGTAAATTAATTAAGTACATAAATAGCATTGTTAGGAAAAAAAATTAACAAAATCAGGACAGTTTTGTTTCACTTCATTTAATATTTTTTTTGTTTAGCAACAGTACAACAACAAAATTTTACTGCGAATTGGTCATTGTTTAAAAAAAGTATACAATTTGTAAAAAGAATTAATTAAACAAACGTTTAAAAGTAGTGAAGACTTATTGCATTATAAATATAATGTATTTTATAATTAATATTAGCGATAAATAAATAAGGACATACATTTATATATTTATTTATTTTTATATATTTATATTCAATTTTTAGTTCCTTATTTCCCTCAGTTTATGGATATCAAAACTAAAAAATTACTGCCAAAAATACAAAAAATCTAATTTATTTAATGGTAACCCAGTAAGTAGTTCAGTGAATCATCATTCACATAAAGTGAAATCCAATTGAGTTCCATCAACAGCTTTCTAGATCACTCAGATATGGAGCTGGGTGATCTCAAAACATGGCCAATAATTTTTTTTTTGTGAAGGCTAATTTCCAAAATTGCAATCTTAAAGCTTTGGCCAATCAACGATTGGCCCTTAAGTTGTAGGTTCTGCTGTACTTGCTGCTTCAGAAAAAGTTCTGCGCAACAAGTTGAACCAGCCCTTTCAGAAAACATCTAACGAAATACAAGTATTCAAGCTTGTTTCGCTAGATCTGTCCATAGACCCATTTCTTCTAAAAAAAAGATACACTTCTGGTAATGGAACAGACAGAAGTTTGAAAGGAAAATTTCAGAATGTGAAAGAGAACAATTAAAAAAAATTTAAGCCTTCTTGATTCACCTGCAAAAACAGCCAAGTACTTTGGCAGACAAGCCACCCTCAACTCTCAGTGAGCCAGTCTAGTTCGCTTACGCACTATATACTAAATAGAACAATATGTTATATACTATACATGGAACGATGCCTCACAAAGCTGCTTCAAAAGGAAGCTAAGACACTAACTTCTTTGCTGAAAATTGGGTAACCAAAATCTATTGTTTTTTTTTATTGTTTTATTTTTAAAGGTGACTTTTTATTTCTTTTAATATTTCTACAAATATATTGTTTTATTATTTATCAAATTTGTTATTCGACGATGTTCTCCAAAACAACTATTTAATATTTTATTGGTTGTTTATAGCTTCGCTGAGTATATACCTGCATTTCATTGACGCTAACCAAATCATCAGTACCTTTTAGCCAAATCATGTTTGAAAAGCACGTCGATTATAATTGTTTGTTTTATTGTGTATGTACAAAAGCTTTCTAAAGCTATTATACTTATATGTTTTGTAAACTACAAATAAAAAATATGATTGAGTTCTTCTTGAATTCTCATATAGTGTTTGTTAATTTTCGTATAAGTATATGAGTTTGAATGCTTTTCAAACATGATTTGGCTAAAGGGTACTGATGATTTGGTTAACAAACAATAAAATATTAAATTGTTTTATTGTTATTATTTTTCTGTTATAAATACGAAAACAAAATACATAAGGTTCCTAAT
Source organism: Germaria angustata (assembly GCA_963681545.1). Lineage (NCBI taxonomy): Eukaryota > Metazoa > Arthropoda > Insecta > Diptera > Tachinidae > Germaria > Germaria angustata. Next base: position 25,106,559 of record OY813000.1, read on the forward strand.
AAATTTTTACGTATCAATATTTATTTCATTAAACTTTACTTTAAATTTTTATAATCTTATTTTGATATTTATTTATTAACAAAATATAAAAAAACTGTTGTCTTCCATTTAAAAACATTATAATATTATTTGTTAATAAGTTTTTATTAAAGAAAACTTGATTTTTTTTCTTGAAGATATGAGTTGTTTCATTTTTAAACAAATTAAAAAATTAAGTTTGAAAGTGAAATGAATGAAAAAATATTCATAATTTAAGTAAAAAATTTACAATAATATAGATAAAAATCTTAAACAAACGAAAAAAAATTAAAACAAAAAATTCAATGCACTGCCAAAATGGTTTATTTTTTAGGTTTTGACAAGAAATAAGTTTAATTAAAATATGTAAAGAACAACAACAAACATTATTAATAAAATTAATAAATTTAGTGAAATCGAAACACACACATACACACAATATTGTATATACAATAGATATAGAAAATTATAACAAAATTAGCAACAACAAAACAATTATAAATAAATATTAATACAATTTAAATAGCAAATAAACTAAAAAAGAAAAGTTTTTCAGTTAAATTCGATTTCGAAGCTCATGAGTAATTCAAATTGATTTCAATAGAACGAAGAATGAAATTCACAAGGAAATCAAAATAGGAAACAGATATTAGCAGCTGTGAGGTGGGGACTGGGAATGTAGCTGAATGGCCTTCCCGAGGATCCCCGTATATCTGTGAAAGTAATATAAAAAAGGAAGGATTTTGCACTTTCAGAGTCTAACTATTCCAGAGACTTCCCAAATGCATGATTTAAATTTAGCCCATTTGATATGAAACTGAAATGTTTTATAAATTTCAAAAGAATCTGCATTAGATCTTTATATATTTTAAAACTTTTTCCATATCTTTAAAGTTTTTTTTTATGTTTTAAAAGCTTCATACTTTTGAACTTGTAATTTAAGCTTTTAAAATGCTAAGCAACTTTCTGGAATGATTGCATTCGTTTTTTAAGAAAAATTCTACTAAATATATAAATATGAAATTGATTTCTCAAGACAGAATATTGATTTTAATATTATAAACTTTTTTAAGCAAATTAGTTAAAATCAGGGCAGATAACGTAGTTATATATTTTCACCTGCGAGCAAGTTCGATCTCTCAATAGTAGATGACACATAGACATCTCAAGAAGTCTTTGCGAGTATGTAACACTTTTTAGTCTGCCCTCGGTAAGATCGAAAAATTTACCAATATATTCTAAACGTTTTGTATATAAAAATAGTGAATCAACTAACATTTGGTATGTAAACCAATTAAAATTAATTGAATTAATAGGAAACATACTCATATGCAAATTAAAGACATACAATTTTTAACAACCCCAAAGAAATATTTATAAATAATTAAACTAGTTATTAAAATTATAAAAAATAGACCCCTAATAATAAGCGTCTTAGGTATTTAGTAAAGTAAGTTGAAAACAGAATTCTAAAATAGTTATAATGTTAGTATACAAATTCAACAACAAAAAACATAAATTATTACAAAAAATTTAAATTAAAAAAAAAATTTAATCTAAATTAATGTTAAAGAAATTAAAATCATTTAAAGGAAAACATCTTAAAATGTATAACAAGTAACAAATAGCGACAAAACCAGCACATTTTGTTTACAAACGCAATTTTTGTACATAGAAAAAATAAACACGTAAACAAATTATTCAAATTTTTATTTTCAATGACCCACTTACTCGTAGAAATTTTAAGTTTATGTAAATACGTTTATGAACAATCTACCAATTAATCGTAAACTAAACGAATTATGTTTGACAGATAAAACAGCAAAATGCACTTTAAAATATTTCTAAAATCATATATATAAAAATTAGTTTATATATTTATTTCTCAACTTTGGCAGAAAGATTTATTTTTTGCTTTGAACCAAAGATTTGACGAAGAGCATTGAATAATGAACTTTCTGAAGACATATAAAAATTAAAAAAAAATATATATTTTTTTTAGTTCTCATATATATAATATATAATATATAATATTAATATATATATATATATATATATATATATATATATATATATATATATATATATATATATATATATATATATATATATATATATATATATATATATATATATATAGATTTATTTAACAAAGCATCAACGACTTTATATATAGTCCTTTAAGTCCTTAAGACTTTTATATACTAATAAACTAACGCAAATAAAAAACTTTCTTATAGAGCTTTAAGCTTGACTGAAAAAGATAAATATATTTGATCTTTGGCAGACAATCTTAAAGACAATTTTAATTTTGTTAATGCAGTCTTCTCAAAAACTCAAAACATTGTAAAACTTTTAACTAAGTTCACGAATACAAAAGCTGTAAAAGTTTGTTAAAGTTATGGATGCTTTCCAAAGCTCATCTCTGAAACTAATATATATTATCTTGTGGACAGGCTAAAAACCTAAAAAATATTTTCCAATATAGTGTAGAAATCCCACTCAATAAAAGTACCTTCATTTTAAAACACAATGTCCTTGAAATATATTGTAAATTTTTCATAGGATGTCAAACTAAAATCATCAAATCAATGACATTAAAGCCAAATTAAATAGTGGAATTCGCTCTGCATTGCAAACTGTCCACACAAGGTCTAAATATCATTTAAGTCAAGCAAATATTTGAAAAAAAATTTACCACATTTGTGCAAGTTTTCTAAACTAAAAAGATGCAACTACAATTGCAACACTAAAGTATTTGAAAGAAATTCTATGAAAAGGTATAAAAGTTTGACAGCAGAATTGAGTGGAGATTTCATATACGTACGAGTATGGTATATAATTTTTCTAAACGATAAAATAGCTTTTGATGCAAATTTAAAAATAAGATTCCCTCGCCTTGTATCAAAAAAATTATGGCATACAACACATGCAAGGTTGAGCATGAACTCAAGAGAATTGTATTTTTATGAGATTTGTTTTAATTTAATTTAAAAATTAAAAAAAAAATTTTTTTTTGTATTTTATAGCTTTTCGACCGAGAAGCTCTATCCAAATTCTGCTTTTATGCAACAATAAAAAATAAAAACATATAAAACACTTTCGTATGAGTAAGAGTTTTATTTCATAACACTAGAGAAGACTTTTAGATTCTTCAATATTTTTTCATTAAAATCCGTTCAAGTTCCTTGCAAATTTAACGCTCATAAAGCTCTACAACAAAGCTTTCCTGTCATAATTATCAAACTATTACTTTAATATGTTTTCTTTTAGTTTATATTGTTATCACACACAATTTATAACATGAAAACATTAATAACGAAAATAATAATTAAAAAAAAATTAAAAAAATATTCATATATACTGAACCCAAAAGTAAAAAAAATCTCAAGCATTAACCACAAAATTAAAACAAAATTCGAATTGTAATACAATAAAAAATATACGAACATACATACATAAAGATATTAATAATACAAAAAATGAAATGAATATTAAGAAAATGAATAATTTTAAGAATGAATATTAATCCCTTTTTTTAGTTACACGAACATTTTTTGGAAAAAAGAAACGTTAAAATTATAAAATTCTACAATTACTCGTAAATAAAAAACAAAGCAATGACAGAAACATGAAAAATATTTCATAAAATTAATAAATAACCAACACAAATAATTTTGCTCAAATAAAAATAACAAATCAATAATAAAATAATAATATATAATAGCAATTATAACAAAAGAAAAACATGTGAGAAAACAACCAGTAACGAAAAAATAAAAATTAAAATAAACGTTAAGATTACAGAATGGAAAAAAATAATAATAAATAAAATAATTAATAAAAAATTTCAAAAGCTTCTGTTTCACTTGATGATTTCTGGGAAAAGAAATAAAAATTCTTTTTTATGATGGCGTTTTATTTTCTAAAAGAAAAGTGTGACATTTTCTGTCCTTTCACGAAGAAAGAAATGATTTAAGTGTTCATTAGTATTAGTAAAGGGTGATTTTTAAGACCTTTCATATTAAAAAACATAAAATTTAGAGAAATGCATGAAATCTTTATTTGAGTCGTTAGAACGATCTGTATATGTAATTCAATGTTTAAAGACGATTTCATGTGTGGATTTCAAATGGTTTATACACTGGATGTAATTTTGGCATACTCTCTCCAACATATTGGTCGGTATCTCACGAATAAATTCTTCACTGTATAGACATGAGCCTTAACAAAAAATTGTCTACAAGTGTTAAATCGCACAATCTAGGCGGCCAATTGATCGGCACCGAACGTGAAATAAACTGTTCAATGAACTCGTCTCCCAATTGGATCACTGTTTCGCGTGCTGTGTGGCATGTGACACCATCTTGTTGAAACCCCATGTCAGCCAAGTCTAGTTCTTCTATTTTTGGTAACAAAAATTGTAATCATCGTACGGTAGCGCTCGTCATTCACAGTATCTATCCTGCCTTCATCGTCTTTGAAAAAGTACGGTCCAATGATGCCACCGGCCCATAATCCACACCAAACAACGCATTTTTCGGGAAGCATTTCTACAGTTCTCGCAATGCTTCTGACTGCTCTTCACACGAAATACGGCAATTTTGCTTGTTCACGTATCCATTTGATCAGAAATGAACTTGCACTTTCTTAACCGAGCATGAATTTTGATAATAAAATCCAATAATCTGCAAGCGTTGCTCGTTTGTATGTAAGTCGATTCATGGTTGAATTATAGACCAAACTGAACATGTTTAACAGCAACATGTTTCACGAAAACAGCTGCCAAAAACAGTGTTACCAAAAAGAAAGTTGCTAAAAATATCACTCTTTATGTAAGTTAAGATTTTTTAAATAAGGACGTTAAATTTGTTATTTTAGCAATTGAAAAGAAAATTTAGGGAAAAGTTCTTAAGTTCATGACTATCAATTCCTAAGCGAATGTGGTGTAATATATGGGCTTGGTGCCAATCAAGGAAAATCTGTATTAATGGTTTTAACGACAGACATATTGATTAAGCTTAAGAATCCTAATATAAGTGATGCTAATTTAGTATTTTTGGCACTAGTTTCAATGTTTTTATATCTCAAAACAATAAAATTGTAGCTTAGCACCACTGGCATGAAATGATTCTAATTGTTTGCCGTGTCCTTGGTGCCATGTTTAAACATTTTCTTATATTACAACTCTTTAGGAAACTTTAAAAAATAAATAAAAGGCGAAAGATTGTAAACCTGTTTATTTGCGTCATTTTCCTTTATTTGTTCTCTCAGACCTTCTCTATTTATTAGTCAATTTGAAATATATTTATAAAATGAAAGGACATTCCCACAACTTCAAGTCTGTTTTATAATTTTTTTCGAAAAGTTCCACGCCCATATTATTGGAAAATGAAAGGCAATATTTTCTGATTTGTAAATCTATACGAACTAAGAACATATTTTATTAAAAGGAAAATGAATAAATGTTTAATCTCAATACTTACGTTATCTTAACCCCACTTTTATAGGGAAAATATATATTTTGCTAAAGTTGTTGATTTTGTAAAAAATCTACTAACATTTATTTTACAAATATTGGCCATAAAGTCAATTTGATTAGCATTCTTTTTCTCTATTACAAATTGATGATGTACATTAATGTGTTTCGACCGAGTATGATAACTATAAGACAAAGCTATTGCACTTATGTATGTATAGTATTACAAAGTTCAGTTGGAGTTGGCTTATCTGAAAATATCTGAAAGGAGTTCATAACGTAATTTTTTTTATAATTTTTCGTGTAACTGCCATATGTTCCACCTCAATTGAAGATGATTCTACATCTGTAGCTTTTTGCTACACCACGAAATAGCCCCTGGCCAGTAATTGACCTTCTCTCATCGATATCATTAGTCCAATCAAATTTTATTACCTATTTTATTCATACAGTCAAGAAACTCGATTCCTGAATGAGGAGTTTCCAATATAAACATTCTGCCCTAAATCAAAAGAGAATTAATAATCAAAGGATGAACAGAAGAGCAAATCGTTCTAAGCTTTTTTGTTATATATATATATATATATATATATATATATATATATATATATATATATATATATATATATATATATATATATATATAAGAACAAAATAAATTTCCTATAATAATGCCTGCAAAGGGATGCAAAGCATCTCTTAGGTAGATATAATGGGTGCAGTTTACACCAGGTGCGATTCGAACTATGCCACTTAGAGAAGGTGGAGCATAGTTTCCGAAACGTCGCAAGTTTTGTGGTTTCATAGTACCACTTCATTGGCGTCAATGACGCTACATCACTTTACCCATCAATATCTATTAACAAAACTGAGCATCCTCGTCTTATAACAAAAACCATACAGATTTCTAGCGTTTTCTTTACCTGAAAAATTTACATTTTGTTGAAAAATTTATTTAAAAATATAAATTAATTTCTCCCTTAAATATAAAAAATTTAACTCTCGTACAGGACGGCATGTTCTTTCTTAGTAATTAAAGAACACTAAATTTTCTTTTTTCTCTTTGAGGTGTAACTCACACACTGTATTATCATTATAAAAATGCCACGCCCCTTAATTTCCAGATAAAGCTTAACTAAGGAATAATGTTCAGGAAATTGAGTTTCCCAGACATTGCTGTTAAATAAGTATACAGTGCCACGCCCATATGTAGTAAATATTTTCTTCAACTATGTACTTCTACTTGGCTGACTCCTATAAAATTTCGCTCGATTAAATTGAATTTCCTTGACAATAACAGCATTTTGACTAGATTATTGGACAGTACCACGACTTTTAAATTTAACATGAAATAAAGAGGAATGAATTCATTGTCGATGTCACATAATGCAGATCAAGTAAAAATGTTTTCATGGATTTGCAACAATTTTCGGAACCACAATATTATGATTTTAAGAAATATTTCGGTTTCTTTGGATCATAATATTGGTGGTTTTTCAAACCAAACCAAACCTGAAAAGGTTTCAAATATGCCCAAACCCTTAATATCCATAGGACACATGCATAGTATATAAGATTCTGCCACAGTGACCTAAATACACATATATGGTATAAAATTCTTCGTACTAATTACTATAAGCGACATTCGGCTATTGAATTGTTTGAATTTGAAATAAAAGTCAAATCAGCTGTCATTCAGATTTTATCGAAGTAAAATCCTTCTATGAAACTTTTTTAAAATTATGCATGGCGAAGTGTGAAAAATAATTTTTTATCAAAAATAATTTTTTTTGTTGTTCCCAATTTTATAATTTATTTATTAATATCACCTCTTGTAGTTAAAATTTTCTTTGAAAAGAAAATTAAACTACTAAAATACTTAACAATATTTTTCAACAGAGAGAAAAAATATATAATTTCAGTGTGCAAATTGCAAATTCGTTTTTGTTTTCTTCCACTTAACATTTTTATTTAATTGTAATAGTATGTGTTTGGACAGCCCTGATATAAAGATATTGAGTCCTTTGATCCGAATTATCTGTCAAGCTAAAATTGTTAGGACTTCTAACTCTTAAGGTGAATTCACCGGTTCGTTCTGCAGGAAAGTATTGTTGAGAGACAATTTTAGTTTACTGAGAGTTTGCTCAAAGAAGATTCACCGGAGTCGAACAAATATTCTGTAGAAACAAAGCTACCATATGCAACAACTCTGTAAATGTTGTGTGTCACTTTTACAAGCCGGCAGCACAGTGGCAGTTGATTGCAATTTGCTTTGTTTTAAATTAAACAAATTTTTATAAAACTAAAATATAGAAATGAATAAAAGTCGAGTGCTTGTTCTAATAGCTATTTTGTTAAATAAATATAAAAAATTTACAAATATACTCTGTATATTATTATACATACATATGTACATATAATAGGATGTGGCAGCTCAGTTCAATTTTGCATAAAAAATGTATATATCTGGCAGCACAGTTCAATTCGTTCGGGACGATAATTAAAATTAAACCAATTCAAGCAAAAATTGTTCCGCATTAAATTTATTCTCTTTCTCTCACTCTCTCAAAAATAGAGACGTCAAACTACATATAAAAAAAATCGTTCGGAACGTTCAGAACGAACCGGTGAATTCACCTTTATCGATATTATAGAAAATGCGTGTAATTAATTACATTTTTTCATGAAAATGCACTATTTATTTAACTGACTACAGTGAGTATAATATTGCGACTACATGGAAAGGAACTAATTGTTTGCTTCCTCTTACTTTCAGGTTTTTAAATTTTGAAATATTTGGTGAAAATCAAGTGCATAGAACTATTTTTTTTAAGACTCATTTCAAATATCTTTTTAGACATTTTGTTCCTCCATGCGAGTTCTTAGGAGAGTGAAAAACTGGTACGAGGTTGTCATCAACTAAATGAGAAACAGAATATAGTAAAATATCAGCAGAACTATAATAATATTATGCATACATTAGCGAAACTTTCCATAGAGATCATAAAAAATTTGTAAGCGGTCAAATGAGCCGGCCTTTGAGAACGTGCTATGGCCACAATCAACATGCGCTGATAACGTACGTCTGCCATATACCATTTTTGACCCATAAATGTTTCACCGACCATGGCACTCTACAAACGAAATTTCACATAATTTAATGCAATCAAATATAAAATAAGAACTATTTATAAAAAATATACAACTTACATATTCCAATAGTTGGCTGCCAAACATACAAATATAAAAAATTTGTATGATGGACGACAACAAAAATCCACAAAATTTCACAAAATCTAATAACTCGGAACCGCAAATGATTTGTATACCAATTAGTACAATCAGCATGATAGAAATCATATAGTTCGATAGAATAGATAAGCTGAACACATTATTAACACCTTGGGACAAACTAAAAATTGCAATCAACTTTGGAACTGTTTCAAATTCTCTTCATTTACTTACTTATGCAGCAGATTATGTTTTTCCAAAATATCCTTCAACTCACTCATATCCTGTTCATAGTTTTTCGGCTCAAAATGTTCGATGCGATAACACAAATATTTGAACTGTAGAATAACCACATAAATCGTGCACAATAATAGCATATCGGATCCAACAAAATAACACGATACTGTGCTACCAGCTCCGAATTGAAGGACATAAGACGCAACATAACCAATTCCGTAGGTTGTATCAAACGGATAGATCATTATGTACGGTACACGTGCTACGAAAACCTTCGTCCTGAAGTACTCCACACATGACTGCACCAATGGGAAAATAATAAACATCAGTGCAATGGTCCACTGGCTTACACAAAAGACCTTCGAATGGTACATAACGTAGTCAAGATCTTGGGCCAATTTCAACTCTTTACACTTTTTAGAGTTACGAGGAAACAGAGTTTCTAAATTCTTTAAAACTCTGCTTAAAGTCTCACGTCCCAAAACTACAGAGAAAACTTTAAACAACCCATTCATTGCAAAACCCGTATACAAACACCACTGGGTCATTTCTATTGTATCTTCGAATACGCCGAATACTAAGAATCCAGTTAAAGTAAAAAAGTTTATGACTATATTCCCAGTAGTCAAAGCTAATGAAATTTTTTCCTTGGTAGTCATTACATCACTTTCGTCCCATTGAAAAAACTTAATGCCCACGATGCTGAAAAACTTCAAGGGTAAAGATATAAAATCCCTTAGAGTTATAATTCTTGAAAAACTTTCAAATTTTGTCATTTCAGGAACTGATTTTTTTTTAATTTTTCTCGATGAAACAAAGTTTTTTCTCTTGGCAACTTTCCAAACAAGACTATTATAAAAACTGATATGAAAATTTCCTTTTATATGCATTTTTCTTTCTATGGCATTAAATTTCTTTCAGAGTTAAATAATCATTTTTAATTATATATTACTGTTGCAATAGATTACAAAGTATGACTTTTTTCCAATTAGGAATTTTTTTCTATAACAAGTGTCATGTGAAAGCAACGCATTTACGCATAATTGTTATCGAACTATAAATTTCAATTTAGCAAATTAATATAGTCCAATGAGCCACAACTTATGGTACCCTACACAAAATAATACGAAGTATGCGGTGCAAGTTAATTTGACCTGAAATAGAAAATCATACAAAATGAAGGAGTTCTTGATATATACACTAAGAAAAGTTCAAAGTTTTTGGGGACATTTGGTTCAAGGACATCTTCAAGGTTCGTTTTCCTGCTGTTCTTTTATAGTTCGTTCGGCACTCGTGTGTCTTTTCAATCTTCTCTATATGCCTAATAATCTGTAAATATTCCTTTATGGCTTCCTTGCTTTTTTTTGGTCATGTGTTGTTGCGTTGGTGGCTTCGATTTTGGGCTATTGTTTCGTTTTGTGTAGAAATGTTTTAAAGGTTCGAATATTATGTCTGACGCGGTATGTTTTCTGTTCATTTATTTTTCTTCTGTCAAATATTTTCTTTTGCATATATCCATGTTTTCTAATACGTTCAGTTATATTATAAAATCAAAAGTTTAAGCGTTTTGTCTAATATGTGCTAGTGTATGTACATTTATTGTGGTCCACAAAATTTGATTCTGGTTTACTTAGCGTAGTCACTCATGTGTTCCTAAAATCTGGTCTCATTCGTGCGATATAATTATATTGTCGTGAACAAGTTAATTTGTATATCCACTGTTTGTCCAGAGGGTCTGTTTTATTCATGCTATTCGGTAACATTCTTTCCAAGTTGTTACCTATTTTAAATGTTTTGTTAATGTTGTGTTTATAACAAAAATTTCCAAGCTTGCATGTTGTCCTGCCTCTATATGTCAAAGTAGCCCAAGTAATCCTAACCTGTCTCTGTTCTTTGTTTGGTCCCTTGCTTGCCTTGATATCGGTTATTCTACGCTATGATTTATAAACATATCCTTCATATAGGCTCCACATGTTAGTGGAGTTCATTCTAGTCTTGTTACTAGTTGTCTAATCGTTGCATTCCTTTATCGCTGAGGATGGTTCTATAAATTGTGTATTACTGTGCCTATGGGTGTTAGTATTCCATATATTTTTTCACCCTCCTCCACCTCTCCACTGTGAATTTAATGTTTTTGTGTTGCTTATTCCAGAATTTGTTCCTCGTTATTTCCTTCCAGTATACATATGATATCATCCACGTATCTTGCATAGAATAACACCCAAAAATTTGTTTTTAGGTTCTCTATTTATATAAAGAAAGGGCATGACTACTTTAGTTTAGGGCATATATACGCAATACCATATATGGCTGATATTGGCTAATATTTTTGAAAATATGCCCTTAAGCTCTACAAAAAATTTCACACCACTCGGAGCAAGGAAGAAAGATTCTTAAATATATTAAAAAAAATGTTTACAACATTGTCAAAATTTATAAATGTCTCTAAAAATGCACTTAAGGGAATTTCGCTTCACTCGTAGCAATTACATTCCTTTAAAAACTAAAATTTAATACAAAATGCAACAAAAAGTTGTAAATATTTCTAAAGCTGGATTTTTCAGTTCTTTCTATTAAAAAATTAATTTCTTTCCGTGCAAAGATATGCCTAGTTCCCTTATATCCTTGATATCAGATATTAAGTTTTACCTTCATTTTTAATCAAAATGCTGCAAAAATAAGTAATTATATCTAAGATTATTCTCTTACACACGTTGATTTATTTCGTTTAATTTTTTTCATATATTCCTGTTAGTCAAAACCGATGAATTTTACTTGCTTAGAATATCCTAAGCACGAGTCACCCTTTTTCCATTTATGTAAGTATATTTTTTTAATTTTCCAAACTTTACAAGTTATTAAGGTTTTCCTTTTAGAGCCTATTTTTTAAGCCGGCTAAATGTTGTGTTAAAAACAGTTTTATTTAAGCTTTTTAGAGATTATTTTTAATGTCGGGGTGAAAGGTACCCTTCCCATGCCCTTTTGCAAATTGGTCGAAGTGCGACCACTACAGGACAATATTAAATTTAAACACTCTCACTACTATAGTCAGCCTGATATATAATAATTATATATGGGAGTTACTATGGTTATTTTAAGTAAGTTGTTCTTAAGACTGCGTGCATTTTATACAGAGTAACACACGAAGTTTTGAACACTCTCACTAATATAGTCAGCCAGGTATACGACAATTAGTTATCACTTTGTATGGAGCTTACCCTTCCCCCTGATCCTATCTTATATTGGTGAAAATGGTACCACTTTTGGAAAAAAGAATTATTTAAATCGGTCCACAAATTGGTGATATCAGGAATCGCTGAGCATACAAAAAATACATTGAATATAATATCCTACTCCTTTATTTTTAAGTCAGATAAAAAATTATTTGGATTAAAAAATATACCATAATTTTATTTATTCAACAAAAATCGTCCTGGAATTTTTTATTAAAAAATAAATAATTAAAAAAAATATGGAAATCATCATGAAATTTTTTATTAAAAATTAAATAATTAAAAAAATATGTAAATCACAATCACAATTTCTCGTAAATTATTTCCCATTAACAATAAGAGAATAGATTTGATGTGAAATTTTATTCAAGGATAAGGGAGAATGAATACTCCCTGTCTTAAGTCCTCGATGAATTCATAAAAATCTTAATTAATTCTTTTCTTAAATGAATGTTTGAATTCATTCGGCTCATGCATGATTAGCTCAATTATAATTTCTTTTTCTAAAATGAATACATTCAAGAATTTTCAATGCATGACGAATTCATTAAAAATTTATTTCAATAATTTTTTTTTTGGTAAAATTCACTCAAGACTTTAGTTCATAATGAATGAATTAATTAAAATTGTAATTAATTTATTTGTATGGCAAAATTAATACATTCAAAAACTTTTAACGCATTATGAATATCCATGAAAAATCAGAAATTCCTGCTTCAATCATTCACTGCTTCTTTAAATAAAAAATTGTTCCTTTGCAGCCTTAATTCAAATTAAATCCGCTAAATTTTGATTTGAGTATTTTACCTTTATACCATATAAGCAAATTCATATTTAATAAAAAGTTCTATCATGTCCTTTTAAGGCAACCGTGACTGTTTTGAAAGGCATTAATGCGCAGAATCCTGAAATTTTGTTTTCATCATTTTCTCACACTTTAATCACGATTAACTGGTGAAATATCAGTGAAAATTTAATATAAAAAATTATTGTAAAAGTAATTTTTTAAGGAAACAGTAAAAAAGCAAACTACGGAAAAAACTAAATTTTTATAATTAAAATGATATTCCAAGTAGATTTTCTTATGACTCTAGCATCTCAAGCCCATACACTTGGTATTCTACTGTACTGAGAAATGTAAACATACTCGTACTATAGTATGTAGATAAAGGATGTAAAAATAAAACAAGTATGAATTGCAGGTATTTAGGAAACGTAAAAATAAAACAATGCATCTAAGCAAAAAATATAACAAGAGGATATTTTAAAAATCAAAACATAAACAGAAGAGAATCCCCTTTTCATCCTTTCAAATAAAAATGAAAATAACTAATCCTGTTCATAAGGCAAACAATGTTGGTAGAGAGAAAATGTGAAAAACAAAAAGGATATGTGGCGAAAAAATAGCATAAACCAAAGTTTTAGCTTAAGGAACAAACAAAGTTATTTTTAAATAATAGATGGACAATAAACAAGCAAAATGTTTAATGCATTTAAAAGAAGATTTCGCACTTTGCTCCAACGTTTAATACTGCTGGCCATATTGGCAGCCATTTCTATCCTGGCGGTGTCGTACATGAATTTAGAGTTTTGCTACAAAATCATGTCACAAAATAGTTTAAATTATATGGTAAATTTTATATGTGTGGAAAATACATTTGTACATATATTTGCAAGTGAAGTTCAATTATTTGTTTTCCTTTAGTGCAAAAAGTATAAAAACGATGAATACAGTGGCTCTTTGTGTGAGGAATTGTGTGCAAATGAGCAATCGTTCAAATCCTTCAAGTGTCCCCAAAATGATATGACCACCATCATGTTTACGGCAGAGAAGAATGGCGATGTTTATGCAATCAAGGTAGAATTATATATATATATATATGTATATATATATATATATATATATATATATATATATATATATATATGTATATATATATATATATATATATATATACATATATATATATATATATATATATATATATATATATATATATATATATATATATATATATATATATATATATATATATATATATATATAATTTAAATTATAAATAAAATAATTTTTATTATGCCCACAAAAAACGTTTCTATTTGTAGTTGGCTCGCCACATAAAGGATGATTTAAGTTGGGTGAATAGTCATGGTGAACAAGTGTATCCGAAAATAGAAAATTTCCATCATATTGTTAAAATGCATATCACAGTGACGTATAATGTGACACTGGACGATAATATGGTACGTATGCTACATTCCTTTTTATCTTTAACCACAATTAACACGGTCACAAGGAGAGCAATGATTATAATTAAATTTCTTTAATGTGGTAAGAAAAAATGTGTGGAAGCCGTTCAATAGATCGAATAGATATAAATATTTTGTTTCATTTAAAAAAAAAATGTTATTAAGGAACTATTTTCCATTAACAACGACATACTATATTATATATGGCGAATTGTCCTATGAATATATATTTTATATATTTTAAGAAAACTGAGAGTTCACTCAACGTAATGCTGAAATCTTTCTTTTCATTTATCCATTGTCGACTAGGAAGAGGGCTAAGGATAGACAACTTATTACCAAAATTAAATGAAATAAACATTGAAAATTATTATTCTTAAATGGAGTCTGATGAGATTTGAATTCGGATCCACCATAATATTTCCATTCGGTATTATCAATACTAATCAACCAAAAATTGCACTTAGGGCCCATATTAAACTTGGCGTTAGCTAAATGTAGCATATTATCGGATGATTAGGCAGTCCCTATTACAGCCTAAGTTAAAGGCAAGTTCATCCTACCTTTAACTTTTATCACGATTTTTAGTCATTTGAAGTTGCCACATTTATAAAATCTTCTCTGAGTTTCGATATTACAAAATTTTCAATTAAAATTTCTAAATTTTTTGCAGAGTCCTAAGCCAAAAGTAATAAACAAATAATATTTTATTTTTAAAAATATTATTATCTACTCTAGAAAAATTGTTTTGATGTGCTTTTTTGAGATCATACAACAAGCAACAATTTCTTAAAATTTTTTAATTTGCTATAAACCTTTTTAAGAGTAATACAACGATTAATGACAGTTATTTCGAATATTGAGTAAAATCTTCGAATAGGCTTTGGCAAAAAATCGTCAAAATGATAAATCAACAAATGAAGGTCACACATGTAAATTATTTTTCTATTCACTCATTTCTTAAAAGAAACAAAGGAACAACAGTCGAACGCTGCAAACCTGGTAAATATAACAAATTCAAGTCATAAACATACACACACCCTCACAACCCATCATACTTTCATTGACAAGTAACTCAGCCAAATATTTATACATACATACATACTTATATACTATGTACTATATAGTACATACGTACATACATATTAAATACAGTATGAATTTGTTTCCAAAGAATTTTTAAAATTTATGTCTAATACATAGTACGTACTTTCCATTTCAAAACATAATCGAGTGCATAAATATTTGTATACTGTTATTCTGCCAACGTTATTGCTTGTGCTCGGATATATTACGATCACACAAAACATGCCATTCAATCTGTTTTAATGAAGCCAAATGAAAAAAGTTTTGCAATTTCTCTGCCAACGTCAATTGCTCTGTCTCGCTGGCTCCCAAAACGGGGTGCAGGAAAACAACAAATAAGTCTTCCATTCTTACAAGAGAAGCAAAGGAAAACAACATAATTATTAGACGGAAACACACAAAACGGAATTGAGAAGAAGATTTATCAAAAACAACAACAACTTCAACAGTTTTTTATATTCATACTATTGTGCGGAGGTGTGAATGAAACAAATCAAAGAATATTCAAAAAAAATTATTGGATACACACCATGAAAAAAGTCTTTTACTACTTTTACTAACATTAAATAAACTGATTTACTCACTTTGCAATAGAGGATGGATTACTTTTGCAACGAAGTATGTACATAAGTATATTTACACTGATTTGACAAACCGACCGAACCGAAAATTAAGAATTAGATTAAACACTCAACTCTCATTTTTTGCACTAATAAGAGATTATTGAAGGCTTTGCTTCTCTTTTTTTATACACACACATACGCATACACTTGCAAGCTTAAGGCAAATGATTTTGCATTTTTTTCTTTCGGGCATCTGCCTCTTTATTTTCATATTTTCTTAAATAAACTTTACTTTTTTACACTTTTAATTGACATTTATGCATAAATAAGTTCACTTTTAAAATTTTCATGGAAATTTGCAAATAACTTTACCTTTAAATATGAATAAAATAAATATTTTCAACTAAAACAAACTTTTTGCGAGACTACGATCCGAACGCTTTGAAATTTTCTGTACACTGAATTCCAATCATTGAATTTTTCTCATTCGTATGTTGTTGTTCTTCTTCTTATTGGTTAGTTCTTGAGTAATTTAGTAGTGGAAGGATGGAAATTTGAATATTATTTGAAATTCCAAAATAAGCAACAAAAAATTTAATTTTTTCGTGTGAAAACAAAAAAGCAACACTTGTTCGTTGTTTTTGTAACTTGTGTTTAACTGCAAATGGGATGGAAATTTTGGGTATTTTTAATTTAGTAGAGGAAGGATGGAAATTTGAAATGCAAATGCTTTTATTATTTCAAATTCCAAAATAAGTAACTCAAATGTTTTGTTTTGGAGTACCTATGACAAAAAAATAAAATAACAACAAACTAAACCTTTTTTTGCAGCTTCTGTTTAACTGCAATAAACTTGCAAGTTGGTCCGTTTAAAATAAATTTATGTATGCTTTGGTAGCAATTTCGGTTATTATTATTATTATCAATTTTATAATATGAACGTTGCATTAATGCTTTTTTCTGAAAGTAAAACTATTCCTTTCTGTTGCTACATATTCGGGGTAAAGAGAAGATGAAATAAAAAATATAGGGACGGTATACATACATTAGTCGAAACAATCATTAAAAAACTGCCCTTAAAAAGCAAAGATCTACCCACAAAATATTAATTATTTAAACGTAAGAAACAGAATAAGAATAAGAATGTTGCACATTGGCATGTACAACATTTATGTATGTAACAATTGAAGTATTTCTTATTGCTAATGTACAATGAATTATGATATTGTTTCAAGTCGTCAATAGTTTCTTTTTGTTTTTACAATCGGTAAAATTTAAAAAATGAATTTAGTTTAGTTTAGTCCGAGTTTGTCTTGGAGTGACAGTATATAAATACAAATATTATGTACATACATAAGTAACTATGTATATACATATAATTTTTTTGATTGTTAATGATTGTATTTATAAAAAAAAAATTTAAAATTATTATTCAAGTTCAGGCAATGCTAGTCGAAAAAGATATTAATTTCTATGGGTTTTTTTAGTTGTCTTTACGTCTCTTGCTAAGAACGAGAGTGCACCTCGTTCGTCTGAACATATTAGAAAACATGGAAATATACAAATAGAAATCGTTTTACGGAACATAAACTCTGAATCATTGAAACATTTTTATAAATAAACTGAACGATTTAGTAAGAAAAAGAACACTGAAAATGGTACATTGGCAAAACCGGATTGTTTAAAAACGGAATTTGACGTGGAATGATTGAAAATAGTTCCAAATTAAAAAAAAACCCTAGTATGGCTTTTATAATTGAGAACGTTGCTGATTTTAAGTCTTTTTTAAATTTTTTTTGTGTTGGCGCTTCAAAACATGGAAATCTCATTAAAACAGAATCAGTATTATGGATAGTCTTAGATTAGTTACAAAAAATTCCATAAAAAAAACAACAACGTAGAGTGCACCTCCTTCTCATCCTAGTGTGGCCTTTATAATTTAGAATGTTGCTGATTTCAAGTTTTTCGTGGAGACTCATTAATTAGAATCAGCAGCTTAGATAGAACATCCAGTTCATGAGATGACCAAAAAAAAAAAAAAATTAGCTAACTAGTTCTTTCGAAGTGGTTTTTTTTAATCTTCTCTGGGAATTCATTTCAGCAGCTTGAGAGCTCTTGGACCAATAATCGATGCTTCAAGTGTATACAAAATTTTTATTGCATCATAGATATTCTCTCTATATCAAATGAAGGAGTAAAAAAATTATCTTATGGTCGTATAATAGATTTAGTTGTTCCAAGCCCCCTCCTCCTTATCACCAATTGATAAAATTTTAACTAAAATTACAGAATTAATTGTATATAGCTTAAAATTAACCTTTTTTGTTGTAATAAACAGCGTCAGAATTATAGAACAGATTAAATATTTTTTGTTTTAATTATATGGCCACCACTGCATTTACATATACCAACGAATCTGCAAGACGAAAAATTATAGCAAATAATCTTGTATACGGTTACAATTGTAATCAAAAATGGGAAAATTTTGTACCACTAAGCAAAAGCCTTTTATTTCCTTTTCGTAGCTAGAAGCTTAAAAAAGGTGATACATTCAGGATTACACGTTTTCTGCATACGCGTGCATATGCCTGGGCCGACGTAATTCCCATACAAGCGGAACGATTTTGATTTAGTTGGTGCAAGCACTTGTGTTTTGATGATTTCTTTAAATAGTAAACTAGAGAAAATTCAAAATGCATTTTTTTATTGAATAGAGTAGTACATCTTATAATATGTATCGTACACTTTTATATATAATTACATATGTACATATATGCTATCAATAACTTACGCCATATTTTGTTACTACGATCTAGGAAACTGTAGGATATATCATAGACTTGCTAGATATACAAGCGTAATTTTCAAAAGATTTCCGATGTTAATTTATATTAATATGCGAAGACCGGTCAACAAGCCCGCGACTTTTGGATGAAACACAGGTTTTTTAAAAAATATTACATTTTTTACCCCTTCAACTAGTAAGATTTTTGTGAGATGGCCAACAACTTCTTGGCCAGATGCTGTCGTTTTTTTTTGACCTAGTAAGTTACCATAATATTCGTCATTGATTGCTTTATCCTTTTGAAGTTAGTCAAAGCAGATTAATCCGCATGTGTAATAAAAAATGGTCGCCATGACTTTTTTGAGTAATAAGCCCACTTTGGTTTTCTTTGGCTCCGTTTTACCCGAAAAACTCACTATCTTGTCTGCTATTTGGTCTCTGGTATGTTGCGATAGATCCACGTTTTCTTGACGATTTCGAAATGGCGCGAAAACCCGGCCACGTTGTGACAGCACAACGCCATACACTCCTGCGAAGTTGTCACACCATTGCTTTTGTGGTCGATTGTGAACAAACGCATCCATTTTGCAGAAAGCTTTTTTCATTCAAAATTAAAATCACTGAACCATATGATATGCCTATAGCTTGTACAATATCTCGCACTTTCAATTTCTGATCGGCCAACACTCCTTCCTGCATTTTTTAATTACTTCAACTACTCGTGCAGAAGGAATCTTTCGTGCTCTTTTCACCGTTGAAGTTGATGGTGCAGAGTTTCCATAGCATTTATCGCTTAGCCTTGGTTTGAGTGCTGGTAATTTCCGCGTAATATATATTATTAATGGACACAAAAAACTCACTGTTTCCCATCTTCTCCCAAAATCAAGCCGTAGTTTGCTATCAATGGCAGAGATGTCAATTGATAGGAACAGTGTTAAGAAGCGTAAATAATGGACTATTGACCTGCGCTCGTACATATTTGACATATATGTACATACATATGTACTGCAGAGATTATGCTTTATATATCCTTTCCTACATATCTATTGCCTATTACAGATAAATTTTTACTATATATCAAGTCGAATTCTATGTTGAAAATTCAATAATAAAAAACAATATTTTACTCTCATTCCGATTTTACCGTTGATATGTACTTGGTAGGAAGGTGTAGGATATAAAATAACTATGTATGTACATATGTATATTGCATAACAATATCACCACATATTATTTGGGAACAGACCAATTTCCAATTAAATGCAGTTAAACACAACAGTTACTAAAATGCAGTTAAACACAACAGTTACTAATGTTGCAATTTTTTTTAGAGAGGAAAACGGCATTAATATTTAATACTATATTACAGGAAGCCATAGGAAATTAAAAGTATCCAAAATTTCCACCACATTTGTCAAATATTGACAATTTGCAAGATACAAAGATGCACAGTTAAGCACAAGTTACAAAAACAACGCTTTTTGCTTTTTTTTTGTCATACCTACATACTTCAAAATTTGAGTTATTTATTTTGGAATTTGAAATAATATAGTATTTGCTTTTCAAATTTCCATCCTTCCACTACTAAATTACTCAAGAACTAACCAATAAGAAGAAGAACAACAACATACGAATGAGAAAAATTCAATGATTGGAATTCAGTATACAGAAAATTTCAAAGCGTTCGGATCGTAGTCTCGCAAAAAGTTTGTTTTAGTGCAAAATATTTATTTTATTCATATTTAAAGGTAAAGTTATTTGCAAATTTCCATGAAAATTTTAAAAGTGAACTTATTTATGCATAAATGTCAATTAAAAGTGTAAAAAAGTAAAGTTTATTTAAGAAAATATGAAAATAAAGAGGCAGATGCCCGAAAGAAAAAAATGCAAAATCATTTGCCTTAAGCTTGCAAGTGTATGCGTATGTGTGTGTATAAAAAAAGAGAAGCAAAGCCTTCAATAATCTCTTATTAGTGCAAAAAATGAGAGTTGAGTGTTTAATCTAATTCTTAATTTTCGGTTCGGTCGGTTTGTCAAATCAGTGTAAATATACTTATGTACATACTTCGTTGCAAAAGTAATCCATCCTCTATTGCAAAGTGAGTAAATCAGTTTATTTAATGTTAGTAAAAGTAGTAAAAGACTTTTTTCATGGTGTGTATCCAATAATTTTTTTTGAATATTCTTTGATTTGTTTCATTCACACCTCCGCACAATAGTATGAATATAAAAAACTGTTGAAGTTGTTGTTGTTTTTTGATAAATCTTCTTCTCAATTCCGTTTTGTGTGTTTCCGTCTAATAATTATGTGCAGGGCTGCCAGAAAAATTTTTAAAAAAATCTTCAATTTGCTGAAAACAAAAAAATAAAAAAATTATCTTTTTCGTGTTTGAAAATCGTCAAAAAAATCGGGCAACTTTAAAAATATAATTATAATAATAATATAATATAACACTTTTTTATTATTATTAATAAACAATAGGGCAAAAAACATAAATCAATCATACTTATTGCCTTTTTCTGATATAAGAACGTTTTTTTTCGTTCGCATAATAACATTGAAATCAAAACTGAAAATTTTGTTCTTGTTTTAAATTATGTAACTGTACGAATGAACGAAAACGTTAAGTCAGCAAAAGGCTATTAAATATTTTTATACACTTTTATTTTTATTAAAAAGCAATAAAACAAAAACTTAATTCAATCCTACATATCTACAAATATTTAATTGTATCGTATAGATACAAACATATGTACAAAAATAAAAATTTGTGATGTACTTAAAAGCGTTGCAAATAAATAGCTGAACTTAACATTTTTATTAAGTCAGGTTTAATTACAATATTATAACAATTTTAATTATTTATTTTTAATTTAATAGTCTTTGGAATAAAGGATACCTTCAACCGATACCTTCATTTTCACATACACACATTTATATATGTATACCCGCAAAAGAAAAACAACCGTTAAATTTTCGCTCTTACCTTTTTTTTCTTTACTTTTGTATGGTTGATCTTTGTTGAAGCAATATCGTAGCAAATGCACACAACATGCCAAATGATAAACACTTTATTAACGTAAAAAAATGCTTTGAAGATTGCATACATAAGTTCTTGACACCCGTCAAACATCGGCAGTTATTTATTGCAGTTACACTAAACCAATTTGATGTAAAAGAATTGGAGCTGTCTCATTTACAAAAATATTTTGTTTCTGTGTTGCCTAAAATACAGAAATATAAAACACATTTAAAGCTGCCACTGTTCAAAAGACTAAAATTGTCACATTTAAAAAAAATTGTCAATTTGCCAATTTTGAAAGAAAAATCGTCAAAATGACGATAAATGGTCAAATCTGGCATCCGTGATTATGTGTACCCTTTGGTTCTCTTGTATGTATGAACGACTTATTTGTTGTTTTCCTGCACCCCGTTTTGGGAGCCGACGAGTCAGAGAAATTGACGTTGGCAGAGAAATTGCAAAACTTTTTCCATTTAGCTTAATGTTTTGTGTGATCGTTATATGTATATCCGAGCACAAGCAATAACGTCGGCAGAATAACAGTACACAAATGTTTATGCACTAGATGTTTTAAAGTGGAGAATACGTACTGTGTATTGGACAACGATGGCTTGACAATGAATGTATGATGGGCTGTGAGTGTGTGTTATTATGTATGTACTGAGGTAAATGAAAATGGAAAATTTCAGAGGTAAAGGTAGATTTTTGTTTAAACGGACTTTAGATAAGAGGAATCCTTTTGATGTTAATTAAATTCATGATTTGAGATATTCTCAAAAAATATTATTAAAGTTTTTTTTATTGTTTGCTGTTGGTTTAGCTGAGTTTCATTGCCTTTAGCCAATTCATCAACACTTTTTAGCTGAATCATGTTAGAAAAGCACCTTTATGCAATTAATCGTCCTTTGGTTGATTATGACAATAATTTTTTAGAAAACAATTTCTTTTTAGCACTTTGATTATTGATCTCTGAATCGTATGACACATTCTAAGTCCCAATAATGAGACCTTTGCAACAGTCCAGGTATGAAATAAAATTATTATCAAACTCTATAGGTATATATAAATATACAAAAAAATTTCATAAACATTATAAATGGCCCTTGATATACATACTTATATTGAAAATTGAGTAGATGAGTTCCGAATTTGAATTAGGGTTATTTTGTTGCATGTAATTCTGTTAATTTGATACACTGTTTCGTTAAATAATTTTTGTAAATAATTTTTTTAAGAAATGTTTGCTTCTTATAATCTTGCACTTTGCAAACCAAATGTTTTTCATTTAACGGTTTTCGTTTAAGTAGATTTTCTTTTAAATGTTAGGAAGGAGTTTTGCAATTAAACAAAACCAACATTTAAGAACTTTTGCTTCAATTAAGCAAATCTTTTTGTTAAAATTGCGCGCTGCGGCGTTCGTTTATCTGGATTTTACAGTGAAAGAAATACGTTCATGTTTTCACTATCACACCATAATCGTTTTTCTGTGGTGTAGGTCGTTGATATATTTGTTAATAATTATTTATTTAAAAATTTTAATTAATTTAAGATGCAACATTATTGTCTATGTGTTGTTTTAATAATAATATTATAATTAAATTTGGATATAAAGTTTGTTTGGATGATAATTGATTAAAGCTTTAGGAAAATTTAAGACTTAAAGAAAATCATTGCCTCTCAGAGACAATTATTTTTGAAAATTGAATATCGGTTGCAATTATGATCATAATATAGTGTTAATTCGTTTCCTATTTATGTAATTGCACAGTTAAACTCTCTATTAAGCTGTATTTCAATCGGTTCAACTTGTCATGAACCCATTAATTAGTATTTGATATTATATAGAAAGCCATAGGAAATTAAAAATACCCAAAATTTCCATCCCAATTGCAGTTAAACACAATTGCAAAAACAACGCATACTTTGTTTTTTTTTTGTTGTTGTCATACGAAAAACGAAAATTTGAGTTACTTATTTTGGAATTTCAAATAATATTCAAATTTCCATCCTTCCACTACTAAATAACTCAAGAACTAACCAATAAGAAGAAGAACAACAACATACGAATGAGAAGAATTCAATGATTGGAATTCAGTGTACAGAAAATTTCAAAGCGTTCGGATCGTAGTCTCGCAAAAAGTTTGTTTTAGTGCAAAATATTTATTTTATTCATGTTTAAAGGTAAAGTTATTTGCAAATTTCCATGAAAAGTTTAAAAGTGAACTTATTTATGCATAAATGTCAATTAAAAGTGTAAAAAAGTAAAGTTTATTTAAGAAAATATGAAAATAAAGAGGCAGATGCCGAAAGAAAAAAATGCAAATTCATTTGCCTTAAGCTTGCAAGTGTATGCGTATGTGTGTGTATAGAAAAAGAGAATCAAAGCCTTAGATAATCTCTTATTAGTGCAAAAAATGAGAGTTGAGTGTTTAATCTAATTCTTAATTTTCGGTTCGGTCGGTTTGTCAAATCAGTGTGGAGATACTTCGTTGCAAAAGTATCGTTCCACATCCTCTGTTGCGAAGTAAGGAAAACAGTCCATTTAATGTTATTAAAAGCAGTAAAGACTTATGTCATGGTGTGTATCCGATTATTTTTTTTTCATTATTCCTTGATTTGTTATATACACACCTCCACACACTAGTATGAATATAAAAAACTGTTTATGTTTTTCACAAATCTTCTTCTCAATTCCGTTTTGTGTGTTTCCGTCTAATAATTATGTTGTTTACCTTTGGTTCTCTTGTAAGAATGAAAGACTTATTTTTGTTTTCCTACACCCCGTTTTGGGAGCCGACGAGACAGAGCAATTGACGTTGGCAGAGCAATTGGAAAACTTTTTCATTTGGCTTCACTGGATTGAATGTAATGTTTTGTGTGATCGTAAGGTTACGTCTCCATGTGCAACATAATATTTACGAGCATAAGCAATAACGTTGGCAGAATAACAGTACAAAAATGTTTTCGCACTAGATTATGTTGTGAAGTGGAGAATAATTACTGTGTAGTGGACACGAATTTTAATTCTCTGGAAACTTATATTCATACTGTATTTAATATATACATATGTATGTATGTACTATATATAGTATACATACATGTACTTATGTATAAGTATTTGTCTGAATTACTTGTCAATGGAAGTATGATGGGTTGTGAGGGTGTGTGTATGTTTATGGCTTGAATTTGTTATATTTATCAGGTTTGCATCGTTCGACTATTGTTCCTTCGTTTCTTTTAAGAAATGAGTGAATAGAAAATTAATTTACATGTGTGACCTTCATTTGTTGATTTATCATTTTGACGATTTTTTGCACGAAAATAGCAAATGTCCTATTTAAAGACTTTATTCAATATTCGACCATTAATTGTTGTATAACTCTGAAAAAATTCTTTGACCAGTCGTGAATCATGCCGTTTCCAAAAAAAAGTATTTATTATTACGTTAGAGCTTAGATAATTTGAAATGTAGAATTTTGACTGATAATGTTCGCTTAAAGAAAATTTTCCTTTTAAATGGACTTGAGATAAGAGAAACCCGTTTCCTTTAAACGAACTCAGCACTTTGAGAAGTGTTCTTTGAATCTTCTTTAAATGCAATATACATACATATGTATGTACATACATATGTATAATACATACTGAAAATTATATAGATTAGTTCCCAATTAGATTTTGTCAGTTGAAGGTAATATACGATGAAAATTCGTTTTCTTTTTGGCGATGTTTGTTTTTTATAATCTTACACTTTGTAAACGAAATTTTATTTATTTAAATGGTTTTTCGCTAAAGCAGATTACCTTTTAAAGAAGTAAAGCACTCTGTAATCAAATCAAAGTTAAGAATTTTTGTATTCAATTAAGCATTTTTTTTTTCTTGAAACATGTGAGTGTCGCTAAACAATAGAAGACTCTATAAATTTTTCGATTGATGACGTTTCAAGATTTCAATAGTTGAATTGCAGGCAATCCGCCCATAATTCCATTCCAAATATCCAAGGAGGTTAAGAACAGATTTACAAGGTAATATTGGAAACTCAGCACAGATTTTGCGTCAAGTAAACAATCCATACATAGGCCTATCTAAATGTATGCTGATATACAGTGGTGAGTATTCACCTTTTTCTAAAGACAAATCAATATGTTGGGATTTTTCTGATTTTATAGATGGACTTATGTATTCCATTTCGTGAGCCAATTGCATATAACGCTGATATATTGTTAAAGAATTTTTGATTGTTCTGTAGAAGTCAGCGTCATCGGCATATGTGAGTATTTATTGCCACTTCATCACTTACTGGCATATAAGAGGTACCCAGAAAAAAAGATTGCCAGAACAGAACAGAACAGTTCAGAAAAACATTTTTCCTAAAGTAAATTTTATTTCCAGTCAATCTTTTATATTGCCGCATATAATTATTAGTTTGAGCATTTAGAATACAAGATGAAATTTTTATTTTTTTTTTTTCAATTAAATTATTGTCCGAATTTACAAAATTATTTATAGGTCCGTATTCACACAAAAAATTTACTGATTGAACGAAGTTTGTTACTTACTGTAAACCGAGTTTTAAATGTGATATGAGAACTAAATAAAATAGCATAGGGTTACTCCTTAAGCTTAAAAAGAAACCCTGAAACAGAGCACGACATGTGGCTGAGCAAGAAAATATAAATGAAATAAAACCTTTCAGCATTACGAGTACTTTTATTGTTCTTCACTTAAATAAAAGAAGAAAATTGCAATTAAACAAACATGGAAAATATATAGACTCTTTTTGTTCTGTAAACCTTTTTCATTTGTTATTCGATTAGACGAATTTTAAAGAATTCAATAACGATCGAGACTATGAAGGATGTCCTAAGCATCCTGTTTAGTTAAGAGTAATTTGGTCGTCATACCTTGTTCTCGTTTTAATGTTCGGCTTCACTAGTTAAATAGCACGTCAAAAAGCAAAATTATCTAAAGTCTAATAACATTTTTTCTCTGAGTGATTGAATGGGGTTCCACATTAATTATAATCAATTTTGTAGCTGAATATAAAAAGAGAAATCCATATCATCCAATTATTATTTGGATTTACTTGGATCATTTTATTAAGACAACAACTGTTTTAGATACGAGCACTGGTGAATCAAGAAATCGATAAAAACAATCCCCAGCAAATGTTAAATTTCTGGAGACTTTTCAAGGACAACAATTATATGATGAGTAAACTATACGATGAGGAGAATCTTTTTCCCACTGTGTTGGGTTCATGCGGTCCATATTATGCTACAGAAAATTTAAACGTACTGAAAACTGAACAATCGCTGCTCCAATATATGTAAGATATATTCAAGAAGAAACACATTTCATAAATTTACATACGAAAATTTCCAGCTCTTTTGATTGGCAAAAGCGCTTAAAATTCGCCTTGAGTCTGATGGAGTTTGTGTTTAAAATGGATGAAATGAAACCGGAACCACTAAAAATGTGCACAATGAAAATCAGTAATTTCGGAGTAACAGGCGATAAAAGGTAATATGGTTAGTGAGAGATAGAGAGTAAATAAATTTATAATTTTGTTTATATATTCGTACGTATGAGTTTAGAATAAAGTACGAAAATGCTGAACATGTGTTTGTGGAAACTCAACTCGATAAACGCTTATCGAACAACTCGCCCTGCGAAGAGGACTCCGATTGCGATTACCATTATTGTATGGGTGTATGTGATCAGGATAAACTTGTATGCTCGGGAATACAACAGAACAATAATTTACAAATATTTTGTGATAAAATTTTAAAGGGCGGTGGGCTATTGCCCGGACTGTTGGCATCAGCCAAAACACCTAAGAACCTAATGAAACTTGTCAAAACATGTATAGATCCCTCAAAACAGACAAGTAATCATATACTAGGTAGACAATATGCCCCAAATACTGAATTGGCTTTAAGGTTATACAATGAAATGAAACGTTTACACAAGACTGCAACCAAACCGGGCAACTAAATCATGTCTACAGACGGGAGAGCGAGGGAGAGGAAAATGGATGCTGGAGGGCCTTTTTAAGTCCTACTTTAAATGTACTTTATTTATTAATAAAGAAAACGAAACCCCTCCTTTTTTTAGAGCATCAAGGTAGTGATACTATAAGTCTAACCATATGTTCAATTATGTTTTTTATTTCAAAATGTTTTTAATAAAAGTAATTATAATATAATAAAATATTAAAGAAGCCTGATTATTCTGATTGGTAACAATAATTAAGTTGGGTAAAGAGTGTGGAAAAAAATATTTTATAATTTCAAGTCAATATACACAATATACTGGATAGTCCAATTACTAGTATGTTTTTAAATCAAAAGTTATTTTGACACTGATAAATTTTGTCTGTCGGAAATATTTACTATCAGTCAGTGTCATATCGCCGAGGACAAAAATGAGTCGCTTTACGCTTGAACAACGTTGGGAAACATTGCAAAGCAATCGGACATCGAACTTCGTAGAAAAATAATTTTTTCTGACGAGGCGCGTTATCATCTCTGTGGCTTTGCCAACAAAGAAAATTGCTGCACGTAATTGCCGAGAAGCGAATGCATCCACAGTCAGTGGCGGCTTGATATGGATTTTGGAGTTGTTGCTTTATTGGTCCATTTTTCGAAAATAATGGAAACGCCATTTCAGTATCGACGGCAGCTTTTGAAATTTTTCGAAAATTAACTTTTCCAAAAATAGTCACATTTTCTAGCGAGATCAATATTCAATCAGCTCTTAACAGAAAAAAAAACATCATTCACTACTACAAATTTCATTAAAGTCGATTTATTTTGCTCAAGACATATCAGGTTGAAATGGCCCTTGGAATAACAGATGCATATACATATACATATGTGTGTGACCATAGAACATGTATTCAGGAATATTTTTTCATATGACCAAATATTAAAACCTGCCAATTTGGCAATTTGCTTTTTTGTGAGAAAAAAATTCTCAAAACATATTTTATGGAACTATTTTTACGATAGAAATTATCACATAGCCGCGATTTCGGTCGCAAATGCATTGTCTGGAATATGCTGACACTATCAGCGTTTGGTCGTGAGACTAATTAATGGGTTTTGTAAATGCCTAATTAGACAAAACTGGAGACCCTGAAATGTAAGTGGTAAGTTCTTAAGGATAAGTAGGATTCCGGGCACGCGCCCCTTCTATGTCGCAAAAAAATTGTAGCTGACATAATTTTGATTTTCACTTTTTTATCGCAATCGATAATTCATAATCATTAATATTAATTCTGAAAAATGTTTAGCCATTAAACATGGAATCATATTAATGCAAAGACAGTTAATAAAAAAGCTTCTCCTGTAAAATTATGTGTTTGTCACTTACGTTTTTTTTTTTTTTTTTGCTACTAAGACTTGATATGTCTATTTCTACTAGACCCTCTCCGATTTAAAACAGCTTCGATGCATAGACATCTTATGTGTTAATCCAGGATGTAAGTCTCGAATTTCATTTAAATCAGTGATGAAATAAAATTATAAAAAATTATGGTATTAGTGTGTAAGTGATCAAACCAAGTCCTTCACCATGACAAAGGATATTATATATGTTCATCCATGTTATAAGTTATCCGTGTGCGAATTCCATTCAAATCCATTCAGTCACTTACGCGTGGTTTTTAAATATAACAATTGTGGCATTAGTCCATAACTTCTCAAATTATACCATTTACCATGATAAAAGTTACCTATATTGAAATCTTGGCTATAAGCTGGTATCCGTGTATCAAATTTCATTCAAATCTGTTCAGCCGTTCTGGCGTGATTAGATAACAAACATCCAAGCATTCAAACTTTCACATGATCTTAATAAATTTGATCTAATGTGCATAAATTATAAAAACGGCAAAATAAAATCTTCGAATTCATAGAGATCTAAACATTCCGTTGGTTAAAACTGCGTTTTTAAAACATATGTAGGCATATATGAAGGAGCTTGGTTGCATACATACTGTTTAACTATATAATATTACATATATGTATGTAAGTATGTATACAGTCTATATATTTTTATATCATCTTCCCCTTGCCACAAATCTGTTGAATAATTATAGTATATGTACATATGTAAATACCAATAAGAACCGAAAGTTTCACATTCATCATGAATTCATTGACATGTGTATGGCATTTTCCTTTCTACAAAAAACATATTTTGTCCTTTCAAAGCGCAAAAATGGATTTTTAGCGATCTTTAATAAACGAATATTTATTAGGTAGTTAAATTTTTGAAATAAGAGTGACTAATGTTGCAATTTTTTTAGAAAGGAAAACGACATTAATATTTAATACTATATTACAGGAAGCCATAGGAAATTAAAAGTATCCAAAATTTCCACCACATTTGTCAAATATGGACAATTTGCAAGATACACAGATGCACAGTTAAGCACAAGTTACAAAAACAACGCTTTTTGCTTTTTTTGTCATACCTACATACTTCAAAATTTGAGTTACTTATTTTGGAATTTGAAATAATATAGTATTTGCTTTTCAAATTTCCATCCTTCCACTACTAAATTACTCAAGAACGAACCAATAAGAAGAAGAAGAACAGCAACATACGAATGAGAAAAATTCAATGATTGGAATTCAGTCTACAGAAAATTTCAAAGCGTTCGGATCGTAGTCTCGCAAAAAGTTTGTTTTAGTTGAAAATATTTATTTTATTCACATTTAAAGGTAAATTTATTTGCAAATTTCCATGAAAAGTTTAAAAGTGAACTTATTTATGCATAAATGTCAATTAAAAGTGTAAAAAAGTAAAGTTTATTTAAGAAAATATGAAAATAAAGAGGCAGATGCCCAAAAGAAAAAATGCAAAATCATTTGCCTAAAGCTTGCAAGTGTATGCGTATGTGTGTGTATAAAAAAAGAGAAGCAAAGCCTTAAATAATCTCTTATTAGTTCAAAAAATTAGAGTTGAGTGTTTAATCTAATTCTTAATTTTCCGTTCGGTCGGTTTGTCAAATCAGTGTGAAGATACTTCGTTGCAAAAGTATCGTTCCACATCCTCTGTTGCGAAGTGAGTAAATCAGTCCATTTAATGTTAGTAAAAGCAGTAAAGACTTTTGTCATGGTGTGTATCCGATTATGTTTGTTTGAATATTCTTTGTTTTGTTATATTCAGACCTCCGCACACTAGTATGAATATAAAAAACTGTTGAAGTTGTTGTTGTTTTTGATAAATCTTCTCAATTCCGTTTTGTGTGTTTCCGTCTAATAATTATGTTGTTTCCCTTTGGTTCCCTTGTAAAAATGAAAGACTTATTTTTGTTTTCCTACACCCCGTTTTGGGAGCCGACGAGACAGAGCAATTGACGTTGGCGGAAAAAAACTTTTTCATTTGGCTTCATTGGATTGAATGGCATGTTTTGTGTGATCGTAGGCTTACGTCTCCATGGGCAACATAATATTTGCGAGCACAAGCAATAACGTCGGCAGAATAACTATATGCACTATATTATGTTTTGAAGTGGAGAATACGTATGTACTGTGTATTGGACAATGATGGCTTGACAATGAAAGTATGATGGGCTGTGAGTGTGTGTTATTATGTATGTACTGAGGTAAATGAAAATGGAAAATTTCAGAGGTAAAGGTAGATTTTCGTTTAAACGGACTTTAGATAAGAGGAATCCTTTTGATGTTAATTAAATTCATTATTTGAGATATTCTCAAAAATTATTATTAAAGTTTTTTTTATTGTTTGCTGTTGGTTTAGCTGAGTTTCATTGCCTGTAGCCAAGTCATCAACACTTTTAAGCTGAATCATGTTAGAAAAGCATTTATGTAAACTAAGTTATGTACTTAGACATAAACCAACAAATATTACATTAGAATTCAATCCTGTTTTACTACTTGTGATTCATAAAACATACAAGTATAATATCTATTTTTAGAAGACTTTTATGCAAACACAACATAAAAAACAATTATATTCTGCTTGCGTCTTTCTACTTTCCTTGCACCTTTATACAATTAATTGCTATTTGGGTGATTATTATAATTATTTTTTTTTAGAAAACCATTTGTTTTAAGCACTTCTAACCGTAAATAGAATATATGACATACCAAAGCCCATTAATGAGGTCTATGCAACAGTCCAGGTATGAGATAACATTATTATCAAACTATATAGGTATAGTATATAAATATAAAAAAAAAAATCCGTAAATACATATTTTAAATAAGGATTTTGACAATTGTTTTGTTGTAATTAATTCGCTTTTCATAAACATTATAAATGGGTCTTGATATACATACTTATATTGAAAATTAAGTAGATGTGTTCCGAATTTGAATTAGGATTATTTTGTTGCATGTAATTCTGTTAATTTGATACACTGTTTCGTTAAATAATTTTTGTAAATAATTTTTTTAAGAGATGTTTGCTGCTTATAATCTTGCACTTTGCAAACCAAATGTTTTTCATTTAACGGTTTTCGTTTAAGTAGATTTTCTTTTAAATGTTAGGAAGGAGTTTTGCAATTAAACAAAACCAACATTTAAGAACTTTTGCTTCAATTAAGCAAATTTTTTGATGTGTTAACATCTATACGCGCGCCTCTCTAGGGCAGTAAACTATCAGTTTCAATACATACGCAAGTGTTAGGTGTAAGGTATGTAAGAGTAAATCATCGTTTATTTGTTCGTTGCTTGGCAGTCGGTATTGAAAGTAATTATTGGGCGATTTTCATATAATTTTCCCACGCGATTTTCTCCGGAAATTCATAGCCGATTTTATTAATTTTTGGATTAAAACGCTAGTGCGGGTTTCGACGAAGAGTTTAGGCCAAAAATTAAGGCGATCGGCGATTTAAGTGTTTTAATTCGGAGTATGAGATAGCAAGACAGCAACGTATGTAGCTTATAAATAAATAAAAAATTATACGAAGTAAAATTAAATTCAATAAACTATTATTTTTCATTAAATACTTTATATTAACTCTACCTCCGGGTTTGTGGGTCTGTGTTCATAGAAATCGAACAGGTACCGTGTAACAAAAAGGTGTCAACACATCGGCTGTGAGTTCGAACACTCATTGATTTTTTAATTTAAACTGCGCGCTGCGGCGTTCGTTTATTCGAATTCTGCACGAAATGCGTTCATATTTTGACTATCACACCATAGTCGTTTTTTTGTGGTGTAGGTCGTTGATATATTTGTTAATAAGACTTAAAAATAATTATTTATTTAAACATTTTAATTTAAGATGCAACATTATTATCTATGTGTTGTCTTAATAATAATATAATTAAATTTGCATATAAAATTTGTTTGGATGATAATTGATTAAAGCTATAGGAAAATTTAATACTTAAAGAAAGTCAGCGCAATTAGACGTTTGCCTCTCAGAGACAATTATTTCTGAAAATTTAACATCGTTTGCAATTATGATCATAATGTAGTGTTAATTGATTTCCTATTTATATAATTGCATAGTTAAACTCTCTATTAAGCTGAAATTCAATCGGTTCAACTTGTCATATACCCATTAGTCTTTGATATTATACAGAAAGCCGTAGGAAATTAAAAATACCCAAAATTTCCATCCCAATTGCAGTTAAACACAAGTTGCAAAAACAACGCACACTTTGTTTTTTTTTCTTTTTGTTGTTGTCATACAAAAAAACGAAAATTTGAGTTACTTATTTTGGAATTTGAAATAATATTCAAATTTCCATCCTTCCACTACTAAATAACTCAAGAACTAACCAATAAGAAGAAGAACAACAACATACGAATGAGAAGAATGCAATGATTGGAATTCAGTGTACAGAAAATTTCAAAGCGTTCGGATCGTAGTCTCGCAAAAAGTTTGTTTTAGTTGAAAATATTTATTTTATTCACATTTAAAGGTAAAGTTATTTGCAAATTTCCATGAAAAGTTTAAAAGTGAACTTATTTATGCATAAATGTCAATTAAAAGTGTAAAAAAGTAAAGTTTATTTAAGAAAATATGAAAATAAAGAGGCAGATGCCCAAAAGAAAAAATGCAAAATCATTTGCCTAAAGCTTGCAAGTGTATGCGTATGTGTGTGTATAAAAAAAGAGAAGCAAAGCCTTAAATAATCTCTTATTAGTTCAAAAAATTAGAGTTGAGTGTTTAATCTAATTCTTAATTTTCCGTTCGGTCGGTTTGTCAAATCAGTGTGAAGATACTTCGTTGCAACAGTATCGTTTCACATCCTCTATTGCAAAGTGAGTAAATCAGTCCATTTAATGTTAGTAAAAGTAGTAAAAGACTTTTGTCATGCTGTGTATCCAATAATTTTTTTTTGAATATTCTTTGATTTGTTTCATTCACTCCTCCGCAGAATAGTATCAATATAAAAAACTGTTGAAGTTGTTGTTGTTGTTTTTGATAAATCTTCTCAATTCCGTTTTGTGTGTTTCCGTCTAATAATTATGTGTTTACCCTTTGGTTTGCTTGTTTATATTTACAACTTCTTTGTGGTTATTTAACACCCTATCTGTCCACATTGTGCTCCGTGTTTAGAGATCGACGATATGTTCCGTGAATATGAAAACGGTGGGAGAAAATGGGGAACAATTTTCTTTTAAACCTGTGTGATAGCCCATGTTATACGACATACACTTAAGTCAGTGAAGGCTTGTTGTGCGCTCCCTTTAATTATCAGATGCAAACTGCCAGAGTTCTGCGGCAGGATTCCAACCTGGGACCTTCGCACTACGAGTCTAGTACACTACCTACTAGTCTACGAAGGTACGTAAATACACAATCAATTAATGTTGTTTTGTTTCTCTTAGGAAATGAGAAATAGAAAATTAATCTACATCTGTACGTCTAGGTGATTTTTTTGCCAGGTTATTGCAAACAGCATATTTGAAGATTTTATTCAATGTTCATAATATTTCGGCTGGAGCCAAATTAGCAAAAATTGGACTGCAGTACATAGGACCACTATCTAATCCAATGGCGGACTACGCCGTTTTAAAACAATTACGTATTATTACGTGATATGTGTTCATTTTTTCACTTTCGTGAATCCGTAGTTGCAAAGAGTAGTTTTGGAAAGTGTTCGAATCGATCATTTTTATTTTATTTGGCTTAATCTTGGAACGTTCCAATTGTCTTCTACAGTGTGCTTTACATGTGCGTATGATCTTTGTCGTGCTTTTTGTGGAGTCTGTAGCCGAGTGAAATCTACGGAAACTGAATGTAAATCTTGCAAGATATTTAGCCTCACCTGTGGCTGTAATTATCCTTTTAAATAAAAGGAAAGCGATAGTTGATAAACTTAATCGAAATTTTCTTTAATGAATACCAAATATCTTTAATGATATTGATTATATTGTCTTCATTTAAAAACTACAATAAAATGTCACCATCTTTTCATTTTTAGCGCTTGAAATAATTTTTTTTACTTCCACATAATTGTTGAACTGATAGGAAACCAATACAATTATTTTGGAAATGATTTTGGTATAACTGTATTTATGTACGTATGCGTGTTGTGTGTATATAAATCTCTCATTACTTTTAGATCACAGAAACGATCGGAACAACATTTTGCGGCATTCTGAAGATTTTCAACTCACTGAGATGCATTTTAAATATAAACCGATCCAATGTGGACTTTTTTTGAAAATAAATTATCTAGTTATCAACACAATTATAAACATCTTTTACAAATGACATAAGTAAAAGTTAAACTAATATAATTGTTTGCCTCTGAATGTGTCACTGCAAATTTTCTCATCGTTGCGCTAGATGTAACAAGTATCTAAACGTTGCACACGTCCTAGATGAATGTATCTGCTACAGGTAAAATGATTGAGTTATTTAATAATTAAACAAATAAATAAAATAAGATTCGATTTTAAATTTTTTACCTTAAAAATAGCGCTAATTGGTGTAAATTTCATTGAATTCGATTAATCCGTTGGAGAAATATCGTTGCTAAATTTTTTCGAAACAACTGTTTTGTTTTCAATATTTCTAGAAATCTTTTTTAATTTTCCGAAACTCTAAAACTGCTTGAAGTGGCGCAAATTTAATAAAAATCAATTTATTCATTCGAGCGAT
The DNA here is from genome assembly GCA_963681545.1 of Germaria angustata. Taxonomy (NCBI): domain Eukaryota; kingdom Metazoa; phylum Arthropoda; class Insecta; order Diptera; family Tachinidae; genus Germaria; species Germaria angustata. The sequence goes on from OY813000.1 coordinate 25,142,565, forward strand.
GTTGTTGCAAAAAATTTTATAACTCAAAAATTCTCAAAACCCGGTTGAAGATCAGGCATATACAAACGATTTTAAGATTTCTATTAATCAAACAAGGTAGAAAATAACAACAGGGAATTCGATCTTATAACACGTTTCATAGTAAAAATGTAGAATTTAATTGTTTATAAAGATAATCATAAAAAAGTTTGTAAACTCAGAAGATTTACTTAAAACGTATGTTTTTTAGTAGAAATATTTATTATTGTAGTTAATTGAGTAGATTAACTTTTTTTAATCGTTTATTTGAAAATACAAACAGTTTGTTTACTTTCCTAAATACATACATACGAGTACATGCCTTTTTATTTAATAATCAATTTGATTTCATTTTTTTATCAATAGAAAATATACATTTTTCATTACAAATATTTCGTTTGTTAGTTTAGAAAAAACAACTCCGTATTTGGCAAAATGTCAGCCCTGTAATTACATAAATTCTACTTTAAACTCTAAATATTGAATATTTTCGAATAATCAAAAAAAGAAAAGTCGTTTGAACAAATCATTTTAGAATAGCACAAAATATTCTGAGTTTTTGAGGCTTTAGTTGTTGTCTATTTGTCTCACATTTCGTTGGTGCTAAACAACACATCAGTAGCTTTCAAATACAATATGAGCATTTTTAAAAATATAAACAAATTTGAAAGCTACTAGAATTTATAAATATAACCATTTTTTATATCAACATAGGAAGTTGAATGCTTTCCTGAAATCTAGTTCGTGGAACCGTAAAGTTTTTTTTTTTGTAAATCGAACTCACAAAACTTTCGTTATGTTTTTCGTGTGAAAATTTTACCCAAAACTATAGGACTTTCGATATAGTTTCTTAAGATCAGAATTCCTTATAAGTTAGCATACATATAGATATATAGCTCTGGCTTTTGGGAACCTCAAACGCTTTCGTTGCAATTATTTTTTTTTAGCACATCCAGCCCTTTTTGTGGTTTGCCTTTCGAGTAATTTGCGGTACTACTTTGTCCTATAGATTTAAATGTTATTCTCCTTTAACTGTATAATAAATTTTTTTGTTATTATTTCTTTCATTTAGCACATGCAATCGAATTTAATAAATATTGTGAATTATTCCTCTACTAATAAGTAATACTCAATTAGATATTGACGCTGACTGTGAAACTTTTAAGGGGATTTCAGATGGCCGGGAATGATTTCTGCTTTTTGAAAATTACCCCTTAGTAATATATAAGTACATCTTGTATGTACATGTTCGTACTTATGTTTAATTTAAAAGAACTTTGTCCATTAAATTGGAATCGAATAAAGACATTCGTTACGCCGAAGTAGAAAATTCTCCTATATATTCAATTTACAAGTTCTAAACTAGTCCAACCATTTTTATATTCCTTAATACATAAGTACATATACAAATGCATGCGCGAACATGCATGTATGTACTTTCTGGCACTAGTGATACTAGAGGAACTTTTCAGATTGGCATAAAATGTGACATTTTTATTGTAACAAATCTTCAATAAGTTTTTGATTATAGTACAAAATTTTTAGTACATATAAGGCAGTTAAAAACGGAATTGGAAAAAGTATACCAATGCATTTATATTTTGCCAAACACTTTAACATCATTATATTTATAGACATATTAAATACAATTTCATAAAATTTCTTTCGAGGCCAAATTTAGTAAAAAAAAGATAATGTATAAATAAATAAAAAAAGGTTTTCGATAAAATCGAGTCTATTTTTTTATAAATATTTATGTAGTTTAGTTAATACGTGTATTTTAATGCATTTAAAGAGTGTGTGGATGTTGTAAGTGTGTATATATGTATATATTTTTTTGTTGAAAAAACTTTATGTTTGAGGACTAATAATAATTTTTCTTTTATAATTATTAATAATAGAGATAAACTTAAAAACTACAAAAAGTAGACAAAAATAACTATTTTAATGAGTTGAAAAACTATCGCCATTATCATGTCTTAATGAAGTTATCATTTTTCTTAAAGCCGCGAAACAAGTAAACGTAATAGAACATGTGTAAAAAAAGCAAAACAAAAACGTAAAAGAAAAACGAAAGAAAACTAATTTTATGCGGTGGTAGGTGAAGCTGCTGTTGGTGAATTTGTGGTAGAATTAACATTCGAATTATTTTTCGAATGCCGCAATTGCATTAGATAATGTCGTTGTGTTGGTTTATGCAGAGCCAGTTGGGTTAGGGCATCATCGATTGAAAACCATTGACGTTTACGACCAATACTGCGGGAATCTTCCCATTCTTCCAGTTCTTTGGTAACAGTCATAACAAAAACTTCTGTGCGATGCATGTGATCACGATTCTGTTGGATGTAGTAAAAAATACATAAATAAAACAGTTGACTTTAAGTAGATAAATATTAAAACTTGCCTCAAAAACGCCTAAGCATCTACCCAATTTTCCCATGACCCCAGCTTCTTCTAAAACTTCTCTCGCAGCTGTTACCGATGGCTCCTCTTCTGGTTCTACACCACCACCGGGTACTATCCAAAGTTCTGGGCGTCTTGAGGAAGTTACCAACAATACCTTAAATTAATTTAATAAATAATATGATAAAAGATTTTCTTAATTTGCCAAACTCCTGATCAATATTCACCTCAGTTTCCGCATCAGAGCGTACACAAATGCAGGCTGCCCGTCTACGAAACCCATCCTTATCATAGATGCGCGTAGAATTTGGTTTCTCTTTAACCATCTAAAATTTAAAAATTAAATTCAGTAAATTTATAATTTATGTATAAGCCAAATATTTATTAATAATTCATAAAATTGATAGATTTATGAATAAATCTGAAATTCGTGATTTTCATTCTAAACACAAATTTTGCTGAATTTGTTCTGAATCACTTTAAATATTTGTTTTAATTAATGAAACCAAATATGTACATAGCAAAGTAAAGTCATGTGAGTTTCCTCAAATAATTATATTTGTTACATCTTGACAAGTTACATTATTTACGAAGGGAGTTCGATAAATTTTCAAAAAATCATATGTTTTTAAATTGGGATTAAAAAAGCCGTTTGGCGGTTTCCTTTCATTATTTAAAATGCACGTGTATGCCACTAAGTACAGAATAAGCCTATATTTTACGTTAAGATATTCAAAATTAATATATATATATATATATATATATATATATATATATATATATATATATATATATATATATATATATATATATATATATATATATATATATATATATATTTTTTTTTTTTTTTGCTGAAAACTAATTTATTTTTTTTAACCGACTTCAAAAGGAAGAGGTTATCAATTCCGCTGTATTTTTTATAATTTTTTTAATGTTTGTAGATGCATAACTTTATCATTTGTGAACTGAAATTATTATTATTTTGTTAGAAAAAGTTTGCTTTGTAGTTAGTTATTCACGTATTTTTTAGAAAATCAAACGGACGATGTGCCCTCTCAAATATTTATTATGGTATTTATGGACCGATTTTGAAAAAAAAAAATATTGTTTGAAAATGTTTGTAGTGTAGGGTCATTTATGGACCTATTTTCGAAAGTTTTTATGTAGGAAGGTATTGCAATATTTTCTGGGAGTAAAATATAAACTACAAATGGATTATATCGGGTTTAAACTAGCCCATAGTTGCTTCGGTTTCGTAATCTGTTCGATTGGCTCTTTGTATTGAAGTCAGCTTTTTTTTACAGAATTATTTAGAATTTGCCTTTAAAAAAATACCTTTAAAAAATACCTTTAATAAACATGTGCATACGTGTGAAATAGTGAAGTTTTTGTTAAAGCGACTGAATTTTAATCCAACCAACAGTAAACAAAGGTTGATGTCAAAACATTTGCAAAACTAAAAGATTTTGAATACCTTAGATATGTGTTGATCTATTTCAATTCAAAATTACCCCGTCCTTATTGAAAACCCATACATTTAATTTGAAAGCATAAACAGAGGACCAAAAACTTAGCCGCAAAATAAACTATTCAATTTAAAAATCTATTCACTCAACGCTGAGTTGCTTAAATGAATTACAAATTTGTTGGCGTCATAAATTACATTTTATCTCGACATAAATTATTAATAAAATAGAATCTCATAACTTTTCGCAATTTTTTGTGTATTAAGTGCTTTTGTGTTTTCTTACACAAAAAAAATATGAAAACACATTTGTGATTTTAATACTTCTTATCGGATCAAAATAAACAAAAAAATGCAACTTGATTTTTCTTATCGTTGTCATATGAAGAGAAATGGTAACAACGACATCTTTTGTGGCAGTACATACATATTATATGTATATGTATACATTTATAAACACATTTCTGTTCAATGATGATTTAGGGCAATATATGAAATCGAAGTCGTACAACCATTGGAGAAGGCATTTGTGTTCATGTTTGCACGCATTAGATCGAGGGACTCTCTGTATGATTTTGGAAAGCATCTCGCACACTTCTACATTGATAATTCCGGGATGCTTTGCGATTATACTGGGTCAACTGGTGCATAAAAAAGGACAACAGAAGTTCTTACTCAAATATTGGAACAATATAATGTAAATACCATTGACTACCGCTCGTTCACAGTTCTATACGATAACAGATGTTCTTTATAGCATCCGTCTACCACGATGGCAAATCTATGTTTGCGACAAAGTATTTGAAATTTATAGAAGTCAGATGTTAAGCTTTATTTATGTATACGAATTTCAAATCTATTGTACATTATCTCACTAAGTATTTCCATCATTTAAATATACTTTATTGTACAAATATATTTAATTTTGTTTACTTCTTACGCTTTTGCAATTATTATTCTGTTTTTTTTTTCATTCTTTCTATATTTACATAATAATCACGTGAGCCGATTGTATTTATAAATAATTTAATACTGTCTACACGAAACTTAGCAAACACTATAATCATTTGAACAACAAATAAGACCAATTAACTTTTAATTTAAGACGTAAGTCTGCTAAATTTAATTTAAAGCGCAATTTAGTCCAACATATTCGTGAGTAATTGTTATACTTGAATTTGCAGCTGTAATTTAGATTTCTTCGCAATGGCTAAATTAACAAATATAATTTAAAAATCAGTTCTGATACTAAAGTTCATGACGTTCGGTCATAAAATATCAAAAGTATATGCAACAAGTGGCCTCACCATTTCTTGTTTAATGCCAATAGGCGCCAACTCCCAGATTAAAAGCACACTATTTTAGTAAATTTCCCCTTTACATATTGTGCCTTAACAGCACAAAAAAAAAACTAAGTGACAAACAAAATTAGTTTATATATTGAACTTTCCACATTTTACAAACCAGATTGAATGAATATTATTTGAAAATATTTACCAATTTTTTTTTGTAACATAGTGTTATTAATAATATATCCACAATTTTTATTCGAATAGGAAGCTGTCATCGACTAACAGAGACCTACAGAGATTTGGTATTAATTTTGCAATGTTTACATTAGTATTTGGCTTAAATTTCAATTATTATTCGTATATGTAGTGTTTATTTTGAAATTTCATTTAAATAAATTCACTTTTAATCCAAGCAAAAGTAATTTCTTATCAACTAATACTGTCATAAATGCAGATAAAAGCAAATAAATAGGAAACTTATTGAAATTATTTTCTATAGAGGATAATATATGAATTTATGCAAACACATGAACATTTATTTTTAATGAAAATTATGTTTATGCAGACATTGCTCCAATATCTTGGCTTATTATTTCATTTTAATTATGCTACGCCAACTAACTTGCACTTTACAGATCTATGAATACGGCAGATGACGGGGATGACTTCCCCGTTTGTATTATTAAGGCAAGAAAATTTGCCGGCTATTTGCCATAAACAGCTCACAAGAACAATTATTTCATTTAATAGTTTTTGTCAGTTTTCAATGAAGTAGCAGCATATGATCTTCGGAGCCTATCCCACTTCGGAGCATATGTTCTAAACTACTTTTGTATCGCTCAAATGGTCAACTCCAGAGTTGATACGTAATTCCGCTTGTGTTACGTTATTTTGAAATGTCGGTATGTGTCTCCAAATTGGCGATTTCTTCTTCAATGTTAGTTTCAAGTCTTGAAATGTTCATGGTTTCTTTTAATAAAAGCGAGATTAAAAACACCCAAAGGAAGCAGTTTGGTGCTGCTAGATCTGGCGATCTGGATTCCCACTTTAAATCTCCAAAACGGGAGATCAGTCGAACTGGAAATTGGTTTCTCAAAATCTCCATTGTTGCTTAAGTTATATGAGCGGCTGCTCTGTCCTGTTGAAACCAACAAGGATCGAGATCCAAAGCAGCAGCTTGCGGCAAAAAGAAACTCGGTTATCATCTGCCTGTAATGCTCACTATTAACGGTAGCGGTGGTCCCATCGGATTCTTAAAAAAAATTATAATAATAATTCAGTCACTTTTTCAGTGCAGATTCCGTACCAAACAGTCATTTTGAGGGGATGAAATGGCTCTTCATTTAGATTTTCTGTGCCCCGGAAACGTACATTTTGTTTGTGATCATAACCACCAACCAACTCAGGTGGAAATGGGCTTAGATGCTCATTATGGCTTTTGAAACGAAATCATCCTTTTCTTGCAGCAAGTTTAATACAGTATGGTAGTAACTTAACCCTGTCCGACGGTCAGCAGTCAGTTATTCGAGAACAGCTTGTAATTTTTAGGGTAATATTTTCAAATCGTTTACCGTAATTCGTTGAAACGACCATCTGCTGATGCGAAATTGTTTGCATCGTTGTTCGTGAATACCCTCTGACATCGTCGCGAACAACAGCGACCTTCTCTTACGAACGAGTTTGCATGAGGCGCTCAGCTAAATGCTTAGTTTTCGAGAACATGGATCACGACGAAGAAATTGACGCTACGTTAAAACAACAGATTAAAAATTTATCAAATAAGCAGCAACAATAATTCCACGTTCTTGAGGTGACTTATTGGCAACTAATTCTTAATATGTACTATATATCTAGAACATAAATGTCAAAGCACAGAAACATTTGCGAACATAACAGTAAATTTTATTTCTGAAATTACTTTTGCTCCACCTCGTATGTTAAATGTTTTGGACTCGACTTTATTTCAGGGTTTCATAGTACCCTTGCTTTGGGTGGTTATACGAATAGTTTGGTTTGTTTTATTTTTGTTGACATACATATTCCATTCTACGTGAAAAGTTAAAAAAAAAATTATCTATTTTACACTTTTTCCTCATTTTTAATACAATTTTGTCAGATATGAAAACGCCATTAGTTTCGGTGTGGATGTAAAGGGTTAGTCTACTAGACTTGTAGTCAGAGAGTCGCAGGTTCGGTCTCTTCCGTAGACTCTGGGTGTTTTCTGCCTTCTGTCATTTTTACTTTTTTGTTTCTAATTTCCTATTCTCTATCCATCTCGCTCCAAATGAGCGAAAGCTGCATGTGATATTAGGACATCTAGGGAAGAGAACATTTTTAATCTAAGACACGGTTTAAACAATGTCTCTTTTTGTTGAAATTTCTTATTTGCAAAAAAAAAAAAATGGATAGGTGAAAGAGTTTTTCCATTATCTTTGCTTCACAACATTTTGTATCGTGATATAAAGCAACTCTGATGCAACAAATATTATCATTCATCCTTTAAGAAATCATTATTAAAACATAAATGGTTTACAAAATTCTTATAATCTCACACGAGACAATTTTATTATGAACCTAAGAGACGCTTAACTTGCAACAATTGTTACATATGCAACTAATTACATGTTATAAAATTACCTTGCTTATTTGTTTAAAATGTGGGTGTGTGTGTGTTGTTAGCAAAAAGAGCTTGATCCAACGACGAAGGCCAAATTAGTTAGATAAATTTAGTCCAAGTTTGTTAGAGAGGAGGGTATTATTTCCTTGATTGTGGGCTGCTGATTTGATCTGCTGCCAATTAATGTTCCTGTTGTTACTTAATATTTAGCAGTTCAGCTTCTTCTAATTTAAATGAGGACTGGACTTTAAAACGGCGGGCGATAATCTTTTTTAGCTTTATATTGCAGATTTAAGCTATTGAATATTTTGTTATTGTTGCAGATAGTTTTGAATTTGTTGTTCGGTTGATTATGGGTACACTTGCTTTTATTTAAACTTTTAATTTAAACTTTAAATAAAAATTTATAATAAACTATACAAAAACAATGTGTTTGCAAACAAACTAATAACAATTATAATAATATAAAAATGACAACAATGAACCACCCACACAGGCTGTCAAATCGACAGACATACGTAAACAGTCACAGCAAACCAACAAAGAAACACTCATACCTTTGCCAACATACATTCACACACGCACTCGCATACGATACGCAATTGGCACACACAGCATTAATAGATTTTGTATTTGTTGTTACATGTAATTGAAAACAAAAACAATAAGTTGTTGCTGCTATTAAAAAAAATGTGTCGGAGCAGTGAGAGAAGAGAAAACTTTTGGAAAATGATTGTTGAATTTGATGCAAAATTTTTGTTGTTTTTGGGGTTTCTTTTTTTATTATTGCAAGTAAATGAATGAAAAAATTAAAGCACAAAAATTATAGTAGAGAAAATTTTTAAAAATTTACCGAAAATCAGGAAAGAACCGAATAACAAAATTAAATAAAAATTATTAAAAATTGTTGGTTGAGGGTTGAGAGTTAGAATTAACTTAACAAATGAAGCATTTTGTTTTGAGGTTATTGTTGTTGCTAGTGTTTTTCTTTCTGATTGATTGGCTGGTTGTTGTTAGTATTTTGGGTCAATTGATGTAGCTGCTGCTGTAGTTGTTTTGTTGTTTATTTCGCCGTTTTTATTGTTTTTGCTTTATTTGATTTTGATTTTTTTTTTGCAATTTATATTCTTATTTCTCTACGGCAGATTTTTTATGAATTTGTTCTTGTTTGTTACTTATTTTTACGTTTTATTTTTTCGTAGTGCTCTTAAAACCTTTCGCTCTACAAAAGGCCAAAAAAGTTCTTTTGGTGTGATTAACTAGAAAAAGGAATTGTTGAAAGAAAATGAAGGTTCTTATTTATCCGTATTTGCTCTTTGTTTCTAGCAAACAGCTGGCTTCATTATTCAATTCTATCCTGTTTTATTTAGAGAATACTACGTTATTGATCTCCAAACTTGTTATAAGTATGTATGTGATTGCCGTTTTCATTTAATTAAATTGCTTTCTTTGTCCGAATTTTTAATCTTTATGCTTGAGTTCCGCGGTTGGTTTTTTTGTCTTGTCGACGCTAACACTTTTTTGCATAATTTATTTCTTTTCTGGGAGGATTTTCACGACGTTCCTACTTTTTCATTTTTTTCAACCACGTTGTTTAGTTTTCGTTTAAAGTGCTGATTTTCGTACTAAATTTTTATAAGAAACACTTCAATAGTTTTGATTCAAGTAATTTGTTTCCTTTTTTTGTATTTAGTGACAAATAAATTGATGAAATTTTTATTTTTTTACTGCTCTACCGGCAGCCCAAAATTCTCAATGAAATTCTTGTGAAAAAGTGCAATTTATCCACTTTTTTCTTTACACTCCTTTTCTATTATCAGTTGTTTTAAATCCACTACTACTGTCAAATACATTTGTATTTAATTAACGTTGGAGGGCGCTATCCCTGGATAAGTGAAATCAGCCGCTGTTCAGAAATGAAATGCAACTCAATAAATCAAACGGTTATTTCGGTTATATCTCTGCCATTAAAATTTCATCATGGACTTAATCGTACGTCTGATTAGCAAATACACACATCGGGTGCGTGTCTCAAATAAAAAGGAAGACACGAATATATTTTAATCTAAACTCTCCATAAAAGCAAAAGGTTACAAAAACAGGGTGCCTGCTAAGGTATCCTGTGTTAATACAGGACAATTATTTTGAGAAAAAGTCTGAATAACCTGCTTTTTTAAAAGTATGTTTACATAAACCAGACGTCTAGAAAATTTCCAATAAAATACATTAAAAAAAATTTGCAGATTATTTTTTACCGTCTGACCGTTAATACACAATTTTCTTGAAAAAATCTGTATATAAAATTTTTATTTTTCCACAAAGTATTTTTCTATTCGTGCAAAATGTAAAGCTAAACGCAAATAAAACAAAATAATTTGTAAACACAAATTACTTTTTTCATATGTGTGGCATATTTTAGGGGATTACTTATGAAACCAGTCCTTTGTTTTTTATATTGTTGGCGGTTTTTTAAAATATATTTTTATATATTCTAGGAAACTTACGGACTTAGACACTAATTTGGTTACTTTAAAGTAATTTGTTGTATTTCTTAAAAAAAAACCAAAACAATTGTGTTAAAATAACGCTATGCTTCACCTTGGTAAAATTCGAAATTAGAACCTTCATGTTTCTGTTAGTCCCCTTTTCCATTATTGAAATTGAAACAGAGATAGGCAAAGTTTGCTGGAGAGGGGACGAAGCGTATAGTATGCAGCACAGGACTATCTGCATGGGATTTTTTTCCTTTTTCAACTTTTCGTAATAATCATTATGTTGTTTCGTCCTAGTCAATTTTGCACACTGTATTAATTTTAAATTTTTTTAATCGAATCTTTACTCAATTCTATTTATTAATTTTTAAAAAATTCAGTTGTTTATATTTTACTTTTGTTTGAATTAAATATTTTAAAAGTAAATTGGAAAAAAATCTGCCTTCCAATTTGCATAATGTAAAAGGGGAGTTATTCTTCTTACTATTTTTGATTGTCATCATTACCGAAAACTGAATGAAGACATCGATCAAGGCACATTCGTAAAGCAGGTCTAGCCTGAGGAACAGCTCTCGCCTCATGCCAATTAATTTTTAAGTGCGAAGAGGCCTGTGTTTTCCTGTTCGTTCTTTGATGTACTTATGGCGGCAAGCAGGGTTGGGAGTTTAGAAAGTGCTACGGATAAAACGGCATATTGCTGTAAATACTACTGGAACCAACGGCGAATGTTTTATTTAAATTCGTCTACTGAATCGCAATATGTATGAGAATTTCTTTTATGTCATTTGAATTTGCTTTATTTTTTAAATACGAATTGGTTGTAAATTAGTCTGTTTTCATGGATGGTTACACGTATAAGTGATACAATTATTTTATCGAAATGAGTGTTCTGTTCGGGCAACGATCCGCGCACATCACCCATTTTATGGCCGCCATAATTGTCCTAACGAGAGGACTATTCGCAGTGTCGTTGATAAATTTCAGTCCGCTGGTTCAGAAAACAATGGACCAACGCTCCGTACAATGACGAAACGCAAAATCGGCTTAAAACACCGCCGCTGTCCCTCAGACTCTGCAGCAGAATCCAATGTAGTCGAATTCACGTCGCTCACAAGAACTCCATCTTTCGCAGGGTATAGCTTGGGGAATTTCGTGTCATGTATAGGACCTGCGCCCGTATAACATTCAACTGACCCAGGAGCTGAACGCAAACGACCATAGACAACGGCGTGTGTTCGCTGAATGGTCCCTGGAGCAGTTGAGATCTGACGCTATTTTTCATTAAAAAAATCATCTTCAGCGGTGAGGCCCATTTCTGCATTCAACATATAAAATTGTCACATTTGGGATGATACCAATCCACACGAGGTTCAAGAGCATCCAATGCATCCCGAGAAAGTCAATGTTTGCTGTCGAATTTGGGGCTGGCGTCATCATAGGTACATATTTATTTGAGAACGACGTTGGCCAGGTCATCACCATCAATGGCGAGCGCTATAGGGTGATAATTACCAATTTGTTTTGGCCCAAATTGGATGATATGAACACCAAAGACATGTGGTTTCAATAGGAGGTCGTTACGTGCCACACATCTTATGCCACATTGGGCATTCTCCATGGGCGATTTAAGGGCATGGTCATCTAACGTGATCGCCATAGAGATGGAAAATTGGACATTTTGGATGCGTGTCACCCAACGAAGACGCAGTGGACATGTGCATGATGTTATATTTCATACATAAAGGCATCAACAGGCCTATGAAATAAATTAAAGTCAACGTTATTTCACACACGTTTTGTTTTCTTTAAATTTAAAGACAAAAAGCACTTGATGATAGACCCTTTACATATTTTTAAAGGCTCTATTATTAGTATTTCTTCTTAGAAAGATCAAAAGCAATGGTTACGAACATTTGATTCAATTTAAATTAAAAAGCGCTGGCTTATTTGAATTCGTCTGTATGCAGTCAATGATGACGTTTTTCTTTATTAATTACAAAATAGTTTCACTTTATCTTTAACATCTTTTTGGTGATACAAGTATAAATTAAAATTTTTCACATTGCAAGCGAATAAGAAGTCTTTGTATATTTTTTGCCTTTCAACAACCAAAAACAGTAGGTTTTTTTTGTTTTGCTTGCAACGTCAACAATTTGTTGCCAGTGTTCATTATGCAGAATATTTATAGTTGAAAATTGTTTACTTTTGACCTGATCTGATCTGATTGCTCAACCCACTTTGGAAGCTGGTGCATTTTTCCATTCATTAAAATAATGCGGTCGGTCCTTTGCCTGTCAGTGGAAACCTCCTATTGCTTTTTTTGCACAGTTGTTGTTTTCCATTGACCTTTACACGTCAACATATTGCTCGTACTACACACTATTATTATTTTGCCACTCATTCAAGCAAGTCAATGTAATCAAATCTAATATTGATTTACTAAGATAAACAATTTAGATCATAGATTTTCCACAGAGATATGAGAAAAATCCACGAAACAAAAAAAAGAAGGCAGTTACCAAAAGGCGTTAAATAGCACTGAATATTGGACTATGAGATGCTGTTATTACATGGTACTCGCACTGGCTTTCTTGGCTGATAGAGTTGGATCTTAGTGAATAGTTGGCGAAAGCAGAAAACTTCCACCAGTTAATCTCACAGTTGGATATTGAACATTTCGGCACTTCATTAATTTATATGCACATAACGTTCCATCCTAAACTGAACATGTATCGGCAAAAGCAATTGCAGGAGCATGCATTTCTTTCGATGATTGCGATGGTTGCTTAAGATGCTGTTTGTAGCAGTTGTTGATGGTGATGATGACCACGATAATGATGCAATGAGCGGAAAGTCAGAGCATGTGGGGAAATGCTTTTGCAACAAACAAAAACACAAATTGCAACACCATCTCTAAGCTTCATAAAAAAAGTTTTCAAAAAAAATCTACAACAAATGCTTAGGAATAGCAAACAATAATGTTAGACAGACGTTTCTTTGAACATTTCAAACATCTCAGATAGAAACGCATTAGAATGAAATTTAGATTTTTTATTGAAGATAACAATAAAATCCGCATGTATTCGCACATAATAAAATAAGACAGACAAAAAAAAGTATTTTGAAAAGCGAATTGTCTACAAAACAGGTACGAGTGAGTGCCGGTATGTTAACACACACACACATACATGTGCATGAATATATACGTATGGCATGTGGCCAATACAAAACGGTTATTGAACACCTTAAGATGCATTGGCGATAAACAATCAGCTGTCCGTGAAAGTTGGACTTTAGAAATGCGAATTTCGCAACAAGTCTTAATTTCTAAACGAACCAACTGAATCAAGAGTTCCAAGTTGTTTGCCCTTGATCATGCTTTTTGTAGGCTGGATAGTCTTCAAGGGTGGTGCCCCGAAAATTATCATTTTTTTATGATTATTACAATTTCGATCTATTTGAGGAGTAATCTGCGTGGATCTTCTGAAAATTTTGCTAGAATTTTTTCCAAAAATTCGTCCTTCTTCTCGGTTACCAATCTTCGGTGGACGCTTAGCATACATAGTCCTGCAATATACAATATACTTATTTTTTGATAATAAGTACAATTGCACATTATTTTACCGTGTAAAAGAGTTTCAGTCATTGTGGAGAGCAGCCATGTTTTTACTCGCCTTAAAGTGCTAAATGACCGCTCAACAGTTGCAGTAGTGCACGGCTGTGGCAATAAAATTAATAACGCCTTCCTCATATTTGGATAAAATAATGCAGCGTCTTTCAAAAGACTCGCCAGCTCTAAGTCGGCTAATTCGTCTTTACCCATTTTTTTTTTTTTTGTTGCCAAGAATTATACCAAAGCTCAATTTCTCCTTCCAAATCATCCAACTCATAAAAATGCTCAAACGTTTTTGTGGCATCTTTAAGCTCTTCCAGCTTCAAAGAAAGCATTTTTGACGGGTGCAAACAATGAATTGCAAACGCTGGCCTATTCTCTTCATTAAATCTTCTGTCCAGTGATGAAATTAAAGAATCTATATAAGGAATGTATATAGATCGCTTCCAGTATTCAGCAGGTGATGAAAACGGGGGATTTGAACGGTGCATTTGACGAGAGACTATCCTTGGAACCGACATCTCTATTCCTAAATTGGCTGTGTTTTCTTGAATAGAAAAAAGCAATCCGTCCACAATACCCTGTGCATTTTTTAATAATTTTATATTGTATGCATGTAAAATTTTTTTTTATAGATTTAGGTGGGTGCCACGGCCCCCTAGCCCCATACCTAGCTACGCCCATGGAGCCTTCTCTCATCTCAGCCAAATGACACATATTACAAGCAAATCTACCCCAAGCCCACAATGTTAGTCAAGTAGAGATCTGCACAAGATCTCTTGACGGGGTATTTAAGGCATTTGTTTTTTTATTTTTTATCAAATATTTTCGCTTCAAAAATATTGCAACAATTATATACTAGAAGGTATAACTGCAAATTTGTACTAAAGGCGTTTTTATATATAAAAATATTTATTTTATGTATTTGTTAATTATTTCCTCTATGGAATTTTATTAATTTTTCATAACAAAAAATTTCCAAAACAAAAACTACATAACGAGCAAAAAGTTGCGCTGCACAAACTCCATAAAAAATGTTTTTTCAATAGAGCTTTCCACTGCTTGATCGTTGCCATATTAATGTAGTGGAAGAAGCCATATGTTTTAAATACGTCATTAAAATAACTTGCGCAGGTCTCTATTGTCAAGCGTGTTGATAGTTGGTTTATTGGCCGACTTCATCAGTTGCTCTTATTTCTTCCAATACTATCATTAATGCTGATGGTTACAAATTAATGATAAGCGATTCCTTTTAGCACAAAACGGTCAACGAGAGTGAACGTGAACGTCATGTAACTCTGGCAGGATAGCGCCTCGTACCATAAAACGAATGTCAAAATGGGTGTTGCATGAATAATTTGTTTTTATGGCGAGGGCGAGTCGAATTGTTAGTGTTTTTTGGTGTGTTGTCTTGCCCATCTTAACAGCGTCCATTGTGGTCTTACAAGCCATAACTAAAAAGTCTTTAACTTCTTCAGTCTGATGGTAAATAATATTTCAATCGAATATTTGTTAATCCTAAATACACGATCAGTGAGCTAGACTTACACAATGAGTCTGATTTTTAAATCTATTGCGCAGGCTTGACGATTTCGCTTGGCCTGTTCTTGAACTTCATCACAAATTATTTTCGCGGATGCATTACAGCTCTGATAATATTATTTGCCCGATGATTTTTAATTGGATCAATAGTTGTTATGCCGGGTATTTCCCATTTGCTAGAGCATAATGTGCTAAATTGATGCTTTAACGAACGTTTTGTGCATGCAATACGAAGTGCGCAGAAGTAAAGAAAAAAAGGATGCTGTCAAAAATTAGAAATTTCATGTCACGTAAGTTGTTGTAGTCAATTTCATTTCATATTCATTCTATTACCAAAATACATCTTGGAAAAGTTAACAATTGACGCGTTTTAACCGTCGAGAGAAGGTTGCTGAGAGCCTAAACTACCCCAAAGAGAAGAGAACCGACACAAAACTACTCTTTTGTATGTAAAGGATTCATTACTTTATCATGGAAAAGTTCAAAAAGGAAGCCAATTGATAATGTTTAGAAAGTCTTTTGTAGGTTTCCGTTCCAATTTTCAGATGACATGGATTGAATATACTTAGAACAGGATACTTTTAAATATATGTGGATATGTAAAGGGTATTTCTTAAGCGCTTCCTATCGTTAAATTTAAATAAAACAAAGTGTGTGTAAAAAATCATTGAATTATTTTTATTTGGAAGGCCTATTTATGCCATTATGTGTGAAATATATTATGGTGCAAATATGCATCGCGGCTTTGCTGGGTGGCGAGCATCCGAAATGAGTCTGGCTTGTGAATCAAGCTGAATTTGATCGACATGGGTTATGTTGGCTTTAAATTCCACTGTGACATATTCGCAAAGACTAAAAAAACTTAAAAAAATCCAAAAAAAAATATTATAATGAGGTCAAATAGCACAGACTCGGTGGTCAGTTCACATTACCTTCATGTGAGATGACCAAGCCCTCAAATCGCTCGTGCAGAATGTTCAATGTGGCATGAGCTGTGTGGCACGTAGCGCCATCTTATTGATACCACATGTTGTTGGTGACCATATCATACCATTCAGCTCCAAAAGAACTTGGTAATCATCGTTCTATAGCGCTCGCCTGTGGCGGTGATAGCGTGGCCAATCTCGTTCTCAAATAAATTTAGACCAATGATGCCGCCAGCTTAAAATCTATAACAATTAGTGACTTTTTCGGGATACATTGGACTCTCTTGAAGCTCATGTGAATTGGTATCACCCAAATAAAATTTTATTTGTACGCATTTATTCAGAAATTGGAGTACGTTAATGGCGACTGTAAATGTCAGATGACCAAGCCTGGGAATGTTGCCCGAACAGCAGACCCATTTTGATAAAACAATTTTATCATTTGCACGTATTGTTGAACGCTACGACTTCATGGTGATTTGGCATGGAGATGTGGCCGTTATCAACTGTCAATATTTGGAAGATAAACAGAATAATTAATATTCCAGTAAATGGAACTTAAAAAGATCAAAGGAGCCATTGAAATCCAGAGATTTTAATCTGGAAGTAGTGATTGGTATGTGTAACGAAATTGCCAATAGAATTTCATGCCACACAAAAATTTTTTTCTTCACCTGTTTTTTATACTCATCCTTGACATGATTTTTAATAAAAATCATAATCAAGCGATTTTTAAGCGGAAAATATTTATCCATTTGACGCTTTTTATAATTAGTTTTTACTATAAAATACATAAAGAGAATATGAGTAAAATTTTTTTTGAAGCATTCAAAATAATTCCCACGAAATTGTTAAATACCCAAGCAAAACAGCATTCAACATCATTCAACAATTTTGAAATAGTCTACAACTTACATACTCTGATAATTTACGCACATTAGTTTCATCAGTGAACACGTATGTTGGCTACTTGCTGCAAATCGAGCCCAGTGAATGGCGGTAAATCGGCATTATCGAGGCAAATTTATAAAAAAAATTAAACAACAATAGGAAGATACGCATGTTAAATACTTAATTAAATATTAAACAAAATAACATTTAACGCGCACTTCTATCTAAGACACGCTTTACCAAAAAAACAAAGATTATACACAAAAAACTTTCAACCACTTACCAACAACACCCAGCTGAACCGAAGCAAACAAACAGCAGCAGCACTACTGCCACGAATTGAACTGAAATAGTATTTAGATTTGGGTAAATGCTCCTTTTGCAACCGGCCAGCAAACAATTGGCCATGAGCAGCAGCAGTACATAAGAAAAGGGTGGGGAGAAATCAAAACTTTAAAAGCGTTAAATGCTACCATTTTTGGTAATCAGCTCAGGCGGTGAATTTTACACATCGCACAGTAAAAAGATTTTTACAAGCGATATGACTTGAGACTCCGGCAAGCTGCTCTTTCCGCCGCTGCTGAACAAACAAACGAACCAACAAACAAAACGGGCTCGGTGGCTTACAAGTGCGTGTGCGTAATTTTTTTAAGTACGAACGACCAGCGATGTTTGCACATTCGACACAATAGAATGGTTAAGCACAATTGGAGGCCTTTAAAAGCAAATGGCCATGCGATGCGATGCATACATCATTAGATAAAATTAATGGTGTCGGTGTGTGAATATATTTGTTTGTTGACATTATTTTTATGTTCAAGTCGATTTGGTGAGCGCTCTTCTTTATAAATGATTTCACGCCCTATTGCAATTAGATGATAAATTAATTACGAAACTTATTAGCGTAAATAGGCCGCCCAAACCAGACCATATAGAATTTCTAATACCTGACATAAATATTACTCTTCATTAAAGGGCTAAAGCTCTCTCGAGTAAATTTCGAGTTACGCTAGAGATATTTTATGAAAAAGAAAAGAAAATTGTGATTTTGTTACTTTAATCCACAACACATTCCAAATTATCAGCAACAAGTCTACCAGGACTCTTTTTTTGGAATAATTTTCTTAAAATCCAGGTGGTCACCAATGAGTTTCCTTACGTCAATAGAAATTTATGCATATAAATTTTTTATATTGGACTAGTATATATTTTGTTGCATTTTCAGTCGCTACATTCCTGGATTTATAAACTTGTGTAATTTAATTATTAAAAAAGAATTATGGTAGAATTAACAACCTGCTGATTATAAAATGAACAACCCTCTTACCTTCACGTAAATCCACACCTATTCAAACTTGGTCCTTTTGTTGTTCAACAATGCTTTAGACAGACCTCTTTAATTTATGATAAGACTCAAAAATTGTTTAGTAATTTTTGGCATTTTGTGTTTAATTTGTAATTAAATTTCATATCTCATTTGCCATTGCATCTTCTAAGTTGACAACTTTATCTAACAGTAGCATAACCCCCACAATCTTTCCTGTTTCCTGTTTCCAGTTATTTTCTTTTTCTCGTCACTAACACATTTAAATTATTTATTTTTTTCACATAAAAACTTCCTTAAAAGCACATTTAAATTATTAAAACATTTCAAATTATTTATAAGAAAACCCTCCTAATAATTTGGAAATGTTCACATCTTAATATTCAGATTATAAAAACTAACGAAACAAAGAAAAAGTCAATTCAATTAATATATAATTTCATATAAATACGCCAAAAAACTTAGGGAAAAAGTAAAAAAATATATAAAGAAATGGAATGAATTAAAGTGAAAGAGAGCAAAAAAGCGTAAAACTGTTTAACACTTCTGCATGAAAAGAATTGCAATTGTGTGTGTGAATTTCACACCAATTCAAAGCACACTTGCTCACACTTGCACTCACACACATACACACATTCATTTTGAAAAGGAAACAAGGAGATGCAATCCTCCAGTACAACAGCGACAATATAAAACGGTAATTCATAATTCATTTGCTGCTACTTCAGGCGATTGTTGGCGGTGGAGTTGAAATGAAATCCAGTACATTTATTTAAACTTACACACACACACATACACTCACAACATACTCGCACATACAATTGGTTTCAGAAAGTTATAAATGAAAAATACAAACATCCATTGGCCATAAAAACTAATTCCAAGGAGAAAAACAATGACAGAAGAAGCTAAAAGGGGGTATCCTTTAAGGAAAACAGTAGCAAAGCAGTAGGGTGAAGGAATGAAAACAAATTTAAAACGAATTCGACCAACTGCTTGCAAGAAAGAGAAAATGCATTAAGAAATAACAACAAATTTCTTTTGTTTTCCATGCTCTACACAACAGCAGAAGCAGTAGTTGGTTACAAAATTATTTTGCAAATGTTGTGGGAAACTTTTGAAAATTAAATTTTTTTTGAGTATGACATGATGCTACACTTATGACGTTTTCTTGTCCAAAAAAGTGTAAATTTTTATGGCCTTTCAAAACGAAAAAAGGTAATTTAGTTTCTTTTGAAAGGATCCAACTTATAAGAAAATATTATTAGAATTATGAATAGATTTTCTTTACACTCGTATATTGATCAACAAAAATTTTGCTTTTTTCAGAAAAGAAATAGCCATTAGCTACGGATCGTAGATTATTTACTCGATAATTAATCAAAACGTAGAAAGAATGAATCACTGTAATTTTTTTTTTCAAATTGTAGCCTTAATCGATAGCGCGTCTTTTTTATTTAATATATTTAATTGATTCAACAACTTCTTTAATATTATTTATGGAGCTAATTTTTTAGCTTAACAGATTATTTCTTCAAAGAAATTAAATAATTAACTTTTCAAATTTGTTTGTTGCGTTAAAGCAACTTATCAGTGATTTTTAAGCATTTTGAAAAAATTCATTGCGATTTGCTTATACCAAAACATTCAAGTACAATATGAGAATTCTCTATCGTATATGATTATTACAAAATATATAATCATAGTAGGCTTAGAATGCTTTTATACAGCAACACAGCAAACAAACAATTATACTCAACATGAATCTATTTAATTTTTCTTGCAACATGTATACAATTAAACGCCCATACTAAAGCATACTAGGAATTCTCATATTGTATTTGATTTGTTGGCCATAAGCTTGTGAGGTTGAATATTTTCAAACTGTTTAAAGACCCCTGACGATTTTGCTTAGCGACCAATGAAATGTCGACATATGAACAGGTAAAGTAACAACAAGCAATAAATTTTTTTTTTCAAATGTAATTGTTTCAAATGAAATAAATTAATTTATTGGATTTTTTCCTGAAAATTTGTACAACCCCAATGTGAAAATGAAACGAAAATAGAAATTGAAAAACAAATTTATAGAAATTTAAAGAAAACAAAATGGATTTTATTGAAAATGGTAGTATTACCTTTCGTTGTGAATGCTAAGAAATCAAGGCCTGAAAATGGCCTGTATGTTTATGCCTTTTGAATAATGTATGTATAACTTGATTGAATCCTTGCTCATTACTGGTGTTAGTGTTAAAGGACGGATATAAACTTTTGGTGTATTTTTAAATATAAATGATTTTCTTGTCGTTAAAATTCTCATATTGTATTTGGAAATTTTTATATAAAGCTTTGAATACTTTTCAAACCTGATCGTTGAAAGTTTACTAATGAGTTGAAAGTTGGTTCTTAAGCCGCTACAAAAAACAACTGCTTGAATAATTAGTTGAGAAAATATACTGAATAATTTTAATGAATATTAGACCGTATTTTTCAAAAGCAGATGCTAGTCGTTGTCCAGCTTTTCTTACACAGTGACTTTAACTTAAATACGCTCATAATCAGCATTGATCCAATGTTGCATCTCTTTTTCTAAACGCCGTGTTAGTAGAAAGAAATGCGTCGTTAGCCGAACTAAATTGAATTTCTTAACAATTCCATTGTAGTTTAATAAGATACTGTACAATTTCCTTTTGCCGTTTTTATTTCTGTTGAGTACATTTCATTTTGGCATAGAGAATGTAGCCAAAAACCAACGTGTCGCGACGCCAAAAGTCATGTTCACCATCTTAAAAAAAAAGAACACCAACAACAGACAAATCTTTCTTCGGTTTTTATTTCATTTCAATTCAAACTGAGAAAAACTATAAGCAGCTCCTTATTGCAGCTAAAAACAAAAGGCACACACACACACACACACACACACACACACACACATATATATATATATATATATATATATATATATATATATATATTATACTTAAAACACACACACCAACACTGTGTGCATTTAAGTTTTTACTGGGTACAAGGACAAGCGCCACATTAAGTAGTTCCATTAAAAATCGAGCGTTTAGTAAGACGATGATTTTGGATCTTGTTCTGCCTTTCATTTTTCTTAGACTTTTTATTGTTGTTATTTTAATTTTTGGAAATCTACCAAAAAAATAAAATGCAACAACAGCAACTACTTTGATTTCTTTTTGCAACCAACGTCTTTGACTGTTTGACTAAAGTGCAGCATACATATAAACTTTTTGTTCTTGTTGTACTTGGGGTTTATTCCAAGAAAAAAAAAATAAATAAAAAATTATGTTACAATGATACACATCTTTGGAAATTGTTTGAAGTACAAAGTAGATTATTCTTAACAAGTTGCGTTAAATTTTGTTTTGTTTCAATTTCAATTTTTTGTCTTTTTTTGCCGCTTAGTTTTTATTCCATTTTCCTTCAGACATTCAGCTAATAAATCATCGAAAGCTTTAAAGCGTGTGAATTCCAATACATTTTCCTTTCTTTATTTCTTTCTTTCAGTATCTTATTGATATTTAAAAGCAATGAAATGGATAAATGTAATTCTGGACAGTGGTTTAATATGGTTTGATTAGGAAAATAAAATAAATTCGGTTTTATATTTTTGTTTTAAATTTAATTCAAACACAGGCAATTGCTGCCTCCTAATTAAAGTGTTACTTCTTTGCTAAAACGATAGTGGCAGACGGGGGCAGGTGGTGAAAATGGGAGGGAGAGCTTAATTCTTAAAAGAAAAATCATAAAAATACAAATGTTGTTGTGTTCTTTTCTGAAAAAATTTTAACATGTTGTTAATCGATTAAAATAAAAATCTCTACCGCTTTTTTATAATAATTTGGGTCTTGTTAAAGAAAATTAAATTTCCTTTCGAAATTGAGCAAAAAATGTTAGGAGTTTATTTAGAAAAGAAAACGCCAATAGTGATCCTATCGCTTTAGGATGTGAATGTCATAGCACGGAAGGAGTTATCTTGTTAATATTAATGCCTTTTCAGTGATTTTAACGCTATCCTTATAAATATGCTCCCATCGATCCTATAAGGAGCATATGGCCTACTTTTTTTTGTCAAAAGAAATCCAACACCATTTGATCTGGAAAGGTTTTCAGGTTTGCTCGAGTATAGAAAGGTGAGACCATCAGATGTTATATGTTCGCCCACTCTAAGCCAACGTGTTTCCCAGATTCCTACAAAAAGAAGGAAATGATTTCCTCGCAAAGAGTTCATAAAATCTTACATACTTAAGAGGTGTAAATGGTCTTCAGTTTTAAATCATATTTTTCCCTATTTTAGCAGAACCTCTTAGAATTAAGAATAAAATTCTCTTAAATGTATTTCTTTGTTCATGACTTTAAGAAAAGTTACGAAAGCGTAAATCTTTACATGTTCCAAGGAATATTTAAATTAAAAACTGTTACTGTTACCCTTTTTTATACGAGTACAATACATAATTTCAATGCTTATATAGAATGTCTCAATAGGTCAGTGGTTAGAGTGCTGAACTATTAAGTAGACGGTTCTTGTTTCGAGCCTATTAAGGGGTAAATTGAAAAACAATATGAGTGTTATAATTATCCTTATCGTATTTTGTATTTAAAAAATTTATCAAAACATTGTCGCCGTGATGTGTTTTTTCTCCAATAAAAAGAAACTTCATTCGTGAAAATAAATTGAAGAAAATCTTGAACCAAAATTAAGGAAATGTTACTGAATTCTCGACTAAAAGTCATAATTAAAAAAAAGGAACTGATATAACTCTTTATCGTATTTTGGATTTGAAAGACTAGCAAAAATACTCTCCCTTAATTGGTCTTCCATTTTCCTCCAAAGAATTGCATTAAGGAAATTAAGAAAAATCATGAACTCGAACTTGGGAAGATTTCCTAAATGTGAGTAGAACGTCGTAGTTAAAAAATTGGGAAAATAAAAAAAAAGAAATAAATAAAACTAGCGAGTATTAAAGAAAAAAACAAATGCCGAAAAATTCAGTAAAAAATATTCTAAAATTAAGTAAAACTTTCTAGTTTTTTTTGATACTGGGTAAAATGCTTTCACTAGTTTCTATCAAAAACGACTTTAGCGCCATATGACGACTGTTTTGAACTCAAATTAAGTAATTTTTCTAAAATATTACTTCATTATTTTTTTGAGTGTAAGCAACATAATTGGCCGTCCATAACTAATCACAAATGTTTACAATCCAATCTCAAATGAATACGATTGTGAATTGTGCTAGAAATTTGTGAACATTTCACAATTTAAATTAATTTCAAAATATAATTATTTGTCGTCTCTCGAACCACTGTGCCCTCATACACACGGTGCCTCCATTATACGGAAGTGAAATTGTCCACTACGCAATTGTTTCATAAAACTAAGTGAAATGTTAAAATAATTTTTATTTATATAAATTTCTTACACTCATACGAACACGGAGCTAAAAACCCGAAAATCTATAGAGAGCAAAAAACAAACTTTTTACAAAGAATAATTAAATAAATCACCAGAGATGACAATAAATCGTTCACACAATTATGACATGATCAGGAAGAAACCAGAGCACACAGCGCAGCACAATTTAATGCCAACTCTGAAGAGACATTTCTGTTAGAACTCAAACGGCAAAAAAAAAACAAAAAGAATAAAAGAAATAAGGATGAAAAACATATAAAAGTCCATTTATGGACTGTTAAGTGCGTTTTCTAAAGCACCATATTATTGCTGTATATGTTTTTGTAACCTTTTCCACATTATAAACGCCAACCAAATAAATCACTGCACAAAAATGATGAAATTATTATTTATGTACCCTGTGCTCCAGTTATGCTTTGCAAAATGAATAAAAAAATACAACAACAACAAGAA
This sequence comes from Germaria angustata, assembly GCA_963681545.1. Classification (NCBI taxonomy): domain Eukaryota; kingdom Metazoa; phylum Arthropoda; class Insecta; order Diptera; family Tachinidae; genus Germaria; species Germaria angustata. The sequence continues at coordinate 25,167,047 of OY813000.1, forward strand.
CAACAACAACAAAAGGTGAATAGCAAAATAAACGCTGAATGGAAAGAACGATGGAAAAGGTGTATTTTTACCTGTTGTTTGCGAAAAAGCGATGAAGAGGAGCTGTAGCGGCAGCCAGCAGCAGGAGCAGCATTGAACATGAAACAACACCAACCAGTAGCCAATACAGGGTTGGATGTACAAACTGTATAACAAACGCCTTTTTGGTGGTACCTTTACACACAAAATGAATGTGTGTTGCACATAGGAGTACATTGATAATGGGCAAATGTGCCCCGAACATACCTCCATACACATGTGTGAGAGGCGCTGAAGTCTGGCACTTGCAGTAGACAGTATTGTATGGAATGTTGTGTCTGTTATATTAAGGAACAACAGAGTCATAAAGGACTGAATTTAATTAAGGAATAAAGTTAATTACAACAGTTGCAGCTCATAAACTCTAATGGAAGGGAGAGGCATTGAAGAAAGGGATTGAGATTGAACGACCGCCCTTTTTTATTTTTGTAACTCTTGTCCATCAAAGTAGTTTTTTATTCGAATTAAAAATATATATTTATTTTAGTTCTAGGCCGTAATTTATTTTTTGCTCATATTTTTCATTTTATTTGGAAATGTTACTTTAAATTTTTTTGATCTCTGTCTTACAAAATCCAATGAAAAGCTAAAAACTTGTATTATAGTGTAAAACGGGCTTAAGTAAACATAATGGAAAGGAAAGTACCAACGGAATGTGTGCATATTGATAGTGCATAAAAAAGGCATACATCGAAAGTTTATGTGATGCACTAGGGACTGAAGGGTTTTTTGAAGTCAGTTCTATATCTAGTTTCTTTGAAACTGCAAACATCTATAGTATCGTAGTAACCGCTTTGTAAAGTAACCTATAGATCGGTTTCGTGGCCTATCATAACACATAATAAAGGAAAAAGTTTCTTCCTATTATGACAAAGCCATGATAAAGTGAAACATCCCTCTCTTGCAAACTGTCATAATTCGAACTGGTCGTTAGCTCCAAAGTACTAGTGGGTTTTGTGTCAGTTCCCCTTCCCCTTAGGTTATTGTAAGCAAGTCTTGTCAGCTCAAAATAGTAACAAGTATAGGGCCCTATTCGCAAGCGATATACGATTCATATACAATTGCTTCAAATGAATTGGCGTTAACCCCCTTCCAGAAAATCTCTCCACGCAGGTCCCTGAACTGAAGACAAATGCTCCCAAGAGGGGTAATGGAAAAAATAGATATATAGATTTGATGTGTTAGATAGCAGACTTACATCCCTGCGTGATTCCATAATCAATACATAATAAATAATCAATACATAATAAATACATCAATCAATTCCTTTAGGCTTCTGTCTTATATGTATTTCATTTCATTTAACAGGTACAATGCATTTGAGGTTGCATTCATACCTTTTCATGATTTACCGACACTTGTTGCATTATTGTGCGAGTATGGCATTCAACGTATCCTGTGCATTCAGTTCGAACCCTTTTTTTATCCATCCATACATTGTCCGTCTGCAAAAATTCTTTTTTCTTGTTTTCTTTTTTTTTTTAGTTGGCGTTATAACATTCACCTTTACTGCTCTTGTTTTCTTTTTTCTGCTTCTCTTCATCATCTCAGTTTCCAATATCGTTGTTTATTACGCTTTATTCATGCGTTTGTGGCCTTTCGTCCATGTCTTCATCTTTTGTTATCCCGTTCATTGAGAAAAAATTAATAAATTATGAGTATTTATGTGCTGTCTTGATAGTGACACAACGACAGACACACAAAGTGATAAAATTAGCATAAAAAAGTTTTAACGTTTCTGTTTCTCTTCTGCCATGCTGTCAAGCAAATGTAACAATCTGTTTACGTTTGCTTGCTTGCTGCTGCTGGAGTTGCAAATGCAACAAAATGAGTTAAATTGTTCGCTCTTGATTTGGCCACATGCACATAAGCACATGCATACATACAAACATACATTCGAAATGAATATCGAACTATTATAGGACAATTTTTATGAATTGTCTTGAACGAATATTGAATGGTTGAATAGGGCTGAGCAGGGAAATAAATGCAAAATACGGATCTCAAGCAAATGTGTCCACAAAATTTGTTGTCTATGGTCAGGGTAATATGATAAATGTTTTTATTTTATGCAAAATATATTTTATAAGCGAAAGACTTTAAACAAAAGAGTCCTTTCTCTACCACAAGATTGTCGGCGGCCATTTGTAAGGCAACACTTTTGTAAATTTAAATCTTTATAACAATTGAAACAATCGTCTTTTTCAATTTGATTTTGAATTATTTAAATACTCCTTTTTGTCTCATGATAATCATATAATATATGCAAAAGCGAAAATAATCAGTAGCGTCAAAATGTTATGCACTTTTGTGCCAATGACAATAATTGTTTTTGAGGTCTTGCCGCTCGATGACAAAATTAAAAGAAAGTTGAGGAAACGAGACCAAGAATAGCTTTTCTCTAGTTGAAAAAATGCATTAATTGATCTTTGTGTAAATGTTCATTATTTTCCAAATGGAAGTGAAAAATAGGCGGATTTTTCATATTTACTATTGTCTTCCTGAGGTTGTATGCAGAATTTGGTAAACGTTTGCTAGGAGAAAAATGCTCTTATCCGGTATAAACGTACACATAGCAGCATCACATGTGCACTTATGCGAATCGCATACCTGCCTTCAAACGCACTGAAGTGAAATGCAAACATAAAGCGAAAGAAAAAAATTTTGAGTCCTTATTATTTTTGTTAAGTTCAAATACATTCCTTTACTCATTAAAACTTAGAAGCTTCAATCAATTGTACAACTTTTTAGCGAAAATCTCAGTTCTTTAATTCTAAGAACCCGTGTACTTCGACATATCGCACATAATTCCACTTCTACTTTTATTGAACACCAGCTAAAGTGGCATTTGACAAATTGGCTTGTCCAAATGTTGAACTTGTGTTATCAAAATTAGTATTCGATGGGGCAAAAAGGCTCTTTGTTTCGATTGTAAATGCTGTGACACTTCAAAATTGATTTCCCAACATCTTTATGTTATACGGACGCCAGATCGTACAAAAACTGCCGGATTTGCGTCCCAGTTGTGACCAGAAATTAAAACAAAATTTAAAAAGCAGTGCCGTCCATTCGCAAGCTGGACTTCCAAGTAATTGAAAGGGAACTATAATGTTGGGCGAAAAATAATCTCTTCAGGCGTAATTGCCATAAATAGCATAACATCAGTGCACACGATAGTTCAACAGATCATCTACAAAAGATTGGCATTTAAAACCGATCTTGGCCTTCACGGGAACTGAATGTTTTTGGAAAATGACAACGTCACGGCCATTATAGTCAAAGGTGCTAAAAGTTAATGATAATCATTTTATTGACTTGCTACGAAGTAAGTTAAAAAAAATCTTTATTAAATTATTAACAATACGATTTGGTTTCAACTGAAACTATTACTTTCATATAAGAAAAAACAAATTGTGACAATTTGCAAGTTTTTATGTTTCAAGATTTCTATGTTTATATTTTTCTATAGTTCTTAATATGTTGAAGGAAACTATAGAAAGAGATTATTGTAATAATCAAGCTCTTTTTCAAATGTGCGAGTGCCAACATTTTTACTCTCACATCACATCTCTGTATATTTTTGCTTAGTGCTTTTATTGTTTTATATACTCATATGGTTGAGCTGATAGACGTCATGATAAAATAATCAGTTTGAGATCAAATGCAATCGATAAAAATATCAACAATGACCTTCGATTTATGTGAACAATAATTGAATTGGTAGTAAAAATAGTTTTCATATTGAGTACAATGTATAACATGCTTTGAGGCGATTAGCATTTTAAGTGCTTCCGAGAAATGGATTTTTCATAACATCTTTAACATGACTTCATGATCCAATAAACAGGATTCCTAGATTGACAAGCATATCTTAAATAATTAGAAAAAGATCCGAACCTTTACTACTTCCGGATCACAAGTTGTGTATCTCATGGACTTTATTGAAAGTTCTTTTTTTTTTACTAGGCTACATTGAAAACTATCGGTGAAGTCGTGGCGGTCAATTAAAGGATGTTCTAGGCTCTTTAGAAGAATATCTTAAATACTCTTTTGCCACACAAAAGAGAAAACGTACTGGGCGAGCGCATGCCCAGGTATTTTCACATTTCCTACAGACACGGTTTGTTGAAATTTGCGCACAATTCTCAAATCACGAAGTGCACGAAATGCATTTCGATTTGAACACCCATTTTCGTAAAAGGCTTCAACAAACTTAACGCGCTGCTCAATTGTGTACCTCTTCATGGTTAGAACAAAAAAATGTCAAATTAAGTTGGACAAAAAACTTGACGTTAAGGTGTGACTTATAATTAACCTCAAGCATTATGGTTGGACCACCCTTTATAAAAGTGGTAAGTGGGGAATATATGTATTCCATAAAATGTTCGATACTCTCGGTGATCGTTAATAATTTTGTAAAATAATGCAGGTATGAGAAAAACGTGACCATTTATCCCGATATACTACATCTAACGCGTAAAAAACTTACTTTATGGAAGTTATCGAATGTCTTCTAATGAGGGTTGAGCTCCCTCCAGAAAAGTCTGTCTAGTACAATGAATATACATATTACAAATCATAAAATGTTTTAAATTAATGTACTTCGTATTTTGAATGTACTGACTTAATTAAATAATTCCAAAAGAACTAATTTATTTATGTAGGACTTGGAGAGACGTTTTTCAGCAGTTTTCATACAAACTAAGCCATGACGACACAGCGTATCACAGCTCACTTATGGAGTGATTTTTAATTACAGTTCAATGCAATTGATTGAAGCAGGAAGGATGGCAATGAAAAATACACAACCTTGAAATTAAATACTCACTCAATAACACCAACAACTTCTATTTTCATCTTTTTGGCCAAGTGAACATGTAAAACTCTTTTATTCTATACACTTGAACATACACTCTCACACATTCCGATTTGCTCGTACATAATGTGGTTAACCGATAAACAATTGTTGCTACGTGTGTTTGTGCAACGTGCAACAATAACAACAACAGCAGTCCCTTTAGCTACTACTCCTTTCATTTGCTATTAAAGCCTCATCATAGTCCTCATCTTACCTTTTCTATATGTTTTTTTTTCACATATAAATGGATGAATATGTTGTAATATGGTAACACAGCAGGTAATAAGTTGGTTTGTATTCACATCACGATAGTGAAGTGGATTATTAATACTCATACCTGTATGTAGCTCGTAGTAATCGCGTGTTCCATAACCGCCCACTATACGAGTGTAAAACAACCTACTTGTATTTGACAAAAAAAATACAAGGAAGGAAAAAACCCACAACATATTCTCCAACCACCACAACTTGTCACTTGTACTCAAGTGACAACGATGTTATTTGCATATCGAGTCAGAGCTCATATTCCTTGTATGTTGCAACTCACTATACTGTTGTTTGCACTGGGTATATGCATGTGTGCGTAAGTGTGTGTTTTTATGGCCATTCATATATGTGATTTAATATCTGATCTGATATTGGTTTTGCTTAAGTTGGGCCGGTTGTCTGGTTGTCTGGTTGGCTAGAGTTTTCCAATTCTAGTAACAACAATAATGAAAAAAAAAAAAAAACAAATATCCTTCACAAGCAAATAACCACAGTGAGAAGTGTGGGTTACAAGCAATTTGACTTTGTACAGGAACGGAGTAAAGTATTTTATATGGAATGCAAGGCTTTTGTGAACGGATATTAGTTAATTACAATGAGAGTATGTGATTTTAGTTAAATAGGGGAGGGATGAGATTATGTATTGAGCCATTATATATTACATCATATATAAGTAAACAAAATTAGATGCTTAAAAAATTCCTTTTTAATAAACTTTTATTAATAGGAATAGAAATAGCCAATACTATGTTCAGACATGCACTTCAGCTGAGGCAATTAAATTTTAAATTGAGTTATCGGCTTTGGTCTTCTCACATAACCAATTTTTCTTAATCAATTAACATCTGATAGCCGGAAATGTTTTAACTAAAAAAGTTTTTTTCAATGTCTGTAATAAGAAATTCTTCTAATTACGAGTATATGGCTATAGAAAGTATATTTTTAGAAAATTTTCATTACTTTTTTCATAGTACTTAATATTGAAATTTATTATTCTGGTTATTATCCCCAACTAATCGTTGAAACAATTAGAGTTTTTGCAAAATGCATTGTTTTTTGTGGCTTTAGCTCTTCATATGCCGACATTTTATTTCAGTTTCAACTTCAGATATTTATGCCATACGAATCACATACAATATGGGAATTCAATATTGTATATTATTCATAACAAAATACATAATCGTAGTAGGCTTAAAATGCTTTTGTACACACAACACAACTTAACTGACGATTTGTTTTAGCCACCAATGAAATGTCGGCATATGAAGAGCCACAACAAACAATGCATTTTGCAAAAACTTTTTTCTTATAATGTTTCTAAGGGGTTTATTTTTAAAATCTTTCAAAAAATTATCCTGAAAATAGTTAATTTTGTCTATAGTACTGCGCCTCTGTAATTTATCGAGTAGCAAACACATCTTGTTCACCAGAAATTGTCCATTAAAAAGTTTGTCTCAGTCAGAAATGCCAATAGTGTTGCTGGCGTTTATACTCGTAGTTGGCAAGATGGAGGGAAATCAGCAAAAATATATTTTTACCAATTTCATTTAATCACCCACCTGCTACAACAACACAAAAACTAACAGCTTCTGCAAAAATCGAAGCATTACTTCTGTTTGTTGCATGTTGTTATATGATGCGTGTGCATGAACAGAGTTGGTTGGTAAGATGGCAAGAAGAAAAAAAAAATCGAAAGAATAAAAAAAGAATTACTTGTGCGTGTATTTATGCATATTTAATGCTGCATCATCATCAACTGCAACATCATTGAAGCCATCGCAACAACCTCATCCTTCCTAATCATCATCGTCAACAGCAGCAGCAGCAGCAGCAGTTAAAAAAAATATTTGCAACATGAATATGCATATGTGGCATTCCTGCCTCCACATGGTGCGTGGTACTCAATCGTATTAATGTCTGTAAGAATATGTAAGTATGTGTATGTTTGTCGTTGAAGAAGACCAATGTGGCAATATTTAGCAGTCTGAGATACGTACGCACTTTGCTCGTGCAACATCCATACATCTCGTTGTATGTACAAGAAAACCCATAAATATGTCGAATGTAAAGATCCACGCATTGCGGAAAAATAAAATCGATCGTTTTTAATGACACCTTATCAAAAGAAGCCAATCTTATGTCTATAATTTTGTTTGTTTGCATATATTATTGTGTACTTGTTGTTGTTGTTTATTACAATTCTGAGCGCAGTTTCTGATACGAGCGTATTCGTATGAAATGAATGTTTGATATTTTTCCCTTTTTGTTTTGCGAAAAAGGAACTCGCAACAGGAGGGAATATTTTAGAGTTCCTCAAATTTTTTATACTATCGCCATCATAAATTTGCTTGACAGTTAAAATCTTTACACTCATTGAAAACTTTTTAAGTCCGGACTATGATGCCAGAGCCAATTGAGAGTGCATATCTAACGTACATTCGTTTAAAGTATTCAAAATCAAAATCACGGTGTCCCCAAAAAGTTTTTCTACATATTTTTAGTTTTTGAGAAAGACATTTAATTTTTTTTCTCATCAGTGGACTTCTAATAGCCATGAACCGCATAATCGTTAAATATTTCAACAGTTTGGTAGAGCAATGAGTGCTTGCGACAATGTAGGATAAATACGTCGCAGTAGTTCTTGGCTGTAACATTTTTAATATGGAAAGTCAAGAGCGGCATTGCGGCATATTCTAAGGTAATTATCCTGCCCAAGCAAAGAAGAGAACGAATGGAGATATATATTGAAAGAACACCAGGGCCAAATGTTTGATCCGGCAGTTTTGGTGTTGAATTGAAGCCAATGAAAGCATACCGTCAAATTACAATTGAAAAATCCTGAGAAAACTAATATGATATAATGGTGTTTTCTTTAATAGAAAAATGTAATTTATTCTTCCTTTCAAATAGGAAAAGGGAACTTGAAGGTGTTAAAATTTTTCAATTGATAGCGTTTTCGTTCCTTTTGGAATATGGCCTTTTAAAGTGAAAAAGGAGAGTTTAAGTTTTTGTTTTATAAGCACAAACTTAGTAGAAAAGAATACGCCATCCTGTAAGGGTGTTAAATTTTTTTTGGAAATAGAGCAATAAATGGAACTTTCTTTTTATGGATTTATAATTATTTTTATCATATTTCTTGTAAACGAAAACATCATAAATAACGAACAAATTTATGAAGAAATGTGACACTTTTTTAAGAAAAGAACACCTCGTAAGTGGCTGCATGCTACACTCAGAGAGAACAGTTGCATCAAATGGTTCTGTTTTAAAAAAATCTAAATAAGTATTTATGTAAAAAAAAAATTTGTATCGATCTTGAAGTCGATATCAAGATCGTTTCCCAGAAAAAAAAAACAATTATGTATTTCAGTAGAGTTGAAACGAAAATACCTTTTCCATAATTCCTGAAGCAAAGATGTAAACAAATGCATTATGAATACCTTTCCAAAAGCTCCTGAAAAACACATTAAATTCCCCGTGTTTATTGCGCCGAAATAACAAAATAATATGATTGAATTAATTTTTATTTTGTAAAATCGAAAAACGTAAAAAATGTCCATTGTTTTTTAAACATGAACGTGAATGATAAGCCAAACCCATGACTTCTAATGTCAGAGTAAAGTTGAAATCATGCCGAAATACGACCCAGTTCGGCATTAAACATGTCTGAACTCATTTCTTGTAAATTATTCTTTTTTTTTGCCGGGAATGTTTGTGTTTTTACAGGATTTTTCTTTTTGTTAAGTTAAAAGTAACTTATCTTTGCGTAGCACCCGTTTATATTGGTTGCATGTTTCTGCTTAAACACGGTAATATTATATCAAGCAACAAAAAAATTATTGCCTTTAGTTCAAGTACACATGTATTAAGACACATAACGTTGCAAGCGAAACTCTTAAAATAATCGTTTGCGTTGGTTGTTAAGGAAAAATTAAAATACTTTAAAATTTCTTAAAACATGAATTTTTTTCAATATACTTTTTTCATTTTAAATCTTTTTTTGTATTACATAAAATAAGAGTTTTTTTATGATAAAATATAGAAACTCCCAACCATTATTTTCACCCTTCATAAATTTTGTAACCAGGCGCCATAGGTCCAGATTCATTTTTTTCGCTGTTACTCATTTAGGAGTTTGTTGAGTGCCCACCAAATTTTAAAACAAAAATCGTAATGTCTTTAACCAAATTAAAAAAAAAGAAATAATAAAAAATCTCATCCGCTGCAGTGGTAGTTACATAAAGTTAAATAGAGTAAATGAGCAAACATTTAAATCCGCTGGAAAAAAAGAAAGGAATGTCTACTATTTGGTCTGTGGTTCAGTACATTTTTTATTTGTTACAAAGCACCCTACAGTCGGAATTCAATAAAGTTTTATTTTCAAAAGAGTCTGCCTATTTCATGGAAAATGAGATGAGAAAGGCCATTTGAGTTTCAAGTAAATTCGATGATCTTAAAACTTATTGGTATTGATAATTTTTGCTGCCTTTGTTATTTAAAATTTTCTATTTTTATATCGATTTTAGTGTTTTAGTGGTGATTTATGTTCTGAAGAAAAGAATTATATTTGATTGATTGATTAATTTATGACTAATTTTCTATTTATACCTTTAAAGAACAATTAATTGCTTTTTTTCTAAAGAAAGTGCAATAAATGTTTCATATTTGTTTAGGAAAGAAAAATTTCCATAATTTATTGAAAATCATGTTGAACTATAAAGGAAAGACTGTTAATAGTAGATTTTGGCATTTAATTATGATAAGAGATCATTGAATAACTTTGTATACAACAGTTCTTTTGGACACAAACCAAAGTAAAAAAGTCCATGTAAATTAAATGATCTAGCTCGACTAGTTCAAAAAGAGCTGTTCGACACAATTCTATATTTAATGTCCCATTAAGAGTTTTCAATGTCAAAGCTTAAGCCGCATCTGGCATTTTGATCTCTTGAATACTCTCATTGTCTGTAGCATAAGTTATTTTAACATGATGTTTTCTTAAAGAAGGATCGAAGTTCATGAATTTTGCTTTTATTTTCCATAGAAGGCATAGTCGTTTAACTTTTTTTACTTCCCAGTATAAGCCGAGGCTACAAAGAACTCATATGAATGCAAGTATTGTGATCCAGAAGTAGTGCAAACTCAGATCACTTTCAATGATTTTAACATTGAAGGTGTTATTTTTGTCGACGCTTGTTCATCGATTTAGAAAATATCTTCAATATGTTGGGAAAAGTGTATTTTTATGTTATTTTTTCAGAAGAGAAAATAATTTTTTATCTTTCACGGGGAATAGACTTTATAACTCGAAAGCGCTCAAGCTTGCTAATGTCAAGATTTATAATTCTTCCTTATTAATTGAAGAAAACTAAAGGCTGGAACACAATGTGCAGCTGAGGCGTGAGGCGAGAAGTATACTTCTCTCTGTTAAAAGTAAAATACATTGCTTCAGATGTATGCCAGCATAATGTGAATCTGAGGTTGACGCTGAGGCAAAGCCTGAGGCGCAAAGTTCGAACATTTTAACTTTTTACAGCGCCTCACATTAACAGCGCTTCTTTAACATATTATGTTCGTTTACATTTTAAATTTTTTTTCACAAAACAATTTGCCTGTCCCACGATGTCATTCGACATCGATCGCTCGCATAAATACATTCAAACCAAAAACAACATTTTAAAATTTGTTGCTGTTTCAAACGTATTTATGCGAGCGATCGATGTCGAAAGACATCGTGGGACAGGCAGAATATTTTTATTTTTGTACAAATACACAAAAAACTTAAATTAATTTTGTTTATTATGTTAACATTGATAGTTAACAGATAGTGTTAACATATTATTATATGCAGAGATGCCAATAATACAAATTCAATATATTTATACATAAAATTTTGATTAAGTACAATTGGCAACAATGAACTCACGCCTCATCATTGTGTTCGTACTTCAACCTCCGCCTCAGCCACAACTTCAGCTATTGCCTCAACTTCAGCCTCAGCTGCACATTGTGTTCCAGCCTTAATCCTTTTTTTTATAATTTTCCAAAACGTTTACAGGGTTTTACCAATTTCTAGTAGTAATTCTTAATAAAAATTGTGTAGACTAGAATTCCTACGAAGTTAAAAAAATCACTAATAGATTTTCGGAAGCTGTATCTTTTGACTTGGAAAATTTACTACTTGAAATATTTAAAAAAATGAAGCATTATATACAATACAAGTAAAAAAAGTTAATAAAATAAACTTTACTCCTAGAATGTGTATTGCTATTACCACTTTGAAAACAAGATCCTTGAAATAGACACACAATAATTATTACTAAGTTTTCTATAATAACAAATTATCTTTTACAACCGGCCATATGGGATGCAAGGTGTGCATATCTTTTTGGCGCTTAATATTTCGTTATCTAAATTGCTCAAAAATAAAATAAGACACGAAACACCGTCTTCTATATATAAATAGCCAAGGGAAAAACTGTCCTTTGTTGGTGCAACAATTTTCATTTATATTTCTTTGTTTGGTAGCTGTCAACGAGTTTTAGTGTAGAATGTATGTTCGTCTATGGTGTCATCTGGTCTTCGATCAAATTATTAATGAACTAATGATCGCCAAAGTGATGTGGCAGGAGGGTCCTGGAACGAGACAAGCAAAATTGTTTATAATATTATTATCTTACAAGGTAACCTTGGAATTTCAGAGTATAATTTGCAATTGATTATTAGTTTTCTCTCAGGACTCTTCAGTCTTAATTATCCTTTGTCGAGGTGCAGCCAGGTCCCTTCGCCCATGTGCCGTCTTTGCCTTGAGGACGAGAAAACAACGTACTATTTTGCTAAATAATAGGACGCATGTTTTTCATTCCGAAAGCTATTATGCAGGATTCTTTCTCCTCAGTATACACTTCTATTAGAAGAGTTTTACGGAGTATTGACTAATTGAAGATCTAAGTAGCAAAATATCCTTTTGGCTTCACAGTGCTGGTTACATCCCCACATTGTATTCTTTTCAATTTCCTTGTCTTACTAAAATCTGATAGTTATCTCTTGGGATTTATAAGCCTTTGAAGCAAACATAATACGTCAAGCAAAATGGGTTTCAACATAACTATTTTCCAGCTTGACTCTTATAAAAAAAAACATTTTAGAACAAAATTTTTATGTAAAAACGGCAACTTGGCTTCCAATAGCTTATTTTATTATACCATTGTTTCTTTTTATTTACAGTCCAATATCAATAAGAACACACAACACTTTTTACCCAATGTACTATGACCTGCAAACTGATTCTGTTTTTGTAACAGCGTCTTTTATTATATTCATTGTCATGTTTCTACGACTGACACAAGGCCTTTTACAAGGGACTTTAAGTGCTTTTAAGCAAATTGTAAGCCCCTCTCCATATGAGAAAACTTAATACCATTTTTCTTCTTGAGAGGAAAAAAAAAATCCATTATTTTGAAAAATTTAACAACTGTTAAATTCGAATCTTAATTTTTAATCCATTTTGCTAACAATATATATATTAACAAATATTGTTTTATTTCCAAAGTACCGTCCATCAAATTTCGACCAACTTCTTGTACACCTCTCCCTATTCTCTTAATTCGTTATATGGAATATGATACTAAGGTCCGCTTTAGTTCTTTTTTCTTACCCATGATTCTTTTGACTTTTTCGTTGCTTCGTTTAGCCGTTTATTTTATTTCCAAATGTTGTTAATGTTGCCAAAAATATTTGTGTAATTGTATTTAGTGTTTTATTTGTTTCTGTTTTAGCTTTTTTTCTTGTTGCCTTTGTTTAGCAAATGCTTTGTTTTTATATACATACTTATGTATATATACATATGTACATAAGTATATGCCACCGACTTCATGAATTTAAATGAGCTAAAAGTTTCAATTCGTTATTTTAATTTTGGTCTTATTTATTTTTATTTTTGGTGTCCAGTCAAGAGATTCATGGTTTTAATGACAAAGTTGGTCAGTAAATAGTGGAAGCAAAAAGTAATAGAGAAGCTAAAAAGATAGAAATCTAATTACAATAAATGTAACAAATGTTAAGTAATCCTAAAGTTGTGTAATACACTGATTTGTTATTTAGATTGCAACATTATTTCAGGGAATGTGACTTACAATTAAAGCAATTGCCTAAAAACTAAATATTCCTTAAGAATTACGTACCATTGTTTAAATGGAAACAAGTGCTTCGCTCTTAAAGCACCAACATCAGGCAGGTTGTATGGACTAAATACATTTAGCATTAAGTTAATTTGAAATACAAAATAACCCATATATTAATAATAGAACAAACCACGAAGGATTGTGGTCTTTGGCATAGTTAAGGCTCAAATAGTATAACTTTAAGATGGTTTAATATTATTGCTGTTTTTTTCTTTTCTGAAGAAAAGAGTGTAACATTTTTATTGTTAAAAGCCAGAAAAGAAAACAGTTTACCATTCTCTACTAGAAAGTTTTAACCACTTAAAACAATGAATGCTCTTTCTTAGTAAATTTTTATTCACTAAATCTTTGTTCTTCCTTGAAAAGGGCAGAAAATGTTACACTTTTTCATAAAAGAAAACGCCATAATACATACGCAAAAACATACAGCCAAGGTACAGGGAACGTAATCCAAGTTTTTTGTTCAGATTTATTTGAAATTAAATATTTAATAAATCCTTTTGTATTATTATACATACGGCCTATATAACCTTTTTTGTTGGGGCCTTCCAAATACTAAATAAATAAACAAATATTTAATTAATAATTTTAGAGTTAATTCAGCTTATTGAAGACGCAAGAAGTAGCAAAGAAATAGAGAGTGTGATTTGAATTCGAGTTGTTTTTCAAACGGCCTTATTGTTTAAATGGCCTAACCGCAGAAGCGCCTTAGTCAAAATAGAGAAAATTCCGAAAATTTATACATTGAATACTAAAGCATACACTTTGACAAAACGGTCACGGCAAAGTCCATACTCTAATAACTAACTACATATTGGCAAAAGATCGGCCCTTCGTATCAAGGATTTGGGCAATTTGAGACATGACCGTATTGGGCTATACCTAGGGGTATAGGCCCTAGGGATAAATATGGATTACAGGAAACATTAGAGAGAAGGTGTTATGATTCGGAGTGGCATGATGTCGATCTTTACGGACGGCTCCAAATGCATACTATAGTAGTAATGATAATATAAAATGCTTAAGATAAAAAATAAATGTTTAAATTAATGGAAGTTATTCTCAGGGAATGACATTTTCATTACTTCCGAAAAATCCAATACGATTAAAAATATGAATTATTTCTATAAATCTGTGATAATTTAAATGAATATATATAGTTTCTTGTTATTAAAATAAACTTATTTTTTTAAATATATATGTATAATCTCCTATTTTTCTTTAATCTACAAGCGATAAAATGTCTTTCACATAAGAAAAATGAAATCATGAATACTGGGAATTATGTACGCTTTCCAAATACAAAGTCTATTCCCAGTGTTAAACAACCAATCCCAGTTTAACACAAAATTATTTTCTTTGCAAGAGAAATATAAAACGTGTAATTTTTTAGACATTAAGCTTTCAAATCGGTGTAAAGGAATCAAAAGAAAGAATATCCTGCAATGACAAGCCTATGGTAGAATCATTCGAAACGATCCGAACTTGTGCTACGTCCGGATATTAATCTCATCATTTTCATGACTTTTTTGGAGGCTCTTTTTTGCTGGGTTAGAATAATTTTACTGTCTCAATTATGTATTGCCCCATATGAGTACAAAATTACCATAGTGATCATATATTAATCGTATTTTTTTCCTTGCTTGGACTTTTTGAATCTTGTCTCAAGAATTATTTTCTAAGCAAAATAATGCATCGCACAGTTTTGTAAAAAACATACATATGACTTTTTTTAGTGGATATTAACAACATTTCTCAAATGCTAATTTTAGTCATTCGTTGCAGCTTTAAATATTTGAAGATAAATTAAATGAAAACTTGAGAAAAGCCAACACTTTCTCTCTACATCACATTGCAAACTTTACTTGTTTTATTATACTTTTTATTCACAAAGTATTGAAGTTTTTCTTTCTATTTCAAATATTTACTCTCACTAACATTAATTTTATTCTTTAATGCTTCACTAGTTCATTTAACACTTGCACCATTCGAGACCCTTTATTTAAATTCTCTATAATTATAAAATTTTCAACACATGCGCTACGAGATGAAATAATAAATAACAAACTCCAACATTTATTCATAAATTAACAAAAATTGTTTATTAAATGTGTACAAAACATCAAATGACATGTGAACAGATTTGTTATAATTAACACCGCCTGAGTGTCATCATGTTAAAATAATATTCGTCGCATGTACTCAGGCAAATAATAAATTTTCTAAAGCGGCAGAAATACTTGTACACAGACGTTGTGCTCGTACTCATATTTATGTGCAGAAACATTAGCCATCTATCTATCTATCTATCTAATGATTATGTTAAAAATCATTACAATAATTATTATTAAGTGCATGAACTTAATGGTTATGAAGGTAATTTTATTGCACTGAACAGCATTAAGGTTTAAATGCTTGTTGTATGTAAACGAGGGTGGTGATAAAATTTTATATGGATATTTATGTACTATTGTGTGGCTTATATAATGCAATCATGGCTTTATCTTTTTCCATATTGACAAGTTCACTTGCAAGTTATTCGCAAAATAAATCTAGACGATATTTTATACTTCCTGAACTTTGATCAGTCGTGAGAGAATAGTAGAGGGGCTTATAAAGTGGAAAATTTTTTAACGTTTCTTTACATATAACTAGTGCTTCAGCCAGCTGCGTATAGTAACCATATTTGAAAAAGTTTAGAAAGTTGTGTGCTCATGAAAATATTCTCAGTAAGCAATTAGTCCAGTAAAGCGGGTATTTCGCTTTGCATTTCATATAGTTTTTTTTTATTATAAATGAGATCGTTAGCTTAAGTTTATGTTCTCGATCGCAGGAAGAGGGTCACTTGCCCGTAATCCTGTAGATAAGGAAGCGACTTGTCTTTTAAGGATAATATCGTGAATTACTTTGTTAAAAGCTTCTTTCAAATAATAATATTTTCTACAACTTTTTTTTAAATAAATATTGGTAGTAATTTTTATAATTGAAAAGTTAGACACGAAATCATATTAAAGATTTCGCAAATTTTTTCTTTAAATTTAAATAACTCCTTAAATGCATTTCTACAGAGATCTTTTCAACAAAAACTTTGATATACCCAAGGTTTTCCTTATTCCTTGCGATGTTTTAGAGCCTCAGAAGTAGCAAAGCTGTAATAAATACATCTAAGGCATCTTAAATTTCAAAAATTTATTTATATTTTTCTTATAAAATGTACCATCAATATAAGACAGCAACATGTAACAATTATGGTTCTATACACGAATGGTTTGATATTATGACTAAGAGCATCAATCTTAAATATCACGAGGAAAGTTGATCTTTTTTGTACGATTTTACCAGAATAGATGGATGATGGGAGAGTATTCCAAAATATCTTTTTTTATATCCAAAATATTTTTTTCGAGTATACCACAATTTTTTTTCTAAAAATATAGAAAATTTTAAAATTTTAAAATTCCATAACATTTCTACGCTTTAATTTTTGTACTCTTTTATTATTAGTCAACCATGGGGTGACAATGAATGTATTGAGAAGTCTAAATGAAATATAGGGCCTGTTTGCCGATGTCGAAAGAAAACTTTCTTTCGCAATCTAAGCGAAAGAAAACTGATTTGGGTTTACCTAAATTGGTTCTATGCGAACGATGACTCGAACGACAACTCGAATGAAAACGTAAGTGTTTTCATACAAAAATGGGTTTGTCTATTTCGAAGTTGTTGTCAACTTTGCGAACACAAATTTCAAAATCAGGTACCAGTTATTTTGTGTTCGAATGACAATATTTTTTTGAAAAAATATATAAATAAACAAATATTTTATGAAAAAATTTTTTAATAACAAATAGCTTTTTTAGTTGTGAGTACATACATACATTCATACATATGTATGTACATTTGGGGTGGGTTATTGCCTACATATACATATACATATATGTACATACATACATACATAGGTACTTATTTTGTATTTGCTACTTGCAAAAATTACACATATTGTTTGGAGATTTGAAATCTGATTTGAAATCTGATTTGAAATCTAGAACCAAAAAGACAACAAAAAAGTATGCAGGAAACAGGTGGTTGTAATTATATTTTTTTATTTTGTAAACTTTTAGTTTGTTTTGGTTACATTTTCTTTATTTCGGCAGCTGATTAATTTCAAAAGGAGTTGCATTTGACTTCATACAATTTAGTAGTATTTTTTGTATTGTTAGAGGAAATTGCTGTAAAACAATTATACTTATAAGTTGGCACTACTTTGCTTTATTAACACGTAAGATACAAAAATTGACTGACGTAAGTAGCTGCGAACGAAAGTGAGTGACATAGACAAACTCAAATTGATTCGAATGTGAGTGACTAGCTTTCTTTCGCATGAGTTTTCTTTCGACATCGGCAAACAGGCCGATAGTTTTTCTTTTAAACAATATTTGAAATATTTTCCAGTTGTTTTTAAATTTATATATAAATATTAGTTCTTTGCTTGAATCTAGTTTATATCGTTTCTTTACTGCATTATAGTCATATTACAAAAATCAAAATTTTCGACTTTCTGAGGAAAAAATACCCTCTTACTAAACATTTACACGTGTTAATCATGCTTGGAAAATGAAAAAAAAAACATTCCTGCGCCTTGACTTGGAACAAGGCAACTCATGCATATCTACAAGGTGGCACGAGAGTAATGCCATAATTTGAATCGTCTCCCACTTTTTACAGATGGCGCCAGATGTGCTTATCCATTTATGATATAGATATGTATATAGAGAATTCTTTCTTAACAAGCCATCGAGCAATACACACTTCAAGAACGTGGAATTATTGTTACGGCTTGTTTGAAAAAATTTCGTCGTTGTTTTCCTCTATGTCGTGTTCCATGTGCTCAAATAATTAAGCATTTGGCTGAGTGCCTCGTGCAAACTGGGTCGCAAAAAGTGGCCGGCCTGGTACTGTTTCTTTAACTGAGAACATCGCTGCTGCTGCCATCGACGTCAAAGATAATACACAAGCATCGGCGAGCCGACGTTTGTTGCAGCATATGCAGTGAAAAAGTGATTTGCCTTATTTTGTGAAGATACCAATGGCACCGCCGCCAGATGTTTTGGGAGCAAAATTTCGAAATGCTGTAAAACGGCCGCAATTATGCATTAAATCGGGAGGTGACCAATTAAGTAATGTAACTTTTTCTAATGAATGTCATTAATCTTACACTTTTATGAAAGCAGTGATCCTTTTTGTTTCATTTACAACCAAATGACATCCAGTTCAAATTACGAAATTTCTTTTGAGCCACCTGCTACAATAATTTACGAGTTTTATTTGTGATATTTATTTTTTATAACTTTGTCAAATACGATTAAATAATTATTTTAACAGCTTTGAAAAAATTTTGCGAATTTTGTTTGTTCGTTATAAGCGTAAAAACTTACAAGCATTTTTGTATTTAGTACTTACAAAATAATTCATTATGAGCGAGAGTTCGCTGAAATCGTTGTTCGTTACGACCGCAATACTTTCTAGGAAATATTTGTATAAAATTCTTGAAAGTGAAGAAGTTGTACGCTATACGAAATAGTTCATTATAACAGAAATTCATTGTATTTTAGTTCCCGTGACGTTTCAGGACCTGAAAGTCGTTACCAACTGATTCGAGAATCGATATCTGTTTGAAAAAAAAAAAATACTTGACTTTGGTTGAAGTCGAGGAACAATACGTCATAATAAAATATTCAAAAACCTTATATCCATTCTAGCAGCTACGCCACATATTGCTATTTGGGACACACAGTTGGCATTATTATTTTTGATCATTAGACTTTTCAATATCCCTCGCAAAAAAAATAATAAAAATAATAAAATACTAAATATTAACACGTGAAAAATAATGAACAACAGAACCGAAACCACCGATTTGCTACAGCAACAGTAATACCGACATCATAATACTAATCATCATCGTCATCGTCGCCACCACCAACCACCTAACGAGTTTGTTGCTGCTGCAGCACTCATAATGTTGTTGTCACGTCGTCTCGCAGACTGCAACTATCAGCAATATTAATGTTGCAAGAAAAAATTTGAAAAAAATAATAATAAGAAAACTATAAAAAAGAATTATATAGTTACAACAAACAGAAAATAGAAATTATAAAATAAATATTGCTGACTCTTCAAATCAACAATATAGGAGCGAGTGTACCCACCGATATTTATTTATGATTGTGTTTGCAGCAATTAGAAAACTTATTATGTTGCCATGTAATCGACTAATGTGCAAGAGCTTGTGTTTGTCTCTTCTCTGTCAGTTTAATTGGCGATTGTCGAAGACACTGTTCGCAACAATATGCAAGTGTATTTTTAAAAATTGCAAGTTGAAATTAATTTAATTGCTTAACATGTCATAATTATACTTGTACGTACGTATATGATTATACAGCAAGTGCTAACGTAGAGCCGCCATGGCAAAGAACAGAAGAGTCATTTGGTGGCAGCTGTGCTAGAGGTGTTGTGTCGGTGGCGATGGCGTTGTTGCAGCAACACTTGTAAATACTTGAACGTATGTTGTTAATTTTATTGCCTAGATTTTTCAATATTTATTTCGATTTCTTTATAAAATTATAATTGAAACGAGTATGAGTCATTAAAATTTCCCCATCATAGACTTAAATCGTTGCATGCATGTTTCTTGATTTTGTCTAGATTGAGTATCGTGCACCTACAAAAACTAGTCTGGGCCAGGGGTGGGATATGCAATAATGAATGTGGCAAAAAACGAATGAACTAAACATATGTCAAAGCAGTGTTTAATTATTACTTTGGCGTAATTTGCGTAAATCTACGAGGTGATTGATTTGTTAAAAGAAATATTCAAAAAATTTAAGTCCGTCACAAATTTTTCTAATAATAATAATAAAGAAATGCAATAAAATTAAAATTTATGTGAAACACCCGACAGAGCCAAAACCACTTAAATATTTTCTAAACAATTTATTTTACACCTAAAGCTAGAAACCGGTAATCTGGTTTCTTAACTTCTCTCTGGATGTGTGGAAATTTGATTGTTGAGGGATTACAAAGTTTAAAGTCGTGATCGTAATGTGTCATTTAACTTTTTTCCTCATTTTCTTTTCAAAATAATAAAAACACTCTTCTAAAGAAAAATTTTAACATGTTTTTAATACATATCTTAAATTATAGTATTATAGGCTTAAAAATTTTATCGTTTTTTTGGTACTATCGGGTCTTCAAATAGGGACTTTGAAACTTTAACAGTTTATAGCCATCATATTATTGAAGCTACACCTGACAAATTGGCTGCCAATTATTAAATATGTTGTGCCAAAGCACCATGAATGAATAGAGCGTGCAATGACACGTGTAATTGATAAAATTGTTTTATCGAAAATGGTTTTCTGTTCAGACAACATTCCATGCATGAGTGGATACGTCAGCACACATTTGTTGTCGAATCTGTGTCGATATCAAGCTTCATGAGCATCCAAAAGTCACTGTTTAGTGTGAATTTCAGGCTGGTGGCATCATCGGTACATATTTCTTTGAGAAAAACGTTGGCCAGACCAACACACAACGGTGAGCGCTATAAATCGATGATTACCAACTTCTTTTCGCATGAATATGATGATATGGATACTAAAGATATATGGTTTTAACAGGACCACGTGCCACACAACTAATGACCCGATTGTTCGATTTGAATACGTTACAGTTTTTCTTGTGGGGTTTTTTTAACCCACAAACCACAGCAACCCTCAAAGTCAATATAGCGCGAGCCATCGGACAAATTGATTTATACGCCAGAGTCATTGGAAAACGAATACTTCGGATGCGCGCCACCCAGGACGCCACTGTAAACATTTGCACGACGTTGTATTTCATAAAGATAAAAATCGCCTAATGAAAAACCCTTTATTTCTTAAGATATATTTGACTAATGACATGTTATTACGAGCGCCATTTTGTGATTGATTTTAGAAAAGTTATTGCTTCTTCAGCAGCCAAGAAAAAGGTGCCAAAAGGCCAAACAGCCTTATTTTGCAATGGTACTTTGATTGGTAGTTACTGCATATCCGATAAAAGTAATTACCCTTAAATGACTGGGAGTATAAGATAAAGCTCTAAAAGAAAGAAACTGAATTATAAGAGTGTATTTGCACTAAAATATTTCATGAAAATTTTTGTATACAACTTCGTTTATTCGCTTATAGGAGGGATATTGAAGCAAATGGGACAACAAAATTTGTAGCAGAGTTAAAATCTTCATAAGTTTTTAACTCTATTATTAACTCTAAAATATATGTAAATATAGTGTAATAAAAATCCCTACCGTAACATTTTTATCCTTTTTTTCAGACTACAAAATATTTTTTTTTTTTTTTCAATAAATTTGTTAAAGACATTTAAATCATTAATAGATCATTATAGTTTTGTGAAAAAATTTGATCTCTTGCAACTCAGAATTTATCTTTATCATCATTACATTATCACTCCCTCTGTAAAGTTTGTTCACCTCCGCTTTTCAGTGCATCCAACTCTATAATAAATATTTCTTTTGCTAAATTACACTCGATGATTGCAATTGGATATATTTATTACAAATTAGTTTTGGCAATCGATTGTGGCATTGATTTAGTATTTTATGGCAAAATACAATTATCATCATTATTTCTGAATAGATTTGTTATGTGCTGTTTACGTAGTATTGAAAGTGTTAATTACAAATACGAAATAAACATAAGTATTCAAATACAATTTGAAAGCACGTTCAATAAGAGATTTTACATTAGATCATTATCATTTAATCACAAATAAACTTAAATATTGAATGAATCATTTCGCAAAGAGAATGAATCAAGTGAGTGGTGGGACTTGTTCGGAAAACCGAAAATATCAAAAGATATTAAAATAGAAAAGGAAATCAGGAGAAAAGTAAAAAAATATATAAACTGACCACAATTAAGATCCAAGCGATGCAGTTTATGTCTGAACTCTGATTGGCAACTTAGACTTAATAAGGATTTACTCTTGTTTCATTAAAAAGTTGGAAAATATCGTTACCTTATCCTTTCAACTTTAAAAAACATATAAGTATAAAAAGAGGACAAAGGTAAGCGTTTAAACTCAGTGCATTAAGCAATTTGACCGCCAGTTGGTAAAAGAAATAGACAGTGAAACTTAAAAATGTTTTGCAATTGAGAAGGGCCTTCATTACACAGAAAAACATGTTGGCAGAAAATTTTCAAAGAAATATTTTGTTTAAAGTAAATTTTATTTTCAGCTGCCAAAGTGTCTTATTGCCCATGTTAATTATTATGGCGTGTTCGTTTCTAAAAAATCAGTGCAACATTTTTAACCCTTTCAAAAGAGAAAAGTGCAAACTCTTTAGAAAGGAATATTTATTGCTAGACCAAAGTTGCTTTTTTTTAATTATGATGATAAATAGATTTTTTTACATAATTTGTTCAAGGAAACGCCATTCGCTTGGAGTTTTTAGAATGCAAGTAAAAATGTTTTTTTTTCAGTTAAATTTTTACAAAATTGCTATCAGAACTAACAAAATTTGTTGTAGATCCGCAGATACAGAGAATTTTGTTTATGATATGAGATTTAGTTTTTTTTTGTGTAGTGCAACCTACCTCTTTGCCTTTCGATTTTGAGCCGGTACGAAAAATCACAACTAATTCAGCATCATTTATTTTTCTAAGGCAAGACGGAGGTAGAGTTTATGAATTATAATTTCTACCGTGATCACATGGAAACCATGTAGGCATGCAATATAACTAAGAGTTATTTTTCAAATAACATTAATAACTTAAATAAATATCTGATTCTTAAAATTATTTGGGCGATGTTGGAAACATCTGGTTTGAAAAACATAATCAATATGAAAGTGTACCTTCATGCGCAATGTTATCCTTCACATTTTATTTAAAAATTATTTTCCAATTGCCTTGCATACTTTCGGTTAGGAATTTGCATCTTCTTAGCAACTAAACCGATTTCAAAATTATATTAAGAAAATCATATACAACAGCCCAGGCCTTCACAAAATTTATTTCTTAACCATTTGGCTTGAATATAAAAATGTGGTATGGAGGGATCTGAAATCGGCCACCTTGGCTTAGAAAATCTTTCAGAACCTTATATCGAAGACAGTGATATCTTTCATAGTCTTCTGCGCGACTCAAATATTATGAAATACTTTTCACCCTCTGTGTCCAAATTTATTTATAAATATATTATCACTGTTAAATTATCTTTTATACTGTACATTCATATCAATTTCTTAACGTTTCTTACAAAACCTACAAATTTTATACCAATCCAATTATTAAATTATTATCTTAATACATAATGACGTTTTGACTGCATCTCTAACAGTTGCATTATACTGCTGCAAACTCTTTCTTTAACATTGTACATGATGTTGTTGCATCTTTCTTAACTTTTTTCAATTTGAATATTAAAATCAAATAATAAAAAATTGTCGGACTTCCGCCGCCAATATCCTGCCTGTCATGTTAAAATTCATTTTCTTTCGACTGACTCGAAAGGAAGAAAGGAAAAGGAAAGAGAGAATGTGTGTAAAATGATAAAAATCAAACAATTTTTTTTGATAAGTGGGCCGGGCTTAACATGCAATATTGTCATTTTTGTTGTCTTTCATTTGGTGTGATAAACTTTGGCAATGAAATTTTTATTTCATTATTATTTCTTGTTCGAAAGCATACTTAAATAAGCTTAAAATTACAAATAGTTAAGTTTTTTTATTAGATCTTTATGGTAATGGTTCGATAAGTATATACTTTGAATTTGTTTGTTTTTATTAGGTAAAGGACAATAGTGTCTTATTTAGAGATTAATAAGAAAAAAGCGGTTGCTAGAAGATGTGAATATAATATGGTTATAGTTTTACAGAAATATTTCCTTTCAAATAGGGATAATATATAAAATGGGGAAACATATTAATGTAACTAGCGGGCTATATCCCCTGTAAATAAAATAAGTTGTGTTGTGTATTGGAATTTCCATGATGATGGCTGAATTTGTCTGGAGAATACCTTAGACCTCCTTATTATATGCTAATGGAGAAATAATAGAAATTGTCTTGAAAAAACAAAAAAGGGAAAGAAAAAGAGTGTATTTAAGTGACAAAATCTAAAATATATGCAAAAATAATAAAGTTAAATAATGATCTTTTTGGAAAAAAAATATTGCGAACGTCAGCCTATTAAATATCTGTAATAATTTCAATAAAGAAAATAAACTTTGTATAGGAGTGACACTGCCCATTTTTTTTTAAATGAAACAACAGCATTAATCTGCATATGTGTCTGTTGTAAAGGGTTTGACTTGGCCACACGATTTTCTATGACAACCGATTTGGCAACTGATAGTTGTTTTGTAGCCAGAGCAACGCTTGCTAATTGTTGAAATGTTTGTTTTTTATATTGAATTAATGGTTCCTTTAGCAAAACTCATCATATGTAAACTTTAAGATCGCTTTTACACACTCATCGTAATGATAATTTACACTCCTTAAGACGTCAAGTAGTACCAACCGAAGCAACGATATAAACTGTACAGCGTAGCGTTCAGAAAAATTCAAAATCGATCAATTCGATATAGCACTTGGAATTGTGTTATTCCAATTTATGGGAGATTTTAAGTGAGGAGAAAATTGAATATCTAGATTGCACCATCCGCATATAAGCCGCCAGGGCCACAAGAAGGAAATCGAATTCAAGCTCTTCAAGAAGAATATGCCCATATAAAAATCAATAAGGTTAGTTTTATTATTTATACCTTTCGACGAGTGGTAGTGTCAACTTCTCTAAGTTTCTATTATGTTTTGTTGATT
Source organism: Germaria angustata (assembly GCA_963681545.1). Lineage (NCBI taxonomy): Eukaryota > Metazoa > Arthropoda > Insecta > Diptera > Tachinidae > Germaria > Germaria angustata. The sequence goes on from OY813000.1 coordinate 25,192,314, forward strand.
GCAAAAGCCTAAAAGGGCAGCTTAAGTAGAAGTTTTTGATAGAGATTATTTTCTTTTTATGGGCATGGATTCGCACTTTCTTCTTCGTAAAAAAATTAAACATAGAAGAGCGTCCGCAAAGTTAGAGGATAAGACGCTTTCATAATCATATATTAAAATATTAGCAAAGTGCATGGCCCCTTTCTCAATACAGTGGAGTTCGTTTGTAATATACACCAGTTATAATGACAATTTCTCGGATCCCAACGACTTTGTACAAATATTTTATACAAATCATTACGTTTATAACGAAACTCGGTCGTAAAGAATTTTCTTTTATATCTCCTTTTACCAGTACAAAAATAATTTTGACGCTTTTCACGGTTATAATGAACAATTTTTATAAACTGTTAAAATAATTATTTGACAAAGCGAACAAATTAATTGAAATATGTAAACAAATTTATAATATATTTTATTAAGATATCGATAAATAAACGTAGTCTATTTAAATTTGGCTTGATGTAAATCGTTAAAATAAAATAATATTTACTCCGGTTTTAGCAAACTTTGTCTATGACGAACAAAATTGACGCGTAAGCCGAGTTCGTTATAACCGAATTCTACTGTATGATCTTTTTCTGCTGGATGTAAGACAACGAGTATTTAATCTTACAATTTTATCATTATCGATAATAAATTTGTTTAAAAATGATAAATATCTACTTTACATGGGAATGCCACTCCCACTTTTGCAATCGTATTATGAATTAAACTATTCATAGAAAATTTCAATAATTCATCAATTCTTCTTCCCTTGTCTTGTCAATTAAAAATACAACAAGAGAAAAACGAAATTACCCATCCGAAATTGTTAACCAAAACTCTATTTTCACGATGAGATTCCATGAATTTTGTATTAAAAATTTGGTAAAGCCCTTAAGTATTCATATTTATTCAAAGAAGAAAGGGACATGAGTATGAAAATAAGGAAGAAAATAACCACGAAAGAAAATTTAAACAGTCATGATAAATTTCGCTATCATGTCGTTTATTTAAAATAGTGTATGAAAAATTCTCGCATTTGTTTTTCATTAGTATATAGAAAAGTGAAGCCTGATGAGATTATCTTCACCATGATGTTCCATTCTACTTATGTTTTACGGAACTGCCTTACAGGATTGCCTATACTTTCCTAATAAATTTGTACTTCTTAAAGAACACTAGACTTTAGTTTTTTTTCTTCTTTGAAAAGGCATGAAATGTTAAATTTTGTTTAAGGAAAAAAAAAACCCAATAAATTGTCAAATAATAAATCCATATTATTGTATTTAATATTGTTTCAATTCTTCTATTAAAGCCTCTTTATTTGTTCTTTATCTTTGTACTTGAGCCTGCAATGATGATGTCCTTTGGGTATCTTTCCCCCAATTTATGTTGCTTTGCACGTTGTTGTTCTTGTTGAAAGATATATTGGTATAGTTAAAGAAACAAATTGTTTATGTTGTTGTTTTTTTCCATTTATTTGTTGGTGTTATTATTGCTAGAATTGTCGTTGTTGTCGTTATTGTTGCTGTTGTTTCTTGGCAGGCATAAAATGATTCTCTGTTGCACCGCATGAGCGTGTGTGTGTGCGTGGCTCTGTAACAAAATTTTATCCAACGCCAAGAAGTAAATATTCATAGTATTTGTAGTTGTTTATGCAATGGCATTTGGCATGTGTTAGTGTATGTGGCATCCTTGAGTGTGAGCAGGATTTTTTTGTTCATCTTTTGGTAGTTTTATTCTCTGTACAAACTTCCGTTTACCATAATAAATTTGCTAACCACGTAGTGACGTGCTGCAGTGCAGCATATTTTCTCAACGTACAAAATTTTTGTTCTTCTTGTTTCTCTCGTTTGTGTGCAAGAATTTCTCACATATTTTTTTCACTTATACTCAGGCTCTTTTGTATGCTGCCGCGTATGCTGACTTCTCCAAACAGTTATTCTTTGTACTGTTGGTTTCTTTGGAGTCATCTCGTGTGGCAACCGTATTTTAGACATGGTCCACCATCGCCGCCACCAAAAGTTGGTTGTGCGGCAGTTGAGTTTAAAGGCAAAAAACCCGTGCAATAAAGGAGAAGGAGTTGAAAAAGATTTTTGAAACTATAATAGCACACTAAAGGGTCTATGCTGGTACAGGCAAACTCATCGTTTGAAATATTCACTTCAAATTTTATTTTTTTTGCTCTCAAAATTGTAAAAAAAGAGTTCTTTAGTACAAAGCTGTGCTGAAGTCCATATAGAATATTATTTTACGTGTCTTTTTTTCTTGTCGCTAAAAAACAATTGGGTTTAGCTCTAGTGCAAGACATCCTTGCCACACTTTTTTTATCACACACACGCACATACAAACACACTTACGTAAGGATAAGCCTAGAAAAAATGTTTCTACCAAAGGAGTAAATTAAGAAAAAAAGTATGTTGTGCTTCCAAATAAGTAGAGTCCGTTGCATGTGGACTACTACAGACCAGCATGATGGCTTCCCAAATGGCATATTGCGGCTGACTTTAACTATATTTGATGTTCCTATTTTTTTTTTTTTGGCAGTTAGAAAGTTTGACTGAAAGAAGCAAAATAAAAAGGATTTGTGGTCTTAAACTACTCCATTCTTTAGATTTGTTGTTAGTTGTGCTTATTTGCCGTTGTGTATATTGCAAATACCCATACACTTGTGCAACATCTTATAAAATATTCATGCATATTACGCGACTTTTGTGTGACAAGTGACGACCTCGTTGGCAGTTCCTAAACACTGAAACTCCTTGTTACACACTTTCCTTTCTTGCTTTTCCAAATGTCCTTTTGATAGTAACTACGGCCAGTTTCTTTTTCATGTTTTTTTAGCTGTTTGTCTTGGTAAAAATGGAAGAATGCATGTTGAACACGTCAAGCGAATTATTGGATTTTATTTGCAATGTTGTTAAAAAGTCAGTTATTGCTTGTTACTTTTGTTTAGGTGACATGTTCCATCATTCTCACACTTTTCAAAGAAAAGTAAAAAACTGTTTGATCTTTATGAGTGAACAATTTCAATTGTTTTGTACCTAAAAGTTCATCTAAAAGTAATAAATCAAGAATTTGTAGTTCCAGCTTAAATTAAAAATTTTTAAGGCTTGGCTTAAATCTGACTTTAATTTCTTACGGGTATGAAAAATTAAGACAAATATGCGAGGAATTATTAAACTTTTCTAAAATTCTCTCATAGGCTAGAATCTAGAGACTAGTTGCTTTATGGTCGTAGGTTCGTTTTTCTGCAGAAAACCTTAGTTAAAAAATCCAAGTAGCAGTTCCAATTTTCAAACCTTGTAGATATGATGATAGATATCATGATAGTTTCATGATTTCAGCTTTTCGAAGAACTGCTTATATTTAAAATGAAGTCAAAATTCGTATAAAAAAGTATTATTATCTTCATAAAGCATTTGCCATGCTCAAACACAATAGAAATGGCAGGTACTCAAGATCCCATTATGGGTCTATTTTATACTTGCTGTAGCCTTCGTCATATCAATTAGCAATAATAATCACTTATCAGCTTTGCGTCCATGACGATTTGACTTTGGTTTCGTTTTCATAACAATTTACCCATAATTCGTCAACAGTTAAGACCCTTTTAAGCAAATCTGGATCATTGTTAAAGTCAGTCAACATTTCCTGAGCGATTCCCATGCGACATTTTTTTTTGTTGTTCAAAATTCAGTAATTTTAAAATGAGCTTTGCTGCCACACGCTTCATGCCCAAAATTTGTGAAAAAGTTGTATGTAATGAGCCAACCAATATGTCGACATCCTCTGCAACTTCTCTAATAGTGATACGACGATTCTCCATAGAAATTTTCTTCACTTCCAAGATGAGCGTCGTCATTCACATCTTCTCGATCTTCTTTGAACAACTTGTAAAAATTTTTTTGACTAAGAGTACAATGCCACTCTCAACATTTCAAGTACTTTTGAGCAGTTAATTCCATTATTTACACAAATTCGAATAAGCAAAACTCGTCTTCGAGAATTGGATTTATAAATATTTATAATACTAAAAATGGGGCTCATCAAAGAAGTATTACTTGAAAAATTAAAATTAAATTTTTCAAATTCATTTATTGTGACTTCAACTGCTCATAAAATTTGAAAAGTAATTTGCTCACAGCTTCTTTTGGCATATATTACTCGAAAAACTAACTATTTAATATTTACATGTACTGAGTAGACAATCTTAATTACCTCAGATTTATAGTAATTAATTTAAAAATGTTTCATCATCTTACAGAAAACCCAATTGATAAATTTTGTTACTCATAGTCCTTTTAAAACTTAAATCTCTCAAACACAATTAAATTCCTTGTTGAAACGAACTTCCGTTCAAATTTTCTTCAACTTCTTAAAAGGCTTATTTTGTTTTAACATTTTCAATATAAATCAATTTTTGTGTCTGTTGCAAAGAAGAAAAAAAATATATATAATTTTTGGAAATAGAAATAAACTGCTTTTGGTGCATATAAAATGCCTGCTGACATGTGTGCGGACTTGTGTTGCACAGGCACTACGAAATATATTATTTAGTTTTTTCTTTTAATTTTTTAAGGCCAAAAACTACAAAATACTAAATAAAACACTACTTGTAAAGGAAATCTCAAGAAAACGTCAAGAATATTTCGTAACAAATTCTTACTTCCAGTTGTTTTATTGCATAAGAATATTTTGAGAATCCTTTGGCTGCCAATGAATAAAAAGAAGTCCTTGTAGCATTTATATTCAGTTAAAGTATTTTCTTGTTACTTATAGATTTTCTTCCAAATGGAATATTTTACATTTAGAAAATGTATTTATGCAGCACATATGCCAACTCAAATTGAAAGGATAATTCGCCCTTAAAATAAATAAAAGGAATGTTCTACTGGGACGTTCTTTAAGTTGGGGAGTATTTGTGGGAATTGTGAGGGCAGCATGAAATGAAAAATTTGGTTGAATGTTGCAAAAAGAAGGAGGTTGCACGTAGCGTTATACTGCTTATAGATTTTTCACGTTTTACCATGAGTTCATTGAAGATTTTAAACACTTGGGAAAATTATACTAAAATAAAAGTATTTCTCTTTAGCGTTTTTTTATTATAAATTTTATTTTGTTCTCAAAGATTTATGCACAATTACAAAGTGCATAAATGAATTCCGACTAAAAGACAAATTATTACTTGAGGTTTATGTTAGTGTATTGATCGTGCGTGTGTGTGAACAATTTTAATATTTTGGTCACAACCAAATATTTTATGTCCTTGCAAATCGTCACTTGTATTACTATGGCTTATCTTTTTTATACATACGGTATTTTAAAAGTGCGGTAATATTAGTTAATTACGTAACTTGTTCACTTGAAAATACTATTCAGCAATTGTCTGCCAGAAGGCTTCTTGTCATTCCAATTGGTTGAGGTTACTATATATTAATTTCTGCAATAATATTTAATTGTGGCAAACAAGTCATGGCTAATTTTTTATATTGCAGGTTATAATTTTAGTAACGACAAACATCTCTCTGCTTAAACATTACCACCAAATTGTTACTAAACGCAAGAAGTATATAATGGTTGGAATGCAACCATATTGAGTTTGTTCGTTCGTTTCGTTCGTTTATTTATTTATACAATAATTTTCACTTATCTGCTCAATCATTTCTTGCACCGTTTTTGTGCAGATAAGTTAAAATGCTATTCGCTCAAATGCTCTTATTTACCTTTAGAAGCAGATATAAGACTGTGGTTACCTGCCTGAAATTGCAGGTAAAATAAATTGGACTCTAAACTCTCCTTCTATAAAAACATATAATGCTTTTATAAATGGAATTAGTCAGGTGTGTGACTTCTTAAAGCGAGATCTTCTTTCACTTCTCCTTGGTTCTGTTGCCTTGTTTGCTATTGATTGCTCACGGGTCCTTCCATACAATATTGCCTCTGGACGCGTTAATAGGTACATGTGTGTAGATTGTGGGGATTCGGCAGCGATTGATACTCTTCTACACTATTATACACTAGAGAGCTCTTTCTCTCTCTCTCTCTCTGTCTTCCCATTTTACCACCTGTCCTCTCTATACTATCCCTTATAAAAAAAAAAAAAATTGCACCTTAGCAGTAGGCATTGATTGCCTGAGTGAAAAAAATAATAAAAATTTCCTGCTGCTCCAGCTGTCATACATCTCCATGTTATAACTCTTAACGCATAGAATTTGCTGACGAGAATTTTGCAAAAAATATATATATATACATACATATATAAAATAAAATTTTGTCTGACAAAAGAAATGTTTTCATATTCGTAATAGGGGGAATTCAAATTATAGAAAGGAAATTCAAAGGCAATTTGTATCCAATGCCTTGAAAATTCTCAAATTTGTGCAGCTAACTGTGATACATAAGAAATAAGAAATGGATATTGACAAGTAATAAAAAAAAGGTTTTATGCAGATGAGCCAAAGTGTAGCCAATATTGATATTTTTTGGCAAATAATTTACAAATGTCAAAATATTTCAACGTGTACATTAAAAAGGAAATTGTAAAAGAAAATATAGTTTTTGTGTAGTTAAGCCTTAAGTGATCTTAAGCAAACGGCAGCTAGATCGTGACTATTCCATACACGCATACTAGTAAAACCGCCAAATGAATATTTTCTGTTGCATGCATTTTGTGTACATATACTTTGTATCATCAAAATTCTCATTTGGTTGATGTTAAGGTTAATGTAAGTATCCTACATACACTATGTAACAATCTCTATGCAATCAATATTATTTCTTAACAAACGTTTGTTTCAATTAAAATTTTATTACAAGTAAATGTCTCAATTAACTTTTTGTTTGAATAATAAACTTTATTTTATTTTTTTATTAAGCTTAAGGTCTTAAATTTTTATTTTAAATTATTTTCGATATTTCGGTACTCATTGAGTACCATCTTCAGGATATTTATTATTTGTTTGTTTGTTTAAAAAAAGAAAAAATTTAAGACCTTAAGCTTAATAAAAAAATAAAATAAAGTTTATTAATTAAACAAAAACGGTCGAAAAAATAGAACATATATTTTTGTTTGAATTTTCTTTAGAGAGTTTTGAAAATTCATAAATGTCTCTTCATGTTAATTCACAAATTTGTCTTCTTTGTTTGATTTGCAAAACTTTTATTGAATGAAAGGATATGTCTATTGAAAAAAATAAATGTTTTATTCAAAAAAATTATTACTAAATGTCTCCGTAGGACCTAAATTGAAGAAAAAATATTTGATTCCCATATTTATGTGTTTGACTTAAAAAAATTACACTTTCTGTGTATATTGGTCTTTTTCTGAGTAAGTCAAACATTTTCTTAAATGACTCTGGAAGTGGATTATAACAACATTTAGTTATTTTTAAATATATTTAACATTATGTTCATGTATGGTAATATTTTTTTTTAATATTTTTATTATTTTTATGATAATCTTTAAAAAAAATATGGAGGATCATTTTGTAAATCACGTCACCGAAGTAAAATTTATGTAGAAAACATGTTGTAATTAGTAAGAAAAACGCTAAAACATTTTTATAGAAAAATATTTCTTTGTACTGTGAAAAATTTCTATGAGAAACAAAAACAAAATTTAAAAATTTTTGGAATTTTTTATTTGTGCTCCATACTTAAACAGTATTACAGTAATTATACTATGTTCAGACATGCATACTAATTGCTCAGATAGGAAATTAAATCTTTTATTGAGCTCAATTTATTCTACAATAAATCAATTAATCGATTGAACAATTAGTTCTAAACTGTACCATAAATTGGGGGCGAATTCCTCACACAACCCCTGTGAAATATGACCAGTAAGAAAAGAAAATTGTGTACAATACATCAATTGAATTTCTTTATAAAAAAATATTCAGACAAAATTTTTCAGTTGAAATATTTTCAGTTGTCAATTAATTACCTTTAATTGAATAATATAAATTAAATATGTAAGTGTGAACACCAAAGTCGATAACTCAATTTAAAATTTAATTGCCTCATTTAAGGTACATATGTGAACATAGTACTAATTTGAAAATAATATGTTTCCCTTAGATTGTGATCACCTCAACTATGTTTTATGAAGTTATTATTTTTTTAATTTACTCGGAGATTTTCAAGATTTTCGTACCATTCCACATTATTAGTTTGTGCCATAGAGAACGACAAATTTGGTGAAATCTATTTCTACCCATGATTGTAGAGTACAAGCTCTGACATTCATTAGAGATACAGGCAGCGGTTATTGTCCTCCTTTTTATTTCAGAAGGCAACTACGAATGTAGCTAAAATGATGCATGTAATAAAACTACACGTTTTCATATAAATTGTATTTCGTGTACAAATTCTTGTACGAGTATTGTCCTGTTTTTATGCTTCAACTCGTTATTCTATATGCAACATCCTTTACCATAAACACAAAAATATATACATTACGCATACAAAAACATATGAGCGCATATGGGTTATGTCGCATGAATTTGCGGTGGCATCACATAAAATGTTGAAGTATACGAATATATTTCTTTTTTCGGCTTTCCTAGTGTTTTGTATTGCTGCCTCCATTATTACTTCAGATTTTCAACTTCGTTATTTTTTACTACGTGTTGTATTTCTATCTCTACTTCCACAACCACCATACGAGTATTTGTTTTTTGGCTGCTCCTGCAGTATAAATATTTCTTTAGTCAAGGCGAAAAATCGTATGAAAAAAAATGTTATATTATCCGGAAATTCAAGCCGGTATTCAAACTCACTCTTACCCAGCCAGACTCTGTAAGAAATTATGACCTTACAAGTCATTGTGCATGAACAGCACCGGGCACCTACAAATTGTTTATATCTTTTTGCAGTTTTCTTATTTGCTTTACAGTTTTTGGCAATACGTTTGCCAAAAAATTACATTCAAAAGATGAAATTATTCTTTCGGGCTCATAGTCAAATAGTGCAAGTAAATTTACAGAGGCAAACACTCTCATAAACTCAGTGGAAATTGTACAATTTATACGATTTATGTACCAAATCATCAACATTGTTGGGGTAGTCCTCGGCTTATTTTTGTTTTTGTTTAATTTTATTTTCTTGTTAGATTTTTTCTTTTCTTTTGGAAAAGTTTTGTGTTTGAGTTAATATAAAGTAGCAAGTGGTAGACAATCAGTGGCTACTAGGAGTCACATATTAAATATAACACTGGTAGTATTAAATAATTTTCTATATTTGTTGTCAAACAAGGGAAAAAAGCCTTTCATGCACATGAGGGACTTTAAAATTTTAGATTTGGAAAACTGTAATCTATATCCTTAGGAATTTGTTTCTTTGAATTATTTAATTATTTATTATTATATATTATGTTATTTCCCAGGTTTCGGTCTGCGTAGAACAAAAGTTCATAACTTTTTTTAAATATTTAAATTCATTATTTGTGATGTTCTCCCCAAATAATCGTTGAAACAATTACATTTTCACAAATTAGTTTTTCATATGCCGACATTTTGTTGGTCGCTTGACCAAATCATTAGTGAACTTCAAGCAGTTTGAAAACATTCACACTCATATGTTGAAAAAATATTCAAATACAATATGAGAATTACCTATTGCATATGAATATTACAAAATACATAATCATAGTAGGCTCGTTAAAGGTGATTTTTTAATTGCTTTTGTTTTGAAAATTGAAAAACACAGAAAATTTTAAAAGTGAATATACTATTCAATTTGCCTGCTTAAGTTTTAAAGGATTGTTTCCTGTAAATATTGCCTCCCGCTACGTTGCTGGTGTGTGAACTCCAATTTTGGCTTCTTTTTTCCAGCATTTCGGCCGGTATCTCACTAATGGCAGCTTTAATATTATCTTCCAGGGCTGGAATAGTGGCTGGCTTGTCGCTGTATACGAGACAGTTCACGTACATAACTCAACAAAATTGCATGATTTTGGCCAATGGACTGCTGCAAAACGTTAGATTAATTGCTCACCAAACTCGCCTCTCAATAGGTCCATCGTATTGCGTACCCTGTGGGATGTGGCACCGCCTTGTTGAAACCACATGTCAATCAACCCCCGATTTATAAATTTTTTGAAAAAAAAAATCGGTAATCATCGCACAGTACCTTGCTCCATTGGCTTTAAACGTTGCGATTTTCGTCGTTCTTGAACAAGTACGGTCCAATGATACCACCGGCCCACAAAATGCCCCTGGTGCACTGACATCTCTTGAACTTCCTCCCGATGCTCTTCACACCGAATTCGACAATCTTTTTTGTTGACGTACCCATTGGGTAAAAAATGATCTTCTTAAGGCCCATCCACCAGTTCTTGTAGCTGCTGTATTTCGTATGGTTTCATACCGAGGTCCTCACATATAATCTTAAAGCTCTTCGGTACGCACTCTTCGCAAAATTTGGTTTTGGAATGGTATGTTCGGTGGACCATAATTGCACAACAAACAAATTTCTCTCACAGCATAAATTTTGATAACAAAATTCTGTTCATGGTGGAATGGCAAACCGTACTGAACATTTTTTGCTTTGCCATATGTCACAAATCTTTTTATACACTGAAAAAAATTTACACTGGAAAAACAAATTATCCGATAGGAGCATATATGTAAGCCAATTACCAAATAATTTGAAATTGCTATGACTCTGCTTTGCAGGAATTATTAGATGGGGGAGAAAAATATAATATTACTGATGTTAAATTAAATTTTTATTAATTTTAAGTTTAAATTAATTAGTCAGTCATATACTAATCTTTATCACTAATAAATAATCCAATAATAATTTGCCAACATCTAGTGCAAAGAGACAAATTTTACAGCTGAAAGTAAACATAGCGCTCGTTTAATGCAAAACAGTCATAATTCGAAAACAAAATCGAAAAATATGGAATTAAAGCTTGTGAAGTGTTAGTTTCCACATCGAAACTTTTGGATATACATAACACCGGCTGAGCTTAGGATATAATTCAGTTTTTTTTTAAATATATTTTAGGGATATAACTTACTTGCTCTCAAGGAACAATAAATAAATATAATATTAGTCTAAGTTACAAAGTAGTTGAGTCCAAATTTCTTTTAAATTCATTTTTGGATGCAATACGATAGTGAGGAAAAGAACACTCAAGATGGTACATAGTTGATACCGGTCTGTTTACAAACGAAATTTTACATGGGATGTCGGAAAATCCTTCCCAAAACGATAGAATTAGTGCAAGCATATCGTTCATAGGCAAAACTTAGGGTCGGAATTAGTAAATTTAGTTCTTAGAAAATATATGATAAACGGAGAGTAATAACTCCGATGTCTTTACTAAACTGGGCAGTGTTAAGAAAGTTCCTTCCAAGAATAAATTCGGAACTCTAGAATATAATTGTTTTAGTGTTACACTGAATTAAATATTTTGCTTGGAATCAATTACTTTACCTATGAAAGATTAAAAGTCCGATAAAATAAATGCGTATCGTAACAATATTTGCACTTCTCTGAAAAAAGTACGTGCCATAGATGAAGCTCCCTTATATCCTAAAGTAATTGGTGAATCAATTCTTTAAACGAACCAATTTATATCGAAAAAAAAGTAATTAAATTTATACTTTTGTACTCTTCCCATACAACGAAATTAAAACAAACTCTGCTTCCAGCTTAAAATAAACTTGCATAAGCCAAGGAATATTTTTGTATTTCGGTTTTAAAATGAATGCAACTTAACTAGTCTCCAAAACCAATAACTTAAACTGTTCTACTTAAAATTATGCAGCATTTAGTTGCTTATTAAAACATAATGCCATTATTTATGGCCAATTTTATTTCATTTTCATAAGAAGCAACTTTTAAGCGAACGCTCGTAAAAAGCACTTTATTTATTGAACATTAAACAAAGTCATATATCAAAAACTAATTAACTATTGAACTGAAAAGAGTATTTAACAATAAATTATAAAGTTTATGATCTCCCACATATTTATGAAATGGTCAAAATTAGTCGTCATCATCATCATCGTCATCCTCCTTCTGTGCGAGAACAAATGGAACCCTTTTTATATGGTCACACGATACGATATATAATTCCTTTAACTCTGTTTTATTTTATGTTTCATTAAACAAAAAATCTGATAAGAAATAAAAATGAAACACAAACGAGCTGCATGAAAGAGTTGAAAAAAATAAAATTTTAACTAAAAGACATAATACAATATTAAATGAAAATTATGATGGAGAGCGATATTATCGATGCTGCTGATAGTGGAAGGAAATCTATGGTTACCAGATAACTTTAGTTTTTTGCAGATTGAAAACAAGTATGTAGTTGTTTTTTTCAATGCTTTGAAAAACTATATCTATTCAATATTAAATTGATTATTCCAGATATTCTTCAATATAAGAAATTAAAATAAATATTGTCTCATTTCATTGGCACTAGCCAAATCAGTTAGTATTCTTCAGACAAATCATATTAAAGTTTTTTAAAAATAATATATGTACTTACATACTTTATAAATCATAAGCAGAAAAATTTGAATGAATTCTATAAATTCTCATGTAATGATTGTCTATTTTTGTATTGGGAGATTCTTTTTTGAATTTTTTTTCAGTGTAAATTTTTTCAGTGTAAAAACAGATTCGTGATATATTTTTTTTTGACGGGCGAGGTAGGGTTGAAAATGCCTTCGCACTTACAGTGACCGTCGTCGACTGCATTGAGTGGTGTTTTCCACTAAAAAACTCCCTCCTCCGTTTCTGGTGGGATGCCTTCCGGCCAGAAACGGAGGAGGATATATGGCAATGCGAAAAATGATCGGTACGATTTGTCATTCCACCATGAATAGACTAAAAAACGGAAAATGCCTGCAAATCATTGAATTTTCTTATCAAAATTCGTGCTGTGAAAGGAATGTGTTTCGTAAATTACGTGCATATTATGGTCGTTGTCGCTTTAGGAAGTTAATTTTTGGCTTAATGGATACTAATTGGTGAGGTTTGTAAGCCGGTGGCATAATTGGACGTACTTGTTCAAGAACGATAAAAATCGCATCGTTACAAAGCAATGGGCGCCTATTGATTTCCGATGATTTAAGTATACGGGTCATGCTCCTTCAAACGTGATTCGGCTCAAGAGTACTGATGATGCAGACATCTATTCAGCTAACCCATCAATAGACAATGAAATTTTCTTTTAAAAGATATTAACAAATATATCCTATTAAATTAATTAACCCGAAAAAATGGAAGTTATTTTTAAGGAATAAGGATATTTTCGGCGCTTTCAAAAATCCGTTAGTATATTTTTGAAATTTTCCAAAAAGTAAAGTGGGCCATATTTTGATTAAAAATCAAAAAATTAAAAAAAAATTATGAAAACAAATCCTTTTTTCTTTCAATTTACATGGACACATTACTTTTTTGAAACTTATAACTGTCACACTAACTTTTACAGGAGCAGTAAAAAATCGTTACTATTTTCGAGATTATATACTTTCAAGGTATAAAGTATATTTTTAGTGATAAATCACCAGCATAAATTTAATACAAAATTGCTTGCAATTTTACGCAATTGCGCGCAATAAATTGGTTAAACTAAAATTAATTAGTCTGGCTCGAGTTCGATTACTGAGTTTGTCAATTCGGTATAATAATTTTTCTAAATGCATTGTTTGTTGTGGCTTTAGATCTTCATATGCCGATATTTTCTTTGGGAAAAACATAAAAATTTTCTTCATTTTCAATACTTAGAATATGATTTCACAATCGTTGAAAAAGCATTATAAAAAACTGAATTGTTTTTAACAATTAGTTGGGGGGAGTATCCCGAATAATTAATTTCAATATTAAATTTTTCTAAATTATTTTTATTACTTCTTCTTAAATAAAAATAACTAAAAGAAAATTATTGATTGAACTCAAGCCGCTCTTACCAACATAATATTGCAAAGTTCATACTACAGTTGCATTTGATATATTTTCTAACTGTTCGTAATCAACAGGATAATGATCATTTGTGGATCTTAAGCCAAATTTAAATCTATAACCTGCTGTTATACCCGTAAAATATTATTTTAATTCTTTCTACAAATATCTGGCATCGAAGGCATTATTCTTTTAAAGCATCTTTTTGCTAGAAATTAAGAAACTAAAGTAAAAAAAAAAACAAAACATATGATCATCATAATTTTGCACAGCGATAAATGGCTCGAGATATTAAGTTGACAACGGGCGAATGGAGAATAAAGGGCACAAAAGTAAACAACAGTATGTTACAACAGCAAAAGCAACAACAATATTAACAATGTACATAATTAAATGTCGACAATTAATCAAATTGTTGGGGACAACATGAAAGCTGGGAAAATTAACAGCAACAGCAACAAGAATCCTGAAATTAATATGCGCTAAAATGAAATGGTCAACAGCAAATACAACAAGAATAAAATAAAAAAAAAAAGATTAAATACAACTTCCAACAACATCCACTATACTCGTAAGAACAAGCAATGACAACAGACGTACTCATTAAAATATCTGTTGGTCACAGCAGCAGCAGCAAACAGAAAGACACGACAACTGAAACATTTTCGTAATAAACTTGTGTTTTTGGTATGGTCGTTGTTTTAAATCCTGAAGATTCATATACAAAATTTTACCATGTCCATATTGAAAACGAAATCGTGGGAGCAATTATAATTATAAATTTTTTTGCTGCCTTCTTCTGTTGTATTTTCCCGAATCATTTTAATACTGTGGACAAACATGCAGATACATGGATAATTTACACTCACACTCATTTATTTTATCATTTTACTAAAAGATACGGATTTACTTGCATCATATCCACGCACATGAATGTATTTATTTTATCCTTTTCCATATTGTCTGTCGCTCTGTTGCTGCTGTTATTTAAGTGTGTGTAAATGAGCAGTTTATCATTTGGCTGGTATTCGCACAGAGAGAACAACTGTGATTTTTATCTGTTTTCCTGCAGCATATAATAATAACAATAATTCTTAAAGTGGGGGAAGGTTGTCAGTATTCAAGTATTTCATTCCAGTCAGTCAGTCGAAGTCTGAAAAGAACAACAATTGTTGGAATTGGATTTGTAAAAATGTTTATTTTCTGCATATAATGCGATTGCTGTTGCTGTAGCTGTAGCTTTAAAATCATCACCAACATTAATTGTCATTGCTGGGAATGTTAAATGTTGCATATGAAAATATGATCGGCTACTGTGGTTTGAAAAGGATAATTGTCAATTGTGTACATGAGTATAACTAACACAAATCAATCGTATAAATAAAGATGACTTAGATTGAACAAAACTTATTTTAATAATAGAAGAGCTTCCGAAGAAGTACAAATGTTTATCCGGAGACACTCTTTCTCTTTTTCTCTCTCTTTCTCTCTTTTGTGTCTATTCAGGGAATAGTACCCTACGAATTCAATTTTATAATTTTATAACTTTTTGTATTCCCAGCACAGTAACTTTCGAAGCAATACTGCTCCTATTAACTGTTATCTACTACAAGGCCGTTGTGGAATTATGAGTCAGGTACGTCTATTAATTTGTTTTTGAAAACTTTGCTAATTTTACTGAAAACGGAAATAAGTGAATTTCGTGTGCTGGTTAAATAATCATTATTATTTACGTAAAAGGAACCATCACCGAAACTAATGAGAGCATTCACTGATACGATGGGGAATTTGTAGCATTTATTCTAATGGTTTGAAATTAGTTCACTGATTAGCTGTTGTTGTCATACCAGCACAAATAACGCCAAACATTTAGATCACACAAGAATTGAATGATATTGAACGAGAGATTGCTGAGGATAAACTTTATCCGATAAAGGCATCTTAGCCGGGCGACCACATCACATTTAGCATGAGTATCTGGGTACGAAGCGATTGCTAGTAATCGACCATAAGCCCGTTTGAGGTATTTGGCGGTGTTCAAGAACAATCCGAACGCCATTTTCTGACTGCAGAAGAAACTTGAATCCTTCATGATACAACAGGGACTAAAGAACAATCAAAACAGTGGGTTTCTTCTAGTGAAGGTACAACAATGATAGCTTAAGTGGGGCTGTCAGATGACAATGTTGTGGGCAAGGCTTTTTTCGATTCTCGCTGTGTCAATCACTTCGCTCACATTAAAAACAACAAATTGACTACCGCCAATTGTTATTAAGAATTTTTCAGCAGATTTATTTAATTAATTTATTTAATGTAATTAATATATTTATTTTTATGTTCAAGTCCTGTTCAACAATAATTAATATTATATTTAGAGTACAGGGTAGTAGTACCCAAAAGATAAGTTGAGACGGGAAATAATTAAATTTTAATTTGGAATTTCATCTATTGAAGGAAAAAAAGGCTGTTATATCACGGCTGCACCCACAAATTGGGTTACGAATTTTTCATAATTTTTGCGACTACTCCTTGTTTTGGAATGTTGAGAAATGACTGGATTTTAAGATATTTGAATCAAACAAAGAGGTCATCTTTAAAACAAGCGCCTATTTTGAGGGCATTGAGAAACCTTATTATTTGAAATGAATAAAAAACTAGAAAGACGCTGGACTTAATTTATTGAGCTTAAAGGACACTTCGTTGAAAAATTAAACTCTTATCGAAAATTATCAAACCTGCCCTTCGAAAGAACATATTTTTTGCAAAGAAAATAATTTGCTCTCTAGATAAGTTGCTTGGGCAACTTAAAGGTCTCTATTAAGGGCTAATACAAAGTATATATAATTGATATTAATAAATATTTCAAAAATAAAGTTATTGCATAAATAAGCATTAAATAGCAAAAAACGTTTTAGTCTAGATATGCACGAGCATATATTTATAAAAAAATATTTGTAGTTGGATACTATGTGTTTGCACATGCGCTTTAATTAAGGCAATTGAATTTAAAATTAGATTACCAACTTTCATGTTCACATATATTCAAGTAAAGAAATATTTATATATAAAATTAGTTATCATTTCTCTCTACAAACTTGCATTGTTTACAGAGAACAGACTATTGTTACCATAACCATATCATAGCTACGAGCTTAGCCTTATTCTGAGCTGACAAATAGAGTCCTACAGCTGGACATTAGAGTTATTTCTTATTTAAAGCAACTGTTGAATGTGCTGTCGCAATATATTTCTAGTATTATTTTAAGCCATTTATCGCAGCAAGGAAGAGCATTCACGAGATATTAATGACGGGCGATATTTTCTGAAATTTCTTATCGGAGTTTTTTTCAATAAAGTAAATTCCATTATAAAAGAAATTATACACAAAACACCAAATAATATGCGCATGAGCATTTGCGAATAGAACTCAACTTTTTACTGATTGAACTATGATTACTTTTCTCATTTCTACAGACTTTTAATTACTGAAGCCTGTTGTTTTTTATCCTGGTATTATTTCTCTTAAACCACAGTATTTCAATCTACATATGACATCATTTTTATTGTTCTTTTCTGTGTATTTTATCTTTCCCATGTAATATCATATTCTTTTGTAGCAGAAAAATTAAAAGGCGCCACTCTATACAAATCGTTGGGCATATTGATTTCTTTTGCAACAATCTTTTAAATTGGCATATTCATTTAAATTTCTTAATGAACTTTTTTTAACGTTGTTTTTTATATTATATATAGCAAAAAGGTTGAAGGTGGATTTTTTCCTTCTCATTTTTTAAGCCCATTCCGCTTATACCAGTCGGACCCCCTGCAGAAGTGGCAATGAGCTGTTAATGGTCCTGGGACATTAGGAAGAATATAAATAAGGACAAAAAAATTCTTAATGTTTTTGAAAAACTTTCAAATAAGTCATGAATTTATTAGTCATTTCAAAATTGCGGGTGTTCTACCCAACGGTTCAGTAAGAGCTAAAAGCCTTGGTGTCCACTATCTTAAGAAAAAAAAAAATAATAATAAAATTGTTGTAAAACTGCAACTTTTTATAAGAAATTAATTGAGCATATTTTAGAAAATTGTTTCTTTTCTTTTTTTCTTTTCTTTTAAATTTAAAAAACGTTTATTTCATCAATTCATTGTTTTTACATAATTTACCATATAAGTTTTCTTCTTTGATGACAAGCGACTTTGATTGGCATTATCTATCGTCTTCTCGTTATTCATGGACATTCTCTCTCTACTTTCGTATGGTATTTGCCTCTTTGTCCCTCTCACTATCAGATATCATTTAAAGCATTTGCGGCAAAGTTTTTCAATTACAGACTTTGTGGCTTTTGAGCGGCCAGCATTTAGTAAATCGTTTATGGCGTAAAAACTAATTGTATTGTAATTAAATAAGCTTTGCGTTGCATGCAGATTCGTTTAAATGGTTGCGATAGAGATTGCAATAGGTTGTCCAGAAAGGAAAAAACATTTATTGATATTTTTCTTCTCCTTGTATTTGATTAATTTTTACACTAGTGATTAATAAAATCTATTGTAATTATAGCTATTACTTGTAAACTAACAGTTTTCCGTAATGGGGTTTTCATTTTCCTTTTCTTTTTGATTATTTTTTTATCAAACAAATAATTGATGAGCGTGTGTACTTTTGATTCAGTATCGCAAAATTACTTCATTTATACTGAGTAATTTATTAAAAATTTATCATTTGTTGTTAGTTTAGCTGTTCATATGCCGACATTTTATTGGTCGGTACCAGTAGGAAACCAGTCCCCCTTAGGATTTTTTAAACTGGTTATTTGTGAGGCCCCATCGCGGGACTGTCGTTGAAACATAAATCGCGGAAAGAATCTCCAGTTAACACAGTCGGCACTCTAGGTAATGTTACTAAACAAAATCAGCCTCTTCCTTAGAGCGGTCGGAGTTAGGTATATCTAGTTCCTTATTAAAGGGGCTCTCCACGTACTGTGGGGATCATGCATAAAATTTCTTACCTATGTGCGGAGTGGAGACCGCATGTGGGGGTTAGCGACCGCAAGGACGGAATGGGGTAGTCTTGGACTCACCCAGCACTAAGAGCTCCGTTAAGTTAGGACGAAAAGCAGGAATCCACGTAAGTCTGGGACACATTTGTGTTCCCCGTGCATATCAATCAAAAAGAAATTTGACGTAGTCGCCACAATAACGTGGTTTCGCTCTGTACCATCGACCCTCTTTTGTTGAAAACCCCTTTATTATAAGCGCTATACAATTAATATGAATGGTGCTGACTTTCTCCTCCTATATAGTCGTTTTTGATCTGTTTTCTTAACGCATATTTATCCTTAATTAAATCACGTATTTATTATATAGAAATGTACTGATAATGTCTGAATTGCTCTGATTATTCCATCATAATTTAAAGTAAATTACTTAAGCACATGTTTTTCTACCCATTTATTTATTCAATTTCATTTCAAGTCATACTATTCCAATACAACCATAAAAGTAAAACGAAATTAAATAAATTCACAAATAACTTAAGAAATATCTTTACTGTCACAGTGTTAACTTTATCAAACATGCATTTTGTTTATTTTTAATTTTTTTTTTTTGTAAATAAAAATAATAAAAAAATATGAGCATTATAAAAGTATCATTATATTGTACAGCATGACGTAATAAACGCCATTTGAATAAATATGCGTACAAGCAAGAGCCGGCCAAGTAACCATCCAGTCAGTGGACAAGCGAATCAGCCAACAAACCAATCAACCATTTCAACAGACAAACAAACCATTCAATGGATATTGTAAATTACAAATCTGTGGTATATAAACATTGTTATTTTTCTTTAGATATACATTCCTTAACAATGGAATACCCACCTATTACAGTAGAATTGGGATAATATAATGGCGCACAGTGGTTTAAAAAGTTTTTGTGCGGAAATAATTCGGTAGTGCATGAAATATTTAAATAATTTCAATGAAACTCTACACAAACAGAGTTGATGGGTATTGTAAACGAAAGACCAGATAAAGGCTATCTATCGGGTGGGACGGAAGGGGTAGTAAGGACGCGAACTCAAGATTAATGCATTAAGAGTTCTAATAAAAAATTTTCTATATGAACATATTCCATTCAGGAAACCTTCTTAAATATGTGGAATATCTTGTATAGTCTTGGATATACTTGCTTTCGACAATTTTTATTTTAATTTTTGTGTGATTTTAATTAATCTTAGTTAGTCTGGCTCATGCTTGACACCTGAATTTGTCGATTAAAATTATTTTTCGCTAAAGAAGAAGTAAACAGAAGCCAATTATGAGACTAGCAGATCGTGGGCGAACCAAAGGTCAAATATTATGTTAAAAATGTTAGAAATAATTAAGAAAAAATTGCAAATAAAACTGTGCCAAATTTTACCCTTAATTTATGTTTTTTCAGTTTTTTCAATCATAGCTTGTTATATGGAACATGTAAAAAATTAAAAAATTTCGTGTTTCTTTTGAAAAATTTTATTTAATTATATTGTCCCCGTTCCAGTATTCATATGTTAATAATATTAGAAATAGTAATTACAAAACTTTGTTTTCTGCTCTTTTCCAATTTCATTGAATGTCTTACTAATATTACTCGTATATTTTTTTCACAAAAAAATTTTATTATCATTGAAATTTATAATTTACCCGCAAATTTCATTTGCACAAGAATAAAAAATATTTCTATGAAATATTATTCTCAAATCTTATGGGTTTCATAAATACCAAATACATTAACAAAAATTCATATTTAACCTGTAGGACCCTTGTTAACCCTTATTAATCTTTCTTAAACCACTGTGCACCGTTAATTGAAAAAATTGGTAGATTAAAAACTATAATACTTAACTATTGTTTTTAAATAATTTTTAGAGAAATATGTTTTGTTTGTAGGAGAGAAAAGATCAAATGAAGCAAACATCGACTAAAAGAAAAAAATATTAATTTACCGCCGCCATGCAGACACGGCTTATTTTAATTGTTCGTTTTAGATGCATCCGACGAAAATTAAGTTTATAAAAATGTAATTTTAGTTCGAAATTAGCATATGCCTGTTTTATTTTTTGTATCCTCGGGTCAAAGAACAATATTGAAATTACTGATTTCGCTTAGGCGAAATGGTTTTCATTAACCAAAGTCCGTTTAAATGGAGGCGAGAAATAATTACTGATATTTGCCATTGTGACTTTTCCGAATTCGACTATACCGGGGCAAACAATTAGTTTGTAGCAATTAGAATAATTAAGAAAAAGTAATAATAGGTTTGTGGTCCTTCATGCTAGAAACTGATATAGAAGGACCAAAAAATGTGATAATTGTTTAAAAACGAACTGATGAATTTGGTCTATTTAAGGTTAAGCTTAACGAGATACTTTAAATATAAAAGAAAATTTTAAAAACCGTATTCAAATGTTTGTTAGTAGATTCGTCCTCCGAAATAGTACTAATTCAAATCACAGAACAAGGCCCAGTGTTGGGAAAAAAGTTACCATTAAGTGTTTGTTTTTAAATAAAAATGGGGCATAGTTGATTAATTCATATTGTTCTATGGGAGAAAAAATATAAAAACTATAATAGAAATAATTCCTTTAGAATAAAAATTTCCTTTCCCCGTCTCCTCAGCGACTATTCAAAATTAACCACTACAATAGAAGCACTAGATGATACTCGTAATAGGATGTTAAATAAAAACTATCTTTAAACTTTCATTTGTACGTATTTATATGTACCTAAGTATGTATGTACGTCTGTACATGTACATGTAGACAAACGCATATAAAGATTTACAAGTTATATAAACATTGTTAATGTGTTAAACAACCAAAAGTGATAAATTGCGCGGCATGAATTAATAGTTGACAATAACTCCGGCAGCAAAAGCAGCGGCATAAGCTACACATAGAAAACGTAACAGCAACAACAACAGTAACAATTCCAATAAGAGCCGCAAAAACACAAATGGCAACATCACTTATTCAGTAAATAACTGTTTGGGATGAACAACTCCAAAGATATGAATGGACTTAAAATATTTCACAAACAAGAGGAACACAAAAAATTATTATAATGAGGATGTCTATAAAAAGACAACAAACAGCAACAAACATATTTACAACAAATACTTCATGCAACATCAACACTAACAGAAGCAGCATCATCATCAGCATTCAGTTCGACCATTCATCCCATCCCATCCTCCACAACAGAGCGTAGAAAAACGAAATGAATATAAAAGTAAAACAAAAAAAAAAAAAACGAAAGAAAGAGTTGAAAACATTAAAAAACGCCCATAACGTAATGGCAAAATAAACATTATAAGCGAAAATCAGCAAATACTATAAAAATAACTGGCAACAAATATTATTACAACAACATCAGCAGCAACAACGACAACAACAACAAATTTAGCTGCAACATTAATAGCAGCATCAGGGACATTATCGCCATAGTGAGAGAAATTTAAATAATAAAAAAACAAAAATTAAGCCAAATAGCCAGAGCCCATATTCATGGCAACGCTCAGCTCGTATTGTATAAAGTTGAAAGCCGATATGAATATGAAATGTTAATATTGATGCTTCTGCTTATAAATGATATAGAAACTTCAAAAAAGTTATATCTGTACCAGTTTGACATCCCAATTGGAATAATTCTGCACTGGAAATATGATTTCATGATGATTTTGTTTTGGAAAGATGATTTCATTGCTCTTCTTTACAAAAAATATATATGAAATTCTATGTGATACAAAACTGCATACATCCATACATTATCCCATAACCATAACCAATAACTATGGAAACTCCTGTTCTACTAATATTCCCCAAGCAACAAGTACCAGAACTTCTCATGTAACAAAAAATCATTTTTAATAGTGATCACGGATCACGGATCACGGATCATTATGGTATATGATACAATTAGTACAATATAAATGAATTATATGGTCCTGTTGCAGGATATTGTAGATTTAAATGGTCAAGGTTTCTTATCTTTCCGGTGTTTTTTGTCACTTATACATCATTCTTTATATGCCAGCTTCCGATTGTAATTTTCACTTGAATTATTGCAGGTTTAGATTACAAATTATCGAGTGAAAAAAATAGAAGTCATTCTTAAGGAATGACATTTTCATTGCTTCCGGAGATCCAATATTAATATTTTTTAACTTCCTAGGAAGTAAGGTAGAGAAAATTTTAATCAATAATATGAATTATAATTGTAAATCTGTGAAACTATATTTGAAAATTTTTCTTTTTTTAATAAAAAAAAAAATTCATGATATAAATCTGCATGATTTTTCTTCAATCAATATGTGAGACAATTAAGGCAAAATATATCGTGATTAAAATTTATACCCAGTGTTAATTAGTCAATACAAGTTGAGTGTGAAACTATTTTTTATTGTAAAACAAGCATTCAAATGTACTTTTATCAACATATTGCAGATAACTTCCAAATCGGTGAACAGGATGTGAAACATCCTGCAATGATAGGTGTATAATAAAATCATTAAAAAATTATACGAATCATGCATTACTTTCGGATGGTAAAGAATTATCGGGTTTGACTCTTAAAAGGACTTTTTAATGTTATAAAGGAATGGGCCACCCACCGACATCTTTCTTTAAACATTTTCTCACTAGCTGAGAAATGTCGAAATATTGAAATGTTACTCTATTTGCACTGAAAAACAATAAAGATATTTGCTGTCCATATTATTTTTTAATTATTTTGTTTAAAGCTTTAGCAAGGATTTTGTGCGGAATCCTCCTCAATTCATTAACTAACTATATCTTTATAGTTCTTATTTATAAATAAAAATAGCCGATTATATTTATTGTTATATATTGTAGAGTTAATATTTCCTGAATTGAAATTTTTTAAATATATGAATATTTTTATTTTTATTTTTTTCAGATGAAAAAGGAGAATCCTTAGGAATCTTAACTACATTTGATGATACTGGACATATAAAAAGTGTTCAAGATATAAAATTTGAGGATTTGAAATCCCAAGTAGAGTCTCCTGAAAGTGTTATTAACTCTCGTGGAACAAATTCAAAATACAGTGGAGTTCACTTATAACTTACACCCGTTAATATTGATTAAAACGAACAACATCATCGGTACCAGTAGTTCCTAGAAATATTCCATAGAATTTATTACGAATTTCGGCTATAGCCTGCTACTGTTTCTAACGAACTAATTTTTGGTTAATACGCTTGTAAATTTTACGCTTTCAAATTTCGCAAAAGTTAATGGATATTTAATAAGTTTTTTAAACTTATACGAAAATGAAAAATAAATGATACCACTGTCAATATTTCTTAGATTTATATTTTGAAAGAAACAAAAATATACTCTGCTTTCCAGTGAAGAAACTGGGAATCATACTCAAGGAACGAAAAATTTCATTAACTTCCTAAAATTCAGCTTCCTAGGAAGTCAAGTTGACCAAATTCTCTACTCGAAATTATTTCAAGTCTATTAAAATCTGTTCAAGGGCGTAGCCAGGATATGAAATAGGGTGGTGCCACGAAAATTATGATTTTTTATGATTATGATTTTTTATGATTATTACAATTTCGATCTATTTGAGGAGTAATCTGCGTGGATCTTCTGAAGATTTTGCTAGAATTTTTTCCAAAAATTCGTCCTTGTTCTCGATTACCAATCTTCGGTGGACGCTTAGCATACATAGTCCTGCAATATACAATATGCTTATTTTTTCTTAATAAGCAAAATTGCATATTAAGAAACGAGTTTAAACGAGCTTTAGTCATTGTGGAGCGCAACTATGTTTTTACTCGCCTTAAAGTGCTAAATGACCGCTAAACAGTTGCAGTAGTGCACGGCTGTGGCAATAAAATTAATAACGCCTTCCTCATATTTGGATAAAATAATGCAGCGTCTTTCAAAATACTCGCCAGCTCTAAGTCGGCTAATTCGTCTTTACCCATTTTTTTTTTTTTTTTTTTTGCCAAGAATTATACCAAAGCTCAATTTCTCCTTCCAAATCATCCAACTCATAAAAATGCTCAAACGTTTTTGTGGCATCTTTAAGCTCTTCCAGCTTCAAAGAAAGCATGTTTGACGGGTGCAAACAAAAAAAAAAGCAATACGTCCACAATACCCTGTGCATTTTTTAATAATTTTATATTGTAAGCATGTAAAAAAAATTATTATAGAATTATGTGGGTGCCACGGCCCTCTAGGCCCATACCTCGCTACGCCCATGAATCTGTTTTCGATTTTAAAAATACTTTTTCTTTACAAAAGATACTACTTGAAAATATTGTTTTTCTTTAATTATTAACTGATGCAATTACTTTCACATAAGGAAAATGAAAATCATGACATTTGGAAAGTTTGTGCCCTTTCCAGATGTAAAGTTTTTTCCATATTTTACTCTATATAAAATTTTCTTTTTCCAACATATTGACCAAAGCTTTCAATGAGCATCAAAAATGGGAACATCCTGACATGGCAAGCCTTTTTGCAAATTATTTTAGATGATCTGAAGTTGCATTATTTCTAGATCATAATATGAGCATTTTCATGGCTCATTTTTTACTCGTCTATAGGGTACCGGTGCCACGGGTTACGTTATAACAAAGGACACTGTATTTAATAGATAAAAAGTGTATGTGTTTTTCTATGTGATTTATGATAAAATGTTAATTTATTTAAGAATGAATGTTGCTGAAAGGATTTCTGCCGCTCAAATCGAAAGTTAAAAACTGGTAAGTCCTAAAAACAAAAATCAAATTAATAATGTTTAAGAAAAGCCAGTCTTAAAAATGAAAACAGTTTCATTAAAAACTAAATTTATTTCGAGGATGTATGTATATGCAACAACAGTTTCAGAAATACAAATGATAATCTTATAAAATCCCCTTTTTTAGTCAGTGTTTAATAAATTTGTATAAATATTATAAATATGAACGATTTTATACTTTTATGAAATTCTTATTTATAATAGTTTTCCTAAGCTGGTCAAATTTTCCATCAGGTATTTAAAATTCCAAAAATAAAAATGAAAAAGTTCAAGTGCATTACTGAAGCTCAATCGAGTGTTGCGGCTAGTAATGGCAACTTGCATTTTTATGCCGCTTGTGTACTTTGGCCCATCAACATCATCATCTTCATCGGCAGCGTCATCACCTCTAGCCTTAGATTCTTCTCATTTTAATATACATTATAAAATGGCCAAGATGATGAGTATGATGCCGGTTTAGTTGATAACGCATTTTTCATTATGATTTAATTTTTTTCATATAGTTTTTTCTTGCTCTTTTGCATTCTAAGGCAAAGAAACGATAAAAAATAAAGCGGCTTTGATTATAATTGCCAAGAATTATATACAAAAAGCAATGAAGAAGAGAAAAAAGTCCTTCCAACTACTAACCGGATGATGTTTTGTTGACATAAACAATGTTGAGTGGTGGCTACTAAATGAATGTTTTCGTTTTCCTTTCTTTGTTATATTTCTGAATTGTCCACCATCATCACAAGCAGCAGCAGCACTAGTATTAATATGTAGCAATATTGCATTTCTGGCAATAATTTCCTTTTTTGTTGCTTTTCATTTCGTTTTGTTGTAGCTCATTGCAAGGGGACGTAGGGAATAATTTAAGTTCACTTATTTGCTAAAGACCTTGAAAAAAATATTTAAAAAACATGATTGCAGTGATCACAATTATAAAGCTGGCATATGATTATATTTTTGTAAAAAAGTAAAGCCGCTAATCACAAAATTTTTGAATATAAATGTTTCGCTGAAATCACTATATCATCGCAAAGGCCGTAATGTATTCAGGTAATCAAAATAGTTTCCTTTATTGTAAATATGCAGTGTTAAGGCAACCTAAACCGAGGTTTTTTACTTATAAAGCAACTGCTTTTAAGCATAAGACTCTTATACTGCAAATTGCATATTTATAAATTTTGCCCATTTTGGAAAATTAAAAAATTAGCTGTTTGAAGTTTCAAGGGTCACAACAAAATATCTTAAGAAATTCGAATTCTCTATTAATGATTTTTTTGTAGCATTAATTGTATTCGTTCAATAGCTCTTTTATTTATTTTAATTTGTCTTATTTTCATGCTGGTCAAAACTATGCGGAGGCTGTGTTTGTCTTTTGGAGAGACATGTCTGCGTTTGAGATGCGTATGTTCAGTGTCTGGACATACTCCTTCATCATCATAATATATTTCGATTTCTTTTTCTTGACATTTTTATTATGTCTGTGAACATATTTTAAAAACTTCCTTTTTTTGGTTTCACAAATTTGGCCACAAGTAAGCAAATACGATTTGACAGTTTGATGGGTGATAAGAAATTGTATTTTTGTTTTCTTCAAATTTTGCCTAAAAAAATTCAATCTACTGATGCAAAAGGAAACTTAGATGTAAAATGGGACTTAAATTATAAAGTAGGAATTTGTGGTGCTTTTTATTATCATTAATTTTGTTTACATAATTATTTGGAAGCGATCAATTCCTTATAAAATCATTATTAGTACTCCGTCTTACAATATATAGCGATTTAAAAGAAATAATTCTTCCCAACTTGAATTTTCCTGACGCCATTTTATAATTGGTTTTTTAGTTTAAACATATTTGATTGAATAGTTAGTTTTATTCAAACTCTTCACAGAAAAAATTACTATAACTTTTTGATAAATTAAGCCCCTTAACTAATAACGATGTTTATTAATTGATTTAATTAACGTATTAATTAGTTATACAACATGATTTTTGTCGATTTGATATTTTTTTCTTTTTACTATGAAAGTATAAGTATGAGTAACAAGAACAACAAATACCATAAAAAAAATCAGATTGTTCGATTTATATCAGCGCACATTGGGTTCGATCACCCCAAAATGACGCTTAAATGATTCTTATAATTAAATATTTTTACTTTAATTGGGTATTGGCTAAAGGGATATGAAATCAGAGTTTTTGCTACCGTGTAAAGTCGAATATAGGAGTTTATTTCCCCAAACTTCTCAAAGATATTTTAAAAGGGAATCTCCAACTTAAAGTAATTTAGTTTACAGCTAAAAAAGTTATAATTTTTTTCAATGGTGATCATTATTGTTTTGAATTTTTTAATGTTTGATTGAATGTAAAAATATATCTAAGAGGTTATTTGTCTCGTAACTTTGTAAAAATATATTGCAACTTTTATATTCTAAAAAAATCGTGTGCAATTGATGGCTTTTTTTTAATTAAAGTTGTATTTAGAAAAAATTCTTCGTTTAAAATTAATATCAAAAACATACTTTTCTATTTAATTTTTCTCAAATTTTCATTTTTGTTTTTATTTTTATTACTGTCAGACAAATACACCTGAGTGAAAATTTTATATCATATTGATTTAATAAAATTTTCTTCAAATACGTTGATTTGTTGCCCAGTAAAAAATGGTAGTCATTGTCAAGGAACGACATTTTCATTTATAAATTCCTAGGAAGTGAATTTGAAAAAGTTATGATTAAAATATGTATTATTTTTTTAAATACTTATTTCCTTAAATCAACTCGAAAACATTATATTTTTCAATCAACAAATGATTAAATTTATTTGACGTAGAGAAATAGAAATTGTGATTACCGGCAAACTTTTATGCATTCCAGATGTTCCAGAAATTCTCAGTGATAAAGAGCCTATTCCAATTTGTTATAAAATTGTTTTGTTTGCAACAAAAAATCATAAAAAGTTTACTCTTCCGAATTGGTGAATATGAATAAAATCAGACAACATCTTGCAATGAAAAGCCTTTATCAAAATCATTGGAAATGATACAAATTTGCACTACTTTCGGAACTAAATCTCAGCATATTCATTACTGTTCTGGAAGCTCTTTTTACTGCGTATGTTTAAAATGTCTGTATTGTAATGTAATTTAGGATGATTAACAAAATGTGAATTTTCTCATTTTAAAAGTTCTTGCAATAAGTGTAAAGAGCACTTTAATTAACTATAGAAATGCAGAAATTCTAGCGCCTTCATCGATACCAATTTTATTTGAATCTTATGACGCGTTTCAAAGTTGTTAAATGCTGAATGTTACTATTTTTTACAAAAATTCCCATCATCTCTAATTCCGAAGAGCTATAACTTCTGAGCCATAAGTTCTATCGCTCTAGAATGCATTATAAGAGTATAAGGCGCAGCTAAGATGAGGTTATATATAAAAAATAGTTACTGGGCTAAAGCTCTCTGCTTTGTCTAAAAAATTTTCCTTGTGAAAAAAAAAATTTTGTGTGTGTATAATATCGACTTAATAACCGACCTCGGTGACCTGAACAATATATTTTCATTGTAATAAAATAGTTTGATTATACTGGATCATTATAAATAATTATTAAAATGTTATGACTATATATGACAATATTATATCTATATACTTAATAATATTATTACTGTTGTGTGGTAATCTCTTATTATTAACAAGGAATAAATATGATTACTCGAGTAACACATTTTATTTTGGCCACCTCGGTCTCTTTTCCAGTGAACTAATTCTTAAA
The DNA here is from genome assembly GCA_963681545.1 of Germaria angustata. NCBI lineage: Eukaryota > Metazoa > Arthropoda > Insecta > Diptera > Tachinidae > Germaria > Germaria angustata. The sequence continues at coordinate 25,221,849 of OY813000.1, forward strand.
TTACTGCATCCTTGTGCCCAAAATGTACTCTGCCGACTTTGTGAACATGAGAAAATGAAGGAGTAGATTTTCACAAAATTATTTCTGCAAATAAATTTTTTCTAATCTATTCTTCCTACGCCCAAAGTCAGTTATCCTAATTTTGTAAAAATTACATAACTCTCAAAATTATATAACTCTCAATTAGACAAAGCGCATGATTTTAATATAATTTTATCAAAAGTAATTTAAACAATGAACTGCTTAATATATCTTAAGCTCTTGGAGCGCTCAAGTGGGTGTAAGTAAAAAAATTTGAACAGGCCCTAGAGGAAAAAATTCTTGTGCCCTCGAAAGAATAAAAAAAGAATCTTAAAAAGCACAAATAATTTAAAATATCTTTATTGTCTAAATTTTAGGAAGTTTTCAATTATTTCAAAAAAAGATCTCATTTAATAAAGATTTAGTTCTAAAACAATATAATAACATTTTAATAATCGGCGTTAAAAAATTCCTCAAAAATGTTCTGGGAAAAATATTGTGGGGTGGGTTATTTTACGGCGCCTTAAGAAATAACACAAGGTCCAAACAGACACTTGTTATTTTTTTAAGGCAGACAATTATATATATTAAACATTTAAAAGTTATTTCCAATTCTCCTTTATACCAAAAAAAATTCCTTAAAAAGCTTTTAAGCGCACAACTTGCTTCCAAGACTTTACTCCAAAGAAAAAAGAAATATTTCCTCCTTAAACATATTTTGAATTATTTCCTTTGTCAAGTTTGTCTCTGTTGTACATCGCTTAGAAAGCTTAAATTCTTGTTCAATAGCTGAAATTAATTCCCACGATTTTAAGTGTTCATGTAAAAAGGAAGTTGGCTAATGATGACAACCAAAACAAATACTGGTTAAAATGTATCAAGCCGCAACAAACACAACAACAACAATAATAATAACAGCAATAATAATAGCAGCAACTGCGACTATAACAAAGAATCCAATACCAGAAAGAGTTTAAACAAATGGGCTCTAACGCAGTTGGTTTGAAATTCTATATTTAAGAATTTTTTTTTTGGTTTTTCTCGTTTCCCTCTTGAAATAGAAATAAACTAAGACCTCTAAACGAGTCAAGTAATTAGTAACAAGTCACAGTCAACTTAACGATGCCACTTTATCAAATCACTGACGAACAAGGAACGATATTTTTATAATCTTTTTTTGTTTGTTTGTTGGATTTGGCTGGTTGCAAATGGCCTATGCGCGTTTCTGAACGTAAGGAGCAAGAAATGACCACAATATTCAAAAAAGAAATGAATAAAATAGTCGTAAAAGTGATAAGAGAAAACCCATAACCACAAACTAACGACTGCAACAGATGTATCAAATCCTCATATAAACATAGTGGGGTTGTTGGCCGGGCGAAAAAGTAATGAGAATATGCCGCATCCTCTCCAGATGGTCTTTGTAAAGTAAAATGGTGTAGGATTAATATTTGCGCGAAATAATATTGAGGAAGTATTAGCGAGATAAAGTGCATTTCAAACTTTTAGTACTTAATTGAAACCTATAAGCCCTGTTCTTATATTTCCAAACAGAGACTATTGGGACTTTTGATGTTTGAGGTTCATTTGTGGTACTTTGAGTGAAATTTTTTCTTGCTTACGAGTTTGAAAGCACAACTAAGAGTTCACGTCATTTGGTTTCAAAAAATGTAGCGAGTGTCGCATGATGAATCCTTTAAAATTGCATCAATGCGAGGCAGGAGCCAAAATAAAACTGTTCTAAAACGCTAAAGAAAATTTCATAAAATATTGCCCCTATAAATTGAAGATGTGAAATATACTGGTGATGCGTACTCCAATCTTCAATTGTTTAGTTATAGTCTGAAAAATCTACTTTGATACCTCCAACTAGAGACTGTAGAGGGTTATTGGTAAATGAAATTTATTTGCGGTACTTCTAGGAGTCTGAGATGAGTGTGTTTGGAGGAAGAAATACAACTTTACTCCTGCAAAAGATCCACTGAAAAGAGTTTTGACGTGTATCTGTAGATCGTCCTATTCCATTAATGTTTGGTGGCCTTGTTTGCATAAAAACAACATATTTATATATATTACAGAAAGTTTAGGGAATATACTCACCATATGTAGTCTGCAATCTTTGCACTGAGAATGCCTCTTCAGGTGAAAACAACCTCTGCAATTCACCTATATTACACCTAACAGAACAGCGGGAATAAGTTCGGCCACTTCAAGGTGTTAGATTCTGAAACTTGGATGTAGAGAATTGAGTTCACCTCACTAGCTTCAACTAAAGAGTGTCTCCATAAATACCAACACGTGACATGCGGTCCAATAGTATCACAATAAGAATAAAATTTTTGTATAGATGGCTCCAAAAAGCATGGGAATTGGAATTTGGGGTGTATTCAGGGGACTTCAAAACGACTTCCGGGAGCAAATATTTTAGCTATTAAAGAGTTGGCGGATTAGAACCAAAAACCCCTAGAATATTCATCATCTCTTAGGGAAATGACTCAGCACATTAATACTGGCACCGTTTTCATAGCAGGTTACAGTGACATCCAAAGGGACGCTACGGTACATGACACAATATTCAGAGTTGGAATAAGCCGAATTGCCATTGTGCTTTTGCAAACGCAGGTCTAAGGTATAGAACTAAAGAGTAAACACATAGGAAGTGGGTCACAAGTAGTGAGCACAGAATCTCTGGCATAAGCATGGAGAGCGTAACTCTTATACATGTTGAAATATTAGGAGTTGAGTAGAACCATGCAGATGTCACGACATAGATGAAGAAGAAAGTGTAGATTCTTCTGACGTCACTATCACGGACTAGCAAGAAGACGAATAGTTACAATGGGATCTCTTGAATTGGCCTTTTTCTCTAATGTTGCAGACATTGAACTACAACATACTCGTACAATGCGTGTTATAATAAGCTACCAGTTGTTAGCTGTTGAAGACTCTGCTTAAGCAAAGTTTACATTGTAACTCAAAGGGCCAAAGGGCATAATTTAGCCTGATAAAATTCTGACTGCCACCGTTACCTTTCCTACCCTATGATCCTCCTAACCGAATTTACTTTGCTTACGATATTGAAGCCACAGCTTAATATTGAATACCCTTGTTCTTAGAAGGTGCCTCAAGTTTATGGTGTTGCAAGTTGAATTCCTAAAAATTGCATCACTGCAAGGCGACCGACATGTCCAGGCTTAAAGCTGAAAACAATATGAACCGCATAATTGTTATATTTTACGGTATTTGCCGATATCAAAGATGAATTTGTGGTCTAAACAAGTACTTAGGCAGTAGCGGAATTAAATATAATATTCAATTTGTTACACTGAAAGAAAAATGTTCATTCAGAACAATGAATTTCTTTGTATCAATAAAATTTACCTTTAAAATTGAGCTAATGAAGACTTTCATTCGATCAATGAAAGAATGCTTCGTTTAATTTATAAAAGGTTTCATTAATGCAATAAATAACCAAATAATATGAAAAAAATCAACTCTGGTACAACTTGTTAAGATCTTAATCACGAATTTTCTTAATTTATTTTTCCAAGTGTACTGTGTTTTGTTTATTGGAGAAATTATAAATCACTGAATAAATATTTTTATTAATTTTTTTAACCCAGAATAAGATAAAGGATTATAAAACTAGTTTTTTTATTTACTTTTTTCGGCAAATTGTATACAATTAGTAAAGAAAACTTATTAATATTTTTCCATAATTTTTTTTTAAATTTATGGTTACTTTTATTCAATATTTCGATCAAAAAGCTTTTTGATTTTAAAAGAAAAAGACGGCTTTACTCAAATTCCTGATGATGAAAACCGATGGTGATCGAAATATTGAATAAAAAATAAAAAATAACATTTAATTAAACAAAGAAGTTTCACTTAAATTAATATATGATCTAGAGCCTGAATAAAAATAATCATATATTACATACCATAAGGTCGATAAAATTAATAAATATATATTTTTTTTAAATAATAAATTCGTTTCAGCAATTAAAAATTTTTTATAGATGCAATGAAATATGAAAAACTTATGAAGAGTAGAGATTGAAACATTTCACGTATGCATTGTAATTGCTCATTATATTAAATAAGAGTTTCATTAATATATGAAGATTTAATGAAACCTTTTCATTGTATGAATGAATGATTTTTCTTTTAGTGTAGAGTTATCGGTGTTTTTACTACTTGGGTGTTGAAATTAGTAGAACTGTTGCTAATATTGATCTGCATACCAATTAATTCAAGTCCCTAAAACTTGAAGGATGAATAAATATGAAAAACTTGTAAGCTTCAGAAAGCTCGAGTTTGATCACCGATGAAATAACTTTCTCCCCGCAACAATAGATTAAGTTAATGTGTCCATATAAGAGTGCGTTAAATAAACAGCAGTCCAATTCCAAATGTGTGTATTGGTGACAAAGTGTTTGTGTCTGGAGTACAAGTATTACTGGCAACTTGTACCGCTAATATGTACGCCTACTCCATGGCTAATGATGCGACTAACAGACGCACAAATCGCATAACGTACGCATAATGCAAAATCGAATATGAGGAAAAAAAAAACGAAATGGAATAAGAACCGGCAGGAAAACACGTAGTAGAAAATATTTTGTTTCTTAGGCTGGACAACAAGACACTATTTGCAGTTTTAGTTCGCATGCTGTTGCTGCCTGTTTGTTGCTTGTCTTTTGATATATAAAGCAGAGCACTTTGCATTAGCGACATAATTTATCACCCATAAGCAAGTTATTCCAAAAAGAGTCCATGTGTTTTTTTTCGTCTTGGTCCAACGAATTTAGCAGTTGCTGTTGGTTCGATTGGTCCATTTGTTACTTCGCTGGCTGGCTGGCTGGCTGGTTAGTTGGCTGGCAGGTTCCGCTGGTTAGTTGGTGGCAAAGCACCTGTACAGCTGAAAAAGGGTAAGTGTGCTTAACAGTCTGTTGAGTTGTATTGTTGTTGTTCTGTGAAGTTGGTTGCGTGCCAATGTGTAGACTTGCAATATTCAAAAGATTCTGAAAAAAAAGAAATCTTACTCTAGTTAACCCTGTTTACAATTGCTGGCAATATAGATGAAGTTGAGGTACGCAATATTGTTTAAGCTGCTATTGCTCTTTGTTGTGGGCTTGTTTTCTTTCTACTTTTTCTACAACATTAGGTACAATTATTGACAATTTTACGTACATAATAATTGTCGATTCCCCGAAAGGAAGTGCGTGGGGAGTTGGGCTTGCGTAGTGAGGAAAATGTTTAAATAGACAAATAAGTGGATTCCTAAGAATAATTACAAGCTTAAAAAAGCACATCTTACTTATTGTAATAACTGAAGACCTTCCGCAAATAAATGCTCAGTTTGCCACAAGCTTGCATTGGTAGGATTGATAGGAAATTCCTATTAGAACAGCAGACTTAAAGCATTTGCAATGATAGTTTCTATGAATTGCATGCAAGTGATTAAAATTGGACATAAATTAAATGTGCATTAAAGATGCAATTAGGTTACATCACAGTAGATTTGATAGATAGAAATGAAATGTAACTTTTCCCTAAACATAATTCATTAGTATCCTTTGTATTAACTATTGAGAGCCTTGTTGAAATTTAAAGTTTAAATTGAAATTGCATTATTATGAACAATATTTGACTATGGTGTTGCATGTTATCGAATTCCCAATCGAATAACCTGGAGTAAAGAAAAAAATTGAGCTGAGACTTTTTAGTCAGTGGAAGTCTATTATGGTGTTCGTTTAAGGGAATGAAAGCAAATGTTATCTATCGTAAGTAAAATTATTTTCTATCCTAATAATAATTAGAATACAGATTACCGATATTATATTCTAATTATTCTTAACTTAATAGTAATATGCTTTTTATTTGAAACCTTTTAAGCTCTTTGTACAATATTATCTCAAACAGCACATGGAGCTGAGACTAACAAATATTAATAGAATTCGTTAACGCAGGATAATTCATTAGCGATAATTAAAGATGTAAAATTACTGTATCAAGTCATGTCCGACTTTATATACCATGCAAATCATGCAAACTCTCGTATCCTGTTTCTCTAAATGATTTGTATACTGATGGGGACGAGTAGTGACCTTTAAAAATGTTGTCACTATATTCTGCTGTGTAGGCTGGATTTAAACTTAAACTTTCTGTAAGGACTTTGGCACAGTATCTCAAGTTTAATGTTTTTTTTTTTAATTGAAAATTAAACAAGCTCTAAACTCAATTAATAACTCAAGTACGTATACAATAAAATCAAATAAAACACCCAATAAAACTTTTTTCAGCAGCATTCTGGCCTTTAATAAGGCAGGATTGTATTCCTATTAAAAAAAAAACAACACACTCAACTGCGCTCTCAGTGTCGCAGGTAGTCTAATAATGACCGATTTTGTAGTATCAATTTAGTATAATCTCTCCAAAGTCCGCAATCATGGTGACAAATGATGCTTTCGGTTTATGCGGTTGCAGATCTGTTCCCTATCAACCTCCTCTCTGTGCCAATCAGTACCAAAGCTGACATAACTAAATGTATGATGACTATTTTTTATCCTTATAGTACAAGATCTCAATTATTTGCCTGGTTACTGCTTACATGAAAGGTTTAACACATGGAATGTTGTCTCCTGTCAGATCCATCATTGGAGTAGACATTTGCAAACCATTTCTAGGACAATTACTTCTCAGCTCATTTGCTAAAAGCGTGATATTAAATAGTGTTTTTTCTCCTTATTACACACTATAAAAGTAACAGCTTTTCTAGGTGTAACGTTTTTCTAATCCATTACAGGTTGGGGGAAAAACCTTTCTTTGATTTCTGTGACCTAATATTCTCTTGATTTTCAACACTTACTTTAAAACACTCATTTTTATGGCAATACAATTTGCTTAACCACTTTTAAACTTGTAAATTTATTAAATCATTTAGTACGAACTTTGAAATTCGCAAATGCCATTCACCTGTCAAACATCATAAATTATCATCTAACTAAGCAAATACATAAACGTTAGTTCTCCCATTGATCAGACAAATCGGACAGACAGAACATACGTTTAAACTATAAAGGATTATCTCTATCTTAGATTATGATTGTGTTCTTACAAAATCACTTCTTATTTAATGTGGATATAAAACAGTTGAAACAAACGTACAAATCTTGCAAATAAATATTTGTACACTTTTGAGTATTAGGAAATATAGTCTATTTTGTATGTGTAGTTTAATATTCTTCTCTATTCTATTCTACTATACTCAGCTCACAACTATTCTAATCCATTCTATTTCAGTCTACTCAGATCTACTTTACTCCACTTTATTTCATTCTTCTTTCTTATTATATTCTACTTCTGTCTATTCTACTAAACCCTACTTCACTCTACTCTAATCCACTTTGGCCTACTCGACTCTAGACTCTTCTTATCTATTCTAATCTAATTTACTCTCCTTTACTGTATTTTACCCTCGTCGGTGAGCGAAATTGATCGTTGGTGAAATGTTCTCTTCAGTAAATTAATTTTAACGTGTGGCTCGTCCATCCTGCTTATGAGCCGCAACAAAGTCATAATTTAGTTAAAAAATTTAATATTAATCTTCATGTGACTCTTTACAGCGCAAATATCCTTCAGGATATTTTCATATTTTTTGTGGAAATCTTCAATTCGTTGTAAATAAAACTATGACTTCCTTTTGGCATGTCTGTAATATTAATCGCTGGAAAGGCATCTCTTTAGGGAAGCGTTAAATTTAGAAGTGTTATATCTCTAGCAGCTAAAGATGTTCCGATCACTATTATTTCAAAAAAATATGGAACAATGGCTTTTAAGTTCCAAAAACTGCTCGAGAACGCTTCTACAATGGCTTTTCGATCATGAATTGGACAACTTAAGACGAAGTGTTCCAATGGAAGTAGAGCAAGTCATAACAAATTTAAACTAACCTTCTCTCAGGATACTCACGTAGACCAGTGTCTAATATATTAGACTACTAGTCAAACGGTCCCAGGTTCGATTACTGCCATAGACTCTGATTGTACCTGTTATTCTGCCTTATTTACTTTTTTGTTTCCAATTTTCAATTCAATCACATGTCAATTTTCCTGGAATTTTTCCTCCTTAGAAGTTAAAATGATGGACTAGCAAATTTTAGGAAGCAAAAAAATTCGTGTTTCATCACTTTCGAAAGCTTCCTATACGGAATTCCATTCTTTGCTTTTTCACTTGATTGTTACAAATTGCCCCACTGTATGCCGATTGCGAAGAACCGAGTACTGCATGTATGGCCTATTCCATTGAGGAGCTCATGAAAATACAATAGTGTTTTTGTTAAGTTTTATACAATTTATTAAACATTAAATTCAATTGGCATTGAATTGTTGAAATCGTTGATATTGTTTTGTTCACATTGTTCGTTGTCAGCATGAATGAACGAACCAATGAATGACTTGAGATAAAGTGTTAGAAGCTGAGAATGTGTTGGTATGTGTGTGCGTGTTTGTTTGTTTATACAGAATATTAGAAAAAGTTAATACATATTAACAATAACGAAATATTATTATTTATTTATGTCAATTCATGCGTATTTTTAGTGGCCAATACTAAGAGCACTCACTCAGTCATTCGCACAAGCGCATTGCTGGCTGTAGACAAGTAAATCGCAATTGATTATACAATTTGATACAACAGCAAAACAAAGATTTTTTTATAGGCCTCAGTCAAGAAACAGTAATCGTAATGTCACCTACGTATACAGACATTGCAACAAGACACACAACCGCGCAATAATAATGGCAATAATGTTTTTTAATGGTGCGCAAAAAAATCTAGGCAGCTTCACAACATTCCAGCATAAAAATCTCGTTTACAGGTAGCAGCTATAGCAACAATGTCTTGAAAGAATACTCGTAAATGCGTTAATGCTCTTATACATTCCTTAACTGGAGTGTTACCCCGTTGCCTCCTTCTCACTGAGTTTAAGCAACTTATGCGTTTTGTCAAGGCATTTTCTGACTTCGCCAATAACCAAAGTGTTTGAACAAATGTTTAGTGCGAATATGTGTACTGCAACATCTTGCGAAGAAGAAGAAAAAATGGAGCACCTGTCATTTTACAATGGAAGCAAAGAGCGTGCGCGCGTTTAGTTGCGTAGAGTTGCATTGCGCAAATTTGTTGCACGAGTTGATTTTTGTTTATTTATTTATTTTTTTTTTTGCTTAGCTTGAGTTTTTGTCATTATAATTCATAAAGATGCTTGACAAACTTGTTTCCCAAAACAAACATGTACCTCTCTGGTTGCAAGGTGTATGTAGCAAAATTAAGAAAAAAAGTAAAATGCATGTGTTTTTTTGTTGAGGTGCAGTAAGGTTATAGTCCTGCTATTCAAGGAATTGAAAATTGTTTTAAATTAATTTCAAAGTCACAAAGGTTTTGTGGTGGTATCAGCAAAATGAAAATGATGCAAACTTTTGGCAAAACAAAAGGCATTGATTGAGTATTTGTTTTTTTTTTCAAGAAAGTATTTAAGACAGAAAATTAAATAAATTCATCATGCAAAGAATGGCAATAAAAATCATACCAAGTTCGAGACTACAGGACATGGCTACCACTTACTTAATTAGACGGTCTAAGACTCTAACTTATTTCCCAGCGTTTAATTCAAAATACTGTCTGAAAAATATTTCATGTGTTGTAAGTTCCAGGTCGTATATCTTATTAGATCTCATGACAACGAAGTCACTCCGTGATCCCTGTAATATATACATACGTATCGTATTTAACTCCATAAAAAAATTGAATATTTTCTTAACAAACAACATTTTCATTGCTTCCAAAAGTTAAAAATGCATTTTTACAACTTCCTAGAATGTCTAGCTGACAAAATTTTTATTCAAAATCTTAATTTCTTTTGCAAACTTGTGAGTTCCTGCGGTCGTTTTTGGAACTAATCCAAATCTAAATGAAAAATTAAGTTTTTATTTTATTAACAAATCGAAATCATTTTCACATAAGAAAACATAAATTGTAACTACTGTGTGCTTTGCAGGAAGAGAGTTTATTTCCAGTGGTTAATAACCAATTCTTATTTTATATAAAATTATTTTAAAGACAAGATTTGTAACAGGCTTTTTCTCCAATTAATAATTTACTTATTCAGTATATTCTTAATTATATAAAAAATATATATTCCTGTTAAAATTGGTTAAAGAGGGATGAACAAGTCTACTGACCAGATCATTAGGAAACTTCGAAATATTTCTATTTCGCCCTACTGTGCGTAGCATTAAGGTCTTACTACTGTGAAATATTAAGATTTTGAAACAAAAACATTTGATTTAATCGTATAAAGGGACTTTTATTTTGATATATAAATTGAACTACTTTATTGTGACTCTATCCATTCTATGCAACATTAGCTATAATGAAAAAATATATCGTTTATACTTACAAAAACACATTGATTTAATGGCAAATAATAAATCATTAAATAATTTGATTACTTTGCATTCCAATACCAAACAACATAACAATCTGTCAAACATTGTGATTTGAACGGCTCTAAGACTTCTCTATGGATTTTTTTTAATCTATTTAAAAGTAATATTTTTCAAATTTTTCATGCAAATTAACTTTTTCATAAATTCATAGTTGCTTGTTCACTCTGTAGGCTCCCCTGTGTAGGGGTACTAATTTATAGTTTTGCTGCAAAATAGCAAAATAAAAAATAATCAACAAAACTATAAGTTTATGTTGGGAGAAAAAAATAACTAATTTGTCATGCGGCGGTGATGAACATGAAATATGCTCCAACGTCTGTTTGAATCTCTGTAAGATATTTTTTTTTTCAAAAGTAACAGCAACTTAAATGACAAGAAATGTAAGAGATAAAAAAAACGAAAAATTCAGTCTGCATAAATAATGTCTAGGCCTCTCCTCACTTTTTCTACACCTCCACCTTCAACAAGGATGACTTAGATGACTGGTGTCTATCAATGCGGGGCGTCTAAGTCATTGTTAATATTGCTGTTGTTGTTGATGTTACTGTTGCCGCACGTTAAGTTAGTGAGCTGTTGGTATATTTTGTGTGCTGGCTGATGAGATACAGCAACATGTTTTAAGTAAAACATGGCCTCAAAAATAATGTACGTACGCATTATGTTTAACAAGTGCTGCCAGTCAACAAATAATAACAATAATAACAACCGCACTGGCAGCCTTCTTATATCCAGATGCTGCAATAAGAGGAAAATTGCTAAATAGTTGCAAACTGTTACGTTTGTCCTCGTATTAGCTATTGAACTGGTTACGCATGCGCGTAATACTTAAGGCTATAAAAATGCAGTTAATACTACTTTATATTGAAAAATGTTTTTCATTTTTTCATTTTTTATTTTTTGAATTTTTTTATAAACTGAGTCCGCTTACCATCATTTACCGTCGTCATCATCATCGTGATCTTAGGCTTAAAAGTTTCTCGAGACGACTCTTATTTATAGGTGTATGTAGAATATAGAAGCCAGGTTGCAGTTTAACTGTAGGCTACGGCTCATTCAACATGTAATAATGATTCTTCAATTGATCATGCATTTTAAAGTAGAGCAATCGACAAGTGAACGAAAATATTACTTGAGAAATATAACTTGCCAGAATTTTAAATTGTAAGTGATCTGGAGTAATTAATTTTAGTACTTTCTAGTGTTACCTTTTTGCATTAGACTTGGCTTTTTTTGATAGCCCGCAACTCGAATAATTTTGCTTTAGCTCTTATACACAAATTTGAAAGAACTTCAATGGCTCTTTTTCTTTCATGTTGTAAACTTTCCCTGTTTGCACCACTTTGTTTAATTTTTTTGTCAGCCACTTTTAATGATATCACTTGCAGCACATTTACGTTAAATTGTTTTTTTATTGTTTTTTTTTTTAACTCTACTGTCATTACTTGTAGGAAAATGTACCTGTTAAAGTTATAGTTCCTCTAACAGTGACAGATGAACTAAGTTTAAATTTATAGCTCAGAAACGTGACTATTTTTTAGACCTTTTTCATTCTTACGGACATATTAAAAAACATTAAAAAATCCTTGCACCATTTTTGTTGCTAAAGTTGCATAAAAAACTATTATAAAACAGTTTTAAAATAGGTTCATACCCACTTTAAGCCTATATTAAGTTTATGTATTAAAATCATCATCTTTTGCTTAAATCATCTCTGTTAATGCAATATATTGAGACCCAAGTTGCACCACAAAATCAATGCTTGAATCCAAAAGTTTATATTTTTTTCATATAATGGAAAATATAAATAAATTATAGAATTGAAGCAGAATGTATAATAAAGGTCATCAGAAATGATGAGGGATATATATAAATGTACAAGTATATGTTTTTCTTTGTTTATTCTTTCCGTTTATTGGGTAAATAATTTTAAAATCTGGATTACTAACGCTGAGTAACCACAATGCGCTTGTGGTAACGAACTGGTGTTGTAAGGCAACCAGTCTAGCCATTTGCACACGTTTGTATAGCGAACCGGTTGTTTCTACTACAGGCACCCGCTCTAGCATTCCGCATTTAACATTATGAACTGGCGCATTAGTTCCTCCGCCTTCGACCGTTTGCTTTCGTCATTGTGGATTTTTCTTGGTTTCAGTCCTGTACTTCGACCTTACCGGCTTCGGAGGCCCTACCAGTAGCTACGGCGTCGCTCTCAGGTTCTTTACACGATAAAGTGACAATCCGTTGAGCACGATGTTAACGATGTACAAGCAATCAAAAAATATATATAAAAGAACCTATTCAAAAATTATTTTTATTTGATTAAGTAGACTCTCATAAATTAAATTTATTTAGTCTATTTTTTATTTCTATTCCATAGAAAGATTATATGTTTTACTGTTAATAACTCGTTAAACTCAATTTAAAAAAAATGGTCACATTTTTTAAATATTTCTCAATTGGCCTACGAATTGTCATTATGAATCCAGTTAGACATCTCTCTATATGCTAAGTAAAATTCTTCCTTTTTCCTCTGGCCAAGTTGAAGCTGACTTCAATTTATAAAACCATTTCTATAGTAGTGCTATTCCTGCTGCTGCAACTGCTACTTTTTGCTGGTAATATTTTCTCCTCTATATAATTTAGCCAATACAACAATTTATTGCCCTGTTGCCTACCACCTGCGCATCGTCTCATAATACTCGTAATGGTTTATTTAAGAGTTTGTACGTTGGCTCTGACTGGCTGATGTTCGCTTGAGTGATTGCTGGTTGTGTTGCTGGCAACTATTGCTTGCTTTCCTTTCCCCTTTTTTTCATCCTTTAGTATTATTTTACTTAACGTCCGCTGACGTCCAGTTTGCAACTTATTTTTCAATTCCTTTTAAATTAGTTGAAATGAACTCTTCAGTTTTAATAAAGGAAATTGTAAGCGTGGGACATGTTAATTAATTAGAAAAATTCTTTAATACAATACTTTTTAACTTGTTTCGATTGCAATGAGTTAATAAGAAGCGAATGTGTAGAGAACATGTTTAATTCCACATTTCTTTTAGCCGATGATCAATTTTTCAAGTTAGTTTGGGATGTGGGATTCTGAGACACCAAGAACGCTGAGCATTAATATGCCAACATCAGATTTGGTGTATGTGTGATGTCCATGTACATTATGTACATATTTGTACAAAGCGAAGATAAATAATATAACTTAAACTAAAATATTCATGATTTAAGTAAAATTTCTCTAAAAGTAAGACAAAATATGCTCGAATATAATGAAAATTGGACTTAAAAATAATTAATAGTTCCCACCGGTATCTCACGAATAAATTCTTCAAAAATAACTTCCAGTGAATCAACCATTGCCGGCTTCTCCCTACAGACATGAGCCTTAAAATAGTCTAAGGCTTTAAATCGCACGATCTAGGCGTCCGACTGACCGGCCCCAAACGTGAAATGAACTGTTCACCGAACTTGCCTCTCAATTGGGCCATTGTTTCGCGTACTGTGTGGCATGTAGCACCGTCTTGTTGAAACCACATGTAAGCCAAGTCTAGCTCTTCTATTTTGGACAAAAAAATTATAATCATCGCACAATAGCGCTCGCCATTCACAGTAACGTTCTTGCGTTTGTTGGTCCAATGGGGCCACCGGCCCATAATCCACGCCAAACAGTGCTTTTTCGGAATGCAATACTTCTGGCTGCTCTTCACATCAAATACGTCAATTTTGCTTGTTCAAGTAAGTATTCATTCAACCAGAAATGGGCTTCGTCGCTGAACACAATCTTCCGATAAAAGAGTGGACGAACTTTTTAATTAAAATTATTTTTGATTAGAAAAAGGATTATGTATTCTATCACATGAAAGAATTGCATTCACTTGAAAATAAATAAATTAATAAACAAACAATGACGACAATGCTGCGTCGTTGTCTTGTTAAGTTTGAAGGAAAAAACATTTAAAATGCAGCTGTTACTGACTCTTTCAAATTTTTTCTATTACTAATTTTTTAAGCGAATTTTCTGTGTACGAAAACAAAACAACAAAATACAACACACTTTGAACTAAACAAATAAAAGAACTACAATAAGACACGTTTTTAAAATACATACAATAATAAAAATTGTTTTTAATAAAACATTTGAGTAACGTGTCACCCAAACTAAAATTGTTCAGCAGTTTTTTTTTAGTTAAATTTTAAGTAAAAAATTTAAGCAACTTGCTTCATCTGCATACGCCGAATTTATTAAGGCCTTCATCGAAATCCAATATTATAAATTTCTTTTAATGAGTCATTCGATTTTTATTGAAACTAAAGTTTGTTTTTAATGAGATAAACGTTTTTCCCAAGAAATATTATTAAAGCTGAAACTTCCTCGTTATAATTTACATCCTAAGGAATATGTCATAGTCTTTTTTCTACCCTAAAGAGGACTGCAAGGACCAGAAAATCTATAATTTTGTACTCAGTCAGTCTTTAGATTATTGTTATTTTGAAAAAAGTTTGATTCTATTGAACAGGGTTGTTGTTATTATAAAGTCTAGTAATAATTTGGTATTAAGCCACAATAAATAGAAAACGTTTTGAATTTTTATTTCTGGGAATTTGATTAAAATATTACTTAAGCTTAAGGTTTTATTTAGTGATTAAAAAATTTTATTTAAAATTATCAATATTTCGATATTCATTGAGTATCATCTTCAGGAAAATTCTGTTTTTCTTTTTAATTTTCCTGAAGACGATACTCAATGAGTATCGAAATATCCATAATTTCAAATAAAATTGTTTAAACACTAAATAAGACCTTTAACTTAAATAATATTTGAATCATGTTACGTTAGGGTAGGCTAGGTTGGTTGGAGGGGGGTGATAGCCCATGTCATACGACTTGTTGTACGCTCCCTTGGGTTTAACCATAACATATTGACCCAAAGGTCTAGAGAAACTCCGTGTCACTCACAAAGTTCCTTAATTTCCACCAGCATATTCCCCGTAATTGGGTTATGTCCGGTAAGGTGTCACCCCCAAGATATCGGGACCTTATTTGTGAGAAGGCGGGGCATTGGCCCCAAATCAAATTGTTATAAAAAGGTCAAAAATCATAGAGATAATTTAATAAATATTGTTACAAAACATAAGCAATAATTTTAATTAATTTATTTTTCACACATATACAGTCTTTTAATATATACATTAAATTATATTTATATTTATTCCTTAATTGTTTTAATATATAAGAAGCTGTCATAGTTCAATTTCCTTTAATATTGCTTAATAAAAAAAACATTTTTCTTTTCTTACTCCAGAAATAATTATGTTGAGAAATATATCACTTGTACAAGAAAAATTTTTAGTCCCAAACTTCTGCTAAAAAATTAAAAATTGACCAGAAGTACAAATATGATCAAAATCTTAGAATATGGTTTTCAACGCCATCAATCGAAGTAGCTCTGCTTGCATTAATTTTCCTTTTTTGATAAACTTAATATACCGTCTTTTAAATTGTAGACTTTAAATAAAAAAATCAAACAACAATGAAAACAACAGACTTTTCTATTCTTATTCTATTGTATATTTCCTTTATTTTAATTCACATTCACATATGCCACATTTGTATGCAACACTTTACATGCCATGTTATGTCGCCTCCGTATGTTGTACGTACGTAATAAAAACAACAATAACAACCAACCAAAAAAATTACACAAAAATGAAAATTCTAATAAAAGATACCCGAAAAGAAAAACTCTTTTTAAAAATTTGGAACAACGTGCTACAAATATCATTTTTTGTGTAACATTTTCAGGTTTGCACTATTGTTTTTTTTTTCATTTGATGTCTGTCTGTCGTTGAATTTTTATGCTCGTACTGTGTTCACTAATTAGTATTTATTTATTTTTTTTTTATTCTACGAAGGAAAATTCGCTACACACACAATTGCTGAGAAATTGTTCATAAGATATTTGTGCTTTACGCCGAGTCTAGGGAGACAAATATAAAACACCAGCGCCACCACCATCATCGTCATTATCATTATTTACCGCCAACCGTTCTAGGATGCCACTTTGTCAAGATGCTCATTAAAGTGACAGTGGTGCGTGGAGACATTTTAAATATGAACTGCTGCAACAACAACATTTGTTATAGATATATTTACAAGTTGCCATTATAACGGTTGTTGTTCGTTTGTGTTGCAAAATCATTTGTAACGTTCTATGTGGCGAAAACAATTTTTGAAATTTTGTCACAGTAATTGGACGAATTAATTTGTGTACATTTTGCCTTCACATGAAAAAAGTTTAGATGAGCCAAGCAGACCATTTTCTTTGTTTCTTTTTTTTTTGCTAATTTCAATATTGTGAAATTGAAAAATTTGTGTGAAAATTAATAAATGACTAAAAAAGATTATATTGATGACATGCAAAAAAAAAATTAAATAAATAAATACATACATGTATGTATTACAAATTATTAGTTTAATTTATGAACTTAATTCTAATTTAGTAGCCAAAATAAAAAATTGATGGCGTTATGCCGCACAATGTTTTGAAGAAGGCGTTTTCTTTTC
Source organism: Germaria angustata (assembly GCA_963681545.1). Classification (NCBI taxonomy): domain Eukaryota; kingdom Metazoa; phylum Arthropoda; class Insecta; order Diptera; family Tachinidae; genus Germaria; species Germaria angustata. The sequence goes on from OY813000.1 coordinate 25,238,945, forward strand.
TAGGAAAAAAGTAACATTCTTTGCCATCTTAAGGTCAAAAAACAGGATTTAATAAGTGCAAATTAATAGAGAAACGTTATGCAATTCTCTAAGGGAGACGTTTTTCATTTTAAATTAATGTAATAAATAAATTTTTTTTTATAAATTTATCAACAAAATGATACTTTCTTAAAAAGAAATGCCATTAATCATATCTTGATGTCGTTTTTTATTAAATTGTAGGCTCCTGAGTTATAAATCTTCAGGCCAAAAATCAACTAATGCGACTGAGTGAAATTCTAAAGAAAACGGAAATAAAAAGAACTGTCTGTTTTACATTTTTAGTATATTTTTATTAATTATCCCCTTTTTACAATTACCTTTTGAACAACAATTCCAAGCTTATTTCCCTAATAGAGAAACAAATTAGTACAAATTAGTACGAAAATTAGTACCAAGAGAAAAAATACCCTTTGTATTACGAGAAAATTTTTAAATCGCTATCATTATATTAATTACAGAACTGTTTGCATCAGCAGAAAAATTTATAGTACCAATTAAATTTTTGTCATTTAAATAATTGATTTTTGTGTTTTATTGCTGAAAGTTATGATTCATATACAATATTAAATTCTCATATTGTATTTGATTTATGTGGCATAAACATCCGAGGTTGAATGCTTTCAAACTGCTTAAATGGAATGCCGACATATGAAGAGCTAAAGCCACAACAAACAATGCATTTTGCTGAAAGTTAGTAGTAAAAAAATTAGTAGGAAAGCTTTTTATTTCTTTTTAATGCAATTAGAGTTTTTAAAAATTTATCTTCCGCATTGACATTAAAAATTGGCGTACATATGTATTTTTGGTATAAATTTAGCTTCATATATAATTATGAATAAAGTTTGTTTAGCAAAAAATTAAATGTCACTTGTCCTTTTAAGTACAAGTGGTTGGGGCATGCAATAATTAGTTGTTGAGGCTTAAAGTTGCTATATTGTTTTTGGAGGTGTTCGCATTCCAAAGGTACTATTCGGTCTCACATTAATTGTGTTTGCTCCTTTTTAAGCAGTGAATCATTTTGACCATCTCTACTGATCAAATACTTATGTGTTTATCGTTTAATGCAACCATCTCGATCATTTTCTAGCAAATCTTTATGTTATATTCTGTTACGCGCTATATAATCTATTTATTGCTTAAAATTATTAATTGCCACCTGCTTGTTGTACATCCCGAAATAACTAATAACTTCCACAGTAGACACTAACTGCTTGATCTTTAAACTTCTAAGCAAACGCTGCAAAGTTCACAGAGTTCAATGGGAGAAAAGCCCTTACAAGGTAATGAAATTCTTACAACATACCCCCACTATAATCAAGTAGGAGATTATTTCAACACCCACAAATTGAATTATTACGTACTCACTTCAACCCAACCATACAGCACAACTTGCTGCATAAAGCAAAAATGTGCAAACGAACTACAAACATCAGCCACCGACAAGTTATTTGTTGGCCTTAAATACAACAAAAGAAGCATCATCACTTACAATGCAACGGTTGCATACAATAACTCTTCCCATTCTTCAGCCTCCGCTTGGGAAATAGAACTCACTTGTGCTGGACCAAAGCAAAGAAACGCCTCATTGTTTGGTATCTGGATAAAATACTTACTTGTATTTATGAAAATGCTACTTCTGTTAGTTGTTTGCTGTTTTAATACGATACTCTATACACTATTCGAAAATTCATGGTAAATTTTTGCAGTTACGCCTTCGTGTCCATCAAAACTAAAGTATATTGTTCGACGTTCAATAGCATTTGAAGTTACTGGAGCAGAGCGCCAGGCAGCATAAAAACAATAAGTGCATTTTCAAAGTGAAATTTATTTATTTTCAATAAAAACAAAAAACGACGAGAAAAAAAAACTCAATAAAAAAATTGAATCGAAGTCTATTGTAAAAAAGCATAATCTCAGGCAGTAGAGATTCAATGGCATTTGATCTTGCCACTAAAGATTTAGGTCGAATTTTGTAAGAACTATTTGGTGCGGAGGAAAATGGCCAAGTAGTGCAAAATGTTACAAAACTCTCAATAAAGTCAACTTATTCGATTGTACGGATAAGACTTTCGAAAAAACAATTGCAGAAGTGCTATAAAATAAAAATTGAAGGTGGTTGTGGCGGCAGCTTTTGTGTTAAATTTTTATATAATTTTTTTTTTTGTTTGTTTAAAAACAATTTCATTTTATTTGTAGTTGTAAATCGTTGAAATATTGCAAACAAACAAACAAACAAAAAATCATTTACAAAAATAGCATCATAATATGTACGTGCAAATATTCATTTGTTTTGGTTTTCGTAAGCTTTTCATAACTATTGATGGTTTCTATATAAAAAAGCGATCAATAGTTTTTTTACATTTGGGTAGGTGATCACGATTCAGAAAAAAAGTGCTCATTGCACTTGCATCGCCGCATGTTGAAGAGCTAGAACAAAGAATTTTCAAATATTTAAAATTTTTTTATATATTTGCTGTCCTTAGAGATTTTTGTATGTCTTTGTTTTGGAAAATATATTTTATTACTGTAGCGATTTCAGTTAGAAGCACGTCTCTTTCGTTTTTTTTAACAATGTTGCAGCCGCCATTGACAGGTTCATGAAAAATTTATTACGAATTATTGTACTAAATGAAATACATCTCTCTTTCTGTATTGGACGCTTATTTATGGTTATGGTTTTCTTAATGTGGGATGATGTACATAGTTCTGTTAACTTTGAAGGAGTTTGTTCAACAAAGGTATACAATGATAAATTGGAAAATTCGACACAGCAACATACTGGTGAAACTTTAATGTAGTGGTGCATTTGTGTAATAAATTTATCAGCTGCCACTTTAGCAAGTTACTTCTCTAGATATGATGGGCTTTTGTTAACAGACCCTTAGAGCGTGACAAACATTTGTTGGACGCACTCGTTGGAAGCAGTATTCGCATAAGCAAGCTTTACAATAAATCAGTGGCCTCTTAAGTAACACAAATGCTTTTTATATCTGACACGACTTTTGACATTCCAGTATAAAGCATAACTTCTGCAGCAGAAAGTATTTACGAGAAGAACTCAGAGGATTCTATGAATTAATTTTTTATTTTGCTGTCAATTTCCTTTTCTCTATTCAACTTCTATCAACGTCTTATATTTTTTAGAAAAGTATTAGAAGCTGACAAAGTTTACTTTCTCATATACGCACGAGCTGGCTCTGAATTTCATTGATTTCGATTGTATAGTATTAATAATTGCATTTTCGCAACCAATTACCTTTTCAAGCCCAAAATTATCACAAAAGATTACGTAAATCCGTAAGGGAGGTAAATTTTTTAATTTAAACCGATAAAACCAACTTCTTATAAATTGTTGGAAACAAATTATTTGCACTTTTTTCACAAATGAAAATGCCATTACTGATAAAAGGGGCGCATTGATGGTGTGGCTTAAGTTTCCCAGAACACATAAGGCTCCTTAATAGACATGTAGTGCAGTTTTTGCTTGAGACGGTTGAATTTGCTACTACCACAAACTGCGCTAGTGCACAGTTCCATCTAAAATCCGCATTTTGAACATGATATTAAGATCTCCAAAAGTATTTAGTTAGAATTTGATTAAAAAATTACAATACTTCTGATCATTTGCGAACTTCCTTATGTATCGTAAGCTGGCACTGTTCTATGAGGTCATTAAAAGCCTGATACTGTGTAAGTCGTTAACGTTTTCATGTTCCACCAGAAATTAGTAGGTTTTTTATTACGACAATCTAATTTTCTCTGCTTGAGAGATCTCTTACGGTTAGGACTGCGCGCCGGTGGAATCATGTGCCTCTTACTCGAGCCTAGTTTTTCCATTGACTGCGACTTTTATTTTAAATTTATTTCGATTTATTTTAAACTAAAGTATAATTTTAACTTTTCCATCTAGGAAGATCGCAGATGTATTTTATGATGATATAATTGAATAAATAGAAAGAAAAATAGATGAAATTCTCATTTATTTAATATTAAAACTCGTACATTATATTTATCGACACTATTGGGATTTCTCTAAGGGAAAATCACATACTCCTTGAAATTATGCCTCGGCTTTTCCTGAAACTGAAGTGTAATATATTTATATAATACATATTTGATAATAATAACATAATTTTGTACAATATAATGTCCATGTGTGACAATATGCCCTATTAATACAAAAATATTATAAAATTACCCAGAATTCTTAGTTCTAACAACGAAGCAATTTGATTATAAAATAACCTATTTGCAAGCATTTAATTCAATCACTGATTCAAAAAAGCTGTCAGTGCATTTTTCCAACTTCCTACGTTGTCAAGTTGACTAATTGTGATTAAAAATTTACAAATCTGTTAAAATTTGTTCTCGTTTCTTAGAATAATTTCTTTACAAACAAATTTATATCTTAAAATTTTTATTTTTCCTCAATTAATAATTGACACGGCCACTTTCTTATAAAAAAAAAATATTGTGACTAATTGCAAGCAGCTTATGTGGAAGTAAAGTCTATACCAAGTTTCTTTGCCAATAACATTAAAAACTAAATTTTGTCAACATGTTGAAGATATTTTACTAATCGATGTATAAGCAACAAAAAATAGAACATCCTGCAATGACACGCCAATGTTCAAAATCATTGGAAGTTATCCGAATCTAAACTTCTTCCGGACCATAATCTCCCCAAATTCAAAGCTTTTTTAGAAGCTCGTTTTTACTAGGATGCTGATGCTTGTACGTAACCAGAGCCCTTAATTTTTTCACTAGATTCGTTGTAAAATATTTTATTATAAAGAAAAATTACTTATGGGATAAATGATAATAGAGGCTTTTATATGGTGTCAAGCTTAAGGTGACAAGACGCTGATGTGAGAAGTAGAGTGCAGCTTACTTAAGTTTAAGCATCTTTAACCGCTTTGTGAAAGCTGACGAAGAAAGATGAGAAAGAGAATAAAAAAAATTGGTGGCCAAGGGGTTGAAAACATTTTATAAAATAGAGAGGGAATGTTTGAAAATAAATAGGAAAATGGGCACGACATGTAACCAGGATGCATGTAATCGAGAATATTAAGGTTTTAGGCAGCAGCAAAAGGGCATTAAACATACGACATTAAAGACAATGTCACCTTTTAGTTAACACCTTATAAAAGACATTCTTTCTTAAAATATATTGTAAATATTTATTTTAAAAATTCAGTAGTAAAAAGTATTTTAAATATTTCTCATTTCGACTAAATATTGAATTTAGCACTTTACATTTGACCATTTTTTCATTGTTGTTGATTGTAATAAACTGTTTAAGGTTTAAATAAAAAAATTTTATTACAAGAATTTGGAATTTGGTTTATAAAATCGTGTATGTAGCAACTATAACTCTTAAAATTTAAACATAATATTTGTATGAAATTGTATTTGTCCTTCCATTATACTCGTATTCACCTTGTGTTTCTCTGCACCTTTTATGGCGTCGGTGCAATTAAATTTGATTTATGTTTGATTATAATTGCTAAGTGTAAAATTATTTTTAGGGGATTAAGGAGAAGATCCCTATCGCAACTACATATTTTTTAGGTCTTAGTAAATAAATTATTTTATTTTAAACAACAAAAGATTAACATTTGTGTCACTGAGAGCCTCAATAGGAAAAACATCCAATGAATTGTATTTGTTGGCCAGTTTTATTCTGCTAATATTATATACTTTCAACAGTCTATATCAAAATGAAATAAGCTTCTTCAATATTGCTGGCAGGACATCGAATCAGTGGCCAACCTTAATAGGATTATTGTCCAACTTGTTGACCCCATTAATAGCCACGGAATTTGTAACAAACTGTTAGCAGAAAATATCGCAGACGTACATTTAAAGTTTACTACTTTCCAAAGAAATTGATTTATCAGCCCACTGTGAGTGAAACTTTACAATAATCCACACAGTGACAGGATTCAAATAACTTAATAGCAATTTCAGGTATCAATACTTGTTCAAATGAACTCTGCTAAATATTAATGAATACCCATAGTTTGCAGAAAACTTTCCTCAGTAATGGAGGTATTACGAATAAAATTTATCAGTGGACTGAAAATTTTATTCATGCCTCAAGATGAAATGAATTTCCTTTTTAAGAAAATAACTCCAAATTTGTAAATAAAATGTCACTTGAAATCTTATTAATGATCCTGGGCATAAAAGATTTCCATTAAACAAACTACCTCTTTATATTAAAACACATATATTAAGCTCAATATATGAGAAGAAAATCACTGTAACATCTTAAAGCTTTTTATGTCTACGAAATACTCAACCAATGGAATCCTTGTGCTGCAAGATGAGCGGCACATAAAATCTTTTCAAAGGAAACTATTCACTTGTATTGCGTTAAAACATTTATGTGATTGTTTGTCAATTATTTGACTCCTCCACTATTAAAAAAGAGCACCAAAAATTCAAAAAGAAACACAGCGAAAAATAAATACCAAAGGAGCGATAAATGAATGGCATCGCTAAATGCACTCGTAGCAATTGTCGAAGAAGTCGACTAAATCAACTTGCAACACAAACGGTGAGCAAAACTACAATTGAAATTCTTTAGCAAAGCTACTGCCTGTCGGACTCGAAGTTGAGGGGGGTGGAAGAAGCAATATGAAAAAAACAGAGGAGATTTTCAGCAATAACAATTTGTGGCAAATTTAACAACATTGCAACACACTAAAAGCTTAAAACTTAAGCGGCAGACATTTGGCCAGATATTATTTGGCAAATATCAAAAGCTAAACGAAAAAAGCAGAAATCTGTTAAAAATCGGGAGCACAAAGACCGACACCATGTACCGACATACAGAAGTAGGAAACTAAAACAATGCAGCGTCAAAAGCAGAAGGCAAACAGGCGGCGTATGTATGAAATTTGTGAAATGGCATGCTGCGGCTCATTTGCTACGACTATTGCCAGCAAGGCCTTGGCAGTGATGCTCTGTAGCATATTTTGCTGCTGCATATGTTTGGCCAATTACGTATGTACGTCAAAAGATTGAGAGCTTGTTAAGACTGTGAACAATCGCAAAACGATAATCGTTTTTCGCGCACAAAATTTCGTACTACCATCTATCTGCAACAACAATAACAACAACAACAACACCAACAACAGCTAAACGACAATCCAGCTAAAGTGTAAAATTATTTAATTTTTGCTTATCGAGACATGTACTCGAAATCATCTCTCCCTCTTGGCCCGGTCAGCCGCCTTCGTTCCTCCTGCTGCAGCAAATATGTATTTATGTGTCTGTATGTTTGTGGCTGCCAAAGTTCTTTCTTTTGGCTTTTAAACGTGCTTGAGTGTTTAGTTCACTAAACTGCACTGTTTGATATCGCAAAATTTTCAGCGGCATGTTAGTGAAACAGCAATTGATGATACTGCAATGATACCAATTGCCATGCGAGGCGCACACATACTCTCAATCTACATTCGTTTGTGCTACAATACATTAAAATGTCCATACAATTCCTATTGCTATTGCTCGTTTACCAACTTGTAGGAGTTGTTTAACTTTTTCCCCATTTCGCTTGCATCATGAGTTGAGAACTGCGATTACTGTTCAATTTCATTCGCTGTGGTTGAGTCGGCGTTACACATATTTGGAAAATTCAATTTGTGTATTGAGTGTGTCCGTGGCAATGAAAAAAGTAAAAAAAAAAATTGTGTTTCAAGAGTGTTAAAAGTAATTTTGTTAAACGTTGCAATATTTGTTGCACTATCGAAACTTTTAATCGCGGTTTTTTATTCCAAACATCACACTATACGTGATACTGGATGCTTTTGAGTTTTAAAATTGAATAGTGGATTTCTTATATCGGTTGGATGTTGTTGGTAAATGAGTGAAATATTGCAGAGTACTGGGGAAAATTAAAAGTGCTAGAAACGTATAGAAAAATCAATATGTTATCAAAAAATGGCATTAGAGGTAGAATTTTTATATATAGTTCTTGGACAATTTTGAAATATTTTTGGGGGAAGCGAGCTGACGTGGAAGTAATTAAGTGATTGGTTTTTAGAAATGAATCGAGTCTTAGACTTAGAATGCACCTGACAATTAAGCATGATGCAGGAAGGCTTAATACGATACTAATTGGATTTATTTAGATATTCTGCAGTTAACTTGAGTTCTAAGTTTTTTTTTTGCATGTCCAGTTCATAAAATATTTGTGTGCAGTTACTGGTGTTGCATCAGTCATCATAAATTTTTCAGCAGAAGTTATTTCAGACTCGAATTGTATATATTTTTACCTTTTTATTTCTACGATTGCTTCCATTTATGGTCCCTTTTAATTTATTTTTCTATGCTCACGATTCTTTCCGTCTTACTAATTTTTAAGTCCACGATTTCTTATACTTTGATTCCTTTTTAAGTTTTATTTTGATGTCACCATTTTTTCCGACCCTAATTTTTCTTTGATCTGTCTTTTGAACTTCATAACTTCTTCCAATTTTATGATTTCTTTTGAATCGTCCTTTATTAATTTTCTTCGAGTTTGTTTATATTATTTTTCCAAATTTTCATGTTGTTTGTGGCAGATTGATTACTGTCTTAGATCCTTTTTTAATTTTTGTCCTTTCTTACGTTCTTATTTTAACAATTTAAGCGAATTAAAAAAAATTATAAATATATGTGGCTGCAGGTATTGATCCCTTGGTCTTTCGTAGTCTACTGATAATTTGCAGGATTATATGCCTGATCATTAACATATTATTCGTAAAGCTTTAAAAAATTTATTGTTCGTTGTGGCTTTAGCCACCAATGAAATGTCGGCATATGAACAGCTAAAGCCACAACAAACAATACTTTTTTTTGAACAGTTATTTGGGGAAAATATCCTAAACTAGCTCATATCGATATTAATTATTCGCAAAACTTTTTACAACATGCTAATGAATACCCACTATCATGACTTTTTGAGTTTTAAAATTAATTAACTTCAATCCACACTCCAAAAAATCTATCCAAGAAGCCTTCTTACTTACCTCCCCTCCCCTGGAAAAGAGGATAACATCATGACAAAAGTCAGACAGCTGCCACCAACTGAGAAAAAAAGGTGGGGCGCCGTTTCTAGGGAACGACAGTTAGTAGACCCATTATCCTAGCACTTGCTACAGCAGACAAATTATTTACTTAGTTGGAACAACAATCGATTAATGAAGCTGATGAAATGATGATTTGTGGAAGCCATATCCTCAAAAATGGGTAATGGAGAAAAAAGCTAAATACCCAATAGATTATTTTATATTTTACGGAGAATAATGAATTTTATTATTACAAATAAAATAAAATAAAATAATAAAATTTATAAATAAACTTTGAAAATATATTTTTTCCAATACCTTCTTAATTGATGATAAAGAGACATTAATTTCAGTGATAGATGAATACCTCATTGATATCCTACGATTTCACTGAAATACAAGAAACTTTTTTAGAATAACAATTTATAAAATATTTTACGGTCTGAATCATCGTTCATGTAAAATAAGTCAATGATACAAAAACTGGTATAAGTTATGCAAATATTAAATGGCACTATATCTTTAAAACTAGAGCTGCTGGAAAAAAACGAGTGATGCCATCGCAAGTAGCGCTTTTAATTTAAACAACAACTATGGCTAAAAATCTGGAAATAATGTAGCTCGTATAGAATAGTTAAGTAGCACAGTTCCGATGTATTTGCCGATAAATAATGATACTTAAACCTACTGCATCACCCTCGATTTACAGACCAATCGCTTGACGACTTCTGCAATCGGACCGATCTAATTAATCGTTATTGCAGTCAAACCGATTACTCATGCCGTAAGTAACACCTACAAGCGCTGCAACTTGCAGACCGGAACTAGCTACTAGCTCGTGTATGGACCCTTAACCAAGACATCTGTTTCCCCGGTTCCGGTTTCAATCACACCCATCGCTAGATTCCCGGTTAAGTCTCACTAACGAATAGTCTATGTGGCTTGTTGGCTTCCATGCAAACATATCATGCCCCTTGTAGGCAAAGGTATTAAAAATAAGTCCTTGCCACGGAAACTAATAGTTTCCAGGTATCGTTAATTATTAATATAGACCGTCCCAGTCGAGTTAGACTTTAAATTAAGCTTATCCAGTTTATCTAGTCAGATGAAGGAAACATAAGCTATAATAAACTATTTGGGTCTTTCCATGATTTATTGTAAATTATCAGCGGAAAACTACTTTGCGTTAAATCTTCAGCAAAAATTATAAATTTTATTGCCCATTTGTTGCTTATTATTTATGAAATGCCGAAAAGATAAATACCACAATCTTACTCCTTTTTAGTTTCGTCCTTAAACATTTGCCTAAATGTACACTCTTTCTCTTTTGTGATCTCAGATTACATATTGTGATATCACTAACAGCCTAATGCATCTCAGCCACCATGTTCATTTTACAGGTGTAACTAATTCATAACAAAGAAGTTATATATTCAAAGATGATGATCTTGATTTCTAGTTCTCCTTAAAAATTTTTAGAATTAGCCAGTAAAAATTTTGCAAGTGTTGAAAAAAGCGAGAAAAACTTAGAAGTTTTCTTATGTCCAACATAACACAGATTTGCCATAGAGATAGACCAAAATATACAGACGGACACTAACACTAGCAGTCATACCTGTAAGCTGGCTGCAATCATCAAATCACCATATCACCTGTAATACGAACATACTCGTAAATACTAAAACATCTTCAATATCCAAGTCTCATCTATATACATGCTCTCTGCCTCAAACTGTGTGGGTCAATCTACTGAAAATAAGAAAAATAAAAAACAGCAGCTGAATCTCCCAGCCATAAAATGGACTGACTGATAGAAAATAGAAAATTAAAAAAGAAAAAATAATACTATCTGGAAAATGAAGCAAAAGAATAGACTGTAGAAAATCTCTTATAAACTTGAGCACAAGGTATGAAATGAAATAAACTTAAACTGATTAAGATTTGCTGTAAACTTGAAGACATTTGAAAGAAATGTTATAAGCCAAAGCAACTGACGGTCAGTAGTGGTAGTGAAATGCTCTAAAATAATCACAAGTCCCTGTTTCCCTCAAAGGCTTCATTAATACATAATTGATTTTAATATTCTTTGAATGTTCTTTTTAACTTTTAATTGAAGAAAAAAAGTATTTTTTGAATTATTCTTATTCATGTTGTCAAACCGTCTCAATGTTATTGTAACGTTATAGATGCCCAAAATGCATATGGCGGGATAGTAATTCGAACAACTGGAGAACAAAATTAAAATGTTCGCATTTATAGAGGCAGTTGATCACTACTACCGTTCTTTCTGCTTCTTATACTATTGTTGCAACTGCCAATACTACAACTACTGCTACTAGTACTGCTACTACTATTACTACTACTACTAGTAATAATACTCCTGCTACTACTAATTTTTTACTACTATTGTTACTTTTTCATTATTGTTATTATTAATATTATTATAATTATTATTATTTTTTTTACAATTTATAATCTTTTAATCTTGTGCTCGGGAAATCTTAATTACTGCCACTATTATGACTCCCATTTTTATTAATTCTGCTAATACTGCCAATACTTTTTTTCATATAACTTATTAATTAAATAATTTCTTTTACCACTACTTTTTTTGATCGGAACAGTACTCAGGGGACGTATTTATGCAAGGCATTTTGCTGTAGCCAGGAAAATAGAATATGGTAAGGAGGAAAGAGGGAGTAGTGCTTGTGAATACTCGATTTGAACCTCTACACGTTAGGTGTGGCAGGGAACACAACTGAAGGGATGTCGTACCACACACGAGCCGTTCGATTAAAGAACGATTTGTTTCCGTAATGTCTAGTGCTATTCGCTGACCACAAATGGATGCGCTCTCAATGAGAAACGTGTTATTCGCAAAACCTAATTGATAATATTTATTGCTTTGAATGCTGAGATATAAAAAAAGCACATTTGTTTATCAACTCGGGAGGTAACTGGCCATTCGAGCCACATAATTTTTTTCCAATTAACGACATCAATGTTACACTTTCAAGTAATTTTCTATGAACTCTTTTCTTTCAATTACAACAAGGTGGCAGCCACTTCAAATTATGTTATTCCTCTTGCGGCACCTCTTGCGGTGCCGGTGGAGGAATGACATAATTTGAAGTGGCTGGTTTGTTGGCTTAGCGGAGTATATTTTCTTGCCACTAACCAAAGCATTAAAACTCATATACTAATACAAACATCAACAAATACTATATGAGAATTCAATAGAATTCAATAATAAATACATATATTTATATTATTTTTTTTGTACTCTTCAGAAAAATCATGCTCATATACTTATATGAAAATTAACAAATATTATGTGAAAATTCAATAGAATTCCATAATAAATATATTTATATTTTTTTTAAATATCAAGTATATTGATTTTAAAATCCCTATAACAAAAAAACTGATAAAAAATAATAATAATAAACGAATGTTAATAGGGAAACAATACTAATACTACAAGTATTACCACTGCTACTACGACTAATTGGTCTACCACTGCTACACAACACTACTACTATTTGTCCTTGTTTTATGAACTGATTAATCATTCCAAATGAGAAATAGCTCGTGTCGTGTCATGTAATTTTTTAGCTTAAAGCCATTTAACAATTTTATCATGAACATTCATTTTGAAATCAGATTTTTAAAAGCAGATTCCTTTTGTAATCCACTTTAATCAACTTAGAATGGTTTGTGCAAAACAATCTATGTGACTGAAAGTGGAACAGTTCCAACACCTTACGATTCTTGTGAATGAACTATATTCTTCTAAGATTTTAGCCTTTTCCGATACATCAGAAAATGAGCATTCGGAAGATAGTCTAGCATCCAGGTAATGACGGGTGCATTAGGAATAAAATAGGGAAGGAACACTCAATGAGGCGTAAAATAAATACTATGGAATATCTGTTGGCAAATAAATACACTGAGAAAATTCAAAATATGACAAAGTTCACACAGGGTAAGAACTTGTATGATAACCAGGACCCTTTGATCCTCATTGAAAAAGTATTATGTTAGAGACTTGCCAGTGTCTACATTGGTCTGTGCGGTAAGCGGAAAGTCTTGGATTATATAAAACTTGAATTTTATATAAATGTTTAGTTTCAGCAAGGCCTAAGATTAATAGACTACAAATAGAGGACTTTAGGCACTTCTGTCCTTCTGATCTCCTAAAATAATAGATCGCTGTGAAAAAACTCCTGTACATATCATGACAAAAATGAAAGATTGTAGTGCCACTCAACTTATGCTTAAACTATATCCGTTTGCCCATAGTAGAGTGTATGTCGAATATAATTTTATCCTTGTAGATTTTTCTCAAACACTTGTTGCTGCTATTTTTCGTTGTAATTTAACACCATCATTTTATTTCTTCTCATCCTTATAATTTTACTTAAGTTTAAGTTCTACAAGTGTATATTTTTCCAACTGCTGCAGCTTCCACAGTAGTTTGGTTTTAGCTGTTGTGAAAGAGATTGCAACCTTGGTAATAGGGAACGTGCAACCGAAATGTTTTATGGCAATAAAAAATTATGTTGATTTGCCAAGTGATTTTTTGAAAAGTTTTCCTTTTTTTTGTCTTTTCGCTCCTTTTACAACTACTAATTCTAAGATAACAAATTCGCTTTTTGGTGGAAATCTATCTATGGAAAGAATCTTGAAATGAAGCAGCTAAAAAAACTAAATTATATCTGTGTACACTTGAATAAGGAAGAGAGCCAATCTTTGAAACTAAAGTTAAGACTTTAATTACTAGTAAATTATATAAAACAACAGCAGCTACAACGAATGGGTAGAAATATTATTTTATTTATGACAGACAGGAAGAAATAGTTTATAAGCAACCCACTATAGCAAATCATCAACTGCAACATCATCACATCCCATTGCATCTCATCAGTCGGTTTTCTCATCAACAGTAATAAAAAGTTACGGGCTGCTTTCACACAATCAAAAGGGAGCACAAGCAAGAAAAAAATGTAATCAAGTTTATTGGTATGAAAATATGGTCAAGTGTTTAGTAGAGAAACTTAACACAGGTTGCTGCTAACAGTTAGAACTCAACAAATTATTGGGAAAAAAGCAACATACGAAGATGGCTAGAGAACACATTTGTCTTTTATGGCTCAAATAAAAACTCAAATTAGAAACAGCAGCGGAATAAAAAAAGTCATAGTTCTCTAAAACGGAAATTGCATGAAGGAGTTCTTGCAACAGTGGCGTAAGTAAAAGGAGAGTAGAAAGAATACTTGTTAACGGAACGGTTTAGATTTTAATATTGTAATAGTAAATTATGTGCAAATAAATAGGAGATTAGCTTTCGATTGACAAATGTAATTGTGTGATTAATTGTGGTTTTGAAGGAATCTTGGAATTCTTTTGAAATCAAATTAATTATTCTTTTGGTGTTCAATTCCGCGAAATTCGAGATGCATTGATTTCAAATGACAGAATATGGGTTAAGTCAGGTTCAACAGGCAACTTTCGCTCACTTGGGGCCACAATTTGGTCCCTTTGTGCTAACCGAATAGATAGGCAATAAAGGAATAAAGAAGACAGAAAGCGTAAAATACCCAGCGTCTATGGTAGGCACTGAGCCTGTCACCCTATTATGTATCTAGCGATACACCCATCTCGTTGATCGTACACTGACATCGTTATTATTTTAGTTTAACAGAGCGATTTCAGTTTTATAATGCGCAAAAACTCTTGTCATTGATATTAATATTTTGCGCCTTGATGTCACCTAAGGAAAGAAATTATTCAAAAGTGAAATCAAATAGACTTATGTACTTGCAACTAATTATTTACAATTTTTTCGAACAGGTTTGCTAATGTTAAATGCGATCACATGGACTCTATTGAGACAATCGTGATGCAAGTGTGGCAAAGAATTATTCCTGCATTGCTAGTTTTTAAAATTATGGCCTGTGTGAGCTGTAAAGAATTTACTGCAAAAATTCGCAAGTGAATCCGTCTCAAATTCCTGAAAAACTCCTTCAGCAATATTATAAAGAATGGCGCTGTAAGGATCATAAAGCTGTTGAGCTTACACAGAAAGAAAATTTAGATATTTTTCGAAATTAAAAAGTAGAAGCATGCTTAAAAATTTAAGTACGATCAGCACATAAGTGGTCCAAAAACTAGAAAAATTTAGAATTACTTCAAAAATCCATTCTGCTACTGATAAATATAGTATGAAAAGTCTCAAACACATTGATAAGTGGCTCTGCTATGAACTCCACTTAATTTTTTAGGGACCTTCAACGGCTGATCTGAAGAATTTTGTCTACCGCTTTTCCTTGAAACGTATGTGAAAGAATTAATTAGACCAAAATATCTGGCTTAAACTCCTGATAAATTTCCTGTTGTCTTAAATTAATTTTGTTTGTATTCAAGCTTATTATAAATAAAAATGAGAAAATTTTAGGATATAAATAAATCCTTTTTTTCTTGAAATGAAATCTTTAAATAATATAATTTTGATTGGTAATATGCTAACAACTTATAATTCGATCGGTTGCAAATGAACGCAAGCTTAATATCGAAAGAGATCATTGAAAATTTCCATACATTTTACTCGATATCGTACGACACAATTTCAAATGTATAGAAACTCACTAGTTCGAGTAAATTTCGTTCGTGATCGACCGCTGTAATTAGCCTGCTATATCCTCTCACCGAAAATTTCGATCTGCAATTTCGTATTGTTGTTGTATTTGTACGCTAACATGTTAACTTTTTCAAAATTTATATCATGCGAAAAATTTGTTCGCCTTTTATTCCCGATAAGGATGATCGTTTAAAAAATAATAAACATTTAATATTGTCATAGTAAATAAAAACATGGTACAAATGCAATCAAAATATCTTTAAAAAAAACTATATCGTTCTCCATGGAAAATATATACGACTTGTTGAAAATAGTTTTTGAATTGGTGCAGCATCTAGTAAAAATTGTACTGTGAGTAAAGCGAAAAAAATTATATGAAATTTTATATCAACCAAATGAGAATCACATTAAAATTAGAGCAGACAGCAGTTTTAGCAAACAATATTCGTTTGAGGCTAATGTAGCTTGCAGAAATAATGAATGCTTCTTATTTAATTTTTAGTCGCGCTTTGATCATAGATAATATTATGGTTGCCACAAACATATTTACTTCATCTCTTATATGCGTGAGCCTGTAAAGTTTACTAGCCGATCACTATTTACGCATTTTCAGATTTGCTCAGCTGTGATGATCATTACCTTCTGTTTAAAAGAAATTATAGTTTATTTAATTCCCTTATCTTCCCCTTTGCGAACTCTTCAAATTTCTTAACATACAAGTAATTAAAGGCCGTACCTGTTCCTGCTATTCTGAATTCATTTACTCCAGATTTTACTTAAAAACCCCATGGTTTTTGCCGCAACATCCTGTTTATACATTAGTTTATTGCATATGATGTTTTTTTCATTTTTGTCTCCTCTTGTGTCGCTAAACACCAACCAACACCACCGCCTCAAGAATCTCTATTTGTTTCTCTTATTCTCAGCCTGAAATGACGACAAATGACTTTAATTGCATTTCTTACAACAACATGCTGATGTCCCAGGAACAAAACAAAAGCAATTTCTTTATTTATTTTTTGTTTTGCTGCTTCTTTTCTGTATTCAACTTCTTGCCACAAATACTCTTAGTGGAGCATTGTGTAGCCGTTTTGTAATTATAAATGTAAATGGAATTCATGAGAAACAAAATCTTTGGTTGCCTTTGTAAACCTTGAGAATTAGTTTTCTCTTTCTTTTTTATATTTATTTTAGTTTTTATTAAAACTAAAGAATATAAATGACATTTTTATGTAAGAAAACCCCTTATATGCGGACACAAATAAAATAAAAATCAATTTTAAATTCCAGCGAGTTTTTTCGTCATCCACTTGGCTTTAATTATTTAGAAAATAGTTACGACAAGTAATAAATTTATACACCCGCTTGTAATAAAAGTGCAATAATTAAAATTCTATATCCTTTGAAGCAATTATGGGAGCCAATAAACAGCAATTAAGTAACGTAGCAGGATTTTGAACTAATATTTATGGAACTGAAAGACAAATCGGACTCTGTCTTTTTTACAGGAACTGAATACTATTAGTACTAGTAGCTATTGAATAGAGTTAGCCTTCGTATACTAGTAGCTAGTGCACTAGACTACTAGTCCGAAGGTCGCAGGTAGGATTCCTGCCAAAGACTCTGAGTGTTTCTTCACACAAACCAAGAAACTTCGAAGATTGTGCTTGCTAATTTTATAAAAGAAATAGGGATGGCAACTAAATTTCAGCTGGATTACTTTTTGGCAAACGGTAATTTGTAGTTGTCTGTTCCAGTTTCCAGTAGCCGCCAGTGCATTATCATTTTGTATATTTTCAATATTGTGTTTTTGAGGTCTGTATTATCATTTCTAGCAGAAATATACATGTTTGGCAAATGACAATCGAACTGAACTTTGATTACTATTCATATGTGTATGTGCCATGCCACATATGGGTTTATAAAAACATGAAAGGAAGCTGTAGGTTCAACTTATACTTGCATTATCCAAACTTAAAGTTCGCTTGTGGGTCAATTTCATTCTTATTCATAATTATTATTAAAATATCTTGCAAAATTCAAAATTTCAGGAGACTTGTTTATATTGTTTTACATTAAAAACATATCTTTTATAATATCTTAATATCTCACTATACAAAATAAATCTATAGACATAGTTTTCTCGAATAAAACGATTAAAGCAAAATTTAGTAATATTATCAATCACATAAACCTTATCAGCCCGATAGAGAACCACCGAAGACGGCTTACACCTTTGCAATATAATGTTAAATGTTGCTCTGTAGTTGCAAAACATCGATACATTTTTCTGGCAGCACATTTGGTGTCTGCAAAAAACGTACCCATTGTATAACTGATTCGCCATCCATTCAAATCGACTTTAACTTGCAACAGCATTGTAATTAATATTTACAATATTATTAGATGCTACTTCTCTTTCCTTCATTTTTAAAGATTCGAATACAATTGATGTACTTAAATAATTATTATTTTTTTAATTTGCCCATAATAATTCTCGTTATGTTTGTGTGATTTTTTCTATAAGTTGCAATAATTAAAGCTCTTCCGCATTGAATGTCTACTGATGAGCCTTCGTAAATTGTTTCTTACAACAGTTAGCAGCTTATCAGTTTTGAGAATTTTAATTTGTAACGGCCAAGTTACAAAATATGATGATGATGAAAAAAATAAAGTAAAATAAGATACTAAATATTGATTATACATTCCTTTGGTATATTCTCCCCAACTAATTGTTAAAATAAGAGTTTTTAAAAAATGTTTGCAAGAAAAATAAAATAGAATGACGTTGAATATTATTGTTTGTTGTATCCTTTGAATAAAAGCATTCTAAGCCTACTATGATTATGTATTTTTTTATGATTCATATACAATATTGTATTCTCAATACAATAATTGAATTCGTATGGCATAAACATCAGAGGTTGAATGTTCTCAAACTGCCCAAAGTTCACTGACGATTTGGTTTAGCGCCTTATGAATGTAGGCATACGAACAGCTAAAGCCACAACAAACAAAACATTTTTGATAAAATAAAATAAATAAATAAAAATATAAAGAAATACATGCATACATACGAATATGTGTATAAAAAATAAAATAAAATACAAATTGATATTCATTTACGATAATTTTAAGCGAACGGGTGTATCTGTTTTTTTTTTTTTTTTCTTTAAAAATGTAGTTTATTATAACCCCTTCAATAACACAACATTTAGATTTTCTATGTTAAAAAATTTGGACAAATAGTTTTCTAATTGAATCATTGTTAGTAAAAGAAAAGAATACAAAAATCTTTTCCTTATGAAACACTAATGAAAATAGTACTCCAACCCTTTTTCTCACTCCAAATATTTAAGCAACAGAACATGAAAAACATCAAAATCAAGAAAGGAATAAATGAAAGAAAAATCCGGGTCAATTTCAAATCCCTGAGCATGTGAATGAAACTGCAATATGCGGGATCAATTATTGCTGCTTACGACAATACTACTTGCATGCAACATGTACTTAAGCGCAATTAACAGATTGTGTGCCCCAACTATCCAATAAACTATTTAACACATTCAATTTCTATTGTTTGGAATCGAAATGACAAAAAATTATAATTGATGACAACTACAAATGACAACAATACGAGTACAAATGAAGTCGGAA
Source organism: Germaria angustata (assembly GCA_963681545.1). Classification (NCBI taxonomy): domain Eukaryota; kingdom Metazoa; phylum Arthropoda; class Insecta; order Diptera; family Tachinidae; genus Germaria; species Germaria angustata. Next base: position 25,258,340 of record OY813000.1, read on the forward strand.
AACAAATTGAGAAAAAAATTAATGACAATAAATCTCGAAATGTTGGCTACAGAATCATAAAACTGATTGAAACAAATTAATGACAAGCGAACAAAGCAAACAGTGAATCGAATTGAATGGAGATTGATTATTTTGAAACTTTAAGTGGCAAAGAAGTGGGTGTTTAGTGTGTTTGAGTGCATTCGTTTGGATTTTATGTGATTTCATTTTGTGTTACATGTTGTGATATTCAATTGATTTAAATTAATTTTAATCGCCATCATCAAATCGTGACAATGAACAGATACTAGTATCATTTGTTATTTCTGTAATTAAAAGGTTTTATTAATTTTTACAATTTTTTAAGCAGAATTTTCGTGCTCCGTTTTCCTTTACAGACCGGTGGATTTTTACCTACTGGTGGATTTTATTTCAATTAATTGGTCTTAAAAGTGATGTTTATAGTGCCTTAAATCACATCACCTTTTTAATTGACTCTTATATTCGTTATTGTTCCTTTCTAACCACTTTGTTATAAAATATTTAACTTTCTTTCTTTCATAATTATCCGACAATAAAATATATTCATATTTTATTTATTTTAAACTTTTCAAAGAGTTTTCAAAGTTTTGTTTTTGATTTGATTTTCGTATTTCTAGCCAATAAAAAAATAAATGTCTTTTAAATATCGTTCGATTAAGTGAATGATTTGTTGCAATGCCTTTATGTAAAGATAGGCTGACTTCCTAAACGCATGTTGCTTTGTAGTAATACGTTGCAACGTATTCCTAAATGCAACCCTAAAAATTTTTACAATGTATTTTGTTCCCATTTGCATCACTGTTGTAGTTAATACGCAAGAAAAAGCAAGAAAAGCATCCAAAAAAATTAGATGCAAAATGAATACAATACGCAGCACAATGGCGACGCAGGAAGATAAGTAAGCGGTTTTTCCTATGATTTAATATACATATTTCTATATTAATTTTATTTATCTTAATTTTTTATTAAAGTAAACCATTTAAGTGAACCACTTAACAAATACAGAAGTTTTTAAAAAACTAAAATAAATAAGTTTATTAAAAAAAATTAGTGCATCAATTGTTTGCACAAATCCTCTTGTTTTTGGTATCCTTTTTAATACCCGTGCTTCTTTGTGCAATAAAATATGTATGCTCTTCCGCCATTGTTCCCTTTATTATGAACTAGCTGACCCGGGCAAACGTTGTTTTGCCTTCAAATTTTATTTTCACTGCAAGTCTGGTTTCGTTGCAAAGTCATGGCGGATTGATATTTCGAAGAAGAATGAAAAGTGCACTAAATCGACATAGCAATTATTGTTCAAATACCGGTATCGGGCTAATTAACGCCGCCAATACACGCTGATTAAGGACCCAACGCCGTCAGCGAAACAGCATAGGCTTATCGCGCTAATCTCTATCGGTTAAAAAATAAAAAAACTAAATAGTGCGCTATCTGTCGGACGAACTTCAAACTATACAGAAACACTCCTCACGCCCCATAGAGCATGTATATAAAGTTTGGTCAAAATCGGTGCAGTAGTTTTTGAGTTTAGCGATCACGAACATACACGTAATTTTTATATATGTAGAGATGATATAATGCATATATGTACATATATAAATGTCCCTAAGCGATATAACAGATGCAAACCATCATTATGCAAAGTAATAAAAAAGCATATACACAATGTGTCAAGTTGGTATTAATACTGTATTGATACATTGTAAATATACGTTTAGGAAGTCAGCCATAATATGTCATTTGCAAATATCTAGTGAAAAAAGTTTAAATAAAGGAAAATAATTTAAAGAATAAAATAAAGCTCTCTGATTTAAGATTTGTGGAATTCTGCCACTTATATACAATTTTATGCAATTTTATTAAGCATTTCTTTTTTAAATTTAAATAATACAAAGTATATGTGTGAGATATCATTGACATTTTTAATTTATTTTAAAGACTTATGGAAGCCATTATCGTGCAATTGTCAGGTACGCCTTCGCTGAGTGGCGCTCGTCCAAACTGTTCAATTTAACATGAGTCTGGTGCATAAATCAGGTTGAATTTGAATAATAGGATGAGTTATACTGGTTTTTAAGGGCCACTATAGTTGGTGGCTTATTCGCCTAGATCTGCGTTTTTATTAAACCCTACAAGAAAAAGTCAAAAGGAGTCAAATCGCATTATCTCGGTGGCCAAATTACATCATATGCACGTAGGATAATTATGACCTCAAATCGCTCGTGCAGAATGTTCAATGTGACATGAGCTGTGAGGCACGTAACGCTGTTCTGTTAAAACCATATGTCAGGTGATTGATTCGGGACTCAATAAAAATCAAATAACCTTTGGTTTATTATTATTTTTTTTAATTCTGAGAATCATAAAAAAGTCATCAATGTTTTTTTCCAAAGAATTTTGTGTATATCTCAAGCAAATTTTTGAAATTCATACCTTTACTTAATTGTGAATAAAAGCAAAACGTGTTCATCGATTTTCATGATTTATGTCTCATTTTGTTCATAGGTTATGCGACTTTACGTGAAAGTAATTGGACTTGACACTCCTTTTTTCCGTTTTGGATTTTTTATGAATTAAAAATAAAAAATTTCAATTCTTTAGGCAAAACATATTTTTTTTCTTCATACATTTATTTATAACTGCGAAACTGTTGCTGTTATATAAACAGATGAAAGTAATTGTGATTCTTGATTTTTTAAAATTTGTTTCAACTTATTCGGACTAGTGGTTCTCGACAAACAAGAGTCTAAAACGTGACAAATTCCCCTATACGATACTTACTAACTATAAATTAATTATTAAATTATTATTTGATGTACCCGGACCATACGAATGATGCAGAATTTCTTCTTTTTGCGGCTACTTTCATAAACAATTATCAGAATTGAGTCTCGAAATCATGCGTTGTACTGTGTAATGCAAGCATATAGGCAGCTTAAGTCACAATAAAACACAAAGATTTTGAATAACTAATTGGGAGAATATCTAGAATAACTTTTATGAAAGTCTTTATAATATTAAAATATTTTCATCACATTTTAGAGTTCCAACATGGAGACATTCAAATGTATACTCATTACACACTATTCCCACAATTAATATGCAGCCATTTAATATGCAACAACTTAAGCTAGATATTCTTTTAGAATCATTGTATGCGAGTTATCGATAAAATGTGATCTGGATATTTAAACAGAATCTCTTTTGTTGTCATATTAAAGACAATTCTTGCACTTGTTCGGTTTTGTTATCAAATACTTTAGTTGGCTCAAACAAAAACCAGCCTACACAGAACATGAGTCGTTGAAACATTTTGAAATTTTACACTGTACGATTGGCGTGATTAAAAGGATAAAGAACTTGCAACATTAAGGAAATGTTTATTCAAAAAGCAAACAAATAAAAATCTTTATCATAACGAATGGTTGTAGTTGGTTTTATCTAATGAAGTTTTTGTTCCCAGACTGATTTGTTTATTAAGAAGAAAAAAACGATAATGAAAAAGAGTATGAATTGACGGAAAATTTTATTTTATGATTTTAATGGCAAATTACCTAAAAGTGCATTGAAGTGCGCTTTAATCCATGTGCTAGATGAGCTTGTGAATGTTGCTAAAATTAAATGGGTAAAAGGCAGAAAATACTTAAAAGACTTTGTGGAGGATTTCCTATACGCTGATGATGCTCGTACGCATGCGTGGTAAATCTACGTTAAAATTGTTTTTGAACGATGAAAACAGTGAAGCGCGCAAAATCTGATTTCATACGCAAATGTAAATTCAACTGTTTACATTTTCATTAGTTTTGTAAGTGAATAAAAAAGGAAACATGTATATGTGGGTTGCCAACAAGAACTTTACTTGGAATTTAAACACGCAATATTTTTTTAACAAAAAATAATGTTTCGCACCTTTTTCATATCGCTAAATAAGCATTCAAGTGCCACGCTTTTTTAAGACGGCATAAGAGATAATCCACTCCTTCTGATATCCTTACCATTTGTACCACCTACATCCAACCGAAAATGGAATACAGCTCTCATGCATGGGCCGGTGCTTCAAAGTCTAGTTGGAAGCTACTGAACCGAATACAGGAGAGGGCGTAAAGACTACTTGGTGACAATAGTGTAAACAACTATATTCTCCCTTATTCTAATCGTCGTCACATCAAGTCGATATTAAAGAAAAGTTTAGTTCCGTGCTCTGAGTATTATTGATGTCCATTTGCAAATTTATAAGCCTTAGTAATGGTAATAGCGAATAATTAATATATAATTGTGATCGACAACGACCCTTTAGTTGCTAAAATATTGCTGTCGACTTCGTATGCCGTCGACGTCGGTAAATGGAATAAGGGCGATTGACTCACTGGAGCAACGTCGCAACGTGGGATGTGTTACGCTGGTTTATGGTTAATTCAATAAAATATGCTCTAAGAAAGTAAGGGAATATATTCCCGAGACCCAGTCCTATTTTCGAACAACACACTCTTCAAGAGCGTCGTTAAGAGCGCATCCATTTGTAATCGAAATATCAGCAAATTGCACTACGCATTACAGAAACAATTCGTTCTTTTGTCGAACGGCTCGTATGTGGAAAGAGCTTTCTACAGTTGTATTTCATGCTATACCCGACGTGAATAGGTTCAAATCTAATGTCCAAAAGCACCACCGCCTCTATCCTCCATATCCTGTCCTATTTTCCTAGTTCCAGCACAATGCACTACATAAATAAGGGTCATCCCCTGAGTACTGGTCCTATCGAAAAAAGAATACTGTTACTTGGCTCGTCTACGGAAACTCCCTGATTATTCGGCTGGAATCGAATTTGCGGTCTTTAGACTATTTGCTTGTCTGCGATAATGTCCAAAATCGTAATAAAAAATGGAAAGAAGACGTGCTTCAGAGCATTAGTTTAAGTATAAAAAGTCAGATGTCAATTATTTAAAAAAATTTAACAAAATTGGAAAAATTAAATTAAATTCATGAAATATTTTTTTTGTTATGAGTTCCATATAAAAACATATGTCCAATAGTTCCTTGGATAATAAATCCAGCAAAAAGTAGACTGTGTTTTTGCCAGTCTCGCTAACCTACCGCCAACTACCTACCCAATGCTGATGTAGAAGAGTAACTCTTTTAATCCAATTTCAGATAAAGACAAAAAATTTTAAAATTGCTCGTCCTTACAGAATTATGCAGTTTGCAGGCAAGCGGCACCCTACTGTAAAAAATTTTACCGTCTCGCGCTTAAGAATTCCTTAAAAGCTAAAAAATTTGTTAAATTGATTTGAAACTCATAATAAATAAATCAATAAAATGAATTTAGAGAAATATTAAATTACGCTGATGCTTTTCAATACAGCATGTCAAAATTATAAATGTATATTATCAAAATGTTCCCCAATGTCTTCGCAAACATTAACTTGTTGTGAAAGGCCATGTTAACAGGAAATTCGTATTATATAGGAAAAGCCAACTCATACGACATTCATCAGGTTGTAATCCACACAGGGGAAGTTTTTGCTTTTCTATGATTATACTTTTCGAACTCGGTGTCTTACGCTGTTAGTCAGATGCCCTCATGGATTTTAAAAACTACGTCCTTGTTGAGAATTAGCTTAACTCAGCGGTTGTTCCGTATCATAAAACAAAACTGCATCAGGAATTTGAACTACATCATGTATCATTTTATGTTGATACTTGAAACGATAGTGATGGGAAGTCGTAAAATATTTTATATGATCCATCCGGTTTTTAAACGCTGAAAATCATTGTTTAAATGACACAAGGCCTCGCAGTTTTGTTTTTATTGTTGATCTTACTGCAGAAATACGTTCAATTGCTGTAGAAATTTCAATAATAATTAATAGTGCTTCGTATTATAGTTGATTTAATTTTTTAGATCTCTTAGAAAATTGATCCAAATAGTAAAATTATTCATTTAATGATCATTGATCAATGAGGACATACAAGTATAAAAGCTGATGCATACGCAATTTAAATTGGTCATGAGAAAAGTTAAACATGATACGTTTTAATATGGAATTTATTTAAAAATTCTAAACGATTCGACACTGAAAATCATGGCTTCCAAATTTATCGAAAACAGACTTTTTTAAAACCGGTTGCAAAAGTGGGTTTTACGAATAAACTGTTTTTGACAACCCTATCACTTGCTTATTTCTAATCACAATTCAGCCTACCCACAGAGTTAAATTAAAATTAAAAGCTCAAATCACTTTCATAAATGTTTCCCTAAAATTTACTCCGCAGTGGCATGCACTACCAAGGAATTATTAAATCCCTCTTCTTCTCAAGAAATGATTTTTTATAAATCAAAACTTTTCTCATACTTTATAATATATCGTATCCTTAAGTCATGATGGTACGTTGATACTAATTAAAAGATTTAAGTCTTCCAAATTCCTTCGTATGACACATTTTTCTTCCTTAAAGAACCATTTCTCTTAAACTTGGCAATCTTAAGTGCCAGCATTTCAATACTCTTGGGGAATTGAAAAGAAGGTAATAAAACATTAAATACAATTTGCTAGAATGCACTTTATTGCATTTTAATTAGTGTAATATCAATTTGTACTTTAAGAGTGATGAAGGTACAATATATACACGTGCATATGTACAATTTGAACCTTTCAATGGCAAGTGCAGGCAACAGCAACATTAGCAACATCAAACGTCAAACAGTGACTTGTATAAAGCTTGACTGGACTTTGGGCTTTAGAACAAAATAAAGATGAAGTCAAAAGAAAAAGGCCCCATAAATGACACAATGAAAAGAAGATAATAAACTGTATGATGTTATTTTTTAAGTTAAACTTCCATGGTGTAGCAATACAAACCAAAGGAAAACATTTTGTTTAATGAGCTTTTAAACAAACGGATATTTTTTTACATCAGTACAAGTATACTACGAATTTATGGAATAAGGACGTCATTCATAATCGGTAGAGAACGTTTCATATTCATTAGTTTGTGTTAGACAAAAAGATTTATTGTGTTGAATGGCATAAAAAACCAATAAGAACCATCGAATTCGCAAAGCCTCCTACCACCATAACATCCAACCCATTATTGGAGGAGCGCCACCCACAACCGCCACGGCAGCTCTGTCGAATAGCAGTATACACACTCAAAAAATCTATAATTCTGCCTGTGATGTGGGCTCAAACCACTGGCATTACGTTATTAGCGAAAAGGCTTCACAAATAAGCAGTCCAAGAAATTTTTCAGGTGATACCGGTGTGCATGGCATAATATAGTAAATAAGTCTATTAGATAAGTCTCTATAAACACCACTGGATCTTAGGCTACTGCAAACTTAGCCATCCGTAACAACTCTACCCGGACTAATGTAGGCAAGTTTACTTCCTTTAAATACTTACATACGTGATGTTGCCCGTTTGTTCAAGGGACTGGGTTGTAACATAGTCACTTTTTATGAGTAATTGGCGAAACGTGAACGTCTGGAAAATCCTAAGTATCTTTTTCCTCACAAGGTACATCATCAAGCCATGACTTAAAACAAAACGCAAAAACTGTGCCCCTTATGGAAAATGGGAATGGACTTAAGACTTTAAAGTTAGCAGAACCTAATGATAGAAAAAAATCAAATGGCAACTGAAGAGCTTTCTGCATGACATCACGAAGCACGGCTACAGAGAGTTTTACTGGTCACTGCGTGATAGCCCCAAAAATGGCTTTTATATCCCACATGAAGACTATCACGGGAGGTGCTTGAAAGCAGGGCGAGGGAATTGGTGAATCACTTAAGAGTATTAACCCTTTAGTTCAATTAAATATTTGGAAGACGTCTTTCTTGTAGATAAATGTTAAACCACAATTAATATTTTGGTCTTGCCGGCGAGCTTGTCGCAAATCAGGCATCGCCTATTCTGCCAAAACTAGTCTTTTGAAGTGATATGTTTACATTACCAAGGCAGAGAGAGGGAATTGGTCAATTCCTTAGCCAATATCGTCCAATAAATACATAACCAAGGCAGAGAGAGGGAATTGGCCAATGCCTAAGCCAATATCGTCCAGTCCATAGAATAAGTTCAATTGCATCTGCGAAGCGGAGTTATCAAAATGAAGTCTCAACCTCGCGCCACCATCATTTGTAGAAGATTGTATGCTACACTTAATGTCATTTATGAGCGTTCTAAGTACAAGAAGAAGTATGATAATACTTGCTCTCAGACAGGTTCTATTATTAAAATATAACCTCAAATTTCTTGTACTGAAAAACAGGGCGACACGCGCAAAATCAGGGTATGAGGGGAAGGGATATTTTTACGTACCGCCACAAGCAATGCGGCTCTATGTTCCATTGTGAATTAAGGGATTGAATATATATACAAGCAATTTATTGCTTCATTTTAAAATTTTCCTTCAAAAGGTCACGTTTGATTATTTTGTCTTATGGCGGCCTTGATATAATTGGCATGATTCGAACCTACTACCCTCGAACTATTAGAACTATTACTTACGAACGATTCACTTTTAATTAAGATCACGCCCTTTTGCGGTCTATATACTCGTACCAGTTAATCGCGCTACTCATTATAGAGAAAGTTCATTCTTCATTCGAACAGCTTATATGTGGAATAAGCTCCCTGAGAAGATCTGTTTTGTCACTAACGGCGTAAAGAGGTCCAAATCGAATGTCCACAAGCTCTGCTCGCTTTATCCTTTCTTCCATAATCTAGAGTACCAGTACAATGCACTACATAAGTAGGGCTTTCCCTACTGGTTCAATTAAAAAATTATAAAAATAATTAAGTTAAAAAAAAATAATAATAATAAATATAAAACCATATTAATTAAAATAAAAATATTTTATAACAAATTGTCTCCCAGTGTTCCTTTTGCAACTGCCTCAGAGTATAATTTAATAACAATAATTTTTTCTGCCTGCATCATTTATGAAAATGACTTTTAGCTTTTGTTGTAAATTGTGCTTGAGGGCGGCGGTGGGTCTTTTTCTTCTTCAAATGGAATTTAATGAACACAGCGTTTTGTGTTGCTTAAACTCGATGGACAAAATAAAAACAAGTGGCGGCAAGAAATCAGCCAGTCAGAGTATGTGCGTTCGTGTTTGTGTGTGTGTACGCTTAACAATAAAACTGCCATAATTCATTTCGAGCCCCATCCAGGTGCTGGCAAATCTTTGGCAATTTCTATTGCATTGTATTTAACGGAAAAACTAATGCATAAATGAATACAATTTGTAGATATTTGATCATCCAAGCAACTTAAATTTCTCATTTTTCTACAGCTTCTAGTCATATATCTTTTTTTATGGCAGGCTTAAAAGATTATTTCTTTGTATGGCTGCTATTGAGGTTCGACTGCGGCAGGGGTATATAAATTAATTGATTTTTTATTTAAGCCATTTGTTGGCGATTCTGGCTTGAAAATAAATATGGAGAACAAATGTTTAAATGAAATAATAGATTTTTCAAAAGCTTCTGGTCTTTATTAAGCCTTTTTTCTTTAAGGAGGAGTTAGATTTTCATTAAGATGTCTTGTGGCATAAATCTGCGGTATTTGGAGTACTTGAACGTAAAAGTATTGTAATAAGAACAAAGATATTTGTTATGAACACAACAATGAAGTGAATTTATTTAATAGTTTTGGTGTTATTGTTTTGCATACTTTGATTTATCAGGCAATAATTAGAGATGGACGCGTGAGTAACATTTCACCAACGAACATCATTGTGTGCGCACATCTTAGAATAGATCATTGGAGTGGCCAGATTTGGCTTTTCGGCATGTTCTAAATGGGTGTAAAATATTGCCCGTTTTGTCCTACTGTGTTCTCTAATTAGAAATATTTTTCAGATCTTTAGAAAAATTTTGCTATAATTAAAATTGATGAAACTCATTTATAAATTTGACGGCGTTTTCTTTTTTTTAAGGTATAGCATTTTATGATATTTTATAGAAAAAACGCTTTCTTTGGCAAGTGTAAACTTATTAGGAAAGGGCATGCATTCCTGCAAGGGCACAAAATTTTTAAATTAATGGATTGATTTTTTTTTATAAATTGATGAACAAAATTTTACGCTTATTTTAGAAAACAACGCAGGATTATACCCACAATATTTAGCACATAATTTGATTTGCAGCAAATTTAAGATTCCACTAGTTATTTTGACTTAAGAATTTGATGGCATTGAAAGTAGGAATACACGTTCAAATAATATATAAAGCAAATAAATTTTAAATTCTTTTTTGTTGTCAAGTTTGAGAACGAAAATAGAAAATAGCCTCATCAAAGTTGAAGTACAAGTGCAGCGTCTTGTAAAAATAATACACATATATCTTCATTTTCTCCTTTTTTTAATTACACTTAAAAAAAAATTAGAGAAAGTTGAAGATTTCAAAAAGATAAATATTGTCAAGAACATTTTTTTATTCCCGTCTTATTCTATGAATTATTTTAAGTGTATATGCAACAACATGCTTTTAAAGTGTTTATATGAGTACCACAGAACAGGGGATATCCAATAGTTTTATTTATAAATATATTCTTAACGAAAAATATTCGCATAAATTTCTAACGAATTGTTAAATATGAAGTGAAATTTACCAGTTTTCACTCAAACTTTAGTAGGGCAGTGATAAGGCAATATTTCTGTTTAAATATTACATATTGTGCCGTTTCCTTAAAAAGTATTGCCTTAAGAATAAGGGCTGCATTTAGCATATAACCAATACCCTCACAAAGTGATGTCTCTTTGAATTCCACAACAGAAGAAAAACACTTGTAATTTGATTATAGTGTGGCGACCATCAAAAACAGTACTACTTCGTTCTGATAGTGAGTCGTACAATTGGCTTCTCTCTCTCCCTCTCCTTAATTAAAATAATTTAACCAAATTATTGATCTGAGTTAATAAATTCAGTAATGAAACTTGAGCCAGACGAATGAATTTCAATTGGAAAATATATTGGTTTAAGTTTAGATGCAACACAGTTGAAATAATCCATCTTATTATAATTGTCGCGTCGCCGTCACATCAAGTCGACAGTAAGAAAAGACAGGAGTTCTGAACTCGTTGTAGGCAATAATTAACTAATATTGATGGCCAATTGTAATTTTATAAGCCATAGTGGTAGAAATATCCTATCAATAATATTTAATAGTTCTCGATAACGATACCACAATTGCCGACTCGGTGTGACGTCGATGTCGATAATCATAATAAGGGCTAATATTGATTGTCATATATTTATATGTTTTCTATGCAACATATTTAGAGAAGAACAAATTTTTTGTGCCTTTTGTGCATATTTTTGTAGCATTTTTCTCAGAACTACTTTTCTCATGTTGCAAGGACTGCTTTTTAAAGGATCGAATCCAAAAATTAAGTTTTACTGTTCTTATGTCACATTTCCATTATGAGTGGAAAAGGTTGTATTGAGTAAATCTGGTAAATTTATTTCCATTACTTTGTAAGTGTTTGTGCGTTTTAAGTTACGAAAAATTTATAATATGTTTGTCATTGCTTTAGCTGTCCATATGCCGACATTTCATTGGCAGCTGAGCCAAATCGTCAGGAAACTGTGAACTTAATAATCAGGCGTAAATATAATTATAAATCTGTGATAACTTCTTAAATCGACTTAAGCTCAATACCCAGTTAATAGCATCATTGAGATATGGCATCTAAAAATTTCACCCATTTTGCCCAAGTTTTCAGGATATTACGGTGTAATGAATTTCTGCTTGTCCTTTTTTTGAGAATTGTTTGTTTGGAATAGTTCATAAAATTATGTATGACATTTACGAATTTATTCTTTATATCAGAGGTTAGAGAATAATATGGTATAAAAAATAAAGGGAATTTATTATTTAATACCTCATCAAAATTCGAGAAAAAAGTATTTATAAATTTTCCATAATTTTAATTTTACAAAAAAATATTTCCTAAGAAGAGGGCCTTTTCCCTGTCACATTTTGTTAACCACATCCTGTTCACGTTGCAATGGAAACAATTTAAAAAGCAAAAACAAATCTATTTAATTGAATTGTATTGAAATCTTTTATTGCGGCAATAAATCTTGCGCGTGTCAAATAGTTTTGTGGCGTGAAAATACTCATGTAATCAAATGAAAAATGAACAACAAAGAAAGACTAAATCCACCATACTCGTGCCACAAGCATGTTAACTTATTTATTTAATTTTTTTTGTTGCTTTTATGGTTGCAAAGAACATAAAAAATATAACCAAATTATTTTCTAATGACTTTTTGAAGACACTCTAAATATAAACATGCATCTATCTACACACTTAAATACAAAACAAATAAACTTAAACACTCATTTGCACAAAGTTGTGAATGTGCCTTAAAACTACACCCACTAAAAGGTGTACGTGGAGGAGTTTAATTTTTGTGTGACAAAACTCGTCACATAAAAGACATTTTAATAGCACCAGCATCAGCATAAATCTTTTAATAAACAGCACACTTTTACGAGTTGCATACGCTGAATGTTGGCTGCCAATGTGTGTGTGTGCGTGTGTTTTCTTTTTCTGCTAAAGCGTTGACAAATTGCACATTTAACTTAATTTCATAGATAAATACCTTTTTATAAAAAAACGTGTATGCAAAACTTATATTCACGTACACATAATATACAGTTGCAAAATGCAACAAACTGCTGCAACACATCGCCCCATGAAGATAGATAAACTGACAGACAAACATACAGTGAGAGCACAGTTTGCTGGTGTTGATGTGCTGCATAAATAGACGATGACTCTATTTTATGAGACGATCCACAATTGTTTATGGTACTGCAGTCTCTTTGTTGCCCCATAGACTGCAGTCATTATACGTTATAAACACCCACAATTTGAGTTTTATTTTATTTGTGTCTTCTGACGTTCCGATTCCCTCTTGCAAGTAACAAATCCCCTTATGCCACTGCAAAAGGCAAACAGTCATAACGTCTGCTGAGTTTGCGAAGAGCTATTGTTTGAATGTTTGTCTAGTAAAATAGAACAACGTTTTCTGGCAGTTTTGACAGTCGTTATACTTGTTGTTGTTGCCTAGTATCGTTTAAATACTTTTGCTGTGACAAGTTAAATTTGCATAATTTGTGCCAAAGTCAAAGTCATACCAATCATCCCAACACCAACACTTAGAAGGCAAAGTTTTCTTTTATTGTTTATTTAACTTAGATTTTAGAATTAATCGTTTTAGAAGCGGCGAGAGTCAATGTGAAGTAGGGAAACTACAGCTGGCACAGAGGTATAAAAAATGATAATGCAAGGGATTTCTATTTGATGGATTAAATTTTAAGAGAAAATTATTAAAATGTGTCAGCTTTTAAAATAAAACGTACAGTAATCTGTCTGACCATTTTGTGATGTGTGACATGTCCCAAACTTCTTATAAATATTAAAAAAGAACCAGAACTATGATCTCCACTTACGTACAAATAATATTGCAATTATAAATGAGAATCTGATTTTAGACATGAAAATAAATATTAAGGATACTCCTATAAACTATTATCCTCAACAACCTTTAAACTGTTTGCGTTTCGTAACAAAATTAAACGAAGTCATAAGTCACCTGTGCGCAGGCTTATCACACTAGTGCTTTTTTCAATGACTGAAAGTTATGTTTGAAATGACAAAAATATATTAAAAGATTATTTCCTAAGTATTCCCTCGTTTGTCATGGCTACCAATTACTTTTTGTTACAAATAATTTTATTTTACTTCAATATTTTCTATTTTTTTGTAAAACCATATGGTAACAATTGTGTGTTTTGCAGGCAACTTAAAGCGTGACAAAAATGAAGCTTAAAATTTTTATAGTCTGGAATTACAGCTTATCTTAAAAATTTTATATATTTGAAGAACTTTATATAGTTAAAGTTTAAAAGGTGCGAGAGGCATTTGACAGATTAAATGAGACCCCTTTTAATTTTGTTATTAAAAGTTAATATTTTATAAGTATTTGATTTCTATTATTAGGAATTTTTTTAATATTCTAAATATTTTGCCATTTTATTATTATTATCAAAAAAATTGCGTGAGTAAAATGTCTCTTGCCTTTAACTTGCAACAGCTTGCGTATTTCTAGTTCAGCAGCAAATGTCTTCCAATAAGTACTTCCAAGTTTTGAAAGTTGTTAGTGTCAATATTCTAGAAGTTATTCCTATTAAATTGGCTGCCATTTATTCGGTCTAGTTTGCCAAATCACCATGGACGAATATAGCGTTCAACACCACGTGCAAACGGTAAAGTCGTTTTATTAAAATTGGTCTTTAGTTTGGGCAACATTGGGTGTACTTTGCATGTTTTACGCTCGACATAATCGTCCTCAATTTCTGAATGAATGGTTACGTACACAAACAACAATTGTCGCGTTTATTTGAGAACGATGTTGACCACCCCATCTACCGCTACGTGCCACACAGCTCATGCCATGATGTATTTTAGTAGCCACATGTAGTACATTTAAATCACCCTCAAAGGGTTAATTTTACTTAGTACATTTAAAAAAAACCATCATCCATCCCATTTTCATTTTTATATTATTTTATTTTGTCATCTGTATTTTAGCCACCTTCGCTTTTCTTCGTTTGGAATCATCGCAGACGCTAAAAATTTCTCTACACCATTTTAGAAACAGCCTGCCAGCCAGCTTTTTATGTTGCATGACAATATTGTCGCGTGTTAGCCTTCATCTTTTGCCAAACAAAATATAAAACGGCACAAGAAAGGAAAATAAAACTTTAAATAAGAATTACAATACACTCGAGTACACAAGTATTTAAGAGTTCTTAGCAAATCGTTTTATACACAAATTAACTTTCTTAAGTGTTTTTATTAAAACAATGTCAAGCAAAAAGAAAACACACAACTGAATGAATGAATTTGTCGTCTGATCTTGAAAATGATTTTAAGTACCATCACCAGTACATGATTGTTGTTTGTATGTTGCAAATACTTACATATGAATGCTTAACATATTATGGACGTTGTAATATTGCTGCAGCATACGAATATTAAGGTTGTGGGTTGTTGTTAAATCATGAATTATTATTATTTTTTCGTATGAGAGTTTGGTATCAAATTGTTGATGCCATGGTGTTTTATTGTTGCTTTATTTTCTTTGGCATTAAGTTGCTGCTTGAAAGCCACTTTCGTAAAGAAGAAAAACATTTAATATTTCATTTCTAAAGTCATTGTGGGTGAATATGATGACGGGCATATTTTTACTTAATATTTACATACAGTGAAAGCTTCTGAAGGTGGGTACTCACCATCGTTGACGCTGAACGGTAAACCTATTAATTTATACAATTCGGATAAGTGCACAAAGAGAAAGAGATAATTGAAAACAAATATTCTTAACTAATCAGGATGTGATGGAAATCAATGGCTTTCGAATCGATCGCCTTAAATTGGTGTGATAGATTTCAATAGATTTTGAGAATAAGTTTTAAAAGTAAGTTGTTAAAATGACATGATGTTTTATTTTTATTTTAATCTTTGTTTTCAATTTTAATAAGAATAATTTGAAATTGGATGAAATATTATTTTATATTATAAATCCATAGAATTCATTACACCACTTATAAATAATCGTTTTGATATCTATAGATTTCTATTACATGCCTGAATACTCGTATTTATTTTTACTAATTTCCCAGCATTTTATTTCTTTTAAAGGAATATCCGCCTTAGCGCAAAATAGCTTAATTGAAGGAATTTTTTTTTGTAAAGTTGCAAGACTAAATCAAGAAAACATCGCTTGGGAAATTAAATTATTCATCCGTCGCCGATGAAGCGCCATGACGCAATGACTATGAGCAACCGTAAAATGTCAACTTATAAATAAAATCTGAATTCTCAATCGTTAGACATCTATTTTATTCGTATGTATACGTCAAAGTTGTGGCTAATGGTTCAATAATTAATTTCAAAACCATTTTCAAATGGTTTCAGCCAAAGCCCGTCTGTAATTTTTTATTTTCTCTTAAATAAATTCGACTATAAATTAATATGTAAGAGGAAAATCCTATTTTCTATTCTGTTCTTTCAATTTCCCAGCGACTATTTTTTATTTCTAGCAGCCCATAGAGAAGTGGACTCAGTACTGAGCATTTGGATTTTTGAGCCATTCGATACATTATGGATAGACTATCCTTCCTAATCACTAAATGAATCTTTCTGTTCACCCACATCCAGAAATTAACCAAGAAGTTTTTTGTTTAATTTTTCATTCTTATGGAATTTCTAATAAATGGCATAGATTTCGTCTTCGTTGATTGGTTGTTGCTCACCAAGATAAATTGTCAGCTATTCCTAATAAATTTTGATAGTGTTGTTTTTCTGCTCTAAGTCAATTTATAAGTATGATACACACTTTCTATTCTCCCTTCTGAAACGCGCTTTTCTGAACAATAATAAAGATCGCATAATAGTTTTTTGGGGCTGATAAAAATATATTTCATTTAGTCTGGTCCAAAAATACGTTTGTATATAGAAGCACATGCTGTCTTGTGGTCTTTTGTGATTTCTTTTATGAACAAATAGAAGAAAATTAAAATTTATTTTTCTCAACAAAATATTATTGCACAAATCATAATATGGTTGCTACTACGCAATGAAATAAAATCTACTCAAAAAGTCATAAAAATGCTGAGGCAGTTTAAATTCGGACTATTTAAAATAATTTTTGCACAGGCTTGGCATTTCGGGTTGTTATCTTAATTTGATTCCAATTCACCAATTCAATTTGGAACTTGTCTTCATTATGATGAGAAAAGTAAACTTCTTAATAATTTTATTATTAAATATTTATTTTCAAGAGCGGCAAGTTTTTTTTTTTTTTTCTTAGAAAGATCTGTAAAGAAAATATTTATTTTAATTTATTTGCACAGTCTTGGGTTTTTGTTTGCGAGTGATATTTTTTAAGACGAAATCTTGAGGTGTTTGAGCTGTTTGTTTTAGCTCTTCATAAATTTGTCATAATTGTTTATGAAATTAATTATTAACAATTTGTTTATTAATTATTAACATTATGCAAATATTTGTTTGCTAATAAAAAGACTCACAAACTTTTCTGCTTTATTTGTATTTTCTCAATTTAAAAGTTTCTTTAATTACCAGAATTGGATTTAAGTGAAGGTTTCTTTTCTTTACTTATTAATTTTTTATTATGATCATTATATTAGTTAATAAATTAGAATAAAACTAAAGCAGTCATTCAGTAAGTAATTAAAAAAAATAGGACAGAAGCTAATTTGACATGAAAGCAGAGATCCTACGCCTCGTCTTTTATATATTCTTAATTCTGTAAGCGCAATGGCAGTATGTATGACATATCATGAGACACAAAAGGACCTTGTCGTAGAAATTAAAACAGAGTCAGTTCAGAAAAAGAAATACTAAAAATATTCCCATTATCTTTTAGTTGACCCTTGCTATTATTCTAATTCCAATCACAACACTTCAGAGAAAGCGGTGTCCTCTGATTATAAGAGAGGCACTTGAATTTCAATACCAACCTGCTCCGACTGTGTTCACTTGAAATTACTGTTGTTTTGAAACTTACGCCGATTCGAATAAATGTTGTGCAACAGATCATTGTCAACAAAAACAATAGCAAACTTTCTTTAAACGACTTAATAAACATGTCCAGTTTTACATCAAAATTTAAATAAACGTTTTTTCAGATTATGTTGTAAAATCTTACAATATGTTATAGTTTTAAGACAACTGCCACAAATTGCAAACTCACCGATTAGTCATTGAATTAAATTGTCTTTGATATAGAAAAAAATTCTATTCAATATCTCAACAGCTGAAGATTTATTTATTAATCTCAAGAATTTCAAGGAAATGAATTATTTTGCATTAAATCCAAATGCAATTGTTTCTTTTGTGGCCAAAAGCTACATTTTTGTTTGTTTAGTATAAGTTACACTTTATCGTTGTTGTATTTGTACTTGGAGGTATATGCTCATATATATATATATATATATATATATATATATATATATATATATATATATATATATATATATATATATAAATATTATTTTTTCTTGGACAATGTGGCAGACAAACTTCAATCGAGTTGATTTTAATACGTCTGAATGAATGCTGGAGCCGGAAGGAATTGAAAAAATAAGCAAAGAACGAAGAAACGAACGAACGACTCAATGAATGAATGAATTCGAAATGTGAAGTTTCCAATGAATTCGAATGATAACAGTTCATGGTGTTCTTGTTGTTGTCGGTGTTGCTGTTGGTTGGTGGACTAATGTTGAACAAGTTGACTGGTGAATTGACTGTCTTGCTCTGCCCGTTTGATTTAAGCTTCAATGTATTTTTGCTTGGCCGATGGACAGCTACAAAACTATGCAAACATGCAAACTCATACATACTCGTACAACAATAATTTGAACTCGTACATCATGGTGCATAAATAATGCATGAGAGTGTTATTTTTTGGGGGAAGAAGTATAAAAAAAGTATGAACATTTCAAATGTTTTTTAGAATAAAATGTGCTTTTAGATTTCCACAAGCATAAAAATGGGACGAATGTGATGTGCCCCTACAGCTTTTAAGTTGAGCTAGTAAGCAAAAAGTTCGTAAGTCCTCCGCAGCTTACAAATAACTGGAGCAGTATTGAATATTAACGCTAAATAAGGCAGTTAACAATGAAGTTATACCTCAAAACAATTAAGGACGATGTTTACTGGTCGCTGCGGTAGATAATTGAGCTTTAAACATGTCTTGCAAAACACCTCCATTTATCAATGTAAAATATTTAAGTTACCACAAATCACTGAGATCCAATTTGATTCTTTTTCAAGCAGTAGTTTTCCTCTTGTGTCAAAGCATACACATCTTTTGCAATATACTTATCGGGTCTTCCAATAGGGGCTTTAGAACTTTGAAAGTTAATAGTCGGCTTTTTGTAAATCACAACTTGGCGAACTTTGCATCGTGACTTGGACCTGCACCCGTTTAAAATTCAACTGATCCAGCAGCTAAAGTTAGGTGGCCATACAAAACGACGTAAATGGGCATTGGAACAGTTATAGTTGACTCGATATTTTTTCAAATCATCTTTGGCGACCAGGCCCATTCCTGGATGAATGGGTACGTCAACAAAGAAAATTGCCGAATTTGAGACAAGACAAGAACGTCCAATGCATCTGGAAAAAGTTACTATTTGGTGTGGATTATTGGGCTGGCGGCATCATCGGTCCATATTTCTTTGATACCGGCATTGGAAAGCCCCATCATCTGAAACGGCTATTGCCTTAGCTCGACAGTTTCCAACGTGTTTCGGCCTTAACTAGAGGAAATGAACGCCAACGATATGTGATTTCAATAGGATAGCATTACATGCTACACAACACATTCCGCATTGGAATAATCATGAGTGATTTGTGGGTATGATCATCTCACTTAGATGTGATGTGAACTGGCCACCGAGAACCGGTCAAAAAGCTTGAAAACCTTAATCGCATTTTGCCATGTTCGTTGTCTTTTTTTTAGATACGCCCATGTTGCATTAAAATATTTATATGTTAGTGTCCAAGAATCAAAAGACTCTTGGATTTTGTTATATTATAATACCGGTGTCAAACAAACAGAGTGACCAAATTAATAATTAAATTTAGAGACTCATGCTTACTTGTACTTATGGACGTATCAAACTAACAAAAGGAAGCTGTTCACATACTTAAATTAAGGTAACAACAAAAACCACTACTGCATATTGAATTATTTTGACTGCCAATTGCTACTATTGTGTTGGCAATAGCAAACGATTGCCTTTGCATTCTTATTTTTGTTGTTGTTCTGTCTTTTGATTATAGTTGTTGTATTATAATTTCGAAGAATTGGTATCAACAATAACAACATTTGCAACAGTACTAGCGGCAAAAGCTGCAGTATTAACTGCAACATTAACAACGTCAAAAGCTGAAACCAAATCAATCCACCTCCATTAAACTTCCTGTGTTTGTTCTTACATAATTTTTTTATTATTATTTTTTCGATAAACAGCTCCAATTCTTGGCTTGTTTTGTTTTCAATTGTGTTAAGAAACTGTTTTTCTTGTTGTTGCTGTAACTGCGCGTTCGCTGTCTTTTTCATTCATGAAAATTTGTTGGTGATCAATCGTTAAACAGTTTTTATGATGCCAAATAGACAACAAGGCGAACAAGCTAAATGGCAACAACAACAATAATAAGAGTAACTGCATTTGTAACAACGTTATATTCAGAGTTGTTGAACATTTGCTTGTTGTTTTTGTCTGTTCATCTCAAGTCGCATTAATATGTTGTTTGTTTTTGTTTCGTTTAGGAGGAATTTTTCATGAATCAACATTCAAAATAGTATGATCCGAGGCAACAGTAGTGCAAAAAAGAAACTACATTCAGGTGAGTGCAACAATAAAAGAATGCAAAGAATTATATTAAAAAAAAAGGATTTAATCAAGATTTAAGATAAGAAACTCCTAAAATCGATTTTAAAGTTTAAAATTTGATTAATTCATCCGTATAAAGAGGGCTTTTTATTTGGTTTTAAATATACACTAAATGAAAATTAGAAGAGGCACAGTGGACTCGTTACAAAATTTTTAAAAATGCTTTGGAAATTTTTATTAGTTACTGTGTCTAATACTGGGCGCTTAAGTAACAAGGAATTATTCGAAATTATATATCGTAACCGTACTCATGTATTCAGAAGAAACATATTAAGAATCTAAAGCTTTCCGATTTTGTATTACTTTGACTTTCACTTTAGATTCTTCTATTTTTTAATGAAAACTAAAATTACATTCTCGTTACCATTTCGATATGAATTTTTTGAAGGATTAAAAATTTTCAGTTGCCGTACAGGTTTGATTTTTTTTATTATAATGGAACGCCATACAAACGTTAGTCCATTAATCGGGATGTACAAATAATTTATCCGTAAATATAAGGAACCACAAGCAGCAATGAACCCACTGTTCTTAACCATTTCATTGCATTAAAGCGCATTTGGCTAAAAAATAAAGAAATACTAACAAGCAAATAAAAAACTTCTGCAAAAAAGCTGGCAAAGCAAGTGCTGCATAATTTGGCATAAACATGTTTAACTATCATTTGGTCAATTGTTAAATGTCAACTCTAAAAGCTCTTTTAAATAAAATAATAAAAACCAAAAGCTACAAAACAAAATAAACGTTTGAGCATAAAAATATTTTTCTTCATCTCATCCAAAATGCTCCAATTCTAAACGGCTCTGTTAACATCATGTATCCATTCGTTTATCATTGTAAACTTGTATGTGCAACGTTTGTCCTTTGACGGGAAAGAATTCTTCACTGGAGTTGACAAAGACGCTTCGTCGACTGACGACAAACCGTTGTATAGATGGATGAGTGATGAGAGAAGGAGGGATAGAGAGAGAGAGAGAGGAAAACATCATCACAATTAACATCACTGTGTCGTTTTTTCTTTCCTCTTCGATTTGATGGATGCGTTTATTTTTATTGTGCCGTTGCTTTTTATGGCTGAATATTTTCGATGTGGCTGATGTTGCATATTGTCAATGTTTGTGTTTTTGGGTGTATGTACGTGTTTGTGTATTTTTTTAAATCCCTGTGTCGTCTTTGTTTTGGTTGCTACGAATTTATTTCTTGTCTTCATACCGTCTATATGCTTTTGTGAACTATTGGATTCCTCATGTCGAGAAGGTGTGTTAAGTTAGACATAAAAAATGTAAATGATTTTTCTCAGCTCTAGAATATTTTGGTTCCACTGCGGATACAATTTTGGATTTGTTTTAGAGTTCCAGTGGTATATATCCTCTAAGAAATAGAAAACAAAATTTTATAGCCAGTGTATGGAATGGATTGCTTTAACATAAATTGGACTTCAGTTACACTATGAAATTTACCAAGTGGGTAATGTCTTAAGGTCTTAATATCAGTCCGGACCTCATTTTATTTTGATAATTAATAATGACTTCTCATTAATTAAGCACGTAGTTATTTCACAAGAAAATTTTATCTCATCTCTTTTTCCGGACCAGCACTCAGAGGAAGACCACTCCTCGTGCAATCCATTGGACTGGAACCAGAAAAATAGGTAATGGGGACCAGGATAAGGGAATTAATTAGAATTTTTTCATATCGTAAGTGGTAGAGAAGCACCTCTCACCCCGATTATTCCACATACGAATTGTTCGGCTAAAGGTAAAATTTTCTCTGTAATGCGAAATAGTTCACTGGCACATGTACCATATATGTATGGGCTTTTAATAAAAATCAAGTTGATTGTAAAAAACATCGGATTTCGAGAGCAAGTTTCTTAATTTCGATAGATCACAATTGTATTAACGATGGATCAGCGAGACATAAAATTTACATTGAGGCATCAGCTCATACATGAGAGTTGTATACTATTTTCTGTTGGATGTAGATGTTAAAAATAGCAAGGAGTAGAAAAATCGTGACACTTAAATGCTTCTTTAGCGACGGCCATAATATGCTCAATTTATCGTATATCGCATTGGATTTTAGTGCTAAGAATATCGAAAAGCTTTTAATTCTTCAATATTTTTATCACCCACAATTGCAAATGGATCAGAATGATCGATAATACTTTAATGCGTAAGAATACAAGAATAGATCTTGTGAGAATTAAAACCGATCCTGCTCACAGGACCGCATTCGGAGATTGTTAAAAGATTGCGATTAAGTATCATTTATGGTCAGCATCATGGTGTCAATATTCGATAGGGTTGGCCTATTGCTAAATAAATATGAAAGGCAGATGCTGCTGTCATCTGATACGTTTGATAAGGGCAGAAATTGAAAAATAGAAGAAATAGAATAGTAGAAAGAACGGAGCCACGTGGTACCAGTGAATTAATCTTGATCTCGTTTGGTCGTCTAGTGTGATCCCTACATAAGCTCGAGAGAAAAGTCATTTCCGATAAGAAAACCAAAATTTTTGACAGAGGTGCACACCACAATCTTCGTCTTTCCAAAATAATGAACGGAATGAAAAAAGTTTATCCGATAGGAATGCTGGCAGGTCACTTGTAATGCGTCTCTAAGAGAAATCATACTGGCGGTCTTCAAGGAAGCTGCTAGACTTAAATACTTCTCAAGATGGATGTGAATTATACTCTTCATCACTTTGGAAAGCGCAGAGCGAATTGCAATTGGGTGATGATTTTCATAATTATTTGGATCTTATTTTTTTGGAAATTTGCGTTACATTACCAACTTTGTGGCATACGGAAAATTCAGCAGCAGGGTACAGTGTACTGAAAAGTTTGCATAATGGATGCGCTTACCTTATAGAACACTGCCTTAATATCCATTCTCGTATTCCATCTGGTCTAGCGGATTTAGTTATGTTGAGTTCCACTTAAAGTTTTCTTAACTTCTAGCGCTCGTTTAAATATTTTTTAGCATAATTGCAGATAATTTTTGTAAGCCAGCAAAGCATCTTTGATAAGTGAGTTTCAGTTTAGGAAGGAAATGAGTTATCATGGTATGTTCATGAATTTAATTTTCTTTCTACAGTAGGAATCTTTTCGTCATTATTTTAAGCTCAATGGCGCAAATTGAGTGGTAAGGAGTATTCATTGAGCCTCTGTATATATAGAAGAAAATAATGTTGTCAAATATTAAATACGCTAAAGAAAGATTGAGTTGTAGGTACATCACCTCAGTATCCTTCCTTGGTAGCGCCGCAAACTTCAGCAGGCAAAATATCTTTCTAAGGACCCTAAGCGATGCGACCTGCGATCACTCCTATTGCCACAAAAGTTGGTGTGATACCTAGACCAGCAGTAACAGAGTCCAATACGTATATATTTTCTGTACCGCCACGCACTTTGTTGGCATTCTTGGTATCTACTCTACTTCAGTTTGATTCATATATTAAAAAATAGCTTAGAACTAAATATATTAGACCATTATAAATGATTGTATGAAAAAACATAATTAGTTCTATGAGATGTTTGCCATCTTTTTGCTCTATTCTAAAACAGCATCTTTTTTGAATATCAAAGAAAACAACAATATTTATTTAAAACTCATAGTATGCGAACTATGAAAAATACCATCAATCATCAATTAGCCATGATCTCTGATCCTGATGAAGTAAAATTAGAATTCGTTGAGACGGCGTTTCAGTTTATTTATATGATTTTTGTCCTCATGTTGTTTATCTTCAAATAATTTAATGTAATTTAAATGACATTACGTTACGAATGTGAGTCTGCGGAATACAAAAAGACAAACATGCAACAAAGAAAAAAAACTTGATCTTCATCTTAAATTTTTATTTTGTTTGCTGTTGTTGTAGTTGTTGTTATTGAATGTTTTGTTGAATATTTTGCAAAGTGCTGAGTTGTTTGTGGTATGCACACCTGTCCTCTTTTATATCTGTGGGAGTATGAAACATGATTGTTGCATGTGGTCGATCGCTCGCTCGATCCTTACTTCGTTTGGCCATATTATGTGCATAAATATGTATTTGTGTATGTAACTGTGTGTGAGCGTATGCATTAAGATGGTGATGCCGATGCTGATGATTTTTGTAGGATTGTTAAGTTGTTATTGTTTTTTTTTTGTTGCTGTTTGTTCTCAGCTTTTGTTGCTTTTAAGATGATCGTGTCTTTTGGTTGAATGTTCATCTTCATTTTATTCTGCATAAAAGTTGAATGGCATCTTCATATAAATAAGATCATTATTACTTTGTCCGGCAGGGAATTTTACTTTTTCTT
The DNA here is from genome assembly GCA_963681545.1 of Germaria angustata. Classification (NCBI taxonomy): domain Eukaryota; kingdom Metazoa; phylum Arthropoda; class Insecta; order Diptera; family Tachinidae; genus Germaria; species Germaria angustata. Next base: position 25,283,176 of record OY813000.1, read on the forward strand.
CGCATGGCTTTCAAGACGCATTTACCAAAACATCCATTCGATTTTAATGATGGTAGTTTAAGGAAAATGCTAATTTTTTCAACTAAATATTTTCTCATAATTTAATAACCTGTACTCAGGTACTCGTATACAATCAACAAAAAAGCAAAAAATACGTAGAAAAATTATACTGAAACAAAAGGAATTCTTTGAAATTGTTTGGCTAATGAAGGGAAACTGTTTGGTGAATTGAAATACACACTTTTCCTTACAGACGTTCAATGGGAACTGTATTAATTTAAAATTATTTATTTTTATTTGAAATGCGAACACATACACGAAATGTAAAGTGAATTTAAAATGTTAAAATAAATTAAACATGTAATTGTATCACTTTTAAAAGTTTGGACTTGTATTTAGTAATGAATTCGTTTTGGGGAAACATGTACATACTCGTGCAAATGTCCTTTAATTCAATTATTTATGTAAATTTGAAATTTATATGCTAAATATGGTCTTATTTAAGGCAGAAACTAAAAGAATAATTATGAAAAGACAGATGGATCTTAGGTTTTAATATGGGACATTTGATATTTATAAAGTTTAAAGCCAAAACACTGTTTCCAATCACTTGGCCCATTTAATTTACTCTGTATCGATTCGCATCGCGCACGGATTAATTTCATGGCCGCCGTTTATTCTATTACACCGACCAGTGGTTCCTAAATTTAAATATCCAATTATAGTTTTATTTATTATTCATTTGATGGATTGAGAAGACCTTGATTTACTTATATAATAGTAAATGGTTTTGAAGGTATCCTCGGGTTCGACGTGTATACAGTAGATTTTCAATACAAATTCCATTAAGATTTGGGCCGCTTATTTGGATGAATCCAAAATAAAACAAATGTTTATTAATTTATATAAAAAATCCTTGGTATGTTTAAGAAGAGCTTATGAAAGGGTCGTGTTGATGTACCGCCTCATTTGGAAAAGTGATTGTTTGTAGTTCCTAATGTAATGTAATGTAAATGCAGCCTGAAGAGATTGAATTTTTAAGATGAATTTGCCAACGAAGTTGAGTTGGGGAAAGGGCGTAACATGTTTCCCTGTTGCGAAATCGTCTTAATATAGCAGGAAAAACGTTATTATCGATCATTTTAAAGCTCATCATGTTTGAGAACTTATTTTTATTTCAATTTATATTGAAAACCTAATAAATATTACTAGTAATAAAATAGAAAAATATTGGTTTTAGAGGCCTACAAAAGTCTCACTAAAGTTGAATGAAGTGAAATTACACCTCCTCTATGGCCAAATGCTTGCAACAATTAATGTCTGATTAATAAAATCATTTTCATTGGAATTAATCTAATAAAAATTGCTAAAATGTTTAAAAGGACAAATACTTATCATTGAAATTTATCGGGATTCTATAAAAAAATTATTATATTTCAAATTTATTTTTTGTGGCTTTAGTTGTTCATACGCCGACATTTAATTGTTGGCTAAACCAGTGAACCAGTGAACTTTAAGCAATTTGAAAACATTCAAACTCATATATCAATGCAGAATTTTTTATAAATTGTCACCAATATTTTCAAAAATTTTCGTACCGTACATTTGTTGCTCGAAAATGATCCAATGGCGTATTGTTTTTCTTTTTTTAATAAAATTTAATATTTTGTACCCTTCCCAAGGAAAAAAGGACATTTATTTACTTGTATATTTAAATGTTACAAATACAGTTACAAGTTATATTATCAGTTGCGTTTTTAGCGAACATAAGGCCATAGACTTTAACTCGTATTGAAGTAGGGCAGATTTTTAGTAGGAAATTAAACCTAAAATACCCAGCACTGATAGGACAGATTACCAAGGCACCCATTAAGGGCGTAACATAATTTCTCTTTCATAGGGAAAAAAGCAGTTTCGTTTTCTTTAAGAAAACAGTACATTAAGAATCTTATTTTTTCTAGTTAGAGCGATAAAATTTTTTTTATTCTTTTAAATTTCTAACCAAAATAATATAGTTTCTTATAGCAAAGAAAATGTCATGAGATAAAAATGTGGTTTATAAGCCTAATGGTTATATATGGGGGGTTCACATATTACATTAAGACATATTTTTTTTTGTTATATGTACCAGACTTAGCAGAGTATATGCCTGCATTCCATTGGCGCTCACTAGATCGTCAGTACATTTTAGTAGAATAATGTTTGAAAATCATTCAAAGATATAAATTTTTATACAAAAACCTACGAATACTATATGAGAATTCCATGAAATTCAGTTATATATTTTTTCAAATAACGGCAATATTTAAAACAGGTATTTTGGAGAATAGTAATTATAATATTAATATATGTATATGATATTAAGAAAAATTAAACAAAATTACTATCAAAAAAAATTAGAGAGTTTCAATAATTATAAAAACAATATTATAAGTAATTATAATAATAATAATAATAATAATAATAATAATAATAATAATAATAATAATAATAATAAAAATAGTAATTTTTTTTTTTTTTTTTTTTTTTTTGACGGGCGAGGTAGGGTTGAAAATGCCTTCGCACTTACAGTGACCGTCGTCGACTGCGTTGAGTGGTGTTTCCACTAAAAAACTCCCTCCTCCGTTTCTGGTGGGATGCCTTCCCGGGACTGTTTTCTACATTACTTCAAGAAGGCCCAGAAACTTCATCCTCCTAAGAAGGACTTTGCTCGTAACACCCACGTCTGGGTCCGTCATTTTCATGCTGCTGGCTCATTCTTGCTGAGTCTCCGTTAATGGGGACTCATTTTGCCGTGCATCGAGGTCTCTTTTCTTTCTTCTTAAGACATACTCGATGTATTTACTCACAGCATTCCATGTGTTTTCGCATTCGAGCATTCTGTCAACTATGTTGGCAGGGGTGAAAACGCCAATCTGCTCTCTTAATGCGATTCGCTCAGTATTCCATCTGATGCAGTTGAAAAAAGTGTGTTCTGCATCGTCGTTTGTTGCATCGCAGTAGATGCAACTGGAATTACCTGTTTTGCCCATACGATGTAGATACTTCCGGAAGTATCCATGACCTGAAAGGAACTGGGTCAGGAAGTAGTTAATCTCCCCAAATTTCCTTTGAGTCCACTTTCCTATGTTAGGAATGAGCCTTTTCGTCCATCTACCGGACTGTTCTGCGTTCCATCTGCTTTGCCATCGTTGGATGGTTCCAGATCTCCGCTCTGCAGCACTAATATTAATTTCCGCCCCCCTAGAGTCCCATGCCTCTTTCCGTTCGCGCGCCTGGAGATCAACCGGAATCTCACCACTTATTACGAAAACCGCCGCGCCTGAAACCGTACGGTAGGCTGAGGCGATTCTGAGTGCGGCTGTGCGTTGGACTTCTTCTATAGCCTTACGCTTAGACTTTGCTCTCAGTGCATTGCCCCAAATTTCGCTGCCATATAGCAGTATAGAATTTGTGGCTGCCATAATCAGCCTCCTCTTGCTCTGTGTGGGCCCGCCAATGTTTGCCATTAGCCTGCTCAACATGCCTGAAACTTTTGCTGCCTTTGCAGCCGCATGTTTAATCTGGGCCCAATAAGTGAGCCTGTTATCGATTTGTACGCCCAGATATTTTATCGCCCTCTTCGTCACTACGAGCATGTCATCTACCGGCATGCTAATTTCTAGAGGCATATGCCCCCGTGTCATCATGATTACTTCAGTCTTGTCTACTGCAAGTTCGAGCCCATGGTCCTCGAGCCATGCTCGAGTCCTTATCATAACTTGGTTTAATTTTCTCTTAGCGTCGTCCGCGTCCCGTGCCGAAATGACCGCCGCTATGTCGTCCGCGTACCCTACAAGGTGTGTGTCTTCTGGCATATCTATTCCTAATATCTCGTCATAGCTTAGATTCCAGAGGTCAGGCCCAAGAACGGATCCCTGGGCTGCCCCCGATGTGATTGTTCTAACTCTCTGTCCGTCTGGTGTATCGTATATGAGTGTACGGTCCCTAAGATAACTCTGGAGAATTCTCATAAGATATACAGGTATGCGGAATCTTTCCCGCAATGCCTGGATAACATTTGCCCATCGTAAGCTATTAAAAGCGTTACGTACATCGAGTGTTGCGAGAACGATTATATGTTTCGGGTAGGAGCGTCCGTTCTGTGCATTTTCGAAACTTCTGACTACATCCTCAATAGCACCAAGAGTCGATCTTCCGGGTCGAAAGCCGTGCTGCCTCTCCGATAGGCCTCCGGCTGCCTCGATGGATTCTGCTAATCTGCGTTGCAGAAGCTTCTCCAAGAGTTTGCCGGTGCTATCTAGCATGCATAGAGGTCGGTAAGCTGATGGTTGCGTTGGGTCACCTCTTCCCTTGCTAATCAGCATGAGCTTTTGTCTTTTCCACTCTTTGGGAAAAGTGCCTTGGGCTATACAAGCGTTGTACACTTCGAGCAGAGCATCTGGCCGATTTTCGGCTAAAAGTATGAGTGTCTCCGCTGGTATTCCATCAGGCCCGGGGGCTTTACCCCTCTTAAGGCTTCTAGCCGCGATTTTTAGCTCTTCTTCAGTGAAGGGCGTGGGCATCCCATCAGCAAGGACTTCGCGTTCATCGTGCAGTGGAGGGTGCGTGGGAAACAAGTTATCCACGATGTGGTTGATATCGTTCCCTATATGCGGAGCAGCATGGTTAGCGTTTAGCTTCCTCGTAACGATCTTATAGCCGAGTCCCCAGGGGTTGCTGTTCAGATCGTTCCGAAGTTCTTCCCATTTCGACTTCTTGCTTCTAATAATCGCCCATTTCAATGCTTTTCGGCTTTGTCTGAATTCTTCGGCTACCATGGTTGCCTCGCCATTTCGCCTGGCTCTGGTGTATCTTCTTCTGTTACGAAGGCAGGTTCGTCTGAGCTCAGCTATTTCTGGCGTCCACCAGTACGCAGCCTGTCTTCTAGACTGCTGCGTTACACGTGGCATGGATGCCTCGCAGCTTTGAGCTATGCGCTGCCTCAATGTCATTGCCATGGAGTCAGCATCACTCATGGTGTGCGCAGCTGAGACCCCGTCAAACTTGTTTAGAAATCTTTCGTGGTTCAGCTTAGTTGCATTCCACTTGCGTGTGCCTCTCCTTCTTGGCGTCTGGTCAGAGTTCGTCCTTTCCGTGGTCCGGCAGGTAATATACTGGTGATCGCTACCAGTGAAGTCTTCCAACACTCTCCACCCTTCAACGCTTGTAGCCAAGCTCTCGGACACCAAAGTGATGTCTGGGGTGGTGTGTTCGCATCCCGGCCTCCTGAAAGTAGTGGCATTACCGGTATTTGCCACTATCAAACCTAACCTAGCAGCCATGTCTAAAATGTTTCTTCCGCGTGAGTTCGTTGTCCGGTCCCCCCATTCTACAGCCCTGGCATTGAAATCACCCGCTACTATAAACGGTCCGCCTATTTCCCTAACCCTATCCTCGATCAGGTCTAGTTTTGTCCTGAACTGGCCTATGCTATCACTAGGGGTAAGGTAGCAGCTCATTAGCGTGTATTGTCTCGTCCGAACGTACGTGTAACAGTGGCCTCCCCCGAGCTGCGTGACCACGAGCTTACTGCCGCTAGGTAGATAAAAATAGTAATAGTAATAATAATAATAATAATAATAATAATAATAATAATAATAATAATAATAATAATAAAAATAGTAATAATAATAATAATAATAATAATAATAATAATAATAATAATAATAATAATAATAATAATAATAATAATAATAATAATAATGATACTAAAACGCAATAAAAATAATAATAAATAAAAGTAACTAGTGTCATTTACTTATCACAGAAAATAGTTTCACGTCAAAAACAAATATATATGCAAATATAATGACGCAAATTATATATTCTTTATTTCCAGCAAAAAAATATGCACATAGTGTATAAATAATATTTCTTATAAATTAATTTTTATAACATATAATCAGTTCTAAGGTGTTAAAATCTATGTCATTTTAATATTTGCTTTAACAGCTCGCATTCCCAGGTAGTCAGCTTTTAATAAATACGTGCGAATATTTGATTTTTTTAAATAGAAATTTTCAAACACTACGAAAGGTGTTTGAATTTTAAATATAAATTGTTAACGCCCAACACTGAAGCACATCAAAGTGTTTACGTGTGGTTTTAGAAGTGAATGAGTGTGACAGTTTTATTGGTTATCAAATTGTTTTATGAGCTTGAAACACGTGACTAGATATTAAAGAAAAAAGAAAAAACAGAGAAGGAGTAAGGACGGGCTGATACGATTTTGACATACAACAAGTCGACAATGTGTAGTTTAAATTTGATAAGAAAAGTTAATAAAAGTGCTTATGTATTGGATCAGTCACTTTTAAAATTATTTACATGCACCATTTCATAGTCATCCAACTACGAAGAAGATGCCAATCTTCATGTCCTCCCACATGCAACAATAAATGGTTGATTTTCTTTTTTTCTTCGTTTTGTGTTGAGAACAAATATATTAATCCTACAGTTAACAGTTGGGCTTGTAAATTATTGGGGCCAATAGAAAAGTAATTCCTTTTTGAAGTTCATGAGTTACATAAGAAAAAAGATTGTTTAGACATTTAACTAAAATTAAGAAAAATAAAAAAGAATCCCTTCTGTTGAATTCTTGCCTCCGTTTTACAATTCCTAACGTCGCTCTTTTTTTATAAATTGATCCATATTGCAGAGCCAAAAGATTCAATGCCTAACAATTCACCAAACTATACTCTTTTTACCAACCAATAAAAAATTTAAAATAATTTTTTTTGTGGTAGACAAGGTTTCCTCTTCTTTTTATTGTTTCAAGATATAAAGTGATTTTTTATTTATTTCTTTTTAATTTAAAACTCATTTTTTGAAGATATTTACGAGGGCAAAACTTGTACTTAAACATTAAATGAATATGATTTAAACTCATTTCAGGTTTATTTGCTTTTAAATGATTGTTGAGATGATTAATACTTGTGTGTAAGTATGTATTTGTTTATTTGTTGTTCTTAATGTTGTTGCAATTGCATGTTGCACGACATTTAACGCCAATGATATGTTGTTGTCACATTGTTGCTTTTAAAGGAATATTCTCTGCTAGTTTATACTAAGTAGTCATTTAAAGACAACAATCGTCTATTAAATAGAAATGGAAAATGTACGAACACTTGAAAAGGGTACAGTGGGCTGAGCATCTATTTTATGCTTAAAGTTTTGAGCAAAAATTTTATCCCAAATTACGGTATTAGCGAATTAAGTAAAACATTTTTTTATTAATTTCGTTTATAAGGCGCACAAACTCTCCAATATTGCGGTTGAACAAAGCCAAAAACTTCTTCGAAGCTGTCACCCGTTTGCGCTTGTGGTCCATTATAAGCAAACGTGGCACCCATCTTGCTTTCTCATACCCAAGTGATAATTCATGATTGAAACCACTGAGCCTTTTGATATGCCTATAGCTTTTACAATCTCTCGCACTTTCAATCTCCGATCTGCCAACACCCTGTTTTTCAGTTATTTCGGGTGAGACTTTAACTGGGCGTCCAGAATTATTCAGCCAAAAACACTTTTTTCCATAAGAAATTGATGATGCATATCAGGCTCAACCTTAAATTGAGTGACGGTTTTCTTTTTCAAATAATCCTGAATGAGAACTTGGAATTCATTTTTTCCGTTTTCTTCTCACATCATGCGGTTGTCTGTTATCAATGGCTGTCAAACACAAATTAAGTGACGCACCGTGTTCAAATTTGGACTGGAGTCAACTAATAGGTGCTTCTTGACAAGAGCAGTGTTACCTTTTCAGTTAAGAGATGGAAAATCCCAATTGACCTTCCTTGTATTACGAGACGATACAATCCACATTTTTAAGGTAATTTATTTTAAATTATGGTTCCATAAATTCCTTTCAAAAAAGAAATTTATTATATTAAAAAAAAATTGAAAATATATATAGTCAAATGTCATATTTTTAAAAGATCATTAACAATATTTCAAAAGGCAAAAGAATTATTCTTGATTAATATTTCTATATACACGGATCATTTACTGAAAATTGTTTCTTTACTAATAATATTTTCCAAGATATTGATTTCATTAATTTTAGCTTTACTTCAGCGTCTAAGTTTTAAATATTTTTGTGCCATTTAGTTTCCGATATACGACACTGTAACTATATGCCATAAGACATCGTGTTCGCAATTACAAGTTTATGATTTTTAAATAATATAACAAGATTTAATTTTTTTTCCACCAAGATTTTTGTTATTTATGGCCATGAGACAAAAAGTGTCAGAAATTAAACAGATCTTTTGACAATTTTATTAAACTTGTTTAATTTATGGCTTCAAGATTATTAAAGAAGTTCTCTGTGCTACAGAATTTATTATTTAAAAAATCTAGACAAACACAACAATATTAAGAGTAAGGAAATATAGTGACTTTTATCATTTTATTCTCTCTCGTGCTTTTAAATAGATACACTACAACATCGCCCAACGCAACTGTTCGATTATTGCAACTCGTAAATTGTCCACATTGTTGACTCTGTTAGAAGAACTTAAAACAAATCAGTTATTGCAAGTTTTCTTCCAAAACGTTTTAGTCTGCTTTAATTTAGCTTTTCATTTACATTTGAATTGAGGGTGCAAATTATGAATGAGAACATGATTTCGATATTTGTTTAGGACAAGTCATCAACATAATGAATTTTTATGACATACATTAGTGTGTGGCATTGTGTTAGTTGTTGCTGACCTGTTTAAGTAATGAAGGCATAGTACTGGTCACTGAACCGTACCGGCAGAGGTGCTAATGTACATCACAGTGTCCTCCTTCGTCCGTAATGTAAGCAAATCGTCGTTGAAGTAAAGAATTAACTGCTTAAGAAAGTTAATGAGTCTACTCAACACCAGAGGTGCTGCAACATTGCAATAAACACTTATTAAACACGCGCAATAGTAAATTTGTATGTATGTATATTCAAAGATCATATTTTGACTCTCTTATTGTTTCCTATTTTTACCCCTTATCCCTCTTCCACACTCTGGCATAAATTGCCAGAGTATTTTGCTTCTCTTAAAAAAAATAAAATAAAAATGAAGAAATGCAGTACTGATTTATTTATTATAATTTTTTAAATATTGTCAGCAATGCAGGTTGGAGTCCTTTAGGCTCGTTATGGTTCTTTTATAAGGAAGAAATTGCAGCAGAGGAAAAATTTTTTATACAATAAAAAGCTCCAAAGTTTCGGGCCTAACTTTGTAAATTATGTCTTTAAAGTAAACGTTATAGGGAAAGCCGAAACTAATTTTTAAATATTTGAGAAATTTGTCTTTGTTTTTCATAAAAACATTTAAAGCTTTTGATATAAAAAAATAAAGACAGAAGTACTTTGTGTTTTACTTTGGAAATTTATATTTTTTCTCCATTATCCCTTTCGGGAGCAGCATATTGGCTTTCACAAAAGCATCTTATCCAGTCTTACTGTGAATGCTTTTCTACAGAGATTTTTTAGTAAGAACAATCAATTTTGAATAAATATTTTTTATGTAAAAGTTTAATATGAATGTCATTTTATTTAGTTTTCCTTTGTTCGCAAAACTAATAATTAGTTTTACTATAAAACAATCATCATAAATTTTTGCATATATTTTTAAATAAAAACCATTAAAAACTTTTAGTATAAAATACAACTTTAGATAGTAACACAAACAGAAAAAAAACAACTAATTCATTGGCTTTTGTTGTTTCTGTATCCATTATATTTAAAATAAAATTTTATGTTGCCGAAATTAATGACGACAACACCTCTTAGTAATTGCATAAATTTTGGGAAACAGATTTTGTTTCCTACTTGTTTTTGTTTCCTACTTGTTTTGTATTTTGAAATCTAAATTAGTTTATTTAGTTTAATTGGCATTTGCCTGCATATTTTGCAAGTTTCAGGTGTGTTTACACACTGTCAACGAAGTCAAAACGACTGAAAATTTTTGTGTTATTATTTCATATATTTTTCAAATAATAGTTGTTTGTTGCATCGTTTGTATAAAAATTTTCTAAGCCGATGGTTTGTAGCTTTGTAATTTGTAAATAGGAGCCGATATAAGATAGAAAACACAACAAATTTTTTAAAATTGTCTTTGTTTCTAAAAAAAAAAATCTTCTCGATACAACTATCCCAGCAAAATTCAATAGTTTCATTACCTTGTTGATAGTAAGAACTATATAGATCCTTAACTAGCCATCAACCGTAGAGTCCCCCCTTTATTGTTGGCAAATCATTTATCAACGAGAAATTTTTCAAGAATGGAAATAGAAAATAATGTGAAAAACTAAATCTGGCGAATGATATGAGTGATGAATTCGAACTTTAATTTTCCTTTTTAGAGATAATCAATAAAAATTATTCCACATGCATCTCAAGCAACAAATGCCATTACCTTGCCAGCAGGTGAAACTATCTTTACTTTCTTTGAATACAATTCTTCCATTACAGTCTGCTGATTTGACTGTTCCATATCTCATCAATGGTTGCAAACCAAGAAAAGAGCTCGTCTTTATTGCGGTTTAAACTCTATTGAACCATTTTCTCGATGCTCTTTTTGTTCTAATATGAGCAAACGCGGCAACCATCTTGCGCACAGCTTTTTCATCTTCCAATTTTTGGTACGCACTTTTTGAAATCCCTATCTTTTCAACCACCTCACGCACCTTCATTTCAGCAGCACGTATGACTTCGTTTAAACTCTGCCATCCAATATTTTATAGTCGTAGGCTAAGGACCAGACTCCTTCAGAGTAGAATCTAGGTCGGTTTTAATATTTATTTGTTGGACTGAGGCCTTCCAAGCACTTATATGACGATGACCAATTTTTTCCATGTTCACTAATTCACTGAGATCGTTTGCTTTTGATGGCTCCAAAAATAAAATCTAAATTACATGACGCCTTGAAACTTAAAACATATGTTTTATAAGGTTTCCACTTCCCCCCAAAGAAATGTTGTCAAACCAATACCGCCATCTGTACATCAGGTCTGCTAATTTAAGGACCGACTTCATATGATTGATGTCCCTGCATGATTGGATTTTAAAGTTTTTATTTAAATATACGAGGATGAATGCTTTTAAAATACTATTGTTGAAGTCTACTGACCAGTTATAGGGTGGAACGAAATGTCAGACGTTGAATAATTACTTAATTACTTAAACTTACTTACTTAATATGTCTGGCTTTAGTTCGATTACTTAATCTCTCAAGTTAGACTAATATTATTATTGTTTTTGTAACTATTTTTTATTAAAAAAGAAGTAAGGAGAAGCCAATTTTAAAAAGCTTTATATTAGAATTTACAAATTCAGTAATAAAGCTTAAAAAATTAAATAAATACGTAAAAATTTAATTATACTTAAAATAAATTATATTTACTGACATTTAAGCTAAAATGAAATTGAAATTATTGTGCTCAGTAAATTTCGGTGAAACTATATATATAATGGACAATTGACATATTTACATACTGTAAGTGTAAAAAAAAATACTATCTTATCAAATTAACTGCAACTTGAGCTGCAAGTTTCACTGCAAGTACGTAAAATATGAGTGTAAGAAAAAAAGTGTGAGTCTATTGAGGTTTTGGTAACAATTGACAGCTATTGACATGTTCTAACTATTCTCTTAGGCGTTGGTATCGAAGTTTAAAGTCAATTACCTTATTTGATGTCGCGCCGAAATAATAATTTTGGGAATATAACACATGCAACTAAACGTTTTATTTATATAAAGAACAAATATATTTTTTCTAACTTGTTTCAAACAAGATCTCTGAAAACCCATAAATAAATTTCAAGATTCAAATTCTTGCTGGACAAAATTTTATTTTTCGTCTTTAAAAATAAACTGTTCGCTTTTATAAATTAAAGTGTATTTAGATAATTTTCGCTGTTGTTCCCCATACCTGCCACCAAAATCTATATTATAACATTAAACGGTGAAAAACTGCAACTTGTAATGGTATTGGAGCTCCACCATCACTTAACAAATATTCATAAACTGCCACTATTATGCCAAAAGCAGATTGTAATAAAATCTACAAACAAATTGCTTTCAAATTGGCAACCACTATCTATATCTTCTAGTACATCGATACATGTGGCACGCGCTTTATTGCACTTAAATAAAAGCAACTCAGTACAAACATTAATATTTTGTATTGTTGGTGTTATAACGATATTGTTGTTGCTGTTGTTATTGTGTTATTAAATCATATAGCAACCACATCGAAAAAGCCGACTTCATGCCACACCATCGCCAAAGTCATCATTGTCGTCATCAGCATTGCCACACACAATACAATTCAATAGATTTATATAAAGAGATTTTTTTTTTGTTGTAATATGTATATCGTATATTTAATATTTCGAATATGACTGCTGCTGCCGCTGTTAAATATGACATGACCTCAAGGCGTAAAATATCATGTAATGAAATATAATTACATTTGTATTCATATGCGTTGAATGTGTGTTAAATGTGCTTGTGTGTTTGCCAATTTATTTAATATAAATCAATTCCCAGCGAAAAAATAATACTTCTAAATAAGCGTTAATGGATTGACATTCTATAGACAAAATTTTTGAGGAAAAGCATCAGCAGATCCATGAATCAGATGTAATATTAAAATATGTTTCATTTATACTACAAATGAGGACACAACAAATGATCGGTTGATAATATATTTGGCATGCTACTCCACCTTTAGGGAATTATCGATCACTGAGTTATTGTATGTTCATACAAACTTTCCTTAGAAAAAGCTCCCAAGGAGGAATAAAATAGTTATCATCTTTTTCCACGCTGAGTCTTTAAAACTTCAGTTCATTTTCAATGTGCAGAATGCTTTTGAAAATTTGTTAATTTTCACAAAACCACAAAAGAAAATAGAATATTTGTTATGCGGTCCAAGGCTGTTATTTCGAATATATGTGCTTCATTGTGAGTCCTAAAAGGTGTCCATAAAAGGTGTTTTATTAATGCTTTTATTATAGACAGAGAAGCGAATTTATCGTTAAAGTATTATATATTTCACATGTTTTTATTTTATTTTGTTGCTGGGATTACAAAAAGGCATTAATTCATAAATTCAACTTGTAAATACGTACAAAGAGTCTTTCACAATTTGTTTGAAAATTTTCAAATATCACAAGGACTTACGAGATGAAAAAATTTCGTTTAGTTTTACCCCAAATTTTTATTTAAAATTAAAAATATGTACATAAATATAAGTTACTCCTATAAGGCATATTTTTATTAATTTGTTTTTTATTTTTATAAGACTTGCAAGACTTCATTTTACGCATTCAATATTTCGGTACGTTTTTGTTAAGCAAAATAAAATTTATATTTTCCAGCATAAAATAAATAAAAACTTTTTATTAAAAAAGTTCCACCGATTTTCAGTGTAGAATCTAAAACGCTTGAAGTAAATTATAATATTGTTATATGCGTTATCTATTGAAATCCCTGTAGTAGTTGACAAATAAATGAGAAATTTAATTCACAGTTTAGTCGATTTGGCATAATCTTGTATTTATTTTGAATATTTCTGAGGATAAACCTTAAGCCGGTTGAATTTGTTTAAAAAAATTTTATCTTAAAACTATTATAGTTTATTTTTGAAGTCTGCGTGGAAAGTGTTCTTTTGATACATTTTGCAAAACACGACCATTTCTGAAGCACTACATCTTTTAATACTATCACTCTCATAGTCAATCAGACAGATTTGATTTGGATATTAATTTGTACTGGACGTACTATTTATTTGGCTCCTGTCCAGTTGGATTTTCTTAAGACTACGTGCATTGACCACAGAGTACCATATGTAAATTTTTTTGTAGTCTATAATATTTTTTATAGTCTATAATATTGAGCGAGATGTATCATATATTGGTTGTATTGGTCATATCATATATTGGTTGTATATTATAGGAGCATAGGAATTTTATATACAAAATAATTTTCAAAATCGGGCTACAAATTACGAATGCATTCCTGTGTATAAAAAAATACTTTTTTTTAAGTCGGTTCAAAACTTATAAGCACTTGCAACTTGCAACTTATATATTATTACAATACCCAAACCTTCAAGAATATACTATATATTTATTTTAAACTTGTTTTAAGAAATAACACATCTTTATCAAAGCCCCTTTTTCATTATAAATGAATAAATAAATTGTTTAACAAACTGTACATCACATTTCACAACCTACAATTGAATGGACACAACAAACCATTTAAACAAATAATAGCACCAAACCACTCACTTTATGCCACAAAAACTCACACACGTACGCAGGCACAACTCTCTTCATGCCACACTCTCAGTTATAGGTTGACATAAAGACGGACATTATATTAAATATAGACTTGTATTGATAGAGATTTAAAAATTTTCAAATAAATAATACGTTACTAGCCCCACAAAATTCAAACAAATAAATAGAATAATGGAAGACGAAAATTGTTTAAAGTAACGATTTTTTGTATGTTAAAGCCAAAGGCCAAAACAAATTACAACTAAACTATTTTGGAGTAGTTTTGAGCAAAAATTAAAAAAGATGGAAAGAGTCTAATACTAATATTAAAAAGACTTGCATTGATAAAAAACATATATAAAGAAGTCTGGTTTATTTTATAGATTTTTCTTAGTTTAAATGACCACCAACTTGGATTTGGGAGACAACTATTAGTTTCAATCGGTTGCGCTACAGGAGACAGTCAATTTAACACGAATTGATTCTGTTTCATTAAGAATAATTATAACATAAAAAATGTCCTTTTTGCAATTTAAAATTTTCTTTAGCATCCTGCTCAGAGAAAGCAAACAAACAAATAAGGTAAAGGAAATAAATTTTACCACTGACCTTTTATTAATTATGGATGAACTCTTTTATAATTGAGAGCGGAAAATGTCATTGATAGAGTATTTGAAAATCCGCGATCTACGTTACGGCTGTTCTTCACAGGGGATGGGATGAGCCACCTCCAGTATTTGAGCAATAGCGCCTTCACTAATCTTCATCTTTTTGTTAATTACTTTAATTATAAAATTCCTTTGGTTAGAAACCTACGGCTACTCCAGTGACCGGGAAACTTTAAGACTTAACATGACCCAGCTAACTTGGGTCGAACCCTTTAAGATTTCTCTATGATGACCCTGGAGCGAATCTATTAACACTGATTAAATGCACCTTAAGAAGGTCATGTTGGATGCCATAACACTTGACTTCCGGAAATTATAATGAATTTTTAAATCTTTATTATTTTTTATTCCACAATCCACTAGAGGATTATATTTATAAAAAAATATTTCTCTAATTTTGTAGTAAATCTTACTGGCATTTTTATATTCGTTTTTGCAGTATTTTCTTTATTGCATTTAAAACATGTGAACATTCAACATGTCTTTCACCCCCAACTTTATTTCAGAGTTCAATACAACCCGATTTTAATATTATATTATGGACTTTGCTTATAGATATAAGCGTTTTCTTTCGTTTTATTTTGTTCGCATAAAATAAAAACAATCATTAAGTTTCAATATATGGAATTAAATATTCCAAATATAGACTATTAAATAATGATTACTTATCCTAATAATTAGTAATTAGATTATTGCGGTTTAAAGTTTGAAATCATTGATTAAATTATAATTATTTAAAATTTTGCATGATTACTAATTGATTACATTTGCAGGTTTTTAAAAAATAGTCGGGATTACTTAAGATTACCATAAAGTAGTCAAAAGGAATCAAAAGTAATCAAAATATAGTACCACTAATTTTATAAATATTTTTGAATATTTAAAAAAAACTTTATTGCATTTCTTATACAATTGTCTTAATTTTCGTAAAAATATATTTCTTGTAAATATAAAATATGTTCACATTTTCGATTGGAAAAATTGTTGATTAAACCAATATTGTTTTCCTTCATATATGACTATAAATCATAATTAATTAAATCATGTTTGAAATCGTGCAATCTATTGTAATTTTGAATCGTTTATAAGCTAAACTAAAATTTCTTTCTTCATCCTGCTAATTTATTGTTATAAAATTTATCTTATATTTTATTTTATATGTATATTTTGCTGAATTTTAGTAACATTTTAGCAATTAAATTTACTTTTTTAATTTTAAATTACTTTTTCTTAGCATATTTTGAATAATAATGGAGCACTTTTTAAGTTCTTAGGAGCTTTCAAAGTATATTTCTGGTTCCCCTGACACCTCAAGTTTATAAAAGAAATCAACAGGAAATCATATTATTGATAAACAATATTAATGTGTTGCTTTGTAAAATAACAGATATACTTTATTTCAATAAAAAAATGTAATAAATAATATGCAAGTTTAAAAAAAAACTAAAATCAAATACTGCTTGAATTTTTGATGAACATTGGTCATACTTTCATTTGATAATGACCTTTAAAATACTCTAAAACGATAAAAATAATCTCGAAAGTAGTCGTAATGTTTCTTGATTACAATCAATTATTTTTGATTAATTTTTCGTAATCACAAGTAATCCCAATTGTACATATTTTATTATCTGTAATCGCAATCAATTAGTAGTTATAAATTCATAACAACAGAATATTATAATCATTACGATTCTTTTTTAAAAGTAATTTAATTGATCTATCTATCTATGATACCAGTAAACTATTTTTATTTGATTGCAAACTTGCACCACTTTGCGAGGGTTCCCTGTGAAACGTGTTACCATGTTTTCGTGGAAATATTTGTTGCATAAATGAAAACATTATATTTTCATTTAATGCCAGCATTTATTATAGGACATTCCAAAAGTCTACTTGAAAGTACCACATTTTACTTGTTTTACATACATGTAATTTTTATTGGTGCTACGATGCTTAAGTTTTAGTTAAACAACTCATAAACATATTGTCAGCCTATATATATGTGTGGCAGCAGTAGGCATTTGTTGTTTTAACTGTTGTTTTATTTATTCTTTTGCAACATAATTCCTTTTATACAAACGCGCAGCAGGTTAAGAGAACATGTACATGTTTATGGCCGTTAAAAATGCCAAAAACAAATACATATTTAGATACTTGCAACATTGAACAGAGAAAAAAAACATATACATATAAACAATAAAACAATGTAGTGGTCTTGAACGATTAAAGTCGAATTCAAGTCGAATATTGTTAAGGAAAAATTGTATTCCATTTAAATTTGAATTGATATAATTGAATAACATAAATAACATTCCGGGACTTATGAATGAACATTTGCATTTTATAATGGTTCAAATTCCGTCATAGATGAGTTCTTTTCAGTTTTTTGAGATCCTAGATACAAAACACATTTGAAGAAAAAATAATAATACTGGTCTAAATTATAAAAAAATTTGGATGAAAGTAAATTAGACTTGGACCGAAATCATTTATTACATCAGGTTAGACATATACCTTGAGGCCCAATGCTCCTTATAGGATTGATGGGAAAAATATATAGATATAGACCTACGAGCGAATCATTTTTGTTGAATTTTCAACCCAAGTTTGAGGAAATTTTTTTTAAAGAGTAATTTTAATTTTAGTTTCTAATATTATCTATTTCAATAGTTAAAGAATTTCCCATTTCGATGCATGTTGTCTTGAAACTTACCTTCTAGTTCTTATTGCCCCATTTTGCTATTGTAGGGCATCAAATATTCATGCATGTGGAGCAAAATCTATTGGCAACAAGCAGATAAAGTATCACTTTGTTCAATTGGTGGCATGAATTAAAGGTACAAGAAAACTTCAACTACTCGGAATACAAACGTGTCACACTTGCAAAACAAACAAACGCTCACGTAGATGCAAATCATTGATTTCATATCTGAAGATGAAGTTATTTTCATTGCAGACCAAACAAACGTGGGAGTCACTATCAATTGGGCTGAGTTTAAAAAAAAGCTCCTAAATTCGTTACTTAGGGGACAGTTTTCTGTTCAATTTTAAACACAACTTTCTGATATTGAATAAAATGTAACAAAAAAATTAAGGCATTTTCAGGCAATAAAATAATTTAAATTGGAAAACCATTTGCTGGCGAATGGCTTAAGGGTTTAAAGGAATTATAAATGATATTTAATATTGGTTAAATTTACAAAAATGACATTTGCAAAGAAGGTATCCAATAGCAATATTTACAATAATTCCAAAAAAAGAAAAAGAATTTGAATATAATTTTAAGACGTTCAATTTTTATGCCAAGTGGGTGGTACAGATGTTTAATGTTTTGTCCTTAAAGTGACCATATGTTTTTTATTTAAATTAAGTCATAAATTTTTATTTTGTTATTTTCCTTGAGAACTCACATTAATTTAATTTATTAACAACAATTTTTCAGTTCAATTATTTAGATAAATAATCAACATAAAGTGGCGCCATTATTGACTGGCTGACATGACAGACTCTTTAAAGTTTTTTGAAAAAAAAAAAAAAAATGCTTCAATTTACTTTAACCCGCTTGCGAAAATCTTTTTATTATTTAAATAATTTGGCTTATTTCTTATTAAATGGATTTTTTATTTTTCGATATATACCTGCAAAAAATATCACAATATTACAGTTTGTTAAAATAAATTGACATGGAAATTAGTTTACACTTGAATTTAAAGTTTGTTTTTCTGATCTTTTTATTTTTGGTAATTACAAGCAGATTTTGTTGCAGTTAAACATTATTATACTAGTAGTCGGTTTTTTCTTTCTGTTAGCCAAAATGATTTATTGCACTCATGTCTTCTAAACCGCCTAAACGCAAACTATACCACAAAAATTTGTATATTAGAAAAAATATATTTTTTTGCTGCAGAGTTGTCAAGGTATTAGAACTATGCAGATAAATTTGCATTAAATATCAAATATTAGGAGAGAACATGATCGGGCATGTTTTCTATAGATATGGTGGGATATTTTTTTCTTTATTTATTCCACTAATATAAAATTCCAACTAATTCTATCATTACAAGGTAATTTAATTTCATCAAAAGATTTGTTTACTTTCTTAAGTTCCTTTAAAATAGTTCTACGCCATGAGTTTTTTTTTGAGCCCCGACTTCCTTAAAGATTCCACTCTAAAGCGGCTCTCGTAACACTGTCAATAGATTTACGGAGAGTAAGTCCTATTCATCTCCATTTTCTTCTTGTTATTTTACGAACTATTGGTTCTACCTTTATTAACCTCCAGAGCTGTGTGTTTGTGATTCCATTTGGCCAAAAAATTTGCATATTCGTGGTCACTTGTTTATAAATACTTGGAGTCTCTGTACTATAATTTTTGTCATCAGCCAAGTTATGCTTCCATAAAGCAGCATTGAATATGCAGATCTTTGTGTTTTGTGATCTCTGTGAGACCCATCACGTTTTATTTAGGCCTTTTTTTAGTCTACTAGACACTCTCCCCCAACACCATTAATTGACATCATACATCCCAGATAAAAAAACAAAAATTTAATCATCTGGTATTGTATTCTGAATTGGCTATCGGTGACATTATTGTATTGTGGGATATGGCTACACATTACCACTTTAACATAATGACCGAGCACTTATTATCTCGAGAAGAAGTCTATTTTTTTACTCCTTTTTTGCATGGTTTCAAACATTTCTGCATGTCCTTTTGTTGTACGCCAATCACGTATATTTTTAATAATCATTTCAACGTGTTGTTTACTAATCCCAATATTTCGCAATAACATTAAAATTATTATGACTGTTGAGTCGTAGACAGTGCTTAAGAAGGATTTTAGTCCTACTTTTGTTGTAAGGAGAAGTGAAAGGCGAGAAATAAGCTTGAATATTATAAAGGATTTCTAACGTTATTTGCATGAATGTCCAAGATCTTGTTTGTTTGTTTTAAATTGTGATAATAAAAATAATTTTTTTATTCTTTTTTCATAAAAGGTAGGAGATGTATGTTTATCGCCAGAAAGTCGTTCGTGATATTTCGTTTTTTTCCTTATTTTTTTCATCCGAATTTTTAGCAAAAAACTCTGGAGTGTGTTGTAATTGATCTTAATGGAGTCAAGTTCTGCAGTCGGACTTCATTAGAGGATAATACTTTGTCAAAATATTATTAAAAATATTATAGGTATTAATCATGAAATACATAAATAATTGTCTTCATTTTCTTATTGAGCCTGATGAGATTTGGACTCGGCCCTATCAAAATAATTTTTTTCAGCACATTTTCCTAAGCTCATAAAACTACTTCATGTAGTCCTTAATTTTTATTTTTTAATCATATACTTTAAAGACCATCCTTCAAATATCTTCGTTTATACGAGTACTAATTTTGTAAAAATTTTAAGAACTTTTTAACTTTTATTATTGTTTTAACATTTATTTTTATAGTAATGCCATTAATGGTCGGTTTTTGGTTTCGTATTTAAATGTCATTTATCTTTAAGTTCAGTTTTCCAGTACAATTCTCTACTACATTTGATTAACATTTAAGTGTCTAATGAAGTGCATTTAAAGTCCATTAAAGTTAAACACATTTACCATATGATTTTGATAATTTGTTTTTGTTTGGCAGACAAATACAAGATTGAAGAATCATTGACAAAAGTTTTTCACATTCTACAAAAATAAACTTTAAAGCTTTATGACAAATAAAGTTGTAAAAATATTTTATTTAACCCTTTTGCTTTTCTCGATTTTTTTTTATAAATTCTATTCTATCCTAAAATTCAAATTGTTTTCTGCAGCACTTCTTCATATATATAAAACAGATATTTTTGGCAGACTATGGAAGATTTTTTTGCTGCTTTGAAGTGCTGTCATATTCTCACGCCACTTCAATAAGAATTTTAATTTATGTCTGATTAACGAAAAATGTAATTTAATAATAATAAATTTAATAACTACCGTGACCCTATGCCTTTTTTGTATTCTGTCTTCCCAAAAACCCTACTCAAATTTTTGTGAAATGATAACTACGACATTGGCTTGACTAAAAAAAGATGGTTAATGTCTGTGCTAGTTAAGTTTAGATTTGTTCTTACATACATCATAACACTGCAGTTCCATGATAAAATATCATTAGAAAGTTGAACTTTTATAAATCACTTCGAATGTCCTGTTTTGTAAAGTAACGGGGTTAAGGATAAATGATCTACAGTCAAATCCCGATAATTCGTACCCCGATAAATCGTAATTCCCGATAATTCGTAATAAACTTCCGGTCCCTTGAAAAAATCTCGTTAATTCGTAAAATTTCTATACATTTTGGTCCCCTCGATAATTCGTAATTTTTTTACAAATAAAATCTTCTTTACCTCTTATTAATCGTAATTGTATGCTAACTACCACTTATAATTCGTAATAAAAACAACAGAAACATGGAAAGAATGATTTTTTCCGCCATTTTTTTGTGGGTTTTTGCTTTTGCTTGTGTGTGTTTATTTTCTTAAGATCAGTTTGTTACATGAATAATAAAAAAAATTCCAAAGGGCACGCATAAAACTCTATCGGTGTTAGAAAAACTAAAAATTTTTGCAGCCATTGACAATGGAGTGAAAAAATAGACGTTTCTAAGCGATTTGAAAATGCTCCATTAACTTTTACTTCAATCCTTCAAAAAAGAGAATTTATTATGCAAAAATCTTCAGGCAGTAAGCTAAAGCGCGAAAAACTACCTGAATATCCTTGAAAAGTCTTTAGTTTTATGGTTTACACAGTGCCTAACACTCCGATTAGTGGTCCATTACTACCCGAAAAACAAGGTTTTGCAAAAAAGTTAAATCTAAATGATTTTAAAGCAAGCAGTGGTTGGCTCGATCGCTTTAAAAAACGGAACAACATAACATTTAAAAAAATCTGCGGTGAAAGATCGGCAGTTAATGAAAATATATGTTCAGAATTGAAAGAAAAACTTAATCATTTGACAAAAGATTATGATGCAAAAGACATTTTCAACGCAGATGAAACTGGTTTATTTTTTAAATGAATTTGTCAGTTTTATTTTTATTTTATTGTTTTTTGTTTGCTATTAAAATTACACGTATATTTTATTATTTGTATTTATTTTGTATTTTATTTTTAATCATTGTTTTTTATCATTCTAGTAAATAAATTGAAAAAAACCCCGTTAATTCGTATTTATTTTATTTTAACCCCGTTAAATCGAACCCCCGCTAAATCGAAAACCCCTATAATTCGTAAGAAATGGCTGGTCCCTTGCGATTACGAATTATCGGGATTCCACTGTATTAAGATACCTCACGGTAACAGGGTGGATCTATTGTACCAAGTCATAGGACCAATACAAGATAACATTTATAATTCTTCCACTATATGTTGTTTTTGGGCTATGAACACCTTAATTTTTTAATAATTACAATTTATTGCGACTACAAGTGTATGAATCAATCACTATAGTATATTGCTCCTAGAGTATGATCAGCTCAACCATGTGCTTTTTTATTTATTACATTATGTTATTAGTACAACCATGTAATACAAATTACAATATATACGCTCATAGATTATGTTCACCTCAACTTTATTTGTTTGCATCAGGATTTTCGATTTCAAAAATATTATAAATCACTTCTTTTCCATCTCTGAAATACTGTCATATGCATGTTTATATTAAAAATTATTTAGTCTTATTTCTGCCAGACATGTCTACTGCTAGTTTTTTTTGTCTATATTTATTTTCTTATTTAGATTTTGTTTATGGAAAACTACTTAAAAAGTAAATTTATATTTTGTCTTTACAATAGATAATTTATTTTTTTAAATAATTTTTTTTTTTGCAATACCCCCATCCAGTGTCCAGACATATGCAACATACAAGGGGTTCATGCAGCTAGAGCAATACACATGTCCATACATATTTACATGCAGACATGTGTTTGTTTTATGTTGCTAATTTCGCCAGACTTGCACTTACGCCTGCGCTTTAAAAAAATGCTGCAATAAAAGTGAAACCCAAATCAACAAGTGGGGTAAATGAGATTGAAATGAATGAAATTGGTTTTTGGTGGACTTCAGTTAATGTATTTTTATTTCTTTCTCTGTAACTTGTCGTGGTGGCAAAAAGCTGGAAACAAAAAATTTTTATAATTATTAAAGTTTACATAGAAATTACATACAAATACGAGTACACCTGCTCCTTCGTTGCATGTTATGAGAGAAATATTGCAATCCTTTTGACAGTTCTTGTAGTGCGTTGTAGTTCTTGTCTGCCAAATTGTTATTTTTTATTAAAAAAAGAAGGTTTTTTGCATTTAATTTCTGCATTATGACCGTCGCAATTTGTTAGGACTTTATCAGGTTTTTACACCTGCTTTTCCTTTTTTCTTTAAAGCAAATTAGGCAGGTAATAAAGTACATTTTATATCTGCTATTGCATGTCATAAAAGTGGTGTTGGTGTTGTGGAGTAATAATTAAACAAATTTACATATAATTTCTGGTAGTTTGATGCATGTTTCTAATAACCCAAACATTGCAGAGTACTCGGGACAACTCCAAACAAAATGTCCTCCATTTAACATTTTTTACATAATTTCTTATTATTTTACTACCACAAAATGATTTTAAATCTCTTTTGAAAATATTTACAAGTTGTTTTCCTTTAATAATTTTCCACAAGAATTTCAGTAAATTTATCCTAGTCCATTGTTCTTCTGTAGCTGCTGGTTTTGTGGTGCTGGTTATCCGCTATTGAATGTTTTTCATAATAAAGTAATATTGAAAAATTACAAACAATTTAATTTAACAATGCGGCATATTATGAAAAATCCAAAACAAGCCCAATTTAAGCAAAATGTGAACTCTTTTGTCGCCGAACAATTTCAACATTACAGCCATTAAATAAACTGTCTAATGTAAGAGTTAATCGCATATAAACTGATATATACAATTACTTAGTGTTCAGAATCATTCGATTCAACGTGTTTTGTACAATTTTCTTACTTTTGAAGGACAGTAGATTGAGTTATAAGATTAAATTGAGTAATTTTCCGGTAAGAGGAATATCTTAGTTTCAGGATCAAAGATATATAAGAGTTCTTTTTAAGAGTTGTTCAGTGAAGTCAACTGAAAAATTATTTTTCTCTATAAATTTAGTGCTTAATTATGTAAATCATGAAACCAAAGTGATATTTTCAGAAAAAAATACCACACAAATTTAAATACTTAATATTGATCCTTCGACACTATATTTGTGAAAATATATTCATTCAAGCAGTAGGTCATATTAATTGAAAAAAATATTTTTAACATTATTTTTTCAATATTTCGTTAGAACTTCGACTGACATCGTCAGGAAGATTATAACGAAGTTCTAGGGAAATAAATATATAATAAAATAAAAAATATGTCCTTAAATTAAAACGACCTGCTGCTACAATAAATAAATGTTTTTTATTACATAATATTAAAATTGAATTGAATTCTAAGCATACGTTGAGTATATATATTTTCAATATTTTCATATACGATAGAGAATTCTCAAACTGTATTTGTTTTGGCATAAATATATGAGATTGAATGTTTTCAAACTGCTTAAAGTTCACTGATGGTATAGTTTAGCAACGAGTGAAATATCGGCTGATGAATAGCTTAGGCGACAAAAAAAATTTGAAATTCTACACAAATTAAAAAAATATGAAAATTCCGTGTTTAAACAAATTTTTTAAAACATTAAGTCCTTCGTACAGTTCCAGTAGGAATTATACTAAGGTAATTTATATTTTTGGCCACATCTTGTATATGAAACTATATATAAGCGGTATAAGACGATAGACTAAGAATAGCACGGTTTTTTGAGCGTAAGACGCCAGCCAGAATTTATTAGCGGTCTGATGATAAGACTATTCGAATATAGTATAGACGTTAGAATGTAAGAGAAGACTTTATGTTAAAAATGGTCTGAACAAAAGACGAGATTATGAGTTTAATTATAATAATTTAAACGTTTATCCATGATTGAGACTATACTTCCACTATAAGACTGTCATTCAGTTATAAATTAATTTTATGATTATGAGGCAATAGCCCTCGTAGGCAGGATCATAGGACATAGAAAAAATTTAATACGGTATTCTATGTAAAACACGACCTTATACCTTCTGTCTGATAGTATAGTATAAGAGTGTATAACGCAAAGTATAACAGTATAATGCAGTAATTTGAATATAAAACAATATCATCAGCAAAATAGGATGGAGTGGGTATGAGACAGAAATCTGCATATAAAATAATAATCTAAGTATACAGCAGTAGTCGCAGTATAAGATACTGATCTGAGTATAAGACAGTCATCTATGTAAAAGATAGTGTGAACATAAGATTGTAGTCTAAATATAGCGCAACAGTCTGAGTGTAAAATAATAATCTGGATATAAATCGGTAGTGGAGGAATATAAGGCAGTAGTCTGAAAATGCATTAGTGTGAGTATAAGTCAGATGTCTTATAAAACAGTAGCCTGGGTATGAATCTCTTACACTCTACTAAGCATAAAGCGGTAGCCTAAGTATAAGACCGTAGGCTAAAGTATGAGACAGTAGTCTGAGTATAAGATTGTAGTCTGAGTATAATGTGATGATAGTCTAGGTATAACTCGGTAGCGTAAATATAAAAAGATTGCCTGAGTACAAGGCGAAAAAGAAACCGTAGCTTAAATATAGGACGGTGTCTTGGGTATAAGGCAGTATTCTTAGTATACGACTGAAGTTTTAGAATGAATATATGACAGTAATCGAAGTATATGAAAGTGACCTAAGTATTAGGAGATATCTAAGAGTAAGACGCGAATCTGAGTACATTAATTAAATTAATATATTAGTGAATTAACTAATGTAACTAATGTAACTTTAGTACATTAATTTGGCTGCAAAATAGTACACAGAGCAACAAATATCATAATCTGAAAACATGGCATTCTAAAGGTCTTTTGCGACATAATCATAATCGGCTATATATTGTTAAAGAAAAAAGATATATTCTATAATATATATATGTTCCCATCGATCCTATATAGAGCATAGGGCCTCTTATTCTATAATATTGTGTGCAAAAAGTGTAGTCCCACTACAGAACAAGCTACAGTGGGCCAGTGATATTGCAACTCTGATAATTGGTAACAAATTTCAGGCGTCTAAGAACTTTCCGAAACAAATAATTTTCGCAATATCTAAAGAAGCGTGAACAGACGTTTGCTGTAAAATTTACATTCTTATTCCATTCTTATTTACAGAATGGAAGCAATCAAAACCCAAATTTGGGATGTATATTTAATTTGGAAAATTTTTGAAATTTTAACACCAGTAATGTAACGATCAACCAACTAATTTTGCAACCGATTGCTCGAATATACTTTAGTTCAATTCTCAAAATAGCCAATATAGTTTGTAATATTTACCCGATTAATCGAACTAATTTGCCATTCATATAAATAGAAAGATCGCGAATCTGATCACTGTAAACACTAATAGTAACATCATGTCTTACAGTCACTTTTTTTTGAACTCGGAATTTATTCCTGCTGCTGATTTTTTCACTAACTACACACACACACGTTTAATAAGAATAATCATGGCAATAATCATTATGGAGCGGTAATCGATGAATGGGGATGTTGGGTCTAGTATGTTGCCTTCAACATTTAGCGGCAATGGAAATATATTGAAATCATGTTGCCAATAATGAAAATGCACTCAAATAAAACATCTTTTGTATCTTGAACGCTAAGTAAATGGGAAGGAGCCAACTAAAGGTAACAAAAATAAATAAATAAAAGCTACAACAACTAATATTTAATGTGAATAAATGAAAGGTAAACGATGGAATTGTACGGTATGGGTTACAAATGGCAGAGGTAGATACTCGCATCACATGAATATTTGTGTACACTTGCATCAAAAGTGAGTGTATGAGGCTTAAACTTTAAAATGCCTGGGCATAAACAAAATTAAGTGACCATTAAAATGCCATAAACTCAGTTATGTCGCATACCGTGTTATTACACTTACACATTTAAACGTATGAGTGCTCTTTAGCGTGTAAGTCATTAGTCGAATTATACACACAACTAAACCATTTTCCACTTATACTGCTGCAGTTGTAGGCCATATACACATATTAATGGGTGTGCGAGCGTATGCTGTGAATGAATCCAATTGAATGTAGACCAATGTCTGGAATTGGCGGTGTGTACTTTTTGCTTAAGTCTTACAAAGCGGCAGCGGTGGTGGTGGCGGCGGCGGCGGTATCATTCATAAAGGATTATGATCATCATTATGACTCGCATATGGCCAATTGCCGCCATACCTACTCGTGGATTGCGTTAGAGCAAAATGGTTTAAAATATTTTTTTTATAGCAAACGAAAATTATGAACATTTTAAAACATGACGATGTTGCTGCTGCTGCTATTGATGCTGGAAGCACTGACATCGATGATGACGTTGATGAAAAGAGTATTTAAGCGATAATTTTGTTTATTACAATCTGCTGAAGTTAAATTTGCTTAAATTATTATTCTTGTCTTGCTGGTTCGAAGTATATGTAGAGTTTTTCTTAATATTCTCATGAATTAAGAACATGAATAAATTTTTTATTGAATTTGAAAGGGTAGAGGAGAGTTATAGAATTAATTTTATGAACTTTTTTGTCTTGCTGATTGTGTAAATTTGTTGAAACTTTCTCATGATTTTAAGTCGAGTGGATGTTACAAGAAATCAAAGTATTATTATTTTGGCCATAAAATTTTCTAATTTGTAAGTCATATTTTTGGGAAACTTAAAATTTTTTGTTGTTCATACTCATGTTTGTATGTTTTTTGTTTGTAATTTAGTGATTATAATACTTTAATTTATAAACTAAAGTAGTGTTAAGTATTCAGATATAAAATCTTAAATTATTAAGTACAGCAGTTGATAGCAACAAACAAAAAATTTGTTGCTCCTGTGGTTATCTTTTCCGTCTCTCATGGTATATTGAGAGCAAGAATATCATTTCTTTTCAACCGCATGTGCCCTCTTAAGGTAAGATTATTTCAGGCTAGTGGTCTTATGTTCACCTGCACTCATATTTTGAGAACACAGTATTTATCATCGCGATATCTAAATATTAGTAAATTTTGGAATTATTGTCACAGCAGGAAGCATCTGCAATTGTCCGAAGGACTTTATTTTGTTGCCTCCAAATTTCCTTTGCATTTGACATTTGGCAGTATCCTTTTACTGGAAAGCTTTAACCATATTTTTTTTCAGAACTGAATCAGGTAGTAAATGTTTTTAAGCCAGTTAAGTTCATATGGATAGACATGTTTCCCTGCTCAATGTAAATGTATTGTTAATATATGTTTGATCTTTGACCTTTATTTTACATAGTTTTACAATTTTTTTACAGAGATCAGTCGACTGTAATGTGCCTATAAAAATAGTTTACGTACATATTTGTTTATTTGTATTCGTCCTTCAAACGGAAGAATGTATGTTAAATAGATGATATTACCAAGTACAGCGACCATCGAAAACAATACTGTTCTGTTGATTTAATAATTTGCTTTTATTTTCTTCTTACTTAATAAAAAGAATAATAAAAAAATTTAAGTGAAATGTCATACTCAGGACTCATCTATACTAAGAAAAGTTTCAGTTCTAATATTTGTTTTCATTTGAAAAGTTGAAAATACTACGGAAATTAAATATTTTATTATTCTCTAATAATTCCAAATATACTAGTCACCTGATGAGGGCTAAAATTTTATTCTCTTGTTATAAATGATACGAGTAAGTGATTTTAACATTTCCTTACAATCATATAAATATATGAACATTAATGTTCAATGTAGCATCAAACAACCATTTTGGTTTTGTTGTGAGCATAAAATAGTCATCACTTTCTGAGGATGTTGGTAATATATTAATTATTTTCAATATATATTTTTTAGAAAATCAATCGTCACATACCTTAAAACCGCTTACAATGTTCTTCAGGGAATGTAGTTAATTGCAAAAAAAAAACCAAATCTACAGCGAAAACCTTATCTATCTTCTTTTTAAGGTATACGCGATATTAAATACTGACATATAAATTCCAACATCACTCTCCAGCTCTGGCTAGGGAATTGAAATTCATTATATTTAAGTTCAATGGATTTTTTTGTACCTTAAATTAAATTTAGAAATTAAGTATGAATTGTAGTCGGTAGAAGGTAGACATATTTTTATATCGATTTTCGTAGAAAATCCATCATATAAAACTCTATCTAATTTTTTAGTTTGCTATACAGGAACTTAGTACTAGACCTAACCCCTAAGTTCCATTATTGCAACTTAACTTTAAAGTTCCTGATAGTCAAAATGTTAAAGTGATCCACAAAGTGACTCATAATGCAATTTGCTCACTAGGACCTACCCTTGAAGTAAAATTTATTTTTTTAATGTGGTAATAAATATACTTTTGGTTTATGTCTTAACTATTTTTGGTTCATGTCTTTGTAAGAAAGTTAAGAAATTTTATTTAAAATTTGTTTAATGTGACTAAACCTCGCGATAAAAGTTACAGGTAGAATGAACTTCCTTATAACTTATCGCTCATTTTAGGTTACAGTTGCAATAATAAATAACTGCCGATAAAATAACCGTCCGATAAAATCCCGTCTTTAACTAAGTCAAAGTTATAATAAGGGCCCTAAAATAAAGCAGGTCTTATGTGGTTTTTTTCTGAAAAATGTTACATATTTTTTGCCTTCTCCTGCATGTTTGTGTTCTTCTCTAATATAGTGTATAGTAGTGCAAAAAGTAAAAGGAGCAAGTTATCAATTCAATTCTATTTTTGACTTTTCTTTTAATAATTGCACACGTATAATTTTATCTTTTGTGAATCGATTGAAATTTTTTTGTTTAAAAGGGTTTGCTTTCAGGTTGGCCCAATAATTTTTCTATCGAAAGTGAGACGGGCAATTTATGGGACGATTTTGAAAATATTTTTTTTTATTTGAAAGCGTAAGCCTGCTAAACAGTCTCATTGGAATTTAAAAGGAAATTGGACAGGAAAAATGGCTGTTCGATATATTGCTCATCGGCTGATTCCGCCACTTATGGACCGATTTTCTTGCCTGGCGGTAAAAAATTAACCAGAAATGTGATCATTTTGTAATCTGTTCGATTGGCTCTTTTTATTATTTTATGTGAGAGAATTATTTTAAATATGTTAGCAGCCTTGTTTAGAGAAATTATGGGTCTGCTTTATTTTTCTTTTATTTCTATTTATGTGTTCATGTGAAAATTATATGAAAATAATTAAAGCTTAACATACGGATATAAAGTATTTTAGAACTAAGGAATTATTGCAAATATACTCGTCATCTGGTAAAGGTTAAAAATTTATTTTATTATATAAATGATCAGTGATCTTAAAATTTTGTTATAGTCCATAGTTATACGTTGCAAATTGCTTGAACACTGTATTATTGCTAACGAACTCGTTAGCGTTAAGTGTAATATCAAGTAACTACTTTTGTTTCATTGTGATCTTAAATGGGGCATCATTTTGCTGGAGTTCAAGTAACTTAGAAAGTTTTTGCTGTTTATAAGGCAACACTTTTGCAGAAAAAAAAAACGGTTGGTATCGTTACGGATGCTCTTATTTGAATATGTCTTTGATTTTGGGAAAATGATTACAGTAATTTCTGATACTAAAGTAAAAATCAAAAGGGAGGAAGAGAGTTACAGACAACAACACATCGAATTTCTATGTGATCTAACCTATGGGCTCCATTAAGAGAGTTTTACATATTTAATTTCTAACCGACTCCAAAAAAGGAGAAGGTTATCAATTCGTGTGCATTTTTTAATGTTTGTACACGTCCGAAGCATTTATTGTTGCATAAATTTTCCATTTGTGGACCGATTTGCAAGATAATTTTTTGGTTCGAAAGTGTTTGCTCGAAGTTGTTCCCATATTTGTTTTTTTTTAACCGGACAGACAAAGTGGCCGCTCGAAATAATAATTATAACATCTATCTATATAATAATTATAACATAACTATCACATTTATTGACCGATTTCAAAAAAAAAAGACTGTCTAGTTTGAAAATGAAACTTGCAATATGAAAATCGGACGCTCAGGAAGGTCGTCCAAAATAATGATTATAACAAAATTCCGTCATTGGGAACCTATTTTCAAAATGTTTTATTTAAGAAGGTATTTCAATCTTTCCTGGCTGTAAAGTATAAACTAGAAATGGATTATGTCGGGTGTATTATATCGGGTGTTTAGTAATCTGTTCAATTGGCTCTTTGTATTGAAGTGAGTTTTTTTCAGAACTATTGACTCTATACACTCAACCAATGGTCATCATTAAATGGTCCCATAAGATTTACTGATGAGCTGCCACAAACCGGAATTGCTGTTAAGCCCAATTTACAGTTCTACAGCAAATAATAGAAACAATAAATATAGACTTATAGTTTGTCCCACTAAATGTGAAAGAAAATATCGTTCGAAATTTTATATTGAAAGCGAAAAACTCAAATTTATCAAAGACAAACTTGTTTTTGTCTTCAATATTAATGTTCAAACGAAAATTTTGTTGTTCGCATTTAGTGGGACGGGCCTTTAAAGTCTTGTAAAATATATTTTAAGCCATACAAACCAAATCAAATGTAAAGAAAATCGTTTGATTTGTTAATATATTCAACTTTATGATCCCAGTTGTTAATAAAGCAGTAGGAGTTCATTATAAAACACTGTGCATCAAATACTGATAGATCACAAGTGTGTGATACGAATCTAATCCTTAATTAAAAATCTTAAAAAAATTCAAATGTTGTGAAATAAATTGATGCTTAAAGTCCATCTTAGATAACACTGTCACCAATAACAATTGGGTTACCAAGTTGAAAAAATAAAAATTAACTATCACGTTACATACCCGACATACTCGCAACAAACGCAATTCAACATTTTTATTGTTGTGGCAAGAACGAGCACACTAATACATTCCCCATCAAGTAAAAGTATTTAAGTGAAGTACGACTGCAAGTACGAGTATCGTATGACACTTGGCTGTGTAAAAAAAACAACCAAATGTACCTACAATTGACAGTTGAACAGACAGACAATATGGACACAACGACACAATGTTCAATTGAAAATTTATGGTCACTTGTTAAAGGCAAAAAGGACTTGGTATGAATAAAAACATGATTTTTTGTTTTTCCTTTTACACGGCTACAAAACGCACAAAAATTAAATTTTACTTTGGAAATTTGTGGTCAAAAATGTATGAGCCAGAGGAAATGTTTAGGTGTAAGCCGAATTTGAAATACCCAATTAAAATAGGGTTCAATACAAAAAAGTCATCGAATAAAATCGCGATTGGTCTTATATTTACAAAAAAGCCCTCCAAGACTTAACTTTTAGTTTCCGATTATGAAGACATATTTATAGAGAAAGAGATGGAGAGCGAGAGAGAGAGAGAAAATCGCACCATCAGAAAAATGGCTTTCCCGGCAACGAAAGGGTGGACAAACTGACACTTATAAGGTCACAAAGAAGATGTGACCTGCTTCAACCCCGGACGCATGATTCATAGCATATTAATATCTCTAGACTCATAGTAGTACTGACGGATCACTGGATGGTAGGCAGGCAGGATTTGAGTCTGGAGACCTGTCGTAGTTGTGGTGTCACAGAATGGAAGGAGACGAATGAATACCCGGCATGTTATTCTTCAACACGCAGTATTTTGGACAAGTATTTGCGGGATAACTTGGGGAAGTTTCCAGATTTCTCTATATACTACAGGGCAGATTTAGTTCCAGTTGTGAGAGTTGGTAGCAGTCTTGGGTCCTGCCATTTGTGGGTTAACTCGGACGGTTGGCGATTTTTGCCGAAAGGGAACTTTTTGATTATATTTGATTACCCTTCTGAAGAGGCAGCATCCACTTACTCTCAAAGGAATATTGGAAAAGTTTTATTCGATTATCTTTAAGGAACTACGACAAGAAATGCCCACTTAAGTGAGCAACATTTCCAATGACATAGTGAGCGGTCTTGCTAGGTTGAGAGTCCGGTAGTGTCGTAAAGAATCATTTGACTCACTTGGGTCAAACATTCAATGATTCAGTTGTGAAACTTCAAAAAAGACAGAAATATCAAATTAATTTGTTTAAGTGAAAACAAACTTAATTGAAAAAGAAAACGTAAAAGTATGAGGAAGAGTGATCAGAGATGATTGTGCGAGAAAGAAAAACAAGGGTAAATGCCATCATTTGTTCCTAATGAATTGCCATCTGATAAGGAATGAACTGCGTAGAGGCTAAGTCGCGTTTTCTTCTTCCTTTATCATTACCATGGCCAAAAGCTTCTGAAATAGCACTCTTACGTTATTGTGGTTTAGTCGATGTCAGACTCAATGCTCCTCAAAAACCTGATCAATGTATATCTGGCATCCAGAAAAAGGGTTCAATTTTGGTTTGGGTCTATCTAACTTATTGGTGTATTTCCAGGAGCATGAAAGTGGGAACTTAAGATCAAATCATCTTTATCAATCTAGGTCGGCTTAGAAAGCGAATTTAAAGATAAAAATTAGTCGCCGTACATTCAAGTCTTAGTTTTAATTTTATTTTTCAACCACCATCAAGAGGCCACGCAGCCCCATGTAGAGTACAAGAAAGATATAAAAACGAATATTGAAAAAAAAAAATAATAAAACTTAAATGAATCGTTGAAGCGACTCTCATTCGATTCGGTGAAAGAAACAAATTAATTAAAGGAAACCAACAGATATGCTAACTTAATCTATTCATTCAATAAATCAAATCAAACCGAACCTAAACAGAAAAAGTCCATCCCATGCAGAGCAACTCAATAAATGAATGAATGAATGACGAAGTGTGTGAAGATGTTGCAAGCAATGTACATAAACACATACAATCACAAATATATACATACATGCATGATGGCTTAAATGCCCCGAAGTTCTGGGTTTGTTCTTAGATCACATGTCTCTTGGGCTATATTTAACCTAAATTTCTAGGAATGCTGATTCGAACTGATTATTGCACCCATTCTCCTGCATTACATGAGAGATATTTAAACTTTCTACTATTAATGATCCACAACTTACAATACCAATATTTTAAACATTTTCATTCCAAAACCTTCTGGGCAGCTTAACATGTTTTTGGAAGTTTATAAATGTAAGTGTGTGAATTATGGCCAAGTTCTGAATTTGTTGCATTAAATCTTGTTTCTTTTCATCTGTTTTTTTTTTCTTGTTGAAGCGTTAAGCAATATAAGGAGACAGTTTTAAATTTTTTGTTCTTTTTTATCTGATGTTTTATTACACAAAATGACATTGTGTCGGGTGTTGGTTTTTTTATGTCCCTTTTTTTCCTTAGCATACTAGAGAACCATTCAATGATCATGTTGAAAAAATTTCTAGAAGTCAGTAGAACAGCGATGGAAGATTGAAATTATTATTACTGACCGTTAACCACAAAGACTTTTAAGCAAAATTTATTTTTATTAAAAAACTCAAAATTTTTTCTCCCTCACTTCATTCTATGCAAGGATCGTGCAAACGATCTACTGATTTGCTTTTCCGCTAATTATTCTGTGGACGCTTGTAAAATTCTTTGAGACTATGCAGTTAAATATGAAAAATAATTATCCTTGTAAGGCTGTTAGTGCGGAATTTATAGTTTCCATTCCCATCTTAGACTCTAGTATATGTTTAACTACAGTTCTAATATAAAACTTCATTACAATATTTTGAAACAATCTTAGTACTTTCTGAAGAAATTAAATACAAAATAGTGTGCATTAGAGAGATTGCA
This sequence comes from Germaria angustata, assembly GCA_963681545.1. Lineage (NCBI taxonomy): Eukaryota > Metazoa > Arthropoda > Insecta > Diptera > Tachinidae > Germaria > Germaria angustata. Next base: position 25,318,067 of record OY813000.1, read on the forward strand.
TAGTGTGTCCATTAGAGAAATTCCAGAAATGGCAGGATATTTTCTCTCATAAGCATGCACTGCATTATTTCTATTTTTATGTTGTATACATACCTGCGCAACATCTATATATAATCATATTTCAAGTGCTATTTTTCCCTTGATATGATCACAAGTCCCAGAAGGGGCTCCTTGGGATCAGCTACACTTTTTATCAAAGGTCTTAGCTGGGATTTGTAACATAAGTTCCCAGACTACGAGATTGGATCTCTTTTTTAGTGACTTCGACAGAAGTTTTAAGTATGAAGTGTAGGAGCAGACTGACAACCACCCCCTCTCTGCCCTTGTCTAGATCTCAGGAAAAAGGGCTTCTTGTAAGGAAAAAGGATTTGATTAAGATATAGAAATATTAGAAGTATAAGAGTATAATATTATAAAAAGTATAAGAAGTATCAGAGTACTGTATCGTTATGATACACTAATTTATTTGGCCTTTGAAGTGATTCAAAATCATAATAAATGAAGATTAGATGGACTTATTTCTGTTTTCTCCTTTTTGCCAACAGCACAAAGGGACTTACTAGGAATTAAATGAGCCAGGTTATGCTTGAGCGCAATCTGGCTTTCTGTGCAACCCAACCTCTTTATTATTCAATTTTTTGCAACAAAAAATGGCGCACTATTTTTGAGTCGGGAAGAAGGCATGAGGGGAGAAAAGTATCAAAAATAACGCAGCATTACCCTGGTAATTTTAAGCGAAAATGCAAAGAAAGAATTACAATAGCAGTGAACTTTACATCTCTGAAGAAAAAAGGTAAAACATGAAGAATTAAATGCATCAAAATGTAAAAAAAAATTAAATTATGTATCAAAAGGATATACCGCCTCTAATGAGAGCACCATGTCTTGAGAAAAGTCGCACTTGTTTGGGGCAATTTCATGTGAAAAATATTAAGATTTAAAATAAACAAATATATGGTGGAAACAGACTAGGATCAGAAGGCTAAGGCATTCCTAGAGCAAATTTCAGCCCCTCCACAGAACTGAATTTGTAAAGCAAATAAATGACTTAAAATAATCACTAGTGTAAAACACTCCTGCAATTTTAAAGAGAAAATATATTTATAAAACAAATGCGATCGAACATTTTGATCAAATTATATTTTTCGGCAACAAACTATCGCAAAGGGGTGTCGTAATCGTTTTCATTTAAGTTCCTGATATCAGAGTGAATATGTGATAATATATATTGCTGTCTTCATATTTCAATCTTCTTAATAAAATTTATATTTCATATGACATTTATTACCATGTCAACATATTTGTATCTTTTTAAAATAATTCTTACATTTCCTCTGCGCAATTTAAATGCTGTGTTCAACTATTTTTTTTTTGATTTTCTTTTATCATTGATTTGCTTTAAAACACAGCAAAATTTCCCGGATATAAGCAGTTTAATATAATCCCACAACTTGTCGCATTAAATCTTGATTACTTTCATCTGCCACAATTGCTGGTTTCTTTGCTGCTTCCTCAGTCCCTCCTACCCCCTCACTGATGACTCTGCCAGCCAATGGCTGGATGCTTGGTTACCTTTTAGTCAAAGTTAATTACTTTGCATCACTGCACTTGACTTTGGTTAAGCGGACAATGGATGGCTGAATGAGGTTCAGTCAGTTTTCGAAATCAGGCCAACAGACACACTAGCACAAACGCACGCACATGCACATTTGTGTATGTAAATCAAATCAGAAAAAAAATCACCGACCACAAAAACCGCATCCGCTACTATGATTTTGCTGCAACAGCAACCTGCTGCTCACAGGGGAAATTATTGCAGCATACTTTTATTCTACAGCACAAAGAAAAAAGATCAACCATTGCTACAAACAACAATAACTATAAGAAAAATAGATGATGAAATAGCAGTATGAAAAAATAGTACAACATAATGTTGCACTCGTAAAAAATAGGCCGTTCAATATAAAGTAGACGATACAAGACTTAAAATTTTGAGGATCTATGTAAAATCTATTATATATTATATTATTTTTTATTGAAAAAAAAAACAAATTTTAAATTTATCTCCTCTGGAGGTTAATTCCAGAAATTTTCCAACCCATGCTTTCGAGCCCCTCCGATTTTTTTTTTTTTTGAGAATAAGCACATACTCTCTCCTTTTAATTGATGTAGGTGCACAAATTATTTCGATAGCACCCACGCTTCCTATATATTAACCCTCTGATTTCAGACTTATGGGTTAATCTTGGCAGGAACTAAAAACATATAACATTGAATAACTTTGGAACCCGTCTTAAGATTCGAATAAGATGGTGTTCTCTAATATGGAAATATAAATAAATATTATACCCAAATATCCTCAAGAGGAATCTTTGCATTTTCTCTTTATGGGAATAGAAAACTTTCATAATTTTCTTTTCTATAAACTTCAAATTGGGATTTCAATGTGGTCAATTATTGCGACTGTTATTGTTATTTAATATTTATTCAGATCAAATTCTAAAGAGTAATAAAATGTGCAACCGAAATTTTATCCAACAGAAAATATAAAATAATACGATTGTTAAAAATTTTATAAGGGCAACAGCATTCCTGGTGTGAATAAACCACCAAAGGTCTTTCTACACCAACACCTATTATTATTATTCTTAAAAGCCTTTGCAATATTTCTCTAGATATATTGATGTTAATGAACTTAAGCGTCGATGCAGGAGCGGTCGATTACTAGTTTAGGTGTGCATATGTATGTCGTTAACGAATCAATGATAAAATGGAATCATTTGATACCCCATGACTGATTGTGGGCAGTCTTACAAACCCTTCGTGCGGTTGTATGTAGTATTTAACTTTTGAACGACTGAATCGATCTTGATGCATTTTTTTTTCTTTTTTTGCTGAAAACGTTCTTCTGTAATATAGAGGAAACTCCGATTAACTACCAAATCTATGGAGCCTTAAACGTAGTGCTTTCAAAATTTTAAAATTGTCCTTTGTTTTTCTAATGTTGAACTTGTGTGTAACCAAGATGTAATTGCAGATTGCACGTTTATTAGATAAATAAAATGTATTGTATTATTCAAATATTCGTGGCATGTTTCCAATTTTTAAGCCTTTCTGAATGTCATATTAAAATTGTCTCCAATTGACTTGCATAGAATGGCCGTTTTCGGCTGCAGTGCTACAAGGTCAGACGCATCTAGACATTAGATGTCAAAACCCCCCGGCTACAACAGGATCTTTGCTTGGCTACTTTGGGACTTGAGAAGTTCTGGCTTTGAAAATTTAAACATCAAGTGTTTCAATTTTCGAGCCACCTCAGGTCCCGCAACCATTAGTTAAAATATTAGTATGTAGTTTGTGGAATAAGGTCTTTGGGCCATTATCACAGTGAAAGCGTTTGTTGCTTCTAGCCAACCAAGTACACGTATTTGATAAATTCCGGACTAAGATGGTAAAAGTGTTCTTAATGTGGCAAATATGGAAGAATGATAAACCACATGAGTGTTTCCTCGGCAAAGGCAGCTGTGCAGAGTCTTGCGACAAAGAATCTGTGAAAGAAGAGGAATAATGTTTTGGATGTTGATTGTTTTGCCGTTTTGATGAAGCTTCAGGCTGATCATTAGGGAGGTGAGAGAGGTACTGAAAGCTAGAGGAAATTTGTATTTTTCAATATGCAAGCAACATTTCCATCATTGAGATCTCACTGCATGACTGCAATTATAGATAGACAATGTAAAAATATCCTCTCTAGACTAGGACCTCAAGCTGGCGTTACTCTGTATTTGGCTTCGTGCTTATATTAACTATTCTAGCAACGAATGAGAAGATCAACTCGACAGGGCTGGATTCGATCTGACTGTATTACAAAATCTATCTTTAGCTACTATCACGCCACTTCCATATTGGAGGTGTTCAAGTCAAATGTTCACAGGTACTAATCCCTCTATTATTTCTCCCATAGCCTATTTTCCTAATACCGGCACAAGACACTGGTCTTGTTCAAAAGGAAAACGTGGCCATATAATTTGACCCACAAACAGAAAGCATAAATATATCTCTAGACTCATGGTAGTGTTTAGTATATATATTTATATGTTCCCATCAATACTATAAGGAGCTTAGGGCCTCAATAAGTAGCAAGTGGCGGGAATCTCTATTGGATGTACGAAATCGCAGAGGCGCCGATATGGCAACCGATCATCACCTAATTGTGGCAGTGTTTAGTGGTACCTAGATAACCCTCCAGAATTATCAGAAATCGGTCCAGGCTATGGAGTGCCTGGACCTTAGTCAACTGTCCAACACCCATATACTGAGATGAATAAGTCTTTTTTAAACTCTCTAATCCTATTCGAATCAGCAATTTTTGTCGAGTCTTTTCCCTTGACACCTATCGCCATGTCAACGGTATGCACGTCTGTGTGTGTTTAATATTCTTTACAATAAAACAGTGGGAATTCGTAATAATCACATGAGAAAAAAATCATTTCCGTTATATTAACGATATCAGACAGAAATAATGACAAGACTTCTTGGCTTCTTGTGAAAAGAAAATTTTATGCAGAATTTTCATTTTACGCTTTATTGTAGCGGGTGTTTGAGTCTGGTGCAGGAACGTTAAACTGCCTGTATGTGCTACCATTTTAGTTGCAGTCGCCAGCCATTAACGTTAATTATATTTACAGCTTCCACTGTCATGGTGCTGGTGCTGCTTTTTCTGCAGTTCTTTTTGCAACTGCGACTTGCAACTATTCACTTGTTTTGTCGTCATGTTAAAATGATGGCAATTTGTTTTTGCAGTCCACATCATACTACAATTTTGCCTTTATGTATTCATGAGAGAGTCGCAGGCGCTGCTACGCATCCTGTGGGTAATTAAAAATGCATTCCTTGTCTCACACAATTTTTATACCTTCTCAGATTTTATACGAACTGCCTGTCCATAACGACCACATTGTGGGTTTTTGCATCAGCATACAATTTTCTATGTAATGATGTTCCTTCTTCTGTTTGTTGGAAAAGTAAAATCTGAGCGAAAGAAAAAATACAGTAAAAAAACAACGAATACGAGTATTCTTAGTTCGGACTATATAATATTTCATGGAGTAGGTGATCAAGGAAACATGTGAAAATCTCTATTAAACCTTTAGTGGCCAAAGTGTTTTATTCTAATATGGTTTCCTCTATATTGGACTGCATTTATAAATTTTGGTTAGTAATACTTTAACTTGCAATGTCGACTACATTTCTACAATTTTTTGTTAAGGGAATATGCCGAAAATTTATAGGTTTTGTATCAGATACCTATTTCTGTAAACGAATAAACTGGCTCTTGATAATTTTGAAGTAAATAGATCATGCTATTGCTGGAATACATTTATCCCCTTAGACAGATAGAGGGTTAATGGTCTCATGACCATCCTCAAGTGCAGTTGCAATTTGCTTTAATTACATACACACAGCTAATTATCATTAGAGATTTTTTCAAATATTTTTCTATGTTCGTTTTAAATTAAAAGAACGAAAGTTTAAAGTCTGCCGCGTTCTCATGAAAATAAATCTGCGACTAGTGCAATTCTAAAAATGTTATTTTTATCTTACATATAACAGAAAGTTTCATTACCATCAAAGAAGTTTTCTGTAGAAAATAAGAATTAGTCTGTAATAAACAAAATTTTGTTAATAACAATTTTTCTCCTCTTACACGCAGATCGTGATCAGCAATAATTGAAAGTAATATACATTAATGAAGTCAAATTTATTTAAAGATTAAAGTTTTTAATCCAAGTCTATTAGAAAAAATAGAAAACGTTTTTAAATACGAAATAGAATTTAATTGTTTACTTGGGTTAAATTTGTTTGCATAAAGTGCAGAAGGATTAATTCTTATTGATTAAACATGAAAACCACTCTGACGACATTCATTATGGAAAATTCAGTTTGAATAACTAAAGTGACTAAATGTTTTCAAACTTTCTTTGGCGTATTATGAACGCAATCAACGTTTTGAAGACACAAATTTCATTCAATTTAATTTTCGGGTCAATTTTCACACCATAGCAACTGAGAATTATTTCTCATCTTATTTGGGGCACTGACTTTGAATCTAAACCTGGTTTCTTTAAATTGATTCTAGTTTTCGAGTTTTACCCTTGGGTCAAAAAGGATGCAGATCTATATCAAATATTTACATAATTAGATAATCGTTAATCCCATCCAAATAAATAAAAACAAAATCGAATTCGATAATAGTATTTAAGTAATTTTTTTCCAATTTCAGAGATATCCTGTTTAAAAAATCTTAAAAAACTAAAAAACAGCGGAAATTTTGCTCTTCTATCAAAATATAAATGAAAAGTAAAGGAACTATATATGATTCATTAAAATCAACTTGCAGCTTTTATGTTTTGCAACTTTTGATGTCATTTTTATAGAACACGTGAATTTATGGTGTGGATTTTAGTAAAAATAACGATCACACAATGCAGAAAAAGCTAATTGCTATTTTATTATATTTATTACATTTTTAAACATCTTTTTTAAAACTTTAATTGAAAAATGCACAAGTGTCACATCTGGCTCACAAATGTCGCATCTGGCTCATAAAACAAAAAGGTGCATGGTGTGGCAAGAAATTGTTTTAATTAAGGACAACAAAGGCAGTTTTAAAAATATTCGATTTACAGATGGACTGATAAGTATGTGTTGTTTTCGCAAAACATATTTTTTATCAATTTGACATTTGTGTGATCCATCACCAAGAAATGATTTAAAAAAACTTACAGAAATGCTTGATTTAACGACAGAATACAAAAAAAAAACCATATCATAAGATTCGAATGCAACTCATAGGAGACAACTTTCAGCTGCTTCAGTTCAAAATTATTAAGCATTTAGTATCCTAGACCATAAGGCTGATCACTTGACTGTCTTCATTGATATGAGTTGCTTAACTTCACATAAAACACTATTTTAATACTCTGCGTTAGAACTCAAATCTTAGTTTAATACTTTTCCCAAAGTCTTGCGAAAGATTATCGATTATTTTACCCCTAGTGATTCCTGTATTTTCATATCACTCTTATTTTCCTGATATACATATAAAAACTGGACTTAAAATTTGTATTTGTTTCATTCTTTAAAGATTAATATCAGGGGCCTACTAATCAAGTTCATATGCGAGAATTATCTCACTTGTGCACACATGTGGGACCAGTACTTAATATATATTGTGCACTGCTGAATATATATGCTCATAATAACGTATCTGATATGCCAGAAAATAAATTCTTTTTCAACCAAAAAAATTTTCGTGCAATGATTCTCTATTATTTTCAAAGTGGATTTTCACACAAAAGTTTTTTGAACACTAATCAAATTGATAAAAAATAATCATTCTTCGGATCTTTTGACACGCTCTTAAATACGGCATTTAACTTATTCATTTTCATTTATTTTTCAATAAAGGCTCTTGTATGAAATTGCAAAAACTGGTTTTTGTTTGCATGCGTATACGTGATAAAAAATTATTAAGGAATTGCATGTAACGTATACGCTCATATGAACTATTAAAAATTAAGGCTTCTCCCACTAAATTGGAAAGAAGATTTCGCCCTAATATTTATATTGAAAAAGAAACATATTATGAAAATAAGAATAAAATAAACTAATTTAATGAAAAAAAATATTTGTTTGTTTTCCACATAAATTTTCGAGCGAAATGTTTCTTTTACATTAAGAGACAGGATTAACAGTCCACAGGCCATACCTGGTCGGTAGACGGGAAGTGTTGCCAGTCTATGGTCCATATGTGGCCTGCTCAAAATACGAGTACTGAAAAAAAGTATTTCATTTAAAGACTTTGAAAAATAACATTTGAACTCATTAGGAAATGTATATAAGAATGTCTTTTAGAGAATGGACAGACGGTATGTGGTCTGTTTAAAATATATATATATATATATATATATATATATATATATATATATATATATATATATATATATATATATATTACAGCATATAGATGTTTATTATTAATGAAATTTTAAATACTTAATACGTGTAAATTATGAGTTCAAATTAAAGCAAAAGAAAAAGATATTTACATAGCCTTTAAAAACAGTGATTTTCCATGAAATAAAACTCTATTAAAATTTCAATTTGTGGCTTATATTTTCAACCAATTAAATATTTTTAGGCCACTACATTTATTATATAAAAATACTTGTTTATGTACAGAAGTGCTTTATATCTGTGAATAATATATTATTATATTTATTAAAATTATACGAGATATTCCCCCAATTAGTTACTTAAAAATCTATTTGTTAGTAAGCACCAACGAAATGTCTAACGTACTTTAACGAACTTTTTCGTACGACTAATTGAAAGATTATCCCAAGTACTTTTAAAGTAACAATTAAATTGTAAGTATAAAATTATTTTTGTTTTGTTATGCATAGTAAATAAAATCATTGTCATCCAAAAGCCGGTAAAATGCACACAGGTTGCAATTGAAATAAAAAAGCGTAGATCGAATATAAGTTGTTTGCTTAAAAGTTTCCTAAGGGCCAGCTGATGGCCACATATTTAAATACTCATTTAGTTAATTGCAATCGGAACTTAAGTTTCACTTAAGTACAGTTCCATGTTATCAGTCATAAATTAAAGTTCTCATTTAAGTGGTATGAAAATATGTGGGCATTAAAAAGCTTCAAATAAAAACTTTCTTAGTTTTCAAAAAACAGCCGTACGTTATAAGTAAAGAAATATTTCAAAAGACCAGCCGTCTTTTAGACGGCTGGTCTTTTGGTTAATTTCCCAATTAACCATTTTGGAAACCAAAACAAGCTTTAACAAAGTATTTCTATAATATTATTTGTTCTTCTTGTCGAAAGTAGCAATTTTTTGTGTACCAAACAAAACAGGTCATATGGCCATTGGCCATATGGTATTGAAGACATGATTTCAAATGCACTTCATTGACATTTAAATAGAACTTAAAATTAAATGCTATTTAAATACGAAGCCATAAATTAACCTTAAGTCTATTATGATTATTTCCTTTTTTAATTTTATTATTAGATTGAATTTTCTGAACTTTTAGTATTGTATTTGGATATATTTGCATAAAAGTACGAGGCTGATTGTCTACTGACAAGTTGGGGAGCACCAATAAACTATTAGACTATTAGTTTTGACCTGTTGGATTAAAAATTAAGAAATAAATTACTAAACAAATGAGACTGTTAAAAATCATAAATAAACAAGTTGTCTTATTTAACAAACTTAAAAATTTTTTTATTTATAGACACGTTTACAGTTGTTGATTTTTATTTGAAATTTAAATATCAATCTTTTTCATATTGTTACAACAAATATGTTGAAAACTTAATAAAAATATAATTTATAATTAATTTTGGTATAATTTTTGTGAAATTAAATATTATGTCTAAATATTTTACAGGAATTTCGGTAAATCAGCTTTCTGGTAATAAAGTTTTACAATTATTTTTATTAAAAGTCATAATTAAGATTGAAAAAACTAGATTTTGTATATCTTATTTACTTAAATATTTGGAATTTTGTTGCATAAAATCTTTATTTCTAATTGTGCTGATCGTGACGTACACAAAGTACGTAATTCATTTTAGCTTTCAAAAATAATCTGGATACTCTATCAACATAATATTCAAAAATTAGTTATTTGTAGTCTGTATGCTAGATTTTACCTCATCAGTAGACTTCAGTCATCATGTTTTAAAAGCTTCCAACGTTGTATGCTCAAATAAAAATTGGAGAATTACAAACATTGAATCGTTCAAACGTTAAATAATTTCCGCCGTTAAAAAATTTCTAACAAAAATTACAATTCCTAAAAAATAGTTGTGTTATTGGAATTTATCTCATGCCTTAGAAATATATTCAAACCGCATACATGCGTAATATGAGACAAAAAAATGCAGCACAAATATCTTTAAGTGGCAATTGTGTAACAAAAGTTCACACATTCTTAAAAACTAAACAAATTAAGAACGCTTGAGTGGAAATACAAAATAAATCATGCAGATGGAAAAACTCACAACTTGTGAACTTCTGTTCGAACCTAAACAGAAAATCATTCATATCTTAAGCGTGTCTGAGCGTGCAATTTTTGATTGGAAATCAGTTTGAAGTTCGAAAAATTCCATAACATGTTATTGCGTGCACTTTTTCCCCCCAAGATGTCATCTAACATTAATTAGATGTGATACTGTCTCATGTTTTGTGTTGGCATAAATGTCATGTTTTCCATTGCATTGACAAACGAAATACACAGAAAATAAATTTCATACTTAACTCCTGCAACTTAAAGCTTGCAAAAATCAAAAAAACAAAAACACTATTGTTAAAAAAACAATAAAAAACTCATTGAAATTGATCATTTGAAATGTTAATGTTTCACAAGACAACAAACAACAGCAAAATAACATGCAACATGTGTATGCATCAGGTTGTTTTAATGCTTTTTATGCTGTTCGGTCTTTTTTTAAGCTGTTGTTGGTGGTGAGTACAACAACTGTAACAAAAAACGCTAAACAACACCACACGGAACAAAGAAATAATATTCTGAAGAAGAAAAAAAAAACGACTGTAAAATTAAATGAACATTTTACAAACGCCAAAACAACAATCGAACATCAATCAAACAGCAGCCCATAACAATCACAACCATTAACAACAATAGTTTTTTTTGAATCATTTACTTCCATGTATCAGGAGCTTTTGTTGTTGTTGTTACTGATGATGTAGTTTTTGATGTTGCACCCTACTAAATATTGGATATTTTCTGTCTGTGTAGCAAGAAAGTTCACTTTGTAATATATTACATTTTTATAATAATAGGAAAGAATGGGGACTATCTAAAGATAGTTTGATTTAATATGCAAAAACGATGAAATATCGAATTAATCGTTTTTTTATAATTCCTTTAAGACTGTCAGATAATCACTAAGATGGAATCCTGGTTTCATATGTTCGATTTTGTAAAATTTTTTTTAGGAAACAGATCTTTTTTTAAGTATTGAGGAATTAATTAGTCCTCCAATTTTCCAAAAGTATGAATGCAAAATGTATGATATTTTGTAGAAAAAAATATCATTCAAAAAAATAGCATTCCTTAGTAACCTTATACTTAAAAAATGTTTTTTAATTTTTTACATCATCTGCAATATCTAACTTATTTGTTTAATTGGAACCAGTTCTATAGAGTCATTTTAAAAACATTTAAATTTTTTGGCGTGATCACCTGCCAGAACAGAGTCTTGCCTTCTTAATTATTAGTGAAGGCTTGAAGGCTCTCCGACAAAATTGTAAATTGCTTATCTCTGTGTTTTGACTAAAAAGACCTAATGTACTGCAGTTGACCCTACAAAGTATTTCGCACTACATGATTACTTTCCTCTTGTTTAAACAATTTGCTTATTACATTTGCTACTGTAGAATCTGCATCAGAATTATCGGAATGATATGGGGGCAGGTGTCCGTACATACTTCTTATATTTTTTACATTTTGCTGCTCTTTGTTCCCCATAAGAAATTTTGCCAATATTTAAAATACTTAACGGTATTGCGTTATTCGAAATGAACACACATTGCAGGAAGTAATTAAAATCATTTATTAAACTTTTTAGTTCTTATAATTGTCAGTCATTAATCATCTGCATTGCTTAGATGGTTCTTCTCATACAAGTCTGACAGACTAGGAAACTTTTGGTTTTTTTTCGTTCATATATGATAACTCTAGTTTCGTATCTTGCTATTCAAAAGTGAAAAAAATTTTCTTCACCCTATTGTTCATATATGAGAATTATCAACTTCGGTCACTTGTCATAACTGAAACCGAACAAAAACTTTTTAACCAAGGTAATTAAAAATTTTCAAATTTAGGACTTCAAAATTTTTAAATAACTAAAATATTAATACATGCTGAGAAGAAATAATTCTAAACTCAAAATGTGTTAATTTCTTACTTATTCAAATTCATTGTACCAATTGTCAGTCTCATATTTCTGAATTTCACTTGAGAAATTTTTGCAGTTCTGTCTACACGGAAATAGAGTCTTGTAGACATGTCTGCAGAAATTCTTCTTGTATACACAGAAATTCATTAATTTTTTGAATCAAAACAAGAAAATAAATCTCAAAACCATTAAAAGGCACAATGAACATAAATTATCAAAAGTTGTTTGACTATGAATTTTCTTTTTTAGGTGGATGGAAAAAAGTCTCCTTAAATGCTTATTATTTCCCTATAATAAACAAAAAATGTCAAAAATTCCATATACCATTCGTTTTGAATTATAAAGGGTGATTTTTTAGCAACTTTCTTTTTGGCAACACTGTTTTTGGCAGCTCAGCTTTTTTCGTGCAACATGTTACTGTTAAACATGTTCAGTTTGGTCTATAATTTTACCATGAATCGACTTACAAACGAACAACGCTTGCAGATTATTGAATTTTATTATCAAAATTCATGCTCTGTTAAGAAAGTGCATCGTCCACATTTTTATCGAATAATTGTGTTCAACGAAGATCATCTCTGGTGTAATGAATACGTGAAGAAGCGAAATTGCGATAGTTGGTGTGAAGAGCAGCACGAAGCACTGCATTCCGAAAAATGCACTCTTTGTTGTGGATTATGGGCCAGTGGCATCATTGGACCACCCCATTACAGTGCGTTGATTACAATTTTTTTTTTTTTTTTTGCTTAAAATAGAACAGCTAGACTTGGCCGAAATGTGGGTTCAACAAGACGGTACCACATGCCATATAGCATACAAAACAATGGCCTAATTGAGAGGCGAGTTCGGTAAACAGTTTATTTCTCGTTTGAGGCTAGTCAATTGGCCGCCTAGATCGTTCGATTTAACGCCTTTAGACTATCTTTTGTTGGGCTATGTTAAGGGACAAACACGCAGCGGTTGATGCACTGGAAGTCAATATTGAAGAATTTATTCGTGAGATACTGACCGATGTATTGGAGAGAGTATACTAAAATTGGACCCAGCGTATGAACCATTTAAGGCGTAGCCGCGTTCAACATTTACAAGAAATCATCATCATTTACAAGAAGTCATTATCATACATTTCGCTAAATTTTATGTGTTTTTTCTTATCCAAGTCATACGCTCTTAAAAAATCACCCAATATAATACCAAATAGAAAATTGCTTTAGAAATTTAACAAACTAAATTTCGGCAAGTTTTTTTTACGCACAGTTTTTATGGAAACATGAAATTCAGACAGAACTCCGTACTGGACTTTAGGTTTAAAGTGTTTTCAGCAGTTTTATGTAAAGCGCTGTGAAGCTAAATTTTGTCATCGATGTATGGGCTTTCTTTCGTGAATAATAGCAAGGAAATCTTCCAAAGCAGCGAAATAGCGGCGTGCCATGTCCTGCATGAGATTGTACAAAGCTCAAAGCACAAGAAATTAGTCATCACATGTTGGGGTAATAATAACACGAGTAGTAAGAAGATCAAGCTCATTTTTTGCATAAATCAAGATTGCGAGAAGTCACTCTGTACATCGGGGAGAGGGAGTAGTTTCTTGATCCTTCTCACGTTGTAGTATTTTCGGAAGAAAACAACCAGAAGATCGGGATGTTGTTTGATTATCCTTATTTGAGTATATATAAAATATAAGTTTGTTGCAAATAAAATAGTGGACTAAATATTATTTATAAAACTTGCAGCTATTGGTTACAATTAGCTTTTTAAAAACTTTTAGTGATCTCAGAGTTCAACCTAAGCAAAACTATACAAATTACATTTGTGGCAGTTGTACAGATGAAATTAATTCCTTTTTTTCTTTATTTATTTAGATTTTTATTTCCTTTCAGAGACCTCTTAGTCGGTATATCAGTTACACTCGCTAGTACTCATATCACCAGACACCACCTTCTTGTTTTTTCTTCTTTTATTCTTGTCTCATGTTGCACATGTAACACAAGTATGCCCTCGCATAAACAGACAGTCGTCCATCAGTGCCAGTATCAGTGGTAACATGTAGTGGCTGTCGGTGGCATTGAGTAGCTTTTGTAACTGTGTTTAATCTGTTCATTTTCGGTTGAGTTCTGTTGTGTTTTTACGTGCAACAAATGAGGAATATAAACATTTATTTTAATTCCGTAAAAAGTTTTTCTTTGCTTTCGTTATGATTTGCTTTTCTCTCTCTCTCTCTCTCTCTCTCTCTCTTGGTTTCTGACTCCCTCTTTGTTAGGTTTATGAGAATCTTTTTAGCCCGGCTGGATAGTTTGTAGGCTCTGGAAGTATAAGAAAAACATAAATGCATCTCGGGATCATCATGTATCATTGGCGTCTGCGTATTGTTTTCAAACTGTCATTACTGTGGCATTTATACATTTTTTAAAACTTTTTTTTTACTTTTAAAATCTTGCTCTGCCATTGTCTTCTAAATGTAATCGAAGGTCCAAATTTTGTTTTATTTTAAATCTTTTTGTATATTGGGGAATGGAAAGTTAAGAAAGTTGTCATTACAAATGTTTAGAAAAGAACCATTTTGGATAATAGGAAAGTAGTTTAGACTCAATGGAAGGCCATAAATTTTATCTCTATTAAGAACTGGTGAAGGCAGGTGTGTTACTGCTTCCTGAGATTAGAAAACTCACTGGGTGTTTATTATTATAGTATGTACGTTTCAAAGAGTTTTATAGTGCATGTATTGTGGCATAATTTATATTTTCTAAACTCCAAGAGCGCTATGGCATTGAAAAATTACAATTTGTGGACTACTCAGAGTTCGCAGGACAGTGGCAAACACACTATAGCAAAAAAATAAAAAGTATTTTCAATGTACTACCGAATCCTCTTACTATGATCATAAAAGCTATAAATATTAGTTTTCACACGATCTTTTGCTTAAGCAATTGGCGGCAATATAAATTATAATTGAAAATCATTAAAATTTAATGCTTCTAAACTAATTTGTGAACCAAAAAAAAAAAAAAAACAAGCTGTACATAAATATTTCCATTCCCCATTAGTTGAGAGCGACCAAAATCGTCTAGTGTTACGATCATGTAATTACAAATGTTGTGTACAAAAATTTGGTGGATTGAAAAAATTTCAGTTTTATTACAAGAACACCCACTGCCCCAATGAAAATAATAACAATCAATAACACCAACAATAGATTAGAAGAAACAAGGCAAAAAAAAACATTATTATTGTTGCTACCTCGTCAGCTTGAAAACACTCGTCGTTACCAAGAAGCAACAGGTTTCTTGTGAGTTAATAATCAGTCAGTCAGTTGGACAGACACATGGAAAAAAGTTACGACATTAAAGCATTTCATGCAGAAGTGAAGCAGGGCAACAACCAGGTATTCAAACAGACAGCCAAGCAGCCAGCAAAAGCAACACTTTAAAAGTCAAGCATTTGTTCGACAGTTAAGAAACAAATTAAGGCTTGCGGGACATCATCATCATCAGCATCTGGGACGTTTTGATTGTTACTCTTGCAACTTGCTATTGCTGTTGCTGTTTCTTTTCCTCCTTTCGTATTTTATAAATGTTGCAAACAACATGACGTCTCTACCACCTTCAACTGAAAGCAATTTGAACACTGACATTAGTACAATTAAACTATAGTTTTGCCTTTCCAATCATAAAAAAGGTTTTTATTCTTCTAACATCTATTGTTCGTTGCATTTAATGCTGAGCAGACGACAAGCAAAACTCAATTATTTTAAAAATTATAAACAAATTTGGGATTTTCTTCTATTAGTTACACATTTTATTTAGATTTGTTTAGAGGTAATTTTTTATAATTTTAAATGATACCGTGAAGGTGGTATAACATCATATTATTTCTAACACTTTTTCACTTAACGCTCGGTTATAAACATAAGCTCAAAAACGATTACGTTGCCAATAACACAGCAAACCTTTAGAAAGGTAGAAACAAGTGGTACTGAAATTATTCTAATTATAAAAAAATGAGCCCATAAAAGTGATTATCAAACGAATGCAATTATGGGTGAGTTTAAAATCTGATATCGACCATTTCTAGAAGATTGAAGTATTTTCAAAATAAATGAGGGAGTTACAGGATAATCAATATTTGAGGCGGCCACCTTTTTTTCAGATTTCGACTCAAGTTTCTATGAAACCAACCTATAGGTGACATACACTTTCAATTTTGGAAAGGGGTTTCGAAATTATATTTTGCACACGATTGTCAATATTTTTATGGGACCAACCTGAAAGCATTTCCCTTAAAACAGAAAATGATTTTTTAACACCCACTATTATAGTAGAAGTCAGCCAAATTTACGATAACTGGGTGTTACTTTGTATGGTAGGTGCACCTCTCCGCTCTTATCAACTCAGGTTTTCTTAAGACTGCGTGGTTTAAATCAAAGTAGACGCGACCGATTTTGAATACTGACACTATTTAAGTCAGCCACATGTACTATAATTAGATATTGTATTGTGTGGGAGGTACACTTTCCCCGAAAGCGGCTGCTTTTATTATTATTTGTTGAAACTATTAAATGTTTTTAACCGCTGGGGAGTGTCAAACACCATTTCGTACACGGAAGTTTACGAAACCAGTCCAAGAAATGTTTTAGTGGCCCTGATGTCCCTAATACTAATCTGAGCTTCTATGAGAGAAAAGATCCTTTTATTTAGAGCCACGTCAAGGCCAAATGATGCAATAATATCAAATGATGCAATAATATCAAGTTGTCGGGAATAAGAAACAACAATATTCATAATAGTCAAACAGAGTTTGAAAAATGTATTATCTTGCGCATGTAAAACTAAGTCTCATAACTTTATTTGGGTTTAAAATTTTTTGCTACCCAACTTTTAGCACAAAAGAATCATATGGTGTCGCGGGCCTGGACTTTACCAGATCATTTTCTATTACGCTCTGTTTACTCAGAAAGCAAAACTTATTTCAAGACCACATAGTTTTGTTTGCTGGTGTCAACTATTAACTCCAAAATGCATCCACATGTATTTAAGTGAATATTTATTAGTAGTTTTGTTTGCCTGTAGTAGTTGTGCTCGTAGTTGATTGTAAATTTCGTGTGCTTCTGTGTATGTGTGTTTCAGTCGTTTATATCTCGTCTTTATCTATTATTATCTATCCATCGATTGGCAAAGTGTGGTTTTCATTAGATATTATAATGACCGACTATTTGGGATTTGATTTTTTTGTTTAATAATTTCTTGGATTTTGAAAGATTAATTGTTTCAGTAGGTGACCTGCTGCGCTGTAGAGTTTTTTCTTTGATTAAAATTAACGGAAATTTTTATTAGTCATTATTTGAAATCATTGGATCATTATTTACTGGAGGAGAAAAGAACACACATTGAAAAATAAAGAAAAAAATTATCAACATAATTATTTCAAATTTTTAAAATTGTGAGTTTTCCTATTAAAACAAACCCACTTGAAATGTTTCATAAATGTCACAGATATTAAGTTTGAAAGAAATTAAAAGAACAATTTAAATCTTTGAAAGGTATTAATTTATCAAAATTGCAATTATTTATATCTTTTATAATTCTATTTATGAGATTAATTGTAATAAAATTCAATATTTTTTCACATTATGATCATGCAGCTAAGAAATCTGAATTTTATAATGTACAGATGTAGACAATTTCTAATAGGGGAATTAAAAGAAATATTTTATGTTCCCAAATACTCACAAATATTTACCTAATCGCCTTTTAATAGAATAAAACGAGGACCCACAGTGCGAAATAAAATAATCTTTTAACCTCCATTATTTTCCAATTTAACCAATTCATTGCGACTTCGATTAAATTGTCGTTTCACAATATTTTTTTTTTTTAATTTACAATTTATGTCATATAAAAATATGAAATAAAAAAATTCCCAGACTATTTCAAAATCGAACATGTGCTAAACATGAGATTCTGTGTTAAGCAGCAGCGAATAAAAAAGAAACTGTCGCGAATTCTTAATGCAAATGTTTCCGTCTGTCTCAATGGTGGCAAGATGAAGCAACAGAAAAAGAAAAACACTGCAATTCTTCATAAAGTGACAAAACGTCTGTTGCGTTGGAGTCTGTTAAGACTAAACACAAAAAAAAGAGGAAAAAATATTCCACATAATAAAACTGATGATGATTTCTTTAGCAGTTGTGCAACATGAAGTGCACCTCATGCGCACTCCTCCAGTCGGCCAGTCTTTCACTTGCACCCCCAGTTTTGTGATCGCAACATATTGATGTTACAGTCTATATGTTGCCATATTATGGCGTTGTTTGTTGCTTTTGCGGCAGAAAGATTTATCACATTGTTGTGTACGAGCACATTTACTTCTTGCGAAACAAGAACAACAAAAAAAGTAGAAGAAATAAATATCAAGAAAATCTTATTTACTCCTTTCAATGGGTGGATTGAACTTGTCGGATTTTAGTTTTCCACCATTTGTGTCGCAAAATAAACTAAATGGAACAAAAAAGTAAGAAAAAATCTCAACTATACGAAGTTAAATTGAAAAACTATTTTGCGTCATGTTTAAAATTCATTGCACTTTTCAAGTGCGAATTATTTGTGGCTGTTGTTTTAGCAGATTTTCGCGCCAACAACACAACAGCACTTTGAGAATCATTACATGTTGATCATTGTCATTGTTGCTGTTGTTGTTGTTCTCCTTTTGCCCAGAGCTTATGAATAAAGAAATCTCAGCATTGGTCTTCTTAACGCACATTTACACTTAGTTTGCCATATTTTGTGGCCTGTTGTATATGCGGGAGTTGTTGTTGGGGTGTCTGACAACATTGAATTTCTCTGTCTTTTCTTTGTTTTTCTCTTACACTTTTATAATATTATTTTGATGGGAATTTAATTCAGCCAAATCTTTAAGCAAAAATGAATATTTTAATGTTAAATTTTTCCTGATGTCTAATGTAAAAATAATTGTAATTTTGTCAAAAATAGAAATGAAATTTATTTGGAAATGTTTAGATTTACGAGTATATGCCACAAGAATGCGGAAGATTTTTAATTATAGACTTAATAAGCACTAGCAGAAATCTTTTTTAAGATGTATATGAAATATTAATGTGAAATATTACCGAAGGTGGCAATTTCTCTATAATACACACAGAATATATACATATTAGTAGTATGATTGCTACAACCATATAATGATCAATGTAGCAATTTGTTATTATAGCAGATAAATTAATTCGGTTTGTTCATTTATATTTAACTATTATACTTATACCATTTTGAAAACTTCAAATTGTTTGGATATAATTTTTTTATTCAAAAAAATTTGTTCGTTTGTAATCAACATACAACTAAAGTCCAAGCGGCACGCACACGTTCACATACATACATACCAAATTAGTGTTGGTGTTGAATACATTATTTGCACTAGCGTTTGAATTATTCTCATTTAATTAGTATTGAATTTTTTTTGAAATCATTAGATTTACCAAATAGATTAAAGCTGGACACTGTTTCTTTAACTCATTAAATTAAAGAGGACTTCTAGGCCTGCTTCAGCTATATGAAAATTAAATACTCTTTCCAAATCCATATTTGGGAGTGCATTAATTTCAACATTGAGGTGATAGGGCAAATACAATAAAAAATAATGACCTTAATGTCAATTTAAATGGTTGTTGTATGGTGTCAAAGCCGTGAGTATTGTGATTTAATACAAAATTTACTCGCTGCTACCCAGTAACAAAGGACATTCGAAGAAGTCAATCAACACAACCCACAACTCGTTATCCAGAAGTAATAATCGGTTCGGATCTCTCCAAATACTCCCATTATTCGTCTCACAGTGTATTTTATGCTGGGCTTTCACTACACCTTATCGACTGGACTTGAACTCAGCCTTGGGGACAATATTTGATAATGACGAACCACATTTCTCTAATGTTTGTATCGGGCTTTCTCGGGGATCGCACTATGCACGTTGTTATAGATGAGGGCTCATCGGAGGAATTCAAGATTAATTCAAGCCTACCTGAAGGCTCCGTTCTTTCTCGTACCCTATTTCTTATTTTCTTAACGGCCTTCTATATCAAAATTCCAATTTACTCTAAATTTTTGTGGTTGACAGCAATATTGATCTGACAGTATGCAAGATATTGCGGCCATGAGGCATATTCTGCCTTAATACACTTAGTCGCGATCCAAGTGGGGGCATATGAATAGGTTCGATTTGAAAGTAAGATCCATCGTTGTATACTTACACATAAACGTTTGACGTTTGAAGAATCAGAAGCTGTTTATATTTTTAACGTGAATGGTCAATGTGATGTACATTGGACTGAGCAAATTTTTCATGTCTCTAAAGGAGTGTTCGGACTTCTCGGTCTCAGTCTTTTAACACAGTGTAAGTAAAACTCCACTTCGTCTGATTTCTTTACCATATATATCACCCATATCCAACCGAAGATGGAATACAGCTCTCATGTATTGGCAGGTATTTCAAAGCCTATTTTAAAGTTACTCGACAGGCCGAAGATGGTCATCGGAGGAAGTAGTATACCCAACTCGATTTACTCTCTGGATCAGTATTTATTTCATGTATTCGTTGAATCTAGTAAAACTGTATCATTTCATCCTTATTTTTAAGTTTGTGGTAATTTCACTTAAAACACAGACGGGCATGAACTAAGAATAATTTTTAAAAATTTTTTTCCTTAATTCTGGCAAAGTTTTTATTAAAGTAAATTAAAGTAAATTAAAAATAATTATGCACCATTCTTAAATAATGAACATTTTTACTAAAATAATTTATTTTTTACGATATAAATTTCCCAAGCATTTTTAATATTCGCAAATTTTTAGGAGATATATTTTTAAAATCATTTAATTTTTCGTTGAGTGTAAGAAATTCATTTTCGGAAATTATGAACTATATTTTAAATCCAGTTGTTTATTTGATTTAAATGTATTCTTCTATGTTAAAAACAAAAATCAAGTCATCGCTACTTAAATCAAGCTAAAGCGATGTAAAAAAGACGATTTCTTTACCAAGTACGTTACGTTTAACTTAAGAATGGATTCGGAATTGATTTTGATCAAATGTGAAAAATGTTGGGTTAAGAAAAAATAGACGTTATTTCAAGCGATACCATCCGGGCTTAGTTTTTTTATTTAATCCTGCATTATAATTGATTTAGCGATTTGTAATAAATACATTTTTTAGCTCATATCCTTTCTTTTATTTGCATATACTTAAATTTATAATTTTTTTTTTTGTATGTCTGTATTTCTTCTTATTCATGTTTAAAAGCCAAAGCTTTTATTACCTCAGCCTTCGAAACATTTGAAACATCGACCGCAGAAATTTTATATAGACTTAAAATTACTAGGACCTCTCGTGTTTGAATTAAAAACTCCAAGATGGATTTAATGTTATTTGCATCTATGTACATGTTTAAGAAGAAGTTTTACCAATAACATGAAGAAAGAACTTAAATTTGGTATGAGTTTTTTTTCTTTATGTCTAGGTTTAGGTAGTTTTCATTTAATTTGGGAAAAATATGGAACTATTCAGCAGAAACATTTTTTACTAGAGATAAGAAAATTTATTTTTTCTTTTGGGTGCCATAGTTGTCATTGTGCTTGTACAATTTGGTAGTATCCTTATCTCAGGAAGCTACTTCGACTTTGTTTTAACGGCGATACCTGGTGTGTCTGCCAGACTTTTTCTATTTTGATTCTCTGTAAGTCACATGTAAGACCCAACAAATGCCTTCAGATTAAACAAAACATTCGAGTTATTAAAGTTATTAATCATGGGTATTTAAAACGAAATTAAGTTCTTTGATATTTCACATGCAAGTAAAAGTTTTACCCTATTTCAAGTCAGCCCATCCTTATTAAAGCTAAATTAAATTTTGGATTATAAAAATTCTTTGTATATATACAAATGAAGTAATTCTTTCATTATTCATATAAAATATTTTTTGTCCATAGTGCAAGATATCAGCTAAAATACATAATTGGCAAACAGTATTAGTGAAGGCTGCTATTAAATACAACAAATATTTAATTTAGATCTAACAATATACGACTTTTTTCTTATTTTTCTCCAATTTATTTTTTAACAAAACATTGTTGTTTCAAAGCCTCAATATAAAAAAGGGTCCAATGACACTATGTCTCTATTCCGAAAAAAGGAAAAAAATTTAAAAAAAAATCTTTATAATGAAATCAAAATAAGATGCATCAGTCAATTGTCACATTAAATGACATGAAACTTGTCACACGCAACAAATGCTATAACACTTCTTTCAATCTGCGCACCAATAAGTACTCTTAATGCAACGTGCAACATGGCCACAATAAAGAACAAAAGCACCAAAAAGGAAAGATATTTTAAAAATAAATTCAACAACTCCTGCTCTAAGATCCATTTGAAATACAAATATGTACGCATACATACACGTACACTAATGGCGAAATACTTGTGCGTACACATTGTCAATTGTTGTCGCATTAAGCAACATTATCAAATAAATATAGTGAATATAAAATCAAAACATTAGCATCCAAAAATCCCATCTAAAAATACTTAAATGAGCAAATTTTCATGCGGGCAGTATTTAATCATGCCTTTGCCACAAACTCCTTACAGTTTGTTTCGGCTGATTTTCTTTTCGATCTGTGTGTGTGTATGTGTGTGTGTGTGTGTGTGTGTGTGTGTGTGTGTGTGTGTGTATGTGCGTGAGTGTGCCTGTGCGAAATGCATTTACATTTTATTTAGTTCGCTGCAATCCGATTTACCGATTGCTATCAATACCAATGGACAACTCTTTTAAAGACATTTTTTGTTTTTGTTTTTTCTAAACGCTGCCATGGAGACCGCAATCAGGCAGCCAGGCGGCAGGCAGTCACCCATCTAGTCAGCCAGGCAGCATTTGGTTTTAATTAAGTATAATATGCCTACTCAAGTTACGATTGTGATCTTTCTTTTCATTCCGTTTCGTTTCCCTACCTTTTTACACACACACACAAACATTTATAGAAATTTTGCCAGAATAGTTGTGTTTGTGTGTGTGTTTTTATTAGTTCGCACATAACAAAAAACCAATCATGGATGCAACCATAAAAGGCGTGATTTTCTTTTAATTTTCTTAGTTGTTGTGATTTGCAAATATTGATCATCGTCATCATCATTTGATTATCCATCCCATGCAGTTTGTTTAGTCGGCCTTCCGTAGCAAAATTTTAATAGAGTGGAGTTTGGTTATAACATACGCTTGCAACATCTTCGGTCTCAACAATTTCGTAGAAATATTTCATACAAATTTCTACGATAACAACGAACTTTTATTATATTCGCCTATAGCCAACTAAAAAGAAAATTTTTATGTTTTTAACGAACAAAACATAAGCGAAAAGTTTCAGGCGCCTAAATTAATTATTTCCCAAAAATTGACAGTGATATAAAACGCTTTCAAGAGTAAAGTTAAATGAAACACACATAGAGTTATTATTTTGATATAACTTTTAATATATTGTAATCCTTGAATAATGTCATTTCGTACAAAATACTATGTCATATAAATTACCGAATCTATATTGCCTGCAGTAGTGGATCATTTGTGGTAGTAGTGGTTTTTACCACTTTTTCGCACATTTCGGGCGGTATCACTGCGATAACTTGACTAATGTCGGTTTTTAAATGTCCCAACGTTAGGAAATAATCCGCGTGGAAACAGTCTTTCACGTGGTCCCACCAAAAAAGTCTAACGGTGTCAAATCGCATGATCTTGGTGGCCAATTGACGTCGCCAAAAAGTGGAAACTTCCTATACAATAAAGTCAAAAACGTTTTTTTGTGTAACTCG
This sequence comes from Germaria angustata, assembly GCA_963681545.1. Taxonomy (NCBI): domain Eukaryota; kingdom Metazoa; phylum Arthropoda; class Insecta; order Diptera; family Tachinidae; genus Germaria; species Germaria angustata. Next base: position 25,341,943 of record OY813000.1, read on the forward strand.
TGACACCGACTTATTGAAGCCACACATCGTTCAGCTCATAATCTTCAATTGCAGGCCAAAAAGATCGATTATGGTACGGCCGTAGCGCTCTGAATTGATGGTAACAGTTCTTCCAGCGTCGTTCTTAAACGAATACGGCCAAATGACACCTTCAGACCGTAATGCGCACCAAACAGTCACTTTTTCCAGATGCAATAGATTTTCCTTATTCACTTCTAAGCCTTATATGTGGCAATATTGCTCGTTGATGTAACCAACGAGTTAGGGATGAGCTTCACTGGTAAAGAAAATTTTGATCGAATTATCAGCACTGAAAGCCTGTTGCCGGAGCGCCCAATTAGCATATCTACGGTATTGTTAATGGTCAGCCTGCTATAGTTGTTGCATGAGTTTGACTTACGAATTCAAATGTAAAATGCGCTGTAATGAGCCGTAAATAGGTGCAATTGCCGAGAACACCGGGGAATCGACAAATTAGAATTATCCGCAACACTTTCACCAAGAGAAGCGATATTTTTGACAGTGCGTATATTGCGATAATGCGTAGGCCACATTTACACCGCCACAAGCAATCCATATTCGTAAAACGCTTGTTTACACTTCAATTTCGATTTTAATTTTTCATAAAAAATAAATTTTTCAACTTGCATGGTCCGTGTAAAGTGAAGGAGATGTGTATTTCAACGTTGCTCACCTTGGAAAAATAATATAAATAATTACTGTGACTATAACGAACTTCGTTTATATCGAACATAATTGCACGGACCCGTTTAATTCGTTATACCCGAACTCCACTGATGCAACGTGTTTAGCATGCGATACCCTGAACTTTGTTTCAAGGACTTGGTATACATATAATGCTGGAAGAAAATCTTAATATTAATTCTTTCACCACGCATTTAAAAATTTGGAAATAAAACAAATTGGAATTACTTTGGCCATTTATGATGTTTTTGGATCCATTGTCTTCTAGGCAGCTGTATGATTACCCCGAAATTCTAATGGAAACAAAAAAAGTTGCGATATCTATTATTTAGTGGGTGATACACCCATCAATATTTAGTTTGGAATGATTTTCCTTCATCCCACATCAACTGTGGTTTGTAAACAAGCTGGTTTTTGGCCATGTTGCACCATCAGTGTTCTTTTCTCTCCTCAATCGTTTTCCTGTTGTTTGTTGTATGTATAAAGTTCTTGAGGTGGTATATGTACATTCGTGTGGCTCTGTATACCTCTCGATCTAATTCGTTACACTCTCTCGATTGTCCTTGTAACTTTATGGCTGTTATAATCAACAGACAAGAAATTAAATTGAAAGAAAAGTGAGTGCAACAAATCATCCAGGAGATTAACAAGAAAAAAGAAACAGAACAGACCATCGTAGACATGAAAGTTGCAATGTTACCAAACGAGGAACAGGAACAGGTGAGATACAAATAATCGAGAAAGAAGCCAAACCCAAATCCAGGATTTCAACACGAGGAATACGAAGTAGTAGGGGAGTCTTAAATCGAACAAGATCAAAGCAGTGAAGGTGCGAAGTAGGTCGGGATGTATATAGAGACACACCAGCGGCAGGGACACGTGAGCTGAGGCACTATATAAAGATATAACAGGAAAACGTTTTAGTAAGAAAAAGAACACTGAGGATGGCAAATGAGATGACGGAAAATCATTCCAAATTCAAGCAAACGCGATCGGAAGAAAAGCATTACTCTCATTAATATTTAGATTAAAGTTTTCCATTTATCACACGTAAAAATTGAAGTGAAATATTTAATAAATATTTAACAACATAGAATTTCGAATCGTTGTCTTTTCGAATCGAACTATAGAAGATACAGCCTAAATTTTTCAAAGTTGAACTGTTTGTCAAGTGGCTTCCACTACTTATTACAAATCGAATGTCCACGGACACTATTTCTCTCTATCCCTATCCCATAATGTGTTTTCCTAATTTCAGCGCAATGCATTCATTCCACGAGTAGGAATCTTGCCTTGAATTTTGGCTAATAAAAATAAAGTTTTAAATAATAATAATAAAATTATTAATTTACAGCTGTACAAGCCAGTCCACCTGTGCTCTACTGTATTTTCCCAGTCTAGAACACTTGCCAATAAATAAAATCTCTAAGTGTACTCGTATGTCATTGTTTTAGGAAGACACCATAAACTAAAAAAACCCAATAAGAGGCCCAGTCACTCTGGAACGCCACGCAAATACGTGTATCTGTTGATATAGTTTTTTTCATTCTCTGTTCACTTTTCATCCCAAGTTTTTGCTGGTGCTGTCTGTCGTCGTTTTTATGTTGTTGCAAACACTTTGCGCTATTTGCATGTCATTTGATTCATGTGTTCATTTATTTGTATCCCTGTACGAAAGTATTGATGGTGCTTGTATGTCGCACTCCAGAGAACGAAAAAAAAACTCATGAATGGATGGGTGTTTTGTCGGAGTTTTTATATGCAATTGAAAAAAAAAATCAGGAAAAGAAAAAATCAAATCATTTATGGAGATGTTGTTGGTTGTAGAAGTTCCGATAATATTAGGATTTTAGTGAAAATTAAGTGTTCATATATTTCGTCTAGAGTTTATTAGAGATTTCCTTTAACAAGGTCTACAGTTGCGAATTGGTTTACAGTTGCGAGTGCGCCTTCAATTGCAGTTAAATAAATTATGTTCAGGATTAAAAATAAATGAATTTGGAAAGTTTTCAAATAAAATGGCCAAATCAATAAATTAAATTTTATATCCCCCAATACCCTTAATTGTGATTAAATAAATATATTTTCTCCGAATACAAATTTAAATTCCACTACAGGAAAAATTCTATTAAAATGTTTGTGGTATCAACTGAAAGATTGTTTAAATACGTTATATCGAAAATAGTTTTATATAATTAAGACCTTGTAATGAAGTTAATTGAACTAATTTTCTTCTAACATCTTAAGCCAATTTAATAGATAAGCTCTGAATTCTTTAAATAAATTTTTGATTTTTTTCACTTAAAAAAAATTACTAAAATTAATGAGTTATTCTCGTAATTAATTCTTCAGAAAATTGTTAATATTTACTTGGTTATTTAAAATTTGTTGGTGCTAATGCCATAATGCAGATTTACAATATTTGAAAAGCATTTGAATCCGTAAATGGGGCCTTTTAGTTAAACAGTGTTGGTAACACAAAGTGAACATATTTTGTAGGGCCGAGTTGAAATCTCATCCGAATCCAATACATAATGCGGTTTATCCTTTAATATTTCTCATAACTGGAAAAGAGAAGGAAAGTTAACTTGACTGGAGAAACTGATGGGAAATACCACAGAGCAGAAAATGCTGGCACTTGGCCAAGGGCCGACGAAGCACAAATGATATAGAAAGCGAATCTGGGATGGGACACTTCTATTCTTACTGAAAAATTATTGAATTAAAGAAATTGTAATACGAAATTTTGCATTGGTGGCCCTCGGCTGGGTTCAAGGATATTCTCCCATGCCTCACTTTCTAAAACATATTAACATTTTGGACTTATTTCACATTTGTTTGGATTTTATTTCATATTGTTTCTAATATGAAAAACAAGTCCGGAAATTTTTCTTTTCTCCTTTCCCAATTTGGGATTAATTTGATTTCCCTTAGGAAACATTTATTTCATTTAATTTTGTTGGCACTTGTTTAATTTTTTCTCCATTTTTTCTCATTATATTACGACTTTTTTTAATTGATTGTTATTTCATACAATTGTTTTGTTAATTTTTTTTGCAATAACAAAAAATTAGGGAATTCCATCAACAAACTTCTTGGTAATATCACATAAAAATCATCAGACTATACTAGGAAGGATTGGCATTAGGGGTTATGGCTTATAATTATGTGAGAGCTAATTAAATTACAGAAAATTATGTGTTAAGGTGCATAAAAATGTCTGTGTAGTAACCGACTTAGACCATGGAGGTTCAAAACTATGTTTAAAATTAGATTCAAAATTAACTTATTGATGTGCAAGACATTTTTGCGTGGATGTGATACTGCAATTGTAGTTGCCCATAGAAAACTAGACGACGCCACGACAATAATGCAATGAAATGGTGTTATGACCATGGAATAGATGTAAACCAATGAAATGTCGGCATATGAAGAGCAAAAGCCACAACAAAGTTTTGATATTTTCTATTATTTTTATAATTATTATTATATTTATTATTATTGTTATCATATATAAATACAAAATACTGCTCTTTGGCGTTATTAGTAAAAAAATTTCAATGAATAAAATTCTGATTCCGGTATACATTATACTCCTCTCTATCCTATAAGTAGAATAGGGCCTCAACAAACTTCTTCCATTCCTCTCTTATGCATTTCTCTTACCACGCTATCAAATTGCATATGCCATGTATGTGCTTGTCGGCCTTTTGTGCGACTCATATGCGAGTTCCATTCGATAGCAGTGGCTTACGGAGTATGTACAGCCTAGTTCCACTTTCATCTCTGTATTTCTAAGTTGTACTAAATAAATCCCCTTTTTATTCCATATTTGTACTAAAATAATTCTTTTCTTTTTCATTGCAGGTAATGATTTTAAAAACTTTTTCTAATTAAAACCGCATGTAAGTAAATAATAAAAAAAAACTTGCAACTCCAAAAATTCGATGTAAATCTTAGGGAATAGCATTTTCATTATATCCAGATTATCAAGTAACACATTATTGTTGTTCTTATTTGAAAATAGCAAAAATTATATTTGTTTTTACTCTCAAAATTATTGTTATCAAAAATTGAATATTATACTTGATGATAGACATTAGAACAGGCTAAAGATGACGACGTCTTTTGACGTTCGACATATTTCTTTAAAACTGGCTTCTCTAATCGCAGATCTTCTGTCTTTAGTCCTGTAACATTGCACGAATACATCCTTCCTAGGGCAGCTGTAAGCATTGATGACCCTATTGGAAAGCAAACTTTAAGCAAAAGATATTTGAAAGAGTTTATATCGGCAAACAAGGTTGGGTGCTTGAAAAAAATTAAGGCGAAAGTCTGCTAATGAGTTATGGTCTGGCTTTGTTGAGTTGTGTGGGCATGTATGCACCTGAACATATAACAATCGGAAATTTTTAATTTGTGATTTGTTGCAGGAATATCCCATATAATTCTGATTACAAAAGATTACAAAAGGTTTCTAAAGCTATTATATTTATATGTTTGTTGATTACAAATAGAAAAATATGATTAAGTTCTGTTTGAATTCTCATCTAGTATTTGTAGTTTTTGGCATAAGTATACGAGTTTAAATTCTTTTCAATCATGATTTGGATAAAAGGGTACTGATGATTTGGTTAGCGCCAATGAAATGCAGGCATATACTCAGCTAAGCCAACAACAAACAATAAAATATTAAATAATTATTTTGGAGAATATATCGAACAACAAATTTGATAAATATGTATAATAATCTTTCTTGAGGTCTTTAAACTAATCTATTCCTAAATAGTTCTTTAAAGATTTTTCCAAAAAAAATTACAACAACAATATTTTTTCGTTTCCATTTTATGTCCCGATCCTTTTAAACGTGAAAGATTTGTTACTTTTCAAAATACTTCTCGAGGTCTAAAGATGATTTGGCATAAGCACCAGCAAATTGTTAGACATTGAAGATTAACTTTAAGCTTGCAATAAATAAATAGATAAATAAATGGGAGCATATCCCAAACACATTTTGAACAATCAATTATCCGATCAAGTTAAACAAAATGAGACAATAATATAAACTTAGAAATTGTTTGAAAAATATTTTGTCAATATTTCTTTCTGTGTTGCTTTTTTTATTCTTAAAAAGAAACTTTCAAAACCTTTCACTAACTGTATAAAAAAAATTAAATAGAAGCAAATTAAATTGATAATAATCAACAAATTCTTTTTGAATCTTATCAAGTTAATCTTATTTCTGAAAAGATCTATGAAACTTGATACCTTAATAGAGTCAATAGTAGATAACGATGGCAATAAATTATAAATTTAATCGAGTATTTTTGTAACCAAGAACCATTTCAAAAGATGCCTGTTGGAGCAGAAAGCAAACAACAGGTGACTGGAGACTTTTGTAACAATTGTTGGTGCGAGGAATATAATCGGGTAACAAAAAAAACGTTCTTTTTCAGTTATTAATAATTTTAAAAGAGCTTTTAGAAGTTGTATGGTCGCAAATAAACAATAATTTGTATTTATCTTAATTGTTTGGCCTTCTATTGAAACAGCAATAAATTTTTTTTGTTCTCAATCAAAAAATATTTAGTTTTTATGTCGCTTTTTTTACCATCTACTCATGTTGATTGATCTATTAAATACAACTTAATCTATTTGGAATTAGAAACTTAACACCAGGCTGCACATTTTAATTTTTGCAAAATATGTTTTTTTTAGAAATTCCAAATTTTGCTGGCTGTATTTATTTTTAATATTTGATCGCTTTTTAATTTATGCTGAATAAACTCTGCTGTTATTATTTAAACACCATTTTTCATATGACAGCTTGTGCGATTACACTTTGCTGTTCTCTTAAGATTCAGATAACAGCCAGATAACATTCACACAACATTGTTATCGGATGAAAGCTTATAAAGAAAGTTAATATCAAGTGGCTTATGATGTTTAAACCTTGTGCAAATTGATGACTGATGGACGTATCAGAAGCAAAGTAAATTGTATAAAATTAGATTGAAGAATTATGAACTTGCTAAAATTATAAACCGTCGGCGACATTTGCGTAGCCAAATCTGTTGACTCACTGGAGCATCGCCACAGTATGGAATGGCTTTCATTGTTTCATCATTACTTCAGTGGCGTGTAATGAGTTAAGGGAACTGGTTCCCGAAGCGCGCTTCTTTTTGCAAGCTGCACGTTCACGTTGAAAGAGCATTCATTCGTGGTCGATGTGGCAGCAAATCGTACTACGCATTACAAAGAGAATTCGCTCTTTAGCCGAACTATTCAAGTGTGATTAATTATATAAAAGTGTGAGAGAAAAACAAAAAGATGCAAGTCGATTCTAATTGTTTGTCTTGTTATGTTTGTACAAAAGCTTTCTAAAGCTATTATACTTATGTGTTTTTCTTGATTACAAATAGAAAAATATGATTGAGTTCTGTTTGGATTCTCATATAGTATTTGTAGTCTGTGGCATAAGTATACGAGCTTAAATGCTTTTCAATTATGATTTGGCTGAAGGGTACTGATGATTTGGTTAGCGCCAATAAAATGCTAAGACAACGACAAAAAATAAATTTTTTAAATAATTAGTTTTAAAACACCTTTTTCTTTTTTTAAGGAAAAAAACTTTTTTTAACTTTGTAGAGCCTCGTCCAACCATTAGACTTGATTGTCAAATTTCCCCAAGAAATATTTTCTGTTTTTAATTTGAAGAAGTTATACTTCATATTTGTCATGGATGTTATAATTTATCATATAATATTCATAATAAAAGTTTGTGAATCACTGCGGTTTTTATAAAATTTTTGATTGCTAAAAAAATAGTCGTCTTAGTTGATTTGAATAAATAAACTAATTTCGAAATAGCCACACATATTTGTTGCTTTAAGGTTTTGCTGCTTGTTATTTATATAAATATAGATTTTTCTTTCATTTCATTTTACTAAAACTTCATCCCATAACAAGTAATTGATTAAGAGCTGGAAGCTGATGTTTAAAAGCACAAAACAAGTTTGCTGTTTCAGTCTTTTGTTTTGTTCGTATATTTGATCAAACACTGGTGTGTTTTTTATTTATTTATTTTTTTTTGTTGTTATTTACCGAAATAAGGTCGCAATTTCAGCACGAGACCAAAAGACGCCTGGTATCGCAGAGTTAATTTCGCTCACAAAAAAAAAAATAAATAAATAAATAAGTAAAATAAAACGATATAAAAACATATCAAAAAAATAGAAAACGATATTTATTGTATACAAATAAAAGCTTCTTTGTTAAGTTTTTTTTTAACTGGATCTTAAATGGAACTCAATTTTTTATCTGTTCGTTTCAAATGAAATATTTTGTTTAAATTAGAATACCAATCAATAGAGGGTGTTGTTTGTTGTTTGATAATGGAGAACTAATTTCAAATTTTTGTATTTAATTTAATATGACAAAAAAAATTTATTGATTATTAATTAGCATTTTGTTATATACCCGTATTTATACACAAATTTGTTTTTTTTCTATCAAATTAACCTGTTTAACTTTAAATTTTTAAAAGGCATTGTTTCTCAAAATATGTTTCATACAAATTCAAGGTTTGTTAATGCGAGAAATTAGTATTAGAAATTGATAATGAAATTCAAAACGAACAGTTTTAAATTTATTTGTTATTAATATTTTTTGTTGTTTCGTAAAAAATAACTTTATTTTTCTATTTTTTATTTATAGACAGTAAATATAGTTATAAATTATTAAGTATAAAAAAGTATAAAGTCCGTTTGTACAAATTTGATAACCCCCGACAGCTCTCGACTCATTGTTTGGAATTTTTGCCACTAAAAAATTTTTTTTATTGAACTTTTGCAAAAAAAAAATGGGACTGAACGGTCACATCTCATCGATATACAATATTAATTTAACAGCAAACGTTGCTGCAGTGACATTTGTTTAACGAAACAATTTTATAAAAATTTACTTCATGGTGAAACAAAAATCTTTTTACAAATTTACAACATGTTCTGGTCAAAAAGCTTTTATTCATTTATGCAGCTTGAACAGTTGTAATGTTCATGCTACACTTCTACATTGCTTTTTGCTTTTAAGCAAGACGGGGGAGTTCATCAGAATTTATCAATTTTAATTCAGATCTTCAACGTAAGATCGATCAGTGTGTTATACGTGTCACTTGGTATCATTTTTCAGATTTTTAATTTTTTCATTTCCATGTATCTATTAGTGACTTAAAAAACTTTTCTTAGGAAACAGAAAGCTTTTGTAGATAAAAAATACATATAAATTAAATTTTCTATTATGGACTTTTTCATATGTTAAATAGAATTTTTAGATAAGAAAACGAATATGGAATTTCTGGTCCATCATACATTTCCATAATAATCAAGTGAAAAATATGGAACTCATTCTGGAGGGACAATATTTTTGTTGCGTCCCTACATCTACCAGTAGAATTTTTAGCTTACAAGGAATATAATTTAAAAGTAATCTTAATAGCTTTCACAAATCAGTGTTACTTTGTTCTTGTTTTTGAAACTAGTTTTTTTTAATTTTAGTGCCCTAAATACATATGAAAATATTACTTTATCCTTAATTGATGTTTGATTAATCCTTCATTGACGCAATTACTTTCACATAAGAAATAATAAATCGCCACTGTTGAGAAATTTATTCTCTCTCTCTATAAACGCCAAGTCCACTTCTAATTATAAATAGTCAATCCCAACATTGTGTAAAAAAGCTTTTTTGACTTTTCATCCAAAACAGTCATTTTCATATTACGTTTTTACGTTATTACAACTCTAAACTTTAAAATAAAAGAATTTTTATAAAAAGAAAACTTAACAAAAAGCAGTGAGATCCTTAGAAAATATAAAGGTAAAAGTAACCCCAAGTTCATATCCGAAAATTGTATCTGGAGTCTAGTAATTAATACTATAACTTCCTATAAATAATTAGAGTTTTAAAAAATTATTGTATGACGTTGCTTTAGGTGTTCATATGCCAATATTTCATTGGCCGCTAAACCAAATCGTCAGTGAACTTCGAGCAGTTTGGAAACATTCAACCTCGTATGCTTATGCCAAATAAATCAAATACAATATGAGAATTCTGTATTGTATATGAGTATTACGGAAAATCTAATCATAGTAGGATTAGGGTGATTTATGCAAACAGAACAACAATCAACTACCATTGGATGTCAATGTTTGCATTTCTCGGGCGAAACGAAAATTAATTTTTATTCTAAATACTCAATATTTAAATTGATTATTTGGTATATTCTCACCAATTAATCGTTTAAACAACTTGTCGCATCGCAACCGTACGTGAGTTGTCTACTGCAGGCTTTTCAAAGAACGAGGCATTAATAACAGCCCACAATAACGTCCGTAGGAAGTCATTAATTGAGAAATTTTGCTCTCTAGCTGGAGAATAATGGAACATAAATATATATAAACTCGTTTAAACAATTAGAGTTTCAACAGCAAACACCGTTTTAGAAACTATAATTGTTCAAACGATTGGTTTGAGGAGAATATCCCAAATAATAAATTTCAATATTATTAGATCATATCTATTTCCCTCATTACTATCCTGAGTAAAATAATCCTTATTTTGCCAACCATTAGTGAAGCTCTGACTCTTTAGTGACCGTACATTCTGAGGTTCTAAATTTTTTTCATTATCAGGTTGCCAGCTCATTTCTATACAACCTGTTAATTTGGAAACATTTCCTATCCTTTTAATATAAGAAAGAATTATTACAAAATTTTTTGATCTGCGTACTCCTAACAGTCGAAATTTTTTGGCAGGAATTTGGCCTTCCTTTTTTAATAGATTTTGACTCGGATGAAGAGGCAGCTTATATTGTTTATCATAGAACTGCATGTTTTTAAGTTTTTAATCTAAAGTTGTTTAAATGATGTGCTGAAATGTCTTAACACTTTTCATGCCAATTAAATCTTTTGTACTCGTAATAAAAAACAAACGACTCAAGTCACGCTTATTTGTCACCCACGTTAACAGATTAATTTGTGGAATTTCGTTTCAGAATTCCCACTAGCAAATTCAGTACCGGCTTAAATGACTTTTGTCTGTGTCAGTTAATTAATTTATTATAAATTTGAAATTCTCCCACGAAATTTAAGCCATAGTAGCAAATTACAGTTTGTTAATTACCAAGTTATTCACATTAATTTATAACACTTTTTAACAAGTTGTTCGTTTTAAGTGTTTATTTTTACAAAAAAAAAAAAAAAAAAAAAAAAAAAAAAAAAGATTTATTACCAATAACACAACTATTAAGTGGTCGATATTTTATACTAAATTATTATTTATTAATTTTTATTAATTATTAATAAAGTCATTACAAGTTGTTTATTTAATAGTCATTTGTGGTTGGCTTTGAGTTTCTAGCAGATTCAGTGTTACACATTATTCGACATTAGAAGCATTAGAAATTAATTGACACTTTTTTGTTATCTATTGGTTTATACAGAAAATATTTTCAATATATTATAAGTGTTTCTAATTGCTGTTAAATAATATTAAAATAAAATAATTCAGACAATGTCCTACATGAAGCAGGAGATTTGAGTACCTTGGATGTTAAGTGATGGTAAAAGGCTGCTGATGGATCCAATCTTTTAACATCCTTTTGCAATGCCTAGGAGAATGTAAAAACATTTAGATTGAATCGCAGACAGAGAAAAATAAAAAAATTAAAGTGAAAAATGTTGTAGATTTAAGAATATAATACACTGTTGGGGACTGCGGTAAAAGTAGCAGGGGTCCGTGTGGGGGTGGCAGAAGGCTGGCCCAAAAGGAGTCGGCACAAAAACCAGTACCAACTCATAATAAAAGAACTTGTCTTAAGTTTTTCTAATTTAATATTTTTGATGAGCTACTGGTGCATAGCCATTATCACTTCAGTGCTGGAGAAAAGCATAGAATATGGTTTATTACTTCATATCATCTACTTCATGACAGCTGTCGCAATACTCGTTGTATGAGTGACGTTGTTTTTTAGTATGAGGGCTGAACCTCCAGCGTTTATAGCCAAACGATTTCCAATTAGCATTTTTCTAAGAATCAAACGTCCCATTAAATCTTTCTTGTCAAAAGTATTCCAGAGCGTTTTATCTATTTAGAAGGCAAATCCATTAGAGACTCTAGTATGAACTTCCTGCAGGAAGAGAACATTATCTATTTAATTCGATACAGCGAGATTACAGAGGATTTCGATCTCGCGCTTATGCAGCAAAGCTCTTCTTTTTGAAAGACTGACTGTACCCTTATATTTACTTCCATTAAATAAACTGGATGGCATTTTCATTGCTTCCAAAGTAGGCACCACAGAATTTTTCTAACTTTTTAGAGGTTTATGCTAAAATTATTCACGCAATTATATAAAATTCTATTCTAGAGCTCACAAATAATCATTTAATGTAATGTAATGTAATGGGGGTTTGGTCCAGGATGGCCCTTTGCACTGCGACCATTGTTGATCTATTGTGCTTCCCCTGTCCCTAGCAGTCCAATATGTTCGCAAATAGGATCAGCTCCTTCAATGGGTGCATTAGGAGATCCTCTTCACTCAACGTATATGCATGTAGAGTCCTGTGTCTTCTGTGGCACAATGCCATACAGTTTTCTATCAAGTGTTCCATCGACTCCTCATCTTCACCGTCTTGTCCAGTCTTAGAGCCAGATCCACTCTCCCAGCGTCAAAGCGTAGGAATTTCTTAAAAAATCATTATTATCAAAATGCTCTTGCTCAACATTTATATTTTTTCCAATATATCAATTGGAAATTGAGTTCCTTGGAAGTTGAGTTAATCTTACTTCTGCAAACCCATCCAATTCTGTTTTAATTCTCTAAAATTGTTTCAGAAATTAATAAGATTTGAAATGCTCTTAGTAATTGACATTTGCTGATTCAAAAAAAACATCATTTATATCATTTTTTTTTTTTTTTTGACTTCTCATGAAGTCAAGTTTTCATCGCTAGAACAAACTTCTGAAATACAGCTCAAACCCTGGGAAAAAATTTTAAATATATTATTTTTAAAATGTTGAAAATTGTCTATTTTCAATACAAATTTGAGTCAATCATTTTTACATAAGAATACACAAATTTTAACTATCGGCAAGTTTTAATCCTTTCCAGACCTGATAATTAGAAACCAACTTACAATAATTTGATAAATTACCTTGCAAAAAATACAAAGTATTTTCGTTTCTTAAAACATTATAGACAATATTCAATATTGTGTTAGTCAGCTATAAAAGGACATCCAGCAATAGCAAACCTGTGATAAAATCACTAGAAATGATCCCAGCTTGCATCATATTTACATGATTATTTCCGCATTGTAATGACTTTTGGGGAGGATTTATTTATTAGTTTGTTCACCTTTCAGCATCTTTTGAAACTTTATTGTGAAAAGAAATATGCAAATTAAGGTTTTTATTGCATTAAAATAATTTAACAAAAGGAAATGATGGCTTTTGACCTTGTTTGGGAATGCTCGGCAAAGCATTTTTCGAGGCGACAATTTTTGGGCGGCCAGCATAAAATAGATAACCTTTCAGAGACTAGTCTGTTAGTGTAGAGATTTCTCAATACGAAGGAATGAGTTTAGTACTTTTTGAAGGATCTTGGATGTAAATACTGACAGGTTGAAGCAACACGTATAGTCTGGTTTTCTTTAATTTTTAGGACGCAGCCGCGTATACCCACCAACTAGAATATGTTTAGAGGTCTAGATCAAGAGAAGTTAATTGATTTGTGGGATAAAATTTTTGATTTGCCAAGATACAGATTTTTGAAAAGGTATGATATATTGCACAGGAGCTGTGTGGTCCTCACAGATGGTGCAAAGATCGTGATGAGTGAGAGTTTCTGTATAAATGGCAACTTAATAATGGGGAATATTGATAAGACATTTTTTGGTTTATTTTTTAAAATTTTGTGTATCATTTAATTTACATTTTAAAATATATAATTCTATCAATTATTATCAAAGTATTCAAATGCCGTTTTGGGTTTGATACATCCAGTTGTTTTATTGATCAATGCACGGTTCCTTTATTTCTACAAAATTTTATTAATTGGTATAGTATTAAAATAAACACTGGTTTCTGAAAACTTTCTGAATAAAAAGCATGTTAAACAAAAATGGAAATTAACTTTCAAGCAATTTTCATTTGAATGTGTCCAAACAAGAAAAAAAGGGTGTTGTCAAATATAATTTTTTTGGTGTCAAGCCGTCTGGCAATAATTTCTTACAAAATATCCCACTCATTTGTATATTCATATTTAAAATATTTCCAATAATAAATGATTATTTAAATTGCCATTAAGGTACCTCCCCTATATACAAATAAAACCACAATTTGGTGTTGAAATCAATACCCATTTAATACTATTTCTAAAACTTTTTTTATATGCTCAACATAATATTGATTTTATGCAAATTAGACATGGAGTCAATAAGCCCAACAAATTAGTTTCAATTTAAATTGGTCGGTCAAACACTCGCTAAATCATCAACATCAACACCATCAGCACCATCACTGCCATTGCCATTGTCATCTGTATTTAACATTGATGTTAAAGTTTTTGCCTGCCCCTAATCTCTCTATTGTCTTCCATACAGTTTAATAATTTCCATAAATACAACTGGGAGTGGCAATGGTATTGTTATCATTATCATTGTCGTCGTTAATAGTATTTTGCTTTTGAGTTTAAAACAAATATTGTTTATTTATTTATTGACTGAAGTTTAAAGGTAATAAAAATTATTATCAAATTATTGTCAAAATCGCCATCATTATCATACTTATTGCCATTATTAACATCAACGCCAATACCAAATAGAATCGTTTCAGTAGTTTTTTTCAGCTGCCAACTTTTGTATTCAAGTCTGTGGCTTAAAGAAAATTTTTTGTTCAGACTTTTCCTTTGGTTTCTTTAAGAAAAAACTCCATCAATATCAATTTATTTTTTCGAATGGATTATAAAATATTTTAAAAATTATGAAAAAGAATTGTCCATTTTTCAAGTCATAATTTAATGTCTTAATTACTTTACAAAAATTTATTTTTTTTTAACTTAATCTGTTGATTCATTTCTTTAAAATTTTAACTATGGGACGGACTTGTTGCTCTATTGCATGAAAAAAAAAACATAAAAGTGGTATTTACAGATTATTTATAAGCTTAATAATTTAAGATTATTATGGCTAAAAGTACTTCCAGGTGGACAAATATGGGCTTAACAGTGTTGTATGACCTTTAAATAAATAATAATATTAAGACTTCGGATTCTCTGTGAAAATTGTGCTTTAATAAGTAATAGAATGAGTGCATTTACAGGAATTGCGATAATATCCCGCAGGATACTTTATGTTGCAAATGTACAATCTAATTGGTTTTTTGTGTAAATTTTACCCTTCGTCAGTAAAATATGGTTTATTACAAAAAATATTTATGGAAAATATTAAACAAACAATTAAGGCGTATTTTTTAACCTTTAATTGGGCCCTTGGCCTTTTCAAATTGAATTATTATGTAGAAGCTGCCAACACACTCATTTCAAACTTTACGACAACTACGAAATAAGAAAGTTGGAATAGATGTGGCAGGACAATTTTCTTTTAAAACTCTCAATAGCATTGCAAGGTTTTTAAATTTTAATATCTGGACCAGCACTCAGCGTACGACCTTCACTAATGCAATGCATTATGTCGGAACTAGGAAACTGCCCTCTAGGTAGACGGATATATTACGTAGTGTCTTTGGATATTCGGTTGGAACTTTTCCTTATTGAAAGTGACAGCAAAGACCTCTGCATGTAGATCATTTTATATACGAATTGCTCGGCTATAAAAAGAAATTTCTCTGAAATGCAAAGTACTGTTCGCTGAAATATCAAACACAAATGGATGTGTTCTTGATAGAATAAGTTGTAAAAATTTCAGGTTCTGGTAAGAAGTTTCCCGATTTCCTTAGAGCACATTTCATTGTACTAATAATAAAACAGCGAGATATACCAAACACTATATCTATGCTCCAGTGAGTCAATAGTGTTGACTATACCACTGTCATCGATGAGGATCTTAACTCTCTCCTGCGTATGATCGAGCAACTACACAATGGATTTTGAAGCATCGCGATTAAGTGAAGCGGTCATGAGGCAGCGCCCTAATCTCCGGCAGGCGAGGACAAAATAATATGAGTGGCAAACGCTGCTGATATCTGCACAAGAATAGATAGAGTCGGATAATTTTAGAAAATACGTAAACGGATTGTAGCAAAAATTACAAAATTAGAAAAGTTTATTGAAAATATAAATATTAAGAAACAATTATACAGTACAAACAAGTATAATTTTATCCATCGCCATCTAAAGGATGTGACCATATCGCATAACATGTTTTTTAAGGCTAAAAAAAGCTTTTTATGCAGTCGTGAATTATTGTAATGAAATCGATTCGAATTAAGCGGTCACCACTGGTAATCGATTATATCAACAAGATGCAGATGCTTTTTTCCGCTTTTCCGGTAGCTCTTAATAATTATATCAATTCATTTCGCCTTCAACAGGCATCTAATTGGATTTTAATTTAGAACAATCACTTCCTTACATCGACAGCTTTTCCATAAAATAATGACTGAAAAATAAAACAGGAAAAATAACTCTTCCCTTATACCTGACGCCCTTTATTCTTCACACATTCAGACTTGCGGTCTCTTAACTATGAACCATTTCTTATATTTATCTACTCTCATACCATTTCTTCATACAAGCAAAGGAGTCAGGAAACTCAAATGTGCTCCTTTCAAATACCATCATCTTCCATTAATGCCAATTTATTTATGAATTTCTAATAAAAACATAATCTACATGTTCTAGTTTGAATTTCATTTTTTTTTATTCGACTTTTATTTTTGCAATTTTAAACAAAATATGCGTGGGCTTTATGTTGCAAACACTTTAGGATGATTTGCACAACGTTTTCTGGCAACAGCACATGCAACAACACTTAAACATAAAAAACATATACAGGACACCTACACCTTGACATCAAACACTTGGTTTTCCTTCGATCTAATTTTTTATTTCTTTACAAGAAGACATTAAAAACAAAGAAATGTGTTAAATGAACAAGGAGGAGGAGAACCCAAACAACAGTATGGCGAAAAAAATGCAAAATGTTTTTACATGAACCAATAGATTTTATTTTTTAGTTTATGAAAATATGTTGCATGCTGTTGACGTCGTACCAAGTAACACTATTGCTGTGTTGTTGCCTTTGTTGCTTTGAACAACATTTCAATTATCATTATTATTATTGCTGGGATGTCGATACATACG
Organism: Germaria angustata; assembly: GCA_963681545.1. NCBI lineage: Eukaryota > Metazoa > Arthropoda > Insecta > Diptera > Tachinidae > Germaria > Germaria angustata. Next base: position 25,359,032 of record OY813000.1, read on the forward strand.
ACCAGGATTATTAAAGTCCATTAAAACAACATACTCAAACCAACAAATTTCTTAAAATGCTACAAGAAATACACTCTACAGAAATAGAATAAGAAATGGTATATGTACGAGTATATATATATATATATATATATATATATATATATATATATATATATATATATATATATATATATAAGTGCAACACTACATGTACTTTTAAATAGAAAAAAGGGGATTTTTAAGTTTCTAGTTAAAGAATTAGGAAAAAGCACTAAGTCCTGTAAGGGAGTTAAAATATTTAAAAAAGAGTAATAAAATGCTCACTACACGTTCCACTATTTTTGGTATATAACATGTGTCAATTTTTTTTTTTTCAAATAAAATCAAATCAAAATGATAAAAACAATAGAACACTCAAATGTAATAAATTTAAATTTAATATAATGAAATAAAAAAAAACAAAAAAATTAAATCTAAACTATATAAAGTAATACAAAACAAATTAGAATGAAATGAATAAAAATAATATTAAATAATAGATGTCAACAATTTATAAACCCTGTCAATACACACACAAGATTAAGTCCTCTCTCAAACAATGCAGAGTGTTGCAACAAGTTGAGCACTACTTGCACTTTGAAGCAAAAATAATATAAAAAAAACATACATGCATACAACCGGAAGTGCGTTTATAATAAACAGTTTTTACAAGATCTCGCATTTCAAAACTGGATCATCAGATAAACAAGATCAAGAAGGAGAAGAAGTAACAAAGTCGTCATCATTATTATCATCATGGTCATCATTTTCAAAATATATTGCAACGAAAACGAACAAACAAACAAACAAAAAATTCTTGAACTGACAAAAAACAAAACCAAAAAAAAAAAAATTTAAGAAGAACACAAAAATTATTTGCAATTGACACGCAATGCATTGTTACAACAATGCCAACAACAACAATAACAACGGCATCAGGAATCGCTGCTAGCCAATAATAACAACAACATCTGCATCATCATTTTTTAATGCTACAATAACCTAATATTTGTTGTTATTTTTGTATTAAAACGACATCGTCGTAGCACTTCTCTTGCAGGCAGCATTGAAGCTTAAGCATGTTGATGTTGCAGCATCCATTTGATTGTAGTAAATTGTTGGCCACTTTGTTGGTTGGCGTGGTTGTATGAATGTCTTTTCGACCTGTTTACTTGTTTGATCCTCCCCAATTTTGTACTTATTTCTTGAGCATTATTTTTTTTTTCTTTGTTGTTGCGTTAATTCTTTTGCGTATGAAAAATAATTGTGAGCATTTAATACACGTACATGTTGTTGCCTATAATATTTAAATATTTTATTTTATTGTCGAACGGTTGATGTTAGTTTTACCCAGTGAGATTTTGCGAAGTTTATTAAAATAAATGTTTTTAGACTTAAATGGAATATAAAATTTCATTTATAATGCACATTGCGAGGATAAATTTAGTGGATCTCGATAGAACAGTATTTTGTAATCACTTGCTCATTTCATGATAATGTCACAGAGAGCAAAAGAAATTAGAATCGAATGACACCAAAAGCTCTAAGTGGTTCTAATAGAATCCTGAGTACCACCTTTACCCAACCTAATGTCGGACTAATTCTGGCACATGATGCCAACTCATCTCTTTTTAGGCTAAATTCAGATCTCTTCATATACTTATGATGCACACATTTTTGCTTTAACACTTTTCCAACCGAAGGAGCTAATATGGCTCGTATTTTCATGGCTCATTTAATATCCTTTTTCCTGCTTTTTCTGAGACATAATGTCCAGTTGTTTTATATGCAACACTGTCTTGAATTTTTCTCAATTGCACTTTTCCCAACTAAATGGCGAACTTCTGGAAATAGTTACTGGTATCATTAAATCAAAAGATTTTTACAAAATCATCGAATATTGCAAAACCGTATTAAGTGGATCATTACAAGGGAATGAGAACGAGTGAATGTTTTGATATCCCTGCAACAGGATACAAATCTGAAATCAAATATGTTAAATGAACGGACGCTACGAGTTAGAAAACTTTTCTGTTTTTACTTACTTACTTCATTTTAGTCTGCTATCCTGCATTCAAACAGGCAAGTAATTACTTGCAAGTAGTGTATACGAATAATCAACGAAAATATTAAGGAAATAGTCGAATGTTTTGCAAGTTGCTTGAATGTTTACGCACTCAAGTTAAAGATCAATTTTAAAATGTTGTCGAAGCTAAAACTTACAGCGAAAAGTGCTAAAATTTTGGAAATAGAAGCGGAAAGTGAAAATGATAATGGAAATCAAAAAAATTTAATGGGAGTGATAAATTTTTTTTAATTTTAAAAGGTTTTTGTGTTCTCATTTTGGCTGCCTTTTTATTATCTTATTAAATTAATAATTTAGGCTGACAAAAACTATAACACGGATAAATTTCTAGTTGACATAAAATAAGTATTATGACCTTTTAGTGCGCCTTCCTGAAAAAAGTATAATTATTATTTTAATATAATTTAGTAAGTTTACTTTTAGTGGGCAACACAGTTTATTTTTGTTGTCATTTTACTTGCTGCAAGTGTCAAAAAATCACTGTCTTCAGAAGTCTCTTGCACATGGTGCCGTGTGTAATTGGTGGGTTAAATGTGACCCCTTTAGAAATTTGTCAATATCTCACAACCAAAAATTTAAAATCAATGCCTTAAGAGACTGAAAAATATAAATGTGCCTCACAAAATTAAAATAGTCAGGAAATTAAAATAAAAAAGCGTGAGAGTTTGATACGAATCACTGTTCTTCATTACAAATGTCACTGGGTTGTATATGCAACATTTACATAAAAATTGTTGCTGCTTTTGTTACCATTTGTTGGTGTGTGAGAATAAAATATACAGTGTTGGCTTAATTTAGCATTTTGTCGTTGTTTTTTTTTTCTCTCCAACATTTAATTGCCATTTAAACAGTTTTTGCCGTTTGCTTTATTTTTATTTATGATTCCTTCAAAGGCCGACACTGAGAGGAGACACCGAACGTATGAATGAACGTCGATGATGACGATGGATGCATTGCATGCAATATAAGGAAAGAAAATCTGGTTTGATTTTAAGTGTTTGCTTGGTGTTTCGTATTTGTTTTTTTTCCGCTTCAATTTTTTGTTCAATTCAACATGTTTGTTGGCACTTCGAATGGTGGTGTCTTTTATGTTGTTTGTTAAAATCATTTAGTTGTTTGCTTTGATTTCCAAGATTTATTTAAATGGATTCTTAACGTTTGACAAAATTTTTAAAAACAAGAAATATATTTTTATTTATCATTTACAGAAACAGATTCAAACATTAGGTGGTTGCAGATGGTAACTAGGAAGAACATTTAAATTGATCGGCTCTCCTTCTTTGGAAAAAAGTGTTTCGAACAGGAATTAAATTGAAAAGAATCATAATAAGAAGATTCGTTTAGTTCAATACCACGTATTGCTATATAAACTCTGCTGCAATCGCAGCTTGGAAGATAGTTGGGCTTCTTTAGGAAAAGTCTCTGCTCCACGGTTTCTATATTTTATAAATATTTGTTTGATCAGATTTTTAAATTAATTCTGGATATTCTCAATGATTAGAAAAAAGTTATTTATTGTTGTCCTTACGTCGGCATTTTATAGGTGCCAATAGCAACTCATCAGTAGACTCCAACTATATTGTTTGAAAAGCATTGAACCAACAAATAGAAAATGATAATTTCAAAGTTTATATTACGGTGGACTAGAAAACTTAATAATAGATTCATTGCCCTACAAAATCAAATTTGTTGGAGAAATCCTACAACTCCCAAAAATTTAAGTCCCAATGAAATAGAACCCAAAAATTTAAATAAATTCCAACAAAATGTAATGAAATTAATCTCAAAGAAAATTAAATGAAACCCAAATCTTGGAAATTTTTATAATAAAATAGCGACTGTACAAACTCAGGCCCAAAAAAAAAATGATATGACTCTTAAAAATTTTCACACATTCTGGAAGTTATTTCATTATGAAATATATCCTAGAATTTCTTTAAATTTGTTTAATTTTTCTTGGGAATATTTACACTTTTTATGAAATTATTTAAAATAAATAAAAAATTTTGTTGTTAATTTGGGACCAAATTCCCTTGTTTTAACAAACAAGAAAAAATATATCCAAGCTTCATCAATGCGAATGGAATTTTTATACATGGTGTGTCTGAAATCGGCTTCGCTTTCTGAATTTTTTTTTTTTTTTTTTTTGTATTTTCGTCCCCGAGAGCTTTCTGTTCTGTGATATATCGAGACCAGACTTACCTTTTCTACAACTTATTTGCATAGTATTTGTTTATTGTCTTATAAAACGAAGCTGGTTTTTTATATACTACAGATGGGAAAGTCCTTGTGCTCGGCCAAAGGCTGGCAATGCAGACATCATTTAGGAAGCGAATCAAGGTTTGGTAATATTTTTTTTATCCGTAAGAAATTATTAAAATAAAGAAGGTGGCATAACTCCCTGTTTATATAAAAGGAAGATAAAATTCATCTCGTGTATTTGTATTGATAAAAAAAATAATTTTGAGTGTTTCATTGTTGTCTTCAATACAATTACAAATAAATTAATAAAATCACAAATAAAATTAAATAAATACAAATCTTTAGTTCGTTTGTGTAAATCATTCTAAATATTTTTATAAAACAAAGTAGTGCCAAATAAAAAAATAAGTTCTTCATAATACAATAACTTTCAAAGTGTATGAAAATTTTAGGAAACTATTTCATATTTATTTTTAGGCGTTTTTTACTGGGCGCTATTACATACACCTCTTAAAAAATTAAGTAAAATTAAAAGATTCATATCAAATGTAAGTTATTTGTTGTGTTGTATAAGTTTTTTAGTCAACATTTACTATTTGGAAGTTTTTGTTTAAGCATATGAACGCATTGCAAATAGTAGCAACAAATAGCTGTCATGCAGATGAGCTAATTAACAATAAATAACTTTTTTATTATTTTCTGTAAATAAATATTATATGTATTTCTAATCAATAAATTGTAGAAATATTTTGTTTTATAAAAAACTTTTTGAAGTTTAACTTTCGTTTGCGTTTTCTTTTATAAGAAAATGCAGCATTTTGTTGATCAACTTATAAAAATAAATTTATTTATATCTCTCGAGCCTAGAAAATGAATTCTCTTACGGGATCAGTTGATCTTTCCTAATATATTTGCACTTATTAATGAACACTACATGCACTTTTTTCTTCCTGAAAGGGGAAAAATGTGGCACTTTTTTTAAGAAGACGTTATTCAGCTCCATACCGAATTCGTGATTCGTTTTCTGTTTTTGTTTTCATCCCAATCATATATTGAAACAAAGGCAATATTTAAATTAAAATTATCGTTATGGTCACGGTGTAATAAAATCACAATTTCTTCGATTTTGTTATTTGTTTAAGTCGCGCTGAGATGGAATCAACTTCAACATTAAAATATTATGGTGAACAAATTAATTGCTACCAAATTGAAGAATCACACTTATAGTCATATGATTATTATATATAGTTAACAAGCATTTTGGCCATTACCCCATGAACTTTTAATAGTGTCAGTAAGAGAAATTCATCTTCTAAAACTTTAGTCGACATATAAAACTCATCCGCACAAATCATAGAACCTGGATGCAACACAGCTTGATGATAAAGAAAAATAAATACCACTTGTAGTGTTTATAGCTCAATTAAAAATTTTTATGATATTTTTTATTATTGTTATTTTGTAAGTTTACATCTTTTCTTTTCGATTTGGAAAAACAAAACAAAAATTCCAAAAAATAAAACTTAAAATTGTTTTTTAATGAAATTTATTTTATAAACGAGAATGAATAATGTATATTCAACATGATTTGATCACGGGTGACGATGAGCCTGATCTAAAAATCGATCAGTTTAAGCATTTATTTGTTTGTTTGTTTTGATCGTTCAAATGAATTTCAAATTGAATAAATTTGTTAATTAGAAAAAATGTTTTAAATTTTCTCTATCAAAATAATATAAGTTTATTATTAATAAAAAATTAAAAGAGCAGGTGTCGTTCGTTTTATTTAAAAATGTTTTAGATAAACAGTCAATGGAGCTGAAAGCCTGGGGTACAAAATTAGTTTCTATTTATGTGTAGTATTCATGTTGTTAGTAAAAGAAAAATATGCCTTGCATTTAAATTATTTGACATTTAAGTCGGTTCTGGAAACAGTTTTCTATTGTTTTAATAGACCAATACAAAACGGTCTTAACTGTGTGCACTTTCGTAATAAATTTATACATAGATTTAAGAAGAATATATTTTCATTTTGAATTCATGTTGGAAATCAGCATGACTAGACAAGCCCTGTTTAACAAAATGCCAATTTGAATTTTAAATCGAAACAAATCCCCAACCATTTTAATTAAAATTTTTTGATTTAGTTTGACATGTCGAACACAAATAATAGGATGGCTGTCTCGCCCCTGTTCACAGGGCGTTATCACAATAAATTAGAAATTTCTTGATTAATTCATAGAATTAATTATGAAATCTACCCGAAATTCACACAACAGTTAAATAAGATAGAAAATACAGCATTTTAATTTGTATATTTTCTATTGATGCATAATCTACATAAATTTGCTGGTAAAACAGTTTCCCCCATGATTTTTCCTTTAATATATCGTTGGTACAACATTAAATATAACTATAACTATCATAGATGGTAAACCACTCCACGATCAATGAAAGGGTACAAAAGCTTCTGTGTTTTATATTACGCTATTCCTTATTTTTTATAATATGTTAAACTTCCAATCCTCTCTACTGTTTTGTAGATGGTAGTGGCATTTGCAATTCATAATAATTCAGAAATATGAGAAACCTTTGGAAATTGGTGCCATAAAGCAAAATATGAATGACACTCTCAATAACGATCTTGTAAAATTTTCTGAATGAGGTCTCGCGCATAGGATCGCTTTTGATGCTAAATGTAATGTAACAAAGTATGACCAAACATGCAGCTGTATCTGTAAATATTGAGGAATTTGATATCATTGGCATGAGAATCTGTTAAGATGTCCAATGGATTGTGAACATTTTGTTTTTGCCGCCTAAGAAACCTCTGCCTTGCTGCAACGGATACTTTACTCCAACCGATCTCCTTAATATTTATACATATCACCTATATCCGACTAAAAATGGAATACAACTTTCATTTATGGGCTCTAGATTCAATTTCTTAAGTTTACGCCTGATTACGAAGAGGCGAGAGGAAGGGCTACAGGTGGTACATCAACGCAGATTAAGTTATGTCTCGCTCTTTAATTCTTACTACAATAAAATATGCTGTAACGAAATCAGAGAACTTGTTACCGAAACACGCTATTGACCTTAACAAAGAACACATCCATTTGTGATCGGTCTGCCAGTGGCTTGAACTTCCTATAAGAGAAAAAATTCGTTCTTCAGACGAACTACTTTTATATAAAATAGTCCCCATGAAAATATATTTTTTCTTCCTCTTCATAAACCATTATCCTAGTTCCAGCTAAATACTTTATTGAACGAGTAGGAGTCATCGCGTAAGGCTTGGTATTGTTGAAAAATCCATTAAGAAACGACCAGAATTTTCGGGGTTATAAGAAACTGGATAAAAGATGTATAAAAAAAACATTTTTCTGTCATTCCCCATGGTGTGCTTTAGCTTCGCGTTGAAAGTTATGTTTAGTTGCATGCCATGAAAAGCTCCTGTCATTTAAGACTTATTATGGCGATCGTGATTCACATACATTCATGTATATGCCATTTATGTATGTATGCGTGAAGTACCTTTTGATATATTTTTTTGTTTTATTCTTTGAAATCAATTGAACTTAAAATTTAACTTCTCCCACAATTCAAATGAAATTCCTCAAGTGACTTTTCGCTAAAAGATTTTTTTTATGCAACTTTGAACATACAAATGAATTAGACAAGAAGGAAGAACAGAACAAATTCTGTTTAAAGTGCAATGCGTTGGTGTACGTCCATGCGTGTGATTACACTTATATGGACATGTACATTCTAATGTGCCACATATTTTGCCTCATCATCGTTGAAATATGAGTTAAAGTTATTGCGTACTGTAACCTTTCGTAGAACTTTAACTTTACCACAAACATTATGGGAACTTAAATTTTAGATTTAAATAAGCCAAAGCTAAAGCAAAACGAAATATAAAATACAAATCACAACACTAACTACAAACTACTTATTATTATTTTATTTTTTCTAAAAGTGAGTGAGTGCTGTTTCTTTTTTTATTTAGTAATTTTCGCCGAAAAAGATTTATCAACTTAGTCAGAGGAGAGGGGGAGAATCAAATGTATGGACAGACAGACATACTAGCCAAAAAATGATGAACACGCATACATACATACGTGTAACTTACATAAGACAAGTACAAAATAAATTTGTTTATGATGTGATTTCGTAGAAGTGTGGCTTCGTGAAATACACGCGGTCGGTATCAACCACATCATCATGATCATCAACCTCAACTTCATCACCTCAACCCAGACTATATAAATGTGTATGTACTCGTGTATGCGTGTAAATATGAATGTATGTGTGTATAGACTCATAAAATGTTTTCCAATAAGGAATCTACAAGGATGTCTGTCGAAGTCATATTATTTGTGGTCTATATCAAACTTAGTGTTTCAATTTATTGGTATTTTCTGAAAAGAGTGTAACAAATATTTTATTAATTTATAAAAAATCTATTTATCATTCTTATTAAAGAAAACTGTAACTCCCTTAAAGGACAGCGGCCCTTTTCCAACAAGTTGCTACACTTTAAACAGCACTACATTGCTTTGAATAGGAAACAATCATTTGTGCCGAGTTTTGCCATCAGACTTCCCTCCAAAAGACGCTAAATTACTGCACGTATTGCACACATCTTAAGGCTGACGTGTGCCCTTTAAAATCGACTTTAGATCGTTTGATGGATAAATATGTGGCAGGCGGTTTGCCAAAGAATCAACCAAAATGCCAATTCCTAAATGAAGGTCAAATTGGTTGAGAAAACCATTGAGTCTTTCTTTCCAAAATCCGCTTAAAGAATCATATCTGATTTTTAAATGCTGTAAGAGATACAGAATCTCTAATTGAATGATGAGGAAATACAATTTTCTGATTTAATAGCACAAAACGGCGAATCTATTAAAAGAAACACTCATAAGGACGAGGCGAATTTTTTTTATTGGTTAACAAAAAATATTTTTTGCGCAATATAACAGATTTTAATTTGGCAGCCTTAGTGGTCTCTTGTCTTTGCAAAAAGTATTTGCTGAGGTTATTACCGTTAATGGCGATCACCTCGGTTCTTAATTGAACGATATGTGTTTACATTAGGAGGGCTACGTGCTCACACGAAGCAAATGCTAAAGACTGATGTGCTAAGTTGGCCAACAATATCAAATATCATTCAATTCGAAACTATCCTTCCGTTGTCTCAAGTCAGGGCCTTACCATCGATAGCATTATAGTCAACATATTTTCGATCATTGTCAAAATTCACACGAATTAAAAATATTTGAACCTCCGGACTCCATTCTGAAGGATTTACTGCCTGGCCCACGATGTCGAACGACATCGTTCGCGTGCTTAAATACATTCAAACCAAAAACAACATTTTAAAATTTGTTGCTGTTTCAAACGTATTCATGCAAGCGAACGATGTCGTTCGACATCGTGGGCCAGGCAGTTAATATTTAATATATATTGGCATAAATGGGACATTACAATAGCGACATACGTAACATATGAATTGTTATAGTTCATTCCAATATCCCTACAATCTTATTGAAAAACCCTTTATATTTTTAAATGGAAATACTAAATGATCTAAAGTTCTCATACTCCAGGAGTTTATGTTCTCTATGAACACATACTCGTATAAATTTGTTAACACTTCTATTCAGAAAAGTACTTGTTTAAACCCACATCATAATTATTACGTTTCAAGATCATTATCATTATTATGATTTTTATAGAGAATACAATAATGAAGTTTGCATTTTAAAGGTTGCATGTTGCTTAATTCAATGTTGGCTCATACAAATGACGACTTTTGGGTCATTTTTATGTTATTAAATGTTTGTTTTTATGTGTGGCACCCTACATTAGGACCTTTCATTCCATTTTCAATATTATGTACACTCAAGCTCTAGCAGTTGACTAGTGAAATCTTTTCTCAGTCCGCAATTCAATTTGATCTTGCAAAATTGAAATTTAGAAAAATTTAATAAAAAAGAGTAATTTTTCACTTTGATTAAGTAAAAATTTTGTGGCTGGTAGCAAAATATTTTACTCAATATCAATACGAAATTATCCTTATTTCTCAAAAAAAGTTCACCTCGTTTTATCAAAATTTTTTACTGAATTCTTGAAAAATTTTTTTAAAATATTCTTAACAAAAGAATTTCGATTTAATTTTTGCCACTTTTATATTTACGACTATATAGTCATATGTTCCGTACTCCCGGTTAATACATTTCCTTAATATTCCAAGTGCATTTCATTGAATGAAGAAGGGATATGGTCAAACACGGGAGACCTATATTTTTACTAGTATTTTAAATCCACATCAGTATAACTTTTAATAACGAATTTATAATCGAAAATTCATTAACTTTTTAATGCTACTGTACAAATTTTCTTCAATTTTCCAAAGGGAATATAAAAAAATTTTACTAAGGTAAAAGAAATTACATAGACGTATTTAAAAGAATTTCAAGGGTATCTACAGCCCCTTACGATGCTCCTGTGGCCGTGATGGAAATCCTTTAAAGAATAGAAAACCATGCAATTTATTACAAATGTCATATGAAAGTAAAAAATTTGGAGATGCACAAAATGAGACTAACAGCAAACCACCACTTACAACTTTTAAGTATGTATAATATCATGAACTAGTTCGTAATATTTATTTCAAGCTGTCTAAACATTAACTGAATTAAAAAAAATTAAACTTTTTTTATATAAATTTTTCTTAGATTTACATACATGTTTCCTAGTTTTTTTTTCTTGAAAATTTACTTAAATTATAGCAACTTGTTAAACAGTCAGTAGAAAAATGTTTTAATTGAATTTAATACTTGACTTTTTTCGAGTTTATTAATACAAGCCAGAGATGAGAATTTCGCCACAACAACGTAAATAAAATAATTTCATTTCACTTTAACGAAATCGATCATTTAATTTTACTGATTAGATATTTTTTATAAACTATTTTTTGTAAAGAACCAAAGACGAATGTATTTTTTTTTTATAATTGATCATAAATATAAAAGAAAAGCGTAGGGTATTTATATATATAATCTTGCCTCAAAGTTCTGGGTATCAGCAACATATAATGCGTGTGACTCAATTTCATTTTTAACACACAAAAGTAAAATTATGTTTATGGAGTCGTTTAACCACTTAATGTGGCATATGAATTAAATTTGATGATGTTTTTATATTTAAAGTGAAATACATAAATACACGTTAATACATAATATACATATAAATACATGAATCTGAGTTTTTTTATATTTTTTGTATCGTTTGTAAGCGAGGAGGTCTAGCTTATCACTAACCCACTCATCAGTAAAAAGGGACTCCAATACTTGTCTCTATTACCTCTCTTAGAGTTCCTGCTGGTATATCTTTTTATCGCTTGTAACCCGGCTTAGTCTCGCATTTAACTATTATTTTTTCAAAGTAGTGTCCATGTTGTTTTTATTCATACTGTTTTTATTGAACTTTAATTTGTTGTACATTAACCGCTCGCCCTCAAATTTCACTTTGGGTTGAATTTACTTTTTTCAGATTTCATTTACAAGTGTTCAAAATTAGTCCGGAGGTGTGTAGGAATGCTTTTTTTTCTATATAATACACCATCATTGCAGGGAAGGGTGGTGTATGCAGATTCACCCTTGATTTTTTATCGAATAAGGCACTTCGTCAAGCAAAAACCCATGGCCATAAATATAATTATAAATGAGATCATTATCTTACATCTCAGTAAGAAAGAAACTTTTAAATAAGTCAAAGTCCTATAATTTCTAATGATTTTGACATGTGTTAGACATTGTAATTCGATCTCCCCGTTGATTTCTATTTCCGTTCATGAGAAACAAATTTCTTGAAAGTACTTTATATGTCATTCGTGCAAAAATATATCACACATGCATTACATTTCATTTATTCTTTTTTTCACGTAATTTAATTTAATTATTGAATATATTTGTGACTGCTAAGAGTTGGACTCGGGAAAGGGAATTTTATTTCATCATGACATGTTAAAAGTACCTTGTCATGTGCCACCACAGGTACATCAGCGTCTAAAGCATTGATAAGCTTAGCAACGCTGAAAATGGTTTTTTTATTGGCGCAAGTCTAGCAACCAACGACGGGGAAAGCTTTTTTAAAATGCTCCCATGAGACCGTCTGATTTGTCTATTTTTGCAAATACATGTGAATACCTACGTGTGAGAGCAATAGGGAAAAATGTCTTATGAGACAAGATTTAACGATCAGAGACTCAGCGATCAGAGAAGAGCTTCCAAAGAAATCATTTTGTTTCAATTTTGCGCTTAAATGTTTGCTTACAAGAGAATATGGCATATCAACGCATTTCAAATGCGATGGATTGTACCATGTGTTGCTATTTTATCAACCATATAGTTCCCTAAAAGCCTCTGTACATTGGCAACCATATAATCCTCACATTAAACTGCTCCGCCATTTAACCGAGACATGATCAGCATTGTTGATGTCAGAAGCGCATAGTCCAGCGGCAATGTTAACGGTGGTGATTGATTTGTCATCTACTACCGGCTTCACTGTTTCCGATGTGATGCCCCCTACATTTGAGGTAAACTGGCATTCGACATACTCGTCCATTTGAATTATTTAAGGCCACAATCTGGCACTATGTGTATTAGATACACTGCCATTTAAGTTGAAAGTAAAAATCAAATTTTACTAGCTAGTTCTTGTATTGATAATATTATAATTTAACCAGTAAAACTGTTTACATTTTTGGTGTCTATAATGCCTTTTATTCTCATTAAGGTGATAAGATGACATCGAAAGCGTCATATTACATCGATATAAACACTTCAGGTAAAACATTTACTACAATGAAAACAGCACATCCTGTTCTTGACCCCAACAAATACTTCAATCAATAAACATTCGAATAGTTCACTAGTCTCAGCTCAAATAATAGGACATTTATGGTACAAACAAGTCACTTTCCAACAACTGTCCACCAACTATCTATCACCCATGTCGTTGAGGTGTCTTTAGTCAAACATTTTCTCCACATACGAGTATTTTCGAGTTTTTCTTTTTTTAAACTGTGACAACATGAATATCGAACATTTGGCTTAAATGTAATTTTTAAAACATTTGAAAATGTTTAGAAGAGTTCATTAAAATTGATGCTTAAGCAACATAATTGACACGCAACTTTTTCCCTTCCAATTGTCTGTCTTTTATGTCAAGTCAGTTGGATGATGTTCATCAGTGGCAACAACAATATGATTTTGTATTTCTAACAAGTTCGCGGTATTTTTTTTTTACTTACAATTTCATGTCCAATTGGCGTTTTCTTATTGACAGTTGTTGGCATGTTAAAAGAACACAAAGCGATTATGTTGAGGATGGGAATAAGGGAATCGTGAACTTTTTTAAGTGGCAGAAGATAATTTTCAATTGTTTGGATTTTTTAATTATAGCAAATAATTAAAACTATCTACCATTTTAATTATAAATATTGCCTGAATGAACAACGAGATCGTAAGTGCGATTTTACCTACAATCATAAATCATTCTTTTTCGCAATAAAAATAAATATTTATGTTTGTATCTGTTCTTAACTACACAAATTAATCAATTGCCAAAACTCCAACCCAGATCATAGAAAATAAATCAAATTAAAGAAATATTAATAAACATGAATTAAAATCACTTTATCTTTAACGACATAAACCTGGTTTGACAAAGAGTCAACTGCGTATAAGACCCTATTGAAACAAATGGAAAACGGATAGAAATCAAAGCAGCGCCATACTTAAAAACTGCCAACTGTTCCCATGTGCCCATAACTAATGTCGCCACAGAGAATACCCCGGCAATAAAAAAGGATTATGCCAAACATGATGTAGCAATATATGTTTTGCTTTACGTTCATATTCGAAGTTGTGGTGCTTAAACATGCAACAATCAAATCATAGTCTTTTACTTTTTCCTCTTTTTTTCTTGCGTTGTAAAGGCAATATGAACTAATAAAACTCGAACAATTTTCACATCACACATACATGCTTACACACAATCATATATTCATATTAAAACAATTTTAAGTCGATACGGCTGGTACGAATGTGTTTAAAAATATATGGTCAAATCATATTGTACTACTTACTATATTCATTTATCAGTTAATAGCGATCAGAGATCAATTACACAGCCACAGTGATCATTTTCATAGACTGACTAGTAGAGAAATAAATTCATTCAGTGTCTGCAAATGTGATTTCATTAGACACAGTGGGAAGCAAATACATGAAAACAATCCAGTGAGAGAAGATCTTCCAAAAATATTATGAAAATGTTCATATTAGAAAATTAGAAGTAGTGCAAACTTGGATCATTTCCAATGATTTTAAAATAGGCTTTTTATTGCGCAGGATGTTCTCTTTTTCGATTCCTCTTCATCGATTTGGATTCCTCTTCATTGATTTGTCTATTGCCTTTGGAAATGAGCGTTACATCTGTAGTAAGTAGTCGCGTTTTATTTTTTTCTTGTGTGAAAATAATGTTAAAAAAATTGTTTTTTATAGTCCAGTGTTGCCATAGTCAAAAAATTTAATCACCAAAATCGTTTCAGAATCTAACGAAATCAAAAAAAGTAACCAAAATATATATTTTCTTATTTGTGAAAAACAAATTGAAATTTTAATGCTTTCAAAATTATAATGTCGAAGTCAACACTCATTAATGCTGTCCTTTGAAAAAGGACAATATGAGGTCCTTAAATTTTGATTACATATATAAATTTTTACTGACAACAGATATTTCATTGATGTAGCAACTTTTCCTCCGGTTTTAATTAATTTTTCCGATTCTGTTTCTATACAAATTAATCTTTTATCTTTCTACTACACTTTTTTTAGCTTCCATTTCCAGTCTTGTTGATTTTCTTTCGGGGGAAGGAAGAATTCGATTCAGGAATAATTTTTTGTTTGATTTGTTTTGTTTTAAATTTTTAAAATTTTCAGTTTAAATAAATAAGTGTTGACTTAAGCACCAGGTTTTAATATTAAAAGAATTGTTTATTTGAAGTTTAGGTCAATTCAATATTTTCCTGTCGAGATGCCACTCGATGTTGTGCTGAAATATTGAATAGAACTAAATTTTAAATAAACAATTTTTTAATTCAAATAAACTCTAATTTAATTAAATTAAAAAAATTATAATATAATTTTTTTATTGTTTTCGGTAACTTTTGTTTATTGATAAAAAAAATTAATATGTTTCTTCTGCTCCTTCTTCCATCTTGTACATTTTTTTAGACTTTGCATGTTATTGATTCCAGTTGCGTTTTTTGCTGTTTCCTACGTTATTATTTTTTTTATCTTGAAATCTTAATTTGATGCTTTTTGTTCTTCTGTAAGTATTAGTTTATAAAACAAATTCTAAGTATAAAATTATTTAGATCTAATTTTTGTTGTCAAAAAAGCTAAAAACTACACATCTACAAGTTCGAGAAAAAAGTATACAAATTTTCTTAAAGGTAATCAAAATGCCGACGCTGATGGGTTCTCAAAGTAGAGCACCTCGAATGTGTCAAGTATTTCAACACTCGACAATTATTTTGTTATCGAACATTTCGACATGGTTCACCTTTTTCTGATATCTCTTATAGATGGTGGGTCATATTCCTAAAAAAATCAATTTATCCATGCGACAGCTTTTTTTGTTAAATTTCAGTCCACATTTTGTGCCAGTCTTTTTTATTGTATATAATTTTTTTTAATATAAGCTAAGGCCCTTAAAGTAGGAAAATATATCCCGCAAATTGTGAGAAAACTTTCTAACTACATCTGACAATTACTCCGGGGAGAACTGGCTCTTAGAGGCTTTTATGCGTAAAAGTGTTCTAGCCTAAAAGACTAAGAGCTGCGAAAGGACGATCCCTAATGATATCTGTTTTTATTTCCTTTTTTAAATGATTCAAAGCGATTCCCGGTACACTAATGCAACACAAAAAGAGTTAAATATAGCGATAGTGATGATGAGGAAGGAGCAACATATTATGATTCAACTATATGGTTGAAGCAAAAACATATTAATATCAAAATAAAAAGCTCTAATCGTACTCTTGCTAAACAATAAAAAACAGGTATGATCTTATCATGTATGATAACGATTTGAGGATCATTTTGAACTGTTTCGGAAACTATGGTATTTATGTCCAACAAATTATTTTGACCAACACTGTACATGAGGAATCATAAGTGTCTCTGTGTTACATGTGATAGAGATTGTTGTAGTCTTTAAATATCTGATATAAATGATCAGCTTCCTTAGTGGCATTAACTTGTATTGTACTATTGTAACTACCCGTACACAAACACTAACAAATACTACAATTTTGTTAAAAATTGTCTGCTCATATTACAACAATAATAAAATAAACTTAAAAAGAAAAATAACAATTGCATTGATCTCTATTGTTGGACACATGTCTGAGCGGATGTTTTAGGAACGTAAAAAAAAATACACCAGGAACAGCAATAGCAACAGCAATAACCACTGTAACAACAAAACACCAACTACTCAAATACAAAGACATAATTGTATCATTCTTGTTCACAATCGTAGACGTTATTCACCGTCAGCTTACGTTTCACCGTAGAGATGGGAATGTGATCTTACACTTGTTATTACTCCCATTCCTGTATGATTACGATTATTGTGTTTGTAATGTCGGTTGTTATTATTATTGTTGTTACAGTGGCATTAAGTGGCTGGATGGGGCGGCTCATAAGTTTGTTTGTTTGTCTGTTTGTCTTTTTTCTTAGCAAACCAAGTTAACAACTAACAACCTTTTCCTTTCGGTTCACACAATCTATCATTTGGTTGAGACACTAATAGGACTCCTTCGAGTTTTTACTGTTGTTGTTGCTGCTGCATGTTATAATAATAAGTCTGAAATCATAATTTCTCTATAAATGTGGCAAATGTTCCAGTATTTGTTATGGAGTTTCTGGTAGTAACACTGAATAGTGTTATACCCTATTACAAATGTTGCAAGGGCAAGGATATAAACGCATTAATTTTATGCATTAACAAGGTGTCGAAAACTCAGCGTCCAGCGAGTTCTTTTTCGACAACTAAGCAAGAGAGAATAAAATATTTAAAAAAGGAAATTTCAGAGCCAAAAAGAGTTTATTGCTTTAATCAAGTTTTAGTTCTTAATCAATTTAATATTACACTATACAATCACACTCTTACCCTGAGTGATCATAATATAATGAAAAATTATAAATCATGTAGTCATATATTCCCGACTAGGCTCCGAATGAAGTATAATATTCGTAGTTGTTAACGAACGACATTCCAATTGCTTCCAAAATATTAATTAATGTAGACCGAAAATAAAGACATTCACTAAATTTAAGTAAACAAGTTACCTAAAAATTTATTAAAAAATTTCCTCAATTTAACTGAAATTTCTTAAAAACAAGGAGAGAGAAAATATACAGAATAATAATATAGATCGGACTTAAAAATAATTTATAGTTCCCCATGATGAGTTTCTTGCATTTAACGAAAAATTTCGTAAAATTTAATAAATTTGTATCACAAAAATAAGAAAGTTTTAGTTTTAGTTTAGGAATTGATTTATTTTCAACTATTTCCTAAAATTTTATATATTTTAATGTTTTAAATGGTTGTCTAAAATTTTAGTTCGTACTTTATTCTTTTGTAAAAAAAAAATCGTAGAATTAAGACACATATTTTCTAAAGATTTAAAAATTTTGTTCATACTGGATTTTAAGAAAATTTAATTAAAACTTAAATTGAAACAGTATTTCATTGTTTCTAAAGAATAAATGAACTAAAAACTATGATTATCCAACCTTAATTTTTAAAATAAATTATTTTTTTGCTCTGATTAACGGGTAGAACGCTGAATTATTAAATAGAAAATGACTGGCTAAAGTCCCCATGATTATGTAAAAAATATGTTTATGATAATATGATTAAAAAAAGAATTATTGCTCTTATTCTTGAAAAATTAATATCCTTCTTCCAATTGATAAAATAATTCATTTGGGATAATGGATTGAAGAAATTTATAAACTAGAATTTAAGAAAAATTACAGAATTCGAATATAAAAGTCATGATTGAAAAACATTTTGATGTGACTCATCATTTTATTGTGGATTTGAGGAAACTAGTAAAAACATTGATCCCGTGTTCACCCATCCATCGATTGTTTAAATCAAAGAAATACAAGAAAATTCTTGGAGTAGAATTTGAAAAAATTTCAGGATTTGAGTTTATGATCGTAAATAAAAAAATTGCGAAAAATTTCCAAAGGTTTATTTTAATAGCAAACATTTTCTTTCACAATTGTCTGCAAATTCATTTAAAATGTTTCTAAAATTAAGCAAAAATATCTAAAAAATATTGATATTAATTACGCAGCGGGGAAACTTTTTATTAAAGTGTAGTCTTACGATAAGTAATTGGAAATCAAATTATGTAAATTTTCCTAAATCTTAATTCATATTTTTTTTAACGTAAAGTTAAAAGATTTAAACTGTTACCCATAATATCTCTTAAATTGAAGTAGAGTGAAAGTTTGCTTTAAGTCTCAAAAGAAGAACTCGCAATTGTAATTCATTTTAGCATTAGACGAATCAACAAATAAATACCCAATCACGTAATGACGATAAAGTCGCGTTTTCAAAATGGGATGAATTGAATATACGAATTTATAGCAAAATGTTGGCTGTTAAAGATGACACAGAAGCGATATAATTGCTTAACAAGCGTTCACAACTTTTCAAAGTTAAACGAATAAGCGCTGCAAAGTTGCTGCAACAGATACAGTGGCGGTTAAGTTTGTCTCTAGGCCCATTGCTGCCAGTTTGCACAATCAGTGTATTTTCGTTGGCGGCAATGTAAAACGCTATTCATTATTGTTATTATTGTTATTGTTTGTTGTCTGCTGCCGTTGTTATTATTAACATTATTGACTTCTGTCTATCTCTGCCATTCATCTTAAGAAATAGTCACTCACTCATTCGGCTCATTCGCTCTCAAATTGTACCATAATGTTGGGTAATTTAAGTCGCTTTATATGGCACAAAAATATTATTTTACCGCCAATCAATTGTTGGCGCTCACCAAATTGACAATTATTAACTACCAAGAATTGCTTTGTGAGTTGAGTTCCTTTTGTATTTTTTGTTTGTTTGTTTTTTGAAGTTTTCTTTATATTGCAGCGCTAGTTCGTTAGATATAGAGAAACAAACGGACAGATTCATGTCCCCCAAGTGATGGTTTTGCTCTAAGAAAAAAAAAACAATAGAAAATGACACAAGTTGATGTTCATTGTGGGATTTTGCCCCTGAAATGATTTTATATTTGATTTCATTATTTTTCTTAATTGGCTACAATTTCTATGTCAGTTTGTTCTACTGAGTGTGAATATCATTAATTGATTGTTGACTGTAAATTGAATTTAATTTTATTTGTCATTATTTGATGTTTTAATGAAAGCTTGAAAACTTCTTTTATAAAACTTAATCAAACAGATTGTGGGAGCTGGACTATGAACTCGAAATTAAAAGTGGAAAAACTTATACGAAGGTTGCTTGGCGAATCCGAGTCAAATATCTAAGTTTTGAAATTAAAATTTAGGGTTACAGAAACACAAAACAAAGATATGCAAGTTTTTTGAAAAGTTCATACTAGCACCAGTCCACCGGATAAATAGTAAAAACAAACAAACCCACGAACACTGATCATGCTGGTGTGGCAGCCATCAAAAAAAGCAGGATTCTCCATATTTCGTCCGTAATAAGAAAATTATAAAATAAAAAAATTATCTATCTCAATTGACAAATTCCGTAATTGAACTTGACTAGACTGATTAATTCAAATTAAAATAAAGATAATTAATTTTCTCTATAACAATAAGCATTAGATAATGTCACAAAATTTGATATTGAATTGGGCCAATATTGTCTTTGATACCTGGATAAATTTCTTATGTCATAACATCCGTGAACAGCAGCCATTTTGCAAATTATCGATTTTATTGTATTCTTATCTTTTCTTATCGCCTTAAGATAAAAATGAACATTTTCATAAAGGTAATAACCACATAAGGTGTTGAAAGCTAAAAGTTTAATGATAAATATTAAGTAAAAGTTACATGAGGGTTACAAATAACATTTTCGTGTTGAATCAAATCTAGACAATAGAACAATAATCCGACGAAACTTTTCTTTTATTATTTCCATTGATAATTAAAGTTTGACAAGAGAAAATGATTCTTATCACAACTGTGTTCAAATTGATTTTTAAATATAAAGAATTGTAAAAAATTACAATATGCCACACAAAGAAATACAACAAAAACAAAAAAGAAAGAAAAATGAGAATGACAATGAGAAAAGGTTAATTAAATAAATAAACAGTGTCACACAAACAACCGCAATCCATTAGTTTCTTAGGAAAATAAGCGGCTTTTGATATCATTTAAATGTGCATCATTATGAAATGTTGTAAATGAAATTTTATATACTTTTTGTTTTGTTTTTAACAGAAAAACAAATATTATAATTAATGTTAATTGTTCCTTTTGTTGGCCCTACTAAAGAAATTAAAACAACAACAACAGCATAAAGCATTTATGTTAGTGACACCTGTTTAATCTTTACCAGCCTTATCATTCAAGCGCCCAAACAACCGTTTAACCATCTCACCAAGATTCATTTCAAACATGCACTCATTTAAGCCTTGTTAACTGACAAACTAAAAAAAAATGTTTTTTTTTTTTGTTTTGTGTTATTACGCCCACTTTTGACTGCTTCTTATTTGGTGTGTCGGTCGGCCTTATTAAAAAGGTCCAACAATCATATATCGCTCGTATGTCAGTCATATTAATTTCATCATGGCATTAATTGCATTTTGTTGTAATTTTTTTGTGTTGCTGTATTTTTTTAACATTTTCTTGTAATATTTTTCATTTATTGTAAATGCGTTTTATGGATGACTTTTTAAAAGCTCGATAATGAATGTGGTAGCAGTATGTAAATTTATTTATTTTAATTTCGTTTCTGTGACAGTCTGTGCAACTTGTTTGTATGAGTGTGTCGGCAACACCCACCGTTAATGTGATTAAAAACTTAATTTTTTATGTTTGGGAACATTTATAGACATTTTCAGTGCAACAGGTTGTGAAAAATTAATATTAATTTTGAATATTAAATTCTAAGAAATTTACATACGGCCATAATATACGAGCGCTCTACTTTTCGAATGACAATATTATTATTGTTGTGTTGAAAATAAAATTAATAGATTGTTTTGCATTTCTAAGTATGATTATTGTATCATTTAGGACTTTTTCTTTTAATCAAAATTGTCGAAAACTAAAATTAAAAAAAAAAATGGCTCAAGTAATGCCGATTAAGTACGTTTCGTATAATTAGATTAAAGAGAAAATAATGTCATTCTTAAGATCGTGTGGCAATCGAGCAGAAAGTTTGCACACAAACACCAGTCATCTAATACTGATAAATTCGAAGATTTAATCCCACTTCTGTGGAAGTCGTTAACATCTCAGATGGACTTCCTGATTTGAGTTCATTTTCCAGAAAAAGTTTGCAAATCACTTTTTACATATTAAAGCTCACACGTCACATAAGTTGTTTTTATTTCTCTCACGGAGTCTTTTGGAGTCCCAGTGTGTGTGCGGAAACTGACTGACATATGAAGAACTGTGTCAAAATAATCCATCATACACTAATTTTAAAGTGTTCAAAATGGTCTCGGTCAGTTCAAAACTGTCGCTTAGAAACGGCAATGCATATAATTGTACATTTCCATAAACGACAGAACTTTCCATCATACCCCAAATATAAATTTCAAAATATTTACGCTAGATATTCCACATAAATGTGAAATCGTGTTGTAAGTATTAATTTTTCTAATTTTTATTGAGTTTTTAGTTTTTGTTATGACTATTCGAAATTTTTTTCATATTTTATTTCATAAAAATCTACTTTGACACCAAAAATACTGACGATAAAATCAGGATTATTTGAAAGCAACATCGACTTGCAATCTTTTTACGGAATACGAAAAAATATGTAAAAAGTAACCGGCGCATGTCAATACGGGCAACGGGAATACTGACTTACCATACACGATAGAAAATGGCGTTTTGTTAGGCCGAAGACACCAAGTACAACAAGGGCGATTATTTTCGACACAAAAGAACAGAAAAAGTTACAAATAAGTTTCTCAAGGTTAATTGCTCCGATAAATGACTTTATTTTGTTTTTTTTTTAATAATTATATTTAAAACATCTTTGAACATAATTTGTACTTTCACATAAAATATTGTAAAGTTTATTTAAAATATTTGAAATCTAGCTCATAACAACTTTAAACTTTGACAAGATATTTTTTTTTGTTTGTAATTTTAACCAAGTCGATTTGAAAAGCACTTTAAAGTTATTAACCCGAGTAATCCGGGAAAAGAAAAAAAATAAAAAGCACTTTGAAAATATAAATCACCATTAATTAGTAAATTATATGAAAAACAACAAACAACTAAAGTACAAGCAAATAAAATTTAATTGAAAACGTTATTAAAATCGTAATGCGTTGTTCTATTGTGAGCTTGAAAAGGCCTCATTTTGCGAGGTTGCGGATGTAACATTTTTAAGGAAAAACGGTCCTTATTATTTTACTTAACTATATCCCTACTGCTAATTAATGATTTTGCTCTAAAATTATTATATGGTCAGCATGACCATGTCTCAATCATTCTTTTTCTTTCCATGTATTTTCAAGTCCAATTTAAAATGATGACCTCTTTTTAGCAAAATTTAGCTCCAAACGTAATACAAACGGCACTCGGTAATAATTTTGCGCTACAATAACGAAAATGAAATATAGAAACGAAACAAAAAACAACTAGAACTATAAAATTTTATGATCATTTCAGCCAAAAAGAAAAAAAAAACAATTCAAGACGAGTTTAAATTCATAAAAGATTTTTTTTTTGTTTGTATGAGTTTTACTGAATGTTGACAAATTATAAGGTTTTAAAGATGAGTAAACATGAATGAAAAAAGAGCCGACTTTTTATTATTTGTGTTTTTGTTGTCTTGCCTCTTAAGCCTTTAAGCCAAATATAACGATATTAACGATCTCTCCCTTACACAAGAGGCAACAACAAGAAAATGAATGACATGATATTAAGACTATAAAACAGGGTGTTTTAATAACAGGTAGCTTGAGTTTTATTAAAATAAGTCGCGCAGCTTATTTGGTTTTAACCTGAGTAATCGCAACACTGTGCTACTACTATTAACTTAATGATCGAGATAGTGTATGCCAAAGCTTGATATATTCCTCCACCTTTCTGTTGATATACAAAAACAATAAAATAAAGTTCTGTCACTGCGTCCAACTTCATGATCTTGAATTAGTGAAATCTATAATATTTCCTTTCTTCTCCATACTCTTAATAATTCTCATCCAAGAAGTTTATATATTTAATAAGACACAATCACAAAATTTAATTGAATTTTCTTTTCTAAAAAAAGTGTAATATTGATGCCCTTTCAAATAGAAACAAGTGATTTTTGTGACGTTTTCGTTTTGGAAAAAAATTTTACATATACTTTGCCCTTCCTGTATGTGTCGCCATCTATTCTAAAAAGTTGTTTAGCAGCGCTACAACAAACGCTTTCTTCTTTAAATATGTTGCACAATAAACAGGTGCTGTGTTCTCTTCTAAAAATATGCGCAGTAGCTCTACAAAGAATACATTCTTTTTTAAAAATATTGCACATAAAACATGTAAATATGCAACATGTTTAGCTTTTAATTTTATTTCAGGGTAAGATTTGTTTATAGCATTAAGGAGTTCGTTCTTTTTTATTTCCGTTAAAAAAATTAATAAATTTGATATAGGAACATTAAATATTTCAAGAAACTATTCTAGTTCTATTTTTCCTTTTTAAAATATACCATTTTTAAGTCAACACATTTTTGGACTAGTATTCTCTAATAGCAGGTCTGCAAAGGAGTTACATCTTTTAAATCAGAGCGATACATATAATAAGTTTTATTTTAATATAAATAATACATTCGCTATTTTAAAGCCAACATATTTTTCCCCATAAGTGCAAAATTATTAGGAAAGATCACACGATTCTGCAAAGGATTTACGTCTTTTGAATCAGAACGATATAGAGATTTTTCTAGAAGTTTTTTTTTAGAAGGCAATTTTTGGGCCAATACATTTTTGTTCAGAAACGAAATCGCCACAAGGGATCTCTAATATCAGAAACTTATTACACAACATTGTCTTTTAAATTAGAATGATAAAACATTTTTTTTTATAAATATTAATTTTTTCCAGAAAATAAGATGCCAGAATAGTCTTGGTTAATGTCAATGATGCTACTTCAACACAGTAGGCACACCCATCACTCCGCCTGCATACCAATTCGACTCAAAGAAGTAAGGGCGTCGATAATTTGTTAATTTCTTGCTAAGGTGCCCAACTAACTAATCTAATTGTCTATCTAGTCTCCATCACCAAATAATGTTCTGTTTAAATGGACTGAAAGCGTCATTATTTAATACATAAAAAAAGTTCTTTATTATGAAAAACACCCTTTATTTCCTCTAAAAAAATGTATACAGATAATAAGTAGATCGTCTTAAAGTGGTGGATGTTAATAAACTTTTTTCTATACCAAAAAAAAAAAATGTGATAAAATTTGACTTTCTTCTCCCCCTCACAATGTTTTGTTCACCATGAGTTATCAAGAAAAAATAAACTAAAATAAGAAGAGGGTTTTTTGTCTTATAAGATTTTATGACTGTCATTTGTGGTCACATTCATATGAAATTATACCGCACACGTTGTCTTTAACAATCTTTCTCATAATGATAGTGATGATCACAGCGCGCTAATCATAAAATGACGATAATCACAGTTAAAATGTATATAAGTATGTTTGTATATATACAGATTTCTGAAGATCGATTTGTTGTATTTTTGTGTTTGATTGAAATGGAAATTAATTTTTTAAACCATCAATCTACTTTACTTGGTGACATTTTGTAAAAAAAGCGTACCTTTTTGTTCTTCAATTTATAAGAAACATTTTTCCGATCTAATGTAAAAAGTTAACACCTTCAGGGGATTGAGTGATAAGCTTGGGCTTAATATATAACACTAATTATCCCTTGTTCTCTTTGGAAGGGCAAGCAATTTTACACTTTTTTTAGAAAAGAAATCGCCATAAATTACAATTTAATGTTTAAGAAAGCAGACATTACGATAAATGTACGTCTACACAAATGAATCCGATCAGAGTCTTGTTAATATCTTGGAGAGAGTTTGATTTTGGTTTAGTGTACAGTAACGCTTTGGATGATTTTATGAAACACAGATTTAGGCTACAGATGAAGCTGATCGGTCGGTGTAATCTTAAAAATTGAGGAAAAAATCACACGACATTAAAATGGTCAATATAACGAAAATCTTCCTTCAAACAAAGTTCCAATTTTTATTTTATAAAAATAAAAGAAAAAAACTTTTTAAATTTCTGAGCAAATTTGTAAATTTGGTAGGAGCGATCAGAATGAAGTAAATTTGTTTGCAATCTCTCGGATTTGTTGCATGTCAACTATATATTTTAATTATAAATTATCGTGAACAAGAACTTAAAAGTCCTCAATCAATATAGTTCAGTTGATAAATTAAGACTAAAACTTAGATTTTTTTATCATCATTTTGATTTTTGTGTTAAAGCACTACAACTATTTATTTACGCCATTTAAACACATTCATCAATGGCTCGACCAGCGTAACTTTCTCACGTTACACTTTAGTTTTATTAATATAATCAGCAATTCAATTCATATGAAATGTCGAAAATTGTCAATTATCTTTTCCGAAAAATCAACTATTTTATATTTTCACCCATAAATCTATTTAAAAATGTTTTATTTAATGTACATACGAGCATGTTTTTTTTTATAAAATCTCATACGAAATAAATTTTTTATTTATTTGTGTTTGTGTATGTGTTTCCTTTTCTTTCCTTTTTAGAGTTTATACGCTGAACCCAAAAAAATAAATTTTAATTTAATTCATTTGATTTGTGGAAGGTTAAAATAATAGTTACTACAGGTAGCAAAAACCTCCAACTACCTGTTGCACACTCTCTGTTACAAGTACATTAGCAACACAAAAAAAACAAAAATAAAATGTTTTATGTGACATTAAATGATATAATCAAAAATGTTATTTACTTATGGATGTTGGTATTAGTGACGGCACTTTTTAAAGCCAACAGCGTAAAAGCAAACCCAAAAAATAAAAATAAAACGTGATTTAGGTGACAGGCAGTGACAAAGAAAGGACCATAATACTCGTACATTCGAAATGTTGAGGGTGGTCATGAAAAAAAGTGGATGGCATAATAAGAATATTTTGAAAGTTTCCGCCAAATAAAATATCAACTTAATGTATAACATATAAAAACTTTTGCTTACCGCCACTTGTTAGAATTTTTGCAAGAAAATAAATGGTTGCAACATGGCAAATGTCTAAATGTAAGCGCATTGAATTATTATGTACTATTGAACGATTTTTTCTAAATCTGATAAGATCTTTGTGAGGACGTCCTATAATTCGTGTGATATCCTGCAAGAAAATTAAAAATATATGTATTCAAACAACTAAAAATCTCGAAAAGTTCAACTAAAAAGGTTCATCTATAAGTCGCAGTACTAAAAAGGAATTTAATAGAAAGATGATCAGAAAACAGAGGAAGTTATTGTAAATTTAAAGTTACATCTATCCTTGGGAAATCAGGAGACAATATATTTTTTAAATGCAATCAAAAGTATATATGGAAAAAATTTCTATCAGAAGGTAGTGTTTTTTATTAGACAGAAGTTACACTCAGGCAATTGACTTAAGGTGTTACTTCTTTGTGAAAGGGATAGGGTAGAGAGAAAATGTGGTGCAATTTAGACAGAGACATAGAAAGAGAGAGAGCTTAATTTCCGTTTTACAACTATACTATTCCGCTTTTATTTACTTTTTTGAAGCAAAGTAGCAGCCCCTCTGGTGTTTAGCAGACGCATTAAGTTTCTTAAGCTTTATTTTACTTTGTCGACGATTCTGCTAACATTTCTGACGAAGGAGGATGCCGTGATGTAGTGTACATTAGCTTAGAGATTATCAATCGCTGCCGATACTGTTTAGTGACCAGTGCTATGCCTTCATCAGTTTCAACAACAATTAAACACACACAATTCCACGCTAATATAAATCGGAAAAACTAATGATGTTGATGACTTGTCCTGAGCAGGGATCGCAACCAGGTTCTCAGTCATAAACTGTTTTGTAGTAAACTCGCTAACTACTTCAACCAACACCACCCTGGTTCGCCCATATTTTTGGGTTCAATTTTATTCTTTGTAAATAATAAAAAAATACAATTTTATTAGATTTTCAATGAAACGAAACCTCAATTGTTTAAATATCTAAATTTATATTGCATTCATTTATTTACATACATACATATATGTATGCCTTTAAAACAATGACAAATACTAATATATTAAATTACCTTTTAAGTACATGATTATCTAAATAATTTATTAAATATTTAAATGACAACTAACGACCGTTTAGGATTTTGTGTAAACAACAATTTATAATATTATTAAAATGTCAAACATGTAACACGACAATTTTGTATTTGAGTTTTCCGTTCTTTTCAAAAATATTATTCGCCAAGTAAATATATTTAGTTTTATTGACAAGTCTATATGATAAAACGTAGATTTAGTTGCATGAATCGTGTTGGTGTTTCATTGCATATTGCGCTTCAATAAAAAATTAAAATGAAAAAATATTGAAGAAACGTTATCAGACAGATACCTTTTCAGTTCTGTTCACATTCAATACATGTAGTCAACACCATCCGAAAAGTGCTAGAACTCGCAACATGGTTCATCAAGTGGCAAATAGAAAATATGAGTACAGGTCGACAGATCTTGAAGGATACAACCCCATCGACTTTTGCTAGAAAAAGATTGTCAAACAGTTATTTAGCAGACTGGGGATACACTGAAGATACACTGCACCTTATTTACACTGATGTTGCAAATAAGTCGCATGTAGTAATAAATTCCATAAACTTTTAGATATTTTTTTTTGAAGGGAACTTGCCTATTACCAAATTTACTTTTATAATTATAAATTAATATATAAATATAAATTTTATTTTCAACAACGTTACAATATGTTATTGGGCTTGATTATACAGTAGATGGAAAGCAATTTAATTAATAAAAATTAACTAAATGAATTTGATTAAAATATTATTCAAGCTTGAGGTCTTATTTAGTGGTTAAAAAAATTTATTTAAAATTATCGATATTTCGATACTCATTGAGTATCATCTTCAGGAAATTTAAAAAAATACCAATTTTCCTGAAGATGGTACTCAATGAGTATCGGAATATTGATAATTTCAGTTAAAATTGTTTAAACACTAAATAAGACCTGGAGCTTGAATAATATTTTAATCAAATTGTTATAAAAAGTTCAAAATATAGAGATATAATTAACTAAATGTCTTTCTAAGATATATTTTTATATTCGAGATCTTAAATTTTCAAGCGCTTATGCTCTAGTATTGAAATAATTTCAATTTTCATAATATATAGTTCAATACAATTTGGAAAGTATTTTTTCAATATCGCAATAGCTGATTTTGTTATACTTTGGACACTTGGTGTTGGTGGACTTATTTTATTACAGTTTCGCGTTTTAGTGCTGTTGTATTTTAATGCACATAATCGTTTATATGTATAGTCGAACGTTTATTATACCACCACAAAAAAATATCAACTTTACCGCTCCTCCCCCGTCCGATAGTCAGTCAACTGCCAAACGATGTGAGAACAATTTGCATATTAAACATGAGTAATGTTTTGTCTAATTACCGTGCACATTTGCATTTGCCACACTTTGTTAATTGGTTAAATGATGTCGAGCTTGTCGTCACAACACGTAATGTACGGTTCTAATATAAAAAAATCATTTCGTTCGAAAAACATTCTCAGACTTTGTCAGCTGAAAGCGGCTAAAAAAGATTTACACACTTAAATAAGACTAAATAAAAAATATTTATGGTATATAGAAACGTAAGAAACAAGCAGCCAGTCAGGCTGCCAGACAAACAGTTGTCTTGGCTTTTTTTTTTTTTGATTTCTGTTTGCAGCACAATTAAGCAGAATCATCGCTTTTGAGCGACTCGCATGTACATTTTGGTGGCATTTAAAATTGTTGCGAATTTGCTGCTGCACACCTTCACAATTAATCACAAATGTGTTCATAAATTTAATTAACATGATTTGACTAAAACATTTTCCTTGATTTACAACACATATGTGTACCTACAAAAATAAAAACATTTTTATTAAGAATATTTTATTAATGGAAATATCAAATTAAAATATCTAATAGTAATAGTAATTATATATTTTTTAACCAACAATTAAGCTACAGTGGGCATTATATTGAACAGCTTCTTCAGAAAAATTCATTTGTAAAATTAACTCATCAATAGGATTTGTTTTGAGTTTGAGTTTCCGAAATCGCATAATATTGTGGCTTCTTCACCTCAAAGTGAATTGAAACATTATTGTGTATTTATATAGAAATTGCTATGGAGTTTGTTAAGTCTTAAGGTTGGCATTCATTTTTAATTAAAGCATATTATTTTGCAAAATTTCTAAAAAAGGCCAAACACTTGACCTACATTTCCGATTTCTTATAATTAAATGAAATTAAAGTTTTAGTTGGTAGATCATAACAGATCTAGTAGTTTAAATTTAATACGTTCAATTGATCATTAGTATCATTATTAATTTTACGATCATTTTATAAAGATTAAAGTAAATAACACAACAACTTTAAGAGTAAGTGATCGTAACCCACTGAACAGAAAAGTCAATTTTGGACGAATATTCAAAAATTATTTCGGTATAGAAAAAGAAAATTTTTTATTCAATTAATTGACAATATTTTCTCGATTTTTTTTTTTTAATTATATCCCTTATTTCATAAAAGAGCTTTAGATCTTTTTATAAAAAACAAACAAATTCATTTTTCGAAGCCTCTTTGGGCGTCTTCTTCAGGAAAAGTTTTTAATGAAGAGAAATAATATTTAAAAATAAGAAAATATATGAATCAATATAAATCTCTTAATGACAAACTAGTCAAGTGCAAGGCTTCTATAACTTTTACGAATCGTTGCCGAAATGCTGGTATAGTTCCGAAATTTCTCATTTACTATACAAATACGCAGATGCCTAAAGAGGCGCCGAAATATTGAATATAATAAATTTGTTTGTTTGTTTTTTTATAAAAAGACCTAAAGCTCGTTTATGTTATTAAAGATATATGAAAATGAAATATATTTAATTGCTTGAAGACGAATGATTGTGCCTATAATAATGAATTGTGCCTATAATAACACATAATTATTTATTTCACACGACTTTATATTAAATTAAATTAAAATAATGTAATTTTCAACATAATGCCTAATGAAAATGAGGAGTACAATTTTAAATTAAAATGTTTTATTATATACCATAAACAGATTTCTTAATTTATTCAAATGTAATCCATTAAATATTTCGATATGAAAAATATATGACTTAGACCTTTTTCAAAATTATGGGCACAATTACAAACTGGCAACAATTTTTTCTTTTCACCGTCAATCCGCTAAAAACTTATTGTTTGTTTTGCAATAAACTCAATATAAATTTAAAGGCCAGTCAACAACAATAAATTGATAAAAATTATCAAGCAAATTTTTAAATTTTTAAATATTATCGTGAATAAAAAGCGAATAATATTTTCATTTTTAAAATTTTTCCCATGATTAAAATGTGGTGGAAAATTCAGGAAAATAATGTTCAAAGACAACAACACTATATCCGATTGAAATTTGGGGAAAAAGACTATAGTCGAATTGAAAAAATATATGAGTTTAAGGTGTCCATTTTCCTGTCACATACAAAAGAATTTTCTCTATTTCACAAGAAGTTTGAATAACATGTACATGAATAAGAAATAAAATATTTCAGTTTGTATGAGATTTTCATTCCATACAAATATTTTATTTCTTATTCTCAGTTGCAAAATATAATAAAATTTGCTTTCGTTCGATCATTTCTCAAATTAAATAAATTAATCAAGCAAGAGCCAATAACAGTCATTATGAAGAAATAATATGTTATAATTGAATTGATTGTTATTTTTAACGACCTTC
Organism: Germaria angustata; assembly: GCA_963681545.1. Classification (NCBI taxonomy): domain Eukaryota; kingdom Metazoa; phylum Arthropoda; class Insecta; order Diptera; family Tachinidae; genus Germaria; species Germaria angustata. The sequence continues at coordinate 25,390,734 of OY813000.1, forward strand.
GAACCGATCCCTTAGTTATATCATAGACCGATTTGTTCAAACTTTCAAGCTTCTTTAGTTTAATAAAGTGAAATTAAAATACATTATTTCATTATTTCAACCAAAATTTTGCTGGTAATATCTACCGATGTTTTCTATTACAAATACACACTGTATTTTCGTTAATTGATGTACTAAAATTCAAAGTAATTAATAAAAGAACTGCTGAAGTAAATATTCTAAATCTTACTCTTAAGGGAAGAGTTCTTAATGTATAAACTGAGGTCTTTAAGAAAGTCGTTCCTGATTCTGTTTGGTAGTATTGAGATATCGTAGCGATAAAATGCTTTATGAAGTCAGCTGTGCGGATTACTGTCATTGCTCTTGCAGAGAATATCCACAGCATATTAGCCACAAAAATTTATAAAATAAGGCCATATTATTTTTTATGTGTTAGTTCTATCTTCCAATGTACAGAAGTGTCTAAGATTATAACTCAACCGGAAGTGAAGTCAATTCGCTCACCATCACCCACTGAGGAACTAAAGCAATCTAATCTCCACCACAACATCAGCAAACACACCATTGGCATACAACCGTCTTATCCATAAAAATTTAATGTTTGTATTTATTTGAAATTAAAATATAAAATTCTCTAAAGTGAAGACCACAAAATAACTAAACAGAGTCTAGAGCTGCTCTTTGGGACAACCACATGCCTGAAGTGGTATGGAAATATATATAATAAGCTAATTTCATGTATATTAAATAATATTTTTCAACTAAGTGTCGGTGCATTATCCGCAATTTCAAAACAAAAATGTTTGCTGGGTAATTTAGTCAAGTCTATTAAACTATTTATTCCATATTTAAAAATTCATACACATATGAATGTATGTATCCACATGCATATACTCGTACATATATATATTTCATTGTTCAGCTCAGTTAATCGATTATTATTTTAATAAATGAACCTCCAACATTCGATTAAACTGATGATCGTGTTGAAGTGCCACAAGCAACATTAGCTCTAAATTTAAGTAGAAATTTTTTACATGAAACGTGAATAGGAGACTTTGTTACCACTTTGTTATTTGTTGTTATCCGAAAAACTTAATCTAAAAGCAATTTGTTGGTAGCAGTCCATATGGCGGAGGAACAATCTGCTACGAGGGTTGCGGAACATACACCGAAAAATCAATTGTTCTAATATAACATTAGCAAAAATTTTGAAGACAGTTGTCTTCAAAATTTTTCAAAGTTTGAGATCGTAGGATAATGGTTTCAATCAGGATTTCTAAATTTATGTATTTTTATAAACTATAGTCATAAATCAAATTCGGCATTTATCAGTAAAAGTCTATGTATTAATAAGTACCACGAGCCTTGTTTTCAAAATAATGAATTGGATAATTGCTCGATTCTGAATGGTAATGGATGTCATTGGGTTGATCATCACTAAGCAAAAATGTGGAATTGCCAGAATAGCACTGAATTTTTTCTGCATTACCACCCCTCTTAGGGTCATTTGGCTTCCACAAAGCATCACGAGTTGTTGCGGATGTTTTCGCATTGTTATTTTTGCCCTGTATTAGTTTCGTTATTCGGTTGTTTAGGATAATGGGGCCACTATCTGTTGTTGCCTAGAAACAACGTCCTCTGTGTATTTGATGTAGTGGTGAGGAATCTTGCTAAGCTTTGGTTCGTACCTTTTTTCCCGAAGGACGGCGGCTGCCTGACCTTTGTCATGATGTTATCCTCTTTGCGAAGGAGAGGGGAGGTATTGAAATTTAGTTTCAGTTACTACTTTTAGTAACAGGTAGCTCAACCCATGTTCACCTGCTATACCCATAGGGGTACTAGTCCCAACTGCCCACCCTAAACAATAAAAAATAAATTATCTCATATTGATTTTCCCATCGTCAGTAAGACAACTTTGACAACTTTGGCACCATCAATATGTATCAGACTCTGCGTGCTGATAAAGTATGTCCACACGAGTGAAAGTCTTGGGTATCGCTAAGCAAAAATAGCAATTTCAATAACTGTCCGAATTTTGGTTACGTGCAAAAAGTAGTCTCCTCCAATTTACCCGGGATAATGCAATCGCTATATTAAGGTTACAAAGAAGATGCAAACACTATTACTGCTGATAAATTCGGTAGCTGCATGAATCATTCTATTTATGAATAATTATAGCCCACTGACTTCTCTGCAATACAACGAATTGGAGGCAGCATATACACATACACATGTAATTGCAATATTTCGCTCAGGCTGCAAAGCAGGTTCCTTAGGAAAAATTTTAGCTCAACCCTCGCTACTTGATATCATGTTCTATTATAAACATAAAATAAAATAAATTGATTGTGTTGAAAAGATTATTGAAAAGTTCACGTTTAAAAACCAATTTCAAAAGGATTTTTAATGACTGTATACGATGAAAATAGAATATAGAGACTTGAGCGAAATGAAGGCAAAAAGAAAAATAACACAACACCAAGATATTTATAAAGAAATAAAAGTACTTTTGTGGTAAAATAAGAAGGAGTGAATGCAACATGAAGTGGCAAATACATCACAGATATGACTCTATTATATAGTTCATACCATTATGTAACAAAATAGCAAAGGAATAAGCATTAAATTGCAATTAGATATTTGATGTTAAAGTTGTAAGTAAGAAAGCAGAAAGAAATGAATTCGATATGTTCAAGTGTTAATTTTATACACCCGAAAGATGGACAACAAGCGTTGAAATGATAAGAATGGCTGACAGTCTTGACTCCATCATTTCACTTCATTTCAACTTGACTTGATTTGACCAATCTTTTCCGTTTTTTTTTTCTTCGTTTGTACGGCTTTTGATGTCAACCGTTCAACAAAATTACCAACTAGTAGTGAAAAATTCTTTAGAAAACATTCTTTCGTTCCTTCTTTCTTTTTCACATGTCTTCCTCTGATCAGTTTTCCTGGCAAATGATCGTCATCATCATTATCATTAACACTTCGTTTTTATAGTTGATGTATTTTTGAGTGTAATGATTAGTTTAGAAGCTGTTAAAGAAGAAGTATTATTGTTATTGGCATCATTGAAACAAATTGTAGATGAAAAGAAGCCGCTCTTAAAGCTCTGGTTCCTTTTGAACTTTTGCGTTATTGCGCTCATAGTAAAACTAAAGAGGTTTTGATGCTTCTGCGTGTGTAGTAGTAATGGAGGGAAATCATTCATACAGAAGCGATTTTAAAAAGCTGAAAGTTTTCACAACTTCGAGGGGAAACCTTTAGCGCAGCCTTGCAGTTCCAATTCCACGGGTCAGAAACAAAGTTCGCAATTTCGAAAGATTCATTTATTTTCTTTGTCGTGCGAAATCAAAACAGAATTTAAAACGTGAATAAGGAACTCATCCGTATTTTGTGTCGTCTGTTCTGATTCGATAAGTTGAAATTGGCAATTGTTAGTTCTTTGTTTTGGGGACACTCGACACTTTGATGTTATTTCATCATGAGACAAAGAAGTGTTGTCGGCACCTTAGTCTACACGGAGTCGACAATAAAAAGAGTTCTTACACTCGACAGGCCTCCGTTCCACTACAAGAAGCTACGATTAATTACCTCTTCCAAGTTTACATTATTCCGCGAATGTATTGAAAAGAATGTGCTTAAATATTCCCAATTAAGGAGATATGCAAATATATTTACTTACGTATATTCTTAATGCCTTCAAAGAAATATTTAATAAAAAAAATTAATATCACTAAAATATTTTATTAAATAGGAATAATTTATTTCACCTAAAAAAGTACAAAATCGTAACTCATTAAAAATATTTGCAGGGTTGTAGCCAAAAATTATTTCGTGTCAAAGGAAATTTTTTTCTCATTATGAAATATTTGAGGTAATTAAAAGAATTAGGTACCTAAGCGAAAATTAATTAACCGAGAACTTTTGTTAGAAAAGTTTATAAAAACGGGGTAAATAAGCCTGAAAGGTAATTAAGAGCTTGGTTATTGAATGGGTTATACTGTAGAACTAGTATGCACCCTGACGTGGACGAACTTAATTGTGTCAGCTAATGTTTAATCCAACACTTGAGCACATCGTACCCCCAGATTCGGTATATATACATATACTGGATAAGTCTAACTATCTCCTAACAACTACTTTTGTCCACTATAACTGCAATACCAAAGTTCTATGCCTCTCTAACGCGCCTTTACCTGCTTGGAAATAGGTCCTTCAACAGCCTGTCTAAAATAGAGGATGGTTCCAGCACTGACTCTTCTGTGGCGTAAAGTCCAACAATACGAAGGGCAAATTTTAACCACTTCCCCTCTATCATATTTCTCTTTTTTTAAACTCCCTTCTCTCCCATAACCCGGAATTATTTCTCTTCATAAGATTCTTCACACAGGAATCATTTATCCTTAGGACAAATATGAGCTAAAATCTATCTCTCCTCAAATTCTCATTAGCGCCCTGTCTATCTGCCTCAATTTAATTTCTATCGCTACCCTACAAAGCCATCATATGGTGGTAAAACTCGTCGGTCTATGACAGTATTGACCACTTGCATTGTGTCATCTACATTGAGTCATCTTTAATATTGTTGTAAAAACTTTTAGTGCCCATTAATACCAGCCTTTAAACAAATTATAGTACAGATGTTCGTTAATCTTAAGCATTTTTTGCTTTAACGAAAATTACTGGCAGCAAGCGAGTATCGTTGCAACCATATGCCCGCTTTTTGCCGCAAGCTAGTCAAACTCTGATATCAAATTCAGCATATACACGAACATATTCATACAATTACAATTGCTGGTGATGTGTGTGCGAGTATATGAATAGTTAAGTGATCGATTTGATTGTGTCTTGTGTCTATTGAATATTATAGGCATGCCTCTATGAAAAATTTCTCTCTAAAGCGCCGCCAACGTTACTCACATACCTTGAAGACACGCAACATGAGCATCAATGTCGCAAAGGAGCAATCATTGCCATCATCATAATCATCATCACCGGCACAAGATTCAGTAGAGTACAACTCCTGCTACTGTTAAAGTTTGCATTCGAATTGATGCTCAACATAAGAAAACGGTGGCCAACATCGGCCCCATCATAATCCTCATCATCGTTAGCAGGCGCATTGTTAGCGAGAGCTGCCATAAAAGCGGCAGCATTTTGCAACAACAGTAGCTGACAATGCGTGGCAAATAGTTTATATTGTATTTTCTTATTATTATTTTTTTTATTCAGCAAATTACAATTTCAATACAATCAACGGGCGGCTAGTGAATGGCCGGCAATTCTTTGGTCATTCATTGTTTGGAAAATTTTCAAATGCGAGTAAATAGTTTGTGTAGTAAAGCATTTCTTTTAATGTTGTGAATGACTGAATACCAAATTAATTGGTAACAATCAGTTAACAATCAGTCAGTCCGCTGGTAGTTGCTTTAATGGAGAGCATAAAAAGGAATCTTCCTCCATTCATACTTAGCTGGTTTGTGGCATGCCACTGCATATAAAATGCGTTCTGTTACCCCGCTTTTGTCCGTTTTGACAAAGTGTTTTTATTGGGTAAATGGTCGGACGGCCAACCGTACATTGCTTAACTGGAAGTTGCACGAGTGAAGGATTGGAAAAAGTGCATAAATGAGCACACGGGAAATTTGTCAAATTATCCATTGAGCGAATGTTAAATTAACTAGGTTTTTACTGCTGCTGCTACCACTGTTGCTGCTGCTGCTGCTACTGTTGTTTTATATAAAAACAAACAAAAAACTTGTGCGGAAAAAGTCATTAAATTGTCAATATGAAATTGAATATTTTTAAATGGATGGATGGCTGCATGTGTATCTAAATACTATGAATGTATTGTTTAATGGGGGCATACAAAGTATTTTTTTTAAATTATACTCTTATGAAAGAGTAGCAATTATTTACTTCATTATTGACCGTTTTTTTGTTTTCCTATATTTTATCTATTGGTTTTCTTGGTGTAAATTTTTTTTCTATAATTATTGAATTATCTTATTTTTAGTTGTCTTTGTTCTGGGTGCATTTTTCCATTGTATTGAATGAAAATTATAGCGAAACTTGTTTCATTTTAATCCGTAATTAGTGTTGAGATAAAAATTGTACTGGACATAATTATATTTAACAATTACGGCAATTGCTGTTCAGCAAAGACATTATTGCCTCATTTCTCATGATTTGCCAATGAATCTATCTAGTTTGTAGGACAGACAAAGTAAGAAACAGCTTCGAAATTTGCATTTCGTTTTGTAGAAGTTTTTTAATTAATTAACATCAGTTAAATATACTGTCCTTCGACGGCAATTAAAGTACTATGTTTTTTGCCACTTCATTGGAATTTAAAATATCTTACAATCCACTAAAGAGAAGTGAACCAGAGATGCTGCCATCAGTGAACTTAAAGTTTATATCATAAATCGAAATCATATTTCTTCAATTTAAAAAGGACGCAGTCGAAGAGCAGAAGCTCTTTTGATCATGAAAAACTTTTCGGTTACACTTAAATAGAGTCCTTAAATTCTTGAAACGAAAATTCCTAAAAGGAATGTAAAACTTCAGTTCGTTGTAAGAAGTTTTTCTTATGTGGCACACTAAGTAGATTAAGCTGGAATGATGTGAGAGAATTAACATCTTACAGTATTTTTATTTCCAAATATAAATTAATCCATAAAAAAGCACACAAATTTAATCTATGACTTCAAATAAAATGTTATGTCTTACTAATGTAAAATATCTAAATATTAATTTCTTTATTTTTATAAGTCGTTGTCAGAAGAAGGTTATGCTGTATCAGAATGCAGGTGTATATTAAAATAACTTTTATAATGAAATAATCAATCATACTAGTAAATTTGTAAGGTCATGTGAACAGCTCATCAATAATAAAAAATATTTTAGTACAAAGAAACTGAAACGCCTTATAAATCTTCTACAGCAAATTAGAGCCACAAGATATTTTATGGTCAAGTGCAAGAATAATAAAACTTTTGGCAAAATCTACTCGAACATCTGAGAACTATGAAAATATGCAAAAATATTAGGGCGGATAGTGTTGGCAGTTGAAAATAAATTCCAAAAAAAAATTGTGAGTAAAAATTTTTCCAAGAATAAAAATTATTAGTTTGTTTGTTCGAAGTGATTCCTCATTTGAAATAATTTTAGACATTTAGAACAACACCACATGAAAATCCAATACATTCCGAAAAAGTCACTGTTCGGTGTATATTCGGGCTGGCGGTATCATCTTTGCATATTCCTTTGGCAGCAATGTTGGCCAAGCCATTAACGTCAATGATGAGTAGTAAAGGTTGATGATTGCCAGCTTGTTTTGGCCTGAATCGGATGATATGGATACCAACGACTTGCAGTTTCTACAGGACAACGCTACGTGCCACATTGGATATTATATACGAGTTGATTTGAAGGCGTGGTCAACTGTCAACATAACACATACCATCGGTAAAACTCAGGCTGATGCAGCAGATTCATTTGGGATGCGCGCCAAAAAAACTGTGGCGGACATTTCCACGAAGTACCACACCATTAAAAGACCTTTTATATATGTAAAAAATGTTAGTGACATCTCACTTATACTTTGTGTTACTTAAACGCAAAGCCAATAATGAAAGTTCCTTGATTTCCTCTCTTAAAAATATTTTTTTTCTTTATTGAATCAAAACGAAAATAAAAATCATTGAAACATCGAACGATTTCGCGCTGTGAAAAATCTTCCAAAATTAAAAAATTTTTTACCTCTAAGAAAGACCATCCAAGAAAAATTCGTCAAATACAGCAGAGTATAGAACAAATACCTAGATATACCAAGATATTCAATTTCCTAAAAAAGGACTTAAATTATATAAATAAAAAAGCTTCGAAATGAACAATCATTCAGAATTTTAAGTTTTCTGTTCATTATGCAAAATTATCCAAAACTATAATCTCCCAAAAATAAAATCAGATATTGGCAATTAAAAAAATTTAAGATTTCTCAGCGTCCGCGAATCACTGTCCAATTTTTTTACAAAAAGTTTTCAAAACTTTCTTCTCAGATGTTCTCTTTTCTACTGCTGCTACTACCACTACTATTACTATTCATACACCTTTGTGAATAATTATCCAATATTAAGTATCCAAAAAAATTACTAATTTTCTGGATTTTTGAGGCATATTAATCAATTCTAAAATTCCAAAAAAAAGGATAAAAATGGGGAAATAGCCCGGAATCAGTGTTTATGGCTCATAATAGGACATCACCCTGAAATCGGAATTAACAATCGCTTTAAAAGTATTTTTGGGACGATTTGCCTTTTCGCTAAAAATTGGGCAGAAGTTCATTTTAAGAAGACATCTAAATATTGAAAAATTTTAGATTGTCTAAGGTCAATAAACAATCTCCCATATTCTTACCAATGCTTTTGGAGGTCTATTTATTTTAGAATTTTTAGTGATTTCCCCTTGAGTTATTGTTTGTATAGCCTGCTTGTACTTCTACTTACATTAGCAAATACTACCATCACTATCATTCGCACTACCACAACTATTATTACGATGGATACTAATACTAATGCACTACTACTGCTATTACGACTGCTACCACTACTACTATTAATCTACTTCCACTACTATTTCTACTATTAATCTACAACTACTATTAATCTACTAGTACTATTATTCTACTAGTACTTTTGATCTAATACTAATATTTATCTACTACTACGACTTCTACTATTAATATACTACTACTATTACTCCTCTTTGTACTTTTACTAATACCTACATATTTTCTACAACTAGTAATCATACTACTACTGGTACTCGCACCAGTACTAATACTAATACTAAAAGTACTACACTACTATTATTACTACTGCTACTTTTTTCAAACTTTTATTAAAAATTCATTTTTACCATGTCTGCAGTTTTTTAAAAATATTAAATTCGAACCACCCTATTACGTGCCTGCCATATGCTTGTGTTACCCTTATGACATCATAAAAATGCTTCTTTTTTACCTTGTACTCTTTTCTGTGTAAATTATAAAAAAGAACATGTAGTTTTTTCTATATAAACAACAAACTAATTTAACAGCAGCTCAACTCATGATTAAAGCGAGAGAAAAAACTTCATCATCATTAGCATCATTATTCAGTAGTCGCTGTGCCACCAATTGTTACAACAATCGCACACACGGACTCACTTTCCTCACATCACATAATTATTGATTTTATAGCACTTTATATATTACAACAAAAACTTATAACTAAGCTTGAAGACAAAAAAAAAACCCAGCACCCAGCTGTATGGCTAATTCCATGGACATGGACATGATCATTACAATGGCAACAAATGAAAATATTCCCCTGCAACAAGAATGCATAAGTCACGATTAAGATGAATGAATATCTCTTTTTATTGCAAACACTGTTTACTGTTTGTGTGTCTAAAAGCGTATGAATTACGCATTAGTGCGTAATCGAACGCAATATATGAGGTACAGCATGGAGATCGAACCGCGCAGGTGTTACTCCATTAGCCAGTATGTAAGTGTGAGGTTCATCATATCACCCGAGAAGTAATTGTTTTTTTTCCCATTTTCTTGTGCATTTTCCAGATGCGCCAACGGACACTTGGTTCGACTGTAAATAGTCTTAACGAAACAATTTTACAGCTTCTGTATAATCCTAGAGCACTATCAGCAGGGCCTTAGGAAACACAAAGTCCCCTTTTAGCACAGATTTTTTAATGTTTGTATGCGCCACGCACAATGTCGAGCGATGCATAATTATTGCATTTCATATGATTGTACTCGTATGCAACAAGAAACTTCAAAAAATTTGTAATCATTTTCAGTATGTGCATACAGTTCTTTTAATATCTTTTTACCCCATCCATAAGTCTTATAGTTGATTAACTTATGGTCATGTGGAATTTGGTGTAACCATAACAATGTGATCATGGCAATAAAAACAAAAAAAAAAAACTATTAAGCAAAAATAAAAAAGTAGTCAGTAAAAATCTCATCAGTAACTTTTGCACTTTAGCTGGCGGCTTATCAGCTCTACAGGCCGACTGCCTGGCAAACTACTGATGCAGTGGCATAAAAATAATAAAACAGCAACAACAAAAAACACATATTAACAAAAAATAAGCTTTTTTCAGCTTCCGCATATTACACTCATTAGGATGTATAGAGAAAGACCTTCACTCCATCATTTTTTTTTAATGTTACTTTTAGTGTAACAAAATAGCGAAGATTGACAGGGTGTTGTGATTCAAGATGTGAAAAACATTATTTTGTTATCTGAGCTCTGAACTTTATTTACATGTCCGCTGAGTCTTTGGGTCTCTGCTAAAATCGTCAACAAGTCAAAACTGTAAGAGAATGAAATTCATGATCATTCCGTAGGACGACCACATTGTGATTTGCAGGCTGGGAATGTGGAATATTATTGAATCTAAAAACATAGCAGAATTCATAACTTCCAAAACTATGAACTATTTTCATTGATTTTCAAGAAGATCTTCAGTCTAATTTTGTAAACTGTAGAGCGAAAGTCTCCTTAAATAGATGCAATAATTATGAAGGGAAGCTTAGACTCGATGATCATCAGAAACCACTTGCTTGGTTGCGAAATCCATCTTGCCCAGGTAGGACTATGCGAGATCATAAGCCATACTAAAGTTCCTCAGAGAACAGTTACGTACATTGGAGCAGTACTGACGGGACGTAGTCTTACCGGCTTAACAACAAAGAGGAGGAAGAAGAAACGGTGAAATATCGTTACCCAACATGGGAACAAATCATACGAGCAGCTTAAAGAATACATACTTTTATTCGGTAATTGATTTGGTTTAACACCGAACTACATGCATGAGGATATATAGGATCCTTAAAGATAGGAAGATACTGACAGTCATCGCTAGGCAATTTGCATATTTCGACAGCAAGGCTTTATTATAAATTATAAAAGAAAGTGTTTGCTAGATTAGTGACATTTTGAAACTCGATTTTCTTAAAAGTGATTGCAAAATTCAAGCCGACCTGAAAAGGATGTTTCTAAAACAAATAAATCCAAAACTGTCTACTGTAGGTACAAAGTATGAAACAGTCGACTTTTCGGACATACACAAGTGTACGAACTTCACTTGATCTTGGCAAGTTATGAGGTCCACAACGTCCTTTGCTTGACACTTAATGGGATTAAAAACAGGTTGACCTGTATTTTGCCTTCGGCAGTGTTTTTCTTGTCCTTTGTCTCAAAGTCGATTAAAGGCCACAATCGAGACGTGAACATCATTAGAAACCGGTCAAGTGGGATTGTGCCATAGTGCAAGTAGAAATACAAGCCTAGTGAATAAAAATAGATGTCATTCTTAAGGAATACCATTTTTATTGCTTCTTAAAATCCTTTACTGATTTTTTTTTAACTTTATGGGAATTAAAGTTGTGATTATTGTGTTTACCTTATCAAGATATAAAGGATCTTCCTAGTGGCAAGTAACCAGTAATAATTTAATTCAAAATCATTTCCTTTTTAAAAAATAAAAACAATTTCTCAACCATATTAAGGACATCTTCCAAAACAGTTAATTAGCATCAACAAAGAGTACATCCTCGAATGGCAATCCCTATGTTAAAATCATTGAAAAATATTCAAATTTTTACTCTTTCTGGATCATAATCTGAGCACTGTCATGAGTTCTTGGAACCTCTTATTTTTACTGGGATATTTTTACTGCAAACACATTTGAACTTTCTGGGAAATAGATGAAATTTAAAAATATAACACATCACAATCCTTTTATGGGAAAGGCTTTTAAAAATAAAAATATATTCGTTGAAGTTTTAAATTGCAGCATTCGATGATATCGATATATCGATTTGAATTTTATTCAAATATATTGAAATTTCAACTGATATTGACTACAGTAATTTTCCAAAGTTATTATCAATATATCTTGATCTTTGATTCTGGATAAGTAAATGATGGTAATATCATCCTTCATCAGTTGATAGACAGTTTCTCTGCTTCACTTTTCAGAACACTCTTTTTAAGCTTCACTAATATTATGGTTGCACCATATGAGATTGTTAAGTTAAAATATTGTACTATTTTTTATAGTTTGTATTTCTATAGTTCTCTTAATCGAACTTCAATTTGTGCCACGATCACCTTCACACTTTTATCTTTGGAATATACTGCTCTTATGCGGCTCAAAGTCTCTACTGGTAACGTAATATTTTGCTCTTTATTATCATTTTTATTTTCTATACTTTTTCAGAATTGCATTTTTTAAATAAGTTTTATTAATCCATTGATTTTAATAGAATATAAAATGCATGACCATCAGCATTATTATCAACTTCATTGTGTAGTGAAATTATAAATAATGCATCATTGTAAGCCAAATGTTCCGTAATGGACAAACTGAAATTTGCAACAAGTTCCAATAAATTTATACTAATAAAATTAAACGAATATTTCTAACAATATTGTACAAATTAATAAGAATAAATCGATGAGGATATACTCGTAGTTGTTTCTTTTTTCTAGGTAGAGTTCGTTGACATAGCAAAGGCCATTAGCAAACTTATTTGCTCGGCTAATAAAAATTTTTATGGCGTATTTTATTTTGAAAAAATTATTAATTTTGTTGACCAATTTATAATAACTTCTTAAAGAATTGCGTTCTCTTAACTTACTAAGGGTAAAGAGTGTTACATTTTTTTTATAAAAGTAAACGCCAAAAGTACTAAAAATGCTTTAATAACATGAAGTTTATTCAAATAGCACTGGAGTTTATACCAAAAGATTGCACTTCACCATGTGCTCATTTGGCACATGGTGAAGTGTCTTTTGCTTCGACTACTTTTTCTTAAAATCGATCTCTTTTAGATCCCCCCCTTCAATGAAGTATTGGATATTACCTCTTGTTTTATTCTACTACATTTGTATATACGGATGTAATAGAAATATAAAAAATTTTATGTCTGTACGTATATGTATTTTTTGCCCGTCAAAATTTCATATGAACTTTTGAACACAAATTATATTTTTCGCGTGAAATGTGTGGAGTTTTCATTATAAAATACGACAAGGCAAAACAGACTCTCTCAAACTCCGTTTCTAATGATTTTGTCCACTTGAATATTCAAGAAACGCCTTTAACAATGCCTCGATCACAAAGTCTTTCCCAGTTTTGTTTTTTTGACTGTACAATAATGTCATATTTTATATCAATTCAATGGGCAGACAGGCAAAGTTTTCTCTATATAAAAAATTTAGAAAAATTCTTCGAAGAAAAATTTATAATTTTTTTTTTTGTAATTTCGTTGGGCTCATTCTAATTGAAGCAGGCAAAAATTAATGATGAAAATTAAGTCGGTGGTGATAGTAAATCAGCTGTTAGCCACGCGAGTTAGACCTTTTCTGCATCAATGATAATAATTCGCTCTTCGAAGCACATTTTATTTGGCAAATTCTAAAATTAGAGCATTAGCAACACAATTCGTATAAAGTAATCCACGTAGACGAGTTTGAGAGGGACCTTTTTAACGCCGTTTTAAGAGATGTAATTGACGTCCGCACCAGAAAACTCTCAGGGAATAAAATATAATGAAATTTTCTTTCCTAAATATTTTCTGAACTATCAAAAAGGAAAATAAAAATCTAGTATTCTTTGATTGAAAACTTTTAAGGAGAGATCACGATGTCCTGAAGCCTTTTTTTAATTAGAATTGTGTTTATAAATTGCTTTCTGCTTCACCTTCATAGACATTTTCTGCTAGAGTTCCTAATACATTCGTAGTATTAGGACTATTTCTTCACGACATTACTTCTTATGCTCTTACGTTATTTACGGTAAGAATTTATAGCAAATTGGGTTTTAAAATTGTACCAATAGGTTCGTTGAATTGTAGTTTTTGGAAATTAACTGTACCAAGATACGTTACATAACACGAAAACTAACATTCATTTGCATTATTTAAAACAAAATAATTTTACATAAAATTTTTCCAGGTGAATAACATATTGCATAATTTTTCTTATTTTTTGTGACTACACTCTATGCTTATTGCAATTCATAAGGACGATAGTGACCGATATACTTCTACTAGATAAATTATAATTTTTTTTTTTAATTTTGTTTATTACATAAAATTTGCCTTCAGCAAATTGATTTCCATTTACGACGTTAACAGTTCGCAGCCAAAATAAAAATAAAATTAGTATTGTCAATAACAGTGCCCCACTGCGTCAAACTGCTTCAATATTTTGGCGAAAATCAAAATCAGTTTGATATTCTTTAATATTATAAACGACGTATGCGTGTGGCGTTTTGTTCTAAATAAACGCATACAAATGCAAGAATAGAAACTAAAATTGAAATTGTTTGGTAAATCCAGCCAATGCCAGACAAAAAAATATTTTCTACTGTTACTATTGTCTTTTACTACTCTCGTGTTCGACAGATGTCAAGAGTGTATCTTTTTCTCAACCGCTTGCGGGCTATTAAGGTGGGTCGCACTTGAAGCTTTTTTATATATTGAGCACTTTTAAATAATTTTCTGTAAATTAAATTTCTCAAGTTATGACGTTAGTGCTACAAATGAGCGGTCATAGCAATTAAATATCATACTTAAGTGATATTTTATTTACATTTTTCGTTTTTTGTCACTATTGATCGCTTTGCAAGCCACTTGTCATTCAGTTTTATTACACTTTGAATTATGTTTGTTGCATACTTTTGCCACAATTTTTAACAATTCCGTTATAAATTTACCATCTTAATTTGTTAGTATCTCTTCAGTTTTTAGCACAAAACTTTGCCAAATATCGCTAATAATCATGAATACCACGTTTCTAATCTATTGAAACAATTGAAAAATAATGTCACAAAAATCACTATCAACGTTCACATAATTTACACAAATAACAATAATAACGAAAAGAGGTTTATTTAATGTATTTATCTTGTTACTAGTGTTGTTGTTGTGGTTATTTGAATATTTTGTTATTTTAATTAAATTTGCAAAGTAAAGTTATTTGTCACGATTGCAAATAATTTTACAGGCGTAACAAAAAGTTTACAAATATTATACAGTCATTATTAAAAGACAGACAGACGTACGTACAGACAGACAGAAGGTCCAACATACCATTCGTTTATCTATTTAATGTATGTTACTTTAGAAATAAAATGCGTGGGCTAGAAAGCCAACAGCATTTCATTCCAAGTGACCAAAACACCACTGGCATTCTAATGACACTTTTTTCTCTTCAACACAAAAGCAAATTGTAAATACGAGCAACAAGTGGATCCAAACAAATACACCAACACGGAAAAATCAAATTCAATTTTGTAAAATATTTCTTTTAGAAATGCACAAACCAAAAACAAAACTTTACTTTGGTTTTCAATTTGAAATTCCCAGCACGTTTAAAGGGAGCGGTGTAGCGAGCAACACCAATCGACTCAACGTCAACAAAATTCAAACTTATTAACACTACCGCCACAATTGACTTGGTATAGGAACCTTTTGCCACTGTGCCAGCGTTTAAGCAGCCAACAAACCAAATAAACATTTTTCATACGTAATCATTGGCTCATTAGCGCATAAATTTAATTGACCAAATTATTATGTAATTAGCAAATCGTCACAGTAACACTCGTATAACGAATTGTACGAAGTTGTTTAATTGCTGCATGTCGCATGCCCCAGTCTTAGAGTAAGCTACTCAAACTCAGTCATAGCCAGCACACCGCTCAGTCAGTCCCGCCAGCCAGTTCGTCAATCACGTACTGACACATTTTCTATTCGCACGATTATGTCGGAGCTTTTTGTTTTTCAATTCTCTCAAGGTAATTCGTAAATCATATTGTAACTGAAATCGAAACTTTAAATTTGAATTTGAATTCGTATTCAAATAAATTAAAAATCTTTGATTAGTGTGTAGAAATGTTTGTGTTTTTTGATATTTCTCTCTTTGTTGTTATTGCTGTTGTTGTCGCACTTAATACGAGTACAAATGAGTTAGTTTGCCATTAGAGAGACAATTGTTAGTGTTTTATTGGCATTTGTCAGACATGTGTTGGTTGGTTATGTACGTTATTATTATTATTAGCATTATTATTCCTATTGCTACTGCCTCTGCCACTGCTGCATTAGCATTTGCTACTTGTGTCACTGATGGCGAGTTTCATAGCAAGTGTGCAGCTGCATGACACCTTAATCCTTTTGTAAAAATGTTTTTATTTAAAAGCTGCCAAATAATCATAGTATGTTCTTGCAATAATTATATGATAACCATAATATAGTCGTTTTTGAGATGCTTCTTTAGTCACAATATAGATGATTTCTTGCAACAAATATGAAGTTCAAAGTAAATTTTTTTCTCCATTACGCCTCTTGGAAGCATTTAGCTTCCACAAAGTATCTCCATCTTACACGAGTTGTTGCAGTTGTTTTTCCCAATGTTATTTTTGCCTTGTATTAGTTTCGTTAATTGGTTGTTGTTCCAACTAAGTAAATGATATGGTAGTTGTTGAAACCAAATATGATGCAATATAGGATAAAGTTGCAACGCTGCCAAACAGCATCCTCTCCTCGGCAAAATGTTATAACTCCCTGAAATAAAGAGGACGTCATGTGGCTCAAAAAATAAGCAGAGTTTGACTCACTACCGACTAGAGTTTTACAAGCATCTCGTACCATGTCGACTATTTGACCACCAGGACTTCTTTCACAATCAGTATTGATACTGTGCCCCCAAAGATAATGGTAAAGGATATTGGTCTATATTTGGAATAGTAACAAATTTTCGTTTAAAAAATATGCATTTGGCTACTACCGGTACTCATCTCGACCAAATGGGCTGTACATGATCCATTAGGAGTATAAAAAATGATTCTCGTAGCTTAAGTTATCGATAGCTAATTTCCAGGCATAAACAAAGGTGCTGATTATTCAATAAAATCTGCCGATAACTCAAGTGAATATTAATATCGTTGAGCTGAAAGAAATATCTTAATATTACCACGCAGCTGAAATTTTTTACAGGGAATGGCTTGTTTACACCCTAAACTAACGTAATGCTGGACAGTTATAGCACCACCAATTGCAATTTCTAATAGCTATTGATGGTAATCCAACATATTATGCGGGATATAATTGTTCTTTAATAAAATACATGCGTATTTCTCCACTAGAACATATTTTGTAAGTACCTTCAAGGAAAGGATATCACAAGGACGCAACTTGCACCGGATCTGAAAATAGCGGAACCCGTGAAACCATTTTTGTTTTAAGGACTAGGAGGTTCATACAAATGTTTTTCCAAAAGCCAAAAGCTACAATGAATACATGTGTATTTTCGGCTTAGTTACAGAATTTTGATACCAACTGCTTACAATATATCGTACTATCCTCAATTACAAATAGAGAATTGAGTCCTTGCGTAAAAACTATATAATATACATATTTATCGCATAAAAGTTCAAATGGCATAAACTTTTAATTGTTGTATATGTAGAACTACCCTACTCTGAAATTATTATACAAATTTTCATTTAAATTGCTAGAGCAAAAAACTATTTTTTTGTCCTTCTCATTTCATGCAGTTGAAATTTATTTGAATTATAATTTTTATTCAAATTTACAACATTTCAATTACATATTGAATTGGATGTCGGTATCTCTCTGTGTGTGGGTCATTGGGTTGATCGTACAAATTATTTGCATTAAGTTTCTATTTTTCTAATAAATTAATTTTATTCACTTAAACGAGTTGCTTTATTTCTATTTTCACGCCACTTTAAATGATAACGTGCCGTGTAAGTGGGCGTTAAAATTATAACAACTGTCCTTCAAAAGTCTTTTCAAAGACATATTCAAAAAAAAGCAAATAAGGTTTTAATTTAAAACAAAATATTGACAAGTGACAGAGTGTTAGAATTGCAGACAACTTTTTCTGGAAAATCAAATAAATGTGTTTTTGTGGTAAAGGCCAAGAAAATTAAATATTTAACTCGCACCACACATAAAAATATTTTATGGTTGTTTTATTTTACGCCGAGGGGGCCAGGAAGCACACCCGGTATGGCTGAAGTAAATTAAAAAAATTTACCAAATAAATTCAACCAGTTTTTAAGTATGGCGCTTGAGAAGTTCGAAATAAATTTAATATTATCTGAGATCTTGAAAGCTGATGCCCAAGGTGGCTGAAATATGAAGAGCTCCAAGGCTCCCTGAAATTGAAAACAACAAGACGAATTTTGAATTTTGTATTTTTAACTTTGGCGTGAGTTTTCCTATGTGTCCACCAACACTAAAAATGGCACCAAGCTGACAAACGAAATATGGGGCCACACTGAAAAAATAAGGATTTCTTGCACAGCGGAGGTATTTTCGTCTTTTTGTATTTCGAACACCGGCTTCGTTTTAAAAAGATATTCCTCTTAGCAGGGTTTCTTGCGGGCGTATTTTGTAATTTGGGGCCATTTCTCTTTTTCCAGTTTGTGCTCAAATGAAAAACGCCGTAGATTCAGGAGAAATTCCCCCAAATTGAAAAAAATGGCCCCAAAAATTAGGAAAAATATTCCTTAAAGTTTATTATTGGTTTATTGTTTATGAGGGATCAAGCAGGAAAAATGTCACCCATGAAAAATGGCTCAAAAATGCTCCTATAAAAACATTAAAAAAATATTGGGCCACTTTTCCTATATTTATATCCTTTTTGTTATGAGGCGATTTATTATTTTTTAATTCCGCACCATTTTTCATTGTCATTTGTTATTTTTAATTTTTTTTTTTTTTTTTTTTTTTTGAAATCAAGTAGGAAAAATGTCCTTGAAGAAAAGTGGCCCCAGAATGTTCTTGTTAAGAAAATCAACAACAAGTTTTTTTTTGCGATGTTCCCTATTATTAGGACTATTTATCAGTTTGGGCTCGTTTTTCATTGGGAACATTTTTCAGAAATCCTACCTATTCCATTCGTTTCAAATATTTTAGAGGGTGTAATAGAGGCCTGTTGACTGTTTTGTTAAAAAGTTTTTATTTTAAACTTCTTTGAGATTATTTTTGAAGTCGATATATGAGGTACCCTTCCCCTGCTTTCTGGTATTGGTCAAAACGGGATCACCTCTAGAACTTATATATGATTGTAAAGAACATATATATGATTGTAAAGTATTACTTTTTATTGGACTTAGACTTCCTCCTGGTCGTATCACATTATTACTTAAATGTTACCACCTCTGGAGCATACCCTGTGATATTTTTTTCGAAATCGGTCCATAAATGAATGATGGTTTATATAAAAATAAAGAATAATAACCTCCTTCTTTTTTAAACTCTGCTAAAAAATATTTCAGTTATTACTTCAATTATAATTGACTTGGTTTTCTTAACAAATTTTTCTATATAGTTTTTTAATATAATTTCAGTGTACATATTCTCATCTGAGTAGATACCAAAGCTGCTATCATTTTGTGTGACGTCTAATAATTATCATTAAAATCTCATGATTTACGTTGGAAATTTCTGACAACCCGGGATTGACATCCTAATCAAAACTTATGAAACAAAATCGTATGGGGGTTTCTATTCTAAAAAAAAGTGCAACATTTTTTTACGCTTTCAAGGAAAAAAGACAATTTAGTGAGACTTAATAAACACTGCCTTATTTGCAAACAGAATGAAGTTTTGAACGATATATATACTTTTTTATAAATTGATCAGCGAAATAGAGTATTAAATTTTTTTCAGAATAGCAAACGTGATTAGCACGTTCGTTATATTTGCAGTAATTTTTTTTTTAATTTTAACTTCTTTCGCCTTTAACTAAATAATGCTTTATACATTTTACTTGATATAAGAACAGATAATTTTTAAGCTCATCTGTTTATTTGCCTATCAGTCCTATTTGATTTATTCTCCATATATTATTCTTGGAAATCCCGCTTATAATCTGTTTATTTAATACTTTTTTTAGGATTTTAAATAAATTTAGGAAATCCCAAATCTTAGTTTAAATCCTTTTTCTTTGTTCTTTTGATCTTAATCTTAATTAAAGCCAATAATTTCAACAGTTTTCTTGAAGCCTCATAATACTTTATGCATAAAAGCCATTATTTATATAATGTCTTGAATATAAAATAAAATTGTTAAGCCAGTGAATTGCATCAATTGTTTAGTCTTTTATATTGGCCATATAGTTTATGGTACCAACAAACACTTTCAATCGAAAGTATGTCAAATGAGTAAATAATTGTAATTGCAACATTATTTAATGCTTTTTTTTGTGTAAAATATTTTTAGTAGGTTTATTGCATGTTGTCAAAAGCTTTAAGCAATTGAGCTTCTATTCAAAGTGGTAACAGGAAATCCCTAGTTGGCTAATCAGAGGACTGAATTTGACCTTAAACATTCAAAATGCCTTTGCCATAACTATTATTTTTTTTTACAATTATGAAATAATTTTTTAGATAATTTTTTATTTAAGTTTATTGACTCAAGAAAAAACAACCATAAAAAATGTTTAACAAATTTTGGCTTTCTTTGGTGACGTTACGTTTAAACATTTGCCAGTGGCCAAAAACACAAACGTTTTTAAAATTCCTCAAACGGTTGCAAGTATTTTGGTGTGTGGGTTGTCAATTTGAATTTCGCACGTTTTTTTTATTTCCTCTCATTAATTATGCTGGACACATAATTGAAACGTATTTTATATCACTTTCATTGTATGTAATTTCAAATTTAATTTCATTGCAATGGATTTATTATAAACATTTATGTTTTACATATTATTTTTGTTTGGCTTTCAGCCGTAACAAAATCAGCTGTTTTCCTTCAACTCTATATTGCTTTTCAATGTGGGGGATCAGCGGAGGTTTTGGAATTACACATATTTTTAGTATAAATTACTGGAAGTGTTTCTGGTTAGACATCAGTTGAGTACTCAGCGTCAAACAACAAAGAGTTCGTTCAAAGTTTTATTTTAACTTTTAGATTGGGATTATAAATCTAAGTGTGAAATCGTAGAAATGAAGGTACGATATACGAGTAACATGAACAAAACTATTGGAAAAGACATTCAAAAAGAGTCCTTTAAAGTGACATTAAAGCAAAAAAAAAAAAAAAAGAAAACAAGTGAATTAAACCAATAATTTACAAATATTTGTTTGATGCAAAGTATAATTCATTATATCGAGCAGCGACAAATTTTAAATAATTTCATTGAAAAGTCAAAGATTTAAAAAAAAATCTGACACCATTTTTATAAAACATATTCAATGAAAAAAGAACCCATAGAACAATACTTTAAAAAATGTCAATTAAAATAATAAAAGTGTATTTTTTGGGAAACCCCACATAAAATCGAAACACTCGGCAGCCAATAAATACAGTTGTGAGACCCATAAAACACTCATAACATCCCATGGAAACAAGAAATTGTGTGCTTGATATTAAGCTGCTGGTATTAAGAATCATAGCAATTGCAGCAATAATCCTGCCTTTCCTCATTTTAAATATTTGAGCTGTAGTTGAAAAGAATTCCTGTAAAGGTTTCAACACATTCACTGGTTGTTACAGAAGTTGTTAATGATGCTATTTAAAATCATTTGTTTATGATTTTAATAGCTTAAACACTTTTTTTGAAATATTTGCTTCCTTCAGCAAGTCCTCTCTGTGTAACAATGTTGCATAGAAGAACTATTCCCTTCAACATACAAAAACAGTCTATAAAACCCAATATAAATTCTCGACCAGCTCTCTATTGCATGAAACTAATGCGCTCAGCTCAGCTCCAGCTTCATCTTTTGGCTATTTTAGGTCTTACAATAAAAGTAGGCTCTAAGGAATCACAACAAGCCAAATAGCGGACACTAGCTTAAACCTAAATATTAACAAATCATATTTAAGAGGCAACCATGACATAATTCCTAAAGGAACCTTACAAATAATCGATTCAGAGCAAAGCTCTTGAGGACTTACTGATCCATTTGGTACAGAATAGAACTTTGATGGGGCATTACTCAAAAATGTTTCGTTTGTCTACGATACTTTCTAATGTTTATCAAACTTTAAAATCTCTCCCAATACATCTTGTTCTACTTCATTTTATTCCCAGGTCTTCGTTTGCATTTTGGCTCTCGCCTTGGCTTCAGTCCAAGCTAGTCTTTTGCCTCATCATGCCGATGAAGTGGTGGTTTCACCTCATCATTATGAACATGCCATTCATCACGATGATATTCACCACAATGCTGGTATCCATCACAGCGATGGCATTCACTTTGGACACTCGTCGCAAATTGTAGTTGATGGTGTAGATCATCATGGGGTCGAACATCATCCAGTCTATCATCATGGCGACCATCGTGCAGTTGACGTCCATCATGATGATCATCATGATGTCCATCACGCCGCCGCATCTGCTCAGGTTATACATCATGAACCCATTCACAAGGTTGAACCAGTCCATCATGTTACTAAGGTTGTCCACCATGAGCCACACCATTTCTTGCATTACACCAACCCCATTGTTGATCATCATGTTGTCCATCAAAATCATCATGTAGATGAACATCACCATGCTGCCGATTTGCATCATACCGAATTGCATCATGGTGATGCTCATCATCATGGTGATGTGCATGCCGATGCTCACCATCATGCTGTTGACGTTGTCCATCATGGTGGTGTCCGCCATCATGCTGGTTTGGTCCATCATGCCAGTCTGGCTCACCACGCCGATGTTCATCACCACAATAGCTTGCATCATCATGGTGCTGTAGTACACCATGCTGTCCCCGCCGTACACCACCACCATCACAATGCCGCTATTGTCCACAAAATCTATCCTGCCCATCATCACACTCATTCCGATATCTTGGCCATTGCTAAACATCATTTGCATGGAAAATTCGGCAAGGTGAAAATTACCGAAAAACATTACTAAACGATTTCACTCCCTTCCCCTCTACTGCTCCCCAGAGCAATGAACCAAATACAAATCTATACCATTTGCATCGCATATTTACATACAAACATGCATTAATAATTAATTAAAATAAATGATTTTCTTAAACTATAATTTATTAAACGAGCGAACTCTTATGATCATTTGAATACTTCATCGCTTCTTTGATCATTCATCATTCACATTTCTTCGTTATCCTTCCAAGAGTCGTTACTTAGATAAAATCGTTACAATTATTTTCAAAAAATTCTTTAATTTAATTTTAAGTCTTATTGTTGCCTATTGTTATTGTTCATATTATTTTACGCGAAATGTATGTCAAAAAAATAATAGAAATAAAGATGTAAATATGGCAGTAAAATAAATGAAACGTAATTATATTTGTTTAAAAAAATATTTCATTGTTTTCTATATTTAGGTGTTGTGGGCCTTAAAGTAATCAATATGTCTGACCTTTGGGTGGTGTTCACGCCAATTAATCAGTAGGCCTCTTACCTCATTTTGGAACATTTTGAAAGTTGCATATTTTCATGCAAATATTTCTCAAAAGTTGCTAAGAATTTTATATGTACAAATTCCAAAGGATAGATTTTTTTAAGAACACTTTTTTTTGTTCAGAGGAACTGAAGGACAGAGACAGAGGCTTTTCTCCTATTTGGTATCAGTATTGCAATAAAATAACTCTTTTTATTTCGGAGAATAAAGTTTTTAAAATAATCACTCTTAAGAAATAAAAAGTCATATAAAAGAAAATGTCCTTGTAAGATTATATAGAGCTTTTTTTCATTTGGATTTAAGAAATCTTATACTTCATTCTATAAAAAAATTTAAATAATCATTCATAAAAATGTAGTGTCCTTGAGAACGAACAAAATGTGAGAAGATGAAAAAAAGTAGTTCGCAGTTTGCCTATGTTTTGTCGCCATATTAGAAGATATGCAGTAGTTTTTCCAACAAAAAAAAATAATAAAAACTTGCCACACCCCCTTATCAGTAAATGGAACTAAATTGTTATACTGTTATGACAGATTTCGTTGAATTTAACTCATCCTGTTTACGCTATGCAGGTACAGTTTAGAAGTGGTTAATTTATAATATCAAGTGTTCAAGCGACTTATGGCTTATCTAAAACTAAACACCACAAAGTAGAGTAGTTGCCACTAGTGAGAACAAATCGCATGATCTTGGAAGCCAATTGACTGCTGCAAAATGTGGGAATAATTGCTCACCAAACTCGGCTCCCAATAGGTTCATGGCATCGCGTGCCTTGTGCCATGTGGCACCGTCATGTTGAAACCATATCCCAACTACCATTTTCGGAAAAAAGAAGACGGTAATTATCGCACGGTACCTTGCTTCATTGACCGTAACGTTAAGATTTTTATGGCTCTTAAAAAAGCACAGTTCAGTTATGCCGCCAGCCCACAAACCACACCAAACAGTAAATCCTTAAGGGTGCATTGGCAGCTCTTGAACATACTCTGGCTGCACTTTACACCAAATTCGGTAATTCTGTTTATTGACGTACGATTAAGCCAAAAGTGAGCCTCGTCGATAGAAACACATTTCTCGCACAGCACGAATTTTGAGAATAAATTTCAATGATTTGCAAACGTTTGTTGTTCGTTAGTTTATTCATGGTAAATTGCAAACCCTAATGAGATTTCATTTGCACTGCCGTATGTCACGAAATCCCCTCATACGTGGCTTCCAGAAAATGTACAAAATCCCTGCTAAATAACTTCCTATAGGTTCCTCTAAATAACCAAATTCAAAAAATTTCATTCGAGTCTCTCCGAGGGTATTGGTCTGAATGAGCTGGAGCTCTTTCTGTTAATTTTGCATCATTAGGACAGTTTCTAGTGCAGCACATTTAATTGTGTTCAGTCCAATTGGAGCTGTATGTACTTATCGATATTGTTGTTGCCCGTTCAAGACCTGGTGCAATAACATGAAAGTGCCATAAATTGCCAAGAAAAAACAAAAGCAAAAAATCATCAAAAAAAAATTTGGAAAAAAATAATTCTATCGAGGAAGCGACATTTACGCTAATTTGATGCATAAAAGTCCAAAATTAAAATATAAAATTTGTTGTTGGGCAGTGAATCACACCAAGTAATTTTTTTTTAATAAGTTTTTCTATACAGTTGGAATAAGGACATTTTCGTCCTTCAAATAAAATAGTACTAAGTCCTATCTACTGTAGTTTGGAATATAAATAAAATAAAAAAGTCACCAATTCCAAGCAGTTTATTTAGAGGTTGGGAACAGCAAATGAAATTTTTTTAGCGCTAGATTTAAAGTCATAAAAGATTTTCTTTTAAGGACGTGTGATGGCTCACGAAATGTTTCAGTTGTTGAAGTTTAGTTTCGTGATGCTGTTCTTGCAACCGTTCATATTATAAAAGCAGCAATTTAGTCTCACCATGCAAACGTTTGAGTTCCCACACTTCTCAGCAAGCTGCAAGTTCTCCAGACGCTAGCGATCTTCTATGCCTCGAATGTCTACCTCTTGCCATTCGTTTAATTTTTCGAATGGAGAAATCAGAATTAATTCCCTAATCCTTTTTAATATCATGTAAAAATTTCATAATTTTCTTGTTGTATGAAAATTTAAAATTTTAAACTCATTTTCTGCAGAATTTGCTTTTTTCAATAATGACATTGATGTCTGAAACGTCTGACATATACCATTGGTTATTTCAATTTTCTTCTTTAACATCCTAATTAATTTATTTAATTAAATCTTTATTTGTTTGCAATTAATGAGAATTTTTAATGAACTCATGATTCCTACATGATTCACTTTCATTAGTCGGACATTAAAGGAAAGAAAAACAACTTCACAATTTAAGATTTTTCAATACTGCAATTACAGGGTTATAAATGCAACTTCTATTGACAATTTCATAAATTATTACAACTTGAATTTAATGAGACGTAACTGTGGGAATCCAATATTCTCCTTCATGGACATGAATTTTAAAATTAACTTTCCAAGATGTTGTCAGTATTGGAATGTATTTATTACATTCATGTGCTTTTCTCATCCTGTAAGAGTTTTTAGTGTCTTTTCTTGCACTGCAAGTACAATTTATTAGCCAGTTTTCATAAGACAATTGTGGCCAAAAAGATGATTATGAAACGATAAAATTCTCCTTTTTTTTTTTTGTTTTAATGTAGAAAGAAAAAAAAATTGTGGAAAAAAAGCCAAAACGTGAGATAACGCCTACAAATCTTAATGGTCGTACATCAAGCAACGGGGGAGTTTGTGACATTGTCACAGATAAAATGGGGAAAAAGCTACAAAATTCTGCAACTCATTATGAACAATTACACCAGCCAACTAACAATAAAGTGCAATTGTAATGATTTAGTTTGTGTACTTGTGTGCTGTTGCACTGTTGATAAAACGCAAAGTACGAGTACTTGTCCAAAACACTTGGTGTTGCAGCCAACCTTGTTTCTTTTTTTTGCTACAAAAAACAAAAAGCCTTGTGTGCTCTATGCTTATGGTGCGCATGCTCAACACGTGTCTGGCCTTAAAGTTTTTAGATTGTACATTTTCTTACAAGGCGAATGCTAGAGGTTTGCTTGTCTTATTCATATTATTTGTTCTTCTTTCTCGTAATAGTTCCTTGAGGTTTACCCCTTGCATTTTGTTTTCTTATTTTACTTCAATTGAATTGAGTTTTAGTTTTCGTTTGGTTTGCAGGTGAATTTTCGTTCTTATTGTTGCCGTAGTTGTTGTAATAGTTAAGCACGTTTATTTAACTGGCGTTTTGCTATTATTGTTTTTTGTAGCTGCCGTTTTAGCAGCCTTTGTTTTAAGAAAGAGGGGTTTCGGCACACAAAAAGAAACACATTAAGCATCCATCGTAATAATGGTAGTTGCCAATAATAATGAATATAATACAATTACACGGTTCAAAATAATTTCAAAAGTACAAACTCAAAAAGGAGTTCAAAAATTAAAAAGTCAAAATTTAAGATGCAAAACTCAAGGCTTAAAATTCAAAATTCACTGCCTGTTTCTAGGAACTCCGTTCTTTTTTTCGTTCGTATATTTTTATTGAAAACAAAAAAAAAATAAATAACATTCTTTTTTATTAAGGACAAGGTTCATTATTTCTCTATTGCATATTAAGGAAGCACATAATTATAATTGTATAAATTTTTATTGTATTTAAAAAATCACTAGACATTTATTGTAAAATAAAACAGAATATTTTGCTCAGTTTTCTTTTTAGCAAATTTATTAGTAGATTCCAAATTTGCACCTCCATTTTTTTAATACCCTCTTCAATACAAATTGTATCAGTTGACAATTTATTTCTGGAATGTGTTTTAATAAAATTAGAAAAAATTAATATCTAAAGAAATTTTATAATAATTTCTAAATGCATTAAGAGCATCTCACCAGCATAATTCTTTTCTTTAAAAACTTTCGACCATTAAATATCTAAATCTGAGTCATAGGAAGGATTTAGGTCTTTGTAGTTCAAAAATGCATATTCACGCCACACAAATATAACTTTGATAATCTATTTTTTATGATTTTGAGAATTTTAGATTAAGATCATTATCAAAAAATGTTTTCTTTTTTTTGAGTAATAATTTCACTGTGAAAATTTTCTGAAATCGTTGTACCTTTCTTGTTGCTCTCGTTTTGAAAATCTAAATAGTCTTTTTAGCAGCAACACCAATATAAATTTCATTTCTGCAGCCGCGAGTATAGCAGGTTATCCAAAGTCAATTGCCTTTTTAAATATTAAATGAGCTGTGATGACATGATGATGACCTGCGTGGCATGGTGCTTGGTGTATCTTACTGCTGAAAACAAAGATTATACAAGTTTATATCTTTCATATCGGGTCACAAAAAATCGGTGATCATGGCTTTGTAGCGCTCGCCTTTGTCTAAAATTACGTTTCCAATGGGACAATAATAACACCGCTTGAAACTTCACACCAAACTGTCACTCTATATGAATGCATTGGCCTCTCGACAACGATGTGTGGGTTTTCTGATCCCCGGGTACTGGACATACCCTCCCCTATGAATAATGCGTCTTATCAAAAAGATGCTAAATTTCGTATGCAACGTTGTTCAACCGTGAAGCGACACATTTTGTTCCGCGGAGGTGTGGTACTGACTGTTATTTCGGATTCGGACAAAAAAAAATCTATCAGTTTCAAAATAACATATTAGGATTTTTTATTCATTGAATCTTGAATTTCATTTCACTAACGATGAGCATATAAATCTTAAGTCTATATCATTATTTACTCAAGTCCAGCCAATGCCATACAAAAGAGACTACGATTGTACGATTTCTTCTGTACTGACTTCACATTTTTCTTCTTCTCAGCCGAGAGTGGCCTCGGTAATGTAAAATGTTCCGGGCTGGTGAGTTTTGATGATACTCTAGTTTCTTTATGTTTTTGCCAACCATCATTTATGTTTTTGAAACCATTATTTTAACAAAGGGAACGTCTAGATCTTGATGAATGCACGGCTGTAATCTTACGGAGAATTTTATTTTGACGCGTTTGAATTTTTTTTCTATATTAGAAGACCAGACGCTGCCCCACAATTGGATTCCATGGCATCATATTAGTTTTCGAATCGCATTGTATAAAAGAAATTTGCAATCTAAGCTTAATGCTGAATTTCTCTCCATCAGCCAATTAGTTTGAGCAGCCTTTAATTTCATTTGCATCAATTTGGCGTCTTTTAATTTGGATGGGGGAACAAGTTTCCCTTCGCAATGTAAAAGTGATGTGAACACATTTTTGCTCCTTCACTTTCATTTTCAATTGTTTTTAAGTATTTTTCTAATATTGAAATTTATATCTACAACTTGAGAGAAACTTTTTGCATGTTTTAATGGATGCTTAGAGAAGCTGTATCATCAGCAAACTTTATGTAAAAATTGCTACATATTGGTATATCAGAGTCTTATATTAAATACCAGATTCGAGCTAATATACTGCTTTCAAACATGATTTGGAAATATACTTGTATTTGGACTCCCCGTTATATACAAATGGTTTAAACAAAATATTGCTGAAAGAAATAGTGCTTCCAAATGTAAATAAATGAAGCTTTAAGAAAGTAACTCTCATGAAGTAAAGCTCATGAAACGCTCAATAGAATTTGCTGTTTATTTGTCGTTTTAGTTTTCAACAATTCGATAAATAATACAAAAAGCGGCACAAAATTTCATGTCACAAACAATTTCAAATAGTGCAATTTTTCAATATTAATCAAAAACTAAACAATTTTTCACAGTGTATTTTGTATTTTGGCTCCAGCAGTAGCCATTATTTTTTTTCATCGCCTAATAGCAGCAACCAAAAAAATTAAGGCAAACAGCAACAAAATAACAACAAACAAGTGGCTAATGATACATAAATGCTTTTGGGGAGAATTCGCGTGATATTTTCATTTATTGAACAGAACGTATAAATAACAACAACTAAAGAAGCTGCAGAAGCACCCGAAACCAAATTGTGGACAATGTTAAAGTACAGCAGCAATAGGAAAATAGTTCCATCTTTACTTTAAGGATAAAGAGATGAACACAAATCTAGACATAGTTTAAATGAAAAAATATTTGTATTATTAGAGCAAAAGAAAAGTTTGTAAGCTGCAACTGCCTCAAGTGTTGGCGGTCCAAAAACAACAGCCAATACGAGAAGGTAAATAAAAATGTAATATAAAAAAAATAACGAAACAGTAGCCAAACAAACGAAACAAAGTTTATACAAATAAGCAACTACTGGAAGGAGGCAATAGGTGCTGGCAAAGTCACATACCAGAACAAACTATAGAAAAGAATAGAAAACTCCAACAACACGACATCAGTTAACAGAATCTTTGATAGTTAAAGAGAATTGAATGAACTTGTTTCCTTTATTTTTTTCCTTCTTCTACATATTCTGTATCCCTTGGAAATAAAAATATAATATATTGCTTTTTTATCCTTAAGGTTCAGCTTTTTTATAAAATAAAGTGAAGTTTTAATAGCAACGATTTGTTGTATTTAGGAGAATCTTCAAAAAACCATCAGCCGCGCCGCGCAACTGCATGATTCCGTTCAACAATTCTTTAACTCTCTGTGTTGGAATCGTGCTATAGGAATCTATACCACCAGCATCACGATTTCTGGCTTCACTTCACTTTGACATTTGTGCCGTCGCCGAGCGTTAAGTTGTCGGTGGTTGGTGGTAAAAACAATAGAAACAATAGATTAATTCTTTTTTATTTAGTTTCCCTGTCGATTTATGCAACAGCGTAAAATCAAATGGAGAAAAATTTAAAAAATTTTTAAATAATTATGTTGTGCGAGGGCGTTCATAAAAGAGCCCTACACACATTTATATACTCGTATGAGTCAATCTAAGTAATCTACTTCACTGTTGTACTTTCCTAGAATTGAGAAAAATTTTCCCAAAAGGTATTTCTCAGTTCGTAATTTATTTGGTTTTAAGAAATGCCTTGAATCAGTAAATCTTTCCTTTTTTCAAAAAATATTTTAACTAAAAACTAACATGTACATCCTTTTTTCCAAATAAATAATTTCATTGATCATATAGATTATCTTGATAGGCGAGGGGGTAGAGTGCTAGAGTACTAAATAGAATGTTGCCAGGTCGCTTATATCCGGGTTGGTAAGTTGAAAGAAACATTTTTTATAATTCCTTATCGGGCTGTAGATTTAATAATATATGAAATCGTTACTCCCATTATGGTTTCTTCCTTCCTCCAATGAAAAAACAGTTCACTTCAGATAATATATTAGGAACATTGATGAATTGGAACCAAAAAAAAATTACTGAATTGTGATGTGACTCCTCATGTTATTGTGTTGGAAAAATATTACTAAATTTGAACATTTTCAAAATTTAAGAATTTTCTATTGATATTAGGGAAAAAGGGTTTTCTAGCAACGAAGAAATTTTCACTTAATTTTAGTAAAAAAACAGGTTTGAACAGATTTCCAAATTGAGTAAATTTTAAAAATTTTGGATCATTATTTTTTTCAGTGTGAATAAGGCCCTCATAAATTTATTTAAAATACATTCGTATTCTAATAACATTCTCAAATAACTTTGTGATTGGGAAAACTATACTGTTAAAGAGTTTTGAATATGTAATTTAATTTTCCATTTTTAATTCTACCTTTTTCACTTGGATTCTTGTTAAAGTTTTTTATTTATTAATTAATTGTTGTCCTTAAACGTTGAACTTTTATTAAGTGCTTTCCAAATAGAACAGACATGAATAAACTGGTAAAACAAAGTAAATGATATAATAAAATGCCAAAATATTTAGCAAATACTTTTTTACGGAAAAAGGAATAAGGGTATTGGTATTAAAAAAAAAAATTACAATTAAACCTTTTTAGTGTCAGCTGTTGCTAAAATTAAAGCGGTCCCAATAATGGTTAGTGGCTAAAACCCTCGTGCTCGGTGTATATGGATCCTTAAAAATTTTCCATAAGTCTCATAACATCATCCAAAATTCCCTTAAATTATTTATTAATTCATACAAAAGATCGTTACGAACCTGCCACATACAACAACTGTAGGGTACGACTGTATGTACGTTTTGCAATAAGCAAATGAAAATAAAAAAATAAAATTTTCAAACTTCCAACTTCCAACCGCATTGTTGAAGGCTGCTAATAAGTGCCAAATCTTTATCACGATTTCAACTTTCAGTGATTTGTTGTTGTTTTTTTTTTAATATTCACTCTTTAGCACTCGGTTTAATGCGGATTATGACTGGCTGCCGGTTAGAAACAATAAATAAATGAATAAATTGTTTGTTTGTTCGTTTCAAATTGTTTGATTTTCAAACTTCAATGCTTTTTGATGCCACAAGTAACAAATCAACAAGTGGATTTTATAGAAAGAAAAACACCAACAAAAAAAGAAGCAAAATGGGGGAAAAGCAATAGAAAAGTTTTCAACATTGATTACATTAATGTTAAGTTGCATGACTGTCTGTCTGTCTTTCTAGTAGGATATGTTATCTTTTCTTCAGGTAAAATTGTCACATTGTTGAAATTTATTAGATAATTTGAAGACAAGTTTTAATTGAATTGTCAATGTATATGTACGTACATACAATGTGGCTCAAAAGTAATTTCATAATTTCAACCGGCTGCCATTTTGCTATAAATGGAAAAAAAATCTGTTTCCATCGCTCAAATGACCATCTCTCGAGTTGATGCATAATTGTGCTCGCTTTACATGATCAATTTTTTCTCCAATGTTATTTGTAGCTTCTAACTCTTGCAAGGTTCGTGGTTCGTTTCTAAAAAAAAACACCAAAGACAGAAGTCTGGTGCCAGTTCAAATCTCCAAGGTCACTCGACCTCAATATTGGTGTCTCATAATCTTCATCGTTGCCTGAGCTGGGTGTTAGCGGGTGCTCCGTCCTATGGAAACCAACAATGATAAAGACTCAATGCAGCAACTTGTGGCCAAAATGGCAACCATTTCAAATTATGAAATTACTTTTGAACCACCTTGTATTAACAGCATGTGGGCTCTTTGTCTGAGTTGGAATTTGGGTTATAAATTTGAATTGAATGAAATTAATCAAATTAAAAGGAATATTTATAAAACTAGGAAAATGGTTTTTTTATTTAAGAAGAATGTTAGGAATTTACTGAAAAATTATTTATATTGGCGTTAAACTATTTCGTTGAAATCTAATTCTATATTGCAACTTTTTGAAACCTTAAGGACTTCGATTGTGGAAGCTATTTGGGAATATAAAAATTATATTAAAAAATTCAAACTCGAAAAATACTGGAAATTCTTCTTTTAATTTAAGTTATAGTTCAATAACAAAAAACCGAGCCAGCCTTAAATTTTATTTGTCCGATTCTCTTTTCGAAATCAAAGTTATGTTGACAGACGGCATAATTTTTAATGATGACAGGAATATATTCATTGTTGCAGCTGCAGAAATAAGTATTTCCTGCTTCCTCATCGACGCCTTCCATGGCATGATTTTGATGTCCTTCCTGCATTTATCTATCTCTTTAGCTTAGCATGTTAGTACTTTATACATTGCTTCTACTGGTTGCAGCCATAAGAGAGTTTGTTGAACATTTAACCAACCCAAAAAAAATCATACTGGGAATTTTTAGTCATTTATGGCCGGGACTACCTCCTGATTAATCGAATGGACTGTATACATATTTCACTCTTACACTCTTCTTACTTCCATTGAAAATCGTCGTTAAAAATCTATCCAGGAATTCTCAAAATAAGTACGAAAATTCTCATTATGATATTTTAAATGTTGTTTTAGCTGAATTGATAAAAATTTCTTCTTACGAACACGCAATGAATTGGGAGGTCTGGATTCAAGGCAAGCCGCTTCAAGGATTTGAAAAGGATAAAAAAGTTACCTGGTACCCTCGGACTATAAGCGGAAAAAACTATTCCGATGCTCGTATTCTTCTTTACAAGAACCGCACCATTCTTGAACTAAATTCTTTTCCTTTTGCTTAAGATCAAACATTTTTACTCTCTTGAGTCATTTTGATAATTTTGATACCGGCTGATTCGAGCATGGATGACTTGATATTTCTCTTCAGAGTATAGTCCTTTACTGTCGCCGATTATATGTAGAGAAAATTGTCTTGAATATTTTTTAAAAATGTCATGTGAATTACAAATAGAAAAATATGATTGACTTCTGTTTCTTTTTCTTATATAGTACTAGCGGGCCCGTTGCCTGCTTCGCACGGCAAAACAAAATAAGAAAAGAAACACACTTGTTTTTAATAAAGTTGGTTTTGTTCCCAAAAACACACTCACTTCACATACGCACCGCACACACATGCGTTATCGGATTTTAACCAAACTCCATATATGGGCCACTGCCTACGTAGTGTATAAGTTTGGTTGAAATCGCTCGACGCGTTTATGATTAGTTCGGCGACGTACATATACGGACTTATTTTTATATATATAGATTTGTAGTCTTTGGTATAAGTCTACGAGCTTGGCTAAAGGGTACTAATGATTTGATTAGTGCCAATGAAATGCAGTCATATACTCAACTAAGCCAATAACAAACAATAGAATATTAAATAGTTGTTTTGAAGAATACCTCGAATAACAAATTTGATAAATATTATAAAAAATATAGATATGAATTTTCAGAATGAGTGTTTAAATATTTCATTTATATACTGACCTTGTAGACTAGTAGTCTGGAGGTCATGGGTTCGTTTCCAGGAAAATACCATGAATGATACTGTAACTAAGTTAAAGTGGCTTCCCAGTTTGTGTTTAATTGTAAAAAAAATATCATGTAAGCCTCCTTTGCCTGTATCCATTTGATTTGCTGGAGTAATCTCCAAAATGACAGACCAGATACTACTGACTAAATGAGTGTGGTTCATCAAGAAACGGAATACTTATAAATTACAAACAAGGCGGTGGTGGTAATAGTCGGCTGAATGTAGTTGCTTGTATTATTTCGGAATTTCAGGCCCCTGTGAAATTGCTGGGCTTTATTTAAATAAAATTTATTTGCACAAAAAAGAAGAGAAACATTGATGCAATCATCCAGTCTTTGCCAAGTTCGTGTGATGTTGATGTGATGAGTTGCTCATCTTGGACGACATCGGTAATAACAACAGCTGTATGGTAGTAGCACTAGTTGGTCTTGCATTGATATCCGTCTCAAAAGTTCATTTACGTTACAGTGCAGCTCTACTGTCTACGCTTTTATAGCTTAAAGCCAACATTTTGTTTTTGCTCTTATTTGAATTGCAGCGAAGATTATTTAAATGTAGTGCACAATCTCAACTTGTTCATACTTTTTTTCTTTTTGTTGTGGCAATGGTAAATTATCAGGGAGTCATTTCTGTAACATCTGAGGATTTTGGACAAGTGTGTGCAGGCGTACAAGTAGCATCTGTGGATGGGGTAATTATTTAAATTTATTTCCAACTTTTTGCGCAGTTGTTGTTCATAGCTTAAGGTTAATTTTGTTGCAAAATAACCCTTTTCTTTTTGTTGTAAAAGTTAATGTTTGTTGTTATAAAATTTTGCCGCTGAATGCTACACTTTCGCTATTAATTTTTCTTGTTTCAGTTTTATGCGCTTCCTTTTTTTGGATTTACGAAGAGAATGTGTTCCAAA
The DNA here is from genome assembly GCA_963681545.1 of Germaria angustata. NCBI lineage: Eukaryota > Metazoa > Arthropoda > Insecta > Diptera > Tachinidae > Germaria > Germaria angustata. The sequence goes on from OY813000.1 coordinate 25,425,919, forward strand.
GGACAGTGTTTGAAAGTGAGGAAACAAGTTTGAGTAATATAAAAAAAAATGGGAATAATTTTGTTAAAATAATATGCATATATAATTATACACACGTCACTTAGTATGTGATTCCCTAAGGTGTAATGGACCCAGTGACAGTGCACTGTACGCAGGTATTAGATTTAACAAAACTGCAACCCCAGATGGGCCCCATTAATGTTTTTTGATGAAAATTAGTGTTAGGTTACAATTACTTCAGAGGCCTTTTGGCAAACACACGTCATTTTTTACCGTCCCTTACCTTCAGCTCCTTTGTTATTTGAATTTTGTATAAATGAGGACCCAGGTTGACACGAAATTCGCCAATTTGTGTTCTGCCAAATACCGAGTTCTTGTGTGTGATGCAGCGATCTTTTGGGCAGATCTTTTGCTTTGTCATCGTATGGCTGTTGGTTCGTTGTTTACTGAACAAGTTGTCTCAAATTTTATCACCACTCCTCCTCTGGGAAGAACGATTGTGGCAACCGTAAAGTACGCGAAAAACACAGAACGTTGCACGAATACAGCACAGATCTATACAAACAAAATTTATCACTTCCTTGTGCTGCTGAACGCCATTTCCATCTATAATCATATGGCAAAAAAAATTATATAAATAACAGACTAAGAATTTTGAATGCAATGCACTAAACAAAATAGTGGAATTCCTTAGGCTTAATAGATACCTTTAGTCGTGTCTAGCGAATACCTTTTTAATTAAAGTAACTCAAGCTTTTCTTAATCCTATACCCGTCTAGTTCCTCACTTTACACAAAATTAATTTTTGTAAGAATTTTTTAATAAAACCTATTCTGTTTTAAAATCTTTGTAGTATAAGCCAGGATCCAACTTGAACTTTTGGATGGTAAGTGTTAAACGATTGAACACAATTTTTCTTAACACCTTGATCCACCTCCGTTCCAACAGTACAATTTTTGTAAAGAATTATTCTTAACATCATTTTGAGCTGTCATTAATGATAGATTTTTGTTAAAAGAAAATTTTAAGCCTTCCCTAACAAATGATTTTTATAACAAAAACTTCACTTCTTGAACATTTTTGCAGGCATTATTCTCTCTTTGTTTTTTTGCAGTCATTTAAATATTTTTCCTTCCCTCTCTGACCATTCTGTAGCACTCACTATTACTGGTAGCAGCTTATGCTACCTCATATTTTAGCTGCAATCATCATTAACGTACAGTAAATGACTTTGAATTTGCAACAAGTCAGTAGTTTACCAACCAGCCATCTAGTCAGTCAAAAAACCATTCAACATTCAGCCAGCCAAGGAGTAACCAGTCAACCAACCAGTCCGTTTGGCTCGTCACTCATTCTTTACACATTCATTTTGCAGTCAGTCAAATGTGGCAGTTAATACTGCTACTACTTCCACATTGCCTGCTGCTGACGCTTCTTAGATTGACTGCAATGTGGAATACAAGCTCAATATTATCTCATGATAGCAACTACAATTCAAAGGCATTTGTCTTTTATTTTTTCCCAATATTACGGGTGCAAAAAAAGGAAAAAACACCCGCGTCTTAGATGAAAAAAGAAAAATTGAAAAGATAATAAGAAACAAATCACAGTAAAGGATGTTGATTTTAGTTGCTTTTTTACTGCTGATGATTCTTTTTATTACATGCAACAATTACTTTTTTTCTCTGTTTAGTATACATTGAAGAAAAAAACATCTGCAGTTGGATTTCGAGGAATTCTGTAGAAGCCTGTTGATTTTCTTTAATACACCCTCTTTGGTAAGGAATTTTTTCTTTTATGATGCCATACTTATTTCTGGTATGTACAATAAGTAGAAGAGAGCTCCTGACAGTGATAACCGCAAGTTTCGGTATGAAGGTAAAGCAATCAGCCCGAGTGACGAAGTTCCGGTGTATATGGATTTTAGTTAAAGTCTTTAAGGCAGTATGGGGAGTTACTGCAAGTTTTTCTCGCCTTAAAGCGTTATGAATTGCGATATATATTGGTCTAGAGGCCAAGATTAGACTCAAAATAAAGGCTTCAGTTAACAACTTAAAGATAGACTGGTTCATTCTCGTATTTACTTTCATTGTACTAGACTAAATATGGTATGTGACACCATATTGTCCTTAATTAAATAAATAGAGTAATAAATTATTAGTCTCAGAATTATTAAAATAGCTTCGACAGCTTTAATTTCTCATCAAGTCGTCAGGTACAGGTAAACAGCGAAAGTGTATTTGCTTAGCGGATGCTTTAAAATTTTTTTCGAGTACAATGAAAAAAAATATTTCAGACAATTAATTATACAATATGGTAAGAAATATGTGTTAGAAAATTAATAAGATGAATATAGAATTATGACAAAAATTAAAATAGTGAAAAAAGCTTTGTAATAGGAGTACGTAGCATTTTAAATAAAACAGTGGTCGACAGCTTAACAAAATCAGATCATAAATTGAAAATTTACATTTCACGCTGGATTGCTTACCGTCAGCACAGGGTTCGAACACTTTCCACTGGAGTTTCAATAAATAAATTTCTCATTGCATCTGAAAATCATCTTTTCAATGTGATCTTATTAAATAAGTAGAGCTGATTTAAAACAAATATATTAATAAAAAAACTGCTAAAAGTAGAATAATATAGAAAATTTAATTTGAAAATTTTTATTTGAATTGTACTGATTAATAACGGACAAAGCCTTTTTAATTCGAATAGCCTTTTCGGAATGCTACTGATCACTCAGCTGAAAAGCACATCCAGTGTTACTAGTGGTGCTTTGCAGAAATTAAGCCGATACGCTCTCAACATCATTACTGAAGGACTTTTTAAGATGGTGAGATTGAGAACAGAATAATAAGCATGTCGACCTTAGATCTTAATTCAAAAAAGAACAACAACGATGATAGTGAAATATTGATGTAAAATATGATTAAGAGCAATAACATTTTTTGTGTTTGCAATCCTTCAAAATATTCACAAAAATATGCACGTATGAGTGCAATATATATCCACATCAATATTCATACTCGAAGGACTTCTGATAAGGACTCTTTGGTATGACCTTAAGCTCTTTTAGCCATACAGTTTTTAACTCCTAGGTCGTTGCAAAAATCTGTTCTACAGTTTTCAGAACAATGAAAAGCCAAAGGGGAACCATTATGATCCTTTTGAGAACATCAGGTTCATCATTAGGGTCATTCAGCAGCTCCTGTGCTATACTTATCCATGGATCTCTCTACTCTTGTGGCTAGGAAAGAGTCAAAAGGGGACAACAATGAACTTTTTTATCAAATCAGGCTCATAAATAATCGTGTGACTGTTCATCAAAATGCAGCAGTTGCAAAAATTAATATCACGAACACATCGAAATGATGATTTAGTCGCTAACGTGCGGCTAGAATTTTGATATTTTTGAATCATCTTGTCTCTATTGGAACAGCTTGTATCATTAGTATAACAAAAAATTATTCAAGGTAGGCTAACCAACAATTGTGTTTTTGGAACACTTTCTTTTTTTCACACAAAATTTGGTGGAAATTCATCAATACCCTTTTTAGAGAAAATTATCACAAATACTTGTAAAAAATCGCAATGGAAAGAATTTACGGTTCTTCCAGCAGACGACTATAAGCAAAGAAAATAGTGATGAAAAGATCCTCAATCGTAAATTTTTAAAACTGAATTTGAAAAATCATCAATATTAATTAAAATCTTCTCTACTGAAACCGTCGTGCCCCTCTGAAATGAGACAGTGAAGTCTATTTAATTTCAACACTATATTTAAGGCGGAAGCATGCAACATCTGTGCTAAGAAAATGTATGGAGGGAGGAATGACGTCAAAAATATATGTAATGTCAGATATACACAACATTCCCTACTTTCGTATAAGATTAGGGCGGGAGTTGTTATGAACTACATTAAATTTCTTCTTGAACTTGGCACACGAAACAACTTAACGCTTTGTTGGCTAAATGTATGAATAGATGGCCCTTTTGGGCATATATTTAGTAATTTTAAAAGCAATTCTTTATTTAATTTTCCTAAAGCAATGTCGATCAAGTGCTCAGTTAAGTTTTAAAATTGTCTGCCTGTGACTTATTGTTGGTGTTAGAGAGACGCCGTGAAAACTTAAATTTGATTAATTTTTTGATGCATTTTATATAGAGTAACTTTTAGTCGGTTTCAAATGCTTAAGAATTTATAGTCTTTGGCTAAATCAAAGACAAACGACCTTACGAGTGATGGGATGGTATGCTGCATGTTGTTTTTATTACCTACACACACAAACTGCAATTGGGGCATAATTTTTACTTGTTATTTTCTTATTTTTTTTTCTCTGGCAAACAGATGCAAACAGTGCTACTGGTAATACATACTTTAGCTTTTTGCAGCCACAAACAAATTCCAGATTCTTGTGTTATATATATTCAATATAACTCCTTCTTCAGATAATGATGAGGTTTTTTTTTTTTTTTGTTTTAAGTCCGGACCCTGTTTTACCTCTACTGGCTGGCTGGTTGTGCACTTGCCACAACGATTTGTGCAACATTGACTGCTGGCAGTTTTTATTGTAATTACCATGCAGTTAAAACCATCTCTCCTTAAACCATTAAGAAGAGGGAAAACAACAAAACCCTCTCTCTGCTGCAAAAAAAGTCAAATGTTGGCACTACAATTTATTGATCGTACTTACCCAGACACAAACGGTTCGCTTTGTTTTTCGCTAAAATTTTATTTTAAATCAATTGTGGGTGTGTTCTTTTGTTCAGAAGGAAAATTAAAACTAATTTTTTATAATATTTTTTTTTACTTTGTTTGGAATTTGTTTTTATTTATTAGTTTGATTTTTTGCTTTATTATTAATTGTTTCTCATTTAATAATTTTGAAAAGTTTTATAAGATTAATTAAAGAAGTTAATTGAGATGGTCTTGTAAATGTGTGTGTGTGTTAGTTATTTTCCTTAATTGTTTTCTTAGTTTGTTAATTTATAAAGTAGACTAAAGATTGTTTGATAAAATTTTTGTAATATTTTTTTATGTTAGGAGGAGTAAATAAAATTTTCATTTGTTCAGTAGGCATGCAAAATTGATAAAATTTATATTTTTGATCCTATTCATTAATAGTTATTTTCTAATATTCTTTTTAATTATTTTATACTTTCGTAATATTTGTTTGAAACTAAAAATTTGCTAAAGATTGTCTTTTCTGTAAATTTCTTCTTTATTTTCAATGAAATTCAATTAAAGAGATCCTAAAATAATATGACGTGATTTTATAAGAATGATATTCTAGAGTAGTGCATGTGTTAAAATAGTTTTTTTATTTTGTTATTTAAGACATGTCTTTTCATTTAGATTTTCGTTCAAAAAAATGGTGTCCATGGACGTTATATATTGAGAACGCTTTAAATATATTTTTATTAAAAAAATTGATAGCATTGTTTTATTAATAATAAAATCATCTTTGAAAATAATAGAATCAATAACAGCTCATAAAAGTTTTTCTATTAAAATTTTTCAATTTTTTTTTGTAGCTGTAGAAAAAAATATTTTTCGTAAATGTGTTCAGCATTTTTTATGTTTCGCATCCAAATAATCTTAAAATTTATTGCGGCTTTATAGTAATAACGGATTATTTTTCAATTCTTCTTTCACATAGAGTACAAAGCCCTTGTATTCGCTTCTTTCATCACTTAGAAAGTGATGAAAAACACTCACATTAACGATTATTATGATGGTGTGGCGACCAACACTAACAAATATAAAAATGATTTGAAAAAAAAAATTATTAATCTGAATTGATAAATCTAGTCATCGAATTCGAGCCATTCTAATCAATTTTAATAAAAACTTGGGATATCCTTTTGAATTTTGAGAAATATTTTTACACCACCACTGGATCTCGACATTTTCTTGAACTGTCGTATCAGACCTGCTTTTCGGGGCGTGTTTTTTCGAATAGTCACTATTGTATTTAATTTATCATGGAAGAATTTAGTTTAAGTCCTGAATTCAAAATTATCTCACACATTTTTGAATACCATCCACTCTTTCCTCTTACACGTTGGTATATCACGTTGTTGATTCCAAACAATTCGGTAAACTTTAGTTCCAATAATATTTAAACGGAGTTTTGTATTTTCTGCAACATACTATCTGCAACAATTTGTGATTTCAGAAAGATAATAAGAGTTTGTTGTGAACATTGTAAGAAGCCTCACTTGTTGCATCAAAATATCACAATATTTCAACAACTTAAATTGTAATTAAATAATTCTAGAATCGTAATTAAACAATAATTGGCCTAAATAAAGATTAACGAAAAATTTTATATTAAATATAGAATACAAATTATTGATATGCCTAATTTCTCTAGGTATGTACTTGATTAAAAATTAATATAAACCCAAGAACAAGCTTAACTTAGTATTAGTTTCGCAATTTTATAAACGTTTTGATATCACAATTTTTATGGCGTTTTACATGATTTTATTTCAAAGTCATCTCGATATGAGACTCACTTAAATGTAAAACTTTACAATAATTTTTATTTCTTATGCATATTTTAGTCTTTAAAGGCATTTGCTGTAAATCATTTTATGATTACTTTTTTATTTCGATTTAATTCATTATTTTATTATATTATTTATAATAGTTAAAGGCAAAATTTTATTTTATTTATAGTAATTTTTTATAAATTTAGAAAGTGTTGTATATTCTAATGTAAATTTTCGAACGAAGTCAAAAAAGAACACACAACTAATATTTGAATTGGAAATAAATCAAACGTTATTTATTAGTGCAACAAATTAGTAGAGATTTAAATTAAGCCGACTCTTCCTTATTTTGAAAGGAAAATTTTAGTTCTAAGGAGAAATACTCCAGTAGATAAACAAACAACTTTTACAAAATGGGTTTTGATTTCATCTCATTTCAATTCTTCAGTATTTCGTTTTTGTGTAAATTCCACGAAAATAATTTTTCTCCCCCACTTTGATATGAAGGAAATTATTTTTATTTTTTTTTATTTTTTTGTAAGCAGCTGATCGATTTAAATTGGCTTGAGGTTATTTAAAAAGACGTTTTAAATTTAGCATTTTTTTCTATAATAGAAGAATAAAAATTTTTTTAATTAAAGTGAACTTAAGAACTCCTAAAGTATGCTTTTTTGATGACTGTAATTCCAGCCCATAATTCCTTATGAAAAAATCTAATTTATTTTTAGTTTCAGTGTTTATGAAGTTGTTTCTTTCGTTTTCAAAAAAATTAGCTGATCAAAATTTTTCAAATAAGATTTGGCTCTTCCTTCGAATAATTTTTCATTGAATGAACAAGATTTTTAACTTTTCGATTGTCATATATATTGGAATGGTTCTACCATTTATATAACGTGGAATCAATCGATCTTTCCTTAATGATTGTTGTTGTCTTCCTTCCAGAATTTCATAATTTGTCAATTACTTTTATTTAATTCACTTTGCAAATAAGACCTTTATGTGATATAAATTTTTTTTGTTTATTTTTCTTTAACATACTTTTGCATTTCGCTCAATTATTTTACTATGATGTGGAAATCTAATTAGAAAAGACATCCTGAATATCAACCTTAAAATAATTATTGAATCTTGCTAACACATACTCAGGGAATTATAAAAACAGCGATTTCAATGGCACATTATTGGGACGGACTCTACCTGCTTTATGGTCAAGAAGCTGCACTCAAAATCCTGCTAAAGCCAATTGAGGTTTTTAAAAAATTTCGAAACATGGAAAGATAAAATATGTTGATCATATAAATTATCATTACGACTGTTAATTAAGTAAATTAAATAATTCTAATGAAAATAGTGTTTGAACTTTGATTATTCCCTTGATAATGTTAATGCCTACCATTGCCATTATTGCTAAGATAAAGAACACGATTATTTCAGCAAATTATCAAAAAAATTAAATTTTTGTTACAATATGAATTTATGCAAAAATAATTTAATTATTTGCTTTAATTAAAGTGTTGTAGAATATTAAAAAAATGGTATTTAAAGTGAAATTACAAAAGGAAAAAATAATAAGTGGTCAAATTGACACCATCTGTAACATCAGACTTTCGATATGCAGACAGAAAATATAAAATCACTTCGACAACCTGGCGCAGATCTCATGGCTCAACGAGCCGTCAGTAGAACTTGCAGCCTAATCTGCCTAAGAATTTATGCTTTCCGCGCTAGAAAACTTTTATAGTTCCATAGCGATCATTTAAATAAATGCACTAGTCACAAATATCTCAGGAGATTTCAAACGAATAGATCTTATGCCAATCTTATCAAAATATGGCTGCGATAGAGATGGTAAAACTTCTTCCTCAACAACACTCGCTGATTCCAGACGTGATCACCCTGGAACAAAATTAACTAATTCCCAAAAGTTCTTACCATTTTTTGAGTTCTTTTAAATCTAATGTTGACGTGTCTTAATGTTTCTTGAAAATAACTTAATTTTCTTTTGGGAATTTAAAAATACTTAAAATGAAATAAAACCTTTACTATTTCATCACATAAAAAATCTGTAACTTACGTTTTTTTTTTTTTGCTTAGATCTTATTTCACTTTCTTTAATTCTTTGTAATATGTCAAAGGGCTGTCACGCTTTTAAAATACTTTCAAGATTTTCTACTCTTGAGATTTGTCTAGAACTCAGCTTCACTCTGCTTTGCAGGGTTGAAGAATTTTTCTCATGGAGGCATGTCCAAAACCGACTTCTGTACTTAAAGCATTTCTACATTTTAGATTTCTTTTATACTTATTTCGATTTTTCTTCATGAGTACTTATTTTATTTTCAACAAGGGAGTTTCTTCATTATATAAAAGCTCCCAAAATTGTGTGTTGCCTCATTTTAAGATTTGGGTATTTATTTCATTAAATTTTTGTGGAGTCTTATCTCATTTTATTAGGAATTATGTCATTGGGAGTTACTACGTTACTTCTGATATTCTTTAAGGCACCAACCTTCCTTCTTCTCTTTGCTATTTCCGATATTTAAACAAATGGACCCAACTGTAGACCCAGGTAGGCGAAGGGTGACTGTTAAAACTAACCTATTCCAGGGTAGAATTCACGACGCATGAGTCATATAGAATAATTCATGTAACGTATACGCTCAGTATTACATTTAAAGAAAATGAATGTTCAACAAACTTGAGCTTGAAAGAATGAATTAAGATTTAAATTCTAAAAATTCTAAAATATCAAAAAAAATACATATTATAAAAAATTAAAATAAATAATATCAAAAGCTTTCTTAGTTGTGTGCTCTTTTTTCCACTTCAAGTGTGTATTAGTTTATTAATAAAAAAGCTTTTTATAAAAATATTTTTTGTTTAGGAAGCATTGATTGATTGATTTCATTAATAATTATCTTATTTATAGTATATGGAATAATTCTTTTTAGTAATTATATTTAAAGAGTAAGTAAAATATTTCAGGCTTATGATAAATTATATTTAATTATTATATAAAGCATGGAAGCATTGTTGATTGAAAAAAATTGTTTTTTTACAATAAGTTATTTTTATTACAAAATATTTTCATGGACTTGTTTATGTACAATTGATTTTTTTTTAGTTTTTTGCTTAAATTTAGATTTAATTATAAGGAATTTAATGGTAACTGCTTTAGAAGGATTTTGTAAATTTTTTTAATTCTTATTTTTAATAAAGAAGCTTTATATATAGTTTTTTATTTATATCTAAAAAAAACTTCGTTGTCATTGTCTTACCTTTTTCGTGTTTGTTTTAAATTTATTTATTTTACAAAATATTTTCTTAATAGTTTTTTTTTGTTGCTATAATTGCATTCGTTGTTTTGTTTATTTAAAAAGTGTATGTAATTAATCATATAAGGCACTTCCGTGTGACGGAAATTTATGTTTTAAATTGTTTTTTTTTTATCAGCCATTATATTTTATTGCTTAATAGATGAGAGAAGAGTAGTTTTTAAGAAAAAATTAAATACAAGAATATATATGTATTTATAAGTAACACTTTATAATATATATGTTTCTAAAAATTTGTTGGAAGAATATCCCCAATAATCTTTATTATTATTTTTTAAACTATAATTAATAAATCTTAAATTTGTTTGAAACGAAAATTTAACTAGATACTTCAAAATAGAGTGTAGAATTGAAGAAAACTATTTATACTGACAAAAATAGTATTCAACTTTATTGGTATTTTCCATTAAAATTGTCTTCAATTTATTTGAAATTTTAATTATTATTTATTTAAGTCCTGCTAATGCCAGACAAAAAACATCAGTTTCTGCGCTTTCTTGCTTAATTAATAAAATTTAGGGACTGCAGTCTATTAAAATAATTAATTAAATTAATTACTGTACTCTGTAATTACTTTCAGATTGATCGAAAATAATGAACGGTCGGTCCCCTTCTATAAGTGACATATTTTTTGGTAATTTTTAAAACCATTTATAAAAGTGCATTCCTGGCAGTTTAAATCTCATTTTGTGTAGAGTACCAACGAGAAAATGGAGGAGAATTGCAAGTACAAGTAATACTCTGCCTCGATTTCCTCTCAGTCTCTCTCTCTCACACACACAAAATAATTATTTATACAAAAAAAATTTTGACGTATATGGTAGATGGCGACATAAATAGGAAACAGTAGTTGATATCCTTAATAGGAGGTTAAATAAACTTAAACAAAATTTAAATCATAAGCGTAAAATTTAAAATTTTTCAAATATTTTGATTGCAAATTTTCTTTATTATCTCTTATAGAGAGAAATTCCATTTTTATTTTTCACCCTGCATATTTATTTAAGTCTCCCAAATTAATTCATAAAACGTTTCATTCCCTCAATAATAAAACACTACAACTATAGTTTGTCTATCTAATTTTCAAATTCTTTTATTTACAAAATTGAAAACAATAAACTATACCGTAGTGACATGACAATTTTATCATCTTTAGTTCTCTGCAATGTTTATTACAATGACAAACTTCTATTTTTTTAATTCGCTTTCCTACAAACAATTACAAATTACAACAATAAATTTTACAATGTTGGCCTCAAAAAGGCTACGGAAAAAAACAAATGAATGAAAATTTACTCATAAATACATGAACACTTACATGTGTTCGATCGTGTGTATGTACGTGCATAAACATGTAGACAAGTGTTTGTGAAGGCGACTATTGTAAAAATATTCGAGTGATAAAGTTTTTTCTTTCTTTCTTTGTTTTTGTCCACCCATAGTCCCCAAAAATTGTTTTGAGATTTATGCTTTTGGGCCGTAACACAATAACAACAACTATAGTGGAAGCCAAATACAGTAACAAACAACATTGGAAGAGAATAAAGTGCGAAAAATTATTGCATTCATGCAACAAAAACAAAATGATGTATAATGCACCCATAGAGTACGCTCATGGGGATGTGCGCTATAAGTGCAATAGTATTAGTTAATACAACTATTGGGTGGGAAGAAAAATTATTTCGAATGTTAATGAAATAACAACGAATGCAATAAGGCTCTCTTTTCTATGTAATGTGTCAATTTTGAGCAACAATTTGTTTCCTAAACTTTTTATATTATAAATTAATGCATTGTTTGTTGTGGCTTTAGCTCTTCATTTGCATTTTACAAAATCTGTAATTGTTTCAACGATTAGTTGGGGAGAATATCCCGAATAATAAATTTAAGTATTAAGTATTATAAATTAGTTTTAAATTTCTATTTTCAACATATTTTCTGTCAAATAGAGAAATATGTGTTTGGCAATATTCAGATGATTTCTGTTAAGGCAAATTTATAACAAGTAGAATTGACAAAGCCGCTAATAACTTTTTTTCAAAATTTTTTTCTTACTCAATGTAAAAGTTTGTTCATTTGTTTTGATAAGTTGGACTGTTTTCCTTTGCTTTCTACTTTTATTGTACTGTTTTTTTTTTTTTTTTTTTTTTTAAATTGAGTGAAGATAGAGTTGTATTTGTTGTACTGGTGAAATTACCTGCCTTATTCATAAAAGTATATAAAATAAATTAAAATACGAAATTTAAGCCTTAAATTAAATTTGTCTTATAAACATTTTTTGTTATCCGTTGAAAATTTGTTTTATTGTTGCTTGAAAACATGATGGCATGATCTTTTAAATTAAACAAAAAGTCGTTTAATTTATTTGTGTTGAAAACAACAATAAGGAGTTCCACTTGGTTTTTGTTTTCATTACAAGTTATCGAAAAGGATTTGAAGGAAACGAAAATCAAGTAGACACCAAAATTTATATTCTAAGTAAAGTAAAATCAAACAATATAATTTATATTCTTTGGTAATATATAGGTAGAAGTTGAAAGACTTTTTCTCCCACCCAATAATTGTGCTCATGCTTAGACGCCGCACGTAGAAAAACAATCTTGGGTTATAAAACAGCTCGGATTAAAAAATTGCATTTGCAACAAAATGCAGTTGCCAAAAAAGCAACAACAAAAACTCGCATAAATACAGCAACAATAACAAAATATTATATGAAGGGACATTTATTGTTTAACACTTACAGTTACACTTCTTTCATGCCTGATATTTGTTGCATGGATGTATGTATGTTCATACACTCATGTGTACGTGCGTGTGTAAATGATATTTGCAGTATGAGTTTTGATCTCTGGGCATTTGGTGCTGCCGTCATTTTTTGTTTGTTTGTTTTGTGGGTACATGAGGCAATATGAAATTGACTAATTTCGCGGTTTACAACGGGCAGAAACAATAACGCAAACGTCAGAACGAAAATCACGAATACGAAAAATCTGTTGTTGTACAGTGTGTGGCAAGTGTTAGTTTATTGGCATACTTTGGGCTCTGGTGGCAGCTATTGTTGCTGTTGTTCATTATTTTATTTTTCATGCGCTTATGTTGCATGTTATGTCAAGTGATAAATGAGGCTTTTTATACATCCTCATCATCGTTGTCGTTGGATAAGTGATAAACGATGGCTTGTGTTGAAAATCACACTATAAATTGAATGCATGTCTCTTTTCTTTCTTTTGGAGTTTTTAATGTTGATGACACTATTTAGTTGTTTGTGTTGCTTTTATGTTGCAGGTAATAATTTGAAAAATGATTAATACACACACAAACACATACGCATGCACACACATTCACAGACACAGGTGACGTACACATTATTTATTATTTGGAATGTGAGCACTTGTCAGTTTGAAAAGAGGTCATTAATAAAAGAAAATCTGTTAGTTTTCTGGTACAAAATTCTAAGGTACTTAATTGCTTTGAAATTAATTAGTATTAATAGTAGTATTCACCATTTTAATGATTATTGCGATGTACTTTTTTTAAATTTTGTTGCTCACACTCGTGCGTTACGTCGGTACTTAATTTTAATTGGTTCTCGGGGAGAAAAGCTGTTAACGTTTTCCGCAGGACAAAGGAAACTATTACTCTTTCTATGAAAAGATTATCCCAAAGTTTCGGAATGGTTTTTACCCAATATGAAACATATATCGCACACCCAATACAAAAGTGACACAACTAAAAATTTTAATTTTCTGACACAGCTAATAATAAATCATTTTTTATGAATTTCAACCTTATACCAACTCAAACATAAGGAAAGACAACTGTTCTTTAGCAACAGTTAACAACAATAAAATACAAGTATATTGTGCAAGTATATTGTGCATAGTTTAATGATATAAACCCGAAAAATTAAAATTTTGAGTTGAGTCACTTTTGTACTGGGTGTGCGATATGGTCATAGGCCTACCCACAGTTAACTTTAGCTGTATTTACATCGTCCACACGATCGTTAACAAAACAATAATATCGTTGCTCTCAATAGGGCATTCCATGTTGCAGGGATTAATAAATATTTATTATTGTTATTCACTTTTCTACAATATCAGGTGAATTTATTTATCATTTATTTTAAATCTTAAAATTACAAAGTTGGATTGGCCGAAATTTAGTTCTTGATCTTGGGCTTAAATAAAAGCAAAAAATTATAATTTCTTCCCGATATCAATGTAATTAACGAACTAAGGGCTAAAAAATAATAATAATATTGGTGTTTTCTTTTCTGATCAAATATTTTTCATGTTACCTACACTCTATCAAAGGGATGTAATGGAACAAAAATAGTTATATAGTTAATAGTTATAATAGTTATGCTACATATAACAACTATTTATGCCTGGAATTTAAAATATAGAATCCAAATTTGCTCAAGCGAGTAGCGAGCGTAAAATACTCAACTAGAAATGGACAATAAAATGCTTCTAAATAAAATATGTTTTTTTTTTATTATTTATATGATGGTACTTTTTTAGCATATTTTTCAACAAAAGGGTGCTGTTGGCTGAAGTAATTAGCGCGTTGATTACAGAGCAATTTGTGACTGAGAACCTGGCTTCGATCCCTTTTCAAGACAACTCATTATATTAACATCATTAGTTTCTCTGATTTATTTAGTGTGGCGCTGTGTTAATTTTTGCTTGACAGTTTAAGTAATGAAGGCATAGCACCGATCACTGAACAGAGTAACAGGGATGGGATACTCTCTTCTACGCTAATGTTTACTACATCAAAGCGCTCTCCTTCGTCGACAATTTTAGCAGAATTGTCAGCGAAGTAAAACAATTAATTAAATTGCTATACATTTACAGCTTAAGAGACTTAATGCGTCTACTTAACAACAGAGGTGCTGCAATTCTGCTATAAAAAAATAATAACAAACACGGAATAATTGAGTTGTAAAAAAGAAATTAAGCTCTATCTCTCATTGTCTTCTAATTTCACCACCTGTTCTTTCTACCCTATACCTTCCACAATGAAGTAACACCTTAAGTAGTAGGCATTAATGGCCAGAGTTTAATTAACTTCTCGTTAAAAAAATAAATGCAATATAAAAATATTTATCATATTTTGGAGATCACCTTTTGTGCAACACTTGTCATAAATATGTACATAATAATTACGGTGACCATTAAACCCATAAAGAAATAGTGTACACATATATGTATGTACATACATACATAAAAAAGGAAACTAAACTAAAAATGCATACACACATACAAAAGAATGTAAAAATATATGTACATACTTTACTTTTGATATTTCTCTACAGAATGTATTTCTGCAAAACATCAGCTCTATTCGTTAGAAATGATTTTAATTCAGTGCAATCCATTTCAAAAATTGCATTTTATAATTAAGAGAGATTCTTGTGTTTCCAATTTCATTTGAGATTTCTCCGAAGTCCATATATTATTAGACATAGAAAAAACCCTTTCTGTTGGTGCATTTGATGCAGCCAAAGAAAATGCAAAATCCACTAATTTTAAAATATTTTTATAAGGAATATTGTCACCACAAATATTTCGCTTTTATTAGTTTTGTTTCCCTCCACAGAAAAGTTAAACAGTTATTCAAACTGGATGAAAAAAAAACAAAATATACGTATGTGTGTATATGTATGTATGCATGTGTATGAACAGCTGAAGAACTGACAAATTCTCTTCTTTTCTCATAACATACATAGTGGCCAGATTATTTTTCATAATAAATGAGAATGAAACGTAGAGTTTCCAAGAATATTTATTAATGACCAAGAATAGTAAATAGAACAGAAAAGTGAACAAAAGTGAACACATGAAAGAAAATATTTTTTAAAAAATGGGGCAATTGACAAAAAAATGTACAAATAGTGTACATGAAAAAAATAGTATACAAGAGGCTCAAATAGTGTACTGTCCACTATAATAGTGAACGGATGGTCACCGTAATAATAATGTACAACACCTGATACGACCTTAACGCATAGTCCCTAAAACATGTTCTTCATTTCGCTATGATTTAAATTCATACCATCATTATAAGACTCCAGTTACAACTCTGGATCTTTATGACGTCAAAATTAATTTATCAAGTCATACAAAATATGCACACATACACACATACATACGAGTATATTTATATTTTACGTTGTTCTCAAATCATGCTTGCGTGCTAAATACAATTCCTTCTGTCAACTGCATATAAAAAAGTCTTTCATAATCGTCTATCGTAATGTTTTGTTACGAACATTGGCACTTCCTCTCTGCTTGTGGTGCAAGTAAATTCCTTTAAATATTCCTCTGCATGTGTATGCATGCGAGTGTGCAAGTAATGGAAACACAGATACGATTATACAAAGCAATACACAACGCAACTGCAACAATAAAGTTGAAAGGGTTTGTATGCTAAAATGCAGCATTTACTAACTGCAGACATAAATATTGTAGGGAAAAAAAGGATTTTTTTCTTTCATTTTTATTTCAACCATGTAAAACCAACAGCAGCAACAACTGCTAGTAGTACAACAACTAAAACAACGACAACAATTGTATTAATTAAGTTAAAGAGCACCACAATGTGAGAAGGAGGGAGGCAAAACTAAGAAACTGTTAAAAAAAACGACAACAACAACAATAATAACAACAACAGCGCCAACTTTTAAAACAGGGTCAAACATTAAAATATGAAAACAAGCAACAACAAAACCGCAAAAAAGTTTAAAAACTTAAAGCAACAACAATTTGCTGCATTGCACCATGCGACACATCACACCCTCAATTATTTTACATGAATTTATTCTGTTGTTGTTTTCTTATTAATGAAAAGGAGGCTTCAGGCGCTTTACATAAATTCGTTGATTTAAAAATCACAATTTCGTTTAAATTTTGTTGTTGTCCCCCGGTTTAAAAAGCGTGGGAATTTCACTTTCGTAATGGCAAATAAACTGTATGGAAATTCGCTTGCAAAGACAATTCTTATGTATCGTGCATGTTTAATACAGAATAATAAATAATACTTAAAAAAATATATGAAAAAGCCAAGGAATCATTAATTTAATATAATGTCCTTAAAATTGTTTTGCAACCTGATGTTGATAACGATGAGATTTTGAACTTTAAAAAATTATTAAATTTCAAGGTTATTTGTTATTAAGTACAAGCAGGTTGGTTGATACCTGGCTGCCCGAGGCTTTCAACTGAATATTTAATATTTATTTAAAATTTATGCGTATTTAAATGACCAAAACAATTTTTTGTTTATTCCTTGAGAAAAAAGTAATAAGCAGGTATGAATGTGAGTGGACAAAATTTACTACACTTTTCTCAACCATTAAATTGATGCTTACAGGCAGGTCCTTATAAAGATTCTTAAGCTATTCATTTAGAGGAATTCCCAACAGGTGTGATACGTTAATATAACTGATATAAATATTTTCAGTAAAACTAAGTTTTACAACGAGAACAAACTCAATACTTTTTCTTCTAATTGATATAAAACAACAAAGTGTAAAGGACTAACCATCAATCATTTCTCAAGAACCGATTTCATCAAGATAAATAGAAGAGATTTGACAACATTTGAAAGACTACAATTAGGACAATTTAAAATCACTAATGACTACTTGACTAATATGTCAGTTGCCTCAACATTTTCCAAAATTTCAGTTACCTGACTTGACCTCAAAACCGAATCGTGCGTCCATTTCCAATACACTTCACAATGAAATAAATATATAAATTAATTTTTATATTTACCTCTTGGAGGCTAAGATCCTGTTACCGTTGCCTTTATATATATGTTTATCATTGAGCTATAATTTACAATTGTTTCCTAGTGCCTAATAAATAAATAAATAAATATTGAAAAAAATATTAAATTTTCATGATCAATTTAGTTGATATATCTGCGTCTTTATCGCTCTAGTTCGAGAAATTTAACTTCGTTTCCTAATAAGTTTGCAGATCCACAGCTAAATTCCGCTGAAGATATCGAAGACAAAACAACCGGAATTGTTTCTGAATTGATTCTAAAATTTTAATACATAAATTGTACTTTAGGATCCCAAATGACAGATCCATATTTAAGAATGAGTCTTATTAAAGATGTGAAGAGATTTTTCGTATCATAAGGATCGTTAAATTCCTTTGCCCATCCTTTTATGAAAAATAAAACACTATTAGCCTTGTCAACAGCAAATGTGACATGTCTATTGAAATTAAGCTCTAAAACTGTGTCAACTGCTGAGTCCCATTAATAAAATATTTGGTTGAAAATGGTGAATATCTAGTGAATGTCATTAATTTGCATTTATTAAGATTTAATTTCACAAGGTTTACGGAACACCAGTTAAGAAAGTTGTTCAAATCCGCCTGAAGATGAATGGTATCATAAATTGTTGGCAACATTTGAGAAAAGTTTAACATCCTCAGCATACATTATATCAGCTCATTACAGAATGCAATCGCTTTGGGAATCATTTATAACAATCAGAAATAAAAGCGGCTTATGATGGTTACCCTGAGGAACACTGGAATTTACATCAATATAATCAGATTTGGAGTTATTGAAAATAATACATTGTTTGCGGCCTTTTAAATACGATTGTATATAGGATGTTCCCGTTGAAGATTACATTTGTTTCTTCACTAAAAAATAGAAGATATCAAATGAAAAATATTGTTTAGATAGAAAACATTTTTGCCAAAATAATTTCAAACAAACATAATATCTAAAATTTATTTAATTTTCAGTCCAGCATTTTTTGGCCGTTTTTAATTAGTAGTAGAAGATTTTAGAATAGAATGTAAACATTATTTTTTCCAGATAAATTTTCACAAAATAGTTATCAAATTTACTGATTCAAATTATTTTGTTTACTGCAAATAAAGTTTAGTTCTTTCTGTGCAAGTAAAAACATATTTGCAAAACGTAGACATTTTGTTGATAAGTACGAGGCTGAGATTAAAATAGTTTGTGTTCTATTGTAAATGTATGTAAAACATGTCACCCATTTGTATGGCAATATTTTCAGTCAGCCTGTGTTATTATTTTATGTTTCTCTATTAAGACATTCCCTTGAATATTTAAATTAATATTTTGAATTTCCTCGTAAATTATGGTTTTAATTAATTGAATATCGATTTTAAGCCCCACCCATGTCAATTTTTCATCACCACTTCCACAATAAGGGCATTAATTAAGATATTTGCATTAATTTATTTAGACGTTTTTTTTTAACTCATAACCCATTCATCAAAACTTCTTTTTTTTCGTTTTCTTTTGTATAGATAATTTCTCCAGTTGTGTTAATAACGAAATTTTTTGATTTCTCTATCTTCGGTTTTACTAAAGAGCTTTTTTATTATTTAAACCTGAAATCGACTGTAAGATTTAAGTATTTCAATTCTTCATCTTGTCACTTTTTCCCATTCTGGATTTTGAATTATTTCCCTCGGTTTCATTAGCTGAAATAACATTTTCCAACAAAAAATATGACAATATAAATTTAATGCAAATAAAACTGAATATGCAATATTTTTTAAGTCAAATTGCTTCATATTGCAACGAATTTATTATATGGCACATAATACGACAGGTTTGAAAAGTTTGATCTAGTCGCTTTCCGCTACACTCGATTAACGCAACCCCTAGAATATTGCAACTTACAAATGGTTCGTATTGTTGACAACAACAAAAAACTCGATTATCGCCATTTTACTTCGAACTTTTATTTATCAACTGTTTAAATGGAATAGAAGAATAACACGACGTTAAACGGAATAATTGGCCGTTAAATTTTTCGTGAAATTGTAGTACACAAAAATAGAGACTGAGTTCGTAAATGCATCATTGCGCTGTATCTTTGAAAAGAAAATTTCTTTACAGTTTCGAATCTGTTCTTGCATTCTCAATCCATCTTTTTTTAATAAAATATTTTCTTGAGTTGGATTGCACCAAAAATGATATAGGACTAAATAGTTAATGGAATCAGAGGAATTTCGGTAAAAAATTTATATTACAAGATTATATCAGTATTTCAGTGATGCAGTTTAGAACTCATGAAAAGCGCAATGTTGCACAATGTTGCTATTTGAAACATTTCCGAACGCACTGCCTATCAAATGTAGCGCAGCGATACATTACCGAAGAGTCTTCCATCATTTCTTATAAGTCCCAACTCATCAGAAGACCCCAACCATCTTGTTTGAAAAGCGTACAAACTAGTATGATTATATAAATAAAGGGTGGTTCGGACACAAATATATTTTTAAATCATATTTTATTTTGACACCCATAGATTTTTTTTCTGTGTGAAATATTTACTATCAAACAGGATCAGGGTGAGCCGCATTACTCTTGAGCAACGTTATATTGCAAAACATTCAGACATCGAAGTTGGCTGGAGGATTATGTTGTCTGACGAGACACATTTTCATATCGCACATTACCCCATCCGCACATCATTTTCCAGAAGCCAATGCATCCTCAGAGAGCGAAAATTTGTTAGGGATTATTGGCTAAATTTTGCAGAAATGCATGGAAACGAAATTTTAAACAACAATGAACCTGAAGCAGAAAATTTATTTTCTTCATTACCCCCTTGGGAGCACAAAGCATTTTTGCCTTGTATCATCAGTTATGTTAATCGGTTATCGTTCCAGCTAAGTAGATGATTGATCTGCTGTAGAAGGTCCTAAGATAATGGGGCTCCTTGGATGGATTATTTGGATGAAGGTTAAAGCCACTTAATTTTAAAATCCAAACAACCATGGTGCCAGAGATTGAACCTGGGGTACTTGGTTTTATATACACGCACTTTAGCGACTACACCACGTCACCACGTGTTGACTAGAGAGCAATTTATGACTGAGAAACTGGGTTCGATCCCTGTTCAGGACAAGTCATCAACATCATAAGTTTTTCTGTTTTACATTAGCTTGGTTTTGTGTATCTAAATTGTTGAGTAGTTAAGTAGTACGCATTAATGGCCTTCTCTTTACTTCTCTTTACAAAAAAAAAAAAATGGATTTGAACAGAATTATGCACCATGCCACAAAATTCATTACCATTCATCATCATTTAATTTTTAAAAAGATGCTTAAATTTGTTTGATTTTTGACTTGTAGTGAAAGAAGCCTTTCAATTTTTATGCAGTTGCCGTCAAATGTGGTACAAAAAAATACTAGTCTTGAAAATGAAAAAAAAAACTAAATCCAAAATATTATAAAAATAAATTAAAAAATAAAAACACAAAAAACTATTTTCTTTACTTTTTTCAAATGCAAATTATTATTGTTTTTTATTTATTTATTCTTTCAAATTTGTCTTTTTTATTTTCTTTCACAATTAATTTAAAAAAAATATAATAAAAAATTACCAACTAATCATAACCAATTAATATAAATAATTAAAAATTAAATATTTAATAATAAAATTCATTTTCACAAAAAAGTAACTTAAACGAAAAGAAATTCAAGGGTCCTTCAGTAAGGAGTTATAGAAAGAGGGGAAAGACAAAGTTTTTTATAATAAATAACAGCTTAAATTAAATTGGAAAATTAAAGAAGAAATCAAATTAATTAAAAATTAAATGTATTTAATTAAAGGAGTATAACAGAATCAATTCATAATAATTTCATTTAACAGCAACAATTGTTAAAAGTTAAAGTTTAACTAACGCTATATAATGTTGGAAACATTGGGGAAAAAAATAAAAATTTTTAATAACAATTTGAGATTTTTAAAAAATATGGAATGGGTTTTTGAGTGCGAATAAAAACAAGAAAGGTTTTAAAATTTTGAATTTTTCAAAAAAATTGTCAAAAATTTCACACAAAAGAAAAACGAAAACAAAAAAATTTAATTCATTTAATGAAACCATAAATTCAACTAAAAAATAAAACTAAAAATAAACAGAATTATTTAAGTAACGAATTTTTGAAATTTTTAGAAAAAATCAGTGTGAAAAAGAAATTTTTTAAATTTTGAAAGGATATTTTTTTGTAACAATTTTGAGCCCTAGGGAGAATTCTTGGTATTTTGTTTAAATTTAGCTTAAGCTTTTACATTAAAAAAATAAATAAATTATTATAATTAAAAATTGTTTTTTTTAATTATTTCTTGGTTGGTTTGTTTGTTTTGCTTTTAGTTTTTTCATAAATAAAAATTAAGTTTTAATAAGATTAACTTTTAATTGTTATTAAAAAATAATAATAATAAGTTTAACTTAAAATAATACAATTATCAACTATCAAATGCTTTAGTAGTTTGTTTTTAATTATAAAAAATTAATACTATTTAAAAACATATTTGTGCGTTTTTCTCCATAAGAATATAAAACAAAAAGCTTTTAAGCTTCACTAGCTTTTTGAAAAGCTTGCTGTTTTAAGCTTTTGTTTAAATTTGTGTTAAATGTTTTTTTGAATTTTATTTGTTTGTTTGTTTGTTTATTTTAGAACGGGGTTAGTAATTTTTAAACTTAGACTCAGTCTTGGCAGAGAGATTATCAATTAATTTGTCTTTTTTAGTTTGTGTTTGTAATTAAATAATTAACTTAAGAATATTGTAAAATATATAAAAGATTAAAAGCTACTCTTCTCTTCTACTGTTTTTGTTTTATTGATAAAAATGTCTTTTGGGTTTGTTTTTAAGAGTCAATAAGTTTGAAATTAAAATTTAACTAAAGTGGCAAGTTTTAGGCTGCTTTTAACTTTTTTAATGGGTATTTTATTTTGCTCTAAATTAATCTCATTCCTTTAGGTCTAAATCTTAATATCATTTAAAAGAGTAAAAGCTTTCTTTAAACGGAAAGCAGTGAGAGTTAACATACCATAAGCTGTGAGCGCTTAACTAGGCACTCTCGGTTTTCACCACGATCGGCATTGAAGCACCAATTGTATTGTTTAGAGGTGAATTGCGCGTGTAGTCCTCCGTTTTCAAAAGCATGGGTATATTCATTTTCATATCGGCTAAGATGGGTAGAGAGGGTTTGTTATCTATACCTACTCCGCCTGCTGCTTGCTGTTGTCGTTGTTGCTGGGACTCGTAACGTGTATGGGTGCGCATGTGTCTGGTGATCATATCGCGCCTGCAGGCTGCATATGGACATTGGGGACACTTGTAGGGTTTTTCTCCGGTGTGCGTGCGTTGATGGGTAGATAAATGATCGGAACGTGAGAATACTTGACCGCATACTTTGCAAGTGTATGGCTTAACGCCTGTGTGTAAGCGCATGTGACGAGTCAGCATGTCGGAACGGGCGAACGAACGATTGCATACTTCGCACGAATAAGCTTTGGCTATATCATTGGAGGGATTGCGGGACTTGTGCCGGGAGGCCATGTGTTTGGCAAGACGATCATGCAAGGAAAACATTTGACCGCACACAGGACACACATAGGCCACATCCGAACCGGGGGGCATTTCCTCGACTACGGGAGAAACGTCGAGATTATAACGCCAGGCCACAGATTCCTTAGTTGTAGGTGAGGCCACATCTCCCTTGATGACGGGCACACCCACCGTGGTGGTGGGGGCATGGGGATGCAAAGGATGCATGGGCATCTCCATTTTGATCATGGCAGCCGCTGCGGCTGCAGCCGCATGAGCATGGGCAGCTGCCACGGCATGAGACATGCCGCCGCCATAGGGTGAAACTGGCGCTGGTGATATGGTAGCGGTGGTGGTAGTAGTGGACGAATTTGAAGCAGAGCTATTGGCACAACTACTGGGTGATAAAGAAGCTGAGATCGGTTGTTGGCTGGGCGGCAACATCATGGTGGTGGCTGGCAAAGGCGAAGAGGATTTATATTTCTTGGCGTTAGCTACCGCGCCGCCGCCACCAGTTTGTGTTAGAAGTTCCCCTGTGGGCGTATTACCACCACTACGCACCGATAAATCAAGAGGTCTATCCTGCGGGGGCGGCATTATAGCAGGATCCGAGGTATTAGCAGACATGGTCTCACTAATTGAGGTCTCGCTGCGTGGCGGAGATGGCAAAGCCATGGCGACATTATGAGGTGGTGACATGGTGGGCTGCGCTGCAGTAAACTCACCCTGTTGAGATCTTTCCTTAGTCAATTCCTTTATTTCCTTTGAATGCGGTGAAGTTTCATCCATTTGTGATGAGGCTATAGAGGAGGGCGTATGTTGCATTGGCGAGGTATAGAGATCTTGTCTCCGTCGAAATACTTCATTAAGATATTTGGTGTGCAAGTAATAACCAAAAAGAGGAGAGGGTATGGGGAAATAGCGATCATATGGACTCGACAAGTGGGGTTCAGTTTTGATATCCACCGTCAAGGGATTTTGAGGTTCTTCAGTTTTAATGAACTTCGACGCAGGTAAACTTGTATCAATAATATTGTTATTATTATTATTACTACTACTGTCGTTATTATTGTTATTATTGTGATTAATAGGACTCAAACTAATTCTAGGACTCTCGTCATTATCACCTATAGACATTTCCTCTGTCGAATCCGCCTCTTCGTCGTCACTGTAACTGGAGCGTTTGGTGCTAGAGGAGGATTTGCTTTCATTGTGATTGTTGTTAGCCTCCTTCGTTAGACTAGACTTTTCTGAATTCAGATCCTCATTGTCAACCTCCATGTTGTGATTCATACTACTGTTGTTGTGCAGTTTGTCTAAAACTGCCGATAGGCGTTTACGTTTCCTTTGTTTCCAGGGCATAGTGGATAAATTATTGTTGTTGATGTTGATGTTCTCCCGCATATGCTCCGGTGTCAAGTTGTTATTATGTTCATTTGCTTGGGCTGCAGCGGAGGCCGCAACAGCTGCTGCAGCAGCAGCTTGCTGTTGCAGAGTCAAGGCCAAATTGGGTGGCAATCCATAGGGCAGGTGATTATATGGTGGATAATGATGTTGTTGTTGCTGCTGTTGAAGGGCTAAATGCTGCTGTTGATAATGATGTTGCTGCTGCTGATGATGATGGTGCTGCTGCTGCTGTTGGTGTTGGTGGTGTTGGTGATGATGATGAGATGTTGCATGATGCCCCATGGGGTCAGTACCTTCGGCCATAGTCATTAGGTCACAGTTTTTAAACGAATCCTACGTGTATGGAGTTAATTTGTGATACTGAATCTCTGCTTTTAAAATAACAAAAGTTTCCTATTGTTCTTGTTTTCCTTTTGTGTAATACGGAGTTGTCTTTTTCAAGGCTTCAGTTATTGTGGGGTTGGTTTGTTTTTCCTGCAACGAAAATAAGGAAATAGTTTCTTTAATTTTTATAGGCTATAAATATAAAAAAAAGGTTATCTATTTTTTCTACCTTAAAATTTAATGTATAATAATACCTTAACTTTTATGAATGAAAAATTCTTTATTTTATGCCAAGTTAAATTATTTAAGTCTAATATTTTTTTTCTAAAACAAATCATTCAAGCATTTCCTTTATGTCAAAGATTTATGTTTATTGTGACTGCTCTACGCCATCATAAACTTTATCACACATAGAAAGACATTTGTTTCCGCTTTTTCTAAATCTTTTTTCTATATAGTAAAAACGAAAAATGTTTGGTTTTTTGGCATCCTCGATGGCCTTAAATAAAAATGTTTTTTTTCGGTTGACCCTCTTGACACATTGGTTGGCTTTTCTATTTCAGTTTAGTGTCGCAATAAGAACAACTGCTGGTCTTTTTATATTGTTCTCCTTGTTTACGCTGCGTTGATTCTCTTGATAGGATTTTATATGGATGTTTTTGTATATTTTACAAAAACAATCAAGAGAATAGTTTTTTATTCCAACAAATTTAAAATTTCGACTAAATTTTATGATGCTTAAAGTTTATGACATTTTTCGAAAGCAATATTATATATGCGGTTAATGAAGCTTTAATGAAAGCTGTCTTTTTATGCAACAACATAAAGGCTTAATTTAAAATAAAATAAAACAAACGTTTTAATTTTAAAATGTATTTTTGTTTGTTTAGTATGTAAAAATAACTCCGCTAACACGTCTGTTCACTACGAAGGTTCAACAAAAAAAAAAAAAAAAAAAAAAAAAAAAAAAAAAATATCTCAGGTTTAAATAAATTTTTATTTATAAAACACACTTAATGCTAAAACAGTGCTCTAGGAAGCTTTTCGCTTTAGGGAGAGAGAATGAAGGAAAACTTTGGGAATAGAGCTTCAAAAACATGAGTTCGATTGATTTTTTATTATGATAAATAAAAAAAAAAAAACTATGAACTTTTATATTTCCTACGGTTGAAAAAAATCTTCTAGAGTAGAATAAAATATAATGGAGGAAAACAAAAGAAGCTTTTGCTGATGCAATAAACTTCTGACTGATCAAAGCATATTCGTGGTATTGGAAAATTACGTATAAATAAAATTTTTTCTCGTTTACTATTTTCATCGGTTGGCAATTAATTAACGCCAAGTAGTTAGACGACGAATACTGATCTCTGCTGCCTTAAAAAATTATTTAAAAATTTACTTACTAAATAAAAAACGAGCAACAGTCTTCAAAATTATTACTGGGATTCACACAGGCGTACTAACTGTTGCACTCGCTGTTGTCATATTGAATAGAATTGTTTTGAAAAAAATACGTGAGCAATTAGTAGGGACCGTAAAAATTAGGAATTTTATCCTATTTTTGCAAAAACAAATTTTATTTTTTATTTTTATAAATATTTTTTTATTAAAAATAATTAATTGCCTTTCATTGATTTTTATTTTTCAGTAGTGGAATTCAGTAACTTTATTTAAAGACTACTGATTTGATTAAAAAATTTAACAGCAAATTTAACAAGTTTTCTATTCAGTAACATTTTCAAAGATTTAAAAATATTTACAAAAATGGCGCCATCTAACGCCAATAAGTTTTGTAGTGTTACTGAAACGATCAAAATCAGCTGTTCAGTGGAAATACGTCTTTTGTGAAGTAGTTAGTGAATCAAGCATTCGTTAATGCAAACAAACCAGAGTAGTTGGTGACAAATTTAGCTTTTGTCAAATCCTTTAAAGTTACTGAACCGCACGCACTACAGGAGCTGTTCTAACTTTTCAAAGTTAATATATTAATATTGTATTCTTATAGCAAAAAAAAATTATAATAAAAAATAGCAATTAGGAAAAATAAATTCGGAAGTTCAAATCCTACCCAAGACTAATCAATTCACAATCTTTCTTATTTTTTTATAATTACATATTTGAGAAATAATTAATTTGAGGAAACAAGAAACTTAATTATTTTATTAAATATTTTTTACATAAATAATGCAGTTGTAAATTTTCTTTACGTTCATCTTGCTCTAATTTTCATATGTGTAGTCCATGTTGCTTAAGCACCTTTATTAGGCATTTCCGTTTTCTGCTTAAAATTTCCATTTTTCCTCATTTCTCTTCATTAAACGTTTTAAATTATCATTATTTTCTTCGAAACTTTAATGGTAACTTTTTGCAAGTTTTTTTCATCCAAGTTGCTTTCGTTTTTGTAGGAGGTTTGTTGTTTTTACTGCATTGCGCTTATCCTTATTTGATATATGTGAATTGTTTCCTTTTGATTATCCTTTTAAGCAAACAAACAACAGCAACCTATTGCAAATAGACACATTCCTTTAAGCTTTTATATTATTTTCCACATCACTGAATATTCAGCAGCTGCTTTTGGCTAATAAAAGCAACAACTATAACAACAATAATTGTAGCAGCAGCAACAGCAACACGCTAGTTGAACAAATATCAACAAACATTATACTAGAATAAATATTAAGTGGCCTAAGGATGTCTTACTAGTTACACGAATGCCATTTATTCTCACACCAGTTCGGTAAGAGAAAAGGTCCTTGCTTCATTTTTTTCCTTCCCATTATGCAGCCTGTCGTTGTTGTTTGCCTTATTGAGGTGTTGATGTTTGTTTAAATGACTATTTCCACGTTAAAGTGTCTACAGATTTGCTGAGCAGCAAAATACCTTGGCATTTTAGGATTTTCGTTATTGTTTTTTTATTGAAAGTACGTTTCAAAAGATAATGTTGGTGATTTTATGAAAGCGCACGAATATAGAAAACAACTTGATTTTTGATGACGTTAAAAGATAAATTTATCTCTAATGTCTTATTTAATAGTTGAGAAAAATCAAATTGAGTTTAGTAAAACATAATGATTGAATAGTTTTTAGATGGTCAGTTCTTTATCAGTTTCAATTATAGTAGTAATTCCAAGTCTTTAATTCCTCAAATCTCCTTCAGTTTAGATCAGACGTGGCGTATACTTGACAGAAAAAAGTACTTAATGCCTGTATTATATCAGTGCTTATTTTTTTATTATTATTTTTTAAACATTGTTGCTTGGAAAATGGGGACGACGTTTTATATGTCCTTCACCTGTACTTCTACAGATGTGTCCAATATTAAGGTGAATATATAATTTTCGGCCTAACCCCAGCTCTTAACACTGGGAGAACTCAAATCGCTCTGATTTTAACAGCAGAGTTTGGAAGCCAACCACTAGCGCTGATTCAAACACCCCACCGTTAACCGATACACTTCTTCTCGCGATTTGGTTGCAAATACGTTATCAACAATAACCAGTCTAGGGCTGTTGATTCGCGTGGCTCCAGATAGCGTGATTTGAGAACTCCCGGAACCCCACTTTAGGATTCGTGCATCTCATCGCCAAACGAAAAGCGCAACCTGCTCTTACCTAAAGGCCAAGGTACCTTACCAATTTGTAAACCAAAACCAAAATGCAAAAAATGTGCCCAATTTTCCACAAATTTATTAAATAGTTTTTTTATATTTCTTCGTTTACATATTTCAAAGCCAACGTGTTTCTTAATAGAAATCTATTCATAAATATTCTAAAGAGTTATTTCTATCTTTAAGAAATCCCCGAATACTAAACGAAATGTTTTCCGTGTCAATCATTTGCAAAATCGTCAAAAGCCACAGAGTTGACAACACTGTTGGCAGCACTGACAATCTTACAGAATTATATCGCTTGTTAAATACCTTTCAAAAAGCTTGGCAAGTGAACAAAAAGGGACTCTCATGATTATTGATAAAATTTCCCAATTGCAAATACTCGTATTTACAATTTAAAAAGCAGCAAACACGGAGCTCCCCTACTGTTCGAGCGGCACTTAACCACTGTTGCAAATTATGTAGTTGCAAACAAATACTTGCAACACTGATAATTCATAACACGAAGATAAAGATCTCTCCTTCATTAGATTTTTTATAAAATCAAGCAACGTAACACTAAATGAGTAACTCTTAATTGAAAGTGTTTAGAAACAAAATGGTCTGTTCTTAATTAAAGATTTTAAATAAAAATTCTTCAAACTTAATGCCTATTGGTCGACTAAGGCCTACAAAGAGTGGGTCTGCCTATTGGCAACATATGATTTTTATTTTTCCAGATCATTTGAACTTATAGCGGGTCTTTTTAATATCCCGAATATATAATTTAAGATATTTTATGTCATCTGTGACGCCTTTAAGCATTTAATGGCTCTTTAAGATTTTTTTATATTACGAATATTTCCCATTTTATTTATTTCACAAAATATTTGTAATTACAATAATTATTTGAAATTATCCTTGACTTTTTATTATAATTTCTTGCCTGCTGAAGTCATACATTTTGAAAAGTATTTAAAAAAAAATGCAATAAAACTTGGGGTGAAAAAAGTTTTTCCTTGTTTTTCCGCAGGCATCGTATGAAAAATTACGATAATTATGTTCTGGTTAGTGTTGAAATTTATTTCATTTGTATGGCTTTTCTTTCACATTTTCCCCCTTTCCCTCTATGTCCGCCTCGCTGTCTTTCTCTTTCACTGGCAACAATGCAAAGCTGTTAATTTTTCATAATTATGTTAACAGTTTTATAACCCACCAAAAAGGCAAAAAAAGAACTTAATGAATCTGACTGTAAGTGTTTAAGTGAAGACCCTGAAAAAATACAAAGAAGAAAATAATCGCGTGATTTTTTGGTTGAAAATGCCAAAAAAATTACATAAAATGAAAAAACGTCATAAATTCAGTTTTTCATATCCAAGTCATCACATTTGGCTTGTGTACTCATTCGTTATAGGGATGGGGTGTTTCCTAAGGGAATGTGCATAAAGGCCTTTTTTTTTATTAGCAGACAAACTATTTCATATTTTTTTTTTCATGTTTTTGTGTTAAGTGGATAATATTTAATGTGTCATAAAGTACTTAATTTAAATATTAGCAGAAGCAAATTACACAGAGACAAGGGAGTGAAATATGAGTATATGTTTGCAACCCCTGAATAAATTGTAATAAAAAAAAGAAAATTCAGTTACATTCTGTTGTAACATAAAAAGGGGAGTTCAAAATAAATTTTGTCCAAAATTGTCCAACTGATTTATTTCATTTCTAGATCATTCATTCATTCATTTTATTTATTTATTTAATTTTTTTTTTTTTTTTTTTTTTATTCAAAAAAAGTAAAGCAATTAATATATGAGTGTAAAATCGCTACATAAATTTGTGTCATTTATAAAATTAAATGCAAAATTTTAAGAAAACTCGGAAAATATTTCGTTTAGGAATATTTGTACGATTCAGACTTCAATTGTAAAATACTAAATGCCGGCATTCATATTGTTGTTAATATAAATGATGAGGCAAGTACAGGCTTGTGCATTTTTAGGTTTCAAAAGTAAATTCAAATAAAACACACATAAAGCTATGATTTCGATGAAACTTTAATTTCATTATCATGCATGGACCGTTTCATTACGTACGAAATACAATGTCATTTAAATAACCACCTCTAAACTGATTGCAGCAGTGTATCCTTTTGAGGCAGATTTCGACGTTTCTTCCAGCGTCGTTTTGGAACAAATACGGCCCAATAACACCTCCAGACCAAGCAGTCACATTTTTAAATTAAAAAAAATGCATTCAAATGTTTAAGGTTGTAAATTTGCAATTTCAAATGCACAAGACCTATAACAAATAGTCCTTTAGAGGCTCCAAGCTATTCGATACGCTTGGTTATTTTCCATATTTTTTTTTTCTTATTTCTGCTTTGTTTTTGCATTTCCATAAATGAATAATAACTCTGATTGTAGGTGTTGCATTTAAGCAAAGATGTGGCAAGTTAGAAGTAGTATATTTTTATAGTGTGGAGTATAAATTCTAAATCATTTTACAAGTACTATAACATAAGGATATTTTTGCATAAGATTGTGAATTAGACTAATATTATTATTATTATTTTAAGCAAAATTTAGGAGCTAAATAATTTGCTCGCACTCAAAAACAAGCTTAAATTTTGTCTTTAAATCTATTTTCCCATACATATAGAATTCATACTTTGAACCAAATTTTGTTATTATTTAATTGCGTTTTCTTTTCTGAAAATAGTTTAACATTTTGGTTGACCAATTTATTAAAAAATCTATTTATTCTTTTAACTTAAAAAAGTTTAACTTCCATACAGCACGGCATGCTCTTTCCTTACAAGTTTGGGCTTACTAAAGGATACCAGACTCAGGACAAACAAATGTTAAACCATCAGAATATGAGATAATATATCTCATTGCACGTGGCAATTCCTTGTTTTACAACCCAATTACTCATAAAGACTAAAAATATATGGTTGTAGCATTTAGCAAATAAATAAAATTGTTGTTTAACAAACGAGCAAACAAATACGATACGTAACAGTGATAATTTTGTTTTTTAATTTTAGACTTTCCTAAACGTTCATGGTGTATTTTTTTAGTGAAACATTTTTAAAACGACCGTGTGGGCGATCGATCGAGCGTGCAATAAAAACCAATAATAATGAAGAAAATGCAGCAAAATGATACAAATTTAACACTTCACGATACAATTACGATGCTTCAATAAGAAACATCATGTTAAATTTAATTCAAAATTTTGTAAATTTTAAAATTTTATAGCATTTTCCAAAGTTTTATTTAAACAATTAATCATAAATTCAATCATCTACACCACCTTTTAAACAGCAAATCTGACCCTATTTTTCCTTTATTAAATTGTATGTGTTTGTGTGTGTGTTTTTTTCAACTTCTGTTTACAATTTGCCACAATTTTATGGTTGTTAACAGCAATTTATTATCATTTAGTTTTTATCTTTAATTATAAAAAAGTAATAAACACAAAGTATAACAATACTTTATTATATTTATACGCTTCCATTTTCACATACAAACTCGTTGTTTAAATTCTAATAAAAAAAACAAGGAGAATTATTTAATGATTTTAATACATTGATGGTGGCGTTGATAATACACATGATAAAAATCACTCAAGTGTTACTTATGACAACTAGTCAGTCTGTCAGTAATTTTTTACACACATTTCATAAATGAGCTTAAATACTGGAAAATATTTTAAAAAATGGCTTATAAAACATTAAATGTAAAATACCAACCGTACAAATATTAAGAAAAAAGAATTCCCCTTTTTTCAAAAGACACTCGGACCGAAAAAATCCCTCCCACACTCTTTTTTCTTTTACTTATTTTACTCTGTTATTAAAAATGTAGAAAAAATTAACAGCCAATCAACGTTTAGTTTTGAATTTATTGTTGTTTTTGCTGTCTTTTGTTCAACTTCCACAAAAGATTTTAAATAAAACTAAAAAAGTCAGTATACAAAATTAACACTATAAAACCATTATGGGGTCTTTTAGAGGAAACACAAAAATTCGAATTGGGAAACTTGGAAAAAAACTATATATTTGTTTGAATTTGTTATTTAATGAAATAAGTCTTACGTGTAGACCTTTTTAAAAAATTTTGTCATTTTTTTTTTTGACTCAAATATTTTATTGTAATTTTTTTTTTTTTTGTAATTTCTCTTTACACGCGGAATATTGAGAAACGAGTACTATTTCACAACAATTACAGCATATTTTAGCAGATTAAGATGAGCATCGCTCATCGAAGTCTTCAGTAAGAGTCGATCTTACAGTCCATAATCAGATAAACAGGGGCACATTAGCCAACCAAGGCGCTCAGAAGAAAAAAAATACTACTTATATGATATTTCAATAAAAGAATACTAAAAGTATATTTCTATAAAAAGTACTTTTTTAAAAAAGTGCTCAATCAAGATGATCATAGTCCTGTAGAGGTCTTGGACAATTAACAAAATGAACTTATTATCTATTCTTGATAAAAGAGGCTTTTAATATGGAAATATTAAAGTAATTTTATGTAGGAAGGCACACAGTGAAAATTAACGAATTCTGGCGGCTACAAAATGTAGTCCAGAGCTGGCGATTCCACTTCTCCAATGATTTCTATTTGCTTTTATTATCCAAATTGCTGTCTATATCCTAATAAATAAAAAAACCCTTCTTAAAAGCAATTCGCTTTTTAAAATGAAACCCGTATTCACATTTTTGGTATTGGACAAATTTCAATTACAATTAAACGCCCGTTGGTCGTTAATGATTGTATTCAGTTAGGCAAAAATGAAAAATAAAATCTTTATTGTAAATACTTAATATTGAAATTTATTATTTGGGATATTCTCCCCAACTAATCGTTAGAAACAATTAGAGCTTTTGCTAAATGCATACAAAAATCAAAAATGTTTGTTGTGGCTTTAGCTCTTCATATGCCGACATTTCATTGGTTGCTAAAACCAAATCGTCAGTGAATACAATCATTAACGACCAACGGGCGTTTAATTGTATGGGTGTTGAGAGAAAAATAAAATAGACTCACGTTGAGTATAATTGTTTGTTGTGTTGTTTGTATAAAAACATTCTAAGCCTACTATGATTATGTATTTGTTGTAATTCATATGCAATATTGAAATTCTCATATTGTATTTGTTTTGTGTGGCATAAACATACGAGGTTGAATGTTATCAAACTGCTTAAACTTCACTGACGATTTGGTTTTAGCAACCAATGAAATGTCGGCATATGAAGAGCTAAAGCCACAACAGACATTTTTTCAATTAATAATTTTCAAAATAAAAAAAATAAAATTCCTAAATTTGATAGAACATGTTGCATGTAACATTTTTCTTAACAGCCAAATATTAAAAAATGGAGATTTGGTTATTTCTATGGTATATACTCCAATTTTTGAGAAATTTACTCCTGGGCCATTATTGGTCCAGCCGACTAATATTTTTACATTATGAGTCAATATAACTTTTTATAAAACAAACTACCGCATTTCTACCAAACAAGAGGTTCAAAAGCTTTTTGCAAAAAATTTTTTTTGAAATTTGTTTGAAATTATTATTTAGAAAAGGCAAAAGGAGCCTATTTTTGAAATGATATACAAAAGGTATTTATATTTAAAAAAAACCAGTAAAGTAATAAAAAGGGTACTCAACATTTTATAAATTCCTTTTTTCGAAAGAGTATTTAAAAAGGACAAAGAGCACTTTTTAAGAATATAAAAAATAGATTTTACATTTGGTTACTTTATTTCTCCTGACTTATTTATAACAACTTTACATGTAGAATTTATTTAATATGCATTATATAATTACGTATATAAGTCGTTCACAATGGATATGAATAAGGCCTTCTTAAGTCTAACCAATAACTTATATTAAAGAGGAGAGTTTGTATTAAGAAAGTTTCCTCTCAACAAGTCTAATTTTTAGAAAATGAGTAAAAAGTATAATTATGACAAATTAGTGCTTCCTCGCCTTTTTTGATGTACGAGTATAAAGTCCGGCTAAATGCCAATTAAACCTTTTATAATGAATTAAAAAAGCTGAAATGAGTAAGTACTTTTTTCTAATCAACCAACACACTTTTTTTCACACAAAAGGTACTCAAGTAGTGTCAGTTTGTTACTGTTTATTAACAATACCCCGGCCTGGCTAGTGTTAATACTCAAATATAGATATTGAGCTATAATTGCCAAACTATTGTTTCACTCCTCCCTCGCTGAAAGAAAAAGCTTTATTGCAAAGCAGTTATTGTTTGTTTGTTTGTTTGGAAAGAGCTTTTGTCACTTCTGTAACGAATTCACAAACTTTTAGCAATTTATGGTATTTGTGATTATTTTCAAATATTTGCAATTAAATAATTAATAAAATTATTTAATTTATTACTGAAATGAACAAAAAAATGTAACTAATACTAGATATTATTTACAGTTTTGGCGCCTGTCATTATTCCTTTATTTATGCCATTTCTTAGCTCAACAAGCATTAGAGAATTTGTTTCGATCTAATGAAGACTTTAAATTGAAAATTACATTTGAAATTACCTTTAATTAACATGTAACCCTTGTGACCCCAATTTAAAAGTTAGATTGTGGTGAATTGAATAATGTATTGCCACATTTATTTTAACTGTGGCTGGTTGGTTGGTGGATTTTACATGAGTTTACATTTGGTTGACTCCGAACGAGTCAATTTGGTAGTGGATGTTATAAATTAACTTGTATAGTGATGTTTGATTTTTTGTTTGTTTTTTAATTATAGTTATTGGAGTATGTATGTGTTATTGTGGTTGTTCTACAACTAATGATCTGTTTACTCTGTTCAAGTGGAAATTTTGCTGTGGTTTTTATTGTATATACAAGATTTATAATTAAGACTTTGTCGCCTAGTTGTGGCGAAGTTTCAAATTGTAGTTACTTGAAATGATACAACTGGGGTTGGATGTGTTTTGTTAAAGTCTGATGTAGAAAACAAGCCAAGATGCTATTAAAGACATTGAAAGGCTTGTCATATTCTTCGAAAGGTTCTTTTTTTTAGTGATTTTGTTTACCTTTTTTATGTTTTTTTTTTCTAAATAAATGGGTTAATGTTTCTATACCAATCGACCTTAAGAAGCTAAAAAAAAAGTTTATAACTTAATATATTGTTGTTACGTACTTTATTTTGCGAAAATAAATACAATTCGTTTTAAACTAAATATACAAACTAAACATGTATAATGATTATAATTATGTGCACGTTTTCAACAAACAATCGATCTTTTACGAACTAAATTCGTCCGTCTTGGTAATATCAATTGGCCACCTCGGAGCTGCGATTTTCCCCCTTTAGACCTTTCTTTAAGGAGTGCAGTAAAACACTAAAACTATGCGAATAATCCAGAAACGATCCACAACCATTCTTTTCACATAAATAAAAACCGTCAATAAAGTCTTCGACTGACGGCATAACCCCGCCGCGGCACTCACTTTTTCTATTTATACTCGTAATGTTATTTGCAATAAATCGATGATACACCAAAAGAAATTAAGTTTATTTGGTTTTATTTTCTTTTTAAAATCTTCTAGTCAGGTGTACGTGAAACTTGATTTATGAGTAAAAGAGGTGTTTGCGAAATTATGCAGGTGGAGGACAGCTTAAAGTGGGGTAAAGCTACGCATGTAGTTTGTGAAAAACTTTGCGGGTCTTGAAATTTTCGGTAGATGCTGGGGAAAGCGGGAAACTTTTTTAGAACGTTATTAATTCTTCTACTAGTTTGGAAATACTTATGAAAATAAAAGCTCCAGAGTTTAATAAAATACTGGAAAATATATTTTGAAAATTTTCCCTACGCTTTCAGAAAAAGCAAGCTTAATTTGCAAACTTTTTTTTTAATTAAAAGCTAATTTTCTGAATATTTTTGTATGCACATAAGCAATTGCAAAGCTTTTAACTGGTTTTAATTTATTTCCAAAAGCCTCACGTGCTTTTAACATCAATTTAAGGTTACGAACATTAAAGTTTATACCACTTCCTCTTAATTTTTCTTCTTTATTTTAACGAACTCGATAGCGAAAAGAAGGAAGAAAAAAACACAAAAGCTCTTTGCCATAATCATAAAACTGCACTTGTTGTTGTGTTTACTATAATCATGTAACACATTTATATTTATTTTTTGCTGTTGCTTTTTCTTCTGTCTTCCTTGCAATTTGTGGCCATAATCATTTCTTAGTCAAATGTAATTATTTTTTCAATTGTACACCTTTTGGACACTGAAAGCTAATCACATGCACATTTGTATATGGACGGCAACATAAAAAATAAGATAAAAAGAAAGAATTGTGTATATGTATGTTGGCCAAGCTAAAATAGGCAACATCGGGTTGCTTGGCCAACGAAATACATGAATGAATGAATTGGTTGGTGGCAGAGGTGGTAACGATCAGTATTTTTTTTTTTTTTACAAAAAATAATGTTGCCTCATTTTTTTCTGATATAAATTTTCAAAACTTCCGTCCGTTTGCAAATATTTTTCTTAATATAAAAAATAGAATTAAAGCGGCAACAGGCAATTGCAACATATAAACACACATACATTTACAGTAGTTTTTTTTAGAGTATGGCAAGTGCAACTGCAAAAAATGTTTTTGCTTTTTTTATACAGTAGCAATTGTTGTAGCCAAGCATCGCGTGATCACAGACAATTTAGTCAAGAATATCTATACGTCTACAAACAACTGCAACACATTGTGCTGCACAACATCTTGCAAATGAAGAAAATGATCCTGTCGTCATCTGCTGTTGCTGCTGCTTATGCTGCTGACAAAGCGGCTGTTATAATTTTAATAATATTGAGCAGGGAGGCCAGACTTGGACACTGCAACAGAGACAGACATGAGCATCCGTTAATGTTGAGTTGCTGTGCTGTTGCCAATTTTAGATCTATACATATTGTTGTTATTGCTGTTGTTGTTGCTGTTGTGCTAGCTTTTGTTGTTTTATTCAGTAGTATATTTACCTTTTAAAGCCATAATTATTAACAAAACTACAATATTTTAAATTAAAAAAATGTATAAGAAAACTCAGCAGCATAATAGAGCTGGATATAAAGGCCTAGAGCAGCTACTGATGTTGTGCTAAACAACTATAAAAAGATTAGCATGTTCTTACCAACTTCAAAATTACAACAATGCCAACTACATAATGAAATTAAGTTAAAAGAAAAATCGAAAATTAAACAACTATAAACAGGATCTTGAATTTAAAAACTTTTCGTTATTAGCACAAGCGCAGGCGCTTAAACTCCATGCGCAAAGTCAGTTGTAGGGTATGAACCAGCGGCCGACAATCGGACACCTTCATTTTCTGCTCTTTTCCTTTTTTTGTTTTTCTTTTTTTCCTAAAGCCGTTGTTCACTCCAACACAAAAATTGCTGTGTTTGTGCGTTACTGTCCATAAGACCTTTTAGAGTTTCTCGATTAGCTTTGAGATATTATTATTACTTTAAGTTAGATTTTGTTCTTTATTTTCTTTTAGTCGGTCGTATGCAAAAAAGTACAAATATATTTAACTGATACCGCAGACAAACTTATTATTACGTTTCAGCTTAAATTTGTATGTTGGCCTTAATAGGAAACCCTTCTGGAAATAATATTAAGCAGATAATGAGTTAAAAGTTAAGACTTGTTCGCTAAGTAAAGCTAAATTGAAACAGGTGTTTTTTTAGAATTAAGTGTAATTAGTAAAGAAGTTTCTTAATGAATTTTTCTTATTTGTAATAACACATAAACAAATTTGTATTAGAAAGTTTAATTTAAAAGCAAACAGCCACCGTTTACTCAATAAGAAGAATTAAATTTTAACAGATTTGAGTCATTGATTTTTACAAAGTTTTTTATTATTTCTTCTTTAATGTAGTCTATAACATTCAAAGAGATCTTCTAATAGGGACAGATTAGCATTCAAAATTCATACAACAAGTTGTGTGTGATGTACGACTTGGCTCAGTTGTTCAAGTTGGTATTCCATATTAATCTTACGCATAGATACAGGCGAATTCGGGGCGTATGGCGGAGTCAGGCTTGTCTGACGGGCCCGATTGTTAAGCTTTCTTGTCGAAATCAAACTAAACTTAAAAATTCATATATGTTTTCCATTTTTTTTTTCTAATTCTGCCCTTTTTTGTATTTTCTAATTTTTTGTTTTACATTAATCATGTAAAAATAAATATTTGTATTTATTTTTTTTAATAAATATATTATTTGTTTAGTGTATATTGGTTAAATTGCATATGTTATTAACCAATTGAACATGATTTTGCTTTATGCTCTCGGGCTGAAATCTCATCATTAGAGGTGAATGACGTTTATTCCTTTTTAATCTGTTTCGTGATTAGAAATATCAGTAAAAGGAAATTTTACCACAATCATTGAATTTTTATAGTCTTGAAAATGTTGAAGCGTTTTTACCCTCAAATTAAGATTTTTCTTCTGTAAATTTCAAGCTTTTCCTGTTTGGAGTTGGCAAGCCTACCCAGAATATATCGGGTTGTTACGTTAAATTAAACAGGCAGTTTTCGCCAACTTGGTCCTTTTGTGATGCCCGAAAGATATAGAGAGTGGAAAATGCAAAAAGAGTAAAGAAAACAGAAAGCGGAAAACATCCAGAGCACACGGTAGGAATCGATTCAGCGACCCTCTGACTAGCCACTGGTCTACGAGGTCAGCAATCGGTTGCGGTTTATCGGCTTAAGACTTGTATGTTCAAAAAGTTCCATAGGTATAGAAAAAAATTCTAACAGCATCAAATTTTACAATCTAATATCTTCTAGTTATTCATGCAGAATGTGCATTGTGCCACACGTTGTGTGCCACTCAATAACCTCATACTAATTCTGCATATCGTATTCATTTCAGTCGATTCGTTTACCAAAGAAATTCAGATTTAATGACCTCCAACGCTTTTCGTAAAATGTCTCCATAATAGAAGTGTAACCAATGTTAATTTAGTAAAACTACCAACAAATTACGGCCACGTAAGAAGAAACACTTTAGGGGTGCAGTGCAACCTTGTAACTTCACGAGAGTGATGGCTTTTTCATAAAGATCTTAAACCACAAATTTAGTCACTAAAGTTGATTTTTTGCCAGCATTTTAGAGTATATTGCGCTCAAAAAGTTTTGAAACTTTATCAACGAACTAGCGGGACTCATCTTTGTAAGTAGTCTCTAATTATTTTGATCTTGAGCAGAATCAGGACAAAGAGAACACAAAAGATTAAGATCTTCATCAGATTAAATGCTTGTGCAGGTCACGGCAATATCTTTTGCGAATCCGGCGTTTATATGTGGACTGAATTTGCCTATCAAATGCTATAGAGTTAAATACTAACAGCCACTTTATCTGCCTCAATATGGCACTAACGAAAACTCAATTCGCTAAATAAATTTCTTTCTACATTTCCGTAAGTATTTTTGCACACAGTTCTTATGGAAAAGTGTATTTCAAGTAGAAGTCCGTACTAGGCTTGAGAAGAGATGAGAAAGTTCTAACGCCCCTCTAAAGGCTGTCCATGCTAAAACTCTTTAGAAAGTGAAGGCAATTTTGGACATTAAAAAAGGAAGTCCTTCAAATATTATGCAGTAAAAAGTATGAAATAAGTCCCAAATAAAACGAAATGAGTAAAAAATGGAAATGCTTGTTTTGGTTTCATTTAATTTTAAATATTTTCATAAACGAAACGATGCGAAATAGGAAATCAAAACTATTTACCAAAATATTTCTTATAAACAGAAACTGCGAATTAGGTATTTAATAATCATCTAAAATATGTGAACA
This sequence comes from Germaria angustata, assembly GCA_963681545.1. NCBI lineage: Eukaryota > Metazoa > Arthropoda > Insecta > Diptera > Tachinidae > Germaria > Germaria angustata. The sequence continues at coordinate 25,466,280 of OY813000.1, forward strand.
ACTATCAGTCTTTGCTTCAAATAAAAAAGGTACAAAAAAGTGGTACCTGCCAAAAACTTACCAAAAGAACAACAAATTTATGATTAAATGAAAATAATCAATTTTGCTTAAGAAGTCCAAAGCAGCAAAAAAAGTTTGGTTCACCAAATGTATGCTTTTTAAACGATTATTTATTTGTTTATGTATAATGGATAAGAGAAAAAGCAATCACTACTTAAAATAAATTATTTCAAATTTATTGACAAACACTAATTTTTTGGCCAAATCTCGGCTACCGCCGATATTAAAAATAATCTATTAAATTTGCTGATTTTTTATAACTTCTCGTGCTATTCAATTTATAGCCTCATGTTTTTTTTATCAAGTTTCATCATAAATATTTGCTCAGCACACCCGCATTATTGTCTGATAATAAAAAAAAATTCTGACATGATCTTGTAAATTTGTTAAACAAACTTGACTCTCTTCTTCAGTTTGGTATTCAGACCTAGTATAAAAACGAGTAACATTTCAATGCTATAAACGTGGCTGCTAAAAATAGTGCTAATTTAAACTATCTGTCTTAATTATTTGTTTAAATAATCTGCATTCCACTTTTTGTACCACACGAATACACGCTCCACAGACGTTTTTAGCACCTTTTCGAAAAGCAACAATTTTTGTGTTCAAGAAAGTTACTTGAGCATTTGGTTTTTATAATTCTAATAATTGCTGGCAGGCCAAAATAAATAAGTATTTTGCTTAACTTTTCTTGAATTTCTTAACAGCTTTAGATTTATTAACACGCGCGCCTCTAATGTCTTGTTTATGTGTGTTCTAGAATTTATTTTTATTTTCAGATAAAAATCATATTTGAGCACTTTGAAATTTAAACTTTGTTTGAGATTAATGTTTAATCAAACATTATAATTAATTTAATTAATTTGTTTATAATTTATTTGCCTTCACGTCATATCTAACACACTCTGCCTGACAGTAAAAATAAATTCAAATGTAATTATTTTATGGCTAAAACAGCTTCCAACTAATAGAAATAAATTTTCAGCTGATTTGTTTATGCCTTGAGGCCTTAATAGACAATTGTTTAATTTAAAAGTGTTGCTGGTGTGGCGCAAGTAACAAAATTTCGCAAATCTAGTAGTTAGTAGTTGGTAGGAAAGCTTTAAGCTGCAAGCGAAATGTAAATGGAAAACGATGACTCATGCAATATTAGTAAGTGGTTTAACTTGAGAATAAGTGATTAAAAATTTGTAGGTTTTCTTTTCCTCATTGATGCCAAAATTAATACGTATTGAAGTCCTTTTCAGCATTTGCTTAGCAACCTTTTTTTAACAACATTTGCTTAACAACATTTGCTTAACAACATTTACTCTGCAACATTTGATTAGCAACATTTGCTTAGCAACATTTTTTTATATGCAATGAAATCGAACATACGGAATTTGTGTAAAACATTAAACAACATCTATTATTTGAATTTAAAAGTTTAACATGAACATGCAACATCCATTTGGCTATAAGTTTTGTCGTTTTTTATTATTCTTAAGCGATAATTGTGTTGTCATTTTGAATATGCAACATTGTTTCTCTAACGCATTTATTAAAATTTTGTTTTTGATCTTAAAAAAATATACAATTCCACTTGAAATAAATATCATTCATATTATTTCACAGGGTAAAAAATATTACTTGAATGGTGCCAGCAACTGCCCAGTAAACCAAACAATAAAAGACATTTTCAAGGAACGACATTTTCATTGCTTCCAAAAATTTAATTGTGGATTTTTTTTTAATTAAAATTTTTTTTTTTTTTTATTAAAATCTTTTAATTACTTCTGATCTGCCAAAATTAATTTTTAATAAAAAAATACTTATTTGTTTGAATTTATATGAAAATATTATTCAGGAGATAAAATCAGTTTCAAACAAGCATGGAAAATCGTGACTTTTAACGGGTGGCCCAGGGGTATAATGATAAGGTAAGACTTCTGATTGATTCTACTTGGTGAATCCAGAGTGATCCTTATCAATTACACTTCAAGTCGACTTACAAATCTCCATGTGGTGGTCCCTGAGTGATGTTATTGACACCCGTCAAACATCGGAGAATTGTGAGAGGCTTCTACAGCGTCTGTTCTAGTTGAGGCGGCTGCAAGCGGTCGTCTGTTCTTATACTAAGCGGTTCGCTATATAAAATCTGTTTTACAATTAGCCAGTTTGTTGGCTTAATATAACGAATTTTTAAATTTCTGTTAAAATCATTGGAAATGATACCAACCTTCATTATTTCCCGATCCTAATTTCAACATTTTCATGGTTTTTTTTCGGAAGCCCTTTTTGCTGGATATGTACTAAGAATTGAAGCTATTCAACGTTTACCAAAAACCGGATTTCGTATAGTAAAAAAATTTATAATTTTTCTAAAACCGGGTTTCGGTTCTTTTTAATTTTAAAACCGGTTCGAATAACCGGTTTATTCGGTTATTTTCCTTCATTTCTTCCAGAAATATCTTCATTTATATAGTAATGATATTTAAACAAAAGCAGCTATAGTACGCATATTTACTCTTCCTGCTATTACATTAAAAGTTAATAAAAGTCATCATTCCCTTATGGAGTCTGATGGTAATTAAACTCGAGCCCATTAAGAAAACTTCAGTTGATTTGTTAACAATATGTTCATGTTCGACTAAATATAAACTTAACAGAAAAGTATATATTTTATTTACTCTTTGTTACTATTTATTTATATTAAAAAAATTAAATGTGTAAAAAATTTCAGTCTCAACTTTAAATTGGATTAAATTTAGAACTTAAATTATTGTTAAAAGTTACAAAGGTATTTATACAAAGACAAATAGTGCTTTTTATGTAAATAATCAAAGCCTTCATTTAAATCTCTATTACATAATGATCGTTGATGACATTAAGAAAGTGAAATAATGTTTATTGTAGCAGCAGGTTTTTGTAATTGAAAGAAATATTTTCAATTATATTCTTCCAACCTTTGGACAGAACTTTCACAGAATCTTAGTTTATGGGAAAAAGAATATATATTATATGTGATTTTTAATATAATATGTCTTAATAAGTGTTTTTTAAGCACGAGACTTTGTTATTGTTTTGTATTTAAATTAAAAAAAGAAATTAAAAAAAATAACTGTATAACTTTTCATATGTATGACAGAGAAAATTAAATTTTTTCATATATTGGTTTTTCAAATATTATTATTTTTTCATGTTGTTTTTATTTGCAATCTATTTTTAAATAATAAGCGAATTAATTAAAAATAAATATTCACATGAGTCTTAACCTACATTAAGGCCAAAAAACATATTTACATTAGTGCTCTTTAATCTGAGTACAATAACAAGTATGCAATTGTATACAAATTTATTTTTTATATTTACAATGACTATTTTAAATATTTACATGTTTATTATCTGAACGGAAGGTCAAGTACATGGAGCCTTTTTAGCCGGTGTACTTATCCGCTATCATCTAGTAAAATTTGCTATTAGGATTAGAATGGTTACTAAGACTTTCAAGGTACCTCGAACAATAAACGCTGATCTTTTTGATCTTTGATATATGTACATATATAAAAATCTGTGAATCATAGCGTTAGTTACAAACCATGGAGCATTTACTATTGTTCTAAGAGTTTGTGATTGAAATATTTCTATGTTGGAGTTGCTAGCCGTGTCCCACAATTGAATTCCGTATGTCCATATGGGTGTTAAAATAGTTTTCTGTAAAAGTACTTTTGTTTTCTACGCTAAGTTCTGATTATACAAAAAACCACCTTTAATATGATCCATGAGCTGGTACAAGGGACGTTTCGTTCCTCTCTAACAAGACCATTCCCCAAAATACTAATAAAATAAAACAAAAATTGTTAGAGACAAAAACCACACAAGTTTCTTATTACCCAAACAGGTCAACTGTTTGACTTAATCGCATTCAATAAACAAAAATTCACATCGGGACCAATATGACTTCATAAAATATTTATGTTTTGCTAAAAAAAATTATAAAGAACTGATTGCAGCAACAACAAAAAATCGCCTAAAAATCAACACTAAACAAAGTGGAGGATACATTACGTTCAACACTGCCACAAATAGCTCCCTTGCATCTTCTATCAACTTTATAGACGATTGCGGTTAATCAACCACATCCTTTATAGACCCTCCTAAAAAAATTAAATTTGTGAGAATATTTTTTAAAGCTCGTATTTGTTTTCTATACAAAAAAAGAAACAAGTGTATGCGTGTCTTTAAAGCTCCATTCATAAAAAAATAAAAAATAAAAATAAAGAAAATAAAAGTCAACCGCAAAATAATTGTTGCAACATTGACACTATTTGCAATAACAGCGCAACTACAAATGGCATACCAATAACAAATGACAATAACAACAATATGAAACAAGAAATAATTTGAAATTATTGCAGCAATAACAGAAAATAAATTTAAATATTTCAGTTTTTGCCATTAAAGAATTTTCATGTGGATTTAGCTCAAGAAAACCACAATGCAACAGTCAGCGACAACAGCTGCCTCTTAAATGCTAAAAAATAAATTACAAATCTCACTACAAAACTACAAAGATTACCATCATTTTACAATATTAATAAGAAAAAAAAGAATTATTTTGGCATAATTTAGCAACAAAAAATTGTTTAGATGGTGCACCTACAACATGTTTTTAATAAACAAAAATTGGCCTGATTTTTCAAGGGATTGTATTCATATTCGCATACAAAAATAACATTTATATCAAGATAACAACGATCAACATGCTCGTCGCCAACCAGTGGCCGCCAACGCCGCCACCGACTTTCTTTAAAAAAAAACTTTTTCATTTCTTTCTCTTATTTTTTTACTAAAAATTTTTGAATTTTTGTTTTTTTGTTGTTGTTTTTCGTTGGCAAATATTAAACAAGTTTATTTAAATTCCTTTAAGCATTTAAATTGCTTATCACCAATGAAAGAATCTTTGTTGCACTTTCTGTATTTTATTCGGTTTTAATATAAAATTTAAAAATTGTATTTTTTGTTTTTTGCCATCAAGCGAAAAACTGCCAAAATTTATCTAAATCATTTAATCTAAATTGCATTTTGAATTTAAGACAAACATGTAGACAGACGCCCAACTGCAAAAAGGGCTGCACTTTCGTTTACTGCCACGTAATAAAGCTCTTTTGCCACTTTTGTTGTAACCAGTTTAAATTATATTTTATTAAGCCAAATGGAATTTCACCTGCTTTTTTCTGAAATTAATAATAATTCCATCGCAATATGTCGTAAATAAGAAAGGAAAATTGAAAAGATAATTGCTTGATATTTTTTTAATTAAATAATAATAATAATAATAATATTGTATCAAGTTAAAGGTATAATCTTAAAAAAAAACTTTTTTAACATTTGCTCTAAAGCTTTTTACTTGAGGTAAGAAATTTTGTAAATACAATTAAAATAATTCTTGAAATTATTTTTCACTTTCAGAGTTCAAAAGCTTTGAGTGAGTATTCTCAACCTGGTTTTGAGATTTCATAAAGACAAACTCTTTTCCAAAGAAGGTTTCAAGTTCGAAATTTTTATTGGAATTTTTTGGGCTTTTGCAAAATTTTAGCGCATTTATTTATTCTTAAAAATATTTTATTGTGGATCTTTTGCACTTGTATTTATTTGTTTTTGTGAAAAGCTTGTAGATTAAAAAAACATTAAGTTTGCATTTATGTTCATATATACAGTCGAATTCAGATAAGCACATGCCGCTTAATTGTAAAAATTGCATAATTGAAATCAAATATTTTTATTATATTTGATTTATTTTAAAGAACATCTGCTTTAGCGAAAAATCCTTTAAGAAGGTTTCATTATCGGTTTATAAAATAAATAACAATAAAAAAGTTTCTTTTAGGATCCATAATATTCTCCATCTTCGATTCAAAATACAATCTTAAAAAGGCTGAGTTCGCTTAAACGAAACGGTGTCCACTTATCCAAACTTCGTTTAATTGGAAATTGTTCATAAGGCAAAAAATTTTATTGAAATTTCTGATTACAGATTAGGCTAATTCGACTGTAATTGTAATTGTAATTGCGATTTCAATTTTTTTTTTTTCATTTGTGTAATTTGAATTAGTTTATTATTTCTTATTTAAGAATTTTTCCGTAATATTAATAAAACTTCTCTTGTAGTTTAATCATAAATGAAATTCATTTACGTTATTATTTTAGAGAAATTTTTTAAATCTTCTTTACGTAAGCCCTTTTGATTTATAACCCAAAAATTTCTCTTATATTTTTAGTTCTAAGACTATTTATGGAAACTTCTTTAAATAATATTGAAATAATTTGACTAATTCTTTTAAGACAATTTCTGTAGCATCAATAATTTTTATTTAAAAAATTCATTCGATAAATATTTCAAATATTTTTGATGGCACGTAGCATTCTAAATTGACATGTTTTTATAGAAATGTCGCATGACACAAAATTAAAACAAATTATTTTCTTCAAAGACAACCAATAATTATATTTAAATTATCAGAGCAGAAACTGTTTTTCCAAAAGTATCGAACTTTTTTAATAACAGATTGATTAACAATTAAAGCTCATAGCTTTAAATGTTTCCATAAGCTTTCTAATCTACTATATAGATATTTTGTAAGTCTTGTTTGTTCTTTGAAAGTTTTTTTTTAATGAGCATACGACGTTGAATGCTTTTCAAACACAAAGGTTGGAGGTCTACTGAGGAGTTGACATCAGCACCAATGAAAAGGACATAAGCAAACAATCTCTGCTTGCAGGAAAAAAACAGCGTTTTGAATAACTAGTAGGGAAAATACATGGAAATAATTTAGATTCATACTGTTGTTGTTGTATGTTACATACAAACACGTTACATACAATGCCTTCTGGTATTTCCCAAAAATACCTCCGCAAAATCCTACGGATTTTCTGGCCTGTAACAATATCCAACAACCAGCTCTGGATAGAGGCAAACCAGCAGCCTAATGGGGTTGGATAGGTCACACCCTCCGTAAACCAGACGATGATATTACAAAAAAAAAATGGCTAAATTGGAATCCACAGGGAAGCACACGAGTGGGGAGACCAGAGCATACCTGGAAGCGGCAACTGACAATAGAACTTTCAATATTGTGCATCAAGTGGAACGATGTCAAGCATCGAGCCGAAGATCGAGATTATTGGAACCAACTTGTTACGACCCTATGCTCCCCCCAGGAGTGAAAGGAACATATATATAATACAATCACTAACACCCAAGGGGTGATATTAAGTAGAGGCTGTAGAAAAAAGCAACTTGTTGTGTTGTTTATATTAAAGCTTTCTAAGTATACTATGAATATATATTTTTGTAATTTAATATATTTACGAGTATATTTTTTGTAATTTTCATATTGCATTTGAAAAATTTCGCATAGATATACACGATTGAGTTCTTTTTGAACGTAATAGTTGAAATCTACTGATGAGTTGGGATTTAATTCCAACAAAATGCGGGCGTATAGACAATAAATAACAATTTTTTTTTTTTTTTTATTGAAAAATATTTCAATTTTTTTTTGCATTATAGAAATGTTACGTATCAAAAATGTTGCTAAAAGACTCAGCAACATGCTTGAAAATTTTCATTAGAATAAAATTATCACATATTGCTTTTACGACAGAAAGTACCAACATTTATTATCATTAAATATCAATTCGGTTGGTGATTGTTTGTAAGTAGTGGCGTATGAACAAAAGTGTATTAACTGAACAGTAAAAAAATCGATTTAAAACACAATTTCCTATGAAAACAATTTAGAAATTTTATTACATACATATTTGCTTCGCATTAGAAGTTGTAACAAAAGGTATTAGGTTTATTTCAACTTTCAGAAACAGTTTAAAAATTCGAGCTTTAGAGAATGTGCCATTTTCCATGATGAACTTTCAACTTTAAAATTATGAAAATCTTTTTTTTTTAGTCCTGTAAAATTTATTTAGATTAGGTTAGGTTAGGTTGATTGGAGGGGTGTGATAGCCCATGTCATACGACATACACTTAAGCCAGTGAAGGCTTGTTGTGCGCTCCCTTTAATTATCAAACACAACTGCCAGAGTTCTGCGGCAGGGTTCGAACCTGGGACCCTCGCACTACGAGTCTAGTGCACTACCTACTAGTCTACGAAGGTCAGTTAAAATTTATTTAATATTATATCTTTAACTTTTTAATAGTATTCATTTATTTGGTTAAAATATGTTTTTCCCTAATATAAGCATCTACACTTTAAAGCTTTTTTTGGCACTTACTAAATAGCTTTCCTTATTCAAACCTCATTGACATAACTTGAAAAAATTTCAAACATTTAAAGCATAAATGCATAAATGCAAAAATGTCTGTACAATGGTAATTGGTGGAAAAATGTTTATGCCCCAAATACTATAGATGCAAGAATTTGTTTAGGTATTTCTTCCATACCCACTGCTTTTACATTAATTTTAATTTTCAAATATTTCAGCAATTTCTTTCCTTAAAAAATACGCATACAATCTTTTTTTCTCCTGCCTTGAGTTTGTTTAATTTAATTTTTTATTATTATTTTTTTTTTGTTGTAATGCATTACGCTGTCATTTATTGCAATTTTCAGTTATATACCCTAATAAGAATACTCTACTGCAACCATCACTTTGTCCGGCCATATATAGAGCCCTATAAACGCTTCATAAATCATGAATTGTCATTGCAAACATCAAACGGCTTAAATTTACAAAAATGGCCAGGTTTACAACAAGCCTACTTGCTGACTGAATTTTTCACTCACCCTCTCTTTCTCACTCTCTCTCTCTCTCCAACTCTCACGCGTAGTAGCAGCAGCAACTTTGACTTATATTAAATATTTTTCTCAGTTTTGATTTTTTCTTAACAGCAACAAATTGTCCAAGAAATTGTTTCATATAACCAAATATGAAAATATTTTACAAGAACTGGCCAAAAACTGCTTAGAAAAAGAGAGATTTTTATCACGATAAGTGTGTTTATTTCCCGCTTTTTTCGCATTAAATAATTAAAGGCGAAAAAACGGTAAGAATGAACATGCACGCGTTAATAAAAATGGCAAGAACATTAAAATTTAATAAAAATTTTACAAATTATAATGATATTTTATCTGAAAACTATAAACTGCTGCTGGCTGCTGCAGCCACCGCAACGCAACACAAAACAATTATCATCAAACAGTTTTTTTCTTTTTTTTTTGTTGTTATTGCCCAGAAAATCGTTTGCAACAAAAACAAATGACCAAACTGAATTTTTTTACCATAAATGTAGAGGATAGATAGCAACTTGCAACAGCAGCAGAGCAAAAAAAAAATTTAACTTACACCTTCACCTTTAGAATCTACTTAAAACGCATAACGCATTTTTAATTTGAACGTTAAACATACAAAAAAAAACGCATAAGCAGACAAGCAAAGAAACAAATACTCGTAAAACAAAAATAACTAAAATAAAATGATGCTAAAGCATTTACAGCTCTCACTCTGTCGTCTATGTAGCGGAATGGACGGACGAAAGTGTCCGTCTGTTTGTTTGTCTGTCCGATTTAAGCCAAGTGCATAAGCAAACAATGCGAAATGAAATACTGGATGAAAAAAAAAAATTGCGAACAAAAATACATACAGAAACAACAAACGTCAAGATCGATCATATATGCCTGTCTTACCAAGTCAAGTCAATGCGTTTTGCTATAAATATGTTTGAATGGTTTAGACTTTATACGCATAAATAAGTATACTTATAGAGAAAATACCCTACAGTTGTCCTGTGGCAATAAATAGTTTCAATATTTTTTACGACCGTATTTCAAAAGGTCCAGTTTTTGACATGATTGCAACATTATAAAAAACAACCATATTATGCTCCTGTCAACTATGATTAATGTGATCATAATTTAATAAAAATATATTATTCTTCAATATTATGATTGTGCTCAAAGCGTAACAAAACATTTGGTTAAAATGTTAAATAGTTGGGATTTTAACAAAATGGCATTGCATTGTTGCATTTGCAAGTTGATGTCCAGATTTGCATTTGCCATATAATTGCAATCAATGAATCAAATTTACTTTGCATATACAGCCAATTGATTGCTGTCCATAAAAAAAGTTAAGGCATAAATAGAGATAAATTTAATAATAATTTTCATCAAACAAACCTCTATTTTGTGCTTAAAACCTATTATTCGGTTAAACATTTCATTTCAAATGATGTCAAAATGCATATGAAAAAATTTCGTATGAAATAGTTGCAAAATAATGTTGCTGAAAAACAAATGAAATGTATCTGGCAACATTAGGGCAACATTTTTCTAACCTGTGAAATAATATGAATGAAATGAGACTTATTTGGCATAAAATTGAAATACACAAGTATTTTCTTCTTTTAATAAAATTCAACAATGTGAACAACCTATGAATTATAATTCGAGGAGTTAAACGTCTCATATTGCGCTTAGCGAGGTTGCACTGTATGTATACACTATATGTATGTCTTTCTAAGCAGCAATATATCAAAAATACATAAAATTTATAAGTTCTAGAACTTAAACAATTTTAAAAAATAACAACCGGTAAGATCAAATTGAAATAATATTTATTTATCACATCACAATGTTCTTAGAAGTCATCTGCATAAAATATTATGAAGTTTAAAATTTTTATTTTCAATCGTCAAAAAGAAAGAAAGTTGCTTCCTTAGTAAATCTGCACTTAATAACGAATACCGTCCGTCTCCTTGAAAGGGCAGAAAATGTTGAACTTTTTCCTAAAAAAAGGAAACGCCATTAGAGCCGATATATTTCGTCTAATATTCGCATAAATATTTCAATACTTTTTTATGTCAATCGTTCAATAGAGTGTGCGCATTACACTTTAAACCTGCATGTGCATAGCTGTGTGTGTGAGTCTAAATAAACACGGGCTAGTGTATGCGTGTGTGTGTGTTTGTGTTTAAGTTCACATTTTGATCATCTCAAGTTTGTAGCTTAAATCTTTTGTTTGGTCTTGAACATTGTAGACGAAAAACTACAACAACAAAAAAACAGTAGATATTGATTGCATGGGAGGCGCAGGAGTTAAGTTTTGATTTTTATATTATACAGCTTTTTTGCGAACGTTTTTTTTTTCTCCAGCGTTTACATCTAAAAATGGCAAACAACAACGACCTTCTATTTTAGGCCACTAAGGAATTGCATTTATGTTATTTTTTCGGATTTTGTTTTTTGTTGTTTTATATATTATTTATTTTTATTTGCTAAAGCAAGTATTTGTCATATTGTGGCAAGTAGACATTGAATTTTTTTTATTAGTTTTTATACAGGTGAATTTCAAAGTAGAATTTCGTTATTAAATGATATTGGTTTGTTTGTGAATTCATTTTTTATTTAATGTTTTTTTTATTGTAATGCCATTGAAAATGTTGAACGTTTTAGACAGATTGCCACTTTTGTCATAAACGAAATTAAATTTGATTGGGGAGTAAAAAATTGTTTTAAATTGAAATTGGAGATTTTTCGATTTAGGTATTCTAAGGTACAGTGACATTTTTCATGCGAAAATATTCCAATGAAAATTGAATATAATGCTTTTGCCAAAAAGGAAATGCTTTTTAGGCTTACGAAAAATTAAATTGCTTATTTAAAATTTTTTTGCTTTTGATTTGTCTAAAAAAACAAACTGAAAGCTCCCGCAAAAGAACACGTCTTCTTCACCAAAACGTTGCATCGATTGTATGTAGCAAAGTTTTTAAAGTTATTGTTAATATCCTTCCTATAAGGCATTTCTTTATTTTTATATATATTTTTTGGCTAGAGAATTTTTTCTGAAAGCAACTTTTAGCAGTTTTGAATTTTAAATTCCATTAGAAGGCATGGCCGCTTTATCCAACCCAGGCAGGCTTACGCTTTGAACCCATAAACGAACAATGCAATATTTAATACCTCTAGCGCAACCTTTCAATTAAAGTTTTATTTTAAACAAGATTTTGACATCATGCAAATTTTATTACAAAATTAAAAAAAAATTGGTCGTGATGTACAAAATAAAAATGCGTTTAAAATTAAGTGACTGAATTCAAATGATCATTCAGTAAATGTCACAAAAAAATGTTAGATAATTTTTTCAAAACACATTTAATCTAAAAATTTTTATTTGACTTTTTTTAAAGGTCGTTAGAAACATTGTTTCAAAATAAAGTGCAAAATTGCTTTTATTAAATAAACAGCTTTGCACGTAAATGAGTTACAAAAAATGGAAACATAAAAATGATAATTAAAACAAGCTTTCGTCAATATTTTAAAAACTTTATTACAGCAAACATTTTTACTTTTTTTAATAAAAACTATTTTAATTGTTTAATTAACACAGTGACATTTTTTTGTTTCTTTTTTTATTTCATTCATTTCATTCATTCATAAATTGTGATCATGTTTTAATGAAAGAAAACGGAAATTATGAATAAACAATTTTGTTTTACTTTCGCAACTTTAACAATTTTGTTGATAAATTTTTTTGTTTCTTTTTTTTCCTACTTTCAGAAATGTGCTGATTTCGTAACAGACTAAAAGTGAAAAAAAAACGGCGCCGATAGTATTTATTAAAGACTTAAGTAAGTTTTGCTTTATTTATATAAAAAAATATATAAAATTAACTTTGTCAATAATTATAATATAACAATAAGATAATCTTGCAATCACCTGCCTTTTGGTTTTGGCTCACTTTTTACGACGATAAATGCATTCACCACCACCCCTACATTTCAAATGACTATTTGTCATGTGGGTGATAATTTAAACATATGCGTGAACAAATCATGTGAAACCTCTGCACTACGTGCAGGAATTATCTAACCGCCAGTGGTAAAAAAAAGTAGGCCGTTCAGTTCTTGCTGGACTTTTCAGTGTTTAGCTATTGTTAGCGGGAAGTCTAGAGTCAGCCACCCGCACTGGCCAATTCTCCATTTGAGTTTCACCCGCAGCTTACACTTGATACTCGTAGGGACTTTAACCGAATCATGTTTGGAAATTATGATGACTTGGTTAGTGCCAATGAAATGTGAGCATATATACAACTAAGTCAACAACAAACAAAATTTTTGTTTAATAAATTAATTGGGACAGTATCCAGAAATAAATTTTTAATAAATATTACCCGAAGGGGCCTCACCAGCCACCAATAGAGGACAAGTGAACCTCGTACTAAACAGATCCGTGTTTATTGCGGAGCAGAACTAACGTCCACGTATAATTAAAAAATTAGATTTAATTATTTTATTATTGTCGTTTATGTACAACCATAAAATCGAATCATCATATAATACTGACAAATAATGGTTATTTCTACAATGTTTATTGGACTCTTTTGGTAACTTCGCGCAACACTGTTTTTCGATAATGAGATTAAAAAGAGCGGCTAACGTGCACTAATATGCTGATGAAAAAAAATTAAATTTCATCAGTATAAGAAATCACAAGATCAAATCTGTATTTATCTCTAATGAAGTTCTCCTTAACTGTTGATATATTTAAATTTTCTTGAGCCCTTTTCATTTACGTAAATATGTTTATTCTAGCAGCATGCCTTTTTAATTTAAAGCAGGATTTTTTAGTTTAATTATTTTCAATATTTCGCCACAACTTTGACTGCCATCGCCAGGAAAAGAAATATTGAAAAGAGTTTAACTAAAAAATATTTCTTTAAATTGAAAAACAGAACCAATTGCTGGAATAAATATAATTTCATTAGCCCATTCGAATATCAAACTACTTAAAGTTAAACTTAAATTTTTTGATATAAAGAAAACATTTCCTTACCGTTCTATTTCTAGGTGTTGCACATTTTTCTTCACTTTGTTTGCGTAGTACCTGAAAATAAACAAATAATATGGAAGTTAAAAAAAATTATTAAATATTTTTTATTAAAATTTTAATAAATATATAATTTTAATTAATTTTTTTTAAATAAAAACTTCGTTAATCCTGTTAGTAAACCCCTTTGCTAATAAAAAAAACTAGCATTAGAAAACCATTTAATGCAACACCTTTAATGTAGAAGTTGCATGTGTGATAAAGTGACATACGTCATGTTGAGTCTGCAAAATGCTTCTTTTTTATTTGTCCTCTTTCGCTCTCTATGCTTTTTGTAATAAAACATCAGACAAACGCCTAGTTTACAAACCAAATTGGTAATGGAAAAAGTAGGCAGATATTTAAATGAATGCAAAGATTTGTGGAAGAAATTATAAAGAAAATTTAGTTGGTTGACTGAAATTAAAATTTTAATGCTCCAACGAAAAAACGGGAAAAAACCCAAAGAATATTCGCTCTCTGTTCTAAGTTTTTCAGTCTGTATATACTCTTGCTGCACGTAAGGTTCTTTTATATAATTGTTTTATTTATGGAAAAATATTAATACGACTACGACCCATTAATTAGTCTCAGGTCACTTTTTTCATTAAAAAAAAAACATATATCGTCTCTTTGTTTTGGTCGCTGAGTAGCTCCCTAAAGAGATGAACACATTTTCCCAAGTCACAGATGAAAACAACCGAAATCAATTCACCTTCCTAACGACCAAATTATGATTCACGATGTGCGTTGCACACATTAAACTTACAACCTTAAATAATGCACTTGTGACGCGTGTCTATAAAAGATAATATGGAAGTACTATAGTTCAAGGTTATAAGCTTATAAAAACAGCTTTTACAATAACTCATTACGTACGCATGAGGTGCCCATATTGATTAAAACATCACTTTCAACATTAATCATGGATCTTATGAGGTTCAAATAACTTCAAATTGTTATAAGACAAATCATCACCTTTTATTTTATTATTTAAGGTCCAAAGAATCTCAAGTGGTTTGAAAAAATCTTCAACTTACGTTTTTCTATTTCACTCTTTTAATGTTCTGCATTACACATATTGTAATAATGATCACAGGTTTTCAGTTAAATTCATATATTTGTCTTTTTTGCCTCTTGCCTTAACAACTTGTTGCTTCGACTATTGTGGTCATATGGTGTGGTATGGTATTGGTTAGTTGGTGGATATACTTGATAGCTATTGCTGTTTTTATTGTTGTACTTTTTTATGCCTGATGACATGCGCTTTAAGCCTTTTGATGCCATGACAGTTGCATTCATATAATCCACAGAAAGAAAGAAAAAAACTAAGAACCAAACAACTAAACAAATGGAAAAAAGACCATGTTGCATAGTGTCATACTTAAGTTGCCACAACCAAAACGACAAACAGCACAACAAAAGCAAAAGAAGAAGAAGAAGAGGAAACCTACAACAAATAACAAACATTTGACTTGATGCGATTATATGCACGCACATCCCAGCCAAGAAGACAAGTCGAGTATGTTGCAGAGGAATACGTACGATAAAAAATAATAACGAAACCCCAAAAAAAGAAGACGAATCTGCTTATCTACGGTGATCCATCATTGGTCCAAAGAAAAGAAAACACTTCACCCAACGAGTGTGAGTATGTGCGTCTGTTAAGGAAAAAAAGCGGCCACAGAATTTTTGCATATTGTAAACTTTATAGGCCACAGGTGATTTTTGTTATTTTTATTTTCTCCCTCTCTTTTTCACTTTTACAATGATGCGGCCGTAAGAGGCTAAAAATTTATACCGGCCACTAATGCAACAACAAAAAATCTTAATATGCGGGCGTTAAGTTTAAAAATATGCTAAAATATGTCAGAACCTTTTTAAAAACCATAAAACAACAAGTGTCACCTTTAGTTTTGAGGATAAAGCTTCAGCAGCCAACAACCACAAAGGAACCAGAAAAACCAGTGAATCAAAAATGTTGAAGGCAAAAATACATTCTTTGAGTTGTTCGTTCTTTTCGTCATTGTTGCTTAATATTGATTACGCTCCCACGGTTTTCGTATGCTGGACATATACGAAACAGAATATCAGCAACAATAAAATGTTATTCAACCATAAAAACAGGAAACTTTTATTCCCAAAAACCACAAAGTGAATGGAGCGATTCGTAAAAAAAGAACAATCAACACCCTCGTTTGGAAAATGAATACGAGGGAATTCAAACGAAAACTTGTAAACTCAATAAGGGCATTGAAATGAGCAATTTTTTTTTTTTGACAAACCTTTTGAATATTTGTGGTTGATGGCAAAGCTAAGGTTTGAAAATTTGCTTATATTTTAAATATATCCTTTGATTTTCTTTAATATTAAACTTATCCTCTAGGATCATAAGATGGTGGCATAAAATTACCTTTAAGGAAATAACTTCAAAAAAAAATTAAATAAAACCCCAAAGAGAAGCACAGAGGGTTCAATTCACTTTTCGAGATCTTAATCCATTAAATAATTATGGGACTTTATTTCGTATGATATAAGACCTCCAAAAATGTATGGTTTGTTATTTTAGTTTTCGATTAAAGTAAAACTTTTACAATTGTCTGGCAAATGAAAATAAAAATTTTGCTTTAGAATTTTAAATAAATATTAGGATTTTTCAATTATAGCAAGACTCTAATAATGGTATGTCATTTCATTTCATTTTAGCGTGTGATTTCATATTATTAATTGAGGTGTTATTGCATATAAAATTAAAACTTGATTCATTTTCCTTTCGGAGAGCTATTTCATGCAGGTTATTTTACATTGCCTATAAGATATTTAATGTGAAATATTTCATAGAATTTAAGGGAAAGAACTAATTTTAAAACATGGTGCCTTATTTTATATAAAAAAAGAAAACTATGAAACATTTGAAATAAATTCAAGAAATTATTATGTTGGGGCTAAATTTTCATCAGATGACTTCACTTATTATGTTTGAAAAGCCCTCAACGTACTATGGTTTATATATTTAGGTAACTAGCTTCTAAATATATTCAAAAATATTCGAAATATTTTCATATTAAATTTAACAGTTTTTAGCGTACAAGGTTTAGGACTTTTTAAACATGATGGTTGAAGTCTACTGATAAATATATATTAGCTCAAATTTGTTGCAGTCATATAGACAGCCCACAAAAAAATAAAAGTACTTGATTATTTATTTAACAGAATATCCCAAATAATTTTAATAAATATTTTTTAATAAATTTTGAAAACAAAAGAAATAATTTTTATAATAAATTTTTATAAATAAAAATATTTTTTTCAATTTTGCCGTATTTAAAATATTTGGATGCCTCGGTTGCCACACAACCTCAGTTGAGATGCCTTTATGTAATTTTCCGCCAACTGCAGATTTTTGAAGGCCGATTGGCAAACCCAACTGAGGTTCGCTTGACATCCATAATCGAACCGTGCCATTACATTCTTTTCCAATTTAGGCTCACTTAGTAAATATTAATTTTTTCATTAATTTACAACTCTATTAACAAGACTCATTCACTGGTACGCTGCTCACATGCCGACTTAATTTCTCAGCAACTTTGTAGGCCTCTTTTTTTGTATAAAATCGACTTTGTTAATGAAACCATTGTATTAAAAGAAAAATTATATATAAATAAATGTAGACATTTATTATATAACTTTTTATGAAATTAATTGAATTAAATTTTCATGTGCCTTAAAATTCAGCCATGTTGCTTGTAGTTGTAGATAGAGTGTATGAAAACAATTTTAAAGTCAAACTAAATTGAAAAACAAAAAGTGCTGAAAGTATAATATTTTATCCGCCATACGAAAATTGTATATTAAATTAAGACTCTAAAGTGCACTTTGGTTGCTACTGATTGCAAACTGCTGCTGCTGTTACAACAAAAAACGCGACAGACCATATAATGATTGTAATTACATGTACCGTAGCTGTATAGTTAAGTTTACTTGGCTTTAATATAACATTGAATTGTTTTTTTTTTCTTGGGGTTTTTTTAGAAGGAGGGAGAATTGTTTCTGTTTGTTACATTTGCTTTAATAAATATATTTTCTCTATGAAGCATTTTTTTAGCCTTTTTTATATATACTTTACAATGTAACATTGCTACCATTTTAATGTTATTTTTGTGGCAAATAAGCATTAGATTTATGGCTTAAGTCTTAAAACAATCTATGTAGACATGCAAGAATGTGTGAGTCGTAGTGATTGAGTGGCTGTGAAGGTACGAAGTAAAAAAAAAATTAAAACGTAAGCACGCTTGCGCACATGCCATTATTATATTATTTTATTTTTTCTATTTTCATAGTACATCTTCTTTTCAAAAGACAACAGAAAATGCAATCCAACTGCCTAGAAAACTATAAAATGTGCAAACTCTTTGCCAAACACCCCTCCTACTTTGCGTTTTGTTATGAAAGAAAAAATTAAACAATAAATACATTTGTACACGAAAAAATGTATAAATTTCATTTTTACCTCATTTTTTTAAGATTTAGCACGCGCTGCTAATTCTTGTTTACAAAACACCATTTAAACCATGGCATCTATCCATCTAACTAATATGAACAAAAATAAATACCAACCAACCAACTGAACCATCATAAACACACCTAAAACACCGTTTCCCACAGCAAAATTCGGTTACAAAAGTTTACAATTAAAGATGGTAAAAAAAATAAACATACGAGATTTCGCTAAGCTTTAGGTACACATCAAGCACAGATATATTTTTGCATCCTTTAAGTTAAATAAACTTGATGTTTTTGGTATAGAATTATAAACTGAGCACTTTGTTATTTATTACTCACAGATTATTTTCTTGTCGCACTTCACTGACACTCGCTTTAAGTTTGATTAGCAGACTATGAAGGTATTTATTGTGACTTCCTTTATATCAGATCTTTAGCAAGTAATTTTCCAAAACGTTTAAACTATTGTATTTTAGCCCAAAACACATGCAAAACGGAACTATATCATTAACTAATGGCATTTTCTAAAAAGGAAGTGCAACATTTTTTGCCCATCTGAAGCATGTACATAGTCCTAGAAAGAAGTTAAAGTTTTTAAAATTAAAATGATACATAGATTTCGATCAACAGATTATTGGGTTAGATTTGATTAGGTTTAACAGACAGCTTTGGCTCACTTAAATCCATGATTTGATTCTTTTTGTCATATCTGTGATAAGAATTAGAAATTGGAAACAAAAAAGTAAAGAAAACAGAAAGCAAAAACAGCAGGATTATACATCAGCAATCGAACCTGCCACCATCTGATTATTAGTCTCGTACGGTAGCCACTAGTCTACGAGGGCAATCTTCATTTTCCCATACTTTTAGCAGAAACAAAATTGTAAATTGATATTTACATACACATACATTTTCTCCACAACAAGGAATAAAACACGGACTAAAAAATATAAATAAATAAAGAAAACTATGAACCAAAACCAATAGTAGGAAAAAAAATCATTAAATTATTAGTTAAACTAAATTAACTAAAATTATATTTATAATGAAGTTAAAGGAATCATTTCAAAAAAGGACGTAACTGCGTTGAACCTGTTCATCTGTTTAAATACATTTTAATAGTTTTTCATTGGATCCTGTCATAAGTATAAAGAGGGATATACTGCATCAAGATGCTTAACATCGAATGTCATTCACATGCTGGATGATTCGTCAAGCATTCATTTTCAGTTTGATTTTTTCTAGCAAAGACATCAATATTCACAGCTACAAACAAGAAAATATTTTATGAATATTCGATTTAAAATTTTCTATGCTGAAATTGACGGGGAAGTTTATTGCACATACGAAATATTGGGCTAAAGAACGAATTAACTCTGTAAAATTTAGTGTGATTAACATAAGTACATATCGATTGACCACAAATTGATGTGCTCTTAAGGAGCAACATATTGTTCGCAAAAAGGACCAAGTTCCAGTAACAAGTACGCTGAATACATTAGAAAAGGATCCACTGTAGTAGAGATTAAACAGAGAAACACACACACACCCAACGTGTAGGGTCTATGCTCCTGCCACCGATCAACTCCTTCACCCTTTTCTGTAACCCGTAGAATAACTTCAAAATATGTTCAGAAACACCGGCCTACACATGAGAGTTGTAGTCCATCTTAGGTTGGCTAAAGGTGGACTAAGATATCACTTACACCGTCTTAAACAATAAGGCAATACACGAATTTAAATCAATCATACCAAAAATCGGAAAATTTTCCAGCATCGGCTGTGTCACGTGTACAAGCACATTTTCAACAATATCATCCACAATGCGTGGTAAATACTTTGACTGTGTATATTATCCTTTGATAGGAGGAACGCGAATATATACGACCAAGCATGCATACACGAATTTGATGTCATGCATTATGATCGCATACTTATATTCTCCTTAAGAAAGATAATAATCACTCTTAATTAAATCGTTAATTACAAACAGACGCCTTTGTTAGCAAAATATTACGAAGCAAACACGAAAACAGCATTCATTTTGCAGATAATACCAAGATTGATTTTAACATGATAAAATAACTACGACCCCATTAAGAGTTTAAAAAGAAACAACTATTTCCCTATATCCTTGGAAACAGTGTTTGATTGTGTTCTAATAATTCTTGTTGATATGTGTACAATACTCGTATATACAAAGTGATATGCCACAGCACATACTCGTAGCGTTGGTGGTAGTGGGTCTATTCAAAAGAAACAAAAAAAAAAGAGAAAAAATAATTGTTGCAAATACTTAGTTAAAGAAGCCAACGACTAAACAACCTTATTTATAATGGTACTTAATATGTGGCATAGTTTGATTGTTCTTTATGGTAATAATAGATGTAATCATATAGTTTTGTGGTTATAGCCAAGATTATGTTTAAAAGCCTGCCTGGCCAGCACTATAATACAGAAGCATAAAAAAATGCACTAAACTAATTGCAAAGCTAAACAATTTCCTATTGAAAAACAAAACCACGCCAACTAAAACAATAACAAGCAGCAATTGTTGCATGGATTTCTTATAAAAGGAGAAAAAATTGCATTGCATGGAGGGGATACAAAGCTTAAGAACAAGTTAAAACTGGTCTAAAAATATTTTAAACATACAGCTGTAAAATATATGAAATAGTAATTTCACATGTCCACCCTCGTCTGGTAATTGCAACATGTTCGTATCAAGAGCACAAGAAAAATAAAAGTAATCAATTTCTAGGAATAAATAAATGAAGTTTCTGAGAAAGAAACTTGATTTATAATAATTTTTTATATTAAAATTAACAAAAATCGTTAGAAGAAAAACGCTATAAAAAGAAAGTGGAGTAACTATTTGAAATTTAAAAAAAAAAACAATTAATTAAGAAATATGATGAAAAACTCCGTTTATAAAAAATCATTCCATGTCCATTTTGCTAATTTTGATTTTATATTATTGTGCATATTACAACTACTACAGTCGGTAAATGGGCAACAGACTGTGGCCCAGGACTAAACCCAAGCAAAACGAATGTAACTGCTATCATTTAACACAAAGATCAAGATTCAGGGCTTCAGACTGAAACGGTTATAGAAATAGAAGTTGTCCCTATCGGAGAGCGTGAAATATGTATGTGTTATCCTAGACTCATTTAAACTGAATGCGTCAAAAAGGCCACGGTTGCTTACTACAGTTGTAGAAAAATGTTTTTGCAAAGTGATGGTTGAACATCTAATCTTAACCTACGGGTTAGTGGTATGCTGGATTGCTACAAGAAAGAAATATGTGTGGACAAACTACACGAAATCTAAAGAAGGTATTTTGGGTAACTTCCGCACAACCACCTTAAATGCTGTGAATGTTATACTGCACTTGTTTCCGATTGACTTACATGTAGTTGCCGCTTCTAGCAGTGCCACATCTGGGCGCTGAAGATTAAGAACATACGATCACGCCGGCTTTTTAATCTTTGTGACTTGTGGGGCTTTTTGAGTGCGCAACACAGCGGGCGCACGCCGTGAGGCAGCCTGAGCGATATTTGTTATCTGTCATAAGACTTCTGGGGCATATTTGCCGTTTTCATTACAAGCGTAAAAACTTTCTTATCTGCAGCAGACACAACTACAAGTGTCTACTTGTGCACGATACCACTGTGTCGATAAGAACTAAAAATTTTCCAGTTGTTGGGCTCAGTGGAGGATGGTTTATTTATATTACGCTCCTTCAACAAGAAAGCATTATTATGCCGGCTGATCAACCAGTCAAGGTGCAAAGAAGTAGTGGCCATTTCAAAACTTTTATCTTCTTTATTAGAAAAAAATATATGAAACATTATTAATCTGAATTGAGAAAATCAGGACTCAAAAACCATCACTTATTCAAACGAAAATCCTTTCAAAATAACGGACTAAAAATATTAATTCTGGACTTGAACACCAATAATAATAATACAATTAATAATAATCAAATTAAAAAATACGTATATGGCAATTGTTGAACAATTATTATTTAAGCAGAATTATTTATTTTCCCTTTTTATGAAAAAGGGTCATTCTTTTTAATAAAATGTATAATTGAAATTGTCATGTTGCTGAACAAGTGCCAAATAAACATTTCTGGTTGCCCTGGTCTTTACTTATTTAAGTGTCTCTATTCTGTGTTAAAAAAATTTTATATTAATTGGTTTTATTTTATTTTCTAAAATATGTTAATTTTTCACATTTATCTTGCAAAGAAATAAACTTTAATTGGTCGTATATAAAATTAACGAAATAAAACAGCTTTGATATATTAACCTTCAAAGGCCGTTTGTTCATGGGAATTTATCTAGATTTTTCATTCGTATTTTCATAAAAGAAAAAACTCTGGTTGTAGCGGGTGTTCATAAGCATATAAAATGTTTGCTGCTTAGTTTCCAATAGGCTTAAGCCAAACAATTGTTGTTGATTCTAATAAATTCTAGACAACATGACAATCGGGACAGACTGGATAGGACAGACTTAACGGACTTCGATAAACAGATAGAAGGACGGACAGGCAGACAGACAAATAGACATTGGCTTGGTTAATAACAAACTAAACGACCTTTAAAAAAATGTGCACATGTGTGCTTTGAAAACCCAATAATTTTTCCACCAGCTTCGAAAACCGCAAACACCACAAGTCAGTTTTATTGTTACTGTTGCACATAGAATTTTCTATACCGACCGACAGCACTTGAGCGTATTTTGTGGTGTATGAAATATGAACAAACAACCCAAAAGACCTTTATGCAGTTTATCGAAATGTTTTTTTTTATTTTTGTTATAAACATAAATAAAAATAAATTATATACATATTTTTTTTTTCCACTACTCACAAACAAACCAGTATAACGTGGTTTCGAGTAGAGGACCATGTGGAAAAATCCTAGAAAAAAATATATTAATTTATTTTAGGAAAAACTTTGTTACAAACAGGCAAAGAGTTTTGAAAGACAAAAAAAATACTTCATTTCTTATTTTCAAAAGTTCAAATAGTCAATTGTTTCGAGAAATCGTAATGAAATACGGCGTAAATTATTCATTCTTATTCATTAATTTATTTTCCTTTATATCAAGTGATAACTTTTAACCCTCCTTCCTTATGATTAGAGCACCCACAACAAGTAGTGATCGGTAATATTTTTGTGAAAGTAAAAAAACCAACAAACAAACAAACAAACAAAATCATATCTTATCAGTTGGTTGTAAGAATCCGTGTATCTCGGCGCGCTTAAAATGAATCTGGTATGTGTAAATGATCTCAGTCGATCAGTGAGTTAAACAGATGCTTGTTGTGTTAACTTTTCCTTTTTTTGTTGTTGTTGTTTCTTTCTTTATTTGTTTAATAATTTTCAATGATCTACTTAATTTTATTATTTTCATTTTGTAATCTCGACTTGTTGATGTTTAATACATTTTTCACGATTTTTATTTGTTAAAGAAAAAATTTTTATTTTTTTTATCAGCTTGATTTTCATTAGTCTTGTTGTTATTATTGTTGTTATTCTTTATTGTATTGTAATTTGAGTATTTATATTGTGGTATTTTCTAATAAACTGCATTTGATATAATTATCGTAGTTGTGGTATTTAACGCCCACACCGCCAGCATTCACACCACAAACAAGCATTCAACCAAACTTACGAATGACTGACTATTAAATATTCCACAGTGACTATTGCTGTTGTTGTTGTTGTTGTTGTGTCAACTGGAAAGAAACAAAATTTTTTTACATTTTATACTAATCTCTGCTCTAGAGTTTATTAAATGACCATTTATTATAGGAAACAGAATGAAAAAGCTTTATGTATATAAATTAAATATTTAAGCAAAAAACAACAACAACAACAACAAGAAAAGCAAAATCGGAATTAGCAATTTAAATTTCAGAGATATAAAAACAAGATATTTCTTGTAAATAAATATTGTTATTTTATAGTTTTTAAACTGCCAATTTACTATTATAACAATGCCTAAGCGTTTGATATTAATTTAAAGCTTTTAATTAAAAGTTCAAATTTTAAGAATATTATTTAAATTAAACAAGATCTAACAATGTGAGCATAAAACTTTTTTCTCGATCTTATTGACAACTAATGAGCGTTCGATCGAAGTCCAAATGATATAATATTATAATAGTGAACGGTTCAATTCACAATTCAATATTTATTTCTAATCCATTTGGTTTAAAATAAATTGTTGCTTGTTAGCTGTTTCATATGAATAGGTCTAGTTCAATTGAACTATTGGACAAAAGGCTAATAATAATTCTATATGGCATATGACAATAATTTAAATTTCGACTATGAGATGATATTTTTAATTAACTGATCATTTCTATAGTATAATAATTCTAAAAATTATACGCTCATTTGAAAACTGGAAATTACTCTTAACAGTTTAATTTAATTTTATTTAGTTTAATCTAATTCAATTCATGATCGTTCATGCAGAGTGTCTATAGACACTATGCAGGAACCAAATATCGCTCCGGTCTATGTGTAATACTTTACCGCTCCTCCAGTTGGAGAAGTAAGTGATACTGATTACCGAATATTTGTGGTGAGACCGCCCCAGATGTCATATCGGGGCTGAACTAAAAACTCTCAGGAAGATACTGTTGGTCAGAAAAGTTTTTAATTTTTATAAAATTTTATTTTAAAAAAATTTTTGACATTTTAAGGGTATAAAATCTGCTAAACGCCGATATATTTGCACTTCAGGTGAGATGGCGATGAGACATTATATATTTTATTTAAAGTTGAAAAATCTACTCTAAGGTATACATTCCGACCCTAATATGAAAAACAAAATTTCATACACTGTATCCCAGTTACTATATTCGAATTATAAATCAATTCAGGCCTAATGTCATTTTTAATTTTCGTTTCCTATAAAGAAATTTTGCTTTTATTAATGTGATCATTATTTGTAAAGATCACCAAAAATGTTAATAACTCTTTTGTGTTTTTTTTTATGCAAAATGGATATCAATTAAAAACAAATAAGTTAGATATACCGAATGTGATACGTGTATAAACTATAATTAAGTATTAAATTTATATACAATATTGAAGCTTCAAACGGAAATTATTTTAATTTGCCATAAGCATATAATTAAAAATTGTATAAGTCTACAACAGGGTCTGCCTAGCAAAGATTACTAAAGAGAAAAATTAGCATATTGTTTCAAAAGCTAGTCAAAGATGTGTTAAGCCCATAAATCTCTAAGGCTAATTACAAAGATTGTCATTTAAAATTCTGGAATTTTTTTTTTAGCCCAAACTTTCTACGACCAGGTTTTACTGCCAGACAATTTGGCTGTAAAGCGCAATTATAAAACGCGTTATACAAAAAAAAACCCAAAACTCCCTCAAGACGTTATGATAAACACTTACTAAATTTTTTTATTTAATAAATTAATTCCTTTTCTCGTAACTTTTTAGACAATGATTGATTAAGTGTTGGCTCTAATAGCAAATGCTGATTATAAATACACACTTACAAAACCTGCCAATATGTTAAACACTATTATAACAAGCTTCTTTAAAAAACACTAGCCAATTCACTATTTTTTTAAATTGTATAAAAAAATTTTCTGTACAAGGTAGATTTGAAAAGTTTCGTTCACACCCCGTAAAAAATAGAAAAAAATTAGTTTGGAAATTATAAAAATTAGTTGATTCTATTTTCAAATTTAGAGGGCGTTTTTTTTTTTTTTTTTTTTTTTTTTTTTTTTTTGAAACAAAATAGAGAAAGAGCTCAAGCCAAGGCGGCTGGTGTTTTATGGTTTAAAATCATTATTATTATAATTTTTTTTTATTTATGGTTAACCTCAAATTATCGTTGAAAGTAAAAGAGTATTAAAACTATAAAAGGTCATATTTAAATTTATTTATATTTTTTGTAAAAATTATGGTTTTTAAGTTCAAATGATTAATGAGTTTTTGAGTAAGGTTTTAGGGCTTTTAAAATAGTATTACTCAAAATACGTTTTTAAACATGTGGTATATATGAAGTAAAAAAATAAAATAACAACAAAAAAACAAGAACCAATAACTTTGAAAGAAAAAAAATTATTTAACAAATATTTATGCTTGATCTGTTTAGGTTTGAGTTGAACAAAATTGTTTTCAACTTTATTGTAGATTTAAAAGTTCCGCCAAATTAACACTTGGCAAAGACCATAACGAAATTGTAAATGATTTGCAGCAGCTCAAATTGTAACCGTTTGCCACATATTCATAGACACACACACAGCCTATAACACAAACACACTTTACCACATACCACCAGCACTTGTAAGCACAAGGCAAATCCCTTCGAACTCTTAAACCACCAACGATTTTTCTTTTTTGTTTTTAGTAACAAACGGCAACAAAAAAATCCTACTCCTCTTAAGCTACTTAATGCTGAGAGATCGTCTAAATCTAAAACTAAACATCAACATTTTTGTTCTTTTCAATTAAAACACATTGCAAATCGATTTTGTTAAGCATGACACATAAAAAACCTTTACACGTTGCATATAAAAAAAGCACAAAGAAAAATATTAAAACAACAAAAGAACAAAAGAAGTAAAACCTGCAACAAAAAGCTTAAAATCAAAATTGAACATTTTGTAAATTTTTTCCTCCATATACTGCAACTTCCACAGAAATGTAAAACAACAAATTGAAAATACTCTAAATGTAGATACGGGGGGCAGTTGTCTGAACATCATCTAAAGGCCAAAAACTATGAAGACCTTTTGGGAAACATAAAAATCAATGAAGTCAATAGTCAAGAGACGGTGTAAACATTTTTACATACATCCATAACAAATTTTCCAATATGAAGGTGTTGTTGAAAATTGAAAATTAACAAAAACAACAAGAACAGCAGCAGTAATAACATAAAAAAAAAACAATAAAATGTTATATGTTGCTACAAGTAATGACACTTCAAGGGGGGTTATCAGTAAAGAAGGAAAAAATCATAATATATTCTTTAAAGATTTTACATTTTAAGGCGCCAAGACAACAACATACTCATATCTTAAATTTATTTGAGGGAATAAAGAATATTTTCAAATTAAAGAAACTTCAGATCGGTAGGAATACTTTTAAAGTTTTTATTACAAAAGTCTCATATAATCATGATCATATTTTTTTATCAGCTTCTGCTAGTTCAAATCTTTGCTGTAATGTTAGTTCCTGTGTCTTTATTAAGAATTTATCTTTTCATTGCCCCTTAAGTATAAATTCGTCTTCTAAAGAAGCTAAACTGGCATTTGAGACTCGACTGTCATCTATAAACGACCCACAAACGATATGTAAAAGTACATATTACGCTGATATATTTGATTGATAGCAGTCGGTTCGATTACACTAAAAATACTGATAAATTGTATGAACTGAAGAGTGATTAAGAGAAATATTAACCACTACAACCACTCATTAAATTAGAAAAGAAATCACATATAATAAATATTAGAGCAGATAAGAGGCATCATAAACTGTAGTAAAATAAGAATAACTATAATATACAACTATAATATACAACTCATTTTGGGTACCTCGGAAGGCACTATTAGGCAGTGTGCCAGCTTATTAGACCGAACATTCTGGGTTCGATTCGCATCAAAGACACTAGTCTAATACGCTTCAAACATACCAAGATCCTTGCTATGGTGATCGATAAAATCAAGTTAAAAAACTAACTTGTGATTGTACGAGTATAATTAAAAATAATAATTAGAACTCATTTTATATTAATATCGATGGTACATATTTACGCTTGGGCGACGCTCACCTCTTTGGAGTACTGCTCCCCAACCAATGGCATAAATCGATGCTCCGACATGCGGTGTGTAGGGGCAGTGAAGACAAAATTGTCTTCATCTAATCTCTGTCATTATCTAATCTCTAAAATTAACATACTAAATAGAAATTTAAATTTTCAACAAGAGTTGGAAAAGAAAATTGAGATTGACTAAAATTATTAATTACGAGAATTTCAATAAGTTTCTCAAATGCTGCCTACCTCCAATATTATTCTTAATAAAATAGTTTCCAAAGAAGTAATTAATCATAAGCATAACCCGACCATATGCAATGATTTTATTTACAATTTTCATTGCAAGAAGATGTCCTTCCTGATTCCTGTTCACAAATTCGGATGCCACCCTTAATATCCCGGTAAGAAGAGAGTTTCTAAAAAGTCATTAAAATTTTGATGTTATTATTCGGAATTAGTGCGAATTCCGAATATTAAAAATGATTTTAATATATTGCACAATGACTCGAATTCGCACTACTTTGGAATCAAATATTTGAATTTTGTGGAAACACTTTTTCCACTGGATTTTTATGCGTTCCATTTGAGTTGGCTGTTTAGGAAACATAAGAAATATATTCATATTACTTTTGCTTCTAAAACTAAATCATTTTAAATAATTTTTTTTGTAACAAGTTGTTCTATTTGCATTGGCAAAAATGCCTCTGACAACAAGTTAAAGAAGAAAATCTCTTAAAAACCCAAACAAAAGCACATGTGTCGCTTTAATAAAAAGCGTTAAAATATCCGCCCTTTTAAAGAGAAGAAACATTCAAACATGGAGCTGATCTGTGTAGATGGACACAGAGCCTGGGAATATTACTGCGGAGCTGAGCTGAATTGGGTGACCGGTTATCGAATAAACTATCAAGGTATCAAAACATCATTTAAATCTTTTCAAGCAGATTTTTTTTTTTTTACTTTACGCCCTATCGAATTAAAACGAGTGGTAAGCGGCCTGGGCTACGGTACCCAAACCATCTCTAATGCAGATGTTTGCTTTCGCTATCAGCTTTTCTAAATTGCCATTTCTTATTTTGTGTAATCAACTATGATTTGTTTGTTTACATGTTGCTGAACTATAAAAAATGTTTCATCAGGGAAGACCACCTTTGCTAGACAAATTGCCTTTGTACAGGTATTAAATTGTGCACTTTTGTATATTGCAGGGTCTCACCTGTAATTAATTTTTTGATAAATTCCATGTGCTACGAGCAGACACATTGAGAGTTTTCGTCAATTGAACTGCATTTTGTTCGTGAGTTATTTGGAATTGTGGCCTTCACCTTTCAATGTTACGAGGATATTATAGAGGATGTCCATCTCCATAGCGATTTTTTAGCGTTAGTATTATCATTGCAAAATCTAATAGGCCGGGTCACATACATAAATATTGTAGAACACTAACTATTGTAAGTGATTACGTTTTTCTAACCAAGTACAAAGCATTTGAAATCCATTTCCATAAATTTTTTTTCCAACTACTGATGTAAAGCTTCCGTAGGCTTGTAAATAATATAACAGAACAACATTTTTTTTTTTTTCAAAAATTGGCATCTTGTCATTAACCATTTGGTTGCTGGAGTACATTGAAATTGGTAATACCTCGAGCAACGGACCCTTTATATGGTGATGTGACTGAGGTGAGGTGATAATTAAGCCGACAGTTAATCACGTGATGATGAAACAACATTATCAAATATCAATAAAAAAAAATTTATTAAATGTATTAGGACGCTTTCCGTATATATTGCAATGTATGATAAGCCGTGGACAAATAACATTTAAAGTAGTTCTGTAAAATTGCTTTTTCTTAACATATTTTAGATGATATCAAATCCAGTGCATAGGAATTGAAAAAGAGGTCATCTTGGTATGAAAAGCTCATATCAAGATCATTAGAAATTATCCGAATTCGCGCTACTTCCGGGTTGTTTTTCAATATTAAGTTTATAGATCCATAAATTTATAGTTTCAAATTGTTTTCTTTTGACACCCGCATCTCTACAAATTATAGCATTAGCTGCGGGTGCTTAGCAAATCGGTTTTAACTTATACATAAAATCGTTGTCTAGTCATTCCTTTAGGTTTTCGAATAAAATTATATTTTAGTGCATATTTAAAATTTCGAAATTTCGAAAGTCTATTTCCTTAGAAAGAATTAACTTGCAAAACAAACAAAAAAAAAAAGAAATATGAAAAAAATTTTTTTCAATTTCATTTGAACCATGAAACGTGTCTGTTTAACTTATTTTGCAACTGTATGACAATAAATCTGTCTTATTACTCGTAAATAGCCAGGGTCGACATTATAAAACAAAATTGTTTATAATAGAGCAGAAGTTTTAACGTTCATTATTAACAATAAAATTTTATATGAAACAATTAAATGACCTGGAATGTAAATATATAATTATTTTTTATTACAAGTATATGACACGTTATGTATTTTGCTTTATTTTTATAAGAAATAAACGACCACATATTACGAGTAAATAACTTATTTATTTATATTTTAATTAAACTACCGTTTACTAATTTTGCTTTTTTTTGCTTCTATTGGTTGGTCAAATCCTCCTGTCCATTAATTATCTTCATAAAATGTTAACAAGGTGTTTAAGCGTATTTTAAAAAATTAACAATTGTCTCAAATTGACACATCGTGCTAATGCCATTTTTGGTATTAATTCTTCTGTATTAATTTCTAAACAATAATTTCAATTCAATCACCACAATGATTAATGTTAGTTTAATGTAAATTTTTAATGACAATCGTCAATGCTTAAATTTATACATATTTCTTTTGAAGAAAAACTTTATAAATTACAACAAAAAAAGCACTAAATATTCTCTAATAAAAAAGCTGACATCTGACAGATCAATAAATAATTTAAAACAAGGTTTTGAAGCCAAAGAAAAAAAAAGGAAAACAATATTAAGAATTAGTTTTTTGTTAATAGAGAATTTTCAAATTTTTTTGAGCTCTAATAACGGTTGGCGGAATAAAATTATTCACAAATTGCCCGCCTTTTTTATTCTATTTGATTCGCTTCATCACTCACTAGAATAAAATTCATGCAATAACTTTAAAAAAAATTCACCAGGTAAATCTTGTCTACAATTACGACTTCATTTTTGAAATTTAATGCATGAAACTTTTTGCCTCTATTTTGGGTGTAAAACTGAAGGTCCATATTATCCATTCTATGCATAGACGTTCTATGTGTTTCCGTGCATTCTATGCGTTTCTATACTCAAGTTACATGGAATGCGTTTTATGTGACAGGTAGTTTTATATTGATCAGCTGATGAAATAGAAACAATTTTGGCAAAAAAGGGAATGTGAAGTTGTGATTTTAAAAGAATTTATGGAATTTATTGAGTTTATTTACACAATATTTTGGGGCTGCGAAAGACCAAGGAAGGGAAGTAAGTAATAAGATTATCCTCCATTTTAGTTGATTTAAAAATAATGAATACAATAGAGGTGACACTCAGTACATAAAACTAATCGATAGCTAGAATGTAAATTTATTTAATGAAAAAACTATGTTAAACATTAATTTTAATGTATTTTATTGTTGAAAATAGTTGTTAACTTTATTACGAAAGCATTTTCTTTTATTAAAAACTTTAAAAAAAGAGAAAATTAAAATCTACCACACACATTTTTTTATCGATATCATTAAAAATGAATTATAATTTGTCATCCTTGGCTATCAAAAACGGCTGAGATTTTTTCTGTGCTCTGTAACTTGACACATGCATAAAAGGCAACAACGCATAGAACGGTTGGTATGGGCTTTAAGCTTAAGGCAAAAGTTCGAGTAAAAAACATTGCAAAAGTACTTTGAGTATCAGAAGACATTCCTTAATTTTCTGCTTTAACAAAAAATATATATTGCATGAGATAAATTTTTTTAAAAGAAGTCACTGTACAAGTAAGTCTACTTACAGAGACTCAACGAAAACACCTGATTTCTTATTTTCATTAAAAAAATACATTGTTAATATATTAATATTTATAAGTCTAAATGCTCAATTAATTATTGGTAATAATATTACGACAAATTTTTCTACACAATTGTGAAAATAAAAAAGATTTTGTTTTATAAAAATAACAAAATTTTAAAAAAAATTAACTTTTGTTTAGCTGCAGTTTAGAATAACACAAAAATAAGTAATAAACCAAAAATTAGTAAAATGCTAACAAATACGAGTATATAAATATTTTCTATTTTTTATCATTTGATTTTAGATATTTTTTTTTTCTCTATCTCGACCACACATTTGTCTAATGTCTAATGGTGCGTTTTCTGTGGTCGCGAATGGAATTTGAATTTTAAAATCTACGTTTAAATGTTTTAACAAGAAAAAACATTAAAATACATATAGTATGCAGCCAGTGACCACTTGGTGGAACAGTATTAAATAACAACTTTCGAAAAACGAAAAAAAAATACAAACGACAAAATTTTGATTAATCATATTTCTAGGAAATTCAAAATGTAATTGCAAGTTTTTCTTAATTAACAAAATGATTTAATTAAGTAAGAAATATTTTTCTATTGTTTTAGCAAATACCGATATATTGATACGTATTAGAGAATTTATATTTAATTGTTTTCTAAGCAGGTGGCATTCGCTTGATTTTAGTTTGAAAAATTTATTATACCCGCAATTATTATCAATAAAAAGAGAATATTTCGTTCTGTAGAAATTCGCTTTCTTATCGTGTAGAATGAGTGTAAATAAGCATTTAAAAGTAAAAAAATTTTAGTTCTTATTCATGAAAAACTAATCGGACATATGGCATACGGGTGGCAACTAATGAACAATGGTTGCATGGATCATCAAGTCCTTTTTCAAGGAGCTAGAATCATCCAAACTCTAATCCACAAAATAGTCAACTGTTATAGCAGTTTCGATTGCTTGGCGCAGCCACGAGAAGCATTCATCGAAGTCAGTGGTAAGATCGCCGGACTGGTTCGAACGCTGAATTCTTTAACAAATAGTTTTCTTCCGCCATTTTAAGTTTCAACCATAAGACCCTTGTGATTTTCATAGATTATTCACCAACAACCAGTCAAGAACGGGTCCTGGGTCTGCAGGTTCTAGTGTTTGTTATGTGTTTGGCTGTGTGTGTGTGTGTTAAAGGCATACAAAGTAGTAATGGTGTGCTTTACGGGCTATAATTTGCTTTATAATTTTAATTTTTTTTTCCAAAAAGTTATGTCACGCGAATATATCCATATTACATCTTTATTATCACACATAAAAATTTAACGTTTCTATCCTTATTACATCAGCTAAATCTTTAACTTTTGAGCTGTTGACCTGATATTTTTTGCCTGACTTATTAAAGAAAGATTTCTTTAAGCAGTTTTGCAATCCCTCTTATTATGATTGTCGCGTCGACGTCACATCAAGTCGACAGTAATAAAAGACAGCAGTTCTGAACTCGTTGTAGGCAATAATTAACTAATATTTATGGCCAATTGTAATTTTATAAGCCATAGTAGGAGTAATATCCTATCAATAATATTTAATAGTTCTCGATCGCACAATTGCCAATATATTGATGTCGACTTAGTGTGACGTCGACAATCATAATAAGGGCAAATATATCAACGCACTAATATAAAATGTTGTTTCATGGAAATTATTATATGTATTTCTAAAGCATATTGACCGTCATTAAAGAATTTCAAATCAAACGCAAATTACTCGTATGCCACCATCTCCTTTCGGAAGGTGCTGACGTAATTTGTTCGAAAAGTTAGACGAAAAACAATGGAAAACAGTCTCCTACTACAGTCTTATAAGTTTTATTTTCAAAATAGTTTCATACATCATTCATTTGCTGCAAGAACGTCATAACTTAAAAAAGAGTCCGGTTTTGCTATTAAAAATGCAAGGAATTAAAAGCCATATCCTTAATCGCACTCTGTATAAATTTCAAACAAATTGAGAGGAAAATCTTATTTTATTTTCCTCATAAAATTGTGATTAAAAGGGAAGCGATCGTTAAAGTTGGTCCCTTAGGATATTTTTCTCTTGTTCTCTAGCATTATATTTTATTTCTTTATATTTTATATAAATAAATCAGTCAGGTTCGTATAATCATTAGTTTATTGCTTTTTTCCATTATCCTTATTGGGGGCATATGGCTTCCACAAAGCATCTCCATCATTTGTTGCAGTTGTTTTCCTGTCTTCCCATGTAAGACTGCAATGTCCTAGTTCTTGAAGTATCGTGCGCCTCCATGTATTCTTTGGCTGACTATGGCTTCTTGAGCTTTGAGGGTTCCACTCTAGCGGCATTCTTGTTATAATGTCAGAATTCTTTTTGAAAGTATAGCCGATTCACCACCATTTCCTACATTTCATTTGTGTTAGTATGGGTTCCTCTTTGGTAGGGTTCCAGAGATCCCTGTTGCTGATGATGTTAAGCCAGAATATTCTGCACTTGTTGATATATACCTGCAGCTTGTGCGTGATGTTGATCGATATTAACCAGGTTTTACTTCTGTACAACAGAGTAGACTTTACACATGCGTTGAATATTCTAAGCTTGGTTCGTCTGGATATTTGTGAGTTTCTCCATACTGGTTGTAGTCTTTCGAATGCCGCTCTCGCTTTATTGAACCTTTATTGCTTTCTACGTTTTCAACTGGTCCACCTTGTAACATGATGTTATTGGTACTAACGTTGTTGATTCTCATAGTTTTGGTTTTCTTGACATTTATCTTAAGTCCAACATTGCGGGCAAATCTTTTCAAAACTTCTACTTTTGATTGCATGTTTGAGATCTTGGGCGAGAGTAGACAAATATCATACGCATAATCTAAATATTCGAGTAGTCGTTAGAAGCTCCTTATGATTCCTCTTCTCTCTGAACAGATTTCGCTCATGATGCCATCCAGCACTATAGTGAATAACAGCGGCGATAGCGGACATCCTTGTTTTACATCAGCGTTTGTGTGAAATGGTTGGCTTATATTTATATTTTTCAATGTTTATAAACGAAAGGACATTCTTGCAGTTTTGTCCTCTGAAAGTATTTCATTTCCAAAATCGAACATACAATGTGCCAGCAAAGGACATTGACTATCGCTTAACTCCTCCATTAATGGAATGGTTTCGAAAGTACTTTTTTCTATTTGAAAGCTTATGCTATAAGTTTGCTTCCATAGAAATTTAAGTGCAAATCGGATGGAGTATTGATTATAACTCTGCCATTTGTGGAACTATTCTGTTAATTGCATCCATTTCCATTGGCTTTTCTTCTGGCTTTTTTTTCTTCTCGTGTTCCCAATTTTTGATTAAACTTATTAATTTTAATAGCCATCTCAGCTTGCACTTCTAACTCTCAGTCATTTGGTGTATTTCCTACTAGAAACTAGTTATTAACATGTTAAAATCTTGACTTCGTTAAACATTTAACACATGTTGCGAAGATGCAAAAGGAAACTAAAATATAATGATTATAATAATTTACATTGGCCATAAAAGTTTGAGCAACGGAAGCTAAGAATAATAAAGAGCAAATGTTTACATATTTTACATAAACTCACCAATATATTCACACTGAAACATAATTAAATATTATGCTTTAATCTTTTGTAAAATAATGAATGAAAATCCTTTAATAGTTTTAAATGTTTAAGTTAAAATAAAAAACGGAAAAAATAAATAAAAAATTTTCGACTTTTGAAAGGAGCGTAAGAAAACAAGTTTGTTGCTTAAGTCTTACGTTTTGTTGACTGACGAAAGGGGAAAAAGTTGTTCTGTTCCTTTATTTTATTAATAATAAAATAGCGCTGTCCGGCTGACTGGACCCCGCGAATTCCTGATAAGACTTTTGCATAGTTAACTATATTTAAGTTTTAAGAACAAAATAATCGTAAAAAATTTTCAACATCTCGGCAGTTGGTTGTGATGGTGTTGCTGTTGTTGATGATCCGAGTGGTTGGGTATATAAAGAAATTGTTTGATTGCTGCTGTCTTAATGTTGTTTTGCACCTGCACACCATTTGATGTGAGCTTCATTTTGAACTTTTAATGCAACAGCGTAAATTAATAATAATTATTTATGCAGCAAAACAAAACCAATAACATTAGAAGCCAGCGGAAGAAGGTGGTAATAATATTAAAGGTAAAAGATGCTGTATAACAAAAAAGGCTACTGTAATTCAAATAACAAAACTAACATTTCCATGTATTTGTGCATGTGATTAGCCAGATTTTGTTTAAGATTTAAGAGAAGCTAGCTCGTTGGATGTTAAAATACTTGAATTATTTTGTGGCTGACTGGCTGTTTGATGATGCATAATTACACTTTGTTATCTGACAGGCAGCAACTAAACTATTATTGCTATTCTAGCCAACTCATGTTAAGGCTAATTTTATAGATTTACAAATATTTGTAAACATTTGTTAGAAAAAGGGGAAAAAAAGCATTTTTATTTCATGAAAAATGCTTTGTCATATCTTAAGCCATTAGTGGGTGGTTTTCAAAGCAACGCCTTTAGAATTTTAATCACAATATTCCATTTGAGTCTCAGAGCCAACGTGGATAATATAGAGATAACTGTTGGGATGCTGATGTTGACGATGATGGTGATGGCCATTAAAGTTCTTATAATATTTTGCAATTAATGATGTGTGCATAATTTATATATAAATATATATTTTTTTTTAGTAAACAATTTAAAATCTCGTTTGACTTGTTGCTGTGCTTGGCATTGTTCGCCTAAGAAAAATATGTTGCTACTTTTTTGCATTTTCATTAGATTCTTGTCGTTATTAAATATTGCTTCTTTTAATATTTCTCTTATATCGGAAAGGAATTACTTCATGTGGCTTAATGTTGTGTGGAATATCAAACTCAGCCTGCCATTTCTTTAAAATTCACACTTACAAATTGAGGTGTTAATTTGAGAGAATAATTGCTAGAAATAACTAATTAATTCAAAATGCATACAATGTAGCAAATTGCTTAAGCCAAAAGAATATCAATTAATTTCGTATGAAATATGTTAAAACATAATGTTCTGTATAAAAAAATAATATGTGCAAGGCACTACCATACATTAAAAAATATTTCTAGCAAAACTAATTATCAAAATGATAAAAATGAGGGGAAGATTCAAGACGAAACCGAGCACTATAAAATATATTACAATTTTAACCATCTAATCTATCCCGCTGATTCCATCGTGCAACACCAATTCGATTTAGTAGGGACTGAATGATGTATTCAGGCAATTAATCCTGTCATCTTAATTACGTAAATCGTAAGAGAAATTGTATCTGACCCACAACTTTTTAGAGTCAAGTTCTAATAAATTTAAAAAAAATTCAATAAAATTAATTTTGGACTGACAATCATCTCATGCTTCGAAAAAAAACCTATTTAGCCAATCCCTTGACTTTAAAATATCGAAATTTTACCCAACTTTCTAAAGTCGTTGCAAAACTTGTATCGCGGCCAACAACAATTTGGAGCATCGTGAGGAACAATGAGCTTAAATTGAGCGGTTATAGATTATAATTGAGCGGTAAATGATTTTTAGAAGCAATGTATTGTCTTTGCAAAACATAAACATTTAGTTACGAAGCTACGAAGTTTTTCTTATTTTCAAGAAGACGTACTCCATACGATTATTCATTGATTTTTTTTTTTATTTTCGAAGAAATACTTTTAAGAAGTTCTCAAAATAGATGAGCCCTTCACTGCAATGGAATATATTTTTCTACTGAGCCAATTTTCTAAATTTGTAAATCATGAAAAAGATTGTGAAAAGACAATTTCAGAAAGTATATTTAACAAAAGTATCAGTCACTTAAGTCTTTAAGTACATTTGTGACATCACAAAGCCTCTATTTAAGCGGAGGTACTAACATTGTACCACCCAGATCCTGCTACAAAGCAAATCGATCCTTAGCCGCCACTTAACATAAGCGAACTGGCCTTCGTAGACCAGTAGGTAGTGTACTAGACTCGTAGTGCGAAGGTCGCAGGTTTGAATCCTGCCGCAAAACTCTGCCAGTTTATGTTTGATAATTAAAGGGAGCGCACAACAAGCCCTCACTGGCTTAAGTGTATGTCGTATGACATGGGCTATCACACCCCTCCAATCAACCTAACCTAACCTAACCTAACATAAGCGACAGCTACAAAATTTAAGAGGAGAGGTATCTTTCTTAACCACAAGAAATTAGCCAATATCTTTAGCTGTACAAATATCTTGTAAGTAGTAAAAAATCCTACAAAAATAGTTTAATTTACGTGGGAAAAGATAAAGCAAGGTAATGAACCCGGTGTTTGACTTCGATAATAAGGATATCTTGGTGAGAACTTGTCAAACATTGGAATCAAATAAAACCTCCTACACTTCCTTAGCAATTTTGCATTAATAGATTTAATTTACCGCCAAAAACTGACGACAATCGTGAAATTGATATGAGCTTTAAAGGACGTGTAGCGACCTGCGAAAACAGCGTTTTTGTGTTTTGCAATGCTGGTTGGAGTTAAGGTTGAATCATCCCTAAAAACTTTAAAGCTTTATTACCTCATATTTAAATATTTTTTTAAATTAAAAACGTTATGAAAAAGAAAAAAGGTACAATAATTCAAAAGTTATACAAATGTCAAAAAAATATTTAAGAGGTTCACAGCTGTATAACAACTCGGATATTTGGGCAATTTGAAGACATTTCTAAGACTTGAAAATTTTTACATCCCTAAAAATGTTAAAGGCACTTGCTAAGCTTTACTAATAGTTATATTGCTTTGGTATGCCAAAGTTTTGTAAAACTTAATAAAGTTTTCATGGGCATTGTCCACAGAAGAAAAGATAAATAAATCAATAAATAACATGTCAACAAGAATTTAATAACCATGCTGACATATCCTTATGAACACCATCATTATTCAGTTTAGACTTTCTTTAAAAAGATTTAGGAAAACATTTAAACTTAACAATTTAACATGTTTATTTACAAACATTTAACTTCTTTATATTGTTTAAAGCTCTAATAAATAATTTTATTTAATACTTCCCTTAAAGCATAAATCGTTGGTATTGTGTTTTCATTAAGTGGATTTTTTCACATAGAAACGTATCACAATAAAGTTATAAAATATAATGTCATGCTACTGACATACAAACATTTTAAGCTAATAACCTTTGAATAAAACGTCCCAAATATTAATTATGAAAAAAGGAAGACCACGCAAAACTTACATACCAACTAATAATAGTAACCACATCCTTTTTGGCCGCATAAAATGACCCTCTTAACAAGCAACAATATGAGTAGGGCAAAAGCAAAAACAAAACAAAAAAGGAAAAGGAAAACAGCACCCTCACAATGCAGTTGAAAAAATTAGCATATTGTGTTACCGCACTTCCTGCCACACTTTTTTAAGCACTGCTTTTGTGGAGTAAATGTGTATATTTGAATTTAATGTACTTAAGTCTGTTGACGTTTTTTGTTCCTTCTTCTAAACCGCCAATGAATCGTATAATATCCGTTTTAAAAACAAAACTTTCTTCTTTGTTGCCACTCAACCCCGTTTATGGCAGGGTTAAGAAAAGGTACAACTTTTAAATCAAATAAATCACTTAGAAAAAAAATTACAGCAAAGACACGCACCCACTCTATTACACATTTTTTTCTTGTTTTCTTTTGCACTTTTGCACTTTTTTATACTCATTTCAGTTAACGACATGCCAATGTTGGTATAAAATTTCTTCTTGTTGCAAGTTGTTCTTTAACTGTGGCAAAAGTTGTTCGTTATTATTATTGTTGGATGGTTGATGTTGGTGTTGGTATTGGTGGTAGAGTGGCATGGTGTAGTTGGTATGTGTGAATGTATGCATTTGTATGTACGAGTATATTTAAATCGTGTTTAATGGCATGAAAACTACATACAATTTTGCTTTAGATATTTGTTTGCTTGTAGGTGCCACAATTTCGTACGTGTATAATATTTGTGTGCTACAAAAAATTGGTTTTTTTTTCGTTTGTTTTGGTTTTGTTGCAGCAACAGGAAAAATATAAAACTTTTTATTCTTACATTCATTCCTTACACTTGTTAAGAGGTCTGACACGCATTGCAGTTTGTGTTCTTTACACCACGGATACAGGTTGGATTTTAAAGAAAAGTCAGATTTTCAAATGATGAAATCCGATGGGATCTGATCTGATTCATACATCTGATCTCATTCATACATCTGTCTTTCTGCACACGAAATGGCTTTTCCGGGGTTCCAAAAATTTTAGTCTCTGTTGTATTATATTTTTTTTTTAAGCAAAAGTCGACTGTTGCTTATTTATATAGAGGTCCGGAAATTTGGCAAGACAGAGTCTAGATCGGTTGAGCCGCATGATCATGGTGCCTTGAGAAATACCAACACCGCTGAAACAATCTTGAAGAATTTACAATGTCACACAATCTATAGCAAATGAAATCAATATTTATTTTTAACCGACATCAGAAAAGGACCATCTCTGTTCCTTTTTTTTATTTTTTTTTTATTATTATTTTTGATGTTTGCATAAGTATAACTATCATTTGTGAACCGATTTTTATAAAAAAATTTAAGAGGTTTGCTTGCAGGATGGTGCCATAATTTTTTTTTGTGAAAATCGGACGGGCAATTCGCCCGAAAAATTTATTAATGCAAATTCCCCCATTTATGGACTGGTTTTCAAAATAAACTTTTTTCACACTTGCAGTTCAGTTTCATAGAAATTTAAAAGGAAATCGGACGGACAGAGAGGCCGCCCCAAATAATGATTATAACATAACTACGCTATTTGTGGACCTATTTTCAACATTTTTTATTGAATAAGGTATTGAAATTTTTCCCGTGAGTAAAATCTAAACTAGAAATGTATTACATAGGGTTTTAAACTAAACCATAGTCGCTTCTGATGAATGTAAAGCGGTATAACTAGAAAATGAAATAGTAATAAATATTTATTTTTTATGATTTGTTGTGTTCTTTTATTACTAAATCCTGTTTTCCTTTTGTGTGTATGTATACCTTCCAATTCATTCGTAGTTGTTCCTTCCTGCTTGTGCCTCCCAAACTCTCTACACCATCCTTTGCTTCCCTCATTTCTATGTTCGTTTTTCCTATTTCGTTTTTCGTATTTCTAATGTTATATCTGATGCGGTGTTTATCTGTTCATTTATTATTATGTTTCCGGTAAATCTTTCTTGTTTGCACATATTCATGTTTTCAAATACGTTCAGTCATCGTTCCTTATGTCTTAATTGCAGCAGTTTAACCGTTGTTCTAATGTATGCTGGTGTACATTTGTTGTTAAAGAAGCGGTTCCCGAAATTCTACTTCCGTGTAGTTGTAGTCGCTTATGTGTTGCCGAAATCCTGTTTTGATCGTCCGTCCTGTTTGCCCCATGTAATTATTTCAGCCACTGACTGATCTTTCAGGCTTTCTGAAAAGTTCTAGTTGGTTCCAAGAAGCTAATCCTCCGGATATTAAAGTGCCCCCAATTTCTCGTTGCGGTCTGCCCCGCCAACCTAACCCAACCTAAACAAAGACACAATAATTGTACTTTGAATGCGTGTTATTTAAACATGTTTGTTTAATACC
This sequence comes from Germaria angustata, assembly GCA_963681545.1. Lineage (NCBI taxonomy): Eukaryota > Metazoa > Arthropoda > Insecta > Diptera > Tachinidae > Germaria > Germaria angustata. The sequence continues at coordinate 25,508,199 of OY813000.1, forward strand.
AAATTAATGAGCGGACAGAATTTAAAATTTATATCTGTGTACCTCCTCCCTCTTTGGAGAATTTATTTATTTATAGCTCTTCTTACTTGGTTGCCTATTAAGTTGGCACGTTGCTTATAAACAAAGTTTTTCTTATGCTAAATAGAAAAAGTTAGAGATGTTTTTTTTTTATTCTTGTTTTTGCTAATACTGCAAAGTTTCGCATTGCAAAATTATTTTCTATTTAAATGACGTTTAACATGTGCCTCTTGCAACAACAGTAACAACAACAGCTAGTAAAACTTTGTTAAAAGGAAACTCAATAAGACATTTGCGGTTTTCCTGCCTTGTGTTTGTTTGTATATTTGCTTAAGTATTATTTCTTTCAAACAAACGTCTATGTTGCAAATAAAGAGATTGCAAGTTAATAACAGGATGATGGTGTGTGGTGATGATTATGACGCTAATGGTTTAATACCATCGAGTCACCCGCATTTACCTTTTTATGGGAAATTTGGTGGTTTCGTAGAGAGAGGAAATCTTACCTGGAATGAAAAAAATAAGAAAGAAAAAAGGAGTTGAGAAAATGTTTACGAATAAGTATTTAATAATTGTTAGTTGTTGTTATTATTATTATTTGCATTACAAACTGCAATAAATCATTAGCAATCGTATTTAATTATAACAACAACAACAACAACAAAACTATGAAAACACAACAAACGAAAAATGAAGTTTAAAAAAAGTAGTCAAAGAATTAAAAAACCTTGACGTGTTTTAAAATCTGCGTGTTCAAATGTGGAGACCTACTAAAATAAAATTGGTTTTAATTACCCCGATAATTTGAGCAACACTAGAATAAGAAAAGCAAATAAACAAATTTTCAAGCTTGGACTTTAAGAATACAACACAAAGATTTAAAACTAAATAATAACTTAATCATGAACAAATAGTAATTAATTAATTTAAAAAGTTTCAACCTCAGTGAGCTGAAAAATTACAAATGCGAACAAAGTACATTTTAAATTGGCTGGAAAGGAATTGTAATAAATAAGCTTTTATGCGATTATGTCAGCTTAGCAGAATTTGATACTTTCTATCATTAGCACCTCAAAAATACAGAATAAATTACATCTGTCAAGAAAGAATACAAACGCAGCAAACAATATCCACTTCTCTTAGCATTCAGCTGGCTGAATATGTTCACATTTTCCTATTAGAGAAATATTTCGCTTAATTTCAAAATTTTAATTGCGGCATTTAATAACAGGAGGTTTAAAATCTTAAATAATATCAGCACTTCAGTCAGCTGAATTGAGTTGTTTTATAGGAATTTAGCTTTGCTTTTCAAAAGTAAAATTTTTTTTAGCATTTAAAACTTTTATGCGAATTGTTTAATTCATTCAGCCAAGCTGAATTCAAACCTTTCGACCAAAATACGAGATCATGTAAAATATAAAAATTTTAAATATATTATTATATTTATAAGTTCCAAAGTGGTCAATAGGTTTTTAATTCAGCTGCATTGAATTCTATTTATAATTAACTAATTCAATCTTGAATTCAGCAAATCAAAATGAGGTTAGTTGCATATAGTTTTAGGGGTTTCATGGCAAATATGAAATTGATTTGCACTGCTGAACATAAGCCCTGTTAACCATATAGTTATTAAACTCAATTTTATTTAGCTGAATTAGCTGAAAAGTGTATTCAGCTGAGCTGAATTAGTTTATTTGACAACTTTAAACTATTAAAAATAATCCCAGTTAACCATACAATTATTAAGGTCATTTCATTTAGCTGAATTAGCTGAAAAGCGCATTCAGCTAGGCTGAATTAATTTATTTAAACATTATAATATTTCTAAAACTGTAATTTTCACTACTGAACAAAAGCCCTGTTAACCATATAGTTATTAAAGTCAATTTCATTTAGCTGAATTAGCTGAAAGGTGTATTCAGCTAAGCTGAATTTTTTATTTAACCATTCTAAGATATGGACAAAATCCCTTTTAACCATATAGTTCTTAAAATCAATTTCATTTAGCTGAATTAGCTGAAAAGTGTATTCAGCTAGGCTGAATTAATTTATTTAAGATATATAAATATCTTCGATCCAATTTCATTTATTTATTTTGCGAAAACATATTGTACTACTTGTTTCAAATATGTGATTAGCTAAATAGATTTAACTAGGAATTCAGCAGATCGTGTTATTGAGAAAGACAAGAAAAGCAGTTCTCTGAAGAATAGCAGAATACAAAATTTTTTCTAGATGCAAATTTGAAACGCTTCTGAGCATAACAACGTCCCCATGGATGGTGTTGAAAATTATCCAATAAAATAACACTCTCAGGACCATTGTTATTTTTACTTGTCATTAGTCAATTTAATTAAACAGTTTTTAATTATTAGAACCGTACTTTAACCTAAAAATTAGCGATTTGTCGCAAGGCTTAGTCTTTTCATCAACCGAAAATACCGCGGACATGAACCAAAACTATATTTATTGCCACATTTTAGGAAAAGTAAATTTTATCTCACAGGTACAATTTACTAACAAAATGTTGTTAAATGACCCTTTAAATATGGGAATTTTATGTATCAGAAGCTTTAAAGACAAGTTGTTATAAGGGCCCTAAGCCACTTAGATATTATACAGTACAGACACAATATTTTACGTCACCTAAAGTATTATTAAGTGGAATATTCCATAGTTTCATAAGTCCCCGTTTAGAAGATAAAGTAAACATTTCTCTTAAATTTGTTTAATAGATTTAATTAAATGAGCTAGAGTTTGAATTCAGCTCAGCTGAATTTGTTTACGCGAGTAAAAGACTATATATTTTTTGATTATTAGTTGACTGTAAGAGATATAACAGCAATTCAGCTTAGCTGAATTTGCCATAAAAGGTTTTACAAAGACTGTAAGAAAAATATAAAGACTTACATCGAATAGTATTCTTTGTATAAGTTTTCTAATCCATTGTGATTATGCTATTGTAATTCTCATTGGTTATTTGTGAATTTTTATAATAAATAAAAGTGGTTGAACGTTATTCAAACATGATGGTTGAAGGTTTAGCATCAAACCTAAACAAATGCAGGTGTTTGGACAAATAATCTTAAAAAAAAACAGATTTAAAATTTACTTAATACATATTTATTTCCTCCTTACAACATTAGCTGAATACAGTTTTAAAGCTTAACTTTTATTTTACTTTTATTGCTATAATAACTCTGTATTATTTACTTATTTTAACTATTTATTTCTTCTAGAATAATATATGAATTTAAGAACTCTAAAGTAGCTAAAAGCTCTTTTCTTAACCCTAATAAATAAAAAGGCATTACATTATTTGTAGAGCCCATTATTCAATTATTTAACCAAAGTCTTAAGAAAAAAATCCCTTTCCTAATTCCATTTAATTCGCCTTTATTGGGGTGTAATTGTACTCGTACAACAATAATGAAATGTTACATAATCATCTGAGTATTGATTACAAGACCTTTATTAAAAAACTATTACATTCTTATTAATATCTTTTCACATGCCATAATGACATGCTTTTGTAAGATGGTTTTTTTTTAAGTGACTCAAAAAATCTCAACACATTCTTTTTTTTTTATACTGTTGCATGCAACTACAAATTTTTTGGAAAAATATACATATTCCTTTTTTTTATATAAGAAAAAAACTTTTGCTGCATCATATCAAATTTAATTTAGATGATACACTTGCTTTTGATATTTTTTTTTTCAACTGATCATCTGAGGTTTTCTTCTTTGGTTTAATGCCCCCAGACGCTGCATGGATGTTGGTTCCTTCTAAACGAAGTTTTTTTTTGTTTAAGTTTTTTCCCGTAAACATGACTTTGACAATTGTTTGAGCATGTGTGTGTTTGCTTCTTTGTTGTTGTTATTGTTTGTTATCGCTTTTCGATTGTACTTTGTGTCATTCACTATGTGACGTTAAAGTGGTCAAGACACAATTACAACAGCAACAAACTCCAGCATTCAGTTTTAACCCTCTTTTGCCTTTAACGTTTGTTTGTTTGTTTGTATTGACTGTGTGAGAGCGTTTTTTTTTCCTTTTTTCAGATTCTGGTATGATTTTATTTAAAGGTTTTACCTTTGACGTGTCTTGTTGCCGTTGTTGTTGTTGTTTTTGTTTTTTGTTTCAGCCAAAATATCGAAAAACCAACAAAAACAAGTCGTCTACATACAACACGTTGGCGGCGTCGGCGGTTTTTATAAAGATGCTGCCGCATTTCATTTATACATATACATTTGTTTAAATTTTGATTATGTGTTTGTATATGTATCGGTCTGTCCGGTCGTATATACAGTGAAAGCTCTACATGCGGACAATTGCTACTAGCGAAAATATATTTTAAAGCAGACCGATGGCGACCATGAAATGATGATTAGTTTTTTTTCCTCATTTATTACTATTTATTGAATATTCAATAGGAAGTATTTAAATTCTATATGCACTTCCAACGCGTTCAGTCAAGAGGAACAGTATTCCTCCTTCTCAGCCGAGTGTGGCCCGTAAAGTCTAGGCTGTTGCGGGTTAGAGGGGTTGAATGTTATTCAGTTTTTCTTAAGTATAATGTGATGTGTTTTGAAGTCAGATTTAAAACCCATGGAACGTCCAGATCTCTATGAATACGATGATTTTTTTACATACCAGACAGAGACTGTAATCGTGTGAAGGATTCTATTTTGCCACTTTTTATTAATTTTGTTCAGATTAAAAGCAGTTATTCAGATTAGAAGCTAAAAATAGCTTTTATCCCTTAAGAGTATCATTAAAAATTTCAAAACCATCCCTATATCTACAATTATGTAAAATTGATTTCTGAATATTGAAGAAAGTTGTTCTGATTTGCCTTCTGAGAAAGATATTACATACGTATGTTGCAAAAAAAAAAAAATTGAAATATGGCATAATCCTTATTATTCTATAGTCGATACGCTAAATTATTGTAAATTTGTAATTAATGTTCAATTTATCATCCAACAACTATTGTTGTTCTATTGCGAGCTTAAAAAATGCATCTTTTTATGAGGGTTTTGGTGACAGGTTAAACGTTTTCTCCATTTTTAAAGCAACTTTTTTTGATATAAAGGGAAAAGTTTTTATTTTGTTATATCGGGTCTTCCAATAATTACTCCCAAATTTTAACAGTTGGTAGCGGTCACATTGTTGGAGCTGCATCTCGCGTTTATTTAATCCTTTTTACCAAATCACTGTTGCGTTCAACAACATATGCAAATGGTAAAATTGTTTTATCAAAATGGATGTTCTCTTTATACAAAGACCTTCACGCATCGCCCATGCAGCGAAGAATATTGTTTCTGGATCAAATGTGAAGATTTGTATGAAACCAATTCACATTAGATCAAAAAAAAGTCATGGTTTGGTGTGAATTTCGGGTTGAGGGCGTCATTGGCGCTAATTTTTTTTTCATGAATTGGATAATTAGGTAACTAAAGATATGTGGCTTTAACAGGACGGCATTATATGCCACACGGCTCATATCATATTGGAGATTTTGCACAAGCGCTTTGAGGGCATGGTCAACTTAGGTGGAGCTGAACTGGCCATGAGAGAGAGAGAGAGAGAGATCGTGCGATTTGACCTCGTTAGACTTCTTCTTGTGAGATTTTCTTAAGTCGTATGCCTATGCGAATAAGCAATAGTGGGCCTCTGACCCAACATAGCCCCTAAAGTTGGTCAAAGGTATTCTGATTTATGCGCTAGAGTTATAGAAAATTGGACATTTGGAATACATGCTACCCAACAGAGCTTCACACATTGATAAAGATGAAGAGCATTTAAATAAAAACCTGTCACTTTCTAAAAGAATCGTGATATCTGAATCAATAGAAAATTGATGAGACAGAGCAGGTGTAAGAGAGATGTTTTTTTTCCTAAATAAATTCAGACGACAATATTTCACGTTGAACTCTTGGAATGGGCTCTTCTATAGTAAACAATTTCAATAAGGAATATATAAATTAAAATGGAAATGTAACATTGTAACATTGGAAGCATCCTGATTGCTGACTGATCGTGAGGAGGGAGATCACAATAAAATTTCAATATATAGACAAGTTCTGGTATAGATTGAGCGGGCAAAAATAGAGCTTCCGAAAAAGTGATACGCAAAAGTCTTGTGTCAATTATTAATTGAAGAGAAAGAATGTTTCCATACAGATTTATAGCAATAAGTATTTCTTTTTTCAAAATGCATTGTTTGTTGTGGCTTTAGCCCTGCATATGCCGATAAACAATGCACTTTGCAAAAGCTCTAATTATTTTAACGATTAGTTGGGGAGAATATCCCGAATAACAAATTTCAATATTAAGTATTCTTTTTTCTTTATAAAAAACAGTGTTTCGAAATCGTAAAAATTTTTCGTAGATTTGTGAAACTTGTTTTAACTTGACTTCTTACATTCCATTCCTTGATAATGAATTCCATTCTTTTTCACTGTGATATTTTGAAAAGAAGTTTTGCAGATCGGTATTTTAAAAAATCAAACTAAAATAAAGAAATATTAAAGACTTCGTAATTGGTTATGATTAAAAATTAAATTATGAAATAAAAGTTGGAAAAACATTTTGATAACGAACATCCCCATCGAACGGACAAAAAACTTTCACGGCGGCGAGTGTCTGCTTACGGGAGCTTTTACTGTGTGTCCATCTGAATATTTTTCGTGTAGAGTTGAAAGCGATGATGACGATCATGATGATACTCTTAATACGGCTGCCGTTGTTATTATTTGAAATCTGAAATTTTTTTTGTTGTCCGGTTTGACAGGTGTTTCAGGGTTTATAAACACGATTTCAATAATAATAACAACAACAAAAACAAAAACAAAAACATAGAAAAATTGAAACCGTTTTAATAACAATTGCTTGGTTGGGAATTTGTAATCCGTAATTTATTCGGAGGAAGTTTATTTGAAAATTTCTAACAAAAAGAAAAAAAAACACACACTAAATATTTTTTAATTGTTGACATATTCAGAGAATAGGGCTGAAAAATAATGTCGTCTATCAAGATTTATATACGAATTATGAAACAAACGATGAAAACATACTTTTCTCTTTATTCGTTACAACTATAATATATAATCAAAATGATTAAAACTTTTAATTGGCGAAACAATAAGCAATAAACAGTTTAAAAAAATATTTAAACGAGTTATTAACTTGGTTACAGTTAAGCTGATTTACTTGATTGAAATGAACTCTCTTGATCCGTACTACGAGTATTAAGCCGATTTTCTTTATTTTTATAGCATTAAATTGCCTTAAATACTAATTGAGCTCAGCTGAATAGAGCTTTTTTTATTTTATAAATATAAAAATAGTTATAAAATTAAATCCTTAATGCAATCCATACAGCCAAATTAAGCTTTGTTCCTTTGTTGTCTAAATACCGAAAATAGCGTTTACAAATCTTATAACCTTTTCGAGGAAAATTTTTAATTTTTTTTTTTACTTTGTGAAAGTTCTCACAAAACATTTTGATATAACACCCGTATCTGTGCTAAAAACTATACAAAATATATTTAGCTGAATAAAATATAATATCAATTCAGCTAATTCGAATGCCATAGACACTACAGGATAAAAAGTAATTCACATGCACATACGCACTTGTATTTGTAAAGATAAAAAGATATCCCTGCTTCACACACGTCAAGTTCTCTTGCTCAAAATTTCAATTCAGGTGGAAGGAAGATAGATAAAGTATGTTTTACATTCTATATCTTCATACTTATTTTTTTTAATTTTATTTTATTTAAAACTCCTATGGATTCCATTATGTATTAAATATAATGTTGTTGAAACATGTGGTGGCGCATATGCACAACGTCCAATTCTGAATGATGCTCCAACATGATTTTATATATTTCTATGTATTAGAATACGGAAATAAATGACTTTCTCAAAAAAACGGTTTTCTAATGATTCGAAAATGGCTTTATTTAACCGGTTTTTAATACGGGTTTGTATAACAAAAAACCGGCTAATCATTTTATTGAAACAACAATGAAAAAGCAAAATTTTTTATTATTTCTTTATCTCTTATATATAAAATAGGATGTGTGTATGTATGTAACGTAATGGCTCCAAAACGGCTGGGCCGATTTTGACAAAATTTTCAGGGAACCTTCAGACACTGTGAAGTCCGATTTTTTATTTTCGGTCTGTGGGCGGAGGGGCGTGAAAAAATCCAATAACTCATAAAATGAGAACGGCTTGGCCGATTTCTGTAATTTCTTTTTGTAAATTGTTCGTATTTTCGAGGAGACGGTTTTTATGGAAGAAAATTTTGGAAAATCCCTCCGGAGTTTTTGTATAAAATTTTATTTGAAATTATTCCTTAATGGCTCTTCAAATGAAAAAATAGAAAGTTTGTCTGAAGGCTTAAAATTGGGGCGAGGCGAAGTTCGCCTGGTCCGCTAGTATATGTATATAAGTATAAATAAATGTTCCCACCCGTTTCGAATAAAATTAAATCGAAATCTGCAAAAAAGCGGTTGATTTAGCGATTTCTCTTTACACACTAATATTTACATTAACAAATGCAAAAAATAGCTTCCAAAAGTCATGAAAATGTTGGGATTACGATCTGGAAGTAGTGAAAATTAGGATCATTTCAAATGATTTTTTTAATGTGGGATATTCTCTTTTTTATTCCTATTAAACGATTTAGAACCTGCCTTTATTTGTTGGGAGAAGTAAACTTTGTGTTTGTATTCTTTTTTAACGAAAATAATTTTATATTAAATTAAGCTTAACTATTTACCAGTGAAAGCATAAAATTTTTTCCTATAGTCATGATTTTGTTTTCCTTATGTGTAGAAAAGTAAAGTTTTCATGTAGATTTAAGGAAATAAATTATAATTTTTTTTAATTGATGATATTATTCGACCTTTTTATTTTTATAAATTAATTGAATTGAGTTTGAGGTCTTCTTTTTTTTAAACAATATATTTATTTTTTTAATTTTTTATGATTTTTCAATATTTCAACACCCTGTGGGTGTCTTCTTCAGGAAATTAAAAATATTTTATAAAATTTGAAACAAATTTTGACAATTGTCAATATTTTGTATTGAAAATATTTAAACTTTTTTTCTTTTGGTTTTGTTTCAAATTTTATAAAATATTTTTTTAATTTCCTGAAATATTGACAAATCATAAAAAATAAATTCATTGTTTTTTATAAAAAAAAGAAGACCTTAAACACAATTAATTTTTTACTAAAAAAAGTATTTTGCGATCGAGTTTCACAGATTTGTAGAAGTAATTCATATTTGTAATAAAAATTTTGTAAACTTCCATTTCTGTTTCCCCGGGTTGTATATAAATTTATAGAGTAAATGTGAACATGCATCTCTGAAATAAAAACATTTGCCTTGTTTTACTGTCAAACAAATCCATATATAAAATATGGTGTTTATGATTTTTTTATATTGAGTTTGACAAGAAGACGAGCCAGCATATACTTCCATAAACATACTTTGTGTGTGAAAAAACACATCACAAAGTAAAAAAAGGTAAAAAAGGAAGTATTTGGAATAAAAAAAATTATTAAATAATAAAATTTGTTAAAACAAAAATTATTTTCCGGGTTTATCCGCTTTTTAAATGGAGTAAGATGTCATTCTAAATTTCACTTTAAATAGTAAAAAAATTGTTTTATTCAGTCGTTATCTATCATGTCCTCAACTATAATTATAAGTTCAAGACCCCAGACGTCAAAAGCCTACCATATAAATCTGGAAGATTTTTAGGAACGCTGATATTGAACGCTTGCAGTTTCTTACCAGAGAAACCCATACAAGCAAATAATCTAGATGTAGCAAAGCAGTCGGCACGGTAGCTTTTAGAGACGCTTAACTCGGAATTTACATACCAAGTAAAACATTGCCTGAAATCCATATTTTCCGAGTTATTGGGCTTTTAATTTTCTTATATAAAACTGCGATTGTTCATTGAATTTTTGAACATATATTTTAAAAACTTTTAAAAATGTCTTTAAAAGATATATACTATACAGAGAATCTTTAGTAAGCGAAGCCCGTGTTGGCCGTATGATAGAGGAGAAAATCCTTGCACCTGTCCGAAGGACGGCTGTGCTGAGATCCTTTATTAACTGAAGATGGTTTTCCTTCTACCTCTAATATTTTATTACTTTTTTATTTAAATATACAAACATATGTATGTACCTTTAGTAGCGTGTTGATATAGAAAAAATTCAAAAAAATATGTCCGGCTCTTGATGGGTTAACCAATTTTAGCCCTTGCTGAGAGATGTTTACAAAAGCCTTTAAATTATAACAATACCTCATACATTCAGAAATGTAAGACACATTCGTTTCATAATGAAAAGTTCCAAGGCCCACGCCTCGAAAAATATGGGTCGCCGCGAATTTTTCATTTAATATATATATTTTTTTTTAATTTTTCGAGGTTTTGTTTTGTTTTCATTGGACCAGCGTCGCTAAACTAGATTCGTTCCGAAATATTTATAGCGAACGGTTTGAGTTTAACATCCATGACAAATTATATTGAATAATTTCTAAAACATTTAAGACTTCAATAAGACTCTTATTTAGCATCAATTCCGTAAAGCTTAATATCTTAACCGTAAAATCATCAATTTATTTTCAAAAATTATTATCTATTTTGTTAAAAAAAACGTGGGAAATTTATTTTCAACTTTTTTTAAAAACATATATCGAATTCTCTTGAATATTGTACACAGCAGCCAAAAACCAATAAATGTACAATAAAATTTCAAATATAGTGCAGATTCAATTTTCCATTTCCTTTGCTACACATGCTTTTAAGCGACCATAAAGCGAAGGCGTTTATTGTAACAACAAAATTGACCTTAAGAATTCCTTTCAAAATGTTCAGCCAATAAAAAAAAAATAAATACAAAAAAACCATGGAAACTTCTTAAGAAATAAGCCGCAGTGGCAATCAGCAGCTTAAATGGAATGACAACCAGGCCAACAAAAGCCAAAATGCTGAAAGCAAAATTCAATACAAAAAAAATATAAAAGAAAATGGCAACAGCCAGAAAAAGGAAGCAAGAATATAAAAAAAGGATGACTGTCATTTGGTGCTCACTCTTGGACTTTTCGCCTTTTGCTTCTTTTTTCCCCGACAATTTCATTTTCATTGAACATAAAGATGTATAAAACTGTCAACAGTGTCTGAAGTAAGAGAAATCAACATTCAACAGGCCGTTTTTTACTATTTCGTACGAGTAGTTTTTAAGGAAAGACGTTTCATGAAATGTGAATTTTATGAGGTGATTTCTTTGGGCATTTAAATGAAGAAGATTTTTTTCAATGTTTTTATTAAAATTAACTTATTCAAATTTAGGAGCTTGAATGTTAATAGTTTTATGCGTATTATTTATGTCAGCAATGAAATAAATTTGGATTTTATTGTGGCCAAGACGAAGAGTTTGGAAATTATATTTGGTCAATATCTGGCTGATTTTTATGGCCAAGAAGCTCAACTAAAGTTGTATAAAATTTATATTGAAATAAAAAATTATTATTGAAATAATGAATGGCCTAGAAGCGCAACTAACATTTTATAAAATTTATATTTAAATGAAAAAATTAATATTTAAATAATTAATTGGGAGAAAGAATAATTCAACTAATTTTGATGAGTTTATATTTTTATTTCAAATTATTTGTGAGACCAATTTAATTTGGAAATATTTCCACAGGTGATTTTGTGAAAGTGAATTCTTTTTTAACGAGCATATCATTTGGCAATTTCTTTGAAAATTAATAATTTATCAATGATATAAATTTAAGAGCTTTTTCATTGCAAAGATCATAAAGAATAATAGTCGTGACCATAGCTGTTAAGTAATGATTAGTAATGGTAATAATTATTAATTTGATTACTTTTTTTGACAGCTGAAGTAATGATTAAATTACGATTATATTCAGTTTCTCATGGTTTTTATTATTATTTTCGGAGATGGGATCGCTTTCTTTTGCCGGGATCATTGTATGATGTTTTCTATGAATAATTAGTTTTAATGAAGGACAACTGTAAATATATGTAAAGGAACACTTTTTTGTGATTCGATCTAATGTACATTGAATGTATTTATTTTTCTGTATTATTTTCTTAATTCTTTATAATATTATTTTTCTAAGTTTGAAATTATTAGTGTTGTTATACAACTGAATATGTTAAAAAATGTTCAAACAAAAAACATCTAATTTTATAAATTTCTTTAGAACTTTTTCAAAATAAAATGATGTAAATTAAAAATTTTTGAACATAATCAAAAGGAATCAAGAGTAATCTTTGAAAGTAATCGGATTATTTTTGATTACATTTGATTCTTTTTGAGTATTTTATGGTAATTTGCAGTAATCCAGATTACTTTCCGATTATTAGTAATCGTAATCAATTAGTTATCTGAAATTGTTTAAAAGAGAACTAAATAATCAGTATAATTCCTTTTTATAATATTATCTAGCTGATTCCTAATCGTAATCGTAAAAAAAATTTAACAGCTCTGGTCTTAACTGTGTCAAAATTAATTATTTTCTCTGCTCTGCTCGATAATTTCATGCGAGGTCATAATACCTAATCCAAGGAAGTTTATTTGCTTGACTTCAAAAGTCATACAGTGAAGAAATAAATCCATTGACATTAGTATTTAAAAAATATATATCAAATAATTGTTCTTTCTTTTTGTTATTTTCAATGCAAAAAAAATTCTAGATTTTTACAATCATTTTTGAACAAAAAACAAACAAATAAATTCGTTAGTATGATGGCAAACATATTAACTCGTTCTTCCTCCATGGGATTTTTCTCCTTTTTTTATTTAAAAAAAATTACTCCGTTTTATTGTTTGACTTCTTTCTTGTGCTTAAAGATTTTGTTTGTCAAGCCAAGTCAAAATAAATATTTAAATATTGGAAATAAACAACAGGAAAATTACAAAACCCATCATTATGACCATCATTTTATGTTACCACGGCGTATACAGAAAAAGGAATAGATGATGATATTTGTGGATGAATTTATTTTATTTTATTTTTCGCTGTTTTGTGGCAGTCGAAGGGTATTAAATTCTATAATGGGTTTCAAGTAGAAAAACGAAATGAAACCCATTAACTGGCAAGAGACAAGTGCATTCTGTTAAGCGTTTTAGGTTGAACTTACAACCAAAGTATTTGGTTAATAAACCGTATAAATATAAATTCCACAATTTGATGAAATAGTGAAATATTTATTACTTTTCACATGAAAATCATAATTGAGGAATTCACAATGTGACGAACTACTTTAGGAAGAAAGTATAAAAAAGTATATAACGAAAAATATAAAAAATTTACTTTATCTAAGTTAAAAAAAAATTTAAATTTAATAAAGAATGAAGTAAAAATCTTTAGCAAATACTTTAGCTTAAAAGCATGAAATTAAAATAAAATTAACTAAATTTAATAAAAAAAATAATATATATACATGTACATTTGTATATATATTCTCAATAAATTCGAAGGAGGCTTAATAAGTCTGTTCTTTTTTGAATTTTTGGCCCCTTAACTGAAATGGTAACAAGCACCTGTCAGTTAACTCCTGACAAAATCTGAACACCCTGCGTCATTTAGGTTGCGTTTGACAGCCACGCGATTTGGGGAGAAAATGGAAAAAGTGAATATCCTGTGCTCATTAAGCATTATGTTTTGCAGAAAAAAACCATCACTCAAACCAAAGCTCAGCTTGATAAATTCTATAGAAATTGCATACCATCAATATCAATGGTACCCTCGGACACTTGGACACTCGGTTGAGGTTTATAAAGCCGAAACAATTGAAAACATTCCCGACATGGTGTTAGCCGTTCGGAGATTGAAAATGCGAGGGATTGTGGAACATATCACATGCCTCTATGGTTTGAGTTTTGAATTACCACTTGGGTATGAGAAAACTTTCCGCCAGTTGGGTGCTGCGTTTGTTGATAGTCGACCATAAATGCAAACGTGTCGTAACTTCGCAGGAGTGATTGGCTTTGTTAAACAGAAATATGCACGAGTTTTTACGCCGTGTTGTAATCGTGGGCAAAACGTGATAACACACCAAAGAGGAGGCAAAACAGTGCAGTTCTCGGGTGAATCGGCGCAAAAGAAGGTCAAAGTGCTTCTGTGAGCCAATAAGGTCATGGCGACCGCTTGGCCACGATGTGATCGTTTTCTTTTTGAAATCCTCATTAAATCGACCCAATCAGTTTGCATAATATTCCTTATTGAATGCTTTATCATTTTGTAAGCAGTCAAAGTTAATTGTACCACGTGCATCACAAAAAACGGTCGCCACAAAAGCACTTTGACTTTCTTTTGCGTCGACTCATATGAGAAATCTGCTGTTTTCAATTTCGAGCAAAAAAATAATTTTTAGCACTTGGTACTGAATAACTGCGGACGAATTGAGTATTAAATGAAAATCTTTTGTTGTATTTTACATCAAATTTTTAAGCGTCGTTCTCAAGTCCTAACAAAACTAATGGAACAGCCTCCTTGAAAATCTAAAATTTTATAAAAAAAGAGAATTTAAACGTATTTGCTGAACTTTCGACTTCTATTGTTTCCATAGTTGGGAGCCACAGCTCTACCTCTATATTATCAATGACTAATATTTTTATAAACTGACGTTATAGAAAAGGGTGAAAATATTGGTTCCTTTGCGTGTGGGATTTTCGAAAGAAATAAAATTTAAAATATATACAAAATAAAATGCAAGAAAAGTCTACGCAATTCTATAAAATAATTTATTTTTTTTTTAATTAAAGCATTAGTTTGTTTTCCAAAAATTCTTCAACAACATGTTGCTTTTTTTTAAGAAAAGAAAATGCCATAAAACTAAATATATATACATAATACAATACAGTGAAGTTCGGTTATAATGAACTAAATGAAATTTATTTAATTTATTTAACAATTTCTTTATAAACGGAGTAAATATTTACATTTTTCCAGAATACACGAGTAAAAATAAGCAACGTTGAAATATTTTCTATTTCATTCCTTCTGTTCGTAATGCTTATAAGACATTTACGTATATTCAATCACAAATTTCAATAATTTTATATCACTTATTCAAATACTAACAAATAGTTATTTTAAACGCCTCAAAAATTACCCAAAAAAATTTTGCGACTTTGCTTTGTTTTCTATAATATTTACTAATGTTTTTATATTGGGCGTTTTTAAAATAGTACGTTATAGGCGAAAATTTCCTATAACCGAAGTTCGTTTATAATGTGTATGAAACAAAATTTTTGGGACTGTCGTTCGTTAAAGCAGATAATTCATTACAACCGGTGTATGTTCCAACTGAACTCCGCTGTATATGCACTTTAATTTACAAAAAAAGTGTAAATAACGAAATTGCAGGTGTCTTACATTTAGAATTTTTCATGGCAATTCCAAAAAGAAAAATCTAAAAGCTCAAACCAAATAGTGGAAATCAGAAAATAAATAAAATTTGCTCTGAAGTATTTTTATTAAAAATATTTTACATACATTTCAAATAACACACCAAAACATTTTCAAACATTTTTCAAATTTACATAAGAAAATACCGTTCGAAAGCAACTTTAAAAATAAGAGATGTTTGAAGAAAAAAATTCTAACAACTTCTCCATACAATTGAGCTCATAAATAACAGCAGTCAGTATCTGTGAAATTGTTAGGTATTTCCAGCTCAAGATAGAAAAAATTATAATAATAAAGACAAAATGACAACAACAAAAAACCAAACATACATATGTAAATTATTCGTCGAGTATTAGAATTAAAATATCAAATTAACTTCAAAAAATATCAACAAAAATACCGAAAAATTTCTATAGTATTGGAAATTTGAAATCATATATAGTATATATATATATATATATATATATATATATATATATATATATATATATATATATATATATATATATATATATATATATATATATATATACATATATATACATATATTTATATAGTATATTTATATATTTTTTTAACAAAAAATCCCATTTTATTTGCTACTTAAAAACAAGAAGAAAAATTATATTTTTTTTAATATTGTCGTCTTGGTGTATAGAAGAGTCTCAGAAAAATTTGATGTTTAGATTATAAAAAGCAGATTACATTATAATAAATAATACAAATATGTATATTATTATTATAAAAATTATTCAAAAGCAGCTTAAATACACAACTCAAAGTTAAAGCCATTTTAACACCTCTCAAGTTTTAACAAATTGTTAAGAGTTCCACAGAAACATGTAATTTTGAATTAAAATATCCACACAAAAAAGTCTTTTTAATACAAACAATGGATTTTATTAGGTATTATAGAAAAGAGAAAAGAAGTTAAAAGTATTCACTTCTTTGGATTTGAACTGCAAAGTTTATTTAAATCAGCGTGTGGCTCTTATATCATTAGGAAGCCAACGATAAATAGAGAGAGGGGAGAGAGAGAGAGTATAAGGGTCATATAAACTACAATTGATCACCACGATCTCTACGAACAAAGCCAATCGATCTGTGTCATAAGAGCTCATATACCTCTCGGATTCAGTTCATACCCCTCGAGGTACTTGATTCCTCTGTGTAAAAGACCTAAGAAAATCAATTAGTGAATGCTACGTTTTCTCATCAGACAATTTAGAGAAACTAGATTGTTTGATTTCAGCATTAACTATAATGTACTGGTGGCCTCGGCGGGAGCACTATGCCCCGTGAACCATCCCGTCAATATCTTAAGATCATTTGTGTTAAAAGAAAGTAGCTTTTGGGATGTGTACGGAATCAACGTCACAAGTGGCTTCGCCCGTCTGAGGCCAGATAGAGCCAGCCAATGGCGGTCAGAAACTACTCCATCATATGCTCCTTTCCTTAACATATCTTCTTGCAATGAGAGCCCAAAAAGGGTTCTGGTTAGATAAAAAGTCGCCTAGGTCGCTTGTTGGCCAAACAGTCAGGCCTGCCGTTTCCTATGCGACCATCATGAAAAGGCTCCCAACAAAGCGTCAAGAGATGTAAAACAATCCATGAAAACTCCTGTCCTAATCGCACATGAAATTATGGCATGTAGTAATGCTTGGCTTGGCATCGTATACTCTTTATTCCTCATTTATAATTTCATAATCCACTATATAGAATAAAACTTATATAAAAGTACTGAATAAGGGGTGCTGATATATTAAAAATTATACGTTTAAATACAATTATAATAAAGAAAATTTTGAATAAAACAAGTTGAAATACAATTTAAAAAATAGTTTTGATTATGAAATCAACATTAAAACAATATAACCACGTGCTTATGTGTAATTCAAATTTATTTTTTTTTTAATTGCCTTGCACTGAGCACTATTTGCACACCATAAACATAAATAGATCCTTGCGGTACCGCTCTGCTCAACTCCAATTCGCTTTACTCAAAGTTATTATAAAATGCCGATCGTGATTTTCCAGTTAAACATGAATGCATTAATTTCATGGCAATAGAAGAAAATTGAAAATGACTTTTCAGTTTTAGTTCCAGAATATCAACATTCGCCGTATATGCATTCTTAGCCCTTAAACTTTATTTAGTATATATTTTCGTCTGGAAGATATTTGGATATTTGCCCATGGAAATGGCCCTTTGAAATCCTATTCACATATATACACCTCTGTGTCACCATTTTCCTGTTCGATTTGGTTCGATCAGTGGCTTCTGTCGGAAATTAGTCCATCGAAATTCTGGGGTAAAATGTATTTTATCAGATAATATGATAAATGGGTTGTCCAGTAGTTGTCCTAAGACTCTCAAATGCTGTTATATGTGTGCGGTTCTCAAGTCGGAATGAAAATTAAAATGTTACACATTTTACGGCAGAGAAAACGACATAAAAGCGTAATTGGTAAAGATAGTCACTCTCGCTTTTTAGCATTAATTTTTCAATTCGACAATTTTTATTTTAGTTTTTACTTTTACACTTACTCTTACACTTACTCGAGTTAAATGTAGAAAAAACTTTTTTTTTTAATTATTTTTTTTTTTTCAAATTTGTTCGTTGTATGATCATTCATTTGTTAGTGAACGTTAAGCAGTTTGAAAGCATTCAGCCTTATACATAAACAAATCAAATACAATATGAGAATTCTCTACCGTATGTGAAAGTTAGGAAATGCATAATCAACGTAGACTTAGACTGCTTTTACACAAACTACACAGCAAACAATTTGTAATCAATTTGAAACTGTTAAATTTCAATAGTAAACAAATTCTGTTTCCTTTGGTCTTATAAATACAATTATTTGCCCCCTAAGGGCGTCTAATTATATGCGGGTTGCAGGAAAAATAAAATTGATTAATATCAAATATAAATCGTTTGCTGTGCTGTTTACAAAAAAACATTCTAAGCCTACTATCATTATGTATTTTGTAATATTTATATACGAATACGATAGAAAATTCTCATATTGTATTTGATTTGTTTGGCACAAACATATGAAGCTGAGATTAAAGTTCACTGATGAGTGGTTTTAATAACCAATGAAATGTCGGTATATGATCAGCTAAAAGCTGCAATGAGCAAATTTGTTAAAGTTAATTATTCAAATGTTTTTTGCGTACAAGCCCAATCAATTTCAATATTATGATACAAGATGTGATGATATAAAAAGAAACCAAATTATAAAATTCATTTGTCAGTCTTTTTTCATAATTTTACAAGCGTAACAAACCTCTCCAAGATCTTTCAAATACTCATATTCATAATTTCTATAGTTCATATTGAATTAAATATTTATATACTAATAACTCAAGATAATAAATATAAAAAATCAAAATTGATAATGAGGAAATATAAAAAAAGTCAGTACAACATACAAATATATTCTCAAGTGTACATACACTTATTTAAAGTACTCACTCGTATTGTCGTCTGGTAAAATTATCACTGAATTGTGGTGGTGGTGCCATTTTTCAGTGATAACATGCAAAGAGATGGAAAGGCTCTACATTCATGGGAATGTATATGATTTTTTTTTTATTTTAATTATTAGAAATAAAGCATGCGGTCAACAGAAAAAAATATAATAAATAAATATCATTTTAGAATATAACGAGGAGTACAACAAAATCATTAAAGAGAAAAATTGTGTTTTCACTATATAATTAAATAAAAAAATACAATTCCTTGCAAGCATTGGCGGAGCCATAAATATTTTGTGGAGGGTAAGATTTGCTAACCCCGTTTCTTTTTTTTTTTTGCGGAGCCATAAATATTTGGAAGGCAACATGCACCCCTTCGCAACAAGCTTTATACGCCAGTGTTTGCTAGTCTCCCTGAAAGAACTTGTTTCAAGTAATTTCTAAGTTCATTACAATTATAATCTGACGTCATTGCTGGCTTTACTAATTTAATTAGAGCGCTTAAGCTGCTTTATAAACCAAACACTTAAATTATTTTAAGTGTTTTTTTATAATGGTTATTTTAATTTTTGTGTTATACTCTTAATTTTCTATACTTGCGTTATCTGTCTTTAAGAATTTGTTAAAATAATCGCTTTTTTGTATTTGATTGACCACCCACCGCAGCAACTGATTAGATTTCTCGACAACAACAACAACAATAATAATAAATAAACCTTAGAATTTTATTTCATATTTTTATTGCGCTACTTAGATTAAAATTCGTAGATCTTGTAATAAATTTTATACAAAATAAATTTTTTGTTTTCGGTCACTAATCAGCAAAATATGAGTATTTGTCATGCGTTTTAATTTTTTTCTTTTTTCAATTTTAAATATTGGCATTTACGTCACTTGAGTAATTACGTCACTAAAGCAATTAAAACAAACTTATAATAATTTAATAATGAAATCAATGAAATAGATCAAATCTACTTCAATTTATACATCAAATTATTATTCTCAATTAATTTTTTACAATTTAATATAATCTATTGACGTCTATATCAGCTAAATTGATAGAAAACATTTGTCTTTTTTAGCTCAAAAAAAAATCTACTAAATGGCGGGGGTTAAATAAGATTGATTATACTAAGCGGCAGAAATTTTTATATAATTCATGGAAAGGAAGAACTTATTAATATTTTTTTTTTTTGATAAATAAAAGAAAAACAATAAAACGGTTACTTAAAGAATTAAGTATCAATCACAGTTTTTTTTTTTTTTTTTTTGGTAGAAATTATTTCATTTTCTTTTCTGAAAAAATATGTTACATTTTCTTGAGCAATTAAAATAAATATACATACACATCGCTTCTTTAATACAATAACGACGTACATATGTAAAAAAAAATTAAAATCTTTGAATTATTGTTGAAAAAGTATTCCTCAGTATGTATCCTACTTAGTTTCCTTTACTTTGTCGACACAATTTCAAGTGCTTTGAGTAGTAGACAAAAAATACAACATCTTGCAATGGACAAACCCATATTAATAAATATAAAAAATTACTAAATTTCTTACTACTTTCAGATCACAATATGACTTATTGACTTGTTTGAAAGTTAATTTTTTACACTGGTCTCTTGTATACAAAATATGTGTTTCCTTTTGCTCTATTAAATAATTTTGAAAATGAAAAAATATTCCTCATATATTTCTTTCACTCAAGCTCTTGCCAAAAAAAAATTGATTAAATTGTTCAAAACCGTTGATTTTAACGCGTCTTTTAGCTTAACAAAAAAATCACGCCAGTAGATCAGTACCAACAAAATTAAATACTATTTAAATTTGTAATCATTTTCACATATAAGTATATATACGTACGTCTACATATATGTATACAAATTTACATATATGGCTTAAATACTTAGTAATTTATATGAATTGTTATTGTAACATTTTTCATATGGCCTGACAAGTATTATGAGGCTCGTCGTAAGTTGTTCATTGAAAACATGACGCTATGACGGTCTATTCGTAAATGAATTTTTGCAACTTGTGGCTAAATTCAGCAGTAGTCACAGCTAAACATTATACCATTTCATATAGTCATAATGCTGTTTGTTTTATTTACAACAAATGAAACATTATTAGATGGTTTTATATGATTAACATTTGATTTAGGCAAAATAGTTTGGTTGACTAGTAAAGTGGTTTATGTACAAAATTTTTTTAATTTATTTTATTTTTTTTTCGTCCACTTCTTAACTGATTTAATATATAGAAACAGCCCATAGACCAATAGAGTGTTTGAAAAAATAAAAATTATATATTTTTTGAAATGTTTAAATTTTAACACTGTTTGTCTTCAAGTTAGTTCGTTCTTCCCTGTTTTGGTGTGTAATTTATGAACGTGTTCATATGGTCAGATTGTTAAATCAGCAGCAACAACTTTAAAATGATTGTACGCATAATTTTTGTCAATGGTTAATTAGGAAAATTGCCAATAACGATCAATGATAAATTATTATATTTAATTATTTTTCGTAAATTTGTTGGACTTTTTGGCAAGAAATAATGAAGGTGTTCAAATTAAGATAGAATATTAAATACATGTGACTAGTGTTTGAATAAAAGTGATCAGGTGTTAGAGATTAAGCGGCTTGAACATTTTATTATTTATTACGATTTTAAGATAGACTTTCAAATAGTTTTCAGAAGCTGATGACAGATGTGTAACGAACTATTTCTCAATCTCATTAGAGAAGTGTTCTTATGATACCATACTACCCTACTTTCGAGAGACCATGTCCTAAGCCTAGGATACAATAGCAATAGGATAGGATGAATCCAATGCACTAGGAGTAAAGCGAGTTCAACTTGAAGTAATCAAGGCAAACACAAACAATTTTCTTTTAGAAGTTTTCTTTAAAAAAAATCAATAAAAAAATTTACTGAACCTTTAATAAATCGAGACAAAAATTACTTAAATTAAAAAAATTAACCACTAGCGTAATTAAAACATTTTCCTGCAGGAATATTGATTCATGTATTGAAAATCCCATAAGAAGTAGAAATTCTAGTAGACATGAAATTCAGTTTAGCAATGGCTAAGATCTCTCCAGACAGGCTACACTAATAAAAAAATAAAACTATTTCAATGATCACATAAATATCCTTCAACTCCTTTTTATTCTAGCAACAGGTCTCTTTAACTAAAAGAAATATTTTTTTAGATTAATTTTTTTTAACACTTGGTGGGTATCGCCAGCAAAATTTTTTTAAATTTTTTCAATGCGAGTCAAAATTTCTGGCAAAAGATTCAAAATGAAATTAAAAAAATTTAAATAATTTAAAAAATTTTTCAAACTTTTCCTTACGATATCAGTCGAAGTTTGGGGCGAAATGTTGAAAAATTAAAATTGCAAAGGAAATATTTCTTTGAATTGAAGAGACCTGCTGCTAAAATAATCATACTTTAATAAATTTAAATAAATAACTTAATATTATTTACAACAAAAGTAAAATCTAAAATTTATGTCTTAGAAATCCCATTATATTTTAAAATTCATTATGCTGAATGCCAAGAACATTGGCTAAATTTCGAAAGAAAAGTTTGTTAAATTTGTTTAAAAATTTTGCCGAATAGCAAATTTTTGTAGCGGACAATATTCAAAGTAAGTTCCAGATCAATTCTAGATCTCTATGGATTCCAAAAACTTTAGCTGGTTTTAAAAAAAATTTTTGACAAAAATATATACATGAAGAATTAACACTTCTATCCCTTTATTAACACTTGCTCCAACCCTGAGAAAAAACTAAGCAATTCTAAAATAAGTATCCTTATTATCCTTTAGAAAAAATCTGTATGTCATATAATGCTGTGGTTACTTTTCGCAATGGACTTGATGTTGTCTACCTGCCATGATTGTTTTGAGTAGGACCACGCTCCTTAAAACATACAGCACCAAGTCCAAGAACAAAAGATCTGATATTTCGCAAAATACAATAATACAAGACTTTCTTTGTATTGGCGCAGGATATAGAAATTTAAATATTTATAAATTACCCAATAAAGGCAATAGAAGCCACTTGCTTCTAAGCCGGAAATTGGACAATTAAATTTGGAAGAGACGGGGACGTTCGGATGCTTACAGAAAGGGGAAATAAATAAGCTGCAAGTATCTGTCAGACCCTTGGTCCACTGTTAAAGGTTAAACATGTTGTTATTTTAACATCACTGTGTTAAATTGTTCCACACAATTTTTAATTATACACTTTATAGTAATTAATTGTTTTTTTTTTTTTTAATAAAACTTACAAATAATATTCTATTTTATATGGGTTATTTAAGACACATTTTTACCTCGTTTCTCCATAACAAATTTAATTGAATTCAAGTCAATTTCAAACAAATACATCATGATTTCGGTTTAGATAATTAGTTGACACTTGAGAATGATTGTGAGAATGATTATTGTGATACTTTTATGCCTTCAAAGTGTTAATTGTTTTTCAAAACCAGCTGACATTAAGACAACAATAATATTTAACAAAAAACTAAATTTTTATGGACTTGTAAATTTTCTTATTGTTTATTGCATTATTTCTTCTCATTCACTTGATCACTCCCCTTTAATTAACAGAGTTTAAGAAAGTTTTTTCTTTATCTTTTTTCAAGCGAAGTGATCTAGATTAAAAAGTGCTGGGTAAATAAAATAAAAAATAATGATAAATGCAATAAAATTATTGTTATTATTTCTTTTAAATCAAGGAGAGAAAAAATTTATAGTCCTTTTTTTTAGAGAATAATGCAAAGGAAATTGTTCTTATTTTTAAGCGGAAATTTTTGTTATAATTTTCTCACAATTTTCCTCTTTATTTTATTTTTGGAAATAAGAAATTTATCAAAAAGTTTTTAAGTCCAAGTAATAAAAAACACTTGTTGCTGTTTTTGAAATGTCGTTGAGACCCCAAAAGGAGAATTTACACTTGTTATCCTCAGGTTTTTACACGGATTCACCTTTGTCGACACATCAAATATATACACATAATGTCGTTTCGTGTTTGTTGGTGTTGCTATAGTTGTTTTGTTGTTGCGATTGCTGTTGCTGTTGCTATTACTGATGATGACAACACCAACATTGTGTTAAACGTCTTAAGACAAACAACTAACAAGAGCAACAACCAACAACAAAGTTTTGTACTACATTTTTCTTTGAATGCGATTTTGACATCTTACCATAAACACCACCGACAACAACATTATGCCAGAAAAACTCTACCACTTGGCCGGTTTAAAATGCACGAGCAAATAAAAATATTGAAGCCATCCTTTCAAAGACCTCTTTTCTTATATTTTTTTTAATAAAATTTAAGTATTTGTTTTGTAGTCGGTGTATTTTATTGTAATGGCGGGATCACGAGTTGAGTTCTTGTTGCCATTGTGCAGCATACGAGTGAGTACATGTGCTAAATGTTTAACGCACGTTCGTCACTTGCAACATGCATACAACAAAAATATGGATGACCAAAGTCTATATAAAAATAAAATAATAAAAAACCACAGTTTGTACTCAAATCTCAAGTATATTGATGTTTGGAAAACAATTTTTTTTTTATTTTGAGTTTGGTGCGAAAAATAAAAAGATTTAACTAAATTGAGAATGAAAAGTAGCTTGCGCTTTGAGCAGAGATTTAGCCAAACTTATAGGATTACAATTACACCAACAAATGTAAAATGTATGTGTTAAAGCATGTGCGTTGTAAATGACTCGTGTTTTTTCTAGAATGAATTTTCGTATTGAGGTGTTAAAACTAAATGCAGCGTAAAAAAATATGTTTGTAAAATTATAGAGCAAACAACTGGTTGAATTAATCTAATCATACATAAAAATAGGCAAAAGCAAACCAAAATCATAGAGATGAATCATATTTTACCCCAATTCGAGTTGTTGTTACAAATATATGACTTATATTAATAAAGCAATTCAAAGTTGTTTAATTCAATTGGCATTAAAACTTATTCAGCTGGCAAAATTTTAAGCTATATATAACTTTTAAACTATTTCATTCATTCAGCTAGCTGAATTGGAAAATTTCCATATATTTTCTATCAGTTTATCCAAATTTGTATAGAATTATAATTTTCAGTCATATTCAGCTAGCTGAATTAATTACAAGAAACCGATTTTCTAAGACAATAAATGAAATCGCTTTAAGAACATATTTGTAAATACATATTATGGCTAGTAAATACAAGTTTTCGCTCGTCAGTATCATTATTATTTAAAAATAACCTAGAGGGAAGAGCTTTTTAAATTAATTTACCCAGCTTGATAAGATTAAACATTGCAAACTTTAAGTTAAATTATTTTAAGCAATATCTTATATTTCATTCAGCTAGCTGAATATGAATAAAAATCGTAAATATATACAAATCTGAACGAATTGATAGAAAATATAGGAAAAAAATTTAATTCAGCTAGCTGAATATAAATAAAAATTGAAAGTCTTCACAAATCTGAACGAATTGGTAGAAAATATAGGAAAAAATTTTAATTCAGCTAACTGAATATCGTTAAATCAAATATTACTATATAGCAGTTGATAATCTACTTATATATATTTTTTCTTTTCAAGTGCAACGCGTCCAATGTTACTACGTGCACCCAGCAAACAACAGCAGGTGAGCTTTTAAATTTTGAAACTTTAAAGCATTAGCTGAATTGTTATTAAATACATGAATGGTATACTATTACACATTTCTGTTATAAATTTTCCCATCAGGCACCCATAAATTTAGTAACACTACATGTTGGTATAACATTTCAGCTGAATTTGTAGATAATATTTAAAGATATATACAAATTTGATATAAACAAAAGTCTTATTAAAAATAATGAATATAATCAATGAATTCGCTTTCATGAATTTTGATGAATAGCGAAATGCTCATTTAGGGCAATAAGTTTAGCTGAATATAATTTAGCTAATGGTAACAAATCGCAATCATTTAAAACGTTACTTAGTTTGTTCAATAGAATCAATAATTAATTTTAAAACTGAAAAAAGTAATACTGAGTTAGAAAAGCATTAGCTGAATTTAAATTTTCTATTTATAACATATAAAATTTTTAATTTTTAAATTTCACACCCATTTAAAATTACATTAGGCTTTAGCTGAATAGCAAAAATTTTACTTTAACCGCAATTGCTGAATTTTCGCTGAATTGTGCTAAAACGTTGAATAGGATTGTGCCAAAGTTAATTTATTTGGACATTTTTCAATTGGTATTTTTATAATTATCATATAAAGAAATATTTAATTGATTACAAATAAAATCGTTTTTTATTTCGTTACCTTTGGCTGCAAAGGAACCAACTCCAATTTAACAAATTTTAGGGCAGAGAGAAAGAGAACTTTCAAAAATCTGCAAATACATTATAAATCGATTAATAAAACGAAATATCTGTACCACTGCTTTTTTACTAATTCTATTGCTCTGCACCAAAAACTGGATTAAAAAAATTTCGACTAAAGTTAGCGATTTTCACATATTTGACAGCATTTCCCTACAATACGACTTATTTTGGAATCTCATAAATAACGATTTTTTGCCTTGCTTTGTCGAACAATTAGTTGCAGATGATGTATTTTCTTCTTGAAGGACTTCTCCGATGCCCAGAATTGTAGGCCGTAATATATTTCTAGATCTTTAATGTTATTGGGGAGTAATCAGAGTTAACTTTCAACATAATAATACAGATAACTTCCGAAGCTGTGAATAGGAATCGAAAAAGAGGACATCCTGCAAGGGCAAGATTATGTTAAAAACATTTGAAACAATCCAAATTTGCACTAATCCCAGATACTAATATCACAGTAGTATAGTTAATGTTCTAGTCTATCAATGCGGAGGTCATGAGTTCGATTCCCTCCTAAGACTGTCTGGACTGTTTCACTACAAAGGAAGAAATGTCTTGGTGGTATGTTCCTTATCCTCAAGTTAAAATATAATTTGTAATTGTATATCGCCAACATTTAAATAAATAAATAAATTTATGTGAAAAAAAATCGTGAAATTTGGTTGCGAAAATATTTTTTTAATTTTAAATTCTTTCTGTATAAAGAACAAGCAAATTACGTTTGTAATTTTTTTTTTTTTTTTTTTTTGCTTTATAATTTACAAATCCCAAAACTTTAAGCAAACTAACATTTTTGTATTGATTTGTAAAATTATTTCAATTTAAGATTGTTTTTTTATTTGTTTCGTTTTTTTGTTTCACCTGGCATTGGGGTGGACATATAAATACCAACGAGATTTAAAAAAAGTCCAATATGATGTCTATTAGATGACATATTTCGTTTTGCTCTCTACTACTAGAACAATTTTAAGGCCCACAATCACTTGCTAACTGGGTTTATAAGCCCGTTGAGCTAAAAGTTTAAATGGCTTTAAACTAGAGGCCGTTTGTTTGCCAGCCTGGCTGACTGGCTGTCTGTATAAAGGCATTAACCAATAGTTTTCTTGCCTTTTAAGGCAAACGAAAAAAAATACGTTTGCTTAATATATATATATATATATATATATATATATATATATATATATATGTGTGTGTGTGTGTGTGTGTGTGCAAAATTTATCACAAATATCAATCTTAATACATTTTTTTCCTTTTTGAAGAAAATGAAACATTAAATCTAAAATACTCGTACTCTTTTAAAAACGACAATTTTAGTAAATAAATAAAGATTTATGAGGCCTTTATTTTAATTTTTATATTTATTTATTTAACGAGAATTTATAAATTTTAATTTTTAAAGAGAGGAAAAAAAGTGCACAGACTTTTAATGAATTTTTTTTTATTTTTTTATTTTATAACAATTTATGACAAATGATGATAAATCAAATTCAGCACACTTCTATTTAATTAAGGCAAAGACAATAAACGCTTTCGTATTATCAGACTGACATAAAAACATAAGAATGGACAGACAGATGGGCAGACGGACAAACAACCGACTAGAGTGAGTGCTCTCACTGCAGTTATTGCCTCGGTCTGCAAATGTTGCTTGGTTGGGCTGCATCAGCTTGATGATCCAAGTAATATAATCTCATGCTTAATGTTGTTGTTATTTCCAGTTTTGCTCTATACTTATGGTTATAAATTACTAATGAATGACATACAATTTAATTGGTTGCACTTGCTTTACACTTGTGTTATGTATTTATTGCCAAGGAGCGCATACAGCCAACAACCAACCCTCCATCCCAAGAATTAAATGATTGCGAACTAGCAATCCTAAGCTACACTTGAATTAGCTGCTGCCTGGCCAAATGCCAGCTAGACGTACAGATCGTCAGTTGCTTATATTGTCATTTAGTCTTTTGGACTAGTTAGACCAGGTGACAGAACTTCTTTATGTCACTTTTATTTGCTTTTGATCCTATGGGAGAACCAGTTTACATAATGTTCATTTGAGCTAAAGTTAACAAATTTGTCAATGCCCGCTTTCAGAGACTTGGTCTTCTATCTCTCTTTGGTCCCGTTTTTCATTCTCTTCTTTCCACTCACACTTAAGATGGTCTCAAAGTAATCAATCTTCTTGTTTAAATCTGAGTTTAATAAAAATTTTCTTTTAATTTTCTTTATTTTCTACGGACAACAACAAAATATTCGTTTACGTAAATGGTCGTTTAATAGTTGATTTAAGTGCGTCAGAGATGGACGATTTTGTATACATGGCAATTTATTTTCTAACAGAAAAGTGGAAAATTGTTTGTTATTTCAAAGAGAAAAAAAGGGAATTGAGTGTTCTTAAATACAGGAAAACTTATTAGGAAGAGCACCTGTAATCGGTTTACGTCTTTCAAATTATGTGATGGATAATAGATGTTATAAATTTATATAGAATATGTTACATTTTTCTTTAAAAAAGACAACTCCATTGCTCTCAGTATATTGTAGGGAGCAGTTTATCCGATTGGTTTTCTTTTTTTATAGAGCAAAGCAACGCTTTTTCTATTTTTATGCTCTTAGAATAAATATCAATGTTTTCTTAGAACTAACGATTGTTTTAAATAAAAATTAAATATTTTACTCTTTCTGTCTTCAAGATCAAAAAAAATTAATACATTTTCAAAACTTCTGACGATGTCACCAGAGTTAAGCCACAGTCATGGCAGAGTATTTTCCATAATGGAAATTGTATAGCATGATGGAGCAATCCTACGACAGTTTTAGCGTTAAAAATTGTAGCACATGGACACATGTAGGCCTTTCATAAAACTTTCATGTAGGCGTCCCAACACGCAATTCCTCTGGATTGGTGAACATCAGCCTGTTAAGCAACTTTTCCGGGTTCTCTTTACCCTCGACTGGCGTTTTAGACTCTACCTCACCTGGAGGCTTGTTAATTTCCGTGTTTCAAGTAAAAACATCTTCACTTTCGGACCGGCGGATAAGCAGTATAGTCAATTGTAGCGACTAACTAGCTGCTCTTGTCGGTCTTGCCGACATTAAAAATGTTTCAGTAAAAATTGCTTTATTTTTAGAAAGGGCAAAAACTAAATGTACTTAAGACATGAACCAAAATTACCCCTATTGCCACATTTTAGAAAAGTAAGTTTTATTTTACAGGTGCGTCGTAAAAACCAGAATTTTATCATGTCATATTTGCTACAAATTACTTTAACTAGAGTTACCTTTAACTACTGGGTACTTTAAAGCCAAGTTCCAACAGCGGGTTTAAATCTAATCAACTTGTCTGATTTGACGTTTTTCCTAAGCATTGAAGCTTCTAAAAGACTCAAGTTCAGAGCAGAAATCTTTCTTATGTACTTCCACGACGCAATATCATTACAAGTTATTGATCTTTGCTTATTGAGAATTAAGAGATGGTATACATTATCACAGCTTCTCTAAAGCTATTTCTAATAGCTTCTTTATATTGCGCTGAAGTGCAATTCGTTATAGAACAATGCTACATGAAAGCTAAATACTGCAATCATAATTGTAGGATGTAATCCGTAATTACAGTATCATTAGTATTCACAATGTTTTCTTACTCTTTTCGGTGGTGCTAAAGCAGAGTTTATGTGCCATATTTAATAACCAGCAGAACGGAAAATGTTATTTTCGTAGCCCTACGCACTTTGTCAATACTCATGCCGAGTTTTTGCTTGAGCTTTGTATGACATTTCCGGTAATCTGGTAAATTTTTAAGAGCACTATCAAATATTTAGAGCACCTTAGTGACTCATAATTTAGCTCATAGTTGTGTCAGTAAATCATCCGATTTGAAAGGCTATGCATAAATTGCAACTTTTAATTGCATCGGTTACATCTTTTGTGTAGTTAAAGCAGCGTTTGTGGATAGTAAGTAGATAAGTAGTATTTTTAAGTTCATAGCCTGGTCTACTTAATTAAACTTGGAATAATTTTTAGATTTCGGAGAAATCTAATTTAGCACCTGACTTGCGATAATAAAATTTCATAAATATCTGCCCGTGAGGCAACTTCGAAAGACATAACGTGGAAAGCCAAGGCTCCATAATCCAACTCAGAGAAATTCAAATGAGTAGAGACGGACAGTTGAAATAACCATACAATTGTAAAATGTAATAGTATTAGCGCCCCATAAAACAAAGTAGTCCGTAGTTAGACAAGGAGCACTTCGCCCTTTTGCAATATAATGTTGTAACCCAAACAATCCAATTTTTTTTCCTTCCTGTCTTTGAAATTAAAATAAAATTTTATACTATAGAGTATTCAAAGAGAAAACTGTTCCCTCAAATTGAATCTCTCACACTGACAATTCTCCAATGTCTGCATTTTTCCATCTCTGAACAACAAAACGCATGTTGCGCACAATTGAAGGGTGTTTACGCAAAGAACATTTGAAAAAGGAGAGAAGTGGTTGTAGAACGCACTTTAAGAAGAGGAAAAAAAGGCTTATTGTCTGTATGACCAAATGGTGCGAAATGGCATTTTTACTCGTACGTTTTCGATTTGTATTTAAATGGTATTATTTGTATTTAATTGTAATTTGTTGACAAAAAAGTCCACCTTTTTTCTTTATTGGAATTTTAATTAATTTCTAGAATGCTAATGTGCGTAATATGTACTAGAGCATTTATGTTTAGCAAAAACTACTTCAAGTCAAGATTTTATTTTATTGATTAGATCGCTAGAGAGTAAACGCTGGCTGTTCACTTAAAATGGTTAAAATTTTAAAAATTTACATTTATATAAATGGTTTAATTACTATTAGACAATGATGAGATGGATTTCTATAGCGTTCTTTTTTTTTTTTTTTTGTTTTTTCCTTGCTGCAACGCTTGTGAAACATTAGAATTTTTGAATTTAATTATAAGCCATAATTGTGGAAAAAAGGAAATCAAAGTTTTATTGAGTAAATACAAATTATACTCACGGTATAAAGGGAAATTGATGGCTTAAAGTAAATTTTTATATATATATATATATTTTTTTTAATTTTTCACTATAGAACAGCAATGGGCACTCACAGCACCCAGGAGCCGATTAAACAGTTTCTTTTTAAAAATAATGAATTATAGTAAAATAGTGAAAAAGCATTTGTTTTAATTAACACGACCTATTAGGTTATACAACCAATTTTAGTCGAATGAAAAAGAAATGAATAAAATATTTTAGAAATTCTAAAAGTTTTATGATACAGATGGAATTCATTCCTTATTCTGCTGTTGCAAATGAATAGAGAAATTTCAAATTTTCACGAAATTCGATTATTATTTTTTTATATAATTGAAAAATAAATTCTATATAAAAGTCAAAAACAATTATAAGCACGTACTACTTGCTGCAGTGAAAGTAAACATGATATAATTCCATACTACTGTATAACAATTGTTTAAACAACAAAATACTTTCATTACAACAATTTAAAAAATATATAGTTATATTTAACCATTTGAAGCCCCAATATTTTTATACAAGAGGATTTGTTTGTTCGCAGCAAAGAATGTGTTTTGACTTGAAGAGAAAAATATTCATAGGGAATTACACACACTATGACCATGATTGTTTGACAAGATCAGAAAAAATATTGACCATTTTTTTATCAAGTATTACAATAATATTTTTATTTTTTATAAATGGCTTGTATGAAAAAATATTATAATTAACTCAAAATGCCGGCCATAATATCATCAGGCTTTTATTTTCTAATAATATGATTGTGCTGCAACTCTGATATTATGATTACCTTAACCATATTCCCACTGAGCGTCCTCATCCACTTCTGTCTGTGACCTATTTGCTCTACAATAGAACTTTGGAGTTGAAGATAATGTTACTACTGGCGTTTTCTTTACTAGAATAAAAGTGTAAAATTTTTTGTCCTTTAAAGAGAAAAAAGGGAATTTATTGTAGTCATCTTTAACAAAGACAAAATTTAAAAAGTGCGTGCTCCAACCCTGTGAGGGAGCTGTTTTTTTAATAAGAGCTATAAATAGGATTTGTAATATATTGATTAACGAAATGGAAAAGACAACACTATAACCCTAACTTTTACTATTTATTTCTACACAAGTTCTCCCAACAAATTTTCAGTTTGAATTGTGAAAATTTAAATATATATTTTTTTGAAATTCAATGGAAAATTTTTTCAACAGCTATTGCATTATCAGACACAAGAAGTTAGTTAGTCCAAATTAATTAAAAATTTATTAAAAAAAAGTCACTAAAAAGGCAATTACTTTTCATTTTCTACACGGTCATCATTATGGCTTGTGTGTGTGTGTGTGTGTGTGTGTGTAGCACTTCAGTCTTAAGCGCAGTTTTCGTAAGCCGTGTAACCAAATCGCTGTAAATTTTTTTTGGAAAACACTAATTTGCTAGAGTAATTTATATCCACATACTCGAGTTACAAAACGTCAATACTCATGTTTGTTGCAACCTCAACCAATATTTATGGCATAACATTTATAAAAAAGATCTTCAAGACAATCACATCTTTTTTCCATTTCAATTTTTAATTTGTGCTCTATTTGAGTTATAAATATTTTCAATTGATAAATAGCAATTTTCTTTACATTCACATGTACTTCTTATTTTTTTTCTTCTTCTTCTTCCATTAATTTACTTGTGTTCAGCAAAATGTTGTGCGTCAATATTGTAGAAGATGAATATGTATCAACGACAACAACAACAACAACAAGAAAAGGAAAGAAATTGCTGCTGTTATTTCAAAATGAAAAATTATTGCCGTTGTTGTTCATCCCGTTGTTGTTATTATGATTATTGTGTCGGTGTCACAGCGGTGATTGACGTCAGACTTGACAATCAGTTCGAATATGTATGAAGGCGATGAGAAGAAAAAAAAAATATTTATTAAAAAAAATTTCGATCACCGACGCCTTAATAATTTTATTTTAGCGAAATTAAAGTGAAAAAAAACGTATGCAATTGATCATTCCATAGATAGTTGTGGTAAAAATGTCCAGACTTTATTCAATATTGCTTTACAAGTCAATCATCTTGGAAGTTTAATCAACCAATGGGTTCTCTATACTTTTTTCAATACGAGCCCTCTGATGACATTTAAGCCTTCGTGGACAAGCAACGAACAATTTTAATCGTATGTTGAATGGATAATTTTATTATATTCCAATTATTGTTTTTTCAGTTTATACTCTACATTTATTTATAATTTTTATAAAATTAAAATAATTTTTATAAAGGTAAATCATCTTTACAAAATTATTTATGAAACTCAACATCAATATTGCTGCTTATTTCAGCCAATAAAAAAAGTTGCATGCAACAAATACTCATACTCAGGATGATTATCATTATTTTATTATTATGTATTATGTATTATTATTATTATTATTATTATTATTATTATTATTATTATTATTATTATTATTATTATTATTATTATTATTATTTTATTTTTTAATCACACAAGTTACAGAATACAGGCACTGATTGTAGCCTAATCGTCGCACAGTGGACCATTTCACGAGAAGGTAGTCAAAAATCTATAGCTTTTGATTAAATTGGAGGCATCGATTATAACTAGAATATCTCTGCTCGATACTTTATAAACTGTTTCCCTGTTATTTCTATTCAATTGGAAGAGATTTCTGCTCACAGGCTGTTGAAAGCGTTCGGAAATCTAAAAAAAAATGTTTTAATCTTGAGTTTATCAATATAGACAGACATTCATCCACCACAAGCAATACTCATACGTGTTTTAATTGTGATTTCCTTCCTTCTTTTACTGAACCGCATTTTGACTAAAGGGAGACAGAGTCTTTATGAGTCTTTCGCGCGAAAGCACACCGTATTAATCATGTGTTGTTTCGTTCCGTTAAATGTCAGCGAACGACTTAACTCAACCTTAGTCATACCTTCAGCTCATAATATTTAGATCTAAAGTTCAAAAAGGACTATGTTGATCATAGATTAACCTGCGTCTCAGTGTAGCAAGTACAGGTACAGATATCAAGCAATCTTAGCAAGAGTCTCAGACCAGTAACCATATTTATCTTGAAGCCGTACGTGGTAAGGACTACAACTGTATTGGAGCGCATCTTTATTTATAGTCATTTCAAATCGATTTTATGACCATGGTTTCGAATAGTTTGTGACAGCAGCCACTTACCCCAACCATTAGCCATCACACCCATGATTATTATGAATCGTACGTGATATTAAGAATTAGATACATGGATTATGCTTTTGCAGTAGTTTCCACACAACGGATTTCAAGTTATTTTCTTACATAATAGAGCATCTGGCATTGTTGCCCCAATGCAATTTTATGGTGTCTTTTTTCCCCAAAAAAAGTTTAAGATTATTTACCCCTTCAAAGTAGAAAGTTAATTAGTGTTCTTGAACACGAGCAAACTTATTTAAAAACATCAAGCAGTCCTGCAAAGGATTTAAATTTTTTAATTATAGTGATAAACAGATTTGTTTTATCCATAAAACCCAACATCTTTTTCGGAAAAGAAAACGACATTAAATTCTGTTGTGCGTGGTTTGAAAACATTTTTTTTAATTTTAAAATATTTTCCTGCTCCTACCGTGATTATAAAATGACGCAAAATTTTCTTAACTGCAACTAATTTCTGGCTATAGAACCGGAATCAGTTTATTGTAAAGCGTTTAGGTTATATCGCCAAATACTTCCCATAACGCATTTTATTATTTCATATTAAAGGATGTATGATTAATCGATTACTTTGCAACTTTATGATTATCGACTATTCGATTGATAAACAAAATTATGTGACATTTTAGCCAAATTCATCTATTTTAACTAAAACCTTAGGTCTTGGCCAGACAAATTTATTTGCAACTAACGATATTTCGATAGAATTACCTGAAGATGATACTCAATGAGTATCGATATATCGATAGTTACAAATAAGACCTTAAGTAATAAAATCAATTAAAATTATTAAAAAAATGCATTGAAAAAATGTTTGTTGTGGCTTTAGCTCTTCATATGCCGACATCTCATTGGTTTTAAACTTCACTGACGATTTGGTTTTAGCAACCAATGAAATGTCGGCATATGAAGAGCTAAAGCCACAACAAACATTTTTTCAATGCATTTTGCAAAAAAAACTAATTGTTTCTAACGATTAGTCGGGATATTCTCCCGAATAATAAATTTCAATATTAAGTATTATTAAAAAAAGGTCAAAAATATATAAATATTATTAAAATTTTCCTATCAAAGTAATTGATTAGTGCAAACTTTCCTTATGATTGATTTTCGAGGCTTCAGTGTAAATATGAAATTAAGTATTTGCATGTGTATTGAACTTTGTCAGCATTTATCGATAAAGGCATTTTGGAGACTAAATGCAAATATTATTTTTTTTTTTCGTTACTTATGTGTTGCGTCTACAAACACTGATGCCGTTGCCATCATTGCATTTGCTGCTACTGTTGTAGGAGTTAACATTTCTACTGTCGCACACAAATACACACACACATACACACATTTACAATGCAGGCATTCATTAATGCCAGTGAAATATTTTCAGTAGAATATGGACATGAATCGAAAGGGTGTCGTTGTTATTTGAACTTTTTTTGTATGTGTGTCTTCTTTTCTCATTTTTGTATTGATATTTCGTTCAATTTCAATTTTTTTTTTTTTTCAATTTATTAGGGAATCATTTTTATTGTGGTATCTGCACATAAAACAGATTCCCACTCAGCATTTAATGTGTGTAAATTGAAATAAATTAATTTTGATCACTGATCGTTTTTTGTTCTTTTATAATTTTGTTATCGAATGTCATACTTTTTCAATTTTGTCTACTATTCGATCAAACAAATTCCTTTTTTTTCTGTAATTTTTATGTTTAAAATGTCTGTTGCTTTCATTTAAAAAATTTTGATTTGTTTCATTTACATACTTCTATTTTTATATATTTTTTTAATGAAAAAAAATCCAAAAAAGTTTTTGCTTCGTCCTAAAAAATTTATTTGTTAGTTTGGATTTTTATTTATAAAAGAAAAAAATTGAAATAAATTCCATTTAGTTTATTGGCGCTTATGGTAATTAGAGCTCTTATACTTTTTTTGGTCCTCCGTTTTTATATATTTTTATAATTTTTTTGTTTCAATTTTTTTTTTATAACGCAAGAAATTAAATATTTATTTATTGTTTCTCATCAGTAATTTAAATACCGTTTAAGCCAAATGCACGTTTCAAATTGATTTTTTTGGTTTTAATTATTCAATTAATTCTCAGGCAAATTTGCCACACAAAAAAACAAACGAAAATAAAATAAAATACTATTTTGTGAATAAAGTCTAGTCGAGTGAACATTTATTTTTATTATATGATTATGTTACCTTTGATGGTGATTTGACTTTGAACATAAAAAGAGATTTTATAGATGTTGCTAAAACAATATGGCCGCCACAGAGCTGTGACATTGACCGCCCTTCAATTTAAAGCCTGCCTGTCAATTTCTGGTTTGAAATTTTGAATTTATTTCTAAACAAAAAGGACTCTTTTGGGTATGTAAGGAGAAACTGAGGTGTATAATTATAAAATTAATTACAATGCAATAATTTAGAAATAATAATAATTAAGAAATAACGAAAATACGTTGAATGTTAAGTTTTCACTAAAAACTCTTCTTGCAGGATGAAAAATTCAAGCAGAAGCCAACACCAGCCTTTAGGTTTTAAAGCTCCCTACAGGTAAAGCCTGGAATTGCGAATCTGAAGAAAATGACTGCAGAGTGATTAGAAAAACAAAATCGATTCAGAGTGCACATTATTTCAAAATGGAATTTAAATGAAATTCACAGAATAAATCATCTTAAGGTATTTTGAGAGTTTTGTTTTTCTTCCGACGGGTGGTTGGCTTGAATGATTTTCCATCATCGCACATCAAATTTGGTTTGTAAACAAAATGTTTTCGGCCATGTGCCATCTCCAGAGCACTTTTTCTTACTTATTATAAGAAAAATTATCTATTTACAAGCCGAATTTGACGTAGAATGATGGAAAAACATATCAAATTATGGCATTTTCTTTTCTTTTTGCCTTTCCTCCATGTTCTTTTCTAAATTGTTCCACAAAAATCGTATATACATATGTATAGCATATTTTGCCCTCGACTTTATTTGAGGGTAATATGCTACACCTTCTACAATTTTAAGATTAAAAAAAAACTTTTTTAAGGCATATTCTCGAAAGGCATTATTTCCTTTAAACAAAGTTACTCCGGAGTGAATTTTTAAGACTGACATATTTGAACAATTACGGGTTACTTGACTTGAAATATGCATTTGCAGGGCTTTTTCGTTGAAAATAGTGGTGCAAATTTTCGAGATTAAAAAAATTAGATTCGGAACTATTTTTTAGAGAACTTAATGTCTTTCAGGAATATACATGTATGGATTATTCGATTCAAAGGTTAAAAAGACTTTTAAATAATGAAAACAAAATTTTTCGGTGTTATTCATATGGAAAATTTCGAATAGCTAGCGACCTTTTTAAAAAAATTCAATAAAATTTTTTAAGTAAAAAACCAACCGTTACCGAAACCAAAGAATGGCTTGTTGAATACCAGGGGCACTCTCCACCATCAATTTCAATACTTAAAAAGTGGTTAACTGAATTCCGTACCAGCACAAATGAGGCCAAGTGTTCAGGTCCCCCAAAAGATGTCGTCACTCCAGAAAAAGTCTATAAGATATATGGAATGATATTAGAAGATCCATGGAATGATATTACCCGAGAGTGTGTATCATATTTTTCATGAATATCTGGTTATGAAAAAGTTATCCATGCAATGGAAAGCGGAACCATGAGAACAATTCAAAGAAGTGTTCGGTGATATTCAGCGCAAGTCGAATGAGTTTTGCGCCATTTTGTAACTGCTTAGGAAGCATAAATATATCACAACACACCACAGACCAAAAAGCGATCAATACAGGGGATTATTTGTTCGGGTGAACGTCCCTTAAGGAAGACTAAGGTCATGGCTACATATTTTTTTTCGGATTCCATATTGAATTGAAGCAAAAACAAGCTAATCTAGTGAAGGAAAAAAACTGATGTTTCAAACAATACAATTCACGGATGCACAGTTGTGTATTCACCATCATACTCTCTTTCCGAATTTAAAGAAATATTCGGGTGATAAGAGATTTGGGTCATAATTTAAAAAAGCACTTATTTTGAGGACATTGGAAGTCTTATTATTTGAGGGAGTAAAAAAAACTGTAACTAAAATTGAGAAATAAAATACACTTTTTTAAAAAAATCAGGGAATTATCAAACTGCCCTCGTATAAAATACCATACAAGGGAAACGAAAAAGATTGATACACGTACATATTTAATAGAGTGTATATGGATGTAATGAAAAATATGTTCAAAATTGCAATTGCTCGGCATAGATTAGATCAAAAATATAAAAATATTATTTCTTCACTGCGCTAAACCAAATCGCCATTTCGAATATGAGAATAAATTAGTTTTAGGCACATAAATCAATTACATACTGTTTTACATGTTAGAAATGTTACAGATCATTAAGATGTTGATAAAACTTAGAATTAGTTGTAAAACATATACGGAAAATGTTGCACGAAACTATAGACATTCTACCTGATTCATATTAATTTAACAAAGATTTATAATATCAAATCTGTTTTATAAACGATTTTTAAAACGGTTTAATTTATAAAAAACAGTAAAGGAAATATATGTGAAATGACTTTTGTTGTACTTTAAAATTTTTTTTCGAAATGACAACCTTTTGTTTTTTTAATTAAAAACATTTTCTGTTATTCATTAACTTTTTGTAATATTCATATCACCCGCCACACAAAAGAATGGCGAAATATAGGAATAACAATGAATACCAACTAATTAATTTTTTTAAAGAATATTGACCTTAAGTTGAACTATTTAAATATTTAAAAAGGATGCATGTATCAGAAGTTCCATGAGATGAAAAAAGTCTGGTAGGGTCAAAAATTGCGCGGGGGTAGACTTGTCCCACCCCAGACAGATTTCTCTATGCTAAAATATTTGTTTGACAAATTCTTTGACTATTTCGAACTTATAACGAACTTTGCGGACAATAATAAGTCATTATAGACGATGTTCAATACAAGCGGAGTAAACCAAAGTATGCAACATCGTAAAAGATGACATTTATTTTTTGATATTTATGAACAACGTATTATATTTATAAATTTTACTTATTTTAGTGAGAAATAACCCCCCAAGAAATAACTCCCAAAGGAAAAATTAAAGTAAAACTCTAACAAAAAGCTCAAAGAAAGGACAAAAACAATGATTTTTATAGACTTATTAATTTGTTATTTTGTGGGGCCTTATTTCATATGAAATAATACTTTTAAATATTATAATGAAATAACACATATAATTTTTGGCAAATTGTTATTTAGCAAATTCAAATATTTGCTTCAGAATTATAAATCTATACTGGATGCCTATTCCATTTCTACAAATAGAGCTTTATTTTTTATGTAATAAGTCCCTAATAATGTGGTGGTATTTTATTTCTTTTTGACATTGTTGAGGCCTCATTTCATATTAGAAATTGGGATGATATGGCATATGAAATAATGCCCTAATTTTTGGGAGTTTATTTCACATTTCTTTTGAGGTAGTGCATTCTTTCATTGCGCCCTTATTTTCTATTATTTTCTATCTTTATTTCAATCAATAACAATAATAAGTGAATATTTTAACGTTTCGGGAAATTTTAAGAAAAATTTAGCGATTTTTTTTTCTCGCTATAGGTCTATAAATTTACAAACATTTTTGTCTTGGATACTTTGATTATAAAAGAAAATTTGCAACAACCAAAGCATGTTATAAACGTAATAAATTCTATAAAATATTTAAACAAAATTTTTTGCTGATTTTTTGGCATGGCATGCGCATAGTCTTTACTATGGTAGTGCTATTGCGCCGCTTAGATTTAGGTTGTGACGTGCGCTTCTGCGTGTATCCGTGGATAACCCGAAATAGCTTTGAAATTTGTGTTTGTTTTGTTTAAAAGCAAACAAATCTACCCATACCCAGAAACAGGTCGCTGTTATTCGCTTATGCCACAAAGAATCTCATATACGTCGACTAGGACTGTTATAGGCTGTTTGGCTGCATTGACGAAACTACAAATATTTCGTGGGGGTGGGGTCAAAACCGCATTTTTTAATTATAGAAAGTATAATAGTACCATTCTTTAAAAATTCTGATTTGCACCAGCTGCAACCATAACGACTTTCCTATGCGAATTGTTGGTTTCACCGATATCTTTTATTTCTTATAAATTTTCCATATTTGTTTCATTTGAGGATCCAAGAAAACAACAGAACGAATTTTCCCTTGACAATTCTAATAATTAATCAGTTAAAATGTTTGATCTTTTTTTACCTGAAATAAATTTTTCGACAATATATAATTTTGAGATATCTGAAAAGGGACTTAAACACACATAATGTTTAATATTTAATTTGATTTTTTAATTACTTCTTATTTATATTCGGCCCAAGCTACATTTACTTTCTAGCAACGTTGTTATATTAAAAGATTTATTTATTTTTCGGAAGTTTTTTAAAGTGCTAAAATGTTTTTAAGTTTTTTTTAACGATCCGAATTTTCGCTATTTCTCTATTATATGTTATGGATATTGGAAGTTCTTTCCTCGGTGCGTTTTTAAATATTTTTTATTTATGTTGAAACTCTGTAAAATAAAATTTTCGGAACAGAACTGTAAAATTTTTACTTCATAAAGTTTTTTGCAACAAAAAAGAATATCTGTTTTAAAAACTTATAATTATTTCAATTTCATTTTGATTTTTTTATAAGTAATATTTTTTATTTACATATGTATGTATTTCAGCAAGTATGGTCAAGTAACTTATAAAGTAGGGAGATGATCATGAACGGAGCTAGAGATTTCTATAGAGTGGGGTTCTACAATTCCCAAAAATTTGTATTGCTGAGGGACTAACACTCTTAAAAGGAGAAGAAAATTATGTCACTTATTTAAATTCCATAAGGGAGAAATTCCAAGGGGTGATAAGCCACCAACCCAAACTGGCCTAGATAATCCAATTAGAGATGGCAATTTTAGCTTTAACGATAAAATTTTTTACTTAAAATTAAAAATATTTATGATACCTTCAATTGGAACACTCTTATGATACTCTTGAGGAGCATATTTACTGCTTTATACAAATTATTGTAACTAGAGAATTTCCCCGCAGATGGCTATAGCCCTTTAACGAGGAGCAGTTGTCCTCCTCGTTAAAGGGCCATGTAGCGGAAATCTCTTGAGAAGACACATTTCTGGTGGATGCTAAATGTATTCTGTGGGTGACTTAGCCCTTCCCAGACGGCCTATCTGTGCAAATATGTTCATAATAAGCTTTCCTATATAAAATCTGATTCTTAAGCCATTTAAAAACTTTTTGTAATTGTCATGGCCTTTAATGTTTAACAGCAAATAATATTTGATACTAAAAATTCCCTTCTTTCAAAACTAGAAAACGTTTGAAAGCATCTGCACAATTTAAAAAAAAAGATGGATTTTTAAGGCAAAAAGGTTACAAAGGAAAAACTAATTCATAATTAAAATTAAAACTAAATTAATTTCAAAACAATCTTTCTAAATCTTCTATGAACAAACAGCCTAAACCTGCTGTCGAATTAGAGATGATGTTTAAGCGACGGCTTAACGCGGTTTAAGTAAGACACAACTGAGCTTATTTCTATTTTTTCAGAAACTTACCTTTTGAAATTAGATTTTATTAATGATGCTGCTGTTTGTTATTTACATGTCTAAATCCAAAGGCCATTTTTTAAATAAACTTCACTTTTCTAAACGTTTGGGTTTTTTTTAATAAAAAATATCACATTGTTTTTATTTTAATTTAATTTTTTCTTTGTTTTAATATTTAGTTTTGTTTGTTTTTAAGTAATTTGAAGGAAATTAATAAATTCTTATTTCTTAATGATTTAATTTTATTATTAATATAAAAAGATTGGCAAGCTTTTTTATTACATTTTAATTTTATTAATTATTTTTGTATAAAGCATAAAAGTTAAAAAAAATATTTTCTTTTTATATACATACATACGCACGCGTATATAATAAGGTATGTATGTTTTCCTTTATTAATAATTTTATTTTGAAAAAATTTTAAGGCTGTAAGACACTATTGTTTTGCGGCACGTTATTTTTTATTTAACTTTTGTATTATTATTAAATTGGCAAGATTTGGTTGGTGTTTAATTTTTTTATAAAT
This sequence comes from Germaria angustata, assembly GCA_963681545.1. Classification (NCBI taxonomy): domain Eukaryota; kingdom Metazoa; phylum Arthropoda; class Insecta; order Diptera; family Tachinidae; genus Germaria; species Germaria angustata. Next base: position 25,550,996 of record OY813000.1, read on the forward strand.
TTTTATTTTCAAACATATTTTTATTTTCTTTAATGATGCTGTGTAAAAAGGTTAAATTTTTTATTTATTTAATTTTTTTAAACAAAATCCACTTGTTTTTATTTAACATTAATTTTTTATTTCTCTCAGCCAAAATTACTAATATCGAAAGTTGTAAGCAAAATATACGAAATAATTTTTATAACTTATTTACGAATTGTTCTATTTGAGTAAAACGCGTTGCACGCACTTTGCCCGTCAACGTGCAATCAACAAATAACGTTACACAAATTGTGATTTTTCCTCATACAGTAGTATGTACAATAACAACAACACAACAACCACACATATGTATGTATGTATAAATCAATGTATGTATGTGCGTTTGTTTGTATGCATTCAAGTAGTAGTGGTTGATAATGATTGTATTGTTAGTGTGGCAAGTACGGTGTTGCCTTGTTTTTCAATTTCGGACAAAATGAATTGAAAAGTGGAAAAAAATCAGACACAAATTTTTTTTAAACAGATTTTCCTAAACACTCCACTCACTACCGCTTAGAGGTAACTACCACGTACTAATAATATTAGCGTAATAATGTATGCGTTAAGTTGCAAGTAAATGTGTGTAGTAAATGCAGTTGACTTAAGCAGCGGCTGCTGTTGATGCTGCTGCGACTGCAGATTCCGTAGCATGTAACGCGTTTGCGGCATATACAGATGATATTGTTGCGTTGGCTGTAACTTGAGCAAGTTCAGATGTTTTTCAAAAGTTCTTCGTTTTTCTACAATATTAAAAAATTTTTAGTTTGGCATATATATATATATATATATATATATATATATATATATATATACTTATATATAATTTTTTTTAATTTTCTATTTTTAATATCAATTTATAACAATTTACAACTAAACAAAACAATGTTTTTAACATAAATTCTTTGTCCCACAATACACAGACGCGCACGGCTCCGACGTTGAACCGATACTGCTTTAACAGATACTAATGGTATCAGCAACCTTTCTAAATAGAATAGCCCAACAAACAACACCAATACGAAGGCACTAACTCCAACACTAAAAAAAGAAGGCATAAACCAACAAAAACAGCAACACAAGTAAATAATAAAGAACTCTTTTATTTGTTTTCTCTTAAAATTTTTGCCGTTTCTCTTTTAAATCATTAGTATGATTTGAGTTTCAGACTCTTTAAAGAGCTGGAATGTTGTACCTTTTGTGGTTGTTTTTAATTCCACAATATTCAAATATTTTTATTGAAGTTGTTGATGTGATTTAGAGGAACTTGCCAGTGTCCACCACGGAAATTTTCTGAAAAATAAATATAATTTTACAGAATTTCAGCTAAATAATTAAAAAAAATTATGCGTTTTTTAATAAACTCGTAGGTAAATTCATAAATGGTTACTAACTTCTTAACAAAATGATATTCCAATACATCCCATCGAAGTTCTTCCTTTCATGTATGTCAAGCATCAGTTTTCAGATACGAATAGCTCTTACAGGATTGCGACTCATTAACTCCAACCGTAGAATACTGAGTTGATCAAAAAACTTTACAGAAAAAATTACGATTTTCCTATTCAGTGACATCTTTAAAGATTTACACTGGCGCTTTCATAATTCTTAAAATGTTACTGAACCGATTAAGATCAGCTTTTTAATTTAACCACGTCTTCTTTTGCCAATAGCGCAAAATGATGTTTTCCAACAATATACAAAAACAAAAAAAGCGCATTGGTATATGTATATAGTATTTGTTTTATTATCTAGTTTAAAGTTTTATTCCTATTGATTAAAAAAAATATGAAAAATATTGCTATACACTGTTTGTTTCCTATTTTTTACTATTCATCTTGATATGAAATTATAATAAAGTTGCAACGAGAATATGGTGAATAACACAATCGTTTATGCACACTACAGTTGTTGGTGATCAATTTAAAAGATAGTGAAATGCAGTACAGGGCCATTTCATTTTTTACTTAGTAATTCGATTTTTGCAAATTCACTAATATCCTGTCCCACTAGCTCGAACGTTTTCGTTCTAAGCGACATACATACATATATATGATTTGCATTTGGCTAAAAATTTTCAGCACATGTCGAACGAAAATTATTGTTAACGAAAACTTTAATATTTCTATATAATACACCAGGCAGAAGAAAAGAATCTAACTCCCCTTTAACAGTCCTTTACATCTGAAACTCGACAGCCTAACAATCCCTCTGCTGTCTCATATTCCGACTTACATTTATGTATACGACAGAATTGAATATTTACCATGGAGACTTTTTTTGGAGACATTGTTTTGCATATAACTTTACACCTGTGTCGTCAACACTTGATGACTAAAAAGATCCCAATAATCCGATTACATGACTTAAAGGTTTTTGACAGAACTACAAATAAATATATATGCCATATACTAGGAGTTATGGACCCGTTTTTCTAAAAATATCTCACCAAACAAGATTTTATATGTATACGAAAGTAAAATTTCATATGCGTACCACCAAACCTCCAATTGATAAAACAAGATTCTTACAATGTTTTTTCACTATCAGAAATTGGCAGCCTTATAACTTTAAAAACTTTACAAAACAACTGATATAGTTCTTGATAGCTTATTGGCAAGATTTTAGCAGCACCGTAGCCATAATTATGTTAGTTAATACATATAAAATATGTGTGAACATCATACCATTTTATTATTACCATTTTATTATTACCATTTTATTACATATTATTATTATTCTCTGTATAGTTCATATTGAATAAAGTACTTTCTGTTTCAAATTAGTACCTTTTTTATAATTGCTTACGTTTTAAAAGTCTTTCTCTTTAGAAATACTTATCTCAGGCTATTTCTCTTGCATTTCTCTACCTCTCTCTCTCTCTCTCTGAATATTTTTTTAAAGTAGATTGTTCATAATCTAGATGATTTTATGGATAAAAAGCAACAAAAACATTTATTTCATGGTTGAATGAAACCACGTGCACAACAGCTTCTTTACAAATTGTTTTTGCTCCGTATACATTTTTCCCTACAGCCTACATTTTTCATTTTGTTATTATTCCAGTTTTTTTGTTGTTATTTTATTCGATTATATCAACTCATTTTATAACAACCCAAACACCAACATCTACAAAAGCAGCGCTAAAAATTTATCTCTTTTTATCTCTAACAGATTTTGTTATCTTTTTAACACCAAAAACATTGGAGAAAAGCAAAACAACAAAAACAAAATACACACACATCCATATGTACATATTTTAGTGCTGTTTTAATTTGCTGTTATTGTTAGTGTTGTTGTTCCCTATGTCATACACATACATATGTACATACATATGTATGTATGTATGCACATACTTACATATACTTAAGTATAAGAATGTACATATGTACACACTTTCATATAAAAAGTTGGATGTATGTAAGTACATACATATGTACTATATCTGCTGCGTGGGTTTTTTTCGCTTCTAATTGCATGCCACGAATGAGTTTTATGCCAATGAGATCACAGTGTTCTTTTCACTCCACAACATTTTGTTCTTGGTTGTGTTTTACTGTTGTAGTTGTTGTTCGTTATATCATCTTGTTGTGCACTGTAGGCGCCTCCTACTTTTTACGTTGTTGCTTCTGATGGCTTTTCGTTGTAGCTGCCGTTTTTGCCTCACTGATTTGGAGTATAGATTACAAGGGCTGTTTTTTAATTATTTTTTTTTTTGCATGTTCAAATTGAATTTCAATGTTATTTCCCTGCCGTCAATATATGTATACTTTTATATGTACATACATACATACATATGTATGTACATATGTATGTACTTATGTATATGCGGTGCGCTTTATTTGAACTACTTACATACATACATGCATATGTACATACATACATACATACATACATACTTATGTATTTTAGTGTTTCTCGCAAATCAAAAGTGTCCACCTAAATCAATCCAACACTGGTGGCAGACTTGTTATGATAATTAGCAGCAGCTTTTAAGTTTGTGTGGAAGTTTTAAAGTCCAAATGTACAAAAATGATGTCTTACTATTATTCGTACCACATACACACAAGTTACTTATGTATGTACATATATGTGCATACATATGTATGAATATACATACATGTATATACATACATATGTATATACTTATATATATATATATATATATATATATATATATATATATATATATATATATATATATATATATATATATATATATATATATATATATACATAGACACATGTAGGTAATAATAATAAAATATTGCAATTCTTTGTTATTGTTATCATTAATTGTTTGCAACATACAAAAGGATATTAATTTTAGGGGCTTGTAAATAATTTGTGAATAATATTTTGCATCTAGTATGCAAAAATTTTTGGAATGTACATACATATGTATGTATGTATATCAACATTTTAGTAGTATATAGTACATACATACATATGTATGTACATATGTATACTTAAGTATACATATATTTCAACTTTATATAAATGGTAAAATAAATCACGCAGAAATCCCTCCAGTCTTAACGATTGTGGCGCAGGGAGCTTGAAAATTTTAACATCGATATCAGTTGCCACGAAACCGGTGTGTAGAGCTTTTACACGTGCGAGTAGGCCACAACTGCCCCCTGAGTTTTAAACATTTTACCTATTAATTTTTTATGAAGTCATATTGAATGGAGATAATAATTTCACCTATACCAACAATTTATTTTCTGAAGCCAGTGTAATATACCGCTTTTGAAAAGAAATCAAGATACAATAAATAAATATCACAGAAAGTATGAATATACATATATGTATATCAAAATTTCTCGATATACATATGTACATATAGAACTTGAAACACGTCGAAAAACATACATATGTATGTACATACAAATATACATTTGCATATTTATACAAATATGTACTTATATGTATGTACATACATACTGTACCTTTGTACATACATACATATTTGCACAAGGAATCAAATGCCAACAAAATAGATAATAAAAAAGTTTTGTGAAAAATCGACTATTGGCATCAATAATAAGCGTAGGCGTATGTAAAACATTTTCTAGGAGGATCTACACCCTCTGAGAATTTTTTAGTGTGCGGCATACATCCCTTTAACGAAGGGGAAAATCATGTCATTTATTAGAAATGCCACAAGAAGGAAAAAATCAGAGCGCTACAGAGCGCTATTACATTTAGAGGCGCTTAGACCCAGACAGATGTATCTACACCGTAGATACATCTGTCTGGGTCTGGGTAGGTTCCACGATAATAAGAAATTTCTATGAAAATAATAACCGCAAACTAATTAAAAATCTCTTAATTTAATTAAATGCATTCAAGTTACATTTCTGTATCAAAAGAGTCAATGCAAAACTTCTGAGGCAGTCAGTAGTATCGCAATGAAATGTGCTGAAAATCACAAAATCCTTTAAATGGAATAACAAAACTTAATATGTAACAATTTCCAAGACTGTACAAAACAGTGCATGTTGAAATATTGAAAAAAAGCGAAAATATAATGCGAGTCATAAAAATTCCATTCTGAGGTGGACAACGGACTCCTAAGAAGTTTATTTCTGCGCCAATGGCTTTTGGCAGCGCTGGCTTCTCTGAAGTTCCTCAAAAACACAGGTCTAAAAAACGTTATTAAGATTTTAACGAAACTCAAGGCACCGAATTCGTTACACCTGTAGCGAAACAAATTCATAATACATATGAAATACTTTCCGCTGGCACCAGACATCTTGACATAAACATCCGTTCGGGCAAATTCCCAAGGAATGTAAAGAATTATTCTCAAAAACATAGTCATAAATTTTATCCGTACATTAAGATAAATTATCCGTTTTAAATATTTGCTCTATCATGTGCTCTCCAATTTTTTTCTGTACAGCGTTGCCGCCTTGGCAAACAACATATGACGTAAATATATATGTAGTTGTCAATATTTGTGTATGAATTATGTTTGCTAATACAAGTTTTTTTTATTTTAACAATAAAGTTTTATTAATTGTTTGTAATAACTTTAGCTGTTCATATACCGATATTTCACCGGTTGCTAAACCAAATCATCAGTGAACTTTAAGCAGTTTGAAAACATAGAAATTCACTTGCGTAAGCAAAAAGATTCCAACTGCTTGAGGTTCACTAATGTATTGGTTTAACGAGCAATGAAATAGTGTCATATGAGAAAGTAAGGTCACAACGCACATACTTGAAAAGTAAATTATTCAAATATTTTCCGATACATTCCTAATATATTTCACTATTCATATCTTTATATTATTTTTTTTATTAAAAACTCATTTCTAAAATATAAGAACATATTACGTCATAAAAAAATTATTGCAGATTTTTTGTGGCAGCTTTTGGCAGAACAGAACTGATGCAAAGCCTAGCAAGCGACTAACTTTTGCATGGTAGCATTCTGCCTAGCATTTGCTGTCAAAGCTACGTATGACTTTAATGAGGAAAAGGTTTGTGTTATAACAACAAAATTCTTATCGTATTAATTTGAAACATACCGATTCTGTGGATATTACCTAGTCAATATATAGATGTCAATCACTTATACACAGGCTTTACTCTCAATTTATGAGACATTGTGGTTTGTGGCATAGATTTTTTTCTCAATTTTTGTTGTAGCGCTATTATTAACTAATGAATGGATAGCTTCACAAAAAAGAACAGTTACGAATTCCTTTTTTTTTTAAGTAACATGTTGTACCGAAGCAGCTGTTTTTCTCAGCCGATTCGCAACAGTGCAATGAGAACTCTTTAATGTTGCTATATGAAGGTTGTTATTTTCAGTATTGGCCTTTATTACGCCTTTATAAAGTATAAATTTCAGTTAGTTATGAATAATTGGCAAAATAGTCATGGAAATCGCACATTATGTTACTAAACTTAAGATGATTAAAATTTATTTCTACTAAAAAATTTTTTAACTGGTAACACTGTTTTTATCTTTACGGAATAAATATTCTCAATACTATTTCGAAATTATTCTCTTGAAAAGTAACGTTTCATAAAAATAAATAATGAAAAGTGAGGGGCCACCTAGAAATGCCGACAATTGTTCAAAAGCTGAAACGAAATTCCTACACCTTATATGCAATGAAATTGAATTTTTCATATAAACTTTGCTTATGTTATAAAATTGGCAGAGAAATTTTACAAGAGAAGCAGAAATGAAGAGACTGTTAAAAGAGAACTCAATGTAACGAGTAAAACAGATTTGAGTGTTAATTCATGTGGTTGGTTTATCGGAATGTTGACAATAACAATATTCCTACACATTTATAAAAAAAAGCCAACTGTATGGTTGGATAAACGGTTACCGAAAACAAACACATACCCATGTAAATAAGTATATACAATTGCATATGCGATTATATAAAACACCTCCGCTCTTATGCTCACACACCACCTAAACATTCGTTCACACATTCTCAGTGTGAATATGAATTTCATAGGAACAGAGAATCTTTAGCAATGTTGTTGGTGATGTTCTCACGTGAGTGTACTGTTATTCGAGAGTGTGTACATGTTTGCTTGCAGTTTGTGTATATGGAACAAAATTGTGGGCAGGGTATAACATATATATGATGTATTTGTAGTGGTACGAAAAACGCGAATACGCGATTCGTACAAATTTGTTGTTGTCTAATTTAACTGTTTTGTTATCTTATTAAGAAAATGTTGTTGTACAAAACCATAACACAAATACATACATATGAACCAACACCTATTTGTACAAAAAAAAAAACAGTATGTAATTGTTGCTATTTTTCATTTGTTTAATACAAAATTTCAAATACAATACAATATGTAAGTATGTATGTATGTATGTATATTCATACATATGCATGTGTGTATGCATGATTGTGGATTATTGAAATAATTTTTATATACAGTGGCTCACAGCTTATTTCGTGCAGATGCAAAATACAGCTTTGAACCGTTATTGCAAGAAAGCCAGAGATTTAATCAAAAAGAAAATTCTTGTGAAAACATTCCTTTATTGAAATAAAAAATTTGTACTAATGTTTTTAAGCATATGCAAAAGTAATTAAAAGAAAACTTAAAATATAAGAAAAATTCAAGTCACAGCTTATTTCGTGCAATGCCAGCAGCCTTAGAAAAAACTTAGATGAATTATGATTTAATATTTGGATTGGAATATTTGGCCTCCCTTTTGCTTAATTACACCTTTAAGATGATTTTCCATCGAGGCGACAAGTTTTTGTGTAGTTTCGCGGGAGATCTTGTACCACTCCTCGACTAGAGCAGTTTTTAGTTCGTTCAGATTACTAATCTGCCTTTTCCGTATCGTCAATTCCAAAATTGAACACAAATTTTATATTACGTTTAAGTCGGGAGATTTTGGAGGCGGATTCATGAGATGTGGGCAGTCCCATAGCAGCCACGACTGCACAATCCCAGATTTGTGCTTCGGGTCATTGTCTTGGTAATACCGAAAACGATTGCTTATACCCAAAGCATTAACACTTTGCAACAAATTGTCTTTCAATATGTTTAAATACATATTTTTGTCTATTGTGCCTTCGATAAAAACAATGTTACCAACTCCAGAGGCAGCCATACAAGCCCAAACCATCACACTTCCACCACCGTGTTTGACAGTTGGTCTTAGGTGTCTGTTCTGGAGCTTTGTACTGGCCTTACGCCACATGTAATTTATGCCATCCGAACCAAAAATATTGAATTTTTGCTCGTCGGCAAAAATAACGTTTTCCCAGAACGTATTTGGCTTTATCACATGATCCTGGGCAAATTTAAACCGACTTTTTATTTTTGTGTAATATAAACGTCTTTTTTCGAGCTACTCGGCCGTGGAAGCCATGTTCCCGCAGCACACGGCGCACTGCTTCGGCACAGTATACTTTACCCGTTTCATTTTCAATCTCCACCACCAACTTTATAGACGATATCTTTGGATTTTTTTAATTTTCCGGACAATCTTCCTTTTGTCAGCATCCGTAAAAATTTTATTTGGAGCATTTTTGCCTTTGTCCGCCACTCGATTCTCGCGTACATATCGCTGTATAATGTATTGCACCGTACTAACACTCAGTCCTACCATTTCAGCTATTTTACGCTGACTTTTTCCTTTTTTTAAATGCATTACGCCCAATTCCCGTTTTTCTAAACTTGGCCGTTTACCCATCTTTCAAACCACACGTGATACTCTCTTTGGGTGCGATTTTAGAATACTTATACGCAAAACCACAGAATAGAATACTAAATAAAATAAAAAATAAGGGTATTCTATGTCGTATGTCGTATTTTGTATTAATAAAAGAAACTGCACGAAATAAGCTGTGATCTTTTTTTCTCATAACTATTCTTATTTTGATCTTTATAAACGAAAAGATAAATTTTTCAAATTTTCTTTATTACGCATTTTATTATAAACATATTTAGTTAGAATTGAACGATAAATTTTTTTCGGTATCATCAATAGTTTTAATTCTATAAGGGTAAAAAGTTTTGTTTTGCATCTGCACGAAATAAGCTGTGAGCCACTGTACATATGTACCCTGAAGGAAACATGGGGACAAGTGTACCCAAGTCACCAGTTTTGTCGACTATTTTGGTGACTCATATGTAGACATCGTCAACGGAGTTGTCAACAAGTTTTTGTTTGATGAGCAGAGAAATTTCTGAGAGCACGCTTATGCCTCTTCATTTTTTAATTGCGTTTATTTGTTCTATGGTGAACTTTTAATCATTTATTTTAACTAAAACTGTAGGGATATATGTATATCAAAAATTGTTTACATGGACCCATTAGAACGACCTCTTCAGTAGTGGGTTTTCAATGATAAGTCCATCTTAAATTTCAATAGAAACAAGTATTGTGTAGAGTATGTCAATAATACTGGTGACAATGTCTACAGGGAAGCACTAGTTCTACGGTCGTCATATGGTCCCATTGGAACTAGTTCGTCACTAGTTCCAACGTCAGTAGTGGATTTTCAATGACAAGTGCATGTTAAATGTCAACAGAAAAAAGCATTGGCTGGGGTATAATTTGTCACTAGTACTGGTGACTTTGTCAATAGTGAATCACTAGTGAATCACTAGTGACATTTCCTTCAGGGTACATACTTACATATGTATGTATGTATGTATGTATTTATTTACATAGATATGTACTTATGTATATATGTATGTATGCATGTGATTGTGGTCTTGTTTTAAAAGTATGTATGTATATTTACATACATATGTATGGCGATATGTAAGTATGAACACAAGTATGTACAATGTACATTGTACAAATGTATGTATGTACATACATATACATATGTATGTATGTATATTTATAAATTGTTAGAAGCACTAATATACACACATGTATGCATATTTGTTGTAATTGTATGGGTGTATATGTGTGTGTGTTTATTTGTTTATATACTAGTGGAGGAGGTGGCAACCAATTTACAACTTCACCGCAACCAAAATTAAGTGTTATATACAACACCAGCAGCCAACTGTTGCTTATGCCAAATTCATTGATTTTATTCAACGTGTTGTAAGTAAGTAGTTTATATTAAAGTTGACTTGATTTGTACATTGTTGTCATATTCCATTGTCCACTTTTGTAAAAAAAATTATACCTATGATATAAATTATTTTTTGTTTTTATTGTATAAACTTGTATTTACTCTCAAATTTTTTTGTTGGCCGTAATTTTGAATTTTTGTGTTTAAAAGTATCTAAGTATGTATGTAAACAGATATGGCTGTTTTACGTAGTACACATGTATGTACATACATACATACATACATATGTATGTACATACTATGTGTATGGTTGCACACGATTTTATACATATGTACATACATAAGTATGTATTTGTTTTGTTTCTCTACAATAAATATAAAAAAGTTAATTTTTTTAATGAAATCACGACTTTGTCGCGACTTTGACATTTTTAATTTAAATTGCAAAGAAAAAGACATTTACCTATACAAACTACATACATATTTTATAAGAAGGTCGTTTCTTTGAAAATAACAAAATAATGGCGTTATTTATTAGACAAATTCTTTAAATCCCACACTTTAATTGAAATGGCATAAAATTTATCCCATATCGGAAAAATGGTGTCTTTTAAAAATACATTTATATGTAGGTATATACGGTACATGCACACAGCTATATGTACGTATGTACATATATACATACGTATGTACATATTTATGTACATATGTACGTATATGTAAGTATGCATGCAGTAGTACCGAGTGCTGAATACTTCAAAGCTTGTTTTTAGTTAATATATAATATAAGTAACTAAAATACGATGGTAGAAAGCCTTTTAAGAACCCATATGTTAATAAATAGAAATAAAGGAAATTTGTAAGAGAGAAGAATAACATGATGTAAAAGTTTTTCAAACACATCGAGTAAAAATATAATTTATCCAATAAAAACATCTGCAAAATATTTGACTAACCCAGTGAGTAATTGTTTGAATTATAATACATACATATATTATGATTAAGTTTGTTTGTGTTACTTTGAACCATGAATTTAATTTTAATATACATATAAACAATACAAGGTGCACTTGTCTCTAATATAAAATTTTAATTTAATTTTAAAAAAGTCCTAAAATAGGCACTCAAATTTGTGACTCTATTCGGTTAATTTAGACGTGAAAAGTAAATTCGCGTAAGTGGCATAATTGCTGTCCATTTTTAGCATGGCATCGTCGCGACGTTTTCTATGACTTTTTCCAAGTTCTTCATAGAATTAATTAGTCTAACTTATTTCATTATTTTTACTTTATATTCCTAAATACATTCGAGGGTCTTCTGTTACTTGAATCACCATTATCCAGAAAAATTCTCCAAATAGTGATTTTAGTTTAAATGCTATTTTCAGCATATACCAATTTATAGAAATGTTGTAGAAGTTCAACGGTATTTATATAATCGAGTTTGAGGTCTAATTCTTAAAAAAATCTATTTGATCTCACAAGGGCACTTCCAGTAAAAATATCAATTTTTTGCCACATTTCCTTGTACGTTTCAATCAGATGAGAAATAAAGAAAAACTTAATATAATCTATTATCTATACATATTAACTTAATCTATTATTATTATTTATTATACCTTTTAATAATAATCATATACCTTCTAATAATAATCAAAATTTTGATTTAATTTATTAAACAATATTATATTTTTCAATCCGATGAATCATAAAGTTTTTAGTGGCATTAAACATATAAAATAATATTCTTATGGTCAATTTTGTCTCCATCTTTTATGAAATAAATGTCTGCGTTTACGGGCAACATTGGGATAATGGGCTTCCCGAGCTCGGTGATCAAATTCGCTACAGACAAATTTTATCATAAACGTAATATGTATTAACTTTTCTCTTTCAGTACATAAAACAAATAAAATTTACCACAGTGATATGCTAATGCTGCTTTTTGTGAAAAAGTAATATCTCTATTTAATTCACTATCTGCTATTTAATTTTTCAGTTTATGTTTAGTTATATCATTATATACTATATTATATAATTGTTTCCTTTATATGGCATATAAAGTACAATGGAGATTTAAAATTATATATTTTTGTATTGGTGCAGGTAGTAGCACGTAAAAAAACCTGTTCATCGGTCCGATAAAATTATACCTTTAATATATAAGCCCGCTCCTATATAGTTCGTTATAGATGAAGTCAACTGTAATGTGTTTAGAATTTAAATATTACACAGCAAGTTTGCGTTACGGAATATATAGAGAATTTTGGAATGTTCATTTGCAACCTGCAGACTCTGTGGTGGCAGGTACGATTCCAATGGGAGGAAAAATGCAACATATAAAAAGCTTCTGATTCACTAACAAGTTTAAAATGGATGCAAGCTTGCGTTTGCGGGCAATATTACCCGCAGAACTGCAAAAAGGAAGTATACGGTGCTGGAAAAGAAGAGAAATACGAGTATGATTAATCAATTAAAAGCCATGAGGCCTAAAAAACTAATTTCTCGTATTAAAAGACTGTAGAGTTAAAACCATGATCAGGTTAATTGTTAAATTGTATAGTTTCTTACAAAACTGAAGACTTTAAATCCCATTTAATATGGCAGCAGCATGATAGCCTTGATTCAAGGTTGATCCATGGATAATTGTGAATTAAAAGTAGAAGCGAACATTTAGTTAAAATATGTAAAAACATTATCGTTGTGGTATTAAAAAAATACTTTTTTCTAGTTTTTGTCATGTACTGTACTCACTTTCTTTCACAAGTACTATTTTTGACGCAACATTCAATACAGCGAAATCTCAGTTCCATTCGTAATTAATCAATTTTGACAATTGACTTTATTTTCATTAAGTTTTTATTTTTCTTCTCTTTAAGAAACCAACAACCAAATGTTGAATAGAAATCAGCATGAAGCACAAACAAAAACATACTCGTATTACCCGATACAGGAATTAAGACAGACTAAGTAGTACAATAAATAACTTTAGGGTGTAGAAAAATAGCTCCTTTAAAGAAATAATAGTAATAATAAAACCATACTACATAAATGCGCAGACGCTTCTGAATCAGAACGACGAAACGAAGAAGTTTCTACCACCACCCCACTACTATCGTTAAGCAACGTCGTTAAATCCTTGGAAGTGCATGTATAAATTTTCAAACAAAAGAAATCAAATCTTCGTTTGGCTTAAGGGAATTTCACGTAACTGCAGTTAAATAAATTCCATTATATTTGATTCCTTTTGGGCTTTTTGTTGATGCTGTGTTTTGTTGCACTTTGATGAGGGATGTATGTGTGTGTATGTATGTAAGAGGCGAATCCACCACCCTACCTTTTATTTTGTTACCTTTAAGATTATTACGATGATATAATGTGTGTTCACCACCGGTGTGTTCGCCACCCCTTTAAAATGGCAAATCAAAAATATAAATCTTTTGTCTTGCCACATACATACATACTTACGCTCATACATACTCGTACTTGAAAAGGATCATTCGCGCATTCGAAGGAAATCTTCTTTTGGTTCGTACCTTTTTTGTGTTGTTGCTTATTTGATTTCCCGCCAAAAGTTAGGGGGTTGCTAACGCTCACTCACACTAGAATGAGGTGGTTTTGTTTGTGTGTGAGTTGGAAGAGGGTGATGTATTCGTATGTCTTTTGTTTGTACCTTAAAAGTACAATTTATATGAATTGCCGCATGTGTTAAAGAATTTGTTACTTGAACAGAAACCGTGGGAAGATTTTTTCAGTCGCTGGAAAAAAGCAGCCTGGATTTTCGTTCTACAGGCATTTGTTTTGTTGGCTTGTCAAAAAGCTATAGAACGGTACATCTGCGCTTTAAAATTTGATTTTTTTCTTTTAATGAGATCCTTGTTGTTTAGGGTACTATTTAGTTTTGTAAAAAAAGAAGGGGGTACATTAGGTTTGTCCTTACATTTGCTATGGATGTAAATTAAAATTATTTTTTGACAGTTTGCTTCTGACACTTACGAAAAATCAAAATTGCATGAAAAACAACGCTTTTATTCTCTGTTGTGTAGTTTGGAATCAAAATTATTCCTTTAGAACATTGGCTCATGTCCATTTCCTCCCGAAATAGCAAAGTTTACCAACATTAGCCTTTTAATTAATTAATCTGGTTGTAAATGATTGCAACGTGTTCTACATGTCTAGTATAGAAACGCTTATCGGCAATATATGTTTCTTCAGAAAGTCCCATATCTTTCAGCCCATTTACCTTAGCTTCGTGAGAGATAATCATACCTTTAGGTCGTTCCTGCAGTGTACGACGCCTATATTATTCACTTAATTGTTGAAATCGCACTTCGACTGTATCCATGACAATAGTTGTAACATTCATTATTGGCTGTTAATTCCTCACTGAAGCATTTCTTTCCAAGAAGTCTGGACCCCATGATGCTGCTGGATTTAAATACGAGCCAAATTCTAACTTCGTGTGGTGAACCTGGTGTAAATTCCCTTCGTTTCATATGAGATGCTGTTACTTGTTTTCCTAGTCATTCATCTAGATGAATGATGGATGATTTTATTTACCAAAATTTAAATGCCCTTTAAAAACGCTTCGAAGATCAAATAACGAGAAACCTTGTCGTTGGGGTTACTCTGTTTGGTTGAAGTATGTCCGAATATCAGTTTTCTCGGTTTATCCCACAACCTTTACACGGAAAATAACATTGTTCTTGTATTTTATTTCTTCAGCACACGATTGGTGACTGTCGGTAACTGAGCACGTCACCTTGAATTTTTAAAATTAAGTTTGTGGCATTATTTTTGAAAATCCGTAAAGTCATCAAGTGTTTCAGACAATTCAAAGACTTTGATTATTGAAGAATTTCCTTTAGAGTGCATCTCCGAAGATTCATATATATTAAATGAATATTTACTGCCTGTCCCACGATGTCATTCGACATCGTTCGCTCGCATAAATACGTTTGAAACAGCAACAAATTTTAAAATGTTGTTTTTGGTTTGAATGTATTTATGCGAGCGATCGATGTCGAATGACATCATGGGACAGGCAGTATAATATTAAATAATATTCATAAATTTTATATGAAATATTTATTCATTAAATTAAACAAGGAAAAATTATTTAATTTGTGTGGAAATTGGCATGTGAAATTTTCACACAGATTTCCTAGCGACAAGATTGCGACCGCATTTTACACACAAATCGCCTAATGTTGTGTCCGAAGAGTTTAATCGTGTTTGGTTTATCCGAGTAAACAAATGGCTTAATATATCACCCAAGAAAATAATCTAATGAGGTTACTTCCCACGTTGTTGGTGAGCAATTGAGCGGAACTATTACGCCAAATTATATGTTAATCAAATCTTAATTGATAAATTAAGAAATTTCAACAATTTGCAATCATTGTTCTGATGGGAGACTATTCACTATAGACTAATGGTTAAGAAATCTAAACAAAAAGCAACTTTTACCTTTCAGATCGGTTCTAAAACAACACTTTTGCTAACTTTATAATAAATATAAACGTCTAGTTCAAAAGATGTCATGGATTATTATACAGTCCAATGACATTAAGATTTTTTAAATCAGTGTAGTTGGGAACCAAAAAGCTTTCATTCCAGAGGGTGATAAAATTGTTGTCAGATCTATACCCCATCGGTCTCATTGCGCCAATGTTTTTTACAACTAATTACAAAGTATTCCCGAGAGTTTTCCGATAAAATTCCGAGTTAACCAGTGTGCGAATAAGTTTCCTAAAATTCTATTATAAAAAATGAAATATTCATAGTACAAAGGTTTGTGTTGCATTTTATTTCGTTTTTATTGTCACCATTTATCTATACTGCGTTCAAAGGCATTAGTTTGCGAATTGAATTGGTTTATTTTGCTCATATAAAACAAATGCAATAAAGATTAAAAATAAAAAAATTTGATAAATAAATTATACATCTTACCATGTCAATCATTAATTTATGCAATTCAATCAAAATATTTTTTCTATATAAATTATAAAAACTATATTAATGTTAAAGCGATTTTTTTAAATGGCATCAACACGATAGAAAGCGCATTTTTAATCCATTTATTTATTATTATGTTTAAATAAGATTAGCGCAATAAAATAACTAAATATGTATTCAAATCAAATGACCATTTCAGTATTTGCATAAACATTTAAAAGACATTATCAAAATTTTATAAATAAAGAATGTGAAACAAAATTAAATAAAAATTTGACTGAAACAATACCAATAAGAGTTTTGGGGGGATCAAGATTGATTCGTCAGTATCTAATTTTAAGCAAGAAAATAATATTGTTGATATTATGAGATTTTGCTGGATTAAGAGATTCTATTTCCAAATTTATTTGTCTACTTTATTCCATGAGCGTAGGCATCGAGAGAGTATAAGGTCTTTTCTAAGACTTTAAGGTGTTTTCGTTTACAAACAAAAATGTAAAGTTTTCTGTCTTTTCAATGACATTTTCCATTTTTAAAAGAAAGTAACGAATGTTTGCTTGAAATATTTAATATTTATATATTAAAATTTATAAATTGTTTATAAATTTCAATTAATAAATTTAATTTATTTTTTAAGCTTGAGGTCTCTTTTAAGTTTTTAATCGGTATTTTGGTACTCATCAAATATCGATTAAAAAATTAAAAAAAAAAAAAAAAATAAATTAAATTTATTAATTAAAATAAAACGGCCAAAAAACTAGAACATATGTTTAATAACTTCTCCCACATAAACAAATATGTAAAAGACTATTAAACAAAACAAAACCAAATCTTCATTTGTGTAAATTAGGGGGGTTATCCAACCCTGATATAATATTGAGTGCAAAACATATTTCATAATTAGATGTTTTATGTGTAACATATTTAAAAGTTAAAATTCTATTTTGCTCCGATGCTTTTTTTTGCAATATTTGAAGTAAATGACAACAATATTCATTGCGGCAGTGGCAGCTGCGTTTTAAAATGTGGCCACTTTTTCTTGTGCGTACCAAACACAAATTCTTTTTGGTCCAACTTTATGATTTTGAAAGTATTTTATAATGAAATTATTTTTATTGGCAAATTATATTTTTTACCAGGAAGAAATTGTCTGCAGTTCATATGCAAGTGATATTTGTATTAAAAAAAAAATATTTATTTTCACTTGATTGATACTAAAAATCAAAATGTTTTCTTGTATTTTTGAACAGTTGAACAGAACAATTTTAACAAAACTGGAACAAATCACATTAATGATTTTAAAACACGGCAAATGGTGTCGAATCACATGATTTATGAAGTAGAAATGTAGAAATAAATCAAGACATTTGTTTAAAATTTATAATATTGTAATTTGTGATGATCTCTTTTAGTAAATAAAAATAATATATTCTTGAGATTCAAAATTTCTTATTATATTAGTAGAACTAGATTTGTTCAATTTTTGAAATTAGTCCAAGTTGGCGACAGCTACAACGTTCGTCGTGCAGCCTTGTAGCTGTAATGGCATCGAACTCGTCTTCATATACGACAGATTATGGTCGTTAGCCTAATGTCGCTAATGTGTTTAAGACATTAGCCGGTCGAACAGCATAATACACAAGTGTTAAGTAGTTCATAGGGAAATACATGGCCTTTGTGAAATAAATATGAAAAAAAAATTATATAAAATAAATAAACAATTTTAAAATACCCTTGACCATGTTACGCTTTAGCTCTGCTGAATTATTACCGGCCGTAAAAAGCTTAAGATAAATTGATGAAATGTTGTAAAATAAATAGGCTAATCAATAATAAAAAAGAAACCTATTTATGTATTTATGCTTTTACAACGATACAAAATATTGAAATATTGGACAAAGAAAATTAGAGAGTTTTTGTCTTAACTCTTTTGTTTTCGTTGACATAATTTACATCGATTAAAAAAATCAAATAGCTTACAAATCAATAACTAATAAATATTGTTAATGATCTGTAGAATAAAAATTAAGTTTTTTTTCAATATATATTTATCAATATTTTATTAATCATAGAAAGATTAATGTCTTGTTTTCAATAAACGTGAGAAATTTTCACTTTACAACTGGAACTACTACTGCCGCTCGTAAATACAACCAATAAAACTTACAAAATGTCTGTATCCGCTGTGGTGGCTGGTTCTTTAATCTCTATATCAGTATGATCGACCCCATTGTGCTTGGAATTAATGCAAGATAAAACAAACCTAACGAGAAATTTATTTATTTATTTTTTTATACCTTCAGAAACACTTTGTGATCTAAAGTGTAGCATTTGTTTGATTTGCAAATCTAACCAGCTTTTCCCATTCAGCACCTTCAACGGAAGTTAACAACTAAGAAACATTTAAACAATAATCTACACAAAATGTTAAGGGAAAAAAAAGAACAATTCAATTCGAGCAGAGGTAAAAACGCTTCGCTTATAAGAGTTTGAGTAGATAAAAACATTTGAATTTGTTTGATTTAACAAAAGATACTCACTAGATGATTTGTATGGCATTTAATTAAATTAACAAATTTAGTCATTAGCTTAAAAAATTTTAGTTTGTTTTTTTTTCTTTTAAGATTTGAATTAGGATTCGTCTCGTCGATATTTTTTTAATTTTCACTCAGATGTTTAAGTCTAATGAATGAATTCAACAAGTTGTTAAACCGTGGCAGGTTTTGTTTTTTTTTCGCAGTAAAATTGATTTAGAGTTATTGTGATTGAAAATTTATGATAATAATAGAAGAAATTGTTAATCTGTTGATGGTTTAACAATATTATTTAAGCATTAGGGCTTGTAATTTGCATTATTATGTGACTATAATCCGACTGATCTTTTTTAGTTTGAAGGTGGTCAAAAAACTTCCAGAGCAGAAGCGGTAGATCTGTACTACTACATACTCCAGCTTTATTTTGTAGTACCTTTTGGCGGCTTTGGTTGAGACCTAAACATGCTTTACATAATTTTTGTAAAACTTATTTTAGCTGATTTGCATTTTCGTTAATTCATTTCATATAGACGTAGAAGCAATAAAAAGCTTAAGCCGGCTTAAGCTCACAAATAAATATATTGACGAAAATTTATCGAAAGTATGTTGTATTTCCCACAACAACAAAACGCCTACATGGCTACATAATTAACTATTTTCAAAATTGGATTATATCTTTAAAATCTCCACAAAACCAACTGGTATAAAAAGCCATAAAAGACTTTGTAGATCAATTAAGATGATGGGGCTTAACTAACCTTTAATCTTGTTTTGGAAATTTTTGAATTCAACACAAATAAGCAAAACTTTTTATTTTTAATTTGTCTTTAATGATTTATTTTTAAATATTTAACAGAATCTTAATCCAATTAGGAGAAGTACAAAATAATAATAATAAGACAACTAATTTTAATGATGGCCTGCTTTAGGTTAACAGCTTGAAATATACTATTTTGTCATTGTGTCACGCAAAAGAAACTGAAAACCCAATGGGGTCTTAATAGGAATAGAATAAAAATTAATGAATGAAAACTTATACTTGAATATTCAATAGCCAGACAGTCTTATCTATGGATATCACATCATCATCACAGCACTTGCACCTTCTTTATTTTTTTTCTCTTCTTTTTTATCTCTTAACAAACTGATTTAAAAAAATTATAGTAAATAGTTTATAAAAAAATAAATTCACCTGTTAAGCTGGAGCCTAAAAAAAGAAGAAATGAGAAACAAAAACATTTTTGTTGTAAAAGAATAAAACAAAAAAAAAAAAAATGGTAAAATTTTGGTAAAAGTGTGGGAACGAAATATAAAAATGTTCAGCTTTTCTTTGGAAAAAAATTCTCCAAATAGAAAATTGAAAAAATTTGAATTAGTTTTAGTGATCGTAAATAAGAGATATTATAGCCAACGATCATATGAAAAATAGCTTAACTAGCTTTTTCTACCATGAAAAACGCTCAAAACAACAGCAACAACTTTAACGCACGTGGAGTCACTAAACAAATCAATACTTCTTTAGGACTGAAAATGAGAGAAAAAAACAGAATCTTAAAAACCATTTACTTGCTGGGTATTTTCTTTCCAACTGAATTATGACTTCCCTCTCTAATCTTAATTAAGTTAGAAAAAAATAGTTAATATTAGAAAGTTTGTAAACACTAGTACCCTAGTGTTTTTATTATATTATTTTAACAAAATAAGAAAAAGTAAAAGTGATTGAATTGCAAAAGACAGAGCCTGTAAATGAGAAGCTGAGTACGAAATTATTTAAGCGGAATTATTGGTACAGATGTACATTAAAATATGATAAAATTTGCCAATGTTCATTGAATCAAATTATATTTTTAATGGTAATTATTTATATTCTGCTGTAAGTGTTAATCTGGTCTATCTGGTTGTATCCAGCATTTCGCCAGTTCATCATTAGATCTCTTAACATATTTTTAATATTCTTAAAAAGTTGTTTTATCTAATTGAAAATATTCCAATAGCATTAAGATATAAAAACTTTATATTTTTTATGGCATATTTGTTTCTAATAAAAAAATATTATGGGCATAAAATTGAGGAAGGCGTATTTCATTGCAGTTTAACGCCCCTTTAAAGCTAATAATGGAACAAAACTAATCGCTTAAAATATGCCGACATTTCATTGATCGCTAAACCAAATCGTCAGTGAACTTTAAGCAATTTGAAAACATTCAACCTCGTACACTTATGCCAAATGAATCCAATACAATATGAGAATTCTCTATCGTATATAAATATTACAAAATACATTACCATAGTAGGCCTGAAATTCTTTTAGATAAACAATACAATCAAACATTTTTTCGATAGGAAACTATTTTATTGTTCTTGCAACTCTTATGCCATTAGATGCCCTTGGGCGCCTTAGGCCAAACGAAAAACATAATCTTCGTTTTTAATACTCAACAATTGCTTAAACAAATTTCTTTATTTTATGATATTATCTTAATAATTCGAACCAAAACATTTCGGATATGTCTCCTCCACTAAAAAATTACTGGCTCCATTAATGACTTTAATTTAAAATTTTATTATAGTCAACACTATTGTATGCCATTTTTTATGGCAGCTATTTTGAATTATTTACAATAAGAAATGATAAGTAGAGAACATAAAAGAATAATTAAAAATTCTAGGTTACTTTTTATAGCCAAAATAGCCAGCCATTCGAACAAGAACTTAAAATACGAAAATGAAAATTGAATTAAAGTAATTAAAACGTACCTTCATTAACACCGCACAGTGGCGCAAAAGTAAAAAAAATGTGACAACAAGTCCATAACACCAAAGTAATTCTGTGTCATAGAAAACAGTAATAAACGTTTCAACTAATTTAATTTGATGATACGATGTTCTACGCAAGGTCACTCTGAAGGGCGTCGAAGTTGGAAATGGCATGTGCAAAGAGTTTTCGGCACTTGCAAATTTTATAGTTGTATGCCAATTTTATTGAATAGTTTGTGCCCAGATGCAAATAGAAAGTTGTGTCCTTAAATTAAGTTTATTAGTTTATTAGTTTATACAAACTTTTACATTGAAAAGAAAAACAAATGTGAGTTTTTTGTTCATACTTTTAATATAAATGCTCTAACGATCGAACAACTTTTACACTCTTAAAGTAATCAAAAAAAATTTTTGCTTTGAATTTTTCTGTTGCTGCAAGATAAACTCTAACTGTAGCAACTAAAATGCTAAATTGTGTAAGAAATACAAATTTGTATTTTTTTATAAAAAAATTCTTGCTCAGTGAATATTCTGACTGATAAATAAATGCTCGTATATTGAGTGCCAGTTGATTACACTGCGTACTAAGTGAACACATAGTTAGTGAATATCCTGTGTAAAGAAACTTAAGTTTTGTCTGGCATTGGCTAAATATAAATAATTTTAGAGCTCAGACTTGGATAGTTATTATTAGATGAATTTTTAAAAACTGTGTATTCAATGAACATATTTTTAGGTGTTCATTTAGGTCTCGGTGGTACTACCCGTGGAGCTATTACTTTATAGAGATGAGTTGTTCATCTAATACCAACTGTGTCCTCGGTAGAGTCTTACAAAGTTTTAAAGGAACTTGAAAAACTTGCAATTAGTTGCCGTCATCAATTGTATAATATTGTCTGCTCTAACATAAATTCCTAAATGTTGTTTGGAAGTCGAGCTTTGCGTATCAATTCTCGTACCGATGGAAAATACATGTCCACCATCATCGATAAATTCCTGGCTATGCGTGCAGTATGATGAGTCGATTAGTCTCCAGAGGTACAAGTGTTGCCTGAAGATAATATTTCTCTAAGATATTCGGTTGTATCGTAACCCAGTTTCCCGCGTTTTCTTTATGAATCAGCTTATTGTTCTTGGTTGACTTTGGCTACTTTAGTCATCCTATCGTTAAAAACAAATTCATATTTCCTCTCCAATTAGTAAAGAGGAATCATGCCATCTGTAACAAACACAGCCTCGCAGAGCATACTTTGACAGTGGCCAATTTGTATAACAAGTTAGTCTAAATCTCTAGTCATCAGCCGGGCGGCATATAAATACAATGAAGACTTAGTGAGTGAGCTGGGTACTTAGTATACTGATTAGTCTCTGAACACACTGGGTAATCAGTGAGTTTCCTGGGTACTGGGAACTATCACGTAGCATTTGCTATCAATACCCGTTTGCTGCATACAAATGGGTTAATTAGCGCGAAGCTACGGACTTATTACATTTTATGTCTTTTTTCATGCCATTGTGCACCGAATTTAAATATTTGTTTAGTTTCAAGTTTCGATTTATTTCAAATTGAGACTGTTTTGCTTTTTTATTCATATTATAAGAAATAATATGAACAATTTCTTGATATTAAAACCTTATCGTTATTGCTGTTTTGTAAGTGAAATATTATTAAATGAATGAAGGTTTATGAATGAAATCTTACCATAAAAAGAGTGTAGTCATGAGTATGTTTTAATTATTTTTTATATTTTATATATTTAGTGTCCTTTTAGACGTATATAAAGACTGGAGGCCCTTTTGAGCACTTTGTTTTGTTGACTTTATTTAAACTGCATCCAATAATCCCAGTAATGTAGAGTTAATGACTAAAGAATTTCGATTGTTTTTTTGACTGGTCATCATATAATTTAATAGAAGTTAATAATTTTTTACAAGAAGTCATTCTTTTTTGAATGTTTATGTAAATAATTGTACATTTCCTACTTTTTAATGAAGAACCATATGCTCGTTGACGAGTGCTTGCTTTATAATGTTTTAATTATTTTTGTTTAGCTTAAAGCTTTTTTATACTTTATTGATCACTTTTTTGACTTCGCCTTCTTAAAACTGTAAAAACTAAATTAAAAGTGCCGACACTTTTGCTAATTCTTTTGCTTATTTATCTTTTCATTGAGCTTAAACATTAAAAGATTAAATAAAAAGAAATTAAATAATCATAAAAAACTATTTAAAAAAAAGTTACTTGTTCGTTAACAGGTAGACAACAGAAATGAGATTAAAGTGTTAACCGGAAGTTAATCTGTGTTTTTATTCTGTGAACATGATTTTTCCCCATTTTTTTTTCTTTATAATTACAAGTATTTTTATATTGAAAGAATTCTAAGGAAAAATATTTTAATAGTGTGTAGTAAAAATTTTAAGTACGATTAAAATAGTGTTATTTTTAAATTATATTTTCAAAATAGAATATACAATGGAATTCGCTTATAACTCCTCCGCTTCCATATAAATATTTTTTAAGTTTAAAATACAAAAATACTTTTAAATTCTTACGCTTTTAACGAACATAACAAAATCTCTATTGAACAAAGCGATTAAGAATGACAGTGAGTAAATGAAACTTTATGAATAGATATAAAATTTATTTTATAAACATATCGAAAACATTAGAAATGAATGTAATGTATTATAATAGAGAAAAAAACATTTACTCCGGTTATAACGAAATTTGTCTATAAGAAACGGCCAGATGACGTGGAGTTTGTTATAGGCGAATTTGACTGTATTACCATTTTGAAAATATTTTTTTTTTTTTGGGAATATATGTATATGAATATGCAAAAAAAGTTCAATTCTTTTTATATGTTTTTTTACGTAAAATAATTTTTTAAGAAATTTTCTTATCAAAACAAAAGACTTAAGACAAAAACGTTCATATTTATGTATGGATTATACGAGTAACATGATGAAATAATAAAATAGTAAAAAAATAATATATAATGCCTGAAATAAAACCAGTAACACACGATATGATTATACAAGGCTACTTTTAGAACTTTCTTAAATTATAAAGTATTTTGAAGCTTTTGCAGAAAAAAGGGACCGACAATAAATAATAACGTGTTAATGTATACGGCACATGACTAATTAGGCTTCCTCGGGTTTTCTGGACGTCTTTAAAGGGAAGCGAATGTGCTGTGAGTAAATGTGAAATTACATAGGCTACTAAAATAGATGGGCCCTTCTGCGGGGTACACTGCTTACCGTAGGAAAAGCGTTATCCTTCACAGAATTTTTAAGAATCGCATCGTGTTGCTTTGATTTTTTTTTAGATATGAAACAAAAAATCAGTTCCTAATACCTACCAGTAAATTTGACCTGCTGATGTTGACTGTACCAACTATTTATTATTTGATCGACATAAAATGAAAATTATTATGGTTTAGGCGAATTTTTATAAAATAAAAGTTTTTAATTCAATATTTCAATACCTCTTTGTCCACCTTTTTCAGAAACATTAATATTACAAACAGGTGTTAGAATATTGAATAAAATAAAGTTGTTGTTTTTATCAAAAATTTATCTAACGCCCCACAAGTTTTTAATATAAACAAAAAGGACGAACAAAAAATATTGATTACTTAAATTTTTTTTTTTGGAATTTTCTAAAGAATTTACTCTGGAGCTAAAAACTAGTCTCAGGATCTTCATATTCCGTGTGATCATTGTAAAATGTTTAAGACTTTGTTCCCATATAATTTTTTTATTTTGCCTTTTTGTCAGTTATATTAACAATATTATCTATTAATTGCTATGCCTGTTATAAATATTAAATATTTTATGCTTTATACCACATACTAATTGAACTCCTGCACATAAATTTAAGAGTTATTTTGTTATATACAAAATGTATTTTAAATAGATTAATAAATAAATAAATAGTCCCCCTACACATGCGGTGCTTCTAAAAGCTCAATACAATTTGAGCTCCAGCACTTAACAATATTAATGATCCTACAAAATAAAACATATGTTGCAATGTATCTATAATTAGTCTGATAAATTGTGAGCACTTGCAACTATCAAGCACTTGTTTTTCATTTATATCGAAAAGAAATAAAAATGAAAAAAATAATCCTTTAATTACTTTGAATCCATAACAATTAAAGTCTAATTAGCAACACTTTAAATGTGGGTTTTTGAAAACATATTGCATTAAACATACAACATGTTGCCACAGCATGCTGACTCTTCTTTCAATCGCCATACTTTTGACACTTTCTCATGGTGACCCAAACGAAAAATAAAACATTTCAACCGCAATATTATGACTGTTGCACAGAAAAATAAACGTTTTCGTTATTAATACACTACACAATGCAACAATGGCAGTTGCATGAATAATCTTTTATGTTGTGTAATTTGTTGTTGCTGGTTGTTTCTCACAGTATAACAAAAACGTAACCTTCAATTACAATTAACATCCTTTTTCTTATTTTTTACATAGTGTGCGTATTCCATCGTATCCTGCAGTTTTTGTAAAGGTCTTTAACTTTTCGTTTCCTTAGACTAATGAAAATAGAAGGTAATGACCTCTTCGTGTTGCCTTGTAAGACCTTTTTCAATTTCTCTTTTTATGTTGTTGCAACTGTAACTGGATTTTGTTCTTAGATGACAAATATTTGCCAGCTGCCGTAAATAGAAATCATATTTTTCGTTTGATTTTGTCTCTTCAAGGATTCTTTTCATTTTATTTTATTAATTTTGGATTCTATTTTGTTTTGGTCCTTATGTAATAACAATTCGAATAGGGAACATAATTAGAGGTAAAAACATAGTTGAGGGCTTTTGAATCAGTACAAACTAGATGTGCATTGGAGCAACAAGAAGGTGTATATTTTAAATAAGATGCTTAAAGGATTGACAAAGATGGCTCAAAAGCATTTTTTTGCAGATGACGCTGTGCTAAATTTAATTAAATTTAAATTTGCATCTCTCATGAATGGACTTATGAAGTTGAAACTTAAAAAATTATGTAATTTGATGAATATTGAATTATTATTTGTTATCAAAAATTAAAGGTTTTTTGGAATAAATCAATTATAATTCGATGATATTAGGTCTGTTTGTTTACGTGATATTTTGTAACAAATTGTGCAAAATGTTGCTGGATGTTGTTCGTTTACTTTCTCCAGCAGGAAAATTTATTTAAATTGAGAGAAGGAGAGTCAGAAAATTGACATTTGAATAACTGAGAACTTGCAAAATCTTGCTGAAGAAATTTTGTTCAGTAAAATTTTGCAAGATAGAACAGATGTTTTGACTGCTTCTTCTTACCAATTAAAAAGTAAACAAAAAAGTTTTAATTGTGAAATATTTTGCTGAAAGTTTTCAAAGTAATAAGAAACCAACTTTAAATTGGGTTTTTGGACAAAATATGTATGTATGTATTTATGTATTCACACTAGAAACCACAAAAACTTGAATTGAAGCTATAAATATTTATTTATTTATTGAAAACTTCATTTTTAACACATATGAACATAAGTACACATGAACATTCTTTTGAAATAGCATTATTCATCGGCTGTTCAGCAAAATAACTGACAAAATCCTGCAAAATGCTGTTCGCGAACTTTTTTGCAAATTTTTATAATTGAGATCAATTGAGAGTATATTTGGTAATTTTCTCTATCACAAAGCTGCTGGATAAATATTGCTGGAAAAGTAAACAAACAGACCTATTATTCGACTTTTGTCATAAGAAATAAATATATTGTTAAAAAAAGACCGCCAATTGTTTTCTTGGATTTTTTTTAAATATTTCCTTATAATTCTGTACTCTTGGATTTCGTGCAGTATTAGGAAACTATTTTATATATGCCTTGGGAGAAACAGAGACTAAACGAAGATATGCTGGATCAAATTGTATATATTACATTGGTCTTACGGAGCAGTCGATTCGGTCCTTTCATTCTTAATGTTGGTTTGAAGTAGTAATGGGCTATAAGAAGACGTATCGCCTTATGTATAGTTTATATGCAGAGGACAATCGCAAGGCAGCTCTGGGTTACAGAACATCTCTTGTATCATCGTAATTATTTTTTAGGTGCGGCCAGGTTTTTAATATTGTTGCTTGGCTTTCAAGAGTTTTATGTCTGGATTTTGCGGGTGTTAATGGATTTTTGCTGAAATAAATGTAGCGTGTTACGTTTGTTCGAGTAATTTGTTTTTATTCATACGTGCAAAAACCTTTTTTGTGGGCTCATTGCTTCTTATAAGATGGTATAAGTCGAATAGCGCATGCCCCTTATGATAAAACCTGGCACTCGATGTTGATCAGCCATGTTAATCTCCAAGGAGAATATGAGTGTTGGATACACTGCCATTTGAATATTAAAAAATATATACTATCAAGTAGGGGATGGCACGAATCTGCCGGAATGGGCTATATATTCCAGATCATCATGAAGACAAAACTTATTTCAACTCTTTGAAATATTTATATCGTATATTTAACAGAAGAAGTGAAAATCGCTCCAACAACCGAGTGACTTAGGGCATTACCCTTACCTTAAATGACTTTATTCCTCATTAAGCTGGAGCGGAGCGAGGGAAATAACCTCGTAGAAGGCAAAGTGATGACTTGATTGCTTTTACTAATTTAGGCAGTGAATATTAACGATTGGAAAAAATCTGTAATTTGAAACAGACCATTTTTATCTTAACAGACGGCCAACCTCACAACGGTTGCTTGAACTGCTTTAGGTATCAAGTCATCCATTGCTTCATAGTTGAAGCTTTAGAAAGAATGCAGAATCTCGCAGCCCATCTCTAAGAAGAGATAAGGCAAATAAAGCACTGATCTATAGAAAGAAATTATTATAATCCTGGCTGGCATGTTCGAACGTTAACGTTTCTAGGCTCAGTCCTAAAAATCCAAGAAATCTTAATTTCAAGATTCTCACTATTTCAAAGACAATTAGAAATATACAGGCCCCAACATCCTTTCTGGGCTGCGAGATGTACCACCATTGATTTCCGGGTCAGCGTATACAGGAAATAAACACAATGGCGAAGAGGCACTTAATGTGAATTTTAAATAATTAATACAAATACATTAATATTTTCTAAAAGAAAAAAGTTGTGGTTAAGGCTTAATATTTATATATATTTCATATTTAAAGCTGAAATCAACAGACTCAAGATTTAAGGATTACATGGTACGTAGCAGTCTGTTTGTGCTTGAAGTGATCTGTCTATTTCTCAAAAATTGATCTTTTGCTTTTTTAACCCAAAAAAGTAGTACGTACTTGTGACTTTCCATTGACTTTTGAGTAACATGGAGTGTTTTTAAGTAATTCCCCTGTTTCTGATTGATATATTATTTTATTAAAAATATATAATTCAAGTGCTGAGTAGAAATAAGTAAAGTGTAACAATAGGCCCGCTAGTGCAAAGGAGTTTAAGTATGTATGTATTTCAAAAGGCAGGCGAGAAAAAATCATACAGTTCGAGGAAATAAGTTTTACCTATGCGTACCATATGCAACACTTAAAGAAATCATTTTGTGGAGAAGCTGAAAGTGTTATGTTTCAATCGAAAATTTCGGTGTAATTTTGCCCTTCTCCTTACCCAACAGATGTAACGTTTATACTATATTTTTGCTCACAACTGTTGATCTATATTTGCTCCATTAAACAAATATCAGCTCGAGCTCAAATCACATTAAATCTAAAACACGCTGTTTAACTGCAAAAAAAGAAGCCGTTATTTCCTTTTCCATATAAATACAGTTATTCATTTAGTTCTTTAAAATCCAGTAGCACTTTTTCAAAAAAAATTTACAGTTTTAAATGTCTTTTATAAATTGTAAAAAATTAATTTAAGTTATAAAAAAATCCTTAGAAAAACCTACAAATCACAAATATCATTTCAATGTTAAATATTATTTTCAGTTTCAAATGTTTTTTTTTTCAAAGTGAAAATATTTAAATGCAAATTAAAAAAAAAACCAAGAAAGGGAACAAAAACTTATTGGGTTTTAAGAAAATTATGCAGGTTATTTAATATATGAATGCTTAAAGTCTTTAGTTTTATGTTATAACCATAGACATATGCCCCTGGGCACGCCCACTTAAATTGCGTGCCACTTTTTTAATCCTTCGTGTTTTTTCTTCTCTTTCTTTTAATTTCCTAGTCGTTGGCTGTTACTTTAGGAAATCGCAAGCATTTATTATATTCGGCCCCCATTATCATCCATAGCCAAAGAATAATAACAACAACAACAACAACAACGGCAAAATCACAGAAGTAGCATCATAATTTCATGTTGTTGATATTTTTTTTATGTGTATGTTGTTGGACAACTACATTTGCAGATATTCATTCAACGTTCTGGGTTGGATGAATGTTGAGCAATTAAATTTGCATTTGTTGTTGAAAAAGAGACAAACATATAAAAACTCTTAAATTGTTTATAAGAATCATTTTTAATATTTCTTTTTTAAATATTTACGCCTGGCTTATGTACTAGTCTACCAACAAAAACCTCATATTAAAATTGAAAAAAGTCTTCTGGCATAATTCTGTTATTGCAGTGCGTAGGAAACATTTATCACTGCAAAATAAAAGTAAAATGTAAAAAAATTAAACTTTGAAAATACCCCCAACGCAATACAACAATAAAAATTAAAGTGTTGCGGCGACCTGTTGAGATGATAATCGGGATTTTTTAAATTGAAAGTGATGGTAAACACTTTCACATGTCAACTTGGATACCCAACTTCCGCCCAAGGATTATGATGCTCCTAGCGTCATATGCGGTCGCCACTTTGCAGACATAAGGCAATTTCTATACATGACAGCCATAGGCCATACACAAGCCCCTTGCTAAGGAGCTGGAGCTATCTAACCTTTACCGCTTGTAGGTAGCGGCTTCTAAGGCAGCTAGAGGTCTAACTATTATTAGCATGAGGACTTGGAAACCCTCGCTTTCAATTACCAACTACTTCGCATGATTTATGTTTAAACCTTGTGATCCCCGAAGGGGCCTTACCTATAGCCAGGTCCTAGGGGATACTGGCTTCCTTGGTAACAGAAAAGTCTACGGTGTGCTATGATTTGAAAACCCCTAAAATTAGTTCGTGGGACTTAATTCATCCAATTTTAAGCTCCGTGAAGCTTGAGGTGTTGATAGCATATTGTGCCCGGACAAGCCAACAAAAGAGCTGTTGTTCTGTACTCAATCCTTGAGTCTTAGGCGTTATCAGTTAAAAGCCGTAATCCTAATAATTTTAACCTTGCAGACAAAGCATAATATCATGCTCACGGTGGAGCCCTATCATTTTGCCACCCAACAGCAGTCTCACCTATCGTTGGGGTATACCAGTTGGTATCAAATAAAGTAAGACTGGCACATACGGTGAGATTCAGAGGAAAACGAGTTCTCCTGTATCCAGCCGGTAAGCTGGGATTGACTTACATACCTGCTTCCAAAAACAGAAAAAAACAATCAAGTAAAATCAATCGGTTCTATTTTGAAAAAAACCTATTCGTCCCAGACAAGGTGTCAGTGACCGCATTTAAGATGGGATCTGGTCACCTAGACTAATATATGATAACGTCGAAAAGTTTTCTAGCATATGTTTACCCAAAAGCAATTGGTCAGCAGAATATCATGAATGACATTTGAAAAGAATATGGGAAACCATCTCTTACTTATCTACCTCAACGCATCAACGGCCTAACATCTCTCTGCTTATCGCCCGGTGAACCATCAACATTGCGATGAGTCTAGACATATCGATTGGTGACTGTTCTTGTTGATCAGTTAAATTAAGCACTTGTTATTATAGCATGACCAAATTTTTTTTGTGATTGTTTGCGCCATCTGTCCTCAATTCTCTGATGAAAGTAGCGGAAGGCATTTTTTTAAAATAGAATTAAGAGATCTTGTGACCAATATTACGTCCGCAATATTTAGAGCAAAACCATTCCAGCCTAGCTTATCCGCTCGCTGTGTGCAGAGATCCAAATAAGATTGAATGTCCTTATCTAGTTGCCACCTACTTGCATTGGCTAAGCATAAGATACGCGAGCTTTTCTGTATACCAATGCGCTTCCTGCTTTCGTAATAGCCAGTATTTTAGCCTGAAATACACTTGCTTGTTACCAAAACCGTCACTGGGGTAGCAAACAGTGTAAAGTGTGGATGTAGGCGATCTAATATCCCAACGTGGCTGCAGCGTGGACGTATGTTTCTGATCCGCGACATTCGGCTAAGAGCTGTTATAATTCGAAGTTTTGTGTTAAAATTTTTGGCATCGAAGCTTTTAAGTGAACTTATATTATTTTTGATGAAAAGGTGTCTTCAATTTCATAATGTTTCCTGAAACTTATGGCGATCCCCTGTGTCATTTAAGAGTTCTTTTCTGAACTTGTTAAATTTATTATTCAATATCACTTCGAATTAAATCTCTGACAAATCGTACGAGACCTTTAAATTAATTAATACGGTTTGATTGCAGTTTTTTTTTTGTTTTTTAATATGCCACAGTTCTTAAATTTCTTTGACTTCCCCCCCCCAAGTACAAAAAACTAAATGGTACTCAAAAAAGGCACTTTAACTAAAGTACTTTTTTGATATCGGCCACCATCTCTTACATGTGAGACAAATGATACATACAATCACATTTAGAATACAAAATTTTTATTTTATTCATGTTGCTGTCGCTTTTTTGGGTTTTTACGTAAGAATTCTTTGATTTACTGCAAAAAATTTTAATGATGGGGTTTTTTTCCATATTGTCAGAACGATTATATGTATAAAAATAAAACGAATGATAAAACAGTTAAGGAAATCGTCAATGATCTAAACGAAAGTGCTTAAGTTTAATGACATAACTACAGTGTTGCAAGCAAATATTTCAAAGGCAGACGGATATAAAGACGGAGAGAAAGACCGAGAGATAGAGAGACAGACATTTAAAAAATATGAATTATTAATGTAAATTATTTCAATGGGCAATAGGAAGTTAAAAATATCAGTGTTCATCTAATTTAAATAATATAAAATGTGGATAGAGGAAAAAGCACTTCCAAGGAAGCTAAATATATACGACTATATGTACATTCACAAGCTATGAATCTTATTAAGCTAAAGTTTCATTTAACTATTTTCGTGAGATGCCAATAGGAGTTAAAATATTCATTAAAAATCTTTAGATTATGAATATGGTTTGTTGAAAGCTACTACATGAAATCTTACTAATTTTATTAGTTATCAAAACTGAATAACTATGTTAAAGTTGCTTAAACACTGAGCACTATAAGTCTTTGAAGACGCTGATATGAAGTGTTCCAACAACCTGCAACATGCTGTTGAATAGAATAAACAACTAAACCAATTGGTTTTACCACTAGCTCGTCTAGGAGAAAATCGTTAGCCACAGTGGTAAGTTATATTACTTTGGAAAGGAATTCGTATGGTGATTCCTCTTCAAACTAGGGTAGCAAAAGTGGAAGGGAAATTAATGCAGCAGCTAATTAGGGAGTGGCAAGTTATTGAATAGATTCTGCATCGCCGCATTTGCTTACGTTATATTAGCGGAAAAATCTCTAATCTCATAAAAGACTAATTCTCGATCCCAGACGGGTCAGACGGATTCGCTTTGCAGTTAAAGAATTAATTTAAATATAATCTTGCTGTTATTAATGAAAATCTAAATGTTATAATTTTTAAATCTATTTAAGCCACAAACTAAAATATGAAAATCCTAAAGACAAATACAAATACACATACACATTAGTGATGTAACAAATACTCGAATAAGAATATCTGAGATAATATTTGCGTTCTAGTATATGAACACGAATATGAATATTAAATTTGAAGTTTGGACACATTCATTTAATACTCGATTTATATGACTGCAAAATGCTATAAAACTATACAAAATGCAAATTTCTATTTTAAAATTACTGGGTTATTATTACCGAAAAGGTACTCAAACACAACTACTGATAATAAATTGAAGAAAGCTACATACTGTCATATTTGAAATCATTAAAACATACTGACAATGAATCACTTTCTTGTCTCTTAAAATCGACTTCATTTGCGATCATATGACTTTTAACAAGTTGCAACATTGCAAAGATTCACTGCAAACTCCAACATTTGTATTTTTGCTGTCTGTTGTGGAGTTCACAACGATTTGAATGGGTTTTTAGTTTATTATAAAAATATTACTATTTTCAATTCAAAATAATTTTTTTTATTAAAAGTGATTAGATTATATTCCTCTTTACACTTAATTTTAAATTTTATTTTATAAAAGCCATATTTGGCCTGCTGCGCTATTTCTGTCGTGTCAAAAAATGAAATAAACGTTTATAAGTATACGGAAGATTGTATTTTTCTACTACGACCCTGATTTTCAAAGAATTCAACACGATAACTTTTCTCACTTTTGTAGCTCTATAGATAAAAGAAAATAATTTATATTTTTGAAGTTGTAGGATTACTTTCTCCTGCTTAATTAGGTACTTCTCTGCCTGACTGCTCTTTATCTTCAAAGTAGCACCCACAAAGTTTGGGAAATCAGTTTTGTAGCTCCTCAAATATAAAATAGTAATAGGAACTCGTTCTCCTCCTACAGCTCCACACTTTTGCGGAGTATTTTCAAGAAGAGTCACACTAATGTATATCTCAAGATGTAGAACGATTAATAAGCACTCTGTCTTTTCGCTCCTATACCTCCTTATTTTTCTCTAGAATACATACTTTATTCCGGTAATAAAATATATTAAATTTAGATGGCTGCACTATTGTAGAACAATAAATTACTACAATCCCACCTCCTCGTTAAAAATTTTGTATATTTTTAATTTCCTATTCCTCTGTGAGATGGTTGCGGAACCAATCGGCCTTGTCACCTGGCATCTTACAGAGAACAAACAGATGATCAACCAAACAAAGAAACACAGATTCATTAAAAATATCAATTGTAAATTTTAAATATTTAATAAATATATATTATTATTTGTTGTGGCCCATCAAATTTGTTTATATGGTTTCATTTCGCCGGTGCTTTAATCCCATCGTTAGTAAATTACCAAAATTTTAAAACTTGAAGGTACTTATGGAAAAAGTCCAAAAGTAAATGAGAATTTCTATAAAAACAAAAATTGTTCCAGATATTAGGAAAACAACAAAATTGTAAGTTTTATTTTTCCTTTCGACCTTTCTTTAACTTCTTACTTCTTCAATAAAAAATAATTTCCAAAAATCATCAATCTGAATTGACAATTTCGGATATCGAACTCGAGCCAAATTAATTGAAATCTCAACATAAATATTTATTCTTTGGACTCAGTCCCGTTTTTTAAAATTATTTTATTAAACTCAATATTTCGACAGGATTAGAAATATGAGACATTATTTCTAATCGTTAAGAACACTCGAAACAGTGTCCAAATATTGATTTATAAGACTTAATTTTAATAATAAATATTTGCTAAAATATAACTTAAAATATTTACATTTATAACCAATTGATGAGCCTTTCAACAGGTAATTGGAGAAAAAATAATTCGCAGGAAATTATAACCATTTCGCATAGTAGTGTCATTCGATATGTTTAATAAAGCAAATAATTACGACTTGTCATATATTGTTCTACTCCGATAAACCTTAAAAAAAACAAATATAGCAAAAAAATGTAAATTGAAAGCTCAAGTTACATAATAATCATAATAATTTACTATTCACATACAAAGTAAGCAGGGCTGAACATAATATTTTAATTGCAAAAGAAAAAAATGATTACAAAAAGTGCATAGAAAAAAATTCAATTCAAAGAAACCCTTTAGTTATAAATTGAATAAAAACTTCCGCAACGGATGTAGTAAAAGCAGCCCATAATAAAATACCAATAAAGAATGTGTAACTCCACTCCATACGCACGGTGTCAATTAAACTTCATTTAAGGTGTTAAGTGTCATCAGGGAGTGAAAAAATGAAAGAATAACGAGCGACAAAATCACGTGCTTGTTAACACAATCAAAAAACAAAAAGGATAAGAAATCAGATACTTTAACATTGTTGAGATATTTTGATATAAAAATCTTATCAAAGGAAAAAAAAATATAAAATGCGCACCCACCACAATCTGTTCAATATTGAAAAGAATAAAAAAATTGAGCGCCAAAATTTATAATTTTTATTTTTTTAATTTTTTTTGGCAGCAACTCGTGACACAAGAGCCTTTTGATGAGCGTTATGGTATGAGTCTAGCAGCCGTTACTTAATGCACTTGGCTACTTAAATAAAATTCATGCACACGTTTGAATTGAAATCAATTGGGGCAGGGACTTAAAGGTATTAACTCTTTGAGTTGGTTTAAAAACATTATAATAATAGGTTGTAACATCACAAAAAATTAGAAAATAGATTATTATAATTCAGCCGCCAGTTACTTATTCGTTGCCAAGTAATAGGATTGGTTTAATTTTTATATATCACTGACATTTGCCTTAAAAGAAATGCATTCTAGTTTTACTTAATTCTTAGAAATTACATTTCTAAATCTATTTAAGAGAAAAAACATAAATTGTTAAAGAACTCATTCTTTTAGCAGCTGCCAACATCGTTTCCATTTAGACACGAGCTATAAGCAACACAAACACAAACAAACAAAAATCATCTCCTAAACAATGATCACGGAAGCCACCCTCATATCATGAAGTAGCACATATTTATGCTGCACTCTCATCACACTTTGATTAAATGTTAGAATCTCTTCTTTCCTTCCTAAACAAATTCTTTCACTGACAATCAACTGAACTAAAAAGAAAACAAAATAAATTCTCATTTGTTCAGGAAATTTGTTTCTTTGATTCATTCCAAATGTTGATGCTCTACATACATTATGTTGCGTAAGTATGTGTTTGTTAATATATATTTTTCCAGAGTCTTGTTTAAATTTATTCTTAAATCACAGAAATCCTCTACAGCTTGTTTCTTGTCAGCTGTTGCGACTTTTGTTTGGGAACAAAAAATATTTCATTGTTTGCAAAACAAACGAAACTGATGATTTTGCGCGCCACATTCTCTAATGTATTTGGGGGAGATATAATTTTGAAAAGAAAGAAATTGTTATTAATTTCAAGGACCGGCTGTATTATAGATTTATGAATGAGATGAGGGAAATTACAGAGTTCGTTCGATACTGAAACATATGAAAATATAAATAAATTTTGCATAAATTTTTTTTATTCAGAGGTTAATGCCTGAGTTGTAAATCGTCGGAT
This sequence comes from Germaria angustata, assembly GCA_963681545.1. Classification (NCBI taxonomy): domain Eukaryota; kingdom Metazoa; phylum Arthropoda; class Insecta; order Diptera; family Tachinidae; genus Germaria; species Germaria angustata. Next base: position 25,588,124 of record OY813000.1, read on the forward strand.
GCTACAATGGCTGCACAAATGTTGTTGTCGTTTTCTAACTGATGCATGAATATGAATATATGTATTTCGAATTAAATTTCATTGTGACTTAATTAAATTAGAAATTTTTATTCTATTGTATTTCGGTAAACAAACTTTACTCGGAGTTAGTGAATTTTTTATTATTATCGATGGCATATTGTTGTTAGAAATTCTTTTTTTTAAGATATCCATGTCCCTGTGGTGCTAAAAAAAATAACGATCCGCCGATGGGGGCCATTTCGGGCCGGCTGCCATTTTGAATAAGAAGTGATATCATATTATTTTTAACTCTCTTCATAGAAAATACTTTCGTTTGATACCCATATGAGTAGCTGAAATGGTTAAAAACTTGGGGAAACATGAATTTAGCCGGGAAGGATATCAAGCTTGATCGGTTTTACGTCCTCGAAAACTTCTATACGGTGAATCTAATTCACAACTTTGGAGCTTATTTAATTTCTCAATTGCGTAAATTTTTCTAATTGCGCAATTAAGTTGCATGTCTAAACATCCACAAATGGATGTGCTCTTAATGAGGAACGTGTTGTTTGCAAATAAGAGCGGCTCTCGGGAATATATTTCCTTACTTCATTAGAGCAAATTCGATTGTAGTAACAATAAAACAGTGTGACACACCCCATATTGCAACGATGTTCCAGTGAGTCAATAGAGCTGGCTACACTATTGTCACTAATGAGTCTATAAGCCCTCTCCTGTACTCGCTCCAGTAGCTTCAAAATAGACTTTGAAATTTCGGCCCATACATGAGAGTTGTATTCCATTTTTGGTGGGGTGTAGGTGGTATAAATAGTAAGGATATCAGAAGGAGTGAAGTATCTCTTACACCGTCTTAAAAAAACGAGGCACTTGAATACTTCTTTAGTGATATGAAAAATGTGCTCAGTCCATCGGCCATCACACTGAATTTTCATGCCAAGAACAACAGAAGCTTTTAATTCCTTAATATTTATATAACCCATAACTTCATATGTAATGTATGTAATTAGATATGTGTGTATGTGTGTGCGTCAGCATACATATTCACTACTAGAGAGAAAAGAAATAATAATTTGCTTTTGATGAAAACTTGAAATCGGCCATTATTTTGTTATAACAAAATAATGGCCGATTTCAAGAATAATTATTCTTATATGCTTTAGAAAAACTTATTTGATGCCTTTAATAATAAAACAGCTTAAGTAAGAGTATTTAGAAAAAAAATTATAACGTAAATATAAAAAATAAAATCTTTCACACGTTAAATGTTTTGGGCAATTCTTTAATGATGGCCATGTCCTAGGGCTCTCTTGTTTATTGGAGATCCCTCTGCTTACAAGTCATTTAAGAAAGCTTTGTTTTTCCTGGGAGTACGTTTCAGAATTGTAATTGTCTTAAAAATTAAAACTACCAACGATATCGGGAATAAATTTATAATTTTATCTTTCACATTCACTCCTTTTGTTCCTCAGTAGTTTCTATTTTTCTATTGATAATCTTGGAGCCTCTCGTTTAAACATTTATAGCAGATCCGGGCGATCTTTGGTTTTCAACTGACCACTTCCAGAGAGTATGTGCTTGTGATTTTCAGTCTCACTTCCTACTTATTGCTATTTTCAATATTTAACTCAAAACGCGGTTAGTTAGAGGTAAGATGTACATCCTGATGTAATGTGTGCTGGTATCTGGCCACGGATTTTAAGCTGTCAACAGGTTTTATAGACTCTGAACTACTGGTAAACAATAGAAACCACTGCAAGATACTACTAACTCATTTAGTTATTGGGTGCTTACCTTTATTAATTATCTTACACATGTTTCGATGCAGCCATGTAAAATGATTGCCATATTTCTGATGCCAAGTGGGTAACTGCCACACAGTGAAATTAATGTTCTACTAAAGCCTCAGTGTCGACAAAAATTTAACTGATTTTATTTTTCGTTAAATCAGAATTCCACATGGTATCGCCGGAATCAGTAAGTGCACAGGACTACTATTTCGCCTGGATATTATTGGGGCTGCTTTGCAGATCACTTGATGGATGTGCCTTAAACATAAACCATATAATAAGGGTAAAAATCAGAACATGATTTGATCCCTCTGGGTGATGTGGCTTTGAATTTGCTTTAATGATTTTAGATTCTCAACTCCAAACTTCATTAGAAAAAAAAACGCAAATTGTGGCTTGTCTGTAGACACATGCAAATTCTCTTATAGGAGTTGAAAGTGCGACCCTTAGACTAATAGATTAGTATACTAGTCATAATTTTTGAATGTTTATGCTGCCGATTTCCTCAGGCAAGTAGACTAGTATACTACGCTTTAGTCCAAAAGGCATCTAAAGAGGCTGAAACCCTCCAGTTTCTTTTTGCAAAAAATATTCACGTGCTGCACAATATTACGCAAATGGCATGTACCTGTCATTAATTTTTATTGCACCCTATTCATATTTTAACTAAAGTTTCGACATCCTAAAACTAATTCAGCTTCATCAATTAGAGTATTTTGATTGTGTTCCTGTACTTTTGTGGAATTTTTGAGAACTGTTTGAAATTGTTTTAAAAAAATTGATCAGGTTTGTCCTTTATACGCTTAATGATCTTGTTACACAATACATTTCATTAACTATTTGTTAACTGACGGACGCAGTTGCATGCAGTGTGACTCAATTATGTTGTCTCCTTTTATTGAAATTTCGATGCTTTGCATTTTTTATATGAAAAATACATATTTCCAATTAAGATAGAATAGACTTTCTTGCACTATAATAATGTCGATCTTAAAATTCTTATATTATTTGAACAACATGTAAACTATGATCCTACAGGACTTCAGAAGCTAAAGCCTTAATATTCTCTATATATTATAACTAGTCTTCAAGGAGCTTTACTGAAGTTATACTAAGAAACGAGTATGATAACATGATAGTAAAAGGAATGTATGTGTATAAATAAATATATACTTACATATGTATATACATACTTATACACATTAGTATTATATATGTATATAAGCATATACAAATACAAAACCGGTTTATCTCCTAAGCCAAATGCGCAGTTAGAGCAGGCGTTTCTTTAGAAAGATACGCACCACCCCAAAATAAGATTAATGTCCTTAGCACCCCTTTTTTGCTGAACAACTGTCTTAAAAAATGCGCAATTTCCAGGCAATTTTCTAAATTATATGTAATTACAGTTCGAAGAGGGTGCTTTTACTTACACACACACACACACACACAATCGTTACACATACAATTCCAAGTTAACAAAGAGGATCGATCTTATGACCCCACCACCCATTTAAATAAATATTTCTTCATTGTGATGCCACAGTAGATGGCCCAATAAAGAAGTTCACGCTACAGTAACCAAAAAAAGTGTTTTTATTATCATTCAACTAGACAAAGAAATAAAAGAAGCTTTTCTTCTAGTAACTAAACAATGTACGCAATAACGCAGCTGCGCAAAGCATACCGGCATTGAATAGATCATGGTGAAGGAAGGGGACGTTTTGGACAAGAACAAACATTAAATTTTAACGATGCGCAGTTTAAGATTTTCGCACATTTTGTGGGAATTTATGAGTTCTTGTTGTCAAGGTAATTTTTTTTGTTTGTACTTTAGCTTTTTTTTAACTATGATGGAGGTCTTTAAAAATATTTAAAGTTGAATTCAAGCTTTCAGTTGATCAACTGATGTTTGTGAAATACATAAGTGGACGTGTATGATGAACTATTTCTTTTTTATTAAATTCTTTTGTCTCTTTCTCTTTTCATTCATACTGATATAATCTAAAACTTAAGCATTGCACTATGGCGCATGTGCTTAAGATGCGTAATTGTTCTGTAATACGGTATGTCTTATTCAGAGTGTAAAGAAAAAAAGTTTTATTTTTTCAAAAATGCAAAACACTGTAATAAATTTGTTACAAATCTTTTAATTTGCATACATACGAATGATAAACTTATGTGTGCGGCTTCTGCTTTTCCCTGCTTACTATTCGTTTGAGTGTAGCACGTGTTTCTAACACTATTCAAATGTCTATCAATTGTTTAAAATGTGTTGTCTTCCCTAAGACATTTTGAGTATTTTATGTTTAAATTTTCATCCTAGACTCTTGCCAGGCATACAGAACCAACAGTCAGCCAACAATCATTATGGCTGGTGTAAAAGAGAAATTGTACGTGTAGTGTTACATCTGATTGGACATCTTGTCTTGCTTGTCTCTGTGTGTTGTATTTCTATTTTGTATCTTAGAATTGCTTAAAATTATTTCTTTTGAAATTTCTATTTGTTGGCTTAAAAAAACGCATTGAAATGTCAATTGGTTCCTGTTAAGAATGTCCAGGGGTGACATGAAATTACTATTCGCATTGGATATGGTGATTAACTATTGGAATGAAATTATCAAATAAGAAACCGATTGAAGTGCTCGTAAAGGAAATTGTGAAAAATGAAACATGCAAAAACAAAAGACTCAAGACACAAACCATTTTTGGGAGTTGTGCTTTCAATATTTTAATTCTCATTTTGAATTATAAATTTCATTAAGTAGTTGTTATAAAGAAAAATCCGACCATAAAATAAACAGAGGAGAATTATATGGAAATTGCTACCTCCTGAACTAATGCATAATTGCTCTCGTGTTACAGCTTTTGCGCCACATTGTTTTAAAACAGTGTGTTTTAACAAAGATATTACAGAATACGGTCAGTTTTGGCAATTGATAAAAAATCGATTTTTACAATAATCGAACTAAGAAATGCGTTCTTGCAACAACAACTAAATCTCGTGGAGATGTAAAATCATCGTCTGACCTTATTTTCTCAATAACCAATAACATAACAATCCTTCTCTCTATGATCGTCCCGTGAGCATCTTAAGCCAGCCATCACTACTATTATATACAAATTAAGTTGAATGAACACACTCTGGAATGAGACTGAGTGGCATTTGATAGAAACATTTCAGGTGACATTGGGACATTTTTCTCTCTTCGTTTTGAAAATCATTTGTAAAGCATTTTTTTATTATCAGACACTATGGTTTCCCTAAAATGCGAATTCTTTCCGTGAGCATTGCACCGCTGTTAGTTCTGTAGGCTAAAATAGTCAGATTAAGAACATGAGTTCGAACCCTGTTAAGGACAATTCATCAACATTATAATTTTTTCTGATGTACGAGTACATTGACATGTCATTGTGTTAGTTGTTGTTGGACTGTTTAAGTGATGAAGCCATGGCACTGGTCACTGAACCAAGCTGGCAGCGATTGATACTTTTCTATGTCAATGTAAATTACAGAGCAATCGACAGTTGGTAATGTAGTCAGAATCGATGGCGAAGTAAAGCAATTAATAAAATGGCTACAAAATACAGCTTAAGAAACTTAATGCCGCGTCTACTTAATACTAGAGGCGCTGCAACTTTGCTATAAAAATTAATAAAACGCGAAATAGTTGTAAAAATAATTAAGATCTCTATTCTCATTTCACCACCTGCCTTCGCTACACTAACAATTTCGCAAATAAGTAACACTGTAAGGAGCAGTTATTAATTGCCTGAGTGTAACTTCTGTTTATAAAAAAATCAAGTCATTGAACGACGTACATATTCATAAAACAATTTAGTTAAAAAAAGTAAAATCGGGCATATATGAGATCGTCTCTCCACTAGCTGTTGCAAGGATAGCACCTTCAACGTTATAAATAAAGTTGTCGCAATAATGGGCACGAAAATCGAGTGTATATTGCAACTTTTTGCTGAAGGTCATTAACCATATTCGTTGCACCTCGAATTATTTGGGCACTAATGGCCACCACAAATATTTTTATACCTAATACTCGTAGGTTCTTAAGACATTGACGTTAATAATAACAATCAATTCTAAAGTTTAATTTTATTTTCCATTTAACTTCTTTATCTTCACTTTGAATATTGTCATCAATAAATACTTAATATTATATTTTTTTTAAATTGATTTTAAAGTGTTTTGAATGAAATCAAATTTAAGAATTTTACAAAAATGAACACGAGACTACAAAATACAATGACATTTTACCACTTGTTGTCAACTTGTTTGTAATACTATCAATGACAACCAAAGACAAGCGTGTATGTACATACTCACATCAAGCAAAACTTAAGTACGCGTTTGTATGTAAACATTTTGTGAATAAAAGTAACATTTGCAGAACCCAGCCGGCCAGAAATCACTTGTCAGTTGTATGCAAATCGGCTAAAGCTATAACATGAGCTTTGAAACTACTATTCACTACTACTCATTCGCACAACAAGTAAAACAAACACGAGAAAAAAAAAGACTCTTTCCCAAGGAGTTTTAAAAGGAGCTTAATGTTGACAACACACAAACACATATTAGAGCAAAAATATAAATTTTAGGACACATACTATATATATGTTGCACGTAGAATAAAGGAAGGAAAATTTATATATACACACACACAAACACACACAACGTAATGCATTGGATGAACATCTATTTAATGCAAGTTTGCTGTTGCATGCTGAATTAAAATACTGTTGCTTGTATGCGTTAAGAGGAGCGAGGTGTGAAGACTTTGCAGAAAAAAATATAATGAAAAAAATAGACTTTAGCGAGATCTATGAGCGAAATGTGATATTTCACACGATTTATGGTTACAATGCTGTTAACACAACAGCAGACAACACTTGAAGATGAAGACGAAAAAAAAATCAACGACGAATATAATGACAAGAGGCATAGCTAGAAGACATATTTAGAGGCGGAAGGACAGCCAGGCGACACATACGCAAAAAGTAAGGTGGTTATTGTTACTTGCTACAAAAGTTAGTTCTTCAAAAGACAAACAAAATCGTAGCTCCCACTGGCTTTCTGATATCCGTAATTTTAATGCGAAGACCTTTCCATTCCATAGATTTTTTGAGCGTAGTTCAAAAGCATGGCCTCCCTTAAGACAGTGGTTTAACTAATACCAAAAGCTAGACGCATACACACACACACACACTTCTACTTCTGTAGTTGCTTGTGGCTGGCGGACTTGCTTTTTGTATTTACTACATTATAACAGAAAAAACACAAGGTTTGTATTTTCTTGTAATTGTCTGTTGTTGTTGCAATTGTTGCATTTGGTGTTGTTGGCTGTTTAAGCAAAGTCTTTATTTTGAGCGGCTTAAAGTCTTTCTATTCCCAGGCGATAAGTAATGAGACCACACACGTTGAATGCTGTGTTTGCTATATACGAATATTAGCCTTCTTTTCATTTTGCTACAGGTCTGTCCGTCTATATGTTGGGCTTTCTGTCAGTTACTGTGTACTCGTATATGTTTTTTAGTATGTTATGCTCCTGTTGTTGCTGTTATTGCCTTGTTGACATTATCAGCCTCTGTATGTTTATAAATACACTTGCAGAAATTATGCTGAAGGTAATTATATATTTTACGTGTATTATCAAACTGACTTGAAGTGTCGGAATATAGCAAGTGATGTCCTCGTGATTAGTAGATAAAAATACTTAATTTTTTTAGAGGAGCATCATATCGTTGATCTGTGCAATTTTTGGCTTTAGGACAGTGAAATTAAAATTTATTTTATTTAATTATAATTCTTGTTTGTTTTCGAAACTTAAACTTTTAACAATTTTCAGTATTTTTCTCAAATCGATCTTTTCTTAAAGTGTAAAATTTCTTGACCAGCACAAATCTTCATGCCTCAGTTGCAGCATCTATTTACCACATTTCTTTCATTGTTGTAAAACTTATGGGTATTCTTTTTGTGTTTTATTTCTGTTAAGTTTTAATTTGAAAGTTTGTTAACACAAGGAACATAAAGCTAAACAATTTCACTCCTTAATTTGTATGTGTGATTTTTTGCTTGTTTCTATAATATTTTGCATAATTATTGGCGACATAGTGCGATTTTTTGCGACATTCTAATGTTATGTAAATAATATTTATTCTGAAGCAAAAAATACATAAAATCCTTTGCTTTGCAATAATTATTATCAAAAGGCTTGTTGTACTGAAAAAAGAAGAAATTCTCTTTAATACCATGATTTTATATCTCACACGTGCTTAATAACAAAATATATGCCACTAGAAAATGTTGCGACTATGTTTTTCTTCAACATTTTTTTTATTATTATTTATAAGTATTGTTTATTAAACACGAAAACAAAACACTCCTCTAATAAACCAACTTTCTTTATATGGTCTAATATGCACCTGTTAATTAAAAAGAGCGATATACTTTTTTCTCCTGCAGTTGGAAAAATTCACATTAAAAAAAAACTGAAATAGAAGTAAAAAATGATAACGTTACCATTTTTCGTATGTGTTACTTTTATTAATCTGTGCAATTAAGTATTTGTGATTAAACAATTGTGGCTTTATTTTATTGCCACTTTTGATTTTCATCCCATACCAAATTTGCTAATATGCAGCGTTAGTTCTTATGCGATACATTAATGCGTTATTGTGAAATATATAATTTGTTTGTGTTTTTATTTTTGCTGTTAAATATGTATTTTTATATAGACTTCTTCAATTTTGTCCATCGAAGCCTTATTTATCACAAGACATGTCTTGTGTCGTACCGTTGCTGCTGTTGATTCGTCGTCATTTTCTTATTTCTGTTATATTTGCAATAAATTGACGTTAATAATTTACTCTTTGTGCTGCCAAATGACATGTTGTTAAGCTTTATGTTTGGCATGGCTTGACAGTAAACAGTTGCTAAGATTCATGTTAAATTATCACTTTGACAATAAACCGTATTTGTATTAAGAATTTTGTTTTATCAGTTTATTAATTGTGCAATTTCATCATATTTTTTTCTTTGTCAAATATTTACTTATTTTTTAATCTCTGTAACTTAATGTGCGTGTCAGTGTGTTTGTAAGTTTCAAAAACAAAAGACTTAGGAAGGAAACTTGATTAGATGATAATGCTCAATTAAGGCATCACGTTTATTTTTCTTTTATATTTTCAAAACTGTTTGAAGAGGTTTATATTGATTGTATTTGTGATATTTATTAGTAGCAATATTCTGGGATGATTTTTTCTCCTAAAATTTTTTAAATATAATAAGATACTTGCAACAGATTTCACTGCAATTCTTATATTAAATATAAATATTTTTCATATTGATATTGAATGCTTTGAAGACTCCCACAAACCACAATTTTACTTGTTCAAATTTAAAGTTGAAAATGATAAGACACCAGTAATAAAAGCATAAAAAAGCACGCGCTTACTGGTCGGCTGGTGATCATGTTGAGCGCCTACAAAATCATGTTGCACGTCAAGGCAACATCGCAGGAAACAAGAACATTTTTTTCTTCTTTTCTCTGCTTTTGTTCATTTGATCCATGATACATAAACAACTATGAGCGCAACAATGCAAGTATGTCGAATGTTGTTGAGCTTTAAACAACATGTGTCGAATTTAATTTGGCAGCTTTATGCATAAAGTTAATTTTACTTTATCGATATCAATAATACAAAAAATTATTGTAAAAGCTAAGAAAAAAAAAACCAAGAGCAGAACAGAGGAAACAAATTTAATACAAGAAGTCTCAAGGACTTTGAAATAAAGAAATGAAAAAAGTTTCACGATATATGAGACGACCACCACCAACGCAATTTTATGCAAACCACTGCGGTGCACTGGTTGCAGGCAAACAGTAAAAAAAAGAAAAACTATTTAAATAGATTTGTGCTGCTACAGTCAGCCTGGATTGTTGTTGTGTGGTTTATTTATTTCTTGCTTTACATTTTTTGTATTGCTCGTGTTGCAAATATGTTTTGGTGACATTTAACACAAGTCTGTAACATGTTGCTTGTGCAGCGACAATTTTTAAAGGAGTCTTATATATTTATTTTTGGTATAGTTTTTCCTTAAAAATTTTCCAGCTCAAATGCTGATGGCCAAGTAGTAGTTGTGGTATACATTTGCTTGTAGGTTTTGTATTTTTTCCTCCAGCTCTGGGTAACTTCTTAAAAACATGATTTTGACAAATTGTTACATGATGTTTTAGCTACACTCAGAAAAATTGTTTAAGTTACTAGACAATTGGTATTTATGTAAAATAAGTGGTAGCTGGTTGTTTTTAATTGTATCAGTTGTTTACGGTTATAGCTAAATTAGGCATTTGATTAAAAAAAATCCTTTGGTGGTATTAGGGAGGCGCTTAATTGTAAAATAAGATACTTTTTTTTGCATTTCACACTTTTGATATGGAAAAGATTTTGACTTAAAGGAAAAGAAGTGAATTTAAAATCACTTGAGTTGTCGAAATATAAATTTCTTGAAAAACTCTCATGTTTAATTGTCATAAAGTTTTAATGTAAATCAAAAAAGTTTTCTTTTTATAATTGATACAATAACTAGTGGCAGTTTTTAACTTGTTAATTTCACACACTATTCTATTACTTATTTCGTAAATTATCAAATACGTTTTTTATTTCAAATGGCCAATTTACAGACTTGTGCGCTTGAGATTTCGAATTCGTGCGATTGTCAGTGTTTTCCATTAATTGTTACTGCAAATGCCTTAAAGCGGAGACCATTTGCATAAGATTATGAAATGGGAAATGCATCTTATTAATATTAAAAATTTCTTAGAAAGATTTTCCTTTGGAAAAAATTTCTTCCCGTGAAAGAGATCCTTCCTTTACGAATTGCATCGGAAAGAAAAAATTAAAGGGAGAGAAAATCAAGTCACCTGTTGAAATTGTGGCAAATCAAAAATTAATTTAAAAAATTTTTGATATGGTAATTTAAAGTTCATAATACAACCGTTCTTGTGTAAACTACTTGTGGAAAATATATTTGTTGCAGAAGAATGAATTGCTTGGAGACAATCATGTAATATGTCTTATATACTTGATGAGTTGCAACAATATTTTTAAACATATTTTATTGCTTGTTTGAAATTAAAAACATTAGTGCAATAACTTTGTGAGGCCCAAAAAATTTATATTGAATAAATCGTCATTTAATTTTAAAATATATTTCAAAAATATGTTTTTGAATATTTTGTACTTAAAGCATTTTAGGAAGATATTTATGACGTGTTCATCGAGAAAAGCCCTAAACTCATTGGAAATAACTTTCCTAATAAAAATGTTTAGCTTTTAATGTTATTGAAAGTAATTAATGCAAAGATTTAAAAAATTATACAAAAAATAATTGAAAAATAATAATAATGAAAAGAATGTTCGAATATTTTCCACCATATACACTTCTCTTTTGTTAAGTCGAAACTATGAATAGTTGGGAAAATGTAAGGCAATAGTGAATTTATGTTGATCATTTTATTAATCGCTATTGTTATATATTTTATGACTCCACTTATGCTCTTACTTGCTGGTCTTCCTTTAATGTAGTATTTATTACCTGTTTTTTCATAAATGCCGTATATAATAGAGATAGACGCACTATTTTCAGCTTTAAAATGAAATTTCATTGCAAACAGTCTCCATTTCATTAAATCTCCTTTTTAAGGATAATTTGAGTTGTGCATAAATAAATATTCGCAGTTGACATGTGACACATAAACAAGAAAAATATCATACGATATCATCTAATGACCTAATAAAAAAACTTTTAAAACCTTCAAATACCTCATTATAAACGGCTTAACCTTATTAAAATTTATTCCATTTTTTAATGCAGTCAGTGCTCAAGATGCGAAAACTTTAAAAAATTATATCGCACTAGTTTCTGATATGAAAATTCATTTTATGCTGGAAGGTTTTCCTTAATACGTATTAATTTATTATAAAAATTTATTATAATAATTTCAAAAACTGCTTTCAGTTTCATAAAAATCCATCACAGAAAAAAATTTAAATATGAATTATAGAGTTTTTGAGGAAAAACATTCGATGATACACTCCAGTTTCATTATACCCTTCCGAAAAAATATTTACACTAGCAGGAAATAGGAAATATTTTTAATTTCTTTTTTTCAATATTTCGCCGGAACTTTGATTGCAATATTTGCTTATTCATTTGTTAAATGAAAGAAATTTTTTCTAACGATGAAAGTCGGAGATCTGGCGAACTATTAAAAATTATATTAAAAATATTTCCTTAAATTAAAAAGACCTGTCGCTAGAATACATATATTTTTGGAAATAAAAACTCAAATTATAATTTCGAAGAAGTGAGTTTTATGATTATACAGGGTGGGCCAACTTGGACTGACTGTTGGCATATTGTAGCCGTTGTGGTGCATGCCTCGGCAATAATTCTTGGGCCAATTGAATTTTATATGGAAACATCTTCAGATCAACTTTAAGAATACGTCGCAGCGATGCTCTGGAGATGTTCAATTGAGTAGCTCGTCGACGAGTAGACACAGTTGGATCCGTGTGAACACTTTCTCGTACAGCTTCTGTAGCTTATTTAGTGCGAACAGGACGAACAACATTTCTTCGTAGTTCATTACCCACTGAACCCAAATTCTCAAAACGGGTCATTAAGCTTCTTATCATGTTTACACTGGGAGCCTCTGCAGTATTAAAATGCTGACGGTATTTTCTTTGCGTTGTAACAATTGATCGTCGGGAAACATAATAAAATTCCACAATTTTTACACGTTCTTCCACTGAGTATGATGACATAAAATTTTATAAAATTCTGTATTACCTGCAAAAAAAAAATAATAAATAAAAAATAAAAAAAAAACAAAAATTATAAGCATTACAAATCAGTCAGTCCATGTTGGCCCAATTTATACCATCAAAATAACCGAATTTATTTAAAATCTTTTTAAATAATATGAAAAGCTACAGAATAGAATAATTACCTGAAACCAATTTTTGATTTCATGTGTCTCAGCCGAGTTATTGTACTAAGAATTTTCAATTATTAATTTTTCATCTATAGATTTTAAAAATGTTAGCGATTGAATACGTATTTTTTGTTACTCTCAGCGCACTCTCAGCCTGCGTTTTTGGGTTGGATTCCACTAAAATTAATAAGTGGTCGAATCGCTGTTTATATGCGTCTTTTTTTTGCATGCGGTGATTTTTGGAGACTTTAAAAACGTAATGAATAAGCTTTTAAATATTTTATTATATAAAAATATCTTGTATTGTCCAAAGGCCCACAGTTCGCTTTTTTGTGTGTCGATTTCAACGGAAATGGAAAATTATTTCTTTTTATAGGAAAACGTATTTTTTTCTTAGCAATTTTTCACATACACACATGCGCTACACGAGCACATCCAGAAGAGATGCATTGAAAGTAGGGGTGCATATGTTTTATTTTTCGTATGAGTTTTTTTCCATTGAAATTTAATGTTTTACTTTTTGGAATTTGTTCTTTATTAAATGCGTTTCAAACTGATTATTACGTACGGCAAGAGCTATTATCATAAAATCTATACTAAAGAATCTCCAACGCTTGCCAAGGAAGTCCTTTTGCAAATCTTCTCTTCGTGGTTGACTACTATTCATGCATCTTAAGGCCTAAAGGCCTCCTTTCTTGTACGTCGGTTTGAATGGCTGTGGCACTGTTTGGCTTGCACTGATATTCAGCGGTAGTGATTGTTTGCGCAGCTTTTAATTTTTCTGAACATCTAAGAAACTGTCTGAAAGGCAGACTTTTAGCCTAAGTAAAAATGCAATTAGCTGCTGTATCTGCAGAAGCTGTTTAAGCCTAAAAATGAAAATAAAGAAAAAATAATGCTACAAGCAGAGAAAAATAAAAACACAAAGAACTATATTGGAGTATTATAAACTTGTGTGATGAGTACTAAAAAGAGTTCATTTGCAGTTGGTTTTTTCGTACTTTAGCGAGAATATTCAATGAAAATTGATTAACCTTTAAGGGCGCTGCTGAAACAATTGAAGTGGCAGTGGAAACAAGTGTATGGCAAATGATTGAGATAATCTGTAGATTTTTATCAGGATGCTTTGTATTTCTTGTAGTCGATTTGCTTAAGTCACTGTTCAGGAAATATTCTTCTCCTGCTTATAGTTGTTAATTCACATTTTCATTTAAAGTTCAGTTTGGTCTTGTTTGTGTCCCTTAAGGGTTAAATATGAAGGAGTAATGATAAATAACTGATGGTTTCTGCATCTTCTATTTACGCATGTATTTTTTATGATTCTTCAACATTAAAAATTCATTGAAGAATTTGTCTTCTTGGTCGTTTTGTTTTGCTCCTCTTCAATATTAGAGCACTAAAATTAAATGTGTAACTTTAGTATGTCACATAAATGTTCATACAATTCAAAATTATTCATTAATTCATTACTTATATATGGTTTATAAAACCTGTCAGTGTCAGACTAATGCATTTCCTTATTGTCATTTCATTAGTATGAGAACTACGAATTGGCATTCTTGAAATCATGCAAGTGCAATGCCACCATCATAGTCAAATAAATTGTGAGCAGGACAAGAGAATGTGCAGTGCGACCCAAATTTAAGGTTGTTCCATCACTATGTGAAACCATTACGATCCGTTGTGCTATTGCATGCCAGTTTCACTATACAAGACAGATCTGCTAATCAGCAGTTACTGTACGATGTCCATGTGGAAAGTCATCTGTGTCGCTGGCACATATTAAGTGGCAGCTACTATCAGCTCTGGCGAGTTTAATTATCATTCGAGTATTTTCCAGCCGCTAAAATCAAGTGACTATTACAACATAAGCTGGGAATGTCAAACAAAGCGCAATGAGCTATGAATAAGCCACTCGGTGAGCAACTGGAATTATCTAAACTTCACTTTAAAACTTATCTGAAACATTGTGTGGCATGAGATATTAACAACATTTCTAAGCCACAGCGAAAAATAATATAAAAGTTAGCAGGTTGACTCGGAGGTACAAGACATATAACAGATGATATAAGAGTAAAAAAGGCTGCAATATTATTTTGGTTCACCACACAAACTCGAATTTGGAAACTCCTTTTCAAATGTCCCGAATTAATAGTTAAAATCTCAAGTAGTCCTTCATAATAATGAACATTTACACTGTCCAAAGTGTTTATCTAAAGACTTCCATCGTCTAGTTTTATAGCCTACTGTACGCAATCATTTAAAAAATCGTATATATATATTTATATTTGTGCTGTTGTATTATTCGCCCCCTTAGGCAAAAATGATTTTTAACTTGATTTGCTGCTGATGTTGATGCTGCCGACTAATTCTACTGTCTTCTTGATTTCATTCTTAAAACTGCCTTATGGCCAAACAAGTCTGCCACATAAAATAACTACACAAAACAACAAAAAAGCATGAGTAATATTATACAAAAACACCACAAAGGGAATTGATAAAAAAATAATAATAAATAAACGAAACAACTAAGCTGGCAAAAAAAGTTCACTGCATCCTCCCACTTTTTTGTATTTGTGGTTGTGTGTGCAACGTTTGCTCACCAGAACACGTGAATATTTTATTGTCGTCTTTTCGATTTATGTATGTACGAAATAAGAGTGAGTTTTAAATTACCTCAAACATTCGTCCATTCCTTGAAAATCCTTCTCTTTTGCATTATTTTCGTGTTGCAATTTATTTTTTTTCATTCAACCTTGCAATTCCCTTTTTTGTTTTTATAATTTTATTGTATGCGGGAGAGGTTTTATGTTTTTTTTTCTAAATGTATAAAAGTGCACTTTAATTTTCTTTTTTGCCTGGTAGACTTGAAGTAGTTTTTGTGTTTCTGGACAAAGTAAAAAAAAAAATACATTTGAGTGCTTCCACCTCCTCTTCCGGCTGTTTTTATAAAGTACGTGAATATGGTGCATGTGTCTTAAGTCTTTTGTTTTTTGGGGTGTTTTGATTCTACTCTTTTGTTGTTGTTATTGCTGCTGCTGCTGTTGCTGTTCTTTTGTCCAAATTGGGCTTATCGCAAAAATTATGGTTTATTATTCAAGCAATTTCATTGATAATGGCTTCTGATTGTTAATCTGTTGTACTGCACTATATTTTTTAATTTATATTTCGAATTTCTTACATGTTGTACCTGCACTTGGCTCTAATTTTATTGTGTGTGTGTGTGTGTGTGTGTGTGTGTGTATGTGTGATTGTATGTTGCCAACTGAAATTATAATTGAAAAATGATTTATATATATTTTTTTAAGTTTTTTGGTGGTTTTTGAGAAGGCACTTTATGTATTAAATTGTCATGCCGTTTCTTTAATGCAACATGGCGATAACTCAAAAAATTTAAAATTTTCAAGTAACTAAGGAAAAAGTACTCCTCAATATTGTCTTTATATGTAGAGAAAAAATTCTGAGTTATATACCAAGGAGTAGCTATATGGAACTTAATATTTTAAAAGGTTTTGTCACATATTCGCAAGTTATACTTTTTTCAGATATGATTATGTTACAATAAAGCAGCGCATTGTATTACAAATATTTAATTTTTCCGGATATCAACATAGTTGTTTCTTCAATTTATTTCTTTCAAAGTGATTCCTATACATTTAATTTTAATGTAGTAGACGTTTTTTACTCAATTGCAGCTGCATGTCTTTGATTAAAAGCCTTAATTTTATTTTTATTTTACTAACGTAAATCCTTTCATCATGTCCTATAAAAGAAATTTTTACATTTCGAAAATTTAAATTATGAGCACTAATGACTTTGAGTGATTGCCATATAAGTAATTTTAATGAACTGCCAATTAAAAATTAAAACTATCAAACCCTTAATCGATTTAAGTTTCGATCATGTTAATGGATAAAATTTCTTTCCCATCTCTAAACAAACGACTCCTGATCTATAACAAAAGAATGTTTTTGGTGGCCCGGAAAGCAAATTTCTTCAGACCCTATGAGAATATTATATATTCTAAAGTAAATTTAGATATTAGCCACTAATTGGACATGTTTTATTCGAACATTGTTATCCAAACTGGAGTAAGAATGCGTTTTTTCTATATATCATTACAGCGGTTCTACCTTTCATGACCAGATCATGAAAGGTAGAATCGCTGGTATTTGTAACAGCTTTGTTGTCTTTCGACACGTACATTTGCTTTCCGTTTCAAAGAGATTTAATAATTGTTCCACATATAATGATATGAGGTTAATTTCTAATGATTTAAATGTAATATAATGTGAACTGTGTTCAGTTTATTTCTGGCGAATATTGGCTTCACTGCAGACTTCTAATTTTTAGTACAGTAGAGTCCTTATGCCAACTAGAAACTCTAAGGTGATTCTAACTCGCCGGCTTTCATGTAAAAAGTATTTATTGGGGATTATCTTCTGAAGATTATGGGCCTATAATGACAGTTAATGTAGTGTGAAGTCATGGAAATATTACACTTATTCTCAGTATAACGTCTGTAAAACTTCTAATTGAAGGAAATATTTTTTACACCCATTTTCATCAGTATTAACTTACGTATTCCTAGAGTTTGAATGAAGTCAAGGGGAAGAAAAATATATTTTTCTTCAATACAATTGGTATATCATAATCTAATGCATTTCTTTTTTTAATGAAAACTGCCCCTTCATAGATTTTAATTGGGTCTACGCCAGATTATGGTCAATCAGTAATCTTAGAAATTATAATCAACTGTGGAAAATTTTGTCTCTGTACCGATTTAAGTTTTAATGTCAAGAGGTAGAGAGTTACTTCTACTGATGTGTACTTTGTAATTCAGACAGTTTATTGCAAAAGTTCCCATGATAAGGCCAACCAAAATGGTGATGATATCTAGTGGGAAAAAATTTTCACTGATCCTGTAGATTGACCACACTATATACAATGATTTCCTAGCAAAGGGAGGAAGTGACAGGTGTTCAGGAATATTCCCTTATATATGCGATATATTATTATGTTGGGTAAAAAATTGGTTATAGAAAGAAGAATGAGCAAAATTCCTGTATTAATTGTGAACATCCGATTTGAGTTTTTACATGTTAAAAGTAAATGTAAAGAATTTATTTCACATACAAGTTGTACGGCTAAAGAGTAAATTTTCTCTGTATCAATAGAAAATGGATTTAGCTTTTTCTAAAAAAAATCAATTCGATCCGATTTCATCAGAGAGTATTCCATTACATTAACAATGAAACAGTGATATGTATAATATATTTCGTCGATGCTGCAACAAAGTTGGCTAAACTCCTTTCTTTTATGGGCTTCATTCCCCTCTCCTGTATACGTGCTACTAAAGAAATCAAAAAGAGTGAAATATACTTTGTGCCATTTTTAATAGCCAATGAACTTCTTTCTGGATGTGAAGGTTACAATCAAATCATCGATTCTTTTGTATTCTTGTACCAAGAATATTTAGAATATTTAATTGCTCAATTTATAATACAGTAGAGCCAAAATCTTCCATTTGTAACTTATGAAGTCTGATATATCATATATTATATCTGAGAAAATGAGATAATACGGTGGCTAAAAATGTAGCTTTAACCTTTAGAAATTTTATTTAATGTACTTCTTCGATGACAAGGTATATTAGTGACGGATTAATATTAATATGGAATTAATTTAATTTAATTTAATTTAACCTTGATTTGAAATTCGTCCTTAAACTAGAGCTATTATTATATTCTGATAAAACACTTACCATATATTACATATTGCAATATGACACCTCATAAGTAACCTTAAAAGCTTTTATGATTTTTAAATAATAAAAAATAACTATGAGCAATTTCATTGCATGCCCTAAATGCTGAAGCATTTTAACTTGTATAATATTTAATTACTTATGAATAATTATGTAAAGAATGTAACTAAAAATTAATTTTCTGTCAAAACTAAATGTTTCTAGGAGCAACTGGATAGAGTTTTTTCTCTAAAAATACTTACTGCAGCGATCACACAGGCAGCGGGTATACTAGACTCATTTGAGCTGAGCAATTTTTCTTATATTTTCGCCATGAAAAAAAATAAAAGCAAAATCTTATCATGCGTACTTGAATTAAGCCAAAAACTAAACTTGACTTCAAGTAAAAGAAGAAACAAGAAAAGTGGGGGTTTGATTTGACGAACAAATGGTCTTGGACTGGATTTTGTGGTTTTTCCATTTCAATTCTTGTACAACACGTTTCATATAAAAATTTTTAGTACTTACAAATTTTTATATTCTATCTCTTATTTATTTTTATTTTAAAATGATATTTTTGTTTGTTTTGGTATTGGAGATGAACCCAGGACTCCCAATTTATCGCATATTTATAGTTAAAAGCCTGGCCTTTATACAAATACACATTAAATAATTGAGACTTTTCGTAATCGATTTAAGAATCCCAGAATACATTTGGAGTTGTTTGTAGTGAAATTTTCAAGAGCAATTTATTACTGAAAGTAAAAAAGAAAGAAAAACCTTGGCCTAGAACAAGTTTTTTCTTTCTGTATAGAGATTTTCTTCTTAAATAATTAAACTTTGTGATGACACTATGTGTGAATAAAGGTGTTGTAAGTAAGATTTAAATAAAAAATTGTGAACATATATTTACCTAAATTTCTTAAGGGAATTCACCCATTCGTTCAGAACAAAATTTTTGTTGTTGTTCCGCATTGAATTTACTCTCTTTCTCAAAATATAGACGTCAAACTACATATAAAAAGAAATCGTTCGGAACGTTCAGAACGAAGGGGTGAATTCACCTTTAGGAACATGTATATGATGATGAAATAGAGTATAAATAACGCTCGTATATTTTTTGGACCAAAAACAGTACATTTCGCTGAAATTTTTAAAAAAAGCAGTAAATCGATTTGGATAAACAGTACTTTTCGCAGTATATATTTTATTCAATATATAAAAAAATTAACAAGCATTTCCATCATCTGAATCATTTCCATCAGAATCAGCTTTTGTGGTTGTTTTGTATTTGTCGTTTGAAGCAATTTGAATAAGCAATGCCGGCTTCGTTTTGAGGTAATTGTAGAAATCAACGCACTTGTACTTCAAATTACATTTGACGGTCAGAATCGCCTTCAATGTTTGCACATCTAATCGGGTTTTGTCCAAGTCCAAGTTTTGTTCACTGCAGAGAAGATTCGTTCCACTGATGCTGAAGTTCCTGGAAAACATAAAATATATTCAACGATCGTGGCCATTTCTTTGAATTCGCACCGATCCACAATCGAAACATTGCCTTCTCTCCATTGTATAATTTTGTCACTCGTATAATAGTTTTTGATATATCGAAATTGGGTGTGTAAATTTACCCCATTTTCATTGGCATTGTACAAATTGTATTCGCCCAACTTGTTCATAACAGCTTCGACTTCATTCCATGTTGGTGTTTCTTGCAATGCTGCCCACCCAAAAATTTTCGGCTAGCGACGAATCAGAGGAGAATGCTTATTTTTGAAGTAAACAATAATTTTGCATGAATTCGCTGTTCGCCGCTTTTATTTCTATTATGTATCGAAAAACAGTATTTTGAGGGAGAAAAGCAGTACGCAGTTTTTGATGTCGAAAAACAGTACAATACTGCGAAAAACAGTACATATACGAGCCTTAAGTATAAATGATATATATTCGAGGGAGAGTATTGAAATTATTTAATTCAATTCTAGACACAAATTTTGTCCATATTTTTTATTAAAGGGCCTCATTTGCAAATTATTTGGAGGATTCAAAGATTGCGAAATTCATCAACATCATTTGTGTGATACAATGTGCCATGCATATTCAAATCAGGGGAATGTTGTTCCGTTTTTCTTTTGTGCAAGTATAGCTTTTCTTTAATATGGCAAATAGCAATATTAATAGATTATATTCTCATGAATATGAAAGCAATTTTATAGCATTTTATTAAAAAAACAAACTCTATAGAAGCCCTTTACAAAATGTTATACTTTTTACTAAAGTTCATTATACATGCCCTCAAAAATTACAAAATATATAATTTACATTAAAACATTCTTCAGTGAAAAAAGGCATTTACATTTTTTTCTTAAATGTTAAATTCAATTCACCCACTTCACCTTTTTAGAATTTTCATATGAATATAATTTGCGTGGAAGCTAAAGGAGTCTTTTGCTTCCAATAGCGAGCGGCTCTACGCCATTTAAAAAACAAAATGTATTTACTCGTATGTATATTGCGTGCCATTTGCTATGCGGGAGGTCAATATGATAATTTTTACTATTAATATTACAACAAAAACAAACATATCGTGACAACAAAACAATAAACAATACGATTTAAAGTACAAGTATTTTGTAGTTATGAATACATACAAATAATCCACATTGCAATAGAAATAACGTACCAACATACACACATTCAAACCCACTGTGTCCACTGTGAAAAACTGCAAAGCAAAATGCGTACAAACGAAATGCATTTATTACACTCCAGCAAGCAATTGAAACACTCACACTCTATTATTAGAAGTAGTAAAATGCAGCCACAACTACACACTTTTCACAACAACAGAGGCAGCAACTAACAAATTAACATATAAATGACAGTTTGCAAACACTCATGACAGAACATTTGCATTTTCTTCGAAAGGCTTCCGGTAAAAGTTGAAATTTTTTTGCTCAAAGGAAAGCCTTGCTTTGGTCTTATACTACAGTATTATACTTTCTAACCATTCAAAGTATAAATTTTGCCAATCTAGTGGAAGGAGGCAGGAAAAAATCAATAGCTGTAATTTGTATTAAAAGAAGGAGAAGACGTCATTGTAATTGAAAAAAATATCTTAAAAATAATGCGTGCAAGAGCTGAAATCTTAAGTGTCCTGTTGCAACATTAAGAACAGGGAGCTTAAATAATTTAATAATCGATTTTGATAGTAGACAAATTTATTAAAATCATTGGGATGTTGTTGATGAAATAGATGGGCTTGATAATAGGAATTTTGAAGAAGGGCAACTTATTTCTTAATATAGATTTAAGTTGCAACTTCAAGTACGAATATGTGCGAGTGCGTTAAAATGACTTCATTCTTTTAGAAACTGTCTTCTAGAGCAATAAGGGTGCCAAAGGCATTTTTTAAAACATTGTTTTACGATATCAAGAGTTCGATGTTACAATGAATATATTGTAGTTAGTAAAAACAATGGACAATTGGGTCAAAAGCTTCAATAATATTTGCAGTGCCACATAAAATCCATTTGTTAGTGTTTGTGTGACTAAGACTTTATGTCCGTGCATTAGAATGCGTATTAAATGAATGCTAACATATGCGCATAGTTTTTAAAACCAACTACACAGCTACAAATCAAACTAAATGTCATTATTTTTTTTTTTTAAATTTTCTATCAAACTTTTTCGCTTTGCTTTTGAGGAGACAGAGAAAAAACAAATCAAATCAAAAATCAAATGGAAAAAAACTACAGTAGCAATTTTAGAAACACGCAACTTTACGCACTTGCTTCTGTTAAAAAAAAAATTAAAAGAAAATGCAGAAATAAATAATTTAATAGAAACACTCGCGATGGCAACAAAGAGAAGTATTGGTGAACAAAAGAAAAAATGTAGCAATAGAAACACACTTGTCAGCATTTATTATGGATGCAATATGTTCGTGTGGTATGTGCGGCACATGTCAATAGCTTTCGGAATTAAATTGAGGCATTTAAGGCTGAGAAGTACAAACCAATAAAAAGCCCCATCAGTAGTTGTTATCAATTGCAAGTAGAAGAAAATCGTAAATCAGTTCTGCATAACGTTTGCGTGCTCTTTACTATTTTTTTTTATTAAAGAAAACTTTATTCCATTTTATTTTGTTTAAAAGGTTTTGATAAGAGCAGTCAGTAGAAAAGATCATGTTTTTTCCATGATCGCAAAATATGAGCTTTAGATCAATTAGATTTAATGCGTTTTTAAGGGTCGAATCTTGATTAAAAAAATTCCGCAATCTTTTAGTCTTGATTGGCACAATGATTTCATTTGTGAAATTTGCGCTCAAATTCCATAATTTTCCATTGCTAATCAATGTAATTCATTGCACCTCATATCGGCAAATAATATTGCAAATATCTAATTTTATTAACACAAAATTAATTCTTTCTCATATTATTTTGCTCAAGTGCCACATGTTACGCCTTCCGGTGGCATGAAAAAATGTTCACATAATTTTGAGACCTCCATTAACCCTGTAATCAGCGATTAGCTGTGTCTAGAATTTCATAACATTTTATACGAATTTTTCTATTGCCAAAGAAAAAAAAAAAAGTCACCGCACGTTCGCCCAATTGCAACTTGTCTTCTCAATTCAACAATTTTTTTTTTTGTCTCCGGCCACAAAAATACAATCATAGAATGATACAAAAAGTAGTTGTATTGAATTATTTCGGGCTAATTGCAACAAAGTCAACTATCAGACATTAAAATGCACATGTGAGACCAAAATGACTGTCTTGTTGAAAGTAACTGCACGGCTTATGTGTCCGTTTTATAAATTAAGGTTGAGGATGTTTTTGAAAATACATATTTTTCCAAAACCGAAGGTCATCAGAATAAAAATCGCTGTACTGATTTCAATGCAATTGTGTCGGTTTTCTTGCAAAGTTTTACACAAAAATATTTCTCAATCAACTAAAGCGACTTAATGCTTTTTTGACAAAACCGCTTTTTTATTTTCTGTAAATTATTATTGCATTATATATTACAAATAAATTTTTATTATCTCTACATTTAATCTTTTTTATATTTCGCACCTCTCAGGACAATTCAAGCTTTCAAAATTCATTTAAAATTTTTTGATGAGGGTTTCATTTTCAAAATTTTAAACGTAATTATATTAATTAACGAAGATAATTTAAATAAGTTATGCAAATCTTGGGGCAATTTTTTTATTACAGCCCTTCTTGATTTGCACAAAAAAGAAAACATCCTTTAAAATCGCCACCAGCATTCTGAGAAATTTAATATGTTCTTTTAATCACTGACGTTAGGCGAGCGGCTTTGAAATGCAAAAATAATAAAATAAAAAATACGAACAGCAATATTTTTTGTTTCATCGTTTAACATTGAATACGCAAAATTGTGGGGGCGTA
The DNA here is from genome assembly GCA_963681545.1 of Germaria angustata. Taxonomy (NCBI): domain Eukaryota; kingdom Metazoa; phylum Arthropoda; class Insecta; order Diptera; family Tachinidae; genus Germaria; species Germaria angustata. Next base: position 25,612,113 of record OY813000.1, read on the forward strand.
AAAGAATTAAAAAAAAACATTTATTTCATTTGGCCAGAAGCCTGAATCACCAATGGAAAATGGTTTTAACGAGTAAAATAAAAACTGAAAAGGATCACATTAATAGACGATGATCTCGTAGGGATATTAGCGAGTTAATAACTTATGATTCTTATAAACTCGTCAGTATTTTGCTATAGTTGCTTAAGTCAAATTTATTTAAATTTTGAAAACACCTTATAGTTTTGTAGAGAATGTATTTTTGCCTTTGGCGTTTGTCTGACATCATTCAAAAAATAATATGGAGAAATTAAATTTATTTTAAAATGCTCAAATTTATTCTAAATATTTAATATCATTAATAATAAAGAGCTTTCGTTAGAGCATATATTACCTAGTTTTTTTTTTTTTTTTTTTTTTTTTTTTTCTAGACTAATTAAAGTAGAGGTGTGCTGGTTTTAAGTCGTGATAATTCTTTTTTTATTTCTTATCGAAAAAGTCAATTCTTAGAGAATTATGTGTTATATCTTTTTGCACATATAAATGTAGTTGCAATAGAGTAGTGGTTGGATTTTTTGTAATAAAACGGCTTCTTGTAGGCAAATTCTCCGCTTCTGTGAGACATTGAAACATGGTCAGAGGGAATTAAACTTTATCGCATTTTTTATGAAGTATGTACAATTCAAATATCAATTTGAAAACCTAATAAATTAAGCAGATTAATTTAACAGAACTCTCGTTGTAATGAATTCGAATAGCATTAGACTGAAATTAGGAGTCATAGACAGTCACATTTTAAATACGATCGGTCGCCAAAAGTAAACAAAGATGTCTCAGTGGTAAAAACGGAGAAAATAATTACTAGTTGACAGACAGAAATGGCTTCATCCTAAAGTAAATGCTGATAATATCTCTGAACGGAGTTAATAAAGCGTAAATTAAAACTTTCTAATAGAATGAATGTGATATAAATGTGATGTATTGATTTGCATTAATTGTATCATGTGTAAGATTATTATTTAATGACATTTACTAAATAAAATTCAGTTCAAATAATCAGTTCAAAGCCGTTCTTAAGCCGTATTTTAATTTAGTAACATATTGTTTGCATTATTTTTTAGTCACCTTATTATCTTTATCCACAGTGTAAAGTATGTGTAAATATTACTTTTACATTTTATATGCATTTATAAATAAATGCGTATATGAACCTTTAACACTTTCAGCATGTAAATGAAAGTACGTGTAGCAAGAACAAAAGAAAAAAAAAACAAATTCTCTTAAGGAAATATACATTTCAACACCATTTCCGCCACCGCATACAACAAACACATTAATGCAGTTAAATGGTGCAAATGAATTAATATACGAGAGTGAAATAAAATATGCAATAGAAACAACTGACATCGAAAATATACATATATATGTACGTATGTATATGTATGAGTTCGTACAAGTATCAAATAGAAAAACATAAATTTACTTATAAATAGTTGAAGGGAAAAGTTTGTTTGGAAACAAGTTTAAAGGTCAATTTGTATGAAAATAATTTATGTACATAAATGTGCCTATAGATTGAATTAAAGAGATTGAAATTTTAAAATTATTTCAACATATACCAGTACGAAAATCTGTATTAACACTCATATTAAAGCTGATATACATATGAGCTTATGAAATAACCAAGAATATGTGCCTTGTAATGTCTGACATATTACGTTTCACAAACTGCATGACATCATGACAGAATATACTTTCGCTTGTATTTCTAACTTTTTCTTGCATCATTTTTTTTTTATTCTGCCAAACTTTTTTATATCTCAGCGGTATTTTTTTATCTTTCATAGCTTCGTCTGTACTCGAAGTGCTCAAGGATTTAGAAAATACTCTGAACGTCCAACTCTTTCTGTATTAACAATTTTGCAATTCAAATAAATCCAGCCAATAGCTTGGCCAATTATATACTTCAGCTCCACTGTGCTGTATAAGCCCCTGTCTGTTACACCAGCTCAAATATCATATTTGATAAAAATCAAACAGATAACAAAATTAGCAAATATTTATTGAACATCGATTTTAATCGAAAATATTTTTATTACAATAAAAAAAAATTAAGGAAATATTTTTTTAGACATTCCTAACACACACATATATAACTAACGTGTCTGTGTGAATAGAAGCCGAGCACTTTTATATTCTAACAAATAGGAATTTAACCAGCCAACACACTTGATTATTGGCCAAATACATGTTTATATTGTGAACAACGTGAACATGTAAACGAAAATTTTCCAAAAGCAAACAAACACCTTCAAATATTTGCCTTTAAGTGAAAAAAAAGTGAAAAAAAGGAGTAAGTAGATAAATTTGTTTTCAGATGTATGCATTGTTGTATGAGTGTGTGCGTTTGTAAGTGTGTGTTCTACGAAGCATTTGGTGAACACAATGCTTGCAATGCCTGTATGTTCATGGAAAGTTAAACAACAAACGTATCGATCAAGATAACGTACGATTTAATCCATTTGCGGGTTAACTAAGCCAACATTTACCAAAACTGAATGCGATTGCTTACAAATGAAAATAAATGAAAATTTTGAAAATAATTAAAATAAATAAGAAATGAAACCAAATATTCTATATTATATTTAGTCAATGATGCCCCTTTTTTATTATTGCATCCGTCTAATTGTTCTTGTTACTTTATAATATTGCAATTTTCTTGTTGGTTGTTTGCTATGAAAAATTGTGATACAACAACACGATTTCATTTCATATCTTTTGGAAAAGTTTTATTGAGTCCATAACTGGGACTCTCTCAGTTTATTTGGTATCTTTTTAATACGAAGTCATAAGAATCAAAATTTAGTTTCATGCATAGTGTGAATCAATGAAGTACCTGTACATTATAAAATTCATTCAAACTTATATAAAATTGATTTTATGTGAAAATTATTTTCTTGCTTCGTTCTTAATTAAAAGCTCCCATGCATGAGTCGAATTCATGCCATCCATATTATGTGAATATTAATTTTTGAGCAGAAGACAACTAAACATATATACGTGTGTATTTCAGCGCGTCAAATAAGAATTTGATTACAATTAGAAAATAGTTCAAATAATGAGGTAATTTCATAAATTCAAAAAAGTGCGGTACCCAGTAAAAAATAGGATCATCCAAAGAGTAATCTTGGAGCGCTCCTTTGCGAGTAATGGATTACTCCATAAAACTCCGGACCTCATTGGATTTTTAACACAACATGTCCGCAGACACGAGTACTCCTTTTAAGCTCCTTATGGAGTACTCCCTTTGATCTTGAAAATGACGACAGAGGGAGTAATCGTTTTTGTCTCCTAAAAGAGCATAAAGGGAGTAAACATTCATATAAAATACAAATTTGGTTATTTATTTAATGTACGAAATCTGAAATATATTAAAATAGAAAACAAATAATTAATAAATTTTGCACATTTTTAACAATTTGTTACTATACCCGTAGCTTTCGCTTTTTTAAATCTTTCACTTTTTAAAACTAAACCGACTAAATTGAAAAACAAAACGAAAACGTCAACAATTAACAGTTATGTCAAAGAAAAAAAAAACCAAAAACGAACTGATACATCCCTCATTGATCCATTTGGAGTATTAAGCGAGGCATAAACAACAAAACAAACAAAAAGTTTCGATAGCTCGCTTGTTACTCCAAATGGATGACCAAGTCATTACTCCTTTATTGCTCGATTATGGATTAATCCATATATTTTTTACTGGGTATATTCTGTTTTTCGGTTTCAAAAGTATAGTTTAACAAAACACACATCAAGCTGTGATTTTTTCTTAACTTTTAATTCATTATCATGAGCAGATCTTGCCATTATGTACGAAATACAATTTCATTTAAATGACTGCCTCTAGATCGGTTGCAGCAGTGGATCCTCTTAGCAGAAGTTCTCGACCAATTTTACGCGCATTTCGGGCGGTGTCTCGGTGATAAATTGACGAATTTTACTCTTTAAATGCTCCAACGTAAGAGAACTATATGCGTAGACACGGTCATTGGCCAAGCTCCACAAAAAAAATCTAACGGCGTCAAATTGCATCATATTTTTAGCCAATTGACGTCGCCAAAACCTGAAATTACGCTTTCTGGAAACTTCTCATGCAATTAACCAAAAATTGGTCGTATTATGTGGCTTGTGGCATTGTCTTGTTGAAAACACATCGTTTTGTTCACAATCTTCAATTGCAGGCCAAAAAAGTTAGCTATCATACGGCCATAGCACTATGAATTGACGGTAATGGTTCCTCGAGCGTCGTTTTCGAAAAAATACGACCCAGTGACAACTCCAGACCATAGTTCGCACCAAACATTTACTTTTTCCGGATGAAATGGCTTCTATACAATCACTTCTGAGTTTCCCGAGCCCCATACGCTACAATATCTCTTGTTGACGTAACCACCGAGTAAGAAATGATTGTCATCGCTAAAGCCATCGGCTTCATCAAATGGCAAAACTTTCATTATTATATTTAAAAGCTGTCACTCTTGCCAGACCGACGGTTTTGAAACCATTAAATGGATAACACGATATTATACATGAGCATGTGCACATATATTATTCTTCTTTATTGTATTTTCGAGTTTGTTGCAAGTTTGGCTACTCTACAACACGTTTAGTTGGCTACCATGGCATTAGTAATATATAAATGGAAAAAGAAATTTAATTTTATAATGAGTTTCAACTTGTTTCTAATTCTATCTTCTATTAAGCAAACATTTTAAAAATTCTTACGGATATTTTAATTATAACTTCTGATTAAAAATATAATATGTAATATTTCCAATGCAGTGTTACTTTCAGCCGACTTCAATTGAAATCTTTATTCTCATTTGAGCTTCTAACATGAAACACCAAAGTTGTTACATAAACAACACCAACAATTGTCTGCAATGAGTGCTACCACTAGTACGAAAATCATTACACAAACCAATTTAGCACTTTAACCCAAACAAAAGCTCTTACAATATTTTAAGCAACTTAACTAAACTCCAATGCAACAGTAAAACAGCCAAGAACACCTTCAAATGCACTCCGAATCATACTACTACGAAACAATCATGCCACATAAATTTTAAATTGATTTTATTGCACAACTATTTTACTAAAACAATTTACTTGTATTCTTGCAACTGGTCTGGTGCAGTACAACAAACATCTTGTTGGCTTAATTGAGCCATCTTCTAATTAGTTTAAAGGTAAAACTAAAGATAGGAAGGAGTACTCGTATCTTAACTAACACTCGTTGTATCGATATTGTAACAACTACTTAATCTTGTGATACGTTTCATGTAAAGTGAATTTTCTTTAACACAAGACAATAAGGATAATCACAGTTGTGGAATGGAAAGGAAATTAAATGAAACATTCATATTTCTGCTTTACCTTTAGCATCTGTTAAAAACCAATAGAATAAAGTATTCAAAGTATCGAAAATGTTTACATTCGCACAGGCAACATTTAAGAAATTTGTCTTAAGAAATTTATATTATAATAGTTTTGTAAAATACAAAAGACTTTCATTTGGTTCAGCTGTCAAACTATAATTCATTTTTGTATTTTGCATTGCCACCCAAGTGCCAATGATGCTGCCGCAGACTCCAAAAGTTATTAGAAAGATATCGCGTATCAAAATACATCTATGGCGGCCATAACCATCTTTATATTTTATGCACAAATCCATTAAGGCTGGCAAAACGAGGCCCAAAATGCTGATGCAAAATGAGGCAACAAGTGGTAGAAATATGGAGATATCGGGAGATACTACAGCTACAAATACTAATTGCCATGAAATTTTTAGCAAATTATTGATAATGCATATACGATATTTAAATACCTGAAGCCAAGACAAAAGAGCATCTGATATTGTATTCCATAATTACTTGATCATCTGGCTCAAACCAATGAGCAACATAATGATGCCACAAAATATCCACTGTAATGTAACCTTGTAGAGCATATGACAGATAAATGGCAATTGCGAACAAAATTTTTATAAGTTGAGAATTTCTGCAAAGTATTTGAGAGTTTGGACAATTTTCACATACATTATTCGTCTAACTCACAACTCCTCGGTCTGCAAATTAAGGGTGATGCTGCCGTTAACTTGGCAGCCGTAACGCCAATAGCCAAAAAATCCAAACGCAGCAAAAAGACCCAATGTTGCAAGGGAACTAATGCTTAGAATGCTAGTAGGTCCTAAAAAATCTTTAGGATTGGCCATCTCACGCTCAATGGCAAGAATCTGTCAACAAGCAAATCTTATTGTTAATTATTTCTTAATAAATATTGCAACAATCTCCTCTCAACTCACCACACCCACCGACTCCATGGCAAACAGCACTGTGCCAAAAAACAAAGGATAATGGTCGATTTTATTAAACATTTTTCTTTGGCTTAAAGGCGGCAAGTCTCTTGAAATAATTATAAAAATTAAAAGGAATCCGAAGCACAACAGGACATTAGCTATAGTATTGAACGGCACCAAAGTCTTCAAATCACGTATTAGAAATAACAAAATCAATGGAAGTGTTAGCGCCAAAACATGCATATAGAAATCATATTCAGCGTAATAGAAATCTAACAATTGCTTAGTATTGTCAGCAATGAAAAGGATATAGACACAGCACACGCCAAAGTGGTAGAGGCCCATAAAAAAGTCAACCAGGAAACTTCCAAAACAAACGCACAAAAACAAACTTCAAAATAAACAAATAAAAATTATACAACAAACTTACACTGACAGGAATGAAAATTTGCGTAAACAGGCAGGTCCTTCATCTAAAGCAAAACGCATACACTCGGAGTATGTCAAGGAAGCTTTTTCGTGTCTCCTACATATTTCATACATGCCACGAATCTTTTTTTATAATATAATAATAAAAATTCAAACAATTCAATTTGTTATCCCATATTTAACTTACCAGCAAATGTGTGGCATAGATCATAATGGCACCTATGACAAATGTTCCAATTATACCACTTAGCCAACCGGCATGACAAAATGCCCGAGGCATTTCCAAGCAACCAGTACCAATTGAGCTTTTGATTATGCTTATGAATGCTTCAATATTTCTTTGAAATTAAATTTTTAAGTGAAAAATTTCTAATAATTTAATCTCTTTCTACTCAGGGACGGATGCTTACGTCAAAGGATGTTGAACATCTCGGTGCAAATGCGGATCATAAGTCTTTCGCAGTTTACGACGACTCCTTCTGAACATTTTGCTCTTAGTTTAGAAATAATATTCAATTGTTTATTTTAATATTTCGTATCTGCAGCTCAGAATAAAATTTTTTTTTTTTCAAATTTGTTGAAATATGTCAATTCATATCATTTCTAAGACAAACAAAAGCAAAACCAAAAACGGTTTCGATTTTCATATCGATTTCTATCACATTCTTAATAAAAATATTATATACGAATGTGTATATCATTAAAATTATTTAATATTGGAATTTATTATTTTTGAATATCATTACGTATTTATCATGTACATATATTCCACTGTCTTGATTTTGTTTTAAAAAAGTTTCATGAATTTTATAACAATTTTATTCAATATATTTTATTTCAATAAAAAATTGTTCGCTATTATTTTTCCTTCAATTTTAAAAGCAAAACGAAACTTTGTTAATAATAAATGAACATCATTTCCAGTGGAATTGGGCTTCCATTAGGAATGATATGTGTTTATTTTTAATGTCTTTCATAATTAGGAATGACGAAAACCCCACATTTTACTACTAGCTGGGGTAATATGCACCTGTTTTCAGTTTACCCTGACAGCACCCTAGTCTAGAAACGTTTTCGTTTCTATAAAAATATTATATATTTTATCCTTTCAAAGAAAAAAGTTCTAATTTATTTGAAATAATCACTAAATGTAAGGAAGTTAAATTTAAAAAAAAAAGCGTTGACTAAAACATTTTTGTATAAACGTATCAAGAAAATGCTACATATTTTTTCACAAAAAACATGCTATAACATTTACTGGAAAAATAATACGAGAAGTTTCTATTCCTTGTCATTCTATGAAATAAGTTTGTATATTCTGCCGGAACTTCCTCTACATATTTTGGTTTTTCATATTTCATCGCAATAAATCGTCTCTTATGGACAAATTAAATTTATCACCATAATTTTATGGGCAATTTGAAATTTGTTTCATGTCAAATATGTATATCAATTCGTAATCGCCAAATTTCTTTGGAATGTGGACTACAATAGACTCAACACTTAGTGAGGCGATAATTTTTTTAAATATTATTAGCGGCGCTTCACGCATCGTTTGAATTATATGCATATTTGTTTATTCTTAGAATTCTTCTAAATACTCTTAAGCAGGATATAAATAGGATTTCGACGACAAATTCGAACCAGGTAATTTCAATGTGGAGTTTGTAAATACTTATATTAAGAAATCACATTTTCATAGCTCCCAGACACTGATTACTATTTTAATTTACTTTATTGGTTAAGCAGTCAGTCTGATCACTTCTAAGATGATTGCAGAGCCTACGACATTCAATCGATCCTAAATATATTGTCGGCACTAAGATAATAACGAGAAGAAAATTAATCTCATTCAGTGCGAAAAACAAGGCCTGAACGTTGTCTGTGACATTAAAAAAATTGTTATGCTCTTTATCCTTCAGCTCAAACATTCTGTACTTCAAGTTGGATGATCCTTAAATATATAAAAATAAAAATAAGGAAAATTATTTATAAAATATATTTCTGAAAAGAATTCCTCGAAGAGAATCTTGGCTCTCAGAAAACATGTGCGAGCTTATAAATAGAACAATCATATATACCTTATAAACTAAGGCCCCGTTTTGCGTCGTTTCTATTTGCGTCCTTTCGATTTCCGTCGCTCAATCCGCTCAGTACTGCCTTGATTTGGATTTGCGTCGCTACATGCGATTGTATTTTTTCACTCAAGTCATAAAAATATGTGAAGAAGAATTTTTTAATAATTTAATTTTCAACAAGGAAAGCTTTTGTTGAGTTAATAAGACAATTTAGGAAAAAAATATGTGCTAAAATAAGAGAAAATTCATTAGTTTGGAATTAAAATTCGATATATTAATACATTTTCTTATCGGAAGAAAAAGCACTTGGCATTTGATGTAGTCATTATATACATACCAATGCACTTATATAGATTCAATTAGTGTTGTTTAGGTTTGAGTGGGATTTTTTTTGCTCCCTAATAACGCTGCGAATCGGGGCTCTGGTGTAATGCAAATGCAAACATTGTTTTTCAAATATCCACCTTTCATTTACACGTGCAAAGAAGATTGACACGAGCAAAAATCATAAATTCTCATGTAAATAAGGAAAGAAAAAGGTGAATCAACATCATCAACGCTCTTATTAACTCGACTCCTAGAACACACATCATTCAAATCAACAACAGTCAAACAAAAGCAAACAAGCAACCACCACAACTCAACGCTACTATATCATGATCTTTATCGAGTTGTATGCAACAGCCGATGAGCGAGAAGAACAAAACAAGATGAACAACAAGCAAAATGATGATAATGAAAAATAAAGGAGAATTACAAATAAACAAAAAAGAAAAACTAATACTTGCGAATGTTGCATATACATAATTCTAACTGAAGCAAGTTTGGTTTTTATTTTATAAGCAACACATTAAACTATAAAAATTACTACAGTCACCAACGCCTCGAAAGTACCCACCTCTCGCAGCTTCTGATGCGGGGAGTACGTTGATGAGGTGGCTGAATGTTGGCTGCCTCCTGCTAGCTGATGTTGCGTCCAAATAACCAACGTAATTGGCATGTTTCTACGCGCCTACAACGCCTTAATACTTAGACATTCCTTAGAAGCTGCTGCATCAGCTGCATCAAATGCCAAGAAATCTCTCTCTCTAAGAAAATTTAATGCCCGTAAATATTGGCAAGACAACGAAAAGGAAAAACTTTGGCCAAAAAAGAATGAAAAGAGTAAAATAATAAAACAACTTGAAAATGACAGCCCAGAGATTTGATTGCTGCAATTTTATTTATTTTTTTATAAACGAAAAACAATCAGACATTTTTGTAGTTGCCTTTTCAGTGTGGCAGCCACAATTTGGCTTGTTGGTTTACGAGTAAAAACTTTAGCACACGCTCTTAACTTTATCTACCGTCTAATTAAGATCTGCAACCACAATGTCGTAAATTAAATGTGGGGTTAAAGGTTGAAACACTCACTCTTCATATAGAGAAAAAATTTGCCTTTTAAGAGTCTAGTATTGTTTCAATGCAGACATCGCCTGGCTCATCGTCGTTATGAACAGGAATTGTACAGACACTTGCTGCTGTTGCTAATCCGGCTGCTGGTGTCTAGTGGCAAGAAGTTTGTATATATATTTTTTTCTTTTTGGCAACTGCAAGTCAACTCAAGCGTATGCCCGCTCGCATTATGTTGTGCAGTGCACTGAGTGCTACTAGCATGTGCGCTCAATTTGTGCGTTCATACCGCAAATATATTTTACCATGTTTGGCCCAGCAACCAAGCAGTTATCACGTACATTGTGCACATATACTTACCCATACATTAAAAATAAGTCTTGGAAAATATGGTTCATTTATTGTGCTGTTTGGGTGGGTTTGCATCATCATCATCGCCATCATCTGTTGAAAGGAATTTAGCAAAATAGGTGCGAAAACCATGATGTCCATTACCTGAGGTAATTTTACCTCATTAGATATTGAAGCTTCATTTAAAATAATACCGAATGCATAAGCGAAATGTAAAGAATGTGGACGATATATTGCGCTATAGTTGATAATCACTTGTTGTAGGAGAACGATATTCATGAATCGTGGCAACGTATCTGAGCAATAAAAAAAACTCTACTTATGATCATGTGAATTTATAGATCATCCCATTAATGAATTGAAATCAGAATTAAGCTTCGGAATTTTATTTCTATGTAAATATTGCCCATTTTCATAAGCTCAGTTTTAAAGTTTTTAATTTGCAAATAAAATAAACGCAAGAAAAATTCTTATTTGCTGCAGGTTAAACTGCTTTCTTCGGTACTATTTCAGTAGTTTTCAGCCAACATGTGTAAGCAACCTTTGGCATCGAGAAAAAGAACACAAAATATAATCACGGTAGGCAAGAACATTGTTGCCCCGTCTGTCCACCTCTAAAGGAATGCAATATATGAATAGCAAGGAAATTCATGAGCTGGTAATGGTCGTTATATAAAAAATTACGAAAATAAAAATAAAATAAAATAAAATTAGTAAAGAGAGCATTAAAAACAATCGGAAACTCAATAAAAATTTTGCCAAAATTAAGGAGAATTTTTAAGAAAATACGAAATTTTTTATTGGCGAAAGTTAAAAATTTTTACGAAAGGATCATTCTTCAAGTATTTGTAATTTTTAAATTTAAATGAAATCTTTTTATGTATTTGAAAAGACTACCAATGCGATTATGTGTGGAATATAACATCGGTCAAATGTCCACTGTGGCTTCGCTGGGTGGCCCACTTCCCAAATATTCTCTGGTTGAGCTTGACATAGATTATGTTGGCATAGTGGGCTGCTGTGGCTTATGACATAGACCTGCGATTAAAAAAAATCCCCACAACAAAAGTCTAGCGGAGTCCAATATGGCATGAACTGTGTGGCATGCAGCGTCATTCTATTGAAACCACATGTCATTGGGGTGTTCATAGGATTGGAATCTGTTGAACCTCATGTAGATTGGTATCGTGCCCAATTGCGAAATTTTGGTTCTTGACGTAGCCATCATCCAGAATTGGAGAAGGATTGCTGCGCAGAACACTAATTTCGATAAGACACGTGCACGTGTTGTTTAACATTATGTCCGTCCATATTAATTTGACAAGACAGATTTAATTAATTAATTAATTAATTTGAAGACAGATTCAAAAATTAACAGCCAATTTAGAAAATTTTACTGAATATTAATAAATGTAAATGACTTTGGCACTATACGACAACTATTTTTAACATAAATTGAGTAAATTTTCCTAATTTCATTCATTATTTTTCTTAATGTACTGAATAAATGCCACTAGTAGTAGTAGTTTGTCCTTATGAAAGAACCATATTCGAATATTCTTATTGAAAATCATTTGATAGAATAATATAAATTTAATAAATTTTAATTTAAACACACAGTGCCACATGTAGCACGCATAAAAATCTGAATTGTGCTTGAATACGTTAAAAAAAGAAGGTGCGGTTGTAAGTGAATGGCTTTAACACTTTAAGCAGCATTTAACGACATCATTGTCACCATCAGTGATGGCAATGTAATGTTTATATAAAGAGAGGATAATGATGATGCTTTCATCATCATTATGATTATTGTTTTTCTGCACAACCCACTTAAATTAAAAAAAAAGGAAAAAATACTCACAATATTGATCTGGAATTTATGCCAATATATGGTAATGCAGATGAACGTGTCAACTCCCCAAGCGCATCATCATTATTTGTAATACCCATCTTCTCAATGTCACATTGTATAATCTTCTTAGCATTACAATGTTTTTCCAAGTACCCTTTACCACTGGTGTAAAGGGCATATGTGAGCTTATCAATTCGTTTGTAGCTAGAGAAATATTCATTTAAAAATTTCAAAAAAGTTTTCGTATGAAAAGCTTCTTTCAAACTTTTGAGAATAAGAAGAAACTGATTCATAAATAGTTTATTTTTTTATTAAGTGAATATCTAGAATTCTGGATTAGATATTAACTCTATTGATCGTGTGCCGATCGCGATTTTCCATATTTAAAGTAAATTAAAAGTTTTGAAAAAATTTAGTTTGAAAAAATTCAAAACTAAGTTGCATCACGTTGTTTTCTGAATCAAATATGCAAATCTTTTATACATTTAAATTAAGAAAAAAAGGATATAAGTGATCATTCAGTACTGAAGTTGAAGCTTCATAAAGAAAGTATTGAATTCAGTGGGTTTTATAATTAAAATAAATTTTTACACAATTTCAGAATATGAAGGAATTTTAGACTAGAAATTAAAACTGTTAAAATCGGACTAAAATTTTAAAATTATTCAATTGCCATGACAGTCATAGATAAGTTTTAAGTAATAACTCAGACCTAAGAACCACTTGAAATCACTTCAAGAAACACAACCAAATTTGAAAGGGGCCTAGAGTCAAACTCAGAAAATTTTGGAATGCAGTTTTCAAATCTAAGGAAAACTTCAAAATTGTCTATAGGTTTCTTAAACTTTTTTCAAAGTAAAAATATATAAAGTTCGGGTACACTGAAAAAAATTTTCGTAGATAATATCAATGAAAAAATTTTAACGAAATATTTAATTAGATTTTTTTAAATTAAAGCAATACTCAGGGAATGGATCCTACTCATGAAAATCGGTATGCTGGTACTGGGAAAACAGGTTATGGAAGGGAGCATAGAGCGTTTAGTATTTGTGTACCTCTCGACTTGAACTTCTCCATGCCTGGTATGACAGAAAAGACAACTGCAGAGAACAGTTCGACTAAAGGTCACTGGAGTAGGGCAATTCACTATCATATCGACCACAAATTGCTGTTAATGGTGAATACCTTGTTCGCAAATAACGTCGGGTCTTGGAAATAGTTTTGCCGATTTTATCAGAACATATTCCTCAATGATAAAATAGTGGATGTTTAGCCAATAATACCCAAATCTCAAATCTAAGAAAAATATCTTTCCATAAGTAGTTTCTGATCAAATATTTAACCGCACCTTGCTGAAGGGTGCATTAGATTGTTCATTATCCATTGACTTATTTTTTAAAGGTTGTTGTTGGCATTTAAGTGTGTTCTTTTGTGCAATTTTGTCTTTTGCATGTCATTCTTGGTCAGTTTTTTTGTGGGTTATTTGGTTGTGCTGGCCCGTTGGTTACTTTTAAGCCATTTCTGTCGTAAGCTTAAAAATTGTCTCAAAAAGTCCTCATTATGTTAGACCATTGATGGGCAAGCTTACGTTTATACACAATCAAACTCACAAAAGTCGCAGGCATAGAGAGTGACAACGCAAACCCTCATTACTTTTGTAAGATTGTCTGCTGTCCATGATCCTTGATGTTTCCTAGTGGTTGATTGTTTGGTTATGCGTAATTTATAGTTTACATTCACTTGATGAAGTGGTGTCACAATGCATTATTGACATCTTTGCATTCTTCCTGTGCGTGCATCGGTATGTATGCGAGTATAAATAAGTACGAGTACGTATGACCAGTATGTTTGAATATGTGGTTGGTCGTTTTTTTTTTGGATTATGCTTCATTATACTCATTAAACTCTATCCGATTCAATATCATCATGGATTTGACCATTACCACCAATCATCATCATCATCATTATCATCATCGTAGGCTTTTCCTCAAATGACAGCCATTATAATGCCACCTTCTTCTTGGAAAGTAATTTTGACTTTATTTGTTGTGTCATGCATGTAACAATGTGTATACGGCATTGATTTGAGTTGTTTCTGGGTTGGTCGATTCTTTCGTTGGTTGCATCATTAAGTTGTAAAATAAATCAAGAGACAGACCATTGCCAGTCACAACACAGGCAGAAATGAAGTGTTGCATTAACCTAATCGTATGTGGTCATTCAAGGCTTTTGTTAATATATATCTATGTAATTATATTATGTTTATGTCAATTTGGTTTTGTTTCACTTAAGAATTTTGTCCTTAATACGTTTACTTTGATGGTAATTTAGTATTGAGGTAAGACTTAAATAATTTTGCCACACATAAATAAGAGAAAGTAAGTCCTTAAATTAAACGTTCACTTTCAGTATAGGATTAGTTTATTAGATTAAAGTCTTGAATTTAAGTGTAGCCAAATTCAGCGATGTAGGGAATATATTCAAGTGTTAGTGGATAGTGCCATCAGTACTTAGATTTAATATTTTGGAGCCAAAAGACACGCCTTTGGTTTGCATTTAAATTAACATTAAATTAGTAGGGAATTATTGGGGCATGCGTGTCTTCTTTTTGCCATTTTCATTAAAAGTTATATCAAATGGAATATGTAATTGTACGTAATTAATAGGCAGCACGATTTATCTTCCTCCTTATCCCACTCATAGTCTACAGCCGAATTCGATTAAAATAATTAGGATTATTCGCTGCAGTTGTCCATAAAATATATATTATTAAAATCGGTTAAGTATTTTGGGATCTATAAACATTGAAAGTTGCTACTAATAAAAAATAAATGCAACACCAAATTTTTATCTACTTTTAATTGAAGAGCTGTAGGAATCGTTATAAGAAGGAAAGGAAAACTGATCAATACATTGATTTAGCTTTTATTTTCTATTTAAAATGTATGGAAATTCATTTATATACATCATTAATTTATATTTTAAGATTTCAATCGAGCTAAGCCTTCGCGAAGTGTGGCAAGTTACAGCTGGTGCCTGCAAATAAGCAAAAGCAAACAATTTTATTTTATCCTAAAGCCAATATTTTATTTATTTCTTGAAAAATATTCAAACTCCAAGTGAAACTGTTTATCAGATTTGTGTAACAATTTATATGCAAATATTTTATTTTCTATTTTTTTATAGTATGAACCAAACGAGTGGCGAGAATTTGGTAAATACATAGGAATATGGCGTACAATTCGGCCTAGAACTTGATTATTTTTCAAGAAATGGCCAAAACGGACAAACAAATCATATTGTTAACGCGTTTGTCCACAAATCAATTTATTACTAAAAACCTGGGATGGAGCCTGTTCAGGACAAGTCATCAACATCATGAGTTTTTCTGATTTAAGCTAGTGTGGCGTTGTGTTAATTGTTGTTGGACTGTTTAAGTGATGGTTATTGAACGGTACCGGCAGCGATTGATACTCTTCTGCGCTAATGTACTACATCATGGCGGTCTCCTTCGTCGTTAATTTTAGCAGAATCGCAGAGGTAAAACAATTAATAAAACAGCTGCACTTATAAACCTTAAGAAACTAAATGTGTCTTAACACCAGAGGCGCTGCAAAATCTGCTATAAAAAACGCGTAATACTGGAGTTGTAACAAGAATTTAATCTCTCTCCCTCTGTTTTCTTATTTCACCACCTGTCCTCTCCATAATATCTGTTTCACAAAAGCAGTGACACCTTAGCAGTAGGCGTTCATTGCCTGAGTGTTACTTCTCTTAAAAAAAAATATAAAATATGCATTATATAAAAAAAAAACATTTTTTCATAACATCTTAAACATGACTTTGTATCGAATGACCAGGATCCAAAAAAAAATTGTATTTTAAAAAATCATTAGAACAGATATGAATTCCCACCACTTCCACATCACAATTTCCACTACTTCCAGATCACAGATCACTTGTTAAATATTTTAATGAAAGAGGAAACTGCAGCAACACAACTTTTTTTGTCATCAATCAGCACTAATTTAATAAAAATACTTCTATAAAAAGGCTTCTAGACTAAGATGCACTTCTTCATTACGCTGATATGGTATATTTGTATTATTGCGAGTACTTATTACACTTTTTTCTGGTAGCTTAATTATATAATTACCACAATAACAATATAAAAATATTTAAAATGAATTCATAGAACAAAATTTGTCATCATTAAATAAATAATGGACTTTCAATAAACATACGACATTTATTTAGCTCTATTAAATAATATTGTAATTACTTTCTATAAAAGAATTAATTGTCTGAAAACCTTGCAACATAGTTATTATAACAATTAGGTTTGAAATGTATCCCTCTCTCTCTCTCTCTCTCTCTCTCTTTATTAAGATGTAAAAAATGTTGAAGACCTAAAGCAGTTGTGTTCAATTTCTACAATAGCGTTAAAAGACAGGACTGAGAGAGTACAAACAATATATACATACTGTGTAGCCATTATTTATGCCACAAAAAAAAGAAATAGGCAACAATAACAATCAACAAAAAGAGATCATTACAGCAGCACCAGTTTTGGCATGTGCCATGGGGAATATAAAATATACATTGTTTTACAAAACTTCCAACTCAAACTCCAAGCAGAGGAAACAAACAAATGAAAACAGAAACACAAGTTTTTGCGCTTCTCCATATAAACTGGAATGGTTGAACTAACAAACGGCTGGTTAGACGATATAAATCTAGAAATGGTAAATAATCGTTTAATTAGCTACGCGATCTACATGCAAAATCGCTAAGGGAAATAGCAAAATAATATTTATATGCACACATACGAGTACAAAAACAATAATTAATAGAAAAAAAGCCACCAATAGCATCTAACAAATAATAACAAACATTTAACAACTGTAATGTGACACAAAGCCAAACAATAATAACAAACATATAAAACTGCCATTGTAACAAATTTGGCCGTGCCACTCCAACCAAATCACCAACAACAAAGATGATCTATTGCTCATGATGAAATGTGACGAAAAACGAAAACCATTCGAGGAGGATCTGAAGAACGCAAAACAAGATGAAAAAACACTTTATTACAACATGAAAACATGAGTAATTTATGATCTGAACTAAAACGGCAATCACTGAGTGCTATTTTTGTTGTTGTTGTTGTGAATTAACAAATATTTCAATTTCTTATGAATTATTATCAACTTATCATTTTTATAAAATGAGTTACTTAGTTGGCAATAAAAGAACGGGCGAAGTTGTCAGTTACTGAAGTGGTGTTATGGCAAAAATGTACTCATTGTACACATTTAGTTTGGAAAGTTATCAAATGCCATTCAACATTATATTCGCCACAATCAACATGTCACAGTGAACACGTGCTAAACATGATCATCTGTTTGGTGTGGACATTTCTAAATAAAACTGATTGACTGTATAATGAATAGTAGTTTCTTTTGATGAGTCAGCTTTAAGCACAATGGGATTGGAAACTGCCCGGGTGTGCGGATAGTCGGCCGAGAGGAGATCCCCCAAAAGATTCGGGCGATCAGACACAAAAAAATTTTATTACTCAACTGGCCAAAAAATATAAAAAATAGATGAAAATATGAACTGAATACCGCCTAGAATTTTGGCTGACTGTTTATTGCGAAAGACCAAACTGCCCAAACAAATTTTTTCCCATAAATACTGAAAGTTTTTTTGAAATAAATTAAGTATCACGATTTTTTTTTTTTATTTTAGGTCTTTTTTAATACATTGAGTTTTGTTACTTGTACCATTTTTTATTATATTTTTATTGTTGCCGGTAATTAAGATTATATAGTTTTTACAAAACGATACAAAATTGCGTAACTTCTTAAGTATCATTCAATATTGATCACCATAAATGCCATTTCCTATGTGATTTTTATGAAAAGTTAACTAAACATAAAGCCAAGTAGTAAAACGTTATACCCCACTGTATCTTTATGGGCCATTCATCTTATATCACCATACTATCACCATACTAACACACGAAATCCTGAATGCAACAAATAATATTCGTACAAAATTTATACAAAATCACAAGTTTAAGTTCAAAAGGTTAAACGCTTGTTAAATCACCTAATCGATCTAAGCATTTTGCCATTAAACAAATCACATTAAAGCCAAACTGCAACAGTATCGTAAGGTTGATGGCCATAAACATCTAAAAGAAGACCTTTTAAACGTTAACATGTGAACATTAAATAAATGTATGTACGTACGGAATACCCAAGAGTGAGAAAGAGAGAGAAACGATTTTAGCTTCTCTTCTGCTTCGAGGGAAAAGGCCAAAATACTCGTACTGTATAAATCGTACCATTATTCTCATTATCATCATCTTCAGCTGTTGAAAGTCTTGATTGTACATCATCATTATGAGGATGATCGTGATCACTATGTTTGTAATTTGTGTGTTTCCTTGATTTGTTCAACCAACATGTCTACGAATTGTTTTTACTGGAATCAATTGTTTTTAACTTTAATGCTCGGTGCAGCTCTTTTTTCTTCTTTCGCTTACGAAGATGGTTAAGGAGCCTATGAAAGTTGGCCCGTTGCTGTTGTTGTTACTGTTGTTTGCAACAAAATGATTTGACATCATGCTGTGTTTTTTAACCAAGAATAAATTTGTATGCTTAAATATATTTTTACATACAAACACACACATTTAGTTGAGTATTTCGTTGCGTATGCAAGTGTTGTATTCGCCACGTAAGTTTTGTGTCAGTGTCAGTGATTTGTTTTATTTACCACAAGGATTTGAAGATAAATCAGTTAGAAAATACACGTATGTTTTTCATTTAGCTAGAGTTGTTTAATTTAAAGAAAAAATTGAATTTTGTATCAAAAACCGTTTTGAAATGGGGGAGAGGGAAAGGCGGATGAAGTGACTTCTAGCATCATATACGTATCGTTGTTAGGATATTCCAAAATATCAGATACATATTCAAAACCATCATTACGTCCATAACCACTTTGAAAAAGTTGGTTGGCCGTATTATGCATTCCAAAATCGTTTTAAATTTTCGAAAGCACTATGTTTGGAAAACTGACCTTTGTAGACTAGTAGGTAGCACACTAGACTCGTAGTGCGAAGGTCCCAGGTTCGAATCCTGCCGCAGAACTCTGGCAGTTTGTGTCTGATAATTAAAGGCAGCGCACAACGAGCCTTCACTGGCTTAAGTGTATGTCGTATGACCTGGGCTATCACACCCCTCCAATCAACCTAACCTAACCTATGTTTGGGAAGGTAGTGGTGCCATCACACTTACTTAGACCTTTTGATCCACTGCAATATCGCTCAACTCTGCTTAAGCGGACCCTTCACCGTCGAATCAGGTGGGACTAATCAATATCCGCAATATGAAACAGATCACTCTTTAATGCAGTTTGCTTGTCCAGCTGTAGTAGGCGTCAATCTGTTACGGATCTTACCAAAGGTCTGCTATAATATTAATTATTTTATTAAATTTAAATTGCTCTTTGACATTCTAAATTTCGACTTCGGTTGTCATTTCACACGGATCATGCAGCACCCACATTGCGAAAGTATAGTTCTGCCAATTAAGTTACAATCACTAGTTACGAATGCAAGCAACGAATGCACGATATATCTACACATTCGTACATTCGCCGAACTGTGATTTACTAATACACGTCGTCTCAACTAACTACGACGTACGAATGCAAGTAATATACAGGGGTACTTGTACTCCGCGAACAATAGCAAACAAACACACAAAATATTCGAATGATCGTGTACCCAAATAAATGTTCCATAATCTTCTCTTCACGTAAGTATATCGTGGCAGCTGTGGAATAAGTCACTATATTCAAGTCGCATCCTTTGTGCATATCCGCGAATGGAACATCGTCCAGTTATGACAAACACCATTAATGATATTCATCTCCGTTTTCCGCAGTAAAAAGGATGTGTGCCTCATGCTTAAGCAAAACCATCACATTCCTTAAGGCCGATATCCTATTTTTTTCTTATGGGTCTGAATATGAGTTCGTAAGAGGCCAAAGTCGATGCGTTGCATCTTCGTTGGAATCTTTAAGGTTGTGTTCAGCAGCGTTCCTTCCAGAAACCTAGTATTAAACTGTTCCACCATCTAAGTGGGTGGAAATCAGCAGCTTAGGGGTGATCTTGATTTCAGAATCGTTATGGCAGCACGACTGTCAGTGTAGATATTCACGGATGTGGCTGACATGACATTCACTTTTAACGCATCCGCCACCTCCTTGACACCAAGGATCTCTAATTGATTCGAAAGACTTTTTGAAATGAAGAGATTCAAGTCCCCTGAATGTATTTTAAATGTCACACCCTCGTGGTTTGTGGATCCGCTAAAGGATGTTTGACCCATCGAATTTTTCCATAAGAATAGAACTTTGAAATTATGGGCGGTAGACATTGTTCAATCGTATGGAGCCTTCGTGCCATTAAGCTTTATGCAATCGGCATCGTGCAATAAATATTCTTCACAATTCTTTCAGTTCTACTGCTTCGCAGGATACCGGTAACGATCTGAACATACATGGGAAATAGATTCCATCACATTATGATCTCTCTCTCTCTCTTACCAGCTCTACTTTAGGACACCACAATAATGGCGTTTTTCTCTAAAAATGCACATCATTTTACGCCCTCTCAAAGGGAATTTAGTGTTCTTTAAAAAAAGTTTAAATGCACAAAAACATTTTCATAATGTAGCAAACATATTATAGTAGCTGCAACCATACTTACTTATATATGTACAAATGTATAAATGGCCCCATATTTCTTCGCTTATAAGTTGCTGTATAAATCCAAATTTTCATTTATATCAACAATTACATTTGACGTTATTTATCATGGCCAACAATCATCACGTTAATCATGACTACTTTTGCATCTAATGATTTGACAATATGACATATTCTTTCTTTTGTTCTTGTTCGTATTATTGTTAATTTTAAATGACTTCAACATTATTGACACTGTCACCACCAACGATTTTGCTGTTTTTCGAAAGTTAAACATTTTCGACTTTTTGTTTCATCTACTACCGCTGGGGCGACTAGCCGAAACAGAACAAAACTAAACGACCGCCTCGAATAGATTTTCAGTTGTCAAAATATTGTCAACATTTTATTTGTGCATTTTAACTAGCCAAAGAGTACCATCATCATCATCATCAGCAGTAGCAGCAGCAGCCGGAGAATGGCTGGTGATAGTCTTGTAAGTATCAATAGAATCAAAGTGACAGTAGTTTTGTGGCGGCGTCTCAGAAATTGTTTTGGACTTTATAGCCAGTCATACTAAGCCAAGTCATCCAGCCATTCGCTAGACAACATGTTATCGAATACCAAATTACACCATTCTGAACAGACTTACAACTTGCAATTGCAACAAATACAAAATTTATTTTATGTTTATTTTGTTGATTTTAAATTGAACTTGAAAAAACGCGCACTTGAATTGGTTTAAAAACCATTGCCGCAGATAAAATGTTTAATGCTCTTTTTTTGTCTTTCAACAACTGCCAAACATGCAACCATTGGTTGCATCTATTACTACGGCGTGGCTTTTAAAATTCGGTGTGTTTTCATCATTGTCGTCAGCAATACCGTCATCAGCCATATCATCATGGTCTTTGTCATCACCAACATTGTAGTCAAAGTTGCATCAAACTCTGTTAAAATGTAGTATAATTTGGGCTATAACTGCTGCCGAAAACATGCGCTTAAACATTTTAGTTTAAGTTTAATATCAAAGATGTTAGACGGTCTTAAGTTGGAGGAAAAACTTTTTTCTGTAGCATTAGATTTTGCGAGAGGATTTTTTTCTTCAAATTTTAAAAGTGACCAATAATTTGTTGGACTATCGACTTTGAAATAAGAATGAAGAAGAAAAAATGTTCGGCAGAGCTGGGGGTTGGTTGAGTCAAAATGAAAAATACGAGTATGTACACTGTATATGTAAATAAAGAATAGAGAATAGAGCCAAGTGTTTAGCTAAATTCATGTTGTTGCATCTTAATATTAAAACAAAAAGCAAGCAATTGATTTTTTAAATACACAAAGAATATTTATGTTTGAAATAGAGACTAAGATAATGTCCTTAGAAATTGTTGCAATAATAAAAAATATTTTATTTCCCGATTTAAAGTATATGTGTACTCCGACATGTACATGTTTTTTCAAAAAAAAATCTTATTAATATGTACATGTATGTATATTTTTTTCATATATGACCCAAAAATATTTTCTATTTCTTTCATTTTTTGCAATGTTAATTTATTAATTTTATTATTAAAAAAAACAGAATTGTCCTGAACTATTGATAGTTTTAAATAAAATTGTTTAACGATAAAATAAGTCCTCAAGCTTGACTATTAACCAAATTATTATAAAAAAAGATAGATATATTATTATTTGTGAAACTTTATTATATTTTGCTTAGGTAAAGTATACAAAATTCATCGCGTTAAAATACATTTTTAAAAGTCTCATGCTACACAATTTTTTATTTGAATTTCCTTGACCTGAAATAATTGTTAATTTTGTTATTTTTGCTCCAAGAGAAGTAATGATTGATATCATTATTCTATTTTATTACATATATTTATTTATTTCCCAAAAATAAGTGATATATGGATTTTATATCATATTGGCGTTTTTTTTTCTGAAAAAGTGCAAAATTTTATTTATAAATTTCCTTAAAAGTATCCGCTTATTAAAAAACACTAAATTAATTTTTTTTTCTTTGAAAGAGCAACAAATTTTACATTTTTTAGAGAAGATATCATGGACCTTTTTAAGAGGAAATAAATGTTAGTAATTATTTTTTTGCTGACTTCAAAACAGGATAAAGTTATATATTCAATTGTGATTTTTTCGTAATTTCTGAAACGATTTTGAAAAATCTTTTTTATATAAAAGGTTATGCCGCAGAGGTGGTTCCATTTTAACCAATATGTGATCGGGCGAGAGTGAATTAATATCTAAGTATTGTATATTTGGCTGACTTTAATATTGAAGGTGTTTAAGATTGGCGTTGGCTACTATGTATACAAAGCTTGCAGTTCAAGTAAAACTGATTAGAGTGGAGGGAGGGGAGTAGTAGCTCCCATAAAATAAATATTTTATATCGTAGATTTTGCTGACTATAATAGTGAGGGTGTTCAAAGCTAGTTTGCCCCAAATTGTGCTCCAAGCTTAAAATATTTTTTTAATATAAATTAACCCACTCCAAAAACAGCTTCTAAAAGGTTTCAAATAACTAAAATATTAATATAAGCGCTACGCACTAAGAATAATTATTTTTGTTATTATCAAAATAGTCAATGACTTCCTCCCTAAATTATTTTGAAATCTTATAAAAAATAGATATTTAAAAAATAATAAAAATTCTTAAATGAAAATACTATTTAGGTATAGCGAAATTACTTTCACCCCCAACCAATATTGTATAATTGCATGAATTTTGTGTTTATTGAATGTTGTTGTATTTTAATGCTCCCGTTTGTACTTTTATATAACGAATAGTTCATTCATATTGTTTCTTTTTTTTGTACTCAAATCGATATGTGGTTGTTGTAGTTCGTCGGTCTTTTGAAATAATTTTATTTCATTTGTTGACTTTTTCCCAATTTTGCTGTTGTTATTTCTTCTTATTTTGATGGTATGAAAGAAGGCGGCATACATGAAACGGCAGCGGGCGCACGTTCCCGCGCATCATTTCTGCAATTTTTGTCATTGCATCTTTATGCTTTGCCTGCTGCTGATGTTATTGTTGTTGTCTCAGTGTATTTTTGTTGGTTTGTCATCTTCGTTTTATCGGCATTTGTCGGCGGTTTCTATAATTGCACTCCAAATATCCCATACAGCAGAGAAAAAAAAATTATAAAATAAGTAACAGCTAAAACTTAAAAACGACCTTCCTTTTGTCTTTCCTGTACAAATAAATGTTTGTATGGGTTAGTACATGCACTCACACACATGTGTATGTGTATTAATGTTGTAACCTTAACTAGGACTTTTTAACAGGTCTCTCTCCTTTTATTTTGTTATTGTTCGTTTTGTATTGATGTTGTTGTGCTTGTGACACATAAAGTTAAATGTGACTTTTTGACTGACTTAGTGTTTGTGGCCTGTTGTTGGAATGTTTTGAATTGTTGCTTCGGTTTCTGTGAACGTACACATGCGAGGAGTGAAATGAAAGTTTAACGAAACATATTCCTTTTTTGAAACTCTGGAACTCAGTTGTATGTTCCATTCCAAGAGAAAATTAAATTGTATTTTTTGAATGAGTATAAAAATAAACGATCGATTCTGGGATTGTTATAAAACAAAGAAATGAAGGAGAAAAGGCTCTTGAGTGCCTTATCCTTTCTACTGCGGAATGGATTACTGCATAACATCTATTTAGAATATAGTTGTTGAAATAAGGATTAGAAATTTAGCATATTTAAAAATGACTAATTACATTTTTTGCCACAGTAAACATCAGTAAAAGGGAAGTGACTTGCTTCAAGTCAAGACTTGACGAAGTTTTATTAAAATTCAAACAGCTGTTGAAACACATAGAGTCTATGGTAGTAATCGGACATGTGACCCTCAGACTACTAGTCGAGTACACTAGCAACTGGTCTTCGGTGGCAAAATTTTACACAAACAAAATTTCTGATAGTTTTGTATTATTGTCTTTGGTGTACAGCTGTGATGACCTTATTTAAATAGACCTTGTTACCAATCAATTCAAGAAGCCACCGTGGCTGATATAGTCGATTGAATGATTGGTGATCTGATATTAAATCCGTGGCTCGATTCAAGTCTCCTCCAATTTTTATGTATCGATTTTTTTATATCAAAGCCATTTATTAGTAGGCGATGTTAATTTTGGAACTCGGACAAATCTGCACCATCCGTTTAATTTAAGTCTTATTTGCGGGAAGCAGATATAAACTCATTTTTATTTTTTAAGACTAGTAGTCATGGTATATCAATGTATAGCGCTTGAGCTAGAAAAGCTGTTTACAGTAAATTGAATAGAGGGTGGAGTGTTGCTTGTGTTCATTTAACGACTATTTGGCTGAGGAGCGAATTATCTCGATATGCAGTTCACTGGCATATCGACCATAAATGGAGGTGCTCTTTATAAAGAACGAGTTCTTTCATTTCATTAGAGGCCATCCCTTTGCAGTAACGATAAAACCCATTGCATGCATGCTCCAGTAAGTCAATAGAGTTGGGTATACGATAAATTTCTTCGCCCTCTTCTGTGCCAGGGAATGAAAACAAGTCACTAATTAGCAAATACTATCAAACACTTGAGAATATGATCTTATCTTTCAATCATTGCTTATGCGCAACTTCTTCGTACGAATTTCAGTTGTAAAAATGTCATAAGTAATCCCATAAGTATACTCTATGTGTACAGAGATTATTTATTTTGTGACAGGAATGTCAAAGTAATCACTCGTAGTCATTTTCTGCTCTGTATCAAAATAGATTTTGCACACAGGCCCTTATTTGAGAATTTCATTTAAACTTTAGTTGAGTAGTTGTGGTGCCCACTTTCATGGCATTATCTGGTCCATGTAGGTTTTTAGTCTAGATATGAGGCTGCATTTCACTGCTGCTTACGACAGCTCATAATAAGAAGGAGCAAAATAAGAAACAGAAATATGAACAGAAAATATAAAAAATTTTTAAGAAAAGAATTGAAAAACAGTAAAGAAGAAACAATAATTAAGTATGAATGGGGAGGAAATTTCCTTACAAGATTTTGAAAAAAACTAAATAATAGAAAATGGTACATATATATGAGACGACCCAGTGAAGAAAATGCTTTAAAAAAAGCCATAAAAATGTTGAGATTAGGATGTGGAAGTAGTGCAAGTTCGGATCATTTCCATTGATTTTAGTTAAGGCTTGTTATTGAAGGATCTTTTCTTTTTTTAATCATATTCACCGATTTGGAAGGTGCCTTATATATGTTGGAAAAAGCAACTTCTTATGTTTTTTTGTGTAACGAAAATAATTTCAATTAATTAATTTTTTCGACCTTTAGTAAAACACACCTTGAGTCCCTTTTAATATCAGTTTTTTTAGTTTTTCATGAAAGAAAGAAACTAATCTCCAGTCATTTTGTTTGACTCTTTGATCAGAATTAAAATTAAATGAATGTGAATTGAGAAAACGCCGACAGAGGCGTCGAAATATTGAATAAATTTGATTTTTTTATAAAAAGATATATATGAAAATAGTTTTATATGAAATAAATAATTGTTATTCACCATTAGTGACTCGATGTCATTCCTTGGCAAAGGACAAGGAGAGAAATTTATCGTATAGCCATCTTTACATCTGGAAGGCGTGCACATTTGCCAATATGTACGACTTCTTAATGTGAAAGAAATTTTATATTGTTGATTAAAGAAAAATAATGACATGTAGATTTAAAAAAAAATATGTATTTTGTTAAAAAGGAGAGAATATTTTCAATTGGAGTTTTACAGATTTATGAAAGCAATTCATAATTAATTTTTTCTGATTTATTTCCTGGGAAGTTGAAAAAATACACAATTGAATTATTGGAAGCAATGAAAATGTTGTTCCTTGAGAATGACATCAAATTTTTTATTCACTGGGCAATAATGAGATATTGGTTCGAGCTGTTGAAAATGGTAAAATCTGAAATATGTAAATAAGTTCCAAAAAATTCGGACAATTTTCATAAATGGAAAAATTCACATAAAATTAAAAAATAAGCCCTTTTTTAAATATAAAAAATAATAATATTTTCCAAGACTAGAAAGGAACTGCGCAGATTTTTGGAAAAATAGAAACTTGTTGAAACTCCAATTAAAAAAAAAAACCAATTGTTTTTATAAACTTTTTAAAATACCTGCACTGCCACTTTATAGGAAATCTGTTGTATAAAGTTGTTAGAAAAATAAAATCATTCATATCGATTATAAAATTTCTGTTGAGTAATTAATTAAATTCTTGTTGAGTAATTAATTAATATTTGATTGATTTCTTAGGAAATAAACAAAATTGCACTTTGGAAGCTGTGAAAACGTTGTTCTTTTAAATTTTTTTCACAGAGTATTTGTGTTTGTTTTTCATGCAACACATAGAATTCCAGAGAATTATTGCCAGATCTGTTTTTCATAATTATATTTTATATTTTGTGAATTGTTCTAATTTGGAACTTTATCTTTATATTTATTAAACTCATATCGCTTCTTTAATGGAAGATACGACTTTCCAAAAAAATTTATTTTTTAATAAAGGAAATGTATTTCTAAACATCCTCTTTATACTCGTATGTAGAAGAAATCACGTAAATTAGAAAAAGAAATTGTTTTCAAAACTTGAAACCCATTTGCAAAAATTAAATTTATTTTGAAATGTGACTTTGCTACACTAAAGCCGTGACATATTTAATATACATTTAGAAATTGCCCTCGTAGAATCCCATAGTGAAATGCACATAAATATAATTATAAATATTTATATTATTCTTTTTGATTTGGTTTAAATTGAGGTTCTTAGGAATATGTTTATTACAATAACTCTTGCATCCATTCGAATGCATGTCCATTCCATGTCCATGCGAAAGAAGTATAAATGTATGTATGCTATGTTTAATAAATGTATGAATGTTCGTCGTCGTCGTTGTTGTTGTTGTTGTTGTTCGTCTCTTGGGTGTGAGATAAGTTTGGAATTATGGTAGAGGCTTTTCATCAAAGAAGGAGAATGAGAAAAATATTTGATATGAATCATTTACTTTTGCACTGGAATATTCATTAATTGGTTGACTAAAGGGACTGATAAATTTGTCTCAAATAACCTTAAGAAATATATACACATACAAAATTCTACATTGCGATAAGGTAGTGTACAAAGTATAAAATATGTTTGTTGTTAGAAAACAAGACAGGAGATAAGGATTTTGAAGTAAATATAAATGTATTGTGGTTGTACAAAGTTATTTCTTTGATTTAAATATTTTTACTCATATTATTTTGCTATTAAGTCTTGCATATGTCTGAAAAGTATGAAAGATCTGTAAATAATTATACCATCATTCTTTAAAATATCAGTTTGTGAACTGGAAGGTTTGATATTGCACATGATTTCATCTATTGTATGTGGCAGACTTTCAAAAAAGGACTCTCATATTAATGACCGTACATGCTCTTCCATCTGTAATTATGGATGATATAAATATTAGGGAATCAAAAGCTCTGGATGTTCTTGGCATGAAAATTCAGTTTGATGTTCGATGGACTGATCATATTTTTCATATCGCTAAAGAAGCATTCAAGTGTTTCGTTTTTTTAGGACGGTGTAAGAGATACTTCACT
The DNA here is from genome assembly GCA_963681545.1 of Germaria angustata. Taxonomy (NCBI): domain Eukaryota; kingdom Metazoa; phylum Arthropoda; class Insecta; order Diptera; family Tachinidae; genus Germaria; species Germaria angustata. The sequence continues at coordinate 25,640,958 of OY813000.1, forward strand.
CCTTCTGATATCATTACCCTTTATGCCACCTAAATCCGACCAGAAATGGAATACAACTCTCATGTATGGGCCGGAGCTTCAAAGTCTATTTTGAAGCTACTGGAGCGAGTACAGGAGAGGGCGAAAAGACTCATTAGTGACAATAGTGTAGCCAGCTCTATTGATTCACTGGAGCATCGTTTTATCGTTTTATCGTTACAAAGGAATGTATTCTAATAAAATAAGGGAATATATTCCCGACACCCGCTCTTATTTGCGAACAACACGTTCTTTATTAAGAGCACATCCATTTGTAGGCGGTATAACAACGAATCGCACTACGCATTACAGAAACAATTCGTTCTTTGATCGAACGGCTCGTATGTGGAACGAACTTCCTACAGATGTCTTCCCTACCATACCCAACGTTAAAAGGTTCAAATCTAATGTCCACAGGCTCTACTCCTATTATGCTCCTTACCATATCCTATTTTCCTAGTTCCAGCACAGTGCACTGCCTAGATAGGGGTCATCCCCTGAGTACTGGTCCAATCGAAAAGAAAAAATTAAAACATTTTACTTAAAACCACATAAAAAATTCTTTTATAATTATTTCCAATTTAAAAATTAAGAAGATTGACAATTGAAAATCTTTAAAAATTCCATATGAAAAACGATCATTACCAACATGAGGCTTTGTAATGAAATAAGAACTGTCAAATAATTATCAATTTCCTGCATCTAAAAGATGCATCTTATATTATACAAAAGTAAAAAAAGAAATGACTTTAACATTTAACAATCACCGAAATCAATTTATATTTCAAAACTGCAACTTTTGTTGACTAATTCAAATAACTGTTTGGAATCTTAATTAAACAATTAATCAATCACACTTAACCTAGGGCACAGCACACGCTCTTTGCCAACCGACAATCATGCCACAGATGTTGTTCATAATGATGCTGATGATCATGATGATGAGGTTGCATGCACTCACTAAATTTTGAAGTCAAGTCATCATTGTTATTTGTTTTTTGCAAACAAAAGCAAACAACAGACAATGAATTAATAAAAGCATTAGAAAGTATACTTTTTATAATGCTAATGGAATCGCAGGTGATTGGTTTTATGATACAAAATGTCTATTCGCCAACAACGTTCACGGCGAAGAGGATGCAACATTTAGTGTTTATGTCAATGGGAGACTTCTTAGCAAAATTTTAAAAAGCAAGACAAACACACAATTGCAAACATCGAAAAAACACAATGACAAATTACCAATAAATAAGTGCCATTGATTTTGTTTTATATGCAACGTATAAAAAAAAAATAAGGAGAAGAAGGAGAACGCAACATTTTAATTGAATTAATTGAAAAAAGTTTTTTTTTTCTCCAGGAAAAACAAATTTATAATACAAATAAATCGCTTGGATGTGATTAAACTTAATTTTCAATTTGCTTTCAAAATCTGTAAAGGAGAGAGTTGCATATGACATGAACCGAGTTATTTTAAATAAAATGGGTTAATAGCTGTTTTAAGAAGCCAATAATTTTGGTATATTCAGCAAATAAATAAATGGACAGAAGTATTAAGTTGATTGTTTTTGAACACTGAATCAAGAAATTGAGGGCAGCATTTGAAATAGTAATGCTTAGTGTCCGGATTGCACGGAAACTGCGTTTAATGGCAAAAATGAAAAATTCCTTTTAGGCAAAATATAAGAGAAAAGGACTATTTTTAGGCAATATTTATAGAGCTCTCTTAAAAAGCTTTGTGTTGCATTGTATAAACTCTAACTTCAATAGAAATTAAATAGCAAGAGAAATTGCACCTCTCAGTATGCAAACTTCTTTAGCTAAATACCTTAAATATGCTTTAGTATGAACTGCATTTAAGAAACAACTGCGTATGCGCTTTTATGGAACGAATCGTTTGATAAGAATTTGGTGATTTATTGCTTTGGTGCGTGAACTTTGTTTTAAGTACTTAAAAGATACACTTAAAAATAAAAAACATGCATAAAAATATGCATTTAAGCATGGAATATGCAATAAAAATACAATAATGCTTTTTTATTAGTATTCAAAACAAAAATAATATTCAAAACAAATATAACAATTCAAGTGAAAAAAATTTAAAAATAATTTTGAACAAAAAGTCAATATATTTTTCACTTGCTTACAAGGTGGCGCGTGAGTAATGTTATAATTTATTTTCAAAGAAACTTTACTTGAAAGTGTTAAAATGGGTGACATTAATTGGATACCATTATATCGCTATAATTGCCACGACTTGGTACATAATTGCGTTCGTTTTATGGCATTTTGAAGTGTTGCTCGCAAAACCTTTGGTTCCAAATTGGCGATTATGCCACATTGTGCAAATAATTTATTTCCTACTGAAGTTAAAGGAGCGAATTTCAATGAGGAAACTGCCATCGTATAAAGATGTCTATCTAAATTATTTGGACTCACGCTTTTTAAACAAATCATTGTGTGTGAAAAATGGAACATGTCTATTTGAAAATTTCTAGAACATCTGTTGCATGTATTATAAAATGCACTTAAATAATTGGCAAGGGTAAAACAAATAGATATTTATATCGTAGTTAATACAAATAAATTTGACTATTTTACAATTTTTAGTACGTAATAAAAAAGCGTATATTTTTAAACTATATATTTTAAGTTTTGCTTTTTAATTGAACTTTTCAAATTTTTGTGTTGTGGCTTTCATTACTCATATGTCGGCAAATCATCAGTGAAGTCTAAGCTGTTTGATGATTGTGTAAAAACCAATGTGGTCATATGAAATATATTTTTTAAAAGTTACAATCCTGATAAATTTCAATATTAAGTATTTACTTTTTTATAACTTTTACATATTTATTACAGGTAGAGAATGCATTTAAAATTTCTTTTTGCTTATCATCTAGGCCTTCAATTCACTATTACTAAATATGAATATTATTATTTAAATTATTTTTTATAATTAGAAGTTACATTCAAGCAATTCACGAATACTACTTAAAGTGTTACATCTTTGTGAAAGGGTAGTAGGGGGACAGGTGTTGAAAATAATAGAAGGAGAGAGAGAGCTTAATTGTAATGCAACTCTGTTATTGCGCCTCTGATGCTAAGTAGACGCATTAACTTTTTAAAACTCCATCTGTAGTTGCCATTTATTAATTGTTTTAATTCGCCGACGATTCTGTTAACATTATCGACGAAGAAGGGCAGATATTTATTATTTATTTCGTATGGGGAGTACCCCTTCATGCACATCTACTCCTTGAGTTTTTGGCCTTACTACGCACCTTGTCTTCAAATTATTTTATATTAAATATGACAACCCTTGCTATTATAGAATTCAAAATATAAGATACTCGTAATGAAAATTTTTTAATGGGGGTAGTTCTCCCGCTCCTACCAAATTATTGTATTGTCATGCAAACTACGTACACTTACATGTAAAGCTTAATTCCGATACGACCATTGATAGTGGGGTAAAACTGATTTATTACGTTGTTATTTTGTTGCAAATGAAGTAGAACTTACACAAGTGCATGCATTAAACGGCAGTCCTTTAATTGTATGTGTTATCAAAATTATAATTTAAAGCTTAAGTCCGATACGACCATTGATAGTGGGGTGAAACTGATTTTCAAAATTTTATTACGTTGTTATTTTGTTGCAAGTGTGCAGCTAAAAAAAAAGCGTTTAAAAAGCCCGGAATTGAAATGAAGTAGAACTTACACAAGTGCAGGCATTAAACGACAGTCCGACAGTCCTTTAATTGTATGTGTTATCAAAATTGTAATTTAAAAAAATTTTTGTGGTGCATGCGAGAAAAAAATTACTGTGAAAAATATATTCGTAAAACGATTTATTTCAAAATCGCTTAAGCGCCGTAATCGGGTGTTCACAGAATATGTCTTGTAAAATTAGTTCATTAAATTATTTGCATACTTTAAAAGAAGTTGTTTAAGATATATAAAAAGCCTCCTGCCCCCTAAAATTGTTCATAAACCAATTAATTACAAGATCCTTAGAAATTTCGATTTACTGTGAAAAGGATGCTTCGCCAGTCAAAGAAATATATCATATTATTATTGAAACAACCCACGTTTCCTTGTTCTTTGTTTAAATATTAAATTATAAATAAAGAGTCAGCGGGCCTCGTTGAAAAGGAGGCCTCTATTATTAACTGCTGGCGTTAAACATTTTATCCCCATTGGCGGCTGTATTCAATTCCATTCCATGTTATTTGTCTCTATTTTGGTATGAAATCATCATCAGCAACATCTTAACATGTGAATGCTAAAGATGATGCAGCAGTTGCTGCATGTAAACGGGAGTATGCAACTGCGACTAAATCAGGCGGCTGTAGTGGCTTATTAGCTGATTGTGCTGTTAATTCAATTTAATATTCTTATCACACACTTGTAAAAGTTAATGTCAACAGTGGCCTTAACATGTGTTTCGTTTCATTTCGAACAACCAAACAGTTGAGTGTGTGCACTTGGTACGTTCATCAATCTAACAAATATTGTTTTGTTGTTTGTTTATTACGTACGTACATACATATGTCATTCATGCCTACAATATTTTATCGTCTCAATGTTTTTTCTTCTTATCGAATTTCTTTTTGTCACTATTGACACAGATTTGTAATGGGTTTTCTATTTCTTCTTTGCCATCATCTTCTGTAGACTTTTGGTGTCCACTGGCACTCACATTGTTTGTGTAATAATGGGTTTTTGTATAGGATTTAAGCTAAAATTACATGATGAGCTGCAGTCGAGTGGAGGGCACAGCGGAAAGCAAAGCTTCATCAATATGATTTTATTAAATATTCATTTTAATCTCTGTAACTGTTTATCAAACCAATGTGTATCATTGAACATGTCAAGTGCGTCTGTCAGTGGCTGCATGATGTTCATAATTTTCTTCGGCAGCCTCCATATTTATTGTTGCTTCTGTTTGTTGATTAATATTAATGAAACATGATGTCGGTATTTGAGTTTTATACACCTTTTTTGGTAACAAACGTGGCGCCTTTGGCCATCCACTTGAGTTAAGAAAGCAAACAGTTTTTGGCCTTAGATGGCATTTAAGGCGACACAAATTACAAACTCATTACGAATGTCATTTGGTTGGAAAATTATTTCGAAATAACGTTACAGTTGGTAATAAAGTCAACAAATAAAATTTCCTTTGGCATTTGCTGGTGCTTTTATTTATTTTTTTTTTTCGAATGGATTTGTCGATCTTCTTTTAGGTTAAATTTTTGCCATTTTAAACGATGACACATTTGAGAAAAGTGTTTTAAAAATTTTCAAATAGAATTGGTATTTATAGTTGAAGTGTTATAAATATCATTAGACGCCATTAGAGTATAGTCTTTATTTCATAATGTTTCTTCGAGATTAGAGAAGTAAAAAAATTATATTCGACTACTGGCCGGAGTGACGCCACTCACCTCAATGTTACCCTGGTCTAACCACTTGCTTAGGTTTTGTTCAAACCTCATGGAGTTTCCATCCGCGATGCTAAATGGAACTGGTTCTTAGAAGTCCCAGTATCTGGAATTTAAAAATTTCAAATCCCGGTGTCCCGGGTTCCTTAGGAACACCTGGGTTTTTTTTAGAATTTTGTTCATAAACTATTAGTGTTGCAAGTTGTACGAAGTGAAAATCTGTTTACTTAAATGAAAAGTGAAAATATACAATTCCACGTTCGGGATTTTTCAATCCCGAAAAATCTCGATATATTCGATATCGGGATTCCCGGGCTAGCATCCTCTATTTCTATTTTTCATCAGCCATATTTTTAGTTATTAATGAAGAGTTACTATGTTCTTCTAATGGGAAATTCTGTTATGAATAATAAAAATTTAATTTGGAACTAGCCGACAAAAAGCAATATGGCTACTGAACCCCATCAATATCTACCTGTCTTTGTTGTGAAACCCTTTAGCACTTGCATTACGGTATTAAGTTTTTATTAATATAATATTTAAAGGACTATATAATCACATGTAATTATAACATAATTATTTGAATAATATTATGTTCATTCTTCTGAAGATGTATATTAAAATTATGTTATATAATCATAGTATGGTATTTTTTACCATGTTTTGAGTATTACATGCCATTACTGACACTTGAGGAAAATATGAGAAAATTATTCAAGTCCACTTTTGAAGATGGTCTGTGAACGATGAAGAGAGGATAAATGGCTTTAAAATGTTGCAAAAATAGCGAACATTAATTAAGCTAAGCCTAGAATTAAAGGATCTGTTATATCTAAGACGTGTCATGGATTATGTCAATAGTGATGACTCTCCTATAACATTGCCCTGTGAAGGCGATAGAACGTTTCCACTGAAAGGCTGTAGAACTCATATTGATCCCTACTCTTAGAGAATAAAACAGTTTGTCTTAATCCTTTTCGGGGAAATTATTAATTTTGCTGCGACAAAATTTTTTACACTATAATATAATTTATAATTATATCTTTCAACTGAGCGCAATTTTTTTTTTGATGGGATCGAGTTTAAATCCCATCAAACTCTATTACAGAATTATGTTTTTCATGATTAGAAAAGAAAGAAAACTATGCCCATTTGATTAACAATGCAGGTCAACTAAAATGCAACCAATTCTTTATGTAATACTTATATAACGTTTTAGTGAAAATAACGAGAAAATTATGCAACACAATATCATCGGCAGGAAAAGTTTGATTAAAAAAACAATTTAGGATAAAAAAATTAATCAGGTTGAAGCAACTGTTCTTCCAGCTGTGTGTTGCATATGCGAAATAATACAACTGACTGATTGCCTCGTGTGCACTCAACTTTCTATATCAATGAACATACAAATTTTTGTTAAATATTTTGAACTAAAACTCTTTGAACTCTTTAGCCAATGGCCCGATTATTCGTTAAGTCGAAATGATAACACCAACCAGAATAACACTTTGGCTGCGATTAAATTTCAATTTCAATGCAAATTACTTAGATAAAGGCCAATCTGGATGCATGAATTTGCTTTTTGGAAGTATTTATGTATGTCGTACGTATGTATGTATGTGCACTTAGTTGAGTATTCTTATTATACTTTGTTGCCTTTTATGTGCAACAATTGTTTGTTTTTGTGTGTGCGGTGTTGGCAACTTTAATTCTAGAAATGGACAATAACAATTTGTAAATATGCACTTCCTTAGACACTTTGAAAACTTCCAACGTTTTCGTTTTATATTGTACTTGTTTTTTTTCTCCTGTTTTTGACATTTCGAATTTGCCAAAGGCTAAAAGACATTTAAGAACCTCCCGAAAAAAATTCACTTGCTATGAGTAGCAACCTGAACTTTTTTGTTTTGTTTTATTTTGAAAACAGTGGATCGAATCATGAAAATGCGATGAAGTTTGAAATTATTTTAAAAAAATTTGTAAAATATAAAGTTTTTCTTATTTAAAAAAAAAGTATTGCCATAAAAATGGAAAATACGTTTTACATGTTACCAACACCCTCACAAACTGATGCCTTTTTCATGCTCACAATAGAACAAAAATAGTTGCTTGAAATATTTAATAAATTTATATAAACTTTTCACAGAATGTAAAAATAAAAAATTAAATAAAGCAAAACCCCAATTTGTTTAAAAGAATGCCATTCTGACATAAATTTAAGGACAAAGGATATGTTTTGCACTACTACTTATTTTTTTAGAGTAGAAACAGACATGGCCGACGTGAAAAATATGTGTATGATATTCAGAAATAGAAACACTCTGTGTCGTTAATAAAACAATTTTTAAAACTACGTTCAATAAGTTGGTGGCAACTTGCTTTACAACTGGCTACAATTCACCTATACTTGTTTCCAGATGAATAAGAACAGAAGGATTTTTTTTTGTAATCAGCCATGATTTCATAGCCCTATAAATTTGGATATGACTGGCAATTTTATTTTATTTATGGCATTAAGCATTAAATAACTCTGGAAGGCATCATCAGATTGAAATAAAAGTCCTTATAGGCATTCCTTTTCATTACATAACCAACTAAAATGTCATGCCTTATTGTTGCAAGGATCTATATTATGAGAAATATGCTCTTTTCCCGAAAATTCTAAAAGAGAGCTTCTGGATTTACTTTAGTTTTTTTTAATATAAAAAGCCATTGGTTTTTCTATGTTTTGAGTTTTTTTTATTTGGTAATTAATCTCTCTCATGTAGACTAGTCGGTCGATTCAATAATTTATTTTGAAATTTCATACAGTCAGTATGTGAATAGGACTGCAAAAAAAATTTTTAACTGCATTTTTTCAACATCGTCGTTCAAAATGGTAGGAAAACTATTTTTGGAATCTGAAACATGAAATTTTTTGAAATTTAAAAGTAAATATTGAACCGAGCATTTTATAGGAAAAAATTTAAATTACCAATAAAAAAATCACACACAACTTTTAAAACCAAGTTCAAAATTTTCGGCAAATAAGGAAGTTATAGTTGTCCAGTTTCTGAAAAAGTATATGGATCTATTCAATAAACTGTACCTGCTGCAAAATTGGCACAAGTCTTCTGAAATAAAATCAATTCAAATGGCAAAATCGTTCACACTTTTTTAAAATAAAAATTGCAAATTTTTTTATATGAATTGCATATGAATGTTCTGGACAAGTTCACCCTGTTGATTGTTGAAACAGATTTCAATTTTAGGACCTTGATATAGATTTTCTCTGCACGCTTTGTCACACTGTGCAAGTCAACATGCCTGGGAGTATTTGTGTGTTGGTCTATGATCCAAACAAAATGTACAGGTAGCAGAGAAAGAAGCCAGAAATAAAAATATAAGAAATATTTTCCAAATATATTGGCATTTGCCTTAAATGGACTAGAAACAAACAAAAGCAGATATAAAAGCTTAGAAGTTAAAGAAATGCGTGAGTCTATTTTGCACAACATTATGGACAAAAAAGGTGAATAATAATAATACTATATCCTTGTGGGCAAAAAACCGAAAACAAAAGAATTTTATAAATAAAATACAAAGTACAGACTCGTACGTTTGTACACAAAATTTCAACAACAATAAAATTTTATTCTTAAAAGAAGATGAGTTCAATAAAAGATAAAAATTTCCAATTGCAGGATAATGTTGGTTTAGTTCACCATTTAACCACCCACATAATAATAATTGTCACTTTTTTGAAATAAAACTGGATTTTGGTATCGGGTGTTTGTTAAGAGAGCAGCAAATAGATTTTACCATTTATTGCTTGATTTATATCAAGTTTCTTTTTTTCCATACATTCATTCATTCATAGATTTCCAAAGGAATAATCAAAAAACGTATTTTATATTTATGCATATTTCGTGCAACATGTTAGTTGCTGGTTGCACTATAAATTATTTACGAAATACAGCAAAAAAAGAAAAACTACCAAAAGACAAAAGGAAATGCAAAATAAAATTAAAAAGAAAAGTAGTATATTTTTTAAACATATTTCTTATTTTTGTCATTTTATTTCTGCTTGTGTCTTTTTCTTTTTGGATTTAAATGATAAATAACACAAGGAAAAATGTCAAAAAATTAACAAGATATTATTTCAAGCCCCCACTCTCTGTATTAAACTCAATAGTGGCATTACTTCTGGAGCATTTTCTTCACGTTTTGGCTGGTCTTTGTAGGCAGCTCGGCCGCAATGTTTGTCCAGCAAACAAGTACATATTTTGCCGTCCAGTTGATTTTTGCTAGTGCTGCTGTTGCATCGAATGGATTTAATAAAGTGTCTTCGTTTAACTGACTGCATAAACAAGATTATGAGTATATTTGTTGCAAAGATTAAAATTGAAGTATTGAGAGTAAATTTTTTGATATACTTCGGCATGCACATACGTATCATGATTTATGAGCAGAAATATTACAACGTTTTATATGGTTTGTTTTTGTTGCAATATAAACATATTCGTACACTTACCACAATTTCCACACACGCATGATGTGGCAAATACGTGGTAGTCTTATTATTTATTTTGTCCAATGCCTGAGACTGTGACTGCTGCTGTTGCTGCCGCCGGTGTGCCATCACACCACCTTCAAGCCCCACTATCAATTGCTTAACATTATTTTTACATAATGATTAAAATGAAACTTTTGCCTTTAAATGAAATTGTCAGGCATTTTTTTACAGTGGGATGGAGGGTAACCAGGCGATTTTAATATAGATTTTCAAGGGCAATGATCTGCAAATGATTTGCATCAAAATTAAATTAGTAGAGTGATGATGTACCTCATTTATATTGATGCCATATGAAAAGTGTCCATTTAGCAAATTGTTTTTATTATATGCCTTGCAATTATCAAAGTTTAAAGTAAAGTTTTTTTTTTAATTTATTGTTCGTTTTTGGCTGCATCAGCAGTCTTTAGCCGAGGATTTTATAGAATTCAATTATGCCTTTTAGAAAACTTTGCATAACGGAATGGTGCTGCTTTCGATAGTTGTCATATTGTTATCACCAGCGTTTTAGCACCTTTTAGGCGGTAATATCAACTATTTAACACGTGTGCGTATGAAGAAAGAATACAACAATATCAAAGTGTCTTGTATCTATTCGTTGTTCAGCTTTTGATCTCATATTTTTTTCTTATTGCTTTTATTTAAGTTTTGTTAATTTTTCTTGACAAATTAAGGACTCAAACTTGAGCCAGACTAGAAAAAATTTCAATTTAATAAATTAAATATAATATTTCGCATTACCTTACGAGATTTGCGAGGATATTGTGTAAATCAATTCATAGTTTGTTTCCCTTTTTTAAGGAGTATACAGCACCCCAAATACATATGTATGTATTTAGATTAAAAAAATTATGAAAGTAAAAACTAAAGAAGTTTTGATTGAGGCCGCAATGCGGATTATTGTTCAATATAACGTTTTCAATTAAATCTTCTTTATTATTCTATAAAATTCAAATGGTCATAATTCTGTGATTGTGTTCTTGGCCATGTTTTAGTTTTGTTCTATAAGAGAAGATGGGGGATATTCTTACCCTGAGTGACATTCAAATCCAATTTTTACCTCAGAATATTGAGTTAAAACATTATCTCAGAAATATTCTGAGAGGTCATATATGACACAGCCCGTCTGTATTCACCTGAGAATCATAAAGTGGAAAATGCTTAGACGCTTTGCTACTTAGACGCAAAGAAAAAATGGTTACTACAAATGTGCATCAATACAATTCGCCTATGAATTAAATTCGCTTTCATATATGTTTACTTTTTGCTGGGAGGCGAAAAAATGCCTCCAAAAGAAAAGCAGTCAGAAGTTATATTTAACACCACCAACATTAAGTGAATTAAATTCGCTTTCATGTGTGTTTTGTTGTTGCTGAGAGACATAGTCAGCTGTGTTATTAACACCGGCTGAACAGAGTTAATTCGCTTTAGCCGACACGATTAGAATCGATAATAGTCGTTGATGTTTTCCATTTAACTTGCCTTTGTCGGAAGGAATAATTAAATTTTAGTTTGTATATTTATTTATTACGAATTATACATGTTCAAAGCTTCTTTGTTAACGAAGTAAAACTTGGTTCAATAGAAAATGATTGCGGATCATAATGTAAGTTATTTGGGACTATAGAAAATAACAAGAGAAAGGACTCTTTGACTCCTTTGGACACATTGTGATAGTAGTTTTAATACCAAATAATAAAATAAAATTGACTTATAAAGTTGTCCATGAATCAACTTGCTTTCTCTACTAAATTATTATTAAAATTACTTAAAAATTAATGTAATATGTTTGCCACAACCATGTATTATGGCAGAGCATATAATATAGTATTTACAGTAATGCTTTTGTTTTTGCAAACATTTAACTCTGGCCACCTTAAATGATCCTTAATAAAACTCTACAAATTGAAAGTTACCCACTAGGCAACATCCTCGTCGCAAGCCTCATCATTATTATTGTTATTTTTATCGTCATCGGAAAGCGAAAATTGTGTTGGGTGCTTCATCTTTTACATCTTTACAATATTTAACTTTAACGCCCGCGTATTTGTACTTGCAACTTGTATAAAAACACATTGATGCTTGAACGCACAGACGAACTATCATGCCACCATTGAACATACAGCGATTTTGTTTCGTGTGTTACATTTTCGCTTTTTTGTAATTTCCTTTAAAGATTTACAATATTGAATTTTACTTTCAGTAGGAGTTTTTGCCCTGCAGGATGCAATTGTCTGCTTAAAAGCTCTCATTCTGACAATAATAAAACAAGTACAGCGTATTCCTTTTCCTCTCCCCATACTGACTTCCATGGCTGTTCGTATTCCTGTTAGTTACTTCTTCAGTTCATTTCATGCTCGCCATTTGTTGGGAAGCCACGTTATGAGAATGATGGTGGTTTCTTAGTTGGCAATTTATATCAACTGGATATTTTATTTAACTTTAAAATTGCAGTGAGAACTTGCATACGATCGGAGTGTAGATCTTTTGTTCATTTGTATGACGATACATCTATGTAATGATTTATTACATCGAGTAAACGAATAATGTAAATTATTTAGTGGCTTGTACATTACGAGTCAGAAGCTGTTTTGCTAACAAAAAATGTAACAATAATGAGGTTAAGATACGCGTAGCCAATTTCATTAAAGTGCCAATAAATTGTTGAAGCAAAATACAACATAATAATGCAATTATTAATTTTTAGCAGATGTCAGGATGTGGGTAGGTTTTTTTCATTAAAACTGTTTATAGTAATTAATTTTATTTTAATTGCCGATAGAAGCAATAGCAATAATTTCATTAAAGTGAAAAATCTCAATGCAATAATTTTATTAAAATGAAAAAGGACTTTGCACTCATCATTATGTATTCTAGAAATATATGCAGCTTTGGCAGGATTATGGGCAGTATGGTAGCCTATCAATGTCCTGTTACAGGGTTCAATTTCCACTGAAATGATAAAATGAAATGTCTAGTCAAGGCCTCAATTAAATGAAGGACTTGCCACATACAATTAATAAATAAAAGAAACAAAGGAGGACAGAACCTACACCATGATTTTTTTTATATTTGTAATTGTAAAGTACAGTAGTACAATAAAAACTTTGAAGGGTCCTTTGAAATAATATATTATACACCACCATTTCACGAATTCGAAAATCTTAATGCGAATTTCATTGTGCAACTCTAGTCTAACTTATTACGGCCATAGGAGAGTACACACCGGAAAATGTCGAAAATGACCGCATACCGGAGACTAGACTAGAGGCCAACTGAGGAACATTGATCCCCGACATCCATTTCTGGTTGACCGACCCTTGGAACCAGATCCCCATTGGGCTTCATTGTTACACGGATGGATCAAGGTCGAGAGGACTATTGAACAGTTTTGCAGGCGGAAGTTCTAGCGATAACGGAGTGTATCAGGGAACTCAATGTAATGGGGAGGTCAGGACTTGTGAATATATTCACAGATAGTCAGATGGCCATCAGAGCAATCTCAGCGGAACGCACTAAATCACGTACAGTTTGGGATTGCAAAAACGCTATTAACAGTTACTCGACACATGGTGAACTGCGCATCATATGGGTGCCAGGACACGCGAGGATAACTGGAAATAAAAGGGCAAACTCACTTGCTTCTAGGGCAACAGAGTTAGGTAATATAAGCTTGGAATGCGCGAAACCTTTCGATGCAGTTAAATCCGAGCTAAAGACTTGGGCACATAGAGCCCATTTAACTCTCTGGAATAACGGAACCATGGGAATCGATACAAAAACTCTATGGTTAGATCCAGACGAGAGAAAAACGAAGGAGCTGCTAAGACTTAGTAAGCCCGAACTAAGTAGAATAATGGGAGTTGTCACAGGGCACTCTCAACTACGGGCACATCTTAAACGCAAGGGAAAAGCGGAAGGAGATGAATGTAGAGCATGTGGGGAGGAGAGCGAAACATTGGAACACTATTTGTGCCAATGCCCCGCCTTCTTACAAATAAGGTTCAGATATCTTGGAAGTGACACCTTAACGGACATAACCCGATTACGGGGAATATGCTGGAGGAAATTAAGGAACTTTGTGAGTGACACGGAGTTTCTCTAGACCTTTGGGTCAATATGTTATGGTTAAACCCGAGGGAGCGCACAACAAGCCTTCACTGGCTTAAGTGTATGTCGTATGACATGGGCTATCACACCCCTCCAATCAACCTAGCCTAACCTAACCTAACATATTTCTAAAATTGGAGTTTTGGTGATCAGTATGCTAGTGCAAGGACATTCCAAGTAAGTTGATCAGTCTATTTAAAGGATTATATTCGGTCGAGCAACAGTCAATGCTGCACAAAGGTTACTTCAGTAGACAAATTGATATTGGGTGATGTTCGCTGCTATTTAATATAGTCCTTCTGTTGCTACGCAAGGAGTTCACAAAATAGTAAAAAAAAGTCTATGCGTTCCACTTTAGTTGTGATGTGATAAACTTTTTTTTGTAATTTGAACATATATGTCAAAGGCTTCAAAATAGTGTTCACCTTAAGGCATAATCAGAGTCTGGTAAGATAATATGTCTGCCCTCGGGGACCACTACCGCCCGGATGTACTTTCTGGAATCTTGACTATAGACTGCTAAGAGTTGTTAAATCTGTGTCATACTCGTTTGGAATGGGTACCACGAACTGGGATACCACACTGATAAAGTTATTATCATCGGCTGGCATGGCTAAGGACTGCTTCTGGTCTACAAGAGGTCAATAGCCATTCATCTAATCGCGGTCACTATTAGACCACATTGAGGCAGTACTATTTAGTCGCACAGCGTTCATGTTCACCTCGCAACGAGTTGGTATGCAAAATAATACAAGGACGACACAGTTCGAGTGATTTGTCGGCATCAGATTGAAAATTTTACCCACAAGTACATAAAGAATTTACCACATGGGAGAATATTATTTAAAGTTCCACTATATAACCCGAATTAAAAAAATATAGTCCTCGATCAAAGGACATTTAAAACTAACTGATTTTTTTTTATTTATTTATTTATTAATTTTTTTTTTTTTTTTTTTTTTTTTTTTTGGTAAATGTCCAGTTTGAGTTTTAGCTTTTTATATGAAAATTGCAACACACTCGGAAATGGCCTTGACATAGCAGAACTGTTGCCTTCATTCTGATAACGTTTAGGCTGTGAAGTGTCTACAGCAAAAAATACCGAACCGACCCACAGAACAAAAACATTGCACTTCAAAAATTTAATTTTATTAATTAAAATTGAAACTGTTACAATTTTTAAGTGAAATAAAGTAACTTGCAACAAGATAAAGAACTTTTCATAGCAAGAGCGAAATAATATTGCGATAAACAATATCAAGTATGAGAAATTGTTTTTAAATCCAGACACGAATATTTACCAATTTAATAAACGGCCTTCTGAAAAAAAGAAAATTTATTTATTTACAATTCTCATACTAAAAACTTAAATTATTATTTTTATTTTTTTACAAAAAATTTTTGCAAATGATAAAATTTTTCACACGGTTTGTGAAACAAATGTACTTGTAGAATTTTTGCTTAAACAAATTCTTTTTCAAAGAATTTTTTTAAGCCCAATAAAAACACGAGCAATAAGACAATCTCTTCTTTCTACAAAAAAAAAGAAGTGTATAAAGCAAATGCATGTATTTACAAATATTTCCCCAGTAGATACAATTTATATTTACTCAGGTGTTTAGTTGTTTCAGATTTCTGCACACACATACACACACATACACAAACACTGGTGCAATTGGAAACGCGCAAAAGCACCCACTAGACTGATAGGAAGACGAAGCTCATGAGAAAAGAATACATTTCAAGTATGAAATTGCTCGTTATAACTAAATGGCTTTCGAAATGAAATTCAGACCCAAAATACACTCGTACGAAAATAATATTGTGTAATGGAATTCAATATGAGAGATAAAAAGCGTGGGAAAAAATTACACCCACCAAAACTATCATTTTGCAGTCACTCACTCACTCACTCAATCACTAAAGAACCTGATGAAAAATACATTAAATTGTGTTCCTGTTGCTTCGCAATGCGATACAAGCCCCGTTGTTTGAAATGAAGGAACAAATGTTGTTGGTTGATGACTTAAAAACAGTCAAACGTAATCAAAGTTTGAAAAAAATCTGGGTTTATTTTTCACATGTTGGGAGCAGTGAACACAAAGAATTCATTCTTTTTGCAAGGATTTTTCTAAATAAATTCAAATCAGGATTTTGATATAATTTGCATATTATAGAGCTTTTCGAGTATGACGATTTCAAAAGGTTTTTATTCCGCATACAAATAAAATTAAAAATATTAATAATACCTTCTTTAGAGCATTTACTCATTTAATAATTATTTATTATGTATTTTTTGTGGGTGACCAGGGGGTATAATGATAAGGCAAAACTTCTGATTGATTCTACTTCATGAATTCCTGAGTGATCTTTATCAAATACACTTCAAGTCGGTACCAGTCAAACATCAGCAAATTGTGAGGCGTCAGCAGCGTGTGTTCCCCTAGTTGGGGAGACCGCAAGCGGACGTCTGCTCTGATATTAAACGAATCGCTATATATATATATATATATATGTGTGTTTTAAACTCAGCCATTAAATTGGTAATCACTGCAATTAATAATATTTTTTTTTTTGTTGCTGATAAGGTTTTATTATTCGATTCTGTTTTGTTCATTTACTGTATAAAATCCTGTAACTAATTGAAGTGATGCCTGAGTCAACAAAACTTTAATTCTTTCATGGCTCTGTAAAAATGATTTAAAAATCATGATTGCTAGTCAGTATATATATAAATCTTACAAGATGGAAATGCTTTATGAAAAAAAAACTCAGATTTTGCAGATGCAAATGCAAATGCATGTATGTTTATATGATTTTCATGAATACTAGAGATGGACGCTGCTCACGAAATTAGCGTGTGTTTTGACGTTTAGCCATTTGACGCGTAAGAGCAAATAAAGCTTCAAATTTCATCGGTAAGCAAACAAAGAAAAGATTTTGCTTTTCAAACTTCCGGAAAAATATGAAAGGCCCAATATATTTATTGGTCGTTGCGTGACTATACATTTTTTATGTAATCGAAGACAGTGAAGATAGTGCCCCAAATTTACAAATTAAAAGCAATCAAATATACATTTATATCTAATTCAAAATATATATATTTTGTCAAATTATAATTTTTGCAATATAAAGTTAATATTGTAAAACCCGGAGAAAAGTTATAATTTCAAAATTATATTTTAACAATATGAAAAAGTAATATTTATCCCATCACAACTAAGGGAATGGGGCTAGATGTCGTCATAAATGTGCACGAAAAATAAAGGGTGGTTCAACCATATCCTCACTTTCTGGCCACAAGAAGTCCGTTATCATCTTGTGATAACCAACACCATTCACGAAAACTGCTTGGACGTCCTCATTTTCGAAGCGGTACGGCCCGATGATGCCGCCAGCCCATAAACAGACCAAACAATCACTCATTGTGGATGCATCGGCTTTCAACAATCACTCGTGGATTCTCATTTGCCCAAATGTGGTAACTCTGTTTATTAACGAATTCACTCAGGTGAAAGTGTGCCACTTCGCAGAAGGTGATTTTCATTGAAAAGTCACACCATTCACTTCTGTCTGTTCAACCAACGATTCAGCGTATTGACGATGTTTGAAATGGTCATTAGGCTTCTGCTTTTGAGTCAGTTGAACCTTTTGAGCGTGTAAATTCAAAGCTTGATTCAAAATTCGCATCAGTGAAGTTCGTGAGATGTTCAATTGTTGGCCACCACGACAAGTCGAGGTTGACGGCTCTTCTGCCACACTATCGTGAACAACAACACTGTTTTCCAGAGAACGCACTAAGCGAGCCTGCACAGGTGATTTCACATTTCCCATAGACCTGGTTTGCTGAAATTTGCGTACAATGCTCTCGATTGTAGACACATTTGGCCGATTATGCTGACCAAAAAAATCACGCAGTGCACGAAATGCATTTTGACTTGAACGACCATTTTCGTAAAAGGCTTAAACAATCTTAACGCGCTTCTCAGTTGTGTACCTCTCCATGGTTGAACAAAAAAAATGTCAAATTAAGTTGGGCAAAAAACTTGACGTCAGGGTGTGACTCACAATTAGCATCATGCATTATGGTTGGACCACCCTTTATTTGTTTCAGTTGAATTTGGGAATAGATATTATTTTGTGTATTTTGGAAGTTTGAGATGTCAGAAATATAACGACGACGGTTCACAACTATACCATAATTTGGTACTTCCTTCAAGTACCATAGAATTTATAAAACATTTATTTGACTAAAAATTTCAACGCACATGGTTCATCTGTCAGATGAATGTGTCTGTCCTTCGATCGTGAAAGCTCGCACCCATTCATATAATGGCATACGAGTACGTGCAATAAAGGTCCCCTTTAACAAAAAATCGCCAGGAAAAGCTTTAGTATCTGCTATTGGGCTCTCAGAAGTTACGTCCACAAATGCGATCAATTAAATGTCCGCACAACAAACGAATTTGAAAACTTAATTAGTGTCATCGTTTGTGTGCATCATAAACTACAAAGTACAATTGCGTCGTCAATAAAATTTCTTAAACCATAGAACGCATAAGGTTTTTGAATACGAGTTCCTAACAAACGTTTGTTAAGTTTTTAATGGCATAAGAAAGAAATTAATTTTTTTGAAAGTTTGATGAATTATTTCGTATAAACATTTCTTTAAGTGTAGCACTTAGAAAATGTGTTTTCCTGTGTTTGCCCTTGACAGCTGTTTGAATCAATAAAATGTGCAAAAATTTATTTTCTAATTTAAAAAAACTTTTTTTTTAAATTCGGGAACTTTTTTATACCCAGTTTAAAGTGTGATTATTTATTTAAAATTAAATAAATAATATAAAACAGTCAACAATGATTAAAGACGATTGGATTAGTGTGCCCGAGGCAATATATAGGGGAAAGTATATATTTACTCATGATTTCATCTCTAATGATTGTATGGATGTACATGACTGAACTGAAGAAAAGATTTGGCATAAAATTAACTTCCATACACTGAAAAAAATGATGCAATCAAATTTTTTAAAAACTCTAATCTAGTATGAAATAAAATTTTGATTTTTAATTTTTAATTTACTTGAGAAAGTTTATCAATATGTCTATTTGAAAATTTTTACTTAAGATTTGTACATCTCGCCTTTAGTGCAACAAAGTCATATCTTAAAGGAATTAAAGTGTTGAAGTTTTTTCGGAAATAGTTTTCCTCAATATCCTTTTGATATGGGAAAAGGCAAAATCATATTTAAAACTAAAACGAAATTATACCACCAAATATCGATATGGCGGAAGGTAGTAAGACTTATCAAATTCGACTTTCTTGAGATATGACTATCTTGCATTAAAGGAGCGGTATATGCTTTTTTTAGTGTATAGAACTAAAGTGTCCAATCACCTTTCTATTTTTAGTGTCTGCAAGCCTGTCTTTTTTATTAAAATTTTCATATGTCTCATCCAGCCGTCCGTCTCTCTGTCTGTCTGTCTATCCGTCCATTCTTTATTCTTACTTTCATCAAAGCATATCTAAACAGCAGCATGTGTTAACATCTACAAGTGCATAATGAATTGTCTTGTAGCGGAGTTGCAAATGCAGAAAAGTACACAAATACTATCAGTTTGTTGTTTATTTATTTCTATTTCTAATTTTTTTTAGTTTTTCTTTTAATTCTTCATATTTCTGTTGGCATAAACGAATATTCCACAAATACGAGTATAGCGAAAAGCCTTGGAAAAGCAAGTGTAAATATGAGTAATTGTAGTGATTGGAGAAAGGGTATCTATTTCTATTTAACATTTGTAAAAGAAATTGATGGCGTTGTTGGCGTTTGAATTACAGTCTTGTGAATTTCAGTTGTGAAATGGAAAATAAACAATTTGAAGTTGTAAAACTTAAAATAGCGTGTAAATATGTTTTTTTATGTTTGTATTTTATTTTTATAGTATTTTAACAAATAATTCCTTAGATAAAAAAAATATCAATTCATATTTGCTCCAATTTATGTGTAGAAAAGCAAACAAGACGGATCAATAATCAATATTTTCATTACAACAACAGGTTATTTGATCAAATGAAAGGACTCGCTATCGGTTCTACGGCTCCTACAATTGGGAAATTCAAATAAAGCCCATACGATTGAAATTTTATGATTTATTTGTATTTAAAATATTTAATTTAATTTTTTTTTACTTAAAAAAATATATTTGTCTCTTAAAGTAAAAACCTGCTCAGGTTTGGTTAACAGCATATAATTTTATTAGAAGCAATTTTTTATTAAAGAAGGTGTTCTATTCAGAAAATATAATAAATTGCATGCGCAGCCTTTCTGGATTAACCTTTTGAACCAAACAACATCGTTGAGTAACTAAACAGTCCGGATCAAATAATTTTTTGAACAAAGAATTTACACCAAGTAGTTTGGCCTTAAAAAAGTCTTTGTATCGTGTTAAGCACATTACGTGGGCAATTTTCCATATTATTATTCAACACGTTATCATAAAAATATTTAGGGACCACCTTTTAGTCTGAATTATGTGTGATTGAACCGAATAACCGACTGACTCATGTCATTTTATATTTTCCTTTTAACTCCAACAAGGAGCATAAGGCCGTAACGAACCAATGTCAGTTTGCTTCCAAGAAATTTAAAAATAATTAAATATTATTAAGAAGATTGCGTTTTAAGCAGAGAAGAAACTAAAAATGTCATATGAAAATTGTGTAATTAAACTGTTTGGTCCGCAAATTTGACGCGAGACGATGGGAAATTGTTCCAAAGTCAAATAGAGTCCGTCGCAAGAAAAATAAAACAACACTCTGTAGAATTTCTTATGCAGTATGTGTCATTCTCTTTAAACGTAAATACTACAGTTCCTTGAAACTTTTAGCCAGTGCAGAAGAAAATGGAAGTCATTCTTGAGGAAATCTACTAGTGCAACTTTTGCAACTTTTTAAGAAGTCAAGTTGATAAAATTTAGATTAAAAATCTGAATTACTTGCACAAATCTGTGAAAGTTTGTTCTACTATTTTATATTAAAAAATACCTACGTCCTTGATTTTATATAAACAAATTATATTTCTTTAATATATATTTCATATAATTATTTACGTATAAGAAAAAGGGTTTTGTCGCCCTTGACAAGTTTGTAGCCTTTCCAGCAGTAAAATCCATTCCCAGTATTAAATAGTTTATCCCCGATCAATACCAAATTATTTTCTTAGCAAAAATTCTTACAATATATTGCGGACGGCTTCTTAATTTTTGAATGAGCATTAAAAAGAGAAGCCGACAAAATTATTAGAAATGATTTTAATTTGCACAATTTCCGGGCCATAATATCAACATTTTCATGGCATTTTAGGAAGCTTATTTCTATTGAAAATGTAGCATTTGTGTGAACTTTTACTTCACAATTATAGCATAATTTTGTAGCTGAGTTAAATTGTTGTAATTTACTTATATGATTTAAAATTGGCTATCAAGATGTGGATGACAAGTAGCGTCCCAGGTAGACCGGAAAAGTTTAATGATAAAAGAAAGGAAGCTTCGCTCTATCAAATGCTAATCAGGCCTAAAGTGTTTTGAGTAACCAAGCCATAATTCCATACTATTGTATAAAAATTGTTTAAAACAACAAAATACTTTAGTTACAACAATTAAAAATAAATATATTTATACATTTGTAGCCCCAATATTTTTGTACAGGAGGATTTGTTTGTTCGTAGAAAACAAAGTGTTTTAACTGGAAGAAGAAAAAAAAAGAGAATTCTCACACGATTTATTCTAAATTTCGGCAAATTGGCGCCAACCAGCAAATCCAATATCGCAAACGACCATGACCGCATGGACTAATTCAGCACCCCTGGAGGCGATGTTGGCAGCCCCAACACCTGGATCGGAAGCTTTAACCCATTCAGTCTTTCGTCTTAAATAAACCCCGATTACCGAAAGAAATATTGCGGCTCTATGCTCCTGGCAGGAGTAAAGGGAATCAATAATTATAAATAAATGAAAATGCCTGGGCTGGAATTAAACCTTTTCACAAGGAAGTATCGAGAATGGGCTTTAGTTGTTTTTGCACTCAAGATTTTGGAATGGAATTTACGAGTAAAAATTACCTGGAAAATGGGAAGAAATAAATAAATAATGACAAATAATAATAAATAATACTTGATATTATAAAAACTATAATTCTATAGCGTTGCATTTTTCCGATCCACATTCCACGATCATTTACCATTGAATTTGAATTTGGATTTTTTCACTCGTGTCCAGTCTCTGTTGCACCAATGGCAGAAGACAAAACCAATAATAAAACACATCAATTTTATACGTACTTCATGCATGGTTTTATATATTCTTTTTCATTTGGATTTCCTTTTTATTTCTTAACTAAATTATTTAAAATTTATACACTTTTTAAAATGTGGTGAATATTTGTTTTGCAGTTTTTTTCTCTTTAATTTTTTGCAAATATTTCTTATTTGGTTATTGATTTTCGTTTGTTTGCTTTTCTCCTTCTGCCTAAATTTATTTGCTGATGTTCAGCGGATTTCCTTAAAATTGTATTCTATTGCTAGATTTATCGATGAGTTGCATCTTTATTTGCCTGTCTGGCGCATCAGGCTCTGTCCGCATCTATAAGCGTACGCTGTGATAAATGGACTTCGATGATTGTTTTCGATTTGTTGATTATTTGATTATTGTTATTAGTTTCAAATTTAATTTTGTAATAAAATGCACATGAACACGGAGTACTTAAATTTAGATAGATAGACACCAGGCAAGTGAATCGATATGTAGTCGTATGTAGATGATTTGGTTAGAAAACAAACTCTGTCTGAGCCATATTTATTGCTGTGTAAAACTTGAGTTATTAATGATTGTTTAACAATTTGTCGAAAATTGTTTTGTTTTAGAGGCATTTATTTATGGTTTAGGAAATTTTGTTTGCAATTTACATTTAAACTGGCAGTTTGTGTGTAATTTATGTAATGAAGTTGTTAAAGTATTGATGGATTTATTAATGGAATAAAAATATTTTCTTTTACTTGCAGCTTTTGATTGTTCCTGTCTAATGGCGTTATGGTGAGTAGTAACTCGATTTTTTATATATACTTATATTGCTTAATCAACATTATTTTTAAAAAATAATATATTTTACTCATCATCCAAACAATAAATTCAGCAACTCATAAATTTATAATTAATATTGATTAGTGTGATTTTTCATCAAATGCTCTTGTTTGCCGAACGCATCAAAATAATAAAAAAATAAATCACATTTAAAAAGAAAACTCAATCCCAAACAAGGCAGACAGAGAATATCTCGAAATATTTCCCTAACGATTATTTAATTTGTATGGACGTGAGGCCCTATGCTACTGATAGGAACGACGGCAACTTATATATAGACGTGACACTCACCATTTAGTCAAAAAGTTAAGAGCTTTTTGAACCTTTCATAAGAAACTTTTAAGCAGAAGTGGTTGACACAACTATTAAAGGTTTCTAATCCACATGTAATATCTCGAAAACTCAGTAATTGTGCAAAATTTGTTTGCATATCGCTATTGTAATTTTCTGAATAATAAAAATTTAGTTTGAAGAAACTTGTCATTGTAAACTTATTTTTGGCTTAACACTGTATTATCAGAGGAAGTCAATGTTTATAAAAAGTTTCTTAAAAATTAATTGGGAATTACATAGTTTACAAAGACCATTAACTTTAATTTAAAATCATGTCATAATTTGAACTGTCTGCGCACTTTGTTATAAAAGAAAAAGTGTTCATTGTTTTTATAAAAAATTTATTGGAAAGTATACTATTATAAAATATTGTAAGAAATTGTATGGCTCAGATGGCCACCTCGGGAATTGATGCACAATTGCGGTCGTTTTGCGGTATTTGGATTGGTTGCTCGCAAAACATCTGGCTCCTTATTGGCGACTTCATCCCTAATATAAGTTTTCAAGACTTGCAAAATTCATGGTCTGTTGTAAAAGCAAAAGCGAGATTTTCAAAAGAAGTTTGGTGCTGTTAGATCTAGCGATCTAGACGGCCAGTTCAAATCTCTAAAACGGGAGATCTATCGATCTGGAAATGGGTGATTCAAAGTCTCAATCATTGAGCGAGCTGTTTGAGCAGTTGTTGAAACCAACAATAAGTGAGACCCAAAGCAGCAACTTTCGGGAAAAACTGATTTAGCATTTGCCTGTAACTCTCAAAATTTACGGTTACAGTGGTGCCATAGGCGTCTTAAAAAATTTAAGGGGCAAATACTTTTTCACTGCAAATAAAGCACCAAACCAGGCAGTCACTTTAAGGGCATACAATAGTTCTTCATGCATTTCATGTGGATTATCTCCTACACCAGAAACGCAATATTTTTTTTGTTAAGATAATCGTGAAATGATTAAGGAAACGGGCTGAGAAGGAATATGGGCTGCGTTAAAACAACATACTGAAAATTTGCCACACAAGCAGTAACAATAATTCCATGTTCTTCAGACGTGTATCGCTCCATGGTTTTTTGACAACTAATTCTATATACATCTACATCATTAATATCAAAGCATAGCGGCATTTGGCGCCATCTGCCGAAATGGCTGCTAATTCAAATTATGACATTACTTTTGGCCTACCTTGTATATTTTTTCAGATAACAGAAAAGTTTAAAAAACGAATTCTAATCGCCATAGTCCAGAACTTATAAACTAAAAAAAAATTCTTTAAGTTGACTAAAGCTGTTTCTATTAAAAATAATTTTTTCCTTTTACCTTAAATGATCACAAAGGGATCATAAGTATTAGACTTAAGGGACTTAAGCGACGTGTTAAATGTAGATTTATTTATTACATATTTTATATGAAATTAATTCAAAATTTGATGGAGTATACATTATATGATACATTCCCAAATGTATTTGTTACATCTGATCGTAACATTTCCCTTTATCGTGGTTACTTCTATGATTAAACTTACTTTTGAACTTCATTATCGACTTGTTACCTCTTTGACACGCTTCAAATTCCTACGATCATAATATAAAAAATATTCGAAGGCTGTTCTTAAATTACTTTGGTTTTTGGTTGATCGTTTGAGCTTTTGAGACCCAACTGTGAGCTTTTATTATGCGATGTTTTCCAATTTCTAAGTTACATATTTACTTTTTATTTCTGAAAATGACCCGACAAAAGACTTTTAAATATTTTTAAGTATTCCTGTATAATTTAAAGTTGCCGGAGTGCGATCGCGCTAAAAGAAATATTTAAAAGTCTTTCCATGATTGTTGTATCGAATAACTTGGTTTTTGTCTTTGATAGATTGTGATCATTTATCAAAAAACGATATTTATACATAAATACGATTAATATCGTTGAATATTTTTGAGGCGAAACTTTGATCGTTTACGTTAAAGTTTTTAAAGTAACGAAGCAAAGCGAATTTATTTTATAACTTTTTTTGTGAATATTAAATGTTCGATTTGCTATCAAATTTGTTATATAATGAAATTTACTTTTATTTTTCAGAATAATTATTACATTTTTAAAGGATAATCATATATTTTTGGTAATAAAGGAATTTTTAGCGAAACTATTTAAGTTGTTGTATATAGATTGTTTGCTGCAAGAGCTTTACGAATAATATATATACTCAACTCTTGAGAGGAAAACATTTTCCCCATGTTATATAGGATATAGTCGACTTCAAGATAAGCCGACAACAAAAAAAAAACGTCATCAATTGACTACGATTGTCAGCCACTAGCTAGTCTATAAAGCCTAGACAATGGCCAGTGGCAGTAGTCAATTGCTGTCGACAGTGCGTACGCAAATGTCAATATGTTGCTGGCGGCTTATCGTAGTATCGACTATAATACAAATAATAAGTGGCACTACTTTATTTTCCATTTGGTTATGTGTAAATTAAAAATTAATTTTTTTTTTTAAATACGACATCCGTACAGAAAATCAACGATATTAAGATTTCTTTTCCTATTTCTTGATGTGCACTTTTCAAATATATACATTTCCCCAGCTGAATTTTTAATTTGATGTGTTACACTAATATAAATAGAGTAAAATAAGACAACTTGAGCAAATGCAGGATAAATTAATATCTCAGTGATCTTGATAGTTTTGAATACAAAAAAAAAAAATCAATTTAAATACCAATCAAACCTGTAAATTCGTATAAAGGCAGTTCTTGCAACTTCCTGTATTCAACCTCATTACGAGTTTCGTTTTTGAATTTCGAATTCGAAAGTTGTGTCCTTAAACATAAACGTCTTTAATCTAGTTTAAAAATGCTGAAGACGAAATTTCAAAGCGACTCTCTTAATAAGGCCATTAACTAGCAATGGGCCGTGGAACTTTTGTTCCAAATAAAATTTTCAAATAGAAACACAATAACAATAATGATCGTTTAGAATTAAAAAAAAATAGTTTAATTGAGATTTGTAAATTAAATAATTTATAAAGCGTTGGTCTCAAGTGAACAATTCGTTTGAGATCTTAAATGTAAAAGAAAAAACCTCAAAACTAAACTGTTTCAGCGCTAAGAATATAAATAAAAATCACTGTTTATTTTAAACCTTAAGCTACAGATATTTATTAAAAAAAATAGAATTTAAAATCAAATCATTTCCTTGCTTAGCAAATTAACAATTATTATAATTTTTATTTAGTAATAGAAATCTTAGTAAAAATATATACTCGTGTATATATTCTTAGGCAAGTCAAACATTTTTTACTTAAAATTAAAGCAACTCAAAAATCGTACAAACTATATAATAAAATATTGTACATGTAAAATATTGTACATATGAATAAGAAAAAAAAAATATCAATCATTTTGGTCTTTTACAAAAAAGAAAAGAAAAAAAAAACGTTTTTGCTTTGTTAACACGAACAACATTCAAAATTGTTATTGAAAGCTTGTGTTGTGTCTCTTAAAAGAAAAACTTTTAAAAGTATACTTTCAGGTTCTGTTATTTCCGTTTTCCTTAGCATACTTTTGTAGGCGTTCTTTCTCAAATGGCTTTAGTATTTGGTCTGTTAGTTAACAATTATAAAATATTACAGTTGTAAAATATTAAAATAATAATTATATATAAAACAAATTTACGGAGCTAAAAATCAATTTTCAATAAAAGTAATAGGAAATATTTATGATAAAAATTAATACAAAAGTAGAAATAATTTTATAAAAATTACAGCCACTAGGTATTTTTAGTTATTGTATTTCATTAGTTTTCTTTCCTGTAGGACTATTGAGAGATCATACTTTAAGCAGTTTTGGATTTATAAACTCCTTAAACTATGCCTACTTCTTTTGAAGCATTTATTTAAAGCCAATCCTTAACTGATCACAGTTAAAATATTAAATTCTATTCAAATAATTTAATATTATTTAATTTAATACTTAACTTTATTTTATTTTTAATAATTTTATTATGGACCCAAAAAAGCTGTCTCTATTTTGATTGATGGATTAGATTGGCTTTACCTAAAATTTTATTGGAAATTTGTGGCTTTTATATAATTTTTGGTTTCTATATTCATTGATTTGGTTTAATTTAGAAAGTTTTGGTGTTTAATTACTTATTGGATAGTGGTGACCTATAATTTAACTTTAATTACTATATGGGTGTTAGTATAAAAATATCGTTAGTTATTTCTTAATAGTTTTTTTTTTATAATATAATATATTTTTCTTACATTGTAAAGAGGTACTATTTGATGTCGTATGGGAAATATATTTCCCAGTTTTTTTTATTGTTTAATATGGTTTGTGAAAAATTTAACCCATTTTTGTTAATACTGACAACTTTTGCGGCATTTTTTCAGTGTGAATTAATGTTTGAATGTTTTTCATTTAAATTTTAAATTAATAAAAATTGAATCTGAGAAATTTAACACCGTGGGCAAAAATTTTAAATAGCAAATCCCGATATCTGAAACTGCTCA
Source organism: Germaria angustata (assembly GCA_963681545.1). Taxonomy (NCBI): domain Eukaryota; kingdom Metazoa; phylum Arthropoda; class Insecta; order Diptera; family Tachinidae; genus Germaria; species Germaria angustata. The sequence goes on from OY813000.1 coordinate 25,669,055, forward strand.
ATTTAATATCTACAAAAATTCTCTATTTCTATTAGAATTTTTCCAGAATTTTGTTTATTTGTAAAAAATTTATTTAAAAGATTTTGACAGGAAAAAGATTGAAATTAAAATAAATAATTTAGGAAAAAAATTCCGAACTGATAATAAATACGCAGTTATTTGAAAGATATTTTTGGATTTTAGGACGATGGAGGAGGAACAATTTTGTTTGATTTGTTTAAAAATTTGAAAAACATTAGATCTGAAAACAATGCAAATTCAAACATATTATTTTCTTTAATTTCAAAAGGTTTTAGGGCAAATTTCATATTCACGTCTCTACCTTGTAAAATAAATTCTCAAGGAAAATTTTTGTTAAAGTATAGAGTGGCCCATATTTAAATAAAGCTTAACAGCTACATTGAGATTTTGATATTATTTTTAAATTAATTCGAATTATTTTAAAGCTGCCTGGTTAATAAAATGAATTAAATCGTTACTATTTTTTATTTGAACATGAATTTTCATAAAAACTACGAAAACTATTTTATAAACTTAATTAAAGCATTCACAGTGATATTTGACTAACGAGGTCAATAATAAATAAATATGACCCCAATAAAATACACAGAAACAAATAGTATCACTAATAAAAGATTTGATTGATAAAAAACAGAAACAGTTTTAATTAGAAAACAAACCAAAGAAATGAAACAATCTACTGAATCACTTAAAAACTTAATTAACCTTAAATTTGATATCAATTAACAAGATCAAGAACTTTTTTCTTATAAAATTAAAAAAGAAATTTAATTAAAAAAGAACATATATTGTAAAAATTGTCAGTTTTTAAAACTTTTTTTGCAAAATTATATATAAATATTTTTTTCTGACTTTGAAATTGAGACATAAATTGAAACGTATGATTTGAAATCGGAAAATTGGTTTTGGTTTTTTCTTTTCTAAACTAAATAATTAATAACATAGAAAAAGTTTATAAAATATCAACTGATCCCTTAACTAAAAATGAAAGGAAATTTATTTTCAATTTTATAATCAATAAAAAGAAATTTGAGTTACTTTGTCAATAATCCCTGTCCGTCTTATTACAGTTTCTTTGTGCATTTGTCGAATTATAAACATTAATGTATGCAAATAATAATGTTTTCATCAAGGTCTTTTAATAAAATCTATGCAAAAGCCAATTCTTAGAGAGTCGTACTGTCAAAAATATATGTACGTACGTACAGAAATAATATATAACATATAAACATGTTAAATATATTTATATGAAATTTGACATACCGGTCTTGCATAGATCTTGTCATTGGGCCTTCTCTTCTTGCTGCTTATTTGCACTTGTAAAAACAAATGATTAAATTAAATAATAAATTCATTTTAATTTTTGATAATTATTGTCTAAAGGAGAGCTAAATTAGCCAAACACTTTGCACTTATTAATTATCACTGCTGAACTCTGCCTGAAATTCTAATATACTAACGTAGGTACCCGTTATAAAGCCCAGAACGCCAAAGCCAATCAGTAAAACGCTTTTCCATAAACGCCATTTGAAACGTCCATAGCCGGGATCTTCATAATAAACAGCCAATTCAATGATGGACGGTACAATTAGTCCCAGAGTACTTAAGCAAACGGCACCGATTATAGAAATGAACGGGCCCAAATTGGGCAGAGCAACAGCAATAGCACCGCACAATAACTGTTAATAAAGAAAAATAATCTTAATGAAAAATTTTGGCAACATAATAATAACACAAGTTTGTATCAAAAGTTAATAAAATATTCAGTTTCATCTGCTGCAATTAGAATTAAGGATTTTTTCAATACAATACAGTTCCTTCAAAACGACTAAATTGTCCAAAATTTCCTGAGCTGCAAATTGGACTCACAAAAACTGTAACAGTTCAAGGTAACTCTATTCCGGTAAAGCGCGGCAGTAGTAGCAAGGACAATTGCTTTGGCGATATATTTATAGTCCTATCAGTGGAATGTAACTGTTGGTGCTCGCCACCCTGCCCCTGCGTTTCGTCATTGCCAGCAAGCAAAGCATAGCTACAATCTCAGGACTTATGAAGGCATCTACCACAAGTGCTTCCTTCATTAAGGGAGTTATTATACTTGAAACTGCCCCATTGCTAGAAGGTTCCTACGACTCCCTACTTGAAAAATCCGACAGAATACTGACATTGTATATGGCGACCCAAACGTTTAGTGTCTACTTGTAATTTTCCATCAAGTATTTACTGCTCTGTGAAAAACAATCGCGTGCTTACAATTATAATCGTTATTTTATGGACCATTTACGTGTAGTTTTGGGATTAGTCTGATGCAAAGCAAGAGAAACGCGGTATAGTCCTAGGACATTGTAGTGCAGGAACTGGAAAGTAAGATAGAGGGAGTAGTGTCTCTGGTCATTCAATTTGAACTTGTCCATACTAAACAGAATAGGAAAAACATCTACAGGGAGAATATAATGAATTTTTCTTGTAACTTGAAATGAGATTCGGTAGCACATCGATCACAAATTGCTGTGCTTTTAATAATGAACGAGCAGGTCGTTACATTCCATTATAGTAACGATTAAACAGCGCGACGCACCCCGCACTGTTTCGATGATCCGGCGAGTCTAGCGGCAGCACAACTGTTACCGATCAGCTTCTTTTGTCCTCTCTTAGATAGACTTTGAAGCACTGGCTCATATATGCGATTTATATTCTATTTTGAGTCCGGTTTATGTAGTCAAATCAGCATTTTTATTTCATATTCTGGAAATAGTTTTGGGGTATATCTGCTCTTTAGGTTTTAGCCGTCATATAACAACTGCTGAAATAAAAGTAAATCTATTACGCCTCTCGGCTAAAAGATACTGAGGGAAAACTTAATACGAGAAATTTTTAAATTTCGGATGATCCGTCCACAGTTGTCGGACAACAACAATCAGTATTGAGCAACACTTACTCATTTTAGGGATTTAATGTTGCACAAATAATTGTTCGATTTTTCACTTCGGTCGTAATTTTGGAGTTTTTGGAAGCCAAGTTCACATACAAACATGCTACAAAAAGAAAGCTCTTGAAGCGAATATTCTAAAAGGGTACAGGAACTTTTCACTTGGATTTCTAGCCAGAACGTTTGAAAATATGGTACTTAAACTATTATCAACAGTGCACAGTGTGACAGTTCGCAATTTTAGCTGGCCAAAATTAATGTCTTTGGTACATATTCATAATGACTGTGCATACACGATACGTTATAAAAAAGTGGGCGTGTTCCGTGCATTTTTTTCAGATTCCTTGAGTTTTGATATTCATTATATTTGAAGAATTATAGTGGAATATTGTGACAAATGTTTTTGTAAGTCATTACAGCCCATTACAGTCATATCACTAAGGGAGGGGCTTTGTGCCCTTTAATGAAAGGGGACAAGCAAAGCCCATGCATCTAAGATCAATTGAGCCAACATGTTTCACCAAAATATTTCTTATTTTTTACAAAACTGCTTGAAAGACATTATAAGTAGTGTAAGAATTGAAATTTGTGCTGCAATTGTGAATAAGTACAAATTTGACATTTGAATTTTATGCTTTGATGTAGTCGGAAAATTATGCTAGAATTTTATGACATTCGATTCGTATTTCTGCGCGCTGTGTCTTTGTTTAATGCGATTTTATGCACTTTTTCAGGAAATGTGCAACAAAGAGGACTGAAAGATCCCACGAAGAGTTAGAGGGTTAAAGTATTTCACAACTATGTTCACTGTAGTGTATAACATAAATTTTCTGAGCAACGATATACATACCCAAAATGTAAGGACAACGTACAAAAGGGTGCACGAAACTTCAGCTTTGCTACTACAAATATCAGTCGTTTAAATCGATTTAAAAATTTTAGCTTTGTCATTATGGTGTAATTAGGGTGTGTTTGAAAAGAACTAGAAATATTGTGATTATTGCCCTGGTTTTCATTAGAGAATTTTTTTCTATCAACTGTGGTCTTATCTATCACATATTATAAAATGAACAAGATCGCTGAATCTTTTTTTGACTTTTGGCCATCCTAAAAGGAAGAAAAGTCACACTGTGCAATGGTATTGACTATAATAAACAACAACATCAAAAATTCAAGGAGAGAATGTTTCAAAGTCCAAATAACATTTTGTGTTATGAAAAATTGAGCGATTATAACGAAGCAATACCGACTGAAGAAGATGTTCGGCCACTTTGCATATCAACTTGCATAAATGGGTTCCTTTTAATTTGAATATTTACGTGTGTTAAACCTCTTCGTCGACTTCATGTCGCTTAATTTTTATATAAAAAAATCATTCAGGGAATGTTGCATTTACGATCACGTAAGATTGAAAGTAAAAAATTTTAAATTTGGAACGATTTCCCGTGCCATCTTTAGTGTTCTTTTTCTGTCTTATATTTTACTATATTTTAGTTAGAAAATGAACATAATTAGACGTTCGAAAATCGTTCTAAATTCAAACAAATGCCGTCGAAGGAAAATTAAAACATTCGTACAAAATAATCTACTTACCACCAAAGCAATTCTTAGCCCATACTCGGACATATTATGTTTCTCTGGTGCAATTTTATTTTTAATGCCTCTCCAAATAATACTCATGGGCACATAAAACTGCAAAGTGAAGGTCAAGAATATCGCCAGAGCAATCATCAATTTAACGGATTGAGCCAACCTAAAAAATTTTTTTTAATTTTAGTAAAAGTTCATTTAAAATTCAAAAAACTCAATAATTACTCACTTGTCATTCACTGGCAAATTCAGTGTAATACTACCCTCAGTTTTATCACCATATTTTAAATAGCCAAAGAAGCCCACTACCGTATACATGGTGATCACTATACCCATACCAATATTCAATACCGAGGGACAGCCAATAAAATGATTGGGATTCTTCATGTCATTTTCCAAAGACATAACTACACCAATGCCTTCCAAGGCAAAAATTACAGTTCCGAAGAACAATGGCCATTGCGTGAAATCAGTAACATGAACACGTTCACTAGGTGATGGCAAATCATGGAATATATAAGTGAATGTAATGATGATGCCTACAAATATCAATATATTGGCTACCATAGAGAAGGGTGTCAGGTATTTTAGATTTCTGATCAAACACATGAGCAACAAGGGGCAAGTGACAATAATTATCCACAGACGTATACCAAATACACTGTCATCATCCATATAGAAATCCACCACTTGTTTGACATTCTTGCCCACGAATACCAGATAAATACAACAGCAACCGATTAAATCGATAACTAAAAATGCATTCACAATGAAACGTATAAAACGCGACCAGCGCTGCAAATCGGGTGGACCATCCAAAAAGGACTGTTCGGCAACATCGGCATAACTCATTTTCGGTATTTTACGTCTTCTGCACAAGATGTGAGCACATTTAACCAGAATATGTACACAATAAGTGCAAACCGTGCCAACGATGAAGGTGGCAACTAAACCAAACCATAGGCCACTATTCATGAAGGCCATGGGCATGGCCAAAATACCGGAACCCAATGAACCCTTCAGAAGATGAATAAGCGTCTCCAAATCTCTGGAAAAAAATTAAATATAGAAAGGAATAATTTAAGTACATACATATAGATAATAAAAATAAAAGAGGACATTGTAACTGCATACGAAGTTTTTAAAATAAAATTCCATTTATTGGCATTTCCTTCTCTAAAAAAAGGGCAACATTTTATTAATCCGTTCATGAAAACAAATCAATTAGTCGCTCTTATTAAGGATATTCAACTTCCTTGCAGGATTGCGTACTATTTTCTGATAAATTTGCTTTGACAACTAAATTCCCTTTTTTCTTTGATGTTGGAAAAAATGTTACACCTTTTCAAAAAAATGAAAACGTCATACGGGAAAATTATTACTCCCCAGCAATGTACGCTCATCAATTAAGGGCCAGTCCTACAAAACAAAAAATTAAAATTTGTATTAAAAAGAAAAAGAAAAACAATTGGTATTTGTTTTCAATATAAATGTTCGAACGAACGTTTCGCTTTTCGTGGGAAAGGCGTTAAACGTTTTTCATAAGCGCACAGTGCGTTATATCCATGGAATGGACAAAAATACGTGGTGTTATGAAATTTTGTACAGATATTTAGTAGCACCAACTATAAATGCAGACTACAATTAAGGATAAGGGTCGCTATCTATGAGAACAATGTTCCGTCTGGCGTTTTCTTTTCTGAAAAAAAAAACTTTGCCTCGGAAAGTGATGCTCAGTGAGACTCACACTAGAATGAAAATGTTGCACTATTTACACTTGTTCAAAGGACTTACTACATATAATTATGACGTTGCAAAGACATGTTTATATCATTGATCATTCAGAATAATAAAATATGAGGGCAGGTCAACTCCATGACTTTTTGAAAACTAGAGGTTTTTCGATGAAAAAAAAATCATTTTGTTTTTCAACATAGATCCGTCTGAGCTCTATACACTTTGTCCAACGTTTCTCCAATTTTCTTTTTCCTCTTATAACAAATAAGATATGTCGAGGACATGTCGAGGTATTTCTTTGTGAGATGATTTAATCGTTGGGGTCAAATTTCTTTTCGTCGAGCCATTTCTTCAGGTTTGGCAGCAAGGAATAGTCTCTCGGGGCTTAAAACGGAGATTGGAGTGGATGAGGGAGCAATTTGTAGCCTAAATCATGGAATTTTTCAATAGAAACTGCACATGTGTGCGTCCATAATATTCGCCATTGTTTGTTTTAGCATTTTGAAGGTATTCAATGTGAATTATACCACATGCATCGCAAAAAAAGGTCGCCATTACTTTATTGCCTGACAAACCCACCTCGGCCTTCTTTGGCGCCGATTCACTCCGAGAAATGCACTGTTTTCAGTGGTGTTTAGTGTCTGGTGTTGTATGGTGCATCCAAGTTTTGTCCACAATTAGGAAACGGTGCAAAAAACCTCGTCCATATTGTGGCTGAACAATGCCAAACACTCCAGCGAAGTTCTCACATCATTGCGTTTGTATCCGATTGTGAGCAAACGCGGCACACATCTTGTGGAAAGTTTTCTCATACTCAAGTGAGCATTAAACATTTAAACCACTTAGTGATGTTATATGCCTATGACTTGAACAATCTTTCGTACTTTTAATATCCCATTGCTCCATATTATGATTTTTTCAATTGTTCCACAACTGGGCGTTCAGAACTTTGTGCATCTTCCGTCCTGGAACTAATGGTGCAGAATTCCCACCGTATTTATCAAGTTTAGGTTTTTTTTTGCAAAAAATACTGCTTAATGAACACACGAAATTCACTTTTTTCCAATTATTTCTCAAATCACGCGTTAGTGTGCTATAAATCAATGGCTGTCAAACACAAACTAAATAACGTATCTTGTTCTAATTTTTACAAAATTCAACTGACAGATTACTCTTGACAGGAGCAGCGTTGCTCTTTCGGTTGATAGAACTATTGAACTGCCCTCGCATGTTAAATATTGCATGTACATATACTAAACATTATAAACTTCATAGAAATGAATCACACAAGAACAAATATGGAAACAAAAATAAAACAAAACAAACTGTTGAAAAAAGAGTAGCATTTGTCAGCCCCGGAAATAAATTTGACTGCAAAATATGTCTCATATTTATGTATGTGGGTTTTGTGCAACACACAAAGCACTATGTGGATTTGTATTTTTTTTCACAAAATGTACGGAAAGGGGAAAAATGTGTAACAATTTTGACAGGGAAGAAATTGCTATTGTTTCTGATCTTATTTACACTCTGCTATGAATTTGGAAAAAAAAGTTTCGCAATGTTTACTTTTTAATTGTAAATTTTTTACAAAAATTTTGATTATGTCAAAAATAAAAGGTTTCATTGAGAAATCAAATATAAGTTACTTGGACCTCATTCGATATAAGCCTTTATCCCGAAATCGTTATAATTTTACATCTTTTATTTTTGGCACCCAAAGGGTTAATGAAATTATAACACTTCCATTTCAAATAGATTACAGACATAAACAGACACATGACATTTCAATTGTCAAATAAAATTCTTATTATTTTTTATACTGTTTAGGTACCTTGTCTTGTTCTCACGTCAAAGATCAAGTGAAATACATAAATATTTCTTTGAACAAAATAATTTATTATTAAAATAGTTTGCATTTTCCAACTACTTATTTATTTGCATTGAAATAATTACTTAAGAAAACTTATTGTATAACAAATGTTTCGTTTTTTTCGCTGTTGCATTTTAAAAATAGAAACAATATATAATTATACAAATAAAATGCTGATGACAATAAAATATAGACAAGCGCCACCGTAAAATGTTTTCAATCAAATGCAACAAAATGAAAACAGAAAAACTCAAAATACTATATACGAGTACTTCTAGGAAGATTTTTTAATTTATTTCCTGGCTGTTATTTTAAACATTTTCTCCTTATTTTTGTACACAAAAATGGGATCGTCATGCTTGTGTGATAATAAATAAATGAAATTATATGCTTCAATACAAATTTGATTTCAATCAATACAGATTTAATTAAAATCGAAAAGCAAACACACGTTTAACCAAGTGTGTACTCGTATGTGTAAGTGTATGTATGTATGTTTTTGATAAGTGCACTCACCGCAAGTGAACAAAGAACATTTAGAGACCGCTATAGGTGGATGCCAAAATGAGCTGTTATTTCGATTAAACTTTAAAACACCTTTTGGAATGGGATCAAATGATCCATCAAATCTGTTACACTAACAATATTTTGCTGATTTACATGCGTCTGCATATTTATGGCACTTTCTTTTCTAATAAAAAGTGTAAAATTTTTAGCGGTGAATTTGTTTATTGTTCTAATAATAAAGAAATTTACGGTATTGCTTACTATTTCCTAAGTGTGCGCTTATTAAAGAACACTAAATTCCACTTTTTCTGTTTCAAAGGACGAACAATTTTTCACTCTTTTTGGAAAAGAACACATCCTTAGGCCCGAATATAATAAACAGTTTTTCAATAACAATAAATCGTTTATTGTTTTCAGATCGCTAAGCGATATTATTTTTCTTAATCACCGAAATACATAAGTGTTAATTGTTGCAAGTCCTTCAGTAGTGACTTTTTAACATTTGGCAAACAATTTTAAAACGACGAATTTTTCAAGCAATCAACGGTCCAAGACAAAGAAGAAAGTCCAATATTCCTTATTAAGCGCAAACTTATTATGAAAGAGCCTGCAATCCTGTAATCAAATATTTTTTTTAAATTATATCAATAAATTTCCTAAAATATATTTCTTTAAAATCTTCAAGCTAGATAATTACATTTATATGTGCTAAGAATTTAAAGTAAAACTAGACACTGACTTGGAACATTTATGTTTACGAGTATTTTGTGACCTGCCCCACTGTGTTAGGTTTAGCATCATAGAGTTTATGAGACCAAAATTGTTAAATTATATATTTGAAGTAAGAACTATCATAAAAATAATATATGCATTAAATGTATTTATATAAAATGTTCTCCCCAAATTCTCTTTTATACGAATTGTTGACGGCGATATTTAGAAACATAAAATATTTTCTATAAACTGAATGGGTAGTAAAACATATTTTTTTGTGGTTTTCAAACAACAAACAACAATATTTTATGTATTTCTTTATGTGTGTGAGAAAAAACTTTTTGGCAACAAAATTCAAGACCAAGGTCTTTTCTTCTATATATTTGAAATTTTCTCTTCTATTTTACTGACGACAAAATTGTCTTTTATTGTTCATTTGCATTTAGATGATTTTGTTTTCAATTAGATTTTTTTGTGCCAAGTGGAAAATTTCCGCTTTGTAAGATTTTTTATTTTACAAGAAAAGAAACATGTAACTTTTCATGTCGTGAGGGATGATCAGTTTCGTTTCGTGTGAAAGATTTTTTTTTTTTAATTAGAATGGAAAATTTTTTGGCAAAGAAATTACATTTTTTTATAAATGAAAATACTATAAAAATGTGAATTTTTTTAAGGGAATTCTTGCAATCTTTCGGTAAAAAAAGGCCATTAGGAGAACAGGGCGGAAAAAGCTACTCGTAGCCCTGATATAGAGTGTTTGAAAACTTTCTACAAGATCGCTCATTATTACCTCCTAGAGCAGCTTTAAGAAATATCTCTCGCTTAAAGAACTAAAACTTAAACTATCACACATCTCCACATGGATTTTGTAGACGTCATTCATATTTGTAATGAAAGTTTTGTCAACTTGACTTATTGGGAAGTTGAAAAAAATTTACTATTTGATATTTGGAAAAAACGAAAATTTCATTCCTTGAGAATGAAATTTATACTATTTCACTGAGAATAATTTACCTCCAAGTGATGAAAAATAAATGGTGACTCTAATCCTAAATAGAAAAAAATTATTGCAACAAAAAAAAAACATTTTTCAATAAGGCCCAAATTATTAGGAAAGAAAACGCAGTTCTATGAGGGTGTTAGAGCGATAAAAAGGTTTTGTTATAAGTTCACCAACCAAATGTTACACTCTTTTCACGAAAGAAAATATCGTAAATTGTTTAAAAATATTTTTATAAAAATATTAATGGTATTTAGAGGGGAAACATAGATTTCGCCTATCAGTACTAGCAATTGGTGTATTCATAAGATGATTTAATTGGCTAAGACGCTTTAATATACAGGATTTGTCGCAATTTTTTTTTTTTGTAATTTTCACTTAATATTTTTTATATATAAAAAATATTATTTTTTATATTAGTAAAGCAGCAACTTAAAAAAATTGATTTTAGGAAAATTCTTAACCAATAGAACAGAGAGTAGTATCCAAAAGTTACTTAAATAAAATTATTGTTTTACTTTAAGTGCCGAACTTGTAATACCCATAGTTGGGGATCCCTTTCAATAAACTTATAAAACAAATTTCGAAAGCTTTCTTTTTGTAAAATAAAATTTCGTATGCAATTTTAATAACAATATAAAAAAATCCCACATCAAAATTATATATTACTTACGTTGTTGGATGCGCAATTTTCCGGTGCTCGAACGGATTATAATTAACATCTTCCGAATCGTCTGCACTGCCGCCCTTATTCCTTGGTATCACCAGAGGCAGGGTAGAGCCAGCGGCCTGCTGCACCGGTACATCTGCCATATCCGGCCGCACGAATCTATCCGAACAAGTATACATTTCAAACATTGATGTTGAGGTTTCATTGTCAATATTTCTATACATAGTCTTTTCTCTAGACTTTTAAGTCTATTTATGAGTTTATACAGAATATGATAAGAACTTTTTATTTACAACTACCAAATACCGACCACCGATTAGTAATTTTACTATATTTTTTTTTTACAACTAAATAAAATTTTAATTGTATGATTTGTTTTCTAGTATTTTAATCGTATTTTGGGTATAATTAAAAAAATAAAAGAATAATTGTTCTAAACATACTTTGATTGATTTACAGACGCGTTTTTGTTCCTTGAGCCGTTATGCTTCTCGTTTTCATAGCTCGTCGCAACTGTTGGTATTTTCTGCAAATAAATTTCAAACAAGTCCAATTTTACTAAAATTTTGCAAAATACACATATACACATATAGACTTAAAGATTTACAAAAAAGTGTATAGATAAAAATATATGTATAGATTTTTAAACGTTACAAAAATTTTAATCATTTTTGTGTGTGTTTAGTTTTTTTTTCTTTCTATATGTCGTAAAAAATACGCACTTGTTCTCACACATTTTTAAAATCTATCGTGTGCTCTTTCAAATGAAAACATTAGATTTCTGTAAGACATGCCAAATACGTTTTAATTGTTTTTTCGCAATTAAATTTCAATGTTAGATTTTTAAATTTTTATAAAAGTATGTACATATTAAAAAAACACAAATTCATATTTACTTATTCTCTTAATAACATTATGAGCACTACATACATATGTATTACACATCAAATAAAATTTTACAACCCATTAATTATTAATTTAAGTAAATAATGAATATATAAATCTTAACTACTGAAAAAAAAAACATTTAGAACTATTTTGGATTTTTAAAAATGTTATATTTCTTCTTATCTTTTAGTTGTAACCACTTCTAATAGTTTATTTTGTTAAATTCATAAGCAACTTGTATGAAGGGTTTGGCCAGCAACGGAAGATCAAAGCTAACATTTCAAGGCCGCATCTAGTAAATATGCAGCTTATGCTTGTCAATCGCTGACGCCTAATTACCATGACAAGCAAATCTGCTCAACAGCAACTATGCAAAACAAAAGGTTATTTAAATAAGTTCTTACTAGGGCACAGTTACCGCGATATTTTTTGGATTGGATATACTGACCCTTCAAGATCGACTGAATTTATAAAAATTGTAGTCAAACTTTAGACTACTGGTTTGTCAAACACTCATCCAGCAGCCATATGATTGATGTAAATTTAAATTTTGCGAAGCATGATTTTTTTAGGATATTCTGCAGTCCGCATAAAATCACGTACAGTGGATTTCAGCTATAACGAACTCCGCGTAACCGGAGAATTTTGTTCGTTATAGATAAAGTTCTTTATAACCAGCGCAAAAACTGTTCTCTTCCAATAAATACAAGTAAAGATGAGCCACATGGTAATATATTATATTTATTTCTTGCAGTTACATCTTCTAAATTAGATGTTATTTATTCAATCGAATGGGTGTTCTGTTACTGTCACCATAATCGTCCTCCGTCTTTGGATGAATGAGTACGACAACAAAAAAATTTTCGAAGTTGCGACAATTCCAATCCACATGAGATCTAAAAACGTCAAATGCATCCCGAAAAAGTCACTGTTTGGTATGGATTTTATGCTGGCGGCATCATCGGCTCATATTTACTTAAGAACGACGTTGGCCAAGTCATCACCGTCAACGGTTGATAATTAGCAACTTCTTTTCATGTGATTTAAATTATATGAGCACCAACGGCATGTGGTTTCAGCAGGATGGAACTACGTGCCACATACCTCAAACCACATAGGATATTTAGTTTGAGCGATTTGAGGGCATTATCATCTCACATCTGGGAGATGTGAACTGGCTGCAGAGATCATGCAGCCAGTTCCCTTAAAATCAATGCGAATAAGTCACAAATCACAGTGCCCCTCAAAGCCATCGGTCAAATTTAGCCTGATTTACGCGTGAGAGTCATAGAAAATTGCACACTTCGTTAATACACCGCCCAGCCAAGCCGAGGCAGACATTTACACGATGTTAGATTTCATACATAATGGCATTAGTAGGGCTTTCAAATGAATGAAAAAAGTTTAATGATGTCTTACACACACTTTGTTTTATTTCCATTTAAAGACAGAAAGACCCTTAATTTACAAATCTCTCATGTTTTCAATTATTTTGATCGTTTTGTTAAACAATTTCACTGGCTTACAAAATTCGTTGAAACGCTAATAATTTTTATGAAATATATTTGCGAAATTGTTGGGACCGGAGTAGTAGTTCATTATGGGGTATAATTCGTTACAACCGGCTTAACCGAACTCTACTGTTTACATATTTTAGAGGTTTTATCAAGCTTAGCACGATCACGAATTACAATACCATCAGTTAGTCAAAGTCTGAAACTTTTTATAGAAACACAGAAGATGGAGTTTGTCAGATTTGATTTAAGAACGGCATATGAGAAAAAATCGTCCAAATCACAAATGAGCACCAAGTTTTTCTATCACCCCAAGGTATTTAACATCAAGTATTTTTTTCGATTTGTTGTTACAACAGCAAAAGTAGTACCTTTACAAATTCAAGTGTCCACTTGTTACGGGCTAAAAAGCAACAATCTTATGGCTAGAGAATAAGCAAATTAATCAGAGAGGCGTTAAAGGAGCCTTTAGCAACCTTTGGATACGCGACGGAAGTTGAAAAACTTTTTATGGCGGAGAGTGGAATCTACATTTAAAAAAATTATTCTTCCCAATACTCTATATTTTTTCAATGTAGTATGTAGTATGTGTTCATGATGTATAAACGTTTAAATAATTTCTTTTAATTTTGAAGGGTTGCTCACAGCTCAGGCAGTCAGTGGCAGCAACAGCCAAAGTTAAATAAAAAAATAACTTCACTTGAAATAACAATTTGTGAATGGAAACTTTTAATTCCTTGCAAGATGAAGTCGATTACTCAAAAGATAATCATTGACTTCTTCCATAGGAAACATTTAAATTCAACTTTTAGGGTATTAAGGATATCAATAAAAACAGAACAAAGGAATTTTCATCAAACTATTATTAAATTTTTATTCAATTTAGAACTCTACTATAATGCTGAAGTCTTGGTTATTTGATATTTTATCTGCTGCAAATTATCGAGAGTCGACTGAAGACTTGCTGCAAATTATCAAGAGTCGACTGCGTTTACATGAAAAATTTAAATTTAAAATTTTTGCAATTTTATTTATCATTATGTATAACAAAACATAATTAAATTCGAGTACACACTTGTCAATTTCCTTTAGCTTTTTAGTGTCTTTTCCATCAAATCAGACTTTCGGCTGCAAAACTTGACTTTTGAAAATATTAATTATTAATACAAGGGATTTATAGTTAATAGCGTGTCTGTTACTGAGAAAAATTCAACAATTTGTTGATCAATTTATAAAAAGTCCGTTTATTGATTTAGTTTGAAAAAATTTACCATCCATGCAGGATTAAATGATCTTTCCTAATAAGTTTATTAAATATCACTAATTTCCTGTTTATCTCTTGGAAAGGCCAACAAAAAAGAATTTTTTAGAAATGAAAACGCCGTAAGTCTTGACACACCTTCTCCTTACGTGTATTATTTGGTTTTGGAAAACATTTTCTCATGAGTAAATAAAGAGTACAGTTTTTCGTCCTTTATACAAAGACACATTCTAATCACTGACAGGATATATATTTTTTACATACGGCCATCATTCATATATAGTAAAGAAATGCAAAACAAAAACACATATAAATCTATATATGTATATGAAAATATGTATATATTTTTCTTTTAATCTGCTTTTGTTTGCTTGTAAATATTCGAACGTCATGAAATTGTTTTATACAAAAAAACCATTTTATGTTTATTAAATGCAGACAAAAATATTATTATTGAAATATTTGGCGTAATTATAACGTCATAAGTTTTATTTCAATAACAATTGCAAATTTTTATATATTTTTTTAAAGTATTTTTACCTTAAATCCATTGTATGATTTGAATCTCTATTTCATTGTTGGCGTATTGAAATTAACAAATGGGCAAATCGACAGATAGACATTTGTTTTCGTTAAACTCAATAATTTTCAAGTTCATTAGAGTAGAAGGAAAGTTAAGTGATTTATATCGCAAAAAGAACGAAAAATAAACGTTGAAAAATAAAAGCACGAAAATCTCGGAAATTCTTCCTTCTCATTTTTCGTCGATAGATTCAATAGTTTTCATTAAACAACCAGAAAAATTATGATTTTGAATTAAAAATAAATTAAATGTTTTTAAGTGATAAATAAATAAACGATTTTCTGTTGCATTTTATAGTAAATTTAATTGAAAAAAGTCATACATTTTTGTTTTTGCTTAGAATGTTTCTCAGATGGCAATTAATTATTTTTCAAGAGCATAAATTATTTCATTTCCCACATGTATTTTAAATTAATTTTCATTCACTTAAATTTATATATTTCTTGAAAGAGAATCGAATTCCATACCGAATTGTTAATCTTATTTTATTCAACTTTGTCGAACACAAAAAGCGATCATACGAGTATCCTTCTCTGGAATTGTTTCCCATGAACAAAAGATTATGAAAATATTTGACAAAATAGAAAGGGACCTAAGGGTAAAAACCGGTTTTGTTCAGGAGAGCCATTTTAAAGATTTAAATACGTGTATCTTTGGTGTACTATCACTTTCATAAAACGCGCATATCTCTGGGGCATGGGATCGGTTTTAATTCGTTGTCCACATCAAAAAAAAAGTGAAAATTGATTTTTTTCCCTTAGGTCCCTTTCTCTATGAGCTGTCACAAATACGAAATAATAACAAACAAATACAACAAAAATACGAAATTGTCATTCAAAAGCCAGTAACAAGGAAAAGTATTGCACGTAAAATTTTATTTATCATAAGGAGGATTTTTTTTCAATAATTCCCCACACATTCGAGTGCATCACCAGCAAAATATTGCAAGTCCAAATTTGTGGCAAGATATTGACTATTTGTAAGAAATCCTTTTAATATTCAAATATTCGAGCATTATTTTTCTAACTACTTTTATGTGAAGGAGTTTAAACAAAATTTTTTTTAGTAGAGACCAGTGTTGCCACTACTTCCAAATTTTTACAACCAATATTTTATTGTTGTTGTAAACGACTAAGAGAAAAGTAACTATACCGGTTCCGGCTAAGTGCCATCTTCAGTGTTCTTTCTCTTATTGGACATTCGTTCATAACTAAAAATATGAGTGAAAAAGATTATAAACTTCTCGTATTCTTCTTCCAGTGAATCTTAGTTCAAATATTAATGGTGTTTAAATAAAATCTGTCCAGGTGGCATTTTTTCCTATAAGTTTTATTTAAACAATTCGAGTTCCTCAAATCTGTTGTTTGTTGTGGCTTTAGCTATTCACATGCCGACATTTCATTGGCCGCTAAACCAAAAAATCAGTGAACTTTAAGCAGTTTGAAAACATGTCAAATAAAACATTGTTAGCCTACTATGATTATGTATTTTGTAATAATTATATACGATAGGGAATTCTCATATTGTATTTGCTTTGTTTGCTTTTGTACAAAGGACCACTTGTTTTGTTTAAGGCCACATATTTTTCAGGGTATAAGAACTCATTTTCAAATTACCAAAACATCGAGGTTTCAAAAATTCTACAAGAGTTAGTAACAATCACGTTCAAATTCAATTCTTTTAGCTGCACATACATATCTAACCCTGGCGGTCTGAAAGGCTTAAGCGACAACCACAAAATTTGACAGGAGGAGTGTTTTTATGAACGATTTTTGTGTTTTTCTTCCGACGGGGTTTGTTTGAATTTGCGACGATTTTCCGTCATCCCACGTCAAATTTGGTTTGTAACCAGACCGGTTTCGGCTGGTCTGGTTACAAACCAAATTCAAAAAAAATGTTTTTATGAACTGCTGTCGTGGCGCTGTTGTAAAGTTGATTTCGCTTTAAATTTGCAATATAGCGATATAAAACTTTAACGTTCAGTCTTAGTGATCGTAATTTGTCGATTGTGTTGAAAAGTGAAAATCTAGAATTGTGTCACTTAAATTTTGTTTGGCGGTAAGGGGCAAGATATCTTCTTCAATAGATTGACGATAAAAAATATCACTTATTTTTAAATTTCTATTTTTGTGGGTTTTTTGTTGATTTATTTGTCCCCTTTTCTATCTTAAGGAATTTGTAAATAAAAATTTTTGGATGCATTATTTATCGAAAAAAACGTACAACACTGAATTTAATTGCGTTTTATAAAACAAAACATTTTGGCAACATCCATCAATGAATTGCTTTGTTTCAAAAAAGAAACAACTTCTTTTCAATATGTCCATAATTTGAATACTAACGTTCAAGTTTTTACTCGACACATTTGATTGCAATCCTGCCGCTCCAGAAGAGGCTGCCGGTGGTGGCCTTCCCTGTTTTAAGGACATTTTCAATTGGTGACGTCTGAGAGCGGTTGAGGACAGACGTGTTTCGCGGGCACGATTAATAGGCGTTGTCGTACTATGTTTTCGTATCGCATCCGCAAACGATTGTAGTTCGCAAACGTCGTTTTGAAGTGGTGTTTTGACAATTTTTGCTGTCGGTGGCAAGGGCGGTTTTGACGAGTTCAGCTTGAAGGATTCGCTTCACACGACTGTCTTTCAAAAACTGACAACTATGCGACATACGCAGCGTTTTTAAATGACTATCCAGTATTATTGTGGATATTTAACAGCTGTGAACTAATTTTTACCGACAGTTTTCAGTCCAAATGATCGAATTCAAACTGTGTTGATTATATAAATTAATAATTGTTTCTGCTGCTCTGGTGTGAACTCAAGCAATTTGCAACGAAGAGAAAGATTTTTTAATTTATTTATTAATATTTATATTGTTATTATTATTAGTTATAGTTATTTTTGCTCATTTAGTTTAATAAATTCTTTCTTTTTATTTGCAAAATCTCTTGTATTTGGATTTAATGTGGTTTTGTTGTAGCGTTTGCAAGAACTTATCTTCCGGATTAACTGACCTCAACTGATCATTTGATGAGAGTGTAAATTTTTAAATCACTACTGTGAGTGCTCGTACATGATGATGTTCGAGGAGGCAACAAGAAAAATGCTTAAGTTTTAATACAGAAAATAAATAAAACAAAATAATTGAAATTGTCCACCTCTGCTACAGACACAGATTTGCAAATGCACGTTCATAAGATTTTCCTCATTCTTTGCATTTTCTATTTTTTCGGGGGTGCATTTAAAAGCCAGCAAAATGCAACTAATTTCTTTTTCTATTTATTTACACGCATACAATTACATTGATACATTTATTAGGGCAAATAAGAATTTTTATGAATGTTGCCTGCTCTGGTAACATGTGTAAAATTTTTATTGGAAATAAAGTTGGGGAATACTATTCGAATTTATATAAGATTTAATGGCTTTTGTATTCGAATTTATAAATAGAGGCAGAGGTTTCTATTTCTTGAATCATTAAGCCAATTAGAAATTAGAAGTGAGTAGATTTAGACTTGATTGGTGTATTGTGATAACATGGAAACTCTGTTTAAGCGAAGCACCTTTCGTCGATAATTCGAAGTAGAATTTGTTGGCTTTTTAAAGAGCAAAATGGAAATTTAATATTTTTTAATAAGTGAATAATTATTAGGAAAGGGCACACGATCCTGCAAAATACTTAAGTTTCTTAAATTAAAACGGCGAAATGATTTTTTTAATAAATTGATCAAGAAAATGTTGCACTTTGTTTCAAAGAGATCGTATTATGAAGCACAATTTAAGAACGTTTCAGTTCATTGTCCGCAATGTCGAAAATATTTTCGTAATCATGAGAATCCATGGTGACCATTTGTCTTTCCGCTGAACATATCATTATCTATGTTATGATAGCGTTGCAGCAGAATTCATTAGAATAATTTTCTAATCTTAGTACATGTTTCCGTTTATTACACTGTGCCTGTTTATTCTAGACACGAGCATTGTTATTTGTCTCCTATTCCTAGACGGTATAGAAGTTGTGTCCTCTGTGTTTTCAAGTGACCAGAAGTGCCTCGCAATTCCGCATTCGAAATCAAGTTTTCTCATAAAAAGAGGTGTCTAATAAGAGCCGATAAGTTATGAACTTTATAACGTATAGATGCTGATCATAACAGCGAGGAGCACTTTCCAAAGAAGCATTTTTGTCATACTATATGTTCGTGTGTCTAACCATTAGTCTAAAGTCCTTATCCGAAAAATTATCTTTAGCGGTGCGACAATCTCATTTTCATATGAGTGATTTACAAGCAAAATTTCAACGTCAACACAGCAGTTGTAGCGAAATAGCTTATGTGCCAAAAAGTCCAGAAAGTCGAAATAAATTATCTGCATGAGCGAATGATAATGCATCTTCAACTGAAATGAAAGATCCCCGACATGACTCGGGAAAGCTCTTTTGGTTTGCACTTTTTTGAAGTAGTAGTTATACTCAACAGAGTCCAGGACAAGGCTCTGGAATTCAGACAGCCTAGGAGCAAGGCCACTGAAATTTCAAATTGAAGCCACATTTTGCTTTAAAAGCAATTCCTCGCTCAGCTTTTGTTGTTTTAATTTAACATCAATTTTCCCATATAACAAACCTTTTATGTTTCATCTTAGATATTTTTTTTAATTTTGTAATTTCTAAGAACACGGTTTTATTTTCCATTGAGGCTTAGGAAAGATCTTGGAAAGATATCACTAGAGAAAAGCTGACATCACCTGGATATAAAATCTCAAACGTCCTCCAAAGAAACCTTCCAGCGACATTCACAATTTATATCATCTGTGATATTGACACAAATTTTGTGGATATTTAAAAAATCATCAAATAAGATGTATATGACAAAGAGTGTTAATTAGTAGGAAGCTGTGCTATAGAGGGGACAACTTTTACTTTAAGGACAATAGTTTCCATTCGTACGTTTTACATCCTTCACTACTGGCCACAAGTGAGAACACAAATTTCAAACATTTTTCATTGTCATAGTCCACAAAAGTCTGCTAATCAATTTTTGACTTAGTAGCTGTTCAATAATTTTCCGCCGACTTACTCTCGTGCTCACTTGTGATATGGTAGCATGACATTAGCATTATAAGTCTATGTTGTTTCTCCCACATAGATTTATAATGAAAAATTCTCAACAGTTTGATGTTGCCTCTCGGATTTCATGAGCTTCAATTATTTTGGTATAACACCAGGCTCATCATCGGTAGACAAATTATTCCTACGATGTTGTCTTTCTCAAAGGCATCCTTAAGTAAAGAAGTTGATTAAATAATAATTTCAAACTGTCTAATGATTCTATCAAATATGTATGTTGTTATGTTCATCATTACTCGTTGTGATGTTTCTTAGAACTTTAATATAAAAGGTAAAATTAATTTTTAATATAAATATGTACCTTATTGTAGTAAAAATTGTATTTCTTACAATATTGTTGCAGCAATTATATATAGTAGTAATGATAATGTTATGGTAAAAGTCATAATGGATATTTGTTCAAACTCTATTTTTATATGAACAGTTTTTTAGAATGAAATCGAAATGACCATAATGATAATTTTTTAATCCTATTTTTTCCTTGCCCTTAACTGCGTTCTGCAAATTTTGAAAATCTCTCGCATTGAATAAAATTTAAAATTATAAAATAAAAGATGCTCATGTTTTCCTGTCATTTCTAAACTTGAAATATATCAAAAATTAATAAACTTCATTATTTAACGGAGTTCAATGAGACTTGAACTCGAACTCATTAAGAAAACATTTGATCATTTGGTTAAAAATAATATTTTCCACCACGTTTGTTGCAAGATGATCAAATAAAATCAATTAGAAATACCAAACAAGAATGTTTTTCGTACTCGTAGGATGAATATGCATTTTACAATTGTTCTCACATAAGTCACTGAACAAGGGCAGCAAATACTGTTTGGAAATGAAATAGAAATTTGATCACTGCCTTAGTATCGCTATATAATCGAATATCCCATTCATTTACTTTAAGACACCTCAATCAGTTAAACACCCCTTCTGTAACTGATATTTCTGCCTGGATCAAGCTTAAAGCTTTTTTCCCATTTTTATCATAGTGTGTGTAAAACAATCTTCTTCTTAAAAAAAATTTTGTTTTAAATCCCTTCAAAGATGACGCATCCGACATCAGAGATGTGCGAGTTGAAAATTGCTATTTGCAATAATTTAATTTTTATCACGGTAACAGGTAGACAAGTACTTCATGATTTGTATATGTGTGTTATTATTAATTTGTTGTTGTTGTTGCTAATTTTTAAATAGAATAATAAGTACTGAAATGTGGGGTAGTATGTCTATCATAAGCACCATTACAAGTGACTATCACACATCGCAGCATGATAAGCAAAGTATGTAATCGAAAAATAAAACGATAAACGTTAGACAAAGAGAAGGTGCAAAACAAATAACTAAAAAACTACAACAAAGTATACAATTAATTTTACAACATTGAGACATTTTTTTACGATTAATTATAATTTTATTAACCCTCTAAAGGTTTTGGCTGCCTCAGGACACCTACCGGTTTTTTCTATAGAAATTTTTTTTAAGAAATTTTATTTTATTTCGTCATATCGTTATCGTTATATATTCGTTTAAATGCAAATCTCATGGGTTTTGGCCTTTTTGTAAAAATTTTATTACAACAGAACAGTGCAAGTGAAAAAGGAAATTATTTGTGAAAATTTTTTTTTTATGGCATTAAGCTTTTTTTTTTTTGGTTGTGGACACACCATAGTTGTTCATATATCGATATTTCATTGGTGATAACCATATCATCAGTGATCTTTAAGTATTTTACTTACTGACATAAGCCTTAAAGCGGTCTCAGGGCTCATATTACATCAAAGAAATTGACCGAAATTTTATATTTCTCAGTAAGAGACGACAAAAATTGGCCAATTTATCAGTGAAGGTGCAAGTTATATAATTTATGGATGATAATCTAGTTGAAATTGCAATAGAAATTCAATTTGGAAGAGAAACAGAAGTTGGGGATGGTAAAAATTAAACTCGAGGAAAAACGTTTAATCCTTCTTCAGGAGAGATCGCCTGTATTTCGAAAAGATCCATCAGTTATATTTGTGGCTTATTCTGCAACACGATGCTCATGTCTAAATCTAAATGTATCGAAAACGTAAATTTCTAAATTTACTAGAAAATCCAAATATCAAACTGAGGAAATACGGCATGACGGACCATGGACGGATCCAGTTTGGTTTAATAAAGAATGCAGGGCATGCGTCAAAAGTGTAATAGACATTTGTGCAGCTCCTACGCTGAAAATTGTTTCTTGTATTAAAATAATTGAAAAAATAGCACCAGTTTTTATTAGTCCTCTTTTGCATACTGGAAATAAAATTCATTCATTCTTTTAATTACTCTAAACGGTCAAGTAAGTCCTGCTGAGCTTGTCTTGCTTTTTTTTAACCCTATAACTTAAAAAAAACAAATTTCATAATAGAAATTTTAAATTGTTATAAAGCAGATTTCTACTTGGAAATATTTCCCCGGTTTATGGGATTGAAATTGAGCTTTCGACCGTCAGAGGGTTAAAGAAAAATATTTAAAGAGTAGAATTTTTTGTATCACATTCTATTTACTCTTCAAGCAAAACTAAAATCAATTACACCGTAGAACAGAAACTTGTCAAAAAGTATTAATTCAATAGGTAAGAACAATTTTAATTGCCTCGTGAGCTTTTGCCTGGCAGTATGAATAATAAATGCTTAAAAATTACAATTAAGAAGAACAAGGATATAAGTTAGTGCAATTTATGTATGAAGGACATTCGGGTCTGTATCATTCTCGCCAGAATAACTTTTACCCTCTCGTTAAACTTTAAATGATTGTATCATGTTATTTTGTTTTAATGCAATTAAAAAAATTTCCACTTGCTGACTCGGCATTGCCCCTCGGAATCAGTAAAATAATTGACTCAAATGTTGATTGACTTTAATGACGATCTAGATTTCCTTAAAAGGGTCATAACTGGTGACGAATAGTGGGATATGGGTATGACATCGAAACCAAAGTCGAATCGTCCCAATGGAAGGCCAAGAAGAGCCAAGACCAAAAAATGCTCGCCAAGTTCGATCAAATGTCAAGGGTTTGCTCACTGTTTTCTTCGATTACCGTGGCGTAGTGCATCATGAGTTCTTGCCACATGGTCGTACGGTTAATAAGGAGTGTTATATTGAAGTTATGCACAAGTGAGTGAAGGGGACAAAACAGAAATTGATGAGTAACTAAATATTTTTTGAGAAAAATTAAAATTCACCTTTTCTATTGAACAGACCTCGTATATTAACGACTTAACGCCACTAGCTACTTAAAATTTGTATATCACCTTGAATTCATTTACACTGCAACTGTTTACCCGTAATTTGTTGCACAGTGTTGCTATCAAAATGAAAAAAGAACAAAGTCTAAATTAAATTAAGCCACTAGTGTGTGTGTGTGTGTGTGACTACTTGAGCAAAAAAAAACGTCATTGAAAATGATTTCATTTGAATTCATAAACGATTTTACAAAAACTTTTAAATAAAACAGACATTTTCCCATTTGTTTAATCAAGAATATGTTTAATTTTATTAAAATTTTTATGGTTTCCTAGTATCACCAGCAGCATAAGCCAGTTAAAAATTAGCGGATGCTCATTGAAATGAGACACATTTTGTTGTTGCAAATTTCTGTTTTGTGCTTTCATTCAATTGAGGAAATTAATAAATTGTTTAATTTGCTTAGATAAAAATAGCACTAGGTGTGGAGGTGAATGATAACAAAGTTGCGATTTAAAAACAGAAATCAATCCACTGTTGAATTAAATTGAATGTTGAATTAGACTGAATTGCTGATTTGAATTAGATGCCAGATTTTATAATTTTAAATGCAAATTTCTTTCGACCATTTTATTAGAAACAGTCATAAAAAACATAAATTTCTTTTTGTTTTCAATAAACATATTTGAACGAAATTTACGTTAAAGTTGATCATATTTAGCATCTATAATTCACCCAGTCAAAATATATTTTTGGAATACTAATTTAATTTTGACATTTCTTTTTCCGAAAAAAAGTGTAATCGATTTATAAAAAAAAATATTTGGCGCTCTGATAAAAAGAAGTTAACTCCATTGGAGGACTGCTCGATCTTCTCTAATGTGTTTGTTCTTATTAAGGAATTCTTTGAAAGACAAAAAGTATACTTCTTTCCAAATGGGAAACGGCACAAGTAAATTATGATTTCCATTACATTTTTTGCTTTGAAATTTCCCGGAGTAAGACTTATAATGAATGAAAATGTTCTTTACAACCTCCCAAATTGTTTTCGCTTTTAAGTCTCTATCGAATGTTACTTGAATTCTTGCATTTGGTGTCAATATTCCTACGCTAAAGCTTCTAATTCCATCTTTTACTTTAAAGTTTGGTCAGTTGCATTAAGTAAATATTTTGTCAAACGTATGTACATATGTACGAGTAAGTGCTTGTTTATAGTAGAGACCTGCAAAAAACGTCTTGTTCGTGCGTTGGTTTCGTTTCAAATGTTTTCGATGAAGTTGGTAACATTGAAGGGGATATATATATATATATATATATATATATATATATATATATATATATATATATATATATATATATATATATATATATATATATATATATATATAATAGAAGACATAACTGAAAAATTAATTTTCGACTTGTTTAATCTGCTGAAATCCTTTTCGTACTAAATTACTGCACCGAGAAATCATTTGAAACAAAACAAATGTCTTAAACAAGCCAACAAGACTATAAATTGTATTTAAAACAAATTTTACTTTGGGTGGTGGGGGCTAATCTTACGACATGACTTATATTTCATCAAATATCTGGTGCTTGTTTGTACACACAATACATCATCTTTTTTCATCTTAGAAACCACATAAGACAATTTTCTTCCTCAAGATAAAAAAAATCATAAGATACGCAGTAGATATGAGAATGTCTACGTTGTTGTGTTTGTAAAATAATGATAATGTCTTTTTAGATAATATCCGCTTAATCTATTAAAAATTATTTCTCTTTAGTCGAAATACATACAAGCGAATGACGAGTTGTTTGGCATTTTGTAATGAAACAAGTGTTTTTGGTCGAAACGTTTATTTTGCTTGTAAATAATTGTAAACAAACTGTTTGTCTTTAATTAAAATGCACTTTGTCACTGTTCTAATGTTTCATTATCTAACTTTAAATAAAAATATTTATTTTTTCCATTCATCTATTTAGTTGTTAGTTTTAAGTCTTAAAATGCCAGCAGGGGCGTATGAGTGATTAAATTATTTACTAAGAACTTTTGTACTCTAAAGAAAACACACACATACACATCTATCCATCCATACATACACACACATATATACATAGACACATACATACATATGTACATACATAAACATAACCTTGAAATTTGCTTTGCGGGATGGCTGTGATGTAAAACTTATTTTAAAACGCAAATGAGATTTTATACAGAGAAATTAGAAATTATGAAACGCAATTGACCAATATTTACGGAAAAATGGTTTAATACATTTTGGCTAGTAATTTACATAATGCTGAGGAGATGTTTGAATATTTTTATCGTTTTATGACAAGCGGAACAAAGAATGTGAATTTCATATAGTTTCTTAGATATTTTGTAATTTCATTTAAATAATCCAAAAATTTATTCTACATTGCACTGTGGGCGAGTACGAAAAATTTATAAAGAATAACAAAAACAATAGATAACAATCATATAAAATATACTCGTACTGCAACAATAAATTAAGAAGGAAGTTAAAAATTTCAAAAGTTATTTTTTTTTACTTTAATTAATAAACTAATTTTAATGGTATTATATAAATAAAAATAAGTTATTTATTTTTAACTAAATTGGCATTGTGTTGGGGCTAGTGTCAACTCATCAGTAGACAACAACGGTCATGTTTTAAAAGCATTCAATCCCGTCTACTTATGTAAAGTTTCATATGGAATGTGAGCTGTTTGTGGCAAAGTTTGTATTTTCTAAATCTAATTTTATTATAGTTTTGCAATTCTAATATTATATACGACAATTTGTACGAGTTGGAAACTTGAAAAAATGATAGTCGTAGTCTACTCATAAACTGGCAATTAGTACTAAAGAAATATAAGCATAAAGACTATATTAATCCATAATGAATAAAATTTCTTTTAAAATAGTTAATTGGGAGGATATAATTTTTATTTTATTTTACGTTTTCTTGTGATATACTTATGTAAATAAAATTGTGGCCTTAATTTTCTTAATTTTCATCAACTTCTTTTTATTCACAATTATTTAAAGTCTACAAATGTCCACAATTATTTAAAGTCTACCTTGTCCATTTAAATGGTCTGTAAATGGGTTAACAGCTTCCGAAATATTTTAATTTGACCATTTCATTTTATCCCCTATACGAGTAAAAAAGAAGAGGTTCCAAAAAAAGAGTTGAGATTATGATCCGAAAACAACGCAAATTTCAAGTATTTCCAATGATTTTAAGCCTGGCTTGTCACTTGAGGATGTTTTTATTTTTTGACGTTTATTCACCAATTTCAGTATGTTATTAAAAGTAATTTTTTATATTTTTTACACAGAAAAGTACTAAACTAGAATTAGATTAATTACCACTGGGAATGGACGTTATATCTGGAAAGGTTAAAAGTTTGCCATTTCTTTGCGATTTCTTTTTCAAAACCGTCAGGAGAGTTTCACAAATTAATAAGCATAAATTTGTCAAATTGACTTCTCAGGAAGATAAGAATAGACAGTAATGGATTTTTGGAAGTAATGAAAATGCTATTCCTTGAGAATTTTTTTCGAACAAAAGCTTAAAGAGTAAAGAAGTATTAAGTTATCGGGCTTCGAGTTAGGGCATATTTACATGGAGATTTTACAATTGGATGAACGCAATGTGTTCAGCACTTTTCTTATTTGCCAAACAAACAAGCTGAGGAGCTCGAGCTTTTGAAGGTTGAGACAACTGTTCAATATCAATTGGCATTAGAAAGGTAGCTTTCAGTAACTGATGACAATATTAGCATATCACTTTCTTTAATTAGGGTTTTAGATACAACCAATAAATGATTGGCTGTACTTAATGATAGCGGAAGGAGTCTCACAAGAGCTAGTCTTTTCTGAGTCCTATAGGCTACTGATTGTTGTGACAGCATTTAATCGAAATTTCTCTAATTTTTAGTCAAGTATGGATAGCACCTTCCTATACCAACAGGCAATAACATCAATGTGTCGTACCAAGACCTCATCGTCTAAGTTTGAAATCACCTTAGACACACTAAAAGTTGAAATAAGCATGCAACAACAATTCTATGTCACATGTATGTGCGTCCTTGAAGAGTTCTGTTTGAGCAAAGCCATGAACAACTTCAATGTTTTACTACTCAAGTGGCTTAAATAACATTCTTTCTACTACCTATAAAACTTTAAGTTTTTCAACTCCATGTGAAAGGAAATAAATAGACGTATGTACATATATGACTAAGCGTATTTAATTAATCTCTATTTGATAGCAAAAATGTACATATAAATTTCTAATAAGTCAAACAGCTGAAAAGTGCTTTTGTAGTCTCAAGCATACCAAATCAAGAAAATAAAAAAGGCAATGAAAATATTCCAACTGCTGCCATTATAACAACAAATAACAATGAGTTTATTCAACTCAATGTTGGGCAACTATGTTTGGCATCATTATTCCCAGGCGACATTTGTTTACAAGACAGCACGTTTTGTTTACAAACACGTATTGAGGGCAACACATGTTTTTAAGAATGTTGATTTAATAGCAATATCATGTCAGTCAGTCTACAAACCATGCGACCAATAAGTGGCATGCGAATGCGGCAACGATAGATTAAATTTGACTAATAATAATTATTACTCTCGACTTTAGCAAATTACTTTTATTCAGTATTTATTTTATTTATGAATTGTATTACGATAAATATTGGAAATAATTTACAATAGTAGCAGCAAAAAATGCCTGCGATTTTGTTGGTATTTTTTAATCACTTATTAATTGCCATTGTCGTCTACGTCAATTTACAAAAAAAAAAAAAAAAAAAAAAATTATATATAAACATGGAACAATTGCTTTATAGGAATGTGATGAAATAATTTTTAAACAGTGGAACGTAAATTATTTTTGATAAGAAAAAAACTCATTTTAAATTTGTATTCATACCCTGCGGTATGAAAAGAGCACTATAGACATTAGGTGTGGCAAGTATTTTATGCTCGATGTAAAAATCTGTATCAGGGATTATGATTTAAACATATTTTGAAGATAAAATAGTGGCATGGGTGTCATAGGTGCTTCTAATGCTCGGTTCAAAAATATTCATCTTGGATTTTGATTTAAATATATGTTCTTAAAAGATAAAATTATGGAATCAAATCTTATTATTTTAAATCATTAACAAACATAGAAAACAAGTAGCCTTTAAATTTTTAGTGACTTTTTCATAGACAAAAAGTTAGCCAATCCATCAAATTTAGTTGTACGAAAAATGCTAAACCCTGTGTGTAATCACCGGGTAACATAGCGAGTCTAATACCAACCCTGAATGCGAATTTCTCATGCAGGTAACGAATATTGTATAGACCGTTAAACGACTTTCACTATGGGGCTACGATTACTAAACTTTCTAAAACTAAAAATATGGAAGTACTTCCTAATGAACGACATTTTCATTACTTACAAAAATCTACGAACACATTTTTTCAACTTCCTAGGAAGTTAAGTTGACAAGGTTTTACAATTCTTTGAAACAGTATTCGTGGTTTTGAAAATACTTTTTGTCATTAAAAAAATATTAATTATTTACTCACATATTTTTTTTTTTTGCAAATCGAAAATTAATACAATTATTTTCACATCAGAGAAACCTTTATAAAACCTTTTCAAGATGTAAAGTCCATCTATTCTAATTAAATATAAAACTATTTTTTCTGCACAAAGAAAAATAGTAGAAAAGCTCCTTTTTTATGGAAGACAACTTCCAAATCCAAGAACAGGAATCAAAAAAAAAACACCTCTCAATGACATGCCCAAGTTAAAATTATTGGAAATTGTGGGAATTGGCACTGCTTCGCTATCCTAAACTCATCATTTTCATAAGATTTTTTGAAACCCTTTTTACTGGGCAACAACAATACAAAATTGCCTAACGAAATTTCGGTGAAAGGGACAGATTTCACGTGAAATTTTATTCACTATAAAAGCGACTACAATTAGCATCACATATACAACACTTCCACCTAAAGATATGGAAAAATGTAACATTTGTTGCCCTTTCAAGGAGAAAAAGGGGAATTCAATGTTCTTTAATAAACGTAAAATTATTATGAAAGAGCGCTTAGTTCTGTAAGGAAGATGAATTTTTCAAATTATGGCGATTAATGGATTTGCTTAAAATATGATCAGCAAATCAATAGGTGCTATTGTTATTTTGTATTAATTCCGATTAACTAGAATATTTTGCTTGAAAGTTAAACCTTCTACGTCTCGCATTCCATTAGATTTCAATTAACGACAAACAATTTTCAAAAATTAATTCATTCATCTTTTTTGTTGATGCGGACTATGACCCCTCGCTTTTTTCAACTTTAATTTCTTTTTGATTTCCGCATGATAGATTTTTGAATTATTTACAACGCAATAAATTCATACATTGTAATTTACAATTTATTTTGGTATTCGTATGTATAAGTATCGCTATATAAATGTATTATGAACATTTCATTTGTCTAGTGCTGTAACGATGTAAACACCTGGTTGCTAAAACAATATTAAAAAAAATCGGATGCTTTTTAAGGTGTTGAAAAGGCGTGCATTCTAATTTGTAATAAAAGTTGGAGCAAGAGACGTATTAATATTGAATTGAAGTCAATTATTTCATTTGTTTTAATGGAGTTCAATATACCGCAGTAGATTTCAAAGTGCGAATAAGCAAATTTTCATAGAACAAACCTCACCATCAAGCAAGCAAATGACAATTGATATGCCAGTTTAGTTTTTATTTCATACTGAGTGAGCTAACCTTGTCAGTATGGCACTCAGAAGTTCAGGGTAGTTGAAAGTATTTTAACTCAATTTCTGTTGGATAATATTTTTCTCAATCTTACGCCTTTTGCCTGTGATTTGATATGATTGAGGGATATTAAAACTTAAAAGTTTATTATTGCAATTGTTGATTACGTTAATTTCCTTATAATAACTTCTGATTTTAATCATAAAACCACAAATATATTTTTTCCATTTAGAATAATTAATACCTATTACACAGTGGAGCAATTCGTAAAGGAGTATGTCGTCTAAATATATTCCATGCAAACGTGATTCATACTCGTATGAAGGCACTTTCTTAGGTCAGCGAGATCTACTCGTAATTGTATGACCTTTTTTGTGGAAATTCCACTATAAAGTTAAAATATCAAATCATACTCGTAAGACTGACTTTATGCGGCCTTATTCAAATATGAATCGAAAACAGCATTAATTTTTATAGGGAAGTGAAAAACAATTCACTCACGGTCAAGCACACTCAAGCAAAATAACCAGTTGTTTTAGTTTCTTTTTAGTTGACGCTTATCAAAAAAAGACAAAAAATTAACAACAATTTAAAAAAAAAAAACTTTGAATTTCTCCATAACGAACTTTGCCCACTATTTCTAAACTTTTTTGTACATACGCCTTCCTAAGGTTTTTTATTGTTCTAATCTGGCCGTATTACTTCCCTGCAATTCGGCAAAAGCGAAACGCTTTTTTTACCCATAGGCGCAGATAGAGAATTTTCTAAGCGGTCTAAAACTCCTGAGGACTTTTCCGAGGAGAGGGGCTATGACCGTTTACAGCAGAGGAAAATGTTGTCTTTTATTTTAATTGAATGTTGAAGAAAATTCTTAGAAGGGGCTATGCCTATAGACTTGCTAAAATCGCTGCACATTTTATGGTGGTAATTGGATCAGAAGGAGAAAATTATACCTTAGAGCGTTTTAGCAAACTAAGAAGGCATTTGATAGTTTCTTCTTTGGATTACAATCAAGACCTTTCGATTTTCTGACCATGATTTCCAACTCATAAAAATTTTTTCATTTAATTAAGAGAATTTGTTTCATGTATTTATTTAAATGTCAAATTAATGACTAACTGACGTTCAAACTAAATTGCATACACTCCTGGATATGCCGCGTGCGCTGTCTGTCTGTCACAATAACGTGCCATCTAAAAATAAAACCTTAACAAAATCACGAGAGTTGAAAAAATCCAATAGTAGTGTTTGTAAAATTCAGTAAAATATATTTTATGATGAAATAAAAATAATTGTAAAAGTCACTATTGTAATTTACAGTCCGCCTCTTATATAAAACAATTTTAATTTTTGTTTTTGCTTTTTTGTTTGCTTTTGCTTTTGCTTTAAAGTGATATATGTACATACGAGTAGATAATTATTTCTTTACATTATATAGTAAATGGCACTAGCTGTTTGCATTTTAATTAGATAATATTTAATTTGAAAATGAGACGATAACTTACCTAAAGTAAGTACCTTTGTACTAAATAAAAAATATTTTCTACAGTGGGCTCCGTTTTACATAAAGTAGATATTATGAAAGTATAGAACTTAAAATAAGTAAGAAGCAAAGAATCTAAGACTTTATGACTCTAATTGTGTCATTGTGGTTTCAACTCAAGGTCTCTTGTGGGCTTATGATTGAGTTCTACCCAGAAGAAATTAGCCATTATGTATAAAATAATATTTTAATAAATTAAAAATGTTATATGAAGTAGAGTTTAGAGCTTGGCGAGCAATGAATGACCATATAAAATTGAAAAAGTGTAACCCGGAAACACTAACACTTTTCCCGTTATCATAAACTTGTGTGAACTGTGTCTTTGCTAACACCATTTGTGGTTGGGAGTGTTGGTGTGATGGTTTTCGGTTGTTGTACTTGCTGCTAAGCTGAAAATACTTAAGCAGTTGCAAAATCATAACAAGTAACATTTCACTAACTCAGATTTTGTTTCCTCATAAATAAAAATGAAATGGTAGAATTTTTCACTCATAATGATTCTATTTAGAATATTATTGTTGCATAAGACTTAATAGGATATAAATAGCTCTCGCTATATTTTTTTGAGGGCGGAGGGGAGGAAATGCTATTCTTGAATAAAATTCAGTTGTACAGTATTACGTTAAAAAAATTTGGATGCCAAATATTTTTTATCAAGTCTTTTATACAAAATAATTATAATCTCAGCATTTCATGTCTATGTTGGAAGCTTTTATTCGCTGGGCAACAACAGTACAAAATTTTCGATCAAAATTCTTGACAAAGGGAAATGATTTCACGTGAAACTTTATTTACGATAAGGGTGATTAAAATTAGCATCACATACATATATAACACTTCCACCTACAGATAGGGCACGGTCTCTTAAAAGCGTAATAATAATTTCATAATGATACTCTCAGGGGCAAAAAGTAACAGATTAAATTTTTTTTTTTAATTATGAGAAAAAATGACAATGAAATCGGAAAGAATAATAAATAAATATTATCAAATACATATTTACCATGAAACACATTTGCATTAATATTATGGAATATTTAATTATAAGCAAAAAATAAAAAATAGATAAAAAATTATATGTAGAAGACAACAAAATCGTTCAATGAAAAAAAAAAATTGAGGCAATTTAATTATTTCATCAGAATATCACGTGTTTTGGAAATTGGAACACACAATCTGAATTAATTTCAATGAATTCATTATACCTCTAGATGGAAAGAAACAAACATACAACGTCACGCAACTAATTCTAACGTGTATTTACAACAATTAGTTCTTAAGTTTACTTGCATATGAAAGGAATCTGACAGTTCAACATACTTATGGCTTGAGAAGGATCAAATTGGTGTCAGTTTGTGCCATTTATGTGATATGGCCATCTATTTTACTTTTAATATTATTTCTATTTATTCAATTTATGGAAATTTTCCGCTTAGAATAAAATTTTGGGACCGAAGGAGGCTCGAAATTGTACTGCAATATTACAAAGTATTCCTTTTTCTTAGAAGTGGCTTGGAAACAGTATTTAATTCAAAAGTTGAAATTCTGTCAATATCTAAAAGTCAGTCAGTCTTCTCCTTATTTAATTTATTAAGTCCTATTTCATAGGGAGTTAAATCATTGGGTGATATTTCATTTTGCGGAAAATTTTACTTAATTTTAACAAAATTTTGAAATTGCTCTCAATATATATATATATATATATATATATATATATATATATATATATATATATATATATATATATATATATATATTTTTTTTTAATTTTAGAACGTTTTCTAAATTACAGTTTGTACTCAGAATACAGATAGTTTTCCCAAACTCTAGTT
This sequence comes from Germaria angustata, assembly GCA_963681545.1. Lineage (NCBI taxonomy): Eukaryota > Metazoa > Arthropoda > Insecta > Diptera > Tachinidae > Germaria > Germaria angustata. The sequence goes on from OY813000.1 coordinate 25,702,860, forward strand.
CATGAAGTTTCTAAAAAAATTTAGGGCAAAATTTTTCCATTGCCCGAAGAATGCAATCAATAGAGTGGATATGACTGCTAAGCCAACCACAAAAGAAATTTATTTCTCCAGAAAAGGTTTATGCCTTCCCAGAATTTTTTCCTTCTTATGGAATTTTGAATATTACACGATTTTACTTTTCGTTAATGGTCTATAGACACCATAATAATACAATATGAGAATAATATTTTCATAATTTTTTTACATGCACAAAACCAGCAGAACTACGAACTTCTCATTTGTTAACCTCTTCCCACATGCTATTGATGCCGCATATTCTGTTCCATAATTCATCATTCTGATCATCTACCTATCGGAAATGTCCATATAAATAATAAATTAATTCTTTAATTTGGGTTTCTATTTAAAAATTATATGAACTTTCTTTTGAGTCCAAGGATCAATTAAGAAATACTTTTTAGAAATTTTCTTCGTTATTCTAAGAGGAAAGTCTTACCAAATTAAGGATAAAGTATTAAATTAAATAGAACCATTAACAAATTCTAAGTATTTAATTACAATTTCATGAACTATTGGCCAGTAAATCCTTTCTAAAATTTCACTAAAAAAATTCTTATTTCTATTGCATAATCTCCCCAAGTTTATTAAACATTTACAAAATTTATTATTAAAATAGATTTTTAAACTCAAAAACTTTTTCATTAAATATAATAAATTCGTTGTTGTACAAAATTGTGAACTATTTTTATATAAAATTTTTGTTTGATATAGATACATATATTTTCTCTACTTTTAGGAAAATCTTGCTTAAGTTAAAGAAACTTTCGAAATATTTTCTAGAATATTTTTTTACTTAAATTTTATACTAAATTTAGGGTGAAGTTATGAAATGAAAACAAGGTGGGATCACCATGGCAATAAATAAAGCATGAAAAACATGCATGATTTTGTTTTTTGGAAATACCATCAAGATGTCAAAGTTGTTTTGTAAAGAAAATGAAAAATAGAGAAATAAAGAAAAAAACCTAAAGAATGTCTTTGCACGATGGATTGGTTCCCAAGGACGTCATAAAAAAAATTTCGTGTAGAAAGGTATTATCTGCATTTTTCTAAATTATTTGAAAATAGTAAGAATTTATAAACTAGTCCTCAAAAGGAAATAAAAAAAATATGGCATTTATTTATAGAAGAACAAATTCCAAAGACTGTTTTAATCATAATCATTTTCACAATTAATCGAACTAAAATGAATTTTGAATTAAACTGACTCAAGTTCGAGTCCCGATTTTGTCAATTCGGGTAGTTTCTCCTTTCTATTAGTAGAACAAACGCTACACCATCATCAACCGCATTCATGTGTTAATATTTACCAATTTTCGGTTGGGTGCAGTGTTGTCCTGTTCAGCCAGTCCTTCTTTAACAAAAGTAGCAACAAAAAAATATATATTAACCCGAATTAACAAATAATCCGGAATTTTCACTCCAGAATAATTAAAATTTCAATGTAAACTATTTTGGCGTATTCTTTAAAGTACACGTATATAGAAGTCATCAAAATGAAAATTTGCTACAGTTTCGGATAAATCCATATTAGATTTTTGTTCAACATGAAGCCGAAATGTTTGACAAAAGTATTTAAAATTCCCCATATCACCAGTAGATGGCGCTGAGCATCGACCTTTGTAGACATGCAGTAAATATATTTTTAAGACTTTGCAAAGGAGAACTCTTTAAATATGTCATTATAAACACAAATTCAAAGTAACATAACATAACATGTGTTTTCTATGCTTTTTTAAAGTTTTGTTTAAAACACAAATGTCCTTAGAACTTTGGTCTTTTTAAATCCTCATCGTTTACCCAAAAGAGAAATTTTCAATTAATTTTAACACAAAGTGAGAAGCTACTTGGCTTGTCTGCAGAAACACCTAGAGTCCTAGGCGGGATTCGAACCTGCTACCTTCGGACTACTAGTCTAGTACACTAGCTACTAGTTTATGAAGTTACTCTATTCATATTCCTTAAAAATCCTTCTTCGTTGCAATGGGTGTAGATAGGCATTTCTGCGCCTCCAAATGAAATTAAGGGCCCCGCAGAATAATATCCTTCCTGTAAAATGTCTAATAAATTACATGATTTTCTTCTTCGTGGAGAGGTTGTAGCCTTCCTTAGAAAAATTTTAAGGGGCTGTAGACCCCTCTAGAAAATTCTTTATTGCTTCGTATCAATTCAATTGCATAAATTGCTTTTTCTAGCAGAAAAAAATTTATTAGTTTCATCATAAAAATCATCCGTATAAAGCCGATCGTAGATAAATTTCAGAACAGGGTTCTCGAAAACCTAAATTGTTATTAATTTTTTGGTCTCAAAATGCCTGATGTGCTCAATGGTTACTAAATTTATGTGCCCACGCAAATAAAAATGGCAATTAATACATATTAAGTGCTCTGTTACTATTAAGACTTTCATTTCCAAATATGTGCCTTTGTTGTTAAGAATTATTAATCCCAAAGTCATGTTAACCCTTGTGCTACCATATACAAATTTCTTAAATAGCAATTAGCATATGGAAGCTTAAAATAACTGATCAGTTCAGTAAAGATAATGTCCTTGTTCTTCCCACCTTTCATGCACTTATTCATAATTAATTATACGGCAGTTAAAGGGTTAAGAAATGACCAAATGCTTCCTTATATTATAATATCCACCTCGAAATACATATATTTAAAAAAATCGTTTACTTTAATAATTAAAAGAATATGTGCAAGTTCAAGTTTTCAGAATCTTTAATAAGTTTGTATTGAAAGATTATGTAAATTACGAATATGTATGTATAAATTTCAAAATATATTTGTTGCCATTTTATTTGTTGTTGTGCTTTGAAGTTGCAAAAAATTAAAAAAAATTGTTGTAGTCAAGAATGCTATCAGTAAGTAAGTTGTAGGAATGAATCAGTAGCCAGACAGTATATATTTTTTATTTAATAATAATTTTTTTACAGGAAATTAATAAAGTAAATTATGCATGCAGGGCTCTCAAAATAAACGGATGTTAGAATACGATGGAATTAAATAAATTTTGCCCCAGTAGGGTAAAGGGTAGTATGCTCACCTATTGCTAGTTTGTGTTTAATGCCTAAAAACTCTATACAATAAAAATTATTACTCAGATTAAATAGTTTCTTGCTGTAAATCACAAAGTATTTGTGCAATTACTTTCGTTTAATATAAAATCAAAAACCTCCAAATATTCATGAATAATAATTTTCTATTATATATTTAGGGGAAGGAAAATTTGTTTACCTTTATGTATGAACATTTGTACTTCATTAGATGTTTGTCGATTTTTGCTATTATAAAAGTGTATAAGAGAACTTTTATCTTCTTCCAAGCTTTTGCTGACACTTATTTGCACGCATTCATACAGGAAGAATGCGTTTTTCTATGACAAATGTAAATGCTTAAACTATAAAAAAATAATTTGTTGAAATTTGAATAGGGTAGGGGAGAAAAAATAAACACAGAACACTTGCATGTTTATATTAATTTAATTATTATAATAGAAATTCCATTTCTACATTTATTTACGGAATAAAATAACGAGCTGAGTTTTTGGCGGGAAGTAGAAAAATGTTACATGAGTAAAAGGTAATTTCACAAGGGCCATTTTTTCTAATCCAAAAAAATATTTTCATAGGTGCAAGGACCATGGCCCAAAAAATATGGATATTTTAAATACTCTAGAAAGTTTTGGACCATAATATGGACATTTACGACAACATATAATTTTAATTGAAGATATTATATATTATTGCAAAATTATTATAAAATTTTCGTAATACTTTAACAAATAAGTTTTATGTCAATTGTATTATAAATAATTTGCTTGTGACGTATCCACAGAAGGGAGTGGTGATGAAAAAATTGTTAATACAGTAGAAACTTAGAAAAGTTAACTCTCGTAAAAGTTAAACACGCGGATAAGTTAACAGTTTTTCATAATCCACGTGCAGCTCTAAAAAGTTAACTTTTCGGTTAACTTTTTAGAGTGTGATGATTCGATCAAATAATGCATACAATGATACACTTGCAGAAGTTCAATTGTTGATAACAAAGGTTTGGGATAATGTTGACATCAGCATTAGTGAAATCATAAACTGGAACAATGACCAAATTTTAGAAAATAACGATGATTCCGAAGTTACCGATAGTGAAAACGAAGTGTCAATTATCGAGGAAGATGTTCAACGATCTAAAGTAAGTTTCTCGAAAGCAGTTGAAAGCATCAATAGCGTTATAAAATGGTTTGAGAGCAACAATGATGCAAATCATGTGTCAGACCTAATCAATATGCGCACGAAAATGATCAAGAGCTATTATACAAAAGAAGAGAAACAAACAAGCCTTGACTGCTTCTTTAAACCTCTATAAACTATTTTTATGCGAACAAAAAAACTGAGCGGGACTGTGAAATTGAACACCCAGTACAAACTAAACCTAAGTTTCTTTTTGTAATAATGAAAACCATTATATAAGTCTTTTAATAAAAATGTAACATTTGGTATCTAAAAAAAATTGTTTACATATTACATACATACTTTATTTATTCCTTTTTTCGACTAAACAAACCGCTTAGGAAAGTTAAAAGTTCGAAGAAGTTAATACCCCTTGGGACATTTTGGTTAACTATTTTAAGATTCTACTGTAATACAATTGAGCTAATTTGGGGAAAAAATTTGAAATATTTTATTTACGTAGTCATTGGCGGGGCTAGATATATTATGTTGGGGGTCCAAGACTAGAGTTCTTAGATTAAATAAAAGGAAACACAATAAAATAGTGCAATTTTTCTAAGCTCTGGGGAACTAATAGACACGATAGATTTAAAGCTATTCGTACTTCAGTTTTTGAGAACAATTATTTACTAAAAGTAAGAAATTTAGCACGACTTTTTTCTCTCGGTGTACGCCAGTGTATAGCAATATATTAGTGCAAGACTTAAATATAACAATATGATTCTTAGAGGGGATTCATTTTATATTTGCTTACATACAATTGAATTATAGTACAGTGAAATTCCGATATGCGCACGCCGATTAAAAGCAAGTAAAATATTATATAATATTAAATTTTTACTAATTTCGCTGCACTTTAGTTCGTTTAGGAGAAAATCCACTACAGTTTAGTGAAAACAACTTTTGCTTGTAAAAATACAAAATTAAATGAAACAGGCTTCGCGAGTCATCTGCAGCCGACGAATCACTATGCTGAGCCGTCTAATTTTAAACGTTTCACATGCAACCTATAAAATCTTACTTTATAAAATAAATCTAATCTAAATTCAAAATCGGCATACATCTACATATATCTGCTTTTTATTTGTGATATTTATCACATTTTCTATCTTCGCTTCAAAGAATACCTTCAAAAGTTCTGAGTTAATTTAAGCGAAACGGTTTTCAGTTATCGAAAGTCCGTTTAAATGAAAAGCGAAAAACAATTCCGCTTATTATTCACTTTTGTTTAGCCGAATTCGATGATGTTGTGATAATAGCTTTTCACAATCCTAGAGGGTTACGAGCCAAGATTCGTTTTTCTTACACTGCATGTCTGCTTATATATAGAAGAAGGGTTAAATTAGATTTAATTTTGCAATTAATTTGGTTTGAAAAATACAAGACTTAGAAGATCGTGTTACTTTTCAAATAATTGAGTACGTGACAAATAGAATAAATACTGGATATTCAGTAATCGGTGCTTAATACCATGACCATACGACTTAAATTTCATTACTATACAAACATAAGCGTAGCTAGGGAAGTTTTCTGGAGGGGACTAGAGCTCCTTACTCGAAAAGGAAAATTTTCTAATGAATTAAAAATTCTCTAAGAAAAAGAACTAAAGGTGGGGGGTAAGTTTGTTCTGGAGGTATATTAATCCTCCAAAGAGTGGCATAACTACGCCAATGCATACAAGTATAATAAATATACATAGTTATACAGTTCTCTGTTTTAATGAACATTTTCTATAGAGCACTAAAGGTCATTTGATGAAACAAATCATTACTGAAACTGATGGTTATGTCCAATTGCATTTCCTTTCCTATAAGATCGTGTAAAATGTCTTCCCCTTCCAAAGGGAAGAAGATGTGTTTAGTATTCTTTAATAAGCTCAAACATATTAGGGAAGAGCACGCAAAATCCTGCAAGAGAGTTAAACCTTTTACATAAGACCGATAATACATTTGTTTATAAATTGATCAACAAAGCATTCCGCTGTGCGTTATAGAATTAAAGTTAAATTTTACCTCGCTGACTATGCAACACTGATGATTAACTCTTTCTTAACTAAAATACGAAAATTATCAGACTAATTAACACTAAGATAGCAAAATGTTACAGTTTCTTAGATAAATACTTTTGCTACCATAATGTTGCAAGGAATTTATACTAGAAAGCACTATTGAAAATACATTCTAATTGAGCTTGTGCGGCGCGAAAGAGGACTTAGTAGATTCTAACAGTTCGAAACATTACTGTAGCGAAATTATATGAAACAAGATATTTTGTGCAGGTCTCTAGTACCCACACAACTTAATGAAGAAACAAAATTTTATTCTCCTCTCACAAGAGGAGCGTATACACGTACATATGTATGACACATTTACATATATGAAATTTTACTTGTAATACAATGTTTGAATGTTTCATTTTTATCTCAAAATCGGATCTTTTAATTTATGACGTTGTTGCAGCAATTGATCGTTATGTATGTATGTACATTCAGGCATACTCCAAAATTAAAAGATAACGTATACATACATACATATGTATGTATATGCATATACACGCACATGTAAGTATGTATGAACTTATGTATAAGATATTTAAATGTATGGCATTTGCTTTTGTTATGTATGAATGGACTTGGGTAACTTCTAAAATAACTGGTTCAATATTTTCTTATATTAAACCAAATTAACTGCTTATAAATTAATTCTTCAAAAGCACCTTTCTTGTCATACAAATTCTTTATGAAATACAATCATAGCGTTATATATGTATTTACAAATGTACATATGTATGTACATACATGCATATGTATGTATGTATGTAATTATGTAAGTATGTATATTGTAGCAACAAACACAGTGGGCTTTAAACTAACACAAATTGCTGACACAGTAGGTAGTTAAACCATAAAGCTAAATTTTATGGCAGTGCTATATGATAGTAAAATATTTAATTCTATTTTTTTAACAGCCAAGTTATACGATCCACCAACCAAATTCATTTGTATATACATATGTGTGTGTGTGTGTGTGTGTGTGTTTGTGTGTTTGTATGTAGACTTGTGTTTAAAAGAATTTTATGCTGATGTGTTGTTAATTGATTCGTACCCATACAGATCCATTATGTCTTAAAAACAAGAAAACTTTTTGTCTTTTATTTTTTCAAAGTTTAAAATGCATTTTTCGTAAGTGTGCGTGTGCGCTTATGTAAATATGCTTGTTTGTTTGTGTTAAAAAAAACACAACAACTGGCATGCAGTGGAAAATTCCACTAGCAAAATGATTTCGTTTTGGATTACTTTGCGCCACTTCATTATTTTGTGAGTGAGAGTTCGGAATGAGTAATTGGAAAAAGAGTGCGTTTCGTAAACTAATTTTTATTCTAATTTTCTTAATGAAAATTTTAACAATTGCGTGTGTTTTATTAATTTTTTTTTAATTTCAAAAATATTTATTAAAAATTTTTTTAAATAAAAAAATATTAAAGTCATTAAGATTTTTCTCAAAATACATACACATACAAAATTATTATGCAAAATTAAATTAATATTTAAGAAAACTAAAAAATATACTTAATTACATATATTGGCGGCATACATACATACTTATTTTAAAATTGTCATTTTTTGGAAATCTTCCTAAGATTTCACAGAAAGTGCACACATTTACATGCAAACGTACAAATTTACGTATGTAAATGTATGATTTTACATATGTATGTAAGTATATACATATGTATGCATATGCATATGTAGAAACACGTGTACGTATGTATGTATGTAGGTCGCCTGATTAATTTTTTATAGCTTCATGCATATTGTAAATTCATATGAGCATACAGTGGGCTCCAAAATTAAGCGCACGAACCGTTTCTTCTCTCATAATTTCCGTTTGTAAGCATTTCGTTGTTGTTGTTTTTTTGCGGAATTTGGTAAAGGATTACAAAAGAATGTTTTCATTAAACATAAAATTTTAAGTACGATACCATTTCAATACAAGACCCCATATCCCATGCTCATGAACAATATACATAAGTATGTGCATATTTTCACGCTCACTGTGCCTGTGTAAAGCATCCATACATACATACATATATACAAACGAATACAAATTTCATATGCTGCTTCGGAAAATACTTTCTATAATATGTACTTATATTTCAAATAAGATAAGGAAATGTTTAAAATTATGTAATAATTATTTTTGCTTTTTGTACAAATATGTATGTATGTATGTATATATTATATATTTATCTTATTATCTTCATTAGATAGGGACTTGAGCGATGAGTAAAATACTAAAAATATATTTCGTGTCAGCAAATAATTGATTTAAAATGAATAGACCAAAACGAGTAACACCGCGTCCAGACTTGCAATTTTGTTGCATGAAAATTTTTAAAATTCTGCTTTGAAATTGCTTTGGTGTCCACATTAGAAAAAAAACTTAGTATTGCAATTTTTGTATAAAACGTATATAAAACGTCAAATACAACAACACCAAACATCAAGTTGAATAGTGAGAATTTCAAAGCAAAAGAGAATTGCGGAGAACATGAAACTCTGTACCCTTCCCCAAGCTTCTTACCTCTCTCACCTAAAAAAACAACCAAGAATTGCAAGTCTGGACGGGGTATAAGGGCATGCAAATAAGTGCATCTACATACATACATACATATGCCTGTAAGTATGTATGTATGTAAAGGACGTCACTATTTTGAGAAAGTGAATGAAAGAAAATTGTCTTTTTAATGATGATAAATATTTCAATAAGATTATCGCGAATGGACACTTGTTAAGAGTTCTTTCTATTGAGAGATTCTGTATGGTTTTTTTCTTTTTAAATTTTTTGCCCTTTCAAGGATCAAATAAGGGGATAAATATTCATTAGTTAGTGCAAACATACTAGAGAAAGAGCGTGTAATAACTTATGAGATTAAAACTTTCTCAAAGGGAATGTAAAATAAATTTTTTATGTGGCATATTAAAAATCAAAATGTTACATTAACTTTTTATGAAAGAAAATGTGTCTTAATCACAATATTGTGACAATTTTAACAGCAATTAAAAATAAACAAACACATAAATGAACTTATGTATATTAATATACATACATATTTACTTATATTATTATTTTCTTTTTTAAGAAGGATAACACTTTTTGCATTTTTAAAAACAAAAAAAAAGGAATTGTTCATCAATAACGGCAAGCTTCTTAGCAAAGAGCACGCAGTCCTATAAGGGAGTTAAATTTTTTTAAATTAGAGTGACAGCGATTTTTTATAAATCAGTTAATAAGCATTTCCAACCATAAAAAAATAAAAATATTGCCATGAGAACTGGGATCCTCACAAATTATTGCTCATAATAGAACACAATTATTTAGTTGCTTGAAATATTTAATGTGCCTCAAATAAAATTTACTCTTTTTTTCTAAACTTATCACACAAAAGCAAACTCGTTGGCGAAAAATATTGAAATTTATAATTTGGGATATTCTCTCCAAATAATCGTTTATTGTTTGTTATGGCTTTAGCTGTTCATATGTCGACATTTCATTGGTCGCTAAACCAAATCGTCAGTGAAAAAAAGTAGCTTAATAGTCAGAGGGTTGAAAAAAGGCTACTATTTAACCCAGAAATAAAGTTGAGTACAAAAAATATAACATATTTACATGTTTTATGTGAAACATATCTAGAAATAAACATGTTCTTTTTTGCACAAGGGCTTATTTGTTTAGAATAGAACACAAACGTGCAGAAGGGACATAATACATGTCACATTTTTGTCAGAAACAAAAAACACTTCTTGCACCTTCTTCTAGAAAACGCCTTAATACTAAAAACTCCAAAAATCTTGAAATAAGGGCTTTTCATGGGTGATCAGATTTTGTTATACAAAATTTTGACTTCAATGAGTGTATGTATATTAATGCGGTGGAGTGTGCATAAGTGAATTATCGCATAAATGTTTTGCATTTAAGAAAATAAATATTATTTACATTATTCTGTATGTATTTGTTCCACTCTATCGGTAAATGTACATTTAAGAAAGAAATACAAAAATTTTAAACGTATTAAAGGAAAAGCCGGAAGCTCAATTTGATAGTTTTAAGACAAAATTAAATAGTGCGTAACTAATAGAGAAGAATAGCTTCCATTATATTCTCATTCTTTTTTGTGACTTCCAAGAAGTTTTAAATATGTTGAGAAAATTGGATATCTCATATTTTATTTTATTTTATTAATTTCTTTAGAAAAAAAATCATGAAAATTCAGAAATAGTGATGCGGAATCCACTTGAGTCTACAAAAAACAACAGCTTGTTTTGCTTTATGTGACAGTATTTGTCAAAATTATAAGTTTAAAAAATAAAGTTTTCAGTTTAATAATTTATTTTCATAAATATTCAAACACTATTATCGTTTTGACCAGTTTTGTAAAAGGAATTGCAAGTTTTAGTCAATATTTTGTCAATTGAACTTCCTAAAAAGTTGAAAAAATGCTTTGATTGATTGCACTTTTTTCCACTGAGTATTGAAATTTTAAACTAAAAATATCACAATTAAATTTAATTTACATTATAATTTTTTGATTTTGACTGAAGCGAATAGTTTCTCTACGTGCTGTCCCTTAAAATCAAATATATTTTTTATATTTCATAAGATTTGATAATTTTTATTTCAGACAAGTATTTTGTTTGTAGTTGTCAAAAATTTTAAAAGTTTTAAAATTTTCAATTATGGATTCATTTACAAAAAATTACGCTTACGTTATTTAAGCACTAAGGGCTGATATATGTATGTGTGTATGAATGTACATATGTGTATATTTTAGATAAAAATTTCTGAATTATAGAAAAATGCGCAGTTTTGAAGTACGAATAGATGTGATGCATTGTTATCTGTTGAATAAATGCATTTAATTAAATGAAACTTGTAAAAATTTAAGCATTTCTTTCGTATATAATTTGAAGGTTTTCGTGACCATGACTAATTTGTTTACACTTACACTTCACGATTAAAGCTCTAAATTTTATTTTGTATTTTTTTTCTGCAAAGTATGCCAAACGTAAGTATGTACCTGCAACAGACATTATTATCGATCTGATTTTATTTGAAAACTCTTTATATCAAGGCACATTTTGTTCTCTAATACCCTCTAATGCAAATAATTAATTAATGAATGAATGAAAGCATTAAGAGTTGCATGTAACGTTGGCTGATTTTATACATTTACCGCATAATTACATACATACATACATAAGTGTTCCATTGGCATTCGATATCGTTCAAAATTTCACTACATTCGATAGAATTTTTAATATAAATGTAGATTTGAAATTAAAGGTATACACCAAGAGTTGTATCGGAACACTCGATGTTGGTTAAAATTTCGAGATAGTTTAAATACTTGGAAATTCTTTATCGATATCGAACACTGTAATTGTGCACTTGATTTCAATAATTTCAAACGGAAATTCTTTATCTCAAACCGTAACAATTTTCGCTGAATAATTAAAAAGATTTTTTTGAAATTTTAAAATAATATTTTCTGTAATTAAATTTATTTCACGTTTTCCAAACCATGACTAAAATAATACCATATAATAAATGAAATTTTGTACATACATACATATGTATGTATGTACATAGTATACAGGGCTACAGAGCATGTAAGTATGTATGTATGTATGTTTGTGTAGATGTGTGCAAACTTATAAATTTATAGTAACAGTAAATAAAACATATCTGCTTTTGAAACATTCAAAGTAGATTTTCAATGGAAAATTTTTTTAGAAATTGTTTGTTGGTTTTATGTCTCTTTCTCTCTACAATAAACGGCATAAATCCACCCTAAAAGAAATTAAACACAGTTCTCTTTGTGAATCAACCATGCATTTTTTGAAAAACTAAAAATTTAACAATAAATAGATACTGTACATACATACATATTTTTATTTATTTATATTTATGCTTAAATATCAAAAAATAATTAATAGAAATTTAGAATAAAATTTTTTGTCGCCACAACTACTAAAATAACTGAGAAGATTATGACAAACTTACACATACATACATAAGTACATACATACATACATACATATGGTATTGTGTAAGTCTATACAAATGTTTCATAATTACATACATCTGTATATACATAAATAAAACAAAATTATAACTTACACTATATTCAGTGGAAGCCAAAGGCGTACGGGAATCACTTTTGTGGAAACTCATGTTGCCGGCTCAATATTTTCTTTCACTTCCTCCGGATGAGATTATTTATATTCCAATAAGTAGTAAGAAGTATGAGATTTGAAAGAGCGTTTTAAACTGTAAACTTCCAGAAACTTCTAAACAGTTGTATAGATTTTGTTTTTTCTATACAAATTTCATTCGCAAACAAACTCCAATGGAGTTGTTTGACTTGGACAAACTACGAGCTTTTTCTTTAATAATAGTATATGAAATTTCAGTAAATCTTTTGAATAAATTTTTTTTTACTGAATTTGTTGTAACAATTAAACTACGATTTTTGTTAAGACTATATACTTTTTTAAATAAAAATTAATAGACTTTAAAATTTCGAATATAATTTTGAAAATAGCAACTATAACTGTTATAAATTTATATTCGTTCAAGTTGAGATTTGTTGCAATAATAAAGAAAAGAGACAACCGCACTATTTGCAATACAAAGCAAGAATGCCAACATTGCCATTCTATTGCACGACCGTAACCCTCAAACGCAGCACAAAAACGTTCACATCAGACTTTAGCAGCACTGGATACACAGTTTGAGAACAATACGGCAAGCATTTGAACTAACCGACCGACCTACCGAACAACCAATCGAACAACAGACGACACTCGTTATAGGCCATTACAAGAGACGTGCGGTGCGCATTGATGGTATGGAATATGAGTAAATAATGTAAAAACTCCAAATGTAGAGTACTCCTGAGAGTATATGTTTGTGTATGTGCGCGTGTGTTGGTTTTCATGGAAATTGTGTGACAGAGAAACAAAAGCAAATACTCTCCCATTGTGATTGGTGAAAGCGGACGTTCCCAATCTTCTGGGTTGCAAAACCCTCAGAAATTGTTTTAAACTTGGAGTTGCTTTGAACGTCTTAACATCACCAAAGACAATTAATAAATTTATTTTCAGATTTCAATTTGTTTTAAGATTTTTAAAAGCCTAGTCCGCATTTAATTCATGATCATTGCCCATAACTCTCAATGTTGGTGATCTAAGAGAAGACATTTTTTACTATTCAATCTCGATGGTATGACACTCGTTAGAAGTTTCTCGATAGTTTGGATTTTATTCCAACTCCCTTAAATAATATTCGCTACACATATAAAAAATCTACTTTGATTAGTACTTTGATTTAGTACTTTTTGTACCATGAGAGTAGAATTTTTTTTTTTAATTGCCACAAACAGTTCTCAAGGACACAAGAGAAAAGTTTATTTAAAATAATGCATATAAAAAAAGTACATAAAAGCTTTTCGAACTCTAGACATCATTTACTAAACTAATATTTTTATGAAACACTTTTAAATAACAAATTATCTGTAATTATAAATGGGAAGCAGCGGATTTTGTAGATCATTTTGTTCATTTGTTTTGATCATATCTTGGAAATAGAAAATGCATTCATCATTGGCTGATGTATGTGGAAGATATGGAGCTCCTGTTACATTTCTGATAATATATGTACGTTCTACTTTTTGACCGTTTTGTTTTAATTAATAAACTTTATTTTTTTAAGCTTAGCGTCTCCTAAAAAAGTTAACAGACCATAAGCCTAAAAAATTAATTAAGTTTGTTTATTTCTAATAATAGTTACGAACATGTACATGAACGTTGGGTACGAGTGTCAGTCTTACACCCAAACGAAACAATACTACAGCCAGCTGCTTAAAATGAAAAAATTATAGACAGAAAAAATAAAGCAATTATAAGCACAATTGGTATTTCTAAATTAAACCAAAAGATTTCATTTTATTTATTTTTGTTTTTTTTTTGAAAATATATATATTATATATTTTTTTTGAAAATAAAGCATAAATGCAATATTGTCATATATGATCATAAAATGCTTTAGGGATTCTCGTTGTAACGAAATACACTCAAGATATTATTTGCGATTGTAACCTTGAATTGCTTTAATGTCGATTTCCTGTTAAAGATGCTGCTACTGATGTTTAACAAGTTCTAGTAAAAAAATCATCGTTTGAAAATTTACTTAGAGCTTAGACATATATTTTTGAGTACAAGAGAAAAATTTTAACTTATTTTTGTGGTAGCAGAAAATATTTTTTATAATTCAAGCAAATTACAATTTTTAAAACGGACAAAAATTTTATTATTACTAAAATTACAGTTGGTATATTCGAGAATATCAACAATTTGTCTACCACAAAAAAAAAACGTTAATGCAGCGGTTAGTATTGTTGTCGTAACCAAGTTATTTTGATGTTTTTCAACTGTGACGTATAGTTTTTAATTTGGTTAATATTCAAGCTTGAGGTCTTTTATCGTTTAACAAGATTTATTAAAAACTAATCGTTATTTCGATACCCATTGAGTATCATCTTCAGGACAATTCTCTTTTTTTAAAATAATAAAATTAATAAATTAACATTTTAAAAATTAATATTATATTAACCAAATTATTATAAAAAAGGTCAAAGAATATAGATATAGTATAGTTTTTAAGTTCAAAATTCAATTGATGTTTATAAGTAAATCAATTACAGGTAAGAGGAAACCTAGTGATGGAAAACAAGCAAGTAGGGAAAAAAGAAGTTTTGCAAGGGATGTGCTTATCACAGCACAGTATGAAAATCTGGTCGCAAGAGTGCTGACGCTAGAAGATATTTTTTTTTTAAATTAAATTTTAAGTATTTTATTTTCCAGACGTACAAATCAAGCCATAGATAAATATCTCTAAATCTCAGATTTAATATTCGTATTCTTTTGCGAATATCTAAAAACTGATTTTAGTTACATTTCAAACATTTACATATATAAAAAAAACAGACAAGAGAGTACCATAATCTCATAAATGAATCCGAACAGTGTGAAGTACCATTTGAGAATCTCTGCAAAAACTATTAATAAAGAAACATACACACTACACTACATATTTTAGGACTCAAACAATACAATGTTCAATGTACATAATATTACACATAAATACATACATATGAAACAAAACAGCTACGTACACACTACATTACATACTATTAAACATGAAATATGAAATGGAGAACAGTCGACGCTATTAGTTTGTGGACAGTGACTCACTACACTGCACCCCACTGCATGTGTTACACAGTCAGAGAAACAAGAGCGGTATACAATGTGTGCTTTTTTCTTTTTGTGTGTGTATACTATTCGTATCTTTGGTTTTATCGTTTTCGTGTTATATTCTATTATTTTATTTGATTATTTTATTTTTGTTTTCATGGTGTATACTTTCAGCCCCTATTGACCCTTAGCGCCCTTATCATGGCACGCTACTAACTGACGATTGTGTTAGACGACATTTTAATGAGTAACGCTGGTAATACGATTTTAGCTATAGAGCACTAAATGTTAGAAGCATTAGACATATTTATTAGTTGTATTTTTTATTTATAGACTATTTCTTAAAATACATATTTAGAAATTGGCTAAAGCTAATGAAAATATTATATAGATAATAATAATTTTTTTTGAAATGATTAAATACTTCTAAAAGTGTCAGTCGTTTTATTGCTTTGTGTCTGTTGACAATTTGAATTAATATGTCTAGATGTTGTTGTCTAACATCTCGTGGTATTGCAGCATTCTCTTGCCACTTCGTTAGACATTTTTATAAGTACATACAGACATACATACATGCTGCACACACATATTTAGAACACAATATGTTTTGGGCTTAAGTCTTTTATTTACTGATAACACAGTCGCATATTGCATTATATCGGGTGTCTTTTTTCGAGGCGCACTGGCAGATGCAACCAACTCGACAATAATCGGCCGTTTTTTGAGAAAATTAATCGCATGTATGTACATATGTATGTATGTATATGCCCTAATAACCCAACGGTACTCATGAGTAAAAAGGATATTATATATCCTTACCGATCTTTTATGAATATAAAAGCAACTGCGTGTTTCTGTGAAACAAAAGTAAAATTCCTTTCGTCTGTTGGTATTGGAAACAACAATAAAAAATCCAAATAGACGAAAAAAATATTCCTTTCAAGGAAGAAAAAAAACTCTTGTTAAACAAATGTTTAACTGAAAATTAAATCAAATTCGTAGAAAAAAATTGCAAAATTAAAAAATAAAATAAATTCAAAATTACTTAAGCTTGTTTGAATTACTTTAATATTTTATTGTTTATTGTTGGCTTCGCTGAGTATATGCCTGAATTTCATTGGCGCTAACCAAATCATAAGTACCGTTTAGCCAAATCATGATCGAAAAGCATTTAAGCTCATATACTTATGCCAAAAACTACAAATACTATATGAGAATCCAACCAGAACTCATATAAATATAATAGCTTTAGAAAGATTTTGTTAAAAATTAACACAACAAACAATTTTGTTTGAATTAATTTAAAAAAAAATTTTGGTTTGCAATTCCAAAATTTTTTTCTATAATCCATCAATTTTCTTCTTCCAAAAAATTCGTATTTTATCATCCAAGGAGCAAGGATTTATTCTTAATATTATTTCAAATTTTCAAACAAATTTTGACATTTTTATTCCAAAAATTTTAAATAAATTTTAAAAAACTTGAAAATGAAACACCTGAATTCGTTTTTTTTATTTTTGGTGATAAAAAAAAGAAAAAATATTATATTGCCACATCTGCGTTATTTTAGATAACAATGTGATTCTTTATTTCAAAATTTTTTTTATTTGAATTACGTACATATGTATGTATGTATGTATGTAATATGGTGTGACTAGAAGCATAATTATCTCTCAAAGTCAATTTATCGTAACTATCCAAATACTAACTTTACAGATACTAGATGATTATTTTTAACGATATGTTTTGAAATATAAATAAGGTAAAATATATTAAAACTTTTCATTCTTAATTTTGTGTATTAAGACTGGTACTCTGTTGGAATTTGTGAAAAATATTGAGTAATATTTACCATGTCTTTTGAATAGTTTGATATGTGACGTCCCAATAAAAATAGATAAATAACTATGAAAATTTATATATTTTAAAAATTTATACTTATATAGTGAGTCAGAAGTTGAGATAATTTTTAATATTTTTAATTGAACCGTAATAATGTTTATGAAGAATTTGTACGTATTATAACCGAACCCCACTGTATATGAAATTTCACTGCTATTAATGACAGCTTGTTGATAGACCTCAGATGTGTAGACCAGCTTAAGAGTCATAATACCTACATACATACATCAATGAATAAATTAAAAAATAGGGGAACATGCAACATATTTTTTGAAAATAATTCCCTCAATGCAATTCAACAATAAACCACTTCGGCAGCAGTCAGTTGAGACAGTTTCTTTGGAAATCTTCCATAAAGTTTAAAACATTTTTATATTGTGGACTTTAAAACGAGTTCACCAAAAGCGAAAATTCGCTATAACCATAATAATTTTTATGAATTATACATATGTACTACATAAGTATGTACGAAATTGTTGGAACCAGAAAACTACGTTCGTTATAGGCGATAATTCATTATAGCTGGTGTACTCGTACGTACGTATTTAAAAAATAGAGGAGAAATGCACAGATTTACGAAAGTAATTAAAGTTTCTTTGGAGATTTTGTCATTTTTGAAAAAATTCTAAAATTTATACTTTCAAAATAATGAACGTAACAACGAACGACTTTAACCTTTTTCCTGCGACGTAAGATTATCTAAGTATTTCTAGATTTGCTGTGCAATATTTTCGCATGTAGAGAGACTTTTTTTATTAAAATTTTGTAGCCTAGTATTCTGAAAATCTTTCACACGAAACACGAAGGACATTTATTTTCAAGTTTTATTAAAAAAAGACCTACAAAAGTTAATTTAAAGATTAAAAGCTGAATCTGTCTGTCTAAAAATATCTCACCTGCTAAACATTTTCAAAGGACTACAAAGTCAAACAAAAAAATACATTTTAGGCACATCTTTAAAAAAAGAAAGAAGGAAAGAAATAAAAGGAGAAGAATAAAAGGAGAAGTTACTACTTAAGAACTAAAAACTAATAACTACAATAGTATGTTTACCTTGAACTTACATTATGTTCACCTCAATCATGTTTTCCTTGCGTACATCATCGATTTTTCGGTATGATTTTTTTATGAAAGGAAAACTTTTTTATCTATTAAATAAGATTTAATTAGAAAGTTTTATTATATTCTTATGTTATACATAATATATAACCATGATAGCCATGGAAAACTTTAATAAAACAATGAAACAAAAATTTATATATGACTTGCGCCTTGCAAGTGAAATTATATCTGACTTGCTTATTATTCGCGCGATCATTTCATATAAAAAAGTAAAATGTTTTAATGTATTAGTAAATTTCAGCCAGAGAAAAAAATTTAATTGGCTCAGACTTATTAAATATTTTTTTAAAAAGCGTAACCATTGTCATTTTTTAAATTTTAATCAAACATGGTAAGGACAAGAAATAGTGATCACTACTATAAATATTTGGGAAATTACCTGTTATCCTTAATAAATATATAATTTAAACAAGAAATGTCTGAATATTCCTCCAGCTATAAGTCATGTATTTTTATCATAAAAACATAAAAAAATAAAGCGGCATTATCTAGTGGAGTCTGGTGAGATGTGAGATCGAGCCCACCATAAAAATTATGCTCAGTTGGTTAACAATACAGTTCAACTAAGATATACTAGTCTGGGCATGCCTGGGCTGACAAATTTACAAATCAAATAGACAAAAATTGCCACAAACATTGAAAGTCAATGTTATTCAATACATATTTCCAACGCAGCAAATGCCCCTACAAAATGTTAATGATGTAAAAATTTCTCTTTTCCACTTATTAAAGTGTGACCAGAATATTGCAATGGAATTTTTTGAATATATTTTCCTTATAACTCTTTTCAAAAGTTATCTTTGACAGACGGCATCAAGCATTTGTGTAAGTAATCATTAACATTTTGCCATTTCAAAGAAACTGTATTATCTGCTTAACGATATTCAAAGGAAAGTTTTCCAAATTCCCCATAGTGCAGTGTGCAGAAAATATCAATTAGTCACCTGGTAAAGGAATTTTAATTAATAAACTAACAAATAAATTTCACACTTAAGTAACGTACATACATACATATATACATACATACGTCATTCACGTACAAATTTAGATAATTAAGTTCTAAATATTTATCTTATCGTTTCAAATTCAAATTTCTTTTTAAATGGTTTGAATAAAAGTCGCAATGAAAAAAAAAATTTTTTTACGAAGTTATGAATCAAATTTCTTTTTAACCTAAATACAGCAATATTTGTTACACATATACATACATACATAAAAATTACACAATTCATTATTTACAAATCACGGCATTATTTACAATAAATAACTAATGGTGGCCCAGGGGTTGAAGGCCATTCAATTTTATAATATTGAGCTGTTTTCAATTAAAATTTAAATTTTTACAAACATTCAGCATAAATTTTTTAGTTATTTTAAGTTTAATAATATTTGATACAGATATAGGCTGGTCATGACTCTGAATAAGATTAAGATGGAATTTATATAATATATAAATCTGTTTCTACAAGTGGAAGCCACTGATAAAACTGTGATTGCCCCACCTACAGAACAGAAATACATCTAGCGATATCAAAAGCTGCCTCTTCAAAAATCTGAACTTAATATCTAATTATAATTATTTACTATAAGATGAATATTAATTAATTAAACAATTTGTAAATACCATTTCAAGCTTAATTCAAAATGTACATACATTGATAGAGAAAATTTAAAATTTCCCTCAATATAAGTGTTTTATTGAACTTTTATATCAATATCTGGGGAAACGAACTTTCAATTTGATCGCATAATTTAAATTTAAACAAAGTCTTTTTATGATCTTTAATCATTTTAAATTGATTTTTGGTCACTTTAACATTGTTCTTAATTAAGGATACTCTGGCGCTACTGGTCGAAACGTCTTTGTGTGTGTCTGTGCAATAAATTGAAATTAATTTGCGCAACGATTGCGATTTTTGCTCTAAATTGATATGCGACGTAATACGATACGCGATATGAAATCAAACTTGTGCAAAAATTATGTTCCTTTTTTTAAAATAAAACGAATGATTTCATTTCTTATTTTTTTACTTATTCAATTCATCTCTCTATTTCAAGAATCTATTTGAAGTCGTACTTTATCTGTTTGATTTGTTTAAGTGACGACAATCTAAGAGCAAAATATTTGCTCAACTTGTAAACTATTGTATGAGTTGTAAGTTGTTGGATATGTAGTAAAAATGATGTTGGTATTTTCTTGCTACAACACTTACAACCTTTTCTCTTAAGTTTTTGACGTGTCAAATAAGACATGGATGGGAATGTCAATGCGAGTGCATTTTGCTTAAAATACTATTAATAGCAAATGGCCTTTTCCAAGGCCTTAGAGAATAATTAGAGCCTATCAATTTAATTATTGAAGGACTGACTTTAGTTACTTTGGCAATATTTTAAATAAAAAAAAGGGGAATTGTCAATTACAGTTCCTTAATTCTATAATTATTTCAGTGGCATGCGATCCATTCTTCTTTAGTTTCTTCCATAGATGGTAAGTGTAACTGATAGAGAAAGTAAAATCTGGGAATATGGACTATTCTAGTTTAAACGCTGATATTGGAATAAAAATATTCTAAAGCACGACTTTATTTAAAAGGCTTAGGGTGAAGTTACCAGTACAAAATATACTACTGATAGTTTTGATGCCTTAAAAAAGAAAAGTCACGCAACACATTTCATTGATTTATTTTCAATCAGCTGTTTATTTTTTATTTGCTTATTTATTAAGGCAAAGTTGGCAGCGAAACAACTCTGATCGAATATTTCTTTCTTTGATTTTTCCGAATTTACTCAATTAATTTTATATGCAAGTATAAAAGAAAAAGAGATGTCAGGACGTAAATAGTTTTTGTTTGCCACACAAGTATTTTATTTATTTTTGTGTAACTTACTTTGTGTAAACACACTATTACAACTTTTTTTTGCTAAAAGTCTGTAATGCAGTGTCGCTTTGTATGCGTGATATGTAGTGAGTACCTTCAGTTAGAAGTATTGTTATTAGTGAAGGATGCAATGGTCATGTAAAGTTTCCTTAAATCTGGAAAATTGGTGTTTTATATCCTGTAGTTCCTACAAGGAATATAAGGCCTCAAGCCAAATACCAAATTCATTTTAAATTCACTTCAAGCAAAAGTAAATTTCGAAGGTTTGACAAACGAATTTGTCTTTGGCCTTATAAAACACGAACATTTCATTTCCATCACAGTAAATTTGAGAAGTAAACATCATTTTCAATTAAACTTTCCTAAAACTAAAATTTGCATGTGTGTGTGTGTTTTTTTTTATTAAACAGCATAATTGTTACGATCAACTAAACATTTTTTATTAATTCTTTTGTGTGTTGGTATTAATTTGCAGTTAAAGTTTTTATTTCAAAAATTTTCCATTGTTCACTAGAGTAAGTAAATTCTGCTTAATAGGCATATTGGCGATAGTGTAATTTGAAGAATTTTAAATATGTACTTACATACATACATACATATGTATATAAAAAAGTGATATTAATAATAAATTTCACAACAAACAAAGAGCTCAATCGAACAAAGGACTTGTGTTTTGTTAATATTTTTGTGGAAGTTTAAATGGAGACGACCTTGAATATCATCCCTTAAAATTCGTCCATAAATGAGTTTTAAAGTTAAAATATAATTTCAAACGGTGCGGCTTATTCATAATAAAAACGTATTGTAAGTAAAACAAATCGCTTTTGCGTATTTACATATGTATGTATGTATGTACTTATGTATGTATGTAAATATTTATTTAAAATGTGACAAATACTGACACACTTTATTTAAGAATTGTTTATCCAATATTGCAATTATCAATTTTAATAGATAAAACAATTTGATTTAAAATAATGACAAGCAACAAATACTCGTATTATCGTAAAACAGACTGAAATTTTGAATTGCATACAAATTTTGAATTACACACAAAACTTACTATCGCACTTGAAAAATATTTCTGATTGCAACATGTATCCAATTATGATACGACTGTAGGTACACCTTATAAAGCTTTTAGCCAAGACACTAACCACATATATATATTTTTCAATATGAAAGAAACAAGTCAACCAGCAAAACTTTAAGCTTTTAGTTTACAATCAACTACGCACATACGTAGACACAATAAATATCAAGTTCAAGTTTGTTTTTCAAAAGTCTACTATTATTCGTAGTAAAAGCTTTTTTTTTTTTTGTAAATAAACGAATAGCCTTTTCATTCTATTTCCCTCATACACACAATGGTTTTTATTCCATTTACACGCTTGGCCGGCACATTTTCTTGCCCAACGAACATGTTGGCTTCATCTCAAATTAAGAGGGACATGATATAAACTTCTTTCGCAAATCTTATGTAGTATGAAGCCAAGGATTTATTTTTTTGTAAGTAACGGGTGATTATCTATAGCAACTTTCGTTTTGGCAAAAGGGTTTTAGGAGCTCAGGTGTTTTCGTGGGACATGTTATTTATTGTTCAACATGTTCAGTTTGGTCTATAATTTAACCATGAAACGACTTACAAACGAACAACGCTTTGAAGATTATTGAATTTTATTATCAAAATTCATGTTCGGTTAAGAATTTGCATCGTCCATTTTTTTATCGGAAAGCTCATTTCTGGCTTAATGGATACGTGAACAAGCTAAATTGCCGTATTTGGTATGAAGAGCATCCAGAAGCATTGCGAAGATATGTGAAAACTAATACAGAGCATAAGGGTTTTTCTCTAAAATAAATATTACTGAAGTTATGAACATAATTAAAGCGAGCCATAGTGAGAAAAATAGCATTTTTAGCAAACTTTGTGGGCTCAAGGCACGCCCAATAATTATGAAAATGGTCTAAAATTTGTTTATATATTTTTTTCTAATTTGGAATCAATCTAAGGGGTTTGCCAATTAAAAATACGAACAAAAAAAAATTGTCTATATAACTTGCGGTCACATTAGTGCATATCCAATAATATTTATTTAATTACTTCATAACTATACTGATGATAAAAATCATTTGTTACAGCTGAAAATAGTTTTTGTTTTTGTTTTTCAAAGTACTATTTCAGAGTAAAATTTGCGAATTGTACCTGTTTTCTAAAATTGCCTTGACTCATATCTATATATATATATATATATATATATATATATATATATATATATATATATATATATATATATATATATATATATATATATATATATATATATATATATATATATATATATATATATATATATATATATATATATATATATATATATATATATATATATATATATATATATATATATATATATATATATATATATATATATATATATATATATATATATATATATATATATATATATATATATATATATATATATATATATATATTTATAAAGTAAATATCGAATTGAAGATATTAATAAAAAAATATTTTAAAAATAGACAGGAAGCTATGTCTTAGATTAAAGGATATATGTACATATAGTTTAGCGTTTATCAATATGTTTGATGGGTAATCACAGTTTTTATTATTGCACATTGTGGAAATGAATGAGTTTTTTTTAAATTCATAAAATAAATATTAAATTCATGAGTCGTGGTCTTCACTAATGCACAACAAAGAACTAAAAAAAGCTTAAAAAAGGACTTTGTTTATCCTCAGTTTATAACAAACACACGAATTGTAAGAAAAATACACTTCATTTGATTTTTCTAAAAGATAGTATTTTAATGTCCTTTAGCTTTGTGATGCAAAAATTTAAAGAAAACTTAATTTTAAAAAATTAACAATTTTAAAAGGACACTTTCAGAACGTATCTCATGCAAAATAGTTTTTTTTTAATAATTCTTATATAAAGCGTCATATCATGTCGTTCGAGTGGAGATATTTTTAACCGTCACTATAATTTATTTTATATATCTTGCTTTTAGATAACGTTGTAGAATATTGGAGTTATCTGCACTTGCTAAGCCTATATACGAGTAATAAAAATGAAAAATTTATGACTCCTTATCGCTGGCAAAGCCTGTTAATTTATGTATAATTATTTATGTGAATATTTTATGAGTACATGCGATGTATACATGCAAAAGATTATTACTTTCATCATTTATATTGATTGTACTCACAAATATGTAAAGGGTTTCCCAAAACTATAATAGAAATTATTTTATACTTAAATATGAACTCGAACGCATATTTATGTTCTGTATAGACTCATCTCATTCGTTACCGTTTGCAAAGTATGAACTACTAACATTTTTCAAGAAAGTGCATTATCTTCAGTGTCTAGTGGTGTTATATTTTTCATTTCCAAAGAAAAAAATTAACATTGTTAATCAATTTATTAAATGCTTTTATCGCTCAAATTCCAAAAATTTAGATCCCTCACACGATTATGAAATTATTTCGTATAAGGTTTATCTTATTGAAAATAAAAACGACAACATTTCCCCTTTTCTCCTTGAAGCGGGTGACATTTTCTGCCTTTTCAAGAAAAGGAAAACTACTCATTATTACAAGTGAGTGCAACATTTACTAATGAAAAGTGTGCAATAATTTAAGAGAATCAATGCCAACTAAAAATAATGCTACGCTTTCTTCAGAAAAGAAAACACTATTATTCGCTGACAGCTCCATTTCAATTTTCTTTAAATTTTCTTAATATTTTATAAAGATTTTTTACTGGAAAGTAAAAAGTTTTTTCAGTGTGCAAATTTATCCAAGATTTTAAATCATTTTTATTTTGGTTTGCGAAATTTTATTTAATGGAAATAAATGGTTGTGTTTCCTTTTTAAGATTTCTAAAACATAAAAAGATCAACTTTCTCCATGAAAATTAATGCAATCAAGTGCATTTTGCTACACGAAATGAATACAGTACGCAAATTACACGTGTAAGAAATAAAAGATATAATTAAAATAAGCTTGATTAAGACAATTTAAAAACATTTAAGATCAAATTCGCTTATGAGTTGCATGCTGCAGATTTGTATTTCCTTAAAAAATTTAGAAACACAGTTTATGATTTTGTATTTTTTTTAATTGTTAGAACAGTTTTCCCAGTAAACTAACGCCTACAAGTATATCAAATGAGTGTTTGATGTATATACGATTATAATTTACTATTGGGTTGTGGTAAAAGTGATTTCGTTTTCTCCTTGTAAAAACAAAAATTGATTGCGATAATCTCAATCCTTGAGCGATTTGCATCAATTAAAGTCTTTATTGTATCCTCATCTGCACCACCATTTCCAGAGCATCTGTATTGGGAAACCAGTTCCCAATACAGATCCATCGAAAAACTTTATCGTACTTGAACAGGAAAAAATTTAATCATGTCGAAAAATATGTCAAAATTCTATTATTTACTTCCCATCCTTATCGCATTTTATTTTCTAAAAAAAAAGAAAAGTTAAACATATTTAATTTTATTTAGTTTAACGTTCTTCCTTATAGAGGTCTACACTTACTAATGAGCAGTTACATCCCTATTTCCTCCTGAAGGAGCAAAACATGTTACACTTTTGTCCCTTCAAAGAAAAAAAAACGGTACTTTCTAATAACGGGAAACTTGTTAGGAAAGAGTACAGAATCATGTCATATATTAATTTTGTTATAAAATGATAAACAAAATGTTAAATTTTTTAAGGATATAAAATCTGGAACCTTTGATGTAAGAAAAACGAAAAACTTACTGATTATGGTATTGTGTGAAAGATACAATAGAGAGATCGTTATTGTTACGATGCAAGAGGTACAATTCTGAAACCCCTATTTTTAGACAATTTTTTTAAGAGTAATAAAACAAGCAAAATTTAAAAAATAATTATGGAGAATTTTTGTGAATGCATGTTTATATTTTATAAAATATGAACATATGTTTTACATACACGTCCGTTACGCCACATACATATGTGTTAAGTTGGCTGTTCGAAATTTCGAACGCTGGCGTTTAAGAAAAATTTTAAAAATTTTAATATAATGCTAAAAAAGAAATCATTTGCTTATTACATATTAATTTTTAATTCCGATTAAATTTCTTGTGCAAATGTCCTTATGTGATATTCGTATAGGGACTTTGCATAAGGGTTATGTGAAGAAGTGAAGAGATTGCATTCAGTTTTAGTAGTTTTATTATTATTATAATTTTTGAATAACAAGAGATTATGAAGCATATTTGAAAAAAAAACATTTTCACGATAAACCACTGTACGTTGTTTCCGATTTCACTAAACTAAATATGCTATTAAACTCAACTTCGAGGGATGGCAGTAGCTTTCAAAATCCTTGTATCATATAATTTATCACTTGAATTGAAAGTTTAATTTTTTCTCACTTGACACTAAACTGAATGATAATGAGTTTTAAATCCATAAATTATCTTAAAATGTTTTTATTCATAAAAAATATAAGAAAACTCTCGAGCAGTAAAAAATTCACTTGACATAAATGACCAATATCTATCCTCCCTCAGTATGCCAGGAAACTCGCGATTTGTAATTTCCTTTATTTCCTTATTTGTTTTCAGATCAAAAAGTTAACAAGTTCAATCAAATCACATTAAAGTTTTTTTTTTATTCATTGACATCATAATAGTTATAAAAATAAAAATTATTTCATTCTCATTAAGTGTAAAAAATTTTTTGTGGTTTATTTGCAACGTAAATTATTCAAAACAATTTCAATTTGTGGTGGAAAAAAACTATATCTTTAAATAAAATCTGAAATTTATCATTTATTTCAGAGAAGCAATTCATAGTTTTGCATATTAAATCATTGTTAAATTTTAAAATTATTTATATGATTTGGTTTGAATTCACATTGCAGTTACTTCAAGGATACTCTGAACATTAATGAAGTTTCTGGGCAATAGACGGTTATTAAAATCGTAGTGTATTTTATAAAAGTTGTCAAATAAAAATTACTACCTCATTTTTTATATTAGTGATATTCATCGTTTGGTGCATTTTAGATGTGCAACCGTTTGTAATTGCATATGACTTTTTTTATTGGTGAAATATGCGATTTGCCATACTTTTTTTGCAAATTAAGTGAAAGCTTAGCATCATTCTTGATATAAATTTTGTTTTATTTTCTTACATTTTAAAAATATTTATTAAATTTATTATTCGGGATATTCTCCAAAGGGTACTGATGATTTGCTTAGCGCCAATGAAATGCAGGCTAAGCCAATAACAAGCAATAAAATGTTTAACATAAAAATTTATTAAATTGTATTTATTATATATTAAATAAATTTTTTTGTGGAATGACGTCCTAGAGCTAAACTGTTCGCATATTGAATAAAAATCAAGGAACTTAGAAAAATTCGTAAAAATTATAATACATATTTTTATACAGTAGAGCAATTTTTTTTATTGCTCAGAACGAGCAATAAAAAAAATGCAAAATAGAATATCAATTTATAAGAAAATAAAAGAAATTTTGGTAATTAACTTCAATAATATTATATGAAAATAAATTTGATTTCTTCTGTATTTTAACTTTGTTGAGTTCTTTATCTTCTCATTGTAATTAAGGGATTTATTTTTGCAATTTGAATTAATTTAATTTGTTATTCATAAGTATCATCTGTCGAATAGCAATGTACTATACGTAGCAAAAATACTATACTAGCTTTTTTACTTTTACATAAAAGCTACGGCGTAGCAAGTGCGAATTTCATTATTTAGTTGATGTAATATAAAAAAAATATTCTAGGAAATTTTGCACTTGCAATAATGCAAGACTATATGCATCAAAAAAATTAAAGCCTCCATTCAATTTTTTTATGACAACAATTATTAATCAATGAACTTGAACATTATGTGGGTTTGGCTGTTGCAAATTTTTTCTATGTATATTTATATAAGATATGAATAATTAATTTCTGTAACAAGGGTGGCATATGCATAAATTATTAACACATTGCACAATGGGCATGATGGGAGAGCTTGAATAGTGAGAAAAATTGTAGTGTAGGTTTCTTTGAATACGAACGTTTCTTTGAAAACAAACCACAATAATCCGTACATTTACGAGTATTTGTGTACCTTTAGTTACAAATGTGTTTTGCCTAAAAATTTATTCAAACTTTTTTGAAATTTGGAATATATAACTCTTACATCACTGAAACTTGAAAAAGACTAGTCTATAGTCCAGTAGTATAAGAGCGGCGGAAAGGTAACCCTCTCAAAATTAAATTAATTAGTTTCTTTTATCAGGAGAGCCACGATGAAAGGAAAGTAGAAAACCACTAAAACAACATTTTAGCTTAGTTCTATAGAATGAATAATTTCCCTTTCGTTCCCACTGTGCTTTAAAAACAAACGGACTGGGATTGAAAGTATTTTTGTCGTTTTATCAACAGCTTCATAATTTAGTTGAAACAAAAAATTAAAGCTAATGTTATTGTTCATTTCAACATTTAGGAAAATATAATCAATAAAAAATTAAAACTTATTTGCATATTTGACAAATATTAAAGAAATTTATAAACAATTTAAAGTATGTGTTTTTCTAGTAAACCCTGTTGCATTCAAGTTTGCTTGATTTAAATATAAAAATTTACAGGCTTTAAATGAGCTTAAATCGAGTGTATGGAAAAACTAATACAAATGGTTTAAAATTATTTAATATATAAAATTCTCGAGCATAGTAACAAAGTTTTTTGCAAGTTGTGGTAAATCAGAGCAGAGTTTTTTTTGGCGGTACATAATTCAAAAAACAACAATATTAATGAACCAATATTCTAAAAACTACCTTTTTTATCTCAATTACATTATTGATTTTGACTAAAAACTAACGATTTTTAAGACCCATTGGAAAAAAATTAAGGTCATTTTAAAAGAATGACATTTTCCTTGCTTCCAAAAATCCAATAGTGCATAGTTCCATCCATATATTTCTTATCTCCTATATTAATGTTTCTTTGATATGACCCTTCAAACATGGGACTTTCCATGTCTGCATAATTAATAATTATTGAATGCAAACTCTTGCACTATGTGGCTTTTTAAAATAAATTCCATTCAGCCCAGTAAAATTTATATTTTATTATTAATACCCGCTTCTTTTTTTCTTTCATTGCAATAATTTCTCTTTAGTTGCTCAAAAATAAAGAAACATTTATTATTTGGAAACTTTCTGTTAATGTTAATATTTTTATAATCACACCGTTTATATACATAAATATATACAAAATTACGTATTTTTCCACATTTTGTTTAATATTATTTTAAAAGAATGACTCAAGGTTCAGTGCATTTGCTTTGAAGCAGTCGCGTTTTGTGTAGGAGATTTAATGAGAAGCCCAAGCCCACTTTTCATTAGTCACTTTCTTAGAGTGTTGCTTCCAGATAGATTATTATTTCCCTGACATTGTAGTCAGTCAAGTAAGTAAAAAAATTTAAATTCGAAGGACAGATTACCAAATTGTTACTATAATCTGAGCGGTGAAAAGATCAATGTTATCATTCATACTGACCTTCGTAGACTAGTAGGTAGTGTACTAGACTCGTAGTGCGAAGGTCCCAGGTTCGAATCCTGCCGCAGAACTCTGGCAGTTTGTGTCTGATAATTAAGGGGAGCGCACAACAAGCCTTCACTGGCTTAAGTGTATGTCGTATGACATGGGCTATCACACCCCTCCAATCAACCTAACCTAACCTATCATTCATATACATACACATGTCATTAGCTGTCTGATTTTGTTAACTCAAAACGTTTTTGTCTCTATGAAGAACTTTAAAAACTGTTTGCCCTTGCAAAAAGAAAAAATTGGATTTGGTATTCTCAGCCTTCTGTTGCTAGTTTCGAATACCCATTATGCCTAAATCGTGTTCAACTTGGTGGTTTCATATAGTTAACGGCCGTTGTCTTCGTCTAGTGTTTCTGATATCATAGTTTAACAAGGACTTTTTTGGTCTACTATAGTCCATGAGCGCAACATGACCTGTCCGCCTCACAAGTTGAGCCTTTATGAATTTGACTATGTCTCCTCGCATACCTCGAGAAGTTCGTTATTATTTCTTTGAACATATTCATTGTTTTCATCTCGCACTGGGCCAAAGATCTTGTGAAGAATTTTACTCTCGAAAATTTTTAGACGCTGTTGTTCATTCGCTGTCATGGACAACGTTTCACATCCATATGTGGCGATAGGTCTATACATTTTTAGGTATTTAGTCTTTGGATCATTTATTATAAGCACCACTGCTTTTGGTGACCTCTCAATATTTGTAAATATATCCTCCATATATCGTATGTCCCTTGTGACAATTGCAATGTCCTGTAAGACCATATCTGCTAAGCAAACTATCAGTTCTTACATGATCCTTAACTGCGTAGTGTAGCAATAGATTGAATACTACTTTACCCCACTGTTTATATACATTACAATGAACAATAGACTGCGGCACGAATAACATTAGAAGTACTTGCAAAAAAATCGTGTTCTCTTAACATTTGAAAATGATTAGAAAAACGAATGAATGGAAATAAAAAAGAGAATATCTTGCAATGGAAAACCCATTATAAAATCGTAAAATCACATGATCTAGTGTTATTGCATTCTTTGGAAATTCCTTTTTACTGGTATATCTCCGAACGAAGTTCTCGTTTAAATTTATAAAATCAGGCTGTGAATTTCACAAACAGTATTTTTAATAAAAAAAGGGAAAACTAGTTTAATTGAAATGTTAAATTTAAATCTTTTATTTAATATTCGAGTATTTATATTTCAAAGTAGTGTTTTTGTAGAAATCTTAACAGATAATATTTCCAATATATTTTCAATATTTTGTGCGGTTTCGTCACTTAAATTAAAAAAAAAATATATAAATATTTTTTCACATGTCATATCAAATTAAGAATGGAATGCAGAAATACAGGAAAAGCTCAAATATGTTCTTCTTAAAAAAAGAGTGGAAATCTTACCAGAAATTTAAATCTCACAAAAAGGTCTTAAATATTTCCTGGAAATTTTCATTTGAAACCATCGATTCAACAAAAAGTCAAATTTCACAAAATTTCTAAAATAAAAAGCCTTTTAAGTTCTTTTCTACAAGAGAACTTGAGCTTAAATTCTTCAAAAAAAAAAAATTACTATAATTTACTATACCGACAAGTCCTTGGCTACTTTATCAAGGATATAAATATAGTATAATGTTTCGCGCTGAATTAAAATTTCTTAAAAAATTTTAAATGAAAAAATTTATAACTTTTAGACTAAATGGGAGTTTTAAATTTATATGGAGAACAAAAGCAAAATTAAAACAATTTAAAAAATTTTAAACTTGTTCACTGAACAAACGCATGAAAATTTAGGAATGGTTTTCTGTATCAAAAGTTTTAGAATTTTAATACGAAAGAAAAACAAATTTCAAAATTTTTTGCATTTTCTCGATATACATTTAATTTAAGTGATGGGATCTACGCAACTACGGCCTTTATTTCTAGTTTAAATTTAAAAATATAAAAATTACAGAGAAAATTTAAAAATATTTCAAATACAAAGGCCGAAAGTTCACCAATATAAATGGAATTTCTTCAAAGATTTTGAATTTCACCAAAGATCTTTTTAAAAGCTGAAACTTAACTAAAAATCTAAATTTCAATATATAAAAAATTAAAAGTAATAAGAGAATTTTTATGCGAATTTCTTAAAATATAGACGCAAAAATTTCCAGTGATCAGACTTCTAAATTAAAAAATAAACTCAAAATTAGCAAAATTTTTCCAAAGTCATGATAAAACAACACCTTTTGCTCCAAAAGCCCTTTACATAGAAGTCAAGCTCTTATAAAAATTTTCTTGTTAACTTTTTTCCCTTTACGATACCTTTTCATTATCGGGGCTGTAGTTACGATATTAAATAAAAAAAAACTATATAAGGAAATTTAATTTTTTAGTAAAACTCTGTTACGATAAGAAAATCTACAAGATTTTGTTGTAACAATATTTTTGGAAGCAAATGAAATCGATAAAGTATCTGTGCCGATCAATTTAAGTGCCTGTTCCTCTTCGTGCAAGTGCAGTACGTCAATATCCTGGCGATCTCGTTGTCAAGCTCTATATAGAAAATTTTTTAAATAGTTCAATTTATAGAGGGGCTTGAATTTGCCAATATTACATTATTTATTCATTTTCACTGAAGTACAGTCGAGTCCTGTTAAGACAAACTGCTCATGCAAGACTTTCAGTTAAACAGACTTCGGATAAGTGAATTCTGAACATTTAAACTGAAGATATTAAATGTGAGACAAAACAGATGTATGCGGATTTTTGAATTAGATTTATTTTATAAACAGGGATATTATTGGCTGCATGCAGAGCGGTTAAAATCAGCCGGCATTTAATACTTTACTTTTACAAAAAAGAAAAATATGCTTCACTGAAACGACTTACCAATAAAGAATAATAAAAAAAATATTTAAGAATATTTTATTTTACTTACGCGATTAAACGTTGTACGCCTATCCAAATTCCACTGTATATACCACCTTATAGAATGAAATAAAGTTTATAGTTAAAAAAAAAGTCAAACCAAATCAAAGAATAACATTTGTCTTTCCATTACATATTTTAGCTAAGGTTAGGTTAGGTTGATTGGAGGGGTGTGATAGCCCATGTCATACGACATACACTTAAGCCAGTGAAGGCTTGTTGTGCGCTCCCTTTAATTATCAGACACAAACTGCCAGAGTTCTGCGGCAGGATTCGAACCTGTGACCTTCGCACTACGAGTCTAGTACACTACATACTAGTCTACGAAGGTCAGTCATATTTTACAGAAGAAATCTTTTAATGCTTCTCATCTAACAAGACGCATTAAAAAAAATGTATGTGCTTTTGTAGAACTTTTTTTTAGAATTTCTTAACATTTGTTTTAAGTGCCAGCCAACCTCTCCCTGTGTCTGTCTGTTAAATTTTTTAATTTATTAACAAATATGAACTCCAATCGTATGGCCTTCACATTTATCTTTTTTTTATTCAACAATCAATAGTTTTGCCAAAAAACAAAAATGAATAAATAAATAAATAAAGACTTGCATTTAGAAAAGTCACAAATACTTTTGTACACTGAAAAACTAAATGCAATAATTGTGCAGTGTTTAAAGCATTTCAGCAATTAAGTAAAAATGTAACAAAATGATACAACTTTTTTTATTACAATCAGTCAAATATAGAAATTTTTAATACGAAGTATGATTTTGAATATATTTTAATTATATTTTTATAATGAATATTTTTTCTCTCAGTACAACTGTGTGACTAAATTATCTAAATAATGGCCATAAGATAATAACTTCAATTTCATTTTTGTGTTAAAAAAATTTGTTGTCGCAAAAAAAAAAATAAATAAAAAGCGAGTCGCCAGCATTCATTGATGTTAGAGATAAGTATAAAAAAATTTGAAAAATTTATTTAAAAATTTATTTATAATTCTCTGCACATTTAAAATGCCATTAAATTGACTTTAATAGTCAGTAACCACATTCTATCTCATCGGTGTCTCTCTTAAAATTGCATAAATTAAATTGAGATTTTCTTTTTGATTTT
Organism: Germaria angustata; assembly: GCA_963681545.1. Lineage (NCBI taxonomy): Eukaryota > Metazoa > Arthropoda > Insecta > Diptera > Tachinidae > Germaria > Germaria angustata. Next base: position 25,737,050 of record OY813000.1, read on the forward strand.
CCCCAATACTGGTAAAGAATATTTTATATTATTGATGAATGATTAAATTTTGTGTAAAAATATTTTTGAAGGCATTCGAATCAATAAGTGACCCGCATTGGCCTTTTGATTACACAGGCCAAGGAAATCGAACTCCTTAATGTAATGTAATGGGGGTTTGGCCCTGGATGGCTCTTTGCTCTGCGACCATTGTTGATCTATTGTGCTTCCCCTGTACCTAACAGTCCAATACGTTCGCAAATAGGATCAGCTCCTTCAGTGGGAGCATTAGCAGATACTCTTCACTCAGCGTATATGCATGTAGCGTCCTGTGTCTTCTGTGGCACAATGCCCCACAATTTGCTATCAAGTGTTCCATCGAATCCTCATCCTCACCGCAAAATCTGCAGATGTCCGTGTCAGATAAGCCCATTCTGTATAGGTGGGCTTTGCAGGTGTAATGGCCTGTGAGCGCCCCTATCAGCGTCCGTAGGCTTTTCCTGTCCAGTCTTAGAGCCAGATCCGCCCTCCCAGCGTCAAAGCGTAGGAATTTCTTGAAGTGACATAATCCATTGATGTCTTTCCAATGTTGTGTAATCCTGGACGATGTCCATTTCGAAATCTCCTCCTCAAGGAGGAACCCAAAAGAGGTGGTGGGTCCAATGAAGTCCCTCAGCCCCTCTTTTCGCACAGATGTCCACCATCTCATTCCCGGCATGCCCCTGATGCCCTAGTACCCAGGTCATTGAGTCTGCTGTGGCATTCCAGTAATAATCTGGACATTACATGGATGTATTAATTTCAGAATCACTACATTAATTAATTAATTAGTTAAAATTATTGATTTTTTTTTGTTTTCATCGTTGTCCTGTCTTATTACACACATACACGTACTTGTTTCAAAATATTTTTATAATTCATACAATTATTTTTATTTTTATTTTTATTATTATTATTATTTTTTTTTGCTTTTAATTAAAATATTATAATTGTTTGCTTAAGCTTGAGGCCCCTTTTTTGTAAAAATTTTAATATTAAGCTAATCCAGCATTGCCAAACCTCAGCAGAATAATGAAAATTAATAAATATTTTTACAAAAACAAAAGATTTCAGTAAAAAAAAATTATTGTAGCACTAATATCATTTTCTTTTCTAAAAAAAGTGAAACATTTGCTGCTGTTTTGAAGATTAAGAGAGGACTAAGAGCAATTTTGCTAACAAAGAGCGTGTCATTCTATAAGAGATTTAAACTTTCTAAACGACCATGTTAAATAGATATTTGTAGCGTTTAGAAATAGAAATGTAACAAAAAAAAAACAGAAAATTTAAGAATTCATTTATTTTTATAAACTCAATCGGTGCAAAAAGTACCGCCAAAAAGGGAGTAAGACCTCCTTCTTAGACTCTTCCAGATTATTTTATAATTGTTTGGAGGGTTATACTAAATTGAAGGGCGAGATATGGTCCTCTTAGAAAAATAGTTAAACAATTCTAGTGGCAGACTTGCCTCCAATTAGTTTTTCTTATCAAAGTGACTTGCAATACGTTCAGACTAAAGCAATAATCGTCGACCTAAACAAAATCAGTTTTCGCGAAAACGAATTGGAACTTGTAATCAATATCGGATATCACGTTTGATAGCACTTTTAAGGGTAAAGGAAGTATGCTATAAGATTCTAATACAATTTTCCATAAATAATTTACATATATTTTGCAAATTGTCACTCCGAGCGATGATCCATCCATCCCATGAAACATTTTAGTGCAGATCAGGAGGAGTTCAATTTGATTGTAAGAAAATTCGTAACTCTTTGTATTTGAAAACCCTCATGCTAAAATATTTCAGTTTCAAAAATTTTATTGTTGTGGTTTAGAAAATTGCAGCATATTTAAATGCAGACTTTGCAGGATCCTCAAAGTTTGCAAGTGTAATTTGCAATAAGGAATGGTTTTTATTTCTGGAAAGTCTGTTTATTTTGAGAATTTTTCAATTTTATTTATTTTCTAAGACATCTTTAAGATCAGAAACATTTGTAAAAAATTTTAAGAAAAATACTGTGTGTCGATCAATAATTTGGATTGCACTGATCGGAGTTTTCTACTAGATCATTGAATAAATAATGTTTAGCATTCCAGACACTCTGATATACTTTTAGATATCCAAACTTATTCCGTGCAAGTATCTACATGATGCATTCAACTTGGAGGATTTTAGTACTCGTCACTCAATTTCTGACACACTCAATGACTGACACATTTTTAGATAAGTGCCTCGTTAGAATATTATCTTAATTGCACTCAATAAAAATGTAGATAAAGATATACAAAGTGTGATTTAATTTATAGTTGTTATTGTGGAGAAATAAAAAATAAAAAATAAATTGTGCACTTTTTGATTGTGTAGGTGGAAAGGGGCTAAAATTTTTTTCAACATTCGATAGTCGAGATTCCATGAAATGTAATAAATTCTTTATGCTTATAAGTTGGGCAGTCGATTTAACAATTTCTTTTGTATTTTGATTCTTATTCCAAATCAACGTGATTGGCTTGTGTAACTGCCTGCCACGTGCATGCAATCACTTAGAAATTCATTTCATTTTGACTACAAAAATCCCTACTATCAAAAAATTTGCTATTATATATGAACAAATTTTATATATTACCGGCTAAGATCAGTACATAAATTCTTAAAATAAAATTTACTAATAAAAAACTTAAAAGCCGGGCGAATATAAAATGTTAAATTTGGAAACCGAATCTAAAAAATGCTAAAATGGACTGAAAATTCATTAAAAACTATGAATATGCATAAAAAAAATTCTAAATTACGCAAATAAATATCTTACCAACATTATTTGGAATATTCTCCCAATCAGTTAATAAGTATATTATGTATCTTGCACACATATATACGCCTGGATTTTGTGGATGCCAACCCATCAGTAGACTTCAACTATCATGTTTGAAAAATTTTCAACTTTGTATTCTTATATTTTTTTCAAGAATCAAATATCATATGAAAAATATGGTATTGGCCGATCGGAGATTGAAAATGCGAGAGATTGTGGTAGCCATAGGCATATCACATGGCTCAGTGGTTTAAATTTTGAATGACCACCTGGGTATGAGAATTCTTACGGTCAGAAGGATGCTTATTTACAGTCCACAACAAACGCAATCCTGTGATGTGATAGTGATTGTATTAATAAGAAAAACTAAAAAAAATTTTTGATTAAACAATCTATTAAAATTATTCGATAAAAACAAGTACTCCTCCCGAGAAAAGGAATAAATTAAATTTTGCATTTCTAAAACAGAAAAGAATCACAAAACGCATAAATCTAACCGATTAGCGATAATTTCACTATGGGCAAATATGAACCCATAAGGCAATAATATCCTACAAAGATTATCAATTCCCAAAAAATTATCCCTTTCATAAAAAAGCTGTTGTTTTCCTAAGAAAATCTAAATTTCAATTTTAAAAGAAAATCGAAATTCCACCAAAAGAGAACACAGAAGTTTTCCCATAAATTTCGCTTATAAATAAGAAAATGTTGACCAAAAGTTCAAAATTTCTCAATTAATTAATTAAAAAATTAATGTGTTACGCCTGATTTTTTTTTCATAAAATTTTTTTAATTCATTACTTGCAAGTCAATTGAAAATTTCTTTTATATAAAAAAGCTAAAAATTTGTGTGTGTCTACTTGTGTCACCCACCGAGAACTTGTTTTTTGAGAGACACTCTTTATTGTATGTACATATGTGTGGCAACTGGAGTCAAGCAGATGTTACTAATACGAAATCGAATGAACCTTCCCATCATAGGCCATAGTCCTGTCTGGTATCATGGAAAAAAAAGAGCTGCCAAAACTTTGCAATTGAGTTTTTTTTATCATTGACGCCGTTTTGGGGATTACATAGTGATTATGGCTTCAATTCAAGTCCAGGCATGTTGTTGGCATGTTTGCGCATGTTTCCCTGCATTGCTTCGGTAAGGCAAACTTTCCTCACTATATCGATATAAATCAAATGATGGTTATATTTTTGGACACCATCTGCTTCATTGTTGCAGTTAAGAAAATTTTAGTTTACTGATGCATGGCAATGATGCAATTACGAACAAACCTATTCATGCCATTTAATGCCTCCAATTTCATTGAAAGAAGTTTATGCTTGTTACATCCATCTTTCTACAAGAGATGCCTCTGGGATCTCAAATGGTCATCAGTGGGTGGATGTCCACAAGCGTTTTAATTTAAACCTGATTTAAGAGCTCATGCGCGCACACTATTTTATAATTTAAAAACAATATGTTTTATATATTTTTACACAAAATTCTTAATAACAAATTTTTCCACTAGTTTTTCTTTGCAGCAGATTTATTGACTGATGAACAACAAACAACTTATGCCCACAAACTTGTCTCAAACTTGTTGTTACAAAAATATTTTTTTAAAAATTTTATTGAATACATTTAAAGCACTCTAAAGTAAAATTTGCATCTATTTTTTAAAGTCTAGCTTGCAGCTAAATACAACTTTAGTTAAAATGAGTCACACCCGCAATTTGTTTCATTTTAATAGCTTTTGCATTCTTTTGGAAAAATATTGTGTAAATTTTTTTTAGTTTGTAATACTTTTTAGTTTGTTACTTTTTTTATTTGTAAATAATTAAATTTTTTGTTTTACATATTTTCTCTTGATATTTAAAAAACTTACTTTATCCACGGTTCCATTTTTCTGTGTGATTGTAGCCAAACTCATTTCGTTGTTTCTACTTTGGGGAAAGATTTTTCACTAGTTATAAACACTAATTTCAGTTGAAATTTAAAGTTGTTTTGCCAAAAACAAAAAACACACACACACACGCACACTTTAAAATAATAAATACACTTCCGATTGTTAATAAAAACATAAAAATAAGAACAATAAAGCAAGATCCGCCGCGAAATTGATTTCAAATTAAAATTAAACGGCCGTTATTATTTTCTTTTGGGAATTTTTTAATACCTTTAACAACACACACTGAAACAAAACTGAAAATTCTTAATTAAGAAAAACTGCTTTAAGCCAAAATAAAAAATGAAAAATAACAAAATACAAAATAAAAAGCTCGTAATGATTTTTATACTTTTGTTAACAATTTGTGTGTCGCTGTGTAGTTATTGTTTTATTATGTTTTTATTTGCTTGACTTAAAAAACTTTTCACACTCAGAAAATCGTTAGTCAAAAAACCATACAATCTCACTCAACCAGCAACCGGTCGCAATCGTGCTTCAACGACACGTTCGACTGTGGGGAGTTTCGCAACAAAAAAAAAAAAAAAAAAAAAAAATACGTCTTATGAGCTTAAAACAAGTTCAACAGGCAGGTTTGGGTCTCATTGTAAGTGATACGAGTCATAGAGAGAGAGAATGAATGAATAAAAAATACAGAAAGCAGAAACGTTCAGAGTCTACGGCAGGAATCGAACCTGCGGCCTTGTGACTACTCATCTCTTACACTCTCCAATAGTCTTCATCCTTTTCAATTAAAATTGGGGAAACAATAAGTTTGATCATGCATCAATAAACATTTTCAAAATCAATAAACACTTTGTTTTATGGTCACACTACGCACGTTTATTTTTTCCCAAAAGCTGCCAAATAATGTCAAGTGCAAACAAGGAAAATATGTTTCCCTGTGGTGTCACATCTCATCGCATATTTGCTGTTACAAAATAACAAATTATTTTTTTAAAAAATAATTTGATCACAATGTTAAATTTACTATTTAAAAGGAATATAATTCTAAGCTCCCTTACGTTAGTGAAAAGGAAAGATGGGAACCAAAAGCCAACGTCTTATGGAAGAATCATTAATTTCTATTCAAAACATCCAATAAAGATAAATAAAAAAAAAAACAACTAGAAACCCAATAGAAAGAATTTTGAAAATTAACGATATTCATTTCTATAAAAAGAACAAGGACATACTTAAGGATATTTTAACTGACAATAGTTTTCCTATAGAACTAACTTGTTTGTAAATAAATAAGACAGTTTTCGTTTAATACAAGACAAGGAAAAATATTGATTCTGAACTTGAAATTTATTATTCTCTATTAACATTAGCGTCTGGTTTATCAAAAAGGTTAAAGAAATAAAATATATTTGATAGAAAAAAGTGTAGAATGTCCTTTAGAGTTTAAAATACAGGAGGTAGCAGGACCAAAGGCCGAATTGAAAATTTAGATATTTTTAAATATAGTATACGAAATTCCATGTAAAGGAAGCAGCAATGCTTTTAAATAAATATAGATAACACGAACTGTATACTAAGGACAAGATTGGCAGGACTTAAAATATATTATTTCTTTATATTATTTCATTGTCTTAATCCAAATCAACTACAAACTTCATTTTTTGTTAGAAATAATTAATATACTATCAGATAACTTGGCTCAGAGTTATAGGCATTTAATTTAGCTGAAGAAAACGCCATGGTTATTTAAATTTTTTAATTTTTATGCTGGAAAATTTTTGTTAATTTTTCTAAATTTCTGGAATTTAAAATATTTAAAATATTTTTTTTTTGAATTTGAATTTTTTTAATATAAATTTATTTTGCATTATTAAAATTTTAATTTTTTGAATATATATTTTCTTTTCATTATTTGAATTTGCATTTTTTTAAATAATTTGAATTTTCTGAAAAACACATAAATATTGAATATTAAAAAAACTGAAAATAAATATTTTTTTAAGTACCTCGAGCTCAATAATTAATTCAATAAGTTAATAATAAAATGTGTTTTTTAATACTGAGAGAAGAAGGATGTTGGCAAGATCGCTTTTATAATGCAGGCTGTAGATCCATCTTTAGACGAGTATAAAAACTGTTTTAATATATAATATCAGTCTTTTTCTCAAAAAAATAATTTTGTAAAAAAAAATCGTATGAAGAGTACTGGGAATTTCATTAATAAATAAGACCCTCAGCTGTAAATAAAATATGGCGATAATTTTTTTTAGGTTTTGATTGTGTGAGCATCAGTATCGCTCCTTTATAAACGTACGTTATAGTAGCATTTCAAATGTTACAAATTGCGGGACTTGTATTGAACTTGGATCCTTAAACATCCTTAGCACATATTAGGAACTTTACAATTTATATATTTCTATATGATGGCACTAATCATTCCTTCAAAAAACTGTGCTTAGGCTTTTCAAATATACATGAATCAAACTAAACTGATCAAATTTGATTTAGAACAAATCGGGTCCACTATAAAGCCATTTATGCTTTAGTTACAAGCACCTATAAAACTATTTATGCTTAAGTTGCAAGTGCTTTTTTTAAATAGTTATTCTATAACTAATAACTCCGATGTTACATATTTATTTGCATAAGTTTGGGGACAGGCCCCACTGTGCATTCTAATAGGTCACTCAAAAACTACTCAATTACACTTGTAGATTAAACTCAATTGCAAATAATCATGCTTATGGACTTCGTTTGTATATACAAAAAACTCAAGACTCAATTTAAAATATGAAAAATATTCAAAATATTTTTTATTGAATATTTTTTGAGCTTAAATTTCGTTCGTTCGTTCGTTCGTTCCTTCGAGTATTATTTATATTGAAAACAAAAATAAGTTTGAGTTTCTTATTGTTGTTTTCAATATAAATATTGGAACGAAAGAACGTATGAAATTTATAGAAACAGGCATTAGATCGGTTGCTTTAGAGATTGATAAATGGTTGACAAAGAAATGAAATAAATTAATTGTCCATTTTATTATTAGTTTTAGTTTTAGTTCCTACATAACAGAGCTCTGCTATAGTACACTGGTTGACCTGCCGCACGCTTCATTCGTTATTGTAGAGTATTTGAATCGACTGTAGAACTGCCATTAGTTTATTACTTGAAAAGGCTTACAGTTCATCACTTGAGGTATGAGATATGAGCGTTCCTAATATTAATCCAGACACTCAGCTCGTCTTTAAAATTAAAATTTTGAACTTTTCTTAAAAATTTCTTAGTTGATTAGTCGATCGTCTGGGTTAATGTGATGAGTAGGTTTGTTTTGAACTTCATAATTAAAGGAATTTTTATTAAACATTTTAATTATTTATATATACAATATAAATGTATAAGTCTTATTTAAATTATTGTACTTATCGTAATAAGACAGATATTTGTGGACACTTAAGTTGTCTCGATTGACCAGCACATTATCAAGGTCCATTTATACAGGTCGTTGCAAAAGATCAGCTGATAGTTTTTATTTATATTTTTTCTGCACAGTGTTTTGTTTCGTAGACAAAAATTTATAAAAAAAATAATGTACTAAATGTATAAAAACCATCACGAAAAGAAAATCTAATATTTGTAATTTTCAAATGGAAGGAATGTGATTATTTGGTCTAAATAAAATAATTGTTGGGAATTAATTTTTTTGGGCTAAAATAAAATATAAATGAGCAGAATATAAACTCTTAAATACCACTTGATCTTATCACATATTGTTTGAAATGAGATAACTTCTAGATTTCAATATGAAAAAAATGTGTTCAAAAATATATTAACGAGTACGTAACTTCTCTTTGTTTGAGGTTGTAAAACGGAACGATTTCAGCGATTTGATCATAAGCAATTTTCAGATTTTTTATTCCAAATGAAATTGTAAATCGAAAGAAGAAAAAGACAAGCAGAAATTCATTACACTTGAACCTCCTGAAAAATTTGGCAAAATGAGTGAAATTTTGCTGAGCAGTAGTTTTAAAATGACAAGCATTAATAGTGCCATTAACTCGTTTTGAGCTTAAGTCGACTTAATACTTATTCCTTATTGCTACAGATAAATTTTTTAATTAAACAATTAATATGTAAAATCTTAAATTGAAAATTTCATTAAACTGACTCAAGTTTGAGTTCTGAATTTCAAATTGCGGGTTAATAATTTTTTCAAATATTATCTTATTAAGATAATAGGAAGAGGTAATTAGAAGCCATTTATTATTCCAGCAGAGCATTTTTTTTTGTTTTTTAAATTAATTTTTAGGTGACCTCTAGTATTTTTTGATACATATAATTTTTTAGTCTTAATTTGAGGAAGGGATACTGAACTTTTTCTTAATTGTGCGATTTGATATGATTTTCAGAATGGGGCAGTCGTTGCAGGTGCAACCCTCGAAGTAACTTGTAATTGAAGTGGGCAAAAAACAAACCTTTTCACTTGTTATTATTATTTTACTAAATATTTTGTAAAAACAACTTACTTGGTACTTGTTTATTCTACAATCACATTTCTCCTTTATCTATCATGATAATACACTTAATACACTTCAACAGTGTTTTCATTAGCGCCGCACTGTTTATGGTACGATTGTGAGGAAGGCCTGTTGTTAGAATTAATGTCGAATAGGGGTCTCGTAGTATAAAGTTTTCATTACGTATTGATGTGTACTTGTTAATAGTTTAAATGATTAGAAAATATAGAAATAGCAAATTCGGGTACTATCTAATAATGTTTAGACTAACATTTTTCAAATTTAAATTTATTAATTTTACAAGTTGTTTACTGCAAAACTATAAAAAGGATGATACAAGGCGATTTTCTTTATACGAAAATTTCTCTCCTACATGTTAGAACATAAACAGGATCGTTCAATAGCTGAGATTTTAAAAATACGGTTGTCTAGCATTAGTTTTTCATGAACCCGACTAAGTCGCTGATTAACAAGATCCACCATTCTGTCATATAGGATTCAGAGACGTATGATGTTTAATAAAAGCATAATTTTATTTAGAAAAGATTAAGATGTGTGGTTCTAGGACAACAATGAGAGAAAAAAATAACAAATCTAGATATGGGACTTTGAGTGAAATATGTAACCATCACTTAAGAGCTAAAAAACCACTCACGTATGCATGAATGTGCATGTCATCTTCTTAATAATCATTTCTAATTCTGTTCATTCCAGAAAAATTTATTTCAATAATTTTGAAGGAAATATATATGAAAATTTCACTCAATCAATACCTGCTTTTGATTTTATGTATTTATTTTTTTTTAACTGATCAGATTTTTACGATTATTTTTTTTATAAACTTTATGGGCTGTTGACGTTATCTCATGCATTTCAAAATTATCGACAGATTAGAAGTATCGTTATGGATCAAGATAAGGAAGCTCGAAATTAACGGCAAACAAAATGCTTTTATAATGATATAGTGGCCAATCAATTTTCACTTAACTTTTCAATTAATTGTTAACAATGCTTTTGGCATGTTAAATTTAAAAAATTTTGCAATTATTTGTAAATTAAAGAGGATACTTTTGCTCTCAGTAAAACACAAGGGACGTAAAAACAGTTACAGGAGAGGTAAGAAATATTAATATTTTGCCCAGAATAGGCTGGACTTAAATAATTAATAATTTTACGATTAGATATATATATATATATATATATATATATATATATATATATATATATATATATATATATATATATATATATATATATATCGTATGTATTTGCTGGTATATATGTATACTATTACGTATAGTGTGTCTTATGCTGAATTGTCATTTTAATTGCTGGAAAGTGTAGAAAATCTTTTCGGAGAAAAGCTTTCCGGGTTTTTCATTCCAGTGATGCTAAAACTGTGCACAATTTTTTGAATTGTTCTTATGTTGTCTGCACTTAGTAAATGTTGAAACCATGAAAAGCATCAGATTAAGAGAATTAAATGAAAACAGCGTTCCCAGAACTCTTCGAAGTGAAGCAAAGAAAAATTTAAGATCTGTGAGCGAAAAGAATGCGAAATGTGCATTTAATTATAGAAAGCCTTGCAAAATGTATTTTTGATTTATCTGTTTTAAATTTTACAAAATAAAAATGTAAATATACCCTACAAGCAATTCTATTTAAAAAATTTTTCTAAAACAAAACAAAAATCAGAAATATTATCAATGACAAACGGCCATTTAATAAAGTAATAAAGTAAAAGAATAAATGCGAATTATTATTTTTTTGTTCGCCACGTTGTCGCAGCACCCAAGATTCCCTTATGATGGCTAGTACATGAGCTGATTCGAAACAGAGGAGGAGTCTGTTCAATACGAGTACGACTGTCCTGCTCAGCAGAAGCGCAGACTCAGATTTGTGAAGAATTTCTGTTGATCCTCAAGAGTTCGAAATCGTGAGGTCCATAGGGAAACGTAGGTTGTAGTCTAGTCCTCTTTGTGTCACAATGGGCCTTATGTCCTCAAACGTACTCGCAGCACTTGTTGCGGGCTGCTCTGCCGATCTATGCTAATTAATTATCCCGGTGAAGTTAATGAATTAACAAGATTTCTTTTTAATGGATTTTGGGCACATAAGCAAACGAAAGCAACTTTATATATTAAATTTACAAAACATTTCCCTTTAGCAAAATCAGACTTCGAATATTGTTAATTGTGTTAAATATGTATTCGAAACAAACACGATGTGTTTCTACACAATTAACATACGTATAACAGTTTGTTTCGTTTTATAACATTAATACTAAGATTTTTTGGTTTGTGTCTTCGATTTGTTTTCTATTATAATGTGTAATAATGTGTTATTTCAAATTGTTTTTCAACCAACAATAGAAAACTACACTTTGGAGAAATTTCAAAAAATGTACCCTCCACTATTTTTGTAAACGTAATTTTTATAGCATGACTTCAGGCAAAAAGTGGAATGAAGCAAATTTACATTTATCTTTTATTAATATTATTCGCCGGCAGAAATTCTCTCAAAATGTTAAATTTTCGGTCAAATGTATTTTGATTTTGTAAATATTTAGTTCAGTAAAACAACATTATTTGCCGCTTCAAGTTGAATACGTAAAGCAATTATATAAAAATTATTTTAAAATAATATCTATAATTTGCTGAATAAAGGAGAATTGAAAAAACGAACTTTTGCATCAAACTAAATTTATTTAGAGAAATGGATTCCTAAGCTTAATTAAAGAAAAGCAACGAAAAAGCATTGATTGAAAAGAAACGCTTTTATGAGATTGAAAAAGTTAATGTTTCAATTACATCTCTAGAGAGAAAAAAACTTAGAAAAATTTAATTATTCTGATGGCACAAGTGGCGTTTTAATTTCTTTAACATTTTTATGATCAAATTCTAAAAATAAATATTTACTTATCGTTCTAATACATATAAGAAATTTAACTCCTCAGCAGGATTGGAGGCTATTATCGGAAAGTTTTTGGTGTTTAAGGAACACAAAATTGGCCACTTTTTCTTCGAAGTGGAAAAATTTTCTTTTAGAAAAGAAAACGCATTAAACCTAAAAAAAAAACTAAATGCTCCAATGCTTTCTTAGAAGTTGGAATTGCCTTTTTTTTACTTTCGTTTGTACTTCGACGAATTATTAATGCAGAAAGAGGGCAGAAAATTTTTAATGTGTTTTCCATTTTGGTTCAATTAAAACATTGTTAACATGGTTAAGCTCGTTCGGATAAACACACACCGTCTTAAAGAAGCAGACACTCTATTGAAAGAAACAAAAAAACAATTCTTAAACATTGGTTTTGATTAATTTCAAAACTTCGCTTAAAAATATTACGTTTGTAAAAGCTCAAATTATATTAAAAAAGATATATAAAAGAAAAAAATATATTTATTTACTAGTGGCGAAACACTATACGGTGTCGGCTTATTTTAGTTGTAATTGAATGTAATAACATTCAACCGATAAAATCTCATTTGCCGAAATAAATCTTAATTTAAAATCAAACTACAGTAGAGTTCGTTTATTACACACACACACCGGTTATAACGATTTATCGCCTATAACTTTTTCGGTATCAACAATTTTAGACAAGTATTTTATAAAAATTTTTACGGTTACAACGAACTTTACTTATAAAGAATTTTCGCTTATAACGAACTCTTTTCAAAGTATCGAGTAGGAAAATGCCTGAAAATTTCTGATAACGAACAAAACACATTCGCCAATTTTGTTGTCTAATTTTATAAGCCGTCAAAATAATTATTTAATATTATTTGACAAAGTGTTCAAAATAATTGAATATAAGCGAAATTTCGTAAACAGATCTATGAAATGTCCCATAAATATATTTAAGAGAAAAGTGAAAATTAAGAAATTTATTTGAATTTTATTTGCTCTAATTTATTGGAAGAAAAAATTTTAATCCAGTTATAACGAACCTCGTCTATATCGCACAAAATCGTCCAAAATCGAATGGCCCTTAATAACAAGTAATGAAACATATCGATTACTAATCTTCCTAAGAAACTGACTTGTCCATCTGGTTTAAATCATTCACGCTGCTGTCGGCCAATCTTTAGAGCATCTAAACTTTTCCCATACTGTGTAACGAAGGAACTAATTCGAAAAAGAGAGTCGACTGCTTAGCTGAGAAGGAGTACAGGAAAAAAATTACGGCACTCGATATCGAGTGCGATCATTCAAGAGGATTCGAGGATATCGAATGCCGCAATGTGCGTACATAATTGCTTCAGAGATGTGCCATTTATGACAAGTTCTCACAGGTTCTTAGAAGGCTTAATTTTAATAAATTGTTAGCAGTTCCCAGGGTATAATTCTCTGAACATCACAATGGTCTAAATAGCGTCCTGGTGGTCTGGCTTCGTATATGGACTGCCTTCCAATTTTGAATTTTATGTAAGAAAATTAACATTTTGTTGGTTAATTTATATGAAAACCTATCGCTCTATTTTAAAAATGCAGCTCCCTTACAGGTTTGTCTGCTCTTTCTTCTTTTTTCCGTTGGAAAGCGTAATTTTTTAAAATTTATTTTCCCATCATTTTGCAAATTTTTCATTTAGTGTTTCTACAGTAAAAATCGTATACCAAATAAAAATGATTTTATTTCCTGCTATTTTACTGTCAAATTTTAAATTAAGAAAAAGAAAAAAAACTTAATTTTTATACCAAATCATTATATTAATTTTGTTACAAATAGAATTTATTTCTCATTTTACACTTTTCTTTGAAAGGGAAAATTTTTTGCACTTTTCCAAGCAAAGAAAACTCCATTTGTACTCTTCAGCACAAGATTTGAATTTTCAAACGATTATTTTGCCAATTTTTAGAGCTTTGATTTTATCTATGAGTCATATATGTAATAATAATTCATGTAATCTTACCTTGTCTTCTATTCCAATAATTTATGCTCCCCTTTGCCGTAAAACGAGTGATTTTGCACACTTCCCCAACCTTTTTGATTTTCATTTAATACTGAAATATTTAGCTTAAAAATTAGTTTTTTTTATTAATTCTAATATTATTTTAGAAAAGATAATGACATTAAGATCAATCTTAAAACTGAATAAATTATCTTGATCATTTAGAAGAAAAAAATATACATTAGGAATGTGTTAGTATTCCTAAGAAATCATGTTCCTTCCAATCACTCGATTTACTGCCCAAGATTTTTCGTCTAAGTTTTTTTTCTTTATTTATTTAGGAATCTTAATATAAAATTCTGATTTGATACAAAAGTAAAATCTTGAAAAAAATACAAAATATATACAAAATTGCACACACATAAATGTATTAGACAATTTTTAATTAGTTTCTTATTTCTATTTAATTCTAAAAAATATCTTAATTCTATTAACAAACAATCTAATATCTTTCATTATTGTTACCGCTAATAACATCTTGAGGCTGGTTGGGCCCATTGCTCGCAGCATCTTGAACAATGATGGCCTTTTCTTTTTCAGTCACTTCTGGCACAGCCATGGGACTGTCACCCAAAATAATGTGAATAGATCTTAAATAGATTAAACATTTGCATTTATTTGTGAAAGCCAGCAAAAACTGTATTTGTTTGCATCGATACTTACAATATTAAAACAAATACTGCAAGTTGAGTTGCCATAGTCAGAAGGAAAATTCCACCGCCTCCACGGCCATCATCGCTTAGGGTCGCCCGATAAACTTTCGAATAACAAGCACCACTTACAAATGGTACCGCATTATCGCAAACTGATAGCAGGGCAAATACTTTGCCTCTTTCTGAGAGTGGGACAACTTTTGAGGTCATAGCGCGAATCATGGGTCCAACTATTGGACCCAAACTGCTTACCAGGCCGCCGACGTAGAAAAGTGTACCAGTTGAGGCAAAATAGTAGAATATACGGGCAATAGCATGAGCCCAAGCGCCAATAAACACAATAGACTAGGGAATTTAAACAATATTAATTAAAACTAAGAAAATTATATTGAATATATTTAGAGATAACGAGCTTTGCTAATGCTAAGTACACACGAGGCAACCATGGAAGCAGCTACGATATGTTATCCCGAGTTTGTTTAATATGTAATTATGTTGCTTCATTTCAGCACATCTTCGTTCTGTTGCAGTCCATCTCATATCATTTACAATAACATTTTTCCTTATATTTGTATCCTTGTTGACGCATTAATTACCTAATTTTCAAAAATTTTCTATTGGTCGATCCTACGTTGTGCTCTTTTCATTTCCTTGAAAACCAACACGCTGCTAAATGCTTTCACTTTTTACAGAGCATCACCATGTATTGGGGTTGACGCAACCTTTTCCAAATGTTTGCTGAACAAGCAGATTGACTTGACTCTACACGTTGCTTCAACGGTTGCCTCATATACTTTCAACTTCATATACAGTTAGACCTTTAACCTTAAAACTTAGCCCGAATTATACTTACTGTATCCCTCCAATTGAACAATTTATTCATCAGTGGCACAGCCAATAACATTGCCACCACAAACGCTGACGATTTGACAGTCTTAAAGGTACTATAAATGTTTATATCCCATTTGAATTTGAAACTGGTGTACATATACAAGTATTGACCCTCGTCTCGTTGGAACGTGTACAAGCCCATTGAAATGAGTAAAATAATGAGGAAGCTGCGACGAGGACCAGGTCGTTTTCTGACCAAAACAGTAAATGAATCTATGACATGTTGCATATTGAAAAAATCGGGCAGCAGGCCACAGCAACCCAATTCACTTAGAGGTCTTTGCTTGGGAGTTGTTTGCCACTAGGAAATTAATCAAAAGGTAAAATCAGGACTAAAGATACAACTTTTCATTATCGATGAAATACCTCCAAAGCAATTATTGTGTATATAATAGAAGCTGTCAGCAGTGAGGCGTTCAAGGCGAACATATTTGCATAGGAACGTTGAAAATGATTGTAGAACAGGTAGGACCCCAATGCCACGCCGGTAGGCATAGCAGTGAGATAGCAAATATCCAAAATAGTCACTCTCATAGTACGATTCCCCACCGTGGAAATATCCGAAATGTAGGCAAAACATGACGCAAAGATGGCCACATCGGCTCCTGTCAAGGCACTGGGCAATGTGGCCGTATAGATGACCATTTCCAGGGGCCAGGTTTTCATTTTGGCATTCACCACAATCATCACGGAATAGAGTAGCTTGCCACACAGGCCCATTAGTAAGGGAAACTTCCTGCCTCTCCTGTCGGAGAAAGAGCCCAAAAATAGGGCCAATATAATAGGAAATACATGGCCCGCTATCGATTCCCATTGATAAAATCGCGCTGTGGTTACTTGTACTAGTTTCTTGTATTCAGCATTTTCGCTGTCCTTAATGTGTTCACAAATCTCATCGGAAAAGTTGTTGTTGACACGACAGGCCTTCTGCAAAAAGAAATCATGCTCCACCACCGACGTATTCATAAAGGCGAACATGTAAAGAAACATTGTGGGCTCTACTGAGATCTTGCGGTACCACGGCGAAAATATTGTTGCCTTAAAACGTTGCCATTTACCCTCCTCTCCGACTGATGTTAAAGCAGGCATGAGGGCTGGGACGGTAGTAGGGGTTGCTGATGATGAGTTTTCCTGGAAGCATGTAAAGAATTAAAGATGCTGCTGCTTGTAAAATTGAACTTATACTTGTATTTATTTATTTAAATTATCCCATTGTAAAAAGGGAAATTATTTTCTAAAGAATGAACTATTTATTGCTTGTAAGAATTCAACTAGAGTATTTTTAAAAATTTAAGTTACTTCTACAACCCCGGAGCATATTAATAAAGTATGGACAGTTTCACTACAAATACAAGACTCTAGAAGACACTTGAAGGCATTTTGACTAATTGTCAAAATTGGTGTTAAAAAAACTTTCGGTATATTTAAATTTTTTTATCTTCGCAAACATAAATAAAACGTAATGAGCATTAGAAAAATATCACGAAAAAATAACAAGTGATTTTACGAAACTAAATATGTGATTGTTACATATTACTATCAATATCTAATATTGTTTCTATATTTGGAAGAAATAGAAGTACAAATTTCAAAATTTTGTAAACTTAACTCTATATATGTATTGCGCCTGTTTTTAGACTCAAAAGATAAAACTTGATTTTTTTTTTTAATGTGCAAAAGATCCATAAAGAAATAATCACTTTTTAGAAACCATAATTTTACATTTCTAGCAGACGGTTTAGCGTCATTATCCTGCATAAGCTCCCATCGGACAGACATTTCCTACTCAGCAAATGGGACCGTTTTGATCAAAAGGATGCCCAAACAACGTATTGAGACAATTGGTGCAAATGTCAGAACTGCAAAATGTGGTTATATAATCTTTTATCTTTGCATAGCTTCGATCCAAATCTAATTTTGATTTCTATTAATATAGTAGATATAAAAAGCAAATGTTACATACATTTTTGTGCCCCTATAACTTCCTTAAACGCTATATACATTTTTATATTATAAAGATTGGAAACAATAAAAATATTTGGAGTTTAGTCCAGTATCATAGATGTGCTACTGCCAGTCCCAATGATGCTCTAGTTTTCGGAAGTCCGTTTTTATATACAAAATTTAATTTTTTGCAGACCTTGTAGTCCACCCCTGGAAGTTTCGCAATTTTAGTATTAATTTGAGAAGAATTTTCGAAGTGACTCTGGGTGATACTGACTCTACTTTAGTGCTTTTTAAATTTGATTAATTTTTTCAAATGTTGGATTCTATGTATATCGGCTCTTCGGTTTAGCTTCAGATATAATTCTGGCTTGTTTTCTAGATATAAAGAGGATATTGAGGAATATTTTCTCCTTAGCAACCGTTTTTTTTTTTGAGAAATGATTTTGTTGCATTAAAGGAATGACTGATATCTTTCGAACCAATGAATCGATTTAGAAAAAATTTGTAGCATTTGAAGCAGTTCCGAAATACCAAAAAAGTGACGATACCTAGAAATTGGCGGATCAGTTTTGAATTTATTAATAAAATATTGTTTACGAAGATTGTGGATAACGATATCTGCTGAATGAATAAACCGATTTTGATCGTATTTGCGGCAGTCGTAACAGGGTTTTTAAATTTCGAAAGTGATTGAATCTATAAAACCACTTTGAAAAGTTTTATATTCATGCAATGTGACGCTACAAATATTACTGATGCCCTAACACTGATATTAGATTTTCTTATAAACAACAATGAAGGTACTCAATTATAATCCAAGCCATGCGATCGTTTATACAACATGAGAAAGTTTCGTACGAGATTGCAAAATGTGTGAGATCGTTGCATGTGGTTGTACGAAAGATCAAATAGTTTTGATTACTTAGCAAATTGTTCAACTCGGTCGCAATGTAAATGGGCATGTCGCACAACATTATTCTATTTTATGTTTACATTTTTGTGATGACCACATACCAAGGAGCATATTGTGCAAGTTTTATTTGTGTTTATGTGAATTTTATTAATCTTTGCCAAAACTATGGAACTACCAAAAGGAGAACTATAAAAATTAAATCATTTGCAATAACATCCCATGACATCTTTACTCAAAAAGACTTATTTGCAAATGAAGTTGTACACGAGATTGCACTCGATGTTGCATCATTTATGGACAAAACACGCAGCAACGTCTGTGAATTTCGTAAGAAATGAAATGACAGCAACCATGCCCTTACCCAATGTTAATATAAAACGTTGAAAAATAAATATGTGTGTATGGATATAAAAGGAAAAACGAATTTTCAATGAATATTTGCACAAATTTGTGTACATGGTATGAAGCAAACACAAAATGAACAATAAACAACCACTCAAACATGTGGTAATCGATTATATATCAGTTAATTATTCTAATGTCTCTACTTTATTTATCAAATTTTTTATTCGAGATATTCTCCAAAATAACTATATTCTATTGTTTGTTGTTGGCTTAGCTAGGTATATGTCTGCATTTCATTGGCGCTAACCAAATCATCAGTACCCTTTTAGCCAAATCATGATTGAAAGCATTCAAAGCTCGTATACTTATGCAAAAGACTACAAATATATATGAGAATTCCAACAGAACTCATCATATTTTTCTATTTGTAATCAACAAAAACACAAAAGTATAAATAGCTTTAGAAAGCTTTTGTACAATCACAACACAACAAACAATTATAATTGACTTGCGTCTTTTTGTTTTTTCTTTTTACGCAATTATACAATTAATCGCCCTTTGGGTGATAATGAAAGTATTTTTAAGGCAATGAAAAAACAAAATTTATAATAACAATATTTATTAAATTTGTTATTCGAGATATTCTCCAAAATAACTATTTTAATATTCTATTGTTTGTGTTTTTGTGTCAGATTATAAGCACTCAAGTCGTCGCTGTAAGTCTATAGATAAGACATCAGCCGTAGCTAAATACTATTCTAGGAGTTAAAGGTTATATTCAACAGGCAGCTTGCGCTTCCTTGGGTCTATAATTTGGCACCCTTATAACACCCGAAATAGAAAGACAATGAAAAATTGGAAACAGAAGAGTATAGAAGACAGAAAGCAGAATCTACCCCTGGGAAGGAACCTGCGAACCTCTGACTAATAGTCTTAGTGCACTATTTATACAGAAATAGTCAGAGTGGCATCCTAGAAGCTGAAAACATCGAGATCTGTTGAAAGCTGGCCTTTCGAAAATTCAAGTGAAATTTGTTAAAAAATTATTTACTTTTAAAAATGTATACGCAAATATAGCTTTTCCTCAACGTATAATTGAGAATATTACATTCACATCATAAAATTTTAAATTCTATATAAAATCTTTATATTTTCTTTACGATAATTCCGATAATTTAATATAAAATTATAATTTAATATAAAATTACAAAAGGAAACCAATCTCTCTCAACATAATGAAAATAGTTACCGATTCAGTGAATACAAAACTGTGTTACAATCAATGGAAGTGATCCGAACTTGCACCACTTACCAGTCACCACCTCTGCATCTTAATGACTCCTTTGGCAGGTTTATTTTAACTGCATTGCGAATACAATAATTTTTGTCTCGTCTTGTTAAATAATCAATCATATGTGTATTTCCTAGGAAAAGATGTTACTTCTTTTGTGAAAGCGATGTATAAAGAGGACACGTGGTGAAATGAGAAGACAGGGAGAGAAAGAGAGAGAGAGCTTAATTTTATTTCCGCTTTTTTATATGAGTTTTTGTCAGAGTTGCAGCGCCTCCAGTGTTAAGGAAACGCATTAAGCTGTATGTGTAGCAATTTTGTTCAGTAACAAGTGCTATGCCCTCATCACTTAAACAGTCCAACGACAGTCCATCGCAAAACATCAGAAGACCAAACAGCAGTTAAAACAGTGGGTTTCTCGGAAACCTTTTAGCTCATCCAATAAATTAACGTAAATCAGAAAAAAATCAAAATCAAAATGTTGATGACTTCTCTTTAACAGGGATCGAACCCAGTTTTTCAGTCATAAATTACTTTGTAGTCAACGCGTTAACTACTTCAGCCAACAGCACCCTTTAAATAGTCTTAAATTCTCTAAGGACTATAATTCTAATTAATTTTTATAGAAGCGTATATGAATATATATTCCTTATATGCTAAAGATCTATAATTGTGTTTGAAAGGATAAAGTATAAAGTGTTCATTTGAATAAATGGAAGGATAATAAAGGACATAAATACTGCTAAGGCGATTTTTAATCGACATATCATGTATGAGATCCGCTACATTTGCTGACTGCACCCGTTCCCCCAAAGAGAGCTGTTCCTTCATAATTTTACAAAAAATCGCTTAATATACAAGTATAAAGGAAATTTCGCAAAATCTTTGAAAATCATTTATTTCAATTAATTGATTTATTGTACAAAAACAAACTCGATAAATTAATAATACATACATATTTGTGCCAAGTCTCTTTTTTTGCTAGTTAAAGATCCATGATGCAATTCAATATTAATGAATGTGTCCTGTCAATTTTAAATGAGAGCGTATCATTTTTATGACATTTGCAACAATTAATTAAAACAAATTTAAACTACCCTAGAATTTTTCCTTACAATTTCGAAACAAACAGCTGTTGAAGAACTCCAGTATCTGTTGGAACTTAAAATATCAGTTCAAAAATTCTTTGAACTGAATCATGTTGTCTATATACTCGTATGCGACGTACATAAGTAAATACATAATAATAATTTCCACTTAAGAATTTTTATTTGCTTTCAGATGTACAAATGTGCGTTTTATAATTGATAAATTGCCTTGAAGCCATACAAAAATCTCAAAGCAGTGTCAGCTTTATACAAATTGTTTTTTTTTATTATTTTAATTATGCGGCACTTTATTCTACAACTTACTTCTCTCAACAGGGGATCCATTTATGTAAATTTTTAGCAAACAATGGCAACAAATTTATTAATTTTTTTGTTTTTTCAATTCAAAATCACTTTATAAATAAACCGCAGACAAGAAATTTTTTCCTATTTTTGCTTTGGTGGCACAAAAAATATGTGGAAGACAGATAATAAGAGCAACAAACTGGCATCATTTCATCATCCTTTGATTAATTGTACATATTTCATACTGGCTTGTATGCCTTTTTGAAAACCATGTGCCATGTCAAAAAAAAAAAAAAAATTGTAAGAAAATAAATTGGAAAATGCTGGTCGCCGCTTGACGAGCATCTATTGATTTTTCCAAATAACAAATTATGAAGGCATTTGTGTTTTAGATTGTTGCTTTAATATCTCGATTTTATTTTACATTCAATTATATTTAAATATAAAAAATATAGAAAAATAGGCTTGTTTACGTAAACAATTTTTAACACGTTTAAAACTCACACCGACGACCAGACAGCAGCTGGTTTCTCTTGACGCACCAAATCGACTGAATTCTAAAGCGAAATGAACGAAGGAACTGAATCAACCCCACGTACATTTTTTAATGGTTGTGTGTGTGATGTGTAAATTTAGTATATTTTGTGAGTTGCAACGAATCTTCTAATCACTAAATAATTAATATGGTAAACATCTCTATCTTAGACTAGGCCAATGAGATTAGTCAATAATTTGTTTTCTTATCAAAATAAGCATCTGTAATCTAAATTGCCTTCGTAATACTTCATTAAAAAGTCATGCAAAAATAATATATAGAGTAATAAACATATATACATGTATGTATTTATATAAAGGTACCCATAGACCTTATTATTGCCTGTGTAGTTGCTCCACACTACCCCATAAGTTGTGCAATATACTTACACAAAATATGGCGCAGTTTTCTTACAATATATGCAAAAGTAAATAAAACTCGAAGCGAATTTAACAATTCCGCATTAAATAATTTAAAAATATATATGGAGCTATTGAATGGTGATATTAGTGAGGTAATCATTTTTGTACTTAATAAAATATTCCTTTTTGCCCAATATAAAACAAAAGCCTTCTCATCGATCATTAATATTTGTAAAGTCTTTATATACGAATTTTATTCGACTAAGACTATTTGAAAAAATAAAAAATTATGAAAAGTAACGTCAACGAATATATGTAAACCTTTTTTTTAGATAAAACTAATGTATGATCAAAAATATATATTTAACAAATTTTGGAAACAATTTCATTAATTTATTTGAAATCAATACAAGACTTTTCAGCCAAATTTGGATTTTACTGAATGAAAAGTTATGATAATTTTTAAGATTGTTCATGCCATTTTCCATATTTTGAGACGTTACGTAAAAAGCATTATATTAACCCCGAAATCTTCACCGGACTATATCCTTCACAATAAGTTGTATAAGACCTGGACGCAATTATAAAAGCTTAGTATTTATTTAGGCTAAAATACAAAGATGATTTAATATATTGGCCTAAAAGGTAGATCAGAAATATAAGCAAACAAATAATTCCAATATATTTTTTATAGCCTAATTATATTACTGTTACAAACGACATAGAACATAAATAAATACACTCTAATGGTTTAGGGTGTCAAAATGTGTTGTGACAGCCATTACGTGAGAGAGACAAAAAATATAATCTCTTAAGAAAATATGCTTCGACAAGTGTTGACAATTAAAGAATGTTTTTCGTAAAATATTTTAAGACAAAATCGCCTAAAGAACAATGACTTGTTAAAGAAAATGCAAACAATTTAACTTCTACTAAATCAAGGCATATTCATGCCAGGTAGACTCGCCGCAATTCGCTTTGAAACATGAGTTGTTTGGATGTCAAAATCAGTTGTGTCGTCAAATCCATGATAATACACATTTTGACGATTAAAGAATCAATTGTGGGTGAGTGAAATCAATTAAAAAAAAATACAATAAATAAAATTTGCGTCAAGTTTATAAATTTAAAAGACAAATAATATACTAAATTTTTTTCATAGAGCACACGAACGCATATTGATAAATTTATTTGGTTTTATTAATATTTTTCACAATACCGCGGAAGGTATATTCATACGGGTTGATGACAAGAGAACTAATTTTATATAAAGAAAAAGGCTAAAACCACATATAAACAAACTTTCACAAAGAAACGAGGTAAAATACCAGCAGCAAAAATTAGTCATATGAGCTGTCACGACTACCTGATATACTAAATTTTGGATTACAGAACTTGAGTTTATGAATAGATAAATCAGTAAAAGGATTTTTTGGTATTTTGATCAGTTAAAGAGTATTAAGTCATGAAAATTTATATGAAACCAATTATGAAATTTCTCCCTTCACGAAAGATGCTGTCGGTAGTTTGCTGTGTTGCCAGCCCCTATTGTAGGTTTACCACTCACTCACTTCTAACAGGCCTTGATTTGGTATTGAGAAAAGAAGTTGAAGAATGATAATATTTAAATAATAAATGGACAAAAGAAACAGAGTTCGTGTGATTTCATTGCTCTACCCGAATATCAGTTTTGATAAAATATCAGTTTCTTATAGCGGATATGAATAGAAATTTAGTAAAAGTATATGATATAAATTCATAATGGTGTTTAGACTTCAAGAATCATGATTTAATCTAATTTTTTATACATATAAGTATTTATATGTGTATGTATAAGAAAGACAGTCAAGAATGATTCCTTGTGGAAACATATTGAGTGCGTATGATTTAAAACTTAAATCTTTATTGTTCTTAAGTGGGAACTTCTCATATAAATATGTCATAAGAAGGGATCGTAACAGTTGTGCATTTAATTAAAAAATTACTTATTAATGATTATTTTTAAAGTTTTAGAGAATAAAAGTTAATTCTTCAGATTTATTTTTGCTTAGGAAATTAAAATTATTTTTAATATAATATAATAAGCAAAGAGCTTATGTATAGATTCTGGAGTTACATTACACCTTAAATCAAGCTCCAAAAATAATTATTAATTTCCAAACAAAAAATTAAACTCAGCATATAATTTATAGAGTAAATTTTTAACAAAAAATTTTCTTTTACTATGACTGTTTTCCCATTAAATTTGAAATTCATGGTCTCGGACCAAAGTATATTCGCGGTTATAATTACAAGTACACTCTAAGTGGAAAGAGATGGTGTATTTTCTGAGAGGGATGGCAAAGGAAGCCCTCGTTGTCATTCGCTGATGAATTAATGCTGCTCCTTTCTCAAAAAAAAAAAAAAAAAACATTAATTTGATAAGTTCGAATGAAAATAATATCAGATTAAAACTATTATTCATACCAATTGAACTCAAATCTGTACATATATACGAGTCTGCATGTAAGTATTTTCTTTAAAAAAAAACTTAATTTTTTTCAGTATTAAAAATAAAAAATAGCCGAAATTTTTATAAAATTCAATAAAATATTCAAACTCACCATTGTTGTCTGCTCAAAAATCTTGAATAAGTTTTGAATACCCGCTAATGTAGTGGTCAGATTACCACAAGGTTGAAAACAAAAATTATTTTATTAATTTATGCCAAACTGAAACAAAATAAAAAACTAATTGAAGCAAACACAAAATAAAAAATATGTTAATTTTATACATTTACATTTTTTTAGTCTTGTCATCTATACATAGATGTATATGTATATACGGTATATATGTATGTCATATAAAGTGTTACAAGCTTTACATATTTTACAATGTACATAAATACTCGTACGTGGAGCGATCATAGAACAATTAACTTTACGTTAAAAACTAAATTCAACATATTCATTAAATCGTATACGGATCATCAAATTTACATACGTGTTTACAATATACAGTAAGACCCGGTTAATTACCTCGTCCATATTTTCTAGATTTATGGTTGATTATGTAGGGGAAGCATTTAAACGAGTACGCTTAAATACTCTAAACGAAACAATTAAGCGAATATACGTACTATATATTTAATGACTTTGAAGAACTATTTGATGAAAATAAAAAATTAAAACGGTGTGTTAATTTAAGCATTTTCTTAAAATAGTACTAATTCACTTCAGATAAAAAAAAAAAGAAAACAAGTAAAGGGTGATTTTTGAAGAGCTTTCGGATTTCATTAAAAACATAAAATTTACAGAAATTTATAAAATCTTTATTTGACTCAATGGAAAGATCTATATAATTCAATGTTTAAAGATGATTTTATGTAAATGTTGACCGCAGCTACGCCTCAAATGGTTCATACGCTGGGTCCAATTTTGGCAAACTCTCTTCAAAATATTGGCCGAATAAATTCTCTCTCACGAATAAATTCTTCAATATTGAGTTCCAGTACGTCAACGATTGCGGGCTTGTCCCCATAGCACCACAAAAATAGTCTCTAGATGGCCAATTGAGCGGACCAAACGCGAAATAAACTCTTCACCGAACTCACCTCTCCATTGGGCCATTGTTACGCGTGTTGTATGACAAGTGTCACCGTCTTGTTGAAACCACATGTCAGCCAAATCCAGCTCTTCTATTTTGGGCAAAAACAAAATTGTAATTATTGCACGGTAGCGCTCGTTATACACAGTAACGTTCCTGCCTCCTTCGTCTTTGAAAAAGTATGTTCATATGATGCCACCGCCCCATAATCCACACCAAATAGTGAATTTTTTGGGGTGCAATGCTTCTGGCTGAATACAATTTTCCGATATAAAAAGTGAACGATGCAATTTCTTAACCGAGCATAAATTTTGATAACAAAATTCAATATTCTGCAGGAGTTGTTCGTTTGTAAGTCGATTCCTGGTTTAATTATAGACCAAGCTGATCATGTTTAACAGTAACATGTTATACGAAAACAGCTGGGCTGCCAAAAACAGGGTTGCCAACAAGAAAGTTGCTAAAAAAATCACCCTTTACAAATTTTGTAAAGCTTTTGGCATTATCCAATTATTTACATTCCTTTTTCCTTTTTTAGTAAATGAATATTTGTAATTGTTGAAGATCAAGCGCGGACGACTGAATTTATATGTTGTTGATTTCATATGTTGTTGATTTCATACGTTGTTAATTTCATATGTTGACTCAATTTGATACAATTCTTTAATATAAAAATTTATTGATAAATTCATACCTTTTGTATATATTCGTTATTATTATTTTATTTTTCTGTAGAAATTGCAATAAACAAATGCAGTTTGATAAATAGCGAATCGTCCTAGTAATTTTTTGTTATTTTACAATTGCTATTTTTATTACAAGATAAAAATGTATGAGAAATGAGAAGAACCGCATACTGACGTTGATTTGCTAATTTCTAATTACTTGTTGGCAACCGTCTTATAAATTCCATTTCCAGCTAGATAATCTTATCGTTGATTAGAAACTACAAATCACAAATTGTTATTAAATTCCTTATCTAATTTAAATCACTTCCATTGTTGATAATTGTTTGAAATTCACAAAAGACCAAAATAAAAAAAATAAAAAAAAAATAAAAAATAACAAAATTATCGTAATAAGTTTTGTACAAATATTTCATAGAGACTATTATGGCCAAAACAATTTTACTTATTAGCGAACTGTAACGAATTCGTTTTTAAATATCAAATAAAAAAACCGATTCTAGAATTTTTACGCATTTAACGCACAAAAGAAAATCGCTTAATTTTTCCGTTAATTTTTTAAGAAGTTTATTTATTTTTATTTGACAAGGCGATCACAAAAATAGAGAATAAATGAAACATGTGAATAGGTAATTACACATTTGAAAATATATCATGTCTTATATATAATATAAGTCCCCGTCGTTCCTTTCAGGAGCTCTATTTTGTGCCAACGCCTTCACTTCTCCCCAACTCTTGCCACTGCGGTTTGCTTCGGCCTCAATCTGTAAATTTTTTTTTCTAAATTTTGTCTTATTTTTCATACTAAAGGTCGTCTACATTTTACCAGATTGTTCATTCATACTAGTTCAGGTTTCGTAAATCGGTAATTTTCAGATAAGCAGGTGATTAGCCCACTGTATCCTATTCTGATGATGGGGCAACCATCTAAGCCAACAGACTGGCTGAGTGTAAAACACATTTATATAGGGAACCCCCTAAAATACGTCCGCTTGCGTCCGCCCCAACTAGGGGCACAGAAGCTGCAGACGCCTCTTACAACACGCCGATGTTTGACAGGTGTCAAGAATTTCGCCCAGGGACTACCACGTGGAGGTTTGTGAGTCGACTTGAAGTGTAATTGATAAGTATCACGATTAATTCAGCATGTAGAACCAATCAGAAGTTTTGCCTTGTCATTATGCCTCCAGGTCCCAATATCAATATCGTGTCTTAACCACCGAAAAATCCTGAGCGATGAACACAAAATTTGACAATGTAGTCTTTTTATTAACTGCCTTTGTATTGAGTTCTAGAGGTATTGTACTGTCGATGTTGTTCTAAATTTGTTATGCCTCTTCTAACGACTATAAAACTGCTAGATTTAATTTTGGTGATCGAAATTTATCAATTCCGATGAAGGTATGGACACGATATATTTTATAAAAAAAATGTCAATGTTGCTTTTAATTCTTGTAAGAAAAAATTTCAACTTTGAACGAATCTCGCCATAACGTACAAAATTGCTTAGTTCCGGGAAGTTGTTTGTAGTCGAATTTTTCACATTCGCTATCACGCAAATACTAAATGTGTGAATTTTACAATAAAAATAAAAGATCAATACTGTATTCATGCATCTTTGCTCAATCTTATAAATATATTTCTGGATTCAAAATTAATTATATGACGTACGAGCATATAATATGTTTTCACAATGTCCTCTCTGACATTTAGCGGAAACACTGATGCTGTTTAGTATTGAGCAGTTTTGCTTTATGAAAGCATAAAATATGATTTTACAAGAGGCATGATTTTCATAGTGCGAGTCTTCGTTTTAAAGCACTAAATGTGTTGTTAGTACTACTGAAGCTTATTATTAAGGCACAACATTTTCATTGCTTCCCAAAATCCATTAGAGAATTTTTTCAACTTCTTAGGATTTTATCAACTTTATTAAATCTGAATTACTTCTACAGACCTGTGAAACTACTCTCGTTTATAGTTTTTTTATTTCAACTAATAATTTATACAATTACTTTTACGTAAGCAAAAAAAACCACCACGTCTATTGACAAGTTTGTTTCTTTTCCTAGTTGTAAAGTCTGTTCCAAAATAACCAATCCTGATTTAATATGAAATTAGTTTCTTTGGTAAAAATGCATAAACAATTTACTTTTCACAACTTCAATGAAAATAGATTCCAAGTCCTGCAATAAAAGGTCTTTGTTAAAATCATTGAAAACGATCCAAATTTTCATTACTTGGGAAATGTTATTTTTGTTCTAAAATATTTAATAATAAATGACATTAATTATTTAAAGACTGCAATATCTTAACAATATACTGCTAATTATAGTTTAAATTATCTATTTTAATTTGAAATAAACAATTGCATTTAAATAAACACCAGTGACTTTGGCAATTTCGTTGTGTAATATTTTACAACTACTGCGGTGAATTCGCGATAAGAATGTCTGCTACGAACCTTTCGCCTCTACTTGCTAAACGCAAATGACGTTATTTTGTTAATCTCTGTTTTTAGCAACAGTTTGTTCCACGATCGTTAAGAGGGGAGCTGAAATATCTATTGATTTATAAGCAGCGCTCATTACTCGTATAAGTTTCTTTGTTGTTTACAGACCACAAATCTAGTAAAAATTAAAACTCTTATCGCAATGAATTCACTCTCTAATTGTATGAAGTTTTTAAAATGTAATAAAAATCAAATTGATTTTTTTGCCCAAATTTTTATACTTTTCGACCCATAGTCCTCAACAAAATTTAAAAAATATTAAGATTGATATCATTTTTTGAAATTTGTTCGTTGCTGAATGTCAAAATTTGTTTTTGACATTGAGTATGGAGAGAGTTTTAATTGTTGTACTAGTGAGTCTACCTGATTTGAATTTGACTTGGGTGGACGGACATAGCAACTGATAACTTTTTTCCTAATTTTTTCGGTGCTAAATGTCAGAATTTGTGTGGTAAGTTTACCTGATTTGAATTCGTCTTGTGGACTGACAAACTAAGTATGACTTCATTTTAATTTTACAAATTATTATGGATTGAACTTTAACTTATGCGCAGATAGTAAATGTATTATCAAATCGATTTATTTTGTTTGTTTGAGCAAATTTTATAGAATAATAATAACCATTGTGATCTTCATAATGATTCATCAAAATTTTGCTTAAACTTTATTGCGTGTGAAAAGAATTATAAAAAGGACTTGGCATTAAAGGAATAATATAGTGTAAGACAGCATCAAAATATATTAAAAAAAATCTTTCATTTAACAATTTTTTATCAGAATTGAAATGTGCTTCTCAAAAAAAGTGAATAAGATGAAAATGATAGTAATTTTTTTTTTTTGGAAACTTTATCCGTTGCTCGTTCCGGGGTGATATTTTTCTAATCAATGGTAGTATTGATTAGAAATTATCTTGTAATTTAAAAGCACCAATCTTTATATTTATTTCACATTATTAATAAGTAAAGTTGAATATTCATGTAGAATAAAACGGCGTATAAAATATGAAAAAACAAATTTTAATTGTCAAATAAATATATTAAATATATATTATATAAATATAAATATATATTATATAAATATATATTATATAAATATAAATATATATTATGTATATTGAATTTTTTCTAAGACATTTTTTTTCATTTATAAAAAAGGCAATTTAGTATTTTTTAATAATCGCAAAATTTTTAGGTGTTAAAAGTTTTCAATTAAGAAGATAAATTTTTTTTAATCAGTTGATCGACACAATGTTGAGTTGGTTTTAAAAAGAAAACGCTTATATAAACCTTGGAAATGTTATTTCGATATCGAAAGCTCTGCAATGTTCTGAAATATATACAAAACTCTAGAAGTTATTAAAAAAATTTGCTAAAAATAGTTTAAGTGTAATAAAATTAAAATATATTTTTACAATAAAAAATTCATTACTTTTTTTTTGTTGCAGTATGTCTTGAACGTAAATTTATATGGCAGTGAAGTGAGTATGTTTTTTCACGTTAGTGAAAATTTCCAAATCTAATTATGATAAAATAAAACATTTTTTATGATCAAAAATTTCCTATCCACTTTCGGTTTATCTTGAAATAAATATCAGACATTTTATTTGAGACTTTAAAACTTTAGTTAAAATTTTTATTACAGGGCTGGGCTGTTTATGTTAATGAACCGACTCTGAACATGATGCGTATTAAATTGTATTGAACTAGTTCATTAACAAAATTATATTGCACTTTAATTGTATATATTTTATAATTTTTTACCATCATACCAGCAGTACTGAAGATGACAACATTGTTTAAGCAATTGAGATGAAACTTTTTATATCACCTCTATTTTATATTAAATTGCTGAAATATTACAAGGCACTTGATTTCAAATTCTTATAAATCAATTGAAACTGAAGAGATTTTTATTTAATTGTGATAATGACTTCTCTTACAGCACTTCAAGGTGTAAATATTTATCGTAGTTAAATATTTAGGTACTTATTACTTTGAGGGTTAACCACTTCATTGATTTAGTTTTATTTTTGGCTAATAAGTAAACTAAAACTTGTATTGCCACTTAGAGTTAATAATTTCTTGTTTTCATTTTTTTTTGTTTAACTTCAATGAAATCAACCGTGTTAAATTTCGTCTATATCATGGCATATTAAAATTTTAACTGATCGTGTTAGTCTGCTATTTGTTCTACTAGAGCAATTTTTTTTTAATTATTATTATTATTATTACGTTGCTGTTTTGCTACAATATAAGAGATAATAAACGAATACTCTTATCGTATTTCAAGTCAACGAAACAACATTTATAAAATTTTTTATTGGCTTTTAGGATGTTCCATTTTCTAAGATGCCATGAACGCTTTTTGACTTGTTTGTATCAAGAACGTACTGCTTAATCAGTTTTGAAATTTATTTCACTGCCAACATACAGTGATAAGCGGCTGCAAAATTCTTTGCAGATGTAAAGTTTAGTAATGTAAAATTGCCCTCTTCGTTTATTTGCTGGGTATTCAATTGAAGCGTTAAATATTTTTTTATTCGTTGAACTTTTCGTGTAATCTAGCATTGATGAAATGTCATGGTGAAGTAGGTGAGGCAGCTACTCGTACATGTGTATGCAACACACCTAATTCTGTTTTTACCCGATAAAGAAGTTCCTAAAAAATTTGCGCAAAATTTTATGTTTGTAAAAAATAACTTTTATCTCCTGAAACGTGAATCATGATTGATCGTCAATGATATTTTTTTAAATAAAAATCTAAAAATATTAATTACAATTTTAGTTGTTATACATTGTGCGAATATGAATATGAATCGAAAAACATATATTTGTTAATCAGAAAATCGACGATATTTGCTTGCATAAATTCATCTGGTAGGGCTAATAATAGCACTAGTGAAAGATCACTTAGCAAAGACAACAACCAAACACTACAAAGCATTGACTACGATAAATGTTTAGAAAAACTTTGCAGTGATGCCAATCGAAAACTTTTTGGACGATTTGTAGCGATTTTACTTCCATTAAAAAATTAGATTCAAGAATTTTTTGTTGGTTTTAAAATATTTCGTAATGAACTAAATGCCTGTACCAGAGACCGCTAACTGTACTTCAACTCTCTTCTAGTATAAGAACTGTTTTTGAAAATTCTTGAATTTAAAAGTTCATTTTAGTTAATTTTTAAAATTCTGACACCATGATTTGCAAACTTGTCATGCAGTTTGCATTAAGACATGCGAATAACAATGTTGTTCATTGCTGCTCTTTTTGATATTGTTTGGTATTATAATGTATGAACTAGACGAGTCACAAGATTTGAATAAGTTCATTTGGCATAATTGATTCAGACGTAATGTTGAAGTGATTTGTTTATAAATTACCCAAGACTATACATCAGAGTAACTTAATATATGAAAATACATATTTTTATGTCTTCTATGCTTTCAATATGTAAATATTTTGCTTCATACATATTTGGATTAAAATATATAGATAAATTTGGGCACATCCGAATATGATCCACTAATTTTTTGTAGTGTCTCTATTATTCAATTTGCATGTATAAAGAGAAAATCAAATCACACAGCAATAATTACTTGTTGGGTCTAATGACAAACTCCAAGCTTCGAAAACTTATCCCTTTAATAAACTTGAACATGTTAATTTCGTTTGGCTCACTGTGTCCCTTCAATGAAAAATTGTCCGATTACAGGGGAAACAACTATGCAAATGCCAAAAGATTGGTTGTTTATACTCGATAAGAGCAGCCACATAATGCTGAAACAACTGTCTGTAAAAATCAAAGAGCAGAGGCAGAGGCAGATCGTTACTTTGTATGTGTCATTATTTTCAGTACGAGTAAAAAAGTTAAGCCAGCAATGCACTGGATGAAACATGATACTCTAATTGCAATAACAAAGACAAGAGAAATGTCAAATAACTTATACTTGTATCAAAAGGGATATCCAATAAGGGTGGGTTACAGTAGTCACATAGTTTTAAAAATTTTAAAAATACATTTTGCAGCCGAAGTCAAAATGCAGGACCGATCGCCGAACAAATCTTCCGGACCAGGATAATTAACATTTAGCTTCCGGGTCAGTTGTACACGTTGCGGAATCTGAGATTTCCTTACACACTTTTATGCAGAGCGACTGTGTTTACAGTGAATCAGGCGTTGCTTTGATGTACGTATTTTTACTGATTGCCTGTTGCAAATTTGCAAAGTTGGAGAGTTCAGCGTGAAGAGCTCCTGCGTCTTGTATGAAAAGGGCACACATTTTTTCATCGTGATCCTTGACACCATCCAGTGACAGAGGAGTTGCCCCTATAGAAAAATTGCCGACGATTACTGTCGTTCCTGCCTTATTGCAAACCCCTTTGCAAGTGTTAAACTTCGAGTAAATGCACAATGTTTCGTTCATCGTGGCAGTTTGTTTGCTGCTTCTTTTACATTTTCTTCCTCAAAAATGAATTTATTTTTTCTTTTCTGCCTTTTGCGGGCTTTAAGCACTTTTGTGGTTTTTCATGGGTTGTGGCTGACATTTAATCAGCGGGTTCATGTTTGTGTGTGTGTGGAAATATTTTTGTAGTTGCAGTCAATTCGAAATTTCTGCAGTTGCTAAAGCCTGCGTTGTAGACATGATTTCATCAGTTCAATAAGAGGAACTACAATGACAGAGTGGCGAAAATGTTTTGGTAATAATCACTTCTTGGAATTGTTAATTTATCTTTAATGTGAGTGTATGTAAACACATCGTACAGTTGGATATTTAAAAAAATTTCAGTTTTAGTCCTTTTGATAACTACCGATCGCTCGTCGTCTTCATTCTGTTGCCAGTTGTTTAGTAATTTACTCAAACATTTGATGATATTTGAGCTTTTCCAGTCATTAGTTCTTTTGTTTCTTTTTATGTTGGGATTGCATTTGTGTTTTCAGTTGTGGTCAGTAAATATTTTTTTATTCTATGTGATTTTCAATTCTTTTTATATATATGAGTGCTAGTGTTGAGGTGCTTGTATATGTATTTCTAGAGATTCTCTTCCATAATTATCAGTTTGACCATATACTTCATGTTTTCATTATCCTTTATCGCAGGTGAAAAAGTTGTATAGTTTTTTTTCTATTAATTCTGTAATTTTGTAAAGTATTTTTTACATTAAGGCGGTGTTCACAGTGTGTGGGAAAATAAAAGTTGTTTTCCTATGTATATTCTAATATGCATAAATATTGTATTGTCTTAGCGATAGGATATTATAACTGCAGGTAATTTCAATTAAAAGTAAGTCTATGTAAATCTGGTTAAATTTAAATATTCCTTTATCTGTTCTATTAGGATATAAACTTGACTTAGGGTTGGGGATATACTATAAGGTCCTTTCAGTCCTTAGTGCTCTCAGTCTAAGCGAATGGCCATATAATGAGTATTGTTAATCAAAAATAAACAAATGTGAGAATAAGCAGATTAAAAAAAATTGCAGTACATGGACATAAATTTTCTATTTTCAAGAAAAAATGGTCATGAGAATAACGAGAAATGGGAATTCCAAAATTAATTAAAATTAATAATAATTTTTTGCAAGTTGTTTTCCGTCATGTGACTCAAAAAACAAATATTGCTGACTTATTATAGCCAGTATTTAGTAAATTTTACTTTTTT
Organism: Germaria angustata; assembly: GCA_963681545.1. Taxonomy (NCBI): domain Eukaryota; kingdom Metazoa; phylum Arthropoda; class Insecta; order Diptera; family Tachinidae; genus Germaria; species Germaria angustata. Next base: position 25,772,018 of record OY813000.1, read on the forward strand.
TCTTGGCTTAGTTAAGCTTCAATCATATTTCTGCTAAAAAGGATGCATGGAAGGTACGCAGATCCTTTTGGTATATTTAAAAGAAAATATTTCTCACATATTGCAAACTACATTTCGCAATTTTCGGCATTATTGATCGCTTTGTTTAACTTAGATTACTAGTTTTCTAAAAGGACTTCGAAAAAAATTTCACAAATACTATAAGATATATTTAGTGAATCTTTTAATTTTTTGTTGTTCTTGATTGCCAAGTTTAACTTAAATCATGTACATATCTGCTAAATAAGTTATACGATGGGATTTTTTGGCTTAAACGAGATTTTTTATAAAAAGTATAAATGGGAAGCAGCCTCATCCTTTCTGTAATTTCTAAAAAAAAATTACCCACTTATTTTAATCTATATTTTGCAAATTTTGGTAAAATTTTAATATATTTTGTAGTATAGATTAGCTAAATCATGATTTTGCAAAAAAGGATATATGGGACATGCTCACATCCTTGCTGCTACTTAGAAAAAATATCTCGCACATATCATAAGCTATACCGTGTGACTTGTTGTAAAATTTTATTATTTTTAAAAGTTTAGTTGAACTAAAATCATAAACTTTACAGAAAAGGATATAAGAGAGGTACTCTTATCCTCTTTAAGATATCAAGAAAAATATTACACAAGCATTAAAAACTATTTTTAGTGACTTTTGCTACACTTTCTATTGTATTTTAAGTATAGTTAAGCTTAAATATTATTAAAAATAAGGGTATAAAGTATATACCCATATCCTTGCGCGTACTTTTTCCAGTATTCGCACAAAGTACCATACGAAGCGGTTTCGATCGAAGTCTTCCAATATTTAACATTTTTACATAATTTTGTTCGAGTGCAAAGCACTGTGTGCGTCCTCTTATTTTTATTAAATTAAATATATATACATGTCCCATTTGCTTGTTGTTATTACTCTCATTTTGTCGCTTTTAATATGTGAATCAACTTCCAATTGTTTAATTACCAATGGCCATCTTACTCACAAACAGCCTGCAGATGTATTCGATATGAAGACTCACATGCCTTAAATATTCTCTGAAAAACCTTAAACTGAGTAATTGATAAGGTAAAAATCAAGAACAATTTTTATCTGCCATAAAATCTAAAAACTCAGTATTTGCAAGTTTAGAGAAACGTTTAAAAATAATCGTCATGCAGTCAATCTCCAACAACGACAGGCAACATCAACATAATTTATGGTTTGTATGTGTTGGTGTTGTAGTTGAAGCGATTTTCTAGAGCCGGAAAACAAAGAGACAAACAGTATCTCTTTAACATTCAAGCGATTAACATTAATAGACGGTTGCATTTGGAAAAAGGAAAAATTTAAGAAAACAATTTAAATAAAAAAAGTTTTAAAAGATCAAAATTAACTGAAAAAAAGTTAAATTTTAAAATAAAAGATGTCTGACAAAGAAGAAAGTTTTATACAAATGGAGGATCCTCGTTGTCCGACTAATGCAAGTTCTAATGCAAAAGAAGAACGGGTTGAGTTAAATGTTTTGAATGGAGATGAAGGTAGTAGCTCGGCTGCATTAAGTAAACGTAGCAGCGGTAGCAGCAGCAGCAATGAACGTAATTTACCTTTACGTAGTTACAGCAAGTGGTCACCCACCGAACAGGGTGCGACTTTAGTGTGGCGCGACCTGTGTGTCTATACAGCTGGTGAACATGGCACATCACCCAGTTTGTATAATATGAAACGTATTATAAATAATTCAAATGGTGCCGTGCAACCGGGAAATTTAATGGCTTTAATGGGCTCGAGGTGGGTTGAAGTGAGAACAGCATGATTTTCGTTCCGTTTTCTAAATCATGCCGATTTATTACCTGGATGTCAATTCATACAAACAAACTTGTGTCTGAAAAATGGAAAAATATACATAAAACTATTTTGCTCTTTTCGTACCTGATATTTGAAAATGATACGAAGCTAAATTTACATTTTTGTGTTTTCTACCAATAACTAATTTATTTTCGATTGCATTCTCTATTGTGGTTGAAGTAATTTCTTCTTGCAACATTTTACCATTCATCTTTTGAAATGTTAAAGCGTTCATTCATTTTTGATGTTGGTAAATACTTACATCTATAAAGTTTCTATGGATTCAGAACACATTTATTTGAGTTTTCAGCATTTCCCATGAATCATGTTGCATATTTTATGTGAGACAATTCTCCATAATGGGTTTCTTAGTTATGCATCGCATGTGCGAGTATGTGTGCGTATGTTGCCTTGTGCGAATTGGTAATTGTATTGATTTTTATGGTATCGTATATTTTACACTATCAAATGACGGTAGATTTTCGTACAAACCTTTTAAGTTACTTCCAAGAAGAAAAATCATCATTATCGCTTTGGAGTGTGAGTTCAAGTTTGTGTGATAAATAGAATTATTTGTTTCCAGAGTAATAGATATGAGTACGTGTATGTATGTCACCTGTGGTATTAATACTCTTCTTGTAAGTTCATTTCCGTTTGTAAAGGTACGACCAGACGAGTGAATAACTCTATTTTTAGCTTAAAGAAGATGTCTATTAATAAAAATAATTTATATTTATATTTATATATAAAAATAATTTACATATAGAAGAGGCAAGTTGGCAACAGGATTATAAATAATACCAGCGATTCCTCATTAGTAGATGATTAATAAGTAGCAGATTTAACAGATACAGCCACACAAAGCCGACTTTCTGACCCAATTTTTTTTTTTTTTTTTTTTTTTTTTTTTTGAAAAATCGATGTCTTCTAAGTTAATTTTGTCTTACATATTTATGCTATTTCTTCAAATATTTGCTTAGTCTGAACGTGCCTTAAGATTTCGTTTGTGTTATGGTCTAAAGAAGAAAGAAGTAATAAATACCAGCAACAAAGTAAGAAATAACTATTCAATGGTATTACTTACACTTTCATAAATTATACTGTCTTTAAAAACAGTAAGACTTTTAATAAATAATGATAGTGAATAATTTATATTAATGGAATTTGTGGCTGTAGTAATGAAATATTCATTAGTCCTGGATAATTTAGTGCGGCTAGAGGTTCTTTCCAGTTTGTACTACATTTTTGGCTGATATCGAGTAGCATATTTATGGTTGTTTACAGGAAATTCGCTTTTCATATTCTGTTTTAGTGAAAATTATGAAAAATTAATTGCTGAAATCTGTGTAATTTATAAATTTTCCAAAGGAAATTATTCTTAAAGGACAACATTTTCATTGCTTCTAAAAATCCAAGTGGATAAAGTTTTGGTTAAATAATTCTGAAACACTTCTACAAAGCTGTGGCTCTATGTTCATGGCTTAAAACTATATGAAACCATAATTTTTATTCAATTAATAACACTGTGCAACAATTTTTTTTTTAAATAACAAAGTTATAACAGCTGATTTTGGTAGAAGCCACAAAAACTTGTACATGTATCGCCGTTTTGAAAGTTTACATCTGAGATTCATTTTGTTGTACATGGTCACTCAACATAATGATGTGGTATTAAGATATTTTTCAAGTGCCAAGAGAATTTATAGATTGACTTGCGAAACCAAAAGTTTAAATATTTGTATTACCTCTTTTTCCTTTATGTCTTTTGCCCTATTCAAATGATCCGTGGTATTACTGCCAGCAGAGAAGAAGTAATTTTACATAGTGATAAGAAGTGCTGCAATATCTATTCAGTTTGACATAAAAACCATTTTTCATTGAAGTGAAAATGTTTGAAAACTACTGAAGCGCAAATCTTGTTTTCTATACAAAAACACTCTTTACTTGTACTCATCGTATCTTATTAATATATTTGTTCGTGTATAAAATAATTTATTTACAAGATCATATACTCCACATACATGTGAGTAAATCTACTTCTAAAGAATTAATTTTATTTATGTTGCATGCAGGTCACACTAGCAGCTGCTTTTGACAGCAATTTCCATTGTGGCTTATTAAATGAATGTTTAAAGTGTGATTGATTTGAGCTTGTGACACTCACACAATTTTATACTAACAACTGCTTTCACTTCGAACTCAAAAAAAGAAGATTGATTTAACGAGAAAATGGAATACTAGACTAATAAGTTGTATTTATTCCCAAGCTGTGTGACATTTCCTATATTAATCCATGATGTTGAGCAGGTTTATCCTCCAGATAAAAACCAAGAAAGACTCCATTTATTTGAATGCTTTTTAAAATTTTTGCTGCAAGCTTTTATCACTTTAGTTTTATTCATTTTTAGTCTTATGCTACATCTTTTTAAATAAGAAATATCCTAAATTGGCACTATCAGCTTCATATTCTACTTCAGCTACTGAGAAAGACTCTTGAGAGATCTTATTAATTCAAAGTGATCGATCAAGCTGTATTTAATGCGTTTCTGCAAGATTATTGGTTACAAATGAGTAAAACATAGATGGAAAACTTTTTATTGCTGCAGAATTTCAAATCTATTTCAGTTTTTACAGCTACAAAAGTTAGTGGCTTCCGTAGCAACACAAGTTCCGAATTAACTTTTCTGTAGCAATTTACTAAATGAAGCTAAATTTCAGGAAACTTGCATTTATAATATTTTCTTGAAATTTTTTTTATTGTTGTTGGGTTAGCTTTGTACATGCCTGCATTGTATGGGCGTTAAGCAAATTATCAGTAATCGAATCACGTTTGAGAGGCATTCAAAGTCATATACTTGTACAAAAACCCAAAAACACACTTGTGAATTTGATTCAAAGTCTGCTTTTAAACTGTCACTTTTCTGCACTAGTGCACTACATCGAAGCCTTCTCCTTAGCCAGTAATGTTAGCAGAATCGTTGGCTTAGTGAAAACAATTAATAGAATGGCTACAACACATAGAACTTAAGGAAGTTAATGCGTCTACTCAACACTATATGCGGAGAAAGATGGCTGTAAAAATTATTAATATGCGCAATAGCAGAGTTGCATTGGAATTAAGCTCTCACTCTCTCTCTCTCTCTCTCTATCTCTTTCTCTACCTTTCTCTCTCTCTCTGTCTAATTTCTCTTTCGCTTTTACAAAGGAGTAGGAATCAATTGCCACAGCTTTATTTCTGTTAAAAAAGTTTATGCAAGCTTATTTCAAATGCCTTTGAACAAAAATCTTTCTGACTTATCTAACCAGAATTAACAAGAGTTTCAGATAAAACTTTATTCTCTGGAAGGATTCATTTTTATTTTAAGAAAATTTAAGCTACCGCTAGTGATTTGTTTATATAGAAAACGTGTAAAGTTTTTTATTTTTAATATGCGAGTATACTATACTTACTCCTGCCATACTGTGCACTTAACATCCGAATAAAAGCAGGTCCTTGAACTTGCTTTGAACTTTCCATATTTTTATTCAGCTACTCTCCCAGTGATTTCTTCCAAAAATATTTACAAAAATATTAAAATTCTTAACAGATAATATTCGTATTCATGAAATTTTTTTTATAACTTTATCTATTGTCATAAAATTACTGACGTCTTTTTAAAATTTCACTTTTATAATTAAACAAAAATAAGTAATAAAGAATGTGAACGTTTTTTATATCACATAATTATATTTAAAACTCTTAAGTCAGGGGAAAAGTAAGTACTTTAAAGTTTGTCATAGCGTTTGTAACTGCTACCCTGGTATGTTGTATGTATATTTCAAATCAATCCTTTTAGATGTCACATAAAAAAATCTTAATATGTACGCGATAGAAAGAATTCTCTATATAGAATATGGATCTAAATGCGAGATATTTCATTACAAACCATCAGACATTATCTCTTGGATTTCACATTGATTACCTGCATTGGGCTAATAAGCTATATACGAAGGCAGTTCAATAAGTCCGTGACTTTTTAAATAAAATAAAGTTTTTTGGAAAAAAATTTATTTTTATTTTTTAAGCTCTATACACTTTGTGCAATGCTTCTAAAATTTATTTATCTCTTTCAAAAAATAAAATTAGTCGAGGTCATTAAAATATGTATTTGTCTGTGCGATGATTTCACCGTTGGAGTCAAATCTCTTTCCGCCTAGACATTTCTTCAGGTTTGGAGACAAGAAATAGTCCCTCGGCCTAATTTATGGACTTTCGCCTCGAAAACTGCACAGTGTGCACCGTTGCCTTGTTCTGGTAAAAGGACTTTTTTCTTGGCCAATGCGGACGTTTTTTTTCAAATTCGCATTATTTGAACCCAGTCAGTTGTTATAATATTTGACACTGATCGTTTTACCCTTTCGAAGATAGTCAACGTGGATTATACCGCGTGCATGCCAAAAATCGGTCGCCTTGACTTTATTGTCTGACAAATCCACCTTAGACTGAATCATCCCGAGAAATGCTCTATTTTGTCTGTTACTTGGTCTCTGGTGTGTTGTGGTGGATTCACGTTTTGTTCACATCATCCTTATTGTGGTTGTACAACGCCGTACACTCTCTCGAAGTTGTCACACGATTGCGTTTGTGGTCGATTTCGATCAAATGCGACATTCCTCTTGCGGAAAGCTTTCTCATACCCAAGTGATCATTCAAGATTGAAACCTGTAAGTCATGCTTAAGGCTTCCGTAATCTCTCGCCTTTTCAATTTTCAATCGGCCAACACCATATCGTGCAGTTTTCGTTCAGAATGTGCTTGTACGGCCACAACGATATTCAGTGAACCACTTTTTTTTACCATTGAAATTGATGGTGCCTGGGTTTTACCGCAAAAAATAATGCTTAATGACCACACGAAGTTCACTTTTTTCCATTTTCTTCTCTAATCACGCAGTAGCCTGCTTTGAAACACATATTAAATTACGCAGCTGGTTAAAAATTTGACAGGAGTCAATTGACAGTTGCCTGTTGACAGGAGCAGTGTTACCTTTTCAGTTAAGAGATGGGAAAGCCAAAAAGTACTGACTTTTTGAACTGCCTGGTATGTACATGAGTATGCCAGTTTGTTGTTTCTTGTTATTTTAAGGTACTTCAGAACGAAAAATTTGATAAATTGCTAATTTCATAATTAAGAATCTGAAAAAATTATGTCAAAGGAAAAAATGATTGAAGTATTTTTTTAGAATTTCATTAAGTTTTTCCTAATGTGATCAAGAGTATATGAAGTTCGAGGTAGTCTTAAACATACACATCTTTTTAGTTTTAAATTGTTTTCATTACATTTAAGAAAGATCAAGTATACGAGTACATTTAACACAACTAGACGTATATTGATATGCAACCAGTGTATTTTTATTATTATTTTCTTAAGATAAGATAAAAGTGCGCGCCTTGTCTCATTTCTATTTGCTTCTGATTTACTGAAAACGTTTATTCAAATGCACGGTATGAGTTAAAGAAATATGATTTCACTTAAAGATAAGTAGCATGCAACGTAATAACAAATCTGTTAATGCAGGCACTTATTCACTAACGGAATTGTATTATTTATCAAACAACAATATAATGAATTAAAGAAAACAAAAAATTTTTGAAGAAAAATTATTTCAACTTACACAGTCAGCCTCTAAGAAACTTTTTTTTAATGATTTCTGTTTATGTTGACAACAAAATTTTTACTTCATTTACGTATCCTTTTTTAAATACCGTCACTTTTGCGACATCGTATATACCCCGACGGTATTTGTTACGCGTGTGAATTTTAACGTTAAAATTTCACGTCATTAACATTGAATATTATTATTTAGATTTTTTTCGAGTAAATCACTTACCCCAGGTTATTAAAATATTAGTAATGTCCTTTTAGTGAATCCTGGTGACTTAATTTACCTCCGTTGAACATACCGCCCGGACTGATAGAGCATTTTGCAAAAACTATGCCTAAAGATGACAGTGGATTATATTTCTGTCTCAGTAAGGCAAAAATTATTTTATATATATTGTTGAAGAATAGGGGCCATATGCTGCAGAAAGGAAAGAATATGAGCTTTGAAGGAAAACTGAATGATCACAAAAATTCCCCCTGGAAATATTTTGTAAATGTTGTTCAAAAATTGTTTGGAAATCATAAAGCGAAAAATTACAAAGACTTAATTTAACTTTTAATATCATGTAAATAATATGTCCTAAAAGTACATAGGCTGGACTCTCATCTGGTCTTCTTTCCTGTATATATTGGGTGCTGTGTGAGATTGACGACATATACAAAAAAATTTTGCCAGTACACTTCCTTAACGGAGAACCGCTGTTAAGAGAAATGGATCAAGAGAACGGATAATAAGATCTTTGAAGCAGTTGCCAAGAATTTAATTTCCCTTTTGGCCTTCAACTTTCTTGGCACCGGCCTTTCTGGAGGCTTCTTTTAATTTTTTTACATTTGTTATTTTATGTTCTTGAGATCAATAACTTCCTTTATATGGAATTTAACTTTTCCCCTGCATAATGGGCATACCCTCTCATATAGAAAAAAAGATTCAAAATAGATCCACAGATGAATGAAAAATCGGTTGGCATTAAAAAAAATGAAACATAAATGCGAATGTATAACATCCTTTTTCTTTTGAAAAATAAATAAAAAAAGTAATCAAGCATTTTAAATTGGCAGGACCATAAAAATTGCTTAATTATTGTTAAGAATTTTATTGGATTGAGAATTTCACAATTGCAGCAGTTTTTTTCTGTGGTAACCGTTTCGGTATTGGATCATAAACACTTCAAATTTGTTTTGATAAGTTAAGAATTTTTAATTTTATTTTTTTATATTAGTATTAGTACCATTGTAAACGTTGTTATTGGTATTGATTACTGTTTGTCATTTTAAATCCTTTAATATTTCTTGTTCATAATAGTTGTCGAATTGAAGTAATTGTTAATTTATGATTTGTACCTCCTTTTGCAGAATTAATTGGTATTTTACTCCTTTTTTTCTAAATTAATTGCTTAACATTGAATAATTTATTAAATTATTTAGCATTAGGCTCTAATTTTTTTACAACTTTCAATATGCGCTCAAGCTTAAATTTCAATATTGAAATTCTTAGTGGAGACAGCTGGTGAAAAACAAACATGCAAAATCATTTTAGACTCCTTTGCATTTGGGAAAAACCAATAATTTTTCCGCTCGAAAAATTAGAAAAAGAAAATTACAATTATTTTTGCAAAAAAAGTTATTTCTGGCAAAAATTTATAAGTTCCAAATAAAAGTGAAGAACAAAAATAATTTCTTTTTGTTGTTTGCATATAAATATTCTAAACTTCCTTTGATTATATATTTGAAATTCTCGTATGATATTTGAATGTTTTTTTACAAACACAGCAAACGACAGTTTTTTTTAATAATCGAAAGAATTACATTAATTTCGATCATTTTTTTATATTTTATAATTTTTCTAACTTAAAATTTTTATGATAATCTGAAAATTTTTGCAAGCGCACCCTATATCCTACTTTGACTGAAAATTAGTGACCGAAATCAAGCAGAAACAATTCATCACAAATGGTGAGGGAAAAAATAAATATCATAATCATCAATAATTTTTCACGCTCCACAAAGCCAGGCTATGAAAATTTACGCATAAATAAATAATAAAAAAATTATACCTAAAAAACATACCGGAAGCAAAATGGATGTATATTTATATGTCAAAGGAAATTGAAGTTAAAGTTGGCTTATTTATTGTGTATTAAATTCAAGGCTAAAACGCATAAAACTGTATTGGAGAAATCAAGCAATATTCTCTTTTAGAAAAATAGTCGTCAGTGGAAGTCATTTTCTAAGCAAATTGTCCAAAATTCTATTTGCAAAAATATTTAATAATAATTGTTTCTTCCTGTTGGCTTCTATATACAACTAGAGGACTACTTCATTTAATATCTTTTTATTTTACAACATCACATTAAACGCCATGGTGCATTTACGGAATCCTTTCTTATCGCTTATTGTACACCAAGATAAAAACTGCAGACTGGCAGCTAAACTTTATCGTATCGTCTCTACGTATATGCCGAAAATAAGGACAAACTTTAAGGATTCGAAATGTAAATGCAACACCATGAAAGATTATCTGCTTTTTATTATAATTTTGGACATCATTATGATCAAATGAAGCGGAAAACTAGTTTGTTGTAAAGACATAAATTTTTGTTTAATAAACTTGCATCATGAATACCATAAGGACAGAATTCACGAAATGAATTTTCAGGAGAGCATATTTAATAATAATGAATGTATTAGCGCCACAATATGAGACAATTGGAAAAAAGTCCAAAAAATAGTTAATTTGGTCCCAAAATCATTATGTAGCATATAAGCAGAAAAATAATACCAATAAATATTTTATAAATATTTTATTATTATCAATTTTTTTTGGTTGGACCAGTAGGTAGGTATAGCAGGGAACACGAATGAAAGGAGCTCGTTCCACATACGACCTGTTCCATCTAAGAACGATTTGTTTCTGTAATGAGATGTAGTGCGATTCGCTGATATATCGACCACAAATGGATGCGCTATCAATGAGGAACGTGTTGTTGAGCGCGTCTCGGGAATATATCCCCTTACTTCATTGTGGTTTGATAAGTTTGGAAATTTTGGTTTTACTTAAAGGTTGGATTTTTCCTTGCAAGTGTTGAATAGAAAACAATTATTATTTGTTTGACTTTCGTTTATATTGTCTTTTCAAACGAAAAAAACCTTTTTATAAGGAGCATCAAGAGTTTTAAATACAATAATCTGTGTTCTCCAAAAATATTAAATTAAAAAAGAGGGATAAAGTTTTTTCTACGCAAGCGGTTGTCTGCCACAACCTTTTATGCTAAAAAATGTGATAATTATCTTTGTTTTTACCAGTAACTACTCCTACTTTAATCCAAAGCACCTAAGAAAATCAGAAGAGACCTTAACTCCCTCTATATTTATCTGTGGCAGTGTTAAGGACGCTATTCGTTTCTATAAATGAGTTTAAATATGTTAAGGAAGGGGATCAACTACAAGACATACAACAATTTTGAGGAGGGTAAAATGTTAAACAAAAGTAGATTAGTCGCTGGATAAAGTGGAGAGAGCTTAGAGGATCCTTTATTGACAATTAAAATAGTATTTGGCAGGGACCAGAAATAATGGTTATTTTTTAAATCCACAATCAGCGGTAATAATTTCGGCATTTAAATAACAATTGCAAGCAACACAAAAAAATTTAGTTCTGCCGCAACTGTTATAAAAGATTTTAATTTTTTCGGAGTAAAAATATAAAATGTGGATGACTTAAATTTTTTTAATGAAAATTACATGCGTCTAGATGTTGCAGTTGCCAAAATAGAAGGCTGTTATAGACGAACAGATGGAAAAATCTAGTGAAAATATAGGGTTCTTGGTCATACTTCGTGTGTACGGAACCCTTTGTATGTATAAAATATTGCCTTTCTTTATGGGCTCAAGTTCGAATCACATCAGACAATTTTAGAAAATAACATATATACATTTTTAATGTGTTTATTCATTAGAAATGGCAAGAGAAATAAATTCGACTAATATTTTAGGGAACGTGGGCACCTTTTCACTCATCGGCATCAACATTCAGTGAATTCTGAATACGAGAATTTTTAATCTTTATCAGTGATAGTTTTACTTATGACTGAAGCTTGTCAAAGCTTCCTCCACTCGTTCTGTTTGTTTCTTTCTATTTTTCATTTAAATTTTTCGTTCTATTTTGCATTTGTCGATAAGTGGTGGAGTTGCTGTTTATTTGAGTTTTTCATTCTACAAAGACAATTGAAATTTTGTCTATTTGTTTAAACAAAAAATACTTGGTGTATATATTCGACTTCCTTAGAAGTTAAGTAGAGGAAATCTTAATTAAATTGAAAAAAGTAATGATTTCTTTGGACTTACATGCAAAGAGAATTTTTAATTAATTTTTAATTGCAACTATTAATTTTGCACAAGAAAAACAAATTGTGACTATTGGAAAGCTTTTATCCTTTTAAGACTTCTATTATTCGTTATTTTATGTCAAAAAGTCTTCTCTAAAAACAAAATATCTATTCTTCAGCGTAGTAAAAATAGCTTATGATTCAGTTAAGAGCATTAAGGAAGACAATTTTGTGAAGTCATTAGAAAAATAGATGAACTTCAAGGTTTCTTGCGATGACTTTTTGTGAAGCTCTTTTCAGCTCTGCTTGTCCTTTTGATCTCTTTGTTTATATTCATTCAATGTCGTTCCTGTTTTATATACTCATGAGGCTGAGGCGATAAGCACTTTTACTATGAAACATAACGCGAACTTATATTTCACGTGAAATGTTTCGCATGAGCAAACAATTTTGAAAAATTCAACATAATAATTCGCAAAGATCACAAAAAACAAAAATTTCACTATAATAATTTCAGATTTAATGAACAGGATCTAAAACAGGGAATATATTGCAATGACAATTCTATGTTAAATTCATCGAAAATTATTTCTTTGGAATTGGAGATGATGCTAGTTTGCACCACTGGCCATAGTGAGGACTTATTGTACGATTGCTACATCTTCATTCTTAGTCTTGCAATCCAAATAATTCTATACTGATGACGACATCTCAATGAGAGGGATATGTACGATTCAAGGCGATTAGTTCAGAGCCTTAAAGGTTCTATTGCAACTCCATGAAGAAAAACAATTTTTGTTTACAAAAATAAAATTTTAAAGTTGTATTTTTGAGCCTCTGGTTCCTTTTCAGAAAAATTTTATTTTCAAAATTAAAACAGTTCACATACTAACATATTTATTTTAGTATTGTTGTTAATTATTTTTTTCACAGCTTGTTGTTGTTTCGAACAGAATAAGAAGAGAATAATTCCTTTTAGGCCATGTAATTTAAATCCTGTACCTTGCATGATTGGGCATAATCTACTGCTGTAGTTGTTATTAATTCATCAATTCATTGAATGAATTCCTCCTCATTAATCAGAAGAAGGAAGAGGAAATTGGATAATTTTGGCAGGACGTAACTTCATGGTCGTTAACGTGCTCATGTCTCAATTGTCAGACATTAATCTTGTAGACATGTAATTCCAGTTGTATGTTTTCAAAGTACTTACAGCGTAAAGATACAACAAATTTAACGAAAACCGCATTGTATGTGTGATCAATCTAATGTATTTGACTACTAATCAACAACTTTGCTTATGGAATTAGTTCCTTTGAGGATATGTTTAGTTGCGTGTCTGCAATAATAAGCCTGAAGTAATAATAACACAAAAGCGAAATTTTTCAGAAGAAAGGAAGGAGTCTGATGCAAAATAAGTCTTGTGAATGGTTCCTTGGCTCGCCAGGCAAAGGGCCTGCCACTTTAATAATGCAATAATATAGGGTACAACAGATGGAACACTTTAAGTGCTCCTTAATGACGACTTAACCTTATAATCTTTGTTCCATAGGCTAATATTGTATTTTGAACAATAAATGAATTTGGCAAGCAACTCTAAAATCAAAAGTTTAAATTCTGTATCATCAAGTGCAAGGACATGCCTGGTAAAGAGTGACAACAACTAGTGATTTTTGTGTTACACACCATATAACGAATATACCCATGACATTTGCATAAGTGAAGCATTTGCGAAAAAAATTTTTACCTATAAATCAGACGCATTCATACATGTTTAACAAGGAATGATTCATGAGTGATTCCTTTTAATTCTCTAATGTGTCTACCTCCTAAAAATCTCAACTTACAACAAAATTTAAACTAAACTTATGATAAAATGATCGTAAACTATTCCAAAATTATTATCTTAACCTTTGTTTCGTTTATTGCAGGAATGCTATTTTTGTCTATATCCTTTTTCTTTGTTTGTACAAGACCGTGACAGTTATAAAAAGTTGATATGGCATTAAAATTTTAGAATTAATTTATATAATTTTATATTTTTTGAAAGAAATCATATTGTAATATTTAGGTTTTTATTTTTACATGTATTATTTAGTTTTCAAGGTAAAATGAAATATTTACTATTTAATATTTTATTGTTTATTGTTGACTTAGCTGAGTATATGCCTGCATTTCAATCATGATTTGGCGGGAATAACAAATTTGATAAAAATGAAATATTTACATGATGAAGTTCCGAATTAAAAAAAAAAAAACAAAGCAATTTGAAAATTGTTACAATTCAGATTTTTCCTAAATTTGGTGTATGTATACCGCTCATGTTAATATATTATATGATGAGTGAGCCATACGACTGGATCACGCTTATGTTTAATTTTTATAATCCTCCAAATTTGGACATGGCGGGCATTTTTGTGTAAAACTAGTAAAAATAAACACTGCAAAGCAGTGGAACGCATCACCAAAACTAGTGACACGTTGTCGAAAAGTGCTAAATTATCTTTCTAGAAATAGTTAAATTTGACTGAAATTTATTCTTCTTGCAAGGACTTCTAAAATAGAAAATTTTTTTTAAATAATTATATGTCCTGGAAAAGGATTTTGTTTATTTTATTTTTTTTTAAGAGAATAGACATCTTTACTTGCGGTAAATTTTAAAATGGTTTTGGGTTTCAGTGGGATTAAAATCTTATTTAAATGTGATGATGCATTCCAAAGTTATGCCGTATTAGATTTTATTAAAAAGTCAAATTTTTCGCTGAAATTGCTCTATTGTTAAAGTTTTTTTCGATAAAGTTTTCTTTTAATACTGTAGTACTCGTATTTTAAAATATACCTATTTTTATTTACGAAAATGGGCTGAAAACCTAATATGTGTATAGTTTTTAGGCTTTTAAAATATACACAAATTTCTTTGCAGATTCTTTTAAAGCTTAAAGGTGCACTAAATTCATGAAAAATTTCCCATCTCTGATTTCTGTTTCTTTGCTTGTATGACGTTTTGGGAAACAAAAAATCGATATAATCAAATACAAATTCTACATTAACTATTATTAATATTATTATTCATTGAGACTGACGTACCATCGTCAATGATATCGTTTGTGCGACCTTAGATTTAACTACCACAGACTAAGGCTACGGATAGAGGCGATGGATTTGTGGGATGAGAAATCGTATACTTCACTTGGAGTTAGTATATAAACTCCGAGGTGTCTAATTATACTTTGTGTAAGAGGTGTTTATAAAGGTTGTCGTCAAAATTTTGTCACTTTTCGAGCATTACGACATGATTATGGGCGTCATAATCGACCTACTCTATAAGGAATTGGCAAGATTATAAAGAAATTTGAAGAGACTGAAAGTGT
The DNA here is from genome assembly GCA_963681545.1 of Germaria angustata. Taxonomy (NCBI): domain Eukaryota; kingdom Metazoa; phylum Arthropoda; class Insecta; order Diptera; family Tachinidae; genus Germaria; species Germaria angustata. The sequence goes on from OY813000.1 coordinate 25,787,226, forward strand.
TACAGATGTGGTCAGGCCTGTGTATCTTTACAACTTTGTGTAATGCCGAAAATATCGCTTCCGTTATTGAAAGTGTGGCGGATAATCCGAACTTTTTTATTGTTTAATTTAACTTTACTTGGATTTATAACCCTGTATATATAGAATATTCCTTATATATTCTCCATATTTAATTTTTCTCTAATTTTGGCTAGGGGACAAAGCACTCTGCTTGAAATAATAATATTAAAATTTCGAAGTCACAAAATTTTCTTTGATATAAAGCAAATTTCACGTTCATGTTAAGAATTTTTAAAAATATTTTTCTATATGAAATTTGTTTATTGTGGCTGTAAACGTTCACATCCCGCTAAAATTAAAAATTAAATATTTTTCCATATTTTATATCAAATTAAATTTCCCCTCCTCCAAAAATACTCTAATCTTATAAAGCGCCTCAGGTTTTCTGCGCTTCTACCATTTTTTAAATATTTTTTCCCGCTTAAATCGTTTTGGTATTTCATTGTCATTTGCATATCATTCCACCATAAAAAGAGATTTGATTTCTTGCCTTAAAACTCGAGCACAAGAGCCACAAGATCAAGTTGCTTGTATGTCTTTATGATTTAATAATTGTTGTTTTTATTGTACAAAATGTGCTTTCAACGAGCTTCGTTTAATCTAATTAATAGTGGATCAGGAAAAACAACACTGATGTCAGTGCTCGCATATCGTCAACCAGGTAAGTAAAGGGAACGTTTGTATTAAAGTAAAATCTATTGTTGGCTGACAATATTTATGAAATGGAATTGAAAAACTAAAATTTTTTTATTTTGGTTTGACCGATTTTAGTCGGCACTGTGGTCCAAGGTAATATTCTTATCAATGGCAGGCGCATTGGTCCATTTATGCATCGAATAAGTGGTTTCGTTTATCAAGATGATTTATTTAATGGGGAATTGACTGTGGCAGAGCACATGCATTTTATGGTAAGAGTCTTATGGTTGGCTTTAAACATCATACAACAGTATGTTTTATGGATATATTTTTTGTCCCAAGGCTCTCTTGCGTTTAGATCGAAGAGTTAGCAAGCAAGAACGGAAATTAATCATACAAGATCTATTAGAACGTACTGGTCTCCTGGGAGCCGCTAATACACGCATTGGCTCTGGGGATGATAAAAAAGTTTTGTCGGGTGGTGAACGCAAGCGTTTGGCATTTGCTGTAGAGTTACTGAATAATCCTGTGATATTGTTTTGTGACGAGCCCACTACTGGACTGGACTCCTACAGCGCCCAGCAGTTGGTGCAAACTCTATATGATTTGTCGAAAAAGGGTACTACGATCTTATGCACTATTCACCAGCCCTCCTCGCAATTGTTCGACATGTTCAATAATGTGCTTTTGTTGTCGGATGGCAGAGTAGCCTTTACCGGCTCTCCTCAAAATGCTCTGGATTTTTTCGCTCAAAATGGTTACAGGTGTCCAGAGGCTTACAATCCTGCCGACTATTTGATTGGTGTTTTGGCTTCTGATCCAGGGAGTGAACAGGCTTCTCAACGATCGGCCCAATATTTATGCGATCTATTTGCTGTGAGTTCAGCCGCCAAAGAGAGAGACATGTTGATTAATCTGGAAATTCATATGGCCGAAAGTTGTGATTATCCTTTTGACAAGGAAGTGAATTTATTTCGTCCAGCTGCTTGGTATTTAAAATTACATGTAATTTGGTATAGATATACCTTAACGCTACTGCGCGATCCGAAGCTGCAATGGCTGAGGTTCTTTCAAAAGATGGCCATGGCGATTATAATAGGAGCTTGTTTTGCAGGCACCACTGTGCTCGATCAGTTGGGCGTTCAGGCTGTTCAGGGCACACTTTTTGTCATGATATCGGAGAATACCTTTCATCCCATGTACTCAGTGTTGAATTTATTTCCTCAGGGATTTCCGCTGTTCATGCGTGAGACACGTTCTGGCATGTACTCAACCGCCCAGTACTACATTGGCACTATAATGGCGTTGGTAAGAAAATATTATTAAATTAATCGTTAAAGCATTGAAAACTTGTATTTATATACACGTTCCTGCTCGTCTATTTTCTGGTTTGTTTGATTGTCTCTCTATCTGGCTGACTGATTGACGTACTGACGTACTGGTGATTGCATTTTGTTTTCTCCTTTTAATTGCGAATGTTTGCTTTAGCTGCCGGGCATGATTATAGAACCATTTTTGTTTGTTGTCATTTGCTATTGGATTGCTGGCCTCAGATCAACGTTTTATGCGTTTTCCATAACGGCCCTTGCAATTGTGTTGGTGATGAATGTGGCAACAGCCTGCGGTTGCTTCTTTTCAACGGCCTTCAACTCAGTACCACTGGCCATGGCTTATTTAGTGCCGGTCGACTATATATTCATGATAACATCTGGCATCTTTATTCAGATCAGGTAAATATGAAAGTGTGACTTCATTGTTCTTTAAAGAAAAATCAATAACAAATTTCCCAAAAATAGAACACTTTTATTTTTCATAGACATTTGTATACTTGCGTGTGTGTGTGTGTATGTATTTTTTATAGAAAAAATTAACATGAATGAGTGTGTGAACTAAAATAGACACATACAGTGTCATAAGTTTTGTGTAAAAAAGTGAATTACCCTCTTAATCCTGTAGTTGTAAGTTCTGTTTTTGTTTGTAATTTTTTTTGTAACAAATTTTCTATTAAAGTCTTTCCTCTTATTTTCCAGTACATTACCTGTAGCTTTTTATTGGACACAGTTTTTATCATGGATGTTGTATGCTAATGAAGCCATGACCGTTGCCCAATGGACCGGTATAACAAATATCAGTAAGTTAATCGTTGTCCTGACTGTATTCCATTTTATTTAGTTGTAAAAAAATTCTTCAGCGTAGGAATATGCGAGAAAAACAATTTGATTGGAAGCTACTTTTTTATTTTTCTTTAAATAGTTTTTATTCTTTTCGTTTTGTCCCAGAAAAAAGTCATAAAAATTCTGAGATTAGGATCAAAAATTAGTGTTGATTCGGATCATTTCCACTGAATTTAATAGAGGCTTCTCATTGTAAGATATTCACAGTTTTGCATTCCTTTTTTTAAAAGCTGTTTTCATTGTGTTGAGAAAATAAAGCTTTTTTTTTGCAAATAAAATAATTTTATATTAAATCAGAATCGATTATTGAAGCAACTTCATATCTGGAAGACGTACAAATTTAACACAAATTTTCAATTTCTTCCCTTATGTGAAATTAATTCAATACCTAATTGATCGAAGAAAAATACTCGTAGTATTTTCTTACAGACCTAAAAAATTAATTTATATAAGTTAATAATTCTGAAAGTTCCTAACACGGTTTTATAAATGAAACTCACAGTTCAATTGTGTAAATGTGACTAACTTTTTTATTTTCTTTTTTAAAAAATGTTTGACAAAAAAAATAATTAAATAATTTAAAAAAATTATATAAATTTACAAAGGTAGGATTTTATAATTACAAGATAACAAGTATGAAAATTCTTATGAAGTAGTTATATGTGTTTGCTGTTTTAGTTTGTTTTAGTTTTGTGTTAGTAGTATGTGTTAACTTATATATTTTTATAAAAAATTATTTTAAAATCCAGTTTTACAGATTTGTTGAACCAGTTCATATTTTTTATCGAAATTTTGTCTACTTGACTTCCCAGAAGTAAAAAAAATTTGTTGTTGTATTTCTGGAAACAATGCAAATGCCATTACTTGAGAATTTCTTTAATTTTTTTAACTGGGATATTCTACTGCTTTCAATAGACCTTTATTCATAAAAGTTGTTGAAAAAGCTTTTTCCATTTGGTCATAAATTTGGAAGAGATAATGTACGAGCATTCTACGCGTCAAGCTCAAAAAAGGACAATTCGTAACAGAGAAAAATGGTAGACAACTTCATTTAGAGCAACTAAAAGGGTCTGGAGTCAAAGTTTGGAAAATCTTCTGCTATAAAATAAAATGAAAAGAAACTAAATTGTAATAATTAAGTGTTGTAAGGAATTTGTTTCTAGAATCCTATAAAGTGTATGATATTATTTGGGAGTCACATAAAATGTAAAACCAAAATCTATTTCCAAAGGCTGGAATAAAGTATTCCAGATGGAGTTTTTTTAACGTTTATTTAAACAAAATTTTAAATAAGAATAAAAAATCTAAGACCCAATAATCAACACCTTTTTCCAATAAAATGTAAAGCCAAAATCGTAAGAAAAATGAAAATCTTTCCATTTTTCTGTTCTAATTACCTGTGGAACATCAATTCAAATATTCAAAGGATCTTATCATGATAGAAGATAAAACCAATTAAAATTTAAGGATATCCCGAAAATAGATTTATTGTTTCTTTTGGCTCCTTTTACAGGGGCTATTATAAGGCAGAGTCTTGGAGGGCTTTTCTAGAATACCCACTGAATACAAGCTTTCAGTGACCATTGTAGTGACGTGGCATTTCATTGGCGCCACCAAAAAACCAATCATACAAAAACACCGTGCGAAAAGAAATTAAAGAAAATCTTCTTGACAAAAATCCAAAAGGGTTTTGTTGGCTAAATCTAATCACATAAACGAAAAACAAATCGTTTATCCATATTGTTATTTATTGGTAGCTGGCACATGTTCCAAAATAAGTCATTCTACTTCATATTTTTAATCGTAATCATAATGATTAAATAATTTGAGCAGCATATGGAAAAAAATTGTTTCTTTATTTTAGAGCATATTTAAACGATTTTGTTTTTTATTGTGAAGTTCGAAGTCTCTCTAAAAAAATGAATGATAATTTTCATGATATCGAAAAGAATGTATGAATTCCAGCGAAATATTAAAAAAAATTTTTTTTGATTGCATTCAATAAATTTAATATATAAAGAAATCCTGAAATCCATCTACAGCCTTAACACTTTAAATTACAGAAGGTCGTATTCAGTTGAGAGCAAGATTGACGTGAACGATCCCAGTGGAAAATTGTGAAACTCAACCTCCAGGAACAATATTTTTTATTAATTCCAAAAATCCATTAGTGCATTTTTTTCAACTTTTTGTAAAGTCAACGTGGTGAAATTTAAAAAAAAAATCCATATTTCTTCGACAAATCTTTGAAACTTTGTTATCCTTATTTAAAATGCTCTAATAATTCCTCTAATAAGTTATTGATACAACTACTTTGGGGGAAAATATTAGACATTTACTTTTATCAACATTTTTGGGACAGGTTGCAAGTCGGCAAACAAGCGTTCAAAAGGACAATATCTTGCCTGTATTAGAATGACCGGAAATGATCTGAATTTGCACTACTTTCGGATCATAATCTCAATATTTGCATGACCATAACAGCGCCGCTTGCATCTAATAGAAAACAAACAAAAAAATATTTTAATTAATACCATCAAAGTATATTTAATTATTTTCGTTTATTTCTAGCCTGCTTTGAGGAAAGCGAAAATTTGCCCTGCTTCCATACGGGCAAGGATGTTTTAGATAAATATAGCTTTAGCGAGACCAACATCTATCGCGATCTCTTGGCTATTATTGCCATCTACTTTGGGTTCCATATCCTCGGCTATTACTGTCTATGGCGTAGAGCACGTAAAATATAATATCTTTCAGGTCTTGCTCTCTGTGGGTAAAAAACTCCTTCGTACAAACATCTAAAAGAAAATAGAAAATTCTTAATTTTAAAATATGTGTATGTATATGTAAAGTATTATTCGTATGTGTATATGTACTGACTTACGGCAGATATTTATAAAACAAATAAAGTAAAATAAATTATTTAATATAAATTTTCATTATTATTAATAAGGCTGAGTTTTTATGTGAGTTTTTACTTAAACTTTCGGCTTAACCTTTGAAATTTATAGCCTTGGAAATTATAAAGGAAACAACACTTTTGAAGTTTGTAAATTGAGTAAAATGGCGATAAGCGTTTCCTGGTGTTTTTACCAGGTACAGTTTCAGGTACAAATGGTTTGTTGATTAAAATTTGTTGGCATTGTGTTGCGGTTGCCTTTGTAATGGAGTAAGTACACGTAATGATATTTCTATTTAATATGGGCCGCAATAGGAATATATGATAAAGTCATTTAAGAGTTTGAATATATACATTTAATGGAAAAGTGTTGTATATTTCTTAATAATTTGAAGCATAGAAAAAGTTGTGTATGTACCAAAATCCAACCTCGCGGTACCCTACATGGGAACCTAGTTACCAGTTAAAGTTAGAAAAGGTTTATCACAGAATATTATTATTAACTTTTTTAAAATTGTGAAGAAATTTTACTGAAATTTTATTCCGTGAATAGATCCACTGTGGCCCAAAAAGGAATAAAAACACCCTCCACAATCCCACAAAATTCTGGAAATCGAGCTCCTGAGAGCCAATGAGATCTTTTTCACAAACCCTAATATAGAAGACACAGTTGTACTTCTCCAAGACTCTTACTTTTCTGAAAATAATGATTTCCGGGCAGTGGCATAGGAAGTCTGAAATTAATCTTTCTCCTTTTCATCGAAATAGATAAAACGTTCTAGTATGAGACCAATCATACAGTGCCGGTTAATGTTCACTAGGACTAAGGCCGATTCTGTTATCGCAAAGTCATCAAACATTTAATTGCACTGGATGCCTTCGCCTTACGGAACTCTACTGTCCTGTGACTATGGCTTACGAGTAAAACGACTGTTCTTGCATCTTCTGTTGCGGCGTATATCTCTGAACATGGACCATGGTGGAGGCGTCGGATATCCTGATTGGGACCGCAATATCAAGATGTTTATTTATTATTCTTGATCTAGTAACAGCATGCAGTTGGAGCTCCTCGACCTACTAATTTTCCCTACTCTGAGTCTACAGAAAAAGATTTGGAAAAGTTGATGAGGACGGTTACTGCCTGCTTGTACTACAGGATCTAGGAGTTTCTATGCAAACTTCCAAATTCATTTTAATGAAATACTTAGGAATTTCTCTTACAAACTGTATAAACTAAAATAATGATTGACAAAATGTATAAAAGGTGTTCACAAGGGTATACTAAATGTTGTTCTGCCTTTTTATATCGTTCATAAAAACTCTTTAATAAAATTTCAATAAGAACTTTCCGACACACACAACTGCTACTACATTTAACACACCCCAGTGTGTCATAACTATTTCTTTTATGCATGTATATGTTACTATATATGAACATATTTGTTCATATATAAACATGGCTGCTTAAATATATGTGCAGACATGCTGTGTATTTCATTAACAGGATAATTGCCTATCATTAAAGGATATAATTATCTAAGAGACAGACTATGCAAATATTTGGTGAATTATCTTTATTTCTGATAAATGTTTAATAAGATCCGTGTTATTGACACGAATGATGACAGATCATGATAACGGTCGTGAGTAGTTGATTTCCTCAAACACGAGAATAAGGTGAACACGAGTTCACAAATCACAGAGATTTTTTTTGCTTCACATAAATAGTTAGTCGCGATCCCATCTCTGGATATAAAGTCCATTAGTATAGATTTACGAGTACATGAAAAATGTAATCATTATGTTAATTATTTATAAGTACATGAAACATATTTCGATGACTTAGTTCGTTTTAAGAAAATGAAGCAATGAGACGGATTATATATCAGTTTTCCGGCAATTAGAATGGGAGGGAAGTACTTGATTTATTGCTTATTCAAATTGAAGTCGATGGAAAAGAAATTGTGTTAATTGTAATATGTCATAGTAAAAACTAAAGTTTAGTTTTTTACTTCCTACCCTGCAACCACACGATCAAGTTTTGCTTTCAAGTTTTTCACACATACTGCTTGTCAAAATTCATTTCAATTGATAGCTGTGACATAGGCTGCATGCAACTTGAAAGCAATTTTTCTTCACTTCTAAATCAATTCGCATATTTGATGAAAAATTCATATGCCCCAGAGTTTCATGGCTTCTGTACAGCTCTATGAATCGCAACACATCATTAGCACTTTAAGCACAAACATATTTCACTATTTGATTTTATTTATTTATTTACGATACTTCAACTAAAATATTTCCAAAAAATTCTTATATCGGCAAAATATGTAAATGTAGAAAGAACAACGAAAAATACTTGAAAAGAATTGCTATCAGCTGTTTTCTGGAAGGCAAATTGAAACACTCAACTTGAAAGAGAAATTGGAATCAAGTTCGTTTCACTTTTTAAAAGTATGAGTGTATTTGAGAAAAAGTATGAATGTATTAAAACTTGAAAGGCAAAACTTGATCGTCTAACCCCCAAGTTAGTAAAAGTTAACAACTGTCAATTTTGCAGCACTGCCATACTTTTTGGTAACATTTAAGAAACAATTAGACAATCATCCAATTCATTAAGAGAAAAATTTTATAAAAGTCTAAATTCTTTTTGATATTAAAAAATAATATATTTCATTGATTTATTTAATTTTCCTCCCAAATTTTTAGTAAAATATGGCGTCTCTATTTTTATTTTTATTTTTTTTTTTTTACTTTTTTATCCCTCCCTTTGAATGATGATGATTGTAATCTTTAGGCAACTCAAAAAATAAATAAATAAATAAATAAAAAATAAATAACAAATTCTTATGTAGAAAATAAATTGTTTTTTCATTGTGCAATGGAAATATCGACTTACCCCACGATGTTTAGTTCATTATGATTAAAAAGATTTTTGAATACATTTGTAATATTTTTATTTCTTTGTTCTTACAATCAATATTTAATACATTTAACATTTAATTGATCCATAGGAAAATTTAAAATCATATTTGATTTTATTTCATTCAACTTAAAATAAACATCCTCTCTATCAATACTTTTGTTTTATTAAATATACGATTTTAATATTTTCATAAATATACAACAACTGTACAACTTACAATAAAGTTTGATTTTGATTCTTTGATTATATTCAATTAATTATAATGAAAATGAAAACGTATTTAATTTTTTTTTTCAGAAAATTTCAATTTAAGGCTTTCAATAAAATTTTTAGAAAAGGGAAATAATTAATAATCCAATTTGGTTTAATAGGTACGGGTTTGAGTTGAGTTTGAGTTTTTGTTTGTTTATTTATGCCGCAAGAAATAAATGTGTATTAGAAAGTTTTTTTGCTTTAAGCTTCAATGTAAGCGGATTTAAAAGGCATTGAAATATTCGTATAAGGAAGAATTACAAATTAAATGTTTCATAATGACTAGAAATGAAAATGAAAAATAAATAAAAGGTAAAATATTTCTATATAAAATATTTCGTATAATAAAAACGATGGCTATGAATTCTCTTTCCCTTTAGTCCTCTCTAGACCAAAACCTCATAAGCATGGAGTCCTTTTCGCCGGAAATCATATATTATGAAAATATGTTATGCGCTATAAAAACGTCAACAAAACATGTTATAAAATACAGAAATGATGTATCATATGTTTGGGATGATGCCATTTGTGTTTATTTCAACAGGGCTGGATCACGCTCAGAACTTGAATTCTGCTGAGTTTTAGATAAATTGCAGTAGCAATTTGGATTTTGAAATTTTTTGGATTTTTACTACTGTGATATGACCCTTCATTGCTTAGAAAACTGACTTCAGAAGTGTCAAAAGGTCTTGTGTTTCTTAACGAATCCACGATTTTCGGATTGTATTATGAAAGTAAAAATTAAATTGCTGCCTTTGATTTAAGAAAAAACAATAATATTATTAAACGTGAATCCATACATGATGAATTCGCTCTTCTTATAACTTATGTAAAGTTTTAATTTTTTTCTATTTCCAATTAAATTATAAATAGTTCTTAAAAATTTACCCGGTTCTTGTTTTTCTAAATATCTGTATATGAATTATTTTTTTTACAAAACAATTTTGATTTTTTTTTTAGAATTTTACAACTAAAAAATATGTACATGTTGTTCCATGTTGCTACCGTGATAAGGTCACTCTTTGATAAATTCGCTTCGAAATTATTTATTGCACTTATTCTTCAAATTAGGACTTATTTTCTTAATTTGAAATGAACTTTTATGGCCCATATAGGAAAAATTTGAAAACCAACGAATAATTTTTTATTGAAAATAAACTCTAACATGAACGAGAAGCGCTACAACTCTAAAAAAAATGCAATGGACCTTTAAATATAGTAAACGGTATAGTGCCTTGTCCTCATATAGTGGATCGGCAAAATTAAAGGTAATAAAATAATATTTTGCCTACAATTTCATTATTAAAAAAAAAAAAAATTTAATTTAAAGGAAAATTGTTACAGGGATATGCATTCATATATATTCTTTATTCTTAAAGTTTTATTTCAGATACAATTAAAATCAGATTAAAAATATATTTTAAAACTATGATGTTTAGTTTTTGTACTGAATCTCGCTGCGCTTAGGGGTGAGACATGATGCCTACATTGCATCCGTCCTTATCATTATGTATTGCCTTTATTTTTCTTAGCTTTTGCCTATGGGACAAAGCACTGTGCCGCACAAAACTGGTGAAGATGGTATTTAAAACCTTCGACATGGTATTTCAACAGACTTCAATTGATTCATTACTAGACTCTTGCTCTCATTCTTCTAAAGTGTTTGAAATCAGATCGGTGCTTGAAACTCAGATATCAGTCGTCTGATTACTTTTTTGCCGTAATATTTCCAAATAGTGAAAAATATAAGTAATTCCAAAAGGAGCAACGTCCTCATTACTTCCAAAATTCCCAGAAAGCAAGGTTGACAAAAGATTTGTTAAAAATATCTGTTGTACTATTTTGAAAAGATTTCAATAAATAAACATTTCTTTAAATCTATGGGATATGGGAACATTCCCCCTTATTATGATTGTCGACGTCCGCGTCACATCAAGTCGACAGTAAAAAGACAGCAGTTCTGAACTCCTTGTAGGCAATAATTAACTAATATTGATGGCCAATTGTAATTTTATAAGCCATAGTAGTAGTAATATCATATCAATAATATTTAATAGTTCTCGATAACGATCCCACAATTGCCAATATATCGACTTGGTGTGACGTCGACGTCGACAATCATAATAAGGGGGATTATTTTTCCGCTTAATAAAACAAGGCAATACATTAGACCTTTTTTAAATGCTCTGATCTTTATATTTTTTCATCGATTACAGCATTTCTTGAATTTACTCGCTTAAAAGTGATTATAAATGGTTATCCTTATTTCCAATAAATGGATTATTCCTAGAAATTCGGAAATTATAGTTATGAACGTTTATTGGATTTATTTGAAGGTATGGAGGAAGAGGTTTATTTTTAAGAGTAAGTGAAGTGCCTCAAGGGTATGAAAAGAAGCAACAGGATCTTCTGTAATGGATTTTTTATACTATATTTTTAACTAAATAATATGAACTTTTTTACTTGAAAACACAAATAAAATAATATCAGTTTAAACTTTAGTTAAACTAATCTGACAGTTTTAATATTTCATCAACTTTTATTTAACCACATTCATTTAGATTTAATAATTTCTTTTTATTTTTATTTATAATATTTTAATAAATCACAGAGTAGAGATGACACACATATTTTTTGAAATTTTTTGCAATTGTACTCGTATGTACGTGCTTTAGGCCAAATAAAAAAATTTATTTTAGTGGACTTACACGAACTGTTTTTAAGCAATAATTATTTTTATGTCTAACACATAGAGATAAATATTTTAATTATGTAGTTTTTATTTAAAACTTTTCATAGTAAAATATATATATACATCTGTATATTAATCAACTATGGTAAAATAAATTTTTTTAACATAATTGTGTGTGTGTGTGTATTTTTAGTTTTGGACTTAAAACGACAGCCTTAAATTGACAGCAGTTTTTGTAGACTTTTTTTAATTTTCCTTAGAATTGTATAATATAAATTTAATTTACAATTTGATTTATACTAGTAGTTAATTGCAGCTCAATATATATGTATCAACTTAATTTCTATAAATAAATTCATGTTGTTTATTTTAATTAAATATTAAGTTTATAATTTATGTTTTTGTTTTTTCCCTTCGTTTTTGTTTAATTCCTTGTATTTGTGTATAAAATACTTTCTCATTTATAATTCCTGCATTAGCAATTTCGCTTTCGATGCTTTATTTGCCAAATTGATTAACTCAATATTCAACAATATTTCAACAACGTTTCTAGTAACGTATATCTTTCGTTTAAAATAAATTTCTTTCTCAAATCTACATTAATTTGATTTTTTCCTTTTGAAAAGCTAATCCATTAAGCCATTGAAGCATTCAATTAAAATTAAGTACTTTTTAAAATTTAAGGTACATAAATGCTTAAAACTAAGTTCTTATTAACTTTTATTATTTTATGGTCCTTAGCCAGACTAAAATTTTCAAGAGTTTTCATTTTTAATTTATTCACAAATTTTTAATTTGTTTTAATTCATTATAAAACACCGATTTCAGCATTTTTAATTACAAGTTTTTCTTTTTAAAGAAAAACGAAACCTTGAATGCAGAATTTAAATAAATATTATATTTTAGTGGAACTCAACAGTTGTGTTTATTGTTGTATTGATTGTATATACTAAACTTTTACGAGAATACGACAAATAAATTATCATCAATTTTATATTTTTTAATTATTTAATTCATTAAACCACTATATGTGTCTTTAATTATGAAAGTGGTCTAAGTAATATTTTTTCCTTCGAGATGGATGCATTGTATTAATGGATTAATGCATTTGAATATATTAAAAATTCCTTCTATACTCAGCAACATTGTAATTTTATTAGATTAATGAAAATTTGTTATTAATTTGATTTGATTCTCATCAGAAAATTATGTGAAATAACTGATCAAATATTTTTTAAGTTTCGACTTAGAACACTTTTGTAATTATGGGCACATACTTATATCGATTAAAATTTTATAAAGACAATTGTCTTAGAAAAATTATTCCAATATTCCACAAGTTTTTACAGAAAGAGCGAGAAAGTGTGAGAAAGAATGAGAGAGGGGGCTATAATAAGAAGGTTCGTATGGAACTTAAAAAAAATTGAAAAAATAATTCACTATAATGATCCATTTATGGTTTACTAGATTTGCACATATCGTTTTGCAGAATCCACACACTGGGTCCAGGTTGTTCTCTTTGATATAACTCACGTGATTGTTAAAGAGTATATATATATATATATATATATATATATATATATATATATATATATATATATATATATATATATATATATTTATATATATATTATATATATACCTTAGAGCTTCTGCTCGTATAAAATTTTTAGTTAAAGAAAAGTAGACTTGCTCTACAATCGGATTCAGCTTGGCATTAACAGAGAAGAATTTTAACCTTTTCCTCTTCTCCTTTTTTTGACTACTTGTGCAAAAGCCAATAAAGGGAGGAGTTAATATTCCACTGTGAGGATCTATAAGAAAATGTAGTTGTTTTCGGGGATGTTCTTATCACAACTGCATATCTCATGCAGTCAAACTTGGGCCAGTTCTGTGCTTCTACACTAGCCAGTACATTCTAATGCGTCCACCTTGAAAATTTAATAGAACTTGAGCTTAAAAAAAAATATCTCATATTTTTTAATATCATTTTCAAAGATATTTATAGAATTGTATATGGACTTGTACTGCTGGAATATATTTTTGCCTTTTATATAAAATATGAATATAAATTTGAACTCATAAAAAAATTCAAAATTATTAGAATTCTAAAATTAAATAGAAGAGACCTTTAAAACTGAAACCGTTTTCTAATAGATTTTTGATACTTTTTATACTCCCAATTCTTGTTAATTTTTAATTCTAAATAAAATTTTCCCAATTGCTTCACTTTGTTTGTATTACAGTTTGAACAATGTCCGGGAAATAAAAAAATTTCGTGAAACCTTTTAATTTTTTGGTATTTATATCTGATTATAAATTTAATAAATTTTTGTATATATTAAACCACAGTGTTTCTTTTCCAATTATTCTTAGTTAAATTTTGGTATCAGTATGTACTTAAAACAAACCATTCACTTACATACATACACACATAAATATGAAATATACAAAATTTACATGATTTTCATTTTGTTTTATTAGTTCAACTTGCATTCCATTCTTAACTTAACCTGCTTATGTTTGTAAAGGATTTTTGTTAGAATTTATTTTCCTTTTTTGTAGTTGAGTTAAATTCAAATTTCTCTTGTTGGTAAAAATATTTTACAAAATTTTTGTTGTTTAGCAACAAATTACAAAAAAGAAAACTTCTATTCGTATATGACGTAAATTTATTCTACATGTGCTTATTCTGAAAAAATATAAGAAAAGGAAAAAATAACGTAGGAAACAGCAATAGGGAAATTATAGCACAAAATTTCACAGGAACAGAATTTGTATCGAGGGGTATTGACCAGATTTGAATAATATTATAGTTATTTGATTTATAAATTTATATGCATCAAGCGAAAGGCTTATTATAATTTACTAATCTAATGATTCGAAAGGAGAAGAAAACTTTCAATTTTCTTTTAATTTGAACACATATTCCAATTTGGTCCAGACTCAGAATCTCCTACATTTTCAAAAAATATACACTTATGAAGGACATCGGACACTGAAAATTTTTTTAACTACGCTAGACTAATTGTTCTTATCCCGCATGACTTTGATGGTTGCTGAGGTTACAAAAAGCGAAAGAATACTTCCTTCCAGTTCCTCTGCCTCAGCCCTTCATTAAGGATGGCAAATGCTTTTAGGTAGGTCATCAGTCATTCTTCAGTCTTACTGAGAGATTTACGATTGACCTTAAGTGGCCTAACTTTTTCATAAGGACTGAATTTGAATCCCTAAACGCATACGATGGCCATAAACTCTTTATTTTTTACTTACTGCATCTTCAAGTCCTCAGAATCAATTGGAAATAATGCATAACCCGCTCGACATTTCTCACAAAAATTACCAAATGTTGTAAAACTATTTAAAAAATTGTTGTTACTTGCTTGTGGGCTTAATTGTCTACATGTCTCCATTTCATTGGTGTTAAACAGACCATCAGTGCAATTCAGTCGACATGTTTGAAAAGCATTCAAGTTCATAGTCTTACAATAAAAGACCATAAATACAGTATGAGAATATCATGAAATTAAATTATATTTTTCTTCTTTTGAATTTTAGAAAACTTTTATAGAATCTCAACACAACAAAGAATTAAAATCGACTTGCATCCATTTATTTCTTTAATTACAAACTTTATTTAATTATGAAATGTCCTTTTGGCGCCAATGGTTGTACGGGTATTGAGGAAAAACAAATAAATAAAATTATAACAATATTTATTGAAGTCAGTATTTGGGGTATTCTCTAAAATAATTATTTAAATAATTATTCAGGAAAATTTTTCAAATAATGATTTTAATGAATTTATTATAAAACTTTATAAATTGAATTATTAATAAAAGTGGCAAAATATGACAATACGGCGCTGCTTTTAAATTTATGGTTATTCAATAATTTTCGCAGAGCATTTTGATTTAATTTTCGTATTAAATCAAATTCAAAGGGACAAAAAGTGAAGGGAATGGATGAAATGATGCGTTACCTCAGCTCGGTATATATTTTACAAGAGATTGGATCCATGTAGATTGGTATTGCCCCAAATTCGAAAAGTTTGCTTGTTGATGTACCCAACATCCATTTAGATAATACAGCCTCATCATTTGCACGTGTTGCTGAATGCCATATCCATTCATGTTGATTTAGCAAAACACATTAAAGAAATGACAGCCAATTTGACAGATGACCGCTTTTAACTGCAAAAGTTCGCAAGTCCTTATTGGAAGACCAGATAATTTATGTAAAATTTGTTAAAATTTGCCAGGATCTTCATCAAAGAAATATCCTTATAATTTTCTTTCAATTCTATGCAATATATAAAATTTAATGTGCTATAATTTCCAACAATACTGTTCCATGTATTCATGTGCACCTTCCATTTGCTCGACTTTATAAAGAAGAAAAAAAATACTATCTAGATTTAATACCTGCAATTGCCCCTTGTCAAGTGATGATGTGTTTTATTTTATATTAAATTCCTTATACTACTTACATACTTACATACACAAAGTTAGTGATAGTTATTAACTTAAACATACAAACGTCATACGACAATGACGTGTGCTTATCTACACACGTTTGTGTGTGTGTGTGTGTGTGTGTGTGTGTCTGTTGCTTATAAAAACTATTTACAGCTTTAAAAATAGGAACAGATTTCTACAAATGTAACTGTGTGTTTGTATTTTCATTTGAAAAATAATAACAAAAACAAAAATTTTATTAATGAATAACGGAGGGAACTTATTTGGAAGCTGCTACAAATAAAGTCCTTAAGTACTTACCACATCGGCAGCTAATGGTGCTGGGGAGTTATTGGAATTGTTGTATATGGAATCTGAAGAGGATGTTGTCACAGCTGTTGCAAGTGCCACTGAAGTGGGCTGTTGTGCATCAGTTGTTGCCGCAGAGCCAGTTGACGATGCTTTTATGACAATCATACTCCGTGAGTTGGGAACATTAAAAACTTCGGCGCAGAGACCAAGAGGACTCAGAGATTGTGATGTTTTTATAATTGAATGATGGTTGTGGTGATTTCGATTTTGGTTAAGATGTTGATGAGGGGATTTGAGATTGGCCCATATGGCTTGGGAGTCAGGTGAGGTGGTAGGTGATTGTGGGGTTTCAAATGTATCATTAGAGTCAATAAAATGTATTGGTGATTGTAGAGGGCTCAGCGTTGAAGAGTTCTTTAACAAATGCGTTGTATCCGAATAGCGTTGGGGTGATGATGATGTTGATGAATATTTGCTACTAGTTGTTGTCGAATTTGCCGTTATAGTGGCAACTGATCGATGCTTTCTGCATGAAATAGTTTCGTTTGTGAAACTGACAGCAGCACCTTCGGTGGTCTTTTTATAGAAACTACGTGTTGCCTCATTGGCTCTTAAGTTCTGTTGTTGTTTGTTATTAAGATCTGAGAGGCTTATATTATTTTTGAGTAATCTTTCTAAATTTTCTATAGAATGTATATGCGTACCCTTGTCACTCTCTACCTCAACGTCTTTGAGATCGTCTATGGCCGTGCGCGGCAGGAAATTAGTTTTGCTCATTAGACTATTTGCCTCGGAGGAGTTTTCTATGGAAGAGGAATGATTTTTGGCTATGGTGGGTAGAGTTCCAATGGTCACAACGCTGGAACTGTTCGATATACATGGCGTTACAGATGTATTCGAACTCACAGTTGTGCCGAAAGATGAGGAAATATTATGTTGCCTACACAATGATTTCCGTCGTTGTGCTGTTAAATTGCTCATATTCGAATTGAGATCAATGTCGGGTGATAAGTCTTCTGATTCCGTCAAATTACTACTGACTTGCTTTGAAAGTGTTAAGTTTTCTGGAGGACACTTACTCTCTTCCCCCTTCGTTTCAAAATTTATAACATTTCCATTTGGATTTCTATCATTTTCCTCAGTCTTTGTTCCCATCACTATTTCTGTTGGTAGTGAATTTTGATTTAGTTGATTTTCTACTTTTTCTTCGGTTAATTTTCCTTTTAGGAAGTACGTGATCATGGAACCTTTGCCTTTGACATTAACACTGCCTCTACAAGTCAGTTCATAGCCACGGGGCTTCAGTATTTCATAAGTTTCTTCAGTGACCTTTTCATTGTGATGGCACGTGATGTAACAAAGAAAATAAGAAAAGGAAAAAGAAATATGAGTTACATAAACCTTAAATTTGATTATCTTGTGTCGCATCAATAGAGATTGAAGACCAGGTAGAAGGTCAGAAAATTTCTGAAATAAATTGAATTTTCGATTGTGCAACATTAAAATGCATGTGTTTATATGAAAAATATTGAAAAGTGTTTTGAAGTTAATAATTACTAATACGTACAAGCACTAATAGCCTTTATTGTCATTGTGGACTGACTGTATATTGTTTGTTTGCAGCAAGAAAGTCATAACTAAAAAACTCAGTTTTTTGTCTGTAAAGAATTTTCTTATTATTATGTAGAAATTTCATACAAATATGTTGCATACTTTGCTGTTGTATACTTTTATGCTTTTCCGCAACGAAGTTTCAATACTATTAACGTTTTTCAAACAATCGGAGTTTTTCGGGTTTTTCTTATAGTTTGAAAATCATGAGGACATTCACGATTTAAATAAAAATATGGGTGTATAATAGAAATATGTGTACTAAAAATTCACATAAAATAACTAAATTTGAAACTTGGGAAAATACTAAATAATTTGTTAAAAAATATATAAAAAATTATAGAAAATTATTTAATTTTGAAATTTGTTGTTTCAAATTTTTTAATGTCCCCAAATTACTCGTTTAAACATTTCGAGTTGTAAACGATTGCGTAGAGAGAATATCCGAAAAAAAATTTCAATATTAAGTATTCGAAATAATATTAATACCGAAAGGGCGTTTAATTGTATACATGTTGCAAGAATAACAGACTCATGTTGAGTATAATTGTTTGTTGTGCTGTTTTTATAAGAAACTGTGATCCTACTATGCTTATGTATTTTGTAATAATCACATAAAATATAGAATTCTCATATTGTATTTACCTTGTTTGGCATAATTATACAAGGTTGAATGTTTTCGCTGTTGATTTCGCTTAGCGACCAACAATGAAATGTTGGCTACAACAAACAATACATTTTTAAAAACTAGATAATTATTTTTTTCAGTACTCAAAGATAAAAAAAACCTTAAAGATTTAAGTTTTGAAATATTTTTTGCATCATATATTAATAACACTGACCAATTTTAAACCGAATTTTAGAAATTGATCCCACTGTGCAATGCAAGATTATCTTTTATAAGACTCATTTGACAAGCTTGCAAGTGATTTTTTCTTATTTTAGAAATTGATCCCACTGTGCAATGCAAGATTAGCTTTTATAAGACTCATTTGACAAGCTTGCAAGTGATTTTTTCTTATTTTTCTTTTTTACACTCCATGGTGGATTCCAGTCTGAATGGAATGTGTAAAGAATACTTCTAAAAATAAATAAAAAAAAACATTTTCAACATTTCTTCGCTTTGTAAATATTTATTTGACAACTTGTTTATCTACTCAGAAGGAGAGTGTACAATATATGGATATATATATATATATATATATATATATATATATATATATATATATATATATATATTTTTTTTTTGCGACACAAACACAGAGAGACAGATGAAAAAAGACAGGATGCAAGGAAATATAAAACAGAGAAGTTTACTGTTTATTTTATTCTAAATATAAAGTTTATATTGTAAAAAAAATAATAAAGTCCTGTCAATGGATTCTGGCAGAGGGAAAAAGAAAAAAAAATACTTGTTAAAAAAAATTAAAGTACATCTTGAAAAATTATATTCTTACTACTTCCAGAAATTCAATAGTGCATACTTGCATCTTAAGAAATCTCTTTTTTTAATAAAAAATATAATTTCCTAAATCTACTTGAAGCCCTTATTTTTCTTCAACGAATAAGGGATAAAGTTAATTTCATATGAGGAAACAGAAATCGAGAAATCCAGTAGTAAAATGTATTTGCAGTGATTAACAATCAATCGTAATTTAACATAAAATTGTTTTCTGTGAAAAAAACAAAACATAAGAAGTTCTCTGTTTTCAATATAACGAAGACAGTGTCACAAATTGTTGAATGGAGATAAAAAACACAACATCCCGAAGTTGACTTGTTTCCATGTCAAAATCATTGAATTTGATCTGAATTTGCACTGCTGCTGGATCCAAATTTCAAAATTTTAAAGAGTTTTGTACAATAAATTTTTTAATTGTATATAAAGGTTTTGCGTTTGTCTCTGAATTTCACTTTAGACAGTATTAAAGTCGTGCTCTTTAACCGAATGACACTAGAAAATCATGTGACTATATATTTTAATTATAGAATGTGCTCAGCAGATTTTCACGAGAAACAGATCTGACTCTATCACTTATGGGTGTTCCGGATATATATTGTAAAAAGGACTCAAAGAATCCTTTAAACAAGTGTATACCGGGATAGAATGTCCCAAAAAAATATTTTTTATTAAGTGCCTGAATACATTAAAATTAAAAGTTCAACTTAAAAAGTAAAAACAATTTAAATTTCGAAATGTGTTTGAGGTTTAACTTTATATTTATTCAGAATAACGTTCAAAATAGGTTTTTTGGGGAAAAATTTGTTGCTGTTAAATTAGCATAAGCGGACGCCGTGAAGCCGTTTGAAGAGACAAAATCGATAGATTGAAAACAAAAATTGTAACGTATTATTTATTAACAATTTCAAAGTATTTAATTTTTCTTGAAGAAAGTCTGCTTTAGCGAAAACCGTTTAAAGGCAACATATTTGGCTTGTAAAAGTCCAGAGAAACATCGTTCGAGAGAAAAAATTATTCATTTACTGGCGATGAAATCTCATGCAGTCCAATTCTTTATTAATCGTACGACATGCAACAGATAAGATCTCCGCATACAATCGATTTAATTTTAAAATTTTGAAAAACAAGTGATAAGAAGCTCTAAATATTACATTAATTTATGAAAGGATGGGTATTTAAAACAATGTTCAGCATATTTCGCTAGAGGATAATGCATACTCTTGTGCAAAGCACATAATAAAATTTTAAAACTTACCTGTATATGATCTACCAGGCCTGTTGAATCCATCCGTGAGGCAACATTGACTGCATTTCCCCAAATATCGTATTGTGGCTTGCGAGCTCCAATTACACCAGCCACAACAGGACCGATATTAATGCCTACAAATATTAAAAGATTAGCGATTGTCTTCATTAGAGATTCTCATTTGAAAAGTATTAAGGGCTCTGAAATAAGTTTATGCCCGTGTTTCTAGCTTATCGCAACGTCTGCAAAGTCGATTGTTTGTTGTTCAGTCATCCTAGTAAGTTGCAGGATAAAACACTACGCTTTAGTGTAATTGGACAGTTTCAGTTTTTAAATTTTAATACCAGTATAACTGGAGGATTTCTCTGAAGCGGAATATATAATTTTAACAAAGAGAAAAATTGTATTGGTGCAAATTGTACTGAAGGTGATTTAGTCCTTGCTGGACAACCTTATTTACGCATATGTCAATTACAGTACGTGTGCCGAAATTTTTATGAAAAATCGTTATATGAAATTAGTGTTCATAAGTATAAGCGTTCAGCATGTTTGACTTAATGAACATGCTTCCATAAGGAGTAAAATTGTGGTGTGGGGCTTTGTACTTCTTCGAAAGGGACTTTGATAAACCCATCACCGTCAGCGGCAAACGCCATAGTTTAGTGGTAAAACCATACCTTTTAACTCATATTTTACTATGTATATATGGACTTCATTTAGAACGATAGTAAACACCTCAGTAGATATTCTCATGGAATTATTATTTTTCGTAATGATGCGGTAAACTTTTTTCCACCATCATGTTGTTTGACTTAATTAGAATATTTTCTGAAAGCAAGAGTCAACGTTATGTCTGGATTTAATAGAATTCCAGAGGTTGTATAAGTCTATTAAATTTCTTGGATCCATGTCACTCTATTTAACAGTGGCAGACATTTGTGGCATTGGATATTTAATGATATGGACGAAATTTTTAAATAAAAAGGATATACGTCAGGCCGTTAGTAGCACGTGATTTATTTTATTTGTAAATTTTTATGAGCAAATTTTTCATACGTTCGTTCCCGAAAAGTGTATGCACTGATCTGTGGACCTGTCTATAGAATTATAACTTTTTAAAGGATATTGAAATTTAATATTTTTATTTTGCTAAAACTACAAACGAGGGAGAATTTGCGGTCCAAAATTTCTAAATGTTTTATTTGTTGCTGAAAATTTTTATCCACAATGAATTTCATCGACGATACTGTAAAAAAAAAGTTCCTGTATAATGGTAATTTGAAAAAAAAACGATTGCAAAATTTTTAGAAATATTGACCCCTGAAGGAAAGTAATATAAATTTATTTTAATTAAAAAAATCACTTCTATTCGTTATGTCTATTATAAAACATATTATATTAATTGCTAAGGTGAAAATTAAACCACTTTTGGCTAAACTTTTAGAAAAAATAAGCAATTTGAAATGTTTTTCTTAAAGGATTGTGTGAATTCTTTTGTTAGGGATATTAAGAAGAGTTAAGGAATCAGTGGATGAATTGTATTAAAGAAAAATTGGTCTACAGTCAAGCTGAAACTGTGTTTAAGGTTAGGTTAGGTTAGGTTGATTGGAGGGGTGTGATAGCACATGTAATACGACATACAGTTAAGCAAGTGAAGGCTTGTTGTGCGCCCCCTATATTTATCACACACAAACTGCCAGAGTTCTGAGGCAGGATTCGAACCTGGGACCTTCGCATTACGAGTCTAGTACACTACCTAATAGTCTATGAAGGTCAGTTAAAACTGTGTTTTAGTATGTATTTCTGCAGCAGGCAGGGTTTAAGAGGAAGAAGAACGTCCCCTCTTCCAAAAATACTCAATTTTTTGTTGTATTAAATGTTTAGTTCGTATTTTCGAAGGTATTTAAAAATTTTGGCTTAGAAAAATTTGACCCTGTTTCAGAGAACTTTTAACTTCCGTTTATGCGAAAAAGTGTCAAGTTCATATGCCACAAATACAAAAACTTACCAATTCTCATTCGAAAATTATTAAACGAATGCATATTGACCTCTTCGATTTTATCAAACAGCTGTAGGGCATAATCTGCCATGGCTGTGACGTGTTTGTAATTCACCATATCACAGGTCTGAGCCGTTAGTCCAGATGCAGCCATATAAGTTGCTCCCGTACTTTTAATCTTTTCAATGTACCTGAGCAGCAAAAGAAGATGTGAAATGGGACAGAGAAGAAAACAGGACATATTAAAACATATAATAAATTATTTGCCATAATCCTTATTTGAAGTAAATTTATCAATAAAATATTATGTGCGTGTAACACACGTTTGTGATTATTTTAATTTTTGTTGCCTCCAGCCACTTACCGAAAACGTTCTTCGCTTAATAGTTCATCGAAATCCGCTATAATTTCATTAAGCAGACGTAAACACTCCACACCCTCGTTATTGCCTTCCAGCTCCACATAGAACTCACTAAAGTTTGGTATCGAGGCAAATAAAATACAAACACTATCGCATTGTTCGTGATACAAGTCCTGTCAGGAAAAAATATACAAGAAAAAGAAAGGAAAATAACTTATAAAAGTATGTTTATCAAAATGTAAAAATTGAAAAGAGCCCAGCTAAGGGCAACGAGTTGTGTTAAACACATTCATTATTCGCTTGCGAATGTCATGTGGTAGAGATTAGGGTATTCCCTAAACAAACTCTAAATGAATGACAATTTTTGTACGTTTTTTGAATGTGTCTGTCAATTAATGTAGTCGAAGAATGTGTATGCTTATGATTTAAGATTATTTTTATATAATTTTTAGTTTATTTTATGATGTTTAATTTCCTTTTAATGGCACATCCTTCCGCTCATGCACGCTGCTTAGTTTTCCTTAACGAACGAACGTATTATACAACAGCCAGTCATTCTTCAAATATAAAAGAAGTTTTAGTATTGACACATGAGTGAATGACACTTATTTAAAGCTGACTAAAAAGGAAACAAGACGTTATTAAACTCGTATGTATGTTTGATCCAATGCCTCGTTCAATATGTTTAAGGACCTCAAGTATGCATAACAACAGCGAGGAGGTGGTGATAATAAACGTAGTAAATATATTTAGGAAAATAATGAATACATTGAATTGAAATAAAATAATCAGCATAAAAATTCGCTTAGATATATTTCATAAAAATTGTAGATATGAAAAGTGGAACGTGATTTATCAAAGTTTCTGTAACAATTTGATGTAAAGGATAATGGACTGGTTTTTGTTGTACTTGTTGTAATATATCAAGTAATAAGTGACGGTGGCATTGCCGGTTAATGTTAAATTGCAAAGTTGTGTTGGCTTTAAGAGAATGTTTACGATAAATACATATAGAAATATTTTCCAGCACTGTCATAAAAATATTAAATAGAACTATTTGAGAAAAGAACCAGCTAAAGTCATATTTTTGATATAAAAAATCTAGAGATAGAGTAAAAAAAGGTATCAGCAAACGAAAGCTGAGGGATCATATAGAATTATATTTTGTGTATGTAACTGAGGAATTTTACAGAAGGAATTTTTACATAAACGTTTCTTTTATTTAATCAATTAATAAATACTTAGAAGGCATAATATCAAATGTTAAGTACGTATGACATTTTAATAATTATTGTTCTTTCTCAAGTTTCATATTTTCGTGTGAAAGCTTTTTTGCACAACGTACACTTATATTTTATTTTGTTCTATATGTATAATATTCGAAAATGCCGAAGTTTATGACAGTTTGCAGTTTTTTTTATTTGAAATATTATCTTGTGACTTGTCAAACTTTTATTTTTTTCAAAGGACGAATCCGAGAATGAAAGAATATTTTTATTCTTCATTCACAAATTGTATGAAACAAAGGAAGTCACCTAAGGTTTTCCTTTTTTATCGATCCTGTATAATTTATGTTTCCGAATAATTGAATTAGGGATTATAAAATGTTAAAAGTCAGTCTTTGTCTTAGGTTAGGTTAGGTTAGGTTGATTGGAGAGGTGTGATAGCCCATGTCATACGACATACACTTAAGCCAGTGAAGGCTTGTTGTGCGCTCCCTTTTAATTATCAGACACAAACAGCCAGAGTTCTGGTGCAGGACTCGAACCTGGGACCTTCGCACTACGAGTCTAGTACACTACCTACTAGTCTACGAAGGCCAGTTAGTCTCTGTCTTACTACGCACCAGCAACCAGTCAGTAGCTTCAGCGTTGAGTTATTTTTATAAGTTTTATTTTCATAATTCCGTCTGTACGCATGTCCATCTCTCGCCGAGTTATATCTTGTGAAGAGTAATAATAATAATGATAATAAGTTCCCGTCGTTCCTACTAGGGGCATAGGTCTCTTCAGATTATTTGAGGTTTCGTTAGTCGTTGATTTTCAGATAAGCAGATGATTAGCCTACTGTATCCTATTCCGATGATGGGGCTGGAATCTAAGCCAGCCTGTGACTGGCTGAGTATAAAAACCATTTAATATAAGAGCGGAAGTCTGCTGGCAGCCGCATCATCTAGGAGAACAGACGCCTCTCACAATTCGGCGATGTTTGATGGGTGTCAAGAACATCTTGTAAAGGATAGTGATGTAAAATTGTTTAAAACAGTCGGTAATTATAGCCGTTGTACCAAAAATAGACACACAAAAAACAGTAGAGGGTATCCTAATGCAAATAACATAATCATCAGAGTGGAACAGTATCTTGTGTATTTAATTTATACTGGGCGCTACACCTTTAAGAGAACATATACTGAGCTCAGGTAAAGAGAGTTCCTAAGAATTAGTTCGAAAATTTTCTTAATTTTAGTTAAAATTCCATAAAACTAAGAAAAGTTTTTTTAAATTAAATAAAAACTGAACTTGAATAGTTCAACATTTTCCACAATGAACTTCTTACATTTAACGAAAAATTTATTAATGTTTATTTTAGTAAAAGAAATTATTTTTTTAAAAAATTTATTCACAAATACTTCATGAAGTATAACGCTTAAAAGTTTTAATTTATTGTCTTCATTTTTAGTACAAGAATTTCCCTTTTTTAGTAAATCTTCACTAGAATTTGCACAATAATTTTCTAGTTCTCGTTTTGCTTCATGTTATTAGAGTTTTTGACAAAAATGCTACACATTTTTTGACCGACTTGCATGTTTGTGGTCTGTTGTAAAAAAAATTAACAGTAGTATTTACAAAAAAGAGCCTGTTCGTTTCCAAATATGTTGCATATAACACATGTAAATATGTAACATGCTTCGCACTCAGCGAGAAAGAGGGTGAGGTGCCTGTAGTATCCTTTTTTCAACTTTGTTGGTTTTTGTGTGAAAAACATATAAGAAACCAATAAATTTTAAAATATGGACAATAAATATTTCAAAAAACTTTATTTATTCCATTTTGAGCTTGAAAAAGGCATACATTGCGAGGATGTTGGTAGCATGTTGCGTGTTCCCTATTGCTATGACAATGAAAGAACCACAAGAAAAGTTACCACAAACTCAACACTACAGACGAAACACTGAAGTTTAACCCACTTCAAGGAATATTTGAAAGGATTTTTCATACTCGTACATGTTCACTATTTTATTTAAAATAAATTATTTTATTGTACCCCATAGACAAGTGGGTAGAATGGAGAAGGGTTAAAGAGAAGATTGTTGGTACTCATAAGTTAAAGAAAATTTTATTTTATTATTCCTTATCGCATTGTGGACTCAAAAAAAAAAAAAATTAAAAAAAGCTATTTTCGTAATGCGTTCTTCACTGAATGAAAAATGAATTCAAGAAATTCGAGAACTAGAATTTAAGAAAAAATTACTCGGATCGAGGAGAGGTCGTAACGTAAAGGAATACTGATGAAACTCTTCATTTAAAAGAGTAAAAAAGAGCATTGCTCCTGCCTTCTGCCCACCCATTCATTCTTTATTCATGGATGGGCACTAAGATATCATGACATAATTTATACTGGCTGCGCTGTTTTTTATAAATAAGTAAAGATCACTATTGCAATAAAAAGTTTATTGAAAAAGTAAAATTGATGACATTAGTTGCAAAATTTATGTCGCTCAAAGAGCCACCCCCGAGCTGATTTATAATTGAGTTCGTTATACTTTATTTCGATTTGTTGTTTGTAAAATATCCGGCTCCAAATTGGTGATTTCTTCTTCAATGTTATTTGTAGCGTTCTAGACTTCGTGGCTTGTTGTGGTAAGCGTGAGATTTTAAAAAACTCCTGCCTCTGTTACATCTAGCGATCTGGACGGCCAGTTCAAATTTCTAAAATGGAAATTCACTCGATCTTGAAATTTATGTCTCAAAATCTCCATTGTTGCCCGAACTGTATAAGTGGTTGCTCCGTCATGTTAAAGAAAACATTTATCAAGACCCAGTGAAGCAATTTGTGGCAAAAAGAAAAATCGTTTGTCATCTTCCTGTAACGGTGATGCCATCGGCGTCTTAAAAAATAACAGCCATTTGAGGGGATGCAAAAGTTATTCACGCCTTTCATTTGGATTCTCTGTACCCACTTTATACTCACTATGATTATTGATAGTGATATTGCACTAGGTTTCACACAGTATGGCAGTAGTTTAACCTTGTCCGACGGTCAGCAAACAGATGACCTGCACTTTAAAAGGGAACATTTTCAAATCTTTAAAAAAAATTCGTTGCAACAAACGTCTGCTGATGCCTAATTGTGTGCGTCGTCATCACGTCGTTAGCAACAGCGGCGATGTTCTCGGTCGACGGTTTTCTATGACATCTGTAGTAGACTCAATTTACACGAGGCGCTCAATCAAATACGACGACGTGGAAAACGATGACGAAATTCACGCTGCGTTAAAGCACCAGACTGAAAATTTGTCAAATCAGCAGTAACAATAAGTGCACGCTCAATGCCAAAGCACATTGACATTTGGTGCCATATGTAAAAATGTCAGCCAATTCAAATTATGGCATTACTATTGCGCCATGTTATATTTGGACTAGAATTTAGGAAAATTTACTGAATCTGTGCACATAGTCATGATTGAAAAATTGCGAAAATGTTTATTTTTTAACTGCAAACATTTTAAAATATTTTTAAGAATGAGGTAATATATCATTTTGACCTCAAGTTAAATAAATTTTTCTAAATTTATTATTACTAAGTATTCCTAAGTATTATCTAATAATATATTTATTATTATACTACGTGTTTTTTTCTAATGCTAGTATTTCAAGTAATAGATAGTGAGCCGGACTTTACTCTGAAAGAAAATAAATTTCATTATCACTCCATATGCGCTTTGTTATACTTAGATAAATATCAAATTCCTTCTAATAGTTACAAGCTTAAATTGCTCCATATTAGGAAAAACAATGTACACTTGTTACCTTTTAGGTTTCGCAAAAAAAGCGCGTGTTTCGTTTGTACTTATTTCAAATAAAACCAAACTTACATCAATATTTTTATCACGACTTAGAAAATGTTCTGCCACATGCACGGGTAAAATGTTTTCCAATAGTTTGCGATTGTATGCTTGTAAATGTTCCATGTCCTCTTTTTCCTCTGCAAAGAAAAACAAAAGTAGTTCTTTTAAAACTTTTCTTTTCTCTTTTTTTTCCAATGAAGTTCATTTTATTTGAAATAATATTTTTGTTGCGCTTATTATTCAATTTGCAACTCGTTTTCGCCACGCTTTTTTTTTAAAATGTCAGTATAAAAATAATTCGATGAAAATAAAAAAATTATTTAAAAAGTTTAACGTGCAATTCAATTTATTGTTCCTTGTTTTATTTATTCATTGTAAAGAATGAATTTAAATGATATTAAATTATGAATGTTGTTTGGTTGGCATGTTGCAAAACCTTGCACTACCATCGATAGATATTATGTATTCACATTATTCGGTAACATAATAAAAAGAGCTCAACTGCTGCAAGCCGCATTTTAAATACACTTCATTGTAGTATGGAGGACGAGTATTAAATATTTAAAAAGGACCTTTATGTTATGCGAAATATTTGTTAAATTTTTTTTCAGCTCAAAAACAACATGTCTTTCCATCGTAATCCTTTTAAGACTCAATTTACTTTGAATATGCAAATAATATAAAAGTGGATTTAGTAATGAAATGAATAAAGGTTATTGAGTAAAATAATATTTGTTAGATCTGTTGTACAGCACACTTCATCTCTTCTGGTTTGGTTTCCTCGAAAGGCCTATATACTTATTTTTTGTTGCGTTTTGTATGCCCTTTATTGCGCATTTTTGTTTTTTTTTGATGCTTAACAACACTTAGACTTACAGAAGAAGGATTCCAACTAGAGCACATGAATTCTTATGAGTCTCGTCAAGGTCATATTAACCTTCTAAGGCCACGAGAGCTTCAAACGTAATTCATATTATATGATGATATTTCTGATTACTTCAAAACTATTAGTTACAGTGAGTCACAAGTTTATTCTTAAACTCATCTCTTTGTTTTCTGAAAGAAATATTTAACACATGTGTAACATAAAAAAAAAACTTAATGAAGAAGGCTGTACTTCTCCACATAAAATTTGTTTGCCATAAGGTTTCAATATGTCGATCAAACCAACCGCACAGACAACATCCTCTACAAATGCACAGTGAAGCTTTCGCGAAAACAGATGCTAACAAACGTATAATTTCTAAGCTGTTGACTGGTCTTGTCAATCATCTGCCAGATTCTTACGTTATGCACAATGTGAAACTAATTTTCGACAGAAGAGAGTTTAACAAAATGAAATTATTCAGGATATTCTCTTAATTTATTATTCGAAAAAAAATTTTATTTGCTGTAGGCACTTTCTACATTAAAAAAAAAAAAATTAAAATTTTTACCACATTTTATTACTCATTTATGCAGTATTTTGCACTTGTACAAGTGGTTTTCAGAAAGCTCAACTAGTCAGCAACTCGCTTGTAAGAATTTATGTGGAAGTTTAAATGAGAATGTTTTTGGTAATTTCATATTAAAATTTAATTTAAATGTCTTATACATACACATCCCTTGAAACGAATTATCAGAATATTCGATACAACTTGATTGTTTGTAGAAGATACTGTATCAACATTTTTATTACAATAATATGAGTTCAAGTTCCACTTTGAGATGGCCAACAAAAATGAAAAATGTCCTAAAGGAATGCCATTAAGGATGGTTATCCTTTACTTAATACTTTTTTAAGAGAAATAAGTTCATAAACTTTCTTTAAAAAAGTTATAGACAAGGATAATACGACATTTTATTAAATACTTTTTAAGATAGCAAATCCTATACATGTGGTCTACGCCATGACTTCGCGTCATATATTGGAAAACTGAAAGCTTCATTAGAGTGAATGAATGCAAAGATCTTGAAATTAGTAATTATCGCATTAACTCCTTTAATGTATTAATGAATCGAAACAAAAATAAGCTAAAATTAAAAATTATTCAATATAACAAATTAATATTTTTATGGCTTCCAGATAATATGGAAATTTTTCAAACTGTTAATTCTATCAAAGTTCGGAACGAAAAGCAAAATATTTCATTCAAATATTGAATATTTTAATATTTCAACAAAGATAGTATGTACAGGGATATAGGTAGAAGATTATTGTCTAGGAGAAATATAAGGCCGGAGCTCGGCCTAGAGGAATCTTATAGGCATTCTGAGTACTGCAGTATATTCCAGGCGGACACTACATAAAGCCGCACGTGAATTTGTATGTCGAAAGCCAAAATGCAACAAAAGCAACTGATACTAATTGCTACTACTGAATGATTGTTCGTAAGTGCAAGGACGCCCTAAATGCATTATATGCCGGCAGAGAGGTAAATATATTTTGGGTATTGTTGAAAATGGGATATTGGATGCACTGGCCAAAAACAAGGTTACTTTAATACCTGAAGAGAATCTGAAGAGGATCATAGACTCTGGTTTGAGGGATTAAACTAATAAAAATTGGCGCAGTACGACTACTTGTAGAACTTCTAGGATCATGTGAAGCTCTTGTGATCCTAAATCCTCTCAGTTATTTTTATCACCAAAGAGAGGATGACTATAGAATTTTTGCGAGAGTATTAACTGGACACTGGACTGCTTCGTATGCTGTCAAAATATAATTCTTGCTGCTCACAACTTTTCTAATCTTAAACTTGCACTGAGAATGGGACTGTGTAAGCTCCTAAGATTTTCAAAAATCTGTATTGTAGTCCTTCGGAATTTTTTTTTAAATAAAATATTTAAAATTGTTTGATTATTACCACTTATTATTCTCTTTCAGGCCACTGTGCAATGCAGTGACACTTTGCCACGCACATCTTGATTCAATTTAAATGAAGACGTTGTTGGAAAAGAACTTGAAGGAGAAAAAAAACTTAAAATAAATAAAAACAGAAACAAAATTTAAATAATAGATGGAATGATTCTATTTCCTTTTGTTAACTTGTTGCCATACAACGGAGGTCTTATATAATTCAATCGCTGTTGTTGAATAATATTTATGTTGCTAGAATGTTCTCATCTTCTTGGAATTGATTGAAATAAAATTTTACATTCCAGGTTTGTATTGTTTATTTAAAATTAATAATCTTAAGGTTAATCAAGGTTGCAAAAAGTTTAGATATTTAAAAAGAAAGAATTTCGAAATTAAACATTAAATTGAACAAAATAAAGCGATTGTGAGTTTGTCAAAAGGTTTCGAAAATAAACGTTACAATAATTAAGATGTGAAACAGATTTTGAAATCATACTGTATGGGATTATGATTGTGTCAAACAAAGTTTTAGTTGTTTACACTTGATGGTTTTACAGGACGGTCATCACTGATATGGTGGAATATCTGCTTGCATTGCCATTACAGGTGGGTTAAGGGCTATCCCGTCAGAGGCCCTGTATGTTACATTAAGTTTAGTTCTGATTGACTGACATGTGATGGCCAATTGTAGTTGTAGTGCAGCAAATCTAGCCGCATCTGGACGCTAGAGATCAAGGACATATGTACATACTTAACTTGGGAAGTCCTCCGACACGACTTTGATACTAGTTTAAATCCTTTTTTTCGCAACGAGACGTGCTGGACTAGAGGAAAGTATAGAAAAGGGATATGATACAACTGCTTGAACTGGTATATCAATAATGATCAGCGGTGTTGGTACTTGTATTTTTGGGGGATCTTTAGGCCTTTCCAATAAAGCAAGTACTAAATATTTCAGTCAGCAGTATTCGTCAATGAGTAGACGTAAATGGCAAATAAAAATGCTCGGAAGAAAATCGACCAGGAGGTAGTACTTTATCCTGTCAAGAAACGAATACTCACACTAGGCTACACACTCAGTATCACAGATGTAATAAGGGTCGCAACATCGTTTAACTCCATAAGGAACAATATCTTCAGCCTCTATTTCCAGAGAGCTGAGGATAAATGATACAAACTAAATTCTGATAAAGGCAGAAAGAAAATGTGGCCATGTTACAACGATAACTAGCCAACAGAAACCGTAGCGATATATTTAGATTCATCGCAATGTTAATGGGTCACTGGACCTTAGGCAGATGCGACAGGAGTCTAGAGCTTCCCTATAATGCGATCTGTATCAGCTGTGAGGAGAAAAATAAGAAAAATAAGGTTTTTCATATTCCATTCCATTCCAAGGCAGCCATGTACATCAACACACTGTAGTTGTTTCCCGTGAGCCTTGTGTGGTGCTCTTTACGCCAAGGTTACTTTATATATTTTAATTGCACTTGCAGTCCACTTAATGACATTCATATGACTAGATCTAGAATTATTATTTTGTTTCGATCTCGTATGGCGGTCAAGGATTTAATTTTATAAGTTCTTTGTTGGTCTAACTTGACTTTTGCTCAAAACATTTCAGATCCAATGAATAGGATCCAAAAAAGAGTACATATTGTAGTGACAAGACTTTAGAATCAGTTAGAAAGGCCAAAATTTTTACTAACTCTAGATTACAAGTTGCGAATATTTTGACTTCTTTGGAAGTTCGTTTTTGCTGGGTGAATTTTTCCGATTTTATTGTTAGAAACAGCTGCCTGATTGCAGTTATCGGGAAGTTTTGGTACGTATTGGAATGCTCGTGAATTCTGTAATTTCTTGCATACAAATAGTGTCTCAAATAAAAATATTTAAATGAAATCCGCTGATTACGACTGTGATTTTGGATTTCTGGATTCACTGCAGTCATGTAAAAAGTTGCAAATATTATAAGACAAATAAAATTAAAAAATTGTATTTATTTGAGACTTCTAATGTAAATTTACATCATAACAAAATCAATGATTTACTGACATAAAAAAATAATTGTTCATTTTAATCGTGTGTATTTAAGACTTAGAAGCAACCTTTACAAGATTTTTTATTGCTCTATATTTATTTAAGGCATTCAAGCAAATTGCTGTTAAAAATATTTTTTCTTGAGCAAATTAAAATACTTAATTAGCATCTATTGAAGGAGGGGAAAAACATGATCGCAAAATAGCAAAAGAAAACTTACCTGTTGCCTGTAACTTCCAAATGAAATCCAAACGATACGTTGCCTCAGTTTGATGGCTGTGAAAAATCAATGCAACCATGAAAGCAAAAAGGAAAATTAAATCAATTATATAACGCAACAATGCTTCTTCATTGCTAATGCATTTGATAAGGAATAAATAAAAGCATCGATAAATGCCAACGTCGTCATCAACAACAACAACATCATCATCATCAACATCATCATCCGAATGAACGCCCCCATGGAATACACACGTTAATGGTTAGATTTACAACGTTGGAGGAAGCACAGACACGCATTAGACATACATTCAACGTTTAAGTGTTCCAGTTAGTTGTTGTGTTGTTTTTATTGTGGCGTGCCGTGTGTGCGTTGCACCATTAGCATAAAACACGGAAGGCACAGGAAAGCCAATCATCAATTGTAGAAATGGAACAAGAAGAACAAAGAGAAACAAGTAAAAGTGTAAGTATATTGTTGCAAGGAAACTCTATTGTGTGTGTTATTAAATTGAAACTAGAAATTTAAATTACATTATTGCATCGGGAATTGAGGGAAAAATTAAAATTTCATTTAATGTGGCACTATGTTTCTTTTATCAAAGGATTCAAGGTAAGAAATTATTCATAGGATGTTAATGTCTTAACTGGATGTTTTTACTCAATAAGGAATAAAAAGGATTCTATACATTTTGTACCAAAAGTATCAGGCAGATCTATATATTGAAAATCTCTTACTAGAGAGAGAGAGAGAGAGAGAGAGACATTACTAAATTAAGTTGCTTATGGTTGATGTTTCTGCAGTGTTATTAAAATATGTAATATGTATATGTACAAGGTGGTGCCGAAGTAATGTCATAATTTGAACTGGCTGCTTTATTGTTAGAAATAATAAGAAAAGGGCTCTATTTTCATAAAAAGTTTTTTGTATAAAATTTATGACATTAATTAGAAAAAATTATATCGCTCAAAGAGCCACCCTTTGAAATAAGCTACAATTGCTCTCGCTTTATGGTATTGCGAATTTTTGCTCGCAATACATCTGTTACCAAATTGACGATTATGACATTACTCTTACGCCACCTTGTATATCTTCTAAGCTTCTGCTTTCATTCAAACCAAATTTATAAATTGGGAACTTAACTTTGAAGAACTAATGACACTTTTTTTCTAAAAAAAGTAAAATGACTCATAATACCAGGGACGCGGTTTATTGCTTTAATAATAACTACCTAGACCCGTTTATCCCTATTTTAAATTATATTAAACAGATCGCTTAGGAGTTTTCTTGAATCTAGATATAAATGGCGAAATCAAATAAGCAATTTTCTGAATCACAATAAAGTTCGTATCCGTTCTATAAGTAGAGTAATACTATTTTGATTCTTATTGACAAAATGTATCAAAAAGTTAGAAATGTTTCGAAAAACAAGCAAAGAAATCCTTTTAAACTAAAGATAATAAAAAGATGAAGGTTTTGTGTCTCTTAGTAAAAGTTTTGATTTAAACGATGCGACTGTAAAATTTATTATGTTTAAAATTTATTATATTATTTGTTATGTTTATTATGTTATGTTTAATATTCTAGAGTGTTTTTAATTAATTGAAATAAATTTTATTTTATTTTATTATTTAATAATGCTTAGTTTTTGTTGAGGCGTTAAGCCAGTGATATTCGAATTTTTTGATTTTCATGTGATGTCCTGTTGACACATTTATATTGTAATATACTTCGGTGGAATAACGATTAGAAACATTTGGCTGCTAATTTGAGTTTATATTTTAGCAAAAAAAAAAAATGAGATTTTAACTATTGGAAAACACAATGAACGAATGATTTTTTTGAAGTGAATATTCATTATTTTAAATTAGAAATATTTACATTATATGAAAATTGGGCTGCCAAAACCTGGAGTTTTTGAAACAAAACAAGAATCGATCAATGTCTTTAACAGAGCTGCCACTGGCTGCAATTGCCATTTGCTTTAAATTTATGCCTTATTTTTTAAATAAAAAAATAGTAAATTTTGTTTATTATTTTAAATACTTTTAACCTGGAAATCGTTTGTTTAATTATATCAATTACATATATTTCTTCATGAAAGTATATTTTGCCACTGCCACCATTTTGGTCATAACTTGCTTAGTTTTCAAGATATCAA
Organism: Germaria angustata; assembly: GCA_963681545.1. Lineage (NCBI taxonomy): Eukaryota > Metazoa > Arthropoda > Insecta > Diptera > Tachinidae > Germaria > Germaria angustata. The sequence goes on from OY813000.1 coordinate 25,822,641, forward strand.
CATCGTTTCTTTTGCGTTGGATAGATAAACGTATTGGCTTTTATTGGAAAAATTTTTTTTTGGCGAAAATAAGAAAAAAAATTTTAATTTTTTCGAAAAAGCAAAGGGTTAGTCCATCATAATTTTTGAGGAAAAAAATATTTTTCGCACTACCCGCGAAAGAAAAAATTCGAATTAAAGCCAATATGTTTATCTATCCAACGCAAAAGAAATCAAGTCGATATCTTGAAAACTAAGCAAGTTTTGACCAAAATGGTAACCGTTCTACTACTGCCTCTTCCCGGCCACTTTTTAGTAGAACTGGTTACCATTTTGGTCATAACTTGCTTAGTTTTTAAGATATCAATTTCCGAAGATCTAACTAAGTCAGCTGATTATTTAAAAGTAAAAGGAAATCTGAAGCAAAATTTTAAAAGGAAATAATATTTCTTATGATAAAAAGTGTTTTTAATTCTTTTTTTCCGAATGGAAAATGTCTAATTTCATTTCCAGAAACCTGCTTTTCTGAAAATAAACCGGTTTTGAATAATTTATACTTTTGAATAACTTCGCATGCCGGCTTATTCGTTTTTTATTTCACTAAAACTATCAAAAATAAACCCCAAATGCATATACATTATAAAAACTGGTTAACCAAGTTTTGGCCCTACTGTATCCGAAAGCAGATTTAAGAAAAAATTTTTTTAATAATTTGAAAAAGGGCTTTTTTGCATATTCTATTGTTTAATTAATCTTTTGCTCGACGAAACACCAGAATAAACAAATTTGACAGCAATATTTTCCAACAGAAAGATTAAATATTTTATTACTTCGTTTCCAGTAGTGCGATTCAGTAACTTTTAAAGACTGAATAGTGGTTAAATATAACAACAACTAGTGTGGTTTGCACTAACCATTGTGCGATTCACTAACTTCGTTTTAACATCTTTGTTATAATTTGATATCAAGTGGCATCTCTGTTACAATAAGAGAAAAACACAAAGAGGAACAGAAAAAAAAACAAAAGAATTTGTGTGGACCAAGCAGTGTATAATAATATATTTTCATGAATTACTTTAATTATGATTAATAAAAGTAAAATTCTATAAGAAAATAATATAAATGACATTGTATATCCAAATATTTTTATAATTTTACGTATTTGCTGCAAAATAACAACTTGCCCTCTTTGCAAAAGAGTACGTGCTTCTACTGAACAGCTGACTTGAATCGTTTCGTTAACCACACAAAAATTACTGCCGTTAAGATAACGCCAGTGAATGTGGTTAAAAATGTTACTGAACAGCAAAACCTTTAATTTTGCTGTTAAAATTTTTAACCAACTCAACAGTCTTTAAATAAAGTTACTGAATCGCACTACAGGTGCCTCCAACACTAGTGTGTAATTGCAATAATAATATGTGTTTGAGCATCAGTGCATTAAATTGTTGCGTATGAGTAATTCATATCACGTATACGCCTCATGTAACGCCAACATTAATTTTCTTTAAATTTACGATACTGAAATGGTGGTAACTAAATTTTATATCGTTGTAATGTATATTTTCCAATATTACACGAGTGAAAATTTGCCAAATAGATCACACCAACTTAATGGGTCTCCCTAGTGCACATTTAATATAAAAAAAACAATTTAGGTCAACAATCGAACTACCGTATGTGTAACAATAATACTTCAGTCTCCCATTATTTGTTACCCAAGTGCCTTGCAGTAACATTCCTTTTTTACAACACGAATCTTTTATAACCTGCTAAAGCAAACACTTTCTATTTTACTATGTTTTCTTCAAGCAGTAACAAGTTTATATTTCATTTAATATGCTTTTGTTTTACTGTGGGAGATTTCAATGAAAAGAAAATAAACTTAAATTTCAAGTAAGTGTGTGTATAAATAGACCATAATATAATATCTTTAGACTAAAGGAAAACTTACTCCGGCATTAAATGGAATTCTGCTTGTAGAAGGAAATAAATGGAAAATCCAATGTAATAACCTGAGGCCATCACCAATAAAATTGACTTCAATAAGATGCGTAGAACTTGAAAAGTAGCACAGGTCATCATGGAAAGTAATGTTAGCAAAAGGAAGGTCTAATAAAACGAGATAAATATTAAGCAAAGTTTATTAAACAATTCAAATAAAATCGTGATAATGGACTTTGTGAAATATTTACTGCCTGGCCCACGATAAATAAATTCAAACCAAAAACAAAATTTTAAAATTTGTTGCTGTTTCAAACGTAATTATGCAAGCGAACGATGTCGTTCGACATCGTGGGCCAGGCAGTTAATAATCAATCAAGTATGTTTCATGTCTTAAAATTATTAAAAAAGCCATACACTGTCACTATGAAGAGGTAAGAGATTAGAGGAACCAGTTGTTGGGTTACTTACATTAATGGCCAAATAATAATCACATTTGAAATATTTAGATTCTGCACCTGCTGCTGCTGTTACCTCACCGCTGGGTGTTGTCACTGTTGTTACTGCTGCTATTTTTATTGTTTCTTCATTAAAAATATCATCGGACAATAATGTTACATTATTATTTTTATTGTTGTTGGCCTTGCTGCTAATATTATTAGAGTGGCTGTACACTGTACTGTTGCCGTCTTCAATATTAATCAGACTTATTGGCATTAAGGTGGAATTAAATATAATTTCATGAAACTGCAATAGATTAAGGTAATTAATGATCGGTTTTAAACGATATGAAATATGAAGACTAGCAAATGACAAAGGCTAAACTTGAAATAAAGAAGCTACAATGCATAGGTACGAAAAGAAAAGGAAACTATAGGACTTATCGTTAATATATAGACGAAGTTGGTCACTTCTGTTGAAACAAACATGACAAGAAGGATTTTCAATTAATATAACTTTTGTTGTTAATATAAACCGAAACTAACAATTGAGGCTTTTGGCGTATTTCTATCGTTTCTGGTGGTTTTATTGCAATACATTTCTTTCCGCCGAACGTTTTGTGATCCTTTAACAAATTTATAACAATTCTCCAGCAAAATATCTTTTTATTACTATATAGCTGTCATTTGTATTCAGTTATAATTTTAATTCCATATTACGATACTCGCTGACTATCACTTCAAGAAGAGATCGTACTTTAAATAGTATTTATAATCAACATCTTGATAATGCAAGTGAAATATACAAAACTCGCAAGTTTACAGCTCTGAAAACTAATAGAAATACTATTCATATATTTTCAAAATTTTCAACGTTTCGTAACCGTTTGCGCCACATTTAACCTTGAGAAGAAAAGACTGGAGATACCAGAGTATCAATAATTTAAAAATTTTTAAAAAATTCCAATGATTTTTCATTGCTGTTATCAAATTTTAAATAACGACACAGTGCCTGAAGAGCCTCAGGATTTTTTTAATGTAACATTATGTGCTAAAAAATCATTTTCTTTAAAATTTCTTTTATTAAAAGGTATTTTCTTCAGAAAGGACTTTGTGCTCTAATTTAGATGATAATATTTTTCTTGGCAGCTTTTTTGTGAAATTCATATTTCTAAATTATAGATGAAGAAAATACTCTGTATATAAATAAAGCAAATATATTTAAAAACATCTTAAGGCATTCTGCCATCTTAAGATATCTCCCATCTTTTTGTCATGGTTTTAGAGTCAACTCTCAATAAAATAAAATTTTTATTTGGCCTAGCTGAGGTTTCCCTCCGATATTTGTCAATTTACATTAATATCTATTTTCAATTATTTCTGATAAGGAAGGAATATTATTTTTGCATCATCATCTCCTTTCATGCATTTATTTTTATTACAATTTAGGTGGCGGCTTTCTCCTTTATTTGTCGTTGTGGATAAAAGTAATGAAACAAAAAATATTAAATTGAATTGAAAAATTAAGCACTAAAAGTCAATCTAGAATAATTAAAAATTTATTTTTAACCATTAGAAATAACAAGAAAGTTTTTTGCAACAAAAATACGACAATTACATTTCCAAAGGTAAATATTAGTTACATTGACTTAAAGAGTCTGCTAAATTTATAATTTCGAATCTCAATACTTTTAAAAAATACTATCAAATGCTGTGCAACTTCCTAATCATACGAAAACTTGAGTACAAAACATCATTTATATTTCATAAAAATGGTCCTAAAAAATGAATGAGTTGCTGTTGCCTTCATCACGAATTTACCTTTTTTCAACAAATAATAGTCATTTATAAATTATTTCTTTTTTGATTTATTTGAAATTTATTACCACCAGTCGCTAAATGTTTTTTAATACAATCATATATTTCATGTGAATTCAAACCACTTGGAATGGCAATAGTATTTATAGTACAAATACTGAACCGGCACCATGATAATGGTTTTTCTTTGCACGGAAAAAATATAAAATAGCGATTAATTAATAGTGCAGATTCTTATTAATTCATATAATAAAAATTGGGTCACCAACCAAAGTTGCCAAAGTAATGGAATAATAAGTTTGATAAAGTCATTAACAAGTTTTCGACTAAATAATTTTTTTTTTGGATTGAAATACACCCATATTAGTGATGTAAAGATTATCACCATTTTCGATATTTGGGAGTACGAATACGAATATCTGAGGCAACACTAGCGAATATGAATAAGAATTTAAAATTTGAAATTTATACTTAAATATTTATCTGTGGCTCAATTTATACGCCTGCATAGTGGAATATTAAAAATTTATTTGAAAGAAAAAATCTTATAAATTGTAAAAAATATAACAAAATACAAGGTTTATCATAAAGTTACTTAATTATAATATCTCTATATTTATTCACCTTTTTTATAACAATTTGATTAAAATATTACTACAGCTTAAGGATTTGTTTTGTTGTTAAACAATTTTATTTAAATTATTAATATTTCGATACTCATTGAGTATCATCTTCAGGACAATTCTGTTTTTTAATAATTTATTAATTTTATTATTAAAAAAAAAGAATTGTGCTGGAGATGATACTCAATGAGTATCAAAATATTGATAATTTAAATAAAATTGTTTAACCACAAAATAAGACCTCAAGCTTGAGTAATATTTTAACCAAATTGTTACTTAATTATTATTAAGGAAATCTAGTAACAATAAATCGAAAAAAAAACTATCACACTTGTTATATTTAAATTTATTAAGACATAACACACTTTCTTATTTTATCGTAATAGATGAAACAAATCATTTGTAGTCATTTGATCCTCGAAGAGCTCCAACATTGCTTTTTTGAACTCCCGCTGACAACACTCAAATTCACAGGGATTTGGATTTGTTTATTGTTTGTTTATTTTTTTACTTCAAGGATATTATTATTTTGAGTTCAATATAAAGTTTTTTAACTTAAAGTTACTACAGTAAAATATTTTGTTTACTATTCACTTTGTGCCTTTTATGCTTAAATTTGGTGAACACAAATACGAATGTTATGAATCAGGCGAATATTTGGGAATATGAATACGAATATTGGTTATAGCACTAGAGGATATCAAGTCTGTTTGTCTATAATAAATTGTAAGGATTGCAGTACTAGTACTCTTCATTTTTGCAATGTCTCTGCAAAGCGAGCGACTCTATTCGGAAACTAAAAAAATCATCACACAGAACAGAAATCAAAAATTAGCTTCTTGGAACTAAATGATTCTTAGCTTTTATCCTATTCCCCACTTCAAAATAATTGCGTGATTCGTGTATATTTAACGAAATGTCTCTCACTATAACAATATATTTTAACATCGATGTTTTAAGAACGATGCTGCATCAATACGTGTCACGAAGGAGAAATAAGTACAAAAGCTACTCTAGAAAAAAATACAAACTTTATAAATACTGAACTTAAAAAGAGTGATGATTTCCCTTATATTCTGGGTTATTATGAAATGTACATAGATAATAGTTTTCTTCTCTTTAAGCAATTTCAAAGTTAAAAAAAAACATTGAGCAATTTAGTGAATAACCTATTGATTTGGGAGAAAAGAACGATGCAAATTTTAAGTGAGTTGCCAAAAATATCACTTCTGTCAGGGCAGGTGTGGCGGATAATCCGAATTCATCGATTCCACGGCGTTCTCTGCAATTGATTCTATTTTACTAGCCGTTATGGCATATTATACATTTGAATTTGCACTTTTACCTGTATAAAGTCCCACATACGCAACAATTACAACCGGCTGACTATTCACAATGCCGTAGGAAAACAATTTTTGGTGCGCATTGTCGCCTGGAGGTGCATTGGGCCATATAAGTATGTCCGAAAACGACACTGGAAGAACCATTACCGTCCATTTAGATCGCTATGGCTGCTTGATAATCGAACAAGACGGTGCCACGACCGACTTTTGATTTTGATTTGATGCCGTTAGACTTTTTTGCGTGAACTATGTCTACGTGGATAATCCTCTAACGGTGGAGCATTTGAAACCTAAAACTACCTCAAAATGATCCAATGCTGCAACCAATCTAGGGGCGGTCATTTAAATGACGTTTTATTTTAAACGTAATGGCCAGGATAACGTATTATTATATAAAAAAAGTTTAATCGAAATCATAGTTTTACTCGTATGTATATTTTGCTAAACTTTACTTTTGAAACCGAAAAATGGATTACCCTATAGAAATAAATATGTATTCGTATTTTCTCCATTTTTGTTGAAGTTGTTGAAGTATCTCTGGAAATGTGAATTTCATATGGCGGAAATGTTGCATGACAAAAATGTGAAAGCTGAAGTGGCATGTCCAAAATTTACTTCTTCAAAAGATATTTTTAAATTTACATTTCGCATAAGTCCCTTGATGTAGCTGATTTACTTGTTCTAGGATTTACTTTGCTCTTACAATGTATTATTTAACGTGTGAACGAAATTACCAGGAGAAGCCTCCGTATAAACACAAGATAGAAATCATCATCAAATTTATATAGGACTTGAAGCATTTAAACAAGTTGAACACTTCCGCTACTTAGGTGTCACAATTAGAGAAGGCGGAAAAGCCGACAGGGATCAAAACCACAGAAAAGCCACAACTGCCAATTTTTACTTCGCTTTAAATAAAAATTACATCGGCAAGAAAGAAGTTTCAACGGGTACAAGACTTGCTGCACACTATACCACGCATATACCAACCCTTGCATATGGCTGCAAATCATGGCAACAGAAATGACGTGCGGGCGGTAAAACAAGACGAGGCAGAACACGGAACGACACTATACGAGCCAGCTTAAATACGGAATCGCTGAACAACAAAATTGAACGCAGTAAACTAAAGTGGTTTGGACATGTGGCTAGAATGCCAGAGAACCGCCTGCCGAAACGAGTTGTAGAAGCAAGACCGAGTGGTACGAGAAACAGGGGAGGAAGAAGAATAACGTGGCAGGACACTATCAACAATATTCTGACAGAGAAACGAATCGAGCCCAGAACTGCCAAAACAGCGGCACAAGACAGATTGAAGTGGAGAAATCTTTGCAAAAACACTCCAAGTTAGAAAGAGGTCCGGAATAAGTAAGTAATTATTGTTTCTTAATTATGTATATTAAATTTAAATTTGTAACTGACCTCCGTAGACTAGTAGGTTGTGTACTAGACTCGTAGTGCGAAGGTCCCAGGTTCGAATCCTGCCGCAGAAATCTGGCAGTTTGTGTTTGATAAATAAAGGGAGCGCACAACAAGCCTTCACTGGCTTAAGTGTATGTCGTATGACATGGGCTATCACACCCCTCCAATCAACCTAACCTAACCTTACCCTAAATTTAAATTTGTATTGCAATCACGTTGTTACTTCAAATGTTATAATGTTACAATTTAAATTAAAAGAAAAATTATTTACAGCTAAAATAAGGCATTGAAAAGTAGTTTTCATCTTTGACAAAAAGTTTTTCAAATCACATAGAAGCGTATACTTTGTATTATTTTGGCGTTAAGCCTACTGTTTGCATTTGCTATTCTTAAAATTTGAATCTCATACAATGTAAAAGAAAACAACACAAAGGAGCAGTTTATACGAATTTTAAGACATGTTCAACGTCATAATTTTCTTGTCAATCCATTGTATGTGCCACACGATGTACAAGTTTATCTCTCCTTTTTTTTGGGCCAATAAGTCACAGGCTTTATCTTCAAAACTTGATAATATATTTTAAACGAAATAACAAAGTGAAAGTGACAAGCATATAAGGATTTCCTGTGCATAAAATGAGCTCGTAAAAATGGAAAAAGATTTGACTATCAACAGGCGGACGAAGTGAAAAAATAACACATGGAAAAAAAGAAAGAAGAAAAAAGTCCATACAAAAGAGATTTTGGGGTAAAGACATTTAATGGCAGTAGGTTAACAAACGACAGTTTTAAAAGAAACTTATGGGTTTTTAACGCATGTTGACAACGCCATAATGTGGGGATATTTCTAGATTTACTTATTCCCAAAGATGAGAACGACAATGATTTAAGAAGTATTTTCTCAAGGGTTCATTGCAAAATGGAAATTGAAGAAGTCATAGGAAAAAACTCCTAGTGTTAAGAAAGTTCAAAATAGAATCAAAGTGGTAAATCCTTAAATGTAAATGATATTTTTTTGTTAATAAAAAACACAATAAATTCTGGTGGCAAAGCTTGTGAAGAAAAGTCAATACTTTATTATCTTCATTCTAATCAGGAATAATAACCTTTAATATGCCAAGTGACAGCTAAAAGCAACTGTCGAGGAAATGAAAAATTTTATTCTTTAGACTTAATGGTATTAAATTTAATGTTATAGCGAATAGAAATGACGATAAAACCTTTTCATATCAAGCAGTCTGTTACATTCAAAGGATTAAATTTTTCGATTGTACATACGGCGGCAGTAATTTTTTTTGAGGATCAATAGCTTTTAGAAATATATTATGAAAATCTATTTAATGCATTAATTTTAAGCATATTTATATTTATATACAACCAACTTTTTTCGCACATGTGTCAAGTTTGCGACATCTCTCCCCAGCTCGCTGGCGATATAAACCGAAGATGCCGTTTCTAATAAAGCCGAATTATATTGCGACCGATAATACATCAGCGACATCTAGGTCAGAACTAGCACTGACCTGTTCGCCCGCCCGCTTGCTGCTAGGTAAGCCACTATGCCCAGAGATCCAGATAAGAGTGACATCGAGTGCATACGTGAAGACCGCACCAATTCGAGCGGATCGTTCAATTTTATTTACTACAAACTTCCTTCCCATGGCAATCCACATATCGTAGATCCGTAAATCATAATTGGAAGTATATTACAGGTGTAGTAAGCAGCTGTGATCCTGTTGACCCTGTGTTCTAAGTTCAGTTTCCAGAATAATTTAGAGTCTAGGATAATACCTAGACATTTTTCATCTTCCGACAATTTTAAGTCCTGGCAATATAACCGTGGGAGAGTAAAGCTCTGAACATTTATCTTTGTGGTGAGAACCCGGTCTGTGTACAAACCAAGTTTGACGTGGAATGACTGAAAAGCTATTCAATATTCACCACAATGCAGAAACTGCATAAGAATGTTGAAGTTATCGTTCGCTCACACGGAGGTGAGGTTCGTTAATAAATTTCATATTTCTAATAGAGTTCCTGAAGTGGCATTGTGTAGTGAAGCAGATTATAGTCTTGGGTTAGGTGCAATTTCAAGTATCGCGGACTACCGCACTATAACGTACCACTTTTCTTTCAAGGCATCTATAACCAAGTATAAGTGACATCCGTAAGCAAGGGAAACCCCAATTTTCTCCAAGTTAATAGACTGCTATCTTGAAAATAATTACAATTTGATATGGTTAGTTAATTTGCATTATTTAAGCAGCGGATCAGTAATTATGAGCCCATGTAAAATTTTTCCGTAAAATTCGTCACGCTATGACATCCTCCTCTGTACTTTATTTTCATTTGTGTTATCAGTGAATAATATTTAAATATGAAAGTTAATTTTTTTCATGTTATTAAAAGTCTCTTATCGCAGTTCTTACAGCTGTAGGTGTAGGGAGTCAAAACATTTTTGATTTATATATAAAAAGTTTATGTAAAAAAGTAAAATTAAAAATCGTGCCTTGAATAAAATCATGTAGTAATAGTCCCTTAGTTGTTTGCTTTTGAAACAATTATTCATTTAATTTTGGAATTCTCCAAACAATTTAAAAAAGTAAACAAAAATATCTTCGTCCTGTTTGCAGAGCAGAAGTTACATTTTAGACTCTATACAAGCGTTACAACATTTCCTCTGGGTTAATTTAAATTTTATGTAAATTTTTGTCGCTGCACAAAGGTGTCATTTATAATTGGTTAATTGTTTGCGTTTCGTAAGAAAAATGGGTGTATTATAAGCTCCATAAATCATATGCTGGAATTGCCGTAGGAAAAAAAGTCACAACATCTGCCATCATGTTTTTTTTTACTTGCCATTCGCTTCATTTCGCTCCAGCTGTGCTGTTGGTTTTATTACATAATCTTGTCATGCAGCTGTTTCAACACGTTTCATACATTGATTTCAGTCAATGACAGTTCGGCTAATTTCGATAACGTAAGGTAAATATAGCGCCACTTTCACCCTCTTGTCTATGTATGTCTGGTTGGGTATTGGTTCGTTAAAGATTATAGAATTTTACGAAAGCTAATATCTCTAAGCACACCTCTCTTAGTTTCGAAACAGATGATGTAGTATAATTGCATTGGAGTTATATATTTTAAGCACTGAGGGAATGGATCATCATTCTATCTTCTACTACAAAAAGATAATCCAATCCACTAGCAAAGCATCGATTTTAACCAAGAATATTGTTGCATTGTTACTGGCGTTATCTACAGCAAAATGCAATGCCCTTGGGGCATCCTCAGTTATCAAGGCAGTATGCCAAAAATATTAATATTTTTTCCATTACCCCCCTTGGAAGCATAATGCTTCTACAAAGCATCTCTGTCTTACACGATTTGTTGCAGTTGTTTTTCCATCTTCCCATGTAAGACTGCACTGTCCTAGTTCTTCAAGTATCGTGTGTCTCCATGGCCGACCACGACTTCTTGAGTGTCATCCTTGTTGTACTATCAGGATTGTTTCTGATAGTCTGATCCACCTCCATTTCCTACGTTTTATTTGTGTTAGTGTGGGTTCATGGTTGGTGGGGTTCCAGAGATCCGTGTTGCTGATGTTGTAAGGCCAGAATATTCTGCATATGATTCTGAGGCATATGATTCTGCCAAAAATTGTAATATAGCTGTGTGGATTAACATCGGAAATGGTCTTCTTCCATTCCAACTTTTATATCCTGCGTTGAATAGCAGGTAAGAGACATAGCAGCAATTTCGATATGTTTATATGCATCTTTTTGCTTTTGCAAGTGTTACTTTGTTGTTCTTTGCAGAAGAACTTTAAAGAAAAGCAAATCATTCGGGATATTCTGAATGTGTTGCATTGACTCTAATGATATCGATAACGATATTTAAAAAGAGATGACCTTTCTTAACTGATCGTTTCTCTAACTGCAAATGCCTTACATTTCCCATCTTTTCTGAACTTGAGTTAAGCAGCAAAAGTCGTAGCATTGAGAAGTCTGATAAGTCCGCTTAGACCTAAAAATCTAAGTATCGAAGAAACTTATTTGTTCCTTTTCTACATCGTCACAGCTACAATGGAACCCTAGTGCCAGAGCGTGTCTGCCTAACGCGACCAGTCTACTTACTGTTGCTAATGGTCAGTTGTGTTGATTGAGTTCCTCCAATTGTAACAAGGCTACGTTTTCTTTGCATCATTCCTCTTCAGCACCATGACAATTTCACTTGAAAATACTGTTTCTAATGGATTTGAAAGGTATTGCGAACGATACTTCATCAGCAAAAAATTAGAACAGCCCGGGCCAGTTTATCAGACCATTTCTTTTCTAGAAATTTACTATACGCAGGGATCCAAATAGGAGGAACGTTAGCTTGACATTATAATCTGAAAAGTACATCCCTACATTGATAAGCTAGAAATTATATCACACATGCGACTATTTATAGTGAAGCAGCTAGAGGAGATGGTGTGTTGGTCTTTTGAGTCGCAATTATACAAAAAAAATTTACATTTACACTCAAAGTGCTGCGATTCTCCTTAAAAGATTTCTGATAAGTCGTGAGGTCAATCACTGAAAGTGTAAGGAATTAGTTTGGAAACGCCTTGCTTCTCAAATGGTCAATTCTGTCGGTTGCTCAAAAGTACCAAGTGACCAAAATTAATCAATATATCATACGTGTTTTAACTTGAAACATATGTACATGTATGTATCCTGTATTTATGTATCCTGTTATTATTTGGCTTACTCACACAAATTTTAATTTTGTTACTAACTATTTAAAAAAAATCGTAGAATCTATTTTCACTCGACAAGTAATTTGGAGGACAAGAAGCTGTCTATTCCTTCTGTTCTGTCTTCATCTGTTTGCCGGAAACCCAGAAATATAACTTTGCAACAAAAGTTATATTTTCTACACGGTCATGCTTCTTCAACACCTTATTCAGAACGTACTTTTGCACCTCTATACCTTTTAAATTTTCCAATTTATAATTAAACTACTCCCAAAAGACACATCCTCATACAGTTGACTTGTCGTGTTTTTTATATTTTTATTACATGTACATTTGCAGTACCCACACGTACACTAAATAGAAATTGCATTGCGCATAGAGTTTGTGCAACAAACAGGAAATATTTTAGCGAAAAATGGCAAAATAAAATGAAATAATAAAAACACATCATAAAAGTTTGCAACACTTACCATTGATAGTCCTGTCGTGAGTGCAATCAATGCGACTGTTAAAAATGCAAAACATTGCGACAACATGCGATTGCTGTGAATTTGTAATGAAAACTCTTTGATGCCATTCGGAAGCTAAAGGAAATGAAAAAATGAAATTGCAGAAAAAATAACAATAAATACTCCATGAACCAATAATCGAATACTCAATTATAAAATGAATGTGAAGTCGTTGTTTTATTGAAAAAAATAATATTAAATAAAGTTGAAGTTTCATAAAGATTAAATGTGTTTTCAGATTAAAATAACATTTCAAGGATTATTGGCAGTTTCATAGCAAAATCTTCTATTGGATTAAATGCAATTTTTTTCTAACGCAAAACTTAATAATAATTTTGTCTCTTTACGTAATGCTAGAAAGAAATTTTTAACACATTTGCAACTTTATATTGAATATAATATAAAAAAGAATATTCCAAAATGAATTTAATTAAATATTTTTTTGCAAATTTTTTTATAAAGTATATGTACTCGCATGTATTTAGTAACGAAGGATTGTTGACTTTTAAGGGGTTTAAAAGCCATAAGAGTAGGAGTCATAGTGCCCGATATATATGAAGAAATTTGTACAGTGGAGTTCGACTATAACAAATTATAGTCTATAATGTACAGCTTCTCCAAATTCGTAAAAATATTTTGTATGAATTATTACGGTTATAACGAGATTCGGGTGTAGCAAATTTTTTGTCCAAGAGAAAGCCTCTTTAAAGTATTAAGTATAAAAGTGCTTGTACATTTTTTAAACTTTATATCGACCGCAATAGAGCCGCAAAAGTTTTCTTCGAATTTTCTAAGCCGTTAAAATAATTATTTACTATTATTTGACAAAGCGACAAAAATAAGTAAAAATAAGTAAAGTTAGTAAACAGATACACATACATATTGAATAAATATATCGATATATAAGAAGTAAATGTATTCTGGAGGAAGCAAATATTTACTCCGCTCTATAACAAACAAAACTGCTCATTTCCGTTAAAGTTCGTTCAAGCTGAACTCTAGCGTGAACATAAAAAGTAAATATTTTTTACAGAATATGTAGAAATTTATTGTCAAAAACTTTGCAACATCTTTGTTGTTACATTTCCTATGCAACTTGGTTATAAATACCGGTAAGTGTAAGAAACATAAAATGGCATTTAAAATGTAAAATTTTATTGATAAGGTAATATTGACACGATTGCAGATGTAGGCGTGGTAGTCCCACACCAGTTGAGCAGAATAATTAGAAAATTATTATTCGTTTTATAGGAGTAACTTTGACCAAAGTTTAGCATAAATTTTTATTTAAAACACCCAAGATTAGAAAACTGGTCGTGGTAATTTTTATAACATTTATTTTATAAACAATATCAACATCAGTTACTTAAATATTGATTCGAAATTTTACAAAAAAGAATGCACTAATGAAAATAACTATTGAAACAAGATCGCACTGAAATAAATATGCGTTATAACGAACACTGATATCGCAGAAGAGCACTTTCACACTTACTCAAGTCGATCTGAATGCTGCTACGAAATATGTATTTCTATAAGTTTTGAAATTTTAAATAATTAGGCGATTATACTTAGTTGCGTTTCTATAGATATGAGTGCGTTTTGAAAAAGCACAAGATAATATGCGGCAGGTAAGTAAATGTACAATATCAAATCATTTATATAACTGACCTTCGTAGACTAGTACGTAGTGTACTAGACTCATAGTGCGAAGGTTCCAGATTCGAATACTGCCGCAGAACTCTGGCAGTTTGTGTTTGATAATTAAAGGGAGCGCACAACAAGCCTTCACTGGCTTAAGTGTATGTCATATGACATGGACTATCACACTCCTCCAATCAACCTAACCTAACCTAACCTAAACCATTTATATAAATACAAGGAAATATGGTATTTTAAGTCAAACACAATTATTTACACTAGAATTTGCAAGTTTATAAATACTTGAATGAATTTTAAAGTAGAATCATAATTTTAATTGTTCATGTTAAAGTGAACAAAAATCTTGTCAAACTTTGAACGACATCATAAATCATTTAAGGCAATGACGTCATTAACATGCCCCTACAAAATATCAGGTAAAAAAACTATCAACAAGATGTATCGTATTGTGTTAATGAGTGTGTTTAATATTGACTCCTTTGAATATAACAAACTTACTTTGACATTGAGATCATGACATGACACCAACAACGATATAACAAACATAAGAGCAACCGCTAAACAGGAAATGCCTAAAGTGTAAATGTTGCTGAAAATATATGAAAAAAGTTAAACAACAATTAAAGATGTAGAGAAAACTTTAAAATTTAAAATTTTCATTGCAAATTATCAGCAGCTTAAATTTACCTTTCGAAAACACATAGACGTATTGCAGTCGTGCCAATTAGAACCATAAAACTACAATTAAAATATACGCTTAACATGCGGTCCGGCTCTGTAACATACTTTTGGAGAAAATGCAAAAACAAATGTCAAAAAAGTTCTCTTATTATCAATCATTTTGTATTACAACTGACCTTCCTTTCTAGTGAATTTTCCTTAAAGGACAGCAGCATTGACTTACAATGTTCCGACCTTAAATGATCAATGCTACGAGCATCTATGGCTCTCATAAGATATTCATTGACTTCATCTTCAGGATCTTTCGTTGACTCGCTGTTGTCACTGAAACCGAATCTGGATGGAAAAATAGACGAATACAATTTAAAATTAAAACAATAATAAATAAAAAACATCTTCTCATATATATTAATAATAAAAAATATGCAACATAAGCTCTCTTTAAGATCATTGTTTCAGTCCAAACTTACTTGGAACTATTTTTCTGCATGCTGCCATGACCCATCATACGTAATTCTTTGGATATATTACCATTTACTTGCAAGCGGTTACGTGATTTTTTGTGCTATAAAATGTAAATGCAAATTGAGATCTTGACCATTGGCAAATGCTAAATCTCTCTTTAACACTTACCGGCCTATAAATATCACCCGGTACAATGAGATATGTTTCAATTTGATGATCCTTTAAGTAAGAGTTACGGTCGGCGCCCTTCCCTTCTTCTATCTCATAGTCACCATCCAGACACTTTAAAGTCTCCTTAGTGATGTGAACACGTCTGAAATAAAACAGAAGATAATCAGTTTTATTTCGTCACACCACCATCCCAATTATCCTTGTGAATTTTTAAGGATTATTGTCTTAAAACAGCAAGCGCTATAAAACCAATAAGTCTTATAGCACTTTTTGTAGTAATAAGTAACAATATGAGGCGGCAGGTACTGACAGTGGGTTTTGATATCGTGAAGTCAACATTGATAGACATGCAATTCAACAGGTTGTCTAAATGATAATAAGTGTAGTTCGAGCTGCTTTTATTAAAGGTGGTACAAAAGAATCAAGCCTTTGCAGACTTCGATCTTGAAAATTTTGGAATAAAATGTGAGCCTACCGCCAAATATAATTTAAACAATAGTTTTATCAAAGACACTGTCGTTTGATGGCTGAAGTGTCGGGAAAAGAAATTCGGCGAGGAGCATTTGAGTTTAACCAATTTGTCAGCAAAAAAATAATGTATCCTTAACGAGTCCAGACAACAAGAGCTTCAATATACGGAAATGTGTCTGATTTTCGGCCAGCAGCATTATTTCTTCAATTAAAATAAAATTTTGCTGTACTTATCAACATCGACCTTCATACAAAGTATATGTCGTTTTCAAACTGTTCCTTGTCCTGCCACTATTCAGTGTTTCGTAGCATCTATGAAACTTTAACGATTCACTCGTGCATTCACTTTAGATATTTTATCCGCACAATGGGTTGACTGATGTCCGAAATTATGATATTCTAATATCTTTGTTTTTACTGACATAAAATAAAAATTAGTAAGGGCTTCTGTAGCTAGTGGATAGTGTACTATCGTAATATAATTCGAAATTTCATTTGTAAAAAATTTTAAAAAATAAAAAATCTGTAATGAAAGTGTTTTTTTTCATGTATTTTTTTGGCGTTATTTGAAGAATAATATGTAGTTCGGAAATTGCTTATGATAGTGATTAGTTTCTAAACGTAGTGACTTGTTCGATCCCGATGGTTTCACAAAATTTATTTTGTAAAAGTCATTCGTTTAAAGCCAAGTTCAACTGTGGCAAACTTTCATTTCTAATGAAAACTTTTTTAAATAACCAATTCAGAAATGCTTCTAAATTTTAACGAATGAAAAAACAATGTAAAAAAATTGTATACTGAACTCCGTCTGTCTACTAACGAGGAGTTCATTATATTTAACCTCCACTGTATATTTTATTTATGCCAGTACATTAGGCTTCACTTTAACAATGAAAATGAAATTTTATCATATAATAAAAAACTTCATCCTTAAAAGAAATAAATCTACAGGTTTCAGATATATATTATCAAATGAGAACAAGTAAATAAAGACACGAAAGCTCCATATCACACAAAAGATAAATAAAATGCCAGAGATGGCATTGTGCCTAATGTTCCTCAGAAGGTGTTGCAAGGTAACAAACAGAAAAGAATAAATCTTACCTCATCATGCAATCATTTAAATTATTTCACTCATGCTGATACGCACTAATGTGGGTATAATAAATTTAGTTACGCTTAAAAGAACTCACTGTCACGAAGTTCCCCAAAGAAAATCCGAAAAGCATAAAGCAAATCAAGGAGTTTCAAAAATCAAAAAGACACAGCTGTCATCAGTCGGACGGAGATAGATGTGGAAGATGCAATGCTGGGAATAATACCACGAGAAGGGTAGAGTTTTCCAGCTCAATGAAAACGTGAACTTTTTAAAATGGTTCGCCGTCTATTCAAGGGCATTGTCATGGAGGAAAAATATATTTTTGTGTCTTATTTATTAAGAAGTGAACTTTTGCCTGCGTGCTTCCAATAGAGTTCAGTAGAAAGTCCTTTGATAGCTGGAATTCACTCTTCTTCTCAACTAAAATGTGTCTTTTTCTAAATCTATTTAAATATTCGTCTTGTTTGCGGCCGTTTGAATATTGTCTGATTAGATTTAAATCAAACTGAAAATACAGTGATAAATATTAATGAATTATCATGCCGCAAAGAAATAAAGGCGGTGGTATGAAATGCTTTCCATGGACGTTATTTCCATCGACATTATTATATTAATAATTTGCCCTACAAACTCCGCTTTAAACTGATCTCTCTTGTCTTGAAATCTGGTCAACTTTAGCAGGGTGCTCTACGCTGTGCTTGACATAAGCTCTGTGTCATCTTTTAACCACATAGAGTATATACCACAAATATTTTTAATATACATATAAGTTCCCTTAGTATTACAATAGAGAAACCATATTCGCAATAACGACTACTCATATGTGATCAATACGATTTCTTTTTAATTTCATTATAAGAGCATAAGTGTTTGGATGTTTTTTTTTTGTTATTTGTTTTTTCAGTGTAAATTTTTTCAGTGCAAAAAAGATTCGTTGCATATGCCACAAATGCCGAAAATATTCAGTAATGTTTGCCATTTCATTATAAATAGACTAACAAAGGAACAACGCTTGCAACTCATTGAATTTTATCATCAAATTCGTGTTCCACTCGAAAAATTTTCTTCAGCGACAAGTCTTATTTTTAGCTCAACGGGTATATCATCAAATAGAATTGTTGAATTTGGTGCGAAGAGCACCCAGAAGTAGTTAAGGAGCAGCCAATGCACGCTGAAAGATGCAGTGTTACGGTGCGGTTTGTAGGCCGGTAGCATTATTGGTCTGTACTTCAATTCAGCGTTACAGTCAGTGAAGCAAGGTCGCATGAAATGATTACCGACCTTTTAGCCCAAAATGGATGAATTGCTCTTGGTTGACATATGGCTTCAACAAAACGGTGCCACATGCCACACGGCACGCCTTACCATGAACATATTGAGAGGCGATTTTGGTGAGCAATTAATCTTAGTTTTGCAGCAGTCCATTGGCTGCTAAGATCACGCGATTTGACCCCACTAGACTATTTTTTGTGGGAATACGTAAAGTCTCTCTCATATGGGTACAAGCCAGCCACAGTGCTTGGAAGACAACATTACAGCTGCAGACATTTATACGCCAAATATTCCAAAGATTTTTACCAACGACGCTTTAAATTTTTTAATGTCCACTACTTCCATTTTCTTATTTGCCAGTCAGATTGAGTACGATCATATTTTGATTCACACTAACCCCGTGAGTAGTGTTCTAAACACAAACAAACGAATTTCTTCTCTCCTTCTTTTCGCTGCTTTTTGCAATGTTGCACATAAGCCGTTGACAAACCGCAGTAATCACAAAATTACACACTGGCAAAATACACATAAATAGACTCACCCAACGAACACGTATATGTTTTGCAAGGAACACACTTTAATGAAAGAACAACACTAGATTGCCACAAAATTATTCAACTACACATGCAAACGTACATCCATATTCGCTAGTGTGTGTGTGTATGTGTGTGTAACTATGTTGGTATGGATGGGTCTCAATAAATGTTTGAATACATGAGCCTCATACGATTATATACATAAGCGTGTGGGCTTTTGTGTTATACAACAACAAAATCAAACAATGCCGGTATTGAGGACGCTTGCGGCAATATCAGAATATTTGCTCATGATTTTCTTTCACGTTCCACGCCTTTTGCGGCGGTAAGTACATATTTTTTTGTGTGCAAAATGTTTGCTTTTCATCATCAAACGCCATAGCAAATGTATGCAACAATGAATAAAGAAGCAGCAAAATGAACACGAAGTGTAAAAAGCAAGAATTTACACAATATTAAACGTTAATTTAATGGGGCGTTTTAAGTACTTGATTGTTAATAATGTGACAAAAAGTATCAATTGGAAACTGCACAAAGAAGAAGTGACAATGGCAGCTGGTGATTCGTACCATATTCATTTAATTTAAACAACGTTCTTAATTACAGCAAAAAATTTTCAATGATTTGATTCTATTGATCTCTTTAATAATTTATGGAGTTTTTTTTTCTTTGAAATAAGTGTGAAGTTGTTTGCCTTATCAAAGAGAAAAATACTGATCCAGTATTTTTAAATAAACGGAAATTTATCAAGCGATCAATCCTCTAAGGGAGTTGAATTTTTTCAATCAACAAGGTATTACATGAAAATACCATTAACTTTTTAATAGAAACTGGCAACAGGGCTATAGTATTTCTTTTGAGCGATTTATTATATATAAGATCTCACGAACTATTGATAAGATTTCATATATGAAACACACAAAAAATTTAGAAAATTATTTTGTAAATCACGAAAAGAAATTAAAATCTACATGCCGGAGAACTTTTTCTGTCAACAACTTTCAGCGAGCAAACGTATAGAAATTCAGGCACATCTTATGATTTATAACTTTTATGAGAAGCAAAGAAAATAATTTTTAACTTTGATTTTTTGTGTGTTCGAATTATGATATAAACTTTAATTTGGTTACGTGGTTCATAACAATGAGCCATTATGTTGTACCCGGGCCAGCGCCAGACTAAAACTTTACTTTCATGAAAGTTTGCAGTTCTCAAATATAAATTTTTCTCTAGGAAATACCAAAAAGCAATATATTTTTAATGAATAATTTTTCAATGCAAGTATATAATCCATGCTACTCATACATGTAAGATGCCGTGTAGGTGGCCACTTTTTATAACACTGGGAGGAGGTTATCTTAGGATGGATTTTTTAAGGTTCCAAACCATTTTCGAGTCCACGAGTTATCAATTTAGGTTTATAACTTTTAAATAAAATTATTTATATTAAAATAGAAGAAAAAATAAATTAATTTTACCAGCAATTTTGATTATTTAACATAATATTTATTCAGTTTTTAACAACAACAACAACATATCTAACTAGTACAAAATTTCCATATATTTCTTAGTCCAATTTTATCTCCCCTTATTTTTCTTTACATCTTCTCTAATTATGTTTCTTTAACATAAAACAATTTTAATAAATCAAAGGATTAAATAGACAATTATTGGACATAAAATCGAGCCCGATTAATTGATTTTTTTTCAAAATTAATTTTCTTAAATCTGTAAGTTTAGCCATTTTTATTAATTGATTTACTTTGCTGACGATTATTCTAGCCGACGAAGGAGGGCGCCATGATGTCAATTAAACAAGCTTTAATCGCTGCCAATACTGCTCAGTGAGCAGTTCTATGGCTTTATCATTTAATAAGTCCAACAACAATTAGATTGTGCTAATGTGCATTAGAAAAATTTCCTGATGTTGATGACATGTCCTAAACGGGAATCGATAACTCATATTCTTAGTAAGAATTTGCGTTGTAGCGCACGCGGTAATTAATTCAGCCAGCAGCGTCAATAATAAAACCAACACATTTAAAAAAATTATGTGTAAAGTATCAAATTTAATAATGGCAAATAATATTTAATATCTCTTACACTCCTTATTTTGCAGATGAATGTTACTTGTTTAAGTTAAACACAAATATTTGTCATTAAATTACCACAAGCTTTTCGCTTCTCTATAGAAATGAATGAAATATTCACTGAAAGTCTCTCCATAAGCTGAAAAATAGTAAGCGTTATATTGTGCAATAAAGTGTTAGTATTTCTTTTATATTAGCATTTCTGGTTTTCCTATTTTCCAATATTAACATTTTCCATTTCAATAAATTTCAATGGACATATTGCTATTTTTTAGTAACAAATTTCTCAAAGCGTTTCTGTGAACGTATGAGTGACATGTATGAAATTCAATTAATGTTACTCATACGTACAAATAACCCATTAGGTGCCACTTAAAATTTTTTTTTGAAATTGTGTGAGAGTTAAATTAAAGTCAGGTTTCGTTTAATATTGGATGGATTCGGAAAAGTCTCATGTTTGTAGGTGGTTGTACTGAAAAAACTTGTACAAATTATGTTTTTTTGTTTGTTATAATATATATAATCGTATGCGAAGAAAAATAGTTCATTTATGCACATTTCCATTCACATATGATCCAAAACTATATTTTGTATATTATTTTCTCATATTTGTTTCACGCACTACTCCCTTTATTTTGCCTCCATACCCTATATCTTAAAGCTTCTTTTGAAGATGAGGTCTACCATGATTTTTAGAATCAGCTAGAGCAGAATGTTGTAGCAATTATTGGTTGAATTTTCAATAATGGCATATCTTCATTAGCATTGCAATACATAGCGTAGATGGTTACAACTGTTGTATCGAAAATAATTGTAAAAGTAGGAAAATGCCACTTTAGTCCCCGCATATGTATCCCATATTTCTTTCCAACTTGTCAACAACTCTCATGAAAATTATTGTAATTAGATAATACGCTTGGTTTATTTTGATTTAATTTTTCTCTTACTTGGTTTATCTAGTCACATTGTCTAATAATTATAGTCCCTAATGAGCTGATAAGCCTAGAACACATTAGTATGCATTCCATACTACACAAAATATTTCAATATTCATATCATATGTGTAGTCTAAGCTGCCACAAAGTGCCTTCTTTAACTCATAGTCCAATTTTATTTAGATCATTTGATTGAGGTTTTAAAGCAATGAGAGTCATTTCCAATATAATTTATTTTAATTAATTAACAAAAATTTTTAACCTTTTTTAATATAAATTTTATTTTATAGACAAGTTTTATACAAGTTTTTATACAAAACAAATTTATTTCATTTCAATATTTCGACGCCTGTTTCCGCATCTTCTTCAGGAAAATTGATGATATTATTCAAACTTTTTATTTTTATAAATTAATTGAATTGAGTTTGAGGTCTTCTTTTTTAATTTTTTTATTAATTAATTAATTTCCTGAAGAAGACACCCACAGGGTGTTGAATAATTGAAACATCATAAACAATAAATATATTGTTTTTTATAAAAAAGAAGACCTCAAACTCAATTCAATTAATTTATAAATGTAACAATAACAATAAAATTTGTTATTGTCACATTTCTTTCTATAAACAACACAACAAACAATTACATTCAACGTGAGTTAATTTTGTATTGTATTTGTTTCGTATGGCAAAGTTCACTGACGATTTGGTTTAACGAGCAATGAAATATCGACATGTGAACAGCTTGAGCCACAACAAACAAACCATTTTTTAAATTTGTTTTTTATTAAAAGACATAATATTATGAATCAAAATATATATTTTATTGTAGTTAATTTTTTTTTTAGTTCTCATCCCTCATAAATTTAAATATATCAAAAGAACCTTATTATCTGCCACAATCCGAGAATAGGCATCGTTAGAAGATATCAATATGATAATTTTATTTAAAAACAATATACAATAAATCCTCTAAGTAACATTTTAACTTAGTTCAGTTTGTTATAATAATAAAACCAGACTAAAAATATAATGTTTGATTTATGAGAAGTCTGCTCCGGTTAGACGATTACTAGAGCTAAACGTTAAATCCAAAAATTTTCAAATGAGGATCGTGGCATCTAATGGTTTAATCACTTGTTTCAATGTTACTAATATTTTTCACTTGATCAAATATATTACGCTTTTTCATTTTATATATTTTTACTAAATATGTTGCTAATTTTTTATTTTTATTTTTAAACAGTCATATATTTCAATAATTTTCTATTGTTATTAAATATTTATTGCTATTTGATTTATATTACGTGTCTCCATAAACGTAGGAATAGTATCAAACGGAGATAATATTACTTTTGCAAACAAGTGACATTTTTCTTCGATAGTAATTCTCAATATTAATACTTTTTCATTATAAATATAATAATACAGTTTGTCAAGATAGTCTTTGTGCAATGAAATAAAATAGTTGTTTTTTTTTCAATTTTATTTTTAAGTACATATGAAGTTCCTTTTTTAATTCAAAATTTTATTAGGCTCTATTATAGTCCATATTTTGCAACGGTTTCTAAGAAAATATTGTGTCAAATGATGGGAATATTTACAAAAAACAACAAAAACAACACGTACTCCTCAAGCCATCTGCTTAGAAAATGTTTTTATAAATGCCCGTAAAGTTCTGGGAATTATCTCAGCTTTTTCTCCATTACTTGTGCTTCAATATTGTGCTTGTTGTTAAATAAAACTTTATTATGTGCTTAAATTTGTGCATAGACTATTTATGAATCGCCTTTTGCATATTAAATATATATAATTAACGAACTTCAATTGATAGATTTCCTTTGTATTATTATGAGCACTACTGTGAATAAAATTTCCTAAATATTTTTCCTAAAAAGGCACATAATTTAAAATATCATGGACTGCGCCAAGGGCAAGCAGAGATTAGAGCAAAAAAAAAATAATAAAAAAAAAATTCGACGGAAGAGCTGCGGTGAGCGTATTGTGTTACTAAAAATCTTATAAGATTATAAGGCAAGCAAATAAATATTCATCGATAGTCACAATATACCAAATCACCAAATTTCATGCAACTTGCGAAAGCGGCCTATTGAAATTCTTAGAAAATCGCAACGTTTTACCCACATAACATTTTTATTTCGCAAAAATGGATTGGAGATTTGATTTTTGTGGAAAAGATTCCCAATATCATTTAGAAATTTAGAATTGCAAATTAATTATTTTCAACGATAACAAATAAAGTTTCAAATTTTTGAAAATAAACAGAACGTCTATCGTAAAGTACTGGATATGCCGGCATGTCTTCCAAGTCAATTCAAACTTATTGGGCACATCTAAGGAGAAAATTGGCTTAAAGGCGTTCGATAACTCGTGTTGAACTCAATTATATAATATCAGAGAATTAAATAAAATTTCGCAGGAGTATGATTTTAATGTACTATTCAAATCAATTTAAATAATGATAGAAACAATAATAAAAGGCAAAGTTGGCACTAAAACATACCAAGTGGCATATTCAAAAGATTTCCATAATGCAAAAGAGGTTCTACTGTTTTATAGCACTTTGCATACTTAAATGTATTTTTTTATATATTCTTAAATATAAGTACTTGATAATTAAATTTCAGCATGAAAATAATGAACTAAACTATGATAATAATTTTTCTCTATATTTATTAATCATCGAATAAATAATATTCAGATATCCTGCTAATGCTGCATAGGGAAGCTTGGTTGCTGCAACTTTTTTCATGATTGCGCTTACGTCTTTATGTTCTGTAAGGGTCCATTTACAAATTAGATCTTTCTATATTTTTTGACAAGTCTGTATTCTATAAATAAATCCTACAGCATTATGAAGGTTTTAGGATCGATACAATTCGTGTAAGTAATTTTGCAGTCTCGACTTGGTGCAGTAAAACTCCTCCCAATAACAATAAAGCTTTTTCATTTATCCAGATCATCCATTAGATCTTTTGACGATAGATTATAAAGAGTATTTTTGTCATTGTCCAAACAATTTCTTTATATACTGTATTTCTATTTCAAAAAAAAATATTATATGTCCATGTGTTTTTCCTCAAACGTATGAGTAATATTTATTGAGTCAATATTACTCATACGCATCAGTGATATTTTTAATAAAAACTTTTTTCAAATATACACACGTGTTATGGAAATCGTTTTGTCAATTTTATAATTGATTGGCCTTGTGATTAAATTGTGCAGCTAAAGGCTTATGAGAAATATTAAGTGCATGCAATATTCCTCACACCAGGATTATTTGTATGCCATTTTATTCTCTATAATAAATTCCTCTATATAATAAATTCCTTTGAGTTGCAATTTTTTTATAACAATTTTGTATCCGTTATATACTTCTTTGTTAAACAAATGTTAAATATTAAAGGAAACTTTGAAATACTAT
This sequence comes from Germaria angustata, assembly GCA_963681545.1. Taxonomy (NCBI): domain Eukaryota; kingdom Metazoa; phylum Arthropoda; class Insecta; order Diptera; family Tachinidae; genus Germaria; species Germaria angustata. The sequence continues at coordinate 25,848,283 of OY813000.1, forward strand.
AATCTTCTTTAGCTGTAGTAGCATTACTCGTTTCATTCACTGTGTTATTGGTTTTATTTTTTACTCTTTATTAGTTTTTATTAATTAAAAGTTTGACATTGTAAATTCTTTTGCTTGTGACAAGAGTGTGGATGTTAAGGAATATTTTGCATTTTGTCTGCAAATTATAAATTGTTTTTAAAGAATATTTACTAAATAAAATTAATGCATATAATCAAGGATTTTAGTGACTTTTTTAAGGAAGAGAATTAGTTCAAATCAATTTCTGTAGACAATACAGCAGTTACAAGTTAAGTTCTAATCTTGAGATGGAGCTTTATTTTTTTAAACGATGTGCTTAAAAGTCATTGAAAAGTTAAACAAATTGAATTCATTTCATTTATTCAATATTATATAAATATTTTTCTTATCTACGAGATAATTTTTTAATTTCCCTTGTTACAAACACCATTAAATAATGAACAGGAAATTCTATTGAATAATTCTTCTTAGTAGAAACACACAGTATTGCTTGCGTGGTTTTTGTATGGCAATACTATATCCGTATCCTTTTCTTTGTGTATTGTAAAGTATTTGTAGCACATCCATTGATATGATAATGAAACTTTTCTTTTATTTGAAGCATTTTTTATTAAAAATGGAAAAATTGTTACGAACAATTGCTAAAAGCATTCAATTAAGATTTCTAGAGATTATTTTTTAAGTACGAAAGTTAAGTACACTTCCCTTGTTTATATATATTAATCAAAATATGTTCGCCTCTGGAGCATAATAACTTTTAATACTGTTACTGCCATAGCCAGCTGCTTTCCATTGGGCTTACGCTTGCAGGGAAGCAAAAGTTGAAAATCTCATATAATTCTTTGAAAGTTCTTTTTTACTGGAATATTAATGGTAAATTCGATCTGGAGGTAAGCTACTGCATTCTTTTGTTAAAAATTTCGATCGATATCGAATGCTGCAGTTCGCCTTCCATAGTAACATGGTTCAAATGTTAAGTGAACTCCCAGCAAAAAGAAGACTTTTAAATTTCCTGTCATGCAATGCATAAGAAAAATTATAGACAAAAATAATAAATTACAACGAATATGATTTACATTTGTACAATTGTCATTGGCAGCCTTTTTGAAATATGTTTAAATGTTTGTCAATAGTACTTTTGCAAACTAGTGACCATATTGTCCCTTTATTTAATTATGGATTGTGGGTTCCACTCTCATAACAGGCTCTGGTCTGCTCTTGTGTGCGTCTGTTGCAACATGTGCTAGAATGATTGAGAACAAAGTAAACTTTCCTTTTATTCGTCTAAATACCTTTATCGTAAAAAAGTAACCCTTTCATTGTTGATACAAGATAATGGAAATTCTTTTATTTGCATGATGTGTTCCCACACATTAAAACCAATTAGAACAGATCAAATAGATTTTGTTAATAGCAGCCAATTAAAAAGGCTGTCAACACATGTTACGGTAATTGCTTTTTAGTATATATTTGGCTAGACGATAGTGAACTGAATGCAAATAATTTAATAAATTTTCAAATAAGGGCTACTAGTTGTTGACCGTATGTTGTTACCGTGTCATTAACGCGACATGTACTCTTGTTCGCAATGGAAAATTACATGGTTGAGTGGCACGACTAAATGATGCAATTCTATTATCAAAATTAGTGTTTTCAGATGAAACTATTTCAAACTACATTCGTGGCTGTAGTTTGATTTTAATGGCTCCTTGGATGACAATATATCCTCCGTAAGTTTCAGTTTGGTGTTGATTTTGGTTCGCTATTTTCTCCCTCGAAATCAAAATCTTTATGCAAATAATCCTTTTGAAAATTATGTGAAGTTTCGTCAAGGTTGATAAACCTTTAAAAAGGTTGTTGAGAAACGATTGTTGTTGGTGCCAAACGATTTTTTGCAGAACACAATATCTCCATCGTTCTATATCCGATAAAATATAATCTTTATATCGCTACACAATATATTGACGAGTTACGAGTTGTTCATTTTAAATTTTTAATACCAAGACCTTTCCAGAAACACCAGTCAGCGCGTCCTTTTTAATGACACATAATGTTTTTGTTGTTATGAAAATGACAACATTTATCAATTTGTTTACAATTTATGGGCTATAAATATTTAACATCTTGCCACTAAAAATCTGCATATTAAAGACATGAAAATCGTAAAGAAAATGTTGATATGGTATTGCGTTGTTTGAATATTAATAGAACAACTTTAATATTCATAAATTTTATGGCCAATTCATTGAAACGTAGTGATAGCAGAAAGTTTTTGTTTTTAAATTTCATCGATGAAAAGTTTTGAATAAATTACCTTGGAAAGCATTGTGCCTCAACTAAGAAAGTTATTTCTTCAAAAATATGATGGGCTTTTTAAGTTAAAAGATTTATTCAAATATAGTAAATGAGACCAATATATTATTTGACGATCCTGCGTCTTTGAGAATTCATGCAATTGTAAATATTTTTCATCAATTGTTTACAACACTTTTTGATTTGGTGGTACAATACTTCTATTTTTAAGCAACTTAATACTTTTCCTAATGAAATTCCCCAACGTTAGCAAAATGAATTAAATGCACCTCTTTTTTCTGCTTTTTTATTATCACTCTTGATACGGCTTCTAATTTTATTTATTAAATTCTTTCTCTAGTTTCTTTTTTCACTGTTTTGTTTTCTTGTGTTGCAAATTTAGGGTAACGTATGAAAACTGGAATATTTTTTATTTTTTATTTTCGTACCCTTTGATGGAAGTTTATGAATTGGTCTAATATTTTTGATTTTTTCTTCCGATTCATCAGTGTAGGCAGATGAAAACTCTTCAAATGCTGCCGTTTATAAATTATTATCATCTTATACCTTCCGGCTTTTCATCAATGAAGGCAAATGATCCACTCCGGCTTAATATTTCAAATGGTGTATTTGTGAAAACTGGAAAAATTCTTAAGGAGTAAGAATCCAATCGGTCGATTTTTGCTCTCCAGTAATCATCATTAACATCAAAACATGGAACTGTACAAAAACTTATTTTTAAATAATTTAAACTACAGCAAGCGTATGTTGTATAGTTCTGGTGGTCGAAAGTAGGCTTTAAGAATATATTATCAGACACCGTTGGACTTTCCTGATGCCAATGACAATACGTTTAATGAAGAATACTTAAATTGACTTTCACAAATCGCCATGAACAATTCTTGGAAATATGGCGTTTATCCCACTGCTGGTATGGATATAATATTCCATGTAATATCTAATCATTAACATTTAAGAAAATATACTTTGAAGCCCTTTGGGGAAGATCTCCCAACATTAATTCTAGTTTTGTGCGCTTTTTTAATTAATCACCTTCATTTAGTATTAAAGCTAAAGGCCTTCTTCGAAGAGTATCGAGTATTGATTTAAAAATAATAAATAAAAAAACTTAATATTGAAATTTATTATTTTAGGACATTCTTCCCAACGAATCGTTTTGACCGAGATGAGTTAAAAAAACTTTAAACATAAATAATAATAAATCATGACAGATGTTCTCGCAGTTTTAAAATTTAGTTATTTTTAACTTCTGGTATAAACAATAGAAAGTTACTGATTTGAATTAAATTTTCTTCATTAGATCTCGTTGTTCAAATATCCCGAAAACTATTCTGGCTATTTTCGCGAGGATGCCCGTGTAATTATCCAGATTTTTTTAGAGATAAATTTTTCGAAAAGCAAAAATTTTATAACTGAATTTTAAACTACTGCTCTGATCGATCAAAAGATATAATCAACTCTTAACTTAAAAAATAATGTCAATTTACGAAGAAAAAGAAAAATCCAAAACCTCAAAGCAAATCGATTTTGAAAAAAACAGTGATTTTACGAAACTTGTAGAACCCCTTTGATCGTTACAAATGGGATCAACTTTGACTTTTTTCTTTTGAGAGATTTTATTGTCGAAAGTCTTTAAAAACATAATTTTTTTAGTTTCCTTAAATCGGGCTAGAGGATAAGCGAGACATTTTTCTTCGATTCGTTATTAATTTCACATGCATCACATTAATGGAAAAGTATAAAGAAAACAAGAGTAGTTATTACTTATTTTTTATGTTCTATGACCTTTCAAACTTCGTAACTTTTAACTCGTATAGAAATCTTTTCTTAAAGGCTTTCGCACCAGCTGGGCAGGCTTGAAACCCATAATGAATGTTGCATATAAAAAGTAATATAAGATTGTATTTTCGTATTCTGTTTGCAGTCAAATCGATTATCTGATTACGATAAAAGCTTTTTGGCCAATTCCATAAAAATCAGTTGAGTTCTAAATGGCATTAACGATTTAGTAATGACGACCGAACTGTGTCAAAACCTCTGAACTGCAATAGGAACAGTAAATTGTGAATTCGAAGACACCAAAATACAGTTTTCAATTGTGTTGATTGATATCTTGTTGCCTCAAATTGAATTAATAAATTAAATTTGATTCCATTCTAATGATATACATTCGACCCCCATGCTCCCCAGAGGAGTATGAGGAATATATTTTAGGGCATTTGAATTTTCCATAATAAAGACAAATATTTGAAATATTTGTCAAGGCATTCCCTGATGCACCTCACGAGTATATGGGTCCCAATTTATAGTCCTCTAAAATTTGTCAGCCGTGGCTTTATTGGGAAAGCGTCATCTTATTTTTATAAATATGAAGTTGTGGGAGGCCACTGAACTTCCTCTCTGCAAGTATTTAACTTTTTTGACACACATTCTTGTAGCATGCACCTCTAAAATAAAAAGTCGTTTCTTTATTTTTTTTAATAAAAAAATCGACAAGACAAGTTTTTATTGATCTTCATTGGCCAAAAGTTCTAAACTATATTTTAAATTGGCTAAGAACTGAACACTGTTCTTTTCCTGTGAATTAATTGCGCTGCAAAAATGTATTGCCGGATTGACAAGTTAATGTTTTGCATTTCAGTATCGAGTTGATGCGTTTATTGATTCAAAGCGCATATTTTTATATAATTGGAGATCAAGGCGAGCACCATTTTGAGTGGAATAAAAATAAAGTCTGAAGAACTGCTTAGTGGCTCAAATAATTAACAATTTTCTACTTCTAAATCTGTTTTCAGAATCATCACACTTATTAAACACACTTTCCTGAAAAGTTTTTATGTTTGCAAATTCAAAAAAAGTCCTTTAAACTCAGCTCGTTGCATACTAAACTTTAAAAATTATAAATTAATTTATGTTCTGTGCATAATTCATAACATCAAAAATAATTGAGTTTTCAAACAGAACATAATAATATTATAATTTTCCAAAAAAAAAGTTTCTCGTTTATTTTATTAAGTTTTATATAATTTACTGACGCAATTAAAGCACTTAGTTATACATGTTTACATACTTATATATATATATATATATATATATATATATATATATATATATATATATATATATATATATATATATATGTGAAAATGCGTATTTATATAACACTACCACACCAGAAGTTTGTGGATAAAGGACCACTATGTAATTATTTTTGTCATTATTAAAAATACATTTCGAAAAAAATGTTAAAACTTAAAAATTGATAATCAGAATAAACATGGACATCATTAAAAATAATTTGAAATTCAGTTGCCGACGAGTGAAAACAACAACAGAATAACGCTGAAAAAATTAATTCATTTAATAACGTTAATTTTTAGTAGACTATACTAAATTTCGCTGTTAATATTATAATAAAGATTTTAGCAGGGCTAGAAATCCATAACTTTTAGTCTCCACTGGCTATTAATTTGATTTGAACAACAGGGAAAACATTTGTTGCACCTGAATTTAGCTCAAGGACATCGCTCCTGTTCATGATTTGCTCCTGTACTACCATCGTTATCAGAATATTTTTTAGCAGCCACATACATCATGGTGTTCACCAATAATTTCCATTTTCTATTTAAAAGTTTCACCATCATTAATCGATGGCTGGTGGAGACCGCAAGTAAAAAGAAATACATTCACAAATCTGAATAGACAGCAAAACAGACGACCGGAAAATTGAATGTGGCAATCACTTTGCTAAGTATTCAATGATAGTTAATCAGAACATGTACATCAACACTTATTACCCACAAAGAAAATCGCGAAAAATATAGTTTCGTTGCTCTGTGGACATTGTGCCCTTCTCTGGTTAAAGTCGATGGCACTTGAAGACATAGTGCAGTGGTTGTATAAGGCAATCGGATTAGATATTGACAGCTGTCGTTTATTTGACATACATTTATTTTTAATGAATAGAAAATGCGATCTGTGAGACATTGTAGTACATTTTGGATGGAAACTTTTAAACATGGATGTATAAGCGATGCATAAGTAGAATTAGTTAAATCAATTGGTTGTATTCTTGATCAGTTGTTATGTTAATTTTCACTCGTCAGCAACAGCATCTAGAAATCTTTAACTGTTTGTAGCTCAAAATCTAGTGGCGCCACTACCACTGGACCAATTGAAATAGTTTGAACCAAAGGATATCTTCCCAACAACTAATTATTAGTTTAGAAAAAGACTAGGAACCTGTTAGTTTCCGACTGTAGTTCCAATTTTTTACCTCTGCGGTATGAGGAATTGGCACACTGAACCAAATTTCATAGATAATGTCAACGAATAAATTTACAGCCTGTCCCTATATCACAAGCATTTTTGTTCGCAAGCATTTTAAGCGTCCCATTAATAACTGTCGAAACGACAAGGCGAACAAAATTTAAGGAGGAATAAAACGTGATCATTTTCATATAAATTTGCGTGCAACTAAAAAATTTCTTTTTCATGTATGCGGACGCAAATGTCAAAATCTGCTTGAGTTTTTTTTCGACATCGGTATAGTGTTATACCCTTAACGAAAGTAATATATTAGTCTACTGAGTATTTATTTGAATCTAAACAAGGTTTATCTAAATGAATACGATCGTGTTTGCTTTAAATATATTTTCACACAATCTGTTGATTCCAATAAATGTTGAAAAAAAACTATATCAACACATGTTGATTCAAACAAAATATTGTTTAAAAAATTAGAAAAACTGTAAAGATATTTTTGCATAGAAGTAGAATCTTCTAATAATCCCTCTTATTATGATTGTCGCGTCGACGTCACATCAAGTCGACAGCAGTTCTGAACTCGTTGTAGGCAATAATTAACTAATATTAATGGCCAATTGTAATTTTATAAGGAATAGTAGTAGTAATATCCTATCAATAATATTTAATAGTTCTCGATAACGATCCCACAATTGTCAATTTATTGATGTCGACTTGGTGTGACGTTGACGTCGTCAACCATAATAAGGGCAAATATATAGAATTTATATGAATCCTGCAATGAATGATCGTGAGCAATATTCACAAAAAAAGTTTTGTGTGATGGTCTAGTTAATATGAATAATGAATAGTTTAAATGGGAACATGATCCCTATTGCTGATATTACCTTTAAATAAAAATGCTGGATACAAGAATGTCAAATTATCTGCATTTTTTTTAACACGGATAAAATTTTTAAATTTTGAATAAGCCCAGAGGTCCATTTGAATATTTGATTGTTTCATTTGACTAACATTTCGTTGTATACATTTTAATAACAAAATTTTAACTAAAACTAAAGAAATTTCTTCCTGTGTGGGGTGTGCTAGATCATCCAACGGGACCTTCATATGGCGACTCATATCAGAAGGTACGAGAGAAATAACATAACCAAGGGGGGTGTGATAAAAAAATCTAGTCTAAAGAATGGCAGTTGGTTCTTTAGAACCATGAGCGGGAAGAATTTGAGTCTACCAGTGGACTCACAAATGGTCACAAATGAGAAGCAGGTGGCGGAATGGCAATCACGAAAACGGTATGAGCACATCGAAGGGCACCCTCTTATCCTGTAGTTGGCAGATGAATCAATACCTTTGCTGTTCAGTGGCTTTAAATTCTATTTGGTAGGCTAAGTTGGCAGTCGGATGCTGAAGGTTTAAAAGAACATTATTAACGAAACCTCAACAAATTATGAAGGCTCCATGCTCTTTGTACGAAATTTCTTATTTATAACTAATATTCCAAAATTAGTTTTCTTAATGAAAAGTCCTAGTAGAGTTAAATAAGATTTTTGTTTGCTGCATAATAACATATTTTTCAATTTTGTGGTACGTGGTTAAATTTTTGGTTCAGTGTTGCATGTCTCATATGCTTGAGCATATCAATTCAGTTGCTCGAAGATGTAAATAATTTGGTTTTTTTTTAATGAGTTCGCTTCTTCCTTTTGTCCATATAACATTAACAGCCTTGTAAATGTTCGGGCTAAAGTTAGAAGAATGTGCATATTTCCAATAAATCATTAGAGATCAAATTTATTACCGAATAAATGTACATGCAATTATACAATTAATAATATTTTAATACAAATAAATCATATATGATTTTCGTTTGTTGAAAATAAGAATTATAAAGGGCAATATACACGGTCAAAATAATCATCAAGCATTGTAAAGGTATTGGTGAAAAATTATTTGTATGTGTACACACACACAATGTTGCAGGGAAAGTGAGAAATTTAAATTTCTGACATGTCCGACGGCATCGTTCAAGAACGTATACATTTTAAACAGAATATCAAAGCGAGTGGTTACTGAAAATAGCGGAGGAATATAAAATACGTTTAAGAATTAACAAGTATTTACCGCCCATTGCCTGCAATTTAGGTCATAAACTATGCAGAATATATCAATCGCCATATAAAAGACTTATAAACGAAATCTGGTAAAAAAGGCTACATTCAGATGCAAAAAATGTAGATTTGAGAGCAAAAGTAAATGTGTCATAACCTTTTAAAGTATTTCGTCCGCTGTTGCCCTGTTTATTATACAAAATAAATTTAAAAGTTTCAAGCATTTCAAGCATTTTGACCACGTATGTCACCTTCACGAACTAAATTTGATGTGTAAAATGTTAAATAAAAAATAAAAGTAAATAAATCTTTAATTTCGATAATATTTACGGGAATAATGCGTGAGTTTTGCGTTGGATAAAATGAGGGCCAGCGCCAGCTCCTAAAAATTAATACTTTTATTGAGTGTCGAGCCATTTTAGATCAACTCGAGCCTTTGTTGCAATAACGTAATAATTCAAAAAAGGTTGTTTTGCAGAAATTGAGTTTGAAGTTTTGAATTTACACACAACTTAATGGTAAAAGAAAATTTGGTTCTTTTCTCAAGCGCTGAGTATACAAAATATTTTTATGAAACTTTTACAGAATATAAAAAAAGACAAGGTGAATAATTTCGTAATATAACCTAAAAAAAATTCAAATTTTGAGTTACTACGGTATTGCACCAAAGGCTCGAAATGTTCGTTTTACGAGATGAACGTTAGACTTTTTCCAATTGCTATATTTCTTTAACAAAATGATGCTAAATGTAGCATAAACCAGAAAAAATGTGGATCACTTGTCTACCCTTTTTCACTCGCGGACGTGATAAGTAAGTGAAAATATATTTTTGCTTCACATCTTTCACATAAATTAGTCGCAAGTATTTGGTGTTTTTGTAAATGGAACTATTTTATTCAACAGCAGCAAAAGGGTAATTATTAGACCTTAAGAGTTATAGGTACAGCTTCCGTTTCGTTTTTAAATTGCTTTTTTAATTGTTACCCTGTTATCTTTTTTTTAGTAAAGTGTATGTTTTCCCATCATCATTGTTTTCAATTCCTAAGGGTATTTGTTAATTTTACTTACCCTGGTATGCCACCGCTCTCCATGTGATTCGCTAATGTGACATCATTAGACCACACATCAAATTGCCATTTCACTAAGCCCAAAACACCGCAGTGTACACGTCCAGTATGGATACCAACACGCATATTGACATTAACCGCCATCACCTCACGGACCAAACTGAGCACAAATAGAAAATTGTAAATTATAATGTTTTAATGTCTTTCCATACAAAGCACACATGCACACAGAAAAATATAGAAATGTAACTTTAATGTGGCACAAATGAGGCACATTGGTACTGCGTATTTCAGTGACAATTGGCATTAATTTCTTATTTTATATGTAAATGAATTTTGTTTCTAATTGAGTTTATATGAGGGTAAACAGGTGTGTTTTTATTCTGCTTCATCAAACTAAAAATAAGGCTCTGAAAATATTTGCTAATTTTAGAAAAACTTTAGCTTGCGGCAGTAAAAAAAATATTTATATTTAGAAAAAATTTTTTGTAGAAATCCTTAACTTATATTTCATAACAAATGCACTGAAGTATATATATTTTTGTATCCTTCACCAGAGATGTGAAGGATATATGTATATGTATATAAGTATCATATAATAAACAAAAATAGCCATTAATGATATTTGAAACAGCAAATATATATTCTTAATAGAATTAACTTGTGGCATTCTTATTCTAAATAAGAACTTATTATTAATATGTCTATATTTTTTACCTTTTTTTAATAATTTTAATTGAAATATTACTTATTTGTTGTTTAACAAACAAACACAATTTCCTGAAGATGATACTCAATGAGTATAAAAATATCGATAGTTACAAATAAATTTTTTTACCCATTCAACCAAGAACCCCAGGTTTGTTCCCTAGCAGTGGACAAAAGCTTTTCACCATGGTTTTTCTAGTTGAACCGCCTTCCAAAAAAAAATCCATCCGAGAAGCCCCTGAGCTCCCCTCTCCCTGGAGAAGAGAATAACATCATGATAAAGGTCAAGCAGCCACCACCCCCTGCGAAAAAATGGTAGAAATCAAAGTTTAGCAAGGTTCTTCACCACTACACTAAACACACAGAGGGCGTTAATTCTAGGCAACGACAAATGATGGCAGCCTCATTATCCTAGACCTGCTTACAACAGACCAATCCATCTGCTGAACTGGAACAACAATCGATTATCGAAACTGATACAAGGCAAAAATAAAAATGCGAAAACAACTGCAACAACTCGTGCAAGATGGAAGATGCTTTGTGGAAGCTAAATGCTCCCAAGAGGGGTAATGGAGAAAAAAAATGCAATAAATTCGTACTAGTCCTTTTAGCTTTTTCCATGTGAGTTTCTCATTTATATAGAAAGTTATAGATTTTTGTATACCAAGGACTTCTAAACCTTAGTGAAACCAAAAATTCATCTGTCCCATTAATATAATAAAGCTGTGAGCCGCTTTATGTATGTATTTGTCCGTAAAAACATATGGTTCCGTATAGAATGTTTGAAATAATTAATCATTTTGATTATTTATGAATGACACTAAATTATATATTGAAATATTATTAACAAAATTTTAAATTCTGTTTAAACACAAAAGAAACCAAGTCGATATCTTGAAAACTAAGCAAGTTATGATCAAAATGGTAACCAGTTCTACTATTGCCTTATTCCGGCCATTTTTTGGCAGAACTGGTTACGTTTTTAGTCATAACATGCTTAGTTTTCAAGATATCGAATCGCCTTCTTTTGCGTTAAATAGATAAATATATTGGCTTTAGTTCGTAATTTGTTTTTTTGAGAAAATAAAAAAAATTTTTTTTTGTAATTTTTTCAAAAAAACAAAGGGGTTAGGTCATCATAATTTTTGAAGAAAAAATTTTTTTTCGCAATACCCGCAAACAAAAAATTCGAATTAAAGCCAATACGTTTATCTATCTAACACAAAAGAAACCAAGTCGATATCTTGAAAACTATGCAAGTTATGATCAAAATGATAACCAGTTCTACTATTGCCTCATTCCGGCCATTTTTTTGGCAGAATTGGTTACCTTTTTGGTCATAACTTGCTTAGTTTTCAAGATATCGACTTGCTTTCTTTTGCGTTGGATAGATAAACACATTGGCTTTAGTTCGTAATTTGTTTTTTTGCGAAAATAAAAAAAAATTTTTTTTTCGCAATACCCACAAACAAAAAATTCGAATTAAAGCCAATACATTTATCTATCTAACACAAAAGAAACCAAGAATTTCACTGTATCAATTATATACGGGCGGAATAAATACAAAAGTATTGTAATAGGAATTTATCAACAAAGAATTAATTTCTATTATGAAGACCTTTGCTCTGCCCTTAAGGCAAAACAATCAAATTGAATCGAGCCTTCATGTTTCATGTTACAAAAATACTTACGAACAGCTAAAAGTTCTGGCTGTCACAGTTTCCTGGACAGAAGAAATCCTTTTGCTTTTTGGAATATACTTTGCCATACCATATGCTTTAAATAAGCATCAATAAAATGTTTTTTTTTAAATTTGGTATGAGAGTAACCTGGTATACGATGTGGCCCAGTTAACAGATAAACAAATATTTGGGATACTTTTCCATCAAATTTGATTTTTAAATGGACGTGCGAAACCGCTGCCATCTCCTGAACCCTTTTTCTCTTCTTCATTGTTCTTATATATAGTTTTTCGGTTACGTGTGTGACGGTACCTCACTTTATCTCCCTCTCGTCTTTCTTCATTTGTTTCTGTGTTTCTTCTTACCTATGCCTGCCTCTGTACACCCCACTCTTTCCTTTTCTCTACAATGTTCCTAAATTCGGTTTTATTGAGTGGGCGTGTAGTTTCTTGGTGTTCTTTCTTTATATCCACAATAATATTTAATTGTCCGTTTTTGCGAGAAAAGCAACACTTATTACAAAATAGTCTATAACTACATTTACATTCGTTTTGGTAGATGTGAAGTAATCGTTTTTTATTCGTTAAAAGACCTCAATATACTTCAGCACAATATTTTCGTCTATATTTTTAAAATATTTCCAAAATATGTTTTAACACTTTTAAGCAAAAACAAACTTCCATATATTGTTTTACGTGGTCAGAATCTATAAAGATTTATGAAAGAAACGGAACCACTTACTCCACACGAGGAATTTTGGTTTCCGCAATTCTTGAGTTTATAAGAGAGACAAGAGGACAAAGAGACGAACAGTAAGTGGTCGTACGCATTGCAAAGACAATGAGATTTTCAAATGGAAAGAGATGTAAAATTGCAAAACCAGAACTTCATGGTGTGGACCCAAGTGCCATTTTAAAAACGAGAATTGTAAAAATATTTCAGAAGCTAAAATTATTCGTCTAGTCGGGGACTTACAAGCTTTTAATCATTATTAGTCTTTAATCAATATGCGAAACGTAAGCTTTATTTGTTTTTGTTTGTTTGTTTGTAAAAATCTGTTAATATTTAGCCAACGAAAGTTTTCATAATTATTTCTGTAAATATTTGCTTAGTCTGGCCGTACTTTTGTTTTTCTTTCAGAAGAAGTTTTTTTTCACTTGAATAATTTTTCTTTTCACTTTACAGTGCAAGAGTCGGAATCATTGTTTGTTTCTCTTCTATAAATTATTTGTTTGTGCAGCTGAAGTCTGCTTTAAGTACCTTAAAATATGCTGTGATTTTCAGAGTACGTGCGTGAAAGTGTAAGTATGTGTTAATGTCTGTGTTAGCATTTTATATACATACATATTGAATTCATGAGTTTTGTTTTTGTTTTTTGTTTGGTCTACTTACGCTATCGCATCAATCATATCCAAACCCATTTCCACAGCACAGTGAGCATGATCCGGTCTAGGCTCTGGTAAACCAGAGACACAATAATAACAATCACCCAATAATTTTATACGTAAACAGTGATGTTCTGCTGCCAATCGATCAAATCTGGAATGTTGAGGAGAAGGGAGAAATAAAAGTTTAAATTTATACACGCACTAACACATTCAGCCGGATACAGACATTAAATACACATGTACATACTCGTATATATGCATTTCAAATAATAACTACCACAAAAGGGTTTAAATTCATTCACAGAATTATACGTCTGTGTTTTATTTGCGTGTTTTCTGTGTATGAGTTTTGCATAATGATTACACATCGACGATTTTAGAATATAAACGTACTTAAATAATGCTATTTGCATTACCCAAATTATTATTTGGGCTTTGGGTGCTTATGATAATGTTTATGTACTCGTAACTCAAAAATATTTTTTTTATATCTATTGAAGTTGGGTTTAAATTTGAAATGAGAAAATTTAAGATTTTTCTTCAAGTGGAGTTTAACTGATAGCATTTTTGTAATATACCATGATTCACAATCAATGAAGATAAAATGTGATAATAAAATTTTAACTAAAAGTTTCTTGGCCTTCCTTTCTAACAATCTTAGCGCTGGCCTTATTCACAAAATTAGCATAATGTATGAAAACAGTTCAAATTAGAATTCTATTAGAACAGGAGCAAGATATGTGGGAATATTTACGAGCATAAAGGGTAAATTAGAATAGAAACCAAATATTCTTGCAAATATGAACAAGACTGACCTTCCATAATAATTTCGATAGACATCAAATGGAAAATGATCCAGATATTAAAATTTGCATAAACTAATTGAGGTTTGTGCGTGCATAAGCTTTGAGCGGTTCAACATATTAGAATATTTATTATAATGTACTTTTGCCTAAATGTTGGAAAATGTTGAAAAGTTTTCTCCATTTTTTTATGTGTGCCTAAGGACTTGTATTAAATTTCCATGCAAACTTAAAGTGCTGCAGGAAAATATATACAAATATTTATTCAAATTTAAAAAATGTTTGTCTTTTGAATCAGTTGGGTTATTTGGTGTCTTATTTAGTCTTTTAAGGTTTTCTGCGCAGAGAATTTTATCTATGTTTTCAACGAGGCCTACAATGGTTTTTACTGTCAATGCCTCTAGGATAAGGCATAATATTCTGGAAGTATTTCAAATAGCTTTGTGGTGGTGTCACAAATTGTTCCGCAACCTAAAATGTTTCTGCAATGGATGTAATGCAATGGACACCCCTACAGGCTTTTTATGGCCACGTAAAGTAAAAAATGTCTGCAAAGTAAAACATTGAATATCATTAAATTTTCTATGTATGGCCGAGTAGGTATACGAGACCTTGGCTGACCCAAAAAAAAAATTCATTTCGTGTACAATTGAGTGGCTAATAAATCCTCGTTAAAGTGTAAAGTAGTGGAAGCCATATTGGGGTAAAAAAGAAACTATAAAAACTGAGAGTACAAACTGTGGTTCATTAATGAGAATATTATACTCGTATTGCAGATTTTTCTTTCTTTAAATAATTAATGCAATACAATTTTGGAAAATTCACAAATTAAATTAAATTATGAAGAACTTAAAAATTTGATCCTTGAACTTAAAGAAGAATTTGTAGAATTAAGTAAATTTTTCACGATAAGAGAAATCATTGATTGATTTAGATAATAATTTTATTTTTACTAAAAAGCGAGGAAATTTTTACTGACTTCATGTAAATAATAATTTTTACTCCTCGACAATGTTTTATTCTTCAAATAGAGCAAATTTTTCTAAGAGGGTCATTTTGTAAAACAAAGTACCCCAAACGTTTTAATTTTGAATAATAAAGGACTTCCAATATCAAAAGAATTCCAAGTTAAATGTCAAGCGTTAATAGAGGTTTTATTTACAAAATCAGGCTTTGAATGTTTTTTCATTGTTTTTTTAATTTTTTTATTAATTGTTGCTGATTTTTTTTTTTTTTTGCTAGAGCGGATCGACTGGACTAAAGTGAGTGATTTCTCCCTAAAAACCATTAAAAATAATCATCTACAATATAATGATAAACAATTTAACATCAGATTTTATAAAATTATTAAAATAATATAAATTCTCTCTATTATATAATAAATAATTTTAAAATTTGTGTCTGAAAAAAATATTTTTATTTTTCAAAGACGATCAAATTCAATTAATTATTTTTTTTCTGATAGATTTATTCCAAACATCCAACATTTGTTTTACTTACCTGGCAAATAGTTCATTTAGCAGACGAACTAATTCTTCTGCTGTACATTGATCTGATAGACTTGTGAAACCGCAAATGTCAGCGAATAAAATGCTAAAAAAAAGAATAAGAGAAAACTATTTTGTAGCCACATTAACTGATGAATAATTGAAAACGCCATGAGGAATGAAAATTTTATTTCATTTCAAAAATGTCCTCTAAAGAAAACACAGTGTTTGTTAAAAATTGGAAAACTACAAAGAAACTTTGTTGTTTGTTTTCATAATTTTGTACTTTTGAAAGAATTGATGATTTAGTAACTGAGCCCTTCATGTTGAAAGTGTACTAAGTCCATTTTTTTTTGTTATTTCGATATATTGAGAGGTTTGCGCTTAAAAAAATCAAAATAGTAGAACATAAGTACTTCTAAATGTTTTTCTAAATGAAAAATTATGCAAAACTCATGCAAATAATTATCTTGTTGGATGATATAAAGAACCTATAAAATATTTATGATAAACAGGGTATACATTAATTCCATCGTATTATTATATTTCTCAAATTTAATAATTATTCATAAAGGATTCCAATAGAGAACGATATTAAAAAAAATTATGAAAATTTTAAGATTATGAGCCGCAAGAAAAGCAAATACAAGTCATTTTCACTGATTTTTACAAAGGCTTTTCATAAAAGATTTTTTTTGATGTTCAATAGAATGAGAGAACTCTCTATGAAATTTTGAAAAGTCTGTATCGAGTTTGAGTTAGAATTTTTCATTTCATATTAATAATTTTTGAAACTATATTTTTTTAAATGAATAAGTAATGGTACTCACCATACCATTATTAAATTTTTTATAAATATTTATTTTGCATAGAAAATAATATCGTTTATTTTAATTTACTGCACCAATTAGTCAGGACTTTTTATTTTATCGTAAAGAAATACGACTGATTTTCATTAAAAAGAAATTATATTTTTTAGTAGATTTAAAGATATAAATATTTGTTTGTTTACTTGTTTGTAAAAGAAAAAACTTTCAAAATTGATAACAATTTTTCAATCATAATTTCGTTGCTTTCATTTGGCATCTGCTTAATATAACGTTTCGATGTCAAAAATTTTCTTCGATGGAAAATAGTCCATTTTTATTCCATGTATTGAAAATTCTTTTATGTTTTCGACACTCAAGTGCTGTTACATATATCCTGTGGATGGATTACGATTTCTATATTTTCCAAGAAATGATCATTTGGCAAAGATAAATATTCACACAATGCGAAATTTGTGATCGCTGACATCAACTTCTTTGGAACTGCATTGACCAACTTTTATCAACTTCAAGGCCAACTTTATGTTTCTGTTTTTGATACTGATTATTCATAGGCGTAGCCAGAAAACTTTCTAAGGGGTCTGCAGTCCCTGAGAATTTTTCTAAGAAGACTGCGACGCTTTAACCATTAGGAAAATTATAACATTTGCGAAAAATTCATCCTGGGGGTTGGTAAATTTCTTCTGGGTGCTGTTTAGCCCCCACAAATAGGCCTATATATTAAGTTATAAAGCAAAATTTCAATGGAAAATGAACTTGGATCTGCTTCAAATTAACATATTTGCATTACTGTTAAGAGCTAGAATTTCATTTCAGGATATAAGTATTTATTTCCATTTATTTAATAAAAATAATTTCGTCCATAAAATGATCTATAAATACATTTATTTATGAATAGCTAAATGGCGAACATTGTACCAATATGAACACTGTAGCAATTGAATTTTTAATGAATTAAAGCTTTTAAAATTTAATAAAAATCTGTTTATGTCCTAAAAGTTTAGCGCTATAATGAACAAGTTCGCAATACGTTACTATTCATTTCAATTATACTGTAATGAAAGCTTTCAAAGCGAACATTGTATTTAGATAGATCAATTTAGAGTGGTCTCGAAGTTTGTAAACTAACCAGTCTAAAGTTTTGCAGTTCGGCTCCTACAAAAACCTCTTGCGATTTACATAAAATGCAATCATTTACACGAAATCATCATGACCTAAAGGCTGGCGATAATCACGGAATACACTGAAGGGAGGGTGTAGCCTTCTCCGAAAACAGCCTTGTTATATTCTGCTTTGAAGTTTCCAGCTAAAGTTGAGTTTTTTCTTGTGGACTTTGGAACATTCCCTCATGATTAATTTTTTAATTTCCTAGTGTTTGGCAGACAAGCCAAAGAGGCTTCGTAGTCATAGATGGAAAAAAGAAATGTTTTAATCTTAAAGGATACACAATTAACTCTTAACATGAAACATCATTTCAAGTATTTTAAAGGATGAAGTGTGATTGAATTTTTAATCTCTATTGTTGCACGTTAAAATTTCTTGTTCAATAGAAGTAAAAAACCGAAATCCGAAAAAACTATTATATTTTTTCACTTTAAACTCAGTCATAATTATAAATCCTTGTATTCGTTTGAAATAAACGCAGACTCTGCCTATTTGAATCATAATGTGCAATTAGATGGTGGCGGAAAGGTAATATCATAATTTGAATGTGGAGCCATCGAAATTTTGCTTAAAGTCGGTGGTTGGCCATTTGAGCGGTATAATTTTTTCCAATTCATCTTTTCAATTTTACATTTTTTACTTTTTCTTCAAATACTGGCAATATTTTGCGCCACCTTGGCTAATGCACTCACTTTTATCGCTCACTGTATGTGTATATGATGACGTAAATGCATTGCGAGTTGATGTCTAATCGCCTTAAATACATTTTTAAATGGAAACGTAAGAGTTTAAGAGCGATTATTTTGGTGGTTTTACTCCAAATGCGTATAAAAATTTTAGTGTGAATATTTAAATGTCAATAATGACGACATTTTGGTATTTTGAAGCGCCCAAAATATTAGTAGAGCAATTCTTATTTAGGGATTAAAAATTGTTTTCTTCAGGGCTTTTTAATTTATTTTGCAAGTGCCTTTTAATTTTTAGGAATTTTAAATACATGAGTTTCTAATTGAAGGATTAAAGTATTTAATCAAAGCGATTATTGCTGAGGATTAGAGTTCTTAAAACGGAAATTTATAAAAATTTATGCAATAGTATCGTAAAATATTTTAACTAATTAATCTTTTACAAAAATGGGTTTACAAAATGGTCGTTATCATCAAGACACTGTGACAGAACAAACTCGAATCATTTCATGTAACATCCTCTTTCCTCTTTTTTCTATTCTTCCTGTTTGGAAAATTAGTTTATTTGATTTTGTAAATTATTTAATTTTTTAATAACAAACAATTATTTTCCAAAGTAGAGGACAATATTTGTCCAAAAATGGCCACATTTTGTTCTCATTAGTCTCATTTATGTTTGGTGTCTAGTAATTTTGTTCTTTTTAAAAACTCGCTGATTTATTGTTTGCCCTGAAAAATATTTTAATGCTCATCTTAAGAAAATGTTTTTCCTGTCGCCAATGAACCACACACTTCAAGCTCAAAACTTATTTCAATAAAAAGATTCAATCAAATTTAATATTTAACATCTAATAAGTAGTGAAGACAATTGTAGAGTTATTTTGATTTTTTGGTTTCGCTTTAACTTTCAAGGAAAATATATTTCAGTGAAAAGGTTTTATTTAAAAACGTAATTTTTCTTATCTGAAGGGTATATGAACAACTGAAATCGTAAAAGGCATGACAAGCGTATAAATAACGCTTTACGACGCATTACAAGAATTTCTTACTTATATTTATTAAATATATTACTCAAGATATTTTTCAAATTAATTATTAACAAAATAATATTGTTTGTTGTCGGCGAAGCTGAGAATATGTCTAGATTTCATTGCGTTGTGTTCGTATAAAATTTTTTTTAAAACTAATGCGTTAAACACATTCGAGACAGCAGGCTACACGACTACAAATGTCGCTGACTACCAGTGTCGCCCTGTAGCCAGTTACTTAACTATTTTGAAAACGACAGCTACATAAAAAACAGCTGTTGCAACAAATTATTTATGTATATTACAGTGGTGCATATTTAGCGTTTTTAATTTTTTAAACTTCCCTTTTTTCATGAGACAAATAATAATAAAATATCTTAAAAAAGAGCCTATTCGTTTTATATTGTAGGATTTATGATCAATATTATATTAAAGTCTTGAACGCCGTAACTCCAGAATCAAGAGAGAGCACCGAAAGAAATTACACTAAAATTTACCCTGTGGTATTTTTTAATCTTCAACAATGTTCGTATTTTTGGCTCAAGTCAATATGATATATAACAATAAAACAAATAAATTTATTTATTTAAAAATTCTTGATGCATATATATTAAATATAACATATAAATTTCCGAATTTTCTTTTTTATTTTGCAATAAAAAATATTTCTAATCGGTAATTTGCTTTACATATTTTGTTATAATGTCAACACTGTTTTTGTTTTGTAGCCAACAAAAATAGAAATTAGTTTAATTTGACTACACGACAGGGCTGCCAGGTACTTTTTTTCATTATCCCCAAATTTGAAAAAATATTTCCCCGGAAAACCCTGATAAAATTGAAAAATCCCCAAAAGAAACCCCTGTAAAATATACACTATTGTAAAAAATTATTTTAATTAGGTTTATACTAGAAGAGATCATAAGAAAGTGCATATGTATGTATATTCATATGTATGCACATATGTATATAGACATGTTCAACATGTATGTACACATTTTACATCAATAACGTCTGAATCGCCATCTTGTGAATGTTTCTATTATACATATTCTCTGCATTAAAATTTGCTTAGCATATCCTTTGTTGGTTTGAACTGTTTACAACAGATTTGGTTGATATTTAAATGAACTTGTACTCTCAGTAATGCCTCCAAAAGCTCATACTGCATACTATTTAGAAGTTTTATTTTTGTGAACTTTCTTATTGAAAATACGCGCTCCACACATGCATTGCTTGTTGGTATCAAAAACATATAAAGCACAGCCTGAGCCAATTCTTTGTAGTGTCTTTTACCAGCAGCATCTTGGAAGTTGTAAACTTTTGACCAAAATTCCACTAAATTAAGGGGAATATTATTTTTAAAATAATAATTCCATTCGGTAAAAGGGAGCTTATTCCAATGAGTCTCGTAAACATCTAAGGAAATAGTTGCGTCCATGAATTTAAGCAAAACGTATTTGATTGTAGAAAATTTTGGCTACGATGTTGTATTAATACATTTTTGGCTGCTGAAGTACTTATATTTTTTAAAAA
Source organism: Germaria angustata (assembly GCA_963681545.1). Classification (NCBI taxonomy): domain Eukaryota; kingdom Metazoa; phylum Arthropoda; class Insecta; order Diptera; family Tachinidae; genus Germaria; species Germaria angustata. The sequence goes on from OY813000.1 coordinate 25,869,367, forward strand.
TGCAACGATTTTCAGGTAAACGATATACTATTTCAAACAAAAGTTTTTTTAAATACTTAATATTGAAATTTATTATTCGGGAGAATATCCCGACTAATTGTTAGAAACAATTAGTTTTCTTGCAAAATGCACAAAATGCCACAACAAACATTTTTTCAATGTTTTTTTTAAATACTGCAAACATTTTTTAATACTAAAATCTCTTCACTTCCTAGGCAACAATTTGACAAATCAGCTTCAAACTCTGTTCCGAAATCTACTGCATTTAAGGGAAGCAGAGATCTGGGTCGTTCAATATATCCAATATATTGTAAATATTTTTCAAAACTTTTATTTGGTTAAAAACCGATGGCTTAAATATTTTGGAACATAATACTAGAACAGTCATGTACATTTTGTCATACAAACTTCCAGCATCAATTGTGTCGCACTGAAAACCTAGATTTGTTGCTGAAAATTCAGGGTACGGAAACAAGTATGTGGTTTTAAGATATTACTGATGAAACAAACAATAATAAATAGATAAGAAAAAAAATTTATTAATTTAACGAATATTATATGAGCATGTTGTTCTAAAATTCCCCAAAATATCCTATTTTGTTTTATATCCCCAAACCCCAAATGAAAAGTTTTGTCCCTTTCAGAAACATAAAAACCCCTAATTTGGGGTCAAAACCCCAAACCTGGCAGCCCTGCTACACGACAAAAGTATCATGGACAACAACCTGCAGTCGTGTAGCTGTGCAGTTGTGAAAATATTTATTTTCATATACACACATGTATTCTATTTTTGACAGGTTGTAGTCCGTAGCCTGCTGTCTCGAATGTGTTTAATGCATAAGAGTAAAATGTGATTGAAGTCTATAGAATTCTCGTATAATAATTGTTGATTTTTTTTATAAGTATATGAATTTGAATGCTTCTCAAACATGATTTAGCTAAACACTACTGACGATTAGGCTAAAGCCAATAAAATGCAAGCATATAATCAGTTAAACCAACAACAAACAATAAATAGAATATTCTGCTGCAGTTGTTTCCAATTTTTCCGTAAAATCTATGTGATGTGAATAAAATTATCAATAGGCATCATTATTTAAATATCTATTAAAAATCATAATATTAATAACATTTTTGATATTTACCATAAATAACTCTTCGTCACATGTAATGTCACAAAAATAACACGATTCAAAGTATTTAGGAACAAATTATTATTATGTATCAACTAATGATGCTAAATTTCTAATACGGAATTCACACTGTCGTATTTAATCAACCTTTTACGAGTTCAAAAGTTAAACAAGTAATTTTTTTGAATGTTTTTCGTTACATTGACTTCTTTTGAAAACGTATGAAATGGACGTGTTTAGAATTTGAATGCATTTCAAAAACATGTACGAGTAAAAGCCATAGTTCGCATAGCGGCTTGAGGTTTTCGTATGATGTTCACTTATTTTCTTGATTTTGGTGTTTATGTGAACACGTTTTTCAATTTCGGCACGTCAAAATTTATATGTGGTTGCAAGAAGTGTACAGAATATGCAAAAATTAAAAAGGCCTTTTTGAAAAAAAAAAAAAAGAATATATTATAGTGTCACTTTAAAGTTCAAGTTATTTAGCGAGCACTTTAAGGATAACAAACTATTGTTAATAAATGGTATGCAAAGCACTAATTTAAGACATTTTATTGTCAACGCGATGTACAACAACGACTACTATTTCAATCGTGTAATTGAGTGTGTAAAAAGTATTATTTTAAAGTAAAGTAAATTAAATTAATTGAATTATTATTTGAGTTTGAGGTCTTCCTTTTTTTATAAAAAAACAATATATTTATTTTATTATTATTGCCTTCGTAGACTAGTAGCTAGTGTACTAGACTGGTAGTCCGAAGGTCGCATGTTCGACTCCTGCCGCAGACTCCGGGTGTCTCTGCAGATAAGCCAAGTAGCTTCGCAGTTTGTGTTTGTTAAAAAAAACACCCTGTGGGTGTCTTCTTCAGGAAATTAGAAATATTTTATAAAATTTGGTACAAAATCGAACGAAAAAAGTTTAAATATTTTCAATACAAAATATAATAATTCAATTAATTTATAAAAATAAAAAGGTCGAATAATATCATCTATTTGTAAAGTAAATTTTATAAAAAATTATCATTTTTTTCTATAAAGTCTTCTATGAAATCATAAGACAGTATTAAGAATAACGAAGAACTTTCACCATATCTTTTCGAAGACGAATGAAGACAGTATTTTAATATAGTTTTTTTTTACATTTGCTTTGATTGGATGTACATCAGTAAATTTTTTTTTATAATTTTAAAAATGTTTTAAAATGCAATTTTCCTTAACAATGGTTTTTAAGGCCGCAACTCCGATTCTTTAAATAAAAATTAAAAAGATTTGTAAGTATATGGCAATCGAAAGTTGGGGCAGGAAAAAAAAGATATGAAAAGATATCAGATATTAAAAAATTATATAAAAACTAACCCAAAAATATAATAATTTAATTTATATACATAAATTTGTTATCGTATCAGTTTATAAAAAAATCTCATGAGATGAAATATCGAAATCATAAAAAATATGCGCAACATCATCAGCAATTACTAGAATTACTAAGATTCAAAAAAATATCTTGGAAAAATATTTGTATTGCATTTCTACAATCAATTAAATTACGATTTTGTGTCTAACAATTTTGGATAAAAAAATTTTTTTGAATTTGGTATCCTCTACTTTTAACAAAAAAAGACATATATTTATATTCTTATATAATATTTTCCAAAACTTGTTTTTTATATTATCTGTGGTACAAAGCAATACTCGCTACAGAAGCTAAATCGTAATACTTGTTTATAGTTCAGTAACTTTGTGAGGCGTACGTTGGCCTTAAACATGGCCCTTGCAGCAATAAGCAAGAAATATCTCCTACATTTCAAACTCTTAATTGACCCTACTTTGCGTACTTTACTAAAAAATAGTCCTGATTGTAAGAACAACTGAAACGTGTAGAGGCTGGCCTATGGGGAAATTAAATATTTTATTGCTTAAGTTCTTCTCTTCCTGCAATGAAAATCTTTTATTTCCCAACTGGATTAAGAAGTGATTGTGGGCTTTAAGATTCTATAAGAAGTAAGATTATCCTACCTAAGTCGGAGTCCTTAAGTTTAGGGAGGGATTGGTATTGGCTTTTATACAAGACTTTGTGAACTTTTTTCCAACACTGTACTGAATTAGAACATATTGCTGTTTAGCCTCAGATCAATATTATCGTAGCTGTTGACACGATTCTCTTAAGATCTTTGATCTGTTACTCTTTAAAACTAAAATTTCTACTTTAATATTTACAATAATTTAAAAGGTCTTCAATTAGTACAGGTCTACGTTAATATGGAGTCCAGCAAGCATCGTATTGGAATTCTGGCTGTCTGCGTTGCGGTTTGGAGAATATGAACAAATAATAGTTTATGTTTAGATCCTGTGGTACCAAAAAATCTAGTTCTATAGTTGCAAATGCGGCACATAACTTTTTCAGTAGATAAGAAGTAGAGCAAAAGCGTCTATTGGAAGACTATGATGTAAAAAAATTTACATAAAACACAGTGCAAACTCGATTAATGCGCATCCCCAATTATTTAAATTCACACATTTTTCACACTATTGTCTCTGTTAATGCAACTTTTTTTTAAAAGTCTACAGTTATCGTTACTTGGCTTACAGGATTTCTTCATCTACATTCATATTCATTTTTATTATTTAATAATTTGTTTCAACAATTAAATGTCAGAGTCTTAATGTTAATATTTGTGTTCTAATAAATATTCCTTTTGATATAAAATAAATCCGTAGAATTTATTTGTACACATCCAGAGAGGGAAAAGGATATTCAATATACGCAGTTGTCCCATGCAAATTTTTGACTCGGTTACCGCAACAAAGCCAATTTTCGCTATCGCTGAATTTCAATTACGTGCGTTAAGCGAGGTTACACTGTATGCGTATATATATAAATAAGACCATGTTTATATGCATGTATAGGCATTGTGGGTACAAAAGCGAAAAGGAGATTAATGGCGAATGCTATAAATCAATGACTAATACCATCCATTAGTGATAATTCATCGTTATGTACTTAAAGGTGAATTGGATTCAACAGAACGTCTCCTCCAAATGTACAAAATAATTCTTTTTGATGGCTCACGCACAGCTTCCTTTATTACACTCACAATCGACCTGGCGCCATTAAAAGTATTATTTGTATGAACTAGAACCAAACATATGACCCTACAGACAAGGTGTACTAATTTTCTCATAAATATATTTTTTTGAGCTTTAAATTGGTTACGTGATGTGATGCCTGCAGAGACATATTCTCTGAAGTAATTGGCTGAACAAATATCTAAAGCTTTACATTTGATAAGAGAATTTTGTAATTTTGAAAAATTCTAATAATTTAAATAAACAAATTCCCTTTTATATTTATCTAGAATTAAAAACTAATCATGGTAAACTGTTTTAAATCTCCAAGAGTGAACAATTTTCGAAAACATTACCCCAATTTTTAAAATATTCGTGTATCTGCTAATGATTTGTCTTTTGCTTCATCTTTTCTAAATTATGAAACACTTGTTTAACTACAAGAAACCACTACTACCACTTCCTCCTTGCCTCAACTTGTAATTTTATACAAAAGTCAAAGATGAAGGGAATATACATGAATCTCCACATCATGGGTGCATACACACACACACGCACACAAACACACACACACACATACGCATACGTACATGCTCGTACATTTATATGTACATCTGCTTACAAATAAGCACGTCCGTTCTGGCTTCATTTAAAAGTTATTTAATGCCAACTCAAAAATAATAACATACACATCCAAACTTCTGAATAAGGAAAACTCACTGGCACATACATACAAACCGAATGTAGGTGTACACGCAACAGCAGGAACAACAACAACGAAACCAAAAACTGAAAGTCATTATTACAACCTCAAATAGCCAAAGAAGGAAAAAGATATGAGACTGTAGAGCTGTAAAGCTAAAAGAGGAAACTGAACTACAAGATTATAAGAAGATGTACAAAATGGCGAACAAGAAGTTGTCATCAACAAGTTGCGGAAAAATTCAATGGAAGAATATATATGCAAAATAAGACAATAAGAAAATGAAACTAAAAGACCGTAAATTATGGAAATTATGGCACAAAAAGGTAAAGATGGTGAAAAGGACTAAAAGTTTTCTTTCCGGAAACAAGCAACAGGGATGATTTGTAAACTAGAGTTACATGTTATTTTTTTTTCTTTTTCTGAAATATTTTCACTTGCTAAACGGGGAGAGAGGTTAATGAAGCAAACTGCGAGTTCCGTAGTCATAAAACAAAAATTGTTTATGCTTCTTTTTATATTCTAATACTGATAAAAGAAAAAACCACATGCGAAAAAGCTCCTATAGAAAGTTATTGTCTTAATTTACTACAACATGATTCTTATCTGTTCATCATTGTTTTAGACATTTTGTTTTATTGTCGCTTAATAATAATTTTGGAAAACATTGTCATTTGTTGTAGTTTAATGTAGTCTATCTTCATGTCTTTCGCTGGTGACAAGGTCAACTCATTAGTAGACCTGTAGCCTTCATGTCTGATAAGCCGTCGGCCTAGTCCGTTTACAATAAAATTCTCCGAGAAGAAATGAGAATTACAAAAATAGTCAAAGGTCTTTACAGCTCATTTTTATTTTAGAACTATGATTTATTTTTGGGATACAACAACAAATATTCTATTATTATTATTATTATTATTATTATTATTATTATTATTATTATTATTATTATTATTATTATTATTATTATTATTATTATTATTTTTTGAAAAATGGTAAAGGGATGGTTTTTAATCATATTTAACAAAATGTTTAAAGTTTAGTGAAATCTAAGTACTGGGAGGGATTTCGGACTCTTTTTTGGCGGCAAAGTCTTGAGAGCTTGATTTTTCAGTAATTACAAGGTGGAGCAAAAGTAATAACATAATTTGAATTCGCTGCCATTTTTGCAAATGGTGGTAAATTTCAGTGTGTTTTGACATTTATGATGTAGTTATATAAAGAATTACTTGTCAATAATTCATGGAGCAATACACACCTCAAGAACGTAGAATTATTGTTATTGCTTATCTGGCAAAATTTTGGCCTTTTGCTTTAATGTAGCGTAAATTTCATCATCGCTGCATCATGATTTATGTGCCCGAAGAATTAAGTGTTTGGCGGAAGCACAGAGATTTCACATGAAATACATGAAGAGCCATTGCGTCCCCTTAGAGTCACTGTTTGGTGCAGCATTTGCAGTGAACAAGTGATTGCACATCCTTTTTTGTTTGTTTTGAAAAAGCAAATACCCCCACTTTAATCATAAATGGTGAGCGTTGAAGGCAGATGCCAAAGTAGTTTTTTCCCGCAAGTTGTTGCATTGGATTTTGATGATTGTTGGTTTCAATAAGATGGAGCAGCCCCTCACATAGTTCAGGCAATGATGAAAATTTGAGACACTAATGTCCAAATTAAGTGATCTCGTGTTTTGAAGATTTGAACTGGTCATCCAGTTCGATTGATCTAACAGCGCAGGACTTCTTCCTTTAGAACTTTTTAAAATCTCGCGTTTACCACAACAAACCACGAACCTGCCAAGTCTTGAAAACCAAAATTGGAGAAGAAATCGCCAAGTTGCAGCCATACGAGTATGTGTTGCGAGCAAGAATTCAAAATTCCCTTTAACGAGCACAATTATGTACCCACTAAAGAGGAAACAATTGAAGTATTTTTTTCCAATTAATTTCATCAATTTTACACCTTTAAATAATGTTTTGTTTTTCTGAAAAGAGAGATGGCTGTCAGCCAGTTAAAATTATGACACTACTTTGCGCCACCTTGAATAACAATAAAAATGATTTCTGGTGTTTTAACAAAAATGATTTAGGCGGAATGTAAGTACTAGAAGGGATTTCTGAGATTTTTGGAATGAAAGTCATAGATTTTATCCGTTAGATTTTGGAAATTATAACAGAGAAAAGATATTTTTTGGTTTGATTTTATTATTTTAATGATGGAAATGATGAATTTCAGTCCTTGTATTAAAAATTATAAGATTTGGTCGAAAAATAAGCATTAGATGAACGTCTAAAATTACACGATCTGTACGGCTGTGTAATCGATATCATAATAATAAAAAGTATTTAAATTTTTTTTTTAAGATTTTAGGAGGAGAACGTTTTTTCTCATTGTTTTCCCTTACCATTTGATATTGCCTTCATCTAATCATCATAAAAATTTTCAAACAGAAAGTTTTTTTCAGCACATTTTTAAAAATTTTGAATTTATATCCGATATACTCGTACCACTGTTATATCTAAATGCTCTTGGCTAAGAGCGGTGGAGGCTAAATACCTCCAGTTTCTTATTTAAATACCTTTTAAATCAAACGTTTTTTTCCATACAAGTGTAAATGTATAAAAGAAAAAATTTAATATATGTGGGCCCAAAACACTGATTATATATTTTTTGCACACACTGACATCTTAGTTTGTGTCCATTCCAGCGATATAACTCAGAACACTGACACCATTTTGAGAGAAATAAAAGCTAAACGTTGTCAGTTCTTTGAATCTTTTATTATCTCTAACTTCTTCCACGTCTGTTATAAAATCATTCATTTAATGCCATTGAAGGGTTGCATTTAAATAATGAACTTATAACTTTATTATATCATTCAACTGATGTTTGTTATATTACTAAAATGATGAATTTTATCCCTTGTGGAGTAAAACAACAGTCAACAAAAGTTTAATCTCCTCCCAACTGATTGACTGTCAGTCTGCTGTCTTGTCTAACGACACAACTAAACATGTCTATTGGTAATGAGTTTTAAGCACACAAATCATCAGCCGCAAGCTTTTGCTTGTAATCTTGTCTCATTTAGTTTGATTTTCGCAAAGATAAATACTGCAGGAATCACTACTGCTTGGGTGCCCACCACAAACAATCAAGTAGAATCACATGATCCTATTCTGACAGTATCGATACTGGTAGGAGAAATAATTAAATATGCCGCCAGGACACAAACAAGTACGAATAGCAACTCTTGATATTAAAATTAAAAAGAAAATAATTAAATAAATAAAAAGCTTAATGCCTTAAAAGTCAAAAAGTCCACAAACTTGAAAGCATTACTTTTGCGATTGATCGAGAGGAGGAGAGCAGTAGGCAGGAAGCTTTGACGAATAAAATTCTAGAGTAGCGTTAAACGAATTCTATGATTCATAAATGCTACGATTATGTAAATATCACAAAATTCATTGATTACTGTTTGCTTTAAGCTCTAAAGTTAATTATTTATAATTATTCATAATCACTATAAAGGGTAAAGTGGTACAAGGCAGTAGGCAATAAAGCCATATCGCTGGCTGGCATGGCATAGCGCCCATGAGTACAGGACACTTTGCAAATTGTGTCATAATATCCACATGGAAGCATTTTTTAAGCAAAGCCGGTGCCAAAAATATCATTAAGATGGAAATTTTTTTATAAAGCGAAGCCGTTGTTCGAAATATCGCAGGGGGGAAATCATTGCACCCCTAACAAATGCCGACTGTATGGACAATCTTTATAAGGCGAAGTCCGATAGTCCTTTTAGAAGAATTTTCTTCTATATGCAATTTTAAGCAGCTGTTTTACTTTATAAACATTTCGTGCATGGGCGGCCCTTGGTTGGATAAGGGAATTTTCTCCTCTTTGATATTTCGAAAGAAAATGGGATCTTAAGGCTGTTTCATTGCTTTCTTGAAAATAATGCCATGTGGCTTTATTTCTCAGCGTAATGTGAAATAAAGCCATATGTCCTTATTGCCTATGCATTATAATACAGCGCCTTATGAATTAATAGTGCGCAGGAAGAAATTGCCGTCGATAACAGGCATGAGCGAATTAAGAATGTTTACAACCTCAGCCAGAACTTGTTTCAAAATATCGACAGCATAAAGTTACTGAGGCTTTTTCCATGACAGATTTTTATTGTTATTTAAACTTAAATTTATTGATTACGAATTTCATGGAAATTAAGAAGAAAAAACTGAAATTTATTGCATTCCTTTGTCTCTACGAAAGCTTTGGCGAAGCATTAGTCAAAATATGTTTAATAAAATATCATCCATTTTAGTGACACTTAATTAAAATTAGTCTTATTGAAATAGTGTTTGAGTATTTTGTTTCTAATATATAATTTTTATCATTGTATTTTCGTTACTACCAAAAAATATTAAATATGAAGGGAATAAATTATTGCTATGAGCATGTACATACTTACATATGTATGTTCATATTTACATGTGTATTTCTATTAAAATTTTATTTTAATTTATATTTTTATTTGACAGTGTCAAGAAATATATTTGAAAAATTATTGAAATAACCATGCGCTCCAATCACTCGTGCAGAATGTCTAATGTGGCATGATCTGTGTGGCGCATAGCGTCTTCCTGTTCAAATCGCATGCTGTTGGCGTCGATAGCAATAAACGCTGTTAGATCTCGTGTAGGTTGACATCAACCCGAATTCGATAAATTTTTTTGTAGACGTACCCATCAATGACGATTATGATGACCGTAAAATGGGAGAAGCTCGAGGAACATTGCCGAACAGAACATACATTTTGATAAAATAATTTTATATTTTGCACGTGTTGTTGCACGCTACTTCCCTCTACAGGGGTTTGACAAAAAACTGAAGCCAATTCGACAGATGTAGCATTGAACATTATGACCGCTTTCAACTCTTAGAGTTCAAAAGTCCATATTAGTAGACCCATCACAAAATTGGCCTCAATTTTATATAAAACATACTTATATTATGTAAAAATTATGTGTTGCTTCATTTTTAATTTAATTTTTCCATGTATGAGCCAGTTTCATTCTACCAATATTAATTGAATGTTAAGATTGAATCAATGTTGAGCAGAGAAATACGTATTAATCACGGTATGACATATAAGAAAATAATTAATAAGGAAATAATAATAGTTCAGCATAAGTATATTATATATTAAAATATGTGTACATGTTCATGTAACTATATATTCATTTTGGTTACTTTAATGAATGATAAACGTTTCTCTTTAGCCAAAAGCCGTGGCAGACAAAAATGATGGCAGAGGAGAAATTTCTAATTGCCTTCTGCAGGGAAAGCCGCAAGTTGGAGGCAAGTTAAAAATAAATATGTATATAAATGTATGTTTTAATTCCATATGCATACATATTTTTCTCGAAACCTACGGGCCATTATGGTTACAAATGTTTTTTTAATTTTAACCTTTAGCAGTACAATTTACAGCCAATAAACTAAAACTGTCTGTTTCCAAGGTGTATTTCAATAAATGATACACAATAAAAAGTTGGCTTTTTAAATGAGCAAATGCTGTCTTTGTTGTTTTTTTTTTCTTAAATAATCCCCTTAGTTGCTTACCTAAATTTCTTCTTGAATTATTTCTGGTTCTTTAAACTTCAACAATATATTTTTTACATGCTTGAGTAAATACACAATCGAATTTTTTGTTTGTTAATAAATAAGAATAAAAATGCTCAAAAGCCCAAAAGTAAATCGGATGGCAGTTAACTTCTTTGTGTTTTAGATTCGTTAGAAATAACTTTGTAATTTCTCGTTCACTTACCTGACATTCTCATGTCGTTGTATATAAATTTTGTGAAATTGTGTGTCCCGTGGTTGACCTGCAATATCATCTTTCATTTCCATGGCCACATGCCGCGGTAAAACAGATAGTAAAAGACGTTCCTGTTAAAAGAAAGGAAACAGAATTTCAATTGGAAAACATGACAACATACACATTCAACGCACATACATCCATCCAAAGATTCTTAGATAATTGTTTTATAATTTTCACAATGTCGTACACTCGTAAACGGAGCTGAAAATTACCAACAAGGATTTTGGTAAAGTGACAAGAAGCGGAACGCAAATGAATGTGTAAAGTGTTGCAATAATGATTAATTATTATTATTTTTTTTAATTTAATTAGGGTTAAATGTTTTAAGATATTCGTAAATTAATATTATTTATTCTGCCTCTTTTACATTTTTAAAATTATTTATTATTGAGTTTGAGGTCCCATAATTGTTTGCGAAAGTTATAAATTTATTCAAGCCCATATTTCGACACGTATAGCGTTCCACAATTAGTTGCAAAAATGTTTAACAAATCAAATAAGGGGAAGCGTTTCACATCGAAATGAAACTAGATAAGTTAATTATATTTATAAATCCCTATTTGGGCATTCTAAAGAGGTCCTTAAAAGTCTTATAAAGTCATGTGTTATCGCCTTCAGCTAATCGAGATCGAATGTCGCGAAACTTTTATGCTCAAATCTTATTATGCGAATTTCGTCTTCATTCAACAATTTTTAGGGCAGAGAGGGATGAACAATTTTTTTTCAAACTGAACTAATAAAAAACAAGTTATCAAAATGTTAGTTGTGAAAGATTTTAGAGAAACTAGCAGACTTAGATCGCCTGACTCAAATATTTCTTTAAGGACACAAGTCCCGAACGCATAAAAGAATTAAATCTGTTCTTTGCCACAAGGATATATCAAAGCTTTTAAGGGGAGTATACACTTGTCTTTCAATGTTTTCTTAGGAAAATTTCAGATTTGTGTGACTTAGCAGGAGGTCAAATTGGTATGTTTTCCATAATGACACCAGTTCTTTTAAAACGTTGATTCCTCCATAGATTTCATGAAAATAAGAAAATCCCTATCATCTCTATTATCCTTTTATAGTGGAAAAGTATACGAAATCTTTATAAAATAATGTATTTCTATTTTTAAATATATTTCTAACCACATTATCAATCATACCGGGGCATCCAATAGGGGCTTTTGAACTTTTGATAGTTGAGAGCAGCCATAATTTTCAAGGCAACGTCTGTCAAATTGGCTGTTATTTATTTAGATTGCTTTGCCAAATTACTATAGAGAGAAATAGCGTGCAACAATACGTGCAAATGATAAAATTATTCTATCAAAATGTTCTCTTCGGGCAAAATTCCGCGTGCTTCACCCATTTTACGGTCCTCATAATCATCCTTCATATACCGATGAATGGGTACATTAACACACAAAATTTTCGAAACGAAGTAGAAAGTCCAGTATATTCTGAAAAGGGGACTGTTTGTTGTAAATTTTGGGCTGATGGCGTCATCTTTCTGGGCAACATTAGCCAGGTCATCCTCTCTTCAACGAAAAGTGCTATTTGCTATTCCTTTTGGAATTAGTTGGATAATATGAACACCCACGACGTGTGTTTAAAATAAGACACATATCATGCCACATTGGACATTCTTCACAAGCGATTTTAGGTCATGATTTACGCCCACGAGTCATGGAAAAATATACCACCCAGCGAAGTCGCAGGGGATATTCCCACGATATTATATATCATACAAAATTGCATCAATAGGAATTCCATATTAAAGAAATTAGAATGATGTCCTACACACGCTTGCACTAGAATGCGCTTAATGAAAGACCCTTTATTTGTTTGTTCAATATGTACAGAAAGTTTTACTTTTACCAATAAAGATATTCAAAAATTCAGCGATTATTTGTAAAATGTTTCGAAGGAAATTTCAAAACGTTTTAAGATAATTTTGTTTAAAATTTCGATCGATATCAAATGCCGTAATTCGACAGAAGTTAAATTTATCAACAACTACTCTGGCTTATATTAACGATTGTTTGATTCACTAATTTCTTGTTAACAACTTTATAAAAATTTTATATTGAGTGGCATCTGGCATATTGAGTGGAGAAATGCCCAAAGAGAAATAGAAACAAATTAAATAATTTCATGAAAATATTTGTTCATGAATTTCTTTAATTGTTATCGATAAACTCAGTTTTCAAATTGTTGTATGTTGTTGTAAAACAACAAACTTGAGCTATTGGCAATAGCAGGCGTGCTTCTACTGAACAACTGACGTTAAGCATTTCGGTAGCGCCACAAAAGTTATTAGCGTTAGATAGAGCCAGTGCATACTTTTTTTAAATATTAACGAATGGCAAAATCGTAAATTTTGCTGTTAAATTTTTTATCAACTCTAAAAGGCTTTAGATCGAGTTACTAAATTGCACTACTAGTTTGTTGTTCTGAAAGAGCCAATGATTTATTGATCGGCCCACGTATGCATGTACAAAGTGATTTCCTTCATAATTTTCTTCTATAGAAAAAAACACAAAAAAATATTTAAGCATTTCCATCGAAATCGAACACATTTCCATCAGGTTTCCAATATTATCTTTGGCAATGGTCACGTTGATTTTAAACTCAAGCAATATGAGCGAAGGACAATATCTCCTGCCGTATTGCGTTAGAAATCAAAAAGCAAATACGCATTTTAAATTTTTTGTGGCTTTTTTGCTTTTGTTTGTCGTGCGTGTATTTTTTTTCTTTCGAAGTATTGAAAACCGACAAGTGAATGAATAATTAAAACATGTTTCAAAAAAATTATTGTTAAAAAAAACTCTAAAACAAAAGACTAATAATTCAGTAGGTATTTGGAAATTTATTGATGTCAAGTAAAGAGAAAAGTCTAATGGATGAAGGATCACGTATTGAGATAAAATGGCAATGAGTCACGAAGTGATAAAATTAAAAAGTTTTAAATGATTTATTTGTGTAATGATTTTGTAACATCGACAGCTTTATTGGTAATAATTGGTTATAAATATGATCTTATAAAGAAATTCGTCTAACGAATTTATTTTAAGCCTTTCGCCAGCAAGAATTAAATTGATTTTATTTGTGGGCCACATTAAATCAAATATCTAGAAAATATTTTTGGACATCCTTTGGGAACTTCTCGCAAAAAATATTTGTTGTGTTGTTGCTCAAACTCATAACGTTTTGTGTTCTTATAAGATTCTCTAAAGAGATGGGTGAAGCGTTTAAGCTTTACTCATAGATATGTTCGTGGATATGGGGCATTTTTATATTTTCAGTTAGTTTTTTATGTTTTCAGTTGCCATAGGAACTACCCATCTCTGATATTATCATCATACTTTATCATTTGTATGGAGAAAAACATGATTATGTACATGGAAGTATAAATAACTTTGCTCATGAATTATTTATGTATGTATTAGAATTATATAGTACAAATGAGTAAAACATTTTCTTCATGCTGTTACCTCGTGCAAGCAGTTCTAATGTCTCTAAGGCTCAGTGAATAGACAATTGCTTAGATATTAACACAATACCATAGAAATAATAAATGATGGGAAAAGAAATTTGAACAAACATATTTGTTTACAAAAGTCCTTTCAAATGTTTAAGCGTGAGATGAGGTAAAAACCATAAAAAACATGACAAGACAAGACTATGAAACCTCTTGCAGCTGTTTATCATCTAATTAAGTAAAAGTAAGAGTCACTAGTCACTTTGCCATTTATCTTCATTTAAGTCGAACAGACAGTGCGTGTTGAATAACATCATATTCATAAATGAAGGAAGAAACAAAATTTAAAGAGAACAAATTCATCATGCGAATGAAAAATCGAATATTCGAATATCAGACTTGTTGGGAAACTAAGGACAAAAGTTTATTAAATTTCATATAAAGGATGATTTTGCAAGTTTCTTCAGTAGCGATTAGAATAACTTGGTCTTGACGGTGCTCGGAACTTATCAAGATTTTTTGCTGGAAATTCAAGATATTTCTCTATGTGGAAAGAGACTGTCAACATATACACGTGTACTTGTATATGTTTAAGACGAATTCACACGATGTGGAATTGAAAGAGCAACCATTGAATGTCAAAATTTTCTTATTTATTTTTATTATTTATTATTTTTTAATATTTTCGTTTGTCTCCTATTTTTAGCCTGCTGATTTTGACATTTCGCCATGTTATACTGCTGGGCTCACTCTGATTAATTCGCCTTGTATATGTTTTTATGTGTTAATAACTTGTCTAAAACTCTTTTATTAGCTTCACTTATAATGAAATAACAAGTAATCAAAACTTAAAAGCCAATTTTATCGTGTAGATATCAAACTTTATATATCAGAAGAATAAAATATGGTAGAACCGGGGGAAGGGTTTTTCACCTACACAGTCATGTTCATTATATTATATCATAGTGGTATGAGTTGATTTGATAACAAGATGCCAGTTTGATGAAAAAACTGAGAGAATAACAACATACTTAGAACAAAGTTATTTATAATTATCTGCTGTCCGGAAAGCTGTAGTAAGAGTCCTTAAATTTAGTGTAAGTTAATTTGGAGATAAATTGCGGGATTAGGCAAAAAAACTGATGGAATGGAACAAAACTTCCCTTCCTTTACTTTCGACAATTATTTAATTTCATTATAGAATAATTGCAAATATATGCTTTTTTAAAGAATACCTGGTGGATGATGGTTATTTCTATGTTATGGCGAAAAATAAATATTTGAGAGGAGACTTAAGCGAGTTGGAATGAGTATTCATTTGATCAGGGTTTTCTTTGTTGTGATGGCATTTCAAAAATAAAATTTTTGGTGGTCGCTCCTTTAAAATAAGGAATTCTCTCCATGTTCGTTAGCCAACAGTCTTAAGGGGTTTTCGTTTTGTTTTTTTTTAGAAATATCAATAATTTTTCGCAAATTCTGTATAAAACAACGCCTTAAAGTTAAACGAAATACTTCCTAAGAACTTTCATTTTGCATTATGAAAAAGCCTTTAAATTTTGGATGTTTTTTATTTTACTTTCTTTTTAGAATTATTTCATTATATGAAAAAAATGGGACTTACTTTATTTAGGCGTACCGCATGGGAGTGAAATACTGTGCCAATCCAAAGGTCGGCAATGCAGAAACGGTTTAGAGAACGAATTTTAGTTTTCCTTAATTGGAAATAATTAAATTAAAGAACGTGAAATATTGTCTCCTCCTATTGGGCATACCTAAGAGCGGAATATTTCTTTAAAATATTTACACACTTTAAATTTATTTTATATATTTTTTGGGTTTGATTTTATTGGCTCTATTTTTTCTTGTATGGGATTGATTAACTTGATTATGAAACATTTTTCAAAACTTCGGTAATTTTTCATTTCCAGATTTGTTAAGACTTATTTAATTTTTTTACATCCTATTTAATTAAGATTTATTTTGTTGGTCATTAATTCATACAGCGCTTCGAGAAATTTATCGATAATAATATCCAGGACAACTTCTTAAGTTTTTAAGTGAAGGTTAATTTGTCAAAAGGCTGCTGTTTTAGGCTGTTTTTTTCCAAAAATTATATTATTTTGAAAAAGCCATGTATGATTTAGGACGGTATTTCATTTTATTTTTTCGTGGGCACGATATTAATTTCAAGAGGAATTTCCTATCGCATATCTGAATGAATGTTAATGTTTCTTAGAAGTTTTAATTTCATGTAGAAAAATTCATCTATTATTGTGGAAAGGGTTTAATTAATTTTTTTAAATAATATTAGATGGACGAAACAAATGAGAAGTTCTAACAGAATTCTGTATTTTTTAAATTACAATAACGTTAAAAAAAAACCACCCACAAACGTAAAAAAGAAATTTCGTACATTTTCGAAAGAAAAAGGCTAAAATTTAAAGATTTAAGGATTTTAAATAGTATCTAAGTAAAAGTCTAAAAGTCAATAGTGTGCTTTTGTAGGAAAATAAAGCAAACATTTGGAAGCAACCATCAATAAGCATGAAAAAGGAGTTTAGTCCTTTTTTCAAAAATGATTCAAGATGGCTGAGACGTACATATATATGGGACATTGTCTGGATAAACGTCCAAAAAAGTTCCAAATGCTTTTTCTATTATAACATAAAAAATATAAATTAAAGTGAAAAACGATTTTCGTGCTTTACTTTCGGCCTGATCATTTCAAATGATTATGCTTCCAGTGTAATTATTTTTCTCTCTCTGTTGGTCTTTCTTCAAAGTCAAATGTTAAAGGATTTAATATTAATATTGTTCTCATTTTATAAATTTTAATATACTGTTTGTGTAAAATTTACTCATGTTATTTCTTTAGTCTAAGAAATATTGTTACGAGTCTGTATGCACTCAATTAAATATGCAAATAAATTTAACTGAAATGCAGAAAGTTATTTCAACCAAACCTTTTACTCAGGGATCATATTCGTATACGTTAAAGGCAAGAAGTACACGTGTCAACCTGCAAAATAATTATACAAAATAAAAATATAAATGACTTAAATTACTTTTGTAAATAAATGACATTTCCCACGTAAACATCTACTTGGGCTGTCTCAATTAAATATAAATGATGCGGGTATGAACCGAACATATAAACAAAAATATAAAAGAAGGAATCATAAACTTCTTAAAGGTTTTTCTGTGAAAATGAGTACTTTAGGAGGCTTTTATTTGCGTATGTTTGTTGCTATGTACCTAGGGATGTGTGCGTATATGTTTATGTTGTTGTTGTGTCAATTATATTTTCCATCAGTTGAAATGTTCAAACACTCATACCTGTTGTTGATTTTCTCGCTGCGTACGCAAACGAGCCTCAATACATTGACGTGTCTCAATAAATGCCTTCCTTTGTGCCTTCTCCTTCGGCCAGTGGGTGTAAATTCCAGTCAAATTGGATAAAAATAGAGCCATCAAGGAACTAAGTAACTGCAAAGGCAACAGCAAGGAGAGAAAATTAAAAATTAAAGTGTGATGATAAAATGTAATAAATTTTTTTTTCATGTTTTGGTCCTTATTTTTATTTCCTTAGTGTTTTATAAATGTGTGTAAGTATTTTTGTTACTGTTAATATACTTTATGTTTACACTTATTTAGCATAAGCAAATAGTTCCCCTTAAAATATTGCAACTTGAATTGTAATGCACAGTGGGACGCTTATACGAAAAGGAAATGTTGCAGTTCCCTTTAATTGCATTAAATCCTAATGATCACTATCATCCAGCACTATTGATTTCTACACTTTTTGTTCAGAAAAGCGCAGATTATAGAGTTGCTAATCTCTTATATTAAGTGGATAGACTATCATGCACTTAAAAACACTGGAAAGAGTTTGACTCATGTACTTAAAAAACATATACTAAATTTAAGTAATAAATTTTTTTCTAAACTTCAGTTTAAGAATTTCCTTGATTTAAGTGTAAAAAATATACTTAATTGCAATAAAAATTGTACTTTAAAGAATTTAATGGTTTCCAACAAGAAGTTTGTCAAATATAACGAATATTTAATTGACTTTATAATTACATATATTTTCTAAAATTCAGTACATGCTTTTTAAAAATAAAAAATTTGCATTTAAAAAAATGAAATTTAGTTTAGGAATCGATTTACTCGCGAATTGCTCATAAAATTTTGTAGATTTAAGGTTACTTTAGTAAAATTTGCCTTGAATTAAGATAAAATGTTCCAAAAGCTAATTCTTAGTTTATGACTTAGAGGATTTAAAGAAAAATTATGAAACAATAAATGTTTACTATTTTCAAAGAAAATTTTAACTGAAAACTGGTCCATGCTAACAATTTTGCTTAAAATGGCTGCTGTTAGGGACGAGTGAGTAGAGTTTTGATCAATTAAATAGAACGTTGCTAATAAGTTGGAACAAAATTTTAAAGTGGATATAAATTAATATATAAATGCATTAATCTTGTATTAGATTCTTCTCGCAACGAAGTTTTATATATTTATTAACAATAACTTAAGAAAGTACACTGAATTCATGAAAAGCAAAATCGTTATTGAAAAAATTCTAATATCCTCGTAATTGTAAATTTTATTATGGATACTTTATAGAAAAACACATTAATACCATGTTTGCCCATTCATCCGTTTCTTATAATGAAATACTGTAGCATGGTATGATATAATTCTTTTAAACAATATCAACATGAAAGTATTTATCGTTTTAAACACATGCACAAAATAACTAAAAGAATATCATGTGTCACTAACTATCAGTGCAAGCCGACAGACCTTTTGTGTGTGTGTGGCACACTTAACTCGTAATGGGAAAATAATTTATTATTTTTAATAGATCAAATGACCGCTTGCATTGCCATGAGATATAAAGTGTCGCTGCTCTTGCAGGCGACAACAATTGGCATGCCGCCTGTGCCTCTTTCGCTGCAAACGTTTATGAATATTGCCGTTGCAGCGAAGTGCACTTGAAATGGCCTCACATACAACTGCACCTATGCCTTTGCACTTGTGGGAAACATACAAAATATTTACACACAAAACATCCAAATATTTACACACAAATTTTCCCACCATATGTTTGTCCTAATTCTAGATTTAGTGATATTCTCATAAGTAGTGTATAAGCCCAAAATATTTAGTTTTAAAATCAATCTGAATTTAGCGCGACCTAGAGTTGCATGTTAATAAAGATTCACCCAATCTAAATTTAGCGCGACCTAGAGTTGCAAGTAAATAAAGATTCACCAAACAAATCGAAAACATTTCTTTCAATTTAATTTCCAATGTTTTCAATACATCAAGAGCATTCGGGACATTCATGTAATAGAATTTTGAAAAAAAAATTACTGGTATATGTAAAATTTGCGACAAATTTCAAAACAAATTTAAATAATACTGTATTAGTATTTAAAAAAAAAATACTATAAAAACTCAATAAAAAGTTTACTAAAATTACGTTAAATTTTTGAAATATATCAGGAATTTTTTATTGATTTTAAGTAAAATGTTTTCAATACTTAATATTGAAATGTATTATTTTGCAATATCCGTCCCAAGTAATTGTTTAAAGAATAAGTTTTAAAAATGTATTTTATTGCAAGAAAATAAATTTAAGTTTTAAAAATGTATTTTATTGCAAGAAAATAAATTTTTGTTGTGTTGTTTGTGTAGAAGCCTTCCAAGCCTTCTATGCTTATGCATTTGGTAATAATCATATACCCTACAGAATTCTCATATTGTATTTGATTTGTATGGCATTAGAGGTTGAATGTTTTTAAACTTCACTGACGATTTGGTTTAGTGACCAATGAAATGTCGGCATATGAAGAGCTAAAGCCAAAACAAACAATGCATTTTACAATCTATAAATATCTTTTTATATTTCCGTTTCTTGCAGTAAAGACGGTCAATGTACTATTTTAATTCTTCATATGAACTATTCTGATGAGTTCTAATTTTATCTAAGATAAGCAAATTAGGAGTAGTCAGGACTTACTTCGCTTTCTTAAAATTACATATAGCAAAATATTTAAAGGATAATAAGAAATTTATTTGAGAAATCAGATTATAAAATGCAGCGGAAATATTGATGCCGATTGTTACTAACTTTGTTGTTTATTTTTCGAAATTAGTTTGATAAAATTTAATGACTCTTAACCGAACACCAGATGCTTGAAGGCAACATTATACAAATTGCAGAAATTATTATTTTTGTCTGGATACAAACATAAAATTTTTAGATTAAAGATTTGAATTTAATTTATCTTAAAGAATCAATAAATAATATTTGAATCGATAAATAATTTTTTTTTA
Source organism: Germaria angustata (assembly GCA_963681545.1). NCBI lineage: Eukaryota > Metazoa > Arthropoda > Insecta > Diptera > Tachinidae > Germaria > Germaria angustata. Next base: position 25,889,967 of record OY813000.1, read on the forward strand.
TAAACTTATCAACAAAATGTTACACATTTATCGCAAATTTGTGGAAAGTTGATATATTTTTTCAGCGTATGTTTGTTCACCAGTAATAGAAGCAATACAAAAATTGCTTTTTAACTAATATGATATTTTTTATATAAAATTAATTTAATTTTTTTCAATGAAAGTTTTAATAATGATACAGCGAAATCTAAAAAATAAATTATCAACTTGTGGTTTTAAATAAACAACAGCAATGAGAAATGTAATTGTGTTTTTCTTTAATTTAAAAAACCGTCTTTAAAATAATAAAAACAACAAAAATATAATTTGCATAATTAAAAAAAAAAAAACAATAACAAGACACCCTTCCCTTGGAAAGCGCTTGCACTTGTAAAACCTGTGTGTGGCAAGTAAATGAAATTAATAAAATTATGTTGTATTTAAAAAAAAAGGAACAAACGAAAAAAAGAAATACTAATATAAACTTGTTTTAATGAAATACAAATATTTACTTAAAAAATCTCTTATTTATTTCCTCATGTTACACTGCCCTTAAATGTTGAACTTTAATTAACAAACAAGAGAATTCTGAGAATTCATTTCGCTTCTTGTATTTATCTTTAATGAAATTATTCCTAACAAAAAAGAAAAAGCTGTTCTGATTTTGATGTTGCAGTAATTTGTTTCCTGTTTGCTGGTTGTGGCATATTCTTACTTACCTCTTGCCAATGGTAGGTGTTCTCCACGTAACGCAAACTGGTATAAATTTGTGTGGCAGAAAGTATAATGCCACCAATTAATGACTCTCGCAAACGTAACGGCAACATGGTGTATGTCATGTAGATAAAAATTACGCTGCATACAGTGCCATTAAAGGATTTACTGTAAGAGAAAAGGTGAAAACATGTTAATAAATCACAATTTAATGGGAGAACTGAAAATATTTTTATTTCTATTTTGTTTTATTGCAAAATTCTCTTTAAACAGCAAATCTAACAAAAAACAAGATCTGCTTTTAAGCAAAGAATTCGTTGCTTTATCCAGTTCGGCAGTCACAATATTTTTCTTATTGACATTTACACTTTTACAGTTATAAGTAGACTCCAAATCGGCTTAAAAAGTTACATTTATATATTTGCATGAGATGTAAAAATAGGCCAGGTATGCAGCAATTCTAATGCTGCCAGTATTAAGTCTTTCAGGACAAACATTTTCGTAGGCAAAGAATTCGATTTGCCTTTGCGCTTTAAATATCATGTTGTCGTACCTTGTCGGATGCATGTTGGCGTTTTTGGCAGTGATTAACGTTTTGATTTTTTTTCATTTGACGAGTAATTATTTGATCGTCTCCAAATCTCAGTGCCTTTACGCTTGTTGTGATGGGCAAATTTACAGATCAAAAAAAAAATTACTTTGAGTTTTCTTGAAAACACTACCAATGCTTGGCATTTTTATTAAACATAAAGCTGGAATCCTATAGTAATAAGAAAGATAAAATAAACGACTTTGGAATCATACACAGTATCATAGTAGAGTATTAATATTGAAGTAACGAAAAAAATATATTGCGAATTTATTTTCAGCCGAGCATGTAGAGTGCAACAAAAAGGGGCACAAGACGCATTAAATCATCATCCGTTGGCAAACACTGTGAAGTCTCTATACAAATGGTAATTGGAGTATTTGTTTCCCCATCAGCGCTTAAGCGACAATCATAGATTACTCGCACATATGCAATTTTGAGGCGTTTATTTGATCATGTGCAGGCTCTGTTAAATTCCTGTGAGTAAATTGATTTTTGTAAAATTTAATGAAACACTGCAGAATATATGTTTTTATATTTTCTTATGGGCGCCATCTATATTTTTATTGTAGTGATTAAAAGCACAGAATTCAACGTAAAAAAAGCACATTGACATTTTCAACAACATATTGAAAAAAAATATGTATGCTATGGCTTATTGGACAATGCTTGGCATCTTTACAGAGTGGAAATGATGTATGTATACGTGTATATTTTAAACTGAATTAAATGTGACGAGAAATATTTTTTTTTATATGAAAGAAAGACATCTTAGAAAAAAATTTCTTTACGAAAAATTCCTAAAACTTATTTTTAATGGCCAATATGTAAGTGTAATTAGCTCACTTAACGCACATATCTGATTAAAGTATTAGCAATTATCATTTCAATTTAGAATACATTGCTCTCCTGTTGTACAAAAATCAATAAGCGTCCGTGTACAAACGTCTGAACAATATTAAATGCAGCCAACGTTACTCATACGTACAAGTGACTTTTTAAATCAATCCCATGTTTCGTATTCCACCCGAATCAAATTTGTTAAGATAAATTGTTTTTATATATTTCTAGTCCTTTTTGAAAAAGTATGTTAGTTCCTCTTTCGGAAGAAATATACCCTCCTACGTGAAGTTATTTGTCATGAAATAAATTCAGCACGTATTCCATTATCTTCTAACCTTGATTCAAAAAAACTATAATAAATGCCAAGTTGTCCAAATCCCTTATGGAAAGTATGAATTTTAAACAACAAAGAATTGTTTTTACTGAAATATGGCTTAATAAAAATACCTTACAGTCTGAAGTTCTTTGCAACAAATTCAATATTTACAGACGTAATAGAGTAATAACAACTGCATTTGGTGGCGTCTTGGTTGCTGTTTATGGTCTATTTTTATCTGAAGAACTTCAACCTGAATCTGAGCTTTATTTAGAGTTAAAAAAATAGTTGAATTTTTATAACCCGATCATACATTCCACCAAATTATTACCAGAGGATTTAAATGAAGCCCATTAATAAAATTTGCATGCATTGAAAGCTCAGCCTGATTATTGATTTCTTCTGTTTAGGGGTTTTAGCTCGCCAACTTTTTCTTGGAAGGTTTTGCTCTTACTCATTCATTTATATCCCAACTAAATCCAATCAATGAATTGAAGATATTTTAGAAATTGTATCTCACTTTTGTCTTTTTAAACATAGTTCGCATATGTAATGCAAAAGGACTTAAAATGGCTAAACAACTTTGAATGCAAATACCAAAAATATTAAATAAAACATAAATATTTGGCTTCAGGTACTCAAGAAACAAACAAAAAAAGTTTATAAACAAAAATACATATATGTATGTATGTATTCATAATCATTAACACCATTGTTGTTAGGGACCACTGAGAAAATTATTGTTTCATTATTGTAATGTAAGGAGTATATTTTGACTTCTATGTTAAAAAAAAAAACGTTTAAGATGTTTGTCAACTCAGGAATCGAATTCGAGTTGCACTAATTACAAATTTTATTTTCCAAAATATAATAAAAAAAATTAAAAGTGTCGAAAACGTTATATTGTTTTCAAAACATTTAAATGGTTTCCAGGATCAGTGAAACAAACTCTCACCACAAAAATAAAAATTTTCATATTTTACATTGAGAGATTAACCAGTTTAAGGACACAGTTTGCTGTGATAACAGTTTGTTATGATATTTTTCAAAATTTAGAATAATTGCTTCATACCATTAAGCACTTTTCATTTAATATTTTTATATGCATTAAATATTTCGAAAAACAATTGCTAATTTACTAAATGCATTTATCGGTTCTTTTATCAGAATGAATATTTTCTAAATATTTAATTGCTTTGAACACAACTCACCTTGGCAATGTTGCATATCCCACAGCTATTTGTATTGCCACAAAGGTGCCAACGATGACATAAGACACCAAAACTAAAAAAATTTCATTCATAGCGGGTTTTGCTAAGATGCACAATAAAACTGGAACGAAAAAGAAGGAAGGACACGAAAGAGCAACGTTAATAACTAAATAATGAAGTAGTAAAAAACAAACTCAAATAAAAATAAAGACGAAAGAAGTAAAGAAATATAAACTGATTTTTTGCATATTTAAGAATATAATATCAAATTAATATGTTAAGAGTGTCAGAAGAGGATATGAAAAGTGATAACATTAACAAAAATATAAATAAAAAGGGATACATTATACAAATGTAAATAACCTTATTATGCTAAAGGGAAAATATATAAATGATTATGTGTGTTTATATATATTGTATTTATCATAATTTGCAGATTTATTTGCCAAAACATACTTTTTTTTAGTAAGGAGGACAATAAAATTGGATTACTACCCACACACATATACACACAGACAGACATAATCTTATGCACATTCCAACTCAATGGAGGCATTTCTTCTACTCGCAAGTGCCATCAACAGACGATACTGATTTCTGGCTATTGATTGGTACTTTTTTTTTGAAATATTGATATTTCTTCATCTTTAGACTGAAAACATGTGAAAAAATTTTCAAGGAATGTCATTTTCATTGGGTTTAAAAGCCTCAATGTGTGTATTTTTGACAGGTATATCCTTAATTCTGTTTAAATGATAGTTGCCGTTGCTTCTGTAGCAGATGAAATATTTTTGGTATGTGTCCAAAATTTCGTAAACGACCATTTGCACATTTTTCTGTATTGACAATGTGTTCCTCATCAAGTTATTGATGTTAATATTGACTTTTATTAATGAAACATCGATGTACAGCCTTGAATTCCTATACACAGGATACGGGTACCCAGACCCAGAGACGTATCTGCTAAATTAGAGTAAAATAGAAATCACCAACTTAATGCAGACAATAGAAAATTTAATTACGAAAATTGTATGACAATAAACAGCCGACAACAAGAGACCAATAAACTTCACAATGCTTGACACTTTGTGTTTCTCGTTTTAAGTCCCATGCTTTGCCGCACTCTGGCAAATTTTGATCAACTTGAAACTGTAAGGCTACAAAAAATCGAATTCAGATTTTATATTATATTTTATATTATATAACATGAATAATATATTATATAATATTTTTTATTAATTTGCATACTTTCATTTATTTTCCTCTAATAATTTAGAGACAGTTTGGCGTATGATTTATTTTAATTAAGAAAACCAATTTTCTGTCTGCCTTAGATTTAAAAACTTTTTTATTACATTTCATATGTGTATTTTTGTGGCTGGTATGCATAACCACATATGTCTGAAGATCATTTTTTTCCTTGTAGAGGACTGACTTTCACTTTCTTCCCTTTAAATTCACTGAATTTGAATCATTAAAAGTGTAAAATTTTTGTTGCAAAATTTGTTAAAAACGATATTACAAGAAAAAAGAAAAATATTTGTGTATATTGAAAGTTTCATTAAAATAGAAGGCTTTCATGAATACATTTGATTCTGGAAAACTTAAAAATACTTAAAAAATACTTTCTAAGAAACTTTTTTCTAACATCCCCTATTGAAAATGATGATTTCTCCACCGAAATATACATAGAAAACTACAGATTAATCATATTCATGCAATACATATAAATATTAAAATAAACACACACAAACATGTGGCTGCCAAATTATCATACACGTATAAGCAATTACTCACATGAATAAACACACACACAGATGGTCATGACAACAAGTAGGGCTATTATCCTTTCATCAATTTCTTGAAACATGGTCAAAATGAAGAAAATTCCATTAATCACATCTGATTCCTTTTGTTCTGCATTTTCATGCTCTGCCTCACTTTCTTCTGACTGAAGTCTAGAAGCAGTTGGAGCGGAGTGTTGACGGCTAATGCCAAAACTGTTACTTATTAGAACATTTTGGCTGTAAGTGGTCCTGCTGTTGCTGTTTTTATTATTATTATTATTGTTGTTGTTGTAGTTTGTGCTGGTTAAATTTTGACTAGCGTTAGCTATAATGTTGTTGGTGGCATGATGGCGATGATGCTGCTGATTTCTTTCCTTTTGATTGTTTTTCGTTTGATTGACCTTATCAACATCGTGGGAATTATTATTGAAAACATTTTTCTTGTTACGTTTGTTCAGTTGTTGTCCCTGGTGCTGCTGCCACTCTTTACTGTCATAATAGTTAATATTCTTTTTGTGCTTCTCACCTGCCACTATGTAATTATTTCTATTTGAGTTCGTCTCATCTGCTGTTAAACGCTCTTCATCGTTCTTGGCGTCAACGATTTTCCTTGGCATATTATAGTACTGTTGCTGTGGAGTTACAATAGTTACTTGTTGTTGGTGCAGTTGTTCCTGTCCTTCTTTTTGTTGTCGTTGTACAATAATTTTTTGATTATATTTTGCTGTAACTAAATCATTGCGATTACGATTTTGATGCTGTTGATGTTGCTGTTGATGATGATGATGATCGTTTTCAGGTGATGAAGTAGTTTGTTTGTTTTTATGCAACAAACCATGATTAGATTGTGGAAAAATGTGATAGTGATGATGGAAACGATGTTCTCGCTGATGTCTTTGAAAGGTTTGGTTGACTGTTGCTGGAAATTGAAGCGCTATTGTTATTGGAGTCATTTGTTGCTTCGTATTTGAAATATGCCTTTTCAATCTGCAATTAAAGAGAAACACATTAATTGCACCTTGTCGAAATATATTTTACTGAAAAATTTTACTCTTCTACAGCTTAAAAGCTTCAAATACAAGCATAAAAAATTCATGAGGCGGAAAAAGAATTTAAATTTTTTTATTAAAAATAATTAACAAACACATGGGAAGAGGTGTGTGTATGTTTTACTTTTTACTTTTGTTATGTTTCTGAGATAAGTTTTTGTTGGCAAGTGACTAATTAAAGTGAAATATTTAGAGACCAAAAATAAAAGTGTAAACATTGTAGGGATCTAAAGTCCTTAAGATAACATATTTCTTACACTAGACTGTTTAATTAGCGTGGGTAGATATTGAAAGGAATACAACAAGCGCTGCATGAGGAAATATCAAAAATACTTTTTTATTTAAAAGTCCGATGTATGGAATGTATGGAAGATCATGTCGTTCAAATTTACTTCGAGGCTTCTCTCAATTATGTTAACTTTTTTTGAAAAGGGGATAAAAGGGATGTAGAGATCGTGGACCTGTAATGTTTATAATTTATAGTAATCGGGTTGAAATGTTAAACTGAAATCGTCATCATAATATTTTACATAAAACTGCTGAAAACATCTTATACCAAAAATGTAAAAACTAAAATTAACTCTGCCATTGTGGGTAAGAACAAAATTAAGCCTTTTACACATTTTGAGCCATGACTTTTTTTTGGTATTGAAATTTAGTCCTGAACTTTAATGTACTCGACAACATATATTTCGTAAAATTTGTGGCAAATACTTTCGTGGAACAGTTAAGCACCGCTACGTTGCTTGTTAAGAAGAGGTTTTTGGCCCATTTCGAGAAAGAAAACAAAAAAGATCCATACCGCGAATTGGTAGAGGGTAAAAATGTTCCACAAAAATTATGCTCCTGAAGCTTTACATAAAACTGGTGAACATATCTAGCGTCTAAAATATAAGCGTTAGAAGATTTCTTATACCGATTCACTACAACAATTTACAAATAGATGGAGCTTAAACTCGCTCTGAAATCAAGAGCAAATGTAAACTTGCGAAGCGCAGATATACGCAAAAACGCAATCATAAATGAATAAAGAATTTTAACTCAGATTCTATTCAGTTTCCAATTACTTTTAGTTCTGCGAGGAAATTAATACCATTCGACTTTTAACGTCATCACATGCTATAATTTTCACTCGCTTTGTTGTCATTAGTGCTTGTGGCACAACAAAATTCGTTTGCTGTGGTAATTACTTAGTTCTTTTTTGTACTTTGGAATGATTTTTTAATGGTTCATTTCACTTTTTTATTGTGTCCAAAAAATAATATTTTTTTCCTTCTAAGGATACTTGTTGTTCAAACAGGAATTATATAATTATGCCGGGCAGTGAAAATTTCCCGAATGACAATACGACACCTGAAATTAATATTAGCTCAGTGATGAAAAAATATTGTGAAAGAGTAGGAAGCCTGTCTCTGAAAAATTTTTAAGTTTTCCCGATTTTTGTTTTCATATATCATCCAAAATTTACTAAATTTCTAAAAAAGGAGTAGAGTGGTCATTGGCTGCATATTGATTTTGATTTTAAATTTAATATTAATTGAAAAGTAGTGATTTCTCAAGATAAGAATTCTCCCTCAAACCCAAGAATTTACTACGTTTGGTCTTAGATTTTTCTAAAATGAAATAAATGTAAGACAAGATTTAAACACTAAAGCTCCATAAATTTGTAGGCCAACTATTAAACTTTCTATTACATAGACAAACTTAAGGAATTTTTCCAAATTTTCAGCCAAGTTTTTCTCTTTTTTTGATACTATTAAATTAAAAATGTTTCCACTTTTCAACAATTTCTAAGTTTGATGATAATTGTGTGACCATCAAGCTTTTCTTTGGGCATCTCTTTTTCTTAGTTGAAAGAAAAAATTTTTATAAGACAATTTATTTCATAAAAGTAATTTGGCATTTTTTTATAATTTTTTGAATTTTTTATTAAGTCTGCAATAAATTACATCCTCCGAGCACAAAGAAAGGACAAAAGAAACACCAACAAACATTTTGCATTCTTGGTATTATTGAACGTGACAGCTTTAATATTTTCTTTGTTATTTAATTGAATAAAAATGTCAATAGGACGCAGAAATGAAAATTTAAATAGGACGCATTATAAATGAAATAAAGCCAGGGAAACCAATGATCTGTAAATTTATACAACGCCATGGTAAAGTTTACTTTGTGGTTTCTTTAGCCTAAATTAAAAAGATTTTCAAATGTATGAAAAATTTAATATCCTGCTATAGAATAAGGGCGATATTTTACAATTTTGTTAACAACAGAGAATCGAATAGTGGAAATAATAAAGTTTTTATCTTCTGTAAAAATTACTGATTAGCAGAACGTGGATTTTCATATTCGTTTTGGTAAAGGATAACAAAGCATCGATTTATTATCTATCCGAATAAGAAAATTTTAAGAAAAATGCCAAACGATTATTTTTTTATATTATGGTAATGAAAGCATGTTATCAAAGTTCTTATTTTTTAACAGTCGAAAAAAGTTTTTTTTTCATTTTTTATATTTTCATTATTGTTGTACAAAATTATATATAAAGTTAATTTTAATAACGACTCCAGCGTCTTTAAGGCATTATAGGAGCAATTTGACAATCTAGTAAATCTTGTTCATGTACATACAATTCTTGTAATTATCAAATTTATATACTTTTACAGAGATCTATAACGGGATAGGCATCCCGCTCCCCGACACACCATAATTTGAAGTTTGGCTTTTCTACACTCTATAATTCGAATTGGTGATTGTGTTCGTGTTTCTCTAACAAACAAAAAATAGAAATGTTTGATTTAGTTTCTACACAATACTTTTCATTGCGCAGTAACAATCACACTTCAATTCAAAGAAAATTTTTATACACAATACTGCACACATACATACATACATAAATATGTGGTTAAATGTAGGAATAAAATATAATTTTTTTACCAGACTCTTATCAGTTTGAAATTATTTTATATTTCCTTGTTGATAATTCGAACTAATGGTTTTGTTAAATTTTTCTCTAGTCCCTTAAATTTCAAATAATGGAGTGGCTTCATACTCTTACGAAATTTTAATGAATTCGTTTTAAAATCTACACTTTTATTATTTGTGTGTTTCAGTTTGTAAAACTAAAGATCAATTTCTGTCAATTACTTTCATGTGTTGTTTCAATATCCATGCGTTGCTGCAACAGAAAACTGTTGACTTCAAATAAAATTTCGTTGATTTAATAGAATAGACTGGCCTTCGTAGACTAGTAGGTAGTGTAATAGACTCATAGTGCGAAGGTCGCAGGTTCGAATCCTGCCGCAGAACTCTGGCAGTTTGTGTCTGATAATTAAAGGGAGCGCACAACAAGCCTTCACTGGCTTAAGTGTATGTCGTATGACATGGGCTATCACACCCCTCCAATCAACCTAACCTAACCTAACCTAACGTAATAGATTTTCAGTCAATGAATTGAAAAACTTTTCTTGAATTTAACAGATTATATGAAAATATATTTTTAGCAAAAACAATATTTTTGATTTGAAGAAATATTGTTTATTTATTTAAAAAGAAAATCACTTGCTTTAAGTATTTTTTCGTCAAGGGCTTAATATTGCTTATAAAATTTTTGGTGCAGTGTATTCACATACACTCATACATCTTACAGCTTTCTTTTCTATTACTTATTATGTTTTTCTATTTGCGATTTTATTTTTAATAATGCTTTTTGATATTTTCAAAGAAAACATTTTCTTATAACATTGTTGAAACAATCATAGTCAATATCGTGGCAGTAATGATAACATAGTAATATAAAATTATACATTTTTTATTACATTGTTAAGGTAAAAAACAAATATTTTTTTATAATATTTTAAAACAAACAATTTTACTGCCTTGATTCTGTGTTGCTGGAATAAACAAAAAATTACCACATTGCACATTGATGGTTTATTAAACCATATTTTTTCTTTGCGTGTAGTCTTTATGTTTGAATTAATTTAGCAATTGTACTCTGGATTAACCAAAATGATACAATTTGAGATGATTATTTTCGTATACTGCTTATACATACACTCCTACAAAGGCACATCGCTCTTTTTGCGCAATAAAGTCATATGTCAGAAAATTCAAAATTTTTTAGATACTAGGAAAAATGTATTCCTCAATGTCCTCTTTGTTCGCTTTTTTTTGATATGTGTCTATTTTACATTAAAAGAACGTATATTAACTGAAATGTTTAACAAAAAATCCTTAGACGATACATTTTCTCTTGGAAAACAGTGTCAAATGCTGATATCATCTTTTTTCATTAAAACAACAAAACAAAAAAGAATGTTTAATTGTTGTTGCCTAAAAATAAAAAGCACAAGAAGATAAAACAATAAAGAAAATAACATTTAATCACGAATTAAATGTGATTCGGTTTGTTTGATTTTACTTGTTAGACATTGAATTCTTTCAGTTAAAAAGTTCCAGTCGAACTGAATGGTGGCGTATGAGTGATTTACGGATATTGGCCTGAGGCATGTTCTGGAAAAATTAATTATTCGCCTCGTGTATACGGCCGGATGATGCAATGTATTGTATTTCGTTGTACATATTTGAGCAATCAGTAATTGAATGTTGTTACTCTTATTTTATTATTTGAAATAACACTGGGGATTAGTTGAAATACATGACGTTTTTAGTTTGAATACATTTTGTTTCACGATTTGTTGTAAAAAATATGTGATCATTCAGGATTAAAAGGTATTACTATCGTACAAAATGCTACAAAATTAATTTTAATACATTAAACAAGAAAATAATTGAAATAACTAGATTTGATAGACATTTGATTACAGAAATTTTTTTAGACGTTCCCCTATTTAATTTATCTGATTTATGAAACCCCCAAGAAGCTTGAGTGGAGAAGATAATATTTGCTAGGGACGATCTGTTATTAATTGTAGTAAATAAGCCATAAGGACTTGAGTAAAATTGAAGATGGCTTAAGAGTTGATTGATTGACAGAAATAATACTTACGTGGAGATATTTTATTCGTTTTACGAAATATTTCAAGTAAAATTCTCTGAATATATGTATGTATACATGTCAAAAACTCTCATAAATATAAATATTTATTCATGCCATTGTTTAAATTTCACATCACTCAAAATGTGGCAAGATATCAAATGTAAATTGAATCAAATTCAAATAATTTACAGGTGTCACATTCCTTTAAGAAGGATGAATACTGCCACTTTTAGCCAAATAGTAAAACAAATAAATAAATTTTCTTAAAATTTTTTTCTTCCTTTTTCAAAAGTTTATGGTAATTTTATCAATTCGTTTGCATTTTTTATTTACTTTATCATTTGTGAGCCGACTTAAAAAAAAGCTTATGTTAAATCATTGAACAAATATGAACTCTACTATTCCGAGCTTGATTTTCTATTATTTTTTTACAGCAGAGTTACTGCAACCATTTTATTAATTGTTTTACCTCGCCAACGATTCTTTTAGCATTATCGACGAAGGAGGACGCGTGATGTAGTAACATTAGCGTAATAGAGCATCAATTTCTACCGGTATTGTTCAGTGACCAGTGGTATGCTTTTATCACTTCCAACAGACAATTAACACAATGCCACACTAACAATGTAAATCAGAAAAACTCATGATGTTGATGACTTGTCCTGAACATGGATAGCAACCCAGGCTCTTGGTCAACGCGCTAACTACTTTAGCCAACAGCACCTGTATTCTTATTCTGTTTTAAGTTTTCCTTGGGGTATTTCAATCGCGTTTAATTGCCTTAAAGTATGCTTATTTTTAATTGAAATTTGCCCCTCTTTACTTTTCTTATTTTTATTGGTTTTGTTATTGCCAGCTGTCAGTTTGCAATTAAATGTTGCATACTTAGACTAAATATAAACAAGTGTTGCATATATGTATACAAAAGTATAACAAGGGCAAATGCATATATTTTGTTAGTTTGTAGTATAAGTGTAACGTCATCTTGGAAATGTTACGATATAACACCGTTTGCCTAAGATTGCTAATTCGGCTATAGTTTGAAAATTCTAATTTTTGATAATCCCTTAGGAAATAATTGCTCTTTACTTTGAATACGGTTTTTCCTTTTTTTATCTATAAAAATATCACATATCTGATTCTAATTGAAATATTCAAAGCATAATATGACATAGAAAAAATACGGGTTTATCCTTCAATCTGTAATCGAATAACTCTGCCCTGCTCCCGGCATCGATACATACAATACTTATTAAACTTTAATGATGTTTAGAAATATTGAATAACTCTAAATTTAATATTTAATAATGTTTTCATTTCAATATTTTTCAAACTTACCTTGAACGGTGCTTTAGCAAGTTTCTGTTTAAATATTTTCGCTTTCGACGTTTAAGCAAGCGTGAAATCAATGTGGCTTCAGGTTCGCTACTCAAATTATCTTGATGATGAGTATTTTGTTGCTGGTTTTGCTGTTGCTGTATTTTGTTGCTGTTTGCAATTTTGGCACTTGTAAAAATCTCTGATATTGGAATAGTTTGCATAATGAATGAGAATGGCTTGTGGTTACCAATGACTTTAACACCCTCAACATTTGTTTCATTTACAACGTCTTCGACTTGTCTTCCAATTGCACCGGGTGCATTAATGACTTTGTAGGAAGCATAAGAGTGAAAATGTTTTGCTTTTATCCTCTCGATTTCATTGCTATAGTTTTTGGTATTTGCCACTGTGGTATTATATTTTGGTGGTAATTGATAGACTATTTCCACGTTTCGTTGCAAAGCGGATGGTGCAAACTTATCTATTTCTGATACATTGTGTTGTTGTTCGGCCTCGGCTATCATTACGTCATCCAACTCCTTGTCGAACTGTTGGCCTTGTAGTGGTAGTTGGCTGGTCGCTATGAAACCGCTTTTGTTGCTACTGCTGCCATTATTTACGATTTCATCGTGAAAAGTTGTCGAAAAGTTGCGTTTCACTTGCATGCTTGTAAATACAATATGAGTACTTGAAAGAGTTAAAATTAGGGCTAATAGTAGCACAAGTATGTGTGTGGTATTGCTTTGATTCATGCGCAAAAAATAGCGCTGATACAACATTTCCACCTGCAATAAATTTTTTTAAAGGGAACACATGCATATAATGAAGTTAAAATTTTAAGTATTAAATGAAACAATTGAAAATAAGCGGATTAAATACAAGGATAAAAATTTTTAAACAAAATTTTATAAGTATTTTGGCTAATTATAATAAAAGATTTCTAAATACTTATTTTGCTTTTCAATTAAATCTACTAAAATTTCTGTAAATAATTGAAATCTAAATTTTTTAAATCTCTGATTTTTTTATTCTTGACTGTTTTCATATACTTTTTTTATTTTTTGGATTCAATTCATTTGCCAACTGTTATCGCTTATGTGCAGATATGTAAAAGAATGTATTATTTTTGAATTTTCCGACTAACTATGTCATAATTTTACTTTACTTTCACATAATTTTTATTAACCACTTGCCACCAATCAAAGGCTATTGTATTGTGGTAGTCTATTGTTGTTAAATTTAATATCAAAGATGACCCTTTTTCTCTATGGAAATAATTGATTAGGCATTTTATCCTTTCAAATAGTTTACAACATGTGGGAGTATATCCAAACCAAGAATGCCCCTAATAAGAAATAATAATATTCAGGTCTCATACTTTTTAAATCAAGAAGTTTTTGTAGAAAATTAAGTGGATGAGTTCAAAAGTTCGCTATAAAAATGGAACACACATCTAAAGGATATTTCATGCTACAGATCTTCAACTATATTAAACAGAGAAGGGAAAGGATAACAATTGAAAGGATAAAAAATATTAATTCTGCCACCACATCAAACAATGCATTAATAAAAAAACAAGATCAATAATTATTTTTATTTTATCAAAGATAAATAAGCGAAAATAACAAGTTTTTATAAACCAATATATTTTCAATTTTGTTATTATGGTTTCGGTAATCAGATTTCCTTTAAAACGAATGACTCATTAGGCCAGAGCGTCCGATTCTGCTATTGGGGCTATGCTCCTTTTAGGAGTTTGAAGGAATATATATGTATAATTTATATGTTTTGAAATTTTAGATCTTAATTTTTCAAGCATTTTTTTATTTCGTTCATTATAAGTGAAAATATAAAGTATAAAATATTTATAAAAAATGTTGTTCGTAATGATTGACAATTAATTGTAACTGACGCATGTTTTGAACGAACTCTACTGTTCAACGAAATTATTGTTCTACTGATTGAAAATAACATTTGTCATAGAAATACAAACATTAAAAGAAATAGAAGAACAATCGTTATATATATTTTTTTGCTCTTATTTACAATCATTGAATAAAAATTGTTTTAGTAAAAAAAATTTAATAAAATCGAGTCGTAAGAATTATGAACTTCTACGCATAAAATTAAAAACTAAAGCAAAACATAATTAAAATGAAAATAACAAATAATAAATATATTTTGATGTATATAAAGAAGAGCCATAATTGTTTTTGTCCCTTCAAATAATGTTTTTGGTTGATACCTCCTTCTCCCGCTATAAATGCCATCAAAGAAAGTGGCTCTCATTACTCCTCCGCTGAATGAATATAGATGAAATTGATAGGCGGCAGGAATAGCCGCAGGTAAAGGATAATTTTTACAATTTCCTCTACTAAATGAAAGGGATCAGAGACTTGGAATATATACGAAAAGCTTCTTTACATTTTGCTATAATATATAAAATATCAAAGGATATCTATCCTTTTGGCTTGATGGCTACTATGACCAGATATTAAGGGTGACTTTTTAGCAACTTTCTTTTTGGCAACATTGTTTTTGACAGCTCAGCTGTTTTCGTGTAACATGTTACTGTTAAACATGTTCAGTTTGGTCTATAATTAAACCATGAATCGACTTACAAATGAACAATGCTTGCAGATGATTACAAAATTTTTTTTTTGCACAAAATAGAAGAGCTGGACTTGACTGACATATCGATGCCACATGCCACACAGCACGCGAAACAATGGCCCGAATGAGAGGTGAGTTTGGTGAACAGTTTAAATTCACGTTAGCTGCCTTGATTGTGCGATTTAACGCCTTAAGACTATTTATTGTGGGGCTATGTCAAGGCTCATATCTATAAGGACAAGTCCGCAAAGGTTGATGCTCTGGAAGCCAATACTGAAGAATTCATTCGTGAAATACCGGCCGATATGTTGAAGAGAGTATACCAAAATTGGACTCAGAGTTTGAACCATTCGAGACGTAACCGCGGTCAACAATTACATGAAATCATCTCTAAACATTGAATTATATAGATCGTTCTATCAACTTAAATACAAATTTCATTCATATTTCTCTAAATCGTATGTGTTTTTTAATCAAACCCTTTATAATAATATTTATTAAGTTTTTAGTTTCGGATGAGATTAAGAACTTCCCAGGATAAGCCTGCGTTAAAAGTCTCTTACAAAAAGCCATCTCAGTGTTACTTTTTTAAGTTCTTAAAGGCAATTGGATTTCAGTTTATATATTCGCGGTTTAAAATTTATCATTTGTTCTGACTTCCAACGAAATCTGAATAAATTGAACTTTTAAAATATAAATTTCTTTCTGTGAGTATTTCTTGCAAATTATTCAAATAAATAATTGTCTTTATTTACTGCCTGATTTAATGCATCCAAAAGAAAATTCCTACTAATAATGAAAACTTCCATAAAAAAAATAAGGTTTTCTGTTTTTGATTCCCCTTAAAATTTTAAGAAAGAAATTTAATTTTAATAACAGGCAGAAAATCACTTTGTTATCCTTTTTTGATTTTCTGCGGTATTGAATTATTGGTCTCGTTCGAATTTCACTACATTGATTTTCTGTTAAAAGAGTATAAAATTTTAATAGGGAGACTGGAGGAGTTGAATGATATTTAGACTTTGTATTTAGAAAGTAAGCTTTTTCGTTACAAAGATTATTTATTCCCTTAAAAAAAATTGTTCTAAGTCTCTTTTGGAAAACTTAATTAATTTGCAATGCTCTTTTTGAAATGAATAAATAAAATATCAAATTTCTCTGCCAATTAAAATATTTTGTTATTAATTTTTTTCTATTATACCTCCACTAGAAATACAAACCAAAAAAGCGAAGGCAGTGATGGACTTGTGACTAGTAATTTTTTAGTTTCTATTAAGAAGTATACGCACAATGGAACTCATTTGAAAAATATAAATTTTATATTGTGGAAAGAAAACTATAACAACAAAACCTCGTATTAAATTTAGTATTGTACTTAAATATATTTTATTTAAAACATGAAATCTCTTGACGGCTGAAAGCTCATTACGCCTTAGCATTGAAGAAAACAATACAAATCTTAAATTTTTCTTCCATCACATGAACGGCACCCATCCCTATTTGTAGCAAATAAACATTTTCTTAACTGCTTTTTGTATGAAATGGGTGCTGGACTGAAAAGCTCATGCTTGTATCGATATTTCAGTGATTCAGTCTAATGAACTGCTGCCTTTAACACTGGTTTATTGTTTCTATATTAATTTTTCATTAAATTTTCTGCCTTAAAAATGAATGTTTCAATGTTTCGGCACCAAACAACCTTGAAAAAGTTTTGTTATTTTCACTTGTGTATGTGTGTGTGAGTGGGTGTATATGTTTGTATGTTTGCTTATGGCTTCGTTTTCATTTTGCCACATGTTTAAGCTGGTTACAATTAAGTATATGATGTTGGCGGAGATGAAAACTTTTTCTCTGAAATATGAATGAATACGTATGTACTGGAGCGCAGTCAGCGGGAATGTAAAAGTTATGATATGCTTTGAACATACGCAACGTTGGAGCTTATAAAATTCCAAACGACCACAAATGATGGATGTCAATTATGAAAGACAAGAGTGTCTTATTGATTACCCTTAATAATAATAAATACAGCAGAGTAGTGACTCTTTGTTATTAGGCGCTGTAATAATAATCCAGTAAATTTATGAAATCTGTAATTTATGAAATCTGTATTTGGAAATCTGTATTTGAATATTTTATTATAATTTTTAAAATTTATAATGTATGAGAACAAGAGTATTAATGCAAGATTTTTTCAATTACATTTTAAATATTTCATTTTGTGGACGTATAAATCGAGCCATAGGAAAATATTTTTTAAATTTAAAATTTGATATTCGTACTCATGTTGGCGAATGTTGCCCCAAATTTTCGTATGCCTAAAAAAGAGACATCCGTATGTACGTGTGAATTGTTTTCTGATTTAGCAAAAAGTAAAACAGCAAACAATAAAACTTTATTAACAAAATGAAAATTCCTTACGACTTAACAATTAATTTGGAATTGAAAAATATCTGTTGTCCGTGAATTATCAATTAGTCGCTGTAAATATGGGCTTTTGAAAACTGTAACTTGCCAGCTTTCATTTAAAATAAAAAATTCAAAGGAAAAAGGAGCTCAAAATTATGATAACTGTATGCAGCCATGTCATGTAAGTCGACTCCTTTTTGAAATTGAGTGGTTTTCAAAAAACGTGAAATATAAAAATTGATTTTCTGCAAATTGCGTAATTTAGTTGATTTAAAGTTAAATTAGAATTGAATATTTTAAATATAAAAACGTCGTTAAAGTAACAAGTAGTAATAAAAAATAATACAAAAATGTTTATATTTTTTGGACATGATTTTTATTATGACGTCTCTTAAACTTTCACAAAAGTTTTTTTTTTAATCAAACAAAGAATTTTTCCCCATACTCGGAGGAAAAAGGTGAACAAAATATAGAGTATTTTGCTTAACTGATATTTTTCAACCTAATGGTGAAAGGGAAAAGTACGCGGCATGCGGCAGTGAGTGGCGATGGTATTACCAGCCTGGTTTTGTATACAAAATGGAAATATCATTCCTTAAAAACAACTTCCAATTTTTAAAATAACTTCTAATACTATCACTTTCTATTAACTCAATTCAGTTGTATTGCTACTAAAATTTATTATGTGCCCATGCGAGATATTTTTAGAAATCACAAATAGGCGCGGCACTTGAAATTATTATTATTAAGATATTTATTTACTACTAGACATACGGAGTCTCTTGAGTAGCCCTTTTGTTGACTACATCAGTAGATCACTATGAATAAAAGCAATTAATTTATTCAATAAATTGCCTCACATATATTTCTTTCAATCAACACCTTTTCGCCCAAAAAGTTCTTGTACAAGAAACCGGAAATAAAAAATCACAAAGCGAATGATTGGCTTTAACTTACCATTTTGCAAGATTTACATTTAAAGTTATGTACATATGTATATCTGTTGCAAGAAATGAAAAAAGTTTAAGATACTCGTAACATTAACAGCTTAAGCCTGTAGCGACCACGGCAAACGAACTCCGGCACTAGCCAGTGGCTGGTTTCTCTAACTTGTGTGAAACATTCACACACACAAATAGAAAATTTAAATATTTTTTCACCATGTATTTTTGAATTCATAAATATTCAATATGTTGCTTTTGCACTGCATATGGCATAGAAGTCTAGCAAACTTGCATCAAAAAATTTTGTGTTTTTCATATCCAATTTCTACAATAGATGAGTTGACCGCCTGAAAACTTCACATAATTCATTTCAATGAAAAGAGTACAAAAACTTTCTTTAGATTTGAAAAGCATCCGCGTTAGTTACCGAAACCAGATACAACTATTTATATTTAGAGCAAAGTGGTCGTTACTTTTAATGCCAAAGGATAGTTCTCGCTGGATTAAGTCAAGTAGAGTTTTAGTTCAAAAGACAACTGACAGTTGCTATACTCAGTCATTTAGTTTTGCTACATCAGAGATATTTTATAGTCCTAAAAACTTCTCTGTGATATCTATTTTCTTTCTTCAAAAGAATCGGCCCAGCTAAAAAATATTAAATCTAGTCGCAGTTTTTCCACTTGTTTATATGAACCTAAAAGTAAATAAAACATTAAACTTCCTTCGCAAACAACAAAAGTTTGTTGTGAAAGCTGGCACTTGTAAGACATAAGGATATTGTATCCTTCTGCTAAGATCATTTCCAAAGCATATAAATATTGTACATTCATTATTAATACCCAAAGATCTCAATAGATATCGCATATAATATTATTTACATACAGTTCGAACATCTTAGATGATGGAGTCAGATGATTTTTTTTTCTAAACAGTTTTTATTTTGAATTAAAATATATAGAAATAAATAAATTAATAAATATTTAGATTTTGAAACGCAATCAAATACAAAAGAATAAAGACCAGAAAATGACACGAAGAGGTCAAGGGAGGAACCGGGACACATACTATCGAAAAACTATATAAGGACAATAAAAAACATGAAAAGATCACATAACCGAAACCAGCCTGTTTATAAAAACAAATTTGATGTGGCATGACAAAAAATCATTCCAAAAACTATAATGGGACTTCACTTCAAAAGAGTTTCAATCACCCTACAGAACTATCAGTTTGATTCCTGCAAAGGACATTGACCTGCTTTGTTATATGCGAATGAGGTCCCATTCCTACTATGATCGTTAAAAGAAGTTTTAATAAACTATATTATTCCATTAGGGGTTCTTGTTCTATCAGACTGGGTATCGTATACAGGCAAATTACATGTCTTGAAGTTATTGCATTCTTGTAATGGAAAATTCTTTCTCTGCTTCGAATTGTAAAAACTCAAAGAAGACCATATATGAAAAGCAGTAAGCACTGGAAACTTATCTTGGGCCGGCTTTTGGTGAAAACCCTCCTGAAACAAGGTTGTGATTATGGCTTAGGCCTTAATCGCTGGAGTAGGACTGTTTAATGTGATGCAATATTTACTTATAAAGTAAAAAAATTAAGCCCAGTAGTTGGTTTTTTCTAAGACCTTGAAACCCATATACCGTACGTGTTACAAAATATATCCTTCCGGGCAAAAATATAAGCCTAATTCATGCAGCCATGTCCAAGGACAGTCCACTGTGCATGAAATCGCTACATGCGTTGGATTTATACGATGATATGGTGAGCGTGGCTTAAGCAGCTTTACACACGAATCACAAATGAGAGTTTTTGAACACCATTTGGAATATTTAGGAGCTCTTCTCTTCAAGATTGTAAATGGTAAGCATTGTGAATACATCCAGCTCTTATTTTCAGATTTAAAACACTCTTCTAGATTATGGTCTAAGAAAATTTAATATTTTTAATGGATTTAATTTCCTTAAACTCTTGTGCAATTAAAAAAATAAATTTAAGTTCTTAAATCCAAAAAATACTCATTATATATGAAATAAATTTCTGGAAACTTTCTCCTAAATATGTAAGCAATATTGCAAGTTGACAGTGATATTATGGTGGAGGAGAAAAAAACTGCAAGAGTTGCATTTTGGAAATTTCACGGAAACCCGCAATAATATGTTGAAAATCACAAATGCTTTTATTTCCGCATTAACAAGTTGCTTTACCCCCAATTATATTATAGAACTCTATTTTAATTTTTTATATCCATCACATTATTAATAAAATTACATCGTATAATGTTATGGTTACTTCAATCATACAGCACCATGACAAGGAACAAAAGGTAATTTTTAAACCATGAACGTGCATAATATCAAAGGCAGAAGTCACTGCAGAAGGTGTAGTGAAAGCAAATGCTGTAGTAAAAGCAATGACTCCTAAGCAGACTAAAACCCAGGCCAATAGCACCCGGTATCACATCGGATGCATATGGGATGGAGAAAGCTTGAAAGACAAGTGGTAGAAGGGCTATACCGGAACATAGGAAAAAACCAGCGCTTAGAAGACTTGCGACAAAATGTGAAGCATAGAAAACTGGCATCGAAACTCTAACGTATGCAATGTGAAGCTGGTGTGATTTTAAAACATGAATGCAAATGAAAATTTTCGAGATGGTATCATTAAACTTGCTGCTAAGAAAAATTGGTTCACTTGGTGTTCTATAGTTCCAACCAATTAAATTGATATTGTTTTTAAATTTTCTAACTTTTTAAACTAAATAAAATGAGACTATTTAACTTTCAGTACATGAAAACCCCTGATTCAAACAGTATGAAAAACGTATTTTGAAAAAAGACGTGCCTTGGTGTACTTTACCTCCCAACAACAAATATTTGTTACAAATTTATTTATGAAAATTATCAAAGTACCTACTCCTAGCGTGTAAGCTTCTCTTCTAATCCTTCAAATAATACCACAGGCTTTTTGATTTGCTTTTGTTTTTTTTTTACATACGAGTTCATTTATAATTTATATTAATGCCTCCTGCTTTGAAATTTTTATGTTCTTACCTTTCTAGGAAAATTAAACCCACGAATGCTTGTTGTTCTTTTATTTATTATTGCCTGTTTCTTATTAAATTGCCTTGATTCTACCTAAATTGTTTAAGCCTATTTACGATATGATAAAAATTTACAAAAATAAAGCTTAAAAAGAAAAATTTGGAAGAATAAAAAATAAGGCTTGAGTCTCTAAGAGAACTTTAATTCCAAATACATTTCTTTGATTTCTTTTAAATATTGAATAGTATTCAAAGTAACAAAAGAGCTTTTGAAAAAAGTCATGGAAATACCAAGACTACGATCTAAAAGTAATGACTTTAATAAAGGCTTGTCATTGCAGGATGTCCTATTTTTTATTACCATTCACAGATTTGTTTTTTGTGTTGAGAAAATAAATTTTTTTATGTTGTTAATTTTTAAAAAAAAAGTATTTTATATTAATATTATAGAATTTTCTTTAAAAAAAATTATTTTATATTAATATTATAGAATTGGCAGTTTATCCCAGAAAATTGTTTATCATTAAATGAAGATTAAAGAAAAAGCAGGAAAATTTTTTTTATAAGAAAAACATTTTTGAAACGAGTTCAATAGTAATTTCTAATCGAGATCAACCTGCCAAAAGCTAAAAAAATCCACTATTAGATTTTTGTAAGCAACGAAATGTCCTCCCTTGAGAACGACCTGGTCTTTATTTAAATATAGATATTTTTTTTAGAGGACTTACGTTTTTGCAAAAATCTAATTAAAAGTCTTTTTAGCCAGAATACGATTTCTTCCAATATTCATATAAGATTTCATTTAAAAGCAAGCAACCTGATTAAGTTTTTTTTTAAGAATATTAAAGGTATTGTTATACTTCACGCAAAAAAACATTAAAACGAGTTGGTATCAAATTCAATCTGCTTTGTAGTGTTTTAAGTGGCAAAAGGACATGAAATTACTTTTTTGGCTTATTATCCTTAGCATGTTTCCTTTTACTTACCTGCAAATTTTTAAATTGATGTGTACTACATAAACGCAAGATGATGCGATTCAAGCGAAACCAAAAGGATATTGTGGGACTAAGATTGGCATTTACGTTCGAGTTGGCTTCAACATTACGTCCTGTTTCCGTAGAATCATAGTCTAAAAATACAGAAAGAACACAAAAAGTTTTTGTTTTTTTCTACATAAAATGCCAACAGTTTTATGAAAACAAAGTTTGTAATACGAAACACGTGTTATAGAATCAATTCAGAATTTTTTTCTCTTTTGCAAGGACTTGCTAAATGGATTATTCTGGTGCTTAACTTTTTAGGAGATAATTACGATATGATATTATAATATTTATAATGGAGTCTTTCCAGAAAAGAGAGGTATAGTTTTTGATGCTGAATTTTACAATTTGTGTAACACTTGTCTCGGGTAAGGGGGGCAAGAAGAGGAGATATTAGGATATGTAATCTTCTCTTATTCGCACATATTCTTATATATACGCACACCTACAAAAAATATATATTTCAAGCTATATGAAAAACAAGAAAATTTTCATCAACCAAAAATTTATGGGTGTTAATGTAAATGCAACTTTAAGGAAGAAAAAAAAAATAACTCAACAAAAGTTGATAATCGTAAACTCGGTCTAAGTGAGAGATTTTGCTAAAATGTTTAAAGTAACATTTCTTATAATTCTAAACGGTATGGAAGGAATAAGGCTGAGAGGCAAAATATTTTTTGTTATTGAAGCTGAAGCTGCTACAGAGACCCAGTTTCCAATTTCTTTAAAAAATTCGAATAGTATGGAATGACTAAGGCCATTGGATGCATCCTAAATATAGACCAGAGAGCTACTAGTAGGAACCATATTCGTCAATCAATAACTAGCGAAAATATGAGCTGTAACTACAGGTTAAGCTGGGACTTAATATAACGAGGCAACGTTTGTAGCAACTGCTACAAACACTGCATTGAGAAATATAAATTTTAAGGGGAACATTTATTGATGAAAATATATTTAATTTGTTGAGCATAAATATTAGAAAGATTTTCGAATTCGAAATCGTTATATTTCTTGATGAAAAATGTGTTTAATTTGGCCAGCATAAATATTGAAAAAATTTTCAATATCGCACTACAAGCGATATAATTATTAAAAAAAAATAATTGATTCTATGCCACACAGAAAAAGATAAGTTACGATTATTATGCACAAAGGAAATGCTTAATAATACGAAATAACCCCTTATGCCACATCAATTGTAGAAAATCAGTTAAATTATTTTCAAAAGCTACACAGTACTTACACTCGACAACAAAGTTTCTAATGAAAAATTCTGTTTGTCAATTGTCAACAGACTAATGGCAAATATTCATTATTCTTGCGTGCCTAGAGAGTATCGAATTCTAATTTCTTTATTATTATTATTATTATTTTTTTTTTAATTATGAATAAAACTAGTATTTAAACTTTTCTATAAAATCCGATTTTGTATCCTTTATCATTATCCTTTATGCATAAAGGCAGCTATAATATTAATTCCCACTGAAAATTCGGTAATAGTTAACACTGTTTCTCGTTTGAGTATTTTACTTGCTACAATCACTTGCAAGGAACTTTCAACGCAAGTCGACTTGGAGGCAGGAAATGAAAAAAAGTGTAAGTGTTTTAAGTTTTCAAAATTGCACTTTCATATGGTATCGTGGGATAGCGCTAAATTTTATGCTGAAAAACACAAATATCAAAGTTCAAAAACAATATTTTGTTTTCTATTCTATAACCCAATGAACTAATTTCCACATATAAATATTTAACTGGGTGTACTTTTTGCTCTGCCTAAAGTTTTTCATTGCAATAAAGAAAATTTAACTAGAATGTTGCTTATAGTTTTGAAAACAACCACTTAAAGTTTTTATCCCAAAGAGGAATCCCCCACTACTACCACTAGTCCAGCTTCTAATATCGTATCAATTTTTTTCTAAATATCTAAGCTAATTATCAAATTTGTTATTCGAGCTATTCTCCAAAATAACTATTTAACATTTTAATGTTTTTCAAACATAATTTGGCTAAAGGGTACTTAGTGATGATTTCGTTAAAGCCAATAAAAGGCAGGCACATACTCAGCTGAGCCAACAACAAACAATAAAATATTAAACATCTAAGCCAATACTCGTAGCTAATTCATTTATATGTATAAGTATATTCATTATCTAATGATATATCGCATTTCACATAATTACTTATCCCCAATTGAATTCAATTCTTAAATTAATTTATTATCTCATTAAATAAATCATATTCTGTTGATTACAAAATAATAAATTAACCACAATCAATTGATAAAGGAAACTATGATATTCAATTATTTTAATATGTTTTGGAAATGTGAATGTATTTTGTTTCAATACAAAATTACAAATCACATATCCGGGAAGCAACTAAAAATTTCTAACCATTTTAAAAGCATGAAAATTTCATGTATACTTTAACCAACCCCCACACACATACTCGGACATTAAAGTAAAAAAAGTATATGGAAAAAAGGAAAATCTATTTTTGCAAGTAAAGGAAATCGCCTAAAGTGGTGTGAGAGTATTTTTTTTTCTTCATTTCCATTCTCAGTAATTTTAAAAATTGTCAATGGTTTGCTTGTAATTCATCCTGGGGGCAGGCAAAAATATGAACACAAGTCCACAGGTACAAGTAACCATAAAAAACTTACTCTGTTGCAAGAGATGAGCCTCATCACGTTGATTTGCCATTGGACTCTGGCAGGTTGAACTGGAATTTGTTGAATCAAGCGATTCATCAATATTGCAGCGTGTTATGCCAGCCTGAAAAGAAGTAATTAATAAAAAAACTTTATTAATATTTAGCAATAAAACTTCATTGTAAAGGTTGGCAGTATATCCTACAACTGTACTAATTTATTTCAATTTTGCATGTTGGAAATTGAGATCCAAGTTATAAAGAACTAAATGATTTTCCAACTATAAAAGTTGTAGGATGTCCTCCTACAATTGACATGTGCTCATTTTCAATAAAACATATGTAAGTCGTAAACTACTAAGTTGCATACGAATTAGGTCGAAGAGAGAGGATCGGACATAAAATTTATCATTATCTACATCTGGTAATGTTAGAGGAGGAGGTGCCTTGATTGCAATTTCCATCCGTCTGGCATTTCAGGCCTTTTATGGTGAATGTGCTTTGGATATAGAATTCATGGGTGTTATTGTTAAATTGAAACAAAAACTAATCTTGATTACATGTTTATATATACCTCTGATTTTGCTTCTCAAAATGATACTATCATGGCCATTGGGCGATTTTAATATGCCAACTGTAGTATGGAACTTTGCACGTAATGATGGTTACTTTATTCACAATTAATTATTATCAACAATTTATTAACAATTTATTATAGTGAGTTTATAAATGATCTTTTGGATATAAATCTTTATCAATTGAATAGCACTTGAAACGATAATCTTAAAATATTGGATTTAGTTTTTGCCAATGAATGTACGGATATCACGGTTACTCCTTGTGACCCAATATCCCGAACTGAAGACTCTCATCATCCTTCAATTGAAATTAATCTTTACACGCATTTAGACTCTGCTGTCTCAAAATTTAATAAAAAGGAAAAGAAATTTTGTTTTAAGAAAACCAACCAACTGGCATAATCTCTTGGTCTTTAGTTGGATTAGTACTCCAGTAGATATTGACAATATAGTCGAGATATTTTACAATAATGTTTATTGGTTTATGGAACAGTGTATTCCCAAAATCATGGTCCACCATGGAATACAAAATATCTATAATCAATCAAGAATAAAATCGAATAAACTTTACAAAAAATATATATTATCTGGATCACGTATGGACTATACTAATTACCCTGCAATTCGTGCTCCGCACAACTTGTTAAATCAGTTTTGTTACACACAATACCGAAATAAAATTCGAAATAATTTGAAATCTAATCCAAGGTCATTCTATACTTTTGTCAACTCTAAAAGGCGTTCAATATCTTTTCCTTTTGATGATGAGCCGACAATAAGTAACCTTTTTGCAGATTTTTTCTCCACCACTTATTCTGATGTAGCATATGATGATTCAAGATGGTGCTCTTCTTCAGAACTGATTAATGAAAGTATCTCAATACCATCTCTGGACGAAGTAACTGTTTTTAATAGTTTGAGAAAATTGAAATTTTCATACAAATATGGTGCCGACGGGGTTCCGAGCTTATTACTTTTACAAAACCTTTGACAAATTAATTCAATCTTTAAATCAGATTTTGTTACTTTCCGACATTGTGGCAGGAATCATTTATTATGCCACTATTTAAATCTGGATGCAAAAGTAATATTGAAAACCACATTAATGTTTTAAATGGTCACATGCTGAACAAAGTGGATGCCATCTTAAATCTTGAAATTTTACTTGATCCCAAATAGAATTATATTCAACATGTTTCTTCAATCGCAAATAAAGCTCGTGCTATTTTAGGATTTATAAAACGTTGGGCTTGATGACCCGTATATAACTAAGCAACTTCATACTTCTCGGGCAAGACCCATCCTGGAATATGGCTCAATTATTTGGGACCCACCGTATAATGTTCATAACAGTACTATAGAATCTGTACCAAAACAGTTCTTATTGTTTTGTCTGCGTCCACTGGGGTGGAATATGCTTAATCTCCCGCCATACACTAGTAAATTGGCATTAATTAAGTTACCAACTCTTAAAAGTCGTGACTTCCTTATAAGTAATATATCTTTTAATGTTCCATCACACCATACTCGTAATTTTTATCCACTTTATCATTCAAGTATTTAGGCCGAATTATGCTAATTTTGATCCTTTTAATAGAATTTGTGCTGACTATAATAAATTTTATCAACACATTGATTTTGCTGTAAATGCTAATATTGTAAAACGTAATATTATTTTGTTTCTCAATACTTAATATAAGTTTTAAGTTTATGCATTTTTTCATAGTCTGTAAGGATTACGCATCCATAGACTTTATATGTAAATAAAAATTTTATATTGATAGCGAAATAAAAAGTCAATAATGAAAACCTTCTGGGGCTGGCGGCAGCCATTCTGGGGTTTACACTGCCAACACTAAAATCGCCTTTTATGTTTGTAATAATGGGGCAATTTTTGAAACCTATTTTCGAAATTTTGCTAAGGAATAGAAATTTTGGCTGTAGGACATTAAGTAATTCAGCCCAATTTTTATGTTTGTACCGCCAAATCAAGTAAAAACGTAGGGCAATGGCAAAGTGGCCATCAGCTGTATGATTAATATCTAAAACAGTAAAATTATAAACAGCGCAAAACAACGTTAAAGCCAAAAAAAAAAAAAATAAAGCAAAACATGAAACAAACGATCGTCCAGAATTTTGGACGAAAGACCATTTAAAATTCAATCATCCAAAGAAAATAATTTAAGGGGATTTCACATTTCACAGCGGTTGGTCAATAGAGGAGTGTCAAGAAATTCCCATAACCCAAAGTGGTGAGGGAACGTCGAAAACATTTAGCATTTCTGGATGTATTTATCGCTTTTTAATTTTTGGTAATTTTTTTCATAAGTACGTTTGTCATAGCGATTCAGTTCCACTTCATAAACATTTTACTAACCGAATGAAATTGCATTATAATGTTAAAATTGGTCATAAGGACCAAAAACCTAAAAGAATTACCCAAACTTTCCAAATGATCTAATGTGAAGGACGATCAAGAGTGCAGGATAAAAGTTGATTGTTGTAACTAAATTACAATACGTTGCTTCATCTACTAAAGATTTTCTGTATAATCAGAAAAAAACTTTAAATCAATTAAATAAATATTCAAATAATTAAGAGATGTAATTTAGTCGAGGTTAGTTTGGTTTGGTCACCCATTTTTTATGATACATTTTTGGGCTCGATAGAATATTCACACAGCCTTCCGAGTAAAAATTTTTAAAGAGCAATCGCTTCAGGTATTGGTCAGATCGACGAAATTTTGAAACAGCGAACACATCTAACTAAGCGCCCAAAAAAAGATGACAGTATGGAATAACATCCAATGAATTAACTCTCAAAGAAATTGGGCCGGCAAAAATTAGGTAAATCCCAACAAATTTTAACAAAATAATTCCTAAAGAAAATTGTATTATTTTATCTTAAAATAAAATAGAACTACAACACTGAAACTTTTTTCATATAGAAGTAACTCCCATGCAAAAAATTTAAAATGGCCCGGAAGATAAGTAACAAGTCCAAAAGTTAGAATTGTTTTCGAAACTTTAAAGGCCGGCAAGAAATACCTGCTACAACATCTTTTATTTAATAATTTCTAATAAAGAGAAAAAATCTGCCCAATTCCAGCTCTGTGTCAAAAACTTTCTGCATTGTGGTATGTCCATAATCAGCTTCTATTTCTGAAGTTGTTTTGCATTAACGACCGAATGTCGATCGCACTAAATGCTTTAGAAAGCGATGCCGTTCTTAGAAATATTTTTTCTTTATAAGAATTAAATAAATTATAAACATTAAAATCAGTTCGAAATTAAATAAAATAGATCCCAATTTATTCTGATAAAATAAGAAAAAAAGTTTTTTCCTTGGACGCAAAAAAGAGAAAATTAGCAAATGAATAATTGCTTTTCATTACGATGGTTGTTGCGAGAGATCACCTAACCTTCGAATTAATAATTGTCGAAAGAAAGTATTTGGCTGATTTAAGATTATACTTAAATCTAACAACAATTCAATTCCAACAAACATCCAAAATTAAAAAAATAGGACGTCAAACAAACGCATATAATCACACAATTTCTTAAAAAAAAATTTGTGCACTATGGAAGATTTTCTCTTGGGCGAGTCATATCGCCCACTCGTATTTCCGCTTGCTTTCTAATTAACTTTGCGAGTGCCAATTTAATATATTTGTTATCGTGTACTTTAACTCTCCTTTCAAAAATCATAATTTATTCATTGAAATAAATACTGGCATTCGTGGGGAAACAATGGCAGCTTAACCTTTGGGATTAAGATCTTCAAAGGAGAAAATTCTATTTATTTATTAAATTTATCTTGTTTATTTTGAAACACAATTCAGCAAGTAAAAATATAGGAATATATTAATGTCATAAAATTTTTTTTAAGAAAATAGGATGCAAATGAAAAGGAAATTGTTTTGGGATATAAATAATGAAAATAGTAGAAACAAAGATGGATATGGAAAGTCAAAATACTCAGGGTAAGTAACATTTGCTCTAGTCAAACACATAAACAAAGATGTGAAATATGATAAACAAATTGTAGACAAATTTAATATTCTTACAAAGCGTTTCCAATCTCCTTCCCATCCTGACAGCATCAAACAATCGGGGTTAGTCTTTCCTCTCTTCATAACGAGTGCTCTATTTATATTGTTCTTGACATGACAAACTATCACTTATTTTGCTAAATTTTTGTAACAAAATATGTACAGATTCTTCTATTTATCACAAACATACACCAATTATTTATAAGGATACAATAAAATTATACCACAGACATGACGGCGACAAATATGATTTTATAAAGCATTAGAATGCATGTTGTTTGTGTTGTATGCTGAAGAAATATAATTTTTCCAACACACAGTTTTTCGTATACGAGCACAGTCGAATTTGGATAAGCGAAAATGTAAAACCCGAGCAAGACTTTTAATTAAACGGATTTCGGATAAATCCTCTAAAACCAAATCAGAGCTTTAAAGATTATTTTTTAAGGCGGAAATTGAAAATGTGATACGTGCTAAAATTGAAATAGATGTACGCTTATCTCGAACTCGGATTTATTTCATAAACTTAAATTTAATCGGCTGCTTGTTATATGAAATGAGTCGGAGCACGATGATGCTTAGCCGTCTGTAAGATTATAATTTTTCCTCAAGCCTCAATTGCTTGTTTCATATAATATGCCATTTTTTCGAACATGATGTGTTTCGTTTTTCTCTTGTTAGTATTTTTTTTAGCCTCAGGATGGATGTTCGATAAGCTCTCGGCCAGCCAGACCACAATACGAGGAGCTTAAAGTCCCAACCAAAAGAAAAACTTGAATTTTTTCTTCTTATTTATCAGCATTAAGTAACATACCCTTGCCGCCTCTACCACAGAAACAAACGAGTTCTGCGTTTGTTCGGTGGGCAACATATCCAAAACACGATAGGGTGGGTTTTTAGCCGGTAACCATCAAGGAGTCCGGCATACGGCGTGGAATGACGACCCGCGTATCATGCATAAAGCATCCCATCTTACCCGAAAAAAAAACCATTAAGTGTAATACTTATGTATATGCGCGTGCCGTAGCGCGGAAAAAGCTCAAGTAAAAATTTTTTATTTTCAGTTTTTCATTACAATCAATAATTTACAATTATTAAAACTATATCTAGAAATTTTTATAATTATTAAAAGTGGGTGGTATCGCAAATTAAGAGCAAAATCCATATAAGTTAATAAAAGACTGTAGGACTTCTCCTGTAAGATTTCGTGTTTGGGCTTTAAGATTTTCTTTGGCGCTTAAGGTACGATATTTACACCAATAGTACATGTACATGATGTGTGACTAACGCAATATACAAGGGTTAGATGCTCGCAACTCCATATATGGTAGTACCAATTTATTTGACAATTCAATGAGGAAACGATGACGACGGCTTTTTTGCTTCAGACTCATCATTTCCTTACAAATACCAAATGCAGCTAGTCCAGAAACATCCAGCATATTGAAAACCATAGCCAACGATTTGTTCCACTCTAAGAGCTATAGTACAATACGATTTGATCCATTGTACCAATTGCTTTTTTATTATGGTTGTAATTAATGGTTTGAAACTTGGCTTACATCCCGCACTTGTACTTTTATATTGTTCTGTTGATAAAAATATTACTGCTTTGCTTTTCTTAAGATATACGAGAGCGGCGCATACTTTTCCTTATAACATTCAAACAATGATTCCAGCAGATGACGCTAATTTGATTTTAGTGAAGAAAGATTAACAAATGCTTTGTTAGAGCAAACGCTACCAACAGAAGCAGGCTGGATTTTTATCAGATCGTTGTAAAGCTGTGAAAAAATCTATTACAATATATAGTACGTCCGCTTGCAAAATATTTCTGCGTCAAATCAAATACGACTTTTTTCCTCTTGTTTTCTTCTCATTCTCATACACTCAAGAAATAATTTGTTCCTGCAAAGTTTTGTACTACATTTCCCTAAAATGCCGCTGATAGTGTCATTGTCATTTGAGTGTGGGCTTCCGCCTCCTTAATTTGATTATCCTTATTCGAATTTTAATTTTCGATGGACGTTGTAAAATCAATTGTTGTTTCATTTTAATTTTGCTTTTTTACATTCATTTAAACACTCGCTCCATTAACTTGACCTTTCTGTTACTGTATCAATTGTATTACACTGTGGAACAAATCCAAGTTAGCAAAAGTTAGGTCGATTCTGGGAGTGAGGGGTGAAATTAGAGGCTAAATTAGAAGACCCGTATCGTGGCGTTTGTTTATGTTAGTTCGAGTTTTTTTTTAATCGACCTTCGAACTTTGCAGTCAAATGCCGACCTTCAGCTGCCTGTGCGGTGGTTGAAAACAAAAAAGTTGTTTTGTTGGTATAAAAAGACCTTTGAAGAAGAGGAAGTCGATGAAAAAGAGGAAGAAGAGGAAGACAAAGAAGAAACTGAGAAGCATCTTATACATCAAACAGAAAGTTTTGTGAAAAATATTTTCAAAAAGCATGAAAAACAAATAATTTTTCCCACATTTTGCTTCATAAGCACCACAAAAATTTCCTAAATCAATTTTTTTTAAATTTTAATTGTTGCACAGGTCTCTAGCAATAATTTGGCTTTTAGAGATTTAAAAAATATCAATTAGTCGACGAGTTATAGCCAAAAAAAAACATATAAACAATATGCTGAAACAAACGCCGCGATACGGATCTTCTAATTTAGCCTCTAATTTCACCCCTCACTCTCAGAATCGACCTAAGTTTTGCTAACTTGAATTTGTTCTTCAGTGTTATTTGTCCTTCTATGGAGTTGTGGTTTTTTTATACAATTAAATCGAATTTTTATTTTATTTTTACTTCGATTATTTATCTATTTTTATGTGACACCCTCATGTTCCTAGTGACGCAGGATCATTTTTTATAATAATTTTTACCTGTAAGCGATTATTTGTTAAAATCTATACTAAGAGAGATTCTGTTCTTGGTGTTTGACAGTATTGTATATAGTCTGGAAAGTAAAGCAAGTTCATTTTAAACTGTTATTAGTTTTAGGCGGATTTTTAAATTAAAAATTTATTTCCGTTTAGGAGCAAATATTTTCTTGCACTGGAATCAGAGTATACCGATCAAACTAAATCAGCGCATTGAGCGAAGCTGATGTTTCATATTTAAATAAGAGTGTCAACGTTGTGTCTCGTAAAGTAATCTTGAATTATTTTATTTAGTAAAACCTACTAAATAGAAATAAAAAATGGTGATAGAATCGCTATATTGATTTGAAATTTTTTTTAAATTTCATTACTTTTCAACAATAACAAAGTTTTTGCAGCCAACTTCACTATTCACAAGTCCAATTTCAAAACGTCGACGCGGCACTATTCAGATTTACTGCAGACATTTTGTATGGGAATGACAATTTCCAACAGACAGACATCGCTTGACGCAGTTTCCATCAAAAAAAAACTCAAATTTTGCTGATATTACTTTTCTTAAATCTGGAAAAGCTGACTGGCCTTCATTTTTTTCGCTAAACGGATGGGTTTAATGCAATTCTACGAAAGTCCTGAGCAATCGAAAGGCTTAGGTTCTCCTTTATATTTTTATGGATGCATTCAGTTGATCTATGGGTCTCTTTGAAGTTGGAAGGTTTTGATTAATTTATGATTTTCGATTCATAAATTTACACCAAAGAAGGCCTATACTTCACAGGTCTTTTCTAAAGATTCTTTTCTAAAGGTTTCTATTTATTTGAAAACTAATTTTTTATTGAAAAATATCTTTCAAAAAATGTCCACCCAATTTATTAAATTAGAGCATAGTTTTTTTGGAATCTATAGTTAGTCTATATATCGAGGGCTTATAGTCAGATTGTGCTATCTGCATATTTGTCTAAAATGGGTTTTTGATGCCAAACTGTTTAGAAATCCATTCTGCATCTCTGATATCAATTTCGTGCAAAAATTTTTTTCTATCATTATTATTTTCATGTTTTTGTTTTTTGAATAAATCTCTATTAATAAGAAATTTAAACGTTTTTTTGGTCTCCTGAACAATTGTATTTTTGTAGATAGCACAATTTGACTATAAGCCCTCGATATGTAATTTCTGGGGAATAAATGCAGTTCTTTTAATTTTTTTTTTTAATTTCTGCCTTAACAAAACATTGATTTTTGAAGAAGAAAAAAAGAACTTTAATCAGATCAATTATTGCTGGAAAAAAATGTAAAGCAAAAAAGTTCAAGTATGGAAAATTGACAATTCTACAAACTTGAAACATGAATAGAAATTAGCAACTAAAATAACAAAACTTAGTTTTTTTATGAAAAAAATTTTAAAAATCAATTAAAAACGGAGCCTTTTTAAATTTTATTTAATTATATTTAGTTTTTTTTCTACTCACTGTCTAATCAAATACAATAAAATACTTTTTAAATTTATTTTCACCGTCACTTACCGCAATTAAACTGCTGCTGACAACAGCTTTGCCACCTTTGGCATTTGTATTAAAATGTTCTATTACCTCCCAGTTTGATTTCTTGGGCGTTGACGGCTGCTGTGAACTTGACTGAGATGTGGAACTTGCCTGCCCAACAGCACCCATATCGAGTGAGGGTTGCAGTGTAGTATTGATGGACTGTTTCAGCGATGAAGTACGATTGAAAAATTTATGCTTTTTAGAATCCTTTAAAGCAAAAAAGTAAATTTTAATTTAGGTTTTTTTCTATAAAATAATAAAACATATTTTGTGTTGGATAATATACGTACATCTTTGCCAGAAGATGAGCTATTGCCACCATGACGTAGTCCTCGCAAGGACAAACGTTTTGTCCAGTCTTTTTTCTGACTCTCCGAGGAGAGTGAACGAAAGATATGGGTGTTGGTACTGGATGACAGATGCGACATTTTTCATCTACCTCTAGATTTTATTTGTATGGGGAATTACTGAAAAAAATAAAAATAAACATTTTAAACGTTTATAAGGTATTCTTATGCATATGAATACATTTTTTTATATTATTTTTTATATCGTACACCAAGGCGTATGAGTGTTACAATTATTTGACTCCAAGAGAATATCAAGTATACGTCGCTCTTGTTTATGTAAAACTTTAAATTGATATTACCCACTGCTGGCATATTTAGCATATTTTGTGCTTAAAAGTCTGTTTAAAAAATGTTCTTGCATTTGGTAGCACAATTTAAATACTGCCTGAGCTCTGGCTAAACTACTGTGTTGCTTACAGTCGTATATTCCACAGTACTCGCATTTTTTGCAATTACTTATTCCTAATGCTGCTTTTGAATACAACTTGCAGAAGTTAGTGTCAAAAAAGATATTGTTGTAATAAAATAATTTGTATTAAGAATAAATTTAAAATTCCATTTGAACTTGTGGCATATCCTTTTGGAATTATTATTTTATATTATTTCTCAAATTACAGGTACAAAGTGCCACAAAAAGGAAATGCAAATATTAAATTAAAGTATATGCGAGTATTAGCAAATTTGGCTTTTGGCGTTTTAACAACAGCATCCATAAAAAGACAATGTTAAAGAAAATATTTCAAACTAAAACAATTTTAAAAAGCCCTCAAAACAAAGTAAGGGATTGAGTTTTGTTTAAGACAGTAAACAGAATATAACTTTCAAAAAAGTCATACTCCCTCCATCCACTTAATTTGCTTGTTTGCTGACTGTAAGAAAATCATATCATATAATTATTTTTTTATCGAAATCTACTTCATGATTTATGAAGCAGTGGAGTTAATTCCAGTAAATTATTTTGTGTTTGTTTTGTTTTGAACGTTTTAATATTTAACTTTTACTCCGCACACGTGAAACAGTCTGAGTGGTAAATGTTCCACTTGTGTTGTTGTGACACATGACTGACGTAAAAGATAAAGTGAATATAAATATTCAAAATAAAGCATTTAGAAGCGCTCTTAATACCGATGTGATTGTTTTATTCAAATTATTATTTTGAATGTAACAATCGAGTATGATACACAAAAAAATTTACACTTGCGTCCCAGCAACCATAAAGGCAAGAGTATAAAAAACGAAATTATTTTTTGACAACGTCAGTAATCCCCAAATTTATGTTCTATTTATGTTCTTTATCTAGATGGGCTTGACTTGGCTTAAACAAGTGATATTTGCAAAGCGCGTAATATCTCAGATTAAGATTTTCAATATAAATTCAAAGTAAATACACTTTGCAATTTTAAAAGAATCATTCTTTAGTCTAATCCCTACTCTTGTGTTGGAAATGACACAAAAGGAATCATTTTTTTTCCGCTTGAAGTACAAACAAAAATAATAAATAAAACCTAAAAAAGATATATTCTTCATAAAAATACGTGTATATATAATTATGTATATGCCACTTTCAATAAAATGTTTCTTACATTAGAAAAATTTTCTAGAGAAACAATTTTTTATTTCTAATGCGATAGTAATTTTGTCAACTATTAAATATCTTTTGCATAAAAGACAAGCAGCGGATTTCAAATTAATATGGATATAGTGCAGATTTTCACTCATAATTGTTATGTTTTTCTTCTGAAAAATTCTACTCCCTAAATATACTAACAGATTTTGAAAACAAAGAAAATGCTGTTCCCTAAGTTATTCTTATTCCGTATTTTTCTCTGATTATGACTCGACAGAAATATTATTGCAAAAAGCAAGAAAATTTTAAAATACTATGTTAAAATACATAAATTTATTTTTATGATTTTATGTACTTCAAAAATATTTCTAAGCTTGAATACGGATATTAAACTAAATTGACTCGTGCTTTTCGTCATCTAAATTCTTGTTTGGAATAAATTTAAAAAGTATTATTATTTTTATCTACTTTTATACTACACATACGTCTATATACATAGACAAACATACTCTTATATACTTACATATACATATGTACATACGAGTAGTAAAGGTTCACTTTCGTCTTTTCAATTTCTTAAAGTGCTTGAAGAAAATTTCATTTAGTTACGAGCGTATACGATTATGTCTGTACAAATAGCCATTAGAATAATGCATGTAAATATCTAATACAAGTGCGAAAGATAAATATAAATATGTATATAAAGATATGTATATGTACTCGTATATACATATTTCAGTATTCGGGAAATTTGCCACAAGAATGAGGAACTAAATGCTTTTCCTCGACAAATTTATGATTGAATAAAAAAGTAAAATGTGCGAGACGTACCCAAATGCGTAAAGGATATTTTTTAAACTCTTAATATTTTTTAATATACTGAAATATAAAAAATAGTTCATTGCGCACAGTGGCACCGATGGTAAAAGTAATACCATTACTTTAAATTTATGTTGCAAAGAATCCTTTTTTAAAAAATTAAATGCCTCCATGTATTTTAATTTATTTAATTTTTTAGGCCAGTTTAATCTATTATTATGCGAATGTTCGCAACATTTTTAGTTAAAGAAGAATTATCGAATTACAAATTATTAAACTCCAAAGTGAAAGGAGAATCATTACAAATCTATATATATAAAATTGGATGTGTGTATGTATGTATGTATGTATGTATGTAACGTAATGGCTCCAAAACGGCTGGGCCGATTTTGACGAAATTTTCAGGGAACCTTCAGAATACTCGGGCGGGTGACACCCGAAGTCCGATTTTTTATTTTCGGTCTGTGGGCGGAGGGGCGTGGCAAAATCCAATTTTCATATTGCACCACCAATGACATACATATATTTATTTTTTGTGCTTTTTTTATTTTATTTTACTTTTTTTTGGAAAGCCGTTGTCATGTTCTTCTAAACGAGATATCAAACTCTTAAATCGGTTATGTATGTAGTTCCGAAGATATTTTGAGCTGATGGCGTCAGCTATATATGTACATACATAAAAATTACGTGTATGTTCGTGATCGCTAAACTCTAAAACTACTGGACCGATTTTGACCAAATTTGATATGCATGCTCTATGGGCAGTGAGGAGTGTTTCTGTGTAGTTTGAAGTTCTTCCAACAGATGGCGCAATACTTAGTTTTGTGTGTGTTTTTGCACCGTAACTCAAGAACTACTGCACCGATTTTGACCAAACTTTATATACATGTTCTATGGGACGTGAGGAGTGTTTCTGTGCAGTTTGAAGTTCGTCCGACAGATGGCGCAATACTTAGTTTTCTGTGTGTGTTCTTGCACCGTAACTCAAGAACTACTACACCGATTTTGACCAAACTTTATATACATGTTCTATGGGACGTGAGGAGTGTTTCTGTGTAGTTTGAAGTTCGTCCGACAGATGGCCCAATATTTTGTTTTTTGTGTTTTGCCCAATAGAGATTAGCGCGATAAGCCTATGCTGCATTTTGCTGAAGGTGTTGGGTCCTTAACTAGCGTGTAGTGGATTTAATTAGCCCGATACCTTTATATGAACAATAATTGCTATGTCGATTTAGTGCAAATTTGAAGGCAAAACAAGGTTTGCCCGGGTCAGCTAGTTTGTAATAAATATTAAGCGAATGTTTTGAAATTTATAGAATTAAACAGAAATACCAATATAATTTCCAAAGACAGGGAAAAAATAACATATTCTTATTTGAAAACAATCTACCTCATGTCGGATGTTATATAATATAATTATTGAAGAAGATTTTTTTTACGTTTATTAAAAATAAAAAACCTTTAACATGATACGTGCTTACGCAAAAAATGGTTTTTATAAAACTGGTACATTGTTAATATAAATATTTTTCCATTCAATTATTTACTTATATTAAAAATAAAAACCAAAAAAATATTTCTGTTTGTGAGAAAAAAATATTGTAAAGAATTACCCAAAATTTTTTCAAATTTGTAAACAACGGTGGACTCGTTTTGTAAATAAATTTGTAAAAACAAGTGTTCGGGAAAATTTATTTTTCAAAGGCGTCGGCCTAAATTTTTTTCACAACAAAATTTTAAAATTGGCTAATTAAATTTCAATTAAATATTTAAGTCAGTTTTCGAATTCATTGATAAAAAAATAATGTTTTTCCCGTTTAACGAACTAATATGCCTTTTCCACTGGTGGTAGGCTTTCCCGAAATTTTTTTTATGTACTTATAAAATTATAAAAAAATTCGTGAAATGAGAATTATAGTTCGATTCCTGATGTTAAAAAGTTCAATGGTAGTGCAAACTAGTACAAAAGAATGCAAACATAGTTTCACTAAAACTTTTGGTAATCAACGATCCGTTTTTCTTAAAATATATTTGTCTGTGATCTGTATATGAAGGAAATATTAGTTTTTGTTTGACTGTCTGGCTTGTTCTAATATACCTATTTTTTAGTTCGCTAAAATCTTTTATATGTAAATACATATTTATACATATACAGCCATATACGTATTTTCAAGCTTCTACATACATACACACATATGGATCTAAATATATGGAATTTTAATTTAACTGAAATTTTGCTATTTTGTATTGAAATAGTCGAAAAAAATATTTGGGCTAAATTCAATTTGAAAATATGTTAAAAATGTTTACTAGTCGGGCATACAACAAGTAAGTTGTTGCTTATGGCAAGGAAAATATAAATATATATGTATTTTCTCTATCATAAATTATTCCAGCTTATGAAACAAAATCTAGTTTTTTTGTAAATTGGGAAAATAAGCCTAAAGGTCCATATCAAAAAAATTTTTAATGTAACATATTTCCTTAATAAAAGTTTGACATCTTTTCAGATGATACTTTTTTAATTAAAATTCCATATTCAAGTTCAGGATATTTTCCCCTGAAGCCGGATATGAGAAAGGAAAAATAGGAAATAATGTGTAATAGTAATAAAGGAAAAAAAACTTATGTCTCACAGTGAAGGACAAGTAAAATATTTTCAAAATATTTCTTTTCAATATAATATAAATTTTTGTAAAAATATTTCCTGGTGCTCTTATTCTTTTAAAGTTTCAAGCATATGATAAAGAAAAAGGGCGGATATATAATATCTGCATTATCCTTTTGGCTTTTAAAATATTTCCATTTATGATTATCTTTTTATATAAATAGAAAAGTTTTGGGTGTAATTGATAAAAACTGGATAATTTTATACATTTTAGAACCATATATCGTAAAGAAGATGAACATTGATATTTATAAAAAAAATAGCATTATGTATTCAGTATGTTCAGAGAATTCAATAAAAATATCAAGAAATTTTTAATAATGTCCAACAGCGACTCAGAGTTTAAATGAATCGACTTCTAATAATAAAAAATAGGATAATTTAAGATGAAACAATTTATAAGTCCAATCATTTGGAACAACAGTATTTTTTTCGAAATAAATAAAATCAATTATTTAATTATTAATTTCATTGTGTTAAATTCAATTAAGAGAATAATAAAAAAGTACTTTTTGTTTTTGGACTTTAGTTTGTTTAAAAGCTTGGAATCGTTTTATTGTTTTTAAATTCAATGATGTTTTTAAGCTTTTGCCTAAATTTTTTTCAGTCGCTCTTAAAAAT
This sequence comes from Germaria angustata, assembly GCA_963681545.1. Classification (NCBI taxonomy): domain Eukaryota; kingdom Metazoa; phylum Arthropoda; class Insecta; order Diptera; family Tachinidae; genus Germaria; species Germaria angustata. The sequence continues at coordinate 25,930,569 of OY813000.1, forward strand.
TAAACATACTTTTATTAGCGGAAATGCCTCACTCCCTTCCCCCTTAAAAGTTAACGCATCATTGAAAAAATTATGAACTAAAATTTAGCAAAATTTAATCAATTCGAGTACAAAATGTTTGCTTGGCAGTTTGTGGTAGTCTGATAGAATTAGTATTCCCAAGCATGTGTTTTTTAAACGTTGTTTTGTTATAATTGTTTGTTTGTGGAGTTCGAAATTAAAGTTACAACTGTTGTAAACTATAATCGGGGCATTAATTAGTTAATAGCATTATTCGGTTTATTTTCTTAATTTATCGTTCGGATATAATATTGACTATACTCAGTTTAAGGAATGTTACATGCATCAGAGCAAATTGAAGGAAATAGATAATTAATTTAGGGTGTTGTTTAAGGGCGCAAATAACATTTGTTATTTCGGTTATTGTACAGATAGATTATAGATAGATATAGATATATTATTATAGATCTGAATATTTATTTGAGATCTGATTTTTTCATAAAAAAGTGCCTTTTTCGCATGAGTACCTCAAGCCAAATGATTTACATATTATTTATTTCAAAAACCTTCCTAATAAGTAGTGATTTGCATATTAAATTTTAGTTTAATACTCACGATTATTGCAGTCAATGTCGTTTTGCCACTTTTATAGCACTTTTTAGAAACTTTTGTCTGCGAAGTGAAGTGATCAAAAAATTTATAAAATTGTTTCTGCAATTTTCGTATATGATTGAGATCTCATATTGTACTCGTCACGCCTGACAAGTCTTGGCAAAATTTTTACAAAAACTAAATGAGCGCAAGCTTCATTATCGATTAAATGGAACGTTATCCTTGCACTATAGAATATGCACTTGTATAACAGATTTGTATCGTCTAGATGTCCTGTTGCTTTATGAGTCGAACTGTAATGAATTTTCATACGTCGTTAAATGATAAACAGGCCATCTACCCACTCTTTTAGGAAAACTAATCATATGTAGAGCTTTTAGCAACCACATACAAATGATCGACATATAATGTCAGCAACTGACCACAATGATTAATGACTCCATGTCACTGAAATTGAACCAAGATATTTCATTGGCTTTTTAGTTTAACATTTCGATTGTACAGCTGTTAAAATATTTGTAAAATAGATAAGAATTCCTTCCTGTTTTCACTATTTTCTATTTCAATTTGCCACATGGTAGATGCTACAATAAAATCAATTCTTTTTCGTCACTGCTATTTGCCAAACAGATTAAAAGCAAAATTAACCAAATACATAGACATTAGATTGCTAATCAACTGAATAGTCACAGATAAAATGTGTAGGAAGGAGCAGAGGAATGCTGCATCAGCAGCACAGGGGTTAGATATTTCAATTCAGCTTTGTAGGAGTGATAGATGTTTTGGGCTTAATAGTTAATTTCATATAATCTCCATTTGTGGGACGACTTTGCGGTCGCCTTTGTGGTTAAATGTTTCTAAATGGAATTCAGCCAGAGCGTATGAAAGGCTGATATCTGACTGTGCGATAAGGAATTTAAATTTTAAAAAGCATTTTACATTTACGGAGAAGTGTCGATAAATATAGATTTACAAAGATTTCCTTTATAACTTAATTGAAACAGATAATCATCCTGAGTGTGATTTATTCAATAGTTTTACTAATAAGTTTTTCCTTTAAATGAATGGAAATATTGTAATTGCCGCAATTTTGTCGTAAATGATGGCAGACTCTCAGCATTGGGGAATTGTATTTTTATATTCATTTTTTTTCTATATCTTTTTTTGGGTTTTTATGGAAAGGCTTAAACTGTTGCCCCAGTTCGATTAAAATGAATATAGTCATCGTATAGTATTTCAGTTGAACTCAGTTTGTTGCGAGCCGAAGTGCTACATCTTGATTTTCGAGCTGTTAAGTTTGAATTCGTTTGAAACGAATTTGCTCTCTAATGCTGTATATTATTTATGTCCTGTAGCGTATTATATTAGAAATTAAATATTCTTCACATTTTTTAGTTATTATTCCATATGAAATTCTTCATCAAAAAAATAAAAGAAAAGGCGGAAATTCATTAAATTGTAAGTTCCTGAAAAATGGGATAAAATGAGTGAAAGTTTACTGCGGGGTACTTTTGAAGTGGCAAATCTCAATGCTGCTATTAACTTGTTTTGAGCTTAAGTCAGCTTAAGCACTTGTTCCTTATTGTCAGAATGACTGTTCAAATACGTATATTCTCTGATTTCTCTACAAGCATTAACTTTTTCAGTTTAGCACTCATTTAAATATTAATTATAATTTCTTCACTTAAGTTGTCACATTGTTCCTCTTAACGGGATGACTAAATCATTCCATGTGCGCTTCATAAGCTGGAATACAGCAGCGTATGTTCTTTCATTAGGGGAGAAAATTGATTTATTATGCAAATGGTGCAATGGATCTGGTAAACGAGCATTAACAGGGATAACAACAAAATGCGAAGCAAACATTCTCTGACAGGAAGGTTATACAGGCGGATATACAGACACATACATATATGCGCAAATATGTATACATGCAGAAGTATTTCCCAGCAAACATACAAAGAGTTTGATGTTCAGTTGATAATGATTGTGAGTCAAAATCATTCTCAAATATTAGGCGGACGTACCAAAACTCGATATTTTTCTCTTTCTGTATTTTGTTTTTTAAAGCTTGCAACTGCATACCTCAACCATTTGTGAGCCTTTTTTTAATTCATTGCATTTTCGGTTCTTTTCTAACCAATATTTGGTCTTAGGGATCCTTCCTTGGAAATAATAATATATAATTATCACATATGAGAGTATTTAAAATTGGTTTGAATTACCCTAAATACAATGCAGAAGTCTCAGAACACACCAAATGGATAGGATCAGAGGGCAGTGTGTTTTCTATATAAAACAACATAAGCTGACTTTAATAGGAACAGTATTCATAATTGGTGTAGGCTAATTTGCGTCCAATGTGGGCGCTACTAAGGAAGGACGGGAGGAAAAGATATCCTGCATACATAGTAACTACTAATTACCGTATATCTGACTGACTATAACAATAAGAGTGTTCAAAATTTATTTATTTTTATTTTAGTTTCCAATAGCACTTCATAGGGAATTGATAAAGTCTCGTTTGATGGCATATAATGATATTTCTCTCCATATGTTTGTTGGGTTATGATATGCATACGTCGCTTACATGACCGTTACAAGTATTAAGTTTTTTTTAGAAATTTTAGAGAAAAGAAGCTTTTACATTGTCTGTCTTAATTGTCCTTAATTTCAAGTCAAGATTAGCATAATATTTTTATATGTTTTCCCATTATTACAGCATGCAGCAACTATTTTTTTATTTCCTTGTACCCTCTGTGATTATTAAACGTTTAGCCTTCTTTTATTCAAACTACGAAATTCAAAAAAGTATATTTTAAATTTAAAGGTATTATGTGAAATGGTAGGACCTTTACAATGTAATAAAAACTAATAATCTTTTATTAGTCCTATTCCAACTTTGTTGATCTTTAATTTATTAAAATCATACATTTTTATATAAAAAGAAAGTTATTAAATTTTAGGACCAATTTTAAAAGGTGATGTTAGTAGGGAAAATAATATTTTCAAAATATTTTTATACAACAACAACAACAGTAATAATAGTAATAACAGCAGAACAATTTCTTATTCGATTGTTATATATACATATTCGGTGTTCATGTTCATATATTATTTTCATTCCGCTACGTGTATGAAACTTTTTAGTATAAACGTCAGTCCTTGATACCAAATTTCAAGGAAATGGGAATATGAAAGACTTAATTAATTTTAATGTTGGACAGATACGATATCAAGAGTTAACTTTTACTTTAGAAAAACCAATATGAGCCTATTTGCATGTCTCCATGAGGTTATAAAAAATAAAAACGGTCGTTTTATAATATTATAGATATACATACAGTACCCGACAAAAGTCTACATACGACCAATATATTTCATTTTAACGAACCCAACAATATAGGTAAAGAATTTTCTGAGACACATCTGTCGTTATTACTGAATCTGATTACTGAATTTGACAATTTAGATTAATAATTTTTCAAATTATTTATTTTAAGACAGAATTTAGAAGAAGAAATGCACACACACAGTGCTGTTTTCTATGGGACATAAATAAAAAATTTTTTATCATAATTTCAATTGATTCAATTGATTGAATTCAATTGATTGATTTCAATTGAATTTTAGTAACTGACATCGCCACAGAATATTTATTTATAATTTAGCCAATATATTTCGGTCAAATTCAGTGTGGTTTTGGTCTCCAGATTGATGAAAAATTTTATATTTGGAATGAGCGCCTTTCAAATGAACAATAAAATGTTAATAATACCTTCTGGCACACAATTTGCTTCATTTAAATTTAAATAAAGATGGTAAGTGCTTATTGAAAAAATCCTTTATATACACACTTAAGTGTACTTTAAAAGCTATTTTTAAAAAATCTTTTCCATTATATCACTAAAATTTCTTGGAATTTACATTTCATATACATTATTTTTTTCAAAAGAAAAAATTAATTTTTCTTTAAATAACTTTTGTTCTCAACATAATGTCAAAACAATGCAAAACACTTCACGTAAATAATGGAATTTTAATTTATGCAATTTGCCTCCATGTTTCTTCTTGTCGCAAATAACTCCCTTTGAACGCACAATGGGCTAAAGTGACATTCAGAGGTGGATAGAAATAACGCACACTCAATGACTTTTTAATGCTTTACAATTGATTTAGTATCAATATATCGATGTTAACAGAGGATATAAAAAGAAATTATCACAGATCCATTGAATTTTTCAGCCTTCGTTGCAAAATATTATGATGTCGAAAAAAGATATCGCAACGTAAGAAAATCAATAGGAAAATGTGAATAATTAATTGCATTTATGCAAATTTCAATCCATTTTATATATATTTCATAGTGTATAAAACATAAAACGGAATTAGATAAAATGCAATATATTAAGATTTTATAAACAAGAAAATTAACAAGAAGATCTTATACGTCTATTTTCATCTACTTACAGTTGCAAGCAAAAACATACAACAAAGGGTGAAGTAAGCTTTAGCTTATAATAAAATAAACATATTTGCCCTTCAACGCAGCTATCAAAAATAAGGAGGCAAATGACAGTCTTTTTCTGATCTCTACAATTACAAGGATATAAGGTAACTATTGCTTTATCGATATGAACTTTTTAATTAAAAAGGAAATTCAATAAATTGATAAAATTAATATTTTGAAATGCATATTTCATATAATCTTTAGTGCATTAAATGTTATTTAATGAGCCAAAGGATATTTTGTATCCTAGAATTACCAAACTTAGATGCGATTCTAACAGTCTTGATTGGCTTTTCTTGCTATTTTCTTAACTTTACAGTTTTAATAGAAATTAAATGGGCTTAAGAATGCACATTTGGGGGAGTATATGAACTTGCCTAAGGACAAGGACCCTTCCAGAACAAAGGATTCTTTTCGGTAGTCAAACAATATTGATTGCTTACGATATTGACCAACTTAAATTTTAACTTCTGAAATGGCAAGAACGTGACGGCTAATAAGTCACTGACAGACAAATGAAATGGGTCTGTTTACTTGATTCTATTATTTATAATCCCCGTGTAGCCAAAAAAAATGTTTGAAGCGTATTTTTCTTTACTATTTCTATAGATCTTATAGCAAAAATTTTTTTTCAACAACTTAGAATATTGATGCTTCCATCACTATCATTTACCCAATTCCAATACAAGAGAGTTCTAGAAAGACATTGTTCGCTTTGCTTCAAGGACTGAAATTAAGACAGTAGTTTAATAAAAAAATTGTTTTTGTGTTGATGGTTAAAAAATTGGATTATAGCAGATACAGACAGAAAATATTTACGGTTGTGTCATAGTTGCGACAACTTTTTTATGCATTATAATTTCGATTAGATTAGATTTGTTTTTCATCTAAAATTTGTTGAACCTTCAATATAAATATAAACAAATATTAAAATTTCAATCCTACAAATATCAATAATTCAAGTGCAGCAAATGCTAGACAATAATGTACACGACTGACATCGGTACCGACTTTGACTGGGCAATCCAACGGTAATCTGAATACCGCATTCACCACCGACTATTCCAAATACCGCAGTAGCATACAGGCGGAAACTTTTGTGCGCAACTGTCATGAAGCTGGAGTTGCCTGAATTTTCATCGCAACCCATCAGAAGTACGATAAACTTCGAAGCTTTGTCCGTTGCTTAGCGACAGAACTTAGATATTTTAATTGCTGGTAGCAGGATATTTCCAAACCCTCTGCTTTTACTAAACAAATAACCTTCTGTGATGTGCATTTTGTAATAGAGTCTATTTAATGAGTTTTCTTGAAAACCATAATATTTTCATGACCTTATGAGTATATATAAATTAAGATGGCGCATAAGTTTAATTTTTCATGCAAAGGATAAAGGAGCCTAATTTGACCTCACGTCTTATAAATGTGATTTTTTATATATCAACATATCCTAACAAATAGCTTTCTATTGAGTTTTTCGTCCTGTTTTCCCTACTGGTAGTCAGATAGAAACATTTAAGGAGGGTTGTTGAAGTCTCGAGGCTCCAACAACATTGCAAACATTTTATATTACAAATAAAATCAAAAAGGATCTAAAAAGTTTTCTGTGTGTGAGTCGAAGGTTTAATTAAACACATTAGATGGTGTAAGTTTTACATCACAAAAGTTAAAAGAAACAATTAGTGCTACTGTGAAGAGTACAACCACAAAATAAATACATCATTTATTCCTTATTGGTTATTTGAAATTTTTGTTTAAAATAAATTCTGAAAACTGTCGTTTGCTACATTGACGCCTGTCTTAGTTCGACTTTATGAATGATCACCGTAGTCTGTATACTTCGATGTGATAAGACCATTATTCTTCAAACCTCTGGATGGCTTATCGCTCTAGTTTTTATTTATTTAAATTTTACAACATGCACGTACTCGTATGTTTGAATTTTTAACTTATTTTATTTCCTGCAGATAAGGAAAACTAAACACAAAGTGGTTGTTAGTTTTTATTATTATTTCTTTATTTTTGTTGCATTATAGAAATTGGCCACATGCCAGGTTGCGTATGTGGGTCTATACACGTGTGTTTATCACAATATCCATGTGTACATTTTTTGAGGCTGAGGATGAGCGCATGTGTGTCTGTGTGTCTGTGAGCTTGTGCTTGTGTTTGTGTTTGCTTTGTACCGCCAGTATATGTAATTGTCATGATACTGATGGCCAAGTTCGAACATGAGTCAGTGTATGCGCTGGAAGATTGTATTAGTAGCATGGCCTTTTACATTGCCCACTAACAAAATGGAAAATTTTTTCTCAATTGTCTGAGATCATGTTGTTGCGGTAGAACAGATTATCGTTACAGACAAATTGTAGTATTTTCCTAAAAACACGTACACAGTGTCATTTATCTATACATAGTGTGTATTTACTTACATATGTATATGCCAGTAGTCGTATATATATATATATATATGTATGTATGTATGTATGCATGTATGTAATAAATTCTTGGCCATTGTGCCTAGCAATCATAATATTAAGAATAGGAAAAAAAATATTTATTCATGAACTTGATACCAACTATATCTTGGTTTTTGTTAACATTTATTGATTTTTATTTCATTCATTTATAGTTTTTTATATTCTTTTATAACATGGATATTAAAGACTTAAAAGGTTTTTCCTTGCAGAAACTTTTACAATAAAATTGATACAATAAAATTGATATTGAATAGAAGTGAACAAGTTCAAGGACAATTGCATTTGAGAAATATATTTAAAAAGGCTATTTTCTTACTAATATGAAATATATTTATATACATATAATAGTGTATTTTAACAACAATAACTCTATGTATATGAAGAGCCTGTAGGTATAACGTGATTTAAGCCCAGCGCTTAAAAGATGGAGTAGGGGCGCATAAGGTCTGCTCGCTTCATCCGTCACCCATATTCATTTACAAACATCGTTACTGCAGAGTAGTCCCTCCGATCTTGTGTTGTTCTGGTAGAGATTCTAAGACTCCTTCTATTGAACTTGTCTTAGGAGGTTTTCTTGGTTTTTTCATGCAACACAAAGATATCTTCAAAAACCTAAAACTGAATCAGACTATACATGTTTTTCTTTGTGTATCGCTCTCTTTTAACGAAAAGGAAGTTGGAATATGTTTAGCATTTTTTAGAAAGGAGAACCGATATATTCGCAATTTTATAATACCGCTTTAGCGAGCACCGGGATTCAGTATTCGTCTGTCCCGAAAAATATCCTGATTTTTGGGAAAAATTTTTCAATATACAGATAAAATAGTTGATACTTGTTGTGCTTGTTATGAAAATTCCAGGACGGACTTAGAGTTATTATTCAATTAAATTTTGAAGGACAAAATTTACTAATAGAAAGAAAAACCAGATTAAACTCATAATCAGTTGTTCCCCTCTCTTTACAGGTGCAGCAGCATTAGCATTAAGATCCCTGTTTGCCCTACTCCTAATTAAATGCCCCATATTCCACAGGTTTGTCCAATTATTAAATGAATATTAATGGGAAATATTGCTCTCATCTGCGAAAGAATAGACCTCAAATAGAAAAGGTCCTTCGAAAACAGATTTTTTTATTCCAATCTCCAATTTTTAGATCATTTTGCATTTTAATTGCTGATTTGTTATTTAAATAAAAAATTGCTACAACATTCTACAAACGCTTATGATTTACATATGATTTTGACTTTAATTAGCCTGTAATCTCTGACTACGTTAAAAAATCAATTAATTTATTTGCTATTCATAATTCACATGTTATTTTCTTGACTAATATGTAACATCATTAACAAGAGATTGGCGTAAATAATTCGCATGTTTAATTCATGACACATGTTTATTTATAATTATGAATAAAAAATAAATGTCCATATTACACATTTTGGTGTCGTACAAAATAATATTTTCACAATTAAAAAATAAATGCTAAAATCCCAACACGCTGTCAAGGATTCATACCAGATTAATATGATATATTAAGTTTAGTTTCTCAAAATATGATAGAAATAAAGCGAAAACTTTTTTGGCCGTGCAGAAAAATTTTACATTTTTATTTAAAAAAAAGATTAGCAAAGCAAAAAGATTTTATTTCATTTAATGCGCCCCGTGTATACCACCTGTCAAGAAATCTACCATGGTATTGATTTTGTTGACTTTGTAATTATTTTGCAATTGCGGCTCCTTGATCTGCGAGAGGAGCAGAGCCCGTCCGAATTACACAATCCTTATGGTCCACTCATATAAAGTTCATCAGAGATAATTATATCCTTATCACAAAGGGATCAATCAGAACCCAAGTGGCCAAGTCTATGTTTTTAAATCGTTTCTGATAGAAGTCTAGAGTGGCTTCGATATGTACCACAAGAAGAAAGTGCATATGGATGAATTCAAACGTCGAGAAAACTACTATTCTGGCTTATCCAGCATGATTTCAAGAACAGCGACAATATTTTGAAATGTTGCACAATCATATAGTTTGCACCAGTGACTGAATAACAATCAATAAATTTAAGAGTCGCCACAAGAGTCCCAGAGACTATCAACAACTGTTCTATTTTGCCTTATTGGAAAAAAGTCTGAAATGCAATAACCAATAAATGAAATACTAAGCTTATCTACACAGTCTGTATTCGAACATTTGAACTTTTTAGATTTCATAAAAACTATTGGATTTGAATTGGATAACCTGCTGATAGTTTTATAAATTTAAGTTCCCTAAGGCTGGCCTTCGTAGACTAGTAGGTAGTGTACTAGACTCGTAGTGAGAAGGTCGCAGGTTCGAATCCTGCCGCAGAACTCTGGCAGTTTGTGTTTGATAATTAAAGGGAGCGCAAAACAAGCCTTCACTAGCTTAAGTGTATGTCGTATGACATGGGCTATCACACCCCTGCAATCAACCTAACCGAACCTAACCTAACCTAAGTTCTCTAATCTCTCTAGTTTGAACTATTTTAATGTAATTGTGTTTTTGGACAAAAGTCTCTTGCTCTAATACTGCAACTATAGAAGTGAAAAATTCTAAAACTCTTCTTGATCAATTGCAGCTCCTGATCACATTAACTGTATATAATTAACTTGCAACATTCAAAAAAATTTAATCAATCTCATGTCTATAAGAATTTTTTTCTCCTATTTATTAAATTATATATTTTATTATATTGAACTGCTGCTTTTCTTAACTCGATCTTCTGGTCCCTTAAATTTCAAACTATCGAGAGTTGAATTTTCATGAAGTTTCGATTTACGAATTTGAAGGAAAAAAATTTAGGAAATTCAACCAAACATTTTCAATGGCAGAAACATTTATACAATTTTGAAGACTTGTGCTTTTAAAAAAAGTTAATTACTGGAGTATTTAATAAGTCTGTTAAACACGTTCCGCTGAACTGGACTGATGTTACGAAAGCTTACGTCTGTTCAGAGGGAAAAGTTTGGTAGGCTTAAATAGAATGATCTTTGTTGACAAGTTTTTTCACCACTATAAAGTTTTTCGGCCGACACGTAACTCCCTTTTTAGGATAGTCTTATGTATGATACGATTAGCAAATTTAAAATAAAATTGTTTTAACAAAATAACAAACTCAAATTATTTTTAACATTAAAATTTTACAATGTATGATTGCACGACATTTAATAGAAATTATTTTGTACAGAGGAGCATTTTTGCAGATGTGTTTTTTACACATCAAATAATTTTGTTAGAACAAATATCTTACACAACAATACCTGCCATCAAAAACAATTAAGAAAAAGGACAACACAAAAGCAAACCTTTTGTGTTTCTATTTACCAGGACATAAAAATAGACATGTCCTTTTATCTCTCCAGTTTACCTCAGGCTGCTTAAGGCATAATTCAAAAATGAACCATACTAATTTGATTGAATTTAATTGCTTGTTGTTAGAACATGATACATTTTTAGGAGACAGCTTATTTAAAAGTTTTTTATCCGAATCTAGCAAAGAAACTTTTTGATTTTGACTATTCAGTCTGGAACTAAAAGGAAAATAGCAAAATATTAATGTTACATTTATCCATCATCTGCTCAATTATACAAAAGTTTAAATGGATTTTGAGCTTAAGAACTTTTGTAAACGAACTTTAATTATAACAATATTTTGAAAGAACAGTTCATAATAGAAATGGCTATAGCCTTGCTATCTCCTATCAGCCCATGCTGTTCATTATTGCAAATGAAAGCAAATTGCTTGTTATTCTCATCGCACTATTCTGACATAAATTTTCAAAAAAAGATTTTATGAGAACTCCAAACGTTTAGAATTTCCTCGGTATGGAAAAAAGAGGTGGTTGGGGAGGCAAGACATACCAAAACTTTGTATGATAATTACAAAGTATGAATTTTTTGTTAGCTTGAGCTCAGCTATAAATTAGTTACTCGCTGTTTAGTGTTCAATTTTTCTCATTAAACTTTTATCAAATAAAATACACAAGAGATGTGCTCAAATAAAAAGCACACAAAAATACACACGCACCAAACCGCACTCATTACACTATACACATTCATTTATATAAATCCTTGAAAATTATGTAAAAAAGTTTCGCCAGCTTGTTTAGGAAATTATCTTTTTTTAAATTAAGAAAAACTTCTTAAGACATTTAAGCCTACGTGCTTAATTCATGTTAAAGCACTACATATGAATGACCTAAATTTAATATAAAAACAAACACAAGAACTGAAGTACTTAAAAGATCTTGAGATATGATGAATGATAAATGAACAACAACAAGCCTCTTACGGCTGCACCAAAGTGAATGTGAATAATTAATATTTCTCATACGCTCTAGCAGTTGTAAACAAATAAATTAAGAATATTGTTAATTATTACTCATACGCTCAGGTAAATAATTTGCTAATTAATTTTGAGCCTTTGAAATTTTATTTTTGAAGATCTTTTTGATTTGATTTAAAAATACATAAGATTTAGAGAAATGTATGAAATCTTTATTTGAGTCGAGAGAACGATCTGTATAATTCAATGTTTAAAGATGATTTCAAAAGGCTCATACGATGGGTCCAATTTCCGCAAACATATCGGCCGGTATCTCATGAATAAATTCTTCCATATTGGCTTCCAGTGCGTCTACCGTTGCGGACTTGTCGCTATAGACGTGAGCCTTAACATAACCTCACAAAAAATAGCCTAAAGGCGTTAAACCGCACAATATAGGCGGCTTATTGACCGGCCCGAAACGTGAAATAAGCTGTTCACCGAACTGTTCGCTCTCAATTGGACCATTGTTTCGCGTGCTGTGTGGCATGTGACATCGTCTTGTTGAAACCATATGTCAGCCAAGTGCAGCTCTTCTATTTTGGACAAAAAAAAATTTATCATCTCAGGGCCATTCACAGTAACGTTCCCGTCTTAGTCCAATGATGCTTCCGGCCCAAACAGTGCGTGGGTAGTTCCAGTAATACTCCTGGCTGCTCTTCACACCAAATATTTAGCTTGTTCACGTATCCATTCAAATGAACACAATTTTCCGTTAAAAAACTGGACGATGCACTTTCTTAACCGACTCATGATAATGAATTTCAATATTCTGCAAGCGTTGTTCATTTGTAAGTCGTTTCATGGTTAAATCATAGACCAAACTGAACATGTTTAACAGTAACATGTTACACGAAAACAGCTGAGCTGCAAAAACAGTGCTGCTAAAAAGAGAGTAGCAAAAAATCACCCTTTATATGGCGATCAAAGTTAATTATTACTGTCTATTACTGGAGCAAAATTCACTGCATGTCGAAAAAAAACTCTTGTGTGAGTAAAAAATAAATTAAGCACCGAATCAAAAAAAAAATTAGTTTTCATTTATTTTCCACATCAAATGACAATCTACATTTGAAAAACATTTGAGAATGACGTTTAAGAGTACGAGTTAGTTGATAGTGAATAAATGTATCAATTTCAAAATACTGTTTCCTTTAGGCTTATTGGGACAAATCCTGGACAAACTAATTTAAGACCCAAGTAACAATATAAATTTGAAAAAAAAAATTACTTTAAAGTTTTTTCTTTTCCAATATTTGTTTTCTGTTTTTTGTTTCATTGATTTGCATTTAGTTGTCAGCCAAGTTTTCTTTTTTCTAAAATAAAGAATAGCACAGAATAACAAACAAAATGAAGAAATGAAATCCTCTTATTGAGTTAAAAAATACAAAATAAGGACAAACTTTATAAAGGAATTTTCGTACAACAACTGAATTAAAAAAAGCACAACTGTCGCCAAGAGTAGATAAAGTGAAACTTTCAAAATCTTCTGGTGTAAGAGAAACAATTTAAAAATATTTCGCTTGTTTAGGCATTTGTTTGGGAAAAATAAAATCATTAATTACAAAGAGATGTTGTGTTTCTTTTCTTTTAAAGATATTTGTTATTTGTGCACTTTGATTTTATTTTCAAGTAAATAAATTTTTTTTAATAAAATAAAAAAAGAGTGTTTAGTTCGTGCACGAGTACTTTTTTTCAATTCAAAATGCCTTTCCATCAATCTTTTAACATCCTGCTTGTGAAGGTAAAAGGTTCTTGAACTTTATGTTGACTTCTTATATAGTCTGATGTATTTAATTCTTGAATATTAAGTGTGAAAACTTTATACTTGAGCTGAGTTCAGCAACTTTGATGAGAAATTAATTTAAAAAAATAAAACTTTTTACACAACAAACAAACAAAAAGTGGAAAGAAAACCGCTAAATTACGAAATCCCGACTGTAATGAAACGTAATAGAGAAGTAAATCAATTGTGGGTAGAGTCAAGTAATTGACTTGTTTATATCTAAAAGTCGTCTTAGACTAGTAAAATTTCAATATTTTACATGTTATAAAATATTTTTATAAGTACACTTATCCACCGCTTTGCACGGAGTGTTCTTCATAAAACCTGGCAAATCGAAAAATATATTTTCATATGGAAACCCATGTAAAACGAAAACAACAATAAATAAGTTTTTTATATATAAAATTATAATAAATAAAACGTTTACAATATGTATGCAATGATGAAATTCATTCTGTTGCTTAAAATAAACAAATTCATAGACAAATAAAACTTTGCCTTCAACATTAAGAGCTCAACACCAATTTTTTATATTTTTATTAATGTTCGTGTATATAGATTTTTGACAGTATAAAGTTTACTCATATATACATCTGACCTGTTATTAGAATTAGATTTAATTAGGACTACATTGAAGTGACGCCCAAGTTATTTTTAATTTTTAATTTTAAAAACAGTGCAAGATCGAATGAATGTAAAACGGGGAATAGATATATGTTATTATATAGAAAAGTCTCAAATCAGCTTTGACTTCACTGGACCATTTTTGATATGAAAATTTTATTAAATGACTTTTTTATGAAACATTGCGTCTTATTCGGCTTTTGGAAATAATAAAATCTCTAGGTGTTTTTATTTACAATTTTATTTTAACTCTTTTTATATCTACATAACAATACTTGAAGGAAATGATATGGTTGTGGTATTATTTTTTTACAGTAAATATCAATTTATAATTTTTGTTAAAAAAATACTTTTTAATTATTATTTTTTCAAGTTTAATTTTTCGCTTTGAAAATGGCAATTATTTCTTAAGTTGTATTTTTTCCTTACAAAATAATTATTATTAATAATTTAATTTAATAAATAAAATTTTATATAAGGACCTTAAATCATTTAATATAAGAAAAATATTTTTTAATTTTGTTGTCTGACAAAATTTACATGAAACTAAACAAAATAATCATTATTTTGCAAATTAAATTTAAAAGAAGGAAAAAATAAGACAAGATTAACTCTTATATTCTAAGTAAAAATTAAAACTTGAAAAGAAACTATTATTTTTTTTAAGCACAAAATGCAAATTTTAAAATAACTTATTTTCCAAGTATGAAATTAATTCAGAATATAATTTTACATGTCCTTAAATCAATCCAGTTTGTAAAACATTTATTAACAAATATTTAAACTACAATAAAAGTGATTTATCTTTTAATTAATTAAACAATTGTTTAATTAAGAAGCAATAAAATTTTCTCTCTCTGTCTATGGCTGTAGTCATGTAATTTTCATTAAAAGGATTGATTTTATTGTGTATTTGAAATTATTTAATGGCACTTATAGATTTATTTTTAATCTTGAATGAGGAAGAAAAGAATTAATAAACTTTATTTTATTTTTTATTAAGCTTAAGGTCTTAAATTTTTATTTTAAATTATTTTCGATATTTCGGTACTCATTGAGTACCATCTTCAGGATATTTATTATTTGTTTGTTTTATATAACAGATGATGAAGATGGTACTCAATGAGTACCGAAATATCGAAAATAATTTAAAATAAAAATTTAAGACCTTAAGCTTAATAAGAAATAAAATAAAGTTTATTAATTAAACAAAAACGGTCGAAAAAATAGAACATATATTTAGGAAGAAAAGAATGTTTGCGTAAAAATTAGAACACTTTGCTTAAATTTTTCAATTATTTGTTTTCTCTTTTGCGAAAAGATTTATTATGTTTTTATAAATATCAATATTAATAATTAATTTTCTTTAATTTTTAGTATTCCTTTAATTTAGTTTCTAAATACTATATGTTTTTTTATTCCAAATTTTCATTACACCAAGTTTTTAAAAATTAAATAATGTAATTAATAATGATGTGTTTTTAAATCTTCACCATGGGAGAGAAAAACACTTCTAGTTGAATCAAGGACATTTTAAATGTTAGTTACTCACAAGTTACATAATTTAAATATTTACAGTATTCACAAGGTATACCATCAGCCATCAGCCATATTGTCATAATGGCATTAAATTTTTTTAAACAAATTTCTTGAGAACAAAAACAAAACTATCAAATTATATGTATATATTTTTTAAAATTTTTGCATATGAAATTAACTTTAAATAGTTTTTGATAAAAAATCTTTATTTTGTCCTTAATCATTAGAATTGACAATTCATTTGAATTGTATTATTTCATATTAAAATTAACGACTCTTCTTATAATTGTGAACCCTTCGTCTAAGCAGGCTTGAAATCTGACTATTTTGCTCCCACGTCTGAATTTGGTTCTTGGACCCAGTGGCCAAGAATGTTGTTTTGTTTTTAATCTTGAATGTGAGTTCTAGTTTTTATATTGCAAACTATTTAAAGCTAAATACTGATTGCAGACTTACATTGGAGACACCCTATATTAGTTATTTCAATTCCAATATTTTCATGTTGGTCTTAAAATTGAAAAACACCTCTATTGGATCCAGAAATTTCGAATGCATGAATTTTTCGAAAAAGCGAACCTTTAGAGTTTGTAAAAGTGACTTTGTAAAAATTGGCTAAAACCATACATATTCCAACAAAAATTTTGTTGCACCTTCAAACGATATAATGCTAATACGTTTATAATCGCCGATAAATTTTGCAATACTGAAATTAAATACTCGTAAAGAACTTTCAACTTAATAAAAATCATTGTTTCCAGAGCAGTAACGATGATCATCATGATACATTTGGCGACATCCTGACATTATAATAATTGTTTCCCTAGGCATCGAATTAAATTTAAAAAAAATTCTTTTGTGTTAATTTTTATTTTTTCTTAATAACGTTTCAATCAGCAACTGTGTGTTTTGGTTTTTTTTTATTAAAGAAATAATAAAAATTAATGCTTTTTCGTGAAAAATGCAGATGACGCTATTTGAAAAAAAAGAACTTTTTTCTAAATATAAAAAATACTCATTTGATATTGTTCATTAGATTTAAAATATTTGCTGAAATATTTAACGGACTTAATTTATTTCTTTAAAAAAGTTTTTCTTCCTGCCAGTTATTATTGATTTGATTTTTTTATATACGTTTTTATTATTATTATATTTTTTCTAATGCTTCAAAAGTTTTCTTTTCCGTTCATATGTATGTATTCATTAACGTAAAATTGCTTTTGATTCCAATACAAAAAGAAAAAAGTGTAATAGGAGAAGAATAATAAAGCATATGTGCAACACAATGAATAGAAATTCTAGAAATTCTGTTCAAAACAGTTGAAAAGAAAATTTTTTTATTTGATTTTGTATCTCTAAATTTTTACTTGTTCATTTCTTTTAAATTGCTTCTGCTCAACAAAGTGAAAATTTTTAAATTTTCAATAACAAAACTTCTCGAGGATTTACCTAGTGTCCTTTACGATTGTGACTTTTTTCTTTACCTTTGCCAAAAAGATGCTTAATTGTGAAAAACTTTAGAAATCCTCCAGCTGAAACTTAATATATTTAAGGAATCTTTTTGGGTTTTTTTTTTAATATAAAGTTTTTCTCATTGGCTTAAGAACTTTTTTACAGTTTTAGAAAGTAATCGAAAGCACAGATATGAAGTAAATTTTGTAGAAAACTTTCTACAATATTTTAGAATAATTTCATGATTAAGTGTAATAAACATCTATAACAATTCACCTTAACTTTTAATTTACGTACCAAACCAAAAACTTGTATAAGTATTTAATGAAATGCCTATAATTCATATAAAACTTTGGCACATTTTCTTGCAAAATCTAACAGAAATTATATTTTTCTAAAATGCATTGGCAAACGAGAGTTTATGTGCAACACAAAAATCAAATTTCAATTTTTCAAATATTCATTCGTATTTTTTATAAGAAACAAGCATCTTCATATGCTAATTGTTTTGCCCTGTCATACAAATCTATAAAACTTGAGCAACTTACAGTAGAGGATTATTATTTTTAAACAAATTATGACTTAAAAAAGTTAATTTGAATTTGAGTAAAAAGAATTCTGTTTTGAAAATGATTTACTTGCAAATAGTGTATAAATTTGTACATGTTAAAAAATGTTTTTAATTTAATTTTATGTTTCTCCTTAATTTTATGAAAATTTTCATGGAACTTAGAAAACAACTAAGAGCTCAAGGAAAGTTTTCAAAATCTTCATTCAGACGAAATAATAAAGAATTACTTCATCAGAGAACATTGAAATTTATTATTCGGAATATTCTCCCCAACTAATTTCTATGGCATAAACATCCGAGGTTGAATGTTTTCAAACTGCTTAAAGTTAACTGACAATTTGGTTTAGCGTCCAATGAAATGTCGGCATATGAAGAGCTAAAGCCACAACAAACAATGCGTTCCATCAAAGAATATTAGAAACTGGCGAATGTTTATCATTTCATTAATAGTAGTTACACTGTTCTTGGAGAATGCTGCGAAAGGCAAGTGGTTAGAGTGGTAGATCATTAAAACTCCAAAGGAGGTTGGCTGTAAGGTGCGAATTTATAATTCTTCTCATGTGATGGGCGTGCAAATTTACTCATGTCTAATCGTTTTAATATGGTCTTGTTATTGCAAGATGTCTACTTTTTCAATTCCATTTGTTGGTTCTAAAGTCATGTTTAAGATGTTACTAAAAAACGATTTTGGGAAGCACTTCAAATGGTTTTTATATCACATTATATATTATACAGTATACGGAAATCATTCTTATTACAAATTTCGATGCCCATAATAAATTGAAGTTGTATATTACTTGAAACAATAGTAATCTTGTGTTCAAACGAAAAAAATTTTTGCATTGAAATAACGTAATGCCTCCAAGTGAATTACAAAATTAAGCTCTTAATTTTTTTTTCCATAATTTAAAACTTTAGAATATTGTTTCATTCGAACAGAAACCTTTAATCTCTGGGATTTATTTTGCAGCGAAGAGACTAAACCCCTTTAACTAAAAGAAACATTATATCATTTATTAGAAGCTCTACAAGAGTTATAAAAGTCTCGGATGTGTTAAATTTCTTGTAGCTGTGCTTACCCTCTAAACAGGTCTATGTACCTCCATGCCCTCAACATGCCAAGGCGTTACTCGAGCATATAAAATAGTAACGGTAGTATGTTTAATATGCAGAGATCAGCTGTGAGAGTAACAGTTTTGATAAAGACCTAGTTGAGAAGAGCTTCCTAAGAAGTCATGAATATGCAGATATTTTTTCATTAGACTCTCAATCATGACATGACACTTGATCACGCTGAACACTGTGCTGGTAGTAGGAAAATGTTTTATGGCAGAAAGCTTAGAGGGAATTGTGGTGCCGACATGTATTAGGAAAAAACTTTGCAGAAAGAACTTCTAGATTGAGCACAAATGGATATGCTCTAAGTGAAGAATATATTCTCTTAAAAAAAGATCGGGTTGCGGAAAGAAGTTCCTTTTTTTTCACTAAAACACATTTTAATGATAAAAAAAAGTTAGATGCAATCCACACTGTAGAGTCGCTGCTACAGTGAGTCAAAAGAGTTGGCTTTACTACTGCCACCGATTAACCTCTTCACTTTCGACTGTGGGCGGCCGAACAACTTCAAAATAAAGTTTGATGACGGAGTACATTTATCATGTTACTAAAGAAGCATTCTGGTGGGTGGTGAAAATCAGGGAGGGGAAGAAAGATGGAGCTTAATTCTTAAGCAACACTGCTCTTGCGGCTTTCCTTATATTTTTTTATAGCAATGTGCAGCGCCACTGGTGTTGAGTAGACTCATTAACTGTCTTTTAGCCATTTTATTTACATCGCCGACTATACTTGGGGGCCCTGCGAAATTCTTAGAGTAAACACATACCCATTATAAACCTACTGTAAGTTTATGTATTAAAAAACTTCTTTTTCATCAAGAAAATCTCTATTAGCAAAACACATTGAGAATCATTTTGGATTTTAAATTAGGGCTGTAAAGCACTGTTTTGAACATAATGTCTTAACAAGTGCTTGTTAAACTCAGGATATTTGTTAACAAATGTGAACTTCAAAGCTACAAAAAAATATTATTTTGAATGGAGCCGTAATTGCTTTTAAATTAAGTTTTCTCCAACAATGGTTAGTAAAGCTGCCGCAATTTTTGTTTAATACGACTGTTAAAGTTTATTTTCTTATTCCTCTATGAAAATTTATAAACTTCTGTGTATTTAATTTCTATAAAAATGTCTACAAGATTATTTTCCTCTGTAGAATTAAATGCAAAATTGAGAACAGAGCTTTGCGTTGGCTATAATAAGAAATGTGAAATAAATTAAAGCTTAAAAAACCTTTTCTATTTAACAGAAAAGAACATCACAAAATTAAATTATCATAAATGCATTAACAATCAAGAAGTTTTAAATAAATGTATTGAATTGCTTTTTAATTTTTATAAAAATTAAATATTTTAAAGTTTCACGACTGAAATTTTGCTGTCTACAACAAATAGTTGTTTATCTCTTACAAACGTTAAAAATTGTTTAGCCTGCGTCTGGAAAGTATTGATTGTTATTTCTGCTGTAACTTTTAAGTGTATTGATATTGTATTTCAATTAAAAAAATATACAAAAACTAAGAATTTTATTGGAACGTCAAACTTTAATATCAGCTGCTTGCAATGCTGCTGTTGTTTTTGTTATAATTAAATTGCGGTCTGTATGACGACGTGTAGCCATGCGGCTTTGCAGCCGCAGTCGTCTATATGTTAAAGCATTAAGGCGAATATATTAAATAAGACAAGTTAAAATACTTAAATATATTAAAACTTCTTAACTAAAAATGGACACAGGGTATTTGGCAGATAAAAGTTAAAATTTTAAAATATAATCCTTAGCAATATAAACACAGTTTGTATAGCATTTCGTCTAAGGAGATTTGAAGAATATAATTACCATTCAAGTGTTAATTAGCCCTATAGAAACGTTCAAGTGCTATGAATTATTCAAATACTTTAAAATGTATTTGTTGCAAAGTTAAAGAAGAAGTATATTCTATATCCTGAACTTCCGTCTTACTATACTTATCTTTTGCCTAAGGATTCAAATGATAAAGTGGATTCTACTGGATCTCTATTCGCTGTGGAATTTTTTCCTTTATCTAATTACTTTTCATTACAAGCACAAAGAGCACTTTTGCAAGAAATTAATTTACAATTTCTAGCCTTAGGTTCAGCTTTTATTAAAGAAAAAGTACTTAATTAAACTCTACTCAATGATACATCACGTATTGCAAGTCTTCCACAGGCATTTCAGATCGACCTGAGCAAAATAGAAATGATTTAGTAATTTTTTACAATTACGTCTTACAACAAATTATTTTTAGACAAACGAAAATTTAATTAAATACTCGTATTTGCAACTACAATTAAACATGAAATCTCTCTTTTGTCTCTTTTGTCTATTTTGTCAGTAGTTATTTGGAATAATAGTCATTTTGTTCTTTTATAATTATAAACGAATTTATGTCTGTAGTCACTTGAATTTGCAATTAATCCTTGATACTGTTTTCAACTTTACTTATGTTTGTAATTTTAAACTAACACTGATTTCTAGATTGCATGTTTCTAATCTAAAATATATCAATAATTTTCTTTTTTTTTTTTTTGCTTATTTGTTTTCTACTCAAATCGTGCCACCCATCAGGGGCCATGCGAAAATAGTATTATTTTGTGGTAAAGATAATGAATGGAAGAATATAAATGTTCTGGTATTTTAGTGCAGACAAATAACAACATGTTGTGGTTGCAAAAAAGACAAAGTTTCGTTTCCGTTTCTTCATTCTGTAAAACACCATCAATCGCTTTAGAACTTGTGCTTTCCCATGGTATATGAAAAATATTTCATGGCATGGAGTTAAAGGCTTTCGTTCCTCATTGAAGCAGAAAAAATATGTTGTGCACACAAATAAAAAGTAGATTGCAATCTCAGAAGTACAATTTCCATCTAGTTTTGTTTTATGTGTGTATGTGTGTTTATTCTTTTATATATATTTTTTCCTTTTGATTTTTTAAAAGTGAAGTACTTTTTGTAACATGCAAGTCCCAGAAAAAGTTTTAATTTTGTTTTTGTATGTCAATGACTGCAATTTGACACAATTGTTCTTGTAAAAAACGTAATAAAAAGGGAAAAAAACATAATGGCTTAAAAATTGAGGGCGAGAATTTATTGCATAATAGACTAAAATAAAATTATATTGATAA
This sequence comes from Germaria angustata, assembly GCA_963681545.1. Classification (NCBI taxonomy): domain Eukaryota; kingdom Metazoa; phylum Arthropoda; class Insecta; order Diptera; family Tachinidae; genus Germaria; species Germaria angustata. Next base: position 25,952,738 of record OY813000.1, read on the forward strand.
TTTAATAAAAGTCCTCTTTTAAAAAGGATTTTTCTTGCACTTCATATCCTTAATGAAGAAGGTAAATAAGGGCCTTCAAAACAAACGACTGTTGCAAGGCCAGAGGCACATGCGTATGTCAGTGTTTTCTTCCAAATTCTTTTGAAATTTCGTAAACCCCTTTTCCTTTTAATTATACTTCTTTTATTGTTCATAATACAATTTGTTGCGCTTACACACAATAAAGATAGAAATAAATCAAATTACTTTTTTTGTTGTTGTTATAAATAAATACACTCTATATAAACAATCACATTGTTAAAGATTTGAAACTCCTAGGACAGAAGCTTAACAGACAAACGAAGAAATGAATGTGTACATACACGTCTATTCACTCTTAATTGTTGTAATTTAAAACATTTTTCTTTATAAAAAAATTATATTGTGTGTGTGTGGGGGGGCGTACAATGTTTATGAAATTTAAACACCAAAAAAACACTCATACGCACATCCATGCCAACAACATTAATTCGAAATTTAAAGCCCACGCCAGCAACAACAATAACAATTAAATGGAACAAATTGTATTCTGAAACCATGGTTTTCCTCTTATGTACGCCAAGTTTTTTTCTCTTTTTCTTTTTTGGCTTTTTATTTGAGAACGTGTTTATGGGGGAATAATTAAGAACCGCAAACTGTTTTCTAACCGCTAGAAACGAGAACACAGCGGGATATAATTTCTTTTTAAGATTTTAATTTTTCACTGAAGGTGTTTTTTTATTAGATAATTTCTTTAACGTAGTCGAAAATCGATTTATTAGCTTAGATACTTGCTGAGCTCAGGATGTATTTATTTTAAATCTGAAATATTTAAAAATTAAATAATATAAAAATTTACCACTTCGGAGTCTCTTTTATTTTGTGTTTCTTACGCCTTGTCTAAAAGTTAGAAAGATTTTTCTTTTTTCTATATTTTTTGTCAACCAGAGAAGCCGCCACAGTCAACCAATTAATTTCGAAAATACCTTTATATCTAGATCTATTAGTACGAGTACATAAGCGTTGCATAAACGTTTCTAAAACAGTTGGTTGTGTTATTATATGTTAAGGAAACTAGGAAAAGATTTAACTTTACTTATGAAATTTCTTCCTCATTGTATAAATATTAGGCCTCTCAGAAATAAACTAATTCATTCTTGCCACTTGCTTTAAATTTATGACTCGTTATTTTTTAATTTAAGCAAAAAAATATATATATGTATTATTTATTTTCATCTGTTTTATATATTTTATTTATAAGAAATATTTTCTAATACAACAAGATAAACATATCTTACTGCATTAGAACGAGACCAGTCACATATGTACACATATTAAATATTTTTATGACAAATTATTTAATGATATAAAAAAGAATTTTATAATAATATCAATAAAATTATTAAAAAGATGGTGATATTTAGCAAGAAAGTCTAATTTGAATTGAGTACAATTAAGTAAACATATAAAGTAACTTTTAATAAGGAATTATAGTTCTATTTTTTCAAATAATTCATTAATTAATCCTCAAAATCATATTACCTTGCAGGTGACTTGAATTAAATTAGAATACGTATGCCCTCGAAAAAAGAATTGACATTCCGTTGGTTGTTTTGTGAGGAACATTTGGCAAATATTAAGCCGGTGCGACTATTAAGTTAATCGACAAAATGTTTTAAGACTATAAACTTTAGCGACAATGTTATTGTAAATTATAATGAGTTTCCTCATATCTCCAGAATTACAGATATCAAAATCGTCAGTTGCATGTAGTGTTGGTGCAACAAAAAGAAACTAGAAACGTTTGGCCTATTCAAATAAATAAAATCTGTGTCTCTCTAACAAATAATTTTGCTACGTTGGCAAGCATCGATATATATTTAAAGAACTAGTTCAGGATGTTACTAAAAACCCATAATATTTCTTACCATGAAAACTTTTATGTACCTTTTTATGTAAAATGTCGAATTTTATTAAAATAAATAAAAGTAAGAAAGGTTCCTGTAAAAATAAACAACTGCTTTAAAAATCGATCAAGACTTGGCTAAACGGGCTTGAAATGACAATAATCTAATAATATTTGTGCACTGAACGCCTCCCTTTACTTTCAATAAATTTCATAAATGGACTGAAATTATTTTATCGTTTTAACACAAAGAATAACATTTATTAGCCTTGAGCAGATTTTTTTTGCAAAAACTCTAACCTGAAATAATGTTTGTGATGTTTTACGGAAATAACGTTTGCATAGAAAACGACTACAAACAAATGCTGTTAACAGGGAATTATTTCTGGTTTATGTCAGTCTTTTTTTAATAAAAAGGACTTCAAAATTATTATTTGAAAGGAAAAGACACAACATAGTATTAAAAATAAAACAGATGTACGCTCGGGTATATTTAATAAAATTTTGCTGTCTTATAAAAAACATGTATGCCCAGTAAAAAAGAACTTCCAAAGAAGTCAATAAAATCTACAACTTGTTGATCCGGAAGCAGAAAAAATTCCGATCTTTATCAATGGTTTTAAAACAGGCTTGTCCTTTTAAATTTTTTTCTTTTTTTAGGATCCTTTTATAGGATTTGAAGTCAACTTCAAGATGTGGTAAAAAAATGACATCTTGGAAGTAATCCAAACGCTATTATTTTCCCAGTATGTATTCCATTGTGCTGTTTATAAGATATATCCTCGTTACGAATTAAATTTTTTGTTGCACAATTAAATTTTCTGTTGGTATTTTTGACGACTGGATTTGAACTCGAACATAATTTTATTATGTTCATGTTCAACAGTTAACGCTGAGATGGATTCTGCCACATAAGATTAGAAAATATCAGTGTAAATAAGCTAATACACATAAAAAGTTAGTAGAGGAGGATACAGTTAAAAATTTCTTTATAGGAAGTCATGAAAATCCAGAGATTTTGATGTAGAAAAAAGCAAATGATATTATTATAGGCCTCTAATTGAACTCCGAACTGAACCTTAAACATTCTAAGAAATTTAGGTATTTTATCTTTATATTAAGAACTCATTTTGATATTAAATAACGAGATATTAAGTCATTTACTACTAGAAATGAAAGTCTTGAAACGATGAAATCTGGCCAATAATCTCAACATGTTTCTTTTTATGTGAAAGTTAAAAATTTAAGAAGAATCCTGTTTATATGTAAATCTAGCCTGACCTTCGTAGACTAATAGATAGTGTACTAGACTCGTAGTGCGAAGGTCCCAGGTTCGAATCCTGCCGCAGGACTCTGGCAGTTTGTGTCTGATAATTAAAGGGAGCGCACAACAAGCCTTCAGTGGCTTAAGTGTATGTCGTATTAAATGGGCTATCACACCCCTCCAATCAACCTAGCCTAACCTAACCTATATGTAAATCTAAAAAAGTATATTTTGGGAAGGATTGTAAACAAAATCATATAAATAAACATTGTTCACAAATCAATAATTATAGATGTTTAGAAGCTTTATTATTTGTTTGCTTTATTTACTTGTGAATGTATGTATGGATATATAACAAATTTTCATTTATAAAAATAAATTATTTATTGTGTATAAATGTGTCATGTTCGTTTTAGTTTTTGTAATTCTAATGATGAAAAGTTTAAATTCCAAATATTGTATTTTATTTCAGTATTTAAAATTTAAGCAAATTCAATACATTCAATTATGTCAATGTCTCTTAAACAAAATTTTTCTACTCCTCTGATCTGATCTATGTCCTGCAATAAAAAATTTTTATTTATTTTGGAATGCACCTAAATGTAACGTATGGTAATTATTCCTATTGTTTCCATCACAAGTTATTTTACAAACAACATTTGGCTTATTTAACTAATGTATTTTGCTCTTTGAGCAACTAAATAATTTGTTTAGTTCATTATCTCTTTTTTTATGCGATTTCATACTTATCAGTATCGCATATATTTGATTTTTTCTAAACGTTTTTTTCTTTTCTTTTTTTATATTAATTAATTAGTTTTTGAACAAGATGCACTGGACAATCATTCCTATTATTTTATTAAGCCCTTTCCTCTGACGTTTGTGAAATTTATTGCCACTTATTACTAATCTCGTTTCTATTAAATTTTTTGCTGCATTGATTAATTATTATTTCGCTATGCTTAGAATAATAATTAAAACTGACTTCTGATGCCGCCGGCTTTTGTTATCAATCAAATAACAATTTATTATTTTTTCCTTTACTAAAGCATATTAATATGTTTAGACCCAATATTGCAATAAAACGTAATTGTACTCAAAAACACACTTAAATACTTAACTTTTAAAATGTGGCATATGAAGATGCCGACATTTCATTGGCTGCCAAACCAACTCATTAGTGAACTTTAAGCAATTTGAAAACATTCAATTTTAAGTGTTTATGTCAAAATAATCAAGTATGATATGAGAATTCCCTATAGTATATGTGTATTTAAAATGTTGCCTTTATAGCGAAAAAAAGCGTAAGTCACATAATTTTTTCAATTTTCACTTTTTCATCGCAATCGGTAATTTACAATCTCTAAAATAAATCCAAAATTTAGAGCAAAATCAATTCCGCAATAGCCATGCAACTTAGTCCAAAGGGAGTTAATAATGACAATTCTCCTCTATATTTGAGTGTTTGCCCCTTAAGCTTTTTTGGCGGTTAAGGCATGTCATAACCATGGCAAGCTTAGGACGCTTTTATACAAACAGCGCAACAAATAATTTATATGCGATATGAATAGACGGCTTTAGGATGACAAAACGAGAAAAATCTTATTTTAAATGCTTAATTAAATAAAAATTTATCGGGACCGTATCCAAAATGTCAGCATATAAACAGCTAAAGTTTATTATTTAAATATGGTAATTTTAAGTCGCACTCCTTATTAATTCTAAACAATTAACCAAATTTATTAAATGTGTTTCATATTCTATCTACTCCACCCCGGAAATTATATGCAATAAATCGTCCACATATTTCATGTCCGAGAAGTCCCTTTGCTCTCCTTTTCTGTAACATTTTTTCTAAATTAGTTGCCAATAATTGTGCATTAAGGAACTGGTAAATTTTATTTTTTTAAGAGTCCTGCTAAAAATGCCCTGGAAAATTAGTCCGCATTAGTCCGTTAAAAAATTATATCACGTTAAAAAATATATCACTACCTAAATATAGAACCTTAATACCTAATTCAGCGTATAAAAAATTTGAAAATTATTCAAAAAATTTTAAGAATAATTTCTTAATAAATTATTCTGAGCAGTTAATTGCACTCAATATTTTATAAAAAAATTTTTTTTGAACGTAAATGAAAACAAATAGTGAAAAAATACACCCACCCACCGCCATCCATATGCTCTTATTTTATTGACTCTGCAATAAATCATTTTGTTCATTTTTAAGCCATTTAAAATTTTATAACACATCAAAATTTAAACAAATTTATTTTAAACAAACAAAATTCATACATATTTTTAAAGTACAATTCATTTATTCTGCTTTTCAATTTGTATTTATAATTTAAACAACACACACTCATATGCCTCGTGGAAAAAAACAAACAAATGAAAATTTCATTTTTTTATGGATTTATTTTAAAATATATACAACGATTTAAAACTAACCGCAAGCTAATTTATTATTATTATTATTTCATATAACATGGCCTCCCTGGGTAATACTTTGTATCACTTCTTGTATTCTTGCAACATTTATTATTTTAATGAATGCGAAAAGCAACAAATATTAACACAAAATTTGATTATTAAAATAAGCACACAAAAAACGAACACTTGTTTGATATTGACTTAAAATCCACAAGTGTTTGCCATTTCCGTTTGCTTTTCTGTACGTGTATATTTTTTTTAATATTAATATTCACATATTTATATTTCCGTTGCAGACACTCACAATCACTCAACAGTTTGCAAACATTTACGTCTGTATGTTGTATATTCGTTTGGCAGTTTGCATTTGAATATTTTATCTGCCATTAAATTTACATTCTTTTATAAAGAATTCGTATTTGATGCGCTTTTCTTTCACTTACATTCATATTTTTTCACTAATATTTATTCGCATGTTTGTGTGTATTGAAGTGTATATTTCTATATGTATATGTATGCATTCACTTTATTTATATTCAATGCTCAAGCACATTTTTTTGTTGGTTTTTCATCACTTTCACTTCTTTTAATGTTTTATTCCATCCGCTTTTCGTTTTAATTTTCCAAAGATTTTTGTACGATGTAAGACCGCAACTGAAAATTTTCTTGCCATCAATTGGACTTTTATATGAATTCTGTTAGATTTCGTTGAGTTTTGTTGAGCTTCGAAGCTTTTTTTTTGCCAACAAAAAAGCTTTAGAATGCTGTAGTTTTTCTCTTCTTATTTCTCTCATGAGGATTGTTTACGTTTCGTTGAGTTGCTTCAGCTTCGTTGAAATCAAACAGGTGGTTTTAAGATTTTACCGCCAAAATCATCAGCCAATTAAAGCATGAGGTGGTACTAAGATTGCTTTTCTATCTATCAAAGGAGTATATCGTTTTCATAATGTGAGTTACAACAGATTTAATTCCCAAAATATTTTGTAGTTCAATTGTTTTCTTCACAAATAACTTTAATTTGAGTCAAAAACTTGGACCAAATTAATAAAAAGTTGCACATAAAAATATTATGAGTGGAAGAATCAATAAGATGTTGAGACATTCAAAAAGAAGCACTAAAATTTTCAAACAAAGAATGTCTGCCAGCGATGTAAGTTGGCAAATTCTTTCAAAAATCAGTTAAATAAATTTTTCAGTAAAAAAATAATATTAATAAAAGGAAAGTGTCAGGGCTTTATTTATAATACTCTTCAAAGGCGGTCACGTCCAGCCGCACGAGTGGAGGTATTCAGCCACTGCCGTCAGGAAGAGGCTTCTTCCTGAAATTGTTTAGTGTAGCACGTGTAACTTAAGATTAGAAGAAAAAATTTTTATAATTATTTTTTTATTAAGAATCAAATTTTTTACAATGTAACAAATTTCAACCGATAAAACTTCTTATCTCGCAGTCATGTCCAAGAAGTTCATTCGCATCAAATTAACATGCATTGTCGCAAATTGGGCCCATGAAACAAAATATTCTTGAACATGATCTTGTTACGATCTCTGAATGGGATGGCGCAATTGAAATCGATTGCCATGCTCTTAAAAATAGATGGTGTTTACTTTATAGCACACAGAGATGAACGACTTAATGTAATTTTAGTTCGCATGTAGAATAAACATTTTGCAGAAGGCTTTTTATTCCTTTTGACTTCGAATCAAGTGTTTATAAATCCTTAAGAATTCGTCCTTGAGCACATGCGAGTACATATTTATGTATTTGATGAGCGAGGTTTGTCCCTTGTGTATTAGTTCAATTAGAAAAGTTAGGAATATATTTGTTAGCTTTATTTTGCTTTGCAGCTTTTTCTATTGTATATTTTTTTATAAGCTGTAAAAAAATGCTAACCAATTTGAATCAAAATACTGTCAATTGAATTTACCCAATATAAATAGAGCAACAAATACAAACATAAATCAATTTCTGTCTTAAGTACTTGAAATAATTGACAACAAATCTGGTATTAAGTGCACAACAAGGAAATATAAATTATATTGTATCCGTTTTAACTCAAAGACAATTTCAGCCCGGAAATTCCTAAAAGGGAAAGGGATTTGAAAAAGAAACGCTTTTGTATTATTTCATACAAATGACATGTGGAAGCCATTTTATTAGAAATTATTGTATGTCCCAGTGGCATGTAAATTCATCAAAACGAAACTCATTACACAGAGTGTTGGGTATTTGTTCTAATAGATTTTGGTCGTTTTGTATTTGTATTTATCATTACATTGCACGTTTCGGTATTTAACACAAGCCTACGATTTCTTACTTTTCATTGTTACCTACATTTTATATTATATACTTTGCGTTTATTTAACATGGCTTTAAAAGGATTATTTACTTTCCTCACATGCTTATCTGTGTGGCTGTCACTGTGTTTGATTACTGCTTCATAATGGAATAGAAACCTACTAGAAATAAATTCATTATCTTGATGATTTTCCATGAGACTACAATACAACGTGTTATTCTCCTAGTGAAAGGATTTTAAGTTTCTGAAAGTGTTTCTCGTGGCAGAGGAAAACTTTTAGTTGTTTTAAAGCAAACTTGTCTTGTAAATTTGTAATGAATGGAATCGCATAAAATTATTTTGGATAATACTAGTTCAATAGTATTGGGCACTCAGATGGACAGATGGTGGTAGTACAAAACACTGGCGATGCAACTTGCAACACATGACCAGTAAAGAAACTAGAAATTGCTTTTAAAAAAGGACATTTTTATTGCTGACAAAAAAAACTGTTAAAGCACTTTTCAACTTCCCAATAAGATAAGTTGAGAACATTCTGATTAAACTGAAAATTATTTTTGGCAAAAGAGACTGACTTTAATGCAAAGAGCCAATCGAACAGATTACAGGACCGAAGCAGCGATGGGTTAATTTAAAAATATCTACAGTAAATTTCTAGTGTATTTTTTACTATCAGGGAAGATTGGAATACCTGCTGAAGTAAACAGTTTTGTAAATTGGTCCATATATATTTAAATTTCTGCTCGAAACATTATTGAAATATTAATGCCACAAAATTATTCTTTTGAATAAATTCAATTTCATGAATATGAAACTAAACAAAGAAAAATGTCTCTTCCTTTAAAATAAACACCATATAAATATTTAAAATTAAACTAAATCACGCACTTCATTTTACTGAATGAAAAAAATAGGTACATAGACAACCGACATCCTGTTGAGCTTCTTTGATTGTTTGTGGCAGCAGATTAGGGAAACCATCAACTCAATATCCGGTAAGCAAGAAATACAACTACACATACACATACCAGTATACTCGTAAGTAATGTTATATTTTCTTTTAAAGTGATATTAAGAAAATTGAAAGGTATGATTTTATTCTTATTGATTTTATACATGATAATGTGTTAAGATTAATTTATTAAGGAAAATTAAATCTGCTGATCAAGAAATTTTTTTAATATCCTTAGAACAATTTATTCTTATAGACAAAAAGTTTGAATTCAAAAATTTATGAACTACATGATATAAAACAAAACATGTATACCAAATGTCCAAACTATTTCCTACGACTTATGGACAAAAGTTAAATTTATGATTTTAGGAAATAAAGTGTTTTAGAGCGGATTATTATCACTAATCTCCTTGTAAATAACTACAACATTATTTACCATTACAAAACAAAACTGCTTGCTTTTGGTGTTGGTAATGGCCTCACTCGGTTTATATCGAGCTTCCTCAGTGATCGCACTATACGAGTTGTTATAGATGGGATCTCATCAGACGAATTCAAGATAAATTCAGAGGTACCACAATGCTCCGTTCTATCTCCTACCCTGTTTCTTATTTTTCTTAATGACTTACTATATAAAATTTCCAACCCTATCTACTCATTTGCAGATAACAGCAGCATTAGCCATTCTTACTCATTTGACCATAGGCCAAGTCCGTTGGAGATTAGGGCTATGAGGCAAAATATGGTCGAATCAATAAATCAAGATCTTGTAACAATCTCCGAATGGGGTCATGCGAATCGGGTCGATTTCAATGCCCGGAAGACTCAGTGCTGTATGCTTACGCATAAACGTATGACCGTACATGCTGATCCATCTGTAATTATGGGTGCTATAAATATTGAGGAATCAAAAGCTTTTGATGTTCTGGGCATGAAAATTCAGTGCGATGTTCGATGGACTGAGCACATTTTTCATATCGCCAAAGAAGCATTCAAGAGATACTTTACCCCTTCTGATATCCTCACTATATATACCACCTACATCCGGCAGAATACATCTCTCATGTATGGGCCGGTGCTTCAAAGTCTATTTTAAAGCTACTGGACCGAGTTCAGGAGAAGGCGAAAAGACTCATAGATGACAATAGTGTAGCCAACTCTATTGACTCACTGGAGCATCGTCGCAACGTGAGATGTATTAGGCTGTTTTATCGTTACTTCAATGGACTGTGCTCCAATGAGGTACGGGAACATATTCCCGACATCCGCTCTTACTTACGAGCAACACGTTCCTCATTAAGAGCACATCCATTTGTGGTCGATATAACAGCGAATCGCACTACGCATTACAGAAATAATTCGTTCTTTGATCGAACGGCTCGTATGTGGAACGAGCTCCCTGCAGATGTCTTTCCTGCCATACCCAGCGTGGAAAGATTCAAATCGAATATCCATATACACTACTCCCGCTATCCTCCCCACCCTATCCTATTTTCCTAGTTCCAGGACAATGCACTGCATAAAAAGGGTCATCCCCTGAGTACTGGTCCAATTGCAAAAAAAAAACCATGATAATGAACTCTATTCATGCGAGGGCTCTTGACGATCACTGCTATTATTCAAGTTCTTGGCAACATTCTTGCACCACTTTGATTTTATCTATACAGGATGTACGAGTGATGTACTCGCAACATTCAAATCTTATTAATATTTATTAACTCAAACATGCCATTGCTCTTGCCAAGTGGTTTTTATGTGCTTAAAAATAGTCAGGAATTCAACAAATTGTCTTGACACTCAAGTAGACACACACACACCAATACATTCTCATTTCGGCAATTACCACAATGAGTAATAGGAATTGATAGTCATAAAGAATTGAAAAAATTTTCGGATGCGGCAGAGTAAAATGATTGTTCAGTTTGTAACACCGGGGATTATTTTGAAGAAAAAACTGGAAATGGTACAAGTTACGGCACAACATTTTGTGATATGCCTTATTTTTTTATTGAAATTAATTAATTTTAAGTAAAACTTTAGCAAAATATTGAAAATAATTTATAACTAAGTTATTTCAATTAAATAAAATCCTTTTTTCTTACAATATCCTCAGGGATACTGTGATTATTAAACACCCCACAGTTTTTGATATACAAGTTCTTTTCAAAAAAGTGTTTTTGTTAGTAAAAGCTTGTTATTAAAAAAATATTTTCCACTTATTTTTCTTATTGGAAGGAAAAGGACCTGTTTTGTAAAAATCGTTCCGCAAAGCTACAGTTTACAGCCGCACAGTCGTATGGATGTTTGGCCTTACCATTTCCATAAAGAAGAAATGAAAGCATAGTCACAGTCACAGTTTCCCATCGAAAGACGATAAATGTTTGTAATCAAAGAAACCCCAGTAAGGATTAACTAAATTACTGTTCCAATTAGTTTTCTCTGCTATTAAAAAAATCCAATTATTAATAAATGGCGTTTTCTATTCAAACGAAAAGCTTACACATATTTTGGCACTGCTGCGTGTTTGTTATTTTTTTCAATATTTCAAATTAAAATGAAAAATATATAACAAGTTTCGCGCTCCACTTTATTTCTAGATTAGATACGATCCTTATCTCCAGCTGTATTAACCAATTTGTTCATACAATTAAGTATTTTATTTTATTCTCATTAGCATATTTGTTTTTGTATAAAAAGCTCATCAAAAATTAATAAATATTAATATTTATATGGAAAAGGAATATTCGAAGCAACTATTTCTACTCTATTGTAACCTCGGAAAAGGCATCAAATTACGAAGATGTCGGTTACATGTAAAATGTATCCAAAATTCTTATGACAATATTTTTTTCTATAAATAAAACCTCATAAAGGCATAATTGCTCAAATAGTTTTGTGCCAACTTAATAAACTTTCTTAAAAGTTAAATTATTTCATCATTTAAAAAAGTAAATTAATTCGAAATTTTGCAAAAAATTTAGCACTAATAAAATTATAAGCCGCATTTCTTTTTATTTATTTTTAATTCGATTACTGTAAATTATATTGAGTTCAAAACAAATATTTTAAGAGATCGTTTAATTAACACCTGCAACTAAAAAAAAATAATTAAAAACTTATCGAATAGTTACAAGTTATACAAAGTTATACAAGCTGCTAATAATATAATGTAAGACGCATTTTTTATATGATAAACCTGTCCCTCGGTTTACACAAAGTGAAATTTAATTTATAAAACATTTCTTGTAAATTAAAGAACTTTTCTGAAAAAATCTTTTTTCAATATAAATAAAAGTCAGTAACAGCATTTTCTTTTCTAACAAACATATTGCAAATATTATGCCCCTTCCTGAATATCCATGTTCTTCTCTATGAAAAAAAAACAATAATGCAGATAAGGATCGTGCTCTTTTATATTTATTATCTATACAAAAAATGGAAGAATGTAAAATTTTTTCCTCCCAACTTTTTCCACAATTGCACAGATGGCCCTTTGGCCATCCCCTTCAATTTTGACTCCCATACAGCAGAGGTGTTCATAATTCCAATAATATTCAGAGAGAATGAGTGCATAAATTAACATACTGTGGGAGTATGCGATAAGCAGGACGATGTAGTAAATATCTCAAAGCGAGATTCAACTGACCTGATTGCATCTCGTGAATTTGCTTGTGTTCTGTGACATAAAAATTTTATAATTTTATATTTCTGAATGGTTTCCTGCAGAGTATTGTGAAGTCGCTCTTCTATGACAATAATGCAACGTCAGTTAAAGTCCAGAAAGCCAACACAGACAAAGCCTATACTTGAATTCAACTGGACCTATGCGAATGGTTCATGAAAAACTAAACTAAATGCCACCATTTAAGTCCACATTTCAACTAGACCATTATTTTTCTCGGAGTGAGAGTAATGATTTTTTGCTGTAATGAATTTTGCATAATTATTATTGATCGGTGGTAATTAAATTGAAAATTTATTTAATCGATTGTCGAGTTTCTCAATTTAGAGTAATAATTTTTTTCATTATTTTTATTAAGGAAGAAATATAGAGAAAAATGCTGATAATACAGAAATACAGATCTCATAAATAACACTTGTTTATAAATTCAAGCGAAAGTGCTGAATGCAAACCTTTACTCAATTTCTCCAAATTGATTAGATTTTCGAGTTATATCGTTATGCCGAAAAAGAAGCAGTTGCGCGACAAATCTTAATATATCTGGAGAATCGAGAGTAGTCAAATAGACAATACGAAATTCCTGAAATGAAATCATTACAAATAGAAAATTAAACTGGAAATCATTTCGTAATGCAATAACTTCCATAACATATGAATTGTTTCATTTATATTTTTGAGCGCTATTTTCTACAGCCTAAATAGCAAATAAATTTTTACTTTTATAGAAAAGTCATTTGGAACACATTGGAACATTGATTTTTGATAATATCCACTCCAATATCCAATCTTACGCTGAAATATCTCAATAATAAAACATTTAAGTCGTTATTGCAGCCCTAACTGCCCTACTTTTTAGCACCAATTCATCACTTTCAGGTAGATAATGGTCATTAAGTGTTACTGACCAGGCTTATTTTTGATTGATAAGAAATAAATTTACATTTTGTTGCTTTTTCTTGCCTTCTTAGTTTTTTTTTACCCAAATGTATAAAATGCTTCAAGTCTTATAGATTTGATTTATTTTCGATGTTTTGCTTCTCTTTGAGTAGCGTCTTCAGGAAATTTATAATAAAAAGGTCGAATAAAAACAATATTTGAAGTACTTTTTAACAGTTTTTTTTACTTTTCAAGTGTGTTCACTTCGATTAGTGTTTTGTATTCACTAGCGAATAAGTGAATGATACCAACTTGGGGGTGAGGGACACAAGTTCAATGAAACAGTGTGATACTGCATAAGATAAACTGATTTTTTGTTTAATATTGTGTTGCCTTTGCCCAACAAGCACAACGTTTAATAAAAAGTGTTAATTTTTAATATAAATAGCAATAATTAAGACTTTGAAACCAGTCGTCCGCTGGCACTGTATAAGCAGTGGAGAACTTGAAATTGCAGACAACGGAAGCAACTGTAAGAAAATGGTAAAAAAAATTATAAACTTCAATTAAAAGTTTGATGTAAATTAATTGTTTGTAAAATTTTAGAAATTATATTTGATTTTTCTAAGTGGTCTGGTTTTGGCAAATGCCGTTGCAGCAGCAGCTAAACTACGAACACATCTGGATGAATTCCAAGATAAGGAGGATTATAAATACAATATAGTTCATAGTTTACACTACAGAAGGAAACGTGATGTTTCTCACTTGGACTTGGCATACCTGCCACCTGCAATGCCCAATTTTAAACAACATTCACCAAGTTATGAAAAAGAACATAAAACAAGTGAAAAGTTTTCCACTATTCCATCCGGCGAATATTTGCCACCGGCTACTGAAATAAACGACTCTCAAAACGTTATTGATACAACAATACAACATGACATAACTATGGCTAATATACAGGAGGGAGTTGAAACTATCAATTCACCACTTTCTAATCAATATTTACCGCCTAAAGCTGATATGGAAGTCACAAATAAATATTTACCACCCATCACAACAGGTGAAGACTTGCCAGAAATACCTCTAGAGCCCACTGGCAATACCAACGAAGATAGTGAAATAAAAACTGAAACCATCGAAGAACAACCCCAAGAAGAATCTCTTACAGATGTTGCACAACCACCTAAAGGAACTTGTGAAGATACAGAAATACTAGATGTGGATGGTTACCATTACAAAATACCCGATATCAAACCTAATCTATTTCCTCCAGTGCGACCCACTACAAAGTATTTGCCAAGTTTAGAAGATGGTGTTGTTGAAGCGGAAGGTCCCGCAAATGGTGGCTCTGCCGTTTTGGAAAATGATGGCTATCACTATCGCAGTATTAAGCTGCGTTTATAAATTATTACAATTTAATGGTTTTTCTTTAATACGGCCCTTCTCTGCAATTAGAATCGATTACTTCAACACATTTGTTATTACTCTTTATGAATCCGATTGCACATGTACATATTATTATCGACGAGAGCTTTTTGCAATTAAAGCTTCACCGGAAGAAATTATTTAACTCCCTAAATAGAAGTAGCAATATTACAAAAGCAACCAAGAGCTGGAGAAAATACAAATATTTATTCCAAGGAAGTTTATTTATTGTTTGTTTACATTTCCTGTAAGTCTTGTTGTTGCTGTAAGTCTTCAATTGCCTCTTCCATAATCTCAATCATTTTCGTTTTTACTGTCATTAAATATGAAAATTAATTTATTTGATATTTGTTTTCACATACATACATAAATTAAAGGAACATATATTTGGATTAACATTTTCTAACAAAAATTATTTGAGATGATTAACACCTTTCCTGGAAAGCAAATTACATCGGTGAACATAAAAATTAACTTGAATATTTATTTGTACAAAAATAAACAAAATGACTAATTTAACGATAAAATGTTTATTTAAATTTTTTTAATCAAATTAGAAAGATGTCCATTCAAGAACCAAATTTTTAAAGTTTTAATGTTTTAACTTTAAAAACTATATAAATGTAAGACCATATCAGGCAGCACAGTAATCCAAATATTACATTCATATATCGTGCTGTTTTGAAAAGGCTCAACACCCAATTTTTGTTATTCACGTGTATTTCATTTATTTCATCACTCTCTATATGGTGCCGGTTGAACGCAAATTTGAAGTTTTTTACAAATTATGTATGAATAAAGAATACGGGAATTATGTGTTACGTAGCTAATTCCGTTGATTATTATCCCACTTCCTGGTGAACTGGCCAAGGCCAGAGCCATATTCAGCAATCAGCAGGCAGTCCATTAATTGTCGAAAGGTGTTAATTAAGGAGAAACTTTTTGGAATCGTGCAGAACATTTGGTCCAGTGATCTCGGTACTAATCGGGCAAAGGCATAACTAGAGGAGATCTGTAGTCTAAAGAGAGAACCCTTGGGATCATCTATGAACACTGTGCTATGATGAAGTCCATGCAAGAAAACTTAATCTTCCTATCAAAGATTTCTATGGAAGCTGTCAGAACTAAGAGATCGAGAATTATAGCCTGCAACACTTCAGTCATTGTCCTGATCTTTCTGCGGAATAAGTGACTCGTATGAGTAGCTTGTTGCTGCATCATCAGGTTGCGGTATTATTTTATCCATAAATAGAAGTAGTGTAACTCTAAATTAAACATGGGAACTTACTATGAACTAACTTGCGTCCAGTAATGATCGAATCTATAAAATTGTTCTTTCAGAACAATTATTCGCTTCAATCAAGTACATTTGATAGGTTAGTTTCTAGTGCCTGTGACGCTGCCTGTATATTAATGCTCCTTGGTACAAACCATTATAGCTTCCGATTGCTAACGATTTATACATTTTTAGCTGAGAAACATTTTCTGAATTCTAACTCTTGTCTTTTCAATATACAAATGAGGTGGATTGGGAAACTATTATCACATAATATACTCGAATCAGTAGACTCTGTTGTATTTATGAAAAATATTACTAAACAAAACATGCATTAAATTACATTAGTTCATAAAAATTTTTGTGCTAAACTACGCGACAGCTTTCATTTCCCAAAATGCTAAAATAGTCGTAGTAAAATAATATTCATTTGTACTTTAACATAAAACTAAAAGTTATACATCTCGACAGCACACTTTCTTTAAAAGCCAATTCATACACATTCATCCAACATTATTTTCAACCCATCAAAGTGTTATATCTTTTATGTCAGCCACCCCTCGTGGGGATCGTAAAACTTTTTACTGTATTTTACTGTATTACTTAAGCGCACGATATTCTTTTTAACAACTTGTTGTGGTTTTAAAATTACATACTTACTTAATTAGTTATATTATGATATCCTGTTAAGGCATATTAATATTTAAATACATTTATTTCATAAAAATCCTTAACAAATGCTGGTTTTAAAAACACATACAAACTATATATATATATATATATATATATATATATATATATATATATATATATATATATATTAGGCCGTCTCGAAAAAAAAAGTGCACCGTACACCCCCTAATATAAACTATTGTATGTGCATACGTAATGAGATAAATCATCGCCTTTTATTTATTAACTTGGAGCATCTCTTTTTAGTTCATTATCTTTGCCAAAAGTGTTCAGTTGTGATTTTGTGAGTGCGCGAGTTTAATTAAACAATTTGTATGAAAACGTGAAGTGAATTTAATAAAATTGGTGTCAAATTAAAGGTAAGAACAAATATAAATCAGTCGTGAAATAATTTCATTGATCGATTGTCTACAAAACTAGTCATAAGCCTTTAAATATTCATATACATAAATATTTCAAGAGGAGAATGTTTGTGTGCAAAAATTGCATGTATCTATACCATTGATGGACAAAATTGTTTTACACTTGTGTTAGTGAGATAATTTGAAGGTACAGTGACAAGCAAAACGAAACACAAAGATTTTCATATAAAGAACTAAATTAAACGAAATCGTCTACATTAATGCTGTCATGACAGTTTCGTAAGAGCAGTATATGTTTCAAAGACGTGGAACTAATTTTATTACGTTGTTTACTGCAAATGAATTTTAAGTTGGAAAAAATTTTTTCACATAAGTAAGTGGTCGGAAAAAATGAAAGAATTTTTTTTTAGTTCAGGATAGGCCAATGCGTCCAAAGTTTTCCAAAATCATAACCTGTCTATTTTCGCAAAAGCTTTTAACTCGCTTCGTAATATTACAAGTTCTGATTGTATTTTGAATTCATATTTAGTAACATCAACATTAAAAGGGTTTCAGAAGTTGTTTTATGTTATCTATATCCTCAAATCTATCTTCGAAATTGAAAAAAAGTTTTTAAAAATATTAATATATTCCAGGGTTTCAACCTTTTCGTGCTTGTTCAAAATTAGGGATGTTTTAGGAAATTCTTTGAAGTCACATAACTTAATTTGTGATAACAAATATAATTTAGTTTTGAATTGTAAATTTTTTTGTCAAATCGTATATATTATTTTCCTTGCCCTGTAATTCTAAATTAAAATCATTAAGAAAGCCAGTCGTATCTACCAAAAATGCTAAGTCTGTAATAAACTGATCATTTTTGAGATGATCTGATAAGCTGTTATCAATTTTTTCCAACACTGTAATTGAAAAAAATTTATAAGCATCAAGGTAATATGTGCACTCGCCAAACTAAAAAACTAAAGAGCATAAGAAAACAAGGGGCGTGGTTTATAAACAATTGTTTGATGAAATGTCCATCAATGATCTATACTATATTTGTTGTTGTTGGTTTTTTATGAGTATGAAAAAGAAGTCTCTTCTGCGTTGAACACAATTCATTAGGTAAGAATGTGTGGGTGTATATGTTTGAATAATTTTTAATAGTTTTGTGTTAAAAGTGGTATAATTTTTTTTCTTTTTCTTCTTTTTTCTTTAATTAGGCTTGTTCGTCAAGCGGTTGCTAGACGCATAATTTTTTGGGACAATATTTGTGTTTGTGTGCACGGTACAGTGTATGCACTCAAAATTTATTTTTGAGGGTGTTTTGCTCCATTTACTTATATACGCGGATATGTGCATATTTTTATATGTACATATGTATACAAAAAATTTTGTCTTGATTCGTTTTTTTTTTTTTTAGTAAGTGTTATTGTATATTTCTACGTTTGTTAATTGCAAAAAATTATATCTTTAATGAGAGAGAGGAGGAGGAAATTATTTTTCCATCTTAGGGAAAAATGGATTTTCGAAGTTACGAAGGGCATCATCAAAATTTTCATTGGCATCATTAGTAATCTTTTTTAACGGAAAATCTTAAATGAAACCTATAAACAAAAAATAATTAATTTTAACATCGTTTCTTACTGTATCTAATAATATTGAACAATTGTAATGTTATATTTTTGAGCATTCCAGATATTGATACTTTCTAAGAGTTGTCGGAAGCGTAAGCTCAATAAGATGAGCGTTGAAAAAACATTTTGTCATTTTGTATTTTTGTTTGTTGTTCGCCGAAACCTAAACAAATATTTATATAGGAAACCTTAAACATAATCTATTTAATAGCTGGTTGTATTATATAGAGTCATTAAGCTTAAGCCCAGCTCATTCTCTTTGATGAATTAGCCAAATTCCTAGAGCATTCAACGAATAGCGGGGGTATCTAATTGGAACAGTTTTATTCAGATTAAACTTGAAATGTATACGAGTGCATCTATGTACATATTTATATATATATATATATATATATACAACATCAAAGTACCCCCCCCCTCCAAGATATAGGATACATAAATTATCTCTATTTAAATTTTTTATCATTTCGTTTTGACCCATTAATTATGAATGAACGAAGCTGTGAAGCAAAAAAAGCAAAGCGAATACAAGTATCGCCATTGTTTGTCGAAAGTGTAAACAAAAGGAAGTGGAAAATTCATTGTTTTGTAATTACGCTCAAGAGAAATAATGACATTTTCCAGGACCTACTAATGAGGGTCGGTAGTAACTCTTTTTTAATGAATTTTTTGTTCCTCCTTAAACAAAAGCGTTTAAGAAGGGGTTCAAATTAACAAAGCATAATAATTTTGCCACAAACTTTTTTAATAAACTGGTGATTTGTTTAATTCTTCAACAACAAGAAAAAAAACTACAGTTTTTTTGTTTATTTTCATTTCCGTTTTCACATCTTATGAGACTGAATATTCAATATGTTATATTTCTAATCCACTTTTATACTCGTTAGGGTAGATAGTCTATCTCTTTCCAAACAATGAACTACATATTGCATAAAAATATAACCTGGTTTCTATTTCTTTATCTTCTTCCGTTTTATAAATTTATATTTTCATTTGAGAAATCAGCAAAAGCATTCTTTTGTCTAATTTTTGATCAGTCCGAAAAATTTATTTAATTCCATAAATTCCATGATTCTAATGGCACTTAAATATTTTTTGCCTTTTCTAATGAAAAAGTGGTCTATAACAAACGCAAACTTGCAAAGAAGAACCTCGCAACCCTTTAAGGGAATTGGTTTTTTAAGTTAAAGCAATAAATAGATTTTTATAATTGGTCAATGAAATTTTAAACTGTTGCAGTGAAATTTTGTAATTTGGGTCAAACATCGGTCGATTGTAGTTTTTTTATAGCCCGTAAAAATTTTAAAACCAATCGTTCTCGGTTCAGTTGCGATTTTGGAAATCTAGAGTTATCAAATTTTCTAATTTTTTCAAAATTCGGGATTCTTGTACTTTAAGAAATCGCCGGGTTTAATTTTTTTTCGCTTAAAAACCCGGTATGACTAACCGCCTTTCTTCAATGATAATAAAATTTTCAAATGTAAAAACTTTTAAGCTTCGAAACAAGTGAAATCACTTTAATCACAAAACAATACAGCCCCAACAAAAAACTCAAAATATTTCAATTGTAAAAAATACCATTATCTTTTATACTCAACCGTGTTGATTTCTTTTATTTTTCTCAAGGACTGTATAATATAATAAATTATTTTTACTTCTTTCAAAGCTTCTTTAATTTTTTCAATGAACGTCCACTTCTCTTATTCTTTACAACTTGGCGACAAATACAATTAAAATAATATTATAAAGTAAAAGGATGAAAAACTTGTTTATATTTAAATTAAACCAATTGGGAAAAACAGTTGAATCCTTTAAGTAAATTATAAATGGACACAATTCCTCTGCAGCTAAAAAAACACAAAGATGTAAAAACTACTTTCTGCCTTAAACACACATAATTTTAATGAAAATAGTTCGTACAATAAAATGAGGGTCGTTGCTTGTTAAAGCCCAATTTTTATTTGAATATTATACCCTTAACATATAACATATTTATGTGGCTCTCGTGTTATCCCTTGTAAATGAGTCCTGCCTCATCTAATGCTATAATTCAAATCACGCATTTATCAAGTGTTAAAGTTTGTACATTAGTCTCATTTTCTGTGCACATATTCTTCTCACTTTTATTCAACACTCACTTATAGTAGTGGTGCTCTAAAGTTTTTCAAAGGAAATTTATGTAAATATAATGAACTTTTTCTTTAAAAACTTGCAAAATGAGATGAGCTTCACGTCATTTTATAGTCAATAGTTTTGTTTCCTTATGAATATAATCTCTTACAAACTGCAGACTTAATACTGAATTCTGGTAGCAAAATTAATCTGATTTATGTTATAAAAAACTTGATCTACATACATATATCTTAAGAGATTATTAAACAATTCCTTTAATTATAAAAATAAAACAGAAGCTTGTTTGAAGTCAGTGCTTCTGCTAAACAGTGGGCATGAAGGTTTTATGAGGGTCGTTGTAACTAATTTCCACAGAAAACTTTTTTGTAGAAAATTTGGGCATTCGTAAAACTTTTTTTATTTTCTATAGGTATTGTGACAAGTTTTCTATAAAAATTTTTCAATAGCAATTGCGATTAATTTCTCATAGAAAATTTTTCTGTAGTCTCCTCATTTGGCTATTGTGACGTATTTTCAAGAGACAATTAGTTGTGATGGTAACTGCGAAAAAAATTTCATAACGACTGCGACAAATTTTCCATAACACATTTTTTTCTGGTCATTGCACAATTTTCTATGACCTGCACAAAAAACTATTTTATAGAAAGTTGTTATGGCCACCACAGAAAAATTATAGAAAATTTATTTTATATAGACATCTCAACAAAATGTTATATTTTCAACAGATTTTTCGAATTTTTCTAACGCCACTGCGATAAATTTTCTACTTGAAAATTTTCCAATGAATTTTCATAGAAAATTTTTTTCTCGACATTGTAAAAACTATCTAGAAAATTTTTTGTGGCTACTGCAGCATAATTGCTATAGAAAATTTTGTTATGGGATTGACAACAAACGGCATCGCAGAGTGAATAATGTAAGAAAGAATATGCCTTCATCAGGCTGCAGATTTTCTTCAATACACTATGGTACTCTTGCATTTGTCAAACAATAAAGTTTAAATTCGATAACGATAACGAAAGGAATTCAGAGAATGTTCATTATTTTTAATAAAACGGGAGAAATAAAACGTTAAAATTCATTAGAACAATCAATTCAGAATCTCCATTCAAACTAGGATTTAAAGGATTATCAATTGCCAAGCAGAACTGCTCCCCATTTCTTCTTCAAATCATCTTACCGATAGATGTTGTGGTTACGATGGTGCCCCACCGGAATGGTTCACACATATTGAACCGAATTTATTGCCTTCGTAAGGAAAAACTTCATTTTTCTATCCAAGACATCAATTGTCCAAGGCAACAGTATAAGCGTTGAACGTCCGTGGTGCTGTTTCACTTCCAAAACTGCTACTGAAATTTGAAGCAAGACTAACTGAAAGTATTTAAAACTCCACATCAGACTAACGCCCGCTTGTAGAGGCAATTAAACACACTCACGCATTCATTTGATATCTAACGGCATTCATCCCAAGCGATCCATACGGGAGTGGTTAGATAACACATTAGGAAATGTGTCACTTATTAAAAAAAAACAATAAACGTAATACGGAAAAATGAATGATTACATTGTAGAACAAAAGCAAATTTTTCCCACGACTGATCCTGGTAGAGGGGGGCCAAAAAAACCATTCACGAGTATCGGCTTTTAGTGACTTGTATAGTGAGTGGGCATAGAATATTTTTAACCCTTATATTTTGGTTATAAAGTGTGTTCTGCACTTTTATGCAAAAGACAATGAGGAACATTTCAGGATATAAAAAATATCCATACTGTGTGTAATTAAAATTATGCTCGTAGTGTTGCATGTATAAGTGGTGAACACACCTTATACCTAAAATGTGATTATTACAGGAATTTCTGTGTCGGTTCAGTATAACTGTTTAAAAAAAAGGAACTAAAACTAATCTTAGAATGAGGACAAAACGTACACTTTCAAAACGCCGACACACGCGAATGTTTTTTGGTCCCCTCTACCAGGATCAGTCGTTCGAATTTTTTTCTTAGAGACTTATTTAAATAATGAGCTTAATGTAAAAAAATTTGTGATAACTAGGCCTACGGTTTATGGCGTTACAGTCATTCACTCGTAGAAATTTTGGGAACATCATATAATATCATATCTACGTATATACCTCGAAGCATAGAATTGAAGTTTCAGAACATTCAATGACTTGTTAGAGAACCCTTTATAGATATTGTTAACCAAAGGATCTGTTAACAACATGTCCATGACTTAATCGTATGGAAGCAAATCAGCCATAATTCAGCGATGCATGGCATCTCCCATCAGTTTCTTTATAAACATTTTAATTATTTATCTCAGTACGTCAAAGCTTAATAGAGCATTAATGTGTAAGTAAATAATAATGAGATTTCTTTGAACTATTATTTACATATAAAATAGTTTTCTGAAACAAGCTTCTGAATGTTTGCATGATTTTAGTGGCGGCTTATAAAAAAAATTGCACCCACATTTGATTTATTAAGAAACTTTTAGTTTCAATTATTTACGACGAATAACTTTTTTCTTTACTGAACATATAATACTCAGGATTTATATAAAAGTGGAAAATGAATTTCCTTCACTTCACTACCTTCCTTTTTCAGAATAATTAGTATTACTTTGTTTATTTAACGTTAAGTAAGTTGGCATAAATAAATCTGAAACTTTGTGCCAACTTTTAATTTAGTTCGCTTAGAATGAGACGGTCACGTTGCAGTGAAACATAGTCCAAATAGATTCTCGTACTTGGAATTCAGTGTTATTATTTATGCTAAAAATATCTGTGTTCTAGATAGTTTCATTGAAGTTCTGTCTAATTCGAAGAAACTGGTATAGTTTCATAACTTGGAATCCTTAAGAAAAAACAAGCCCAGTGAACTGTGATAAATTAATAATAAACTGAATTAGTCAAAACGGATACAAGAATTATCGTGAAATTATAAATCAATAAATTTCAACTGCGTAATTGAGTGAAAAAAAATTATGATTTGCATGATAAATATGCCCAACAAGTTGTAAATTTCAAATACAGTTTAATGTACCTTTTCTTGTTTACGTTCAACCAGACCTGTCACAAGTTTCATTATTCTATTTATTTACATACTCGTACATCCTTTTGTCTGCTCTTTCACGTCTGCCTAGTTGAAAGCTTCTTTACAGGATACTTCTTTAGATTGATTAATGATGTTTTCCACTTAAATTTAAAATACAAATTGAAGTAGACATTGAAGCTTTCAAACGGCCACAGACAACGTCAAACAATATCGCTAAACTCATAAAAGCCTTTTGGCAGTACCTCCAAATCTTAAGAGTTACGATGTTTCACATTTTTTTTTTTAATAATTTCTTGTAAAAATTTTACAACAACACTTTTTTTGCCAAATTACTCTCTTAATTTATGATTATGGTTGAATATGTGTTTGTATAGATTAGTATATAAATATATGAACGTATAACAAAATGAATGTGTATTTGAGAGCAGCACGAGTCTAATGCGGAGGGATGACTTTGAAGAAATTTATTAAATTAAATTGAAATTTATTAAATTATTCATTTATTATATTTTTATGGCGGTAATAGGTTATACTTATTTAGTATATCAACAATTTGTAGCTCTTTCGCTTAAATATCTGCTTATGAATATTTTTGAATATTTTCTTTTGATTTCCACTTTTATTCTGCCATTTTTGACATTGTACAATTTGAAAGTGGTATATGGCTTATGAATAAGCTCACCTGGTATGAATTCATCTGGATTATTGTAATGACGAGAACCGTGTGAATGCTGAAATACACACGAAAATGTATGGCTGAGGCAGTGAACTACGATGGCCTTGAGCATATTAAAACAAGTGTAATAAATTTCTAATTTTGTAATTTTATTTACGATTTGGCATTTGTAGAAACTTTTCTGACTTAAATGAGCAAAGTTTTCTTTCGCAAATAAGCACTTTTCTTATTTACATAAATAATTCTAAATTTACATTCGTAGGCAAATACGAACGTCTAGTAATAATCAAAATTTATACGAAACTTTATCTAAGTTTAAATGAAAAAGTTCTAAGGTATTTTGACTTTACACTCAAGCTAATAGGAGCTTGATGCTTTTCATATACATGTCCTTTTTTTATTTTGTCAAAATTATTAGAATTAAAATTCATAATCTTAAAGGACTTCAAAAGATGCGTATGAATTGGGTCAAAATTTTTTCACAATGGAAACTTGATAATGAGGAAAAAATTATTGTATATTTTAACAACTTTTATTTTTGAAAGGAATTTGATTTCAACTGAAATGTTCTCTTTATTTAAATCCAGAAAAATGATGTCTATTTCAGGAAATAAAAGCTCACTAAAATTTTTTATAAGTTAAGTATCATATGTACATACACATATAGTATGTACTCGTATGTACTCGTATGTACTCTGTTGAAATTGTCATATACAAATATTACAAATAATTTTACCACAAAAACATATACACATGCACATACTCGTGTATGTGTGTAAATATTTAAACACATATACAGTATAGTGAAAAATGAAATGAAGAAAGTGAATGAAAATGCAGTCATTTCCTCACAAAGTAATTGATTTGCAACAAAAGCCTTACATTAACATACACTAATACTGATGTAAATACCAATTTAAACTTAATAATTTATTTTGATAAACTTAAGCCAGAAATGCATATTTACCGCCAGTTTGCAAATTTTATTGTCAAAATGCATATTTAATGGTTTTACACCCAAAAATTCATTTATTTCAACTTTTTTTTAAATTTATTTTGGAGAACATTCCGAATAATAATGTGAATTTAATTTTTTTGTTTTCTCTAATACAAACAAAACCAAAGGGTTAGACAAAAGTTCCAAATCGAATATAAGTTATTTATTGTGTTGTTTGTATAAAATGTTTCTACTTCTATGCTTGATTTTTTTAATTCACTCAGATGGTGTGCGGTACATGACATTCGCTTGATGTGTAGGTGAGAGCCTGACTCTTATAGTAGGCAAGGACTCGGTTTTATTGATCAAGTAGACAATCATTTGAGATATTATCCCATCTATAAAATTTATTTATTTATTGTGGCTTTTAGTCTGACATTTTGCTGGTGCTTATGGCAGCTGTTGAAAGTTTCACAAACATTAATACTCAAGAAAATTTAACAAGATTTTCAAAAACCAAAACAATAATTCTCAGACTTCATTTTATTTTTCTCTCTTTATACAATAAATCCAGCATTGGTTGACAATTAGAGTGTTTTTAAGGCGTATATAACAAATAGTGTTGGGTTATTTTTCCATATTCATTTATTTATTTTGAACTTTTGCAAAAATGTTTAGAAGTCTACTGATAAGCCGGCACAACTACCAATAGAACGTCAGACGCACACAACAGTTTAAAACCCACATCAAGTAAATGAAATCGAAACTACTTAAAACCTCTATCAGAATGCTTATCAAAAACTTATAAAAGTTGCTTAAAACAAATTTTTATAGAAGTTTGTTTTAACAACGTATCAGTGAAACAAAGAAAAAGCTAATGTACCCCCTGTTGGATGGAACGTTTTTGTGCAGATAAAATTTATTTCACTTTCAAAGGGATACAATCTATAAATATAAGAAAATCTTGCATCTTTTTTAACACGAAAGGATTTCATATTATTGTTGTCTTCAGTGCTTTACAATTTCAAACTTCTTCGGAAGCCTTCCTCTTTGCGAACACAATTTTGTATTAATGCGATAAATACGAATTTTGCAGCAAAATGAATACTGGTATGCAATTTCAAATAATATTTAATCTGCGTATAAATTGCATTCATGGTCAGGTCCATTAAAAAGTTGTTCATAATAAAACTTTTCAATATCAATAAAAAATGGTACAAATTTGTTAGAAAACTTTTTTTTTTAAGTAAACAATTATTTTCCCAAATAAATAACACATTAAGCAGAATTTGCTTAAAAAAGTCAAAATATTTAAGGAAATTTTTTGGTTTGTTTGTTTGGCGACTATAAAATGGATTTATGAACAGTTTGCTTTATTAAATAATTTCCATTTTTGCATTTTATTTTGCAAATTGAATTTGGTGAACGCACACATACTCAGTGTCTCTCATTTCAAGGTAAAAGTCGAGTTCGACTGCTGGAATAAAGTAATTAAAAACAACAACAGAAGTAATTAAACAAAGACTTCTACTGCAAAATACACAGATTAATTTTCACTAGGAGCTACGACCAGCGTTGCCGATTTAGTTCAATTAAAAGTAAGTTTTCTAAAATGAAAATCTGCCAGTCCACTTTTTTATTTTAAAAAATTCAGGTCAGTAAGCAGAATTAACAAATAAAATTTTAAAGCTACTACTTTTCAATTATTTTTATTTAAAATTTATATGTCTCTTGTTTAACTGCACTAAACTTTTAGTATCTGATTTTATTTCCTTAAAATCTCAACCAAAATCATTTTTTAAGGATACCTTTTATAGCTGCACATATCAGTTATATGCTCAAAAGTTCTGGCTTTTTTAAACTTGTAGTAAAAAAGAATCAAAGTCGGCAGCAGTTTGACTTGACCTCATATTTTTCGTTATAATTCTATAGAATCCTTTTTGAAGTGCATTTTATATACCTTCATACATTCTTTATAGTTTCGATAGTTTTAAATAGTTTTCATATAAAAAGACAAATTAGTTCAATAAATTAAAAAAAGGTGCGAACTTCTTAATCTTTGGCAGTAGAATTTCGTTTGAATTTTTTCTTATAATTTTCCCTCCCTTTCTATCTGTCGTTTGAAAAAATTTACTTGTCTTTACAAAACTTCTTTCAATAAGTTCCCTAATCTAATTTCCTCATGATTTGCTGTACATAAGGATATACTGATTGGTAAACAATAAACACATTCGTTGTACGTGATATATACCAGTGATCTATAAATATACAGTCCTCGACTCACCATATAACTTTTCTTATGTTTTGGATAAAGGATGTGTCTCAATGGAAGTTTTAAATTTTGGCCAGAAGAAGCATCCATATATTTTTATCATCAAAAACAACGCCCCAATCATTCGCCTGCCACAAAATGTCTTCTTCCCATTTCTCTGCAACATGTTCTGCAGCCTTCATCAGTGATTTCGCTTTCCTAAGGATAGTTTAATACTCTAGGAACCAGATTATATATCTATCATAACTTTTCGGGAAGTCTGATTTCTTACTAGTAACACTTGAAATTTTTATATAAATATAATATTTTCCATTACATCATTTCACATGATTTTATATTAAATTAGTTTTTATAAATATAAATTGCCTTTGAATTATAATTTTGAATAGATAAAAAAATTTATTTGTGGCAACGTTTGTGGTACGATTGTGCTGCTGCAAATGAGACTCTTATAAGCAGAAAAAACTATAAAAGCATTTATTAAGACAAATGCTACGACAACAAATGCATTTGTGTTATACATTCACATAAAAAACATGCATCCTTAGAGAAAGCAAAAACAGTCAGGCGTAATTCTGCAGTCACCTATATTCACTTAAGACTACACTATGTGCTTATGAAAATAATTTTTAGCACAAAAAATATATGGATGCACCACTAGTCGACAATTATTGCAATTCAAGCATGGGAATGAATTTTGGCAACTGTGTTTTTGGTAGTTCAGCTGTTTTCATGTAACATTTTACTGTTCAACATGTTCAGTTTGGTCTATAATTTAGCCATGAATTGACTTACAAACGAACAACGCTTGCAGATTATTGAATTTTCTTATCAAAATCGGTTTGTGTTCAGCGACGAAGCTCATTTCTAGTTTAATGGATACGTGAACATTGGACCGTAGTTTTTCAAAGACAACGAAGGCAGGAATGTTACTTTGGATAACGAGCGCTACCGTGCAATAATAATTTTTAATTTTTTTTCCCCCAAAATAGAAGAGCAGGATTTGGCAGACATGTGTTTCCAACAAGACGCTGCCACATGCCACACTACACGGGAAACAATGGCCCAATTAAGAGGCGAGTTTAGTGAACAGTTTACTTCACATTTGGGGCCGGTCAATTGGTCGCTTACATCGTACGATTTAATGCCTTTAGACTATTTTTTTGTGGGGCTATGTTAAGCCTCATGTCTATAGGGACAAGCCCGCAATGCGTATGAACCATTTGACGCGTATGTAGCTCCAGTCAATATTTACATGAAATCATATTTAAACATTAAATTATATAGATCGTTATATCGACTTAAATGAATATTTTATAAACTTCTTTAAACTTTATTTGTTTTTTTAATCAAATCCGAAAGCTCTTAAAAAATCACCATTTATGTGTAGCTACATTTCCAAACTCCATTGCAAAGTGCAGCTCTGTTGAAACGACTTTGTTTATCGAAATATTAAGGATACCTCTTCCCCCATTTTTATTGTTAGATTAGTCATGTAGAGCATATAAATTAATTAAATTTTTGATATCCCGTATATGATGAGATTATCTGATATAATAGTCCTTAAAAGATCAATTTTCGAACTATTTCGCCCCAACGTGCGCTTGTTGTTCTACAACAGCATATGAATATTTACATTATTATGTTTCATTTCTAAACGAAAGTAAATGCTTTATTTTTCAGCTTGAATTTATAAGCAACAAGAAATTAATTGGAACAACCATGATAAGAGTCAACCCATTTGTTGTAATTTCCAATTAGCGTTAATTAATATTGTATAACATTTGAAAACATTTTCTAATTTCACGATATTTTTAAAACTTACATGGGCTCACTGGAAATAAATAAAAAGAACTTGCCCCACAGTTCTAGATTCAGTATATGAAAATCTTATTTTGCTTGTTGCCACATGTCACTGCAAACTTACTAGATAATTTTTTGCTATGTATATTAAAAATTAAGTAGGTGACTTGCAGGTTCCGCAAAAATTATTAAACTACAAGGAGGTCAGTAGACGAGACCAAGAAGGTCAATATTGCCATGACTGCAGGGTAAATGAAAATACGTAAACACTTAATAAAGCCATGTGTAGCATAAGGGCCAAGGAAAAAAGGAAAGAATTTAATTGTATTACAATTGAACCACACATTCACGTAAACACGTACATATACACACATACGTGACAAAAGGAAGAAAGAACTCACATCACATCACATAGAGTTGTAAACTCTGAGTTGTCTGTGAGTGTTAAGTATCGCTTGTGGTACACAATTAAAAGCGAGTGCCTTAAGGTGCAACTAATTGATATAAAATTAAAAAAAAAATTATTGCTGAATTCACTAAACCCTCCAGCTCCGTTTAATTATAAACACTCATAGCTGCCAGATTTGATGATTTATCGTTATTTTGACGATTTTGGACCCCAAATAAAGCATTTTGACGACTTTTGCCTAAAATATGAAGAGTTTTAGGAATTAAAAGTGAACAACATTGTTGTTTTAATAGTTTAATGGTAATAACTATCTATAACTGGATTTACTAATGATTGCAAATTCTTAATTAATAGATTGCAAAGATGAAAGAAATTTAGACGAATTTATATCAGGATATTTAATCAGAATAAAACATTTATATAGACGTATGTGGCCAACTACTAATAGAATTTAAATATGGTATGAAGAGAAATTTAAAGCCTTAAGCGCAATTGATCATCAATATATATAATTAATAAAGATAATATTTTCGTCTACGTCATTATAAAAGAATTTGGCCATTTTGTTGAGAAACTTGGGAGGCAAGATTCGAATTGAGACAATCAAAATTATTGTATATAGAAAACCTTTTCGGTGGGAATAATATACAACTTTTAGATTTTTGCAAAAGGCCATCGATAAAACTATAAGGATTCTGGTCTTTTACTTTATAAAATTTGAATGTTATAAATGTAAGAAAAGCATTTTGTCAAACAAAATATAGAAATTCATTTTCAAAAAAATCGCATTGGAAGCAATAATCCAAACAAATGATTATTTAACAATAAGCAGTTGTAATATTTTTGATCTCAAAAATGTTTGATTGATTGATTTAATTAAATTATTTAATTGTGATAGACTAAAAGAAACCTTTTCACTCTGACAAAAAATTTCTTCAATGTATTAATCAAATTGTTCATTGAAATAATTTCGAAGTTGATTTTTTAAAAAGAATTTCTATGTATATCCTCCAACATATATTATTGAGATTAACTAACACAAACTATAATAAGCAATATCATGAGTTATTGCCTCAAATGAAAGTGTGCGGCAAAGAAAGGACAAGCAGAAATCAATTGCACTATAACTTCCTGAAAATTTTTACAAAATTATTAAAACTTTGGTGGCAAATTACTATAAAGTTAATTGTTTTGTCATGGTTCCATTAAATAAGAATAAATATTTTGTTTGTAAAATGTGACGTTTATTTATGACGATTTTTGACGATTTCGATGAATCATTTAGACGATTTTGATAATTTTTTCCCTAAAAATTTGAAAATTTTATCCATAATTTATCTGATAGCTATGAAAAAAAAACACCTTGTAAACAGTATGTGTGAGTGTATCTTGTATTATAAAAAATATTCAAAATAAAAACTAAACACAAAATTTTCTTAAAAAATAAATTTTAATTAAAATTTAATAAACTGTAAACTGCAATCATTCATTATATGTCCTAATTCCAATTCCGATGGCTGGACATAAAAAAGATTTCAAGTGATTGATCTAGCAAATAATTGAATGTCAGATAATTTTAATACAACTTGTTTAAAATATACATATGAAATTAAATTTCGGACGTATTTGTATCATTTTTAATTTTTTTATTGTAGTATACACAATTGTAAAATAATACAACAATACAAAAGGTTTATGAACTGGGTAGTTAGCCAAAGTTTTAATTATATGCCAACAAGAGAAAAATTAGGGAATATCCCTGCAATTTTAAAGGAAATTGCAATCGTTGTCGAAAGTATATTAAACTTGACTTAATTTAAAAATAATTTAAATATATCTTATAATTTATAAACTTTAACAACATCTTAAAAAAGGTCACCTTAATGTAATTAAAAGTGACTCGAGTTTAAATCTCTTCAGACTCCATTAGGGAATGATGATTTTATTAAATTTTAAACAAAGTCCGCTCGAGTGCTGATGAGGTGTGTGGAGGCTTCGGAAACGTGTCGAATTTTCTTTTCCTATTATTGCCAATCATTAAATAAAATAATGTAGTCTGAAAAATTATGTTTATTCAACTAAAATACACTAAATCGAGATATAGTCTGCTTAGCTTTTCATACATGTACATACATACATACATAACTTGAAGTCTCATTATGCAAACACTTAAGCTGAAAGTCCATACCATCCGTTCTATGCGTCGATGCGTTTCATGCGTCTGTCCAAAAAGTTGATTCTGTGTAATTGTATGTAACAAGTTACAGAGCAAAACGCATAGAACGTATAGAACGCATAGAACGCATGAAGTAGGTTTACTTTCTACTTTTCTATGCGTCTCATGCGTAATGAGAGAGAGGTGAAAAAAGGTCAGTTGTTTTTGTTAACCAGGGATGACAAATTATATTTTATGTTCAATGATATCGATTAAAAATTTGTGTGGTGGATTTTAATTTTCTCTTTTTTTTGCATTAAAAAAGTTTTTAATAAAAGAAAAACCTTTCGCATTAAAGTGTACAACTACTTTTATTGATAAAATATATTAAAGTCAATTTTTAACATATTTTTTTCATTAAGAAAATTTGCGTTCTAGTTATCGATTACTTTTATGTACCGAGTGTCATTTCTGTTTTGTTTATTATTTTTTAATCAACTACAATGGAAAATAATGTTATTGAAGCTGCAAAAATACAACTAAATTCTCATTTCGTGTTCTTTTGCAGCTTTCCGTAGGACCAAAATATTATGTATATAAACTCAATGCCTTCCATAAATTCTTTTAAAGTCACAATTCCATTTTTGCATAAATTTGTTCTATTTGATAAAAATATTTACACTACAGCTGATCAAAATAAAAAAGCTGACGCATGAAACGCATTGTATGTAACTTCACGCATAGAACGCATAGAACGCACAACATACGCATAGAACGCATACGCATAGAACGGATGGTATGGACTTTCAGCTTTACTGCCTCACCACTCCATATTTAAGTAATAAACTCTTCTGAATTACTTTAAACCAACATAACCCCAACTCAATTCTATAAGAATAATCATTTTCTCTCCTTTTTTAATGTGTTAAATTGTCACGATATTAAATTGAAACTTTTATTACAGAACACTTAGCGCATGCAACTTCTACCAACAATTATTTAGATCTACACAACAACAAAAATATTTCAAAATAATTACAACTTTTCAAACACTTAAGAAAACAAAACAAGATAAATCTCAGTACAGATCTTAATGGAGAGACATTCATAAATTAGAATTTCACAAACCAAAACAACGACAAAATATTAAATAAGATTTTAAAGACAATAAGAAAAGTCTGTGTCTGGTTCATCTTAAAGTGTCCCTTTGTAAATTATTTAGATGATTTTGAGAAAAGTTTTATTACATTGTTATTACAAATTTCTTTCACTTAAAATGTTATAAGTACATTTTTAATGAAGCTTTATTAAAAATTTAATTTGCATAACCTTTTTTGTTCTTTTTGCATTTTATATTCGTAAATTTTTAATTATTAATTTGAAAATTGCCAAAGAACACAAAAGTGTAAATAAAACAAACACGGAAAATCTGGATAAACGCTTCGCTTCTGTATGTTGAACAAACTTCTTTAACGTAGACAATATTCAAAGTGCCTGGGAACTACACATGATTGACTTTGGGAAGGACCGAACTTCGTAAAATATTTGGTCCAATAGAATTTGAAACATGTGTATACAGATCATTACACAATCATGAATTGGAGGACTGAATGAAAATATCCCCAGCCATTTAACACGGAATAAACTATTAATAATTTTAATATATTTTGTGTGTCATTGTGTTCCATATGTAGGTACTCCTAAATGTGTTGCGTTTGCAATTCATAGGGATTAAGCGATTTTTCTCAACAAATTACTAATTAATTCCAAATAGAATTATTAATGAGCAACAATTACAAAGAACACAAAACAAAACACCTGCGTCTTTTATTCATAATTTATACGTTAATCTTAATAGAAAGATTTATTAAAAAGTGATAAAGATGTGAGAACAAGTGCGACCAAAAATAAATGCAAGTCCTAATATACTTGTGACCTTTAAGTACAAGTCCCTTCCACAAGAAAATGACAGTAAAATTTTATTTAATTTAATAAATTTTTTAAGAATTGTTTTTTCTTACGAAGGTGTTTGCTTGAATTTTAAACCATTTTTCATCATCCCACGTTAGATTTAATTTGTAAACAGTCCGGTTTCGATTGTATGCCATATCCAGTGCTCCATGTGCGTTTTTGTCATAAAGCAAATGAACAAACTTTGTTGTAGACACGAAACGTGGTACAGACATTTAGCAGAACCAAATATGGTTATGAACGAAAATTGGACGAAAGTGGTCCTAAATCGTCGATATTGAATAAACTTGCAGTTCTGTAAGTATTTTAGGTAACAATTGCATATTTTTGACGCCCAGTTGACATTTTATAAGCCCCCGTAATAGTAACAACCTACAAATAATATTTGATTTATTATCGACAACTAAAGACTTAAATATGTCCTCAGTACGAGAAGAAATTCAAAGGTTCAGTAAAAATTATCTTCAAAGATTAAGTAACCACAGTAACCCTCTGGCTGTTGCACTATTAGACGACAGCATTGAAACACGTAGACTGCAGCGAGTTCATGTACTAGACTTACCTTTTAGAGGCTAGTCTGCTTATTGTAAATATGTATAGGTATATATGTATATATATATATATATATATATATATATATATATATATATATATATATATATAATTTCATCTAAATTTAATTGTATACAGTTGTGTTCTTTTGGGTCTATATAACTCCTGTTATATATTATTTAAGTTACCACATTTGCTTATTGTCTTATAGTAGATAGATTGCAAATAAATAAATTTATAAAAAAAAATTATCGACAACGATTTCAAAATTGTTAAAATATTTGCTGTCGAATTCGTGTGAAGTTGACGACCATAAATAGAATAAGGGGAATAGTTTACAAGTTTTTTACAAGTTCTTGAGTATACGAGTATTATTATGCCACAATATTTGGTACTATTGTAATTTTTTGTAGTCCCATTCAAACTCAAAAATTGTTGTAACAGCATATCAATGCCATATTTAGTACAATTAAAAAATTCTATATTTTTTTAAAGTTTTTTTAAGGCCAAACAACTTTGGACAAAATGTTGTGACTTACCAAAAAAAATTTATTTATTTCGGCTTTACTTTTTGCGATTTTTTTTTGCCTTTATTTTTTTATTTGCTTTCAGAAAAAAAATTTGTCAAAACGGTCTTTTCTAAGGCCTATTTTATACGAAATAATACGAAAATTTTTTGTGTTGTTATAATATTTTTTTATTTATTAAATACTTGAAAAACAATTGCAAGTTTCTAACCATACATATGCAATAGTATTGTTCAATAACTTATATTGTACAATAAAAATTTCTGCGTATATACTTCATAATTAGTTGCCTCAATAAATTGAACAAAAGTCTTTTGTTTTATATTGCGCAAAAAAGAATATTTTATAATGTGTTGACAAAATTGCACAATAATGATTTCCCACCAAAATAGAGTGGAAACTTACTTCTTTTTACAATCGCTCAAAAATATGAATATATGCGTGCAGGTTTTTTTTACTTTCACATATATTTTCAGACAAGTTGCGCAATATTTTGTTAAGAAATATTAAGCAACTTATTGAGCAGTGTGGAGCAAAACAGCAGTTATAAAGGAAATAAAATTCAGAATAATATTTTATTTGGGTATCTTAAATTACAACTCTTCATAACATGTTGTACAAAAAGTTCTTGTAGTTTTCTTTTTACAAAAGACTATAATATTGAAAAAAATCGCACCTAGTATTTGGGTTGTTCTTTAATTTTTATAAGTGAATATCTGACTTTATAGAGTTAGTGAAATGATGACGACGTTTTTTTTTTTCATTACTTGCAAAAAAATTTTACTGTCACATTGAATTAAAATCATTAATATTTTAAGCATTTTTTTTTTGTATATTACATTACAAATTGAAATTGGATCACATTTACAGAAGTTTCCAATTCCTAAAGATTTCTTACACACGCATTTGCCAACTTTGACATACTCGTCTGTATGCGCTACCTTGTACTTTAAAGGATGTCTCAAAAAATAGTAGTAAAACAATTTAAATTTCTTCTCTGAATCGCAATTTATTCCATACAAGTCCGTACGAGTAGTTAAAAATTTGCTGATTTGTTACCACCTCCTTTTATTTAACGTCACTGTGCAATGTAAGCAGCAACCATTGGAGAATTATACATTTTTGAAAACTGCTCGTTATAAAATATACTCGTACCGGAGGGAAACGTAATACACAGCATATTAATCAAATTCTTAAGATATATAGTCGTAATGATTCAAAGTCTAAACTTATTGTGTAACGGCAAAAATAAATTGTATGTTTTATGTGACGTTGTTGAGGCTGAACGTCGCTTTATTTGATTACGTTTTTCATTTGTTATATATTCTAAAAGCTTTTAAGTATATTTTTAGGCTTTAAAATATTTCATTTATCATTTGTATGATGGGAAACATTAAGTTTTCTTTATTAAATGAATGCAATCGCCTTCAAAGTTTTTAACTCTTAACTTTCAAAGAATTAAGTCAAAACTAATTTTCTAATTTGCTTAAAATTTCTATAAAAAAAATTCTAATCGCACACACACACACTCACTATCAAATTCTCTCCGTTAACTGACACTTGCGTTTGTTGTTCAAAATGAAACAACCACAACCCCATGAAAATATTAGAACGAAAAACCAGATATTGCAAGAAAAGCATAAATAAACAAAAAATAATTATAATAAAATTAACACTTGTATTGCCAAATTAACCTGCAGCAGTCAGGCAGCCAATCATGGGAAATAAACTCGATTTTAAGGCGGTTTGTTGCCCACTGCCGCTACAATTTGCCGTACAAATAAATAAAATGGGGAAGAAAAACATTCTGTTGTTGTCTTAAACATTGTTACAGGTGACTGATTTTCATATTCAGTGTTTATTTGGCTTATGGTCTATGACACATAATAATTTCTCATTGCAGAATTTTTCCTCTCATTTTTTTCTTTATTTTAATAAAACGAAAGCAAAAGTTGAAAGGAAAACCCAAAGGATCCCTCTACGATAAAAAGAAAACTTCAACAGTTTGCTGAGGTAGAAAAAAGAAAATTATTTGATATTCACAATTCTTTAAGCATTAATAACACAATAACCTTCCATGCCCTTCTTAACAAAAACTTTAGAATGAATGGTTGAAGGTGCGTTGTAAGAGACTAGAAAGTATAATGGCTTCGGTAATGGTTATTCAATGGAGTTCGCTTACAATGAACATTAGTTATAATGAATTATCGTTTGCCATGAACAACTTCTCCGGTCCCAATAGTTTTGTATAGTTATTTTATACAAATTGAAACTGTTGAAATATTTAGTTGCATTTAGTTTGAAACAATAAAAGGGAATGTAGTCTCTAATACTTTGAAAAGCAAAGTTGTGATGAGATGTTTGCAATAGTAGTACAAACACCAAAAGGATGAGTTGGAAAACAATTAGAAATTGAAGCATAATTTTTCCATAAGCACTGAATGTGGAAACTTTTAACTAAATTTCTTTTATAATGACCAATGCCCTATTCGTTCGAAATAATTTTAGTTACAGTATCCACTTCTTTTTTCATAAATTCGTTTGTTATAATTAAAATATTAAATTGGTGTTTGTAACTGAAAAATTTTCCATGATAATTAAATATTGGATGGTTTAACTGAAAATGATTTAAATAACAATAAAAATGATACTAAAAATTTGCCATTTAAAGGCATCAAAAAGTTTTTTGAAAGTTAAGGTTTCATAATTGATTGCAAATGATTTTAAATTTATTGTGTGGTATTTTGTAGTATATAAATCTAATATTCGGTATATGGAGGAAACAAAACTTATATTTTCATAATTTTTTTTTTTTTTTTTTAATTTAGAGTCGCAAATTGGATTTTCGCAGTAACCTGCCAGCGATTCTAGCAATATTATTTTGCCATTAGTCGCCTCTTTTCTTTCTTTCTTCTGGTCGCTGAAAATCTAATCTAAGTTAGAGAGATTCTAATTATGACAATCTACAGCTCTTAAAATTATTGAGAAGACTCAAGAGTCCGGTATTAGTTTGAACTCCAGAAATTTGCGATCCTTTAAAAAAAATGTGCCACTAGTGACCACACCCGATATCCATAGCAGAGTCCATTTCAAATTTTGTGGACTATTTTTCAAAAAGTTTGTTTGTATGTGTTGGAAAACTTGATGGCTATTCCAGGGAGACCTGCCAACTCTTATTGTTATATATAATCTTAGATCGTCCGACGATATTGAACTTCAAACTCTCCCCCAAACAAATCGTTTAAATAATTACAGTTCACTGCTAATTTGGCTTAGCGACCAATGAAATGTCGGCATAAGAGCAGATAAGACCACAACAAACAACCAAGCATCCAATTATAAAATTTTCAATGCTTTTTTTAAATGTTTTCTTTACAAATACAAAACTCTATTCGCTTCTTGTGGACTTCCATTATCAACTATTGAAATTTGATGCGAAATTATTTGGATAATGACTTTTGTAATTGGCTTTCAGTTATTTCAACTTACATTCGCATTTGTGTTGTTTGAGTTCGAATATGCTGAGTTCCATATATACCCAACTCCCGAATAAAAGAATATATTCTCCTGATCTCCCAGTCCCATAAACCTGCCAGTTTGCGAATAAGTGATGTGTTCGTGTGAGTTGTTTCAACATCTCTTCCTCATCGTCATGATGACAATTCCTCCAGAAGTAATTTAAGGCAGGATCCAATCTTTTGGCGCTTGTACTTCCAAGACAATGTCTCATAAGTAAAGGTACCGTTGTTAATAGTTGTTCCCTATGAATCTTCAGTGTGGCTAATGACTTCTCAAAAGTCGTATTAGGATTTCGTGACCATAAAAATAGTTTCTGACGGCCATCTAGTCTGAGTTTCCCTATTTAGTCCCGGCTATATAAGCGAATTCCGGCTTTTCCTAAGGACTCCCACTACCCAGTTGATGCAACCGACTTTCGTCTTGCACAGTGGTGTCCACGCTGTTGCTACATGACACGACTTCGAGTCCTAACATCTAAAACAGCGTTAGATAGGACCAACTCGCGAGCTTAGATATCATATAAATACCTAAAGGAGCATTTATCGCTGCTTTGCTGTGAGAACAAATTCGAATATTTTGATCTTATATGCTGCAGTACATAAACCTAAAGGCTGTCCTCTTAATTGGAGCTATTTTGGGTTTAATATTTTATTATCAAATAAATAGTAAAAATTTTCGTTTACTGCGACAATTATGTATCGCGTTTGCGAACACAAAATAACTTTAAGAGTCATTAATTAATCGTTTCTGTTCTTTTGGTGTATTCTTTCATTTGGGAAAAATCGTTTCGAAAATATTTCTTTAATGTAACAATTGAAAAAATCAAATCAGTATAAAAATCTAGTAAAAAAAACTACTTGTAGAGTCATGACTTTAATTTTTAAGGATCTAATTTAATTTAATTTTAGTTCTATATGAGAGAATTAAAATGTAGTTGTAAGTTGCAATATTTGATCTCCATAAAATATTTTAATTAATATTTCATTAAGTTTAATGTACGTACGTGCAAAAACAAATGCAAAACAAAATTATTAACTGAGAGTCCTTTATTTACACAAATTCACGTAAATCCCCTTTTTGTTTTTAACATTTGTTTTCTTAGTTTCATTTTTAATTTCCCATGACATTTTCTCTCAGTGGTCCTAAATACAATGCATTAATGCAGGAACGTCAGAAAACAATTTGTTTATTTATTTCTTTATTAAAATTTAACGAAAGTTATATTGCTTTTTTCGTTTTATTTTTTTTTTTTTCCATAAAAAATCTTTTATTTTTGTATTACAATGAAATAAAAAAATTTATTCTTTATATACGAGCATGTATATGGTATTCCCCTGATAATTTTATATACCCAAGAATTTAAAGAATTTTAATATGATTGTGTTCATGTTAAGAATAGTCCCCACGAAAACATAAATAAATGTAAATTTAACCCTTCTAATGTGGCAAAGAATTATGGGAATTTGTAAAACCTTAATTTTGGGAACTCGTTATGGGAGAAGCGGAACCCTGATGGTGATAAAAAAAAACTTTAGCATCTTAGGATGTATGGTGGCTTCTAGGTGCCTTCTAGTCAATGGCAAGACGAAGCTTCAATCATAATCACACTTGCTTTTTTAACAAAAGGTTGCCAGAAATTAATCACCAAAATATGCTAGATTTTGTTGCAAATTATGCTAAAATATGTATACTAAAAAAGTTCAAAAAGCATTAGAAGTATTTTTTTTTTCTTAACGAAAATTAGTTAAAAATAAATAAGTGAAAAAGTCATTCCTTAAAATCAAAAGGATCTAAATTATATACGAGTATAAAGCATGCACACATATGTATATCTACATAGTATATCTACATATACGCACACATATATATTTATGAATGCTCTAAAAATAATTTAAAGCTTGCCACAAAACCATTAAATTAGGTTTTCAAAATTAATTTAAGTGGAACAAAAAGTTGTTCAATCTTAACTTCATGGACTTTTTTCAGAACTTTATGATCGACCAGTAGACTATATAGTGTCCTTATGTTGTAAGTTTCATCATTTTACGATTAAGCAAAACAAATTTATGTGGATGCTAAAAACGGCCAATAGGCCGGAACTTGGGCTGGCGTACTAATCTTTGCTTAGACAGGTGAAATCATTTGTTTCAGCTTAGAAGCAGTGTCACATTTAAATTTAAAATATTTATTTTTGCCATAAACATCATTCTCCAAGTATAAGAAATTGTTGCTTGAAGTATGGCATTTCCAACGTCTAATTTCAATCACATAAAACCTTTTTACCCAATTATTGGTTATTTAACTTTTTCTTTTGCCAAATTAAAAAGAGTAGTAAAACATTTTGTTCATAAACAATTTGTTTGAATGAATGACCAATGAAATGTCGTCATATGAACAGCTAAAGCCACAAAACATTTTTTGGAAATAATTTTTTTTTTATAAAAAATCGCTTACCTCATGACACAAAAATGGTTGAATGGAATAGAATGAAATATAGCAACTTAGATCGTTTTTTAGTGTATAGAACACTTTTGATCTCCGTAAAAATCGTAATTTTATCCTTCTTGAGACAAAACAATAATTTCAAATTAAAGGTAGTTATAGAAGTCATGATTTTTTTATCTGACTTCTCAACCTTGTGACTCATATACATATAATACAGCATGAATGTCAACCTTGTTAGATTTGTTTTTAACAATCACAAACTTCAATAATATTCGGCGTGTCTGCAGAAACACCTAGAGTTTATGGCAGGAATTGAACCTGCGACTCTCAGACTACTCAGTCTAGTACTCTAGCCACTATTCTAAGAGGGCACATATTCTGAGTTTACAAAACTGTAAAATTTGTTATGTCTTCTCCACCAATTCACATTTTTGCTGTGCCAAAACCACTAATGTCAGATGCTTTGTCAGATGTAAACGGCATAAGCTCTAATTCAAAATTTGTTATCTGAAATTTCATCTGACTTTCCCAGAAGCAATGTTTTAAAAGTATCACACGGCGCTGGGAAATTTGACAAGTCAGATGAAAAAAATATGTTGTATATAAACTAGAATCAAGGATATATTTAAGATAAATGTTTTATTTGGACAAGCTTGTCACTATATATACCGGCAGATGAAATGCATGCGTATCTGAAGATGACACAGCTCTCAGCAAAAGTAGCAGAGCTTTATCTTATGTGCAACATGCACGTAAGAGTATATGGTTTTTGTAAATTTAGTGGACTTGTCCTTGGTCTCATGACTTTTTAGGCAGGTTTTGCATATCAGTTTATTAATACACAAAAAATGTCGGTATGAAATTTAATTAAAATCGCCTGAATGGTTCCTGGAATACTGGACTATTGCCATAATAAAAAGTTTTGTGCAACGATACAACACTGCGTTTCAAAGAGCTGGGAAGGCAAATCATACAAGTGACTATTTTCAGCTCAGAAACTATCGGGTCTACCAATAATAACTGCCATGCTTTGACAGGTGATATCGTTCATATTGTTGAATAGATTGTCCTTGTTTTACCTGATTTGCCAATTCAACATGGAATTCAATGATAAAATTGTTTTATCAAAATTGGTGGTATATTCTGGCAACGTTCAGGGCTTCGTCCATTAAGCAATGAGTCCCATATCTAGATGAATGAGTACATCAGCAAACAAAACTGTCAAATTTGAAACGATAACAGTACACATGAAGTCCAAGAAAGTGTGAATTTGGTTTGATGTGGTTTCATGCCACATTGGAGATTCTGCACGAGCAATTTTAGGGTGTGGTCAACTCACTTGGAAGTAATGTAAACGGGCTACTGAGATCGTGCGTTTTGACCCTGTTAGACTTTTCTAGTATAGTTTTCATAAGTTGCAGGTCTTTGCGAATAAACCACAAGACACTGCGGTTTTCAAAAACGAGAAATTTTGATCGATATCGAATCCCTTGATTCGGTCGCAGCCTGATTTATGCGCCATTTCGGATACATGTAATCCACCAAAGTCGCGGCGGACGTTATATTCCACACATAATGTCATTGATAGGGCTTTCAAGATAATAAAAAAATGTTAATGATATTTTTCAAACACTTTATTTCATTTAAAATTGAAGATAAAAAGCACTTAATAAAAGACGCGTAAGAAATGAGAACTTGTCGATTCCTGGAATGCCTCTTATTCTTACGAGTTTTCCAGATGAGGCTTTTACAGAGACCAAAGCACCGATTACTAAATGGGGCAGCAATTCGTTTGGGATCGGCCTGCTTATCTCATGTCCAACTTTCTGCCGGCTGCTCGAGAGCATCAGTCGTTTTGTATAGAAATACATTAACTGGTATCATGTATGTGCAAATGCCAAAAATGTATTAAATACTTCTTATGCCGCTCAGACAAGTTTCATTTCACTCCGGATGCGGACGAAGTCGCAGGTACATGATAATATATTATAAATTGAAGTAGAAAGATATTCTTGACATTAGATCGCAACTTGATGTTGCAATAAATAAGATATGGCCTATAAAATTAACATTAGAAAAAGAAATGTTTTTTCCATATAATCTGGCCTTTCATTACATAATTATTTTCTTTTATTCCCATATGAACTGAAAGTTTATCTTTTTTGTTGGTATTCATTTAATCAATTTACTTTCTATTCAAATATTGACTTTGTGGTGTTACACACTTTATAGTTTCAGTTTGTTTTCTTCCGTTTGTTTATTTTTGCGTATATAAATCCCATGAAAATAGCAAGTACATAATTTGTTTTCTTCTTTGTTTTTTTTTTGTGTTTTCTTTGTTTTTCATGTTTACTCTTTAATATTTATTTGTTGCCATTTGTATCGACTTTTGCAGCGAAATTTTGTTTTTAAAGTTGCCATCAAGAACAAAAAACTTCATTGACCTGAATTGTTAATAATGAAGCAAAATTTTTCGTCCTTATTCCCTTCTTTTATTAATTAATATGGCTGTTGTTATTTTCCAAGCTTTTTGCAAAATTCAAATTAAGAGTATAAATGATGGAAAATTAAATATTAAAAAAAAATTTTTTTAAATAACAGGAAAGAAAAAAAAAGAGTTTCAGTACGATGATATGAACTTAATATTTCAGGGTCGATATTTTATGGCAAAAATTTTTTGCGAATGTATGGCCTTAATTTTTTGCGAATGTATTAATTTTATACAAGGTGGCGCAAAATAATGTCACAATTTGAATTGGCCGCCATTTTTGTTTTGCGAGCAACATTTCAAAATGCTGCAAAACTCGGGAGATGGCCATTTGAGCGATATAATTTTCAAATAAAATTTTTATGAAAACAGAACTCTTATTTTCATTTATAACAAAGTGATAAGCGTCTCAAATAATGGCATCACTTTTGAGCCACCTTGGCGTTGTTCACGACACCCGTGCTTAGAATCTACATAGAAACTCACCAAATTTTCTAACAACATTCATTTAAAAGGGGTCTTTCTTTCTTATATTTAAACATAAATAAAACATACGTAGTTTGTGTAAGATATCATTTGAGTTTTTTAATTTGAAAGGTCAACCGATGCGCCACTCTTATTAATAGGACTACAAAAAAAAAGAAATGAAGACAGCGTTAAAACTTCCGCTGAGCTTAAGTTGTAGTATATGAGTGAAATGATTGTGTTCG
The DNA here is from genome assembly GCA_963681545.1 of Germaria angustata. Classification (NCBI taxonomy): domain Eukaryota; kingdom Metazoa; phylum Arthropoda; class Insecta; order Diptera; family Tachinidae; genus Germaria; species Germaria angustata. Next base: position 25,997,201 of record OY813000.1, read on the forward strand.
TCTTACTCAGTTTGTATTGTGACAAATTGGAGAATCGTATCACTTATATCGTCCAGTCTAATATCAGGATGAACTTTGTTCCAACTTCTGATTCTGATTCTGTTCTTTTTTTTTTGTTTTTTTGAGTAGTTTTCAACCTCTATCTGTGCATCGGAAATAGTCATTACTAGTGCATCTAAACAAAAATGTTTGTACTTCTCTTTTTATCACTTACAATAACTACAATAACGAAAAACGATACATCTTAAAATGTGACTCCAGAGCGTTAAATATATTGAAAATTATTTTATAACAACAACAATGTAAAAAATCATATCAATTGTTAAATAAAAAAAACTACAAAATCATTAGTATTTGAATAAAAATAATGTTTTAATTAAAATTAAAAGAAATTGTATTCATTGTGTATTAGAAGGGGCTATTATTTTTATTCGCCCCTGAACCTAGGCCCGGTTGTTCTCCGAATAAAGAACTATTAATAGTTCTGCATGACACCATATATTTTTAAAGCAACGAAATAAAAATATGTAAGAGATTTTATCTTTTATTTGCTTTCCTTTCTCACCACAGGATACGAAATATTTTTAAAAAAATTTTCTGAAAAATTTTTATTTCAATATTTGGAGTATTTTTTTTAAACATAATTTGTTTCGCGGCACGTCTATTTAAAAAAATATGTTCCGGAAACCGACACGAAATTTAAATTTAACTAAAAGGTGCAATAACCACGTTTTGTTTGGCAAATCCTATTTTGCTGGTAATCAACACATAAAGATCGTAAATTGTACTACGCTTCATTACGAAGGCACAACAAAGAAATTGGGGTCAGCTCTATATTAATTAAAACTTAAATTTCTTGAGAAGACTATTAGTCACATTGGATACACGAAGAGACGCCTGATATAGGAAGGATATTCTTCTATAAAAGTTATTAGTATAATTTCTAAAAAACGTTACAAGTCCTCTTCAATACTCATTAATTTTTTTTCTTCATCTCTAATCATTTTTCAGAAAAAAGGACCACCATCCTTCCATATGTGCGAACATATATATAAATTGCTCAAGGAGCAAGGCTATAGAAAATGACTTCCGTTTCTATTTCTTAAATTTATCTTAATTCACATGTCACATGTTTGCTTGGGGCATCTGTCGCATAGAATATTCGTTTTTGCCTTTAGATGTACATCCATCCTATTTAAGGACTTATTTCAAATTAAATTACAGTTTGATATAAAAGACAAGTGTGGGCATTCCGTATGTATCCTTTATTTTTCATATAAACTTATTGCTTTTAATATAAATAACAATAAAACAAGTTGAAAACAACATATGAGTGAAATAGAAGATTAAATGGATAAAAACACACATTCACACACACTCATTCCAATGTAAATTTATCTATACTGGTATTCTTAAATGAATAGTTACGTATTTAATTAAAATAATGGGAGATCTTTGAGTGAATCTTATAAGATGAACATTTTTCCTCTACAAATACATGAAGCCTTTGAAATATTGACTTAATGATCAAGGTCATGTTATGGTTCTCGGCCCACTGCAGCCAAGAGAATTCTGAGCTTGACTTAATAAATAAAGAGAAAAATCTAAATTAAAAATGAAGAAGTTTTGTGTACTGAGTTTTGTAAGAAAAGTTACGCTAGTAGAGGCAACAACATCAACGATTTGTGAGTTGAAGGAGTTGCATAGATATAGTGTTGCGTTTAACGAGCTTATCCTGTTTAAATAAAATATTAGTATATATTTACTTTGAAGCTTCATAGCAAACACATCTTTAGATAAGCAAGTTAATAAAAAAGTGCCACGCCCACTATTTCAGCTTTAGCAGATTACACAATTCCGTATGAAAATTATCCTCTCAAAGCATGGAGTCCTTAAACAATATATTTCTTTGGATATGCCATAATTAGTTTGTATTTTATGCAGCAAATGCTGCGCCCCCTTAATTTTCATCCAGTAAATTTTTTTGGCGAAAATTACACAATAAAATAAACACCATAAAATATCTTACCCAAGCCAACAGTGTTCTATATACGTACGATGATTATAACTTCTTTGGTGTGGGAGTTGCCACAACCATTATTTACATACAATGAATAAAACTACAAATCTCAGTTTCAACCTTTAACTTTCATTAATGCAATCATCTAGGCGTAGCAACTATAGTTAATATGTGACTAATTTCCTGTGCAATTATGCACATTTACCACAGAACCTCTTGCATAAGTCATTAGATGTATGATAGTAACTTTTAATTTTGTATGTTGCAAGTCAAGCCTATTCTTCTAATCTTACAATAAATAAAGGCAAAACACTTACACTCACTCACTAGCGCTATCATTTATTTATTTGTTTTTTAATTTATATTTTTTAAAAATGTTGTACAAGGAGAAGTTGGATCTTGTGGAACAGTACTCGGTAGATGATAGCATATTGGCTACACCGACTTCATTATATTATAACGACATAAATAGTTTATATATAATAACATTGGCCAATTCTTTTATTAACAATTCTTCAAAATTTCATTTTGTCTTATAATAGACCAACAAACAAAAACGTCTGCGTTCAGACTTCCAAGAAATTTTCTATTTGAGCTTTCCAAATCCCCGCTCATTTTTAATGGTTTAATGCTAATTTTAAATAAAAATGAGCTTAAATTAGTGTTTAATTCATTACACTAAAATTCTCAATTCGCAATTATGCAAATGGTCTGGCATAATATTTATTCAAAATGCAGTTGACCATTTTTACTCTACTTGAAGAAACCATACGAATTTGTTAATGCTACACCATTGTATATATTCAACACTTGGCTCATATTTATTCTACGACTGCAACAATAATGGCAATTCCTTATCTGAAAAAAATTCAAAGAGAAAAAAAGGCACTAAAAATTTTCTTTTGATTAGAACAATAAATAGATTTTTTGTAAATTGTGAAAAAAATTTAATTTTTCTTGAAAAGAAAACGCCATTAATTGCAAATTGGCAGCTGACAAGTACCAAAGGAGAAAAAGAAAAAGGAAAAGAAATATTTCATTATATTATAGGGTTCATCAAAAAGTATACATCAAATAAAAATATATAGTATATCGAGAGAGGCATGAAAGAAATAAAAAATCTTATGAAATTTCATATGCTACCAGTTTTACTAACCCGTTTCCTTCAATATCCCTTCTATTAGCAAATAAAAGAAGTTGCATGCAACATATTTTATGAAAAAATATAACTCGAAAATTGACTAGGCCGCATTTAGGAAGCCTTATGAGCAGCAGGTATTATAATCCAAACCAAAAAGTTTCATTTACAATGAGTGGAAAATATTTACAATTGTACGAGCTTGTAATCTCGTATGCACAAGATTGTAAAGAGAATTAGTAAACTATAAATACAATCAAAATTATTTTATTGAAACTTGTTGTCGTGTTGTTTTATTAATGCTGCTAAATGTACAACATTAATTTTTTTTTTTAAATTAAGGGTGTAGGAAAGGTATTAACAGCAACCAAAATAAAATTAAGCAGACAATATAATTTTTAAAACAAAATACAAATTTATTTAAAATGATTTTATTGCACTCTTATCATAACTGCCACTAAAATAAAGTTTTTAAACAGACATCCTACGCAGGGAAAGGCAGCAATATATTTCAAAACTCTAGTTCTCCTTAACCTTGATAGTAAGCGGCATCCTAATAAATGTCTATTATGTACGATTAATCCTTTAATTTTAAATCAAAATATAGCGCTGCGGGATAGTTGCAGGCCAGAATCAAGAAACAAGTTTTATTATTTTTAAGGAGTCTGATTTGTTTTGCCCATTACGAAACTTGGCAAGAAAGACTAAAAAAATATCAAAACTAAAAAAATTTTAGCACCGATTTTATTATTTGTATACAAGCTATTTTCCAAAGGACAGATAAAACATCCTTCTACTTTCCTAACAGGAACGTCAAAGACAAGCACAGACATTTAAAACACAATGAATTATAATAAAATCGCTCAAAATCTTCCTTGAATTCCGCTTTCGTACGCGGTAGTTAATGAATTTCCACAACCATGACAACCTGTTGAATGAACGTTTAACAAAATCAACAAATTAAGATTGAAACAACAAGAAATATTTTTATTTAATATATAATAAATAAGATTTTCTTTATTAATTACAATGGCCAATTACCGAAAATAACTCTAACAACTTTATTATATTAATTATGTTTTCAGCAATACAAAATTAATTCTATGGAAATAAGTCCAACAAAATTAATTGAATCACGCCCTTTCCAAACAAGCAAGACACCGCAAGAACGGACAGGCTCAAATTTTGCTTATAAATACAACAAAAAAAAATTATAAATATATATTTATTAGAATTAACAGACAAACAGTCAGCAAAAGTCATAAATTTCCCTTAATTGAAGAAAATTGTGTTAGAACACAAGAAATTAAAAAGGAAAAGAAAACAAGCCAGACATGTTAATGGAAATGGCATTAAAGCGGAAATATAACTTAAGTTGCGTATGATAAAAGAAATGCTTTTATTTCCTTGTCAATAAAAAAATTTATGGCTCTAGACCAAAAGTTCTACCATAAGAAAAGAAAAACTAAAAAAGAAAATTTCTGCACATTATATCATACATAAACAAGCAATTTGATAGAAAACACCAGCAACAACTCAACACAAACTTATTTGCAAACTAATAAAATAAAATCTTAATGAACAAACTCTTCACTGATAATCAATTGGCTTTGCAACTTTCATTAGTGGCAAGTTCTTTCTTCACTCACTTACGAATGACAATATAACGTCATTATCAATAATTCACTGAATATTCACAATACAATAAAAAGTACATTTTAATGGGACTCGGACACATGCAAGTCGAATTATAGTAAGTGTTTCGTGGACACTATTAGACACATTTTAATGTTTATAATGGAACCAATTTTGCTTTGAATAGATCATACATTTTGTATAGGAGCTGTGTTTACTTCTATATGACAACTTCTATATGGCTGACTACGTTTTCGAATGAAAGCCTAATCTTTATAACCGGCAATCTTTAGAGGGAACTTGAGGCATTTCCTTTTCATTCGTTTGTATAATTATACAAGAAAAGAATCATCTTAATATACAGAACAATCCCTGTTCTCCATTTTATTTCCCTTTTTATAGTAGAACTAATTTCGGCATACAACTGACAGCATGGAGTCCAAATACCCTGGAATCATTATATTAAAATATTGTAAATCCCCAAAAGATTAAAGAGTTGCTTTATCAAGACATTTATCGTATTGAATGTAATAAAAAAAAATAAATTATAATCAGTTGAGTATTTTCCACTAACACATAGAAATTTGTATATAAACTACAGCATACTTTTTGGGATATTCCCGGGAAATGAAGGAATTTATGGCGAATGATTAATGTATTAATAAATATAATAATCATACGTTAGTACATTAATAGAGGGTGATTTTTTATCAGAACTATTTTTGCCAACAGTGTTTTCGTGTAACATGTTACTGTTAAACATGTTCTGTTTGATCTAAAATTTAACCATGAATCGACTTACAAACGAACAACGCTTGCAGATTATTGAACTTCATTATCATGATCCGGTTAAGAAAGTGCATCGTCCACTTTTTTATCGGAAAATTGTGTTCAGCCAGAAGCATTGCAAGAACTACTAAAGCATCCCAAAAAATCCAATATTTGGTATGTATTATGAGCTGGTGGCACTATTGAACCGTACTTTTTCAAATACGACGAAGGCAGGAACGTTACTGTGAATGGCGAGCGCTACATTGCGATGATTAATATATAGAAGAGCTATACTTGGCTGACATGTGGTTTCAATAAGACAGTGGTCAACATATGCATGAAATCATCTTTAAGCAATGATATATAATTCAATGCTCTTTTGACGCGAATACAGTTTTCATACATTTCTCCAAATTTTATGTGGTTTTTTTATCAAATCCAAAAGCTCTTAAAAAATTACCCTTTAGTTGACTTTCATTTTTATGTATTTTATTCAATACATGAATATTTATAGCGAACTAAGGACCGATTGAAATTAACCTTATTTATATGTGATATATATCGCATATTTGCTATTTTTTCGTTAATGGTGCAGGATTATTCATCACTTCGTTCTTTATCCTGTATAAAAAATTCATACAACTATTTTGTTAACCAACCCCACGAGAGAAGATTGTTATTTTATTTGTCCCTTAAATTGTGTGTAATTTAAAAATTTCGCACTAGTTCTTCGAGTTATGACGTTTTTCCAGCAAATGGGCGATATACACATTGACGGTAGCGGATATCTTTATGTCAGCTCTTTCTATTAGTTAATGGTTTAAGTAATTAGAAGTTACAGCTATGATCAGCATAAACAAATTAACCTAAACACGAGTGGCAAGTGCCACTCGAAAATTCTCAGGACTAAAAAACAAACTGTAATAACAGTTGAAAAATCCAATTTTGACAGGCCATTAAGAAGTGAAGGCTGTAGAAAACGAAAAAAGGAAATAAATAAAATGGCCAAACTAATAAAAATCATTATTTTTTCTTTAAAATTCGAGTTTCATTAGTATTTTCGTTGTATAACATGTATCACAGTTTCAACAAAGTGTTGTCGCTTTTATTTAACGCAACGCTTGCCTCTCTCGTTTAGGTTTTTCTGTCAAATTGTCACCACCAATTTATTAAGAAAATAGTTATGAGCACCAACCATAGTTTGATCATTATGGAAAAATCCTTTAAGCCATTTACGCTGATTAAGTATCAATTCCAATTACATAAAAGTAATTAAATAAACATTAATTAAAAGCAACCCCACTCTAATGTAGTATTAATATTTAATGCCATTGACCTTTTTCACTTTGTTAATTATATAATGCGATAAAGTCTATCTGCTTAGTAGATATTTCTACTGGTTACATGTGAACGCTTGTTGATACTATTCGTGGCTTTGCCGTTTCTACTATTTTAAGGCCTAAAACAATTATAATTACAATTGTGTCGTTTTGAAAGCAAACTTAAGTTTCTTTGCCACATAGAAAGTTTTGTGTATTATGACTGACATAACAACAATTAGTGACAATGAATGAGCTTTGTTACGTTATAGTACAACTTGCAGAGCTTAAGTTGTAGCCGTCAATTATGGTGAAAATTCTCTTTCATTTACTGTGTGGCATAGTGTCTATGGATAGCGACGTCAAGTAGTGACAGCTGCATTTCTAGTAAAATGATATATTACCTGATGCAAAGATATGCGCAGTCATTGCTACAAATTAAGCAACGAAAATCCCACACTTTGGATTGAGTTAAATGTTGCTGTATTTTGATTGAGGGTTAGATGAATAATAACAATATATTTAGTGATTGGAAACAGAAGGATATTTCTGTATCGTTGTCAGTGAACAAGACTATTATGTTTGTAGTTGTCAGTTATTCAAAATTTTCCAAGATCTGGTTTTGGAATAGTCTAAAAAATACTTCTTTTTAAGAAAGCGCTTCAAGGTTTTTTATCTAAAACTCGGTTCTAATAATCGCTTTCTTACGATTATTTCACGATTGGCAATTCCTTTATAAAACCCCACCGGCCGCGAAAAATTTATTTTTATATAGAAAAACCGTGTACAGCGGAAATGAATAAGTTTATACAAACTTTTTTTAATAACAAGTTCTGATAAATTAAAAGTTTACAATATGTATGTAAAAAATAATAAAATTCGTTCCGTTGATAAATATCGAACAAGTTATAGATCCATAAAAGTTTGCCTTCAAACAAGCCCTGGAAATTAGTTACTCAAAATAACTAGTGTCAAATTATCAAGAGTATACTGTAATTAGAAATATTGTTGCTCTTAAAATGTTTCCGTTTTGCAAACTGTGCACATGTAGCAGGCAAGGACGTGTGATGGATGAAAATTTAAATTAAGTCATAATTTATGATAGTAGGCATATATTAATATCTAATTATTACCTTTGGCAATAAATGCTAATGGAAAATGCTGACCGCAGAGCAAGAGTAAGAACAATCTCACATTCATATATACATGTGTATTTATGTACTCGTGTGTATGTAGTCATTCGCATTTTCTGTATGTAGTAAAAATTATTCTTGAAGGAACTTAAAGGAAAACATTTGCATAATTAATATAAATAGTGGTTTATTCTATTCCTTGAAGGTTCAACAAACAAGTTTCTGCAAGTATTATTCTTATTTTTTTTTATAGAAATAATGTCTATAAGTACATACACGTACATATATACACACATGTATATACACATGTATTTTCTTACATGTATTAACTGCAAAAGGTACTAATTAAAAATTAATATATGCCCTCTATCAGAAATTATGAACTAATTTAGCCCTAAGTAGTATGTTTACGTACCTCTTGGGAAATTGTTTCAAATAAATATATGGATGGGAGTATGGGATTGTTAAAATTTGTCTAATAGATATACTTATATTTTGTGAATGAGTGTATGGCCTATGGCTAAGCGTTTTCCATCTCTGGTTGATAGTTTGAAATTGAAAAGCGTTGTGTTTGGCTTTACTCTTAATGATACCACTTATCATGTCCATAAACACTAATGATACCATTAGTAACACATTGTCTAAGCAGAATCGAGTTGACAACGTGACAAGAAGCCATATTAGTGAATATAATGTAAAGTTCTTAGCTGGTAAAAACTCATTTTGAAACTACAAATTTTGGTACTTAGTCGCCTTGTTCAACCATGCAACGCATCATTCTGATATTGTACGCAATTAATTTGAACGAAAAAGTATTCAAGAAAAATCAAAATGTTTATATCTAAACATGATATTAAAATTGTTATCACAACTGCCGAAGGACACCATTAACATTATTTTAATAAAAGTTTTGGTGTTTTTTAATAAATCACGTATCTTACAGGATATTGAATAAATCAACTTGAATGAAGCCAGCCCATCAAGAGTCATTATATAATCATTTGGGCCTTTTGTTGCAAGTATCGTAACGAATCAAAGTATAAAAATTAATTTCTTTAAAAACTCTTCACGTTCCTTAAACATTACCTGCATGAGAGAACAACAACAAGCCAGAAAATTTAATGTTAATTTAGCAACGGAAACTATGGCCTCTTAACATCTCACCAAAGTCATTTATTAATAAAAGTTACGAACTTTACAAATAAGCTTGCACTTTGTAAGCATAATCCTTTTTAATATCTTGGAATGTTGTTAATTTAATATTTTAAACTCCTTTACAGCCACATCGATGCCCATAATCATTCACGTATTCGTGTGAATGGCTGTCAGAAGGGTTTTCTTTATTGGCCTTTATGACTCTTTTGAATAAATGTGTGAGTTATTTATGACAAACTTGTTGTACTGGTATTTGTGTGTGTGTGTATGTATGTGTGTATACATGTGTTTGTATCCATATGTTAGAAAACAAACATGTACAGAAATATGGGTTCTTAATGGCCAGGTAGTACATAAAACGGCTTCGAAGGCTTTAATGGAGCAGCAACAAAAGGAATTTTTGACATCAAGTAAGATTATATCAAATCTAATGGAAATATGAACGAGTAAATCTCCTTAATATTTGTGGTGGATGATGATGATTTTGTTTATTAAAGAGTAGTATGTAGGCTCCTAATGGGCCTCTTGTTTAGTTTGGCAATGAATAAAGGAAATACATTTTCATACCGTCGAAAATATAAAGTAACTAACGAGCGTTCCACGTGACCATTTAAGTTATAAATTCTTAAATGGATATAGATCAAGTTGCAGGTCAACGTACACGATTTTTTTTTTGTGTATACTCGAATGTCATAAGAGCTACTACAATGGCCACCACACTAGCTACGCCGATTTATCCTCTTACTTGAGCTTCTCAGAACCGACCACAACTCTTTACAGAATCTGATAGATCAACCAGTGCTACGTTCCCGATCTAGTCCAGGACCTACAAAACACAATATTTGTCTGAACCTACAGCTTTAAGATTCTAGCACTCACATAGGAATTATTTAACTGATACTTCTTTGATGGCCACAATAGGAAATCAGAAACATTTTGACACACGACCGATCGTAAGGTGCACCGTAGTAATACCCACCAAAAGAATATAAGTAGCCTTTTTCCTACCTTTAGGTGCTGCTACCTTTTTTTCGTGGGCACTCTTAAAATATATTTGATAGCTCAATCAAATGAACACAAATATCGCTCTATATACGATATTCCAAGACGATATCCAAAGCAGAATCTGCTTATTTTGTTGCTCCGGATGTCCTCGTGTTCTGGTACTCATACTAACATGATGTTGGACTGGGACTCATCTGGGACATAATGATGTTCGGGCCTCTGCCAGAGATCGACTAGTGGCTAGTGCACTAGACTAATAGTCTGGAAAGATTTCTGGTATACGCTATTAAGTGTCTATGCAGACACTATGTCTATGTGTTTGTAAAAAAAAAAACTCCTAAATACTGTCCTAAAAATTGGTCGACCAAAATCAATATATCAAACATTTTTTAGGAAAATGTGAGGCCTCACAATTATTATTTATGAAATAATGTTTAACAAACATTAATCGCGAATTAAATGTCCAGCTGTCAAGCTGGTTTATTTTATTATATTCAAAATGTTTCTTAAATTTTTTTTTATAATTTGTGCATAAAATTAAAAAGAGTAGGCCTGGCTTATTATTCTTGGCAAATGAATTTTAAATTTTGTTCCATATTTCAATATTTATAAAAATAGAAATAATTAAATTTTAAATTTTATAGTATAATGTTTTAAATTTCTTATACAAAAATATTTTAATAAAAAAGTTAAATACTTAAACCAAATATTTGAAAAATATAAGTAAATTTATTATTATTGTAATAAAATCCTAATTTTTAATAATTCTTAATTTTACATTGGACATAAATCATTATCCATTTGTTTGTATTACAGGTCCCTTTTCATTGTTTTTGTTGTAATAAGTAAACATATTTCCTGGAAATTTTCGCATCGATTAGTTGTTTACAACTAAAGGTTGCGAAATAACAAAAAACCAATTAATATGAAATTCTTTTTGTTATTTTGCTTTGAAAGTTTAACTTTGAAACCAAATTCGTTTAAAAACATTTTCTTGACAAGCTGTATAATTGTAATTTTTTGCGAGTTTGAATTTTGTGAAAGAGCTTTTTAAGACACAATTAAAGATGTTTGTCTTAGCTAAAAGCATTTTCTAGTTAATATTTCTTAAGCTTTTTATGAAATCTCTAAAGCTTTTTGTGACAAAGAACTACCAAAAATGAAATTAAAGGAAAATCAAATTATTATTGAGTTAACATAACATAACAGCGGTTAGTATTTAAATAAATGTATATTGTTTAATATTTTTATTAAAAAAATTATTAATTTCAACAAAATAATTTTAAAATTTAGCACTTCTAAATTCACAGGAAAAGAGAAAAGTGAAAGAAGCCTTTTTAAACATTTTTCATAACACGTACATAACAGCTTGAAACAAATACTTGCATTTTTAGTTTTGTACAGTAAAAAAAGGCTTAAAAGCTTTAAGAACTATGGAGGTTTTCGGCTTGATTATTTGAAGAAAAATACACGTATTTCAATATATGGATATTTAAGAATATTTTTACGAAATGCTTATATACCTTTTGTAGGGAAATTCATTTAATAAACCTTCTATAAATTAAAAATTATTTTTTATCTTCAAATCTTTTAAAACAAAGAAATAACAATATAAACAATAGATTTAATAAATGAAATTTCAAAATTAAATTTACCTATCTTGTCTACACATTCTATAATTTTGAAATCATAAAGTTTGAAAGTTTATTCCTTTTTAGTTTATGTGATACATGGCGTATACGTTATACACCACTGTGTCAGTCACTTTATTTTATAACACGTATACGCACCCTAAAGCAGAAGTTGCGGCAAATGCTCCAATATTATTGGCACACGAGACAATGACAACCGGTGATCGTATTGATATCCCTGTCATAAGATACAACGCCTCCTTACACATAAAACATACTAATGGGTATAGTACTAATGGCATTTTTAAATGTGAAATTCGTATAGAAAAGTTGATTAAAAGCAATGATTGAAGTCTTAACGCAACCCCATTCTCACGTGTATTATTGTGGTGACTAATTAGTTGCTCGCTGTCCACTTATGTAAGCACTAACTTCTATCTGTCTGTCTCTTCTCTCTCTCTCTCTCTCTCTCTGTTAATTGAAATTTTGAAATCACACTGTTCACACGACAGACTCGTACTTCGTTTTGACATATTTCTGACAGCTCTAACTTGTTTCTGTGCTTAATTTGGTTTGCCACTACATCATAAATAAACTTTGACACCTAGAAAACACCTTCGCATATTTTAACGAAAATCATGCTTCAGTTCGAGACACTAATGGCGCTCTACGTTCATTTTAAGGTCGGCATAATCGTCCATTAGAGCAATTAACTGGAGGAGCTGCGGTTTCAACAAGACGATGCAATATGCCACCAAACTCGTGGCTTCATCATTTTATTGAAAGAATATTTTACCTACATGCGCAAATAGTTTGAGACATCTTTGTTATACAGTAAATATCAACTTATGTGATTTACTTTATTCCTTCTATATTTAGTATTTTATATTCATGTTATACTCATTATTCAAATATATTATTTTGCGATATTCTTTCCAAACTAATAGTTAAAAACAATTAGAGTTTTACAAAATGTATGGTTTGTTGTGGCTTTAGCTGTTCATATGCTGACATTTCATTGGTTGCTAAACCAAATCGTCAGTGAACTTTAAGCAGTTTGAAAACATTCAACCTCGTATGTTTATGCCAAAGGAATCGAATACAATATGAGAATTCTCTATCCTATATATACACAATTAAGAAAATAAAAATTTTCCTTTTCTTTTTTGCCTGATTAAATACAATTATTAACGACTAACGAGCATTTAATTGTATACATTCTAAGCCTACTATGATTATGTATTTTGTAATAATCATATACGATGGAGAATTCTCATATTGTACGATTTGGCTTAGAGATCGATAAAATGCTGGAATATGAACAGCTCAAGGCTTAATAAAAAATACGTCTTTGATTAATTATTTCTGTATTTACTTTTCATTTATGTAGAACTACAGTGTTTTTATTGTAATACTCGTACACCCACACATACATATATACCATATGATTTTGGCTTGTGTTTCTTAATTAAACAGTAGTTCAGTTAAAATATCGATAAATTGCAGTAATTTCGATTCAAAATGCTCCACTTTCAAAATTTTTATATAGTGAAGCAGGTTATTTTTAAATTTTATTGGCACTGTGAAGATATTGTAAGTTCAGTTGTTGCATAACTTGTAAAAATGGCAGTGATACGAATCGCGTATAGTGAATCATTAAATATATCACATAAATCATGTTGAAATTTTTCAACAAGAGTCAATTTAACTAGCAGTAGGCTATCAAAGAATATCTAAGAAGAAGTGTCAGTTGACTCCCTACAAGACCGTTGGCATGTAAAACTCTCAAATCGATGTCATAAAAAATGAACTTGCCACACTTCAACCTTTTGAAACCAGACACGTGATTGTTTATATAGTAGTCCCATTTCCACTAGGATAGTTTCCAATACGCTAGATACTATAATCAAAAAATACACTTTAATCTCAAAAAAATTTTACGATAGTTTCCAAAATTTGAAAAACATCTTACTGGCAGACAAAGCTCATACACTTCTTGCTATTAGATAAATTACTTTCTTTATTATTACAAGTATAAAGCTTTTTCTTGATATAAAACTGTGTCGTTTAAAAGTAGCTTGCATTGAACTTTACAATTCAATTAAAACAAAGTGAAATTGTTAATTTTAAAACTAATAAGAATTAAAATTGACTTTAGTTAAAATAATTCGTTAACTTAATGGAAATTGTTACATGTTAGGTATATCATTCTTTTTTGTACATCCTTAAATGTTACAACTTTAAATGTTTTTATTGATATTCACAAAAAACTTTCAATAAAAACATCAAATTGCTCTTACGCAAATCACACGTATAACACAACTTATTTCTTTAAATATTCATTTACAAATTGAAAAGTAAGAATTATTAAGGAAATATTTTGTGTTAATTTACATTAAGTGAATTAAGTAAGCAATGACAGAAATTGAAAAGGAAATCAAGGAAACACTTATAGCGGAAGCGCTATCAGCACAATAGTAGGAGGCACAATCGGCATTTAATATTGTACTATAACGTTTCTTAACATCCGACCAATTGCACAGCCCCACAGAGCACCAATCCAAGTCGACAGCATTTTGATTGAGGAAGAATATAACTTTTTCTTTTTCTATAATATCGGCATTGCATTGATATTTCACAGCCAGGAAATTTGCAGCGAAAGGATCTATATAAGAGGTCATCCACTTGCGTTGTGCCATATCCTCATAATTGCTGGCCAAAAGAGCAACATTATCCTTGTTAATACCAAGAGCAGAGATAAGCGTTTGTATGCCAGCCGTATGTCCAAAATAGACTACGGCTTTTGGCGTTTCTGTGCTACTTAAGTGCTCGAACATGTCTTGTACCGCACGGCAGTTGACGCGAGTATTGGCTTCGTAGCCATAGCCGGCCTTATAAAAATATTTCAAATCATCTTCATATTCAAGAACTGTAACTTGTTCGGGTAAAAAGGCCTGCAAGAAAAAAATCATGATTTTTAAGATTAGTTTAAATTTCTTTTCCTGTTCTTTCTTAATTAATTTTTTATTATTTTATATCAGTTTCAACTACATTTATAAAAATTTTTTTATGCATTACATTGACTTTGTATGTTATTTACAAGAAGCAATATGAAAAAAAAGACGGCCAACATTTTTTAAAAACAATGGAGGGTGTTTGCATCGAGCGTTTTTTTATATAAAACTTTTTAGACCCTATTTTTAAAGTTGGCTGAATTTTTTTCACAAAGTTTTTGTCTTTCTTTCTGAATATTTCTTTAATGTTCAACAACTTGAAAAGTTTAATTAAAAAATTTGTATATGTGCGTTATAGAATAACAATTTTCTTTAATTATGCGTTGGTATATTAAAAAAAATTTTAAGCCAATAAAATAATTGAATTTTAACCTTCTATGCCCAAAAATAAACTATTAACAATGGTTTTCTTGAAACACTTCCTGGCGATAATAATAATTTTCATAACAAAAATCATTATTTTTTATATTTTTGTCAATGGGGTCAAAGCACTGTGCGACTTGTTCAAAATACAAAAGTTAATTTTTTTTTTCAATATTGTACTTACCGCACACCAAACACTAACACGTTCCACATGCCACGCCTGTTCATAACGGCAAATATCATACATTAGTTCCACATCTGAAGACTCCAAAGTGTATTGGAAACTGCAAGAACAATACATAAACGTTATTATAAATTTCGAAATTTTTATTTTAAAAAATGTTTACCCCAAACGCCTGGAAATATCTGCTATAGTTTTATTCCATACTTCTGAATTACGATATTTGTACGATTCCGAATCTGCATCTTTATAGTTCTGCGCTTGCCACGACTCACAGTAATCGTAAGGTCGTAATAGTAAATCTTCTTCGGGTATATCTTCAGCTACAGCAGAATTACGAATACCGAATAGTCCCTCAGTGAAGGCTTTAAAACTCTCCGTGGTTCGTTGGCTGTCGGTGTGACGGAACTGTAATCCGTTAAATGTTTTCAATACAAGAACAATTAAAAGAAATCGTAAAATAATTTATTTTTTACCAAATAGTGTTGTCTATTGTAGTCTCTTCTCAAAATTCCGGGATAGAATCTCTGATAGGTTTTAGCAGTGCCACGAAGATCTTCATAGCCCTGTGAACAAAATTGTGGGAAAACTGTAAAATTTTGTAGCTTGTCTAGATTTAGAAAACAAAAACATGTACTTTGACTTGGTACTGGCAACAATCACAATAAATTACTTCAAAAGGTCCTATAGACAAAATCCAAAATTTCCACAAAAACATATATAGGGTGATTTTTTCATCACTTTCTTTTTGGCAACACTGTTTTCGGCAGCTCAGCTGTTTTCGTGTAACATGTTACTGTTAAACATGTTCAGTTTGATCTATAATTCAGCCAAGCCTTACAAACGAACAGCGCTTGCAGACTATTGAATTTTATTATCAAAATTCATGCTCGGTTAAGAAAGTACATGCTCCACTTTTTTATTGGAAAATTCTGTTTAGCGCCGAAGCTCATTTCTGGTTGAATGGATACGTGAACAAGCCGTATTTGGTATGAAGAACAGCCAAAGCTTTGAGTCCCAAATAATGCACTGTTTGTTGTGGCTTATGGGCCGAAGGAAGGAACAAGACGATGCCACATTCCAACCAGCACGCGAAACAATGGCCCAATTAAAAGGCTAGTTCGGTGAACAGTTTATTTCACATTTGGGTCCAATCAATTGGCCGCCTACATCATCTAAATTTTATGGTTTTCTTGTCAAATCCGAAAGCTGTTAAAAAAAATCACCCATTACAATGTTAGTTAAAATTCAGGGAATATCACAAAGGAGATGTACGCATTCCAAGGAACTCGCCGCAATGCTAAAGCTAATACTAATTGAACAACAAAGATATAATTTCAAATTCCATATACAGTCGAATTCGTATAAACGGGTGACGTTTAAAAGAAAAATATCCCTCGATAGAAACCAAAAATTCTTAACTATTGCTTTTGGTTAATTGCAAAGCACTTTGCCTTAAAATAAAGTCCGTCTTAGTTATTTTATTAATTATGTTATTTTGCTGACAACTCTGATAACAGTCGAAAGAGGGCGCTGGAATTGCTTTTAGTGTCCTCTGGTGGCTCCAAAAGGATTTAAGATTTAAAAAATTATTAGAATTCGATCTCATTATATTGTAACCTAACGAAGAATGCAACTTTCATTGCAATATGAGAAGTACATGTTTCTTATATTTTTGTCTATGGGACACATCACTGCTCATCTACATAAGCGAATAGATTAAAATAGATTAGACTTACTACTGCTCACGTCCAAGGCAGATTAATGAGATATAAGCATCAGCGAATCGTAGCCAGTTAAAGCCAAAGTCCGCGGTATATTAAAAATTATTATTTACATTGCACAATCAGGATAGTGGCAGACTTTGCCTGAGTTCGCCGATACCTTTAACTTATCGATTTTCCTTGCTCATCACTTTCTTTCATTGGCTTTGTTTAATGCTTTTAAATTATTATAAGAATTACTTACTTGACTTGTTAAATAGTTTTCCATGTCACCCGTTATACTGGCATTCCATTTCCACATTTTTAAAGCAATTAAGTCCTCTTGACACAAGGCATTTGTTTCTGGAGCCGTTCTCAACACTTTATAATTTCTTACTATTGAATCACGTAACTAAAAAGGAAATTATCATTAATTTTATTGTAACCAAATGATCAATATCATTTCTCACCGCTTCCAAATGTGGAGCCTTTTCTATAGTGCTCTTCGTTGGCAGCCTAGTGCCATGTCTGTGAAAAATCCACAGTTTCTGGGCAACACAACCATTTACTTGATACTGTTTCTCCATGTTTGTGCCCTTTATTATTTGATAAGCTGTTTTGGAGGTAAAATGACGTGTCTGTATGCGTTCGACATCCTTGCCAAAGCAATAGTCTTGTGCCCCAACCTCCACATGGAAAAGTGCTAAAAAGGCACTTAAAATTAAGAATTTCATGTCTAAAATGACACAAGAGAATGAAAAAAAATCAAGAAGAATCAAATTAATGCCTTAATGGGTTTTTCCTGTATAACAGAATCTATGTTATCAAAAGTGATTTAAATGAATTCAGCTTTTGCATCATAAAACTGAAAGAGGTCAAAATTCGCATTAAATGTATTTAAATGAAAACTTTAATTTATTCATTCTTAAAGGAAAAGGTGTGTAAAGGAATGATGTGTTGGTTTTGAGTAATAAATACAATTATGATTTCCATTTGAGCCTGAAATTATGTTTAATTACGAATACAGAAAATTGTCTTAAAGAAATCCTTCCTTAAGTAATGAAAAATCGTATCCCTTGTTTAAATAAAATATATATGAATTGTTAAAAAAATCAAGAGGAAAACAGTTGCAAAACTGTATATTCTGTCAAAAATAAGTGAAGTCAGCAAACCCATGCTAATGACCAAACAAGACACTGCCGATTTAAAAAAAAAATAATACGAAATGTCAGACACAATTTATTTTTTTCTAAGAATATATGCCCAAACATATGGCTGACCTTGTCCGATATCGTTCAAATATACCGCTCATATCAAGCTCGATTTGAGAAGAGCCTACGGAATAATTAATAAAACGTCGTTTTCGAAATTACTCGACAACAACAGTTAACGAAACTATTTATAAATATAAACCAATTTTTTCGAAAATTCACGATACGGATTGTAACGCTTTAATCAAATTTGTATCTCTTAAAGAAAAATTTCCAGTTTCGAAAAATTCATCGAATAAAAATCTTCATACAAATTTCGCATCAGTGATGTTCATGAGATGTTCAATTGTTGGGCACGACGACGAGTCGTGATTGACAGCAATGTTTTCCCAAGAATGCACTAGGCGAGCATACACAGGTGTTTTCACATTCCCTACAGAAACGGTTTGTAGAAATTTGCTCACAATTCTCCCGATTGTTGTCACATTTGGTCAATTATGTTGAACAGAAAATCATGAAGTGCACGAAATGCATTTCGATTTGAACGCCCATTTTCGTAAAAGGCTTCAACAATCTTAACGCGCCCCTCAATAGTATACCTCTCCATGATTGAATTTGTCAAACACTGAAACAAAGAATTGTCAAATTAAGTTGTACAAAAAAACTTGACATTAAGGTGTGACCATTTATATGGCTAATTTGATCTACCCCAATATATCCTTGGGAATCAAAGCTTTTAAACTTAAAAAATTAGAGGTCAAGGACCTCATCCTTTTTTTTACAACAAAATAAATTACTTAAAAGGTGAATAAACATTTATAATTTTGTTCAACACTCACATTTATATTTTCAAACGAACTGCTCTTCCCTTTCCTATAAGAATCAAAACATAAATTTATGAACTACAGGCCTCGTGCTATTATTGAAATGTTTGATAAAACTCAAACGTTTTGTATGTTAAATGTGCTAAAGTTTAGTAAAAACTTTGCCAATAAGGATAGGTCAATAATTCAACTCTTTTAGAGCCACGATATTTTGAAGTAAAATGCCCAAATGGCGAAACTTTATTAGAAAAAATGTTTTCATTTGTTCGCGACAGCTTCATTTTCAGTTGAGCGAAATTGTTAACATACAGGATGGCACAGCAAATGGGAATGCATTCACAAAAAATTACTCTTAATTTGGTTTCTGGACATTGTTTATCCATTAACGGCAATAAGAAACTTCTTTTGGAATTGAACGATATGTATTTGGATGACGAATGTCACAATTCCAGATATCAAAAGTGAAGGTGATGAGATTGGTCCCTAAAATTTTATGAATTGATCCGGGTAGACTTTTGCTGCTGGAGTTTTCCAGTGAACTTTTAAATTTAAATTTTAAAACTCTAATTGCTTAAACGATTAGTTGGGGGTAATATCGCAAATTAATAAGTTTCAATATTAAATATTTTTATTTATTTAAATTTTTTAATCACAACACAAAATCAAATTCAAAATGAATGTTTGACGAGTCGTACAGCACGTGTATGTTGGGACATCCAGCGCCACACATACACAAATTTAATTTCAAGCAATTTGAAAGTGAAAAGTGCGCTTAAATAAAATATATTTTCATTTACACCTCTAGCAAGACACATTATATTCCATTTCGACATCTACATGTCTTTATTGAAAAGTCCTTTATAAGAAATTATATTGCATTTATTTTTCTAGTTCTGTCAACAGAATTTAGTGGTTTCTTCCATGTGGATGGCACACCTTATTTTTATATATTTATTATTTCCACATGTGTTGTTCCACGAATTTACTTTCTTAACTGATTATTCAAACAAACGGCAAAACAATTTTAGGCCACGAACACACTTATTAAGGATTCTCTAATAAGCAAACATCATTCCAAACTGATTAAAAATCGATAACACTTCATGGCTATTTTTATAAGTCTTAGCCAAATAAATTTGGGTACGAAAATTAAATAGATATTTAAATTCTAATAAATTATTCAATTCATGGTAATCTGTGAGAATTATTTGACATAAAGAAGCTCGTTTAACTTTGTATAGATGTTTTTTGAAGGACCTCTATCTGAACTCTTGTGAGCCCGATTCTTTTTTATGAGGTTTTCTTTTCTAAAAAATATTTAAACTTTAAATGGGAGATTGTTGTTCTTTAATAAACACAAACTTGTTAGGAAAGGACACCTAGCTCTGTAAGGTAATTAAATTTTTTTGAATAGTTAGACAAATAAATTTTCGTTTATAAAATATGCCATTAAATTTTCAAATACACCTGTAACACAAATTTCAGCTCATAATTTTAAATTTCTTTTTATTTTATCAATTTCAACATATAAATAACTTTTTATTAAAATATTTAATTTAGTTAATATATTAATATATTAATATGAACATCTTCAAAAAAGGCAAAAACTATTCAATTGTAATAAAAAAACACACTCAAAATTAAATTCAAGCGAACTCTGATGTACTATCGTAAAATATTTCTCCAACGTAAAATATCGCTCAAATAGTTGACTTTTATCTTATATAAGTATTTTCGTTTATTTAAAAAATCAATTACGTATTTTTCTTCCCACACATTTCATTATTTATGTTTATATCTCTCCAATTGCAACAGAAATACGACGACATTTATTTTATTTGTTTATTTGTAAAATGTTTTATTTTAGATTTTTTTCGTTTTATTCTTAAAAGGTTGTGGATAATCATCGTTTATTTATTATAGATTTTATTGGACTTATTTTTAAAGAAAAAAAGTCTGTACAATTAAAATTGTAATATTATGCAATTGAATTTAATTATTATGGGAAAAACATTTGAGAATCAAAATTAAAAAAAAAAACTAAAATAGAAAATAATAAACAAATAGTGGATTTCAAAATTGAAAGTGAAAATATTAGAAATTATAAGAAAAATACTTTTATTATTCGTGAAGAAAGTTCTCTTTAAAATAAACTCGGAATACAAAATATTCGCAAAAGATTTTTTAACAAAAAATAAGACTAAGGGCTTCAATGATAAAACCATAATTAATTGTATGAATGCAATCTCTACCGATAATCGTACTAAGAGCAATAATGCCCACAATAAAAGCCATAATTGTAAGGAAAATACTCCCATCAATTTTACTCTGGTGTTGTTTTTCCCCTTGTCTTCGAATTTTCTTAAAGACCAATGGAAGAATCCTCTAATGAAAAAAATTTTTTGTTGCACAAGTGATCGTGAACTTAAATTTGTGTATTTCAAATAGTTTTTGGCATTTATCATGTGAAGTGCAAAGAATATGGAAATTTTACACAAAGTTTTTTTAGATAACAATATTATATATAACTCTTTCGAATAAATATTTGTTGCAAAATTCATAATTCAAAGGTTATAGATGAAAATATAAAAAGGTTAAGGACTTTTTTCAAAGCGTACTAAATTGCTTTTTAAGACTTTGGCGATAATTTTATTTTAAAAAAAATGTATGAAGCATTATTTTATAAACATAAAATAACTGTTCTGATAATTGTTAAAAGTACGTGTACCATACACGTTCAAAATATTCATCCAGCATTGTGGTGGTATTACTGCAAATTTACTGCACACAGAAGATTCTGAATATAAAATCAAACATTTCTATCAAATGTCTGCTTAAATAGATGACGTGTGAAACGAGATTTAGCCAAATGTTCCATAGACGTATGTTCATTAAACTCTTTTTCTCTCTCTCTGGAATAATATATTGCAATATTGCAATAATATATTGCAAGTTCCACCCTCATTACAAATTTTTTATTATATTTCATTACTGCATACATTTATTTATTATTGTTATTTATTATTAGATTATTTGAAAACATAATATTTTAATTATTATCGTTGCATCTGGTCTTAGTTAGTTATTAATTATATTCAATTAGTTCCTAATTAAAACAACCACTTATATTTTCCCCTGTTTTTCTTTTCCCTTCCTCTTGGAAAAATTTATTAGAATAAGTACACCCTAATGAAGAAGTTTTATTTACATTTCATTACTGCTTATATTTGTTTATTATTCACTTTTCATTTGTTATTCATTTACACATTATTTTTCAATAATTTTTCTAATTAAAGCAGTCATTTACTTGTTCTAAAATAATGTTTAAATATATCGAGCCTTTGCTGCAATAACGCAATAATTCAAAAAAGGTTGTTTTGCAGAAATTTAGTTTAAAGTTTTGAATTTACACACAACTTAATGGTAAAAGAAAATTTGGTTCTTTTCTCAAGAGCTGAGTATACAAAATATTTTTATGAAACTTTTACAGAATATAAAACACGATAAGGCGAATAATTTCGTAATATAACCTTAAAAAATTCAAATTTTGAGTTACTACGGTATTGCACCAAAGGCTCGATATGTTCTAGTATTTTTTTGCCGTTTTATTTTAATTCATAAACTTAATTTATTCATCAAGCTTAACATTTCTTCTAATTTTTCCTTTAATCGATATTTCGCTGCACATCGAGTACCATCTTCAGGATACTATTAATGTAAATATCGATTAAATATTATTAATATGGATTATTAATATCGATTCAAATCGATTAATATTATTAATATCAGAAGAGACCTTAAGTTTAAAAAATAAATTAAGTTTATAAAATAAATTTACATAAGAAAACTTAAAGTGCTATATAAGTATGTTTATATGAATAAGTGCCTCCCTAATTAAGAAATGTCCCATACGCGCATTAGTATTTATAGTCATAAAAAAATTTATTAGTTTCGATATACATACGTACATAAATAAATATCATTCACATCTGAAGATAGAAACATACAAAGGCACTATGTAAATATATTACAGACTGGCACACAAATAGACAGGCAGACATAAAGATGAATAGAACGTGAACATTTGCCATTCTATAATTAAAAATTAAACATTACAGATCACAGTGGCATGAAATGGCAAAAGGGAAAATAAATATTTCGATTATTGTATTTTGAAATGCGCAGACTTACAAGAGAACATATTACACTTGCAAACAAACTGGCTCATGTTAAACAAATTATAGTTTCCACAAAATATTATAATCTTACGTCTGTCAAAGAACAATATACAAATATCATATTAAAAATTCATATAATAATTGATATATAAAATTGGACTGCAACCAAGGTTTTTTTATTGCACTAAATTATTTGAACGCATATTTTTTTAATTTAATTTTTATACTAGAAAATATTTTCTCATCGTTTGTACGATGATTATTGGAATATGCATTTTTTTTATTTGGAGCCCTGATACCAGGATACACATATGTTACCTGGAAAAAGTTCAAATTAAGTTTCTAAAGTTTGTGTTTTCTTCATTGTATTTTTCAACTCCTTTAACTTCTTATGAGCATAGAAAAATCTCTGTTATTCCTTCATGGAATTGTCAATGGTACTATTGACTGCGCTGAATCAATATAAAAATATCCGCCCCTCAGAGATCTTTTAGGAAATATAACCTTATTCATACTGACTTTCATAGAACTGTTTATGCAATTAATGAATACTTAAATATTTCGCTGCAGAATAGCGAAATTAAATAACTTATTTTAGACGTACCTTTAACCTGTAAGGATTATTATTGTTTATTTATTATTATTGTATCCATTGGCTTAAAAAAATAAATTAATTAATAAAATGGAGAAATTACTCTCTCTACGAATTGTATGCCTTGTGGAGCTACCCTGTACTAAAATAGGTTGTCTCCAAATACAATAATAGAAAATAGAATAAAAGTTATAAACTGTGTTTTGTTTCACACTAATCAGTTCAACAGCTGCTGCAGCCACTGTGCGAGATGAAGAAACCTGTTGTACATATTTGTTTTATTGTTGACTTTCAGAATAATGAACAATTAAAAGAATTAAGTGCATTTTCTTTGTTTTTCATTTACATGTATGTATGTATGTATATATATATATATATATATATATATATATATATATATATATATATATACATATATAATTATTGTATATAAATATCCACGTACAATGTAAATTGCTCATCGCATGTGTGTATGTTCGTTCGTTTGTGTTGATGGGTTTTTGTAATACAAAATAAGATGCCAAAAATATCAGTAAATATTTAGATTTTTTTAGAATTAGATAAACAAATAAGTATTGGGATTTATATGTGTAGTACTTACAGACTTGTATACTTTTTTAATATTTTGTCAAAACCACTTTTGCCGTATTTGAAAAAGAAATGACACATAGATTTGAATTAGTTTATTAATGACAGCTACTATTGACTTGCTTTTATGTGATTTTGATGTATGGTTTTATTTGTATAATTTGTTTATTTAATTGCATGACATTAAATCACCAAAAGTATGAAAGATCTGGCGATCAAAATTTATTAGTTCTAAATTAGAACCTTTTGATTACGTCTTTTATATTTCAACAAAAAAGAATATACAAATGCTTATGCATATATTTCAATGAGGGATCTTCTTGAAAATATTCAATGCACTTTCGTTATTCTATTCGTAATTATTATTATCTTTTGCTGACACTTTAAGGTCAAGTATTTAAGAAAATTTATTAACTGCAATAAATATTTCATTATTCTATATACAATCGAATATTTTGATATATTGAGTAGAAATTAAGAGTGAATTTTTCTACAATTATAATATTTGTATATATTTCATGCCTTATTATTAATTAATGTTTATCTTAATTCTAAATGGAAATTCTGATAGACAAGCATTTTAGCTAAAATTTTAATTTGAGTAGTTTTATGGATTTTCATTGTTAATAAAAATGGCTTAATACTCGAAGTTCATAGGAAGAACATAGAACATTTAAGTACTTAAGAGAAATCATCACAATTATTTTTTATTTTTTGGCTTAAAACCAATAAAGTCAATAGAATTCACAACTTGTGGCTCGGAATTAGTGAAAATTCTGATATTTACCAGTGAATTTAACATAGACGTCATTGCAAAATGTTCTCCTGATCATTGGATCTGAAGTAATGTTGAACTCGGACTAATTTACCGCCATTCCATGTCAAATTTGGTTTGCAAATAGACCATCTTAAGTGTTTTCACGGATGAAGAAAAGTCGTTGTAAAAAAACTACAAATTAACTACGTCAGTAGAGAAATGCAAAGCTCATGTTATAAAAAATCGATTTGTCGGAAGTTCTTTACAAGATATTTGCTCCACTGTATAATGCACATGGTAATGTAGTTTGTCTAAATAAAATAAAATTTAATCAGGAGAATAAAAATATGAAGTGCTTCCAAGGAACTCTTTTTTATATTAAGAACAAGACCTGAAAATTAATGCATTTAATTTTTTTTTTATAGTCCATACTGAAATCATTATAAACTATCCATAATCATCTCAATAATATTGAGTTCTTTGGAAATTCGTTTTTTTACTGGATGGCTAAAGTCTTAAAATTTTATGTTGCTTATAATTTCCACTTTGTTATGGCAAAAGAGGTGACACTATAAAAGTGGGAATGACACTTCTCATACAACACAAATACCCATTATTGAATATTTACGGAACTTCAGAGATTAGGGTCTTGAATTTTGTGCAGTAATATGTACGATATGATACTTTCGACCAAATGAAAACATAAATTAAAGTGTTTCTTGATAAATAAAATTTGTTTGGATAGTCTGATTTCAATTCGAGTCCTGAATTTGACAAATCAAGTTAATGATTTTTGTAAATTATTTTTTTTTTATATTAAGGAAAAGAGAGGAGAAACGAATTATCATGCTAACAGAACGGAACACTACTGTTTTGAAGGGTCTCCGTACCATCAACATCAGCGTTAACGTGTCTATTTTTTTAAGTGGCTGCTAATATTAAGAAATAACTACATATTTAATAACATCAGCCGGGGTCTTCAAACTTTCCAAAGTTGAAGCATTTAATTATTGAAACATATAGTCCATATTGTTCGTATTTATCGAACAGAATAAAAAATGTGCGTACCATTTTCCACAGACGCCCATTGACTAAAATCCTTTAACTTTATGTGGATCATTGCATAACTGCAATTCATTGGAGGAATTGGAAAAGTGTGCGTGACGCTTCCAATAATACTTTTTTCTAAAGAACTACAATAATGAGATTTTCATGGTGTAACTTTATTTTTAAAATGAATTTCAAAATTAAAATTTTTCTCAAGTTTAACAGTGATCTGAAAAGTTTATAAACTTCTTGTTTTTGCCATAGTAGCATATAATTTAAACAAATATATATTTATGTTTTTAAAAAAATTTATTGAAAAAACAACTCGAATATGTACGTATGTATAGCAATATTTTTCAAACTGTTTTCAACGGTAATTAATTCGAATTGATTTGAATATTTCAAATATCGAAGTTGACTTACTTTCAGATCTTATCACCCAATTAGAGATTGTAAATTAAAAAACTAATCTCCCACTGTTCACTATATCGAATTTAGTTATTTGCACAGTATTATTAATCTTTTCAATTTATGTATTTTTTTTAATATTGCTAATAAATTTTTCGTTATTACAAAACTTAATGTATTATTTTTTAATATGTTGTGAAATTTACAAATATGGCAACATGCTGATACTTCCGTCATCAATGTAAATAATTTATCGTGAATAAAAATTTATTTAAGATTATTTTGAATAAAACAAACTACACATTTTTTCAATCTAATATTAGATGGTTCATACAAAGTGTTGCTGTTGGTGTCACTGATGACCTAGAAATATGAAAATATGTATGTACATGCATATACGCGTACATGTACATGTGTATTTTTCTTTTCCTTTTTCAAAAACATCAAACATTTGTTCATAATTAGAGAAATTTTTTATAAAGGAAAAAAGAAACAAAACAGAAATTTGCTTGCTTATGCAACAATATTGAAAAATTAATAGAATTTTAATTTGTTGCAAGAGTTTGTTCTGTAAAGTAGTCTCAAATATAGGTCTGTTCATTTACTTTGCAAGTAAAAAAGTATAACGGGAAAGTAACATTACTTTGCAAAATCACTCTCCCTAACTCTCGCAAAAGAGAGAGAGAGAAGTAACTGAACACTTTATTAGTAACAACAAAACTAATAAAAGTGGGTTGGACTGCTTGATGCACTTTTTTCAAACATCTTTTTCGTATGTTGTTGTTTATAAACTCAAAATAACACATTATTCAACCTGATTGCGAGTCTCGTTATAGCATTTCGACTACGTCATTTTTGTACTAGACTCTAGTCTGTAGAAAAAAAACTGTCGAAGTAGAGATACAGCAAGACAGGGAGGTTTCATTGCAAATACTTTTTTTGTTTTAAAATTTATTTACAATTCCTTCATTTAATGGATCATCCACTGCACATCCCGATTCGAAAACATTGTGATACACTAGACATTGTCTGTAATATTAGGTGAATGCAATTTTTGCTTTTTTAAGAATATTTTGAATACGTTCGTAAATGCAGTATTGCGCAAACTTTCTCCAATATACCGGTACAAATTTAACATGCTCTTTTACTACGTGACCATTGTATACAACACGTGTTTCACATATATTTTTTTACAATATCTGTGCAATGCTGTATTTACGAATGCAAAATTTATTTTCTCAAAAAATATATTTACACTATGAAATTTTTTTCCAAACCTTTATTCTATAAGCCAAGACGGCTGATCAAATAATTCTTGCAAATAAAAATTTTACTAGTAACAATTTCATAAAAATTGTTTGTCTCAACTTCTTAAGTTCTTTTTCACTCTCGAACACTTTCTAATAATAACTAGTAACAATTAGTAAGAAGTCTTAGTAAATGAACAGACCTAATATAGTCATGTTGTTTCTTAAAAAAAAATCTATCTTTTTCAGCAGCAATTACTAAATGAGTGTGGTAATTTTAATGGAAATTTTAATTGCAGGAAATTATATAAAGCGTGTATCAGAGTGTGTTTCTTAAATCGTAGACAATGAAACTCATTCATCTAGTGCTCTCAAGTTAAATGATTTCTTCTTTGGTTGAAAAGTTATAAAGCTGAAACTAAAAATAATTAAATAAAATTAACAAAAAAAAATAACAAAAATATCTTTAATAAATTTTTATTACATGGTGTCAAATGTTTATTTTTATTATTGTTATTTTTTCAAACAAAATGTAAAATTTTGGGTATTTAAATTTAAGCAATTGTTTCTATTTGTATTTCAATTCTTTCAGTATTTCTCGATTTTGCAACAAAAGCATATTTGAGTGACGCACACGCTAACATTTGTTGTAAAATTAATTTTGTTGTGTGGCTTTTTCTTATATATTTTTTCAAATTTTGATTTATGATCGAAAATTTAAAAACTTTTGTAAAATAATACATCGTATCCCTATTGTAAAATAAACATTCATTTATGGAATTCTCATTAAATGTATTCAAATATTAATTGAATTCTCAGTTGAATTATTGTTTGTAGTTCGTGATATTAATCAAATATAAATTATAGTTTGCAATGACGTAAAAAAAATTAGAAGGAGCCAAAAACAAAACATTTGCACCCTTGTTAACTATTTTTATAAATTGACCCAATAGAATTATTCAAAAATGGAAATAATATCTGGTGCCTGTAATCCAACGATTATCACGATTAGTGCACAAAAGGGGCAAAAGAACTCTTATAATTTTAATGCCCATACACTGAAGGAAGCTGTCTTGCCTTCGATGTGTTAGAAAACTTAGATTTTTAGTTTTTTTTTTAGAAAATAATTGCCTACAAAACCAAGTACGCCAGTTTTGTTCCCTGACAGAGGACAAAAAATGTTCACCATGGTTTTTCGAGTCTTTAACTCCCTCCAAAAAATCAATCCAAGAAGCCCTCCTCTCCCTGGAAGAGGGGATTACATCATGACAAAGGTCAGGCAGCCACCAACCCCTAGGAAATAAAAGTAGGAATCAAAGATTAGTAAGATTCTTCGCCACTACACCAAATACACAGAGGGCGTTGTTTCTAGGCAACGACAGATGGCAGCCCCATTATTCTCGACCTGCTACAGTACAACAACCCATTCACGAAACTGATACAAGGCAAGCATAACAATGCGAAAACAACTGCAACAACTCGTAAATGATGGAGATGCTTGCTGGAAGCCAAATGCTCCCAGGAGAGGTAATGGAGAAAAATAGGCTATTTACCACTGGGAATCATTTGTGAACTTATCCTATAATAAAAAAAACCATTTCTTAAAAATTCCGTAAAAAGTTTTCTCTTTATAAGCAAAAAATATCTATGAGTATAATGCATTATATTTTATTTACAATCAACCAGCAATTGACAAAATTGTCGCCAACACTGAGTTTTTAAATTAACCCGAAGTTTTTTTTTTTAATAAAAACAAACTAGAGAAAAAACAAGTACAAGCCCAAAAGTGAATAAAATGAAAACTTTTGCCATAGTTATAGAAATGAGCAAATGAATGAATATATCAAGTATCATAGACAGATTGTCACATATAAATGACTTGGGGTCAATAGATTTATGTCACTTTCGTAACTTAAACAAATAAAAAAAAATTCAAAAATTGTCTTCTATTGTTTTCAGCATCTTTGAAATCTTTGTAGACATGAAGACTTCTAAATAAAATCACGTAATTTAACTGATAGAAGCACTCGTAAGCACTTATTTCATACACACCAAATGGATTATTTAGAATTCACATTTATACATAATCTTAATCTTCTATTTTTGTACACAAGTAAAGTGATATTTGCAAAACAAATTATGCAAATTATAAGTCGCTCTTAGTTGATAAACAACTTTGCGCAATTGCAATTTGTGTTGGATGTTCCTCTTTGCTAATTTATATCAGGAATTGTCAAGAAGTCGTGACATTTTTTTGCATCATTAACAATTTTACACATTAATACTACGAATTGTTAGTTTATTGGCAAGTATTTTTTATTACCTAAACGTTTCGAGAATACAAAAAGGCGGCCAATTGAATTCGTATATCATAGATTTTAAGAGGCAAAGGCAAACGATTACAGTAATTAATCAAATAAATTTTATGTTCATGAAATTAAAGATTTGTTCGCAATAAATTAATTAGATTATCAATTAAGCCAGAGAAAATAACGGGTGCTTTTTTAACATACAACACTTTAAAAGGCAAAAATTTTGATATATAGTCGAATTTGGATAAAGGAACAACGTTTAGAAATAAAAAAGAAACTGCTTAATTGAAAACGAAAACTCTAAACTATTGTTTTTGATTAATTTCAAAGCAGTTTATTTTACTTAAACGCTTAAACGAAACACATTTTATTTGTAAAAGTGCAAGAATCAATGAAAAATAAATCACCTTCGCATTCTCGGCTCATTCAAATCATATTACATGCAACCGATGAGATCTCAGCTTACAGAATAAATCTTAGCTCAAAATCAGAAAACAATGGACACTCGGTTAATGAACGCAATTCGTCCAAGAATCTCGGTCATTATGCCAAGAGTTCGTTACGAAAAATCATTATTTCCTTATGAATGAACGCAAAATCAAATAATGCGATCCATGTCGAAAAAAATACACAATAAAATATATTGATTTCAATTTATATTGAAAAAAGGTTCCCTCACATACATACATGTATCAATATTTTTGGTGAATTGAATAAAGGACGAAAGGAGATAAAACGAAATGGAAAAAAATGATCAATGTCACAATTAATCTTTCGACATCATCGAGGATACTTAATCAACAACCTTGAGCTTGTCCTTATTCTTGAGGATAATGGAAATCTTTAATTTTGATAGGGTGAATGCACGTCCTAGGTCAATCACTCCATCGCTTTGCTTATATTTTTCGATGTTTTTTGCTTCATTTCTATAGTTATTTCTGCTCTTTCCCTCTCTCTCTCAAAAAAAAACATGAACTTATATTTCAACACGTCTTGTTAATTCTACGAACACAAGTGATACTACGATGCTACTGAAACGAAAGCTGAATATAGACATTTTACGCGAAATTCTAACATATTTTCCATTTTTTTTTTAACAATATGACAATCTTATATGAAATTTCTTTCGGTAAGCGAAAAATCTTTTTCAAAAAATTTTGTTCTTTATATACAATGTTAGTTTTGTGAGATATTCGTAGACCCAGAGTCCAATGTAAATCAATTTAATTTTCAGTATGTATCATTTTTTCGCTGAATCGCTGAAATTTTCAATTTTTGCTTATCCGAATTCGAACATCTTCAATATATTTGTTTACTGGACCAGCACTCAGAGGACGAACAATCCTACTCATGCAAAGCAATGCTTCCAGCACATTGAAAATAAGACAGGTTACAGGCAGGAAGATAAAGGGAGTAGTACCTGTGGACATTCAATTTAAACTTTTTCACAATAAAATTGAGAGTAAAAAACCAATGCATATAAGGGTCCTTCCATATACAAATTGTTCAGCTAACGAATTTGCTTTGTAAACCAAAGTGCTGATGAAACATGAATTGTTCGTAAAAATTAGCGGGTTTCGCGAGCGAGTCCCCTGATTCTTTTAAACCCCATGTTGCTGTAATAACGATACAACAGCGGGACAGACCCCATACTGCGTGGATGCACCAGTGTACACTATTAGTTCATATTGTACATAATGTATATTGAGCATTCTCTGTGTGATATACAGCACTAAGGTTAGCCATGGAATAAAAAATTATCATTAAACACCACTTTAACTATAGTCTACTTCGGTACAACTAAGAAAAGGCAGCAATTGCAATTTCGAGATGAATTCTGATTGCAGACGTTTATGAAGCTGCAAATAGATATGGAAGTTGGTGGCTCTCATGACTTTCCAACCAAATTACAAGTTTAGCTTTTGCCCCGCGCCATGAAGTTACATCAGGCTTAGGGTCTCCAAGTTCCCAATTTTTTTCGTTCTTGAGAATTGGAATTGTTTTTCTTTTCATTCCCGGAATCACTGGAATTCCCGAAAGAAATAAAAAAATACACACTTATGTTATTGCTCTTCATATTTTTGTTAAATAAAGCAAACATTTTAATAACTCAGTTGCTGTGTTCAATATCGATAAATTAATTCAAAATAAAATCAAGTAAATAAGCAATATTTTTTTATAAATAAAAAATTATACTTAATATTGAAATTTATTATTCGGGATATTCTGCCCAACTATTTGCTAAAACAATTACAGTTTCTGCAAAATGCCTATGAAGAGCTAAAGACACAACAAACAATGAATTTTAATAAGAAATTATTAACTTTTTTTTCTTATTTTTTAATTGCTGCTATTTTCAATGAAGTAGTATTTCAAGACCACATATCGAGAGCTTATATTCAAAAGCCTCTATCTTGAAAAACGTAGTTTTTCAGGGGAGCAAAAAAACCGTTTATTTTCGTTATTTCGAAGAAAATGAAAATTGTATATTCTAAGATATTTATTTAAACTGACTAATTTAATTACTTGACAAGCAATTTGTTTATATTTGCATCACCGGCCATTTTATGGAAGATAGAGGGTTTTCTTATTTGAAAATACTTAACGTGTATAAAAAGATAGCGGGTTTTGCATAGTAAAATAAAATATGTATTAATGAATTCAAAGTTCTTATTGATATACATATTTATATATTAGTAAAATAACCACCAAATCCAAAAATCTTAATAATATAAGCAAGTAGTTATACATATTTGTACATTAAGGATATAACTTTTTTTTTTGAATATCAAAACAAAAAATAGCTCAAATATGAAATTTCATTATTATTTAGAGATGGTAAGAGATTTTTACGCAATATATTATAATGGAATAAAAATTAAAGTGATAAAAAGTTCGAATATTGTGGAATAATTTATGTTCTAAGTTTTTCAATCAATTTTCAAATTATTATAGAAATAATGGTATTTTTGTGGAATCACAGTTTTCAAGTCTTGTAAATTTTTCCATTTGTTTGAAGATATTGCAAGTGGAGCAGAATATAAAGGTTTTGGTTCTATATGGAAAGAGTATGGTTTAATGCGACTAGGTAGATTAACATGGTTTTGATCAAAGTTTACTTTATATTTAACACTGCTTTTTGGAAGATATAACAGGGATCTCAAGTCAGATACTGTATGATCATTTCTAACACGACCTGGTCTTATAGATGAAAAACGTAGAATCTTATCATCTTTATAGTTTTTAAAAAAATCATAATTTAAATATACAGCATCAAATGGCTTTTTAATAACTTTATTTTTGACTTTAACAGTTTTTCTGGCCTCTTTAGTAACTCGAATGTAATCTTGTGGCAAGTAAATTGATTGATTTTTCAATCTGATCTCAATTTTTGCATGGGCACTATCATACTCCATTTGTGTATGACCTTTTTCCAAAAATTTTTGTTCAACGACTTTTTGATATTTAACTGCGAAATTTGATAAGGCGTTTGACAAATAATGCTTTTTTCTTTGTCTACTATTTATTTAAATTAATAGAACTAAAATTGCAAGTAGTTTCCTGAAAAAATAGTAAATTCATTGGAGAGATAGAGGGTTTTGTTTTCAAAAAAAACTACGTGTGTAAGATAGAGAAAAAAACAAATGACAATAAAATGTCAAATTAAATTTTTTTTAATTCCTGATTGGTACCATAGATGAGTCTGGTTTTACAGAATATTTTACCATCAAAAAGGCATTTTCGTAAAAATTGAAGATAGAGGGTTTTGAATATAAGCTCTCGATATGCATTAATCGACTAATCCCACATATGATTTATAATTTTGTTAACAAAATTTTCAGAAATTAAAAAACCCGTTTTTAGTACATTTTAATTCCCGACATTCCATTTAAAAAAAAACTCCCGGGAATGGGAAAGTGTAAAGTTGCATTAATTCCCCGAAAAGTTTGCCATTGAACAAAGCCCTAGACAGGCTTCAACGAGATCGAAAATGGGTATAAAGCGTAGCGGCAGTTCAAATCCAGTCTACATTTACATTCCTTAAAAGTAGATTTATAATGGACTAGAGACTAATTTAGCCGTAATTAAACCGGCTTTTGTTGTTTGGCCTTCGAACATTTTCCGTTTGTTTTCTTCGCATTCTTTAATAGTGTTTTTCCATTAACCACATGTACTCATTTTAGGAAATTTATAATCACGCATTTGGATTATATTTTACACGTTTTAAACAAAGAACACAACATAATTTGGAATTACACGGCAAGATTTCGATCTTGATGGTTGTACATACTTAAATACATAAATGTACTTGTGTACTTGTCTATTGTGTATACTCACGCATTGCGTAGGTGGAACTGAAACTCATTTTGCAGCTAATGGTCTAATGAAGTAGCACTTAAAACTTTTTACATATTAGATGAGATCTTATAATCTCTAGGAGTGGTGTTCAGGAGCACCTACTTTCTATACAAATGCAAGATCCTTGAGACAATTTCTGAAAGAGATATTTCTATATGGATATGTGTGATAACCTGCCCAAATGTTAGTTAGCCATAAAAAGACTGAATAATACACGCACACACACACACATACACGCACTAACATACATGAATACAAATATATACAAGTATTTTACACAACTGTACCCAATGTACATTTACTATCTTGACGGTACCCCAGGTAAATTAACAAAAACTGAGTTCTATCCTTCAAAGTAAAACAAACGGTAACAATTATAGGATGCATTTATTTACCAGATTCCCATTTCTAAAACAAACATTTAAACCTTAAATACATTGCACCAGGCATTGGAACATGCAGGTAGTTGATGAAATACAAATTGTAAATTTCTAACATTTTTCTCCTCCATAATGAAACGAAATTAAAAATAAAGAAATAATGTCTTGAATTTTCATTAGATAAAATTTTTTTTATAATAACGAGGGAGTGTTTGATGTGATGTGAATTACAAAACAATTTGTTACGAGGAAAAATGCTAAATACAAGTAATTTTTGAGCGTGATAAGCAGACATTTAAAACAACCAAGTGATCCAAAAGCGTTAAATTTTCTTGAAAAAGTGTAAAATTTTCTGCTCTTCCAAGGAGAAAAAAGCTTTAAGTGTGTTCATTAATAAATGCAAAATTAAAAGAATGGGCGTGCAACATTTTAAGAGATTAAGGCTTTTTAAGTGGCAATTAAAATTAGAAACGTTACAACGTCAAAGAATTCATTGATTTATGGAAAATTAAGCAAAATGAGTGGAACTTTGCTGAGGGACACTTTTTAAATGAAAAATAAGAGTTTTCAGCTTAAGTCGACTGAAACATTTGGTCATTATTACCACAGCTTTGCTGTTTGATAAGATTTAGCTAAAAAAGTGTTAAATATCGAGGTACGGGTCCAGTGTGTCCGACTTGGACTTGAGTTTGGCTGAAATAATCATATAAAAATAAAAAAAACATGATTGATATCAATGGAAGTTTCGTTTCTGTTTTAATATCTTGAGCGTCATCCCTCTTTCGACACTTGAAATTTTTTAAATAAACGTTTCATATTTTCAAACTTTTTCCTTTTTTCTTTTCTATAGCTGTTCATATGCCCACATTTCAATATTAAATATTGAAAACATTTAATAGTATTTAAGTATTATAGAATATTAACTCGTGAGATAGTACGTCACAAATCAGAGCTTTAAACGAATGATTCATATATAATTTTTAAGTCGCCATGAACGAAAACAATGTAAATATCCTTCATTTTTCCCAAAACATGAGTTGAATTAAAATATGAATGTATTTGAAGTGAATATAAAATTCTTAAATACCTTTGTTCTACTATGAAAATTATTTTCAATTGGAATTTGAATAAAAGATTTTGTTATACCCATGTATAGTGTATGTATGTATACAGAATCTGTAGTACATACGTCTCAGATTCTTAATATTTAACGTTGATCTCATATTTGCTATAACGCTCTTTTAGTGAAACGTACACGTAGTTATATCTCAACAATCAAAATTTTTGAGTTATTGAGAAGAACTATTACTCAACACACTCTTTATACAAGGTGGGGCCAAAGTAATGTAATAATTTGAACTGGCTGCAATTCTTTATAATTGAAAAAAGAGCTTTGTTTTCATAAAAAGTTCATTGAAAGTGTAAAATTGATGATATTAATTGGAAAAAACTATATCCCTCATATAGCCATCTCCCGATTTGATGCACAATTTCGCTCGTTTTACGGCATTTTGAATTATTGGACTCAAACCATCTGGCTCTGAATTGGCGATTTCTTCTTCAATGTTAATTTTTCAAGACTGGGAAGGTTCGTGGTTTGTTGTGCTAAATATGAGATTTTGAAAAGCCCCAAATAAGCTATTAGATCTGGCGATCTGGACGGCCAATTTTAGTCTCCAAACGGGAGTTCACTCGGCCTGAAAATTGGTGTCTAAATATTTCCATCGTTGCCCGAGTTATGTGAGCGGTTGCTTCATCCTGTTTAAACCCAAAATGATCGAGTCCCAATACAGCAACTTGCGGCAAAAAAGCTCGCTTAGCATCTGTTGTAACCCTCACCACTTATGGTTATGGTGATGCCATCAGCGATTTTAGATAATAAGAGCAAATGCCACACCAAATAGTCACCTTGAAGGGATACAATTCCTCTTCTTCGTGTGCATTCTCCGTGCCCCAAAAACCCAAATTTCATTTCTATAAAAAGTTCAACTATACAATAACAATTCAACAAAATAGTAAACAAAGGCAAGAACAATACAAAATTGCTGATCGAAAAAAGGAACAGATTTCATGCAAAATTTTAACCAAAATAAGAGTTAATAATAAGTTGCATGGCCGAGGAGCATTAATATATTTCAAAAGGCATAGATGTACGAGTAATTAGAAGCCGGAAAACTATTTTTTTTTCATAAAATCCAATAGCACGTATTCATAAATATTCTGTTTTGTATTTTCAAAAATAATTTCCTTTTTGGCACAAATTCTTAATCAAAAATCATTTACACCATCACTGTGGTACGACCACTTAATAACAAAATTAATAATTATATCGAAACTTGTTTATTTATCAAATAAATCGAAATACAGAGGAAAACATTTTTTATTATTTCTTAACGAGCCATAAAAAGTCATAGCGCCTGTTTTATAGAGGCGGAGAATTTTACATTGAAATAAAACTTGGGAAACTATTTTAATATCCATTAATAAAATGACATTTTCATGTCATTTATCTTTAAATATGATTTCGAGCAGATGGATGTTCAATATTAGAATTTTTAAGGGAGAGCTAGACCGAACTATTTTTTATTTAAATTGTAGAAAAAACACAATAACCCCTGGCAATGGTGGGCTAATGGGTTGAGTAATATTGTACCAATGTGGAGATTGTAGGTTGGATTCACGCCTAAGTCTTTAGTCTGGTTTATCATAATCGAATAGAGATCTTTTTTACAGTGATCATGAAACTATCGTTATAATATAATTTGTAATTGTAAGATTTGTAACATTCAGGCCTATTATTATAGCTCCCCGAGAGATAAAGTTAGAATGTTATCGGACAGATAAGCAGCTTTTCATTGTAATAAGTACACTTTAAGTTAAAATTGTTAGATTGGCTAAAGTGAACCCCATCTTACCTTTAAGATTTAACAAAAGACTTAATTAAGTCTTTCAAGTTGTCATATTTACGAATATAATATTTCGCTAAACGCCGACATTGAAAATTGTTCAAATAAAATTTCTTTTTTTTTTAAAGACATAAACCAAAAGTACTTAAGACATGAACCAAAACTGTCACATTTTAAGAGAAATAAATTTTATTTTACTGGAATATTGTAATATCCGAATTTTATTAAATGTCTCTTTAAAGTTCACCTTAATTAAAGTTGGCTTTAACTGTCAGAAATTTTAAAGGTAAGATGCAGTGGGCTTCAATAGATTAATCAATTAATTTCTTACTAACAATACTTTTTTAATTAATCGGGATATTCCACCAATCAATTATTATTTTAAAAATAAGCAATAAAGTAAAATAGTTGTTAAAAATTCTAGAATGAAAAATGCAACCCTCATAATTACATTTTTATGGGAATACCATCATATATGCCGCTATATGGCAGTAACAATGGATCGCAATTTTTATGGCTTTTTGTGTCGATATTAGCAATTTGGCGATTTGAAATATTTATTTAATATATTTATTTTTATTTTATTTGACAAAAGCAATAATTAAATTAAAACCATGTTTGTTTTATTTGTTAAATCATCTCGTTAAATCAAGATTTGCGGGATATACCAAATCCTAGTAGTAGGATACTTAAATGGCATAGCACTTGCTTTGGAAACAGTGTAAATTTATTGCTTTGGCTTTTTATTTTATTTTTTTTTTTTAGGTTCAAGTAACGACAAGGTTAAAGAAACTAGGCGTTCCAAACTAAATATTTTTATTAATAAAACTCTTTAGCATATTCATAAATAAAATTTTATTTGATACGTTTTTTTCCTTCAAAAATCAGAAACGAAATTGGGGATGACATTTCTATTTTGTTTGAATTTTCTTGAACGGAAAAATATCTTTAGCGGACGATTTTAAAAGTTTATTTATTTATTTATTTTATTATTTTTTTGCATTTTTATGACTCGCTGCCATTTTGAAAATAAGTTTAGTAAATTTTTGGCGTAAAATCCAATAAACTTTGAAAATGATGGCAAGAATTTTAGATTTCTAAGCATAAGCAAAAGCAAAAACAACTGAGTCTATGCACGTTTATTTTTTTTTTTTTTTATCAAGGTCCTAATAACACTTCCTGTGTCTCCCTCATTTTCTTAATGTTTCATAATTTATTCGTTTACCTTGACATAGGAATATTGTAGGCCTTTTTATGGAAAATAATTACGACAGACCTTTTATCTGTTTGTGTGGGAAGTAGCAGGCGCGTATTCAGCTCGAGATTTTTGGGGGGTTGAAGTTTTATGTGGGGAACAAAAAATTCTTTTTGAATTGTTTTTTATTAATATTAGTGATATTTCTTAACGCTTTTTTTTATTTTATTTTAATTTTCATCTCCCGCTGGAGCCACCATTCGTGTAGTATCGACTCATTAGGTACGCTACACATAATTCTCTAACTACATACACATGTTCATAATAGTAATTGCCTTTATTTATTACAAATATTTTTTTTTAACTTATTTGTTACGTTGTAAAATATTTGAAAATAATTAGATAACTACAGTAAGTGGCATTTATGTGCATGCAATATTTATTTGCAAACATAATTAAATGTCGCTTGCATGTACTTTGAATTACAAATTACGTGACTAATTCTAGAGACTTCAAAGAAGTCGTTAAACTTAAAAAAAACACACTTTTGCAAGGTAAGTGTCAGAATATGGCTGTGAAATAATGAATATTTTATATTCGAACAGTAACATTCGAACTATTTTACATTTTTATTCGAAAAATTTTGTTCAAATATTTTTATATTTGCAAAAAGAAGTTTTAATAGCATTCGTAATATTATTCGAATGATCGTATTTGAGTTGTCAATATTTCCAATACCAAAAATATCCACTTATTCTCCCCAATGCTTGGAATACCACTATTCATAACTTGGCCATTGCATGAGTTACAAACAATGACGTATGCATGTACATACTTAAATCCAACAATTAGATAAAATGGTTTTTAGCATTCATAGAGTATTCATTAGCAAGATTTCGTTCGCATACTTATATAATATAAGTCTTTGACACGCAAATTTTTACTTGTACACGTGCAGTTTTGTAACTCAGATATGATTTTCCACAAAATACGAAAGCATGTGTAAATATGTATGTTAATATTACCATATAACTTGTTAGATTTCTTTATCAGTTGTTTTTATTTTTCTTGCTTTAATGAAAAGTACATACATATGTATGTCACATTGACTTTTCTCTCAAGTAACTAAATATTAATTAATTATTTTATTAATTTTTTTTAAACTTTTCAGGATTTGTATGTTTTTTTTTCGAAGACGGAGAACTTTTTGGCAGTTGATCATGAATATACTCACACCGGATAGATGTTGAAGAATTGTTCAAATTTCAAGCTACATTAGGGAATTTTCCATCAACAAAAATTATGCTAAAATTATGCTACTTCTTCATAATCATGATCGTGCATGCACAACTAATGGTTGAGAATTCCTACGCATTCCATGATAGAATCATTAGCAAGTAGTCTACGAGGGGAGCCAACAGAGTTTAAAAAAAATGAGATATGTATATGCAAAGTGACGCAAAAATAATTTGAATGGGCTGCCATGTTTGCAGATCGGTCAAAATAACACTATATTTTGACATTTATGATGTCAACAAGCTTGTCAAGAAGCCATGGAGCGATACACACCTGAAGAACCTGGAATTTCGTTCTCATTTTCCTCGTCGTCGTGTTCTATATGTTCGAACAATTAAGCGTTCGGCCGAGCGCCTCGTGCAAATACTGGGTCCACTACAGATGTTGGAAGAAATGATCGGACTGGTATTGCTCGTTCGACAAAGCACATTATTGCTGTTGCCGACGACATCGGAGAGAATCCACAAGCATCAACGAGACGACGATGCATACAATTAGGCATCAGCAGACGTTCGTTGCAATGAAGTTTGGTGAAAGATTTAAAAATGTTCCCCTACAAAGTGTGAACTATTCACGAATTGCTGCCTGCTGGACGTACGACAAGCTTCATTAACTTATGTTAACAAATAAAATTTGCACTTCTCGGAATCAGAGAATCCAAATAAAATGCATGTAGAGCCATTGCATCCCTGAAAAGGGGATTGGCCCTTCTTTTTTAAAGACGCGAATGGCACCACCGTAACCGTAAATGATAAAGGTTGCCGCACATGCTAAACGAGCTGTTGCTGCATTGGGTCTCAATGATTGTTGGTTTCAACAGGACGCACGGAGCAATCGCTCACACACATTTTGAGACACCAATTTCCAAGAGGAGTTATCTCCCATTTTGGAGATTTGAACTGAAAATACAGATCATCAGATTTAACAGCTTTAGACTTCTCCCTTTGGGGCTTTTTAAGATCTCATATTTACCACAACAAACCACGATCCTTGCAATTCTTGAAAACTAACATTGAAGAAGAAATCGCCAATTTGGAGCCAAATGTTTTGGGAGCAACAATTCAAAATGCCATAAAACGAGTGAAATTGTGCATCAAATCAGGAGGTGGCTATTTGAAGGATATAATTATTTCCAATTAATGTCATCAATTTTATAATTTCAATAAACTTTTAATGAGAACAGAGGTCTTCTCATTTATAACAAATACCAGCCGGTTTAAATTATGACACTACTATTTTAAGCTTTTGAGTTATGACTTTGTTGCATTAAAGGAGGAAGTATTGAAAAAAAAGACATTTAAAATACTGGTATTTTAGCATCGAAGCTAGTTTCGGTATTTATTTAGTTTCATACAATCGGCTAAAGTGTATAGAATCATTTGATTAAAAGCCTAATTTTTTTTTTTAACTTCACTATTGAAAAAACTTAAAAAAAAAAATACGAGAATACTTGAATTGTTATTCGTGTAATGTAAAGATTTGTTTACCAAATCGCACCTTTGAAAATACTAATGACGAAAAACGTATTCCAAACAAACAAACGTATTCAAAACAAATCACATACAAGAGTGAATTATGCTAAATAAGTATAAATATGATCTTGAGGGTAAATATCATATTAAATTTACGACACACAAAAAATACTCGATTTCCTACATAAATTTTCAAATCAGCAGAAAATATTTACGCTCAAACACAGGAATTAAAAAAAACTCAAATATTTTTCAACAATCATTAAATAATTAAAAGCAACATCGACAACAATTCAACCGGTTCACCAAAACCGTTTATAATGGTTTTGATTGTATGAAAAAATCAAACAACTGACTGAAGCCGTAAAACGAATTGTAAATAAAACGAGATGCAAGCTTAGACATAAATTTTAAAATTATGTTCTTTAATACATTCGTATTTATTCTACATTTCGGAAAATTTTTGAAAAAATTCTTTAATCGGTACTGCGGTATATTTCATCCTCTAATTACTTGTGCAAAGACTTCAAGTGAAAATGGGAACAACGATCTCTTGAATATTTTGAATCATTCGCGACAACGCCAGATAATTATTTTCTTCAATTACGAACTGAAAACGCTGAAGTATAAACAGATTGTCAATAAGTTAATACAAAAAACACATGTAATAATAATTCATGGTTAAGTGATTTCTTAAGCTTGAGCCAAAGTTTGGCAGTAACGCATCAAATAATGACTCTTAAGTATTCTGGTTTTCATTTATATAATTATTCGGCCTTACATATTTCCACCTAATGATCTCAAGTACGAGATTGCTAGTTAATTTAGTGAAATTAATCGTTTGTAAAATACGTGTTATATAATGACGTCCTTCTAAAACTATTATCTAAGGCAATCATTTCTATATACTTCTCACTACTACTGATCGCTTTTGCTAAATATAATTAATTGTTTCGACAATATTTTGTGTATTGCGAATTAAACGCAAATAATGATCGGCGAGTCAATCGGTTCATAATGGAGAATGATAGCAAGTCGCTAATCAATCAACGCAATCAAATGTGAATATGTAAATTCGTTTGCGCTAAAACTTAAATTATTATATACGTCAACTTTTATTCATCTGTGAGAAGGGGAGAGAAAGTATATGTGACAGCGCATAGAGAAAGGGACCTAAGGGTAAAAAAATCAACTTTTCACTTTTTTTGATATGGACAACATTTGAGCATAGAATGAGACCGATCCCATGCCCCAAAAGTGTTCCCTCCCAGATATATGCGCGTGATGATACACCAAAGATACACGTATTTAAATCTTCAAAATGGCTCTCCTGAACAAAACCGGTTTTTACCCTTAGGTCCCTTTCTATTTTGCGGGTCACATATGCTCCTTTCCCTATCTTTCTCACAGCTGAACTAAAAGTTGAGCAACAAAAGTTGACGTGTGTGTCGTGTGTGGAGAAATTATGTATTCCTTTACAGCTGAACTAAAAGTTGAGCAACAAAAGTTGACGTGAAAACAATTTTGACTTTTTCATTGTTGTTTTCAATACAAATGGATGAAATGAATTTTTCCTTCGTTTTACATAAACAGGCAGTTAGAAAATCTTTTCTTATTTAAAAACTCGAAATTTTCATATAAAATTAAGGGACTAATTTTGTATTTCACCGAAGAGAAACATTACGTTATTTTAATACAATTGTTTTTAGTATTTTCAACATTTTATTGTTGATATAGCTCAACGCCTCACCTAGGTGGAATATAAAATTAAACCCTAAAATTCACTATAAATCAAAGGCAAAAAAAGATATAAGAATTTGACAGAAAATTAAATATTGAGCAACAAACGAAAATTCACCAATACGATTAATTCAAAATTCGCAAAATATTTACAGTTTCAAAAGAAATCCAAAATTCATAGGTTTAGTGGTGTTCGTTTTTGTGAAACTAAAATCATTATCCGAAATAACTTAGACTTAGATCGCATATGATTTCAAAAATATTATTTTAATCATTTTGGAAAAAGGCAAATAAGGTCGTTAAACATCATTTTTTTCTTCCTCTGTACCGCGTGTGGCGAATTAATACATTTTAATAAAAATTTATATTTTTCCATTTAGATATTTTTTTTTTGTACATGAATACTGCAGTGATTATTCTTATTTTATTTAGTATTTCGGTACAGCGGGCAAAATATTTTACGAAAATATTTTTCGAAAATTATTTACGATATTCAATCTATCGTTCACTAATTGCATTAACAACAAACAAACAAAAATAAAGCAAAGGAATTATTGTGTTCTTTTTGTTTTAAAATTAAATCAAAAATC
This sequence comes from Germaria angustata, assembly GCA_963681545.1. Classification (NCBI taxonomy): domain Eukaryota; kingdom Metazoa; phylum Arthropoda; class Insecta; order Diptera; family Tachinidae; genus Germaria; species Germaria angustata. The sequence continues at coordinate 26,041,371 of OY813000.1, forward strand.
TCAGTCTTATATAAAGTGGCATGTTCCGAATGAGACTCTGTTCATTTCAACATCCAGAATCTTCGGCATTACATGGTAACTCACACGAAACATGACACTTTTATTATTAATAAAAAAAAATTAAAAATAAAATACAAAATTGAAAACAAACGACTCAAAAATAGAAATTATATTGTCATCACATTAAATTGTTTGCATCATTAGCAATTTAGAGCTGGAATGAGAACCATGTACTCCTATGGAAAAAATATGTAACAACCTTTTATAGCTGATGCGAAAAAAATTCTCTGACCCAAGATTTAAAGAACATCGAAATCAGTTCTATACTTATAAACGCAGCTTACATATACATATGATTTTATAGACATTTTCGAGACTAGATAAATATCACATTTCGACTAAAAATAATTTTTTTATTAAAATATCATTTAAGCGCAAGGTTTTATTTAGTATTTAAACAATTTTATTTGTTATTATCGATATTTCGATATTCATCATTTTTAGGAAAAAAATTTCCTTTTTTTAATTACAAATAAAATTTTTTAACCAATAATTAAAACCTTAAACTTAAATAAAATTTTAGTTAAAATTATTATAAAGAGGTTAAAAAAATATAGAGATATTAAAAATAATTCTTTGTGATTTTTTAAAGAATATAATCATGCAAGAATAATGCCCAAAATATTAGTCCGCCCCATGACAGCTCTTCTAGCTGGAAGCTAGCGAGCTTGAACGGCTAATTAAAAACAACCCAGCACTGCTTTTGTGAAGTTTGTAAAATTTTCTAATTGTTTTCAAGAAAAAATATTCATAAGCCACTGTGCAACATAGAAGTAAAAACAACCCAGCACTGCTTTTGTGAAGTTTGTAAAATTTTCTAATTGTTTTCAAGAAAAAATATTCATAAGCCACTGTGCAACATAGAAGTAATAATTTCAAAATCACCCTTTTTCACTGTTAAAATTTTTTATTTACAGAAAACTAAAATGTCGTGTCAATAAATCTTCGCTAACAAAATTACATCGTGATATTAGTTTTTATTTTATTTTTTATTTATATATTTTTTTGTTAGCATCAATTAACAACAATTTAAGGTTTTTATTTGTTATTTATTAGCACCATGTTTGTTTTATAGTTAAATATTTTAATATGAAATTAGGTTTTCTTATATTTTTGTTTTTCGAAGAAAACAATTTTTTATTAAATTTTATTATTTTCATCACCTACTTTTTTTGTTTTAATAATGTTTCACTTGCTTTTGTTCACCAAAAAGCACTTAGAATAGGTTTTTTGCGACTCGTTTTAGCGCGAAGTTTCAAATTCTTTCTAACGTACCACCACACGTCCGTTTATTTGTACGCACTAATTCAAACTGTTTTGTTTTGTTTAGTTGACCATCTAAACGAAAGTGCATGTAATAATCTAATAGATAAATTTCGTAATCACAATCAAGGTTGCCAGATTTTCTTTATTTAGCCGTACACCCAAATTGAATATTTTTATCTCAAAACTCTGCCAGAAAAATTGTAGAAAACTGTCCATCGAAAATCCATTTTAAGTACTAACAAAATATGATGAATTTCGAAAAGAAGTAGAGATCGGCTATAACGAACAAACTGGTACATATTTTTCAAAGCTGCCAGATTTTCTTTCTTGAGTCCAAATTGAATATATTTGCCTCTGAAACAGTTTGTGCTAGAACTAAAAATCTATTTCAAATACTAGCGAAGCGTGATGAATTTCGATATATTTCGAGAATAAAATATAGAAATTAGTTTTAGTGCCAAACAGTTGCCGCAATACGCAATGCAAGGAACAGATATGGTATAATAGATTTTAACGTTTACAAATTAATACCATTTATACTAAAATATTTGCTCTTAACATAAGAATTAAAATTTATAGAAAACAATTCGCGCAAAATACTTTATTTAGATTGTGCCGTAATTTGTACCAAATCAATATTAATTCTACTACGAATTTTGCTCATAAAGAAAATTCACTATCCAAAATTGATAGTAATATATTTTAAGGCACGATTACTTTAGTTTTAACTTCCAGCTGTCAAAATTTTTTTTACGTTTTTTTTAATTTTTCTTTTAAAATAAAGAAAGGCTGTTGGAAAAGTAGTTTCGGTTTTTCCCAACAGGGAAATTAACAATATTTTTACACTTCCAATGTCACAGTTCAGCCGCAAACAGGCATATAACAACTCGTAAGAGATTGAATTTATCAAATTTGACCGATCATTACTCAAAAGAAGAGAATCATCCCTTATTTTCATGAAACTAATAAAAAAAATTGCTTTTCCAACAACCGAGCAGTTGTTTCATATTTCAAGACAAGAAACAACAACAAAAAATTTTGTATTTGTTGTAGAATCGCTCCTACCTGTCAATTTAATATACCTTGACGGAATTTCTTTAAATATTTTACAACAAATCAATTTCAGCCTTTAGATTCATCCTAATAAATCTTGCTTTTTTGTTTTGTATATTTGTATTTTTTATTTATTTATTATTATCTACTTTTTCTTTCTTAATGAAGAAACTAAGTTTAATTCCAACAAATATGGATTATGAATTTTAATTGCAGTTGGCAGCTCTAATATTTACATTTACACCTGTGTAAATTGTTTACATATGTTTTTTAATGTAGATTTCATTTACAGTAGAGTTCGCTTAAAACATACAAAGCGCTGTACAATCGCTGAGCAGTTACATATATATAATTTTCGTTCATTACCAACAATTTCCAATAATTTTGTACAAATATTTCATGGAAATTATTACGGTTATAAGGAAATTCGGCTAAAGCGAACTTTCACCAATAATAAAAAATCGCTTGGGAAATTTAAATCCTTTAAATTTTCCGCTAAATAACTTTAGTGCTAAAGTAATTATTTATAGTTGTTTGACAAAAGGTTAAAAAATATGTACATATACAGAAAATAATTGAAATTTTTTATGTAATTGTGATATATTTATTCATATAATGACATAATCTATTTCAATGTTGCTTATTTTAATTTACAAGAAAAGTAAATTAGCTGCAGCGGGTGAAAACCGCTACATTGAAAATTTTATATAGCAGGTAATTGAAGCTTATTCTAAATTTAATTTTGTATAAATAAAAATTATTTTTTAAGTATTTTGCGTTTAATTAAAAAAAATTAATTTAAAGTCAAAAAATTTAATATAAAATGAAAAAAAATAATTTGAAATGAAAAATATTCAATACGATTTGTAAAAAGTTTAATTTGTGTTGAAAATAATTTAACTTGTTTTGAATAAAATTGAAATTACTTTGAAAAAAATTTAGTTTGATTTGAAAAAGTTTGAATTTGAATCGAAAAAGCATTAATTTGAAAATAAAAACCTATATATACTTCCGCTATAATAACTTTCGTTTCTATCTAAACAGTCCCGCAGAGAGAGTCCGTTATATCCGAACTCCACTGCATCGATGGCTTCCAAATTACATTATAAAATTAACTTTGACACATACGAGTATGTGTATATGTGTAAGGATTTATATATGTACGTTACAGGTGGGTTTCGTTTACGTGATTTACGTAATTTACGCGTGAGCATTTTTTAATTGCGTACACGCACACGTTTGCATATAGAATAAATTAAAGTGATGTGATTTTAATTTTCTAAAAAGCAAATAAAAAAACTTTACTTACACACAAACAAAAAACGTGTTTTATTTTATTGGCAGATAGTTAAAGAAAACGTTTCGACTTCGTTAATACTGCATTTTTGCCATCCATCTATCCCGTAATTATTTCTAACATACATAAAATTGTAAACAAATTGCTATTTTTTAATATGATTAAAGCAAATAAAAATAACCCAAATAACCCAAAATAAAATCATTTTATTTCTTGTTTCGTTTAATTACCCCACGCCGAATTACGTTTCACGCTTATTCGTCTCGCTTTTTAAATCAGGGTTTTTGCACTATTTTTCTAACAAAACTCCATGATTAATTAGCTTTCGCTGAATTGTACAATTCGGATAATTACCTCAAATATCTTATTGAAAAAAAAATTCCCTTGAATTTCCTCCACTTAATTACCCAAATTGCTCACTGGTTATAATCCGGCATACATTTTCAATGAGTTACGTTTTTATACCTGCTTTTTTAATGTGAAATAAATTGTTAACATTTAGTAAAATGCGTAAGTTAATAACTCGGTTTTATTTTTGTTTTTTTATTTTTTTGTTGTCATTAAATAGTTCTTTGAATTCATTACAGGCATACGGGTACATATGTAAGTATATTCTCATATATGCTTTACGGAGAGTTTATGAGAGTATTGGTTTAACTGCTTTCCTCGCATAACTGCCCAAAAGTCTTGGATATTTCGACGAGGCAATTAACCGGAGTTTATTGAAGTTTTTTTTAATTTAGCCATTCAGATGAGTTTTAGTAATTTCACTCCATATTTACTTAAAGTAGTTCTAAATATTTTTTCCTTTTAGCAACTTTGCCGAGTTTGATTTACAACTAATTAATTATTCTACCGATTTTTGTTTTAAGATTTTTAGTTTAACTGATTTAATAAATTTCAGAGAGTTTCATATATTGTAAAATTTTTTCGGACATAAATTTTCCCTGTAGCGTTTTTTCGGGATCTCATAGTTTAAAATATATAACATATATTCGATTTAAAATTTTTTGTGAATTTTGTTAATTTTTCTATTAAATTGATATATTTTTATGAAATTTGCCCATTTTTTAAAGAAATTCAAAATAGCAATGGAAAAATATCAACAAATGGAAGAGACACAGACTGAGGCTGAGATGTGACAATTTTTTCTCGCCAGACCGGATTTTTAATACCTTCGATCTGTTTGAGATTATGTTATTCAATAGTAAAAAGCGGTCACAGTTTCTGAACCTTTTGAAAACCCAATTTTAAATTTTATGCAAAAATACACGTAGTTGCATATGTTCTTTAAAAAAAAGAAAATGGAGAGATCTTTTTTCAGTTTATTTGAGAATAAATCACGTTTACCCATTTTACAGGTCCGTGCAACAAGATGCTATGCCACTTAAGCTAGTTAATTAGAGAAAGGAAGTCTAACGCTTTCTAACGACACCAATTTAATTTGAATCTGATGACGCGTTCCAAAGCTATGAAGTTATTAATGTTACTATTTTTTCACAAAAAATGCCAGAAATGTCCAAATTCGGAAGAGTATATTTTTGGAACCACATGTAGTATTGGATTAATTTATGCATTCTATAATTCGCAGACAGGAACAGTATACATACAATAAATTCAGTGAAAATAAAAAATTTTTTAAAATTCAAATTTAAAAATATTTTTAAATTTTAAATCCAAATATGATCGAAAAAATTTTAAATTACTCATAAGCAAGATTGACATCATAAAAGTGCAGAAAATATAAAAATACTTTAATGGAGAGTAAAGTAATATAAATGAATTTTGCTGTATATTGTATGGCAAAGAAGAATAATTTATTAAAATTAATTACTTTTATTTTTATCCGTTTCAATATACGGTGATTTGATTTTGAAATATCAGTTTTTAAAAAAATGTTTTTAAGCTGATAAAAGCCCAACAAAAAAAGAGCAAAGAATTATAAATTCTTAGCAATTGTTAGAAGGAAAAAATATTTTAGCCATATTATCATAATTTAACTTACATCTACATATAATTTTTATTCCGAAAATCATCCATATGTTAGTAAATGTACTTATAAACAAATTAGCACATAATTAACATTTATCAAAAACTTACCAAAAGAACAGCTCTCCATCATAAACTTCGCATGAAATATGTTTCGTTGAATTCATTTGTAAACGGTATAATTTTTATAGTTCTGTACGACTCCTATAACTTACTATGTGTTACGAAATTATAATTATAGAGCAACTATAGATTTTCCTATAATTCATCTAAAGGGTTACATTATTTTCCTTCATACCCGATCAACTAGGGAGTTGTTAAGTTAGAATTAACATATTTTCTCTTAAAATAAATTAGTTTTCACTAGAATAAAAAAATTTAGATTTTAAATTTTTACTTTACATGAAAGTTCTTTATTAAACTGGCATATGTAAACATACATATATTCTATTCATATGCAAGATTTAAAGAATAAATATATAGTTGTTTTTCATATTTTCGTATTAATTCCGTCGAAAAAACTGAAAGATATTCATAAATTTTTTTGTAAATTACCTTACATTAAGTTGCGGAATTTCATTTATAATATTAATTGAATGCAGTATCGGGAATCTCTTTTCTTTCAGATAATTGTAAAAATATTTCTAATGCTTTTTCGAAATTCCAATTAGCTTCGTCTAAACATCTGGAATTAAACAATAAAAGATAACGAAGTTCTGCTTGGGAACATTTTATAAAAAAAAAATACTTTAACATTGAATTGAAATTATATGATCGTTAATGCAAAAGGTTTAAAAAACCAATAACAATGTTAATATTTTTTTGGTTATGTTTCATTAAAAAAACATTTCCAGCCACTCACCTAGTGCACCATATTGATTTTAAACCAGTAGCCTCTTGAAACATCACCAAGAAAGCTTCCTTATCACTATAAGTCAATTCTTCATTGACTGATTTATCTTCACTTTTAAAATATTTGAAGGCGATTTTCGTTTGAGTAGCTGTCGGTGTAAACACATTTAATTGATCATTTATTATTTGATAATTTGTAAACATTTTAAGTGGTCCCTGTGAAATGAAAGCACGTATTTTTAATTTGAAATTAGTCAAACATAAATGAAATTTTATACCATGTTGCGTCCAACAGGAGCTATAATAAAAGTTCGTGAAAATCCCATTAGTATATCAGTTTCCATTATGCTGGGTGCTTGATCCAAATAGATGCCATTGACTACAATAACAACCATCATTTTCTGTAAGGTTAAAGGAATTTCGTTTTTCATTTTAAACAAAATACAAATCAAAATTTCTTCAGAAGAATACTTTTACAGAATACAGTTTTTGCAGACATCAAGACTATTGGTTTTGTTTACTTTTAAGTATAGGGATAGAATACATTATACATACATTGTACATAATACAATCTGTGCTAAAGGTAAGCATATCATGTGTGGCTTCTGGAAGATCCATCAAAACGCTCATTATTTCGCTTGGTCCATAATGCATAGAAGTATAAGCTCGTTTATACTCGGGTATTTTTATCACATTTCGAGCAAAATTTAAATATTTTAAAATGCGTTTACTATTCTGAGCTGGTATTTTAGCCATATTGTAATTACAAGTTAACGTTAAAATTGATTTGGGATGATATAAGTCTGAAAAAAACACAACAATAAAAACCATTACTTTTCAAAGAAATTAAAACATAATACCAATATGTACCTTTCAAGTACACACGATCGCCTTCGTATGTTTTGAAATAACGTGTTATAAATTCATTTACAAAATCATAGCCTCCTATGTCACACAAGAAATTTTTTTGGGAAGTTAGGTTGCCTTTAGCAGTAATTTCCACGTTATCCTGTAAATGTTTATTGGTTTTTTATATTATAGACAACTGCTACTATATGCAGAAAAAATTACTCCTTGAAAATATTCAATAAACGACTGGGAAACAAACAAATTTTAAATAATTTCATGGATTTTATTAACTTCTTTGGAAATTCTTTTTTACTGAGATCTAAAACAAAATTGTTCAAAACTGTTTAGACATTTTGAGAAATTCCATATAACAAACTAATAATACGCAAACTTTAAATAAAACAAAACTAACTTAGTATGTAATTATAAAATAATTACCAATATTTTTAGTTCCGGAAAATACTTTTTTACTGTCTTAATATATTCACCAGCAAAATTGTATTTAGAACACAGGGGATTACCATCTAGCCTCAATGATCTGATACCTAATGCGCCAAGGTCTTTTATATCATGTAAATCATGTATCCAATTATTCCCCAAATCAATTGCTTTCAAATTACTCATCATTGCCAAAACCTTGGCAAAGTTAGCACTTAATATTTTGTTATGTGCTAGACGTAATTCAATACATGTTGACAGAAATTTGCGGGCGGCTTGCATTAAAATTCGTGTTAAAATCTTAGATGAACTTAAATTAATCACAATATTTTCCAAACCTGTAATTTAAAATTAAATATTAGTAAATTATATTTTACTTATTAGAGAAATAAGAGATGTATGAAATCAACCACAAATGAAACTTTTACTCATGAACTGCACTTCTTTTCAAAATAATAAACTTTGCCCTCCATGAAACAGCATGGACCATAATAAAATTTCAAATCGATAATTGTCAGTAATATTTCTGTTTTGCGGCAACAAAGTAGATTATTAGGGGTGTAATTAATTTGGTGCTTATATTTCGAAATATTTAAATTGAGCGAAACAATAACATTCATACGAAGTGACAAATAACAAAAATTGATTGCGTATAAACAAACCCTCTATGTTTTGAAAGTTATTTAAATCAAGCATCCGATCCATAGCATTAAAACGGCGATTAAGAGCTTTTTCTATACAATCTATTGGTTCCACTTGACCCTTTTTAAACGGACTTATATTCATTTTCAGATAATATGCCACAACTTTGTCCATGTGTAGTTGTGGTGAGAAATCTGTTGTATTTTCTGTGGGTGGTGGTGGGGCCTCCAGACTTGGTATTTTTATTTCTAAGTTGCATATCTCTACCAAATGTTTTATTTGCGAAAAACAATCTCGTACCAAAAATTGATGTTCTCCAGAGGTAAACTGAAATCGATAGTATTTTTCATCAATGTTTGCAATACATATGTATATATAAAAAATTTATTTCTTAAATTACCTTGTAATAACAAGGGTAAATATCACTTAAAGTATTTGATACGGTTAGGAAGAAGTAATCAAATATTTGCTCTTTTGTAAACTCATGAGAAGCATCTGGAATCTTTAAAAGTTTATTTATAAAAATTCTTGTATACTTCAAAAACTATGAAATAATTCATATACCATAAGCGCGTGCCAATCGGTGCTGCTTTCGAACTTGTTTATATCTGCTTTATTAGACCAATCAATGCGATAACCTTCAGATTCAGTTTCCATTAGATTATCCAAAGGAGTATAATTACTTGAAAGGTTTTCCGAGGGTATGCCATCCTTAATAATTAATTGTTAAGAATAATATGTACATGTTCGTTAGTTTACTCACAATTTTTTTGAAGTTTTCTAAAACTGGACGTAGGCATTCGGGGTATGAAACGGTTTTCGTTACTGGATTTCCTTGTAACATTAGTTCATCGGCTTTAAGTGGACCCAAATCGCGACAAACACGGCTTGGAGAAGACAACTGCAAATGTTGAATTAAATTTATATATTCATCTTGTTTGAGTCGCATTATCATTGAAAGTTATTGAAACTTTTAAATAACTTTCAGTTTGCAGTAGAATTACAATAAATTGCGAGACTTTCTGTTCATGGTTTTCTGAATTAAAAATAATAAAAATTTTTCTATTTTTTACAATCTTAAATTACGATATATGCATATTGAAATATGTAAGTACACGCCATCGTAAACCAGTTGCTAGTGTGCTTAGCTAATAGTTAGATTGGTCGCAGGTTCGATTGATGCGGTAGACTATAGTCGCCTCTGTTTCTGTCCTCTTTATTATATTGTTTACAATTTTCTACTCTGTCACAGACATTGCACAGGATCGAATCCTGATGAAGTGAGCGAAAACTACCAATTGAACCTAACCTATCCTATACTAAAATTTAGTATGCCTTCCTTTTTAAATCTACAATACTAGGAGAATTTCAAAAACTCATATCATTATACATATATAACGCGATCTTCTCGAACCAGCAACCTCCTGTTTAATAGTTTAGTACATCTTCATGATCAACTTATGCTTGCACACATTTTGTACATTTTCGTTTTTTAAACAAGTCGCTTTCTAAGCATTTGTGGGACTAATTTCCGAGTAGTTGCTTAAGCGCACAATTGATTACTTAAAAAACTTTGTTTGGAGATTTTTGCCAAAACAATATCGCAACCGCTGACTGGATACTTATGCATATTTTCTGAAAAAACTTCAATATTTTATAAACTCACCAAATTATCTCGTAAATCAAGTATTGCAAATTGTACTCCACTAAATAGTTTTAAAGGCGCCAACGTGTTGATCTCATTGCTACTTAATATAATTCCATTGATTTTGCGGAATTGTTCATCATTGCGATAAATCAAATCGCAAACACGTTCCAAAGTACCACGATTGCTTAGATTGACAACTACATCATAAAATTCTGGATTTTGTGCAAAAACTGATAAATTTAATATACCATCTTCACCACTACGATTTTCCATGCGTCCATATAGAGAATTTAAAGCTTTAGTCACCTGAGTGATGGGTGAAATTTGCCCATATTTAAATTCAGAAACATTTAGTTGTACTTTTAAATTAATTACAACGCCTTTAGGTAAATGTAAACATAAATTTTGAGCAAATAATTTATCCATGGCCGGTTGACATTGGCGTACCAAAAATCGATCTTCTTTGTTTCCACGCTTGAGAAAACAAACTAGTTTAAACTATTAGTAAAAAGCAACATTTCACAAACTTACTCGGTAAGCAACCGGATAAAATTCCTCACCCTCAACAGCTCTAAATATGGCCCCAAGAATGGCATACTTACCCTCTATACCAATAAGTCTACCATTATGTTGTACAACAATTTGGTGCCATACGAAACCCTGGTTCATAAGTTTTCCATCATACTTTTTGCATTTGTAGTAGGAAACAGCAGTGCGATAGTTAATCTCAATACTCATGTGATTGGGAAAATGTAAGATTTCATCTTAAAAAAAAGAGATCTGTAACAAATTTACTATTTCATTAACAAAATGTTTACCTGGACACTTAAGTGAACTCATTTTTTACAATTTTATCGTTGCGTGATGGAATTGATTTTAGCGCCGGTTAAGTTAAACAATCAAAATAAGGAAATGTTTGTTTACATTTCAGCTTCTTCTTTTTAGACAATTACTTGTGTTTGATACCTATTCTCGCAATACGGGTAACAAGGCCATAATATTTGTTCATTAATGGGCCTTACCGTTTAAGAAACATGATTGATATTCTTACTCGCAATAGAGTTTACCCGTTGTGGAATAACTGCATGAAGTTAAGTAAACCATGGGTTATGCTTTGTGACACGGTGACTGATTTTCGGATATGGATATGATGTGGTATATATGAACATACATACATACATATAAATGCTACATTTATTAAGTGTTAAGGAATGATAAATTATATAAAATTACTGGAATGTGTACATATAATTTGATGTATATAATTTTGATTCCCAAACAAATTATATATGCATGTACATATGTACGTACTTACATACATACATATGTATATGATGCATTATAGATATGTAATCGCTTTAAGTCTTGCAGCCCCTCGCATTAGTTGTGTTTCATTTAACGATCAGAAAGATTTCAAAAAACACATGTCTGTATGAATTTGTAGGAATCTGTTCACTCATATCTACCTACATACATAAATATAAATACATACTTACATACCTACATACATATGTACATTTGCACTCGTATAAAATGCAGCGATTTCTGAAAGTTTTTCGAAAGCCAACATGTAACATTATTGGCATGATCCACATTGGCGCTTTACCAGGTTTGTTGTTTTTTGCTATCGTGCATTTTTGAACTTTTATTACTTGACTTTAACTCTAGGGACACCTCTCTATAAAGGAAATTGGGCAGAAATTATAGAAAAAGTTAAATATGAAGCAAATATTTACAGGAAGCATAAATTGGTATGAAAAAATATGTATAAACATTTAGGCATGAGTTTGTATGTATGTAATATAGTATGTACATACATACATAAGTATGTACAAATTTGTTTTAACAAGATCAGTTCGCTAGTGATACTATGAACAGCCATACATATGTATGTACTTACATATGTATGTATACTTACATATATGCAAATTGTTCCAAAGGCTTTTGATGAAAGTATATACATACATATGTACATATTTAGAAAACACATACATACTTACATAAGTATGTATTTATTTGTATATATGCACTTATAATTGGATATTTTTTATCAGATCGAATTTAATAAGCCAAGATCTATTTATACATATACATTATGTATATATGAATGTATGTACATATAGATAGACCTTGTAATAACATAAAATATCGCACATTCAAGATATTATGATTTTAAGGATTCCGTTTTGTTAGAAAATATGCACGACATTCCATATATTCAAGAGCAACATTTAGGACCGGAAACTGTTGCTAGTATGACACGTTTGGGACTGGAAGTTAGAAAAGTTATTCCAACTACTGTGATGCCTATCGGTATTCAAATATTGGCATGTGGTAATAAACAAGCTTTAGCAGTATGCAAAGCATGTGATTTGCAATATATAAGAGCAGAAGGTTTCGTCTTTGATCATGTGGCAGATGAAGGCTACACAAAAGCCAATGCTGGCGAGTTACTGAGATATCGCAAGCAAATTGATGCTTCCGACATTTTAGTCTTTACAGACATAAAAAAGAAACATGCATCACATAGTATAACGCAAGATGTTAGTTTACTGGAAACTGCTAAAGCTGCAGAGTTCTTTCTAACTGATGGTGTAATAATAACAGGTAATACTAAACGCTATTAACTTGTAAATATGTATGTGTATTGCCAATATGCATGTGTATTGTTTTTACAGGAACTTCAACTGGTGTGGCAGCAAAACCTCAGGATCTATTAGAGTTAAAAGGTAAATTACGAATACCTTTGTTAGTTGGTTCCGGGGTTACCATAGATAATATAATGGAGTTTTATCCCTATATACAAGCAGCAATTATAGGTTCACATTTCAAGTACAAAGGTAATTGGGAAAATGAGTTATGTGAAACATCCATACAAAAATTTATGACTTACATATCGGATGTATTTAAATGTGAAATGTAGAGTTTATTGACAAAATGGTTCAATTATGTAAAAAAGAAATGCAAAATTGTAAAAACTAAAACATTTTAAAGTGTTAAATACTTAATGAAATGTTTACAATTGAATTTAATCATTTTTAAAATAAATTGGCAAAAAAATCATAAATTCTCTCCCGCAATGAGTTTCTTGAGGCTAAACCAACACTTGCAGCTGTTGTTTCGCGAGTAAATTCAAAAGGTTGCTGCTGATCGTATGAGTTGCCCAATGTGTCATCAAATTTTACTCGTTTCTTCTGTGGTGGTGATGATATAGTAAAATCTTGAAAGTTCTCCTTTAAGGAAACTGGCATACTCCAATTCGTAGTACCTGATTCTGTGGCTTCATTAGTGCTATTACTTTTATTGCTGCCATTACTAGCTCTCAACGGGAATAACATATCACGGAAATTCTCATTTCCTTCAACCGGTACATTAGCTTTTAATAGATCTTCACGCTGCACTACTCTAGGTATTGTGTTATCCACATTTTGTGTCCGAAAATATGATTTAGAATCAGAATATCTACTAGCGAAACCATAAGTAGGATCCTGATCACTAACACCATTAGTGAAAAATTGAGTGTTCAGATTTTCCCTCTGTTGGTTAAGATTTTTCGATGTTTTCTTTAAAATACCGCGAGTGTTTGTGCGCATTTTATCACTCGATATAAATTTGTATAACTTTGACAACCGTTTTTCAGGTGAAATCGATTGGAGCTGTTTATTAGTACGCATTATGTTTTCTTCGCTGTGATTAGATGTGTTTAGGTGAGGTGCTGATCTTTTCAGAGCCTTATTATCGCAATTTTTTGATAGTGTGGAGGTAGGTTTTAGCTTACGTTTGCTACTACTACCAAAACAAAATTTCGCTACAAAAGAAGATTCCGCTTCGGTTTCGTCTTCGGAATTGGTAGATCGATTTCTATTACGAAAAACAGTTTCGTACTCCTAAGGACAGAATAAAGATATATTTGTTTTTTTTTTATATAAAAAATCGTTTAAGTTCTAAACAAACATTTATTTCGTAATTCGACTTGAATGAGAAAACTATATTGTAAAAAGTACTATAATATTCGAAAATTACCCGTTTTCTTCGAATGCGATTATATGTACTTCGAATTGGAAATTAGTTCGGAAATATGTGATAACATTCCGCTTTAACTTTTTAATACATTTATAAGGAGATTGACAACGAATCTTTTTAGTCTATATTTTGAAATGCAATTTCTGGAGCAAATTTTAGGTGTTAGATACGTATGTATTTTTTGATATGTTTATGATGACATTCAATTGATTATGAATAAAATACTGCTTGATATATTTCAGCATGTATATATCGCAGAACGGATCGAATATTTCGAAGGAATTTCCATTAAAGTTCTATGTTGTCTCAAGAATTAAATAAATGTCTGTTATTACTTACCGATTTCTTTTGTTTGGGACTCAGAATATAATCATCGCCGAAATGTTTCACATCCTTCTTTCTTAACGGCGTCCGTTTACTACTTTCTTTTCTTAGAGTTTTTCGACACTGTACGTGCAAGTCAATGGCATCACGTATAAAACCCACCCAGGCTCGGCAAACTTGTAAGTCTGCGGATGCAAATATTATGCCATCACCCTGGCAAGTAATTTTAAAATTACCCGGTAACAATTCATAAACTTTACATTTCTTCAAAGGAAATATACAACAGCATTCTAAAGAATTTTCAACTACAGTGTTTGGAGTTCGATCTTTTATGATCTTGCAGTACATAAAAATATCAGACATTAACACACAGTAACGCTTTATTTCGGTACCAGTGCGAGCAACTTTTTGAAGAATGCCCTCCTTGATGACTTTACGCGATGGTTTGACAATATTCGGCATATGGTTAACAAGGGAGTTTTGCAAATTTATTAACATTTGAGTAATCTCTTGATCTTCCACACAAGAATTTATGTGTGAAACCGTACATTCAATTTGTTTAACCGATTCTTTAAGCGACTTGAAGTCGGCATCTGAAGGACTTGTGTAGAGTAGCACTTGCTCAAGAAGGAGTTTATAACGCGGTACACGTTGTATTGGTACGATCATTAAAGAGTTCAATTTACGTTGAACTTCTGGACGATATTCATTTAATTCCAAAAATTTACGAAATGCTGCATTCTTCGAAATCAGCTCTTGTAACACCAACAAAGCATTGCGATAATCAAAAGCATATACAGAGTAAAGTTTAAAGAACGGAGCCATTTTCAAAAAAGCTTTTGCTACATTATCCATATCTGATTTCAGTTCCCTCAAAAACTCTCCATTTAAATTGTAAATCATTTCGATTTGACCGAAAAGGGTGGTGTGACTGACGCTATCAATAATATGCTGATCCTTTAACGGTTTGACAAAATACTCCATTAATATTTCCAGATGTTGTAGATAAGTTTTTTCCGACGTTATTATTTCCTGAACAGCTTGTAAGCGAAAATTTCGTCTTCTATCCGTTTCTGTGTTAGGAGAATAGGACATTGGCGATAGACCCGTGCCACCATCCAACATAGAACATACTAGATGTAAAAAATAATTTAATAATATTAATTATGCATGCAAACCTTCACACTTTATGTTAATATACCTTTATTTCTTGTTTTTGCCGTCAGCAAATTACGCTCCTGCAGCACTTGGCGTAATTCGCGGCTAAAACTCATTGCCGTATCGGGCGTTCGAGGGGATGCCATTTCGTTTACAGCATTATTACATTGTCTTTTAATAGGCGTATACATTTTAATAGGTTTTCCTTTTAAAATTCAAGAAATGCAAATGAATATATTCTTCTAATAATTAACCACAAGCACTGGTATGTACATGTTTTTCTTTTATAAATTTACTTAGATGGGCATGCTAACAAATTGCTATAATGTACAACCAATAAGTTGAGATGAGCAAGTCCTTAATTCTGTTCGATTATAAATTAAATATATTAAATTAAGGCGAGTATTACAGAAAAAACAAAATCCTTAATGAAGAACAGATGGCTTTAAAAAAATAAATGCAGCGTTCAAAAATTAATTCGAATAAGATGGAGAATATAGCAACTCTGATTAATTTTAGCATAGTGCTGCCAGACTTCTTAGCAAGTGCAGTTAAGAGGATGATTCAGATATTATTACAGCCGCTGGTGTATTAAGTCCGCCGCCGGCCTTTATGGGCTTATAAGCTGAGGCAGCTCGGGCGAGGCTGCCTAATAATATTCGGCTAATTTTCTTAATACTTTAATTGCAAATTAATTACTTTACTAAAAGTTATGTATTTGACTAAGAAAAATCTTTTCGTTTGTTTATTGTATAAAAAGCAATAAATAAAAGTACGTCGAAGGTGCTACATATCTTTATGAACCACTTGAATTTGTATAAAATACTCAGGTATTCAAAGCGATTAATTTTAGTTTTTTTACCAAGTTAATATAACGAATAATACTAATATGCCATGCTTAGAAATTTACCGATATCGAAATGTGATGTTTTTTCATATAAAATTTGACATTTGTCATGATATGAAGTCAATACTCAATAGCTAAGCGGCGACAAATTAATTGAACCATTAAAATTAAACATTAAACAGTCTGGAAGCACTTTAAGCAGCTGTTCGATTTGATATCCAGCAAGCACCATTCCCAACATTTTTGTTTTCGTATAATTTCTGAAAAATATTTGTTTTCGTGTTCAATATTATTTTGCTATATTCTTAGTAGATTTAAGGTTTTAAAATGCAAACAAAAGTTAATGTAGAACAACGCATTTTAGCTAGGATTAATGAAGAAATTGGAAGTGACTTTAAAAGGTTGCACAGAGCGTCTGTCTTGGTAGAAGACTACAAGACTCGATTGGAAAAACTGAAGCATAAGGTAAGTTAGACTTAAAATGATTAAATGGAACTCTCAAGCTTTCTAACAGATTTTTTTAACCTCATAATGCCTTTCATCTGAACAATAATTTTATTAACAAAATAAGGCGGAAACTGACATGGCGAAACATTTCAAAGAATTGAAATGTTTTAGACATAGTTGTCTGTTATGGACTATAATTTAGTTAGCGAGCTTATTGAGTTCTATTTATTTGTAGCTTAAACAATAAAACACATATATTTATTTAATAGTTTGATTATGAAGATGACGACAATGTTTCTAGCTTTAAGTCCGCTTTCGCAATGAAAGATCATGCATATGAAAGTGTTGATTTTCAGTTAACCAAACTACAACAATTCGGTAAGAAACTAGCATCTCGCATTAAAGAGTCAAATAATGCATTTAAGTCCGTTAAGCCCGATTTGGAGCAAGTAAGGAAGCTACAACAATTAGTGCAATATTTACGCATAGTTCAAGACATACAGGAAATTAGGTAAATATAATGAAGACTGATTAAAACTAAGTATATATCTGCCTTTCACTAAATTTTTGGTTTTTTCACAAAAATACTTTTGTAATATTGGACTTTTTTAAATACTATTATACACTATATACATATTTTATACAACATTTTAGCCATATCTTGGCCAATAACATGAGCGGTAAAGATGAAACAAAGCTAATAAACTTTTATCTACACCTCTACGAAGGAAATGATTATGAGCACAGTGTTATAGGACGTTTGCGTAACGTAGAAGCACCGTTTCTAAAATCATTTGCTATGCGCACTGCAATGCATTGGCATACTATATTAACAGAAAGATTTTCTAAGTAAGTACAATACATTGATAATTAAATGTTTTATTATACAAGAATTATAAAATCATTTTAGAGAACTGGAAGCCGTCTTAAAATCAATGAAATGGGGACAAAAAGAACAAGACCCCCTAAATTTTAAACCATCTACGGATAATATTACTAAAGCGCAATTATTAGCAGAATATCTATTTTTAGTTAAGTGTTCAAAAAATACATTGTAAATGTTATTAACTTATAAACTTACAGTTAAAATCCCCATCAGGAGAAACAGAGCCAATAGAAATGATTGCAAATAGTATAGTAAGCCAGCCAGTTTCAACGGTTACCAAATATTTACTAGCACCTTACAGACAAAGGTAATTTTAAAGATATTATATTTTCCTATATACTATATATTACATAATTTTTTCTTTAATTGAATTTAAGATTTATGTATCATTTTTCGGGAATTAAGCAAACTAATCGCTTAGACAAACCTGAATGGTTTTATACGCAAATTCTTAATTGGGGCAAAGAAAGTCATTTGTTTGTGGGTAAAACTTTTCAACCGTCTGCTGTTAAGGCTGGTAAAACTGATTTCAATATAAGAGTAAAATAAAATAGAAAAATTTTTAAGAATTTTCTAATATTAACATTTAATATTTTTAGCTTGAATTCTTACGGGGCTTAGTGCAGTTAACAATTGAAAAATTGGCCGTCGATATTGAAGAAATAAGTCGCGATGAAAATCTCTTTGCTCATTTATTAGATGAAACTTTGGCTTTTGAAGCTGAATTAAGAGAAAATTTTGGATATCCAGTAAGTTTTGCCAGTGCTATATGTGTTATAACCCAACCAGTTTATTTGCTAAAATGGATTTCCTTAGAAGAGCGCTGTGAGTCATGTATAAGCATGTTATATATACGACAATGTTATAACATTATTTCTATATTTAGTTTGCTCTGAAAAAATGGATATGATATTGCAGGCTGAAGATCCTTGGCAATTAATTAATCCCAACATATATGATGATGAATTAAAAATTCCGAAATGTGCTGATCAGTTTATACGCCTTTTGGATGCCATAAAAGATCGTTATTATTCTCTTATTAAACCTGGTCATCAGTTACAATTCCTTACATTGCAGCTCGAGTTGATTGATAATTTTCGTCGAAGACTAGTACAATTGCATAGCAGCGGCTCAGTGGAAAGCATAATTATACTTAATGCCATCAATTATATTAAAATGGTGCTCAGTGAATGGGGTGAAAATGTTCATTATCTACATTTACATGCAGCTTTAGTGGGCCCAAATGCCGATGAAATCAATTCTGTATTTGACAATCCTGTTGAGGAACTGGAACATTGGACTCAACAACTGCTAAAAAATCTTGCTACTAAAGCTGTTAATGAAATAAAAGCCAAATCGATGTCCTACAGGCACGACTGCTGGCCTTCAATGCCAGAGCAAAACTCTAAAGAACCCTTCATACTCTCACCCAGTGCTGGTGAAATGTTTCAAGTTATGGTTACGGTTTTGCATAACTTGGAAAGAGAACTTTCAGCAAATTTATTTAATTTGACTTTAAGACTTATAGCCCAACAAATTGATAATTATATGTTGGATAGTATGATTATGAATACAAAATTCTCACCAGCTGGAGCAACTCAATTTAATTATGACATGACGCGCAACTTATTTGCCCTTTTTGGTCAATATTACCGTCGTCCAGATCTACTATTCAAAAAGTAATTTATTTTTCAATAAGCTAAACAGTCTATTTATAGATTTCCTTCCGGAATTCGAATCAAACTATGAATAGGTTCTTTCCTTTGTTTGTTCCGAACTAGTTTTGCTGATTACTGGTTTAATACCTCGTTTTGGTTTCTCTTTTTTCAAAGAGAACAAAGGGAGTTCCGCCATCCCAGATAAAATTTTGCTTGTAAACTGGCCAGTCTCGGCTATGTGCCATCTTCAGTTTTCCTCTTGTTCAGTGTTCTTTAAAAAGCGCAAATTTATTGTGAAAGAGAAATTAATCATGTAAGATCGTTTTTAAATTAGGGCTATAAATGGATTTTTTATATAAATTGATCAAGAAAATATTTCGGAAACGAAATCGCCATAAAAGTAAAGGTGGTGTAATAGCCGAATAAAATTCGCTTGCATGTGTGTTTTTTTTCTAAGCTAATGGCATAGCTTCCAAAAATCCATAGCGAGCTGTGCTATTAACGCCACCTGGTAGAGTTAATTCGTCTTGATTGCAGCTGTTACAATCATAAACTACTCCATTTCATGAACCCAAAAAAAGACTCGTCCGAATGTCTTGTTACATTATTATATATTGATTTAAAAATTTAATGAGCAATGTATGATCAATGCGTATTGGATTCTATAAATAGGCTGAGTGTGCAAAATAGTAATGTATATATATAGTACATACATAAGTATTTACTTGAATGTTTAATGTTTCAGAATTCATGATGCTAGCAAGTTATTGAATATAGCCCGTGGTACTGCTTTATTATTGCACGAGAACTTAAAAAATAGTGACAATTCGCTAGAGGAAAAAATGAAAGCCTTAAAAGAAGTTGGTATTGTGAATTTTAAGCCAAAAACTTGTATTGAAGTCCTTGAAAGGCGAACGGATATTCGCATGTTTTGAAGGTGTATTTTTATTTTTTACTATTTACATATATATGTACATATTATTTATTTGTGAAGAAATGTGAAATATTATGTAGTTACATATACACACATACATAGTTTAAATTTGAGTAATTTCTTCAAATGGGATTGTAAAAAAACTTCGTTGAAGATAGCAAGGCCCTAGGCCCATTAATAATGTCTATGCAGCTGCCCAACTGACGGCTAAGATGATTGGTTAACAATAAAATATTCCATGAACTTTCTTATATGGCATCCTGTTTAGGATCAAAACGAACTTAATTTATAATGGTTTCCTGACCCAATCAGAAAAAGCAAAATTTACGCAAAGCGGAATTAGATTGAACAAGCAGCTTGGATCCATGATTTGGTCCCTTTGTACACACACCTAGAGTCTACGGGAGGAATAAAAATTATGGCTACTAAATTTTCAGTTTAATGACAATTTAACACACGAATGTCAGCTATGCGGTTATATGTTTTGTGCGATATTTAAAAAAATATTTGGACGATTTTTAACCGCTCTTACCCGCTGAGTAAAATAAAAGTCCGTTAGCCCTGTGTACAATTGTTGACGAAGCTTTTAAGCTCATATGGCATCACTTGCACGTAGTTTCTTCGTCAATTTTCTTGTCTATTTCTTTTGTTTAGTTCGATAAAATTCATGTGCAGTGTCAAACGTCAAGAGTGTCTATAGTTGAGAAAAGTAAATAAGTTATATATTAATTGTATTTTGTTTAATTTTGTTATCTTTGAATTTCTTTACAATTTAATTATTACATCTGTACTTATTGGTATGCCCTCTTATAGTGGTTATTTTTTTTTTTTTTTGAATAAGACAAGAAAATCGTGAAAGTGGACATACATATATAGTTACATATGTACATGTATATATAGTTTATTTTTTATTAAAAAAAGGTGGGTTAAAACATTCTAAAATTAATTTAAAAATATTGCGTGAGTGATAACTTAAAAACATACTTAACAATACTTATGGGGAAACTTAAGAATTGGAAAATTGTAATATATGAAAACAGCTTGCATATGTTCTTATACGTAATAAAAAAATAATACAAGCAATGTACATCTGTATGTATGATTACTCATCGCATATGCGTCCCCTTAATTGTGTGGTATTTTTAGTATTTAGTTTCGAGAAAAAAGAAATTTAAAAATAAATATATTTCTTACCCTTTGCTTTTATTTACTTCAAAATTATAACAGATTATTGTTTTGCTCTTTAAAAAATGTGCAGTGACAACCATTACGTTATAGTAGAAAAAAATAATAATCTATGTACATACATTAAAAAGTGCCCAATTGTGCTTTGTGGCGACGATGTTCGTTGAACTGCATTTTTTTCTCATGTTTACGACCATTCTATGGGAGTGTGTGTATTTTAGTTGAGGTTCTATAGAATACAATCAGTAAACATCACCATCCTAACCTGCATTTTAAATCTTCCGGTTGTCTTGTTTTTGTTTGAATACTATGTGCAGTATCTTTTTGTAGCCTATAAAGCAATTTATTAACAAATAAATTTATAAAAATATTTTAATTTATTTAGCATAAAATTCAAGAAATGAACAGATTCTTTGAACTGAAAAAATAAAACTAAGACTACCAGAAAAAAGGATTAAAGGAAATAACATATCAAGGTAAGTTAAAGAAATTTTACTTTAGTGATAGGCTAGTTTACGTCAAGGGACGAAGCGTTCGAAGTAAATGGGCGGGTGAATGACAGAAAGTTATTTAAATACAAAACTCATTTATGTGGTCTATGCAAAGCGAAATGAATTGCAACCAATCAGACAATGCATTCGTCAAACTCTATAAAAAAGTTGTCGAAAAAACTTGTGTATATTAAATTTAACAATCAGCTTCTCCATCTCCTAGGCTGTTTCACAGTGCTTATTTATGGGACTTGTAACATACATACATGCAGATGTATGTATGTATCAATTACTTTGAATCTTATTGGCTTTTTTGTAATTGTACATAAAAACACAATCTTGGCAACCATTTTTTTCTTTCTCAGTCGTCTATTTGCTGCCGCGAAGTCTATCGTCCTCCTAACAAATATATTCATACTATGTATATAGCTCTTTGACCACAGACGTTACCGATCCAAAACAAGCTGTCGTAATTTCGAAGCATAACTTCGCTTAGAAATGGCGTACAAGAAAATTTCACCGGAAGGGCTACAGACCTTTAACGAAGTGAAAATTGTAACATTCATTTGAAAACTTTCGACAAATTAGTGTCTTACCGTATGTTTTCGAAATTATTGAAGTACTAAAAGATCAGATCAATGTCTATCTAAGCACTAAAACCTTGGTCTGACTGACCAAGCAGACTTTATGATGTCCAAAAAGTTTAAACTTTCCATGCGTAAATTTAAACATATAACATATAACAATGTCTTCAGTTAATTAAATGATTACAATGTTTAATTTTCGATCGGTTTTATCAAGATTCATATCCAATTCTAAGGATAATTATTTTATTTTTTTCATCTGAAATATTAATATATTTATATTTGTATTTATATATGTACATATAAAATACTCTTATCTAGTATTTGTATTGTTAATCAACTACTTTAGTCGTATATGGACCTAAGCGCTCGATTAAATTAATAAGTTAAATGAAAAAAAAATTATTAAAATTAAAGAAAATAAAATTGCACATAGAGTAAACACGAGGGAGATTTAATAAAATTTATATTGGATGCAGTAAAATATGAAGAGGAGCTGATCTGTTTTTATTTAAAAATAGTTTGCCCTCAGATATGTAGACTCCTCCCGCTTTCGTTGAATATTGATATTTTTCATGCAAATGGAAAAGCATATGCAAGGGCAACCAATATTCCAAGAAACAATTGGAACAAGAGCTCAAAGCATATTAGACGATTACGACTACAATATCATTGGACAGCTGAGACAAATTGAAAAAATTCTTTGACTACCATTGCTTGGTATGGCAAAATCTTTGCGAAATGTATAGACACATTTTCTTAAAATATTATTTCCAAAAACTTGAAGAAGGTATGCATGCTTTAAGCTCAAGGGCACACTTCCGTACCCTTTTACCCAGAAACTTCTGGGTTTCAACGTCTCACTTGGGTACACATGGCATTTATACACAGTAATTATTGTAAGATATACACTTAATTATATTCATGTTATCTGCAATATACATTTAAAAATGCTTAAATGTGGTGTTATATTTACTATCAACAAACAAATAAATAAATATACCGAATCATGAAAAATTAGAAAAGTTAAAGAGAAATCTTAAAGAAACAACATCCCATTTTAATGAGAATGATTCACTCATGAAATATAAATGATTGCTTGTGAGCTAAAGTTGAAATGATTTTTATATTCAACTTTTTCATGCGAATTTCAAATATAAAAATGTCATTAGTATACTTTAGTAAAAATATGTGATCCCCAGATTACTACGTTCTACAATTGTATTTGCTGTTTTCAACTCTCCCTCTCGTCTCGAAAGAAATCACTGTCATATTCCCAATTTGCACATTTTTGTTAGTGTTAATCAAGCAACATGCTGCAACAGAACGTCCTTGTTTGAATGCTCATACGAGACCACAGATATAATATAACTTGCGACAGTTTTGTACTGAAGGGTTTCATATACTGTATACTATTTATGCATATACATATATACATACATATACATATGAAAATTAAAAATTATATATATATATATATATATATATATATATATATATATATATATATATATATATATATATATATATATATATATATATATATATATATATATATATATATATATAATCAAAACAATACTTAATCTCGACCTAAAGTTCATTAATAACTGATAAAACACTTCTATTCTGTTTGGATTGCGATAATAATATGAAAGTGTGTAGTTTGAAAGTTACACAATTTCAACCCAGATGAAAATGAAAAATTATTTTAATGAATAATAATATCAAAATGAACGCAACACTATAGCTATGTATTTGGCAAAAGAGGATATATTAATTTAAAAAAATTTCAAATTGATTTTTTTTAATTCCAATATGTTAGGAAGGAAAATTTTAGCAGCAAATAACATTAATTTACATTTGTAATATGTGTAGCATTTTTAAAGAAAGTTATTTATTTATTTGTTCCGAGCTATATGCTCGTCTATATGTCCGAAATTTCGTTGGTGTTTGTGCCAAGTCATTAGTAAAACTCCTATTGCTTCAACAATTATGTCATGATAAGAATAAAAAGAATAGATATTACAACATATTTAAACGAACTGGTTCTTCTATCGATTATTAAAATTAAAATTAAATGGCATACTGTACAAAAATTACATAACGATAACTAAAATTAATTTGAAAAGAAATCCTGTCGTTCTACAAATTTGTCAATTAAAAAAAAAACGTCTGGTTATCCTGCTATGATGACATATCATCAAAATCAATCATATGATGATGCACTTATTAGTAATATGTTTGCCAAGTTTTTCTCTACAACTTATTCGATTAAAACATTTGATGATTCAATCGAGTACCCATTTTCATTACCTGAAATTCATTCTATATTCCTACTAGGCTTTTGCAATAGTACAAAAAACAAGTAATTAAGACTTAATTAATTATTAAGTACATCCTCTCTTTTTCGTTTATTTGTTTCATTGTACTCTTCTCTTAAGAAAGCAAATGGCTGTTCTCTTATAAGAAACAAACACAATAAATATTGCGTTTGAACAAAATAAATACGGCAAGTGGTAGAGCACAGTGATGGGAAATGAGATTTTCATTTCAGTATCAAAAAATTTTTCTGAGAGTATTTTTTTAACCTCAAGAGTAACAAATCTTATTTTTTTAATTTTTATTAAACAGTAAAAAAATCTTTATGAAAACAAAAAGTTACCAAAAACCATAAATCAATAAATAAAAAGTTCATTTTACCTATAAACAAAACATTTTTAAAATTTATTTTGTACTTTTTAAGATATACATTATACTTTAAACTGAAAAAGCCCCTAGATAAATATCGCCAATTGAATGGATTTGGGTTTATTTCGAAAATAATTTTCTCTTACAAGACCATTTCAAAAAAAACTTCCTCCATCACATTAAAGTCAAAATCATTGAGTATTGTCCTTCAAATAAGCCCAAATCTATACCAGTAGCGTTATTCACCTAGGATTTATTTCAATTTAAAGTTTTATACCTTTAAAAATACCCAGTATAAAATTTTACAAATTCAAAAAAAAAATTAACAGAGGACATAAATATACATATATGTTTAAATACAAATTCATTATTATAACTAAACAATCTATTTTAACTAATAGTTATGTAAAAAACAAACAATAGCTATACTAAAACAGATGAATTTAAGACGTATCACTGAGAGTATCAAATGTAACAGAGGAGTAACACGGTATTTTTTCAAATCAAATAGTATCAAAAAAAGTACGATCGTAACAACTTTTCCATCACTGGTAGAGCATAGGAAAAGTAGGCAAAATAATAATAAGACATGCACATGCTTAGAGTAACAGCAAGCAGTACTTAAACCATTTAGTATAATACTTGCGTATTTTTGTAATTTTTATTTTATTTTTAAGAAATTGTTGTTTAATTTGATTTTAATATCAAATTATCAACATATCTACCTATGTAGATACCGTCATCTAAATTTACAAAAGTCATATTTGCGTTGGAAAAATTTTACAGAACTTGAAAAACAATTTAAACTGGAAAAAATTTTAAGCTTTGATTTTGAATGAGTATACAAAATTTTTTTTTTTTGCATATCTCCTGCAATTGCTCGCATGTGACTTATGACTTTTTAAAATCTTATACAATAATTATTTGAAAGAAAAGTAGTAAATTATGTAACCAACAAAAAAAATTGGAAATGTTCATGAACTTTAGCTAAACACTCAAGCGTTCTTTAACCGTTATTGGGGCTTCTTAAAAATATAAAAAAAAAACAATTTTTTTATACAAATAAAAAATAAAATTTTATTTTATTAAACTCAAAAATTTAATTTTGCGATGGGTATAAAATATCCCATTTTTGCGTGGTTAGAAAATAAAACACATTAAAAAGTCATAACCATTGCTTGATTTCAATGCTGCAAATACTCATATGGTAAAATAAAAAAATTGTCTTACTTTGACTTGCTTATAGTGAGCAAGAATGAGTAAATATAAATGATCTGAGCGTATAAAAATAATAAAGATTGTTTTTACATTTGTCTCTCTTTATTTGTTTGCTTTGATTCTCTTTTGTATTTAGCTTTGAACTGAGAATCTTTAAAAAAAAGTAAATGTATTTGAATTTAAATGTACTTTTGCAAAATCCTAATTCCTACCTAAGTCCTGTTTCACACACTTCAAGTTTTCTTGCTCAAGTTTCAATTCAGCTGGTAGAAAGAAATGAATTGAAACTTGAGCGAGAAAACTGGACGTGTGTGAAACAAGACTAAGTTCGATATATACACAGTCAGATTTGAATTAAAAAAATTAAAATTTTCATTTGATGTTGGTCCTGATAAAATTCCCAGTTGTATTTTAATCAACTGTGCTGAAGCCTTGGCTATTACATTGACTCTGATGTTTAATTTATCAATTAAATATGGAAATTTCCCCGATATTTGGAAAAACTCTTTCATTGTTCCGTTGTTTAAATCTGACAACAAATCTGAAATTGAAAATTACCGTGGGATCGCAAAGTTAAGTGTTATACCAAAATTGTTTGAAAATCTTATCACTGAATCTATATGCTACCAAGTTACAAGTATCATATCCCCGTGTCAACATGGCTTTCAAAAATGATGTTCTACAACCACAAATCTTCTTCACCTTACGGTCACAATGAATCTTGGCTTTTTACAAATGATGCAAACAGATGTCATCTATACAGATTTTAGAAAAGCATTTGACAAAGTTAATCATTTACTTCTTATCAAGAAACTTAGAATAATGGGAATTACTGAGCCAAGCAATAAATGGATATATTCGTACTTAACAAATAGATCACAAACAGTTCGTTCCAAAATCACATTTTCTAAAAGCATGACGGTACATTTAGGTGTACCCCAGGGAAGCCATCTTGATCCGCTACTATTTTCACTATTTATTAATAATAAAATTTTCACATATTCTGATGTATGCTGATGACGTAAAATTTGTTTAAATTATAATAAATATTTAGACCATAAACTTCTTCAAACTTAATGAAGCTTAATTTGAATAAATGTAAACTAATGAGATTTGTAAGATCTAGTCAAATTACTGCAACTATTTTATTGGTCCTCATCAATTGGATTTGGTCGAGGCTAGATGTACTCTTGGCCATATTAAACTCTGGGCTAAAAAGTTTAACGACCGTACATTTGGAAAGCATTATACATGTCACTGGTACGTCCGATTCTCGAATATGGATCAATAATATGGGACCCTATTTATCAAATTCACTCTGATGCTATTGAATCGGTGCAAAAGCAATTCCTGTTATTTTGTCTTCGAGGATTATGTTTTAACCCAGTTAAGTTGCCTACTCTAAAAAGCCGTAGAACTAAGCTGAATGTACCATTTGTCCTCAATATTATTAAAGGTAACATCTGTTCTGGATTTTTAATAAAGGAAATTTCGTTTAACGTCCTTCAACGTATGTATATTCCAAAATTTCATTCCTTTACTAGTAAAAGTACATATATAGCTAATTATGCTGATGCCGATCCCCTTAGAAGAATGTGTAACACATTTAACCAGTTTTATAGACTTTTCATTAAATGCTTATGTAGTCAAAAACGCTATTATAAATTATTTAAACTCGAATTAACAAATTGTTGTTGAATTTTTTATATGTATTGTAATTTATTTAATGATTTTAAATGTTAATTAATATTAGTAATTGTCTGTGAGGTATTCAACTCCATAGATAAATAATATATAAATAAATAAATATATATTTTTTAATTTAACAAACTTAAGGAATTCATCATTTTTAACTAGTCATAACCATAACTGGCGATTTGGCTGTTAATCATTAAACAGTAGCCGCAAATTGGATATGAAGACAAAATTAAAGGAATTCAGATACGGAACATAAAAAATTAACAATGTGCTTCTAAGAGTTAATAGATAATATTGTAGTTATATGATATAAGAATGACGTTAGCAGGAACAAGGTCAAGAAGATGTGAATAGTGACGCTCGTCCTGGAAGCTCCATCACATCAAAAACCGATGGAAATGTTGAGAAAGTCAGGGATATTGTTATGGAGAATCCTCGAATCACTATTGGGGAAGTTGCAAATTTTGGTCATGAAGCGTGTGGCAGCTCAGGTGTTTTCTTGCAACATGTTACTGTTAATCATGTTTAGTTTGGGCTAAAATTTAACCATGAATCGACTTACAAACGAACAACGCTTGTAGATTTTTGAATTTTATTATAAAAATTCATGCTGGGTTAAAAAAGTGCATCGTTCACTTTTTATCGGAAAATTGTGTTCAGCGACGAAGTCATTTCTGGCTGAATGGATACGTGAACAAGCAAAATTTGCCGTATTTAATGTGAAGAGAAGCATTGAAAGAACTGCCTGAAAAATCCACTGTTTGATGTGGATTATGAGATGGAGGTATTACTGAACCGTACATTTTCAAAGACGATGAAAGTAGGAACGTTACTTAAAATGACGAGCGCTACCGTGCGATGATTACAAATTTTTTTTTTTGCCCAAAATGGAAGAGCTGTACTTAGCTGGTATGTGGTTTCAACAAGACTGTGCAACATTTCATACAGCGCGGAAACAATAGCCCAATTGAGAGTCGATTTCGGTTATCTACTCAGATCTTTGAAGCATGTGCCAATAAAGTTGCAAATTAAACGAGAAATATAAATTATAGCTTCAACGATCTCAGTGCGTAACGCATATAATAATATTTTATTTATTTTAAATTTTTAATTTTTAAAGGCGGTTGGGTTAACTCTTTATTATTCGATATTTCTTATTAAATCATTTAATATTTTTTTTTAGGTTCGTATGAAAATAAATAATAATAGCAATTATTTTTAAATATGTGTATTTCCAGATACCAATATCAAGACTGTCAAATATATTGCTGAACATTTTACGAAATCCAAACAATTATATAAACAACAATTCCATCCAATTAAAAACGTCAATAATATACATACCTTATACAACACAATATAATATAAAACAGAACAATAACAATATTATTGGACAAATATCTATTTTATGGACGATTTATTAATTAAATATCATTCTTATAATCATACAAACCCAAATAAAATTATTATTAGCATTGCAAACCACACACATACATACACACAACCACAACTATACTTTAGTCAAATTAACAAAAGCAAAAATCGGATATTGGGGAAAACACATTTTATTCTTCTTCTTATCATGGCGTATTGCAATGCTTGAACGTTTCCGTTTATGTAATTTAAGTCGTCACTGTCGTTTGTAATCTACAGAACTGGCTCGAGATAAGAAACAGAGACAACAATGCGTAGCAGTATTATTTCTCGATGACAGTACGCACACCTTTCGTATAGAGGTAAGTCAAATGTAAAGTCGCAGTATTTTCAACTGTACATGTATGTACATGTATATATGTACATACTTATACATATGTACATACATTGTACGTACATGTAGACTTTACAATTTAATTTAGGTTTCTATCTACTTATGCATGTGTATATTTTAATATTTCCTTTTGCTTTTATCATTAATTTTCTTATTGTTAAATACACATAATACGTAGTATGTGCATGCAGCTTATTTGCTGCAATAGTTTTATATAAAAAATACACGTGAGAAGTGAAAGAATATTAATTTTTAGTTATGGCGTTGTTGCAGCAATTGAGCGATACTATAAAGACAACTCGAACGAACAATGAATTTTGCATAACTCAATGAAAATTTGTTGCATAATTTCGTATGTTGAATTACAATTAAGAATGAAGTAAGGACTAAATTCTTAATTCGACTTTAAAAGAGTCCCTCAGCGAAATTTCACTAATTTTGTCTAATTTTCTTTGAATGAATGAATTTTTCCTTACATATATGTACATATGTATATTTTTGATGTACATTTCCATATAAAACAATAGCTCATAAAATTGCGTATTCTAGTTTGTGAAACGTAGAATAACTTATTCCTACAGGCTAGAGAAAGTAAATAATAGTCCGCGTTAGAAATCGAATCGGTTTTTTTGCGATTAAATTTTGCAAGGCATATTTATAGGTTGATCAATCCTGAATATTTCACTGTAAAACTAAAACAATCAAACCAATTTTAGAAACTAGCTGAGCCATCGTTCTGTCAAAAATTATTGACTGTGGCAGTTCGTCTATAAAATGTTATAGAGGCGTTATCTAGTTTGGCGCTTCGCAACACATTTAACGATTCAATTTTATTTACATGGATTAATATTTAGATTCGGGGGTCACCAGTTTGGGTCATTGTTTTTCTAAAATTGATCACTGATCACATTTAAATCGGGAATTTTTTGTATAAACCACTACATGACTATTAATAGTAGTATTTCGAGGTAGAGTAGTCAAATATTTTCGGTTATATTGTGTTTTTCTTTAATCCCTGATTTAGTTGTATTAATGGTAAAGTTTTTATTCGATAAAACTGCAATCAGTATATACGAATATTCATATTTTCAATTTCTGTTGCGTTGACGCTAATTTGTTCGATTGGGCTATTGCTCTTGATGCTGTTGGAAATTTTTTGTTGTTGAATTGTTTTCATTATTGAACGATTTTTTTTTATTTCTTGATATTTGAGTGCAGTTATTTGATGTTCAATTTGTACTATCCTCATTTGGTTTTATTCTAATTATTTTTAAATCATTATTTTGACCGATTTCAGAAAAGGTGTGCGATTTCTGTTAAAAGTTTTCATGGTATGAATTGCAGGACTTTCATTAAATACCTTCCAAGCATTGTGTGTTGCACATCTATCGGTTTTAATTTTGAATATGGATTTATTTTTAATAAAAGTTGCAATGGACACAATATTTTATGGAACATTATACAGACTGCAAATATTCTTGGATAAATTTTAGTGAGTGATGCATTTGCGGACACCAATCACTTTTTGATTTTCATTTGATTTTAAAATCTCTTCCGGAATGTCATCGATTTTTCTAGAACGTATTGTTCATTGCGAAGAATTTAAAGACTTCTGCGTAACACATTGGCAGTGTATTTTGCTTTTAGGTGTCTTTGCTCCGAATTTGTAATCAGCAAATTACCAATAAATAAAAATTAAGTTTTTTCTCAATTAGAAATGCATTTTAGGAGGATAAAGGTTTTAGTTATTTGTTAGCCGAC
Source organism: Germaria angustata (assembly GCA_963681545.1). NCBI lineage: Eukaryota > Metazoa > Arthropoda > Insecta > Diptera > Tachinidae > Germaria > Germaria angustata. The sequence continues at coordinate 26,073,138 of OY813000.1, forward strand.
TGAGAAAGTGTCGAATCAACTAAATATTGAGGAATGTGCTCATCGCTATTCACAGCGCCTGGCAATGGTAGAATATCGTCACAAACCCTCCTCACTTTCATTAAATATTATACCGTAATAGAATTATTGTAGATACAAAAGTAATTGAAATATTATTATTATTTAGTCTGGTGTATTATCATATTTTATTTTGTTTGAAAGGGAATCGAAAGAGGAATAAGATACCTAATTTTTATGAGCGTAACCAAATCTAAGGAATATGGAGGGTAGAATAACCTCACTTTCCAACGGTCAATAAAGTTAAGGCGAGTTCAGAATGCGTGCCAAACTTTATGTAGAACTACTTCTGTCTAGGCGTTTACATTTTTATGTCTGATTGATATTTGATAGCTTTTTCGTTTATATGATCATGTTTCCATTATTTTCAAATCGTTGTAAGCACTTTTATACAACAAATCGGAAACTACTATATAATTTAGTGCGTGTAAAAACAGCATGAGCCAATCGTGTTATTTCAAATTAGTATTAAAAAATTGTAAAAATGTGACCCATAAGCTATTGTACGAGTTTTCCAAATTGTCTGTAATAGTTCTTCAACGTCCAACATTTTTCAGTTATTGAATGAACATTTTTTTCTCTTCCTGTATGTAGAAATGTGTGTACATTTATAACTTTCACAATTACGTATTCATGTTTTCGTTTGAATTGCACATATGTACATATACATATAAGTATGTATGTACATACATACAAACATAGATATTATAATGCCTTATAACTATATTTTACTTTCCAATGTTTTGCAATCATTAACACGCACTTTATAATGGCCTACATGCACATACATATGTATGATTGTGTTCAAAAATTAAGGTGATTTTATTTGATTTTTGTTTCTAATATTTATATTTTATAACATATATATATGTATATATATATATATATATATATATATATATATATATATATATATATATATATATATATAATATATATATATATACATATATATATATATATATATATATATATATATATATATATAAGTATATACATATGTACATATATACCCATAGCCTTGAGCTATTAAACATTTATGCATGTAATACTTGCTCAATACACACGTCAATTTTTCTTGCTCACGTTTTAATTCATTCGGGAGGAAGATGGAGAAGTGTATACATGCTTTCTCTATCCAGCTGAATTGAAATTTGACGTGTGTAAACCAAATGTAGCAAAAAACAAAGGAAAAATGTTACGAGTACATAATGAAAAAAAACAGAATATCGTGAAATCCGTGAAATTAAAAAGTCACATTATGTGAACACATTTCGTATTATGGAAAGAGATTTAAAAAAGTACAGTAATTTAAAATTAACAGTAACAGCAGTTAAAAACAGATATTTAGATACATATTAAAACAAATAAAAAAAAAATACGGCGAAAATATTAAAATTTGACTTAAAAAACTTTAAATTCGAAATTCTTGCAGTAAAAAATTTATCATGAACAATCTTATAGCTTGTTTCCACGACAATTTGAATCTTCTGTTTCGCTTTCTCGAGCAAGTTTATGAATCATGCTGTTTACACGACTCATCTATCCGTTTCGATTTCTTGCCATTGATTCTTTCCATCGTTTTTTAACTTTTATCAAATTTAAATAAATTAACTTTTCATTCAATTCAAATTTATTATTACGCCTAGGAAACACACACAAAAAAAAAACAATTATATTTTTTTAAATTTTCACTTTTAATGTTGCTTTGTTTACAAAAATATTTAATTTTGACAACTAGTGCAGATAAACTTACGATAAAAATTAGAGAAGAGAGGATTTTTTCTTGATTCGCAAATAGATTCAATATGAATCTACCTGCTTCGCTCTCCAAGTTTTGTATGGCGAAGCAAGTTGATTCGCTAATGATTGTTGTGTGAAGCAAGAATAGAGAGCGAAGCAGGTGCCGTGGAAACAAGCTATTAGTTAGATATGATTTCAAGAAAAACTGTTTTACCATTTATGAGGTGCGATACTACATAACAATTAGTTATTCGGTATACATAAATAAAACTTGCGAACATGTGCTACATGCATTTTTTATTATTCAAGTAGGTATTGGAGCATTTGTTTAAGAAAAATACATAAATAATCCATTGTTATTAATAGAATTAGTTTTTGTTAGATCAGACCGTATTTTGTGTATTTTCAGAAAAATACCTCTAGTCACTAGAATGTAGTGATTTCCTTGTTAGTCTGAATGTATGCGCGATGCATATCGTGCGTTAATTTAAATCCCATATCAATCCCTTGTGCTATTGGTACTACATGGAATACTATACATAATACATATACATATGTATGTATTTGTACATCACATCAGATTCTAAATAATAGTAATGAAACAAGGATTCCTTTTCTAAAGCTTCTCTAATTTTACTTTCCAAGGAATAATACGATTTGGTGGTTCTGAAGTTTTCCGTTATTTGAAAAAAAAAACAATTACACGGTTCTCTTGGTCCATATATATTTCACAGCCAACCTTGACCGAATATGATTAGAAATAAATGTGGTATTTGAAGAGCAAAAGACTTAGAAAATAAGAGTAATTGCATCTGCATTTATCTATGCAACTTGGTTGCATAAAAATAAATTACTCTCAAACTTAACAAGACAATGTATCCACAACTTTATTAATGGTAATACTCGTATTACCATGGTCTCATTAAATAATCATATTGATTTTGATTTTAAGTACATATCTAAATGAATTTCATAGTCAATAAACAATTTGTTGAATTTAATTTTTTAACATTTTATACGTATGTACATACATATTAACAAGTATGTGTACAATGTATACAGTATATTATTTATATATTTTTTCAAAATAAAATTAAACTAAATACACATAGAGTTCTAATGTTTTCGAATTATCTGTAAAAAAGTTTTTTGGTCGAAATTTTTTTTGGCTACAACGGTGGTAACTTTTCTGAACATAATAAGCTTAAATGTTTTTAAATAAAGTTTCTCATGTTCATGTGTACGAGTATATGAATTAAACTAACTTCTCTGTTTTTTATGATTCCAGAAACGTGCGAAAGGTGTTGATTTACTCGAACAAATATATCAGTTTCTGGAGCTATCCGAAAGAGACTATTTTGGTTTATTGTTTCCCACAAAACCAGGTGATGTTGTTGTATGTGTCACAACAGATTAATTGTTTTCTTAAATGATTTAATATAAACTTTTACACTCAATAGCGATGGGTTGATGCGCAAAAACCATTTAAAAAACAATGCAGTAGTGTTGCATTGGATAATGACACCGTTCCACTATTAGAATTTAGAGTTAAGGTATGAAAATATTACGACTATATTATAGTACTAATTAATGAATGTACATATATATAAAATCGTGTCATTTTAGTTTTATGTAGGTGATCCCAGTCGTTTACAAGAAGAATACACACGCTATCAGTTTTATTTGCAAATAAAACGTAATATATTATTGGGCAAACTGCCGTGTTCACTTAATACACAATGTCTGCTAGCCAGTTATACCGTACAATGTAAGTTAAGTTTTCCTATTAATATTTGCTTGTTAGTATGTATATGTATACTTATGTACATACATAATTGGTGTCTTATTAATTTTCCAATTTAGCTGAACTAGGGGACTTTAATCCTTTAGAACATCAAACTGGCTATTTAAGTAATATGCAACTGTTGGCCGATCAAACGACTGAGGCTGAGCGCAAAATATCTGAATTGCATAAATTACATCGTGGCCAATTGCCAGCTGATGCAGAATACAATTATCTAGAACACGCTAAGAGGCTTGATTTGTATGGTATAGATTTACATAAAGCTATGGTATGTAGAGATTAAAAATTCGTTCGTTGTGCAAACTGAACAGAAACTTATTTACTAAGTAATTTTTATAATTCGTTAAATGACTATAATTTCATTTGTTAACATTGTCCTTGACAAATTCGATTGATTTTAATTACACCCATATTTATGTTCGTCGCATAAGGAGAAATATATGTATGTATGTACATATGTATATATGTATCTATATTTAGATATGTACATACATATATGCATTTATTTTCGTTCATTGTAACTGTTATGATAAATAATAATCGTTGTACTAAATACTCGTATGTAATATTCGTCATGTGCGCGAAGGAAGCAAGATCAGCATTTAGGAAACAGGGTGTGATCCTGCTTGATGAGCAGTGATAAGGTGATGATAGAAACTATTGAAAATACTACAACACATAGGCTTGTACAGTTTAGCAGTTGATTTCAAAAGGCGTTAAATGGCATCCCGTGTACAGCATTGAAAACTCAACGACTAGGTAGATAACGCGTAGCTGGTCGAATTTTTGGTTAATTTTTGTAACTTGCCCAAAGTTATATGTAAAGATCATTTTTGTTCGACAGTTAAAAGTATATTGTCGTATTAAATTCATTTAAAAAGTCCGGTACTTATTCTGGATTTTTAACTTATAAAATTTTGTTTTTAATCATGTAAAAACATACAATACACTCATAAAAACATACGATATACTCATACTACCGCAATGATTTTGAATATAAAAATTTTATGGTATAAACTTTTCCGTCCCTGATGCTATTTTAAACGTATACAAGCCCTTTTTGCTACGATTTGTGTCTTGTAGATTTGCTGTACTGTAGAGAACCGAAAATGTATGTTTTTTGTTAGTAAAAAGAAAAGTACATTGTATATCCTAGACTTGTTAGGGCAGGTTACGACCAAGAGCGAGCTCCGGTAATATATGTATATTAAAATGGTTAATTCTTGGGTAATGTTTTTGTTCACTCATTTCCACAATAAGAATTATACATATAAATATAATATATAATAACTTTAGTGAAATCGGTATGTGGATCAATTGCAAATTAAATGCTATTTTTTCTCCCCGATGTTTCAACTCTTTTGAGGTGAAAACGAAAAATAGGAGAGTAGTTATTGATGTCCTAAGAAACGCATTTCTCAGCATTAAATTTTTTCCATATTGATTGGGGACAGAATTTTATGGCCCCTCATACTCGTTTGATACAAAAAAACCTATCTCCAACTAAAACAGTAATCGCAGCTTGAATCGAGAAAGGCCGCAGGACCGGATAATATTGCACCATAATTGCTCGAGGATTTACCAAGCAATATCAAAGAATCATTATTAATTTCCCAAAAAAAATTCGAAATCATCGAATATTTCTGTGCGCGCGGTAGTTTGTCGCAAAATCAGTGCTCACAAAGTTTTCAAACAATTAAAAAACATTGTCTCCGCCGTATTCTTCACATCTTTCGGCCAGCGACCTGTGGCAACATTCCGGACCCGCTATTGTTGAGAACATTATGTGCGGAAAATACAGATGGCTTGGCCACACGCTGATATCACTAAGAACTAAGAAGTCGCGGAAAAGTTGGAGTGAATGCAAACTCATAGCCTTAGACTTTAATGGAATTTATTTATTTATTTTTATTTTATGAAAGTATACTTTACAAACTTAATTTATAAAATATAGAAAAAAGGCGCGGGTAACTAGACCATTAGCGCTCGTAATAGTTCGGTATGTATATAAAAAGCAAAGTAATTAGAACATAAATTAAATTATTCAGTCAAGATTAAGAAATAGAGATAGTATGAAATAAAAATTGAGTATCAGATATCTCTGATATTGTGCTTAAGTAAACATCTTCTTATTTTAGTGCAATTCGCCTCAATAGAGCAATCCAAAATATTCTCCAGGGAGTTATCCAGTCTAGAAAGAGGACATTCTGTAAATATATGTGAAACATTCAAGTGTGTGTTGCAGTTAGAACAAGTGGGTGGGTCAGATTCATCGTAATAATGTTTTGTAAGAAAGAGCGGTTTCCCAACTCTTAAGCGTGCCATCATAATACACTGACTTCTTGAGAAATTTATGTTATACTTCAGACACCGATGAATAGGTTGCTGTTGCGATTGTAAGGCCCTGAAAGGATTTACTAATGCTTTGGGTAAACATGGCGTTTCCGTTATATTTTCCATGTTCAATGCGTCTCTAGCAATGTTATCTGCGAATTCATTGCCCTGTATACCAATATGGGAAGGAATCCAAAGCACCAAGATTTCGTGGTTTAGTTCCGGTGGAAATATTATATTGTCATAGAGACATTTGGTATTATTTAGTAAGGCTCTGCAAACACTTAAGCTGTCTGTACAGATGAGCGTTTTTAATCCATTCTGGATTGAATAATTAATCGCAGATTTTATAGCCGCCATTTCTGCAGTAAATATTCCTGTATAATCGGGCAGACGTTCTCTTTTAACTATTATATTTTCGAATGTTGAGCTCTGTTTTATTACCGAATAAGTGGTTATTCCATTTGAAAATGAGCCATCAGTAAAAAGAGAGAGACCAGGTAAAAAATCTAATTTCTTCTGTAACATTAATTGTTTAAAAATGCTGGGGTGTGTATTTGCCTTATCATAAGCTCTCAAACTATCATCGATTACAACTAGTTGCTTCAATTTGTACGGAGTTTCAGGTTTGTTAGGGATGGAGATATTATGCTCTTTTAGCAAGTTCAAGATCTTATCAACTGAAGATGATCTTAATAGTGTAGGTGAATTAAGGTGTTTCCAAAAAATTCCGTGTAATCCATCCGAAACCATTGTGATTGACCGCGAAGCTAATGAAACAGAACTATTTTCGACCATCAACTGAAAATCTAGAAGATGTGTTTCTGTTCTTAAAAGCTGTATGGGAGTTGCACGTAATAAACCGGATGCGGTTCGATAACAGTTGTTAATAGAAGTGTTAAGTTTTTTAATATTACTTTTTGACGTCCAACCATATAAAGTAATTCCGTGTAAGAGAATACCAGAAGTTAGGGAACGACAAATACCAAGAGCAGTTTCAATGTGTGGCCCTTTGTTTCTAGAACAGATTAGTTTTAATAAATTGTTTATTTTGCATAGTTTGGCCACCAAAAAGTTAACATGAGCGTTCCAAAGAAGATTTTTTGAAAATAAGATACCCAAAATTCTCATTTCCTTCTTTACTGAGATGTTCAAGTTCCGTATACATATGACGTTGCAATTGCAGTCCCTTTTGTTGCATACATGTAAAAGTTCAGACTTATCTGGGGAAATGACTGCACCTCTGTGTTTAGCCCAAGTGTTAATTTTCGAGTCCAAATCATTCAAAGAAAGCTGAACCTCTGCCTCACAGCCAGATGCAACAGCAAATATATTATCCGCATATATTCCGACATAATCAATACCCAGAATACCTTTAATGGTTCTAGCTAAAGAATTTGCATAAATTGAATACAAAACTACCGACAAGGGAGAACCCTGTGGGATACCATTGTCAAGAGGATATTGCAAAGAATAATGACCATCGATTTTCACTGTAACTCTGCGATTATCAAGAAACGACTTTAATACTTTTAAAATTAGTTTAGGTATACCCCAATCGTTGAGTTCAGTGATAACAAAAGTTGAAACCACTCGATCAAAGGCTTTATCCAGATCTTCCGAGAGGACAACGCTATGTTTGCGTTTTTTAACATTCAATCGCAGAGATTCCTCTAATTGATGACATAAGGTATGGACACCATGTTTCGGGATAAAAGCGTGCTGTATGTTAGAAATTTTATGTAAGCAGTGATTCCAAAAGCGTTTTGCTATAATCTTTTCAAAAATTTTCGAAAGTGTTGGCAGTAAAGAAATAGGGCGGTAGCCGTTTATTCGGTTTGGGTCTTTCCCTTGCTTTGGAATAGGAGACAAAATAGCAATTTTCCAATCATGAGGAAAGACACCATTAGACAAAATTCTGTTATATAATTCGCAGAGACGGCTTTTCAAAACTACTGGAGCATTTTCTACCATGGAATATGTTATTTTGTCTCTAGCTGGTGTAGATCCTCTTAAAGTTTTCAGAGTGTTGTTGAGCTCATTGGTGTCAATGTTTCTGGTTAATTCTGCAAAACTTTGATTTGACTGTTGTAAATCGTCTATGTTAAGACTAAACTTTCCAGAAATTATTTCAGAATCAAAGGCATCGTTTGCACTAATAGAGCTCCAGAATTCAGCAAAATTTTCGGCTATTACTTGAGGATGCGAAAGAGTATTGTCATTTACGCATATGGCAGGAAAGTGGTCCATTCTTTTGGATCTTAAATAGTTCACTTTTTGCCATAAATATCTAACGTTCAATTCAGGGTTAAGGGAACTGAGAAAACGATTCCAAGTTACTCGTTTAGCATTTCTGCACTCTCTTTTAACTTTTGCACAGGATCTCCGGTATTCAATGCAGTTTGATTGGCTACGATGGCGCTTAAAGGTTTTCCATGCTTGATTTCTAGCTTTAATTAAACTGGCAATATGAGAATTAAACCAAGTAGGGTTGTTATCTTTTAACGGTTTACGGGTGAGAGGGATAGTTTCGTTCGCCGTTTTTCGTAATATGCGCTTAATTTGAGCAGCTTCCCTATTGATATTATTGGATTTAGTAAATTCGTCATTAACTAATATTGCTCTCTCTTTAAAAAGAGACCAATCAGCATTATTAACCCGAAAGCGCGGTATAAAATTCCTTGCAACAGTTACATAATCGTTAGTAATTTTGATTGGAAAATGATCTCCAACCTCTGGTAAAGCCAATCGGGACCACGATAAATCTGGAGCAATGTCTACACTAGCCATGGAGACATCCACAGACGTCAAAGTATGCCGAGTGCTAAGTAAAGTTGGAGATCCGTCATTCAATATCACAAATCCTCTGTCATCTGCAAATCTTTCCCAAGTTATCCCACTTGGAGAATTTGTTGCAGAGCCCCAGAGGGTATTATGTGAGTTTAGATCACCTAATAAAATGTGATGAGCATTTTCCGGAAAGATGAGACTATTAAGTGTTGAATTGTTAATGTTTAAATCACAATCTTTATAAACATTAGTGATATATAGTTTAGTGGCGCATTGAATCACGATGGTGTGGAAAAGCAGTGCACTTGAAGAAAGAAGGTGTTGAGTGACATTGATGCCGTTTTTCACGAAAAGAGCAACTCCGGATTTTGCGTATGAATAACTATGATTATGATGGAAGACTTGGTAACCAGGTAGGTGTAAGAGATGGCAATTTTTATCAACTATATGTGTCTCCTGCAGTGCGATAATATTTGGACTATGTCTAGCGATTAAAAGTTCAAGAGCATATTTATGGCAAACAAATCCTTGAATATTCCACTGAAGTATACCGATACTCAAATCAAAACTCATAAATTACGAAAGTAAAAATTATTAATCCATTTTGGATGACGAAGGTTTTGTTTTTTATACGTATTAGGTGTAATTAAAACATTTAATTCCGGAAATTTGCTGTAAAGTTGTGTGCAAGGCGTTAAATCATTGCTGGAAATCCCGTCATGTGATCTATCAGGGGTACTTAGACCCAAACCATCACAGGTATCCTTTAAGACGTTGTCCTGACTTACATTTTTGTCTATAGGTAAATTTGTTTGCAGGTTATGACATTCAAAATCGTTGTCGATATAATAATCTGATTCGGATTCATTTCCTAAGCCGCATAGACTCGAGTTTGCACAGGATTCCGATGAATTTGTTATTTGTGAGAAATCCATATTCCCTTGCGAGAGTAATTCATTTGCATTCGCTTGTTGTATTTCTGATGTTTGTTTATCGTTGTTGTTGTTGTTGTTGGGTGCTGTGAGATCAAAAGAAACGGATTTTATTGTGGTTGTGTTGTCATATAACGGATTATTAGATTTTGTTAAGTCATGAAAAGACAATGGCGCAGATGTGTTGGTACTGCTTTCAGGTGGTAGTGTTTTTAACGATTTTAAAATTGTAGATGGTTTGGATAAATTTGTGGTCGCTGTAATTGTATTTGATGCTTTAATTGTAGAAGTTGAATTATTTAAAATATTTGCGTAGGTTCGGCTGTTTGTATCTTTTTTATTTGATGGTGGTTTAAGGGTATTGAAAGTGGGATTCTCATTGAAAATTTTCCAGGCGTCTCGAAAAGTACATCTCCTTGAGATACGTATGTAGTTGACTGATTTGTGCTTCCAATAGCTAGGGCAAAGAGGATCATACGATGGGTGTTGTTCTGTTAAACAATTAACACAATACTTTCTTGAACATGTTTGGTGAGGTGGTGGAAGTGCACATTCTTTGCATAATTCAATTGACTTGCATCTGTTTTTAGTGTGACCAAGTTTTTGGCAAATTACACATCTCATCGGGTTGGGTATGTATTCATTTACTGGTACCATTTCCCAGCCAAGCTTCAGTTTGGCTGGAAGATTGATAAGGTCGAAAGTGATTATTGCCGCACCTGTTGATGATAATTTGTCACCTTCTTTTTTCATAATTTTTCGCACTTCTACAACATTTTGTTCCTTAAGACAATCAAGCAATTCTTCTTGTGGAATATCTATTAATTTCCTGGAAAAAATGCGTCCTTGAATTGTGTTTAAGGTCTTATGTAATGTGATTTTAACTGGAATGCAGTCTATGTACTTGGCTTTCAAGAATTTCTCTGCAGTTTTGTTGTTAGCAACCTTAATAAGAAGATCACCACTTCTCATCTCATTTACTTCAAGACGATCCTTTGATATAAAATTGAGTCCCCGTTCTACCTGGAAGACGTTGTATGATGATAGAGGCCGAGGCTCGACATTGTTTGTTTGTGAAATAGCTGACGCAACTAAGTATCGGGGAAGATGATTATCATTGACGGATTTTTCTGGTAGTGAAGGAAAATCATCAGGGCGTAGTCTTTTATTTCGATTGCCTTTGCTTTTGCTGGTAGATTGGTCCAAGTCTCGAAATCGGTTGAAGTTCGGGGGATGAACCCCTTCCATTCTAGTTAAAAAGGAAAACTCACTTATCCAAAACTAACGGTATTATATTCAACAGAAAACAAACAAACAAAAAATTAATTATAAAACTTCCGTTAACTTAAAAGAGATAAACCAAAATTAAGAGAAAAAAAAACACGTGATATCACAAGAACAGAAAAGCACACAAGCGTTACGAGAAAAAGATGTTTACTCGGCAACTGCCTGCAGTAGAATGTAATGGAATTTATGTTCTTTTACTTCTGCTTTAATACATAATGTATATGCATACATACATATATCAAAAAAATTTAAGTTTAATATAATTGTTTCTTAAGTTTTGATTCATTTATTTTGAGTTTTAGTACACATACAAAATAAACTTCTCTGAAAAAGTGGTAAAAGTCGACACTCCAGATGTGTCGCAACAGTACATATGTACATACATAAGTATATAAAACATTAGTTTTTTATTTCTCTTCCAACTGCTTCAGAGTAAAATGACAAAATTAGCAGTAGCCGAAAAATCGATTAAGAACGTAACGAAATACTTATATGAAAATAAGCAAAACAACGAAATATGTTGACTTAATTTTTTTTTATTCAGTAACATCTATGACTTTATTGGAAATGCGAAAAAAATTAAAAGAGGTTCTTATATGCCTGTACGAGCTAAAACAGGCGATCTGACATAACTTTATATTATTTTGTTGTAATTATTTTACGTCATTACGTCTCTTACACATATTGTATGCTTTTTAGACGCTCGACATTTAAAAATGTTTCTTTTTCATATGAAGGACTCTAATGGCAAAGACTTGGACCTCGGTGTTTCTGCAATAGGACTGCTAGTTTTTCAAAACTCTTTACGTATTAACACTTTTTCTTGGTCTAAAATGGTTAAAGTTTCGTTTAAACGAAAAGACTTCTTTATACAACTTCGTCGGGAGCCGGTGAGAATATAAAAATTTAACAATAAACTCCTGTACATCATATGATATGCTTAATTTTTTTCTAGTCGGAAAGTTATGACACTTTGCTGGGTTTTAGTATGAATTCCCATAAACATGCCAAGGCTTTGTGGAAATCTTGCGTAGAACACCATTCATTCTTCCGCTTGAAAAGACCTCATCGTTTGTCACGTTTCCTTAATTTAAGTTTAGGATCGAAGTAAGTTTTCGCGTGAATCATCTAACTTTTTTAATTTATTATAACGCTGATTTTCCTTTAAGTAGATTTTATTATTCCGGTCGCACTGAATTGCAAGCTGTTCAAGAATCAAAGCAACGCGCAAAAATTCACAAGGCATTTGTTCGTTCTCCAAGCAAGCGATTAATCACTATTGGTCCCGGTGGCACTACAACTTCACCATTAACTAATGGTGGTAGCGGATCCGATAGCAATGGTAGTGTTTCATATAATGGTAAAACTCCGTCCGCCATAGCTGCAGCTCATACGTCCATTTTAACCATAACAAAGTCTAACCGTCCTCATCATGACAATAAGGTGACGTCCAAACAATTGGATTCAATGCCGCGCAAAGCCTGGGAACAACACAGTGATGAATATGACATACAGCTGTATGTAAATAATTAATTAATTTTTACTATATTACAATTTTTCTAATTGTTCAATTTTGATTCCTCAATCTAGTGATACCGGCTATATTGAGCAATGCAGTCGAAGGTTTGAGTCCCCTGCTCTTGCATACAGTGCAGATTCTCGTAGCCCCAATGATAAACAAATGGGCGCAGCTATAACTACCTATATAAATGGCTGTGCAGTTGAAAGTGGCAGTGATTTAATTACAATACGTTTATTGGGCGACGAACATGGACGATTTGGTTTTAATGTCAAAGGTGGTATCGATTTAAGCCTACCAGTGCAAGTATCTAAAGTTGTACCTAATACTCCCGCCGATCGTTGTATACCACGCTTGAAAGAGGGCGATGAGGTCGTTCTGATAAACGGTAGAGAAGTACAAGGACTAAAACACGAGCAAGTCGTTAGCATGATAAAAGAGTGTCGCACTACACGCAACGGTGAACTGTTACTAACAATGAGACCCGGTGGACAATCTGCATCATTAACCGAAGAAGAAGAGCCCCTCTATCAATATGTGCCAGAAAATGATGAAATTGGCTCGCATTCAAATCTTTTGGATGGTGATGCGTTATTCACACAAAGTCTTCTATTGTTAAGTGATGGTTTGGCATCAGGTGCTTTGTTGGCTCAGTATGAGTTAATGTATCGCAAAAATCCTGATTTACTCATAACTGAAGCTCGCAAACCGGATAATATAGCTAAAAATAGATATCGCGACATATCCCCATATGATTGTACACGTGTGTCTTTAGTAAACTGCTCAAGTGGAGATTATATTAACGCCAATTATGTTAATATGGAAATTCCGGGTGGCATTAATCGATATATAGCGACCCAAGGACCTTTAGCATCGACGACAGCGGACTTTTGGCGTATGGTTCAACAAGAAAGCAGTCATTTGGTGGTTATGCTAACAACGGTTATGGAGGCGGGAAGGCAAAAATGCCACCAATATTGGCCAGTAACGGGTGACGAACTTCAATTAGGTGAGGGCTTCTCAGTAAAATGTCAGTGTGAAAAACCAGATGAAACTGGCAGTTTTGTTTTTCGAGAATTTCTTTTATGTGATAAGCGTACCGGTGAACAACGTCACATACAACACATGCAATATCTTGCCTGGCCAGATCATTGTGTTCCAGCCGATCCAAATTTATTTTTGGAATTTGTCGAACGTGTTCGTAACGCACGAAATAGAACTTTATTGCAAGAAATTGAAGAGAGCCTTAAGCAGGTCCGATTGCTTGATGCTGATGCCGACGAGAACGGTGGTCTTATGAGTGAACGTAAATGTGCTGCTAGCAATGGTGTTACTCCCGAAGATGAAACGCCTGTTTCTACAAGTGTGCATCAGTGAGTTATATAATTTTAAATAATTGTTTGTTTTCTTATAAAATTGATGCTTTTGCAGATGCATTAGTGCCGCCAATCCCCCTGTGATAGTTCATTGTTCAGCTGGTATTGGTCGTACTGGTGTTCTTATACTTATGGATACAGCCTTAGCATTGATGGAGTCTAGGGAACCGGTATATCCTTTAGACATTGTGCGAACAATGCGTGACCAGAGAGCATGTATGGTGCAAAATGTAGTAAGTATCGAAAATGATTTATATTTACATTGAAGAGTTAGACGGCATAATCTCCATTGATAGATATTCTCTTTTACTAAGAGACTGAGTAAATTTAAATATTTCTGAAATACTTACATACATGGTATAAGAATACAAGGTAGAACCACTTTCTCTTTTTTTATGACACACTAGCGGACCAGGCGAACTTCGCCTCGCCCCAATTTTAACCCTTCAGACAAACTTTCTATTTTTTCATTTGAAAAGCCATTAAGTAGTAATTTCAAACAAAATTTAATACAAAAACTCGATTTTCGGTTTTTCCAATTTTCCGACTTTTCCGGAGGGATTTTCCAAAATTTTCTTCCAAAAAAACCTTCTCCACGAAAATACGAACAACTGACAAAAAGTTTTACAGAAATCGGCCCAGCCTTTCTCATTTTATGAATTATTGGATTTTGCCACGCCCCTCCGCCCACAGACCCAAAATCAACTACACAGTGTCACCCGGCCGAGCATTCTGAAGGTTCCCTGAAAATTTCGTCAAAATCGGCACAGCCGTTTTGGAGCCATTACGTTACATACATACATACATACATACATACAAACATTCTATTTTATATATATACTAGCTGACCCGGGCAAACCTTGTTTTGCCTTCAAATTTGCACTAAATCGACATAGCAATTATTGTTCAAATAAAGGTATCGGGCTAATTAACCCCACTACACGCTGGTTAAGGACCCAATGCCTTCAGCAAAACGCAACATAGGCTTATCGCGCTAATATCTATTGGGCAAAACACAAAAAACAAAATATTGGGCCATCTGTCGGACGAACTTCAAACTACACAGAAACACTCCTCACGGCCCATAGAGCATGCATATCAAATTTGGTCAAAATCGGTCCAGTAGTTTTTGAGTTTAGCGATCACGAACATACACATAATTTTTATGTACATATAGCTGACACCTTCAGCTCAAAATATCTTCGGAACTACATAACCGATTTAAGAGTTTGATATCTCGTTTTGAAGAACATGACAACGGCTTTCCAAAAAAAAGTAAAATAAAATAAAAAAAGCACAAAAAATAAATATATGTATGTCATTGGTGGTGCAATATGAAAATTGCATTTTGCCACGCCCCTCCGCCCACAGACCGAAAATAAAAAATCGGACTTCACAGTGTCACCCGCCCGAGTATTCTGAAGGTTCCCTGAAAATTTCGTCAAAATCGGCCCAACCGTTTTGGAGCCATTACGTTACATACATACATACATACATACATACATACATACACACATCCAATTTTATATATATAGATATAGATTGCCATTTGACAAGTAACATATATACTTAATGTATAAAATTAAAAAAAATATGGACAGTTCTCTTTCTGTTTTTTGATATTATAAACCAATTTGATCAAAGGATTTTTGTCTATCGATATAAATAAAACAAATATTTCGCATTTGTCTAAAAGTACCGATGGTAACTTTTGTTTTTGTGAGAAAAGTTGTTTACATACATATATTTGAAGGTGGTATAAAAAATTTTTATATGAATATATAAATATAGAGGACAAAACTATCATATTGGACACGCTCATCGAAACCCAATAAACAAATATACACTTCGACATGGAAATCAGTAGGAATGCAAAAACTATTATTACTGATTTTTCTTCATGGCGATATTTTAATTTCATGTTTAGTTTTATGTTACAGTTTCTTATTCTTATATAGTTAAGAATAATATTTCAAATTATCAATATGTAAATACAATGAGTATAATTAATAATTATTTATAAAACGGACTACATACGTTTATATAGTGTTTGTTACAGCGTTATGTTATTGCATTGATACTAAATTTTTAACTACAAGATTGTGCGAACCGCGAATAATTCTCTACATTAATTTACGATTTGCTTGAACTTTATTTCATTGTTATTAATTTAATATATAATTTTATCTATAAAGTTGTATTAATTGATTCTAATTTCAATCTATAGTAATTATTTCTTTATTACAGAGCCAATATCGTTTTGTGTGCGAATGTATATGTGCTGCTTATATGAAAATGTCGCGCAATAGTTCTATATTAGCACAAGAAGATGAAGATGGCAATGATAAAGAAGACGATGATGATTAGACACATGTGTAGAATAGGAGTTTGCCTAATAATTACAACAAACTATTGGTTACAATATACGTGCCTCTTTTTAAATGCAATCACACTAATCGAATAAGAGTATCTCACACACACAAACGGTTATAGAAGCAAATTTTACAGCACACATGTGAAATATAATATACAAACATATGTATGTACATGAATATAATACATACTTATGCATATTTTTTATACATTACTTTGGAAAATAATATGATAAGATAAACCCCACTTAGTGTTAGAATTTTCAATTCATATCCCGCCAAATAAATACAAATAAATAAATACATAAGTACATATACACATATATATATATATATATATATATATATATATATATATATATATATATATATATATATATATATATATATATGTGTGTGTGTGTGTGTGTGTGTGTGTGTGTGTGTGTCGTTTTTCCATAACATCTTAAGTCCTATCTTAATATATTAGACTTAAGATGTTATGATAAAACGACACAGATATATATATATATATATATATATATATATATATATATATATATATGTATATATATATATATATATATATATATATATATGTATATATATGTATACATATATATATATAAACATTGTTAATGCAACGCATTTACATTTTCATTTAATGGTATTCCTTTAAATGATTTTCTGCAACTATTAAAAGAATTTAAAATGCCTAATACCATGTTCTTTAAGTCTTGTCTGCAAAAATTTAATACCATAATGTGTACATTGTAAAAACAGCATCTGTTTTCCTATACTATTGTAATTCATATCTATTTTTGTAAATTTTCATTCTACGCTTCAACAACTAATATTATATGCCGATCATAACTATAAAATTTTACAAAATACTGTTTGAACGCAAAATTATTGAATACTTATTAATTCCTTGATTCATAGCATGGTATAAAACACAAAGTAATTCCAGTTTCTCTTTTTTCCGACACTAGCATATGACAATAAAGGCAATCTGACGTTTTAACTAAAAATTATTACTAATAAAAAATTTTGCATATGGAAATTTATTCATGTTCTTAAGATATCAATAATTTTAAGAATTAAAATTAAAAAAACACGATTTAACATTGCCATTGTTTCTAAGCAATGATAGATGGCAGCCCCATTATCCAGCAGACCAATCATCCACTTAGCTGGAACAAGAACCGATTAAAAGAAACTGATACAAGGCCAAAACAACAACGCGAAAGCAACTGCAACAACTCGTGTAGAATGGAGATGCTTTGTAGAAGCTAAATGGTAACACAGTCCAATTCGGTGTACCATGATTTATACTGAATATTTTTAATGCCTGTTTGAGTATCTTTGAATTACAGTCATTTTTTATATGTACACTAGCGGACCAGGCGAACTTCGCCTCGCCCCAATTTTAAGCCCTCAGACAAACTTTCTATTTTTTTAATTTGAAAAGCCATTAAGGAATAATTTCAAACAAAATTTCATACAAAAACTCGATTTTCGATTTTTCCAATTTTCCGACTTTTCCGGAGGGATTTTTCCAAAATTTTCTTCCATAAAAACCTTCTCCTCGAAAATACGAACAACTGACGAAAAGTTTTACAGAAATCGGCCAAGCCGTTCTCATTTTATGAATTATTGGATTTTGCCACGCCCCTCCGCCCACAGACCGAAAATAAAAAATCGGACTTCACAGTGTCACCCGCCCAAGTATTCTGAAGGTTCCCTGAAGGTTCGTCAAAATCGGCCCAGCCGTTTTGGAGCCATTACGTTACATACATACATACATACATACATACACACATCCTATTTTATATATATAGATATAGATACATACATATGTGCCACCTAAAATGCAAAAGCGCACACAAAAACCAAAAAATTACAAATCCACTTTTGTTTATTAATGGCAGCTGAACCAAATGTCTGTATGTATGTACATACATACATACACGTTTATTTTAGCCTTCTACTTAAAGCACTATACATATTTATTAAATAAATTCAAAAGGACGTATTATTACAAAACTAACTAAAAATTCTATAATTTTCTATACTGAAGAAACAAATTTTTCGCTGATATTTTCATGTTATTTTAGTTCACGACATCCGAAAAAAATTTTATTATTACAGGATTCACACACGTCAAATTTGTTTAAATCAGTTGGTAGAAAAATAGAGGAATACATTACTTTTTCTATCTTTCTCCCATCTGAATTAAAACTTGCACAAGAAAACTTGACTTGTGAAACTCGTTTTGCATGCATAAAAGTTGTATATGTACATATGTATGTATGATGTAAATACACGTCTTTCCCTCACCACAATTTCAGTTATACAAGTTTTACTTCAGCTGGGAGAAAAATAGAGAAATTATGAATTCATCTCTCTTTATTTCGTCCAACTGAACTGAAATTTGCTAAACTAAAATTTAGTGAAAAAACATATAATACATCAACTATTTTCGGGGAATTCGCTTATCTATACAGCACAACTCAGTAACTGTAACTTGTTATTAATTATTAGAATTTATATATGTAAGTACATACATAAAAAATATATTATGAATTTAACTAAAGCTACCGAACGACTTTTACTATTTTTTTTTTTGTTTTAACAACCTGATTTATGATAATCCGTTTTTTAATTTTTAAAAAATTTAATTTAAAATAACTATCAATATTTCGATACTCATTGAGTATCATCTTTTTTAAAAAAGAGAATTGTCCTGAAGATATATATATATATACATATATATAATTAGATATATATATATATATATATATATATATATATATATATATATATATATATATATATATATATATATATATATATATATATATATATATATATATATATATATAATTAGATATATATATATATATATATATATATATATATATATATATATATATAATTAGATATATATATATATATATATATATATATATATATATATATATAATTAGATATATATATATATATATATATATATATATATATATATATATATATATATATATATATATATATATATATATATATAATTAGATATATATATATATATATATATATATATATATATATATATATATATATATATAATTAGATATATATATATATATATATATATATATATATATATATATATATAATTAGATATATATATATATATATATATATATATATATATATATAATTAGATATATATATATATATATATATATATATATATATATATATAATTAGATATATATATATATATATATATATATATATATATATATATATATAATTAGATATATATATATATATATATATATATATATATATATATATATATATATATATATATATATATAATTAGATATATATATATATATATATATATATATATATATATATATATATAATTAGATATATATATATATATATATATATATATATATATATATATATATATATATATATATATATATATATATATATATATATATATATATATATATATATACATAATTTGGTGAATATATTAGTCAAGCTTGAGGTTTTATTTTGCGGTTAAACAATTTTATTTTTATTTAAAACTATCGATATTTCGATACTCATTGAGTATCATCTTCATGATGAATATGAATATAAGAGTAAAAATCTCAATATCGGTCGTCTTCCTCCTCGAGTAACACCAACTGTTCCAAAAAACTAGTTAATTTCTTTGATAATCAACTTCATATTGTTCATCAGAATTTTTGTGGGCTTAAAACAAATCTTTACAATTTATATTTACAAAGTTTCAATTTCAATCATCATGTTTTCGTCTTCACCGAAACCTGGTTGAACAATACATTTTTAAACTCTGAAATACTTTGCAATAAATTTCATATTTTTCGTCGAGACAGAATTACAACCATAACTGGTGGTGGAGTGTTAATTGCTATCTCAAATATTTATCCAATGGAAGAAATCAAAATAGATTTATCTTTTAATATTGAGTTCATTGCAGCGTCATTAAAGGTAAAGGTAAATCACATAACTGTCTATTGCATGTTCTTACATCCCATCTTATTCGGATCTAATCTACAAATATCATATAGAAGCAATTAAAAATGTGACTTCAAAACTTACTCCCGTTGATTTAATTTGCGTGTGTTTGGCGTGTGGTTTACCCATATAAAATAATTGCTAATCAAAATATATCGTCATTTACTATCACTACCTCTCATATTCTTAACTGCTTAAAAAAGTTAAGTCATCATCGTCTAGTGGACCCGGCATTCCAAGTTGCGTTGTAAAAAATTGTGCATCTACTTTGGTGACACCATTAACCATCATCTTTAATGCATCTTTCACTTTCCGAAAATGTGGAAAGAATCATACATTATTCCCTTGTTTAAATTCGGAAATAAATAAGATATTAGTAATTACAGAGGTATAGCTAAGCTAAGTGATATACCAAAATTTTTGCAAAATGTATAATGGATTTCTTTATTCAACAAACTTCCGCCTTATTGTCACCACTACAACATGGATTTCGGAAAGGTTTTTCTGTCATGATTAACGTTATTTATTTAACAACATTAGTGAATAGAGTTTTTTCCAGTGGCCATCACACTGACGTTATTTACACCGATTTTAGCAAGGCGTTCGATAAATTTAATCATGCGCTATTATTGAAAAAATTAGACATAATGGGTTTCAATAGTAACTTCCTAAAGTGGATTAAATCATACCTGCTATGTAGAATCCAATCTGTAAAACTTAATGCTGCAGTTTCGAAGAAAATTCTTATCAATTCTGGAGTACCGCAGTCACCTTGGTCCGATTTTGTCCCTACTCTTTGTTATGATTTGCCTGAAGCAATCAAACATTCTAATGCACTGATGTATGCAGATGACGTTAAAATATTTTTGAGTGTTAAACTCTCTTCTGATTAGCAGTATCTTCAGGACGACATGGATAACTTTCACAGTTGGTGAAAATTTAACTTAATGGAACTAAATTTTAATAAATGTCAACATATGCAATTTTCAAGAGTACGAGGAGAACAATTCTTATAAATGGTAACATAAATTCTGAATTCTTGCTGACTAATGTAACTTTTAATATTCCTCAACGCTCACTACGTGATTTTAACCCACTACATGCCAGAACATGTCGTTCTAACTTTGCTATGTCTGATCCGCTTAGGAAATTATGCAGTTGTTTCAATGAAATGTATAATTTTATAGACTTCACTGAACATCAATGTTATTAAACGCAATGTAATTTTATTTTTAAATAATCTTTATATTTTATTTTTAGTAATCTTTATTTTATACATAGGCATTATAAAGTATATTATTGTGTTAATAGTCTGTAAGGAATTTGTCCATAGACTTAATTTAAATAAAAAGGCTGAATAAAAATACCATTTCTAGTGTATATAAGTATAACATATTTGCAAATATAACAGAATACTAAACAACACAGTGTTTTCGCTAATTTCGATTAGACATTTTAATAAGTCATCTGTTTCTACAAATCATCAAACGCTCATAAATCAAAACCAATTATGAAATAGTTACGTTATATTGAAAATTATATAAATATATAAGAAACGATTTTGATGGTGACTTTTAAATTTCTCATATCCGTTGTGCTGTAATGTACTCTAGTAGCAGATGTGACTACGTATTACCTTTCATATCAACGCAGAATTCATTTGTAAATTTATCTAACCAGCTGTTTAGATGAAACAATAACATACATATCTCACGAAGTGTAGGAAGACGGTGAAAACTAAATTATATTTCATACATTTCATTACTAAAACTCATACATATATAGAATATACCAAATAAGTATAAAATGGATGAGGTGGACAAAATAATCATACATACCTTGAAGCAAATAGGATGCAGAATAGAAAACGATGATGATAGTGAAGTATTCAGACTAAAACATTTTACACCCGATCTCTTGGTGAGGGCAGTCTCAAAATGCTTAGGAGAAATAAATAGAGAAGCTGTGCTACCAAAAGCACTCCCAGAAAATATAGCCCATCGCTTTACAGTGGCTACTAGTTTAGCGGAAATGTGTAGACTTTGTGGCTATCGTGGAGATATTGGTTATCAGACATTTCTTTATCCAAATGAAGTGGATATACGACGTTTATTTATGTTTTTAATCGAACAATTGCCTAAGGAACAAGTTGGTACTCTAGATGATCCACAGCAACAGCATAAAAATGATTTCGATTTGCTTATGTCAGAAGTACGCAAGGAAATACTGTTGCAGTTAAAATCCCCCTGGGTCCCACAATATTGTCGTGGCATTGGTAATAGAAAGGTTTACGGTTGTAGCTGTCTTAGTGTGGACTTTATTCCCCAACTGAACTTAAACATTCCCAGAATTGAAAAATCTATACAAATTGAGGAACAGTCCCTTGCCAATTATCAAACTCCCAACATTTTCCAACAGACTTCCATTGGGGACTATGACTTGATTAGTTCGGTTCTACATCAAAATGCTATTGACATGTATGCTTCATCTGCGTTGTCCACTGAAGATGTACGCTTATCCCTGGTGCGCTCAATGCAACCTCTCATTCTTTCGCCGGTTAAATCTTTGATAAAAAGCAGTGAGATCTGTGAATGTGCAGAAAACGAAATAGAAAATGCAGTTAAAACTCCCATTGAAAATATGGCTACAGAAGTAGAATCCCTAAAACTGCAAAATCAGCAAACAGGAATAGAACGCCAAACAGCAAATATAAAGATCAATCAGGTACGCCAGCAGCGGTCAGAAATCGAGACTCAAATTGAGGAAATGAAAAAGAAATACAAAATATATGAAAGAACTTTCATGATCTTAGAGAATCCTGAAGAAAATATAAATAAACTTGAAAATTTAATAGAAAAAACAAGGGATCGTCACTTGGCTGTGGAAAGCCAATGGCAACTACATAGAAATCCAGCCCTGCAACAAATAGAAGACTTAAAGAAAATAAGGGAGTCTAGAAATCAACTGAGTATACATGAACTACGGTCTACAATTCAGCAATTGCAAACAGCATTGGTAGAGAAGAACCAAAGTCACAAAGTGTTAGAGGACGAATTGAAAAAAGTTTCAAACGACGTTGCCTTACGTAAGGAATATACCAGGCGTATTTATGAGTTTATTGGTAATATACGCAAACAACGTAATGACATTTACAAGATTCTTGATGATACCAAAGATCTACAAAAACAACTGAACTCTGCTTCCGCACAGCTGCAAAGACAGTTCAATTATACCGACGATTTGTTATATGAAAGTGCCAAACATGATTTACACGCTAAGCAAGCCTACAAATTTCTAGTTTCTTTGCATGCATCCTGCAACGAAATCTGTGATCTGGTTTCACGAACGGGCCAAATGACTAAAGAATCACGTGACTTAGAGGTACAAATCGATAGAGAACGTATGAGGAATGTGGCTGCTAGCTTAGCAAAAATTATTTTAGATATTCAAAAATTTGAAATTATAATAAAAACTATGAAAGCAGACATAAATCAAGTGGAAAATAAAATACACTCAGCTTAGTCGAATTGAAGTACATAATTAATTAATGAAAACCTGAAATAAGGGGCCA
Source organism: Germaria angustata (assembly GCA_963681545.1). Taxonomy (NCBI): domain Eukaryota; kingdom Metazoa; phylum Arthropoda; class Insecta; order Diptera; family Tachinidae; genus Germaria; species Germaria angustata. The sequence goes on from OY813000.1 coordinate 26,096,964, forward strand.
CATATTATAATATTGGTTTTTATCATTGTCAATTAATAAGTAAAAAGTTTATTCTTAGTTGTATCCTTCCAAAATCGAATAATTAAATATAAATAAAAATATGCAATCACTCATCAAATACGAGATCTGTTCAATAGGAAAGGTGAAATTTAATTTTTCTCAAAAAATATTTATTCGTCAATTTCTATTTTGTCCCCTTCAAAGAATTCACTTTTTGGTATGGCCTTGAGCTCTCTCAGCGATTCGGCCGACCTTCCGTACGCTAAATCTGGTGAATGCGGTGGCTGATGCACGATTGCAGTATTCTTTTCGGTCAATAAATTACGAACAAGCAATGACGAGTGAGCAGCTGCATTATCCTGATGCAAAAGCCATGAATTGTTTTTCCACAATTCTGTTAATTTTTTGGTATTGCTTCTCGCAAGCGGTGCGTAACTTTCAGATAATACACCTTATTAACCGTACGCCACGGTAATCGAAGAAAACAGTGAGCAAAACGTAGACATTTGATCGAACTTGGCGCGCTTTATTTTGGTCTTTGCTCTCCTTGCCTTTTCCATTGGTACGTTTGGACTTTGTTTCGACGTCATGCGACGGTTTTTTTCAAAAGTCAGCAATTTTGGAACGAGCTTCGCTGCCACACGCTTCATGCCATCCACTGCAACGTTTCTAATAGTGATTCGACGATTCTCCATAAAATTTTTCCTCACTTTCTCAACATTTTTATCGGTTTTTGATGTGATTTAGCTTCCAGGACGAGCGCCGTCATTCACATCTCGATCTTCTTTGAAAAGTTTGTACCACTTGTACATACATATATATATACATACATATATATATATATATATATATATATATATATATATATATATATATATATATATATATATATATATATATATATATATATATATATACATATATATATATATATATATATATATATATATATATATATATATATATATATATATGTGTGTGTGTGTGTGTGTGTGTGTGTGTGTGTGTGTGTGTGTGTGTGTGTGTGTGTGTGTTTGTGTGTGTTTCTTTTACTCCTTAGGGCCGCATAAAAAATTAATGTGAACAAAAATTTATTGTGTAATAAAATTGATGTTAAAACATATTGTGGAACTAAAAGCTTTTGTCTCCTTTCATAACATTTTAAAGATGAATGGGTCCAATGGACAAGATCCAAAATGAGAATATCTTTTAATGACAATCCTATGTTAACATCATTGGAAGACATCCAATTTTTGTTTCTTCCGGATCAGAAGTTGTGGACCTTATTGACTCCTTTAGAAGTTCTTTTTTACTACATTTTAGATAAAAAATATTTGGCACAAATTTCTAAAATAAACAAGTTTTTACAACAAACCATATAGCTGAACTAAAATAATTTAATTAGATTTTAACGTTTTATTTGTTTAAAATTATATCTTTAATTGGTAGTGTCAAATCAAATGTTTTGATCTTTTACATAAGCCACGATAAAAATAACTAAACGTACTCTAATTTTTACATAGGTACATATATGTATATGTTGGTTCAAGTTCGAAAACAGTGTTTCAATTACATTTAAAAAAGAAGAAATTAGGATAACATATCTTATTTCAAAATTATACATAATTGATATGTAAAAATTATTATTCTCAATTAATACTAAAAAGAAATAATATAAAAAATAGAAAATGAAGTAAACTTTCATTGATCAATTTTGACCAACATATTTTTTTAAATTCTCCAAACATTCAGTCGATGTCCATTGATTTATAATTGCATTGAATTCCTCGTCCAAGGAGTTTACGATTACATCTAAATGACTATTTATAACAGTCTTTTTCATAGCACGATAAGACTAAATTAAAGAAGAAAAATTAAAATTATAGACAATTAATACGTGCTTACGCTTTACCTCAGATGATAAGGAGGCGATTCTTTTGGCTGTCATCAACGCATCATCATTTACCTTATTACCAGCTGTTAGTTTGTTCACTAGACCCGCTAAAGCTGCTTCGGTGGATTGTACTTTTTCACATAACCAAAACAATTTAGTTTTCTAAACATTAAAACAAAAATGTTAAAAAGTAAGGATTTCGTTGTAAAATGGAAAAATCACATACAAAAGATCCTCGTATTTTATTCGTATTATGCCAAATACAATACCCCTCTGGAGCTTGTCCCATTTTGGAGTATGGAGTTTCAAAAGTAGATTTGTCACTTGCTACTACAATATCGAATAACGCCAATTGTATTACGCCGAAGTTCACAAGGTTTCCATTAACGCCGCCTACAATAGGTTTAGGGTAGGTTGCTAGAGTCTTTAAATAATTTCTAAAAATATGTACATTAAATGAAAAAGGAAAAAGTAAAAATTTTAATTTAAACATGTAAAATTCGATTATAATAAAATAGTATACATATATCATTAATTAAATGCACAGAAGTAAATTGATTGTTGTGACCACGGCCTATTATAAATAGTATATACATATAAAGGTCTATTAAAATTTGCAAAAGTTTATAAAATTATTTTTGATGTAATTTTTTCCGCTCAGAAAGTTTATATAAAAAATAAATAAGAAATAATAAAAACAATTTAGAAATCAATATAGAGTCACAAAAAAACGCTTTCAAAATGTAATAGGGGGACTCTAATTTGCAAAACTTAATACACTTATGTGTTTGTTAAAGATTGCCATCGAATATTTGGGATATTTATGAACGTATAAGCTTATTGGTGCCCTAAGCTTATTGAACACACATTATTTGCGTAAACATCCAGGAAAATTAAACACCAACTTCAGTGAATTTTATTCCACACATCGCGCTTTTTTATATTTACTAGCTTCAATATGAAAATCTTTCTATTATTTCTTCCACCACTGTATATGTATTTGATGCAATTATGATTATAATAAAATATTTCTATTGATTAGTTTACCAAGTTTGGAAATGTAATTGTGAGTAACTTTCCGCGGAAAGTTATTCAATTGCGATGTTCTATTTTGTTTGTATTTTAGAATATAAAAATAGTTTAGGAAATTCTTTGCGAAATTACTACAAGTATTAGTTTTGTAGAAATTTTTTACATTTATCTAAAATGTTGTCCTAGTTTAAATTTAAAAGCTTCATTGCAAGAAGTGAATATACTTACTTAGCAGAAGTGGCGAGATTTACAGCATAACTTTTTCGTTTTTCTTCAGCAATAGTTGTCAAGTCAGTGATATCAATACCTTGACAAAAATGAGCATCGTTTGTACCAATAACGACAACATGACAGTCAGGATCCGTAGCCAAATTATCGAGAATATCTATCAACTTATTCAGCATCTATGTAAAGTATAACTTATTAGTGAAACGTTTTAAAATGTATGAAATGATTTTAGAAATAAGTTTCGTTTTTTACTTTTTGTGGATTTTCAGCATATACATATACTTTTAATCATGCATTGAAAAGTTATACATATTTTTATCCAAACATTGCCAACAAATAATTCAGAGTTTTTAGAAGAACAAAGACTAGATTTACACAAAAAAAATATTTCATTTTTTCCAATATGATGTGCAGAGAATCAAATTGATAAAGAAAAATCTTAAAAATCTTCTGATATTTCATGTTCTAGTTTTACCAGTTTTAGTACCCAGTCATGACATATTTTTCCATTTATTGTATTAAACTAAAAAAGTCCAATACAACAACTCTCATACTGTAAATCTAGTCTTATTTAACGTGAGAAAATTTATGTATATGTATATTAGTAGTTGCAATGTAATCACCTGAATCGTAAATGTATTGCTTAGTTTGGCTTTGTTCGTACTAAAAATAATTTGAGCAACTTTAGAAGACTTTTTAACGACAACATCCGAAAATGCAGTAGAGGGTGCGGCATCTTTCTTTTCTTTTATATTGATAGCGGATTTTGTTGGAGGTGACTTAGTAACCTCTTTGCACTTATCATCAATTGTAGTTGCTGGACTACGCGCATTACGCCGGTTAGCGACTGACGCAGCCTTTTTCATGTCATTTGTCAAAGTAGCAGCAGGGCTTTTTGTACGTTTTTGGGATTTTTTACTCTCAGGTTTAGCGAATTCAAAGGATTTCCCTGTCGGTGGTGTTGGCGTAGAACGTGTTTTGGAGCTGACCGAGCTTTTGCCGTGACCTGATGTAGACGGAGGTCGCTTTGACGTATGGTTATCATTTGTAGAAGCGGGTAAGGATACTGAATCATTGCACTTAATTGAAGTGTTACTACCGTTATTACTGGCGATTGAAGCCGGTGGACAATCTAAACTTAAACGATTTTGTGAGGTTGTACTGGAATAGGAGCTGTTTGAACGGCGGCGTATTATCAACGAGTCTTCGAAATCCTGCTTCTTTTTCTTGTAAACGTAGTCCCATGACGAAGACGCTCTAGATTTGGGTGTGCGTTTTCCTCTGTTCGACTGCGAATTTGTCGCGGTTTGTTGAGTGTTTGTTGTACTTTGGATGGGTGATATATCCTTGCGTGGCAACTTTAATTTAATGACATTTATGTAGAAGAGTATAATGAGAGGTATTATTAGCTAAAATTACATCCTTAGATAATTTCAATATTTATCAAATTTGTTATTCGAGATATTCTCCAAAATAACTATTAGCTAAATCATGTTTGAAAGGCATTCAAAATCATGTTTATATCAAAAGAAAAAAATATATATATTTGTTTGTTGTTGTATTTGTACAAAAGCTTTATAAAGCTATTATAGTTACATATAGTACTTCAGCGACAACGACAAGGCATGTAGCTTTCTCTATGGCACTTTCGGTATGCCAGTGTGAATGATCGGCTGACAGTATTGTCACAATGTCAAAAAATTAATTGCCTTTGAGTCCCATTCACGTCATAGCAGTTCATATCTATAAGACAGTATGACAGTACTATAGTCCCACTGTTCCTACTGGTCTTCCTACACTAACAGTTGTGTCTGTACTTGTCATTGTAACACTGCCATAATATCGTTATAGTTGTTATCCACTCGGTGTGTGGGTTGGCGTACATACTAGCGAGCTGCACAAAATGTTCTAAAAGTTCATGTTCTATTGCACACTACTTCCAAACACTGGGGGGGGGGCAACTTACGGCATTCGATATCGATCGAAATTTCAAACAAAATTTTCTTGAATTGTATTGAAATTTCGATCGATAATTTGCCCCCTGTATTTCAGTGTAAACATAAATAACAACACAAAAATAACAAAACGTGAATCTGACCAAAACAAACCAATCATCATTTGAAAAGTGTTTCTCTACAGTGCTTGTGTTTTCAGAACAAATAGAATATCCAAACGAATACCCAAAATGAAGTAAAGATACGGTAAATCATAGCAGAAACACCGAGTACAATAGAACATTTCGTACTCAGGCTACTGAGAGAATTGCTGAGATGGTAAAACAACACATTACATACGATAAAGTTATAATACATTTAATAACACGTCCTTTACTCATACTTATTAAAATTAAATTTTTAAAGCACGGGAAAGTCTACATAGACGGAGAAGTCTTATATTTTGACAAATACCAATTGCAATTTTTCATTGGATGCACAAACTCATATGATGTTTCCTTAAAAGTTGGATTTTTAACAAGAAATTTTTTGCAACGCAGTTTTCGTTCTTATTATTGTTTTTCGAGTTCGAAGGATAAATTTTTCCATAAACTTTTATTGGGGTTAACTTTATTTGAATTGAAAAGACATCGAAAAGCCGTTTTTACCTTCCTGTGTCAACTGTACAAAAATAAAATGGTATAGACTAGTTAAAATACAAATTAATCGGAATTTCCCGATTTTTTAATAGCGAAATCTACGGAAGAAGATATTTAAGAAAATTATAGAAAATGTAATCGAGTTATATTATATGTATATCGTGTTAAATTTCTATCATACCCACAATGTACAACATGTTGAATTAAATTTAATATACATATCTAACAATATCAATTGCGCTAATGGAGGCTTAGTTATTTTAATGAGCCCAGGATCGACGTTCTTAGCTCGAGCAAGCTGAGGAACACAAAATAAAGTACATACTTATTTATTTCTCAATAAGTAATGGCACGTAGTGTATTAATGAAAAGTAAATTTTTATTAATGAATTATAAATAAATCAAGTCCAAATGATAAATCTTTTTTCAATAAATAACATACCTTTTCACAAATGGTAGCTGCCCGGCTTCTCATCATAGGTCTAGTCGATTTCGTTTCATTTGAGCCTAAGGTGGCCTCAAGTTTCTCCAACGAATTAAGCATATTAACAGCTCCTTCATCTCTCATTAAACGATCGACCTCAGTAATTTTCTTTTTCTTCACACCTCCACCGGAACCCGGACCATTTAAAACAGGAGTTTGCGAACGTCTTTTAGGAACGGAAGTTACAATTGGTGAAGATTTATTTTCCAAACTCGAAGATGCTGTAGAATTAAGATCATCTAATTTGTTTTCCGATTGCAAGACTTCTTTTTCAACTATATTTTTCAATAAAGCGCAGTCTTTTTCTAATTTTACCGAGCTAGCTTTTTCAACATTCGAATCTAAAGCAGTTTTTTTCGCTTTCGGTGTTGTTGGTCTCTGATATTTCTTCGTCGTAGTTAGATTTGTAGATGTCGTCTCCTTTTTATCTGATGTTATTGTTTCCGTTTTAAGTTTGGAATTGTTATTTGATTTTACAAGTTTAGCATAAGAGAATGTAGTTTCCGGTGCATCTGGATCCCAAATAATTTTTCGCTTTATTACACGAGTTCTTCGAAATCCTGTTGCAATTAAAATAATTAAAGTAATTTGCGCTTAATTTGAAATATATAAGTAATTAAATTTATATATATTATATATATATATATATATATATATATATATATATATATATATATATATATATATATATATATATATGTATATGTGTATATATATATATATATATATATATATATATATATATATATATATATATATATATATATATATATATATATATATATATATGTTCCTCTTATTCATCTGAAGAGGATAAAGCATGGAGCCGGGTTAATTATTCCTTAGATCTTAGACTAAAATAGTTTTATCTTCTCAGTACTCTAGAAGTAATAATTGTTAAAAGTTGTGACTAAATTAACTAAACACAATAACGCGATCTTTGCTGACTCAGCAAGGACTATACGGGATCGCATATATTATTGGCCATCTACTTCGCGCTGTTGTTTAAACTGATGTATTAAATGCTTTTGCTTATAAACATGCGATGAATAGAGACGACTGGATTCAATACAATCTAAAAATTCTTGGAAAGATGAGTTGGAAATTTATAATGCGGGAGGAAAACTGAAACGCATTATGAAGAGCAAATACACTCTTCACAATCTTATAAAACGCAATATAAATTATTCAGTTCTTAACAAAACTCGATATTACTTCTAGTCCATAATACAGTCCAGATCGGATAAACAATAATGGATATTTTCAGCGGTTGTTTTTCATTTAAGTAAGACTTTGGTTTAGCCAGACTAAACCAGAGTAAACCATTTCCATTAAGTACACTCAGTTATTATTTGAAACGAAAATAGATGTGATACATACTGCAAATAAAATATATGTATGTATGTCTTCTCATTTTTTATTAAATTTTATTTTGTAAACTGACTATCTGCTGCATGTAATACGATTAAAATGATCTGAAACTGGAGTGTCAGTGTTAAATAAACTTTTCCATCTAAGCAATGTTTGTTTTATTTAATATTGCAAACAAAATGTGTTTCCTTTAAACGGTTTTTCGTTTAAGCGAATTATCTTTTAAACCAATAATGTGCTTCGGAATTAATAATATACAATTATTTTCAATTTAGCGATTTTTCTCTTAAAAACTACATAAGAGAAAATCGTACCAGGGAGAATTGAAAACTTGAGCTCACAATAAGTATTTATACTTTCCTGAAAAGTATAGATTTTCACATTCGAAGTCTAGAAATGGTAGGGACAGTAAGTATAAAACCCACACCAAATATATTTGTTAATATAAATTAAGCTTCACCTGTTCAGGACTTATTTCATAAATTTTTATTAAGAATTTCATAAAAATATTTTTTGGTTACATGCGAAATGGAAGATGTAATAAAAACTAAATATTACGAAATTGCACAGATTAAAAGTCTTACCTGATTGTGATGAAATACCTTGTGAATCTTCTTTTTTTGTCTCGATGACATCTTCCGTAATTGATAACTTTGAATTCTTTACATCCTCAGATTTACTGCTGTTGTTATCACTAGCATTTATATTTGAGATTGCCGGGCTGTCGACAGCAAGTACGGAAGTACTTGATATTGCAGCCGGAACTGACGGTATAACAACAACATTTGTGATTAAGGGTGATTTTGTTTTATCTTCGCTAGTTCTAGATGTAACACTTTTATTCTTAAACGCTGACTTTTTAGTTTGAGACTTTAAGGATTCGACTATTTCCTCCTCGTGCTCACTCCAATCTGCTTCTAAGGCAGATACCAAATCCAAAGCCGGGTCTATTTGCTTAATTGGTTTAATGTCTTGCTTACGACGTCGATGGGCGGTCTTTAAGCCCTCCATTTGTTCCAATGCTAAAGCCCTTTCTTCTTGTACTGTTAATGCAGTTGTTCCAAATGTTTTCGTCTTGTTTAAGCTTTGTATTATTGTTTCGGTTTCAAGTGGTTTTATGGTATCTTCTGGTGTGTTGGAATCTTCGTCTATAACTTCCATAATTTGATATTCTCCTTCGCCTTCAATTGTAACACCTTCTAATACTGACTCTGATCGGCTGTTGTGTGTTTCATCGGTGTTGCCATCTAGACCCTTTAGAACAGCTATTAGGTCTTCATGTTCAAGGGCTGTTTCACCAGAGGTTATAGCATCAAGCTTCTCTTCAATACTTGCATCCTGACAGCTAAGTAAATTACCAGAATTTCTTCCATTTGGCTTGTCATTTGTAATTTTGTTTGATGTTAAACTGACTTCAGTTTGATCTTTTTCGGTCTTGTCTCGAGCACTTGACGATCCGCCAACCTCCAACTGTGTATCATCCACATGATGCATTTTTGCAATCTCCCGTTCCAATGAAGACAGTTCATCCAGTTTTTCCACAGATTTGCTTTTGTGTGGATTAGCTATTAATTCATTACAAAGAATACGTGGCGCATTATCATTATCACTCATTGTACTGGATGCGTTCTTTGTCAAACCAATTGGGTTACTCGTGTATTCATTGTTTATTACCACTAAGGCGTTGTTTGAAAGCTCCTCTGTGTTTTCAGACATTTTTGGCTGTTGAGGTTATGTCTTTTTAGAAAACTTATTCTTTATAGATATATTTGGAAACAATATTTTGTAGTATTCCTGGCTACATCAAATATTCTTAGTTTTTATTTTTAGCAGGTAGTAGGCGCCATTTTTTCACGTATTGTTTGTGTTATGTACGTCAAAAGCCAAAAAACAGCCGCATTTATTTTTTTTATTACGAGTTGTATATAATTTTCAGTTTTTCTCTTCCTCATATACAAATCACAGTTTAGTATTTTAAAACCACTATTTCGTTATTTAAACTTAATATTTATTTGTTTATTTTATAAGATAAAAATAATTTTACATAAAAATACTTCTACAGCTTTAATATAACCTGATCAATTAGATTTTGAACAATGATGCCAACTCTGATTTTCACTTGTTTTTTTCAAAATATTTCATAAAATACTGGGAACTGTACAAGGCGATTTCATAACAGGTGGAACTGGCAGCTCATCTGATAACTTTTTATAATTTTTTCGTCGCAGTGTAAAATTTGTGCATTTGTTTTGATTACTCTTGAATATTTTCTTTTGTTTTTTTCCTGGTATACCACATTATTATTATATTTATATTTTTAAACGCAATTGTATTTTCAGCAAGCTGTTTTTGACAGTTGAAAAATTTAGTGCACAATTTTTTTTAATATTGTATTTGTTGTAAAACTGTGATGACCTGTATAAATAGAGCTTGATTCTTAGGCAACCCAACTCAATTACAAAATGTTGTGTATGTAGGTATTTTGTTTATTATGTATCTGTTTTTGTAAATTAATCATGTCTTTGATTAAAGAAAAACGAACTTAATGATTAAATGAATAAACCATGGTGGGTTAATTCCTCATGTTGGCATTAGTACGACAGATATATATTTATAGCTGTTTTTGTGTCCATAGATGCTAAAAACCTATGTTTGTTGGGCACGTGCGATTCGGATTTTGAACAATTGAATTTTTGTATGTACATATGTGTGAGCCTTATTGTAATATTCTTTGATTTTTGACAGTTCCATGGATTCGACCCGAACGAAATGCGAGTTTTTGTTGTGTTCTTAAATTTGTGGCCCCAGTGCTGCCGCACACAGTTATTTTACAATTGGCTAAACAAAATTAATTTCATACAAGGGAAGGTCCATTAATAAGAGCTGTGCAACAGCTAAGTTGATGTCAAACTCTATATATGTATAAAAATATACATTAACTTTTCTGTTAACTTTCCTATAAAGATTTTTCGTAATTGCATTCTCGTCTTTCCTTTAGTCTATTCTCATTATACAGATCTTGTATATGGGTTATGTAAATAAATTGAAAGCGGTGACACTAAGCACATCCTTTTGCAATTACAACTCTGATTAAAGATAGTACAATATGGCGGCTTTTCTTAGCTGATTATATACGTATTTAATACAAAAAAGTACAATGGTGGCATTAATTAATCGCGATTTTATCACCACTACGTATAAAAATTTTCGGCTTGCGGGTGATAACACGTTTTCCCGTTATCGTTATACGGTTCATAATTTTCTACAGCTAGCGAATTATTTGCACACAATATTTATATTATTAAAAGTCACTTTTTGTGTAGTTAAGCTGCTACATCTGTTTGTTACTCATAAAACATGGATCCCCAAAAGCTAACAGAACTGTTGCGTGCAACAATTGATCCAAATCCTGAACAGAGAAAAGCGGCAGAAGAGCAATTGGCACAGGTGAGCTAAATATGTATATATTTTCGCACAATAAGCGGCACAATAAATTTTCATTGATTTAATGCATTAATCTACATGCGCCGGATATCAACATCACCAGGAGTGTGCATACGAGTTTAAAGTTCTGTCCATGCATCTCTTATTCTGCTTATGATGACATGTATAGTGAAACATGTGCTTTTTAAAGACATATTTTAAAATAACATTAAACATATCCATATAGAAAAGCATATGTGTATAGATTTATTTTATTAATGTGTTCATTAATTATATGGCCGCTGTGGATCATTAATTTATCTGGAGCTAGTTTACTTCATTTAGCAATTATTCTTTGTTCATCTAAAAAGACACGAATTTGCAAAAAGAATAGTGGAAAAGCAAATTCGAAATGAAAACAAACTGGCATATATTCAGGTTGTCAATGTAGCGATTTTTGTTTTGTGTCTGTTCAACTTAATATACGTTTGAAAATTTGCATTTACTTCCAGAAGTACACAAATTTATAAATATAAAAATATAGGTATTTATTTATTTATTTATTTTATAAGTATTTATTAATATATTTTATTTATTTATTATGCATAGAAAAAATCAAAAAATGTTTGTTGTGGCTTTAGCTCTTCATATGCCGACATTTCATTGGTTGCTACCACCAAATCGTCAGTGAAGTTTAAGCAGTTTGAAACCATTCAACCGCGGATGTTTATGCCACATAAATCAAATACAATATGAGAATTCAATATTGCATATGAATTACAACAAATACATAATCATAGTAGGCTTAGAATGTTTCTATACAAACAACATAAATATTAATATTGAAATATATTATTTGGGATATTCTCCCCAACTAATCGTTAGAAACAATTAGAGCTTTTGCAAAATGCATTGTTGCTTTAGCTCTTCATATGCCGACATTTCATTGGTCGCTTAATATTAAGCAGTTTGAAAACATTCAACCTTGTATTCTTATGCCAAACAAATACAATATGAGAATTCTATATTGTATATGATTATTACAAAATACGTAATCATAGTGGGCTTATAATGATTTTATATAAACAACATAAACAATTATACTCAACATGAAAATAAATGTTAAATAAGACCATAAACAAGAAAGTTCAACAGTTACATAACCAAGTAATTGCCGGAACGTTAATTTATGTTTCAGTTCATGGACAAAAGTCTGCACTTACATTATTACATACCTGTCAAACTTCGAATAGTTTTCTTTTTGAACAGCGTACCAGCAAACAGAAAATTGCTTGATCTCGTAAATTTATTTAAGTTATTTATACACATTTCTTCTTATGGGAAACATTAAATTCAGGTAGAACTACTACGTATGCACTGAGTTCACTGAAAAGTTTTTGTATATTTTTTTTAAATGCAGACTTCGACAATCATATTAACTATCAGTTGGGCTGATGCCTTAATGAAATTGTCTCAGACACTACAGTGAACTCTTGTTAATATGAACTAATAAAAGTCAATGTTGTTTATTTTATCGAATTTGATCACAATTTAATTGTGAAAATTTTAATGGTTTATGAACATCAATTTCAAACTTTTCTAAGAGTTAACGAATCCTTAAAAACTTCTGTGACGCCTCCGCAATGGAGTAAAATCCAGTAAAGGACAACGTTACGTTTATTGGCATAACTTAGGACTGTATCACCGAATTTAAAAATTAAACCGCTAGTAGATTTGCATCATTTCAAGTGTCCTTGCATATCCTCTTATATGCAATTTCGATTTGGATATGCAGTTTCAAGTTCTTATGAAATTTTATTTGTAAATGAAGTTAGAAATGGAATGATAACCAATTGTGTAGTGAGCATGAAAAAGTTATTATCTGCTAATAACAATGATTTTTAGACTAGTTGAATAACTTAATACTTTTAAAATGAAATAAAACCATTTATTTGAATTCATTTACGAGCTAAGTATATATATATATATATATATATATATATATATATATATATATATATATATATATATATATATATATATATATATATATATATATATATATATATATATATATATATATATATATATATATATATATATATATATTTGTGTAAAAATAATGGTTTAAGATCTACTGATGAGTAATAAGTAACGGCGAAATGTCAAAATTATAGACTAGCAACAAATAAATGGTAAATAATATATCAGCATAGAAATTTAATTGAATTCAAATCATTTTATAGAAGTCAACGGAACTGCTGTTCTTTTCTTTTATTATATTTTCATTTACTTTTACATTAAATGTGTATAAGTATAAAGAAGATGACGTAACATTAAGAATAATAAATTCTCGTGGATCTTTTATAAACAAACACATTTGGTAAAAATATGTTTGCACTATGACTCATACAATTTACTCCTTATTATTTAATTATTTCTCCAATTAAATGTGTCTTTTATTTAATAAATTTTATTTATTTTCTTTAAGCTTAAGGTTTATTCTTTTTTAATTTTAGTTATCGATATTATTGGGTACCATCTTCAAAATATTGGCTTATCTTCTATATATATGTATATAAAATAGGATGTGTGTATGTATGTAACGTAATGACTACAAAACGGTTGGGTCGATTTTGACGAAATTTTCAGGGAACCTTCAGAATACTCGTGGCAAAATCCAGTTTTCATATTGCACCACCAATGACATATACATATATTTATTTTTTGTGCTTTTTTATTTTACTTTTTTTTGAAAGCCGTTGTCGTGTTTTTCAAAACGAGATATCAAACTCAAATGGGTTATGTAGTTTCGAAGATATTTACAAAAAACCTATGTTAATAATGAATCAATATCAAAATTTTAAAACTTTCGAAATGTTGCATTAAAAAATCCGAGTTTTTGGTTTATTTACAAAATATTTACATCATTCGATAACACAAGATATTCCGCGCTTACTAAGGTGCAACATTGTACAATAAGTTAAAGATCTATATATATATAAAACAGGATATATACATATATGTAATGTATGGACTCCAAAACTTTATGATATGTATTCCATGGATTTTTATTTAAAGGCCGTAAATTTCGTTAAACTCTCAATTTAAATCGTGTGGTAATACAACACTAATGTTTGCTTAGGGCCAGCAACGCGGATGGGGTCAGGTAGTTTTATATATAACTAGCGGGCCCGTTGCCTGCTTCGCATGGCAAAACAAAATAAGAAAAGAAACACACTTGTTTTTAATAAAGTTGGTTTTGTTCCCAAAAACACACTCACTTCACATACGCACCGCACACACATGCATTATCGGATTTTAACCAAACTTCATATAAACCATATACATATGGGCCACTGCCTACGTAGTGTATAAGTTTGGTTGAAATCGCTCGACGCGTTTATGATTAGTTCGGCGACGTACATATACGGACTTATTTTTATATATATATATATATAATATAATATAATTAAAATATTATATAAAATAAACAAATATCCCGAAAATGGTACGCGATGAGTACCGAAATATCGATAATTCAAACTAAAAAAGAAAAGACCTTAAGCTTAAAGAAAATGAATCAAATTTATTAATTGAAATAAAACGGTCAAAAAACTATTATACAGTTGAATCGTAATAGAGTGAACACTTGGTAATGTGAACTACTCGATGTTACGAACTCCCAATATTTGTCATTAGTTACTCTATAGAGTGAACAATAACCAACTCAATAGAGTGAACTTTTGTTTTTCTTATACAAAATTGACGAGATACAGAAGTAATCATATTTTTACATACTTTTTTATGAAACCGTTTGATTTCTATGGAATTTGCAAAAAATTTTAATTTTTCTTCTCTTTTTTTTAAAAGATCTTTGAAAAGAGTGAGCTAGATTACTTTAGTGGTTTTTGTTAAGTGTTTATGTGCAGCCAAAAAGTAATAAAATGAGTTCTTATTAATGTGAAACATTTCTTTCTATTAGAATAAAGCAAGAAATAATTAAAGAACTATCCAATGGTGTGGGAGCTAGAGTTCTTGCAAAGAAATATGGAGTAGCAAAGTCCACAATAAGTTGCATTAAAAAAAAAAAACAAATCTAAATTGATACTGTAAATACAGAAGATAGTGACTACCACCAGGAAAATATGCCGTTAAACATATTGCAAAGGTCACTTCGGCAAAAACGTCTAGAATAACTTTTGGATATGCTTCAAACTGCTAATCCAAACGTGAAATTGTTTAGTATCCACTATATATAAATTTGCATTTGCAGGAAGTTTTTACTAGTAATGACATCAGGGAATGGAACAATGCTGAAATTAATTCCAATTTCCGACGCCAGACAATTACAAAAATATTCTATTTTTCCATAAATTTCGCGACCTAGCGGTGCAAAAAACAAAAAAATTGTTATACAAGGCAAAAAAACTCTTAAAAATAACTTTACTTCTTTGTAAATAATAATATTTAATAAATACAGATTTGTTTTGGTATAAAAAAGTTTTTCTTTTATAGACTCTTTAAAGTGAACATTCTCAATAGAGTGAACAGGCCTTGCGCGAATTAGTTTACTCTATTGCGATTGAACTGTATATTTCTTTTATTTTAGATTCATAAAATTATTGGATTTGTACCAACAATTTTGCAAATTGTTATGCAAAATACAGTTGAGCAGCCCGTTCGTCAGGCTGGAGCTGTATACATGAAAAATATGATATCAAGCAACTGGGCTGATCATGAAGTAGCACCTGGTGACTCCATACCTTTTTCAATTCACGAACAAGATCGTGCTATGATTCGCAATTCCATTGTTGATGCCATTGTACATGCGCCAGATCTTATTAGAGTACAATTGTCTATCTGCGTAAATCATATTATTAAACATGACTTTCCTGGACGCTGGCCACAAGTAGTTGACAATATTAGCATTTATTTACAAAATCCTGATATAAATGGATGGAACGGTGCTCTAGTTACTATGTATCAGCTGGTGAAAACCTACGAGTATAAGCGTGCTGAGGAACGTGTACCCCTCAATGAAGCCATGAATCTCTTATTGCCCATGATCTATCAGCTCATGCTAACATTAATGAACAATGAATCGGAACAATCGGTGTTAATGCAAAAACAAATTTTGAAAATTTACTACGCTTTAACGCAGTTTAGTTTGCCATTGGATTTAATAACAAAAGAAATGTTTTCCCAATGGATGGAAATTTGTCGTCAAATTGCCGATCGTCCGGTACCAGATTGTTCTCATTTAGATGATGACGAAAAACCAGAATTTCCCTGGTGGAAAACTAAAAAATGGGCTTTGCATATAATGGTTCGAATGTTTGAGAGGTAAATTTTGATTAACCAATATCTATTGTAAATAACACTAATAAAACTTTTCGTAGATATGGAAGTCCGCGGAATGTAGTTAGTGACAAGTATCAAAAGTTTGCTGAATGGTATTTACCTTCATTCACTCAAGGAGTCTTAGATGTTTTACTTAAAATCTTAGATCAATATCGAAATCGCATTTATGTCTCGCCTCGCGTTCTTACCGATAACTTGACATACATTAAAATTGCGTAAGTGCTCAAAGTGTTCTGATTACCATTAAACAAAACGTAATACACATTTATATTTATTTATTATTTCATATATTTAAGTGTAAGTCACGCCTATTCTTGGAAATTGATTAAACCTCACATGGTTGCAATTATTCAAGACGTTTTATTTCCTATAATGTCTTTCTCTGATCAAGATCAGGAATTATGGGAAACTGATCCTCATGAATATATCAAAGTGAAATTTGGTACGTACAGACATAAATACATTTGATGCATGTAATGAAGTATTTTAATTGAAAGTAAACATTTTGATTAAAAAATTTATAACTTTCTCAATAATCAAATGCTCTTGAAATTTCTTTCAGACATATTTGAAGATTATGCAACTCCTGTTCCAGCCGCTCAATCTCTTTTACATTCATGCTGTAAAAAGCGCAAAGGAATTTTACCTAAAGCTATGAACATTATTATGCAGGTATGATTACTTCTAAGTACATACATATATTAAGAGTGGTTGCAATACAATATCAACTTAATTGCGATATAATCGTTTGCTCACATGTATCAAATAATAAACGATTTTAAAAATTTTGTACCTTGGTGAAAAAAACTGGTTATAAGTACTTTCTTAGGATTAAATAATAAAATAGAAAAAAAATTTTGATTTTCACGGTAAAGCAACGGTAAAGTATTTACAGTTGTGATTGGAAATTGGTATATAATAAATTATACATAATATGGCGGACACACACATCATATAACCACTTGAATATATAAAGTCGGTTGAAAATAAAGTTTGCTTGTAAATATAAATTAATTTATTTGCCTAATATTTGCTCGTGTGTTTAGAATTTAAATTACTTATATAACAGCTTGCAGCTATTGAAGAAGATTTCGTGTTTACTCTAATTGACCAAAAATAAAAATAAATTATATTATATCTGTTGGTTTTTGAAAATAAGTTCTCGGTAAATTAAAAGGTTGATAAATGAATTTCTAGCACTTTGAACCAAGTGTATCGGGTGTCAATAGTACTAATGTGCTTGCAATACCCTGCTAGGTCAGGAAATTGATTAAGTTTGTTATATCTTACGGTCATGTTCTGACACTCGCATAACATTTGCCATTGTGACTTAAGAGCTTGCTAGAGACGTGTTGTGTAAATCGCAATGGAAAGAATATACTAATGTTTTTTTCCCACAGCAATTCACAAGTCTTAAGCTGTGATTTCTCATTCGTAGAGATATTCCGATATTCCGTTGAACCAAGTTACCTTTCTTATTTACGGCAACAAGGAACCGTAAAAATAATCTTATTACGCCTCATTAAGTCAATCTCCTTACAAGTATAAATTGAGCGCAATCTCGATCCGTCTAGTTTTTACATATAATTTAATAATTAGTAATGATAATATAATTTGCGTCTTTTTTTCTCCAAAAGATTATTACATCACCAAATGCTGACAACAAGCAAAAAGATGGTGCGCTTCACATGATCGGCTCTTTAGCTGACGTTTTATTAAAAAAGCGGATATATCGGGATCAGGTGGAAAATATGCTTACCTCTTACGTATTTCCGGAATTCCAAAATCCAGCTGGTCATATGCGTGCTCGTGCATGTTGGGTACTTCACTATTTCTGTGACATTCAGTTGAAAAATCCTCAAATTTTAGGAGAAATTATGCGCTTAACTACCAACTGTCTGTTGAATGACAAAGAATTGCCGGTAAAAGTTGAAGCCGCTATTGGGTTACAAATGTTCCTTAGTTCTCAAGACGCCGCTGCACCCCACTGTGAGGGGCAAATCAAGGAAATTACGAAAGAACTGTTAACTATAATACGAGAAACAGAAAACGAAGATTTGACGAATGTGTTGCAAAAAATTGTATGCACTTTTTCTGAACAACTTTTGCCAGTAGCTATGGAAATATGTCAACATTTAGCAACAACATTTAGCCAAGTATTAGAATCGGAAGATGGTGGAGATGAAAAGGCTATAACAGCAATGGGCTTATTGAACACCATTGAAACCTTACTTACAGTTATGGAAGAACATCCAGATGTTATGAATAATCTACATCCAGTTGTTATAAATGTTGTAGGACATATATTTCAAAACAATATAACTGATTTCTATGAGGAGACATTTTCTTTGGTTTTTGATTTAACGTCTAAAACAATTTCCGCCGAAATGTGGCAAATGTTGGAACTTATTTATCAAGTGTTCAAGAAAAAAGACGGTACAGACTATTTCATTGATATGATGCCGGCTTTGCACAATTACGTGATAGTTGATACTCCAGCGTTCCTCTCAAATCCAAATCGTTTGTTAGCTATGTTCGACATGTGCAAAACTGTAAGTTAGTTGCATTACTAAAAGATAGAATTAATTAAAATTATACTTTTTAGATGCTGACATGCAACCCCGGGGAAGATCCAGAATGCCACGCAGCCAAACTTTTGGAAGTAATAATTTTGCAATGCAAAGGACAAATTGATTCTGTAATCCCTATGTTTGTTGAGTTGGCTCTATTACGTCTAACACGAGAAGTACAATCCTCAGAATTGCGTACTATGTGCTTGCAAGTAGGTGAAAAAATAATGTAGGTAATTTTACACATCTCTAAACAGAACTCGTTTTTAAGGTTGTTATTGCTGCTTTATACTATAATCCTCAACTGCTACTTTCAATTTTGGATAAAATGCCTCAACCCAATGGTGAACCAATTTCATCACATTTTATTAAACAATGGTTGCTTGATACCGATTGCTTCCTAGGGTAAATACACAATTATATTGTTTATCTGTGTGACGATAAAAGTTAAAATCGCTGTAAAAATATTTCAGCATCCATGATCGAAAATTGTGTGTTTTGGGCTTGTGCACACTTATTTCATTGGGAGACGCTAAGCCACCGGTACTGAGCGAAGTTTCCGGTAAAATAATACCGTCTTTAATTTTACTCTTCGATGGTTTGAAACGGGCTTATGAGTCGCGCGCCCAGGAAGAGGAGGAAGAGGAAGAAGAAGAAAATGAGGATTGCGAAGGTAATTCGATTAGAAATAATAAGAAAAAGCTTGTTTTATTTTATTTTGAATTGGACAGAGGCGTTATCTAGTGATGAGGACGAAATTGACGAATTTGCACCAAATTACTTGGAACAAGTTAGTACATTCTGTAAAACTAAAGCTGCCGAAACTGGCATAGAAATGAAGGCTGTAATTAAGGATGAGGACGAAGAGTCCGACGATGAGGAAGAAGACTCCATTGATGATTTGAATGAAACTGCATTAGAAGGATTCACGACACCTCTAGACGAAGAAGAAGACGAAAATGCTGTTGATGAATATGTAACTTTCAAGGAAGTTATTACAGGTAACCAACATACACTTATATAGAAAGTTTTATTTATTTCGTAATATCATTTTTATATTTGTCATTAGCATTATCCACCCAAGATCAGGCTTGGTATTCTGTACTCACTTCTGGTTTAACAACAGAACAAGCAAAAGCATTGCAAGAAGTTGTTGTAACAGCTGATCAACGTAAGGCTGCTAAGGAATCAAAATTGATTGAAAAACGTGGTGGCTTTGCATTTACACAACAAACCGTACCGTCTTCATTCAAATTTGGCTCATAATATATCGACTAAAGCTTCTGAAAATTTTAAATATCTGTATGTCAATCACATTTGCTAAAATGATAAAATAACGAACTGTTATTGTGGGTGAAATAAATCGAAACATCAAAGGGAATAAAGAAACTTTCACATTTTGGATAACTATTTTTTTTAATGATATTTAAACATTTATATGCCCTTTCTGCGAAAACTAAAGATTACGAAAAATATTTTAATTTAAAAGAACAATATTTATAACATGTTTTATTTTATTAGTCTTTGTAATGTATATTTATAATGCAAGCAAAGAACCAACAAAAACTATAGTAATTGCACACATTTGGTTATCTAAAACAAAATATAAGTACATTTATAGTAAAAATTTTAGAAATTTTCAGCTTTTATTTAAGACTTAAAAAATTAAAAACTAGTCCTTGGATTTTTGTATTAATACACTGTTTTATTTTTCAAACATAAAAATCATTGCAATTAATACTTTAAATAAATGTAAAAGTGAACTAAACATATTTAATCTAGATCTCAAAAATGAGAATGACCATATTGTACATTAACTAGTAACCAAGGCGTTAATAATGTTCTCTGAACACATTTTATTATTTTTACGACTTGTAAAATCTGCGTTAACTTAAAAATACAATAAAAACAAGTATTTCTTTAAAAATGTTAACGACTTTCTAAAAAATGTGTTTCAATTCAATCTTTTTATGTTCATCTATTAAATTTTTAATTTTTATTTAATTCTAGTTACAGGATGTAAAATTTTGATATATCCACTTTATGAATATACATACTATTAAATGCATGTAAAAATAAACTGTTAAAAATTTATCTTTTATTTTTTATATAAAAATTCACGGAATTTGAATAAATCAAGTAGGGAATGAATGTATCTTAGGATATTAAGCAAATATTTGATGAAATAATTTATACCTTTCTAATAAATATTTATTGAAGCAATTTTATTAAATAAGTAATTTACAACTAATTAATGGATGCTTTTATAAATTTAAAAGAAATTTGTTTAAATATTTATATTGAAAACGAAATTCAGTTTTTTCTTTAATATACATGCTGTAACGAAATTGTTTTACATTTATAAAACAGCCTTATGTTAACTTTTATTTTTATGTAAGATTGAATCAAATTGCCAAGTGATCGTATCTCTAAAAGTGCATGCTATAAACATTTGATACATACGACACAGTATACTAAAGACAGACACAGCAAACTGAACAGCTTTTTCTGTATTTATTAACTGATTGATTATCGCACTCCAGTTTATATAGAAGTTATTTATTTATACTAAATTTCAATAAAAATTTTAATGAGCAGGCTAAAAAAGGAAGTTAATTTTTTATTTTCATAAATTTATATGGCCCTGTCTATAAAAGGATTTTTATGATAAAACAAAATATTAAAGATTAAAATTATCTCTAATATTAGACGTTTTTAACTGCCCTTATTTGTCAACGCAACACAGCGCCGTTTTCTATCGTCTGCTGTAAATCAGTATTCCCTTTTTCTACATTGGCATTTATTGATTACTGTCAAAACATTTTTGCATTCTGTAGAAAAGTTTTACGTACTTGTTGCTTTAAATAGGCTAATTTTGTCGTCAGTGATTTTGGTGTTGAAGGTAGATTTGTTTTGTGAAAATTGGAATTACAACTCAAGTCAATTCGAAAAATTAATCGAAGGATTCGAAAAAACTCGCATTTGCTAAGAATTACGGCGGTTCACTGTTGCGAATAGATTCAATTGAAAAATTAATTAAAAACAATGAAATTGGGGAAAACATTGTTTTATTTGTTCTCTTGCTGGAAATGCTACAGAAAGAGTGTTCGTGCGACTTTGGCTGGGAAATAGAAGTTACTGTCATTTGCACAAATTTTGTCATCTGCTGAATTATCAAAATTAAAATTTCTACATACATAAAAATAACAAAAATTTGGGGTATTGCATTATCAGTCATATTGTCATAATGCTCTCATTGTTTTATTTTCAACAAATACTTATATTTTTTAATTTTATGACATTACAATATGACTGATATCATATCTTGTGAATCCATCAATTGTTTTAGATTTATAAGTAAATATGTATATCTATTGTTTCAAGGCAGTCTTATCTCAAAAAATCAACCTGATAAAGGACGATTGCAAGATGTTCGATATGTATTTTTTATAAAGTTGTTAAATGTAAGTTTGTTTTAGGTGAAGATAAGCTTAATGTTATTATTAGAAAATAAAACTGTTCATAAAAAGGATTCAATTAATGATATGGAAATGAAACATGTAAAGTCGTAACTATTTTTGTTTTGCTTCCCGCTTTATTTTCTTTTCATGTGCTCCCCTACTGTTTTTCCTTTTACTAGTAAATTTTAATTTCTGTATAAATAATGCAACATATAAATGTTAATAAACGTCGTCTGGACTAATTACGGGTGATACACATTGTTATAAAAACAACTACTCAATGTATTAATACTGTATCGGCAAATAAAAAGTATTTACTGTTCCCAACCAAAAACGTCATATCAAATTGATTAAATTAAAAAAAAAAAAACATGAGAACAACAATAATATTACTCAGGTAATCGTTCAGTCTAGAGTCTAAAAAAGTTGTATATGGAACAAATAGGTGGATCTGTTGGGTCATAATAATGACCTGAAAGAAAAAGTGACTGTACAACACATAAACGTACAATCATTATAAATTCTCATTTTGTCGGATTTGCGTTACATTTGGGTGTTCGTTTAATAAGTTAGCCTCTGTGGATAAGGAATTCTTTTAATTTAAATAAATCTGCGTGTGAATTAAACAATAATGTTTAAGGTCTAGTGTATACTATTTGCAGATAATAAGTAAGATAATTTTTTGTATATGTGTATCACTTCTTTATTATTAATTATCTTCTAGGAATCAGACTGTATTCAACGTTATCTTTAAAAAAACTTTACAAGAACGAATAAACAACAAAATAGGTTACTGTTTTGAAAACTAAATGAATTCAAATCCTTCGTATTTTAGTTCCGTCTCAATATGTTGCTCCGGATACAATGTTCTGCCATATATGTCAAATGCTGTTATAAATGTTGTAGTTTTTCCATTAAGCTCTACAGTTTTTATTGCTACAATTATCCGATCATCAGTTCCGGGTATGAATTTAAAAGAAGAAAATCCATGTGTAGGTTGAGGATTGCTGGACTTTAATGGTACTGTCTCGATTTTGTTAAAGTCTTCGTCGGCAGTAATTAATAGACTGCATCCCATATGTTCATCAAGCGTATCATTATATCTTTAAGAAAAATTCATATTAAAAAACTTTTTCGAACAAGTAGAAAAAACTACGGCGCTTTCGTTCCTAAGAAAAATTTATCTTTCAGGGAGAAAAACGGAATTTAGTATTATTTAATAAGGGCACGCTTGTTAGGAAAGAGAACTGACACCCGCAGGAGAGTTTAATTGTTAAATTTTGAGCGATAAATAAATTTTTTTAATTTATCAACAGTGTTTAAATTTTTTAAAAACGAAAACGCCATCGGACTAAAAAATTTTTTTTTGTTATAGATTTCAAGCTAGTCTATATCGGATAATGACAATAAGTTACTAATTAATACATTGTAATCAAACTTGCATCAATACGTGCGAGTTCAAGTTAGCATAAGTCATAACAGTGGAACTCTAACAGAGCTTCAATACATATTTTTTAGTTGTATTAAAAATTTCTTATTTTCTTTGTGTGTACATTTTGTAAATAGAAGTTCATTAAAAATTTTATTTATAAGCTCACATACATACACATAAATACATACATCAACAGCTGAACTAGTTTTTATTAAAAAAAATATCTGGGAAGGGTTAGGTTAGATTCAACTGGCAGCTTTTGGATACAAGATTAAAGAGCACCACATAAAGCAGAAACACCCAGAATCCACTCAGGTCAGTTTTAAACAGAATATTTTTATAGCTTCTAGTTTTTAGTTTTTTTTCCTCCTATTTTGGCTTAGAGTAGTAAGCGACATCACGTGCTGATTAACGAACCTTATATTTATCTTAGTATATCAAATTTAGAGTCGAACTGTTGCGGTTCTCAAGATATAGAGTTAATAATTAATTTGAATGGGGCGCTCTCCCCCTCCTACACCTCCATGCACAAGTTATTCTCGTAGCGACGTGCAAAAAAAAATAAAAACGAAGGTTTTCTTTTATTTTTATCCAACCGAAACGTACAACGTATACACGATATTTGCTGTGTTGATTGTTAAAGTTTTCTTACCAATTATGATTATCATCCAAGTTCTAAAAATCAGAATCGCATGAATGTGGCAATTACCAATGCAATATGATAATCGCACAATTCCAAGCGATTTGCGATTTCCAGAACATACGAGTAGGTATATATTTTTGTAATTCTCGTATATTAGTTGAGTTTTCTTTTTATATATAAGCAGACAAGATTTCGATCATAGGTCGTTGAAGACCCACTGATAAGTTAGTATTTGAACTTATGAAATTCAAGTATATAGACTAGCTTTGCCCATGGTGAAATAACTTTATGATTATTTACATATAATTAATATCAATTGAATTATATTCGAACTTACTTGTCTTTCGAACATCTCCGCGGCAAGAAAAACCATTTTTTATGTATCGCAGACCAAACACCACTTTCATGCAGCATATAACCCGGCCACGTAATTTGCGCTGACTCCTGTCTCAATCTTTTGAACTTATATGACCAGTCTAATGATTTCACTGAGCCAGATGGTGATACTACCTTAACATACATGGGGTTTTCATTTTCGAATTCACCTGTCTCCGTTGTCCATTCTTTGCCCATTGAGCCCACATATAACAAACGATCTTTGACTGTAGCCCATTCAGATTTAAAACCTTTGGTATTTCGGCCATCACCATCAAGAAGTATAATCCATGGTATTGGCTTATCACTATTCGTAATATCATATACTAAGCCAGTGCGATCATCAAAAGTGAGTATTTTACCATTATATGTAACCAATTCTGATAACTCCATACCACGGCCTTTAAATGAAAAACTTGTTTCCAATGCAGACGGTTCACCATTGTCCCATTTTATACTTAGTTCATCTTTTGATCTTATATAAGTTAAATATCCTTTTTTTATGTAACTTCTCCAAACGGGAGCGCCAAGATTTTCAGCTCTTGAATTCGTATCCATATCAGCTACCATGCCAATACGGAATGTTGTTACTCCAGGTCTCGCTACGACAGCTTGACTCAACGGATATGTGCTATTAAACGACGAATATTCGTCATTTACGTTTGATTTGATATTAATAATACTGCTACTGCCATCCGAAACTCGGAGACCACTCGTTGAACTAGCATAATATTTCTGCCAATATGCGTCAGAGGAAGAAGTGCTTCCACGTACATAGTAAAATATTATAAATAGTGCACATACACCGCCAATCAGGAATGCTATGTGATAATTAAATCGTAAGGTCCTGTTGCCAATACGATAAGTTGGGGGCGCTCGCAATGCAGAACGCCAGTCGCGATTATACATCGATGTAATCTGATTACCTGAACTGTTGATATTATTTAGTTATTGATAGGAATTTTGCTGACGATGTCCATATTATGTAGAGGTAAGTGATGTCGTGGCGAAGATTCGATTCTTTCACGATTTCCTCACTTATACAAATATTATAGACATAAGTATGTATGTATGTACATATGTATGTATACACAAGGAATAACTTAAAAAGCTGCGGTAAATTTAAGACGTATCAAATCAATTACAATAAATTGATTTTCGTTGTATAACGCTAAATTAACATTACTTTTCATTAAAAAAATATAATTTATACTTATGGTATTGAAGTCTTTTTTTCTTTGTTCTGTGGTTCTATGTCAAAAATAAAGATGGCAAGGCAGTTATTGAAGTTTTATACGCTATCAGCTGTTTGTCCTTCTTTTAAGCGTCGGTTTAGAGATTTGAGAGAACTATAAATTTAAAATGGCAGTTGTTGGAAGTTTCCTTTAAAAACTCTACACCCTGTATTTATAAATATAAGGAATTACTCTACTTGCAATGTACATATATGTATTATCATCGAAATTTTAATTGAAATTCTTGCAAGTTGCTTGAATGTTTGTTGAAATATTGAAAAATAATAAAAAAATAAAAAATATATTATTTATAAAAAAGACCAAAATCTCCATTCAATTAATTTTTAAAAGTTCAAATGTAAAATATGGTCGAAGCAATAACTTTATGCAAGTTGAACTGCAAGTAAAAGAAGTGTACATGCGTTGATAAGAAGTGTGAGTGTATCGAGTTTATCGAACTTCCACTTGCATGTAATTTTATTATTACGCCTAGGAAATACACAAAAAACAATTATATTTTTTAACTTTTCACTTTTAAATTTGCTTTGTTTACAAAAATATTTAATTTTGACAACTAGTGCAGATAAACTTACCATAAAAATTAGAGAAGAGAGGATTTTTTCTTGATTCGCAATTAGATTCAATATGAATCTACCTGCTTCGCTCTCAAAATTTTGTATGGCGAAGCAAGTTGATTCGCTCATGATTGGGGTGTGAAGCAAGAATAGAGAGCAAAGCAGGTGCCCTGGAAACATGCTATTATATGCATTATGTGATACAGTTCAAAGAAATCCGAACAATTTATGTTATCACTGTGCAGTGTTGATGTCTTTAATGAAACATATGATTGAGAATACTGGTTGGCAGCACCATTTAAGTTTTGTTATTATCAGGGTACATCGCTTATAGGTGTACCTTGGTTATTATTAAAAAATTCCTTGAATATTTTAAGAAATATTTTTATTGTGGATTCTTAGCAGAATGTCATCACATTTTGTGAAGGTGTTACGGCAAGCTTTGAAGACTTTCGATCGGGCAAATCAAATAGGCTTAAACAGTAACTTAACTTTATTGAAGCAGTTGACTGATCAAATTACTTATCGGGATATACAAATTAATCAGGATGAACTTTTTAACGATGAACTATTTATGCGATCTGACCGGGCACCATGCACATTTATGCATATATTTGAAAATGAAACAGTTTCTATGAGCATTTTTATAATGAGAGGAGGTTACACAATGCCCTTGCATGATCATCCTTGTATGCACGGTTTACTCAAAGTTTTACATGGACAATTAAAAATACAGTCTTACACAGAAGAAATTAAAGGTAATGATCACATAACTTACAAGCAAAATATAAAGAATGTAAGTGTTATAAAGGAGGATGTGAAATATTTAAAACCCGATATGGAATGCACAATGCTAACGCCTAGAGAATGTAATTATCATGAAATCACGGCTGTCGGCGGTGTCGCAGCATTTTTTGACATCTTAGCACCGCCATACGATGTAGATGTTCCTGGCATCGGACCCCGACGGTGTACTTTCTATGAACCTATTGCAAAATCTGATATTTCACCAGATAGCGGTGGCGATGCTGACAAAAAGAGACATATAATGACATTACATCGCATATCTGCTCCATCTACATACTATTGTGACACAACCGACGCTCACGAATCTGTTTTAGAAATCGCATTTCTTTGTTCACAAGAAGCATATAGAGTAGTATCTTAATAATAAGTAAAATAGAAAAATTAGCTAAGAAATACATAAGAATCATGAATAGGAATTGATATAGAAAAGAAACCAAAAAAACAATGTAAGTCCATTTTTGTTTGTTATTTAATAGGAATTTTATTTTAATTTACATATGTATGTATGAAAGAAAGAAATAATATCACAATAAATGTAAACGATATACACGTGTAGCTTCTATGCGGAAAGAAAAAAAGTATTTATTTATTTATTTCAAATTTATTATAATTAAAACTATAATAAATAATATACAAAAGCACTAGCTACTACAGGCTATCGGCTTAAGAAGAAAAAAAGTAAAATACACACATGTGAAGTAAACGTATGTAAGTGCTCCAAAGCACTATAATGTCATAAAACATTACAAAAAATTATGAAACTAAGCGTGTAACTTTAGAATGGTGAAATATCAGATTTCGTTGCTCTAGCATTATGAAAATGAACCTGAGGCATGATTTTTATACAAGTTTTCAGTGGGAAGCATTGCATTTATTTTTAGCAGTCCGAAATCAAATCTATAATTTGTTTCGTATCCATTTATTTACGTTTTAAAATTTAAACAATTTTTTGAAAATTTTCTTGAAATGCAATGGACGAAATTTCGGCGATACTGTGCAAGGTGTATTTACTTTACAAATTAATACACCTTGATACTGTGTTTCAATACATAGACAGCTCAACATTACTATGAACTTATTTAAATATGTACTTTTTAGTGTTTTATTTATGTATTTTGTTATTATTACTAACAAAATGTAAAAAAATAATACAATGGACAACAGTAATGAATTTCTTTTATTGTAGAATAACTTTATACACTTGTTTTGCTTTATTATATACAAATCACATAAAAAGTGCGAAGTTCCCTTTACACAGCACTCTTAAGATTATTCCTTGAAAGAATTCTTGCTGTCCGCTCCATCCTGGTTTTCTCTACTAATCCGAGTCTACTGTAAATTATGATTTTAAATTAAAATGAAGCTACTAACGACTAAGGTTTTATTTATTGGAAACCAATTTTAAAAATTAAATGATCTAAAACCAGAAGTTGTGGTTATTAGTTTCGTTTTGGCTTTATTTTTACATACTCGGATTTACTTTATGAACTAAAATTTCACCTGTTGTATATAATGAGCAAAAACAATACGGTTTTTCGTCGGCGTTAAATAAATATTTTTTCCTTAAGCAATGCTGGTTTCATTAAATCTTGCATTTTTACAAACAAATATGTTTCCTTTAAATGGTTTTTCGCTTATGCAGATTTTCTTTTAAGCGAAGTAAAGTGATTTGGAATTAAAAAAAAAAAAAAAAAATAAGAATTTGTTTTTAAGAGATTTTTTATTCAAATAACTAGATTATTCGAATTCGACTGTACATATGAAAATTCTATCAGATACACATTCATCGTTGAATACAGTTTCTTCGAATCACGTTCAAATAACACTTTAAATGTAGCCGCTGCTTTTTATAATGAAATATTATAAAGTTTCTTTGGATTCTTCATGTTCACTTTCTTCCTCTTGATAAATACTTTGATTACGCCTTTTAAACTTTTTAATTGGTGGTTTTGGAGAATGAATCGGTTCCATTTCTGTAGCATTTATAGTTTTGTCTGAAACGAAATTTTCTGATATTAAGTTTTCAATCCCAGCTTCATTATTGTCATCGTCTTCATGAACTTCCTCTGTGTTTATTATTGCACTGTCATTATCTACAGATTTGGGTTTAGGTAAACTTAAACCAGAGTCACTCTTTCGTTTCACTGGACTACAAACTGAAGCTGTTGAGGTATTAACGCTGGACAGTTGTTGTTCGTCATGGAGTAGAGAATCACTTAAAGCAGAGTCTTGCGTATTGTCAAGTGTGCTAGAATGACTTAATTCGTGACCACCAATTAACATAGCTAACGACAATGGATCATCAATACCCAAAGTATCACAGAACTGCAATGATTGTGGATTTATTTGCGACTTTGGTTGTTTGTATTGTTGGTCCTTGTGGTATGTGTTCGGATCGAAAGCTTCAACTGTACGACAGAAATTATAGGGAATTTTCAAGTTGTTTTCAAATTTATTATATATAAGTTGCTTCTCTTCTACTGTAGGAGTGAAATCATACCGCTCACCATTAGTACTTTTGTCATTCGGCAGGTAATAGTAGGATTCCTTTACATTAATTAAATGATTTGTTAAATATAAAATGGTTAGCCATTCCAAATCATATTCAAATTTTAAATGACCCTCATCATCTGTATGATTTTCTGAATTAATGTCAAGTATTTGCAAAAATCTCCGCTGAGGCAAACACTTGTCCAAAGCTAAAAATTTCGTGAATGACCCAATGGGAAAATCGTCGTTAGCTTTGGTAATAATTTCCGTATTTAATTCCGTTCCTTCCTCGCACGGCGAGTGTGAATGTTGAACCAAAGCCGCAAATTTGCAATGTAAGTGTGCCGCAAACCAAAAACGGGGCTTCAGTATATTTAATAAGTCTTCACATGGACGACTACCTAATTTGTCATTATCCATTTCTTCTCGTAAAAATGGTTTAAAGCGAGCAAGCTGCTGTTTATTGCCAAAATTGTATATCCCTTTAGGCCAGTCATGTGACATAAAAATGTCTATTTTTTCTGAAAGCTGCTTAAGACGGAACACTTCCAGCTGACGCACGTGATATACACTACGTTTGGTGCTCTCCGAGTAAGGTGAAAACTCAAAACGACCTTTTAAATAGTCATGGCCTTTATATATTCCTGAAATCCCCGCAATTCTGATGTCATTCACTCTGACCACACCAGCATAACCTAAATAATAAATGTTAGGAGCAACCCAACCGCCATAAGGTAATTCTTGTAAATAGTTGGACGCTTCGTGATTTCCACCTATGAATATAGTTAGCATTGGAGCTTTCAGTTCCCCGCTATAGTACCTGCAACCAAAAAAGGATATATATGTACATAATGTTCTCAGCGATGATTTTGTTTTCTTACTTATAAAATGTGCAAATATTTTGATACTTTTGTGAAACAGCCATAGTTTGTAAATCATCCATGTTACGCGTGGCCTGAAAATCTCCACAGCAGAGTAACATATCCACCTTTATATTGTCGCGTCTTTCTAACTCCATTACCGTTTCATAAATTTTTTCTAACTCGCCATGAGCGCAACCTTCCACCGCTATTTTCATTTTCACTTTCACTTTGAATATTTATTTCCTCTCAAGATATATTACAAATTAATGCACCGACACAGAATATATAGCCTATGGCGTCGGTCAGACTTATAATTGTATTCTGTGCCACAGAATAATATATGTGCTATATATATAGCTGATGTTCTGTGCTTGTAATAGCAGACTGAATTGTTTACTTTGATTCTTCCTTTTAAATCTACCATGTACTTTTAATTGATAACATTTAAAAAGACTGGATGATTCATATACTTTAATATGTATGCATTGAGATGCCAGTACACGGTGAAACAAGGTGGCATCACTAAACCAAGTTATTATTATATTGCTTCTGTCCATTTCATTAAACTGTCAAAAATCTATGAAAAAAAGGATTCAGCTGTTGTGTTAATTTTTTTTTAAATTGTTGTTTCTGAATACAATTTTCATTACGGAGATATTTATGCAATATAATTCAGTCATTTCGAATAATATGTCCGGAAAATTAAAGCTAGCGTATGTTATGTCTGTGTAAGCGGGGTGTATTAATTTTACAGTGTGGTAGGGCAGCTATATATCTTGCTATAAAGATATGTTCTTCAAATTTGGTGAAAGCCCTACCAAACCAAAAATTTAAGGCTTTTTATTACAATTTCACTCACTTTTATTATAAATTTTGGCTGAAAAATTAAATTAAAATAAGTGTGACAGTGTGAAAACAACAACTTTTATTCATTGACGCTGTGCTACCACCTTGATAACTTAATACGGCTCGTTTACGTATGGTAGCTTTGATTTTTGGAAAAATTGTTCGAAATGGGTGAATCGATTGCAGTAATCTTTCAGTAACAATTTTTTTTGGAAACAATGGGTGAAACCATCTTCACTTTTATAATGCAATGAAATACAAAAAACTATTACTGTACTTCGCGCCAATATTTCACAATTATTTTCATTTCCCAAATTAAGTTACCAATTTAAGTTATTTTCCACTGGACTTCAAAAATTTTATTCTGATTAATCCTTTGTAGAACAGGATTTATTTTATACAAGTCGCCAATCGATCTAAACAATTTTTCTTCCTTTTAAATCCGCCTTGGATTTTAAAAATTGGCTCGTTAAACTTTGTTTGCTCTCGTCTGTATAAACAAATTACTGCTTTTCCGCGATATCGACATATTGTTAAGATAATTAAAGATTGTTATTGAGATGCAGATCACTTTTACCACTACTTTTAACTCTTAACAAATCGTGTTTCATTGGGAATAAATTTTATAACTAAAGAACGGAACAAGTGTTCAGATAAATGGTTAAATATTATAAAACAAATATAAATAAATATGCACATTTTATTTAATAAAAGTTTAGAATGGTTCTTACATCCATTTTAAATAATTCATTTCAATCCTACGATTGTTGAATATCAACGCTTAATTTAGTATTTTAAAATTTAGCAATCCATGTATTAATATGGTCTCACTTTAGATTGTGTAGCATGTGTAAGAATCCATGATTTATATTCCCGTTTTTTCATAGACATTTGTTTGTGGCGTGGGTGCGTTGGACATATGACATAATGCCTTTGCTGGCGTACGACGAAATAGCAATCTTTGCACCGACGTCTTAGGCGACCCTTAACTTTGAAGCCCGATACTTGACATATCAACGATGAAACCGGAGACAGCAAATTTTGTAGTCCTATGGTTACTGACAACGGTGATACCACGCTGCCAATAATTTGATTTTGGATGGAAGTAGATGTATCAGTAATGGATTTAGACAACGGCTTTATCAGTACGTGGAAATTACGTGCAAAAGCGGCGGCTGTAAGATTTCTAAGGCCATTGTGAATTAACAACGTAAAAGCAGATCTTGCAAAGGACATCTGAAATACAACATTTGTTATTTATTCTTTTTTTATGAAAAAAACCAATCTTCCAACCGTATAATTAATAATTATGTTCCTTCACTTAATAATTCACAGCTGTTTTAAAGGTAATTCGAAGGAATGGTATACTTTGTGGGCAAGTCTTTTTATGCAAGGTTGCTTATTTTGTATTAAATAACCATAATTATAAGTGGGACGAGCGAGGAATTTTTTGTACAGAACAAGGCAAATTCATATCAGTCTTGATTATTTTTTGTTGCTTGTATTTTAGCTTGTTCGTTGTCAAAGTTCGTTTATAATTATACCTTTCGCGGTATTGTGAAAATTATTAATAAAATCAAATAAATAAATAAATTTGTCAATATGCGTTCGTGTGCTCTATGCAAAAAAATTGGCGAATGGAGCAAAAACTAATTATTTCCACAATTAGTTGGGGAGAATATCCCGAATAATAAATTTCCACTTTTTTCTTTGGCATTTATACATATGTAATATAATTTTATCTTTAAGTTTATCGCTCCTTACTGGGACATCAACTCTGGCACGCATAATACCTCCGGTGTCTTTTATTATTACTAATTGTATCGTTGTTTCACATATCTTTAAGCTAATAAATTTTGCATCCCATTTCCAAATTAATATCATTCAAAGCAAATTTTATTTATATTAATTATTCTTTGTTTCACTTACGCACAATTAATTCTTCAATCGTCAAAATGCGCATGTTTATGGATTTTGACATCCAAAAAAGTAATTTTTCAAAGCGAATTTGCACGAGTTTATCTTCTATGAAACGCCTTGTTGCTGACTTTTTAATAATGAGCTTGACGGTTGAATTCTCTGCGAAGAAAATATAATTAGCTTTGCATTTTGTTTATTGTCATATTCATATTCTGTGATTATTGTATATTGTGGTGGTGTCTGTCGTTTTGTAATGCAATATAAATAAATTTAGCCTATCATAAATAGTAGTGTGGAATAATGGATTGTGCTCCTTTGAATTTGGTAAAGTATTTCGACATAAATTTATATTTTTATATATGGACTGGCTCACAGTGGAATTGTTCTATTTGTGATCAAGATCTTTGAAACTCAAAGTAAAAAAAATCAACACTAAATGCAAAAGAAAATGAATTCGATTTTTTATATATGATAAATACATTAAAAAGTTATTAACTTGGGTCATATTGCAAACATAAGTTTGTTTGTGTTTTGCAATAAATAAAATTCATGTTCCATTGAAAATGGTCCAGCTAAATCAAGGATAAATGACGAATAAAAAAGTTAATATTTATAAATATTTTGTGGCGCATTATAAATAACGGTGCATGCACCAAAGGTTCACCATATAGGATGCTAAATATTGCACTTCAACCTTCTATTAGAGGAGTGGATGGATCATGGTTGATAAATTTTGAGGCTAGAAGGTTATCCAACAAAATATAAGTAATAAATTAACTTATTTAATAGCCATTTTTGTTAGGCTCAGTTGTATGACCACCGTCAAAAGGGAAGTTGGATTACAGTTCACTTGGGTCCAAAAAACGATGATGCCTTTGTGAAATACCTGATAAAATGGGAGAGGAGTGGGAGTCGTGAGAGAGAGGGAGAGAGTAAGAAAAGAAAAAGGCAAAATAATGGTGAAGGAGTGTCTAGCCCACATAAGATGTCAATGTTTCTATCTTGTTGCCAAGCATCCTTCGCCAGATCATTTTCGGGCATATTACCCTGAGAGGTCATGGTCAGTTACCCATATTAGGGTTATGTGCTTTATTATTATTTTTTTAAGTGAACCATTTTCATAGTGTCATGAACTTTTTTCTTATTTGGCAAAACATTAATTTTTGTGTACAACATGACTGATTTAATAACTTTTCAAGTTAATTATCACATATGTATGTACATTAAAAAAACAATCTAATTCAATATTTTCTTTAAAATTAAGTTTGTATTTTTTTAGACTCTGGGTCGCTGTGAGCCACTGCATAACTTTTTTTGGCTTAAATCTAGTTCAGCGAAGCCGCCCTAATTAAATAAAAATTTAGCCTATTAGATAGAAAAGTGCCAAATAAAGCAAAATTAAGTTAAACAACTGCCGGTAACCCATTTTATCCGAGTTATGGCTCTCTGAACTTTTCATATAAAACTGCATTACATTTTAGGAAGTATCCGTATTACTCGGAATATATGTTTGTCGCCTTTGACTATTACCTAGCCTTATATTTCTTTTATTATGGCAGCTTCGTCAAACTAGATATGTTCCAAAATTTAAACTATTTTATTATTTTATTTTATTAAATTATTTTTACAGGCACATTTTCATGAAAGGAGAGCTGATAAGCTTATAAAACGACATCGCTATGAAGAAGCTGTTAAAGCAATTGAAACTTCATTGCTATATGTTGAGAACGCGTATAAGAACGTCAGGATTCCGCAAGCCTTAGAGGTTTTAAATACGCAGAAATGGGACTATGAAAGAAAGTTAAATCAAATACAAATGCGTAAATTACAATATGATAAAATGAAATCAAAAGAAATTGTACCGTCTGCTCATATTGAATTAATTTCGAATAACATAAAAAAAGATGTTGTAAACGCACAATCTATCGCAAGATCAATTGACAAAACCGTCAAGGATTTTAGCGATAAATACGGAAGCATGTTACTGGAAGACATGCAACAAATAGAAATGAAAGCTAAAGAAAGCGGCTGTTCCAATAATTCCAATGAGCAAAATGACAATTCAAAAGATATGCTAATTGAACGTATGGAAACGAATATGAGATGCTTAACTTTAATAGATAACAATTTGGAAACAACAGATGACGACTTGCCTTCTTTGGCACCTTTAGAACTGCCTGCTTTCGATTATACTATTTTTAGAGTTTAACAAGAATTTTTATTTTACATAAGTTTATTTTGATCTCGCTAAGTGAATATATTATGTACGCATGTATTATGTAAAATCCATGATATGTAATAAAATTAACAACATGTACATACATATACATAACTTTATTTCAATAACAAACTTTGAAGAAGATATTCCATATTTATTTCGGTTTTCACATTCGGAATGTCTAATTTGTGCCAATATGTTCGAACTAAGATACATATGTAGAATTTGGTACCTAGAACGTACCTTAAACGAAGAAATTGTAAATACATACATTGTGAGTTTTTAAAGACAAAAGTATGACTCTGTTTGCTTGTGATTTTTAAGAACAAGATTGCGATTAACAATAATCTTCTTAAATGTTTGAGTTGGTGTTCGGTGCCTTTCAAAGAGTAAGTCCTAAAGAGCATATCCTGAATATTTCATCTTGCGACAACAATGGGATCAGTGAGAAAGTATTATTTTCTGAATTGAAAAAGAGTCAAAAATAAAACAATTTAATAGGTATGTGTTGGATGTGCAAATTTTATTATTGAAAAAGCCACAGACGCAAAATAGTTTTTTTTTTTAATTATCGTCAGAACATTTTAATGCCTGAGGTTGAATTGCCCCTTGCAGTTGTACCTTAAACATCATCGACCTTTAAAAAAATCGTTCGATTTTACTTCCTCTAAAAAAATTTTCAACCAAAATTTTCTTTGAAGTTGAGAAAGGCATAAAATAATGAGGGCTTCGGGTTACAGAAATCCTTCGGTATATAAATTCATATAGCTTTTCTTGTTTCAGATATGCAATACAGAAATTCTTGCAATTTTAAGAAATTCTGATTTAAAATTTTGTACCTACATACATATGTACTTATGTACATAGTATATACAAATAAATTGATATCATTGAAAAGCTCACACTGTAGCCCCGCTAAACCCTGCTAAAATGGAAAATTTTGAAAATATTTTTGAAGCGGGAATATTTTCCAATACTTTTCAAAGCTAGGTATGCCTCCTTTAGGTTGCAAAAATTTAATCGTTTCTTAAAGTACCTATTTTCTCCATTTATGGCGACAGATTTTCAGCCTTTTTTACCGGGCATTGAACGACTAATCCCATCGGATTCATAAAAGTCTATGTTGGTTTCTACACCAGCAAGGATCGTCAAAATATTTAATTCTTCTGAATCATGAAATGTTTTCTTCAACAGCTGAATTATTTCATTTTAGCCTATGCCATAGGTTATATTCTGTGGTATGTACATATATACATAAGTATGTATGTATGTATGTAGGTATGTATGCATGTGTATAAATAGAAACAGCTGTTATACATATTTATTACATTATTTTGTTCACATGCGTCTGCTGGTGGCGTACGGAAAATATTTATTAACAAATTTACAATGAGATCCCTAACTCGCTTGTTGGAATGCAATTTGCGTAACATAACTGCGATTAATCAATTACGAGCATTCAGTATGCAAACATCCCCTGCAGACGATGATAATGAGGAAGGTTAGTAGAATTAATAAATCAATTGATGTCCATAAATATTTTTCTAAAAATTTTATGTAGAGTTTCGTGTTCTTAATTTGCGTGCAACACAACAACGTCAAACTGCCAGACGAGAATACAAAAAACCGGACGTTATGCCACCGCGTACATTAAAGATGGAGACGAACCAAGATTGGACTGCTGTTTGGCCAGGACCCCGTTCTTTCCATCCCGCTTCGGTGCCATTGCCGGTACGTCAGGGCTTTACAGTTAAAGGTGCTGCGCCACCTTCCAAATATGCCAACGCAGAATTGATGAAAATCCCGAATTTCTTGCATTTGACACCACTGGCCATTAAACAACAATGTGAAGCCTTAAAAAAATTTTGCACTCCGTGGCCCAAAGGCTTGGAAACAGAAGAAAAGTGGAAGTCCCATTTTCCTGTGGATGTAATCAGCACTGATTATTGCCAAGCCATTCCAACTATTCGCAATCCCGAAGCTAGAAAAGTTACTTTAACATTTAAATTATCTGAATTACAGTTTGACGCACATGCCAAAGACAAATTTTTGCGCTTAGTAGGTGATCGTTATAATCGAGAAACAGATTTCTTAACAATTGTCGCGGATCGATGTCCTTTGCGCAAACAAAACTATGAATATGCTATATATTTGTTAACGGCATGTTATCACGAATCTTTCATAACCGAACCGTGGGAAAACTCTAAAATGGAAGCTGATATGGAGCATTACAAATATGAACGCAACAAATCAAAAGAATCAGTTGAATCAATACTTAATTGGGGCAAGGATGCGAAAGAAGGTGCTAAATTACAAGCGAGTGATGAATATGTTCAAAGTATTGAACGATTAGTAAATGATGGCGAGAACGAGTACAGTTTAAATAATTATAAAGAAGAAGTCATCAAGATGCTTGGTGCTACTAAACAGTAAAACATTTATTTGTTATGATTGTTTTTAAAGAACTATTTCAATAAAATATCTGCATACGTATACAAAATCTGAAAAATTTAGCAAAAATGTCTAGTCATGACTTCAGCAAAACGAAGTTTTGTTTTTGTAATCCGTGGAGGAAACGGCGCAAGAAAAACTGCTGAAAAGCATTTAGTTCTTGGTGTGATCTTAGTAGTAAATTTGTGCTTTACAAGAACAGCATTTTCAATTAGTTATATATATATATATATATATATATATATATATATATATATATATATATATATATATATATATATATATATATATATATATATATATATATATATATATATATATATAAAATAGGATGTGTGTATGTATGTGTGTATGTATGTATGTAACGTAATGGCTCCAAAACGGCTGGGCCGATTTTGACGAAATTTTCAGGGAACCTTCAGAATACTCGGGCGGGTGACACTGTTTTTTGATTTGATTTTTATTTTCGGTCTGTGGGCGGAGGGGCGTGGCAAAATCCAATAATTCATAAAATGAGAACGGCTTGGCCGATTTCTGTAAAACTTTTTGTCAGTTCGTATTTTCGAGGAGAAGGTTTTTATTGAAGAAAATTTTGGAAAATCCCTCCGGAAAAGTCGGAAAATTGGAAAAATCGAAAATCAAGTTTTTGTATGAAATTTTGTTTGAAATTATTCCTTAATGGCTTTTCAAATGAAAAAATAGAAAGTTTGTCTGAAGGCTTAAAATTAGGGCGAGGCGACGTTCGCCAGGTCCGCTAGTATATATATATATTTATTTATTTATTATGCGGCCCTATGGCAATATATAATTTCGAGAAACAGAAATGATATATTTTTCATGGATTTAACAGAATATATAATTAAAGATTAAATGAAAATGATATGAACAATACTAAAGATTTAAAATTACCGTTAGAAATTGGATACTTCAAAATAGATTTAATAAATAAAACGGAAGTATCGTTTACAAATAGCTTGCAACCAGGGCTGGGCAGTATTTGAAATACATGTATTTGAAATACGTATTTAAAATACAAATACGTATTTTGTATTTTGTATTTTAAATACATACAGATTTTTAAGTATTTTGTATTTTGTATTTTAAATACATATCCTGAAAGTATTTTGTATTTTGTATTTTAAATACATGATCAGCAAGTATTTTGTATTTCGTATTTTAAATACTGCAAACCATGTATTTTATCCGATCCACTGTTGTAGGAAAATTTCAATTTCTTTAAACCGTTAAGAACAGACAATTCATCTATAAAAGGGATTAAGATAGACTGACTTCCAATATTGGAGCATGGTAGTAGACCAGTGTCTCTAATTTGATCATTGGCATAAGTAGATGAAAAGAAATCTGCAAACAAGTTACTTATTTCAGCATCCTCATCTGATTCATTTTCATTTAACTTCATTGTAGGTGGAAAGAACTAGATTTTCTTTTTAAATTTACAAAATTGTGAAACGATTCTTCTTAATATTGTTTTTAATTTTGACGATATAGCTGTTAAAGCAATTCTGATTTAATTTGTTATATTCGGCACGAGCAACTGAGTATTTAGCAAAGTCTGATGCTGATCCAGATTTTTTATACTTTTTATATTTATTTTTGCTATTTTTAATTTTAGAAAGAGCTTTAGTATTCCATGGCGGTCCAAAGGAATCTGAACAGGTTTTTCTTGGAAAACATTGGTTCAAGATCAAATATATCCTTTGTAGAAACTCATAATAATATGATCGATGACATCAGCTTTGTTTTCAAAGTTAGAAATTGACAGTAAACTACTCCAGTCAGTATTACAAAGTAGCTCAGTTACCCTGCTATAATTCCCTTTTTTGAAGCATAAGCTATTGACTTTCGAATTTTTCGCAGAATGAGATGTATATAATGAAAAACATGAATTTACTAAAATTATAGGATAGAAGACCGCTATGGTCTTCTGGCAAAGTGAATGAATCAGTGCGAAGAACAGAGGTGTCAACATAATCATTTACAAAAACCAGGTCTAAAAATTTAATATTATCGTTATAGCTGCCATTCATCTGATAAAGATTCACATCTAGTAAGCAATCAATAAACTCAGTGTATTTCTCATTGGCGCCAGATTTATAGGGCGTGAATTAACCATTATCAGTAGAACGGTTCCAGGAAATAATAGGCATA
Organism: Germaria angustata; assembly: GCA_963681545.1. Taxonomy (NCBI): domain Eukaryota; kingdom Metazoa; phylum Arthropoda; class Insecta; order Diptera; family Tachinidae; genus Germaria; species Germaria angustata. Next base: position 26,137,408 of record OY813000.1, read on the forward strand.
TTAAAATCACCAACTGCAATGATAGTATCATTGTGATTAGACATTCGCACAACGGAGGAGATAGCGTCTGAGTGTTTCTGGTAAATTATTTCAGGTGAATTAGAAGGGATATACCAACACGCTACGAAAATTCTCTTATGTTGAATTTTGTCAAAGCAGCCATAAATTCAATATCCAGAAAAGACGTATACGATAAAGCTTCGGAAGTGAGCAGGCTAGAAACTGCTATCTAGACACCACCTTCCTTTATGTTATTGCTACGATCACGTCTATATATAGTAGACTTAGCAGCAAAAATTTCCGTGTTCAATATATCGAGCTTTTTCTGCAATAACGCAGTAATTCAAAAAAGGTTGTTTTGCAGAAATTGAGTTTAAAGTTTTGAATTTACACACAACTTAATGGTAAAAGAAAATTTGGTTCTTTTCTCAAGAGCTGAGTATACAAAATATTTTTATGAAACTTTTACAGAATATAAAAAACGACAAGGCGAATAATTTCGTAATATAACCTTAAAAAATTCAAATTTTGAGTTACTACGGCATTGCACCAATATTTGTTGCCGTTGAAGGCAATTGAACAGAATTCCTTTGTCTTGTTTTAAATATAAATTCGCGAACGTAAATACCATTAGGCCAGAAATTTGGAGAAATAACTATATTAAACAACTCATCCGGTACAGTAATCTTGAGTAATGCCACTATTCTTGGTTCAGAGTAAGAAAATTTATACACTGAGATATCTAAGTTGGAACCGTGCTTTAAGTTTATACATGAATAAACTTCTTCAACAGTAGTATCTGATGCTAATCGGGAAACGAAAATTGTTTTGTTTGGAGGTATAACTCTAATCGGTCTAATAAGACCTGCAGTATTATTTTTGATTCCACTTTGAGCAGGACTAGCACATCTATTAGATAGGTTATTAGTAGTTAATAATGTATTAACAGGTGTTCTTTCGGCGACTGTAGACAATTGAGTGGGTTGGCTCGTACGTTGAATAGAAGATACGGTACTGTCAATAACAATACATAAATACATACATGTACATGACGTGAAAGTATTTTGTATTTGAAATACTTCCAATAAATGGAAGTATTTTGTATTTTAAATACATACAGATTTTTAAGTATTTTGTATTTTAAATACATTTCCTGAAAGTATTTTGTATTTTAAATACATGATCAGCAAGTATTTTGTATTTTAAATACCGCAAACCATGTATTTTGCCCAACACTGCTTGCAACTGATGAAATGGTTGCAGATATTTTTACCAAACCGTTGTTAAGAAATAAGTATACTGAATTTAGTAATTGTTTATGTTTAGGAGAACAAAATTATGTAATTAAGAAGGGGTGTTTATTATATAATTTGAGCAACAACACATGCTTTTATTATAAAATTTTTTCGTGTAATTTGTTATATTTAAATTATATTATAAATAATTCAATGTCTTTGTAATAATGATATAGAACAAGAACGTGTTTTATTGAGTTTGCTTCAGTAGATTTTTAAAAGTAATGTGTAAAATTTTTCTGAGTCTGCAAACCAAGAGGTCTGCGCGACCTAAAATAAATCCGTATCGGTCAAATTGAAATTATACATTTTTAAAATTTTCGATTTAATCATTTGTTGCTTCATTCGGAACAGTTAATGGTTGTGTGTTGGCCATATAGTCATCATTTTCGCTTTCACTATCCATTACAACAAGCCGTCTGCGTTTGCTAGTTTCGGGGATATCGTCATTTTCCTCTGAATCTGCATTATCTCGGTTATCAACTGATACTTCATATTTATTTAAACGTTCTTCTAGCTGCGCTATTCGTTCTTTTTTTGCATTTAATAATACGGCTACTTTCTTCAACAATTTTCTTTCCAGTTGATTCTTTTCCTCTACGCACAACCTATAATCTTCGAGCAGTTCTCGAGAATGCTCGTCAAATTTGTGAGCCTTTTGCACTCGATCTATAAGGATAGTATCTTTTTGTTGTAATAATTCTATAGCAGAATCTAATAATTCATGTTTCCCTCTAACCTCCTTAATACCAATATCTAAATATAATATCGGTATCGATTCTGGTTGTGATTTCCAAATATTTAAAACCTCCATTTCAGGCTCCAGTTTATAGTAGAAACCTGGCAATGTTATGTAGGTAGATAAAGCTGAGCGTAGCTCTTCATAATAGTCGTTGTAAGACATATCCAAATTCGAGGCTATTTCCTTCAAAGCTGTGGATAAAACGATACCCTGATAAGATTTTCCACTTTCAGAATCGAGTATTTTAATATCGACTTGATCATCATCCCATTTTATTCGTAAATAGATATAGCTTTTGCTGTCTCCAGCATTATGCGTTGTTCGTAAAAGTTTATTAATAGTAATTGAAGACATTAACCAGCAAAACCTTATACCACAGAATATTATACAGAATACCCAACTTTGACGTTTAAAAAGGGCCCAAATCAGATTTTTACCAGCCAGGGAAGAGTGAGATAGGAAATAAAATTAATAAGGGTGATACAATGTACTAAAGGCAACAGATATACATCACAATTGCGAACATATGTTTGAAAAATTTTAAGATTTTGTTTTGTTTTTTGTGGGGTGGAAATTTATAAAATTACATTAAAAATGTAATTAAATAAATAATATAAAATATAAGTGCAAAAAAATTTATGTGCAAAGTGGTGTAAATGTGTTTCCAACTATAGCAATAGTGTACAATGTTAATGCAATAGTTGGAAACAATAAATTCAGAAATATGTATTTGTGCGTAAAACAATAGGCAGTGAAAAACTGCAATAGTGAAAATGAAAATGTTTCCAACTATAGCAATAGTGTACAATGTTAATGCAATAGTTGGAAACAATAAATTCAGAAATAAGTATGTATCTGTGCGTAAAACAATAGGCAGTGAAAAACTGCAATAGTGAAAATGAAAATGTTTCCAACTATAGCAATAGTGTACAATGTTAATGCAATAGTTGGAAACAATAAATTCAGAATTTCAGAAATTCAGAAATTCAGAGAATTGAACAATCCGTTTTTTTAATTTTTAAGCTTAAGGTCTTTTATTTCTTTAAACAATTAAATTAAAAATAACAATCAATATTTCGATACTCATTGAGTGTCATCTTCAGGACAATTCTCTTTTTGTCCTGAAGATGATACTCAATGAGTATCGAAATATTGATTGTTATTTTTAATTTAATTGTTTAAAGAAATAAAAGACCTTAAGCTTAAAAATTAAAAAAACGGATTATTATAAAAGAGGTCAAAAAAATATAGATACATTATTAAAATTAAAAACAAATATAATTTCAACAAACAAACAATATAAAAAGCAAAATTAAATATGTACATATATACACATACCACAAATATAAGCTGATGATTATTTTTTAAATGAAACTTGTACATCGTCTTTAACTACTGCAAACTTAAATCAATTATTTTTTTTCACAAATTTCATTTAAGAAATAATCATCCCTTAAATTTATATTTATGTATATGAAATATTACCACCACATAAAGTTTTACACGTATACGTTAGGTACATAAGAAAGTAACACATTTGTACATTGGATAACAATACAACTAAGTATATCCAATGTGCAATGTATATTCCTCCAGCAAAGATTTATTACATTGGATAGCAATACAATTCCTTCCAATGTACAAAGTCTTCTGGCTTGTACCACGGATCACAACTAAACTCACACACGACACTTATTTTGAGTAAGAACTTACCTGGTAGGATTCCTCGGGAAAATGTGGAGTCTCGCTCCTGCTGGGCATCCCATAACACAACGTCGGCTCCTAAAAAACAATAATACATTATGTAATTCTACCTGAAAGGAAGGATTCTTTCAATACTTACATTTTTTCGTCTGCTTATTTTTCGCTGCTGTACATAAGGATGTATGGATTGACACTTTAGTTTTTATGTATTTTTTATAAATATTTCTTTGCTGTCAATAATTTGGCGCAAATTTTTTTCTTTTAATTTGCGCCAAATTCCCTTAAACACTTGAATAAAAAAAATTTTTATTTGCTTATATTTTTTTCAATGCACAAAATTAACATCAAAATGTAAACATTAACAACTACTCAAGAGAGAGATAGCTATATGAAATCGAATAGATTAGTTATCCCTTACTCGAGCAAGTGTTAACGTCAAACGAGTTGTCATGTCTACTTAGTTTATGCCTTATACATACAAAATTCTGCGAAATTTAGTAATTGTGAAGACCACAGAGTACTCAACTAGTTTATGGTGAAGACCAGCAAACACGAACTCCAACGTCACAGAATATACATTTAACATCAAGATTTTATAATTTTTTATAATTTATAATTTTTTTTATTGTTATATATCATATTGACTGGAGCCAAAAATATCAACATTGTTAAAGATTAAAAGAAAATCATAGGGTAATAGCCCTTTTTAACATAAAAATTAATTAGTAAAATTTATTGAAGATGTAAGGAAAAGAAAACTATGCCTAACAAGAATTTAAAAAATAAAAGCGCTAATATGCACCACTGAAATATACATAAATGAATTGTTCCAACAGCTGTTTACCATGTAGCTGCCGCTTTCTAAATACTTAAGTAGCTGACTAAAGAACTAAATTATATGTATGTATGTATCAGTTCTAAAATTCTATGGGACATTCTATATTTTATTCTATCAAATATATTGGATTAATTAATTAATTAAATAATTAATTAATTAATACAGCTACAAACTTAATACAAAGAGATTTAAAAATTAGTGATTTTTCAATTTCATAAAAAGAATAAAGAAATTATTAAGAATATATTAATTGATAATAGTTTTCCTATAGATCTGACTTGCAAATTAATTAGCCAGTATTCGTATAATACAAGACAGAAAACAAATATGGATTCTGAGCTTAAAATATATAAGTCATTAACCTATGTTCCTGGTTTATCTGAAAGGTTGGAAAAATCAAATATATTTGATAGAAAAAAAATACAGAATGTCCCAAAGAATTTGTAGTAGAACTAATGATAAGAGTTGAAAAGATAGATATGAAAAATGTGATATACAAAATTCCATGTAAAGGAAATAACAATGACCAATGTAAACTAAAGACAAGATTAGCAGGACACAGATCGGACCAAAAACATAAAAATAATATTTCTTCGCAAAAAACGGCTTTGTTAACTCGTTGTCTTAATAAAAGTCATTATCCGGACTTTGAGAATACAACTATTTTAGGTAAAGAAAACAATTACAAACGTCGTTTTTTGTTAGAAATGTTTTAGAACAGATACAGATAATTTAGTTAAAAGTAATAGGCATTTAATTTATAAAAGCAAAAACGGACGATAAAAAGAAAAATATTATATTAATTTCTGTTACTTAATAAAATATTATAATTTATTATATATGAAATTTAAAAATGTTTATTCAATTCTTCAATTGTCAATATTTTGTATTAAAAATATTTAAATTTTTTTCTTTTGATTTTGTTTCAAATTTTATAAAATATTTTTAATTTTCTGAAGAAGACACATACAGGGTGTTGAAATATTGAAAAAATCAAAAAAATAAATATATAGTTTTTTATAAAAAAGACCTCAAAATTAAAAAAATAATAATTTAATTAATTTAAAATAAAAGGCCGAATAATATCATCAATTTATATATATATATATATATATATATATATATATATATATATATATATATATATATATATATATATATATATATATATGTATGCATATATATATATATATATATATATATATATATATATATATATATATATATATATGTATATATATATATATATATATATATATATATATATATATATATATATATATATATATATATATATATATATATATATATATATATATGCATATGTTTAAGGGTTAGAAAATGAATATCGTCGAAGGTACGTACATACGAGTACAGTATGACAAACCTTTCCGACGATAGTAAGTATTAAATTATATATAAATTTTTTTGAATGATTTTGGAGTGTATGAGGAAGATTCAAAAATTTCCTCATTGAATAATGATAACATAAATCAATTTGTAGAAATATGTATATCACAATTTAAAACGAGTTTCGGCAATTCATATGAAGGATTTGTTTTACTTTCAGTCAAGTATGCCGTATTCATCATGAAAACTTCGATAATGAGTTCTTACAATTGAAATATACAAAAATTCGAGCCTTGCTGTAAATGAAATATATCACTCCTTTAATGCAACATAGTTATATCTCCAAAAAAAGTCGAACTTGTTTTTGAACACTTTTGTTGTAACCTCGGTTTAATTACAGGTAATATTTGAATTTTTGCTAAAGCTATTCAGGATATTTTCCCAAATAATTGTTAAAAAATTTGTTATTTGTTGTGGGTTAAGCTGTGTACTCGTGTATGCCCGCATTTCATTGAAGCTAAATAAATAATCACATACACAGGTCAGCCTGCTACAAATAAAAAACTGATTCTAATCTTCTTATGCAGGATACACCCTGCATCTCAGTAGCTTAAAAATATTGAGTATTTGATACATGACTACGTTGCACTATCAGCATAATATGTAATTACATATTTGCAATTTCCATAGTTCTGATTAAAAATCAAACGTGTTTTAATTAAATTATTTTCAAGTTTAAGGATATATTAGCTTTTAAGGATTTGTTTTTGAACAGTCTTATTTTTATACATAACCAATTTTTATACGTAACCAAAACATCTTTCTATGGCAACAATCAATTGTTTCTATTCTGAAAACTTTTCAGTGAAAAGTTACCATTAACAACACTAGTTTTAACGGCTCAAGTTTTGTTTTAGAAATAGAAAATTATCGTACTCGTAACATTTCTAACTATTATTTCAATTAAAATACTGAAAAACTCAGTTGCATATATTTTTATAAATAATATTTTGTAATAATTCTTAATCGTTTTATTATATTGCCATAACATGACTGATACATCGGAGGCCAATGAATCCATTAAACGCTTAGAGCCTCGAGCAATTTTTGGCATCAATGGAAAAGTTGCCTTTGGTGTCCATTTACATCCAGATGGCCAACACATTATATTTCCTTTGGGAACCAAAGTTGGTATATGCAATATGAAAACACATAAGCAAGAATTTGTTGGTGGTCACACCAACAATGTATCTTGTTTGGACTTGAGTCGAAGGTAAGCATTAATGAAAATGTCAGCCTTTTTTGATATTAATATTTGGAAATATTTTTTTTACTAAGTGGTCGCTATATGGCTTCGGGGCAAATTAATCATATGGGATTTCCTGGATATGTAATTTTGTATGATTTTACTGAAAGACGTGAAATATGTAGACATGACTTACATAAGGTTAGTATTAAAAATATATAATTTCCTTTTCTCTTTGCGTGAATCGAGCTTAAACATTCCAATAGGGGTTTTATTTTTTATCACATACTTTCATTTAAATCTCTTTATATATGCGCATGTCATAAAATAAATCGAAATCATTGCGAAGGATCTAACATTTATTTTTAATAAAGCTTCTTTGTTCAAGTTTTGAAACTATGTATTTACGCATGAAATACATAGTACATTAAATTTTATTAGCATTTCTTCTAATTTATCGAGCCCTTTTTCGGTTGTCCTTTAAAAGGGACTCTTGAAGTGAAAGCTGTTTCAGATTTCAACTTTTTTTTCAAATCGGGGAATGTATGTGCGGTTAGAATTTTGTATTGCCGGAGGTCAAAATAAGTTTTCACAAAAAAGTGTAGGGGAGCTTATATCGGATTTTAATTCAAAAATCCACAAGAGTTTATAGAACCTGTTACGTTTACTTTTTAAGTGATCAATACATTTCATAATTTTTGAAACAGATTTAACAATTAATTACCATTATTGGATAAAGCGGTAAAAACATAGAAAATAAGTGAATTAATATATTCCAGTTTCGCTGACTTCTATGTCTTTTATATAAGGAAAAAAAATCGAAAATATCGAACTTTGCTGTAGACCTAAAATAAGAAATGGCTTCAAAGTTTTAAATAATTTTCAACATACATACTTAGTATGTGGTTATACAAATGATTTAAAATCATTTAATTTTTTACTTCGAAATAGAAATAGTTTGCAAGTTCTTTCAAAAGGGCTGTTCCTAAAAAAGCATTTTTTTAGAATTTTTGACCGGGAGATTTCTACATTCACTTGTCTAAACTTTACTCCTAAACTTCGTGCTGATCTTACCATTGTGTGAACTTATCCCATCAGCAAACTCAAAGTCTGTAAGCCGATTTAACAAGTAGTTGACAATTTTCGTTACATGGGTTTATTCATATAGCCGTGCAAACGTAACTTTCTGGTGATTTAAAGCTATCTAATCTCTGCAGAAAGACGTATTTATTTAATAGCAATAGCATCAATACACCAATAACCAGAGCAGGCCAAGCCCTGCAGGTGTAATGTGTAGAAGTCATTCATATTTTGAGTATTGTACCAGTATAATAAATAATCCAATAACATCTAAGTATCAAAATTTATATAGAAAACGAATAATAATAATCATACAACAAAAGAACATAATTTTATTTGCCTGGGTATCGTAAGGAAAAATTGCTTTACTTATGCAACGCAATAATTCATTTACAAGGAGGCCAGACCTCTTCTAGACGCAGGGATATTTTCCATTGTATGTCATTTCGAAAATCGGCTTCGACCTTTTAAACATTTTCTGTGTAGTTGACTCACGGACGGACTAAAAGATTTTTTTTAGTTAAAACAAATAGTGAGAACAGCAAGAAAACTTTCGTTGGGGACAATGTGTTCAGACATTGATAGTGAAACGGCATACTCCCTCCCTTTCTAACTAATTTAGGTTACTCAACACCTGCACTGTGTTTCAAACGAAAATGTACCCGATAGACCAGGCCGTAAAAATTATTGAGGTTCATACCACAAACCTTGACAGTCAGCACTTATGTGCACGGTTTTGAGCAAATTGATTTGAAAATAGTAAAATCATGAATATAAGTTTAACATTTATTCTGTTGGAATTCTCTCTTCTCGCTTGGTAAAAAGTAAAGTTTATAAGGTATGAAATTTTCGTCATGTTCGTACATGAGGAATGGATAATGGATTCATAAAAGTATTAAATTGGTTGAATTGCGGAATGTTATAAGATTGTGTCGTGTATAAAATTGTTCTTTAGGCATAATAGCGAACTTAAAATTCCACCGAGAAATATATTATATATTAAAAGATAATTGGCTATTTAGTACTAATATACGTTCTAGTTTTTTGACCGTTTTACTTTAATTAATAAACTTAATTTATTTTTTAAGCTTAAGGTCTTTTAATTTATATTTTAATTTTTATCGATGAGTACCGAAATATAGATAAAAATTAAAAGACCTTAAGCTTAAAAAATAAATTCAGTTTATTATTTAGTACTAATAGTATATTTTCATTTCCTTGTACTTATTTATGTATACCAGGTTCGAGTTCAAACTATCTGTTTTTCGGCCCAAGACAAATATATGATTTCAGCAGGTGGTCGCGATGATGGATCTATAATTGTATTTGACATAGAGACTTTGTAAGATTTATATAATGTCATCGAAAATGTTTAGAAAATTCATTTTATTTTCTTCTTCTTTACAAGATCACCAATTTGCAGATCTGTTGCTTCTCGAGGCATTGATGGCAATGTCTTAGTTGTTCGTGCACTATTTAAGAATTCCTCATTCTTCTTATCGGTTGGAGATCGTAAGTAAAACAAATATATTATTATCATACAGAGTCCTTAATGTAAAAAAAATATTTGTTGTGATAATCGGCAATTTACAATGGTAGAAAACATTTCTGAAAATATCACAACAGTGTAATTGAAAACAAGTAAGACTACTTTGTTCGGCTATGCTGAATCTCATATATCCTTCACCAACGTATGATATTAAAATGCACTTGGCATTTATTTTTGAAAGCAATAGAAGTCAAGGAAATTGAGACATTCTGTTCAATATACATATACCTTGACCTTGACCTTGATGCTTGACATCATGCATCGACATGTATGTATATATATATATATATATATATATATATATATATATATATATATATATATATGTACTTCATGGGGTCCGAAATGAATATTGCAGAAATTACAAGTGGAATGACAAACCTATATATGTATGTATGTAAATATGCAGGTTCCATTTGTGGTGAAGGGTATAAAATTCTACGCCTATTTGGCGATTAAGGTTTGATTTATTAGCATTTTGATTCGTATTACTAAAAGTATTTCAACTATATTTTCAAGGCCACATGCGAATTTGGAGTATTCAGCGAGAAATGAAAAAGTTAAATGTTGAAGATATCTATGTGGGAAAACAACAAAGACTTTATCTCTCCGTATGTATTGATCGCAACGATCAATATGCTTATATTGGCACTAAAACAGGCGATGTGGTGAAAATTTCTCTTAACTGTTGTGAGAAAATGAATGTTGTGAAATCGGTGAATTTCGCTACAATGATAGGTGCTTATGGAACGCATAACAATCGTAAGCCCTTCGGCAAGGACTGTGATCGTTATGTTAACGGCTTGAGAGTGGTTCACATTATAGGAGATGGTCTTTTGTTGATGGGTGCTGGGGATGGTGTTGTCGAACTAGTTGAAGAAAGAACAGATATAAAGGACACTCTTTTTAAGAACTATCCCAATCCAACTTGGCCCATGTTAAAGACTGTATGTTATTTCTAAACATGATTGAAATATAAATTTTTTGTACACTTGGCATTTTACTATTTAGTTGAAGAAAACAAATGTTAATGGCACTATTTCATCATTCGTGGAAATCAATCCTATAGAGTATTATATAACGACAGAATCAAATGAGATGTATTTACTTAACATAAAACTATTTACTTTAAAGCTTTTGAAGACATCTCACAAACAGGCTGTACATAATATAGTTTTTCCGAAGTATGATGGAAAATTGAAATGAATATGTATAAAAAATTCGTCCTTACAATAATTCAAACATTTTGTGTTTCAGAAATTTATCTTCAGTTTTCGCTACTGCTGGCTACGAGACCATACGTATTTGGTCCACTAAACGTTTCCAGGAATTATTGCGCATAATGGTGTATAATTTCCAGTGTGCTGCAATTGAGTTCAGCTATGACGGTAGTAGTATTGTGTCAGCTTGGAATGATGGTGTAATTAGAGCGTTTACTCCTATAAGAGGTAGACTTATATATGCCATACCAAATGCTCACAATAAAGGTACATATGTCTAATATTCTAATATTTTTATTCACTTCTGTTCTTAAAAATACGTGCGTTCATACGATTAATAAGTAAATTTAATTGCTTTATAATGAATTATTTAAGGCTGCAGCGCCTTAGCCATATCCTCGACTGGTCGTATTTTAGTAACCGGTGGCATTGAAGGCCAAGTACGTGTTTGGAAGATTGAACCACTTCATCAAAGTCTGTTGGGAGTCTTGAAGGATCACTCAGGTCCTATAACATCATTGGATTTCAATAAGTCTGATACCGAAGTTATTTCTGCCAGCAGTGATGGTTCCTGTGTCATTTGGGATATTAAGTAATTAAAACAATGATATAATGGTTTATTTGTATGTATATGCTTCTCCAAATATGGAAACTTCGCATTCCGATCTTTCAGTTATTGTTGCAATATAAATACTTGTATATCCGTCTGTCCGCTATTGAAAAGGAATTCTGATGAATCGAGAAATGTTTAACGTTCTATGCTTTAATATATTCTCTGCCAGAGTGGAAATGATATACTTAAATTTGTCAGTACGCTTGCGATTTCGTTGATATCCGTTTGTGGCCCCATCCATGTGATGAACTAAAACCCTATATGTAAATGTGTTTTTCATATTGCTAATTTTAATTAAAACGATAAGGAAAAGCCGGCAAAATATAAAAATTACTTAAATTCTATATAAGGTTTAAAGATAAAAAAATATGCTTAATGTTGTGGGATTTAAGCCCATCTATGACATTTCGCTGCTGTTTATTTATGCCAGTTCAGCAGTAGACCTCTAAACTATTGTATGTTAAAATATTCTTAAATTGTTAAGAACATACATAGGAGTTTTGCTATATTTGAAGGCAAATTACAATAAGTTTTATCTTATGTTATTTCCTAGATAGAAAAGTTGAAAACGACACCAAGTCCAAAGTTTTTAGAGATAAAGAAGACCAAGTGAGCAAATTTTCTTTAGCAAAAAATTCAATGACACCAATGGACGTCTTTTAAGGACTTGTGGTATTAGGATTCCTTCACGTTCCAAAAGTAGCAACTTAGCAAACGCTCGAGTTTCGGAGGCAAATTTTTACTCTTCTCAGCTAACTGCAATATCTCCAGACGCAGAAGCTCTCTTATGCTTTAGTGTCATTTAAAATAACTCATTATTTCTCAATCTTGAGATAATTGATGGCGATACTAATCTTATTTGTTTCCTTGTAAATGACAGCCCTTACCTCAGCTGTAGCATTTGGCACATGTTTTGGTCTGCTTGGGAGTAATTGCTTCTCCGCTATGACTTCTGTACAAATTTGTGATTTGCAAACGATATCGGCGTCAGCAAAAAGAAAAAAAATTATAATAAAGCAGGAACCAATGAAATGAAATTAGGATTTAATAGATTTTCTAAAAGCAGTAAATGATCAAAAAAATTGTTTTCTTCAAATTCTGAAATTCAAATTCAGAAATCATTAAAAAACGTATTCGACAAAGCTCAGAAATCTTAGAAATTAATAAAATTCACTAAAGCTGTAAATAATGATCAAAACTAATACAAATGTATGAAGAAATTATCAAATTCAGGAAAACTGCAGAAATGAGCCAATACCGTTTATATCAAAAAAATAAGTGGAGTTCGCTTATAACGAAATAAATGGGATCGAGCAATTTAGCTAGTTATAGACGAACTTTTTATTTTTCGGTACGTTTGTAAGATAATGTATTTGCTCCAAAGTTTATTAAATTTTAGTTTTCTTATCACTTTCTCAAATACTGGTAAAAAGTTATTTTACCGCAAAAATCTAACATCAATTTTGTATTGGGAACTCAAAAAAAAAATTTGTTATAAGCGAAAGTTCGTTATAACCAAAGTTTTTATAACCGTAACAATTTCAATAAAATATTTGTACGGAAAAGTTGTTCGTTATACGCGGTAATTTGTTATCTGGTATATGCTATAACCAAACTCCAGTCTAATCAAAATCGACTAAGAATTTAAAAATCGGAAAAAGTCACGCAAATAACACAACGCCTCGAGCATAAAAAATGAAATCAGTTAACGAGGTGTAAAGAATATTCTTAAAAGTAGATTTTAAAATGGAGATGGAGCAAAGTTGGGAATAATTTGGCAAAATTGCTTTAATTTTAATAATACACCATTCGCATATGCAAGAAAATGGACACGAAGTAGAGTTTATTCGTACATTTACTATGCATTCGCGGAACAGGAATAATAATTTTAAGCTTCGAAAATAGTAATATTTTATTCGAAAATTTAAAAGTATATACATTTGCCAGATTCGGCATAGACGTATAGATCATTAGTACTTATTATTTTCCATTTTGTCAAATCTAGCCGGCTAACACGCAAAACTGTTTTAACGGCTAACACACAATTTATGACTGCTAAATATTCTCCCACTGGTGTTCACGTTATAACTTGTGGTACTGACGGTCGCATTGGTTATTGGAGTGTTTACAATGGCGGTTTGATCCGGGAACTGCAGGGTTCATTGAAATCATCGATAAATTGTGTGATCATTAATGGAACTGGGGACTATTTTGTTTCTGGGGATAGTGACCAAATGGTTAAGGTAGGAATCGCCCATTAGAAATAAAAATAAAATTAAGTTTGAAAACCTTTTTTTGTCATTTCAGCTTTGGGACTATAATAATGGAATAGTTGTAGCTCAGGGATCCGAACACGCATCAGCAGTTAAAAGTGCCGCATACAGTCCATGTAGTAAATTCTTTGTTACTGGCAGCACTGATGGTTCCATAATAATATGGGATGTTCCGCAGGTAAAAATAGCCATAAATATAGCTGTGACATTTGAAGTAAATATAAACTTTTCTACCAAGGAATATTGGGGAAAAGAAAATCTTCCACCATACTCTACTAGTTCTGCGGAAGCAAAATCTGTTAAATCAGAACCAAAAGTTCCAACCAGCGGTCGTAGTAATCGTAGTCAACAAAAGGAAAACATTGATCGTCTAGTGGCAAATGCTCCCAAAAATGATGTCTATTGTGTTGAGTGTCCGCCCATCAATGTAAAACCAAAGCGCGAAGAGCGTTGCGAAATTGTAACAGACGTAAGAAAATGTTAAATAAATTCATTTACATTTATATGTATGTTCGTCTGTGTGAATAAAACCAAATTTATTTTATAATAAAAAATTTTGGATACAGATATATAACTTTTTTAAGATTTTTGTTGGCTTTCACTTTGTACACCTTCCACGTTACCCTCTTTGTGTTCTTTTGACTCATCTGTAGTATTTTGCTGTTGACTCTCTGTTTCTGTTGTTGTTTTTGGTGTTTCCGTTGGTGTTGTTTCCGCTGGTGGTGTTGGTGTTGTTTGTGTTGGTGTTGTTGGTGTTGTTTGTGTTGGTGTTGTTGGTGTTGTTTGTGTTGGTGTTGATGGTGTTGTTGTTTCTATTTTTGTTTCTGTTTTTGCCTCCGTTCCCCCTTCGCCTTTACCATCACTTTCAACCACAAAATCATTTTCATCTTCATCAAATTTTCTACCATATCTTGGAGTTTTCTCCTTTGTTTTTGCTAATGCACGATCTATTCTCTCCTCTTCTTCTTCTGGTATTAAATTATAAGGTCCATGAAACAATGATGTTTTACCATCACGCCAAGCAAAACGTTTAGTGCGCCTGTACAAGTGTTCATATGGAATGAACACAGGATCTGGATGTTCCTTAGAAGACATAATAAATATTGACAGCCCAAGAACAAATGGAAGCGCAACAAACGAAAATTTTCTCCACTTTTTGGAATTAGGTCTGGGTATATCATACATATCACATTTATCCATAATATAGCCACCAGGAGGACCGGGAGGTTTTGTTGCTTTAGGCTGAATACAATTTTTTGGCTTTTCGATTTCACAACGGCTTTTTCTTACACCTTTTTTTTGCTTAACACCAATACATTTACCAGACTTTGAAACTTCTGGTGATCCATCCATGGACGAAGGGTTAGAAATAGTAGTATTTGGTGTAGTTCTTGCTGATTCGGCCTCCAAAGCATCCGGCAAATTTAATACAGCTTCCAATTTCTCTGCAGTTTTGGAATATAATTTATTTGTATTATAATGCATTCTTGGAGATATGGATGATAAGAGAGGCCTTAATTTTAACATTGTATTGAAAATTTTGTTCACTAATTTTAAAAATATTAAAAAAAATTAAGTTTATATTGTTTCCATAAAATATATGTAGTTCAAAAATAATTTGACAAAAATTTCGAAATGAAAATCTGAATAATACAGAATAAATATGTTTGAAATTCTTTTCAACATTAAGGTACATTTATTTATTAGTTAGGGGCGTATATTTTTTTTAATTTGAAATTTCGAACTGTCAAAATTTGCTTACACTTCACAAATATCTACATATACAATAAATTTCTTTCCAAGTGAGCAAACAAATGTGAAATAAAATAAAGAAAATAATCAAACAACAGAGGAATTAGCTTTATTTTTTCACCACAATTTCACTTCACCCGCATACAACTCGTCTGTTCTTATTCACCATAAAAATCGCCCTTATTTTAATAAAAATAAAAGGAAATTGCTTTCTAAGCAACCCAATAGTTGCTTGACATTTCGTGCCGAAAACAGCAACGAATAGATTTTTTGTTTATGTCGTATCAAAGACTATAGATTATAAAGATGTTGCACTTCCTACATTTGAAATTTTAAAATATTTTACTCTTCTTTAGATGAAGAAAAAGAACAAGAAATTTTCTGAGAATAAGCTCTTTTTGTAATTTTATAATAACAAAGGGATTTTCGGAAAATCCCATCAAAAATTTAGCATCGGCAGCACAATGTATGGCAGTGCAACATATTTATAATCTATAGTCTTTGGTCGTATTGTACTTGTATTAGTATCGCTTCTAGTACATTGTCTCCGTATATATTCAGGCCTATTAATAAGGTATACCCTAAACTTTTTCATAAGTTTGACAATTGTATTTCTAGATTTATTGTAATCAATTCGCCTTGTATAGACTTTATAAAAATGGACCTTGGTATAAGTATATAATTCACCAGTTTAAAAATGGAAAAGTGCCTTTGGAACCAGCTTTTCACGGAGTATTCTAGTTTTGTTGAAGCTTTAGAAAATTTTATAATCTGATTAGTTTTTTTTTTGGAACTACATATGTATGTACCTATATAATTTTGTAAGTTTTTTAATGATTTAGGAATTTGAAAAATTCAATTATGAATATAAAGGAAAACAGTATGAAATATGCTTTTTGCGGTGGCCTCAATATCTTTATTTCTTAAATTATATATTTTTTCGTTTCTTCAAATTTCTTTCCTCTCCTTAGTTTCTCCCGATTTTAGATATATTGATCAAACAGCACAACAATTCGACATGAGTCTATTATATTTTTCTGTGCAACATGTGTACAATTAGACGCCCTTTGTGTCCCATTGATGTATTTATTAGGCGCAACGAAAAGAAAAATATTTATTTTAAATGCGTAATATGTATTGCACCCAAAAAATATTTGAAGTTTTCTAATTTGTTTGTGGCTTTAACCGAAAAATACAATAATTTTCACCCAAATGGCGTCTAAATAAAGTAGACCCACGTTGATTATAATTGTTGGTTGTTGTTGTTCGTATAAAAGCCTTCTATTTATGTATTTTGTCGTAATCATATACGATAGAGAATTCTCATATTGTATTGTTTGCCAAAAACATGAGGTGAAATGCTTTCAAACTGCCTAAAGTTTACTGTCGATTTGATTTAGCGACCAATAAAATGTCGCCATATGAACAGTTAAACCACAACAAGCAAATTTGAATACTTCAAATATATTTTGGGTACAATTGCAGTATTAAGTATTCAAAATATCTTGTCATATATACAAATTAAGACATATAATATACTTACATACATATGTATGTATATAAATGACAAGTTGATGTCGTAAATGAACAAAGCGACTAGTCTGGGGACTTTATAAAAATATCTGCTATTGCATTTCGGCAGTATTGTTGCCAAAAATATTCAGTCTATGATAACAACGTATCCAGAGTTTGTTTTGTTTTTGTTTTTTTATAAAGAGAAGTTACACTCAGGCAACTAATTCCTACTACTTACTTAAGGTGTTACTTCTTTGTGAAAGGGATAGGGAAGAGGACAGGCGGTGAAATTAGAAAACAGAGAGAGAGAGAGAGTCTTTAATAAAAAATCTAAATTTTAGGATATATCAAAAGTTAAAAAAAATTATCAAAAATTCTGAATTATTCATATCTCGTTGATGCTAACGCGAACGACCCTCCAAACCATTATAATTGAAACGCGTTAAAAACTCTCAAATAATGAATGAGAATTACAAAAATAGGTATAGTCATATTAAAGTAGGAAACTTAAATTAAAAAGTGAGAAAAGAAATAAATGACAACAACAACATGGCCGTTTATTGTTGTGTCTTAGTTGGAAATGTAAACAAATATTGAGTTGTTGAGAAAATAATATGATTTTTGTATTATATTTCTTTTTTTCGCTTACTCATCTCTATATACTTATTAATATGAAAGGCTGGCTCCTTTTTACGCTAAAACTGTGACGTGTTAACTTGTATCTCAAATATTGCAAATTATATATCAGCACACCAAATAAGAGAGGAACTAGTTAAAGTTCTTAAGCAAAAAATGTTCATCATTGTCCTGTGTCACTACTCTGGTGATAATTTTTTAATATTAAAAAAGTAAATTATTTCTTGCTGATGAAGATTACAAAGGCGACTCAGTTTCGCTATACCGACTGGTGATACGAGTAAAAGTGACGTTTTGGTTCTTAAAAATTGTTCTTGGAATCGAAATGATTGACTATGCTATTGTATTGGACGGTACATAGACTAGATCTGAGGATGGATTTAGAATTGAAAACAACAGTGGAGGTTGCTTATAAAAAGAAAACTTCTAACTGCATGTAAAAAACCATACATATATCAGACAACTCAATAGAATTCCTGCGGGCCATTATTTTCTGTTCATATTTCTCAGAGAAGTAAGTCTTCATCCATCGCAGAACTATCAGGAGGGGTCTGATTAATTTCAAACCAACAAATAATAGTTCTTGTTAACAAAAAGAAATTTCACATTTGTAAGTATTTTTTCAAAAACGACAAAAAGGACTTTAGAAAAAACTAATTTTAGTTATACGCATATGCATATTCGCTATAATTCTTACACTGTGTATATTTTATTTGTAATTTTGACAGCTACTAGTTATGGTGTTTTCACTACAGTTGGTAGATGTTTAGCATATACCTTATGAAATTTACCTTCCCTTTAGTGCTTGAGATAAGGTTTTATAAACTTTAAAATGCTTACCTAATACACAATAAAAACTTTATTCGTTATCATTTGGATGTTCCATTTCTTTCATATTTAGTTCTTCAGAATGTGTATCTTTTTCATAAAAAGTTGGCCAAGATAGTTGTTTCTCATTAGATGCTGCATTATGCATACGTTGAAATAATTCTTCGAGTCCTATATTATATGTTGCGTAAATACTTAAGCCCAGTATGAAGGGCAATATGGTTATTGATAAAGTGCGCCAGAATTTATTAAGCCGAGCTGCAACAAAAGTAGTAGTAGGACTTTAGCTTAATACAGACAAGTTTTTCAGATTACATTCAAATTAAAAGAAACTCCTCTTAAGACCGATAGTTTTAGATTCGTATGATGACTAAAATCTCTTGTGACATTCTTTGACTAAGTGATGTTGGAATTATTTTTAGAATCAGTTCAATTATTACTCCCATTTGGCTGCTTATCATTTTACGTTCCATATAGTAAAGTAAAGCTTCACCATAAACTGGACCGATCTCCAAACTGATAACACGATTTAAGAAACAGATTTTGTCACAGGAAAAAACATACGTCTATCGCCATTTTGCAAGTTTACGTATGAATTTTTTAGAGATTAAGGTCTGCTTATTTTTGTACAAGTGTGGAGTACTTTACGGGTATTCCTCTAACTTTTAAGCACATGGGTGTTGTCTTGTCCTTTTTCTACAAAATTGTGAAATATAGGACTAGATCGGGCTAAAATTTTTCTCAAAAATATTTGTCATAAATTCTACTATAAGCCTTTCAACACATCAAAGGTCGGAATTTAACTACAATAATACGAATTCACGGCGAATTCAGAATACTATAGTGAGGTCAAACAATGGGATCATGGAATAACCAATAAACAACAGATTTGACAGACGCCGTGATAGTGCCAACTTCGCCCAACATTTGCTGGAAAATCTCTCATAATACGTTTTTTATGAATCATCTTTAATATGTATATATATATATATACATATATATATATATATATATATATATATATATATATATATATATTATATATATATATATATATATATATATATATATATATATATATATATATATATATATATTATATATATATATATATATATATATATATATATATATATGTATATATATATATTTATATATATATATATATATATATATATATATATATATATATATATATATATATATATATGGTGAAATTTTTCAGACAAAAAATAGCAGAAATCAAATATTCCTTTAATTTTCAAATTCCAAACGATTTTTGGGATCAATATTTCGTGAACTGACCAAAGCTATTGAAATATATTTGAGTCCGACTCATCCGTGTGTCGTCACGTATTTTTTCAGAGTAGCCGAAGCTACGCGCCAGAACAGAATTTTAAACGTGTAGTTGCGCAATTCTACAGTCCTTTTAAAGGGGTTTAATTCAAATATTCCGGGTATCAATTCAATATTATAACAGAAATCGCATGTGTCAATTATGTTCTAAAGAGGAAATAATTAAATTGCGGAAATGTTCTTCTAGTTATTCATAATTACTTGTTTAAAAAGATTTTGCATTATACGTAGTAAAATGAAGTGAGGCGTTGTTAGGTCTGTAAAACTTTTTCCGAATTTGACAAATGCACTGGTCGAAATACGACATTCGATATGAATCTAAATTTGAATTGAACTTAAAGAGAAATTTCGATCGATATCGAATGGCATAATTTACCACCCGCTGATACAAAACATACATACCCACCATACATATTTATATATGCACTCGTAGTCTTTCTTTTTAATATTAAAACTTTTAACTGAATTCACCTTTTGTCTCACTCTGTTCTTTACCACCACCACTCGAATTACCACCATGACTGCCACCAGTATTTGATCCTTTGAATTTTGTCAATTTATTTGTCTTTAAAATTCCTGTTCCTAAAAAGATTTCAATAATTCGAATGTATACTTATTTATAAATTTATAGTCTTTGCCTTGTATATTTACGATTGCACTTATGCGCATAAGTATGTAGGAGTACCTATTTTTAAAATGTAGCTGGCCAAGTTAAATATCAAAAATTATTAGTTATAAAATTTCAAAAGGAAAACTTAAAAATTGGTTAGGTTAGCTTGCACTTTCTGCCAGTTAGTGTTTAAGCTTGAACATGGCTCATTTGGGTCCTACTCAGTCCTTTTTTTAATTTTAATCTTAAACCAATTATAGTACATTCTTATGTTAGTTTTCCAATACATTCCTTTGTATATTGATAAGAATATTATCAAAATTATTAAAAATTTAATATCCTCAAAATTTGGAAAAAGGTGAATAGATTTTGGGAAAAGATTGAAGACAAAATATGGAAAAAGTTACAAATTTGGTGAGAAGAGTGTTAACTTCAAAAGAAAAAATCCAATTTATCATGAATTCTAAGGAAACTCATTTCGTGTAATTAATTATTTATACTTACCAGAAGTTGTGGTTTTCAGTTTTTGCGGTAATGATTTCGATTCTACATCTTTTAGCGTTTCAGGTAATGTGTATTTATCAGAATAATTTTCATAATGGCCAACTGATGATACCGTGCCGAACTTGTTGCTAGTAAAGTTTTCTGTCATGTAAAAAATTATTTGAGTGAATATTAATTTGGGAAAAGGATATTACAAATATATACTAAATTGTAATACAATTTTTCTTAAAAAACATCTCGCACATATTCTTTGAAAATTTGTCTTTACATAGAAGTGATCATATTTTCACGACAATTCACAACTTAGTATGAACTACTTCAGTCATTATTCAGATGCATAAGATTCTGGGGAAGGAAAATAATCAACAAATATGTACAAATTTTAATTCTTTTTTTTATGTACTTTTTTCATTCAGATATATCCCTGATCATGTTGCAACCTATAAGACTGATCATAGAAATGCAATACTTTCACTAATGATTAAACTGACTAAATGAATCTGGAATGTTGATGTTCCTTTATTGGAATTATTTTTGTGACTTTTACAGTACGAGACGGACATCCTTTCTGCTGAAAAATGCATTTGTCTATTGATGGCAGCTAATGTGTTGGCTGTAAGTGCTACTCTATTATTTTCGGCTTATCCATGTTAACATATGACTCAATAGTTTAAAGTAAATTTGGGAGTTTATTTATGACGACTTGCAGAGTTCTCTCCCTCAAAAAAACAAAAAAAAGTTCAGTAAAATATTTTGAACTAAATTTGCAAGCAAGCAAATGATGGCAGATTTATTAGACTTGTTATAAACAAAAATAGAATAGCCCAGGAACAGAAGAAAATCGAACTTCGGAAAAATTAAGGCGACGCTAGATGTTTGCGCGACACTTTTTCTTGTGGTTCTAGGCAAAATTAAGTTTCCATCGATCTCCGCTAAGAAAGTTACTCGGGGTCATAGGTGACGAATATGCAGTTAATGATGGCAAAGAGCAAATTTGTTACTTGGGGGACTGTCTGCAAAAACTACTTTTTTCTGTAAGACTAACGATTTTTTAGATAATTTGATTCTAAAAGTTGTAATGTGTGTTTATCATGAAATATTATCACTACTCGGATGGGTAAAAATCAAACCAACCACTCAAATAATATCAAAGCTTGTTGCAGCTGGGCATTAGTTTATTGTAGCTCTTTATTCGTTGAAATAGTCGTATGTTACTCAAAAATAATATAATTAGATGTAGAACCAATTGCAATGTTATTACCGAAATATTTATTTGCATTATGAACATGTACATCAAAAATTTCATCAATTGTTTCTCCCTCTGTTAATGATTAATGTATCATTGGAGTTATTAAACTCAACAATATTAGTTGAAATAATTATAAATACATATGTATGTAGCAGATTTTTGATATTTACGCATCATATTCTCATAGTGATATCCGAAATTGATTTAGTTCACATTTCAAAAATTTATAAAGGTAATCCTCAAGCCATTTTTTAATACTTAGGCCTTCAAACATTAATCAACGATCCATCGTGTTTCTTGTCGAAAATGGTGGATTTTGATGAAACAAAAGAAGAAAATAACGAAGTTGTTGATTGATATGGAATCTAAATAATAAACGTGCCAATGAAAATTTTTTTCAAATTACAAGTCTTATTTTTTACACTATTTTCTATAAGTTGGCCTTTTAGGGATTCCAGTTAAAACTCGCATCTTGTTATCTACCTCAAAGGTGGTGTGGAACGAAGTACACATTTCATAAGAATCGGGTTATCCCAAAATAGTGTTGTGGGAAAAAAAACATAAAATGTTATTTGTATATAATTTCTTAATTTGCCTATACTATTTTTTTTTTCGATGAAAATGGCTGTTAGCAAGATTTTCGCGAAAAGCTGTATCATGTGACCTTTGAACCTGATTAACTTTGATTAGCGGCACTTGTATTGATTGCTACTTTCTCGATTTTGTTTAGAACCACAAAAGGAAGATTCATTAAGAAATTCATTCATAAATCCAGCCTTTCCCTAAATTTTTCTCAAGTGAAATAACTTTATTCTCTGGACTAAAACTAAGAACTGGAAAGAAACTGATCGTGCATGAAAGCAAAAAATTTTAGGCTTTTAAACATTAATTTTTAAATTAATACAACAGAAACTATGATAGCTAGTCAAAAGGGAAATAAATCAGAAAAATATTTATCATCTAGATAAAATAATGCTTACAAAATTATATGCAGTAAATTTTAAATAAATAGTACATATAAATATATTCACAAGGATGTACTAATTATTATGTTTGTTGTTTGTGTTAATGTTTTATAATAATGTATTTTGGCTTTAAAAATTTATAAAACTGACATTCATATTTTAAGTAAAAAATTATACGAAACAACAATCTTATAAACTTTATTACATCTAACTGCTACAACAGATAATATATCCCAGAAAATTGGTTTTATGAATTGGTATAGTATTACCTTCTGCATTGGGATCCTTTGAATTTTTTCCAGCTGTTTCACTTATGACTTTAGTCCTTTTATTCTGAATTTTTGGCTTATTTTTATTTTGCATGTTTGACACTGTAAAATTAAATTTTATAATTAAAGTTTTTAGTAGATATTTTATTATTATTATTTTTTGGTATCAACCTTTACTTTTATCCATCATATCAATACTACTTTGCAGAACTTGAACTTCTTTGAGCTCAGCTTTTAGCTTTGAGGGCTTTTTTATAGATTTCATTTGCAATTTAGTTTGAGAGTTAGAATTTATTACACCAGGCGTGTTGTTAGATGGCACAGCAGTGAAAGAGTTTGACTCTTTATTAACATCTATGAAATACGGATAAAATATGATAGAAATGAGATCATCGAGAGATCAGATATATATATATATATATATATATATATATATATATATATATATATTCGCGAGTTACTATTAATGAGTAAAGAGGACCTTTTGATCGGCTCGGCTGGCAAAAAGCAGTTTTTGCAACTTTAGCAAATTTGTTATAGTTTTGCAGAAGAGTGGTTTAAAATTTTCGGAAGAAAAGCTATCATTAACGTATATTGTTCTCAAAAACAGTATTTGGAATATTTCAACAGCATTTTAAGTCATAACTCTTATTTAATATTTAGTAAAGAAAATCTTTCAAATATGAAAGTTTTAATAACTTTATAAGCAAAATTACTATTACAATAATTTTCTTATTGTAATCGTTTGACTTTGCCTGAAAAACGTGAATTAAATTTTTTATTTCTATTAAAAGAAAGTTATATTTTCTGAAATTTTGGTTTTGAGAATATGTATATGTGCTCATTATACATAGCAGTGCCTAAGAATCATAAACTGTGATGTCTTTATAATATTCCATTACAGAATAAAGAGCTCATATGACGTCGAATTTCCATAAATTTAGCCCCACAAGTCAAATAAATATTAACCTTTTTTAATGGAGCTCTCTGCAATATTTTCAAATACTTCCTTTGTAATTTCGACGTTCTTATTGCCTCTCTCATGAAACTCATCTGTTTTTAGTTCCTTTTCAGTTTTTGTATCTGTAGAATAAATTTTTTAATTAAAATTTTAGATATTGTTTTTGTTGTTCCACAACCTTTAGTTTTGTTCATATCAAAACTCATCTGCGTACTTTGATGTTCGTTTAGGTTATTGTTAAATTTTGATGACAACGCATTTTCGGAGTTACTGGTGTTGGAGGCAATAACAATTGAGGACTGCGATTTTTGAGTTTTATCTGTAAATTCAATGTTAAAACATTAAATAATAAAAGTTAAAATTTAGAGATAATGAGGTTCAAAAATTAACTGTTTGTTGTGGCTTTAGCTGTTCATATGCCGACATTTCATTGGTCGCTAAACCATTTTTAAAACCTTCAACCTCATATGTTTATGCCAAACAAATTAAATACAATATGATAATTTTCTGTCGTATATATTATTATTATATATATTATTAAATAATAGTAGGCTTAGAATGATTTTATACAAACAGCATAACAAACTATTATACTCAACAACGATTTGGTTTAGCGAGCAATGAAATGTTGCAGAGTAATTCAGAGGACTGTACTAGTACGATCAGCCAATATATAATATTTCAATGGATAGTGTAACTCAAAATTATAGATATTTAACATGGAAAAGTTACAGGGTAAGTAAAGTAAGCAATCCAGATATTTGCTAACGGCTTTCCAGAATTTTAGGACAACCTTAATTAAGTTTAAGAGGTGATATTTCCCCGTTATTTCACCAACAAAAAAGCATCACGAAAGTGATCGGGTAATATTACCAGTATCTTAGTACTCTATAGACTCCAACAACATTGCCATATGCCGATCTCTGTATAATACTTTTATTTGTAGTTCACTTTTGTAATAATATGCTATTATATCTTCTACAAAAGATATCGATTGTAATAAGCAATTTCGCGTATATACTTATATAATTTATTAGGAGTTTTTTTTTGTAATTAATTTGTAAAAAAGTATGTTTCTCCTTATTTATCTCAAGTAGTGTGATATATTATAGATAAAATAAAATAATGATAGAATAAAATGAACATATCTTCTAATTATGCGGAACTCTACTGTGTGTGTTGCTGATTATTGACCAATCCAGAGTCGCTATTACTCCATATAGTTTTAAAAATCGTATTTTTTGTTTTCTCTAATTTAAGCTAAAAAACGGATCCTGCCTCTCACTACAATATATATGTATTGACTGAAATAATTATGTATATCATGCTATTTTTAATTTGTTTAATATAAAACTCATTCTTAATGTTTATCAATCACGTACTTCAAAGATATAGAAAAAATTACATTTTCAAAATTTCTGCTATATTAATTCTACGTACATATTGCATGCATACAAGTTTATATATATATATATATATATATATATATATATATATATATATATATATGTATGTATATATATATACATATATATATATATATATATATATATATATATATATATATATATATAAATAAATATATATATATATATATATATATATATATATATATATATATATATATATATATATATATATATATATATATATATATATATATATATATATATATGATCAATAATATCTCGAGCTTACGTGTTTTTACTTATGCTTTTTTTAAATTAAGTTCTCTTTCAAATTTTAATATCCAATTTTCTGTTCATCTTCTTTTAGAACTCAAATCCGTTTCAGTGGAACACATTTAAGAGAAAATTTTATCTAGTAGCAGCTTTTTCGACTCAAGAAGTTATTTTGGCGGAAAGCATTTAAACAAAATCTAATGTATGCATTTATAAATTTCTAAAAATTACAAGTTTCGAAAAATTCTTCAGTTTCACTAAGCAATTAATTTCACAAAAGAAATTCACAAAGAAGCAAAATTTCAAAAAGCAAAAAATCAATATTTTACACAAAAGAGAAAACAACAAAAATTTACAGCTCAAATAAAAAATCTAAAATAACCAAAATTATCCATAAAAATTGTGAAAAAGTATGAATCAACACAATATAATAATTCGCCAAAATTGTTTTTAAACAACAACGAAAAAATCAAAGTTTGTTATATACGAGTATATAACCACCAACTCTCACCTTTTTTTAAATCCGTTTCCTGTCTTTTTGTTAAATTCTTTTCCTCATTTGGTGTATTTAGATATAATTTGTTTGTTTCTAATGGTATTAGAGCCTTTTGCAATTCGTTGGAACTTACATTCGGAGTTGTCTGACCTGAAGAAAATATATATGTATATTAAAAAACAGAAAAAGATCACAGTTGTGCTCAAACTTACCGCTTACCGTTATCATTGGATCAATTTTAATATGAATTACATTTTGCTGAGCGTTGTTTGAAGTAATTGGCAGTGGAGGACTTTTGTTAAGATTAAAATCTTTCAGGTTTTGGGATTCCATAAATTCGACATGAACTGTTGAAACAAAAAGTTTATTTGTATTCTTATAAAAAAAGTGTTAAAAATATGGAGAAGGCTAAAACTTTTATGAAAAACACCAATAATGTTTAAAGTACTGTTTACACAAAGCATTCGTCATTGTATAAACTGCACTTACTTAGGTTTGTTGTAGTTACATAAGTATGTAGTAAATGTAAAACAAAATAAAATATTCCCCTCGTTGTTTATATAGAAAACTAATGAAATGTAAATGAATTTTTTTATTTGTTGAGAAACTTTTGTTATTATAGGACATAAAAAATAAGTGTTTTGTGCCACAATAATATACACATTTACCTTTTTTAGGTGGCAATTGTGATTCTAAAATGCCTTGGTTGTTGATTGATTCTGAAACTTGCACTTTCAAGTCTACATTGCCTTAAAATCAAATTTAAAGATATAAAACACAATATGTCAGCACATATCGCTCATTTGCTTAAACAACATGATAACTGACAAAAATATAAAGAATGATATGACGATTAATCCTATGTTATTAGGTAAAAATTTCAATTTTTGTGTTTCGAGGTTGTTTGAGCAAATGAGAGATATGTGCAGATGTATGCAGGAATTATTTCATAAAATACGTACATACTCGTACATATACATATATATGTATGTGACCAAGAACAAACCTTTTTGTGCCGTTAAATTCGTACTGGGTGTTACACTGGCTTCTTGATTTAAGTCTAAATTTCTGTTGTTTTTACAGCGTTTACAATTTACATGAGATTTTTTTAGGCCTTTAACATTTGGCATACGTTTCAATTGCTTTTTACTTATTTGTAATTTCTTCACTTTATCGGTAATATCCGTGTTTTTCCCATTTCCCTCATTATTACTTGAACTCATGTTGGATGAAATTTTGAAACATGTGTTGTTGTTAGGCTTTATTGTAACCGTATTAAGTCTTTGCGAAATTAACAACACATTTTGTTGATTTCTTGTAAATATTTTGCGATTTGGCATTATACTTCTGCATTCGTTAATAAACAAATGTCTAAATTCATTCTGTTTCAATTTGGAATACTTGCAAAATTTTGATAAAATTGACAATTTAGAAAACATTTTACGGTTTTTATGAAATATTTTGATAATTATATATCTATATAATCAATATATTTGAAAAATTTTTTACGTAAAAAAAATTAACTGAACGAAGCTGTCAAAACTTTTAAAAGAAATAATAATAATAAGGGGCTTAACGAAATAGAGTCCATCATAAAATTTTTAAATAAAAGGTGTATTAAGTTTTTACAATGTAGAAAAAATTCTAATATAGCAAAAATTCAAATGCGACAATATGCATATGACAGCCGCTCCGTTATATGCAAAAAATTTGCGCGTGCATAGAGAACTAGACGTTCCATTATTTAAAAATAAGGTTTTAAAACATGTAACAACATACATGTATAAATAAACTTGAATACCATCGAAATCCGACAACATTCTAAACTTTATACACGACTCTCGACTGAGGAGAAAGGTCACCCACGCTCGAAGGACTTGAAAACAACTACGGCAGAAACTGAATTTCTTGTCTGACATAGGCTGGACTCAACTAATCAATAATTTTAGAGATAAGGTTTCAATTAAAAAAAATTTAAGAAAGCTTTATAAAAACATTATTAAATGAAATTGTATTAAAAAAATTTGTTTTATACAAATTTTGAAGTGAGCACATTCACACAACATAAACATACTTTCAGAAGATGTTTCCAAAACATGAATTGTACCTCCAATTTCTTTGTTAATATAAAACATGGAGATTCATGTTGCACTTGCAAATAAAGCATAAAGTGTTATTTCTTAGTAGGAGTTGATTATTTGCTAATATGATGGAAAATATCACTAAATTATACAATTGGATCAAAACACATCATGAAGTTCATAAGAAATACATACATACATATGTGTCAAAGAAAGATACATACTTATGTATATAAAAATGCATATTAGTGATGGATAGAATAGAAAATAGATCTATACTCCAATACTCGTCTAGCTCATTCTTCTTGATTCATTGAATTTTTGCTGTCTTCATACTCAAATTTATATTCAAGATAGCAACAAGTCATGATAGTAACAAGTAATATTTAAAAATATATAATTTTTTTCAATATTTATCAAATCGAGATGTTCTCCAAAATAACTACATAAGTATGTATATATTTAATATTTTATTGTTTGCTGAGTATATGCTTGCATTTCATTGGCGCTAACCAAATCATCAGTACCCTTTACCCAAATCATAATTGAAAAGCATTCAAGCTTGTATACTTATACAAAGATTCATTCAAGTTTCATTATTTTATGTTTAAGTGAAGCAGAGTTATGAGGGGGCACAAACTGCGGAATGTTTGCGTTTAATATGTATGTACATACGTTGTGTGCCTGAACTTTGTGCTCCTTAATACATAATATTTGAGTTTCCGGTAAAAATATACATATATAGTATATTTTCTCCAAATATATGTACATACATGTAGTAATCACGAAAAGCTTTTGGATATCAGTTAATTTCTTTCAAAATTAATGTTTGTCAATTTTTTTATGTGTCAAGCATTTAAAATTCGATTTTTTGATTAAGAAGTATTTACCGAAATTTATAAATCTTTCGCTTTAAATCGCTTTGGAAGGTAAGTTAGAAGACTAAAGCAATATAGTTGTACATAATTCTGACAACAAAACCGACTTTAATACTAAGGGCCAAACGAACAGATCGGTCCATAAGTTGCGGAGTCATATAAAGACACAGTTTATAATAAAAAAGTATTTTTTAAATCGGCCTATGCATGGTGAAGTTATGCGATAATCAATATTTTAGGGGGCGGGGCAAATTGAATGTCCAATTTTTGACAGCAAATTATTGGACAAAACTACAAGAATATCCTTTCAAAAAATAAAATAATTTGGAAAATCGATCCACAAATACAGAAGTTATGAAATAATCAATATTTCAGTAGGGCAAATCGCCCGTTCGATTTCCGGAAAAAGATATGGGACCAGCCTGCAAGCAAATCCTTTGAAAAAAATATTTTTAATTTGTTTATAAATGAGCCCTTCGCAAGCAAAAATCAATTAACGTATGTTTATTTGAACGTGTTATAATTTTGTAGTCTAGGTGTAAATAAAAAGTTTATGATGAGTTATTTGGCCCTTAACAAGTCAATCCAAGTTTGACTTAAATACCTAATGGTATAGTCAACAAATTAATCAATACAATGCTATACCGCAATATTGTGCATTGCATTCGAATATGCGATACAAAATGTGTATTATTGTGCGTATGAGATGACACAACGTCTCCCCTAAGTGAAATACATAATTAGTGGCATAATTTCTGTCATAACATCATCTGTACAAACAGTGGTAACACCAACTGAATAACGGCAATGTTTAAAACCCTCTGAGTTAGCATCACTGGAAGCGGTAAATTAAATTTTTTTATTATTTACTAGTGAAGCTCTAATAAACATACCCGCTAAAATCAACAGCATTGAATCTATTCATAAATCTGTCTTCTAAACACAATTGGTTCCGGGTAAACTGTTGTGTTATTTTGTGGAGCGAGCTCAAAAAATATATATTACATAGGTATATGCATACTATGTATGTATGTAGATAGATAATGTAAGTACATATTCATATGTGTGTATGTATGTATGTTTCTGTAAAAATACATATGTAAGTATAACTAGAATTGTGCTCTAAATTTTGTGTACATGCATACACACATGTGTGTGCAGTACATGGCAGGCAAGAATTGTAAAAATTATCATTCTTGGTACTTACATCCATACTTATGTATGTACATTTATATGTAGTATGTAAATTAAAAAAGGACATACATACATACACATTCAATACATGCAACATATGTGCTCCAGTATTCTATAACAGCTTTATCAAATCATCTTGATAGTTTGACCTAAACGGATGAAAATAAATAATCAGACTGAACAATAAAAAATGGATTTATCGGCGATTCCTAATCTAAGCTGCATTTGTATTATATTTGTCTTGTTAGTGGCCTTTCAAACTGATAAGTTTGGGGTAGTTGCTTTAAATAACAACTATCACTTTGGACGTTATTGGAATGGTTTCCTTGGTGCACCCAGTAAAATTGCTTCATTGCAAAGTTCGATGGAAACAATAGATTTGTGGTTTGAACAACCATTAGACCATTTTAACGTTAATAATAATGTCACTTGGAAGCAACGTTATTTTGTCAATGATGATTACTACCGCAATGATACAAATGCACCCATATTCATAATGATCGGTGGTGAAGCTGAAGCAGCGAAAAAGTGGATGCATGAAGGAGCTTGGATTCATTATGCTGAACATTTTGGTGCGTTATGTTTTCAATTGGAACATCGTTTCTATGGAAAATCCAGGCCAACAAGGTAAGTTACAAAAATATGGGAAGTTTTATGTTTAAGTTTAAGCAAAGTTTACCAGTGCGAGTAAGCCACAAAATCTTACTGTTAAAATCATACATCATACATACATACATAAATACAATTGAACTTCTACGTTATAAAGAAATTTCAATCCAGAGATTTTATTCCAATGAATGGTTGTTTTTAACGAATTTATGGGTATGTACAAATGTGCGGTACCCTACAAAAACGCGAGTAGTACATACACGCATGTGTAGTCGGTAATACTTCAAAACTACTCCCAATACTACTCCTTGTAATCATTTCGATTGTAATTGTGAAAATAAGAAGAAATGTCTTGTAGCAATAAATACTTGTTCGAAAACAACCTCGTCCACGACTGTATTATACAGAACTACGCTTATTATGGCCATTTTGATTGAATTTATATCAAAAAGTTTTTACGGAATATGTACATGTATATGTATACATACATACGTTATGTACGTGTATATATGTATATGTATGTACATACATACGTTATGTTTCCTCGTTTTAAACTGTTTCTTTTCACTTCATCACCAAAGTCTTCACTGCTAGTGAGGAATGGCAGTTTTTTTCTTTCTTATGGTACATCATTTTGAAATTTAATATGTTCTTATATTATTGAAAACTGAGTGATTAAATACATACATATGTATATGTATATACCTATCACTTCTTTAATGCAACAGTCATAATAAAAACATTACTTTCTAAGTTACCGAGGAAAAATATTCCTCAATATCCTCGAAACTAAATCGAATTTGTAGCACAAAGTGTTTATATCACATCTAACATCTTAAAAACTTCAATTGCATTTTGAAAAGTTCGTATTTTGAGATATGACTACATATGTTGCATTACAGTAGCGAAATGTACGTATTTTCCAAAACTGCATTCATATATTTTAATGTTTAAAGATCCCACAAAGACAACTTTTTGTTTTATTATAACGTTTTGCTAAGTTGTTCATACATTTTGCACTAGTCTCTTTTAAACGCATTCATAAATAGATACGTATGTATACGCGTGTATGCACTCGTGTCTGGAATCCTATACTTATTAATGCAGTACATGGATTGGTATTGCCAATCTGGTAGTTGTTTTTGCTGCGTATAGAATTTTTGAGATTCCTTTCTATAATTTTCTTCTTAAATACTCTTTAGGTTCTTCGAATTTAGTTTACTTAACGTTTTGTAAAAAACTTCAAAACTAAGGTATCTTTCTCAATTTATATATGAACAGCGATTTATCTACATCAAATTTACAATATTTGTCATCTAAACAAGCATTAGCAGACTTAGCGTCTTTCATTTTGGCAATGAAAGAACAATATAACTTGGAGCCAACACAAAAATGGATAGCATTTGGTGGGTCTTATCCAGGCTCTTTAGCTGCTTGGGCGAGAGAAAAGTATGGGAACTTAATATATGGATCTATAAGCTCAAGTGGACCACTCTTGGCTAAAGTTGATTTTACAGGTAAAAACTAAAAGCATTTAAATATTAAGTATTTTATAATTTAAATGCAACTTTTGCAGAATATTTCGATGTGGTAAGAGATTCATTAGGGAATTATAAACCAGAATGCGTAGATGTCGTGGGTAAAGCCTTTGCACAAGTGGAAATTCTAATGAAACATAGAATTGGTCAACGTAATTTAGATGAAAAATTCAAGTAAGCTATTAACAAATGCAGTATTTTTACATGATATTAATTTATGGCATTTAATATTTGGAATCTATCGCAGAACTTGTACACCGATTAAGGACTCTATTGAAAATAAATTAGACATCTCCAGTTTCTATGAAAATATTGCTGACAACTTTGCAGGCGTAGTGCAATACAATAAAGATAATACTCCGCATGCTACCATTACCATAGATGAAGTATGTGATGTAATGTTAAATACCACCATGGGTCCTCCAGTAACACGTTTAGCTGGTGTCAATGATATGCTTTTAAAACAGTCGAAAGAAATCTGCCTTGATTATAAATATGATAATATGATACAAGAAATGCAAAATATTTCTTGGTCGTCAGATGTTGCCAATGGTATGCGTCAATGGACTTGGCAAACTTGCAATGAGTTTGGTTTTTATCAAACTGCCGAAAATAGTTCAGATACTTTTGGTGATCGATTTAATGTGGACTTCTTCATCAAACAGTGTATGGATATTTATGGAAAAAAGTAAGATTATATTGTTTTTTAGTCATGTTTAATCATGTAAAATATGTTTGTACGACCCATATACATATGTATATTCTTTTAAATACTAGTATGGACATCAAGTATTTGAATTCCGCAGTGGCCGAAACTAACAAATATTATGGTGGTTTGAACCCTTCAACCACAAATGTATTATATGTTCATGGTTCTATTGACCCTTGGCATGCATTGGGATTGATACACACAAAAAATCCTAAAACTCCTGGCATTTATATTGAAGGTAAGGTTATTTTGAAATATTTTTGTACATAAATATAAGGCCACGCAAAGTAACGTCATGTAAAGAAAAGGACGACGGAATTCACGCTGCGTTAAAACAACAGACTGAAAATTTGTCGAATAAGCAGTAACAATAATTCCAGGTGTGTATGGCTCCATGGCATGTTGACAAGTAAAATTCATAGTTATATTTTGCGCCATCTGCAAAAATTGCAGCCAATTCAAGTTCTGACATTACTATTGCGCCACCCTGTATATGCATATACATATACTCGTATGCCTTCATTGTAATCTGAAATCTCCTAATATTTAGGTACTGCCCACTGTGCCGATATGTACGATCCAATTAAATCCGATCCACCACAATTGGTTGAAGCTCGTCATAAAATTATCAAATTCTTGGCTAAACTCTTAGAAAACTATGACTTTGCTTAAAATATTGTCAATGTATATTGTCAATGTATATAACGATAAATAATTTCAAATACTGGTAGAGATTTATATTTTTTATGAAAATAAATATGCATTCATATATACTAAATTTCTCTCTTAGAGATTTTTATTTTTTATGAAAATAAATATGCATTTATATACTTACATATACTAAACGTCCTTCTGTAGTTTTGTTTTTATTCCATGTTTGATTTGAAACAAAAATTTTAGTTGATCAGATTTCGTGCATAAAAATCGTATTAAAGTAAAAAATTACTGTCCCGGCTAATTTAATGGTCAAAATTAGAACAAATTAAACCAAAAACGTTTCATTCTTTCATTTTATTAAAAAAAAGAGGAAGCTACTTATATAATTGCATATCGTATACAAACTAATTAATAGTTTAAGTGAATTACCTTATCACTATCTTCAAGAGTATTGTAATAAAAAGTACAACTTTTCCGAAATCGAAAAATATTTTCCAATAAAATTCCATTACTCATTGATTTTGTTTTCAAAAAAGTCATGCAAATCAAAATGACAGCAATTGTGCATTTAACGAATTGAATTTAATTTGCTGCATAAAAAAGCTTAACACTTCTACAAAAACAAAAAACAAACTTACAATATTTGTATGTGTTCTATGCAAAAAAGCTTTAAGTTATATGCAAACAAAGTTTTATTTTTTGTACTAATAAAACAAAAATAAAGTGATCTCATTAAAAAGTAAGACGCTGTTGCATGAAGACGAAATTTATTTTTATTTAATCAAATTGCATTCTGTATCGATATTAGAATGATGGCCACAAGAAGTTTTGGTTTAGCTGCTGTCAGGTATGTGCGCCCTGCCCACGGTATAATTCTTTCAAGTTCTAAAAATCTTCCAAAGCTGCAACCAATTACTGCAATATGGATGCGACCTTGTTTAGCAGCCACTTACTCCAAAGACGCTAAAACAGCAGGTAGAGTAAATAATTTTTTTTGCATGTGATTCCATAAGAATAAAATTTACACTTACATTACATACTACATATAAATGTGCGATATGTAAACTAAGAAATACATTTTCTTTTTCATCTTCATACTTCATCATTAATGTGGCAAACGAAATTGCCATTTTAACTCATTTTATGTAGATATAACAAAAAATGTAGTATCCACTCCTTTAACAGAACTACCATTAAAATCGAATAATCCGCCATTAACATCTGTTCCACCTACCAAAAATATGACCGCGTCGTCATCATCATCATCACCAGCAATTTCTGCACCAAAAACTCAAAAAAATGAACATTGTACAGGTACTCTCGACGAAGTTGGCATTAAATTTCCTAGCAGAGCCCAAGTTGAAGGATTTGTTTTTAAATCTCTGGTATATCTTTGGGATTTTGCTTATTACCTTTTCTGTTTGTGCCGCAAACTAATTGAAAAGTACATTGTAAAAAATTCCTTTGTACAGGAGAATTGGAAACAGTTGCAAAAGCGCATGGACGACGCCCGCAAAGAGCTAAAGCCAAAATAATTATATTTTAGTTTTTATAATTCAATACTAGTTCTTATTTTATTTTATTAATTTTATTGGGTTTGTCATGCATTAAAATGTTATTAATGATTAAAATAAAATGGAAATTTCGTTAAGTTTTTTTCTCTATCTAATTTTCCTTCTGCTTAGCGGTATTGACTTTTTTCTTTTCCGAATGAATCATTATAAAAGTATCATTTCGTATGGCTACTTTGTAGAACTACGGTTGGAAATACAATCCACATACGACATCGACGATTAGGACAGTTGTGGAAAGATAAAAAAAATGCACTAGACTTTCACCACGTTCTTACCAAGTCTAGAAAAGGAGGAAGTAATTGAAAGCAGGGCTACCACAAGCAAATTTCATAAATGATGAGCTTTAAGGGATGATGGATCAACGCTACCATATTCCATACATTGGTTTTTAAATTTACGTTAAATCTCTATTCCTTAACTTATTACTATATGGTGCTGAATGTTGATTCGATTTCTCATGTATGGAAGCTTGCCGTGATCTGATTGAATACAACGACCAACGTCCGTTTAATTGTAAACATGTTGCAAGAGAAATAAAATAGACTCACGTTGAGTATATTTGTTTGTTGTGTTGTTTGTATAAAAGCATTCTAAGCCTGCTATGATTATGTAATTTGTAATGATTATATACAATACTGAATTCTTTTGGCATAAACATACGAGGTTGATTGTTTTCAAAATAGTTAAAGTTTACTGACGATTTGATTTAGCAACCAATGAAATGTCGGCATATGAAAGCTAAATCCACAACAAACAAACAAATTTGCAAAAACAATTAGTTGGGGAGAATATCCCGAAATAATAAATTTCAATATTATTACACTTACTCTTAACAAAAAACAATATGAGTAAGTAAAATATTTGTCATAATACATTATGAAACTTAAATTATTTTGCTTTTTAAAAAGGGATTACAAAAGTAGTTAAAAGTTCTATATTAGATAAAGATGATGTCCAAGCATGTGGCAATGTTATCTGTAATATTATTACTGCATCAAGAAAACATTGCATTAATAGATCAATATCAAATAAACTAATACTTTATTGCAATAAAATATTTTCAATAACATTGTTTATGTCCATTAAATACTCGTTGCCTTGGAAAGTTGCAGTGCCATTGTTGACTATGGGCACATGGTTCGATTCTGATCTTTATCCACGATTTTTTATACATGTATTTTTTTGTATTGCAGTTTTTTATATTCAGTTTTTTTACCATATCAAATTTATTTATGAACCGATTTCTTATAGATCAACATCTAAAAAATACTATTTTAATATTTCATTACAATAAAACATTACTTTGTGTACATATGTACATATGTATAATAATTATTGTTGTGCGTGTTTTCAATAAAAAAATGGAAAATGAAATTTTTTCCTTGTGGATCATATCTTCATGTGCGATTATAAAAATGTCAAAGTGTGTACTAAATACCACTCCCGTTAACAAGTCACGGCAGCCGGTGTAGTGAGATGGTCGGTCATGGACTGTGGAAAGAGAGGTTCGATCCCGGTTCTCATCCACAAGTTTTTTAATAAAATAATAACAAAATTTAATTTTTTTTATTTTCAGTTTTGTTTTGCTATATCTAAGCTATTTATGAAACGATTTCTTTTTGTATCATAACAAAACTTATTGGTTTTAACAATTTTTACCCTTCTACAAAAAAAGTTGCATGGATACATAAGTGTGTATATATTTGAAAAGCAAATAAAAATACACTTTAAATTTTTCTTTATTTTTACTCTGCTATATATTAAACTGATTTCTTACGTATAGCTCTGAGAAGCCTACTACTGTCCAAAATAATTTTAAATAAATTCATAAATAGCTGTTATAAGCAATAAAAATTTTGAATATAATAATGTAATAAAATAATCATCAATATAATTTTGAAACGAAAAAAAAAATGGAGGGAGACTGGATTCCAACCAACGAACTCCATATTTTGGTACATGCCGACTTACCACTCCAGCCACCTTAACTTCTTATTGTAAGAGTAATTTACTGGACCTAAATACTGTTTTTGTACACTCATAAGTTTAATTGTCACTCTTTCTGACGAACTCACACATACATGTACATACATATGATCCACAAGGATTTTTTTTAGCAAATACATTTGTTTTTAAAGGAAAGAAATATAAGGTGTGTTGTTCTCTTTTTTATGTTTCCAAAATGAACAAAATGTAAAAAAAACATTGCGAATATAACGCTGACACTCGAACTCAGGCTCCTTAACCTGCTGCTCAACTCTACCACCTGAGCCATCCTAACTTCTTAGAAGAATTAATATTTAGCGGACCTAAATACTGTTTTTGTACATTTATTAAGTTTGAGCTCTACCTTTCTTTTTTGACGAATTCACACAAAGAGTTTTTGTTTTAACACATTCACTCCCAAGTATTTATATTTTCAGAGAAAAGAAATATGAAGTGCTCTCTCCTTTTGTTTTTTCCTTTATGTTTTCAAATATTTATTAATAATATTTTAATGCATCAAAAATATGTTTCGTGAGGGTTGAACTCAGGTTTGTAAATAATTTTCAAACTCGTTCAATTGTTTGGATTTAGTCATAATTAATTAGACGACGGAAGGAGTTTACAATTATGCATTTTGAACAAGTGTACATATTTAATTTTCCATATTATAATTTAAAATACCCACATGGTTACTTGTAATTGATCTAGCTATTGATCCATTAGAGATAATCAACTGTTGTAAAAATATAAAAGTAATGGTTTTTTAGATATTGATCTATCAAAGATATTAATATTAATATATTACAAATTAATATAAAAATATTAAATACTTAATATTGAAATTTATTATTTTAGGATATTCTATCCAAGTAATTGTCCAAGAAATTTTTTTAAAAATGCATTGCTTGATGTGGGGTTTAGCTGTTCATATGCCGACATTTCATTGGTCGTTAAACCAAATCATCAATGAACTTTACCACCCACAGGGCGTCTAATTGTATGCAAGTTCAAAGAAAAATAGATTCATATCAGAACATTGTTTATTGTGATGTTTTTATAAGAGCATTCTAAGCCTACTATGGTTGTGTATTTTGTAATAATCATATGGGATATTGTATTTTATTTGTTTGGCATTAAAATATGAGATTAAGTGTTTTCAAACTGCTTAAAGTTCCTTGACCTTGATTTGGTTTTTATAAAATTATTAAAGCAACATTTTTTTAGATATTGATCTATTGGAACAGTTATATCTCCAAAAAATCGAACTTGGCAAAATGTGATTGAAGCAAGCCAAATTCATAACAGGTATATTTGAGAGCGAAGCTTATCACTCTTTTTTCTAAATTTTCTCGATGCTCAATGACAAAGTTTGGTAATTTGTTTTAATTACTTTGGATTATTTTCCTTTGCTGCCTGCTTTCAGTCTGCTGTTCTATTTGTTGTACTGGTGTGTTTGCTTGTTAAGAATGCAGATTGTATTGAAGTTTTCAAAATGCAATCTTTGATTTTTAAACTTTTTAGTATAACTGCGATTTAGCTATAGATATAATTCAGATGTTTTATTTGTTAAATATGTATAAAGAGGATATATAACGAATTTTTTTTCTTTACTAACATTTTTTTGACATATAACTAGGTTACATTAAATTTGTGTCATCATTTTTGAAAAGTACGCAAAATAACGCTTTTTTTGTGAAATGTAGAAGTTCAAAATTTTCAGTTAATCCCTTTTTGCTGCACAAGAGGCTAAAGAAAAACGGATCTATTAGTAAATGGAATAGAGTTAAACTGTATTTTTGAAGGGAATTCACTAGAAAAATTTAAATATCTGTCAGATGTTTTGATGTGATTAACTGAAAATAGGAAACAGAAATGAAAATTTTTCAATCTTTTAAATAAATAAAAAAGTGTATATGTGTACATATTAATGAAGAAACGAGTATTCGCATTCCCGAATATTCGCTTATTTTATGACATTCGTATAAGTGTTCGACAAATTCAGAAGAATGTATCACTTAATCACTATACATATAATGAATGTTAAGACATGGATATAACCTTATATGTGAAGCTCGAAAGTTTTACAATGAAATGTTCCCGAGATACAAAGGTGTAAAAAGAAAATATTTTAGTATTCAGTTACTTACTCACAAAAATTATAAATTATTAAAACTCTAAAAAATAATAAGCTGGTTATGAGTAAATGGTAGTGAGTAAGTAATCAGAAAACGAGAATTTCATATCTGTGAACACGAGAATGCGCCATGCCAATTCGCCCCAAAACTGGCAACACTGGTAGTTGATTATGTAATACGAAACGAAAGAAAAATATTTTCGAATTTCAATGTTGATAACATAATAACGATTCCTTTCGAATCGAATTAGTAAAATATAATATATTTTTTAATAATTGAAAAATGTGTGGACAAGTCAGATTATATTGTTGTGGCTTTTGTAAGAAAACCTTATTGTACATATTTGATTTACAAACACGCCTCAATTTTATATTTAAGTTTCCTCGTTTATTAATTTTTTTTGATTACAAGTGTATATTTATTTATTTATTTAATTTTTTTTAATAAGCTGCTTTATTATTTTTATTGAATAATCCCTAAAATAAACCCAAAACTAAACGTCACTGCGCGTGTATAGAAACCTTGATGGTGAAATACTTAAAAATATTATATCTTTTTAATGCTGGAAAAGTCACAATTAATTGCTTTAATTGCCTTGATTTATATTATATTTTTATTTTAATATTATTAGCTTTAATAATAACTTAAATGACATTCTTTAAAATAAATTATAAATTTACCCTATAGATTAAAAATAAAAATGTTATTGCTAAATACATATAAGAGCCGAAAGTTATAATAAAAGTTGTAAATTTGAAATATAAATTATATATTAGTTACATTAGGATAGATATTAATAAAACACTTAATATTGAAATTCATTATTTGGGATATTCTCCCCAACTAATCGTTAGAAACAATTAGAGCTTTTGCAAAATGCATAGAAAAAATCAAAAGTTTGTTGTGGCTTTAGCTCTTCATATGCCGACATTTCATTGGTTGCTAAAACCAAATCGTCAGTGAAGTTTAAGCAGTTTGAAAACATTCAACCTCGGATGTTTATGCCACATAAATCAAATACAATATGAAGAGCTAAAGCCACAACAAACTTTTGATTATTAATAAAATATTTATGTGTATATATTATAGCCAAAATTAGAAAAATTAAAGAAACTGTTTGTTTTTCATATGCATGTAAAAGTATTGAAATAGTAACATGACATGTTTAAATGAAGATAATTTGTAAATTAAATTAAAACAACAACCCGGCATTTAAATTAAAACATATTGAAAAAATGTTCAATCTATATTTTTTTGTGGGAATTTTCTTCTCAACTTGCGTCCGAATTTTCTACAGACGTGATAAAATAGTTTAAAAGTTTCGTTGAATTAAAATGGAAATGCTAAGAAAATGTTGAGGAGTTCTTATTTTAAATTATTTTTATAAATGGAAATGTTTGTTTTGCAAGTGTTTTCACTTTTTCTCTTCTTCACAAATCACTTATAGTAGATGAAATGCAACGTATTCTTTTATGACGTACAAAAAAAGCACACATTTAAAAAATTCAAGGGAATGATGACTGTATATGCGGTAATATTTGCATCTGTGTATATGTTTAAAAATGTATATGTGCGTGTGCTTTTTTTTAATAAAAGAAAATATACTACACTTAAATTAGTAGGTATAATAGACTATTAATTTGTTTCGCAATAATTCTAAAATAAGCCGCAATCTTTAAGATTGTTTTTAATTATGACATCGGTGACGGCATCAAAAACAAATTGTACATTATTTGTATCGGTGGCACAGGTAAAATGTGTGTAAATTTCTTTTTGATCTTTACGTTTATTAAGACTTTCGAATTTCATACGTATATAGCAGGCAGCATCCTCAAATGAATTCGAGCCTGAAATGTAAAATTACGAAAATTAAATTATATTACATACATGAATTGCAATATTTACATATAAGAAGAATATTGAACTCACCGGTGTATTCTGGAAAACATATCGTCAATGGAGATCTTTTGATTTTTTCTTCAAACAAATCCTTTTTGTTTAGAAACAGTATTATGGAGGTTTCCACAAACCATTTTGAATTACAAATGGAATCAAAAAGTTTTAATGATTCAATCATACGGTTCATTTCTTCATCTTCAGCCAAAACTAAATCATAGCCTAAAAATATAAAATAAAGGCATATGCTTAATATTGAAAATTCATTATTTGGGATATTCTCCCCAACTAATCGTTAGAAACAATTAGAGCTTTCGCAAAATGCATAAAAGCATATGTATTAAAAATATTTTATAATACTCGTATTGACAATAAAAAAATGTATGTATGTATGTATGTCTATTATAAGGTTCGTTTACTAATTTTTATTAATTATCACCGAATTTTACTGAATATTGTACACTCGGAATAGGGGGAAACCAGAATTGAGAGAACTACTGTATCGACTAGAGCTCCAGGCTTTTGCCGGAAAGTGCATTTTATTGCTAGAGTAATTGATAAAAACTTTGCATTTGGGCGTCAGTCTCACCCCTCTTACTTGTTCTTTATTTTTCCCGAATATACACTTTATTTCTATAGTAACGTCTCAAGTCTCGTACAGATCCGTGTACTGGCTGGAATATACACTTTAGTCCCATAGCAACGTACATACAATTTGGAGTCTCACTATTATAGTTCTCTAGATACATAATAATTAACAATTACTTTGTATGGCGGTAACCATCTTCCAATACCTTGAAGCTTTTGCTTGAATAAACACCTTA
Source organism: Germaria angustata (assembly GCA_963681545.1). NCBI lineage: Eukaryota > Metazoa > Arthropoda > Insecta > Diptera > Tachinidae > Germaria > Germaria angustata. The sequence goes on from OY813000.1 coordinate 26,180,222, forward strand.
TTCTGATAGTTACGTACATTCAATGTGTATAGTCTCACTATTATAGTTCTCCAGATATGTATAGAATAATTACAAATCACTTCGTATGGATGGAAATCATATCGCCCTCCTATGCTTTGTATGCTATCGCTGGAATGCACACTTTGATCCCGTAGTAAAGTAAATTAAATTTGGATAGTCTTACTACTATAGTTCTGGAGATATAGAAAAAATCCACAACTACTTTTTCTCACTACCGTTAAAAAATAAATGATCATATTTTAATTTAGCGATCGTCAGTATGACAGTTGCAAAATTTCAAGACGATCAGCCTTGTAATTTGGCTTCCTATAAGGAATAACCAAACACGTAATCACAGATTCAGCTTTATATACCTATATGTATATAGATAGATAACTGTTGTTCTATCAGCATTGAATTCAGCCAATGTGGTGGACAACGTGATTGTATGGTAAGACTCCCTTGAAACCATTTCTTCATATGCATGGGATGCCTATTTGACATGAAGGTAACGGTTCAGTTTTAGTTCCAAATTACATATATTTATAATTGGAATGCTTTGATGATGAGTAATGATACTCGTATAGTCTGTTAGAGTTTTACATTGTAATTGGAGAATCTGTTTTCAATGGATGCACCCTAAGTTCTTGATGAACCACACCAAAATATTATTTACAGTTCAAATCTAGTACCGTTCGCATGACCGCCTACTGAAAATGTTTCCTACTTCGTTTTATTCTCGCCTGGGTTGCCCTCATAGGACTTTTGTTATATTAACCACAGTTCCTGTGGACAAGTTTCACCCAACTTTATAACTCGATCCTCGCAGCCTCAAAAGGCTTCGCATTGACCGGGGTTAAAGTTCGCAATGCTCCGGCTGTCAGCACGCTCATTTTCGAACTCAAAAGAGACTGACTATATACATATATGTATATGAATTCATCCTATCAATCACCGATTGGCTGTCCGTGAAAATTTTGACATCCGTAGATCTACAGTTTGAACTGAGTCATCTCACGCACTTCGTATTATTTTAATGTTAAATAAATATGTATTAAAATAAATAGAAGTGCTTTAAAAACTAATCTTGAAGAATAATACATTTCATGCCATACCACATGTGAGATTACAATAGTTTGAAATATCATCTGTAACAGAGTTTGGAACACTGAAAGCAACGATTTCGAAAATCTTGTGAACGCTATTGCCGCCCACTGTATACGTAGGTTAAAATATCTGTTTTATTTACAAGATTTAAGTAAAAAGTTGATTTTTATATAATAAATATGTGCATACTTTTAGACACATATTTATGGCGTAATTTTTTTGTTATCATAAAATTAATAAAAATTACAGAAGAATAAATAAGAAACTTATATCAAGATATGAACTTTCTCTGAATTACTCATCAATAAAAAAAGTGTATAACAATTAAAGCGATTAATCATCAACTCTTAAAACATATGGAATTGCTAAATGACGCACTCACCCGATAATGCTACACAAAAGATAATCGCTGTAACACACTCAAAACAATGTATCCATTTTTTACGTTCTGATCGTTGGCCGCCAACATCAAACATTCTGAAAAGTGCAATAATATCCATTATATATGTATTTGTGTGTGTGTGTGTGTGTGTGTGTTAAATAAGATAATTTGTATTATATAATCAATTGTGCATATTTTACGTACTTGAAATACAAGCCTTTGCATTTGAAATGTGTTTCAATAATGCCGGTTGTTTTGACGCGCGTGCGCAACACGTCCTGTTGCGTTGGTACATAGTTCGGCTGTGAAATGCGATCCAATGAGTTTAAATAATAGGCAGCTGAGTCGTTTAATTGATATTCTCGAGACCGTGAAAATGACTGTTGGACACCAGCATCACTCCATAACTTTTTCATTAATAATACTAATTCGGGTAAAAGTATGCCTTCTTCAGCCGCTGAAGCGTATGTGAAAAATTGACGCGCTATTTCCGTCTTTGAAGGATCTGCAAAATCAATTTTTAGATGACCCATAGCACGTATAATAGCCATAAGTGATTGTATCGTATTGCTGTAAACAACACGGCGATATTCTTCACATTCTTCCTGTGAGTAACCGGATTCATGAATTATTTTCATTTGCTTAACTATTGTCGATTTGCCAGATTCGCCGGCACCTGAAAAGAATAAAGGAACATTTCAGATGAAATAATTATTTTTTCTTAATGCATAAATTACAAAATACTCTAGACGCACGACAATCCGCTAGGCCGATTTGCGGCCTATGTTCGCTCACTGTGTTTATAATTATACGAAACCATTCGCCCCATTTTTATCCCCCTCGTAACTTTGTCTCACTTAATCACAAAATGATCAAACTGCAAACACAAGGATACTATATATGGATGACTTTGTAGGTGAATTTCGGAAGTTTTACAGTAAAATCGTCCATCAAAATTATGGGACATTTCCACTTTATCTAGAGAGTTGAAATTTGATATAAAAGTAGGTCCTGGTGAGTAAGTAATCAGAGCCAGGCTGTTTTCCTCCAAGCTGGCAACACTGATCTGTGGTAAGACACACATATTTAAAGGATTGTTGGTAAAAATTGTGTAAGCAGAACTTTTTCCTTTTTATAGAGCTTCTAACAAATGACATAGTTTTTCTCCTCGTTAAAGCCAAGAAACATCTCTAAAAAGTTCTTTAGCTACTCTTGTGGTCTAAATAATCCGAAAAATCTGAAAACAATGACTTTCCTCCTGATACCCAACATTAGCCGACTCTAAACTTTATGTTAAAAGATGTTATATAAAAAGGAGCTTTGAAAAACATATAAGTCAGATCCCCACAAACGTATAATGGGAAAAATAAGGTTAAAATTTTTAGTTCCAATTTAAAAATATCATCCGGTAGTCAGTATGCGATCGAAATGAGGAAGTTCTTGCTTGATGCAATACCTATCACTATTTTTTTCAACATTACCCCTCTTGGGGGAATTTGGCTTCCACAAAGCATCTGTCGTTGCCTACAAAAACAACGCCCTCTGTTTATTTTGTGTAGTGGTGAGGAACCTTGCTAATCTTTAATTTCTACCTTTTTTCCATTAAAGAAAAATATAGAGTTATAGGTATATCCCACTATATAGAAATGGTGCTCCAGGCGGTCCTCTAAGGAGCAGATTTAATGGGAATGAATCTTCCAAAGAAATTGTTCTAAATTATAACTTTTTTCAAATTCTTTTTTCTGAAATCATAAAATTATTTCAGAAATACCACCTAATTTTATTTCACAATTTCAATGAACAAAAATCTTCCATATAGAAAAAAGTACCTTTTAAGTTATTGGTAAATTTTAAATTTATAGTTTTTTATATAGTGACGATATTAGGAGTTAAAATAAAAAAGGTTTGTGAAAAATATTTCATGTGGCTTTAACTGTCGACATTACATTGGCGGCTAAATCAAATCGTCAGTGAACTTCAAGCAAAACATTTTTTAAAAAACTAAGTTTTAACAATTAGTTGGGAGAATATCCCAAAAGGATAAATTTTCAATATTAAGTATTTTTTATTTCCTTTTAATAAAAAATGTGAATTCCTATACTCAAAAAATTTAAATAAAACAAAGTGTTTTTTTAATCAACAATACGATTTTTATATTACGAGTAAAAGGGGCAAAATTTAGAAACTCATCGGAATATACAATTCACCTTCAGAGTTCAAAATTAGGAAGAAAAGAAATCATAGATGCTCGAGTACAAACCCGTGCAATAGAAAAAATATAATACCTAATTTACAGAATAGACTGGATAGAAAGATTTTTGTTTCCAATTGTAAGATCATCCCTACAAAGAAACATAATTAAATTGGGAAGACGCGGAATAATTTCTAATTGCAGTTCTCCAAGAGCTTCACAATGTTTTTTTAATTAATCGCTTGCAAAGCAACTTAAGATTGCAAGTAAATTTATTTTTTTAAATTTGTGAAATGACTGCTTTAAACTTAATTAAGAGCAGAAATTCTTATAAATTTATATTTGCACTTATCAAAATATGACACATAGTAATGAAACGCTCGTAGTTCAAATGTATATCCCACAAAAGACCATAAGTAGACTCTTCTTAACACCACATTATTAAATTAACCAAAAGAGGGACAAAAAAATTGTTTAAAAAAACGGAAATACCATGTCGAAAACATATAAACAAGCAATTAAGTGTCATATTTTATTAATAATAATACATTCAAAATTTAATCGTGTCACAACGAATAAATAATCTAAAGTATGTTATTATCAGGGAAACCAAAAATATGCTCTAAAGAGTGTTTTATGATCGTAAAATTATGCGCCGAAGATTTAAAAACTTGCTCATAAAGTATAAATAAAGCCTATTTTTCAAGTCTGTTAAACTTATTGTTCAAAAAGTTTTTATCTTACAATTGTGTTCAAATACACAGTTTGTCAAGTAAATGTTTGCACAACCAAAATTTATGTGTGAAACAATACTTAAAAAATTTTATATGTTGTGCAAATTTAAAACAAAATGTCTTCACAGCAACAATATATTTTTTTATATGTAACATTTTGCAAAGAGTACTGTGAAGAAATTTCATTTCTTTAATCTGTTATACATTTGTTTAACATTTTTATAGTAATTTGCTGATGTATCATATTAATAATAGCTATCTTTTATATTCCATTGCGATCACTTACAATTAATTATACTTTTCTTTAGTATAACTAATTAGGGATAAGAAAAAAAAACGAGGAACATTTTTCTTTCAATTTAATAAGGATTTATTTGGGGATATTTACTTACCATGCACCACAGTTTTTTATAGATAAAATAAATTTAGTTTTAGGTATCTGTATGTACATGGGTAAGAATAAGTATAATATTTAGGATTTAAGCATATAATAGGTATTATTCCTTTAGATTTTAAGTTTATGTTGTAGGTATCCCAAAAGACCTAAAAGTTCAAAGGATAATAATGTCAGAACTTAGTAAAAAAGAAGATCGGGAAGAATTCAACCAAAAACGTTGTTTCTCATGATTTCTTGATCATATTTACGTTTTAGAAAATACGTTCTAAATAAATGTCTTTCTAAATTGCATCAAAACAATGATTTTTTAGCTCATAAAAACACATTCAATTCCGGGTATTTATAATGTTGAGAATATTAAATTATATGGTGTGAAAAACTGGCTACTTTATGAATTTTTACTGGTCTAAAACATGCGTTTAAATCATAAGCCATTCATTCAACAGCGAACTTGTGACATCAACTGACACGCTTATGTTAAAATCATGCGTTATTCGCCTGAATTGAAACCTTTCGTCATTAGTTGAACTTATTATTGAACTCTTTGTTGGCATTTTTTTAATGCTGCGAATTAATTTTTCTAAAGTTTAAAGTAATTTTTTAAATGCAACATGATTGTTATTATTTTGGCTTTTACTTTAGATAATATAAATTTAAAATTTATTGCTTACTGTGAACATTATTTGTACGCAAGTGATTGAAACTTTAAGAAATTCAGTTGTGTTGTTTCTGTTCCCTTTACTTTTTTCCACCACTGTAGATATCATAAAAAATAAAGATAAAATACTACATAGTAGATAAAAGAATTTTATAAATTTTATGAATGAAAACTTAATTACTTTTGGCTAACAAATAACTTTGCACGAGCACAAGTTAAAAATAATTAAACGAAATATAAAAAGAACACAAAATTAAGTAGTTCACCGAGAAAACAAGCAACGAGTTCAAATAATAAAATATAAGAAAAAAAAACTGAAAAAACATTAATGAATGAATTACTTTGTGTTTTATTCTATTGGGTGGAAAGATCATGATCATGAGTAACGAGTCATTCTCTAAACTCACAGTAAATATGCAATTAAATAGAAGTAGCATGTTGTAAATAAGAAAAAAATGTTCTTTTTTGTTGTTAAAAATGCATAGTGAATGTCACAATTTATATGACCGACTGTTATTGCTAATTTAACAATTATTTATTTCAATAAATTTTAATTGCTGTTGTTTTTCTGTTGCATGAAATTATTTATTATTTTTTTTTTTTTTTTTGCTTAAGTAAACAAATGATTTTCAATTTTAACATTCCTTATTGAAATTGTTTTTATCGTGTGCAAAACATAAAAAACAGACCAAAAACTTATTATGTATAATAATAAATAAAACAAACGTAATTGCATTTTTTCATTTTAAACATTAATTTGTCTGGGTTTGAATATTAATTATAAGATTTTCATAATAAAATCAACACGTATTATACGAAAACGTTATATGTATGTGTGGAATCTATATGCCAAAAAAAAAAATGGTAAAAGAGTTTCGATAACGTTGTCATCAAGGCTGCCAGTTTTGAAAGCTTAACAGGATGGGAAACACAATCGGAGTGGCGCACTGCAAGCTAAATTAGCTAAATAAAAAAAAAAAAATAAAATTCTGCTGGATCTCATTAAAGGAGATCAATAAAAGGTCATCAAAAAGATTATCGGTATGGGTGACAAAGAAAGAACACGTCAGACGTTAACCCGAGAAGGATAGTAATATTTTTGTTTGCCGGAAGACATAAAAGTTCAGATTTTAGACTCTTCCAGCTCTAAGCTTCGTTGTTAGTAACTGAAGAGAGATTTTCGATAGGAATGGCACATTACGGAATAAAACAGACATATTAATATGGTGCTTTAAACGCCAAAGTAATTAATCTACAAACACAAAATTTTACAAGACTTGACTTTGAAATAAATTGTAGGGTTACTACAAAATTTTAATTTTAGTGATCATATATTATCGGTTCAGTGCTATTAAGGCTCCTAAAGGCTTCACCAAAATAGCGGACATGTGCAGTTGATCTCCTACTAATGAAGAAATTGAGAGCAAATACAAACATTCTATCGCGCACATGAGAACTTTGTATATTTTCTTAGTACTAGATAACACCATAAGGATTTTATGATAAAGTATGGAAATAAGATTTTTTACTCATCCGAAATGTGAAAAAAATATTTGAATAATTTAGTTTTTTAATTTTCTGTTATTTTTATTTATTTAATGCATTATAACAATATTTTATGTTACTTTTATTTATTAAATATTATCATAACACAGAAGCTCGCCGTTAGAACACACATTTTTCCTTAAGTGCACTTTCGAAACAAATATGTTTGCCCAGGACTAGTTTAAAATGCCGCAAGATACACAGAAACTAGTACAATTAAAATCAAAACCTTTTAGATTCTATTTATTAAATTTTTTCTTTAATATTTATAAAATTTGCTAACAAATTTAAGGCTGAAATGCAAAATATACTTATAAAAAACAAGTGAAAAATAATGACACCATAAATACATTTGCCCTAGATGATATTTATACTTTTAGTGATGATTGCGAGTAGAAAACACAATTGAAATTAGTTAACAATAGTTGCTAAAGTAGACAGACGTACTGCGACTTTGCAAAGTACGAGTAGCAGAAAGTGAAAGTCATCATGCGGGTATGCACTTGTTAAAGTAGAGAGAAATGAAAAGAAAAGCTTATACTATTTTCCAAGTAATATGTACGTAATATATACATATACATAAATGAACCAACAAGTACATCAATTAGGGAAGGAATCAAATAATAAATTTTATGTTCAATAAGACATTGTTGTCTTCATCTTTGGTATTCATGGTTCGTGAGGTTTAGATTTTATTTTTCGATCATTAGCGTATGATTCCCTCTTTGCAAGAGCAAAAGAACGATAACATGTTTAGATATAGATTTAATTTGGGATAGACACACATAAATATACGCCCATATTCTGACAAACGCGCGTTTTCTAAAACGCATGTGTTTTAAAAACGTCAAACTCATACGCTTCGTTTGCGAATTGATATTATTCGTAGTTACGAGGTCTGTACAATAAAAAAGATGAATTTTAATTTTTCTCAAAATATATTTATTTATTCATTATTTTCTATTTTGACTCCTTCAAAGTATTCTCTTTAGATGTAATACTCGGAGCTCATAGCTCATACCTTACATTTCAGGTGATAAATAGCTTGTAATCATGCCTCTGTAGCGATCGCCGTTGACTAAAATTCTTATAATTTTTAGTGATTTTGATATATATATATATATATATATATATATATATATATATATATATATATATATATATATATATATATTAAAACCACTGATCACAATCTCTGCGTTTTGATGAATTTTTTGGAAACCTTTTTTCACTGGGTAATAAAAAATTAATTCATTCGCGGACGCAAATTCAACTTTGCTACACTTATAAATTAATATAGAAAATTTAATATTTTTTTGTTTAGTTTTTCATAAGTAAAACTTCCTGTAAATTTGCAGAAACATATACATTGACGTCGAAATTATCACTATATTTAGCAAAATACAAAAATAAATGATAAGATTTCCACCTAGAAATATGTATGTATATAATACACAGAAAAATTATTTCAACCTTTTGATCAATTGAATTGGTTCATTTAACATTTTGATTAGTTAGAGAGCTGGACTATTCCGATTTGCTAACATTTCTTAGCACTATGCATGTATAGATTTGCAACACTATTTATTGCAAAAATTCTTATTCGGAAGATTATGCCAAGCTCTGATATATTTTTGCATGTAATTCACAAGTTAGCAAATATGATTTAAATGATGATGAGTTTGAATTCTTTTCAAATATGATTGTACTGATGATTTGGTTAGTTAATAATTAAGATATGTATATATATATATATATATATATATATATATATATATATATATATATATATATGTATATATATATATATATATATATATATATATATATATATATATATATATATATATATGTATATATATATATATATATATATATATATATATATATATATATATATATATATATATATATATACATATCTTAATTATTAACTAACCAAATCATCAGTACAAAACGGCTGGGCCGATTTTGACGAAATTTTGGAAAGCCGTTGTCATGTTCTTCAAAACGAGATATCAAACTCTTAAATCGGTTATGTAGTTCGGAAGATATTTACAAAAAATCTATGTTAATAATGATTCAATATCAAAATTTTTAAAACTTTCGAAATGTTGCATTAAAAAATCCGAGTTTTCGGTTTATTTACAAAATATTTACATCATTCGATAACACAAGATATACCGCGCTTACTAAGGTGCAACATTGTACAATAAGTTAAAGATCTATACATATAAAACAGGATATATATGTATATGTAACGTATGGATTCCAAAACTTTATGACAGGTATTCAATGGATTTTTATTTAAAGGCCGTAAATTTCGTTAAAAGCTCAATTTAAATCGTGTGGTAATATAAAACTAATGTTTGCTTAGGGTCAGCAACGCGGACCGGGTCAGTTAGTTGTTAATAAAAATGGTAATGTAACTAAAAAAATTTTAAAGTATTAAATTTTTAATTGTTATTATTAACATATAATCAAAGAAATTTAATTAATACAAGTATAAAAATTTAATTGCTGATATTAATTTCTTTGCCGTTGCAAATCTAAATAACTTTCTAAAGGCAACCATAAATTTTTTTAATTAGAATTGATTTTAATTTTTTCTGTGTATTAATAAAATATTAAATTCATATTTTTAATTTGTAAATCATGTGGACAGATAACAATAAAAATTATTATCGTCAATGTCATCATCTTTGACATCGTAGACAAATAATACAAAATTTCATCGTGTATATTTAGTGAGATTCTAAAGGCAGAATTTCACTAACGGCGCAAGAATCAGCACATGTACCGATATAACACTAATTTTTTAAGAGAGAAAACTGCTTTGAATTTCTTAGTTTATTGTTTTATTGCAATTTTATTTTTCTATTATTACGTGTAAGAGAAAGTTCTGTCGTTTTCTTTTTCTAAAGAAAAATTATTCGAAACCACAAAACTTTCAGTGTAAGCCGAAGCAATATTCTGATGAATTTCAACTTCTGCGGAAGTTTACGTGGAATTTATCCTGATCATACTGCCTAGTACTGTATCATTGACATCTGATAGTATACCAGAACTGGGTTTATCTCTAAAATATAATAAAATGAAGTTCTACTTAATATGTTCAAGCAGTAGTTTTTTGTCTGTTAAATGCACCTTTTCTTCATGTTGACAGTTTTACAGCCATAATAAACGGACTAAAATACGAACAATTATGCATAAATCTGTAATCAAATACTAATTTAAATGTTTAAACCGATTGCGATCGGATCAAAGTTTCTTTTAAAGGATCGACAACGCATAAAAGTGCTCGTGTTCAATAATGATGGTACTTTCATTTTTTCTATAAACTAGTAGTTGCCCAGTCGCCGAAATTCGACCACTTTTTACAGTTTATGTTATTTTCATTATTTTAAAACAAAATTGTTCTTTGCTATATTTTTAAATTTTCTCTAATTTTGTTAAAATTGTTTTCAATCTTAGAAATAATTTGATTTCCAAATACTTTGAATTGATGGTCATTTTCTTATGTTTGCTTGGTGTTTTATGTTTACTTCGAACGCTTATATACACTAAGCCATTTAACCGATTTTAATATAACATATATTCTGTATTTAGGCTCGTTAAAAACAACTAAACACAGAAGAAAAAACAAAAATCGATCGACGAACAGAGGAGAAAGTTGTGCTAAACTGTTTTAACTGAACCTGTTACATATACTTATAAAATATAAAAAAAAAAACTGGAAATAAATATGATACTGCTTCTGATAATTTCATTTCATGTGATTAGTTTTCGTCTATTGTTCTGTTATTAACGGTATCGTTTTCTATTCACCAATAAGTTTTTCAAATAAAGGTAGATTAAAATAAAATTTTCTAGTTTTCAGATTATACGAGGTATGTACAAGAAGTAAAATAACTTTCAGTTTTTCTACACTAGGTTTTCTTCGTTATTTTATGCTGTGTTGGTACATATTTTGGTCAAAAACAACACCACAATCATGCCTCATCCACCAGATTTGGCTCCCAACGACTTTTTCCTTCTTTCGTAATCGAAGAGGCCCATGAAAAGACGGTAATTTGTAACAATATATCAAATAGGAATATTCAATGCTATAACAAGAATTGAATATCTGGCGGAATTACTTTATACCATACAACATGATATGGATGAAAAAATATTTTCTGATCAAAATAAAACCTTACCTTACTATTTATACACATCTCGTAGTTATTCTTTTTAACGTATTGCTCTTATCACTCTAAAAATAGCTCAAATGTGAGCAAATTTGAAGTAATATAGCTGGCGACTTAAACACTGATTAGAAATTCATATTTTTGAAATGTAAAAAAAAAATTTAATTAGAATACATCGAATAATTTTTTAAATATAATAAAATAAAAAGTTAAAAATTGTACAAAAATTGAACTGAATTTTTGAGTGTTGTATTTTTATTACAATTTGGTTGTACACTGATCGGTTTCAACTATTTTCCTTTATGATCGCGCAAGTTTTTAATTTTCCCGCTATCTTGAAAATTAGGACACAACTAGTTTTCTGGGATTATTTAAACTGCAAGAATATTCAACTTTTTAGTAAGCTTGTTTCTGCGATAAACACCTCAATAACAAACTTTTTATCAAAACAGAGCTGCTTTTTTCTTTTATAACAAAATGGCAGCTAGTTCAAATTATGACATGACTTTTGCACCACCTGTTGTGCACCTGTCGGTAGAGAAATACTCTATTATATGTCTGTATCGCTCGCCTTGTGTTCACTATACTCACTGTTCCGATCATAAATTTCGAAAACATATGGGAACAATAATTTCACTCGGCTTAGGGAGGTCACTATACAGTGACTTTTTTTTGCGAAATGTAATAATGTCCCGACAAAGATTGGAAAATTATTGTCACCATACATATGACAATTTTGCTATTGATATACGAGTACAAATATGCACAAATGAGTTTCTGGAAATGCGTAATATTTTTAAAAATAAATTTCAACCTTGTTCGGGCCTGTATTGCCGAATCAAACTAACCTGAAAACTGTCAAATTGAATACTATACTATGAAATTTTATATTATTTTCCCGAGTGAGTTTCAAAACTTACTGCTTTATATGGATTTCAAACACGTTTTAAGTGCATTAATACAAATATTTTATACATTATTCCAAAAGTGTTATTTTCATTTTCGTTTCATCGATCTGTTTAAGCTTTTTGTGATCTCTTTACAGTTTTGAATTATTTGTCATGGCATCGTTGAGAGCACGCAAATATTTTAGAAGACGACAAGAAATGAAATTTGTTGAAAGTCATAACGACAACAATTTTGTTTCTCTGAACAAAATGGGTTAACAGAGACGAACACAACATGCAGCAAACTGTTTATTTAGAATTTAAAATTACATATAAAGAGGGTTGATCCATCCATACCATCAAGCGAGTTCAAGTAAATATTATTATGGATCACTTACATAAAAGTGAATAAAAAAAAATTGTGGGAAAAATGTTTCTACAAAAATGTTGGAAATTCAGTCAAGTGAGAAGATAAACGTTTCTTTTATTTTCCTGCAACTTAAAACTTACCAACAGAGTATTTAATGAAAAATTGTATTAAAAAAAAACTTTCTTTAAAAAAATAACAAATAAGAGAGAAAACAACTTCATACCTGCTACAAAATATTCACCTGTTATTTATTTTATATAAAAAATTTATTATAACATTTACCAACATATAATAAAATAATGGCTCTTTATAAAACAAATTCAATGCATAGAAAAATAAAGCTAAATTCAATTTGTTATTATACAAAACCAGCTCGGAAGATAAACACAACGTCATCTAAGTAAATAAATGTTTCTCTTTTTTTTTTAATCTAACATTTTCAATACTTCTATTGCCACATTTGATTTGTAGACTTGAGTCACCGCTTAAATATTGTTGTATGCATTGGATTTATTAAGTTTTATATCTCAGAAACTTTACATTTATGTATGTATGTGTTTCAATTGCCTTTATTATTTTGGATTTCATGAACTGCGTATTCGAATTTGTGTCTATACATATTCGGAACTTCTTGGATCAGTTGAGATTTGTGTGAATACATACGTTGTTATATTCGGTTTAGCTCCAGATTTGTTTCATACCCTATAGAGGATTTTGAGGAACACTTTTTCCTGGATAATTTAGAAATTTTAAGTGTTTGAGATATGACTTAATATTTGGTTTTTGAGGATAGCACAATTTAAAGGCCACAACTTCGGTTTAGTTTTAGATATGATTATGATTTTTTCTATATGTAAAGACGATATTAAGAAATACTTTTTATTAATAAATCAAAAATTTAAATTTTTGAGATATTTCGTTGTTGCATTAAAGGAGCGATATGTAATTGAAATTTAATTAATGTTGCTCGAGTTCGAGTCCGGAATCCTGTCGATTCAAGTTACCAATTCCACTTTACTATTTTTTATTATACTTAATATTGAAATTTATTATTTGGGATATTCTCCCCAACTAATCGTTAGAAACTATTAGAGCTTTTGCAAAATGCATTGAAAAAACGAAAAAATGTATGAAATGTCGGCATATGAAGAGCTAAAGCCACAACGAACAATACATTTTTTATTATATGTAATTTTACTAGTAAATGAAATTACTCTAATATAAAAATTAATATGGAAAGTAAGAGAAAGTAAAATATGAACTTGGTAAATCTCACTCTCAATACCCACAAAGTTAGACGAAAATTCCAAAATTCGAATTTTATTGTTTCGTCTATGAAGTCAAAATTTTGTCTCAAGTTGGTTAAACACCACAAGTAAAACTAAATTCTAAATTTATAACCCTGGACAATGAATTTCGTGTTTAGCGGTGCACCATTATCATGTTAAAATAGGTCTTGATTAATACACTCAGGGTAGATTTAAAGCACAATTTCGAACAAAAATGATTATTTCTCTTACTTAAAAGAAATATAAGAAAAATAATATTTGATAAATATTGAACTTGAACTTGATCTTCAGTCAACTTAAAATTGTCGACAGTGGCTAAATATATGAAAAATATACTTCGCTAAGAACTAATTTTTTATAATCAACATCATCGCTAACCGCTCCACACAAGTAGCGACCGTTGGCACAACTTTATTTGAAAAAGGTCTTCTTGTTTTGCTAATAAAATATATTAAATAAAAATTGGTAAAAGTAATTCATATTTTTTAATATCAATTTTTTCCAATAATTTCATGGGTCGATTATGTATGGTAACAGAAATTTAGATCGATTGCCAGTAGTAGCATAATAAGTATATCATGTACGCAGACCGTAAAAATTATGCTGAAAATATTCAAAACTATTTAAATTTATTTAATCTTGTACAATTTTTTTTAACATATCTCCAGCCCGTAAACGATACAACCTGATTATAACTTGGCCTGTAGCTTTTTAAAGAAATTTATTTAATTTTTGTTCGCTAGATTAAGCGAAGTAGGATTGCAAGGCCTTTTCATTTGGCCACTGTGGACAAAGTTCCTCACAGATCAGATGTATGGCTGAACTCGAATTTTTAAAGATTTGTAAAACAAATCATTATTTGGCGTTACCAAAGCAGAATGTGTCGACTAAAATTAGATACCAGCAGACTGAAATATGCACAGGTACATGAGCAGGTACATAATGCGTCAATATTCTCGACATGTGTACCATTTTAAATCAATATTACTGTTTATTAACTCCTTTTCCTAATTTGTAAATTAAATTAATTTTTTTACAGCCGTAAACAAACGCCCACTAATCGTGATAATTAAGTTAGTTTGTTATATGCAATGTGTTTGCATATTGTATTTTTTAATTTATTCTAATTGTAGATAAAGAAATCCCTATGAATAAGCATTTAGCACTCACTTATGTACGAATATTTGATAAAAGAAACCGATTGCTGAACTGATGAGTCAATTTTATGAGCACGTATTTAATAAATTATTAAGAATGTACAATACATTATGGATTTTGTTGTTGTTGAAATTATTAAGGCACGTAAGGAATGCAGTTTTTATTTTCTGTATTCTATAATATATACATATAATGGAAAGTAAATAACAAGTTTATATTCGAATTCTTATCATTTTCCCATTTATGCTTCGAACATTAATACATGCATAAATGCATATACATACTTATATTATATAAGTACATATTTTTTTTAATTAAATATAGAGCAAGAAAAATGTTTAAAAAATGTGTAAACAAAAGCCATCATTTGTCCTCGGTGTTAAAATTAGAATAATAAAGTTATAGTTTTATTTTAACAATACTGAAATTACAGCGCCTACAAGTTATACAAATATTCGAGCTACAAGCAGCATTTTGTGTAATATGTAAGTATGTAACTACGTATGTATGCATGTATATGCATATCTATATATGAAGATCATGAAACGGAGATCGTAATCTGTTGCTAAGAGATCGCAAGGTAGGTATAGATTCCGGATTTAACATGGCAATTTGTGCACCTTAGGCACATGTCAGTTAAAATATATCGAAAATATTCTAAAGACTGGTATTATTGAAATTAAACTGAATATTGCAAAAAATTTTGTAATTAAATTTTATGACGAAGCAAAGCTTTAAGATTTCAGTATTCATTATTTATGAAACCATGTCACTCCTTTAGAGTAATATAGTCATGTCTCAAAAATCAATTCAAAATGCTTAAGCTATAGAGGAAAAAGTAGTTATCAATATACTTTTTATATGTAAAAAATTAGAACAATCAGAATTATATCTGAAGTGAAATACCAAAACGTATTTTGACCAGTTCCACTTTTTTTTTGGGGATATGACTATGTTGCATTAAAGGAGCGATATAATTCTGGAATTGAAAGGTAAATTACCAAATTTTCGAGGTCATACCTGGCTCAGAATAGTTTTGATTTGAGGTCGATGTTAATAAGGTCAGATGAGACATTTATATATAAATAAATTTTCTGTATAGTCTCATATATACATTCATGTTCACAGTAACGTTTTACGAGAACGGATTTTATTTAATTAATGCTGTTGAAAATCTTGTTTTAGAATAGTTAATGTTTAAACTTTCCTTACAGTTATTGCTTTCATCTCGCTTTCATTTTTTTAATTTTCTTATTAAGAAAATTTTAGTTCATTAAAACTATCTTGAAATAAAATATTTGTCATTTTTTATCCATTTCAATATGTAGTTTATTTTTCAAAATCAGGTTGGTTAGGTACACATCTGCAGAATACGATAAAATAGATAATTTAAATAAAATTGAAAATTACATTTAACTGGAAATGTGGTCACTTTAAATTTTTAATAGAAATTTGTTTTTATATAAAGTTTTCTATTGTTATGTTCACATAATAATATCAAATAGTATCACTGAACACAAAAATACGTATTTTTCGATTTTATTAAAAGCAGCAGGGGAAAAAGTGTGTAATGGACTTCCCTCTACTCAGATCACTTTTGCTTCTCGTATTATGTACGAGTATTTTATAGATTTTATACAATGCAATTGTTTTAATTTTATCCATTTATTAGTCACATAAACTAAACAAAATGTTTATTTATATTCTGTTACTATTATTGCTGTCGTTTGGTGTTGCGTTTTGTTTAATTTTTCGTCTGTCTGCATCATTTCACATAGTTATGTGTTTTAAAAATTGTTGTGTCAAATTTAGTTTAAATTATATAAGTTGGTCGCTGATGCAATAATATACATAAGGTTTTTATCGTTTTATATGACTTATTTATTTATTTTTTAAATATATATTAAAAATTATTCAGGATATTAGCCCTATTTATTATTTAAGAAATCTGTTTTTTGTCGATTTAGGAGTTTATTCGTTTGACTGTTTGTGTTCTGTAACCACTTCATCACTAGATTTACAAGGCACTCAACCTTATATGCTTATATAAAACTAAAAATTTTGCTCTGACTATCCGTTCCATTAGCGAATAAAAGATGTTGCATGCAAAAATATTTCATAAAAAAATTCATAGTATATATCCAGAAATGAGAATTCAATCATATTTGAAAATTACTGATATGTCGGTTAACGCCAACGATATACTATAGGCATATTTTTTATATTTTTTTATTTATCTTTATTCTTAAAATGATATATAGAAAAGCTTAATAAAAATATCTTATATTTTCTTATATCATTGCTTGTCTGATTAATTTTACTTCCTTTGTTAATTCCATCACTTTGGAATCGAAATTCGATTAAGTTGGATTAATTAATTGTGTTAAACTAGTTCAAAACTTCAATTTGAAAGAAACATAATGATATATAATTTCGTTTGTTAGGTTTTTGCTAAGCAAATATTAATAAAATATATATGTCTCTATTATGATCTCGGCCAGAGTCAAGAGATAAGTATATTAATCACAGGCTTATAAGTAACCTATGTGTTAATCCAGATTATAATCTATATGTCAAACTTGATATTAGGCGATTAATTAATAAATATAACATAAAAGTTTTAACAATTAATATTTTACTTTTATTATGTCTAGCTTAATTTTGAATCCATTTTATATTGCACATTATGTATATTCAAACCCTAATTTAAAAATGTATAAGCATACGTGTTCATATAAAAAATTTGGAATATGATTTGAATTGCAATGCGATTTTAGTCGATATGTCAAGGTTTAGCAATTACAAAAATTTTCTTTAAAAATACCTAAAGATGCTGATAGCATGCTGCTCTACAGATTTTTCTTCAAGTATGCACGTAGATACATACGTACATACATACATACATATATACCAATGTAGCAAATGTGTAAATAATTTGTATCTGGTACAGATAATTAATCTTTAATTTGATATCAATAAGATAATGATAAGTTTTGGCAGAAACCATTTTTTCGCAGTTGAGATGTTTACTTGCCAATTTAGCTGATTGTATATTTATTGTATTTATAATAAGTGAGAAAAACTTTTTTAATTGGCAACATTACAATTTTACTCTATTATAACTGTTGCAATAAATAACATTAACACTGAGTTTACATTATCAATTTTTACTGCATCAATTCTTTAGTTTGATGAAGACGCATGGACGCATGTATTTACATACATATATGACATTCAATATTATTTCCTCAATTTTTTTCAGAATTTGTGTTGTCACAATGGTTTTAGAACGAGTATACGAACGTCAAGCAAATAAATTGCGAATATCGAGAAATTTCGGAACTATAAAATGTAAAAGTGGTTCTATACATAATCGAAAAAAATTAAAAAAAAACTTCAAACTACATTTAGTTACCCTCTTTCGGTGAACTCTTCCGCACTCTAAATACATAACAAATTAATTCACTTAGAAAACTACTTACGCTAAGGTAAGCGGGGTCGGATAGATTATTTTGGTGTTGTTATAAATTTCAATACATCCTCAAAATGTAGTTATGGAAAAAATGCTTTTTTCTTCACGGACGAAAATAAATAATTAATTCCTGCATCGATTTCAAATTTTTCCGTAGAGGAGATAGGCTTTCTGTACATATAAAAACACTTTTTTTGCAAATGTTTAAAAACTATGTTGTTTTTATTTTTCTGCCGTTTTTCGCACTTTGGCGAACTTTTTATATGCAAAACCTTGTATAATAACTAGTTGTTTCTAAATTTATGTGCGTGGCAGCTCAGATCTTTTCGCGTAACATTGTACTGTTAAACATGTTAATTTTGGTGTATAATTTAACCAAGAAACGACTTACAAACGAACAACAAGTGCAGATTATTAACTTTTTTTTTATAAAAATTCATGCTCGGTTAAGAAATTGCATCGTCCACCTTTTTATGGGAAAATTGTGTTCAGCGACGAAGCTCATTTCTGGTTGAATGGATACTTGAACAAAAACAATTGCCGTATTTGGTGTGAAAAGCAGCCAGAAGCACTGTTTGGTGTGAATGGCGAGAGCTACCGTGCGATGATCATAAATTTTTTTCCCCAAAATAAAAGAGCTGGACTTGGCTGACATGTGTAAGAGACGAGTATAGAAAATTGTACGCAGCGTATGAACCATTTGAGGCGTAATGCGGTTAACATAAATCACCTTTAAACATTGAATTATACAGATTGTTCTATCGACTCAAATAAAGATTTCATACATTTGTTTAAGTTTTATGTTTTTTAATCAGATTTAAAAGCTAAAAATCAGCCTATATTAATTTGGTAAAATTTTACCATTGATCCCTACATTATAAACATTTTTATAATCCAACAGTTTATTTGTCAACATGTACGAATGAAAGAAAAAAATTAAATGAACGTACATGCATACATGCATTAGTTTCTGTTCGTTTTGGCCCCCTTTTAGCAATATAAGATTTGATGCAAAAAAAAGTTGATAAGTGCAAACGTGCACAGTGTAAATTTGGTCTAACAAAACTCCATCGCTGTTGCAGCGCTGCTTCTAAGAGCAGCTTCGGCTCTGCGCAAACAAGACCAAAATTGACCCTAAACGTAAAGAATATTCTTTACGTTTATATTATTAATAATATACATACATATACTTATACATATATTGAAGGGATGAAAGCAGTAAAAGCAAAAAATAAATGTTGAATTTCTGAGAAATTCCCCTTAAAAACAACCAATCAATATGATGAGTAATATTGTGATAAAAAATAACTCTAAAATATAAAGAACACAAAACAAATAATTTTAAGCAAACCACAATAAAATGCATACACATCCATATGTATGTATATATATATGCACATACATCCATAAGTATGTGGATATGTCCATTTTTGATTAAATTCCAAAAATAATACAGATATGACAAAAATATAGTCCTTTCACCTAAATACAACAACAATAATATATGTATGTACATATGTAGACGCACCCAAAAGTAATAATTTCACCTCCGATGCGGCACGCTCGCCTTCTTCACGCAAAGCACGGTCAATACTTTTGGAACGTTCAATTGCTTCCTTATCTCGCGCAGTACTTACAGCGCACCCCATTTTGTAGATTCGATTGTTAAATAAATAAAAACAAACCAAGTGAGTTATTCTTTTGGAATTCACTGAAACACACACTTCAATTTCTTGCTTTTGTTTTTTTATTTGTAAAATTTTTGATCTCGTATTGCACAAAGTTTTCCTAACACAATAGATAAGCGTCGTCCGCGTCTGCGCTTTTTTCTGTACTTGATATTTAATTTATTTCTCAATTAATTTCTTATTTGAACTTTTGACACTTTCTTAAAACATTTTTAGCGCCGCTAAATAATTTTGTTTTCACAATATTTTTTTCCTAATCCGACAACTAAGAAAAGCAGGCGAAACTTGTGTTGAAATTTAAAAAATGATCTCTCTCCTCGGTGGAATTTTAAGTGGTGAGTTTTGCTACTGGTAGAATTGTGTTTGAAAAATGCAACCCTGGAGAGAAAGACGTGTTTAATATATATTTTATAGATGTGTTTAATGTTAATACAATAATAATTTTAGTGAAATACTAATGTAATGATAATGCATAGAGATTTTTCAAAAATTGTAATAGTAGTTGCAAAAGAGACCTTTGTAGTCGCTTGCAATGGTTGGGCTATTAAATCGCTGATTTAAAAGTTGTTCATATACGAACATACATATTATTATAAAATAATGTGTTCATTATGAAGATCGGTTTTATACTAAACTAATTATTGCACATATTGTAGTACTATTCAGAATTTTTAAGAAAGATAAGTTTTCAAATGCACACAATTACCACTAAATTGTGAACTGCATTATCTGTTCAGTTTTTTCTCATTCCTGTATTGTATTTCGAAAGCAACTCTGTCCGCCTAGTAGTTTGTTCAGTAGGCATTAAATATTACTTTGTTGTCTTAAAACGGTTATATTTAAAATATTTAATATTCTGTGCAGTCGATTATTTACAATACAATTAATTATAAACAAATGTGTATTCCATTATATAATTTTCTTTTGGGTGACCAAATGTTTAAAGCAACGAAATCGATATGGTTTTGTTTGTTTTTAATAGTCAGGCTCGAGTAATATTTAAACAAAATATTTTTTTGGTGTAAAATGATGATTAAAATTACATACATATATTATTGTTTCCTTCATAAATTTTGTTAAGCAAGTTGCATAATCTAATATTAATGTTATTAAAATAATACTTTATAGTTTTAAGTTTTCTTTTCAAAAATGTGTTTTAGGAACTCCTGTTATAAGAAAATGAATAAGTCTCAATAAACAACAACATATATTATTGTGTAAAATAATAAATTAAATACTGTTTACAAAAGACTGCTTTAGTAATGCTTTCTAAAGCTCTTCTATGTACATTTATGTATAAGTGGCTTCAGGCACTAATAATTGTTTGTCTCTCAATCCATATATACGTCATGGCTGCGTCGGACCATAAAGTTGTTAGCAATAATCAGGCTGCTTGGAGCCTAAAATCAAAGCAATTTAAGCTCAAAATGTTTCCATAATTGTTAGTTTTAAACATGTTGCAAGAAAAATCAAATAGACTCATGTTGCGTATAATTGTTTGTTGTATTGTGTGTATAAAAGCATTCTAAACATATTATGATTACGTATTTTGTAAAGATTATGTACAATACTGAATTCTCATATTTTATTTTATTCTTTTGCATACAACGTTGAATGTCTTCCAAGTGCTTAAAGTTCACTGACGATTTGGTTTAGCGACCAATGAAATGTCGGCATATGAATAGCTAAAGCAAAATAAAAAAAACATTTTGCAAAAATTTTTTTAACTTAGTTCATAAAATATATATCAGTTTCATGTATTTTCGCATCAGATTTTCTAATAAATATTTATTTGTATTTAAAAGCGAGAGTAAGAAGGGAACATAAACTTACTTGAAAAAGAAATTCTCAGATCATAAATTAAAGACAAAACAAATTAAACTGACACTTAAGTTAAACCGCTGGACGATTTGCATGTTTTCTTAAGGATTTTTTAGTTTTCGAAAAAAAAAACAAAGTTATGATATGCACAATGATTTTATGTGTATATTCCTTGATTTTGTTTTAGTCAAATGGCGATCAAGATCACAATAAAACCTTGAAGTTAACAAAAATTCAAAACCAACGAAAAAAAATATCATCCATGATGATATTAGTATAAGGAGGCATAGCCGCCAAAAAGACTTAAATGTTAAAATTGAAATTTTAAAGGAAAAAGCGTTTATTAATTTTCTCTGCAGTTAGTCTTAGTACTATAGTATAATAAATTGATAATATTATTCGACCTTTCTTAATTAATTGTGTTAATTTATCGAGTTTGAGGTCTAAAAACAATATATTTATTTTTTATTTTTCAATATTTCGACACCCTGTGGGTGTCTTCTTCAGGAAAAATTTTTATACAAATTTTTCCTGAAGAAGACACCCACAGGGTGTCGAAATATTGAAAAATAAAAAATAAATATATTGTTTTTAGACCTCAAACTCGATAAATTAACACAATTAGCTATAGTATAATAGATTTTTCTCATTTTTATATCAGCACATTCACAGAGATGATTTAATAGGCTTTTTATTTCCCGGAAGTGAAAATGTGAAATCATGTTGTTTATGTCGTCTTTGTTTGTAAGGGCTCGATGTATGTGCATATAAATCGATTTGAATGATTGAAATGATAAAACATTTTATATATAATGCCTTTCAAATCAATTTAAGTTTAAAATATTTTAAATTTTAAATATTCGTTTCTAAAAATCATTTATATATATATATATATATATATATATATATATATATATATATATATATATATAAATATATATATATATATATATGTATATATATATATATATATATATATATATATATATATATATATATATATATATATATATAAATATATATATATATATATATATATATATATATATATATATATATATATACATATATATATATATATATATATATATATATATATATATATATATATATATATATAGAGAGAGGTTTCACAGGATGGTTCTATTCTCTTGAACCAAATAAAAAATGATACAATATTCACAAAGAGAAAAGAGTTTTGATTTGACTTTTGTTTTTTTTCAAGCATCATTTGAAGGTGGTATTATATTTCTGCAGAGGTAATTGTTGTTTAATGTTTCTCACTTCCTGACTTATTGAGTTTTTTTCACATACAAATTTTTGTGGTTCCATCCTATTGTATAAAAGTACATTTTTTAAATTCAATTTCTGACAATGAGTCATTATATTTTTAATTTTTTTATGATTTCTAATTATAACTCATTTCTTTATGAGTTATTAAATAATAACATCAAAAGACACCTTGTTTAAAAAAGATTAAGAAGTATGTTTCCATATTGCTATTAGCCCTGTGAGGAAATTTTCATGTGCTTTGTACTCGTTTCTCGTGTCTGATTGATCTACACTGAACTATTTATGCACTATAATCAACTTGATAAAACTTTATTTGTTTGTTAATTTCGATAGAAAAATTTTTTTGGACAATTTTTATCGAGACATTTCAACCGTTTTTTGAGTAAAGGAATTGTTTTTCTCAAATTGATATTTTGTAATCTTTTCTCGATTCCGCATCTTTAAGATTTCAACATACTTTTTATAATGTCGACAAAATATTAAGTCAGCATCATAAGAATTTTGATATTTTTTCAATTTTTTTAATATGTACGATTTTTTTAAATGGAAAATTACTGTTCTAAAAATTGCATTTATAAGCAAACTATACTGTTCGTGAAAGTTTGGATTTCAAATCGTAGTTTTTATTGTAGTGAAACATTTATTATTTTATTTACTCTGGTTGGTAAATTTTTGTTTTTACCAATTAAATTTATAAAATTTGGAATTCTTTGATGAATATATCTTTTTATTGTTTGCATTTTCGTTTCAAGTGAAATTCCCCTTTATGAAGTGAAATTTTTAGATTTTTGTTGAATTTTCAATTTTTTTTTATAAAGTTTCAGTTATTTTTTTGTGAAAAGTTGAATTATATTGTAACATTTTTGGTATTTTTTTCTCTCCATTACCCCTCTTGGGGGCATTTGGCTTTCACAAAGCATCTACATCTTATTGCAGTTCTTTTTTGCATTGTTTTTTTTTTCTCTTGTAGCAGTTTCGTTAATTCGTTGTTGTGCATGGTGACAATTTTTTGTCTTCTGCCAGGGAACGAACCTGGGGTACTTGGTTTTGTAAGCAAACACTTAAATCACTTCACCACGCCACCACACATATTTTGTGTCAGATTTTGTAATGAAACATTTAAGTATTTTTATTTTAACTTTGCGGTAAATTTTTGACTTTATCGATAATTTGCAGAAAGTATTACATATGTAGTGAAAAAAAACAACTCTAATAGATAAATTTAGGGAAAATTTTAATATAAAAAACGAAAATTAAACTAAAATTATCCCTAAATTTATCTATTAAAGTCGTCTTCCTATTTTACCTCATCAAAAACTTTGATAATCAAACTTTTCCTAAATTTTTTTTGTTTTTCTTCCGGCAAATGCTATAGTTATTATTTTTGTCACATACGAGTATTTACATACGTATATAGATTTAGAGATCACTATCCGATGTGATTTCGCGGTCCTATTCAGCAACGGATATCATTTGAACAGTATATTGTATGTTAAAAAGCCAGGGTTGAGCCCCTCCATTAAGCGACGCCCAAAATTTAATGACGTTAGCGTAACCACAAGGTTTTTAAATGGGATACAGGCTTTTAATTAATAAGAAAAGTTATGTGGAGAGAATAGGGCTACCCCTTCCCAGACAGGTTTTAAATTCTCTAATGTTGTCAGCATCTTTAATGCTAGTATTTCATAATTTCAAAGCTGTCGTAATTGAATGCATAAAATAACACGTATAAAGCCTAAAAAGGGCCATCTAGTTGTAGCTCCAAGTGCTCCCTATTGTTTGCTTAGCGATGCAAACACGCCAAAAAGTATTAACAGCCAACGTGTAAAGCGTAGATGCAAAATTATGAAAGTATGTATGATCATACACCAACAACGTGCACTACATACACATCAATGAAATAGTTTGATTTAATTTGAACTGGTGTGTTCAATTGTTTATTTTTTCTGAAATGAAATAAATTTTTTTTCGCTTCCTCCACTTTTTATTAGGCTTTGGGAATGAAAAATTATTATTTTTCGATATGTCTTTTATGTAAATAAACAAATCAGTTTGATTTTTTTTGGCGTGATTGTGTCGACGAAGGAACGCTTTGGCACTCACGCTGCAGAATTGGTGGGAATGCCTGTGAGAGGTGCCAGACAGTGTTTATTGTATCAAAATGAAATTTATACGAGTACATAAAGTTAAGGAGCGTATGGACGGATGCCTTTAGTAATTCTTTAGTCGAGTAGTACTGCGTGCCGGCAGTGAATGGTGTAATCTGGTGTACATATATGTCTGCTTGCCTCTGGCACCGGAATAATTTCTATTCAGTTTAAATTCAAACTATCAGAAACTGGAAAGGTACTGTCTAATTTCAAACACCGAGTATTCTGCAGATATCGGCGTTTTGCGGGGCTAGGAGGATATTCTAACTATTTCAGCAATGATGTCCGTATGGCTACCATGTATGTATAAGTGTATGCATGTATGATGTGATCATGTCATAACTTTTGAGGGTCTGTGCGGGTCGGAATAAAACTTACAATATCCTGAAGAATTTGACATAAATTAGCTGTCAAATTCATTAATATCAATTGATTCGCTGCAGAATTAGCCTCGTCGAAAAACTTCGAAAAAGTTTATTATTTCATATAACTCCAAAGATTCTGGACAAAACTATTTCAATGATTCGATCATTCAAAACATTCATTCGTTGACTTGAACGGGTGAACACATAGAGAACATGTTTAGCGGTTTGCATGATACGATACCACAAATACGAATTTTCAGGTTTCTGTGAATTTTTTTACTTGAAAATTGTAAATGATTTTTATTTATTATTTTTTTCAAGCACTTTATTATGTCTATTATTTATACGCTATGCTACTGATATCGATTTTTTGAAATGATGTGCAAAATAATAGAATTAAATTTAGGCAAAATTCATGGGAAAAGTTTTGTTTTTATTTCGACGGGATTCGCTTGAATTTAGAACGGTTTTTCGTCATCCCAAGTCAAATTCGGTTTGTAAACAGACCGGTTTTCTCTGTGTACTATATTCGATTTTCAAATCGAAACTCCGAAGTGACCCTGTGTAACACTATAATTATAGTAAAAACTATTTCCAAAGAATCACAAAAATTTCCATAAAGTACATATTTAATTCAGAGCTCTTGTTATTATCGAAATATTGAAATCTGACAATAATTCAACTATTTGCTGGAACAAATAATGTGCTAAATGAATTTATGCATGCTGTCAGAATTTTGAAAATTATAAGCCGAAGTAAGTTCCCTTGTTTATAAAACAAATTGGTCAAAATAAAAGGAAGCTTTTGTATAAGTTAAAGACATCGTATGGTATCAAATTTTTAAAGACGTTGAGCTTTAGAATAAATCCGGGTAAGTTTTTTGAAAAATAATGATTTAAGCTGAAGCAAGACACCAAAAATAACTAAAATTTGCTAATATTCGTAAAATGATTTTTGCATAATACTTTTTGAAATTAAAAAGAAAATACTTCTTTAATATCACTTCGAGCCTATGTGTATCAGCCGACTTCCAAAAAAAGAGGAATTATATATTCCTAATACATATAGTGTTTTCATTGTATAATTCATGAATTTTTTCGCCATTTGTGGACTGAGAGGTAGTACCAGGCGAAAAGATGCCCTTCGTATTTTATATCTTGCGACAGTGTTTAGGAAAAAAATTAATTTTCAACAATTATTGTAGCTGAGCCAAAAAATATCTTTCTTTCCATACGGAAATTACAAAAGTAACATTTCGATTTAAGCGACCTCTTCTGACGGCAAAATGAGTTTATTATAAAAACGGTTTACGTTTTTATGTCGTATTTCCCGAGGGATTGCGTCAACGAATTCCATATGAGGACTTCCACTTTTAAAATATATCACTTAAGAAAAATGGCTGGTCAATAAGGATTTTATGAAAATCCTCAAGAAGCATACCGCGAATTATAACATCGCGAGATTAAATATGTCGACATTTATGTACATTCATTTCAAATATGTAAAATTGATCGAAATGAAATTGAAACTAATTTAAATTAATTGGCCTAGTGGAAAAAAGTTAACACTAAGCATGGACTTTAAAATTCTATAATTATAAAACTTGATTCTGAAACTAATATGGTGCTAAGGGATGTAGCCTCAGCTTCAAATGTAGAGAAAATTCAAAGGCGACAAAATAAAATCTTCCATAGGAAAAAAATTTCCACTCACAAAGTCTTAAGCAGTCTACTGGTTAAAACTGTGTTCTAAAAACATTTGACAGTACTTATATACATACACATATATACATGTACATATGTGTATATACATAAACATATACATACATACATATGTATTATTTACACTGTATTATTTAGGAAATTCACAAGGAGAAATGTTCATAATTTTTACTATTTAACAATGAGAACACGTTGCTGTGTCGACTATCATAATTTTTTTCATTGCCAACAAAATGTAGCCAAAATAAAATTTTGCATGGATTTTAGAGCATTTATTAAAATAAACAGAGACAAATTAAAGGAAATATTAATTAGTTACAGCTTCCTTTTTTTGATTTGATAGAAACTACAAATATTCTTTAATTTTTTTCAAAATAATTTTGAAAACTATTTAAAAAAGTTTATCTTTTTCAGATTTGGAGTATTTAAAAAATTACACAAATTTTAGAATTCGTGTACATACATACATACATATGTATGTATGTATACATATACATGCATAATATGTACTCGTATGATACATTTTTTTAAAACTACATAAGAAAATCACCAACGATTTGAAAATAATAAAAATGAAAATAAAATTCATCTCCTTTAGGTCATAAATTTTATTTAGTGTGTTTTCTAGTCTTATAATTTAAAAATATCTGTGGCAAATACACTTGAAAAAACTAATTTGGAGTAATAACTGCTGTTGTCTAACTTTTCTCAGAATTTATTGGTCAATTATTCAATATTTTTGTAGTAAATATATCAATAAAAGTAGAAATAATTTGATTTGGAGTCGTATAAACAATGTAAAGAATAAACTTTCTCTCGAAAGTGCATTCAGAATATATGTATATATGTATTATGAATTGTAATACCTTTACTTTTCATTCAAATGGTACATATGGTAGGGAATTTAACTTCAGCATGACGCGATTACCACCTCATCCACATCATAATGTAAAACATCCATTGGGCACCAAGTGAATGAATATGTATATAAAAAAGCTTTGCGGAAGTAGCGGTGAGAGTCAATGTTTTGGCAGGGAGTCAGTAGAAAAAGAAGTCATAAAAATGAAGAAGCTGTTATCTGGAAATGGATCGAGTTTGGATCATTTTCAATGACCTTAACGTATTAATGCTTATTGATTGAATGCAAATCTATATTGCATTTGTTGAGAAACTAGATTTCTGCTGTTCCTTTCTTGGCTGCTGTTTGTTCCAATGGACCTATTGCTTTTTCTAATAGAGCTGCTGATTCTTCTACAGTCAAGTACGGGGGTGTTAACAGTCTTTGGGAAAAACCCTATTATGATCCTTTTATGTTTCTGTGTAAGATGTCTTGATGTTTTGCACAAAAATTCCAATGTCGTTGTCAATGGGAACATTTAATATGAAGGAAATCGACTTTCAGTATTTCACTTAAATAAAACAAATATAAATTTTAAAAGGCATTTTCTCCATGTGCACAAAACTACTCGTATTGGTAAATTCCCGTACAAGCACTATATGTACATGCGTTAGTCGTAACACCAAATTGTACAATTTTGCTGCTAAATTTAACAATTTTTGTTTACATTATTGAATCAGGAACATACAGACACACTCACTCATCCTAACATTCGTATACAAATTTAAAAAAAAATTATAATTAACAAATTCAAGCTGGGAAAGACATAAATTATCTGGAGGCAGGCATCTTGCCACCATATAAAAGCAACAACAACAATAGCTTTATAACGTAATAAGGAAAAGACGAAAATAAAATATGAAAAGATCAATTGCGCTAGTAAAAATTAGTAGAGATTAAAAAACCAAAAAAAAGAATAGTCCGAAAATAGTTTTATTTCAGTAAACAACGACAATGCCACGCGTTTGAAATGGTCTTACTTACAATAATCAGCACATAGAGGCTACGATAGTGCGGATCACAGCTTTTGAATTTAGGAAACAAACAATATCCAAAGGAACTTAGTGTTGTAAGTCGAGTTGTTTGAAATGGTGAAAAAGACTTTAATACAGCAAAAACATGCTTTGTGCAAAACGAATGTTGGAGGAGAAAAAGAGCAAATGCTGAATTTATTATTCTTTATGCCACGTCTTCACGAGCGATCGACTTGGACATCACATGGAAATAACGTCGGCTGAGCAATTAATATCTTCATGTTCTTAAGGTGAATTCACCCATTCGTTCTAAACGAAATTTTTGTTGTTGTTCCGCATTAAATTTACTCTCTTTCTCAAAATAGAGACGTCAAACTACATATATATAAAAAAAAGCGTTCGGTACGTTCAGAACGAATGGGTGAATTCACCTTTATGTTATACACTGCGAATGTTTTCGAATTTGGAACTTGGATAGCCACATTATAAATATTAATAATATAATGATTAACAATTAGAGCACGAATGCTTCTTAACCCAATGAAATAAATATGAAAAACTATTACATAGAAATATTACAATGACATAGAAAAAAGTGGAAATCATTACTCCAGCTAAGCCTGCTCATACTATGAGTTGTTAACATCTTATATGTGGCGAATACGTGTTCACACTTACGAAGAGTATCTTTCATTTTTTGTATGTGTGTTTAATTTTTTCACTTGTGTGTGTAATATTCTACTCTGATTGCATATGTATTTGTGAGTTTTCTTCTAAATACGTGGCAAACATTGTTGTTAGAACATTAGCTCGGGTAACAATGCAGCATATGAACGCAATTTGAATCTTGAGTGGTCTCCATGAAGTGAATTTATTTGCGATATAATATGTTATGTTCACTGTTCGCAATCCTGTAAGGCAGTTAAATTTCCTATATTAGAAATAGGAATAGATCTTTTTTAAAGTTGATTAAAAAAATTTATATATTTTTTTTAAAGCAAACTTTCATTAGATATATATATATATATATATATATATATATATATATATATATATATATATATATATATATATATATATTGACAATATCGGGAGCGTAACATAAAATAAAGTAATATTTATCAGTATGTATATATATATATATATATATATATATATATATATATATATATATATATATATATATATATATATATATATATATACATATATATATATATATATATATATATATACATATATATATATATATATATATATACATATATATATATATATATATATATATATATATACATATATATATATATATATATATATATATATATATATATACATATATATATATATATATATATATATATATATAGAAAGTAAAAATTAAATAGTTTGTTGCTTGTTGCTTTCAATGTACGTTAAATGCTCAAAGTGAAATCCAAATGAAATTTATACAAATATGCAGTAAGATTTACGACAATTTATTCCATTGGAGGATAAAATGTTTGTAATATGGAGCATACAAGTGGGGTAGAATTAATATATAGTTTGGAAGTAAATCAATCAGCTCTACGGATTTGCCAGGAGCGGAGCTATGAGTTCTTAAAGTGGGGCACTTTAAGCATTTTCAATTTGGAACCCTTAGCATTTTTATCTAGTATCAAATTATAAAATTTTTATCCTCGTATAACTTTAATTAACATCTAAAAAATATGCTTTCATGTACACTTACATCTTACAATTACAATTTGTGTTCGACTGATTGAATGAGATATGTTGGCTTCGAGGGCCGCTGTGGCTTCTGTTTTATTTGCATAGACCTGCGACTTAAGAAAATCTCACAAGAAAAATTCTGACGGGGCCAGTTGACATCACTTCCACGTGAGATGACCATGTCCTCAAATCGCTCGTGCAGAATGTACCATGTGAAATGAGCTGTGTGGCATATAGCGCAACTTATTAACATTTTGCAGCGTATTTTTTCCAAAACAAAAGTTTTAAAAATTTCTTAATGTTAATGTTATGATTATTTACTTGCTTGTATGCGAAATTTTATAAAGACATTTTTACAAAAACCTGATCTGAAGTTTGGAATTATTTATGTATGTATATTATTGGGATTACTTATATTCATATACAAGGTGTATTCAAAAAGTTAAGTGAACTTTTCTACAATAGATTTGCTTTTTTAATATTTTCTATTTACCTTTTAAATTGATTCCTATGCTATATTTTTCTCTATCCCTAGTATTTATGAATATCTATCGCTGTATCATTGTGCTTGGAAAAATTATTGTGCTTGATATTGTTGGCCGTTTTAAATGCTTAAAAGCTATAAATTCTTATCTAATGATATGTAAAGCACCTGTGAATGGATAAACTGCAGCAACAAATTGGAATTGAAATTTTTAATTGGTTTTTATTATTGTTGCTGTACGAGTATGTATTCGTAGTTATACTGACCTTCAATAGGTTTGAAATTAAAGTTTTTGTGTCTGTAAAATATCGACGTTTGTTGTTTTCTTTCCTCGAAATTTTTGAAAACAGCTTGTTTTTGCTGTGAGAAATTTGGATTCTTCGTAGGTTAATCTGATCAAATAGTGTTACATTTTTTATATCAGTTTCTACTGATACATTTTTTCACACCATTTACATACGCATGTGTGTCAAAGTAGAAAATAGTTTTGTTCCTTCTGCTTAAAATAAATCACACATGTGTTGGTTAAGACAAAAACTCAATAGAATTGATATAAATGATTTTACGCCATATTGTGAGTAACTGTTTGGTTACGGTTGTCCGTCGCGGTTGGTGCTGTTAGAATAGAAAACTGATAGGATGATATATAGGTAAAAAAATTAAGCCAAAATTTTGTAAAAGAAAAAATGCAGGACTATATACTAATAACGAGAGGAGATCAATAAGTCCTTGCAAAAAAACACGATTTTAGTTAGACTTTGTCGAGTGGTTCTCCCATTTTCTGATTTCGGAAAGTGTTCAAACTATACTCACAAACGATAAAATCCTCTATCCATTCCTTTGGACAGCTAACAAAAAAGAAAGTTAGAAATGCTTAAGCTAGATCCGCAGCTGCTGGGGAATGAGGTGGATGTCATTTAAAGCACAACTCGTTTAAATTTGCCATCAACGTAGCAAAATTGTGAGTCCTCGCATTATCTTGTATTTGGCCCAATTACTGTGAATATTATTCAATATTCATTATTTTCATAGTTCATAAATGGATGAATCAGATTCAAACCGGAACCACAACTACAAGACTAGTATTTCCAGTTATAGGTGCACTAAGAATCGCCAGATGTCTGATATAAATAGTGCTCCCTAAAATGCTAATAGTGGAAGGAGGTGAAAGGTGTTGATTTATATGAAACTCTAACTCTCTGTGATTGTGCTGCAAATACGGATCATCATTCGGATGTGATTAACAATTTCTAACTTTCATTAGTATTAATTGGGTATATACATCGCGAATAATATCGCTTTAAAATGAGCCCATGTAATGAAAAATAAAACTTGTTAGGGGACTCAAAAAATACCATAAACTTATTGGCCTTTAAAAATTTTCTTGGTGGGAAGAAATGAAATGACCTTTTTGACAAAACTACGATCGTATATGTTAGAGTTTCCATATCATAAAGCATAAACAGAAATCCATGTTATTCCTTTTATGAAGCTTCATATTAAGCCATGCCATACAGGAAATTGTACTCAAAAATATTTTTCTAACTTCCCGTTGATAAAAAGCAAGAAATTAAGGCCAATTTTACCTCGATTTTAGAAAATCGAATTTTAATCAGATATTGGCGGTTTGAGGTTCCGTGAAGCTATTTTGGCTGTTTTTTTTTAATATCCGTATTGCTGTGTGTCTGAAAAATTTGAGCCGCTGCACTTATAGGAACGTAACTTTTGATATTTATTCATATATATTTTATTTTATTTTTTTTTATAATTTTTTTTTTTTTTTTTTTTTTTTTGGAAAAATGCATTTCCTAACGAATTTTAAATTATCATTTCCATTGAATTCAAAATCTAATCAGCTCTTAAACAAAAATAACGTTAACGGCCGCAAACTTTGTGCTTCGATTGATTTTATTCGACCGTACTTTTGATCAACTAGTGGGCTACTACTCGTAACATTTTTTAACTCAGCCAGAATTAATCATGAGGCAATGTTCCAAAGTGAAGTAGGAAAATTTAATATGAATTACATCCTATACAGGAGAACACAAAAACGCTGTTTTCGTAGTCCGCTATACTACCTCTATTAAAATCGGTTGATTTATTCGAGATATGTCGTTGTTGAAAATTTACGAAAACACTTCCAGTCATGTTTCAAAACTGAAAAAATGTCTTTGCATATCGCAAATTCGACCAAAATTGGTTAATTCTTTCGAGAGATATTGTATTTTTTAACAATCAGTTTTCTAAGTCAAGTTACCTTAGGGGCTTCCAAAACTGCGTCGAATGTCGAGAGATATCGCGTCGTCAAATTATGATAATAGGTCGACCATGTTATTTTATATAAAAAATAGTGTGTCTCGTATAAACATATTTCAACTTACAGGCTTACAAATTCTTTCATTTATCATACAATTTCTATTAACATATTCCAAAAATAATTTCAAACCATCAACAGCACTTTCTTACATGACGACACAATGATGGTGGCAACATGTTGTTGCAGTGAGAGAAGGGGTCGGTTGGCAACATGATTTACACATGTTTACACATGCAACAATCATTTCGTTTTTACGATTACAATTGATCATATCAATGAATCGTAAAAAGTACTTTTATTTCTTTATAAAAAATAATGTTTTCTGCGGTTTCTGTAAAGAAGACATTTAAGGGAACGAGAAAAAATTTTGCCGCACAAAAAGAACAAACGGACATACATGCACACATTTATACTCAAATCCTCTTGTATCTACATAAATGATGAAAAATGCTCGTGGCTCATAATTGTGTGTGTGTGTGTGTGTACATCTGAATATGCACAATGGGTGGTCTGTGTCAAGTGATCCAAATGCTTTCAGACCATATGCACTACATTGTCTTACATATTACAGGCATTCTGGCCGTGCAACTAAATCGTTTAGAGCGCAATCATAAGCAGTATAATTGCCAACGTTTACTGCGCTGAATATGATAAACGCGATAATGCTGATGACGAAGATGATGATCATGATAATGATCTGGTGTTATTTTAGCTGTGCTAATGCTGTAGTGGCTGGTGATGATGATACCACTAAACTTTTTTTCTCTCTAGTGACTGACTGACACTGACGGCAAACTTCAATGATTTAGTTTTTTAAGTAAAAAAAAAAATTGTAGAAAAAATAACACAAAAGATTTACAACAAAGAATTAGAAAAATTATATCGAATACAAATTGAAAATTTATCGGAGAATAAAAAATATATATGTATGTATGTATTTAAATAGACTCAGCAAAAACATTATTTTTTCTTAAAAATTTTCATGAAATTATAAAAACTGAAGATTTTAAAGCGTTGAAATCTAAAATTGATTGCCTGCGTTGTGTCGTGGAAGATGATCGATTGTTGGGTGTGATGGGCTTGTTTAAGCACATTCATCCGTAGCATGTGGCATGTCTTGAATTGCTGTTGTCTTGTAAAATGTTCGTACAAGTGTTTAAAATGATAGACATTTCATTTTCGGCACCTCTTGTTCTGTATTCGTAATTGGTGCGGTTGGGTCGCTAAGGTTCAATTATTTATTCATTAGGTGAAAGTTTAACATTCTGTGATTTAGAATTTGTAAGTACGTCTGCACTTTTCCAAAAGATTTCGGAAATACCGAAAACTATGCATAATGTTTTCCAACTACACATACATAAATACATCACTTTTTGGTATGAAATATATGAATATATTTATATTAAGCGTTATAGCCACCAGCTGCCAGCAAACGGAGGGTGAATAGATCTATAAAATCACTAAATTGATATGAAAGTTCCTAATGCAGATATTTGTTGAAAATGGAGTTTGAGCTGCGACCATATCAGAATTGCTCATTTATCACATGGTCTGCTTTCATTAGTTTGCAGTAAAAGTTTTTCTAACTACTTAGTAATAACGCTACTCTCCTGGGTTTGATAGTCTCTAATTAGAATTTAAAAATATCGCTTGTGAGAGGGTTAAAGATGTAAGTGCGATTCACAAAATGGCGTTTTACTCAAAGGAAAAAAAAATTAAAAACAAAAAGAAATTGAACATTAATGAGAAAAAGTTTATTTTTAAAACGTAGAGTAGAAATTAGTCAATTATTCGTAATTTTTCGAAAACCGGTTTTAAATAGAGATATCAAAAATCCGGTTATGGAAACAACCTTTCTTGAAACAATAGACTATTATTAATATTTAACTTGAAGCGCTAATATCTGTAATTGTTGGCTCTGCACAATCGTGTGAAATAAAACAACTATAAAATTTTAAGACCTGATTTCTATTTGTTGAAAAAATTATCGAAAATTTCAAAACAAGTGCCGCGAACCTGCACTTTTCGACCAGAAACGGGTAAGTGTTGCTTATGAAATAATTTTTTTATATTTAGATATATTTTCTAGTTCTTCTGTAGAGGAAAGATATTAAAACAGATTCCTGAAATAAATTTTAAAACTCTTACAAAATCCAAAAAAAAAAACTACAAATAATAATGTGTTTTTTTATTTCACAAAAATCTATTGGTTTTTCGAAAGTACAAAACACTGACCACTGATATATATATACATATATATATATATATATATATATATATATATATATATATATATATATATATATATAATCAGAAATAATCAGAAAATGTATAAATTCTCAAAACATCTGGAGTGAAATCTGCAACTGATCATTTTTTCTACAACAGAAAGTTAAGAAACAACGAAAATAATAACTTTGCAAAAAGAATGTCATATTTTCCTAAGATGATCAGCAGTTAACGACTCTTTTACCTGGATACCCGCCAACAGCTCTCCTTGCCTAAACACAACATCTTCCAGTGAGAGAGAATTCATCGGTTAAATACGCGTTCTTTCAATACTCCAAGACAATTTATATAAAAATCAATAAAAGGTTTCATACACAATATATGGCTGATATAAGTCCACCAAATGTGAAAATAATAATTAAAAGTTTAAAAGAGATCGATTCATGATACTAAGCACGCTGGCCATCCATTAATAACGTCCTGAAGTGATAACACCGAAGCAGTACGTGAGAGATTAGAAATTTTGATTCGGAATCGTGGTTACGAACTAGATCATAATTGCAGGACAACATGGCAGGGCAGGAAACAATTTGGATTACTATAAAAAACTGGGTTGTAAACCGAATACAAAACTTATTCGATCACCCTAGTAGAAACAAAGTACACAAAAAATATTTTCATTGAAAAAGAGAAAAACTGAATTCATTGGTTTGAGCAATTAAAATGTCGTATAATTTCCATTGAATTTTTGTATTCACAACAATAAAATAGTAAAAGTTATGGGGCCATGATCTGCAATCAATACAATAAATATGTACGTATGTATGTATGTCTATTGCCGGAGATACAGTTCCAAAATGGCAGATATACAAACACACTATTATATGATCCCACATTCATACATACGAGTATCCACATACAATTAAAAGCTCTAACAAAGCAATTCGCCAATTTAATGGATTTTCGAAAAGAATACATATTGAAAATATACATACGAGTATGTTATAGAAAATGGCTGAATGTGTTAAATGAAATTATAAAAAAGAAAATTAGCAACAATCATACATACATACAAACTTTATTTTATTTTTTAAGAAATAATCAGCCAGAGCAAGTGTTGAAATATGCAAAGGGATCATTGATCGTAAAATGGACGAGTGGAATATTTTACTTCTTTTGGGGTCATTTTGTTTAAACTGTTGCCACAGAAAAAGGAAATGGAAATTGGATTTTCATTTTAAAAATATCAGTTTTATTGCTGCCCAATTGAATTTTATTTGGCAATATCATTAATTAAGATGTTAACGACACACTTTGCTTAAACGATCTGCTTGCACAAGGAAAAATTTTCGTTTATTTTCAAAAGGTTGAATAAAAGTGAATGAAAATGAATCGGACTCCATCCACATATTCTACTGGCTTCAGTGGGAGGGTGTAATTCTTCGAAATCATGTGTTTTATTTTTTGATTTGGATAATTTGATTTCATTGTTTGTTGGCTTTTCGAAATGTTGAATGTCTGTTTCATTTCACTCGACAATTGTGTCGTTAATCTGGTTGTTGGGAAGATGAAGAAGAAAAAAACTTGTGAGTTGGTGTTTCGTATTCAATGCAAACGAATACACCACACAGTGGGAAGGAAAATATTGAAAATTATTTCTTCGTAATAAGAATTGAGTTAAATAGCGTAGGATTCAGTTCAAGGCTTTTTTTTAAATTTGTGGAAGTGATTGATGCACAATAAAGCAGACTATGAGGTGGTCGTGCTAATTACATTTCGCCCTCAACATCGGCAGCGTCTTTCAATCTTTCTTTCACTTAAATTTTGTGTTTGGATAGAACTCAAACTTCTTTATATGTATATGATGTTACATATTTTATTCGATAGAGAAGACTGTAAGCATACGGACTTAATCCCATAACACCATATTGATATTAGACACGAAATCTATATTAGACGTTTACAACCTCAAATTATATTAAAGTTCCAATATGTAATTTTCTTAGCCGCCTATAATTTAATTTTGGCCTCCTTTGCATTTATATGTTTCTCTTATATTAAGCGACGAACAATATGAGTAGTACGGTATTTGACATCTCAATAATGTGGTACAGTAGAGGCTCGAAAAAGTTAAGTAGTTTGTTATAGGGGTGCTTAACTTTTCCGAATTCTTAACTTTTCCGTGATATGAAAAATGCATATGTTTATACGCGTATTTATACATTGTATATATTATTAATGTGTATTTAATACACATGTATACATGTATGTATGCAAATGTATTAATTTTTAGCTTTTAAAATAGGATCACTTAGTGGACAGTTTCTTTCACGTTGATATATGTAAGAACCATTTGTACAGCTGCTTCTCCAAATGAAAATCCATGGCCAATCGATTAGCCAAAAACGCCTTCATCTAATTTTTTTTAAATCTTGCATTTTTCGGCAACTGATAACCTTTTTTGCTTACGTGCTGCTGATATTGTTACGATCAAAAGAAAACTAATAACTGATGCAAAAAAAGTATGAAACATTACGTACGAATGTAAAGAATTTTATAACGGTAAATGACGAATGTGTTGAATTTTTTTATGATACCCATGTACTTATATAGTACTACATATATTAATGCGATAATCGACATATGTATGTATAAGAATTCAAAATGATGTTAAAAATATAAAAATTAAATAAAAACAAAAATTACTCAAAAAAGTTAAGAAGCACTTAACTTTTTAGAGTTCTGTATGGTGACAGAAAGCTGCTTAACTTTTCCGTATTCTTAACTTTTGCGCGTCTTAACTTTTATGAGCCTCTACTGTATAGTTTGATCATTGATCTTAATGTCATTTCCCGTTCTATGATAATGTGAATTGAAAAAGTGCTTTTCACTTTGTTTATTTTTGTTTTCCGAAACTAATCAAGTAGGAATAAATATTTTTTATTGTTATATTTTTTTCTCTTTGAAATATGTACACTGCATGGAATTATATTTAAAATTTTCCACAATGTCTTTTAACAATTTTTTG
Source organism: Germaria angustata (assembly GCA_963681545.1). Lineage (NCBI taxonomy): Eukaryota > Metazoa > Arthropoda > Insecta > Diptera > Tachinidae > Germaria > Germaria angustata. Next base: position 26,219,280 of record OY813000.1, read on the forward strand.
AAAATTTTCGCGTTAAGAGAATCTTCAATTTCACAAAATTTTCATAAATTTTAGTGCATGAATTTGCTAAATGGTTTTACTTTTTCATCCGATGAAGAATGCAGCAGGATAATAATGTCCTTGTTAACTTTTAACATCCAAAACATGAGAAAATTTATAAAATTAGTATATTTTCGAGTCCGGAACCTTTCGCTTTATAGTCTAGGCTCTAGACACCTGTTTATCGGACCACTCTACATAATCGATGAAATTATTTATTTTAGCTGAAACAGGAGCATACAAATCCTTCAGAATAGTAAAATTTTACAGTTTCACCCTTAGTTTAAAGATTCACATTCTTATCAAACACGCGAATGGGTTCTGTAACCAATTTGAAGCTTCCACAAATTTTTCATGAAAATTATCAGGAAAATAAGGAATGAGGAATGAACATAGTAAAAAATTGGATAAGTGTCTATTGCGACACTTGAGCAAAAGTTCTCCAACTTTATCGTGGAAATAAAGCGATTATTTGATTTCCTCGGAATTCGTGTCTTTTTTTTTTTTTTTTTTGGTCTGAAAAGCAAATTCTGAGTCGGCGAAACGTTTACATTTTGATTGCTGTAAGGTGTATTATTTCCCCAACTTTGACACATTTGCAGCAGCCATTGGAACAAAAAATTGATTAATCTGATTAATTATAAGAACGAAAAGTAATTGAGAAAACAAGATAGTTGCCACAGGTTTAATACAATAAATCACTCGAAAACCCGTATTTAATACATTTAAAATTTTCAGATGTAGACACAATTCCCTTTCTTAAAGGCGGTAGAACACAACGTTCATCTTGTAATATCTTACCACTATCAGTGAAATGTTTAGGAGCTAATTATGCTAATCCTAAACCTCTTAGGAGAATATGTAAAACATTTAATCGCTTATATAGATCTATTAATTTTCCACTAAATCCTAATGTCATAAAAAATGCAATAATAATTTTCCTACACTCATAATAAATTTATTGTCATACGAGTATGCACATATGTACATTGTATTTATTTGTAAATAATGTTTCATTAAAGAAAATGTTTGTAAAGAAAAAATTCCATAGAAAAAAATAATAAGAAATTAATAAATATTTTCCAACTTGGCGATGATTTACTTTTTATATTGAATTTATTTTTAGTTTTATTTCGTTAAGGGTGCCAGGAAAATATATTTTCGTACTATATGTCGGAAAGCGCATTGGCAGTTAAATTAATATTTTTTTACAGAATGGCGTCTTTACTTGGGCCTGTGCAAAATTTGTGTGGTTTAGCGTGCCAATAGAATGATGGCACCGCTAAATCTCTTACTATTTTTTTTTGGGTTGCAAATACTCTTTACTTGTGTGGCAATTGGCGGGAGGAAGTGAGTGAGTGTGAGTGCTGCTTGAGTAACAAAAAGCAAATGGAATTTATAAAGGAAATGTGGTAATTTTAAAATTTATACAATTTATTTTTAGTAGTTTTTTTTTTGCTACTGCTACTTGCTACAAAAAACATCAGCATATAGAAAATAAGACCACACAGAAATACATAAAAAATACCCAAAAAATATTCCACAAAATTTATTAATAAGATCTTTCTTTTTAGTTAATCTCAGGAAAGATATTAATTTTAATATTCATAACTAGTTGTTGCTACAATGACCACCAATAAGACTGGCGCCAGTTTCAATTGTTAAAATTTGGGTCGACGTATTTTAATTGTCATTCAAAACCATATTGAAATTGACGATGTTAATGCATGTCAAAATGTCAAAATATTTTGTACGTTCATTAGTTACAAAAAGTGACAAAAATTTATCGGATAAATTATACTCTATTAGTTTAACAAATCGAATAGCGTTTGTTTGTGTGTGACACACTCGACACATTAGCAGCCAACAACAACAATAATGTGTGTATGTGTGTTAACTGATTTATATACATATGTATGTGCATTAGATTATTAACATAATCTCATGTATTTACAAGGCTAGACCTCAAATACTTGAGGTTGAATTTTGACAATTTGTATGTCGATACCACAAATATCGAATATCGAATGTATCGGAACGTAAGTGGTTTCTGCGCGTATTTTGTGTCATTCAGTTTGCTTTTATTCCCCAATAGACGCCTGACTGCTTTTCAAGTGGAATTTGATACCAAATGTCGGTACACACACAGTATGTGCGATCTGATTAGTGGTTGACTTTTTACTAAAAGAAACAAGGGAGACAGCTCCACTTGAAAAAGATTTTCCGAAATTAAACATCTTCGAGTACACACAAAAATTCAAATAAGATCCTTATGCATTCGTTTGATATATGAAAAAGTGCTCGCTATGTACATATATAAGAAAAATTTTACATTTCATTAAATTCTTAATAAGAAACTTATTTTTCAAAACTATCACTTTTTAGTCCAAATTTTATATAATCTTGTTTTATAAAATTTAGCGGAAGAACTCAAACATCTAGAGACGCCAAAAGGCTAAGGCAAAATGCTGTAACATGGAAGGAATTAATAGGTCTTAAAACAAATAAAAGAAAATGGAAAGCTTTTGATACGGTCCTGTATTCCCACATTAATAAAAGGACTAAGTATATATGTGCACACATATATGTGTATAAAAAGTCCCTACTACCTTCATTAGAGAGAAACAAATTTGAGAAATACTTGTAAATAACCGCAATGAAATGACCTTTTAAGTAACTGCAACAACATAAAGTCATTAAAGTCATGTTGCTGTGATTTCAAAATAAACACGTGATCATCATTTGAATTTAAAAAACGAAATGCACGAGAAAAATTAAATTTATTGTTAATTTTTTCCCCTCAATTTTATAAATATTTAAATAAAGGTGATCATCGCTGATGAAGTTGTTTTATTTGTTTTTATGTACATATGTTTCTATCTTGTTGTTGGTGTTGTTAAAATTGTAAATATTTTGAAATAGAAATTTATTTTTCTTCATTTGTTTAGAAATCAATGTTAAACAATTGAATCCTCATCCTCTCATTCCCCTTGTGTTTATCCATAAAGTAATGGAGCAAGAGAGGGAGTGTAAACATTCCTTTCAATGGAATCAGGTTATATCTTAACATGTTGTTGTTATAGGTCAGTGTGCAAAAATTGGAGGGAAAAAAACGTGAAAACACTGCTTTCAAATCTAAACATAACCATCATCACCACTTCCACGTCCAGTGCCACTATTCCAGCAGAAGCAGCATCTACTACAGCACTATTATTATTATTTGTTTTTATATATTAAAACAATTGTTATTGTTGATGTCAGTTTGTTTTTTAAACAATTTTGTTTATATTGCTGAAGTTGTTTAGAAAAAGTTTTAATAAATGATTCAATAAAATGGATGATACTCGCAAAGAGAACAAAATATTTTTGATCATTTTTTGAATAATTCGAGAAAAAAAGCTTATATGGAAACTAACAGTTTTTAAGTGACCACAGTGGATCAAAATGATATTGAAATATGTGAAAATGTTCAAGAAGAGCTATTTATATATCACATATGTGAATCCGATACCCAAACTAAGTCAGCATTTATCTCCATTAGGTAACTCTTGACCAGGTTTAATCTTAATTATGATAGTTATTTATTTTATTTAGCTAATTTGGCCTAAAGTGTGTTTTATGACAATAAAATATGCCAAGTTTTTTTATTTCACATTTCCCGACGTTTCGTGTTCATTTTGTTCACTTTATCCAGGGACTCGAAATTAAGGGTTATTATGTTACATTAAAAAAGTTTTTTTTTGGTTTCTTTATAAAACTAATAATTTCTTTTTTTTTATAAAAACAAAATATAATTTTTGTTTTTTTTTTTTTTTTTTTTTTTTTTTTTTTTATTCCGGCTCTAGGTCATATATTAAATAAAACTCTTTTTTTGTTTTATTTAAATTTTTATTTTTTTTTTTTTTTATTTTTTATTCCATATTTCGATCACCATCGGTTCTCTTCTTCAGGAATTTTTAAGTAAAGCAAATTACATGTGATAGTTATTAAAGAACAAATTACAACAAAGATCAAATGTGTAAATCATTCTGACAAACACTAGCAGAACGGAACAACATGCTGTTTTCGAAAGCCGCTACACTTTCATCATCAGCGTTCTTGTGTTTGGTCCACTTCTGTGGTGTCAGTTGATGTATATTTCAGCTATTCATACAAATCTTCACTGTAAATGCAATACGAGAATTGTTTTTATTCATCGTATCATAATTTGTGAAAACTTTTTTTTTTTTTTTTTTTTTTTTGTAATGAAGATCTCAAATTACACCTCACTAACTTACAACAGTCTTACCATTGTTATTTATTCTTTACCAACCATACACATGCTTATTTTTAATTTGCTTATTTTATTTTTTACTTATGACAAACTTGTTTGGTTTGTTACTATAAGTATGTATATTTTATTAATTTCATATTGATGTTCTTCGGTGTGCCCTCCGTTAGTTAAGTATATATTTGTTAATTTTTCCGACCTTATGATATAACGGAGGGCACACCGAAGAACATCAATATGAAATTAATAAAATATACATACTTATAGTAACAAACCAAACAAGTTTGTCATAAGTAAAAAATAAATAAGCAAATTAAAAATAAGCATGTGTATGGTTGGTAAAGAATAAATAACAATGGTAAGACTGTTGTAAGTTAGTGAGGTGTAATTTGAGATCTTCATTACAAAAAAAGTTTTCACAAATTATGATACGATGAATAAAAAAACAATTCTCGTATTACATTTACAGTGAAGATTTGTATGAATAGCTGAAATATACATCAACTGACACCACAGAAGTGGACCAAACACAAGAACGCTGATGATGAAAGTGTAGCGGCTTTCGAAAACAGCATGTTGTTCCGTTCTGCTAGTGTTTGTCAGAATGATTTACACATTTGATCTTTGTTGTAATTTGTTCTTTAATAACTATCACATGTAATTTGCTTTACTTAAAAATTCCTGAAGAAGAGAACCGATGGTGATCGAAATATGGAATAAAAAATAAAAAAAAAAAAAATAAAAATTTAAATAAAACAAAAAAAGAGTTTTATTTAATATATGACCTAGAGCCGGAATAAAAATAAAAAAAACAAAAATTACATATCATAAGGTCGGAAAAATTAACAAATATATACAAAACAAAATATATTTAATGCACACAAACTTTTCAGAAGCGTTTTTCAAAAGCATTGTCCTGAAAGATAAAATTTTAATTATTTTTTTTCAAATTCGCTTACACAGTAATCGTACTGAACTGAAGTTCATTAGGCTAAGAATTAAAAATATTAAACTAAAGTGTTATTTTACGTCTGTTTTTCGTACATGATGGTAGCTACGTGTAAAGTTGTCTTGAAAATCATACAAAATTTCGGAAGAGTATAAACATACATATATCAAAACCATTGTTTCATAGGTTTTGACTAATTCATTTTGAGCTTTAGTACATTTGCAAATTAACTTCTTAAAAAAACATACAAAATAGTGGCAAATAACTTTGAGGGCACTTTTAAGATATGCGGTACTAACAATTAAAATTAGTGATGGCTGAAAGATCACGAAGGTATTTAGAAAAAAATAAAGTTTGATAAGGGCCCTAACGAAGTATATATGTAGAAAGGAAAAAGAACAAAGGTATTTATATGATTGACTTAAATTTTTTAATGAAAAGAGGTGACATGCCCAAAAGGGTACATTAGCATGTACGAGCTGTTATGAATTTTTGCTTTGTGGCGCTTAATACAGAAATCCTAGTATTTATTATTAAAACTTTAAAAATTTGTATATGTATATTATTTTTTACACAGCCTAAAATCTTTTTTACAGACTACACTATCGGGAAAATTTAGAAAAAATTTAAAAAACAAAACAGTTAAAAGTCTTCGTACGTGTATTGAAACTGAAACTATTATGAAACTGAATTGGTTTAAAATTAATATTACATTATATATATATATATATATATATATATATATATATATATATATATATATATATATATATATATATATATATATATATATAACTGACCTTCGTAGACTAGTAGGTAGTGTACTAGACTCGTAGTGCGAAGGTCCCAGGTTCGAATCCTGCCGCAGAACTCTGGCAGTTGTGTTTGATAATTAAAGGGAGCGAACAACAAAACAAGCCTTCACTGGCTTAAGTGGATGTCGTATGACATGGGCTATCATACCCCTCCAATCAATCTAACCTAATCTAACCTATATATATGTAAATGGGCCTTGGATGCTCGTATGCAAAAATATTTTAATAGTGAAATGAATTGTATAGGATTTAAAAAAAATTATACAAAATAGTTTTGAAAATAAATATACTAGTTATTTACTAAAAATATAAATAAAATTTATTTGAATAAATTTTTTTGATAAATTTGTAAACTAAAATAAGTGTGTAAACATTTTATTGACATTAATAAATAATAATAATAATAATAATAATAATAATAATTTGAATAAAACAGAAACGACATATGAAGAAATCAAATGACAACATTGTTGTATGTGTTGCTCAATTAAGGCCACCTGAAAATTAAATTCGCCTCGCTTTTATAAAATTCATCTTATAGCACAGTCATTTAAAAATCTCGTCCTTATTGCATGAACATTTATTTGAAACTTTTTCACAAATTATAGGTATTATGTTTTTTCTTCTTTCAGTTAAATCGAACAAACGGCTTTATAACTATTTCTTCAAATCCCAGAAATTATATAATTATTATGAATATTCTCCTAACTAGTTATTCAATAGACTTCAATGACCATGTTTAAAAGCGTTAAACCTCTTAGTCTTGTAAATATTCCACTTCGACTGTGAGGGATTATTGGACAAAAGCAAAAGATCGTTTAATAGGATTCCTACATCCATATTGCTAATATTATGTTCCTGAAAATAAAAAACTAAGTAAGAAGAAATATTGAAGAGTTCGCAATCGACATCGACATCGACATCGACATAACATAATGTAGGGCGTGTTGCACTATTTTACCGGTACTACATGGAATATGTTCTAATGAAATTAGGCAACTTGTTCCCGACATCCGGTCATTCTTGAGAACAACACGTTCTAAAATAAGGACACATATGCCAATGAATGGCACCACGCATTAAAGTGCAAATTCTGTGACCGAGCAGTGCGTATGAATTACAAACTCACAAATATGCACAAAAATCAATATTTCTATCCTCCTTCTGATATCAGTACTAGCACGATGCCTTGCATGAGAAGGGAAAATCCCCTGAGTACTAGTCCACTTGAAAAAGGTATGTTTTTAGGACTAATGTATACAAAAATATAATATACAAAACAGTATGTACATTAAAAAATCGATCCTAAAGATCTTAAGAAGTTCTAAAAATCATAAAAGTCTTATACATACTTATTTACAAATATGAGTAAGAACTCCTTCCGATGATCCATTGTCCAATCGCGAATAGCTTTAGCTCCTCATGGACATTATTTTATTCTGTTTTATACAAGTGCCAAGAAGTGATCATGAATGATCTTACTGATAAAAAAACGATCCTGCTGTAAGGCATGAGTGTTATGCCTATGATCACAAATAAAAACCTCACACTAAATTTTTTACTGTAATAATTTAACATACGAGCATCAATTAACTCACTGTGGTTCAATTCGACAGCCTGTCTGACAATTCTATTTATTAATATAACTCGTGCTATTGCCGCGTCAACTTTTTTAACGTAAAATTTTGGTTAAACAAAATTTGATTTTCAAAATTGTTTGCATCGTCATCATCTCATCAAAATATAGTTTTACTTTAAAAATAACAATAATCTAAATATTTAATAAACAAATAAAACCGAAAATACCAATAATATGCATGAACAAAATTCACTATCGCTCCCTTTTTGTCAGTCGATTTATCGATATAAAATTATCTATATTGATGATGATTCTGATCATGCCGATCAGAGTAAAAACATTTTGCTATGAATTACATATTCATTTGAAATTCAAACAATTAAATTTATTGAAATTTCTGTTATTGTTAAGCGATTATGATTTTTATATTGTTTATTGTGATCTCTTTAACGATTGTTGTTACTCTTCAATAGAGTAAAACACCACTGATGATGTTTTTGTTTTTACTTCCGATATTTTTTATACATATGTACCTACTTATGTATTTGATGTTTTTTCTTTTATATTTCCTTTTTTCACTAACAAAATCTCGGATAGTTTACAACAACACTAAGACCAAAAATTGTTTGTTTGCTTAATCGATCTATGAGTATCTAATATGTTATTGTTTTCTTTTTATTTTTGGGAGTTCCCTCAATTGTTTACTATCTTTATAATTATTTATCTCTTCTTCTATTGCTGATGTTGTTCAGTTTCTATTGCAATTATGCATGTATGATTATTTATTAATGAAACAAAAATATACAAATAATAAAGTGGTCACATGTTTATAATTTGCTTAAGAGAAGTAAAGTTCAATGATCGAATATTAATTATCTTCTAAATATCTAAATGTTCAATGTGGATTGTGTCGTTGGCATCCTGTTGACTAGGGTGACACATAAACATGTATGTACATATCTATGGATGTATGCAGTTGGAAATATGTATGTTAACATTTGTTCACAACCAAGCTAAATACATAAATAATTGACAATAATAAGGAGAAAACAATTGAAACGTATAGGAATACAACATTGCACAAAAGCTTACTTACCGAGAATTGGTAAAAATGACTTTTTGATTAAAATACGGGTTTTTGGATAAAAAAAATCATTTTGTCTTTCAACATATGTAGTGTCCTTTGAGCTCTATACACTTTGTCCAACGTTTCTAAAATTTTTTTATCCCTTCCAAAAATAAGATTGTCGAGGTCATCAATAGTTATTTGTTTTTGATATGATTTCATCGTTGGAGTCAAATCTCTTTCCGCGGAGAAATTTCGTCAGGTTTGGAAACAAGAAATAGTCACTCGGTGATCAATTTGGAGAATAGGGTAAATAAGGAAGTGATTCGTAGATTAATTCATGTAATTTTTCCACGGAAAATACAGATGTGTGCATTGTCCTGGTGCTAAAAAAGTTTTTTTTTTTGTTGATAAACCCACCTTGGGTTTTTTCTGGCGCCATTTCAACCCGAGAACCCCACTGTTTTGACTGTTTGTTTGATCTCTAGTGTGTTGTGGTGGATCCACTTTTCGTCCACGGTTAGGAAACGGCTAATAAAATCGTCCATTTTGCGTTTGGACAACGCCAAACACTCCTACGAACATAGTTGCGATTGTGGTCGCAAATGCGGCATCGATCTTGCGAAAAGCTTTCTCATACCCAAGTGATCCTTAAAAATTTAAACTACTGAGCCATATGATACGCCTATGGTTTCCACAATTACTCGTACTTTCAATTGCCGATCGGTCAACACCAAATCTTGAATTTTTTTCAATTGTTTCGCGTGTCGAGACCTCAACTGGGCTTCCAGAACGTTATACATCTTCGGTGCTTGTACGCCCACAACGAAATTCAGTAAAACACTTTTTTTCCATTCAACTTGATGATACAGAATTCTTCTAGTATATATCAAGCTTAGCCTTGGTTTGAGTGATAGTTTTTTCCACAAAAATAATGCTTAATGAGAACACGATATTCACTTTTTTCCATTTTCTACTCAAATCACGTGGTAGTCTGCTTTTAATGGCTATCAATTTCTGTCAAAAACAAAATAATGACACAGCTTTTTCTAATTTTTACAGTAGTCAACTGACAGATGCCTCTTATCAGTAGCAGTATTGCCGTTCCAGTTAAGAGGCGGGAAATTTAAAAACTCTTATTTATGTATTTAAAACAACATAAGCTTCTAAAGACAGGGAAAATAAGACACCAATCACTTTATTTGTGTATAAGGCAAGGGTCAGACCTATCGTCACCTATGTGTCGTATATCATATCTCAGTGGACGAGATGCACATACTAATGCAATAATATCGACTTTTGATGCCAGCCTAGACTTAAACGTCTCTTGATAGTCACATAAATGTACATCTGCTTTATTCGACAGAGCATGAATGCGTCTAAGGCAACGAAATGGCTGATGGATGTAAAAGAGCACACTCGGCCTTGAACTTAGTGGACACACAAAGTGCTATTTTCAGTCCTTCGGTGGCAAATGGTTTTAAGGAGTAGGAGTAGAGCGCGACAATCTGGTGATTGAGAATTTCCACTTGTAGGATATCCAAGACTCTTTGGAGTTTACTAAGAGGAGATAAGACTAAGCAACTCCTAACCCTTGGGAGAAGATCACTTACACTATTGGTTGGCATCATTACGGAGTATTGTACGATCGATCTCATTTCCCCAACCGTTTTCTTTAAGACTAGGACAGGCTTTGATTCTGAGAGTTTGGTTTCTGAGAGTTCGAGTCGCAAAATTTCTTATAAGCGGAATTTTATATAGAATAGTATTGGATCAAAATAGAATGACTAAAGTAGAAGTCCAATATGCTATTTAATATCCTTGCCGCTCTTTGTGTATTAAGCTCACATAAAGGAAAGTTGTAAAAAAAATACATGATGAACATATCTATCACAAAAACATAAAAAATTGTTGTAAGTCAGTTCTATTATTTCTCAGGGTAAAGTTGAAATTGTACTTACACTCAACTTTTTCATGTGGATTAAGTGTCATGAATATACTCACAGGTGTACTCGAAAAGATTATGCATTGTCATTATATATATATATATATATATATATATATATATATATATATATATATATATATATATATAGTATGCAATTGTATATGTGATTATATACATAATATCATATTTCCTTTCACAGTTTGGGCGGAAAATAATTACAGTATTTTAGTTTATAAAAAATCATGATTTATTTGTAAAAGTATACACAAGCTTTGCATTGTTCAGAAAATACATATTAATTAAATTAAGTACCAATAGAGAACCATGAATAAGAGAATTCCAAATGTACGAGTGTATTCTATTAAATGCGCAATAATCCATATCGGTTCAGCAAATGTTCCTACAACAAAGAAATCAGTTTTATGACCCCAAGAATATCAACCTTAAAAATATTCAAACACTGAACAGATCGTAGACTAGAACAGGCTAAAATCCAACACTCCAGGTGAATGCAATAAATGACCCAGTTAATTAGGAACGAAAAGTGTTAAATGAATGACCAAGTGATCGTTAATATTGAAAACCAAATAACAGGCGTAATAACAATCGGCAAAACACAGTGTTGAATTTTAAATGATTTCGTATTATTTTTAATGTTGTTATTTCTGTTTTACGTGTAGTTTATTTTTTTCATGATTTTTCTTTATAGAATTAATTGCTTATTCGAGGCTAACATTTTTTATTGCTTTGTGCTGTTATTTGTCTTAAACCGAATGCCATTTTAAAGTCTATTTGGGTTGTCTATTGCCAGCGATTATTTACATACAGATTATGAATAGAGAAAATTCACATGAAATTGAAGAAAGCATGGCAGCAAAGATTTAATTGCAAATAAAACGGTGGGAAGTTATTTAGTAAAATTCCAATGACTTCTTTTCATTTGATAAAGAGACAATAAGACAATACAAGACGTTTATTTTAATATTTTTACCGAAAACATACGAACTTGATGGAAAATTTAATAACTGATTAATAACATTTGCATAATAAGGTGACCATATTTATATAATTTTGCTTATACTCGACTTGCGGAAGGAAAATATGTTATATGTTGAGTTATCCCTATACAGTGTAACCTTTAACGTCTGAAAGAGGGATATTGAAGGAGATCAGGAAGACAGTTTTCAGAAAATTGTACCATACCACAAGTTATCGAGATTCTGCTTTTCGTTCCAAGAACGACCAATGAGAGTACTCTTGTCACGCATACAAATACACCGAAAAAATAGTTAACCCAAATTTAGGAAAGTTTTCTCAATTTGAATTTAAAATGGTTGTCGGCAAAATTGTTTTTTACTGGGAGGCAGTAAAAAAATGTCTCTAATATCAAGAAAATGACTGACTTCTTAGCCAAACATTTTCACTATTTGTTGGAAGTTCTTTTTCATATTTTCAATTAAAAAAAATATTTTGAAATTTTTCTCTATTTTCAAATTGCAACCATGTATTAAAATTTGATATATTTTCTTAAATTCTGGTTAATGAAATTGCCCAAACATGGGAGCAATGTCTTTACAATCCTTTTAAATCCACAGTATGATGAAAAATATTACGAAAATAAGGGAAAGTTACAACTAAAATTTAAAACAACTATTTACGACTTTTCGATATGTAAAATTTTAAGAGTAAGTTATTTCTGAAACTTGATTTCTTTTACTGAAATACAAATTTCTTGCTTTTAAGAAATATGTTGTAGTAAATTGTGAAATACTATACTATACTATACTACTATATCTCCAAAATAAGTATTTTAATATTTTATTATTTTTGTTGGCTTAGCTAGGTACATACATATATGCCTGCATTTCATTGGCGCTAACCAAATCATCAGTACCCTTTTTTCCTAGTATGTGGTAAATTTTATTTAAATTGAGGATTTTTACTAGTGTATGTATACACACCATAGGGAATCTGGTATAGCATCTTTCATGTATCAAAATTATTCGCAATATTGTCTCAACTAAATAAGTAGCTATTCAATAAGGTTGATATTGTTTTCAAAGTCCATAGACGAGAAAAAAATGTCTTCAGAAACGAATTTCTTCTTAAATTAAAACATCTACATACTTGTGTAAGTACCTGCATATATACCTAAAAATACTACTAAAAACACAAGTCCATACATACATACATATACCTACATACATACATACGTAGCTATTTTTATAAATAAAATTTTTTACTTCTAATACATTTATGGTGTGCATATGTAAGTATGTATGTATGTATTTATCAGTATGCATACATACTCGTGCATACGTACATAAATATTCAATTGAAGACATTGCGTTTTCGAAATGACAAACAGCTAATCAATGAGCCAGCCAGCCTGCCTGCCTGCCTGCCAGCCAATTGTTTATAGCTGACGCACATCATCGTACACATTAAGATCATTTCTTTCTTATTTAAATTTTAACTTTTTCCATCATTTTCTTTTCATAATGTAAACAAAACTCCGCCTATTTTGTTTGTTCCTTTAGAATCTAAATGATGATGATAATAATAATGATGATAAAGTTTTAGACATTCTGACACAACCATGGGATGCACGCAAAATTCTAACATTGTAATCCCCACGCTCTCATTTAACGAACCAAAGTGTCACATTTAATTAACGTCCACAAAAAATAAACGATGTGCTGGGCATGGAAAAAAATGGAGAGAGAATGCTTTCTAGTTGTTTCTTTTTTTCATTTAAAGGTGGTGACATTTTATAGTTGTAAATAAACAATGGCGGATTTAATGCTTAGAGAATGAATGAATGAACCGGTTGTTGTTGTGGCTTTAATTATGTATGTTGTGTGAGTGCCTAATAAATCATTTAAGTCTCAAGGTGTCCTAAAGAACTGAAACAGGTTTGAGGCACTGTTGCCAGAAGTGCAGTTTTGCTGGAATGTTGTAGATTTTATCAATCTAAAATGGTAAACGACAGATTTGAGGATTTTACGGAAACTTCTTTAAATACATACATATAAGTCTTAAAATACTTCTATAATGTGCTTAAGCTACCTTAAGCAAATGTGCGAATACATACAATTATATGTGTACGACCATAATGTATGTAAGTATGTACTTAAGTAAATTTTCGTTAACTTTGATTTGCTTAAGCAAAGTGAGAAGCTGATCGTACTTTGCTCAAGATATAAGGCAATTTGTAACGTACATAGGCATGTATGATGAAAATAATTTTATAGAAAATTCAATTGAAAATAATCAAAAACAGAGTCTCGTTCATGACATTAAATATTTTCATTTTATATGAATTTCTTAGGCAATAATGATTACACAGGTCTGCAACCAAATTTTAGAAATGGCCTCAGTTTTTTTTCCAGCATGTAGGAATTTTCCGTAAAATGCATTTTTTGTTTTTCCTATTCGGGTTCATAATTTTATATCAGAAACTATGAAATATGATAAAAATTAGTATATTTAATGTTTTAAAACCTTGGAGAGCTCCATTCGCTTGAAACTTCGCTTTTTGAACTCCCATTTGAGTTATTTCCCAGAAAACCTTGGTGCAGTAAGTGAAGAGCAGGGCGAGAGGTTCCACCAATGAAATGGAGGTACCAAGGACGATGGGATGTGAATATGATGGGAGACTACTGTTGGATGCTTCATAGAGAACTTCCAGACATCCCATATAAACGGAAAAGCTCAAAACGGAATTTTGAGGGGAAAAAATGTAGATATTATAAAGAATTATATATATATATATATATATATATATATAATTATATTTTTATCAAATTGTATTTAAAAATGTGAATAAACCACTAGTAATATATATTTTTTTGTTCATTTCGAAATGCATTTTTACCTATATGTACTGCGGGTTTTGCATAACTTTCATTTTAATTTTGCGGAAAATTCCTACGTGCTGGAGAAAAACTAAGGGCATATTTGGTTTCAGCGCATCAAAATACATACGATTCACCTATTGCGTTGAAAAAAATCCAAAAAATCAATTTACAGGCGTGTGTTGTATATCAAATACTTGATAGTTTATCTTTTCTAGTAGTTTAATATATGTTTTCGTTTTAATAAAACTATGTATATAATATATTTATAAATAGTAGACATTAAATAAAAATTTGTGAAAACAGTCGATGTCATTAGAATTTATAAGAAAATTTCTAAGAAAAAATTGTTCCTAAATATCATTCAATCTGAAACTAAGCGAAGTTATACCAAGTTTCGATACAGAAGATAGCACTTTAACAACTTTAATAACAAAGTTCGACTATTTTTTAGCGATATGCCTATGCGATATGTATGTCACCTAAATAGCATTACGTTCGGTTTAAGCCAAGGTAGGGAAATAAACTTATTTACCATTGGCAAAGAATAGTCTCTTTTAGATTATTTCAAAAAAGTGTCCAATGTGATGAAAAAACTTAAAAATGAGAAAAAGTTTAATAAAAATATTGGCGGAGACCCATATATTCCAAGTTATGAGGCTTTGAACTTTTCATATTTTAATACGTTTGGGTTGCTTTGCGCAAATCATGTCGAAGTGTTTTCACGTTTGACGTTTATATTATTGATTACACTAGAAAACAAAAGGTTGTATTCAATAAATAATTAAAAATGTAAGACTCCTTACATTTAAAAAGCAAAGTCGGGGTGCTTTATACAACACAGAAGAAAATCTAATTTTTTCTTAATTAATTTTTCAGTGTATTTTAGTAGCGCAATGCTAAAAAAAATAAAATTACACTTTCTGAAAACTATTTTCTAAAGACTTTAAATGATACAAATATACGAATGCGTTAGAAACTATTACATATAATACAAATATTGCACTACAAGTTCGGAAACTTCCAACACCGAAAATATGGGTTACGGTCGAATTTTGGACTTAATTTTTTCTAATTCAATTTCTATCGCCTAGACAAAATTAGTCTAATAAAATTGTTTTTCGAGCTACTTCACTTTCAAATAATAAAAAAAATTTTTAATAGCTTTTCCTACCATTATTATTATTATTCGATTTATTTCGATCCCAACATAATTTGCGTAGATAAGCTCGTCTAGGGAGGGCTTAACCAAGCTAAGAAAACATTTGGCGTTCGCATATTTTTAGTCTTATACATGATTCTCGAGGTACGTTAATGGAAACTACACCACGTATAAGTATCCGAATTTATCTGTTTAAAATGTTTTCTTCACAAATCATTAGTACATAAACTAACATTGACTGAAAACATTGATTTTTATATGTCTCTTTAATTCGTCAAACTTTCGTTATGAACAAAGTTCACTTATGCTATACTAATGGTCATTTAATAATAACAGGAATTTAATTTTTTTAAAAATTACGTTTATTTTTTTCATTTAAAACTACATCAATTAAATCCACATTAATTATCAATATCTCAAGGTCTTTGTGACAAAAACATTACATTTATTTAATATTTTTGCTTAATCAGCAGAATACCATCTCCCTATATCGGATTCTTATAAAACTCTCTGACCCAACAGCATTCATTCACTCAATACCACAAACAAAAGAAAATATATGAGAAGGAAATAATTATATGTACATATCACTAATTTACTGCAAAAACGTCATAACACCAAGAAACTAATTTTATACAAAACAAATTTGAAGTTTCAATTTCGCAACATCTTAATGGAAAAATCAAATAATATTCTTCCTCAAAGAGGTGAGGACAAGAGATATTTGTACTCAATATGTAGAACTAAATGACACGTAATAATGATTAATTCTGCATTTTTAACAATAAAATAAAGTCCGCATTTTTTAGTTACGAGTTTGTTACAGCAAATGAGCGATGTGTATTCGTATATTCATACATAGTACAAAAAATTATTTTGAGTGGAATGAATCCAATTAGTTTTTGAAATTTACATAAAATTTTTCACTATATTCACATTCACATATATAAATACAAAATACATAGTGTAAATGCTCCATGTGGATGAGTGTGTGTCTGAGGATTTTAACACTAAAGCATTAAATGTCTCACACACCCACATATGGTTGTATAAGGTACGAGCAAGAGGTGGTATTGCGATTAACTTTTCACTTACGATCGTGCACGCTCACGAACAAATATGAACAAATTGTCATGAGGTTTTGTCTCACGTAATAAATAAAAGAAATAAATACATTCGGAAAAGAAGAGTACCGAATTTCATCAAACAATAATTTCGAAAACAATAGCATCGAATTTCATCAAAAACATTTTAAGCGACTTTGAGTTCAGAACTTAAATTTTTAAATTTTTGATCAGGGGCCAATCGAGACTTTCACTCAAATTCTATTGGAATTTCCATCGATATGGAATGCTGTTATTTATCTGTATTTTAGAAATTATCTAAAATTTCTGAGTTTTTGATGTTTAAAAAATTCAACTCTAAATGAAATTTTGAAAAAGGGAAATGTGAAATTATTTTAAAAATCAACTTTCTCACATTAATGCAAACTTATGGATACACTCGCTTGTTTTTCTAGAAAAATTAATTACTTTAGTTATAAATTCGCTGCCCACCCCATGGCAGGTATAAAAATAAGTATGGAAGGATCACAATGCAAGTAGGTGTGTCCCTTTCGAAGTTATTGTATTAAATGTAAGAATGCGGACGAGGGATGATAGTTAAAGGTCTCAGATTTGGATTGGTTACTAACTTTTGTCCTACCAAGTGTTACTACTGCTGTTATTATACGGAGCCATTTTTTGTAGTACCCCGCCATAGAGTCTTTTATGCATGGTCCATACAGCTGTGTATCACCCAGGCACGTAGAATAATCAGTAGAAATGGTATCCAAAAAAAGATCTTTTGATATAACTTCGGTTTAACCTAAGATATTAAGCTGTAGTAACTAAAAAGTTTTTAAGATATGAATACATTGCATTTAAGATAAACGTTATTTAAAAGCCATTTCGAAACTTCGGCTTAGGTTCAGATATGATTCAGATATTTTTCGATATAGAGAATTGAAGAAATGTAAGTAAATTTTTAAAATATGAATATATTGCATTAAAGGAGCGATATGGTTAGACTTTGAGGACAGGTTTTCATGCTAAAGTTGATTATATTTATCCAGATGCAAAAGCAAATTCTTTTTCAATGAGAAAACAACTAAGTGAAAGTGCTACGCACGAACGTGACATGAATGCAAGAAACCCACATACGAATCATGTTAACAGAGTCCATCTCTAGTATAAGTGCCCGTACATCGCTGGTTCGCCACGACAAAAATTACACACACATGTGAATTTAACCCATTACGAGCAATAGAAATTTCAGGAAATTAAAAAAAAACACTTAAAAACGAGAACTAATTATAGAGCGAACAATGAGAAATCACTCAAGAAAAGGATTTCAGAGCAGCAGTTTTTCGTGTTTAATATATGTAGCAATTAAATTACAACTGGAGCGTAAAATTCAGTTCGATTAGATTAACGAAACCGTCAAGACGTGATGAACGGTTCAAATGAATGTCTTTTAATTAAACTAATTAATTAATTTATTACTTAATTATGAACATGCATACATATGCTAAGTGAAATACATAGTGATTTAATATATATAATAAAAATAAATACATAATTTTATCGTTAAATATTAAATGCGGAAATGATCAAAAGTGAAGAACTGTTAGATAATAACAGTTGTGGATCACTGAATCCCTCCCACAGCTTGCATCAGTTAAGCAGCCATCATCATGCATCATTATATCGTAACTTACCTGCGAATATATTGGCCTCTTCCAACTTCCAACCTGTCATGTATGGTGGAAGTGCTAATGACCACCACCTGAACACATCATCCGTGATGCGCATGCATCAAGACTCGCCAGAAATGCAGGATGAAAAACCCACAATACTTCCCTCGTATACCAATGAGCGTAAATATTATGCCACAATGATGACTCAACCAGATTCTATGAATTATGGTTTGACTTCATTGCACAGCATGACCACACCACCAGCATCCTCAAGTCCCATCTCACCATATAGCGTGCTTTTAAGCAATCAACAAAATCATATTGGCGCTGGCAGTGCAGGTGGCAACGATGAGGCACCACCCTCTGGGAATTCATCACCCTTGGCTCGTCGCACACCGACGGAAAATGATCTGCAACATTATCACTCCGCGAATGCCAATAAAATTGTTAGTCTACTACCCAGTAACCAACAATTGAATTATCACTACGCCTCCACCATAAAATATTGTTCAAGTAAACCTTCCTCAGACTATTTACATAATAGCGATCAGTCGAACGTACAAGATCACCAACAACAACATCACTCTCACAACAACAACACAGATCACATTGATGCCAACAACTCAAATGAATTGTTGCAACAATCGTTGCAACGTACACAGCTCAACTCAACTTCAGGTGGTGTCATTACCTCAGTCAGTAATTCTCATAACGATTCAAGTCATATCATTGCTGCGGCAGTTTACTCCATGAGCTCTTCTCCCGCTAAATCAATTCATAGCAATAATAGCGATAACGGGAATACTTCAACCAAACAACAACAGCAAACTTCATCAACATCCTCTCAGGAGTTGTCATCACCGGACACGACGAAAAAATCGGGAGGTAGACGTCCGGAGAAGCCAGCACTCAGTTACATAAATATGATTGCAATGGCAATCAAGGAATCGCCCACGGGAAAATTAACATTGAATGAAATTTATAGTTTTCTACAGAAAAGGTGAGTCTCGTATAAATAATAATGGAATTTAAGACTTAAAAATGGCTGATTTATATGGTATCGTCTTATTTGCTAGTAGAAGGAATTAGAAATGAATTAGGATGCAAATTTAGTAGGACAAGGAGGTTTAAAGGATTTTCCATGGTTTTTCCTATACGACCATAATCAGAACACTTCAAATTGGCAAATAAAATTCATTTCATTAAACAAATAAAAAATACGTGTTGTATTATTCCTCAAAAAGGACAATAATAATGAAAGAAGGAAACAAAAGTACTTTGCGTTGTTAAAATTGAGACAGAAGAGAAGGAAATAACTATAAAACTGTAACAGTGAAAAAATTGAACATTCGGAAAGAATAGAATTTCGAACAAAAATTGTGTGAGAACTAGGCTTGCCAGATGGCCGGGAATGAGCTTGATTGTCAAGATATTTTAGTGCATGTCAAGTTTCAAGCTCAAGCAATATTTGTCAAGCTGAAATTGAACATTTTCAAAATTAAAATTTGCAGTTGGTTACATCTAAAAAATTTCGTTTTTTGGCAGTAAAGTTTAATTGTTGGCAACATATAATTTTATCCCTGTATCAACACACATAATTTGACTCATCACTGTATTTAGTACGAACTAAGTCCATTTTTTTCCAAATTTAGTTTTCATTGAATTGAACTCGAACGGAAAGAATATAAAAGGTTTTTTAGTTTTATTTTTTCTAAATAAATTTTGTTATCGCTTTTAAACAATATTAAGAAATAACTTTCTATTTTTGTTGCTTTTTTATTGTTTAAAACATAAAAGACATTTCTTTTGGCGCTTACTGTGCATACACCTATGTATGTTAAAAATATACAAACGTACATTTATAAGTAACGAACTGAATGAATTTTATGTAATTTTCCTGTAAAGAAATGACTGAATTGTTGAACTTTTTATGTTATTCTTGTTTTTTTTTTGTAAGTAAACAGCCTTTATTTCTGTTTTTAATAAATAAAGAATTTTTAATAAATTAAAAAAATTGATATTATCCCGTATTTTTAGTTTTTAAGCAAATGTTTCAATTTGTCCAGTTCTCTTCTTAAAATCAAGCTCATTTGCACTAAATGTCAAGTTAGTGCTCATATTGAATCTGGCAACCCTAGTGAGAACCCATGTTGTTAATTTTTCATTGGGATATGAAGTAATAAATATGTCATAATAAAAATAGTTTAATAAAATGTAATTGCTTATAATATACGAGTTATTATGCTTTTTCTGTTAAAGATTTTTAAGAATGTTCGAAAATTATTACAGCTTTTCGATTTTTAAATTTTAGGAATTATGTTTTTTTTCGAAATTATGTTTCCCTTTAAAGCTTTTTTAGCCTTTCACTCTTAGTTTTAGTTAAATATATATTTTAAGTTACTTTCTGATTTCAGATTTTTTCGGATTTTGGGTATTTTAATGTAATTTAAAATGTTTATTAATTTTCAACAATTCTAGTAATGTAAACGAAAATAAATTGAAACAAAACATTTGAAAAAAGGTAGTATCTATCCTTAAAATAAGGTTGAGTGCAAAATATGATATATATTTAGACAAGAACATATTCTTTTTTGCAGTAATGCATTTCTTTCAAAAAAGGAATTGCAAAATTTGTGAAAAGTTCATAATATATTAATACAGCTGAATATATGGACATTAAATAATTCATAAATAAGGAATTATTGAAAACATATTTGTTATATAGTAACAGATATTGTTAAAGATATTGCTAAAGACTACAAAATTTTGATTCTTTATTTGAATTATGTTAAATGTAACATAAAGCAACTATTTTTGTTCTATTGTGCGCTAGAAAAAGGCATAACTTTGTGAGAGTGCGGCTATCATATATGACGTTCTCCCCATTTTAAGGCAATATTTTTTTCAGAAAAAAAAAACACCATAATGAATTGGATAAAATTTTTAAACAATAGTTTTGTGGAAATATTAATTTTTTCAATTCTAAAAAAATCTGACATTTATGTACTTTAAATGGAATAAGATATTTTTTATGAAAATCGATAGATAAATGAAGAATATATTCACGTTATGTAAAATTACCTAAAATTTTTTATATCTATTTTTGAAGAGGGTGCTTGTGAACTATTCGTTGTTTTATTTTAAAAAATTTGCTTAAAAAATTACTTTTTTGTTAAAAATACAAAATTCCTAAACATAATAATTTTTATTACCAAAGAAAAAGATGTCATACATCCCCAGTTATAATGAGCTTGCAAAAAAGTCATGAAAATGCTGAGATAATGATCCAAAATTTATTCAAATTCAGATCATTTCCAATGATTTTAACATTAGCTTGTTATTTGATAGATAATTATTCTCTTTTTTAATGCTCATTCACCGACTTAGAGCAAGTATCAAGAATCAAGTTTATTTTTTTGCAAATATCACTCAAAATCGTACAATTACAAAACTAATTCAAAACATTTTCTTTCATTTACAAGATTTTCTTTCATACTTAACTATTTATCAAAGATCTCAAAATCAAAGAATACAAATTTCTAACATTTAAACAAAATTGTATTTAAAATTCAAATTATTCGTATATTTCCAAATAATAAAGGCCTTGGGATACTACTTACAAAACTAAAACTTAAAAACAAATTGCATAGTAACTAAATCTTACAACTACAATTTGAAAGCAATCAACCTCGTATATTTATACAAAAACTTTCAAGTACAATACGAGAACTCTATCATATATGAAAATTACAAAAATATATAATCATAGTAGGCTGAGAATGCTTTAATACAAACTGCACAATAAACAATTTAAATTAAATATGAATATTTTTACTTTTCTTTCAACCTGTATACAATTAGGCGCCCTTTGGGTGACAATGATTGTATGCACTGTTTACTGAGGAATTAGTAAGCACGAATTAAATGTGGACATATTAACAGCTAAACCCATAACAAATAAAAATTTTTGTACATTAATTAAGCAAGGGATTAGTTGGAGAATATACCCAACAATAAATATAAAAAATAAATCTTTATTTTTAATCATAATAAACCAACCATGTAGCAGGTTGTGAACGAAATTGCGAAGTTTTATTTGGTTTTTTTTTTTGTTAAATAAGTTGTCCAAATTTAAATAAATATATGATTTAAAAAATTTTCCGTTTTCATATTCCATAATGTATTTATTGTTGATTTCTATTTAAATACTTAATATTGAAATTTTTTATTCGGTATGTTCTCACCAACTAATCGTTGAAACAATTAGAGTTTTTGCAAAATGCATCGTTTTCTTATGGCTTTAGCTCTTCATATGCCGACATTTCATTGGTCGCTAAACCAAAACGTCAGTGAAGTTTAAGCAGTTTGAAAACATTCAACCTCGGATGTTTATGCCATACAAATCAAATACAATATGAGAATTCAATATTGCAATTATACTCAACGAGAGTATAATTATTTGTTGTATTGTTTGTATAAAAGCATTATAAGCCTACTATGATTATGTATTTTGTTATAATTCATATGCCATATTGAATTCTCATATTGCTAAAATTTCTGTTTAAAATTAATTCATTTTCAATAGAGTTTGAAAAAATAATCTCCAAACATAACTATACTAAGTCTAAAAAGTTGTCTCCTCTATTTGTCAATAGAGAAATATAAGGTTTTTATTTGCCCTTATTATGATTGTCGACGTCGACGTCACACTAAGTCAACATCAATATATTGGCAATTGTGGGCTCGTTATCGAGAACTATTAAATATTATTGATAGGATATTGCTACTACTATGGCTTATAAAATTACAATTGGCCATCAATATCAGTTAATTATTGCCTACAGGGAGTTCAGAACTGCTGTCATTTTTTACTGCCCACTTGATGTGACGTCGACGCGACAATCATAATAAGAGGGATTATATTTTTATGTCGATATCGGTATTGTAGAGAAATTGAATCAGTATTTAGCGTGTTACAAGCGAAAATTGCTTTTGAGGTATGAAAAAAGTGTATAAATAACACTGTGTGTAATTTTTTAAGTCGTGGACACCACTACGTGATAAAAGACTAAAAAAAAGACCCGTGTCTCCCAATTTTTCCAAAGTCATGCACTTTTTTATGGGCCGCCAAAGATTTGGGGCCTCGGTATCATTTTCGCAAAAAAGTGATCATTTTCTCGGGCTCATATCTTGCAAACCGTTCCGAATTTCGATTTACTCTGTGAGGCAAACTTGTAGCTCTTGTCATAAAGAACAAAAATTGCATACATATAAAATCAAAAAAACTTCACCTTCCAGATAAAAATCGCAAAAAACTTTAAAAAAATTCGATTTTTTTTACCTTTTTCTCTTGTTCAGGTCCATAGGTAGCAAACCGTTCAAAATTCAAGGAAACAATCAACTACAAAAATTTACCTAAGATCTCAATAATCAAATTTCTACAACATATAAACTTCCTGGGAATAATTCTGAACACCGTTTAGGTAGCGCTTAGGTAGCCGCAAAAGTGAAAAAAGTGACGCGGTGAAAGTTATATAAAGTGCTACAACATAATATATTGTTGGTTATTTTTTTTCGTGTTGCACTGTGTAAATGAACGCTTTACATGCAATAATTTTTAACTAACAAACCAGCGCGCGTCAAGCGCACCATTTTCTAGCGCACAACTTTAACGCTAAACAAGAAGATGTGTTATTTACATTAGTTATTAGTTTTAAAAATGTTACTCGTACTGACTTTTCAAAAAAAAAAAAATAATAATATTAATAAATAAATAAATTAATTTAAAAAAAATCCAATATAACTAATACGGCTTACGAGCATATCGTAAAGCGAGGACAATTTCAGTGTACATACATGAATACTAAGATTTTTAAAATTTGTTTGTTGTGGCTTTATCTGTTCATATGTCGTCAGCAGTTTGAGAACATTCATTTGAAAAGTTCAAATATTTTATGGGTACAATCCGGATAAATTTCAATATTAAGTATTTAAAAATTTCAAATTGTACTTTTGGGTCGAGAAAATTTGGAATTAGCCTTCTACAACGATGGTTTGAATAAATCTTACAAGTAAAAATTTTACTGGTAACAATTCAAATATTATATTCAATAGATTTTAGGCTGTACAGATATTGTAATAGTTTTCGCTTAGAAAGTTCTGTATTAAGTGTAATATGTCAAACTTTTCTGTTTGAAGATATAAAATATAGTTTCCTCTAGTGAAATTTATATGTATTAAATTTAAATTTTCCTGAGTATTTCTACTCATGGCAATAAGGAGTAAGTTCGTAAGTCGAATTAAGCTTAAAACGAGTTAATATATATGTAGATTGTGATTTGCCACTTCAAAATTAGCCATGAATAAAATTTCAATAATTTTGCCCATTTCTTAAGGAAATTACAGTGTAATGAATTTTACTGATTGTCTATTTATTTATACAATTTCATTTGGAACAATAACTCATGAAATCGGCCATAATATTTGTGAAATATGGAATAAGTTATTCCTAATATATGAACGTATAAACTTATAACCGCTCGTTAAAAAGCGGTGCTCTCCTGTAAACCTACAAAGTTAGACTTAAGCACAGATATTTTAAATATATTTTCGTTGTATTTGTACGCCAATTTCAAGTGATATTTATAATAGTAATTAAGATACGCTTGTATTGTTGATGCATCAGCAATTAACTCCTCTAAAATAAAATCATTTCAAATAAATGCGTTTATTTATTTTAGACAATCTGAGTAGAATCGAAATATGAAACTTGACAATTAGCACCAACCAATACGACAATCGAATATCATACTTCATACGCATTTAACTAATACGAGAACGAATGTTATTGGAGATTCGCTTAAGTGTCGCACATCAAAGTCCCAATTTAATTCTTATAAAAATATGCAATTTCAAAGAATTTTAACCGTGATTTTTTGTTTGTTTTATTTTATACACAAAAAGTTCATTTGTGTTGGAGTGCTGGATTAGTTGAATAATCGCTATAGGCAGACTGTGTTGGAGTGCTGGAGATCAACTTGCAAATGAATGCCCATTCAACTGAAGATTTGATTCCCCACAAAACCCTCTAAAATGTTTTTTTAGAGAAATTCTCTCTATATAGAAAAAAATTGTGGTAGAACTTGCTACAGAAAAGGCTGCTATAGATAAGTTCGACTGTATTTCACTGCACAGTGGTACAGTGTGAACATTATTGCAAAACAAATACAAATAAATGACAGTAGATATGAACTGCTTGAATTTGTCTGAAACTTTAAATTATAATTGTAATTAATTAATGTTAATTTACGTTTCCATAAAATTATACTTGTAATATAATTTTTAAGTTATTGTATGTTGTTGCAATAGAAACAAATAACTTGGATACTTATAGTATATAAATATTGTAGATAACTTTAATACAGTCGGTACTACTTGTGCCTTCATAAATACAATTTAATATGTTGTTACACGTGTGTTTGAATTTTGATAAATTATAAATTTGATTACTGCACTATAGTAACATCTACATTTGAACTATAAAAATTAATTTTCATTTGTGCATCACTAATATTAAAGCAAAAATGTATATAGTTTTTCTTAATAATATTTCGTTTGAGGCTTACTTTTTAAAAATTATAAAGAACTTCGATATTTGAAGAAAATTGTTATTTGTTATGGTTTTAGCTGTTTATACTATGGTTGTATATTTTGTAATATTTATTTAAGTATAACTGAGTTCTCATGTTGTATTTTAAAATTTTTATATAAGCATACGAGGTTGAATACTTTAAAACTACACTGGTTGATGTCTACTGAGGAGATAGCTACGGTTCTATATTTTGTAACATTTGTATATCACTCGCTTTTCATACTATATTTTGAAGTTTTTATGTAAGACATACGAGGTTGAATGCTTCAAAAACAATCTGATTAAATGATTGATTAGTTAGTTAGCATCAATGAAATATCAGGTACACATATAGACCCGCAATAAACAACAATTTTTAAATTAACTGGAAGAAAATCTTGAATCTTTTATTTTATTATAGCCATTTGTTCGACATTTCTTATATATATATATATATATATATATATATATATATATATATATATATATATATATATATATATATATATATATATATGGAGAAAATCTATATCGTGCTGCTATCAAACAGCTAGAGAAAGATAAGGTAGCAAGAAATAACCTAATGAAATTAAGCGTTGCCGTACACCCGCTTAAGATGACGACGAAATCCAAATTATGAGTAATTCGACTAATCGAATTGCGTGTACTATGTGTGTACTACATATGTGTATGCCATAAGAATCGATGATTAAAAGGACAATCGAGAATAAAAGCAATCGTTTTCCCTGACCATATATTTATTTCGTGAAAGAGCCTACTTAAATTCACTTAAAAGTGATATTCAAACTTGACGTTAGCCCTTATAGTAAAACCGCCTGTAGACGCGAATCGAACCTACCACACTCAGATTAATAGAGGATTTTTTTGCCCATTTTATTAAATGAGTCATGAAAATTTTTCCTCTATGTCCACTGTTGTTTCATTATTATTTCTTTTTTTCTGTGGCTTAATGTGATTTCATTTAAAATTTTCCTTTTCAGATTTGATTTTTTTTGTGGTCCTTATGTGGGTTGGAAAAACTCTGTGAGACACAATTTAAGTTTGAATGAATGTTTCAAAAAACTGCCGAAAAAAATGGGAGTTGAAAAGCCTGGGAAAGGTAATTATTGGACAATAGATCAAAACTCCGCCTACATGTTTGAAGACGAAGGTAGCTTACGAAGAAGACCTAGAGGCTACAGATCAAAGTTGAAAGTAAAACCGTATGCAGCGGCTAATGGTTTTTATAGCACTGGTTCATATGACACAGGAATGGTTAGTTAGAATAAGTTTACTTAAAATACATACAAGCTTGATTTGGTTTCATTTACTAATTATAGGATAATCCGAACTTTTATGCCTCTCAAGCGTTCAGCTCCTACGATTATCCATCAGCTACAGCAGCAGGAGGCTTCGGAGATACTTGGGCGCCACATAGTCATAATCATAGCCAAAATAATCTACCTCAATATTCAAATATATCCGTTTCATCTGTTTTGCAAAATAATAGTCCCACACCCCCCCTGACTCACAGCATTTCAAGTGTATCAACCAGAAGTTCATCCCCTATCCCCTCAATAGCAGCCAGTTCCGCACTAACGGCGTCAGCTTTGCATTCGAATCCAAGTTTAGATTATGCTACAGCTTCACTGGTAGCTGTTGGCAATGGCTACAATCCATATGGTTCATCACCCACAGGCGCCACTTACAGCATAGACAATGGCAAGTACTCGCATAAGCAATATAATATAAAACGATCACATAAAAACGATCATTTGGGTGATCATGTCAATCACAAATGTTTATTATATGTATGATATAAAAACATAAAATGTTAAAGTGGCAGGTCGTAAATTGTTTCTTCCTTTATGGAAATTAACATACTGCAACGATACTCCAGCATGATCGTCATTAAATTTATTGCGTTTTAAATAGAAACGATATTTACAAATGTGTTTTATTAAATGCGCTTAATAAAATTTTCTTGCAGGTTTGCGTTCAATGTCTTTAACACAAATGTCTTCATTGTCATCATCACACCATCACCACTCTCACCACCATCATCAACA
This sequence comes from Germaria angustata, assembly GCA_963681545.1. Lineage (NCBI taxonomy): Eukaryota > Metazoa > Arthropoda > Insecta > Diptera > Tachinidae > Germaria > Germaria angustata. The sequence continues at coordinate 26,247,401 of OY813000.1, forward strand.
TACACATCACAATGCGTCCATGACACCTCCACCATCTCTGCCAACAAATTCATCAGTAAATATGCCACCCACATCGTCCTCGTCGACAGCATCGTCTGCAGCAACATCACATATAATTGATCGCAAGCCGATCTATTTACCCCCATTAACTCCACCTTCTGGAACAATGTCGACGCCGCCTCTGCATACTCAACAAATGAGTGTGGGCGCAACAAGCAGTTCAGGTAGCGGCGGCACTGGGGGCAATGGCGTTTCTTCTTATTACGAACACATTAAATATTCTAACTAATAAGAAATAATATTTCATTAGTTTTTAGTAGTTTTCTATATAAAAATAAAATTGTATGTATTTAAAATTCAATTCAAATTCTAGATTTGCCAAAAATACTTTTTCTAAATTCAAATTTATACACAAAACTTAAGAAGCAAATTAAATATAAGTAGATCTTATTTTAATTAAATATCTGTTTGTACATATTACCACATGGGAGTATAGAAATGAGTTTTTATTTAAAGCTGAGTGCAGACAACTCATTCGTTGAAGCTTTCGAAACAAGTTCCTTCCGACCGCTGCTTCGAGTTTAGCTTTGAAGTGTTCTTGTCGCATCCGTTGCTTGATTTTTCAATAAAGCATTTTATTGTTTTATGTTTGTAGCAGAAACATGTGCCTCATGAGTATTTATATGTGTGAAGCCCTCTAAAATTATGTTTTTGTTGTTATGATATCTGTTGTTATTATGATGGGGAAGTAGGCGCACCGGGCGACCATCACACACCTGGAAACGCCAAATCACAACAGAACTATCTAAACTACGTCTGCAGTGGAACGAAGTCAAACAAACGCGCTGATGATATACTCATTGGAATGAACTTGTTGCGGCCCTATCATCGTTTTTAGCGACAAATGAACAAATTCCCAGTATTAATCTATGAGTAAAGTGAGAGTGCTGTTGGCCAAAGAAGTTAGCGCATTGACTACAAAGCAATTTATGACTGAGAACTTGGGTTCGATTCCTGTTCTAGTCAAGTCATCAATATCATGAGTTTTTCTGATTTACATTACCGTGGCATTGTGTTAATTGCTGTGGGAACTGTTTAAGTGATGAAGACATAGCACTGGTCACTGAATAGTATCCGCAGCGATTGATACTCTCTACGCTAATGTACACTACATCATGGCGCCATCCTTCGTCAGTAATGTTAGCAGAATTGTCGGCGAAGTATAAAACAAATTAATAAAATGGTTACACATACACCTTGAGAAACTTAATGCGTCTCCTTAACACCAGAAGCGCTGCTACTCTGCTATAAAAGAAGATGGAATAGTAGAGATGTAAAGCATAAATTAATCTCTTTTCTCTCCCTCTCTGTCTTCTAATTTCACCACCTGTCTGTCCTCTCTACCCTATCGCGTTCACAAAGACTAGTAGGCATTAATTGCCTGAGTGCAACTTTTCTTTAAAAAAAAATTATATTAAAATATACATAATCGGTCTTTCAATAGAGACTTTTAAACTTTGATAGTTGATAGCAGCCACATTGTTCAAGCCATATCTTTCGAATTATATGGTATTTATTCAATCTATTTTGCCAAATTTTACCATGGACGGAAACAGCGTTCAAATTAAAGTTCTGTTCGCCCTAAGTGTCCTCCATTTCTGCACGAATGGTTGTCAACAAAAAAGAAATTGTTGCATTCTTGACAATACCAATGCACATGAGACCCAAGAGCGTCCAATGCGTCTTGTAAAAGTCACTGTTTGATATCGCTTTCAACTGGCGGCGTTATCGGTCTATATTTCTTTGAGAACGAAGTTGGCCAGGCCACCACCTTCAACGGCGAGCGCTATGAGTCGATGACTACCAACATCTTTTGTCCTGAGTTCGCTGATATGGACACCAACGACATGTGGCTTCAATAGGATCTACGTAGAGCTGTATACCACACAGCTCATGCCACATTGGACATTGTGCACGAGCAATATGAGGCCATAGTCATCTCACGTGTAGGTAATGTGAACTGGCCACCAAGATCGTGCGATACGATCCAGTTAGACTTTTTCTTGTGGGGTTTTCTGGAGTTGAGGGTCTATGTACACAAGCCACAAGTTACAGCGACTCTCAAAGCCAACATAACCCATGTCATCGGTCAAATTCAGCCTGATTTATATGCCAGAGTCATTTGACACTACGGTTAAGCGCCAACCAGCGAAGTCGTGGTAGACATTTGAAACGATGATATATTCCATACATAATGGCTTCAATACACTTGTGAATGAATGTTTTCGAATTGCTCAAGCTATAGCCACAACAAACAATAAACTTTTAAAACTTTAATTTTTTAATAGATCAGTTGGGGAGAATATCCCAAATAATAAATTTCAATATCAAGTGTGAATTTGAAATTGATGCACTATAGGCTCATAAAATACTGTCCAGCCAGGTTTGGGGTTCCCGTTTATTTCTTGCCAAACTGTTCCATCCGTAGCAGGTTCTATGCGTTGATCCTCTATCACTGTCTCACTTTTTCCTACCACTATTTGACCCCAATTTAATTACTTGCTTCCATTTGCATCAATTCCAGATATTTCTCGTTTTTGGCTTTTTGCACATTATTATTCCATGTTCGCTCATATTTCCAAGTGATTGTAAAGCGCTTTGACAGGGCAAATATCTAACACACCATTGTATGTGAGGAATAAGAAATTTATATGAGTTTTGATTTTTTACTTTATATCTTTCCCCCAGACAGACAGAACAGGACTAAGGGTTTGTTAGGGCTAAGAATGTCCGTGCTAAATAAGTTGGATGGCATCTTGAATGGTCACTCCAATTTACGAGGTCATCTGCACCGGATCTTCTCCGCGGAGAATGACGAATGCAGGTCATGATAAAGTGAGGACACTGATAAAGTGGAGCACGTCCTCTGTCAACGCATAACTTTTGTGCGCATGAGACTTCACGAGACATTACTCTTCAGCGCGGTATTGACTTGAGATAATTGGGGAGGTGCCTTCATGGCACGGAGTTCGTATAGGGTACGGTTTTCGTTTTTTTTCCATGTGGAAGCGCACAAATAAGCCATCGCAACAAAATTGTTTAAGAAATGCTTTACTTATTGTTTACTTTTTCAATGGCAGCCGACGATGACAGACCAGTCAGTTCTATATATTTAAAAATTATATAAATTACAAAATCTGCATAATAAATTTTTGTCCGAAATGAGAGAAAACTATTTTTAAACACTACAAATATATTATACCCATCATTAATGAAAAGCCGTATAGTTTTAAAACTGTACGACAATGTTTGAATAAAGGCCTCATTAGTTTTCACTTTATGATGCCGTTCTGTGTCGTTCTTTTCTGTAGCATATATTTTCTAGTTACTTTTGTCGTGAAAAGAATCAGCTGTTTTTAAATAAAGAAGTGATCAAAACAAATGCAAAGAAATTGTGAAAATAAAACTAAAAAATTTAATATTAAAACAGATTCAACAGATAAACAAATAAAAAATGGATTTTATAAATGATTCTGACACTGAACTTTCGGATGTGGACGATGTTATGGTAGGGATACATTTTTTAAATGTTTGCAAAATGTACAAAGCAATAAAGGGGCGGAAGAAGTATCGTCAACGAAGATGGTATGCTAGACCCGTTAACAAAGACTGGTTATCATCAGGGTACTATCAAAAAGTATTCAAGAAAATTAAGGACATGGATGAAGAACAATTTTTCCTACATACACGTATGACAAAAAATGTTTATGAAGTTTTGCTGTCATTGATAAAAAGTTCGCTAAGAAAGCCTAATCAGCGTATATCTCCTGAGGAGAGGCTCTCAATAACACTCCTGTAAGCACGTACATACATACATATTTTTTACAATTAAATTGTTCAGCTTTCACACAAAAAATTATTTTTTATTTTCTTTTATTTTCCGATTGACAACAAACTAATACATACGTACTTCAAGCTGTCACTTAACGTTGAATTCTATTTTCTACAGAATTGTTAGCAACAGAACAGAACGAAAAAGTAAAAATAAACCACATATACACATTTCTAATTGAGCAGAAACAAAACAGCTGATTCATAACAGAAAAGAACGTAAAAACTAATGAGGCCTTAAGTCTTAAAAAGATTTATAAACCGGTCAGTTTGCTTGGTACTGTTAGTGTTAAACATTGTGACAACATCTTACCAACCCTAAATACAAATACTCAGTAAACATTTTTGTGTATCGTAGACAACAACCCTAAAGGTGCTTAAAAATTCCATATATAAGCGACTAGTCGAAAGTAGTTTGATGTAGATAATGCAGTGCTTAAAACGCAGTCTCCGGCGTAGACAGTACTGCCAAATTCGACACCTTTTAGGAAATGTCTTTACTAAACTCCATGATGTTCATTAGCATCTGGTTGTAATGGAATTATTTATATTTAATAGTTTTTATTTAGTGAGACGACCACAAGATGGCGGAACTAATTTGAAGCTCTAAACAAGAGTTCTTACAGAATTTAACTTGCCAATACCTGAATTTAATGGGCTGAAAATTTGATTACAGTTTAAGTTGTAGTTGACAGATAAGCTAAAAGGGATCTCCTCTCCTTCATGTTATAATTAAGTTTAAGTATTTAAAACTGCCATTCACTAGTCGTTGACGTTACAGTTTTCTTAACCAAAAGTAACATGACTGCTCTGTTAAAACAATTTTTTTAAACTAATTTGCTAAGGGTCACTTTTACCAACGCTAACTCTTAACCTGAACTGGAGCCTCACATCTCGCCCAAAGATGTTAAGAGCATTTGAAGTGAGTATGAAAATATTTAACAAAACAACACAACAGCAAAACGAGTGGCCAAAATAATTCTAAGCCTGTGGTGTAGATTCCAGATTTCTAATTTATAAATAAGTAGCTGTAGTTGTTTCCTGACAATTCTTTTATTTAATAATCAGAAAATTTTAAAAATGTTTTTTTTTATAATGCAGGAAAAGTGAGTTATATAAAACGTTTGTTTTTTCTTCTAAAATTATAATGTACATAAGAATACATACTTATATAACATCAATTAATTCAACGTTAAGTGTTAAAAGACGTCACGACATTTCCGACGACACTTTATTTACAACTATTAAGAATTTTTAGAGATATAAGTGTTCCGTAATGATATATTGCACAGCGAACATTAGAAAAATATTTTCTAATCCTATTTTTTAAATCAGAATTGTCGGATTCCCCTACCCTATAATTCATGCATCTACATATATGTATCTCAGCTGCGAATGCTTAAACATCCGTAAGCTCAACAATTAATTGAATTTTCTAGAGTTAAAATTGATGCTTGCAGTTGTCAATGGAAACGTTTCACCACCGCATTTGACTGGGCATGATAAGCTCTAGTAAAAATTCTTTGAATACCTAAAGCCTTGGTAACCTCATTATATACATAGATGAAATAAATTGTGTACTTTGGTCACTTGCAATTGCTGTAAGAACTCCAAACCTTGATGCATATTCGTTTCAAAGCTTATGCGCTACAGTCTTAGCTGCAATATTCCCCAAAAGACTTACTTCTGGCGAGCCAATGGGTCTGTGAAGTAAAGAAAATCATTCGATACTGGTAGTATATATCAATGTTTAGGTGTTTAAGTCTGCCTTCAGAAATTTCAATCACTTCGTTTTTCTTTTAATTTAATTTTAATTTGTCTCCTCAAAAGACAAAAATAACTCGATCTTATGAATTTTCTGGAAGCTCTTGACCAGAATGTTAAATTTGATGTAATTTATCAAAAAGAGTCTTCTTGAAGTTTGTGGAATGTCTCGCTGAATTTTATCTCTGGACCAACTGAAAAAAATTTGAGTGGGTGTAAAAACTTGTTAACAATTATTTAAAACGTCTTCCCTTCAAGCCAGTTTCTGTACAACAAAATCGTTTCTTCTTCTTTGGGTAATTGAACAACAATAAATTTATCGTGTTTGTTTTTTACAAAAATTACAGGGCGCATTAATAAAGTACGGACAGTTCTACTACAAATACAACAATATAAGAACAACAGACACTTTATTGCTATAATTTACTATACCAGTTGTCAAAGCTGGTGTTGGAATAATTATTAAATTATTAAAATTAAATTATTATTTTCTACATATTGAATTTTTGTTTGTCTTTATTTCCTGAAATATAATATGGGCTTTGATACTTTGGAGAAATAAATATTACTATCAAGTTCCAAAATTATTTCAATTCTCGGCAGAAACGGAACAAAAGGCTTTCTGAATTTTATTCCATATGATGCCCCTACTTTTAGATTTAAACGAAATTTTTTAAATTGAGATTTCTTTGTCCAGCTCTGATTCAATTACTGAATTTATCAATTCAGATTGAATTTATTTTTTCAAATTATTTTTATTAGGGAAGAAGGAGAAGCCAATTGTTAACACCAGCAGAATGATTCAATATTGTTTTCGAACATCTCTTGAAGGTATTGGGCGGCAGACCTATCAATTTTCTAAATACAAAGCCCGCCGCTAAAAGTGATAAAAATATTTAAATTTATATTAAAATAAATTCGTAATTAAATAGAGAAGGAGAGTATTTAATTAATTTTAAAAATCAATGTTCATATGGCTGCTACGAGTAGTATTGTGGCATATCAACTATTTCACATGTTTCGTGTGAAGAAGGAATAAAAGATACGAAGTATTTCTTGTATTTTTTTATAACAATACCAATGTGTCTTAGTAGGAAACTTCCATGTATTACTTATTCAGCTTACTCTCTCCTATTCTTCCCTTCTGCTAGTGTAATAATTGGCTTCTCCTTCCTTCTCCTTTTTTATAGAAATAGTTTGATATAAAAAACTTTATCTGAATAGACAAATTCAGTAATCAAGCTCAAGACAGGCGAAAAAATTCAATTTAACCAATATAAAGGGTCCTCATTAAGCGCTTCCTATAATTAATTTTAAATAAAATAAAACGTATCTAAGCTATCATCAATATTTTCTATCCATTTGAAAGGCCTATCGATTCCATTATGTGTGGAATATGATATCGTGTTGCAAATCCGTGTTGCATGTCCAATTTCCCATGAGTCTGGCGCATAAAATAGGATAGGATTAGTATTTTTTTTTGCATCCAGAGATCGCTGGATTTGCACAAACCTGTTCCGTTTGGCATCCCTAATTTGGTGTCGCAAATAGAAATTATAGAAAAACGGAATGACAAACTCACAAAACCATGTCCTCTACAGCTGTGTTCCGATTTGCATTAAGGATATAATAACCATAGACTAGGTGATATAAATATATACATACATATCTAAGACATTATAGCCTTTAAAATTTATGTTAAATAATTAATCATACTTGATGTGGTCGTCATGTTTAAATATTTATTCCAAAAAATGATCACCCACTTATGATCAATAATTTGAAAATATTGAAAAAGGTATTTCAAATATTTATCTATCACACATTAGATGTTTGCTTAAAAAAACCACTAACAACAATATTAATTGAGATTCAAATGGTACGTACGTACACAGTCAGTCCCCATGACCAAATGCGCTGACAACAAATACTTCTTATAAAATATTGACATGAGTGGATTTTTTGTGATCACTTTGTCATAAACACACACACACACGCATGCACACACGCACAAATGACCAATATCATATTCAAAAGTAAAAAATTTTATAAATAATATCATAAAATTGTAGGAAGCAATTGAGATACGAATATTCATTTATTCATTCATTCTTTCTTTCAATTATAGATACCGGAAACAGTCCTATAAATAGAAAACACACACGCATACGCACACACATGCAGTCACCTCCTTAAAAATAAGTTGTAAATCTAAACATGAAACATCATGACAATTCATACAAAATTGATATGGAATGGGAGAAAGTGTGTTGGAAGATACCAACCCAACCAACCACTTGACAAAATGTTTGTTTAAGCTGAAATTATAGAAAAACATTAGAAACGCAGGGAGACAAATATTAATTTTCAATTGGTGGTCGCAAACGGTCCATTCCTTCTCACGTATATGCTACTTCAACACAATATGAAACACATACATTGAAAGGAATGACCGATTTTTTGTTTCGTTATGCTGCATAAGGTTATAATTTGTGGATAGTGGATAGTGGCTCAAGGGGAGAATCGATGGCTTTTTTTTTACTTTTCCTACAAGGATTACGCATAAGCTTTACATTATAATAAAATAATGTCAAGGAGACATCAAGAGCATTTTTAGTGCCGAAACGAAAGTATAGATATACCGGCATAGGGGAGCTCCGAGTCCATCTACTACGGAAAGTATGTAATGCACTCCTTTTTTAAAATCGAAATATACAGAAGTGAAATTTTTGCTCGGAGATGTTAGAGGTGAAATTACGCTGATGAATAATGAAATAATTCCCGAAAATTTTGACACATTTTGGCAGTTATTGCAATATGAAGAAATTTCTAGTTTTTTAGAATTTATTAAATTTTTTAATTTCATTTGCTTTTAGGAATAATGTATTTGATTTTATAAAAATACATACTAAAAACTGAATAAAAGAGTTTTCGTAGCTTTTCTTCGCTTTATAAAGGTGATTTTAACGAGGGTGGCTTAGTAACTCTTTGACTTTTTCAATTTCCCACTTCTTAACTGAAAAGGCGGCACTGCTCCTGCCAACAAGAATCTATCACTTGGCTCCTGTCAATATTTAACCAAGCTGCGTCATTTAGTTTGTGTTTGACAGCCATTGATAGCAGTAATTCCGCGTCATTTGAGTAGAAAATGGAAAAAAGTGAGTTTTGTGTGCTCATCAAGCATTGTTTTTGCGGAAAAAAATCATCAATCAAACCAAGGTTAAGCTTGATAAATACTATAGCAATTCTGTACCATCAATTCAATGGTTTATTGATGTCTAACGTTTTCAAAGCCCAGTTTAGGTCTCTACACTCATTCTCTACACAATTGAAAAAATTCAAAATATGGTTTTGGCCGGATCGGGAATTGAGAGTACGAGAGATTGTGGGAGCCATATGCATATCACATGGTTCAATGGGTTCAATTTTGAATGATGGGTGTGAGAAACAGTGGGTTTCTCGGAGTGAATTGGCGCCCAAGAAGCTCATGGTGGGTTTGCCAGCCAATAATGGCGACCAGCCAATAATGGCGACCGTTTTTTGGAATGCACACGGTATAATCAATATTGACTACATACAAAAGAGTAAAATAATCAATGATGCATATTATGCCAATTTAGTAAGTCGATTTGATGAGAAGTTGAAACAAAACCAATCCAATTTATCCAAGAAAAAAGTTAGTTTCCTTCAGTACAATGCAAAGGTGCACAAATCTGCAATTTTCAAAGCAAAATTCAATGAATTAACGTCCCCCATTCACCACGCTATTATGCGGGCTTAAGCTCGAGCGACTATTTCTTGTTTCCAAACCTGAAGAAATTTCTCGGCGGGAAGAGATTTGACTCCAACGATGAAATCATCTCACAAACAAATAACTATTTAGATGATCTCGATAAATTTCAGAAACGATGGACGAAGTGTATAGAGCTAAAAGGATATTATGTCGAAAAAAAATAATTTTTTATCCAAAAACTTGTATTTCATTCAAAAGTTCAGGGACTTATTGAGCCACCTTCGTAGCATACCACAAAGTAGAAAGTCCTTGAGCAGAAATATTTTGGAAAACGGAGACTGTCTTGAATATCATTTTTGCTGCATTGGAAATTATTAGATCAAGGAAATTTAAATAAATATTTCTATATTGCCTCATGGTTTCGGCACAGCTCAGGTATTTTCTCCTAAGAGGCATAACTTTTCTGAAGCATTTTTGCATTGAAATGCAAGAATATGAAATAAGACCAATTATTTCATATCCTTGGATTCATTTCATTGGGACTCATTTAAATTGTTTTGTATGAAAAAGCCCCATTTTCAGTTCATTACCAGAGTTGGAAAAAAATAAACTCATTTTCTTTGAGATTTATTTCATTAAACTTTGTTGGAACTTATTCATCTTTTACGTTGTATTTCATTGGGACTTATTTCGTTGGGCGTTATTTCGTATTTCAAATTTAGTACTGCAGAATTATTTCTTATATAAATTTAATACTTAAAAGTTTTTCTGTTATAATAAGACACAGTATTTCAATTTAAAGTTCTCTGTCTGTGCGGAAAATAACCGCAGTCAATAATAAACAAAATAAATATTTTTCAATATTTTCTAAAAACGCTTTTAGTGATCCCGATATTCAAAGACTTTGAGAGTTTATTTTAAGTTTAGAAACTCTTTGTGACTCTTTGGAACATTCACCTTGTAATTGATTTTTTTAAATTTATTTTTTGGTTTCATAATTTTTATACTTTGGCGTATTTCAATTTAAATAATTTAATTTAAATTTCAGATCATTTATGACGTTCCAACTGAGTGTTAACAAATTAAAAAAAATTTTCCTACCTCAATAATTTTCGAACATTCTTCATATGAATATACATATATCGAATCCGAGATCCATATATACCAGTTATATGTAATAAAAATATTTAAAATTATATAAAACTATTGCAATAGAAAACCATTTAACTTATACATAGTTCTGCAGACAAAAGTGGCTTCTAATAAAAATATATTTAAAAGCGATTATTCGAATAAATTTTTCAAAGATTATTATTCGAACAAAATTTATAGAAGAAAATTATTAAAACTACTCCAATAAAAAATTATTTTAAAGATATTATTCCAATAAACATTTTTCAAAAACGATTATTCGAATAAGCATTATTCGAATGATCTCCAACCTCCAACTACCAAACGCTTTGAAGAAATTTCTGTGATATGCTAAACTGTGTTACTGCAATTAAAATTTTTCCTGCCATCTTTTTTGCTTCATTCTGGCTGTAAATAATAATAAAAATTTCATTTTCAATAGAAGAACATTCACAAATTCATTCATACTAGAATTTGATGATGAAACTATTAAAAAATAAACATTTTTTCTTTAGGTTTAAGATTTCTATTTATTTATTTTTTCATTGAATGCACAAGAGGTAAATTGTCACAGATAATGTATTTTTTATTTATAAAAAAAATATTAAATTCTTGTTGAAATTTCCCAAAAAACCGGACTTGAATTAGGAATTTCATCCAAATAATTGTCAGCAATAAAATTTGCGAAAAAAAACAATATTTTGTTAAAAAAAATAACATCCATGAAAATTCTTTAGAATTTGTCACATTTCTTAATAATAGAGAGGATTGTGCATTCCTTTTTAGATTTCCTGCGGATAAATTAATATTTTTTTTACATTAAGCATTTTTTTTATATTTTTGATCACCGGTCTTAATGCTTAAATTAAATATTTATTCAAAGTGGATTTAAGTTCCTTTTTTTTTGCAATGACGCTCCTTTAAATAGATTTTAAATTTTCATAATTTTACCATTTGGCCAACAAGACATTTTCTTACGCACATACAGCGGCAATCCCTTTTCTCATGTTTTCTTTATGGATTTTTTCGCACTTGTGACAATATTTTTTTAACAGTTTTGTTTCGGCCATTATTGTTGCTCATTTTCGGTTGGTAATTTTTTCATCCTTTTTAAAAATGAATATTTTCTTTAGCCCTGGTGGTTGTCACATACACACATACAGTGAGTAGGTGCGTACATAAACATTAACTTTTAAAAGAGACTTCAAACTGATTATCCTTTTGACTGGCCAACAAAAACAGCAGCAGAAATGAAATGTTGCATTGTATTCAACTTGTTTTCTTTATTTTTTGCAAAAAAAAAACCAACTGACCACCATTGTTTTATCATCCGATCAGGCAGTTGAAGCAGCATACTTTCATTATTTCTCTTTATTTGTTCTTTCGACTTTTTGATGCGATTTTCTTTGCTCTCAGGCTGATTGTCGGTCGCCAGTTGTGTGTTCGACTGGCTAAAATGTATGCACCTTCGCACAGCTTTTACTTTAGCCATGTTAAATATTCACATCCTTATTATGGTGTATATGCCTGGATTTGTATGCCTTGTGGACCTTTTTGCTTAAACGTGGTCATGTTCAAATGTGAGTATTCGAAAATCATTTGACTTTATGGGATTTTAATTTGTTCATAAAAATGAAACAATTACTTAAATAATTGGATTGTTTTTGACGTCTTTACATTTTTGTTCTTTATCTCATTTTATCTTTTGTTGATTTTTTTGAGGACATTATAAATGCATTAAAAAGTTAAACTGGGTCTTTGTGAAATTCTGCAAATAATATTCGCTATACGGAGAATATTCATAAGGATATACTACTAACTCAAATGAAGTTTATGACAATTCAATTATATAAAATTGCTTGTTGTTGGCAAAATTGTTTTCTAAATATCTGTTAAATAATTCGTTCTCAAAATTAGTTAAAGGACACTGCCTGAGCTACGAGTAGACAACTAAGAAATTCAAAGGAGCGAGACTAAATTTCTATATCCTGGTATATTTTGTTTTTTCAATCTTATTTCTATTGAAACTTTTAAACATTTTTGCATCTTTTTTATACGATTTATACTTGACATGTTTCCATCACCATCATTTCACTTCACTTCCCCCACTGTGGGAATCAGTAAACTGCCTGTTATTTGCCTTGGACTGGTTACTGGTTACACTTACATGCAAATAGCGAGAAAATATCTGTATTATGATCGATTACTTTTATGTACTGAGTGTCAACTCTGTTTTATTTATTTATTTTTAATCAACTACAAGGGAAGAGAATCTTATTTAAGCTGCAAAAATACCACTCACTTCTCGTTCCATGGTCTTTTACAGTTTTCCGTAGGCCCAAAATATTATGTATATAAACTCAATGACTTCCATAAATTCTTTTAAAATAACAATTTCACATTCCATTTTTGCGAAATTGGTTCTATATGATAGCAATATTTACACTACAGCTGATCAAAATAAAAAACTTGACGCATGAAACGCATTGTATGTAACTTGAAACGCATAGAACGCACAGAAACGCAAAGAACGCATACGCATAGAACGGATGGTATGGACTTTCAGCATTAGACCAATCTAACTTATATATTCTATCTTTTGTTCTACTAAATAATTTGTTTAATGTGTTATCCGTTTTGTAAGCCATTCTATATTTTTCTGCATCATATATTATTAAAAACATTAAATTAAACATTAATTAAATTTTATATTGTGTTAATGACTTTGGTGTTCATACATATTTAAATTAACTTAATCAATTAGCTTTCGAAAACTGAAAATGTTTTAAATTAAAACCCTTTGTCTCAATATTTATAATAATAAAAAAAGCTCACCTGATTATATGGACTATAGTAAATATGTTTTAGCCAATTTTTTAATTTTAATTTAATTTTGTCATTAAACAGAATTTTTCTCTGACTGAAAATACTTCACACTGGTTGCATGAGGATTTTGACTCAATTTGTGGCTCAATTTATTAATTGTGCTCGCTCATTTGAGCTCAAGTAAGACCTTAATGGCGTAAATTTCCTAATTGAACGATTAAGGTATGAACATAGTATAACAAATTTTCCTTATATACATATATATTCTTACTATAGTATTTCTAATGAATTGTTCTGTTCGTTTTTATCCGATTATAGAATTTAGAGATATTTTTCATTACATGAAAGATATAATATACTTCCAATAATAGTCAAGACTTCTCGCTTAAAGTTAAGGTGCAACATAAATCCCTATGTGTTGTATGAAATGGATATTTGAATTAAAAAGAGTTTTTGAATATATAAACTAAAAATAGGTTTAAATGCCTACTCTAATAAGTTTTTTTTTACGCAATTACTTATAAAGCTGTTGTAAATTTTTTAATACGTCCTTGTGTGTTTTATATTCAAATTTGAGTTATTAAAACCAAATGAAGGCAACAGTTTTATTATTGATACTGATGCCGCAAATATATCCACAACAGTCAACTTACAACCTACAATGCTACAACTGAAAGAAATACATGATTTTCATCAACATAAGTCCTTTTCAACTCCTTGCATCCTACAAAATTTCCAACCTTCAAAAAGTGTCACATGGTGCATGTGAAAATTATTTATTGTAAAATTTCCAAAACAAAACGTACCCTTTGTTACCACCCAAACAATTTTGTAATAGGGCGGAAAAATTTCCCTACTAATCGAAAACACATTTCCATTTTTTTTCTTGACTCAATTCAGACTCAAACAGAAATCCCTAATCAGAGTGTTAATAGAACAACACCTTCAGCAACCTTAAAACACAACAGGAATATGATTGTTTGAACAAAAACTCAGCATCAACATCATCTAGTGAATACATCGGTAGCATGAGTATTGAAAACTAGATTTTATTAGAAAACATGTGGCACCAAACACAACATATCTGAAAAAACACACTCACTCACATGCACAGTCTAAGGCCAGGATATAATAAAGCAAACCACATAATCCAGAAACCACAAGCTAAACAATAATCATCGTTACACGCGTATTAAAACTCAAGATGATTTCGGCCATAAAAGTGGCATGGAAATCCCATCAAATTTAAGAATTAAAATTATGCCATTGCTGGCCAGGTATACACGTAAACTGGCAACTGGCTAAGTATGGGGAAATCCATAGGATTTCCTTACAAATTCCCATCGTTATGTGAGCTTGTCTGCCAATAATTTTATTTAAATCATTCGCTAGTCTGGTCACCATAATATTCAGCTATTACGAAAAATACTTCCGGGGAATTAAAGATCAAGGATGAGGCAACCGCGACCATAACATCCTTGGATTAGCAGTTGTGATTACTGCCGATATTACCATTAATCTGCGCAACGCAACTCGAAATCACCATTAAGATTTAGAGTTCATAAGCCAAAATTTATTTTAATTTCATTGAACACCTGATGATTATTGGCGATTATAGTGTGATATGAATTGCTGATTTCTTTTTATTTTCCTGAGAGTTTAAATAATTGAAAAATTTTGTTAAGGAAGTTTATGAAGGATGCTTATGCAGCAGAGATGGAAAATTACATACAATTCAAAACACAATTATTGTAAGCAATATATTCAAATATCTGTATTTTCATTTGTGTTAACAAACACAAGACAAATAACGTAACTTTTAACGTTTTACAGCGCTCGTTACCATCTTTTGAACCCTTATAAAAAAAACTGTTCCTACTACTTTTCCAATTTCAGATTAATTTAATGAAATGTATAATTTTATAGACTTTTCCTTATAAGTATATCAGTATCATATTACATTTGAATAATTAAATAAATAGTTCTATATTCATTTTCAATATAACATATTATGCTAACATTGCTTTAATGTATATGTATAGCCTGTAATGATTATTTCCACAGATTTAAATTTAAATTAAATTCAGTTTTGCTTTCACATAAATTCTAAGCAATCTAACATAAACTGAGCATTTACCTGCATTACAATACACTTATTATTAATGTCAAAGGATCCAAATATTATCGGGAAATTAAGACCACTAGCATTTTACATATAAAAAAATTATCCAATTTAATTTGAATTAAAACTGGCGAACAAAGAGCAACCAATTAAGAAATCCATTTTTCGAAGTATATAATTTTAATAAATTTTTATTTGACTCGAAATCCTAAAGTGTATGGAGATCCCTACAGTTTTCTCTTATGAAAGATGTTCAATTAAACGGACTTCTACTAAATGAAAACAGTTTAGCTTAATGTTTTCTGAACCGAGAATAATAAATATGATACACGTTAAAACTAAGGGAACTTATGTTGATTTAGAATTTATCTCCGGAAATAGTAATTATTGTACGAAAAACACACATATAGCATTTATGGTAAATTTGAAATTTTAGGCAATTTGCAGCTTCTGAAAAACAAAATTGGAAATAAAAAAAGAGCAATACCATACACGCAAAGAAAGCTCATATCTGATACAAACACGATCGAAAACTATTATTAATATTGGCCAAAATAATTATATATAACATTTATCTATAATCGTCACAACTATACAGGACATGAATCGAAAATTGCGTTGATATCAAAATCGATTTGAGACAATTTTTCGGAGTAACTAAAATTATTTTATATTTCAAAATTTTTCTACGATACCAATGAAACAAATAAAAAATTTATTATCAAAAAATCTCAAAATATACTGAGTCGGATCGATGGCGTTGCTAGAGTCCATATTTATTACAAATTCCAAGAAAAGAAAAATTTTCGGGGCCTATGAGTGAAGTTAAAATCTCCTTTAAACTCGATTTAAGACAATGTTCATTTCATACATTTGGAGTAAGCCTACTTCCTTGAGGAAGTACCTAGTATGATGATATAAAAAAAAATCATTAAAAATGTCAGTCAAATACATATTTTAAAAATCAAATTTACTTATAATGTCTTGTCTTATAATGAAGAATATTAAAATATATAAACATCATTCTTTATTACAGTCTCATTAAATGAGACTCTGAGTATCAAATTTTGATACTTTTCTATTAAAAATAAATACAGAAAAATTCACAAGATTCATTTTATTCGAATGATAATAGTGTTTGAAAATCGAGCCTTTTTCGATTTTTTTTGATTGAATGTACATCATTAATATATTTTTGTATTTATATTTTTTATTTAGTACTTTTTACATTTTGATTTTCTTATGCATTTTTTATTCGATTGTTGTTTTTGTGAAAGTTTGCATCATATGATTCTTTTCTAAAAAAATTTAAAATTTTTATTTCTAATTGCCAAAAAAAAGAAGATCCTGTTTAGTTTATTAAAATCAAAAACGGTATAAATAATGAGAATTAATTTTTTATTACATCTGAATATGTATATAGATGTATATAGATGTACACATATATATCTACATATATAAGTTTCATTCATATTCCATTAAAATCACTACGTAAACTGTAAATGTTTCTGCTATTTTTAAAATTCTTTGAAAAGCAGCACAGGTGTCTTATCACTGTAACATCTCTATCCATATTCATTAAAAGCTTAAAAAGAATTTTGTTAAAGACGTTCAGCACAACGAATTCACAGAGGAAAGAGAATAGAGCTCAAGAGGAAGAAAATTGTCTTTTATATAAAAGGATATGCATATACACAATACTTAAGAATATACAATACAAAAATTACAACACCGTGGTGAGTTTGAAATTATTAAATAGGGGAAGTATATACAATATGATAAAGAGACCACAATTAATCCATATGTGCATTCATATTTACTCATGAACAAGCAAGCAATGATAGGCGTTAATATTGAAGAGAATCGTTAACGCCCACTTTAATTCTTAACTTACTTGAGAGTGAGTGCATGCGAGACAAAAAATAATTTTGTACAACTGTGTTGGTTAAGCAAACATGGCTGATTAGAGAAAAGAGAATGAGTATTTTATATGGAAAAATGATAAACGGTATGAGTGAATGTGAGAGTTGTATGCTGAAGCACTAAATGCTATTGGGTTTGTTGAATTGTTTTTGTTGCCTGGCATTACAGTAACTGAATATTCATAAAATTTATTGTCTTTTTACCCTCATACCATTTTAGCTTATTGCTTCCTTTATGAATATGCATGAGTGTGTGTAAAGTATCCTTTCCTTCAGCAGGATTTTAAACGCTTATATGCATACGTATGGTTGTATGTGTACTAAAGCACATTTTAAAGGTTTTTTTCCTTCCAAAATTTAAATCTTTTAGTGCTGCTTTTTATGTAAAATACACTTGTTATCTTGTTACATCCAACCAACGTTCTATAGTTTCCAAGTATAGTCTGTCATATTGTTATTTCCCTGCTCTGCCGTTTTCGTTTATTGTCATTAAAATAAATATTATTTCAACTTTTTTTCTTAAGCAGAAAAAATTAATTTGTCACACTTGTCTTTTTTCAGTACTTTATATTTTTCTCTTTGGTTTGGTCTATTGGCTTAGAACTTGCTGCATATGGACATATGTATATGTGTATGTGTATATGCATGTATGTATAAAAAAGCCAAATGTGTGCTGTTCTATTATTAAAGATATTAATATTTTTTGTTGTCTTGTATTTTTTTGTCCTCTTTAAAACTTTGCCGTTGAAGTGAATTTTTGTGTCCGTCTTACTGAAATGGCCCTCAATTTAGTGGTTTGTGTCTATACTTTCGCATTTGAATTTTTTTGTTGACATTTTCCGATATGCTTATGGCACATGGCGTCAGATGTTAATTTTTATTTCTTACTTTGTATTTGTATCTAAATGTCGTATGGTTAGTGTTTGTTTAACATTCTTAAGTGTAACAAATTTTAATGCATCAAGGAAATGTCAATGTTTTTGAAAATAAATAAAATTAGCGTTGGCAAATAATTTGTTGAGATGATTTATTAGGCATGACTAAATTATGGGACTTTTAAGTGTGAAATTGCAAAATGATTTAGTTTGATAATAATTTATATGTTTCATTAATAGTGAATTTAAAATTTTTGTAATTTATGTATGGAAATGAAAATACTGTGTTATATACATATATGACCTTGAATATAGTTAGGAGTGCACATAATTTATAAAAAGGTATGAATGAGATAATTCTGCGGAACGTTTCATCATGATTGCGATTAGTTTTAATGTTTTTTTTTTCAAATTAATGGAGATTTCTATTTCAAAAAATAAGAATACTAATGAAAATATCAAAAAGAATCTTTTCAATATAATATTTTTCTCCTTATCCGCTTAGAGTATTTCTTTTAATAAATTCAATTTTATTATTTTATGCTTGAGGTCTCTGTTATGAGTATATTATTTTATTTGTCCATATTTCGGCACTCTTCCAATAAAATTGTAAAAAACAGACCATAGAAAACTAATATTTCATTCGTTTTTATAATTTTTAATTGAAATTATAATCTCCCTGTTAGTGAATAACTTGTTTCAGACGTTTTCAACAATTCATTGTAGGTAATTTCTAAGATTTTTCAAATAGGAAGTTGAAACTGGAGAAACATAGATGGACATTAATTATATATTAAACTTATATATTTCTTAAGCAGTAGATTTACTCCATACTGACCATTGAATGTGCAAAAATAACTTACATAAAAATTAATAAACTTAATTTATTTTTTAAGCTTAAGGTCTCTTAATTTGTTTAATTTTTATCGATATTTCGGTACTCATTAAGTTAAATGACGTTTGTATTCATAGAAAAATTAACATGTTATAATAAGTTACAGATTAAATTCATGACATAAACGTGATATTGGAATAGCATAATTTACTCAATGCCAAAACGTGTATATAAAAATTTTAGAGACACAGTGAGCTCTCGGTAATACGAACTAACCAAAATCAACGCGTTTCATCTATAGAATTTGATCGCTATTGTGATTGTGAAAATATATGTTGCTGAAATATGTACTAGTACATAACGATTCTTTGAAGCAACATGATCACATCTCAAAAAAATTAACATAAAGAAAAACAGAATTATATCTGAAGCTAAACAGAAGTTATACTATAAATTGTCGGTATGGAAGCTAACATTTTAAAAGCTTTAATCAGTATTTAAACAAGTTGGATTTATTTTTAAAATATGACAATCGGGTCATTACATTTTAATTCTTAGTGAAGAATTATAACAAACTTTACTCACTAACATACTAGCAGTTTGTTTTCAAAACCCGTCTTAAGCCTCTGAGAGAAATTGTTCGGAAACTCGAAAAACAACATCTAACCGCTATATTTAAACATTTAGAAAAATATTTTTGTGTTTCACAATAAATTTTAAAACACAAACAACGGCCTTGCAGATTCATTTGCTAGTAGGAAGGGTTTGAAAAAAAACGAACAGAATTAAAATCATTATAAAATCTTGTTCATTTTGTAACTACGTAATGCTTTTCACGTAATTCACTGTTTCGAATGCTTCTACACATTGTTCACTATTTAAGGAATTCTTAAGAAAAACTTTGTGTTCATATCACTAAAGTTGAAGTTCATATTAGCGTAAGCTTACCACGAAATTTTTACAGATTATAATATAATTATTATGATCATTATTTCCTTCTTAGAGAAGCAACTTATATTTGCAGAGACAAGAAACACTTACAGCATTATTAAATATAATATTGTATAGAAATTTGTTTTGTAAGATTTAAGGATAATATCCTTAAATCATGCTATTTTTTTAAATTTAAAAACTTACCAAATTCAACATTTAATTGACGAATAATGAGAATGACACATTAGATACGCGTAGCGTGGCAGCTGCTTGTCCCATTTTTTCTCTGTCACCATCTTTTTCACTGAATTTGCTTTTGACAAATGTCTGCTGCAAAGAAAATATAATAATAACAATAATACAGACTAATAAATAAAACTGTCAGCTAAATAAACATAGTAAAATACATACATTTATGTGAAATATAATGAAAAATATATTAAAAATTAATGAAAAAGTAATAAATAAGGAATATATTAAATATTTTATCATAAGTATTCGTAAAAAGAGTCAATATAACTAAAGCAGAGCTCTAAATGAATTTTGTGCATAAATACTTTTTTAATTTTATAAAAGTTAAAAAGGAGGAGGTTATGAATTCGCAAGTACTTTCCCCTTTCTTTAACATTTGTACAAGCGTAACTTTTTCATTTGTAAACCGATTTAAACAAATTATTTTTGGTTGCAAGGGTTTGCTTGTAGTTTGGTCTCATAATTTTTATTTTTTATTTTTATTTGAAAGTATAGCTTGCAGTTTGATTTGAGTTGAAAACAGATGGACAAAATGAGCACCCGAAATAATAAGTGTAACATAACTCCGCCATCTATGGTCCTATTTTCAAAATTGTTTTATTTGAAAGGTTATGAAAGGTTGGGTACTATGAAAAATTTCGGACCGATACTAAAAATTGGACAGGCACTTCATCGATTATCCTACAATTCCGCCATTTGTAGAATAATTTTGAAACTATTTTTTATTTGAATGGTGGGGTCCCATAATTTTTACTTGGAACTCGGATGAACAATGTATAAGTTAATGCAAAACTCCACAAATTGAGAATCTATTTTAAAAGTTCTTTTAATACTATAACTACATAAGCACTACAGTAGGCTACGTAATAACACTTTCATATTCACGGAGGACTTCATTGTAGCACCCTATCTACGGTATTAAGCTTTCACTTAACCTCCAGCTAAGTGGTGTGTTAATCTTCAGAAGACAAATTTCGGAGCCTTGTTCAAGAAGGTATTTCAATCTTTGCCGGGAGTAAAATATAAATTAGAAATGGATAATATCGGGCTTTAGTCTAATCCATAGTTGCTTCGGCTTTGTTCGATTGACGATTTGTATTGCAGTCGGTTTTTTGCCAGAACTATTTTTAATTGTTCTACATTTCACACAAATTTATACTTTTGCCTTGTTACGCAAGTTTATAAATTCAGGTCAAGTTTTGGGGTTGAGCCACTTTCAGAGATATCGTGCAAATTTTATGAAAAATTGTAAAAAACATAGTATTGAAATTTACTATTTCGGGGTTTTTCCTAACTAATAATTAAAATAAATTGCTTGTGTTGGCAGAAAAATAAAATAAATTCATATCGAATATAAAATGTTTGTTGTGCGGTTTGTATTAAAATATTCGAAGCCTACTATGATTAAATATTTTATAATTTTTGTAATTCTCATATTGTATATGTTGAGATTGAATGTTTTCAAACTGCTTAAAGTTCACTGACGATTTGGTTAAGCGACCAATGAAATGTCTAATTGTTTTAACGATTAGTTGGGGAGAATATCCCGAAAAAATTAATTTCAATGTTAAGTATTTAAAAATAAAAAATAATAACATATTTTAATTTAAAAATACATATTTCTAAAACAAAGCGACTTCAAAGAGCAACTACGAATATGGCGAAATGTATTCAAAATTAAAGAATAACTATAACGTGCCCTAATTTCATATAAAACGAACTTATCATGTGAAAGCTCTGTCATCACATTAGACACGAACACTTGTATTGATTACTTTAACTAAAGCGACGAGACATTTTATTCATCCACAATATTTTTTATCTTATTTTATTCGCTCTTTTTGAACATCCTCTTAGTTTTTGGTTTTTTTCTTTTCCTTTTTAAGACACGAGTGTTCTTTTCTGCACACATCTGAAATAGATTGATATGTACATAAATTTTATTCATAGCTCCTTTTATATTTGTGTGTATGTACATGCAAATACACATTCATGTATACAAACGTATATTTCACATTGTTTTTTCAATGTCTACTGTTTTGCTTTGAAAATAAATATTATCTGAAATAATTTTACTATATTTTTTTATATTTTTACCCTTATAAGGCTTTTTTATTTCTTTTCTATTTATTTATTTCTACTAAATACTATATTTGTCAATGTTATTGGGTTAAAGTTGAATCACAAAATACCAAAATTGATTTCATGTAAAGTTCTCGCACTACAGATGTTAATGAACTGTAATATTTAGTTCAGAGATAGAAATGGATGTTTGGATCTAATAAAAAATTTCTCGTTGGTAGTAAAATTTTTAAATCTAATATTAATAAAATAAATTTCTTATTCCACAATAATTCACAGAATTGGAGTATGGCTTAATGACTTACCACTCTACTCATTTGCTTAGTAAGGCATTCAATTTATATACTGTGAACATGAACCATTTCAAATTCATTGTTCGAAGTAACCACTGTGCAATTGCTGCTGTTGTTTATAGGCTTATTTTTATTATTGTAAATGCATGCATACTTGAGTATATAAGTTTGTCACATTGTATATTGTGCATGTACATTTTATTATGCACTTGCTTTAGAAGTTAAATGAAACAATTAACAACAACAACTATGTTCAAAATTAAAGAATTTTTATTGCTTAGCGGTTTAGCTGAAGAATTTGTAAACTTGATAATGAAGTTTTTTTGTCTTTTACTTTCGGTTTTTATATGCCTAAATTTTGAATAACATTTTTAATTTTATCATTCGATTTGTAGTGATGAAACAATAAAGTTTGAATTTTTTAACTTGTAAAAAATTTTGAAATTTGTTTCATTTTTTTTTTCGCAACAACAGCCTGTAAAAAAGCTTACAGGCTCAAACATTTGGTGACCCCGACGTGATAGTCATATACATAACTTTCAGTTCACATTAATATCAATTCGGATATTAATATAGTTAAAAATTTCGTATATTTACTGTCGACGCAATCATCATGCCAGGTAAAAGTACTTTGACGTCGACCAAACACACCGATGAAGGTCTTGAAGAGTCGCAGCTATCAGCAAAGGTAAAATCGATTGGCAAGCAAATAGAGGATATAAACACAAGCTTAACTATTGAGGAACTGAACAGCATGGATGATGCTGACCTTTTAGTGCGTCTTGACTACGTCGACAGCTTGTATTCTCACTTTGAGCAAACATTTATATTGTTGGAGGAAAAATGTTTCAGCGGTATCGACAGCAGTTCTCGGTCAAATTTCTTAACAACATATTTCAATGTAAAGGCCAAAATCAAAAGGAAGATTAACTTAAACCACAATAATGGATCAATGCAGCATTCATCTACTGTTCGTCAATTTTCGATGGAGGATTCTAACAATGTGCGCAAAACTAGATTACCTGAGCTAAAAATACCCCAATTTTCTGGTTCGTATACAGAATGGCCTGATTTTCTTGCGATGTTTGCAACAGTTATAGCAAACAACAGCGATTTGAGCAAATTAGAAAAATTTCAGCACCTACGGGCATGTTTAACAGGAGCAGCATTGGATACAATATCATCGTTAGAACCGAATGACGAAAATTATGATAAAGCTTTAACATTATTGAAGAATCGTTTTGATAATAAACTACTTAATTTTCAGGCTCATATAAAAGGAATTTTCGGGCTTAGGAGTGTTGACAAAGGTTCGGCTTCAGGCTTGAGGCATTTAAGCGATAAACTCAATTCACACACAAGAGCCTTGGAGACGATGTCTACAAAGGAACAAATTGCCGATGGACTCCTAACACATATAATTGTTTCCAAACTTGATATGCAGACGCAAGCTAAATGGGAAGAAGGATTACAAAGTGACCAGTTGCCAAATTTGTCATTCTTGACAAATTTCTTGGAAAAAAGATGTCGTATGCTGGAGAATCTTCAAAGTTCAACGGTACCGAAATTTTGCAACAAGCAGGTGAGCAAAGGATCTAACGCGCATGTTCGTAATGTTTTAGTAGCTTCAGGTACAAGCACTCAAAACTGTAATTTTTGTGAGGCAAGCGACCATTACATAACGAATTGTGCACGTTTCAATAATTTGTCCCCCGTTGCACGTTATAAAGAAGTTAAAAGGCTAAATTTGTGCCTTAATTGTTTACGAAAGGGACATAGATTGTCTACTTGTAAATCAGGCCCCTGTCACCATTGTTCAATGAGGCATCACTCATTACTGCATATAGATTATACGACTGCAAATTCCACTGAAACTATTATTCCTACAACTGCTAGTTTATCTAAGCCTGAACCAGTTTACGCAGCTAACAAACAGCAAAGGGCATCTGTACAATCTACGCTCGTATCGTCATTATCAGCACCTGAAATTGTAGAATCCTCGAGTGAAGCTAATGTTTTTCTAGCAACAGCTATGGTTTTGATTAAAAATAAATCTGATGTATTCATGCCATGTCGTGCAATTTTAGATTCTGCTTCGCAGCTAAATTTTATTTCAAGTCGCCTCTTAGCCCAATTGCAGTTAAAGAGTAAAAGATCTTTCGTTTCTATTTCTGGTATTGGAGATGGTAATTTCGTGGCTGACAAATCAGTAAATGTTTTAATTAAATCATCCAGTAATGATTATTTCGTTTCTTTCGATGCAGTCGTAATTCCAAATATAACGGGCTACCAACCTAACACAAAAGATAAACAATTTGAAATTCCTACTAATATATTATTGGCAGATCCCTTTTTTAATAAAAATGGTCGTATAGACATTTTAATCGGTGCCAATTTATTTTTCGAGTTGATGGATGTAGGCCAAATTAAGTTGGGCAATAACTTGCCAATATTGCAGAAAACCAGGTTAGGTTGGGTAGTTTCTGGCGGAGGCTTATCTTCAAAAAATTTCTTTTCCCTGGCCACGGTCTCTCAAAAAATCCAACACACTGAAGCCGATTCATTAGAAAATATTATGAAAGGCTTTTGGGAAATTGAAAATAACTTTGACAGTTCGAAACAATCCTTTCAAGATGAATTTTGTGAAAATCATTTTCGGCAAAATGTAATTCGACTGGAAACTGGAGAGTACTCTGTTAGCCTTCCAAAGAAGCCAAACATCACTGAACTCGGCGATTTGTATGATATTGCTTGTAGACGTTTTTTATCACTGGAAAAGAAATTAATCAAAAATCCTAACGTAAAAGAAAGGTATATTGCTTTTATGAACGAGTATCTCGAAATGAGTCATATGTCGTTGGTTACCTTTACGCCTCCAGAAATCAAAATTAATTTTCTTCCCCATCATTGCGTTCATAAGGAGGAAAGTACAACCACAAAGCTTAGAGTTGTTTTCGATGGGTCCGCAAAAACCAAAACAGGTATATCGCTCAATGACACTCTTTACGCCGGACCAACTATACAACCTAAGTTATTTAAAACTCTGTTACGTTTTCGTTTTTTCAAAATTGCATTGAGTGGAGACATTTGTAAAATGTATCGTTGTGTTCGTATGTCATACCCTGACGATTTTCTCCAATGCATATTATGGCGTAATAGCTCTAGCGAAAATATTAAAATTTATAAATTAAATACCGTAACCTATGGTACAAAACCCGCCGCCTTTCTTGCAATTCGTGCAATGCAGCAACTCGCTTCGGACGAAGAAAAATCTTTTCCTATTGGCGCTAGCATTGTAAAAAACAATTTTTATGTGGATGATTTGATAACGGGTGGAAATTCAATTGAAGAAGTTAATGAAATCAGACATCAAGTTACAAGGTTGCTCGCACTGGGAAATTTTCAAATAAGGAAATGGTGTTCAAACGATGACTCTGTGTTAAAGGAAATTCCGATATCGGATCGAGAAGAGTATTTAAAATTTCATGATGGCACCGACATCACAAAAACAGTAGGTCTATTGTGGGACCCGAAAGCTGGTTCTTTTATATTCACATTTTCTCATATTGATGTTGCTAACCCAGTCTCAAAGCGATCCATTTTGTCAACAATTGCGCGGTTTTATGATCCTTTGGGACTAATAGGGCCAGTTATCACCAAGGCAAAGGTATTTATGCAAGCTCTATGGAAATCCAAACTAGATTGGGACGAAAGCCTACCCCAGCATTTGCACTCGGCTTGGATGCAATTCATATCAACCTTTTCAAACTTGCACAAATTCATATTTCCACGATTTGCGTCGCTCTCAGATTCTGATATTCAAATACATGCCTTCTGTGACGCCAGCCTCTCCGCCTATGGTGCCTGCATATACGTTAGGTCGAAATTAAATAATGAAATAAAAGTCAATTTGTTATGCTCTAAATCAAGGGTAGCACCTCTCAAAGTTCTTACGGTGCCAAAGCTTGAATTATCGGCTGCGTTACTACTAGCAGAGCTTTTATACGATTTCACACAAACATTTGGCTGCGAATATGAATATCACTGTTGGTCAGATTCGATGGTGGTTTTGTCCTGGTTGCGGCACGATTCGGCAAGTTTTAATGTATTTGTGGCAAATAGAGTAAGCCGAATACAAAATCTAACGAAAAATATGTTGTGGCATCATGTTCCAAGTGCTTTGAATCCTGCGGATATTCTATCAAGAGGGGCTACTCCTGAAGAACTGTTCCATTCAAATATTTGGAAAGAAGGTCCAGAATTTTTACTTGGAAACCAAGAGAATTGGCCAGAAACAGCAAACTTTATTAGCGAGCTTCCTGAACGTCGACGTGTCGCACTAATTGCTTCATCCGTATGTGATTTTTCGTTAAATTGCAAATATCGCAATTCATTTCAAAAACTACAACGAATATTTGCGTATGTAAGTAGATTTCTTAGATATAAAAAGGGCACAAAATTTGCAGAGAACTTATCGCCAGATGAAATAAAAATGGGAACTAATGCTTTAATTCGGAATATTCAGTTTGTAAATTTTGCTTCAGAATACAAAGCTTTAAAGAGTAATGAATATGTATCGTCAACAAGCAAATTGCTTGCATTATCGCCTTTCATGGATGATAAAGGTCTTATTAGGGTTGGCGGCCGGTTACAAAACTCATTTTTGAACTTCGATGCTAGACATCCTATAATTCTTCCGAATGGTCACCCTGTTACGGCAGCATTAATATTGTCTTTCCATCAGCACTTGTTACATGCCGGACCACAGTGTTTATTAGCGAATATTCGATTACAATACTGGCCTATTGGAGGTAGAAAAGCTGTAAGTGCTGTTATTGGCAAGTGTATTAAATGTTTTCGTTTAAAGCCAAAAATTGCTCAACATCTTATGGGAAGCTTACCGGCAGATCGTGTACAACAACGCAGCATATTTCATACAACAGGCATTGATTTTTGTGGGCCCTTTTATTATAAATCGGAAATAAAAACCCGACCACCTTTAAAATCTTACATTTGTATTTTTATTTGTTTTCTAACAAAGGCTATACATTTAGAATTGGTGCAAGATTTGTCTACAGCGTCTTTTTTATCGTCGCTTAAACGCTTCATCTCAGTTCGCGGAAAGCCAAACACCATATGGTCAGACAACGCGACAAATTTTGTTGGAGCAAAAAATCAGTTGGCAGAACTACGCCAACTGTTCTTTGATCAAGCCAACATGAAACAGATATACCAACAATGCACCGAAGATTGCATAAATTGGAAATTTATACCCCCAAGGTCTCCACATTTTGGAGGCCTCTGGGAAGCAGCGGTAAAATCCGCAAAATATCATTTTTATAGAACTGTGGGACAATCGATATTAAAATTCGATGAACTGCGAACATTGGTCTGTCAAATAGCAGCCATTCTAAATTCAAGACCACTATGCCCGCTTACGGAAAATCCTGACGACCTCGAAGTACTAACTCCAGCACATTTTTTGGTCGGTACATCGTTGACAGCAATCCCGGAACCCGATTTAACTGAACTAAATCCGAGTGTTTTGAGCCAATGGCAAAGGGTTACTTTCATGCAGCAAATTTTTTGGAAGAAGTGGTCTCAGTCCTATTTAACACTTTTACAAGAGCGGTCAAAATGGCGAACCACAACAACGGACGTCAAAAGAGGTACTTTGGTGCTCGTAAAAGATGAAAACGCTCCACCTATGAAGTGGCAACTAGGCCGAGTTTTGGAAGTTATTCCTGGTAACGATGGAGTTGCTCGAGTCGCAATAGTTAAAACATCCACCAGCACATTTCGACGAGCGATTTCGAAATTAGCAGTTTTACCGATTGATGAATCTGTTGAAAGTCACTGCCTTCCAACGGGGGGAGGATGTTCGAAGTAACCACTGTGCAATTGCTGCTGTTGTTTATAGGCTTATTTTTATTATTGTAAATGCATGCATACTTGAGTATATAAGTTTGTCACATTGTATATTGTGCATGTACATTTTATTATGCACTTGCTTTAGAAGTTAAATGAAACAATTAACAACAACAACTATGTTCAAAATTAAAGAATTTTTATTGCTTAGCGGTTTAGCTGAAGAATTTGTAAACTTGATAATGAAGTTTTTTTGTCTTTTACTTTCGGTTTTTATATGCCTAAATTTTGAATAACATTTTTAATTTTATCATTCGATTTGTAGTGATGAAACAATAAAGTTTGAATTTTTTAACTTGTAAAAAATTTTGAAATTTGTTTCATTTTTTTTTTCGCAACAACAGCCTGTAAAAAAGCTTACAGGCTCAAACATTCATTTTTCGTTTTTATTTAAAAATTTCGAGAAACTCAGCAAATGTATGGACTTATTCCAATTTTTATTGCATTTATATACAGTTTTCTTAGGTTAAGGGAAACTCTCTTTAAATTATGGGAAATTTTTTAATTATTTGCAAACGAATCTTGTACAAAGTTTAGTTAAAGTATGCACTATTCCGTTTATGGTTTTCTTGAAAGAAATTTGTTTTCCACAAAGCAAACACTATACATAATTACTCCCACTATTGTAGTTCTCTGAAAAATTATTCCATTGTGAAATGGTTGTCTCCTCCCCGCTCCTATCCGGCCAGTTTTATGCATAATTATGCAGTTTATTTTTAAATCATCATACAATTACAAGATTCAGTTTTGTAGCTTTCCTCCTATTTTTATAGCAACAGGCTTTTTCATTAAATATAAAATTTATATTAAATTTAGAAAGTATCACTTTTATAGTTCTTCATTCAATTATTAGTTGTTTCTATGATTCTAGTTATTCCCACATTTTTAAAAATATATTAACCTATCGTCAGTAAGAATATAATCTCATAATTCATAGACATAGGATCACCCTGTGGAGGCTTAGCCTCCTCCATAAAAAAATTAGCCTCCTCCCCGAGAATTTTCTTACGGAGTTTATAACAGACGACATAGTTTTACCCTTCGTCAAAAGGTTTTAACCCCAAATTCCTTAGCTACGCCAACGTTTATGGCACATCTTCCATAGTTCTGATGATTTTAATTGAATGATATAATCACTGGGCTAAATATTAAGGATCAACCATATTTTCTCTTTTGAGTGTATGACGTAGTATTGGAAATTTTTTTATTATGTTTCTAACTTATATGTTTTAGAAATTGAAATTATTATTATCTACTTATAAATACATATTCTCGTATTTACAAAATATATTAACTCTGCTTTCCTTTACAAAAAATATATAAATTTATTGCTCTTTGAAAGGGGAAAATTTAAAAAATTTAATGTTCTTTAAAAGAACTATTCCCACGTAAGCAACTTAATCCTTGAACAGCACTGTGGCACTGTTTTTCGCGAGAATATTGTGTTGAAAAATTTAGTGGCGGAAATCTAATGCTAAGTGTATTTGAAAAATATATGTATAGTGTTAGCGCGAAAGTACGTAACGAAAACCACCGCAAGAAACAAATGCTAATAATATTTTTTCTGCACTCTCTATATGTTTTCATAAGGCTGACCTATGAAAACATTAGTTCAGGATAATTTTCTATTTACTTTTTAACATTAATTCATTTCTTTTTATTCATTCATTCATCTTCCTTGTCTAACACACACTTTCATATAAATACACATATGCAAACACACAAATGAACCCTCAAACACAGATACACTTTTTTAATTTGTGCTTGAAATTTCTTTTAGAATTTTTTTTATATAATCCTTTGTTTATCGAAAAAGGTTACACAAATATTTAATATATGGATGGTATTAAAATATTTACTTAATAACAAATTTTATACACTATTTCTTTTTTATTTATCGTTTTCGCTTTTCAATTTTATTCTATTCCATTGGATTGGATTGGTTTGGATTGAGTCTGGCTAGTGGGTGGGCCACTCTGCATGGCGCTTAATTCATATGTGGGTCAGTCAGGTGGTCTTTGGTCTTTTCATGCTTTTCATTTAAATTTAAAAGTTATTTTTTCTTTTAAGCTGATTGCAGTTTCTTGAATATCTAAATTGGAATTGGTAATATTGCTTCCTACGATTTAAAATTTATAAGCTGGTGTGTGTATGTAATGAAAGGGTTTATATAGAAGTAAGCTCATTTATTCATGCAAGTGTTAGAGGTGTTAGAACATAAACGATAAATATGTATTTTTGTGATTAGTTCTGAACAGATTTATATTATTATTTTGTGTTTTGGTTTCTTTCCGTTTCATTTAGTTTTTTTTTATCCATTTTCATTATATTTGTAAGCCCTACTAAAACATTTAATATTTGAAAAGTATTTTTACGCTCAAGCGATGGTGTACATATGTGTATCGACATTTTTAAAGTTTACGCCTGGTCTTCTGGCTTTTAGAGGGAATTTAAGTTCTCTCCTCCTTTTGCAAATAGTTATACTAGATGGATGGATGGCGTAGGAAATATTACAGTCCCTTTGTTTTAGATGTAGGATATGCTAAGCAGTTCTATGTAAAATACTACGGAAAACAATTTCGTGGAATATTTTACCCTCTAGCTCCTCACGCTTTGGGTCGTTTTTGTACTGTGTCTTGAAGAGAGGCAAATACTTAAATAGCGATGTAGCAGATTGAAACATTCCACAAAAAAAATTTGTCTTAAGATTTTACTACAGGTCATAGAATAACCAAGGCTTGAAATTCAATATGAATACCAGATATATCCTAATATAAAATGTGCTTATTCACATTTGTAATACCAATTATAGCCGTAAAGTTTTAGATATAAGGTGCGTTCAGAAAATTGTATATAAGACAGCAATAGGGACATTTTTGTGTGAAGATTTTAAACCCCTAACTCTACATTTAACACTCTAAATTTTCGAAAAAGAACAAAGAACTACCCTTAAGCCGCGATGTAGTGGGCTGAAGTCTCCCACAAAAATAATTATCGTAAAACTCTACTACAAGCGTTCGAATACACCAAAGCTAAATATTTTTACACCAGATATATAAAGCAAAACATACAATAAGCTTAAGAGTTAATTTCGTTTTTATTCATATTTGGTAGTTAAATATCCCTTGAAATTGGATTTTAATTTTTTTGTATATGAAAAATATTTAACGTAAAATTTTGTTACAATTCCCCTCCATAAGAAAGCTATATTATACTTATTAGCAAAAAGGATGAGCAACGAGCCATATCAGCTGCTCCTTGACACTAGGTAGTATTGTTTCTAAAAATAAATATCGAATGTACGTTATACTTCAACCTAGTAACTAAATTATGAATTATGGTTATGAATTTTAAAATTATTATGCATGATAAAATAATAATAAAAAAGATATATTTTCGTTTAATTTAAGTCAAGCAAACTTTTAAACAAACTTAACCTAAACTGATTAGAAATTCTAGTCTGTATTTATACAATACTAGCGGACCAGGCGAACTTCGCCTCGCCCCAATTTTAAGCCTTCAGACAAACTTTCTATTTTTTATTAAGGAATAATTTCATACAAAAACTCGATTTTCGATTTTTCCGACTTTTCCGGAGGGATTTTCCAAAATTTTCTTCCATAAAAACCTTCTCGAAAATACGAACAACTGACAAAAAGTTTTACAGAAATCGGCCCAGCCGTTCTCATTTTATGAATTATTGGATTTTGCCACGCCCCTCCGCCCACAGACCGAAAATCAGACTTCACAGTGTCACCCGCCCGAGTATTCTGAAGGTTTTCTGAAAATTTCGTTAAAATCGGCCCAGCCGTTTTGGAGCCATTACGTTACATACATACATACATACACACATCCTATTTTATATATATAGATAGATAGTAACTATTATTTAAATCCTTTAAAAATGCACTATAAAAATTACCCGCCATAAAAAATAAGAAATGCAAGTTGGCACACGCTGTCGAAATCAATATTAAATAAATTAAAATTATTAGTCCACCAGCAGGGCATTCAAGTACCACACAATCGTTCAAACTATCAATTCTATCTCTTTCACTCATATAAGCTACAGCAACAGAATTAAAAGCAGTATGAAAAACCTGTACAAACTAAACTTTACAAAAACAACAAATCCCAACTAAAAGCCAAATACAATTTCTCTATTTTTTCCATTCTGTCTTCTATCTGTGAGTGTATTTCTTCCTACACTTATTTGTTATTTGTTATAAAAAGCCAATAATGAAGGAAAGGCTTACTAAACTAACAGAGGGGATAAACAGAATAAAATTAATTAAAAAGGGGGTGAAATAAAATAGAAATGAGACAGTTGCATGTGAAATAAAATTATAAAATTACATGAAGAGTTGCCAAAAATGCAGATACTAGTTAAATAAAGCATGGTTTACATATAGAAAATTAAATTTTTGCTGAGGAAAGCTTATCTAGTCTACCTTCCTTCTCCGTTTTGCACACCAACATACATATATCTATTCTAACGACTAAGATACATATAAAATTTTCAAATATTAGAAAAACTCCCGTATTTAAAAGGAAAAATACGGGTTCAAGACCCAACAAAATTACGAATATGTATACCAATTACAGTTCTTCAGGATAATGTGTCTATGAGCTATTATAACCGAAAAGAAAAAATCGGTTATTAAAAATTCAGTTTGATGATAAGTTTTTAGTATGTATTTGGAAAAATTGTTCAGCGTTGTAAATTGATTAAATGATTAAGCATCATTGACTATGTAAATAATGAACAAGAGATTTGACAGTGGCCAAACAAGACCTTCTAGGTGCCAGCTACAAAACGGTACAGTAACCCTAGGAAAATGGTGCTGAGACAAATCTTCTCCATAATTCAAGATATGACACTTTTTCCGAATCAGATCATATATAAATTGACATGTTCGCCTTTTCCGCTCCCGAATCATTGTTTTTGTATTAATTTTATTTTTAAATGTCACCGAAACTATTTCCAACAGGCATCTTACACCTACAAGATACCATATAATAACCTCGGTGGTAACTCGGGGTAAAATTTAAATATATATGTACATAGCTAATACAAAACAAAACAATAATATACACACATATGACCAATGAAAACAGAGGTGGTCATTGCTTCATTAGGTGGGACATTAATATGCTTTAGTATACGACTATATAACTACAAAGTCAGCACCAATAGCAATAAAAACAATAACAAAATATAAACACAAATAAACCAAGAAAAAGGGGAGCTGCTTTTGCAGTGCATTTAACATCAGGTAAATCTATTGGAAAACAATCCTTAAATTGTTTGTATTGTGGTGGAACACGTCCAGTTTTGGAAGAATTAAGTGAATTGTTTGCTTTCTTGCAAAGTTATGTTGTTGTTATTGTTTTTTTCTTCTAAATATCTGTAAATGTACATATTCAAAATGCATATACATGCACACAAAACCACTCTTAATAAAGAGAAACGAGAAAGGCGGGAATTCCCATCAAATTTTGAATAAGGAAAAGAATACCATGGAAATCATGAATGGCGACCATATACGGGTATGTAAGTGCAAATGTACACAACCACCAAAACTATGTTTGTTATGTGCTTGTGTGTTGGTATATATGTGGTCATTAGGGGAGTAAAAAAACAAATACACTCTCTCTCTCGCTCTTGCTCAAACCACCCATACAAATGGAGCACAATTCACGTTTTTAACTAGACTAAACTAATCCGGTGAGTTGTTTTCGTATGGTGGTGAAATTGTGCTATAAAAACAACAACATTTAACACTAAGCTTTCAACAGATATACACACACACACGCAGAATAACTACATCCCTATCCGTATAGTTTAATGTGTAGTGGTAGCTAAAATTTGGTTGCGTGTTATTATTTTTATCAGAGTGTGTATGTGTGTGCGAGTTTTGTTTTTTTATACGTTTGATTACAGAAGTGCGGGTGCTTGTTGAGATTTTCATGCATCCGTACTGACTCATGTCGAATGTTGTTTCAGTCACAGATTCAGTATCTGACGTGTTACTTGCTCGAACGCATCATTCGACAAATAAAAACACAAACAACGAAAAGCAAAACACACATACATATTTCAAGCAAAAGAAACTAAACGTGTTTTCTTTAACTTAAAAAAATTATAATAATATAAATAAAATAACAAATAAATATTTTAATAAACTTGAAGTATTTCCCCGTTTGCATAGACTTTAAAATAATAAAAGCAAAAGTATTCTTTCTTAAGCAAATATTATGAAAAATTTTAAAGAAAAATAAATACATGCATTGATATTCAATTAAAAGATAATAAATAATCCATTGAAAGTGCGTAGAGTTTATAAATATTGTACAAAAATAGGATGAAAAGCAAAACTCAATAAAAATGATTAATTAGTTAAATGTAAAAAAACAAGATATAAATTTTTTAGAATATTCAAAATAAATTGAAAAAATTTTAAGTTACGAAAACAAGAAGTGGTCCATCATGCACACTTTGTTTACCGATCAAAATACATTTTCTCGTCACTATGCCCAAACCGCCGGTTATCCCACTTCAGCAGCGACAGCCGCCGGTGCCATGACTACAGCATCAGCTGCTGCAGCCGCTCACTATGCATACGATCAGTATTCCCGGTATTCATATCCCGCCTCGGCTTACGGCCTAGGAGCTCCACATCAGAACAAAGAAATTGTTAAACCTCCTTATTCCTACATAGCTCTAATTGCTATGGCTATACAGAATTCTAACGATAAGAAGGTGACTCTAAATGGCATCTATCAATACATTATGGAACGCTTTCCCTACTACCGTGACAATAAACAAGGTTGGCAAAATTCTATACGTCACAATTTAAGCCTGAATGAGTGTTTTGTGAAGGTGGCTCGTGATGACAAGAAACCCGGCAAGGGCTCTTACTGGACCTTAGACCCCGATTCTTATAATATGTTTGACAACGGTTCCTTTTTGCGCAGACGTCGTCGCTTCAAGAAAAAGGATGTGCTGCGTGAAAAGGAGGAGGCCATGAAACGCCAGGCTATGATGAATGAAAAACTGGCTGAAATGAAACCATTAAAGCTAATGACCGCGAATGGCAGCATCATTGAAGCCAAACATATGGCTCATGCACACCACTTTAAGAAGGAACCCCTAAGCATGGATTTGGGTTGTTTGAGTGGTAAAGATTCAATGGCAGCTGGTCTAAGTACGGCCGCCATGTTGAACTCCTGTCATGACAGTTTGGCTCAAATGAATCATCTGACTGCCGGTGCAGTAGATCATCCAGGATTTACTGTGGACTCCCTTATGAATGTCTACAATCCCAGATTGCACCACACTGCTTATCCTTATCATCATGCTTTGAATGAAGAAAATCTTACCGTGGCAGCCTCAACACAAATGCATGCTCATCATGCGGCGGCTGCTCATCATGCTCAACAATTAAGGCATCATCATCATCATCACGTACCCAGCCATGCTCATCCTCTAACACCAGGAGGAGCGAGTCATAATGGTGTTCAATTAGGAGGCATAAGTACTGGCACTACAACTACTACGTCCTCGGGAAATTCACCTACAACCATTACCACACCCCATGGTCCGGCACATGGTGGTTGGTACTCACCGGAAACCCCACCTTCTGAGCCAATAAACAACTCTATCAACAATAATACTCCCACCAATATAAATAATAATCATCATAGCAATAATAACAATAACAATCATTCGGTTGTCACCAGTAGTCCTTCCTCGGTGGCGCCTGGTCACACTTCATTGGGTTTCAGAGATATCATTTTCGAGCAGAATCAATCATGTCAAATGGATACCGGCAGTCCCACGGGCAGTATACAATCGGCCAGCCCACCAGCCATACCATCATCGTCTACGGTTTCAACAAATGCTGCTGCAGCTGCCCTCATCAGCTCACATCATCATCACCATCATCATCACCACTTAAGCGGGAACTTAAGCAACTTGGGCAATCTCAGCAACTTGTCGCACTATAGATCTCATGTCGGTCATTATCAAGATTACGGTCTTAAATATGGCGTTTAGAGTGATTTTAATCGAGCCCTTTACCTGTATATAATATCCGAAAACTAGAAAATCATGATAAAAACTAGTGTAAATATTTTAATCTTCTAAGCATTTATAACAGTCTCATACAAATAGTTTAATCACGAATACAAACAAGACCATATAAAATTCCTCTCTTGCAATTCTCATTCAGTAAGCAAGTTTTACAAATAAAAATATGTATGTATATAGTGGTTAAATAATTAATTTAAGTAGTTATTACTAGTTTATTTTTAATTATTTTTATTTTTTTGGTTCGTGTAAATTCAATACTTTTTATTTATTTTTATTACTTTCAAAAGAAGCCTGAAAAGTTGAAAAATCTACATAATAAAGAAATTTATTTAAAAAAGGTATGATACAAATTTTGGATTATTGTTAATGAGAAGAAATTCGGTTTGTGACTCGAAAACATCCTAAAGCGAAAATATCCTAAAGTTTGTAGAAGGATTAGTTTTAGTTTCTTAGAATCTGTACTATATATTAGATCTTTACATAGCGGATGTTCAGAAGGATTTTACTTTCGAACTTAATCGGATTACACATCCACTTCCAAATAAGGACATATCCGTGAAAGCGTTAAGCGTGGCCCCGGTATGTTAGTGGTACCGTGCTATTCAGTTAATGGGGAATGAGGTGAATTCTTCGAATTTTTTATTAAATTTCTGAGTTACATTTTTGTAATGAAAGGAACCAATTTTTAACAAAAATATTTATTCATATTTAAGAATTTTGGAATACAAATAATTTTCTAACTCAAGTTAATATTTAGTGTAATGAGGTGTTTCAAAATTTATGACATTTCGCATAGACCAAACTAAGGTGATTTTTCAATGAACATGCATCTGAAAGATTTCGTGGCAATAATTTTGTAAATAATTTCTTAAAATAATAAAAAAATTGTTGACAAAAATAACCAAGAATGGTAAAATTTTCTTTTAAAAATCTGTAACAACATTTTTTTAATTTCCAGAATTCATTTTACGGGTTATTTTTTTAATTTCTGGTACTTGTAACTAAATATTTCTAAAGGTTTTAGAATAACCCTAAACAATTTATATTTTTTGACTGTTAGAGTGAAATTAAAATAAAATATTAGCAAGTTTCAGAAACATGTTCTTTAAAAAAACAAAAAAAAAGTTGTTGTTCTTTTTTCGTTTATATTAAACAAATTTTCAGCTGAATCTACAAATGTTTTCAGTCTTGTGAAAATGCGTGAAAAAATGGTTGAAAAAAATTTGATTCCTTTAAAATTTGCCAAGAGCGCAAAGCACCGTTTAGAGCAAAACTAAATCACACCAGAACAGAGATTGAAAGAAAATCCTCGGAATAGAGTTATAGCGAGAGTGATATGTAGCGAGTGTAATTTTTTCTGTTTTAAAAATTTCAGCATATAATTTAGACAAATTAAGACGCTTAAGCTTAAGCAAGTCTATTAAAAAATGTCAATAATTAAACATATTAATGATTCCCCAAATGTACCCAAAGTTATTCCTAAATAAAATTGAATAGTTTCAATCATGATTTGGCTAAAAGGGTACCGATGATTTGGTTAGCGCCAATGAAATGCAGGCATATACCTAGCTAAGCCAACAACAAACAATAGAATATTAAACAAGAATTTTAATTAAGTTTCGTAGAAGTATTTTTGAGAATTAGAGGAAGCAGATTTCGTTGCGAATATTGAGATTTTTCCTATAACTCAACACGTTGCAGGATTGTGAATTTTAATAGGATTTAAACTTTTTTATATAAATACATAAATACAATTGATTATATGTTGAATTTTCAACATTTCAGTGATATAAGTCCAGGTTTGCTTATTAACATAAAAAACTGGATCATGCTTTACTTCCACCGAAATTCATTAGAAAAAATTTAAAATCAATGAGCTTTTATATATGTATATAATATTAAATATTTTTGGATTAGAGTTGCTGGCAAGTGCGTCATTCGCCAGGGAAGAAGAACATCCAATCTACCAAAATTCATGTTGTGGGATCTCTGAAATCGATTACCAGTGTTTATATAAAATCATGTGATATAGATCTGCGTTATTGCAAACATCAAGTCTACTGGATAAAATCTTATTAATTTTATTACTCTAAGCCTATTGTTTTAATAACCATTACCCTATACAGGTAGAGAAAGACTCTTTCAGTGAAGGCATTTTCTAGTCAAGAGAGTTCTCAAACCAACTACATGTGGCTAATCTATGAATGCAAAAGTTGAAAGTTTGATATTAAAATAGAGTATTAAAATAAAAAAATAAATAAAGTGCCCTAGAAACTGCAGTCTGTTTCATTACATCGAATAAAGTTCTCGGTTCTATGATCCTTAAACTATGTTAGATATAAATTGTAAATTTACTTGCGTCATTTTATAAGTAAATTAAATAATGAAAAACAATGAAAATAAATCGAGGTTGATTTCTTTTAATGTATAATTAAAAAATTTTTTGAATGTTTTATTTTTCTTCCGGCGGGATTTGCTTGAATTTGGATAGATTTTTTCATCATTCCACGCCACCCCCCGATTTCTCATCATTCCACGACCGGATTCGGCGATGTATCATCTTCAGTGTTCTTTTTCTTACTAATATTTAGCAAATTAAAACTAATTGAAAGTTAACTTTTTTATCATGAAAATGCAGAGATAATCATCCGTAAGTCGTGTAAATTCGAATCAATTCTAATGGCTTTAACATAATCTTGTCGTCAATGCGGGAAAGTTCTCTTTTGTAATGTTTATTCACAGAGTTCGAAGTTAACTTCGATATATTAAGAAAAGTAGATATTTGTTGCAAGGCAAATAGTTTTATACTGAACTACTGTAAATTATTTACCACTGGGAAAAACATTACATGTAGAAAGAGTATACGTTTTCTAATAGTAAAAATTTTCTTTGCTTATATTAAAAGCCCCATGTAAATTCATGCATAGAAGTATGTTAATCAAAATGTTTATTTCTTAAATAGAAAAACTTTCAAAAATTTTTGTGAATTAATTAAATTTGGTTTACTAATGAAAATGTCATTCCTTAAGAATAACTTTCGCTCTTTCAATAAGCTCTAGCTGCTTTTTAATAGTCTATATTAGTTTAAAAGTATACTAAGTTACTCCTCTGGGGATCATAGCGCTGCAAATTAGGTTAGATAAGGCCAACTCCACTGTTAAACTTTAGAAATGCACCGTGATGTGAGGAAATCCAATACATAGCAACTCGCACCGAGCGTTGATCCACTCAACCAATCCATAACTTTTAGCGCGTTTTGGGTTTAAACCACAACCACAACAAGATCAACAAACCGCTCTCCCCAATAATAATTCCAGGGCAAGGCCTGGGGATACTGTTTTCCTGTCTCCGGTGAGTCGTGTTTAGGGTGTGTGTCCCTGATTTCAGGCTCCCGAAACCGGCGCATCGGTAACACCTCTACTCCCACTAATATATGCAAGCCTACTTTCTTTAAAAACGTATATGCACGCCCTTTGCCCTTTTATTCTAGTTATTGGGTAGTAATATAGCTGTTACGGATAGTCGGAAAAGGTCTGGAAAATCCAGATACCCCTTTTCACCAGAAAGCACAGCACCAAGTTATAAGCCAAGACATGTTCCATCAGATTATCTTAAACTATTCCATGGAAACTAAGTTTAAGCGGAGACACCACCTCCGAACCAGCCCCAGCGAAAAGCTACCACATTATCCTAACGTTAACCATCTTCGCCACCTCAATGAAATATGATCGCTAGTCAGAGGCAGGGATTCCAAATCCACTATCTTGGTATGGCAGAGTAGAAATAAATGGCGGTAGTAGACATGACATTCACTTTTAACCAATCCGTTACCTTGCAGAATACAGCACCGATTATATTTCAACTCAACTGTGAGCTGCAACGCAGACGAATTGCACAGGGCGTTACCATCTCCCTACAGACTAAATCCAGTGGTTTTATAAGGAAGTTATGCATCAATTTAAGCCAGAAGTTTTCGCTACTGCAAATTTTAGATACATTAAAAATTTAAAAGGTAAATGTAACAGGAATAATTCTAATTTTAGCTGCTATGGGAGGGGAACATCACTTCTTTTCTTTCGCTGGGTCTGCTATTGATACATATACTAGTCCTTATTGTCGAAACTGGAGATATATCAATGAAAAAACAAGAATTACATTTTTCTTTTCAAACGCATTTGAAAAATATTCAGCGCCATGTTCGATAATTTAAGTTGTTAAAAAAAACTTTCCCCAACCATGGACACGAACAGTTGAAACTCCTTTACAAATTTTATTTAATGTTATAAAGTTAGTGTTTAACTGTCGATAAGCAAACAATAAAATAGTCTCTTATTGTTACTATTTTCGACTTTAATTTTAAAGTCGTTTGATTAAGGATGCAGAAGCCACAAAACAAACAAAACAAAAGAAACAATTAAATGCCACACGCGCATACCAAAATATTTTTTTTATCGACACCACCAACATCATAAAAAGTACTCATGCTACTTCTGATCCATTGTACATGGGTTATTTCAGCTACAAAT
This sequence comes from Germaria angustata, assembly GCA_963681545.1. Lineage (NCBI taxonomy): Eukaryota > Metazoa > Arthropoda > Insecta > Diptera > Tachinidae > Germaria > Germaria angustata. The sequence goes on from OY813000.1 coordinate 26,288,609, forward strand.
TACTTTAAAAATTGAATATGGAATTTAAAGGAAGTGTTGCCAATTTAGCGATTAAATCACTTAAAAAACAAAATCACACTTAGGCTGTTTAAACAACTTGTTTGATTTCTGACAAAAATGGTACACATATTTTTCCACTCCAGGATGTTTTTGTTCTATTCTAAAAAAATTAAGTGTAATGCAAAAAAGGATATGTTAATTCCTTAATATGTTGGACATAAGACATGTGAATATATAACATCTTTTGTAATAAATTCTATTTCAGAATTATATTGTACTTTTATTTCAATTGTGTTACCTACCATTTGAATAAAAAGAAGCTATGTTTTCGTTAACACTAGGTCTGTTCGTTTACTTTCTCAGTAAAAACTCGTAAGGAAAGAGTAATTTTATAAATTTTTTACTTAATTACTCTTCGTTTCTCTGGTTCCTTGTGCGTTAAAAGGCCATTTTCAGTTTCTTTGTGGATTTTTTTTTTTGATTTCTATATAAATCAATATTCCCATGGATCACGCATTTATTTTACCACTGTTGTTAAAGGTAAAGATCCACTGATTAATAAAGAAAAATATTTTCTTAAAATGTTTTAAGCCAATATATTAACATCATTGTTTTTCAATTCCAATAACAATTTTGTGACTCAAATAAACCATAGAGGTTAAAGAAGACAAATAAAGCACTCACATTCGTTTAAACTGAACTATACACATATTTCGCCTTAAGGAATCTTGAGTGCTGATGCATAAAAGTGTGGAAGGATAAGTTAGTGAATAATTATGTGGGTGTGTGACGTTGTATGGGTGAACGCATGCCACGGAGTATTGTCTGTATTTAAGGGTAGTGGAGTAATAACAACAAAAGAAGGCAAATTGAATATATGATCTATTTTTTCAGTATTTGTTGCCTCAACGTGTACAAATCTTAATTGTAATGCAAATATTTTGTATTTGAATACTATTGTTGTTCTTTTTTATCTTTACAGCAAGGGAAATATGTTATTTGTGGAAACGATTTTCAAATCTCTTTATTTTCGGTAGTACTTTTGTCTGGGAACCCAAAATTTCTCTATTTATCAACGCTTTTTGGAGAACAAATCATTTATTGCTTACTTGCACCATATACTGCACCTGATACTTTCTTTTTTATAAAAATATCCCAGTTTAATAGATTTTTCTTAACGTTAATAGGTTAGTGTTGTGTATGACAATGCAAAATTTATTTTTATTGCATTGATTTGTTGTAACAACTTTTTAATGCAATATTGTCTGTCTTAATTGTCTTAGAGTTTTTTATTTTTTTTCTATTTATTACTCTTCGAATTATTCTGAGTGCCAATCCATTGATTTTTAAAGATATTTTCTATGTATATTACCGCAGGCCCTGAAATTAACACAATTAAGGATTTTTTTCCGAGACTTTCGACTAAATTCTAGTAAACATACTTTTAAACGTAAAAAATTCGTTATAAGAAATTGTAAACTTCTTAAATATTTCAAAAGATTTTTTAATGTATGAGTATGGTTTTGCCTAATATCGTTGTCTGTTTATCACATATTTTGAAAATTGTTGAATTTTTACAAAATTTATGAGAAAGTAAAATTTTGTAGTCAGTATGTGAGCTTATGGACGATTAGTTATAACAGCTAAAATAGCAATAACAATAAATAATAAGCATTTCGTCAATATGCATCCTTTGAAATATACAGAGAACGCTAACAGGAAGTGCAAGAATTTGTCGCGAAAATACAAAAACAATTTCATGTGGATGGGAATACCAACATTCACACCATTCAAAAAGAAAACATGGTTATATTTATATGTATGTATGGATACGTGTATGGTATGTAGTCGTCAATTTATTTTAACAGAAGGAAATGTAGGCCTTAGAAAAGGCCATCTCGTGAAGATGAATATTTATTAATATCAGACTGAAACTTTATATTGTAAGGGCTTGTAATAGAGATAATATTTTGATGGCATTTGACAGTTAGAGAGTTTTTAGAAGTGAAAAACACGACATTTAACAGAGAAACATATCCTGCCGCTCGAATTATTAGTCAATCAAACCTTGCAAATTGCATTTAGACGCAAAACCAATAAATTAAATTAAAAATCATTTAGATACTTATGTGTATTAGCTAACTATTTGAAACACACCCATTGCATTCTTGGATTGCTAATTTGAATTTGACTTCGCACATAGAATGAATACAAAGATATTAAAATACAATTCTATGAGTAGTAGTCGCCCATAGTACATTAGCCCTTAACGTGGAAATAGTTTAATAAAATTTAATGGCATGAAAATTATCTCGATTGCAACATTTAAGAGGATGGAGTAAAAGAGGAATTATGGTAATCAACTATCAACCAGTATATATAAAAAAAGTATTCCCGCTATAGCAGACCTATAGCAGTTTATTATTGTTTTTGTGTTCTTGGCTGGAATAGTTGCAGCTTCAGCTGTACAGCTGTACGAGTATAATCAGCTTTGATACAGCCAAATAATGTTTGTAACTAAAATTTAAAATGTAACCAAATAAAAAAAAAAAGCCAATACTTATTTTCCGTATGTGTGAAAGCAAGGCGAAATCATATCAAGTAAACTGACCAGTACAATAAATGCAGCTCTCAATATCAAAAACAGCAGAGTAAAACTAAAGCGCAAAGGCACATATTCATAAGAAATCAAAACAAATAATCAAACTTAATGAACAAATTTTGACATTAGCCAGCGAAAAAAATACAACTGTTATGAATTCGCCTCGCTCAAAAGTTATAACTGAAGTTTCCTTTTTTCGTTTGTTTCGTATCTTTCCCTCATTTTTTTTATATATTTTTGTGTGAAAAATTGTGTATATCATATGATGATTTTTATAATTAAGTTGTTCTGACTTACACCTCCAATTTAATTGATTTTTTTCTGTGGACCGAACGATTCGATTTTTGGCTTCTGATTTTTCGATAAAATTTATTTATTTGTATAATATGTTTTATTACGAGTTTTGCTCCTTTTTCAGTTTAAGCGATTTTTAAGATATTACAAGCTATTGTTTATAGTTTTTATATTTTCTCCTGAACTCAGATATTTTCTACAATATGTATACATATTTTATTTTTCGTATATTGTTTAATTAAAATATTTTTATTTTGCTATCTTAGAATCTTTGTGCCAGTTTTTTTCTCTTTATAATTTTCTCTATACCTTAAGTGAATGTTTATAGTCGGCAAATTATTAATAGGTGTAGAAGTTTTGGCTAATAAAATAAATCTTAAAAGTAAAATTGTGTACATTTTAATGCTTTGCCAAAAAGTAACCAAAATAAAATATATGCACACCTACACTTTGGGGGAAAACTTAACCAAATTTTATTAAATATAACCAAAACGGTCGAGCTCATTGGAAGGGATCATAAAGCGAATTGCTATCATATCAAATAGAGTTCTTATCTGTTGGATGTAGCAAAGAGAGTTGATGTACTTTAATAAGAATTGAGTGCTTATTTTCTGTGCCGGTACTCATTTCAAATTAGAAGTACAGAAATTACAAAAATTTTCTTTAGGATAGAAGCTAAAATTCAACAAGATGAAATCAAATATGAATGATCATTTATATTCATATTTGATTTCAGCGACTAATCGATCACAAATAGACGAACGAAAATTTCAAACCGTGATTGCTACAATTTTTATTATAATTTAGATATGATAGAGGCAATACGATAAGAATTCAGATCATATTTAGCGAAATATTTATTAAGCCGTGTCCAAAAATTTTATGTTTGAGAAAATAATATATATAATATATTATGACAATATTTTTAGAACAAAAGCATTAAGCGCTCGGAATTTATATAAATGAAACAGGTACATTTAATGCAACATAACCTAAATTTTTAACAATTTAATAGAAATATCATATACAATTAAATTTTAATTAAACGAAGGCCTTCCATCATCTATCTAATATTGCATACATTCTTAGGAAGGCCCCTTTAAAGGCACTTTAACTTTAAAATATTTATACACATACATATATGATATACATAGATATATAATTTTAACACCTAGAAGCAACGAAGATTAAAGGAATAATAAAACAAAAACACTCACAATATCTGAACTATAAAAAAACTAAACATTTGCATACTCGTACAGAGAATCCTTGCAACATCAATGCACAAAAGGACATACCGATGTAAGTATCGCGATCATAGAAAAAATAAACAAGTAATAAATATAACAATGCTGTCATTCCCTTTTCTAATTGTTAAATAACTTCTCATTTAGGAAGTTATCATTCCATGGGTTTCGTTGTTATGCGTATACACAATATGTAATTTCCATTAAAAAATTGGTGCATTCACTTCTCAAGTGAATGTGAATTAGTCCAAGATGTTAGAGGTGCGATTCAAGATTCTTCAAATGCTAGGAGTTCCAGGATTTTTTTGGAATTAAGTCTTCTGATTGAAAAAGTTTTCTTTTGGTCTAAAATGTGTACACTTCAGCGCCAAAGATCCCACATGTTGAAAGAAATAATCAAGGTTTTGAATACAACAAGATATGAGTTTATGCCAAAGGAAACACACGTATATTGAAGAGTGAATTCAGTGGCTTTTATACCATATAAATCACTCCGAGAAATATTAAAGAAAAGTCTAGGTACAAATTTAAGCAACATAATTTTTTTTTCAAATTTAAATTTGAATATTATGTAAACAGATTAGGGCAAGCTCTCGAAATGCGGTTTATATAACAATAGTAGTTTCGGATGCCGTTCGAGAAAGGCATTCAGATTTCACTATAAAGGCTCGTATGGAGTTCTTCCAGAATTTCATGCATGAATTTTCGCATTTGTTTCTACACGGCAAATTATGTTCGATACACTCGTGTTGAAATTTATTTGAATTAACAGAAATTCATTAATTTTTAAGTAACTGCAACATCAAAAAAAATATTAATTATTTAAATTAATTACAAGGCATAAACAATACGAAGTTTCAAAAATTCTGTGATCAAATAATTGTCTGAACCATTGTGAAATAACTTTACAAGGTGGCAGCACTTTACTATTTTCGAATACTTTAATATTTTCGAATATTTTATGTTAAGAGAGTTTTGGTACTCTGGGGGTCAAAAGAGTACTATTTAATAATTGCTTGATATGAAAATAATAAAATTTTCCATCCCTGTTGCTAAAAAGCCATCTGTAAATGCGCAAGTGTGTGCCTATTTTGAATTTTCTTATTTAATTTAAATTTTTAAAACAGCCATGATGGCACCAGATCTATTTTCATCTATTTTTAAATATTTAAGGACATTTCCTTTTCTAACTGATATATGTATGTATTTCCTTGGTTCCACTTCATTTCTATCTTTTTAATATTGTTTTGTTTTATCTGTTTATAACCATAAGAAAATTATGCGGTTGCTTTTGTGTTTCCAATATTAGACAATGAAATGAACACACACACACACAACAACAACACAGTAGTATTCAATTGTTTTGAGGCGGTTTCCTCTGTTTAAATTTGTATAAGTGATGTGGAAAATCTATTAGGGATTTTTCTTTTCTTTTTTTAAAACAGAAAGGCAAAACAATATTTGTTAATCAATTAATAATAAAAATCTATTTACGGTTCCGATTTAAGAAATTTAACTCCCGTAACAGGATTGCGTTCTCTTTCCAAAATAACGTATTTTCAGCAAAAATATTTCCTGACATTTGATATATTCTGCACTTTATTATTTCTTAAAAAAGCTAGTGGACCCTATAATTTTCAACCTTAAAAAAGTTACAATACAGAACACTAAAAGGTTCCTCCTATATCCATTGCTGTGGGTCACACAATATCTGATACATTAACGGGTTTAAAACAAAACAATTTGAACTATTTTTTTTGGAAGCGAAGAAAAAGGATTTCAAACCAGCAGCATTCAAGAAAGCTCTGTGTATCAAAAATTCCATAGCATAGAAACGAAATACTTTTCTCCCTAAAATTTTCACGCTGTCTAAATTCTTAACATATTGTCTCCTTTTAAAAAGTTCAATGTTCAAATAAAAAAACAATAAGGAATGTTTTCCTATACGTTCATATCTTTGCTTGCTATCGCTTGACAACTACCAGCTCTTTTGTATTTAGTTTTGTTTACCGTCATATACTGAATGACAGAGCAACTTTGCCAAATTCGGGAAATTCTTTAATTTATTAATCAATTTACTCCAAGAATAAACAAATAATTTTATGTGATGGTCTTGTTTATTGACCACTGAGATCATGAGATCCAAGCCCATTAGATTATATTCTTTATTGTTATGGCCGACAAAACAAATATGGACGATTGACTGGAGAACATTGCGTCATGATTAATTCCTACTAACTATAAAAAAAATTTTTACATGCATACAATATAAAATTATTAAAAAATACACAGGGTATTGTGGACGGATTGCTTTTTTCTATACAAGGAAACACAGCCAATTTAAGAATAGAGATGTCTGTTCCAAGGATAGTCTCTTGTCAAACGCACCGTTCAAATCACCCATTTTCATCACCTGTTCAAATCACCCATTTTCATCACCTGCTGAACACTGGAAGCGATCTATATACATTCCTTATATAGATTCTTTAATTTCATCACTTGACAGAAGATTTAATGAAGAGAATAGGTCAGCGTTTGCATTGTTTGCACCCGTTAAACATGCTTCATTTGAAGCTGGAAGAGCTTAAAGATGCCACAAAAACGTTTGAGCATTTTTGTGTTGGATGATTTGGAAGGAGAAATTGAGCTTTGGTATAATTCTTGGCAACAAAAAAATGGGTAAAGACGAATTAGCCGACTTAGAGCTGGCGAGTATTTTGAAAGACGCTGAATTATTTTATCCAAATATAAGGAAGGCGTTATTAATTTCATTGTCACAGCCTGGCTCTACTGCAACTGTTGAGCGGTCATTTAGCACTTTAAGGCGAGTAAAAATATCGTTGCGCTCCACAATGACTGAAGCTCGTTAAAAAAATAATATGCAATTTTACTTATTATCAAAAAATATATATAAAAATAATAAAAAAATATATATAAAAAATATATATTGCAGGACTATGTATGCTAAGCGTCCACCGAAGATTGGTAACCGAGAAGGACGAATTTTTTGAAAAAATTCTAGCAAAATTTTCAGAAGATCCATGCAGATTACTCCTCAAATAGATCGAAATTGTAATAACTATAAAAAATCATAATCATAAAAAATCGTAATTTTCGTGGCACCACCCTATTTCATATCCTGGCTACGCCCTTGCCTACTAATCTGTAATAATAGATGAGTAATTGCCAATTACAATATTGGCCATCTAGATTGAGGTATTTATGCTCAGCTGCGGCGGTCACATGTCCGAAATCATAATGAAACATTAATGGCATAAAACTACTTTTCCGATGAAGCCAGTTTCATTGATGTTGAAAATATTTTAATTTTTGGTCTTAAATAATCTTTTATTGTGGCTATTTTGAAACTATTCCCTACTAAATTGAAAAAGTGTATTTATTTCATTTTGAAAAAATATTTAATAATTAATTACGCAGTAATTTATACCACACTGTAACTATGTAGTCTGCATCCGAATATTTCAGATTATTTATATTTTGTGTTTTGCCATTTGAGATCTAAGATCTTCCGGTTTTCTATTCTTTATTGAAAAAATTATTTAAAGAGAAGTTGAAATTGGACCCGCTTACATAATTGTCGAAAGTCTACAGTTATCACGAGTTATAATTCAACAAAGAGTAGATGATCAGTTTAGTTATGTAGTCCTCACGTTAGCGACTACACTTAGAAGCCGTTACGATGCTTAAAAGTACAAGAACCAACTAAAGCTTTCCACAGAGTCCAACAAGCCGATTATTAGTAGAGTCCAGGCCCTGAAGAAAACAATTGGCTAGACGTCCAGGTCTATTTATTAAAGGAGTCTCTCAATCACAATCATGCAGTGACCGCCGCAGAAAAATCCTTTATTTTCCAATATGCATCTGAATATACAGTGTCCCGTAATAGTGCCAACCAAAGATGTAAGCGACTTCAATCGCAACGAATGTATGCTTGAGGCAATAGTCGTAAACTAGGCGAACACGCTAATGGTTTGCCTTAATAAGAAACAATTAAAATAAATTATGAGGCATTTAGTTGTAAACACTAAAATGAAATTCAACATTCAACAAACAACAAACAACGCAACGAACACAAAACAAACTTGCAAAAATAAGATTCACTTTTGTGCAAAAAAAAAAACACGAAAGAATTAAAAAGTGTAAAGTATACAACACATTTTTAAATGTATTTTCAAATTAATTTCCAAATGTTTATATAACGACCGATTAAATGTTTTCAATGAAAATATAATATTGAACATAAAAAATTTAGTTTAAACAATTCATATTTAAATAATTGTACAAACACACCTGACTAATTCAAATGTGGCTAAAAGAGAGAACACACATTTAAAGCAACAATTAAACTGTTTTGCAAAATGAGGAGGTCATCATAAATCTTCTATGGTCTTCAATGGTCATTGACCAATGAACTTTATGGAAAACACATTGCTGAAGGAATTTAGCTGATAGAGTAAAGTTTGTCTTTCGTTAGAAAAACAGAACAAGAAAAGGATCGAAATCTAAATGAAGTGAACAGTAATTTAACATTACGAAGTCTTCGGCAGGAATCGAAGCTGCGACTTTTGGACTACTGGTCTAGTACACTGGCTACTAGTCTACGAAGGTGTTATTATGTCTGGAAAAATTAAACATATATTAAGAACATTTTTTCAAACACAAAAATTCACTATCATCAACATCTAACACAAGATTTTTCGTTGTAAAATAATATATCAACAACAACAGATTCTTTTAACGGCTCCCCGTTGACTGTACCCAAAAATTGCTGAGCCAGCTTAAAGTCCTGGGGTTGGAAGTTTTAATTTAAACGACATGTTAGGAATTATATTAAAGGACACTTTAAAAGTCCTGGAAGGGTATATATACTTCTTCCCTTTTCCTAAATCCTGCGCCAGTACTAGGAGCAATAAATAGTGTTTAGACAATAGTCTGTGGACTACCTTCGTAGAATAGTAGGTAGTGTACTAGACTCGTACTGCGAAGATCCCAGGTTCGAATCCTGCCGCAGAACTCTGGCAGTTTGTGTCTGATAATTAAAGGGAGCGCACAACAAGCCCTCACTGGCTTAAGTGACATGAGCTATCACACCCCTCCAATCAACCTAACCTAACCATCGCAGCAATTTCAACTTATACATATCTCTTTAATCGAAATATATACTGCTCGATAAACCATATTTTGCAGAAAAAACTTAAACAATTTGCCGAAGAAATGTTGTTTTACGAGGTGCTTGGTCTAATTGCTGTTTTCTAAAAAAAATGTTGCCTTAGAATGGAAAACATGTTTTAGGGATTTCCCTTTTCAGATCACAATAGAACAAAACTAGTTGCTTGATGTTACATTTATTAATAAAGTGTATTTAACGTTTCCAACAACAATTTTGTATTTAGCAATATTTACACTGTTCAAGCGATTTACAACATATAATCTTATATATAACTTATAGTAATAAAATAAACTGTTCATCATCATCAGATGGTGAACATTTCTGTATCAGTTTCGTAATTATGAAATATTTAATTCCCTTTTATTCAATTTTATTCGTTTTTCATAAAATGGTGTTCCCAGTTTAAAGTTCTTTGCTTAAAACAAAATAACATTCAATATGATAAATGGAAATGAAGGATGGATTTATTAACTTCCGAGAAAAACAAAAGCACACCTTTTCACCTCCATAATGAATATTAGAGCATATCTGGCACGAAACTAAAAACTGCACATTTATCAATTAATATAATTTCTATTATTATTTTTTTCCTGGGTTTCATTTTTTTTAAAACAAATGTGATAAATTTCATTGGTGTGGCAGGCAGCGTGGCAAGAATTAAACAAACATCGATTATGTGCAACAATATTTGTTTATTTAACCCAGAAATAATAGAAAAATATCGACCAAAAGTAAAGGAAGCCAGAAATTATTTTAAGAAGAGCACAATAAAAACAACAACAATAACAGAAACCACAAAATATAGAAGTGCATGTAACAAAGTGATTTACATACATGGAATGATTGTGGAAAATACATACATACAAGATATATTCTTCATTGTTGTCGATTGTTTTTTATTCAACACCCAACAAGTTGTACTTTTCAGCAACAAAATTAAATTTTTCAAGAACTTCTACAACAATTTAATCTACATTCTTACGAACTAAACATGCAGCTATTGAATTTTAAAACTTTTGTGCCTTATTTGAGTATTTGGAATCGTACATTTATATGTGTAAATTATCGCTCATTCATAAATTATACAAACTGTTAGTTGGCATTATACTTGCATGTATCGGGTCTTCCAATAAGAACTTTCCAAGTTTGACAGTTAATAGCATCCATATGTTAAAACTACATCTGTCGAATTGGCTGTCGTTTATTCAAACTATTTTGCTAAATTATAATGGGTGGATATAGCGTCCAACACCACATGCAACACATCGTCCATTTTAAGGTCGCCATAATCATTCTCCATTTATGAATGAATGGGTATGTCAATAAACAAAATTGTCGAATTCCGCCCAATACCAATTAACATGAGATCCAAGAGTGTCAAATACGTCTCGAAAAAGCTACGGTTTGATGTGGACTTCGGGCTGGTGGTATCATCGATCCATATTTCTTTGAGAACGACGTTGGCGAGACCATCATCTCCAATGGCGAATGCTATAATTCGAACCTGAATTGGATGATATGGACACCAACGACATTTTGTTTCAAGAGGCCCCCGTTACGTGCCACACAGCTAATGCTACATTTAACATTCTCCACTAGCGATTTGAGGGCAGGGTCATCTCACGTGGAGTTGATGTGAACTAGCCTCCGAGATCGCGCTATTTGATGACGTTTGACTTTTTCTCGTGGGTTTTCATAAGTCACAAGTCCATGCAAATAAGCCACAAGTCACAACGACCCTCAAAGACAATATAACCCATACCATTGGTTAAATTCAGCCTTATTTATCCGTCAGACCCATGGATGCATTTGCACGATGTTATAGCATTAAAAAGCTTTTCAATTAAATAAAAAAAATTAATACTTAATATGGAAATTCATTATTTGGGATATTCTCCCCAACTAATCGTTAGAAACAATTAGAGCTTTTTGCAAAATGCATAGAAAAATCAAAAGTTTGTTGTGGCTTTAGCTCTTCATATGCCGACATTTCATTGGTTGCTAAAACCAAATCGTCAGTGAAGTTTAAGCAGTTTGAAAACATTCATTGACGACCAACGGGCGTTTAATTGTATGGGTGTTGAGAGAAAAATAAAATAGACTCACGTTGAGTAAATTGTTTGTTGTGTTGGTTTGTATAGAAACATTCTAAACCTACTATGATTATGTATTTATTGTAATTCATATGCAATATTGAAATTCTCATATTGTATTTGATTTATGTGGCATAAACATCCGAGGTTGAATGTTTTTGAACTGCTTAAACTTCACTGACGATTTGGTTTTAGCAACCAATGAAATGTCGGCATATGAAGAGCTAAAGCCACAACAAACTTTTGATTTTTAAAAAAATTAATGGTATCTTATACACACTTTCTTTTATTGTAATTTAAATATAATAAGCGCTTAATGAAAGACACTTTATAATTGACCAAATATTTCAGTTTATTTAGCAAAACAATAAACAAATTAAAATGCAACAACTATAATATTAATAATTATAATAATAGAAGATGATCTTTAACAATTTCATTTCTACTGTCAGACTTTGAGGGAGCTCATGCTGCGCCTTTAAGTCTACAATTTCCTTTTCGCATAAATTATGATGGTGTACAATTTACCACTCTCTGATGCAACAGAAAACGCTCTCCACCATCACTTTGATATTTTTCTCAGCAGACTTTTGTAAAATAATATTTATTTAATATTCAAATAAAATAGTCTCTCTTTTAAATAAACAAAATTAATTTTTTTTAAATTTGTTTTATTCTTGTTCATCTTTTAACACATACAACACTGCCAGTCTGTCCGTCCGCCTGTCTATATTTCTATTTGTTTATTTTACTTTCGATCACCAATTCAACGAGAAACAATACACAAATTAATATGGAAATGATCAGTGTTAAATATCAATAAATTTAATGAATACAATGTTTAATGTTTCCATAAAACATTTGAAATTTCAACGCACACACTTTTCATTACGCTTAAACACATGCAATTAGCGCATCTATTTCGTTGAAATTCTTTAAATGCGTACAGGGAAGGATTTGGTCAAAACATGTACAGGCAGTCGTCCATTGTATATCCAGCGCTATATAATAATGTTGTTGGCAAACAATTGAAGAAACACTCTTGATGTAAAATCATTTAATACCTGCCGCTATACGGATGACATTAATTAAGGGGAAAGGACCGGCCTGAGGCCTACATTTCTTCTGGAGAGCACAAGGAAACAATTACTCGTATGTAAGCTCAAATTTTTAAGTTTTATACTTTAGGTACAATTAAAAAATGTCCGAGTGGTGGCAAAACTATTCCAGCCAATAATGCCACCGATGGTTTTATTCTACGCCTGTGATCGAGCTTAAGTATTTTTCCTAACGTGTATTTTATATTTTATTTATTTCTAATAATATCTCTATATTTTTTGACCTTTTTATAACAATTTGGGTAAATAAAGGGTGTTTCTTATAGAGGTATAGAACTTTAAGTTGGCATTACTTTTCAAGATGGCGACCGATTTAACAGCTGTCAAGTGATTTATTCTCAGTTTGGTTTGGCAATTCATCGTGAATAGACTTACGTCTGAACAACGCTTGCAAATAGTGCAATTTTATTTAGATTTATTGAAAGACACGTTTGGTGACCGCCTAATTTCACGTTTTGGACCTGTGAATTGGCCTCCAAGATCTTGTGATTTAACACCGCTAGACTACTTTCTGTGGGGCTATGTAAAGTCATTGGTCTATGCGGATAAGCCACAAACGCTTGACCATTTGGAAGACAACATTCGCCGTGTTATTGCCGATATACGGCCACAAATGTTGGAAAGTCATCGAAAATTGGACGTCCAGATTGGACTACATCCGCGCCAGCCGTGGCGGGCATGTGCCAGAAATCATATTTTAAATGTAATGCCACAAGATTATCTTTCGGATATATAAAATTCATGTCAATCGAATAATCCATCGTTGTTTTATTGCAACTTAAAGTTCTATACCTCTATAAAAAACACCCTTTATTATTGAAGCTTGAGGTCTTATTTTGTGGTTAAACAATTTTATTTAAAATTATCGATATTGTCCTGAAGATAATAGTTAATGAGTATCGAAACATCGATAATTTTAAATAAAATTGTTAACCACAAAATAAGACATCAAGCTTGAATAATATTTTAACAAAATTTTTAATAATATCAGTATATTTTTGACCTTTTTTTCTAAAATATTAATCAAGATTGAGGTCTTATTTTATTTAAATTATCGATATTTGGATACTCATTGAGTATCATCTTCAGGACAATTCTGTTTTTTAATATATAAGTATATTTTAACTATTTCTATTTCCGTGGAGACACGAGCAAATACATTTTTTTTTCATTTATGACTTTAATTGAGCAACTTTTTTTTGAGTTTTATGATGATTTTTGATTAGGTGCTAGTTTGATGTGGTGGAAATTTGTTGTTGTTATTATTGAAATGTACAGCTACAGATACATTTTCATTCCAATTATTTGTAAATAAACAATCGATTTGATATATGAACATAGTGTGCGAGTATGAGTATTATCTATTCATATAAAAGAAACCATTAAAAAATGAAAATCAATCGTTCATGCTAAATGCAACTGATAAGACACATTTGGTCATTAAAAAGAATGCCACATTCTATGCACAACGTTTACTTACGTATTTCGATACATGAGAATTTTCTCAAATTGTTACATGGGATAAATATAGCACATTTTATATTGTTTATATTCGAAGAAATTGTGATTTATTTCTTTTAATCATTAATTAAATTTATATGGAAATGACTTTTATTGCCTTGTGCTTCATTTATCTTATAAAAAAATAAGGAACTTGGCTTCTAATAAACTTAAGCTAGTTAAAGAAAGAATATTTGAACAGAAGATTACCACATACCAAATATTTACCACATGCGAACTGAAAATTTATGGATGGCGTTATTTGTAAACACTAAGAAGTTCTCACTGAGAACTGTACTTCGGTCAGTATATTTACATATATGTTTATAAAAGAAATTGTTCCTAAGTAGCGAGAAATGTTTTTGTTCGCAAAATTATTTTTGGCATTTGAAAAGATATTACAAGTAATAATAAGAACTATAAGTGAAAATGCTGGCCATCCTTGGAACCCACCGCTCAATTCGGGATAAAATACAGAATATTTTTCGGAGTAATTAAAATAACATTATTTTCAAAAATGATTGACGACTATATCTCCTAAACCAATCAACTGGAATTCGATAGATCTTCAATAGTCCAAAAAAGGTGATTGAGCATATAAAACTGATCTGAGAAAAGATTTTCGGAATTATTAACCAGAACTGTTTTCGTCAATTTCCAAAAACGATGGATCTAAAGAACCAATGAGTTTAAATAAAATTTGCAGCTTTTGAACTAATTTTCCAAATTTCGAAAAAGTAATGAAATTACAAAATCGATTTAAGAAAATTTCGGAGCTATTAATGTAAGCACTAAATCTAAAAATTTTTGACAACGATATCTCGATAATTGATTTTAATTAGCATTCGAAGCGGCATCAAAATTCTAAAAGTGTAAGAAAATAAAGAAAACCAACCTTAAAAAGATTTTCTCGCAACGAACGATTCTTAGGCCTTTGAAGCACTTTTCAAAACTACAAAAAATTACCGAGGCTATAAATCCATTTGACTCTTTCCGAAGTTTTGTCGACAATGATATCAGTCCAACAAGTAATTCGGATTTATTGAAATTTTCATTCTTTCGTAAGATAAGAGCGGACTAGATTGAGGATGAGATCGAAGTGGCAACTTAAAATTTATTTAAAAAATACATTATCTTGAACAATATATTTTTTACGTGTAAATCAGATTTTATTTTGCAAAATGCCATTAATTTCTTCCCAGCGGCTCAGCCATTTAAACGTTATAAAAGATTTATATACACACAACCACACGCATACATTTATATACACACACGAGTATTACTGCAAAAATCTCTTCTTAAGACATCAAGATCAAGAAAGTTTAATTTTTACTCAACACCTGGCACTTTTTAAACAGCTGGAAGCTAAAAATTTTAATTGAAATAAAATTTGTGAAAATTTCTAAATTTCAATGTTTAGAAGTGTGACTTCCAATTAAAAGCTTTGGAAAAGCAACATGTAAATTTTTAAAGACTATTGGAAACGGTGTGTTAAGTCGTTATAAACTTCCCGTCCGGATTTATTCCCGAATGAATTCAGGCTTTTTGAGGTTAAGGATTTTTCCTGATTTCATAAAATTAGCAAAATTTATCAAAAAACTTATTTTGAGCCAAGATATATCAAGTCGGTTGTTACACAAATCAGTGTTCCAATTTAGTTAACCATTGCTATAATACGCCATTGAAAGATCATTGTTATGTATAACAAATAAGTCATTATCTGCGGGCTCCAAATTAAATAGAAGCTGCTGATTAGTTAGTAATGATAGGTTATTACTGAATTGCAGTAAAACTATATTACACAAATTGCAATACCATTCCATTAGGTTCTTCCTTAAGATTAAAATAATAAAAGTTCTATTAGACTTTTTGGCAGACAGTTTTTCACACGTGATTAAAATGATTTAAACACTGCTCTTAAAATAATCATCTGTTTATACTGCAAACTTTTGAAAAAAATCTACTTGTTTATTTTGTAATGGAAGCTTCATTTAGTTGGCGCCAACAAACTTTTAAAATCCACCTAAAATGAGACATCTCCCACAGAGTTTATGTAAACTTAATCAAATTAATTGAATACTTAAATATAAAATACATCCTACTGTAGGCCCCGGAATACTCCAGAGAACTGGCTGCATGAAACGAACACGAGGTTGTATCGTTAAATGCCAAGAAACCACTACAATTGTAAACAGATCATTCTTGCAGACAGAGGCAACGAAAGCATCAAAGAATCTGGCCTTTGTGGCCAACAATACATCGATATGCAAACGAAACGCATTCAGTATTCAAAGCGAAAAGACCAACAAATAAAACTATAATCCAGAACTCAAGCGGCATAAGAGATTTATCGTTTAACATCGAGGGTGGCATGAACTCGACTAATGGAATTTAATTAATTTTACCAGATGAGCGCCAATCCTGCTGAGTCTGCTGAAGTGGTTAAAGAGGAACTGCAAACTAATCATTAGAACATACTCGTATGCAGTGTCTTTTCACTATTAATTGAAAAATTATTTCTGAAAAGAGGTTACTTAGAAATTTTTAATCTATTCATACAAATTGTTTTCTTAGGTGTCTATCTAAATAGTATGGGCAGGAGCTATAGTTGTTCCCAATACATCAGTCCTCTCTGCTGGTAAATTAATTAATCGCTTTTGCATGTTTTGACTTAACGATATAGTATGGTGAATTGTAATCAAAACCAAACGGTTCACTACCGCTACTGTCTCTTAAGATAAAACATGTGCCATTTAAGAAACAAAAATAAAATATCAGATTTTGCTTAAAAAATATTTTTTGTTCAACGTTTGATCCCAATTCAAAAAAAACCTGTATTGTTAATTTTTTTCAATTACTTGGTACATATTAGAAAAGAAACACAACGACAACTTGGCACCAAGAAAATATATATTTTTCATGATAAAAGATCTCTTTTATATATTGATGGTTCTTATATATAGTGATGGATTTTGATAACAAAACACTAGTTTAAATTACATATGAGTAAATGGTAATTTTATAAGAAAACTTTGCTTGATAATTTTGTCAATTAGAATTCTAAATATTATTATTAAATATTACCCAGTAGATGCCTTTTCTGCCAAAGCTGCTGAAGCGTAATTATTAGGTATCAATAGAAAAGCTAAGATACGACACGGAGTTTACAAAATAATAACTATGAGGAAACTTTGTAATACAAAACACTGAGAGTTTTGAAAAAATTCAAGTTGCAAATCTTTAACTTGGCAAATCTTAAAAAATCCACCAGATTTCAGATATCGGCCGAAATTGGTGGCCATTATCACGGACATATGCCCTTCTAACGAAATTAATTAATTTAGCTCTCCCTGCATTTTCAGTTTGGTCTATAACCTCTGCTTAGTTCCCAAAAAAGCGTCTAAATATCCCTGGATTTATTTATTTTTTTAGCCGATGTCAAAATAGCGGGAGGTTATCAATTCATGCATATTTTTAACTTTTTTTAATGTTTGTACACGCATAACTTTATCATTTGTAATCCGATTCTCAAAAAATTTTTGCTTACAGGTTGGTCCCATTATTTTTTTTTTTTTTTCGAAAATCGGACGTGCAATTCGCCACCCGGAATAATTGATTATCGCATAACTCCTCCATTTATGAACGGATTTAAAAAACTTTTTTTGTATAAAAGTGTAGCTTGCAGTTTGGTTTCACAGAAATTTAAGTGACGGCAACTTTGTCCGTCCAATATAATGATTGTGGCATAACTCCGTCATTTATGGACCTATTTTTAATTTTTTTTAAGAAGATACTTTAGTCTTTCCAGTGACTACAATGTAAACTAGAATTAGATTGTATTCTTTTTGTAAACTGTTCGATTGGATCTTTGTATTGAAGTAAGTTTTTTGCCAGAATTAAGTTTGTAGCCGAAGCAGTGCTCTACAGCTCGAATTCAAATATCAACAGACTCCATTAATATTTTTCATGATTATAAAAAACAGAAAAGCAAATTTAACTACAAGCTGGGGGAACATGCACCCAAACCTAACCACTTGTCTTAATTTTGTTCAAATGGTTACTATTTAAATTAATAGTCCACTAGGAGAAGATTGTGAAAAGAATTTTATTCTTCATTTTCTTAGTTATAAACGACCAAAAGATCCCTCGACTTATGCTGTTTTTTTATATTATGAACCAATTTTTTTGTTTAGTCCCAGATAAGAAAACGCCATGAAAAACTGTGAAAAATATATGTATGTATATCATTCTGTAACGTAGTCTGATTAGATTTGAACTCAAGCACACCAAAAATATTTTCAATTGATATTATCAACACAGTTAAACTAAAAATGCGCTTAACAGAAACAACAAATGGTTAAAACTTTCTTATAGAAACTCCCTGACATATTGTTCAATTTGGAGAGCAAAACATCCTTTTTCGACATACTGTTAAATTGTAAACCTCCCCAGTTCCCATTGACACGTCTAAAATAAATATGGAATATAGTTTTTTCACATAAAAATTCATTCAGTTATACGAGTACATATATATACATATATATGTATATATATATATATATATATATATATATATATATATATATATATATATATATATATATATATATATATATATATATATATATATATATATATATATATATATCACTCTAATAGCTTTACTGAAAAATTTGCCTCAAGGCCTGGAAGACGCAAATGAAGAGATCTGACAAACATTTTATTTCTTAACAAATACTTTTTATATTGTTTTTTAACCAGTTATACAAGTCATAATTTTCGTTTTCTTTTCTAAATAAGTCCCCTTTCAAAGAATAAATTTTTATAAATTTATCAAGAAAATGCATTGAAAAAAAACTAATTGTTTCTAACGATTGGTCGGGATATTCTCCCGAATAATAAATTTCAATATTAAGTATTTATCAAGAAAATGTTATGCTTTTTTAAGTATATATATATATATATATATATATATATATATATATATATATATATATATATATATATATATATATATCCGAATGTAGTTTCATAAAATAATTAATAAAAAAAGACAAATCAAGTGAAACAAAATATCATTTAAAAATTCAAAATTTTTTGGAAAGTTTTAGATTCAAGAAAAAATACAAAACTTTCAAAATTTATTGAAGAGTTTATTTTGGTAAAATTATATATTTATTATTTATATATGTATGTATGTATATGACTAAGAGGTGCCTAATGCTACTTTCTCGCATGGATGCAGATAGGTACGTCCAAAAGAAATTTAACACCCACCCATAAGACATTTTTACTTCTTATAATAATATAATCAAGTTTTTCTCCTCGTTAAAAGGTTATAGCGACGCAATCCTCCCCCACACAAATTATCAGAGGTTGTAAACACTTTTAGAAAATTATCTAGCTACGCCCATGCCATCTCATTCAATCCCTGTGTTATAAATAAATGTTTTATAATTGTAATGAATTGTTGTAAAATACATAAAACTCTCTAATTTAAAAGAATAATAATAAAGCTTAAGTTACATTTTTGTAAATTATTTCACTAATTAAAACTTTTCGTAATGTACTAAACTATTATTTATTATATGAAATGATAACTACCACGCTTTATACTCATTTCATCTATACATACATACATATGTTCTCATACCTATTGCATCATTATTGTTTGTTGATACAACTCGAACGAAATTACACAAAGAATAGGTGTGACTATTTTAATGTCCATTAATGACATTCTGGTTCTTTCCAGCACACGCCAATTTTTCATTTTTACTCTTTTAACACCTACTAAATGAAAGCAACGACAACAACAAAAATTACTAAGAAATGCGATTTGTAATCGTTGGTCTTGTTTTCTTATTTATCTAGTCTACTAGCGCAATCACCATCATCGTCAACTCTAATGGCGGTTGCGGTATTAACAGGAACAACAATAGTTGGGGCAGTTTATTTTACATTTAAATTTTCAGAATTATACATACAACAGGCCAAACACGGTTGGTGGTCACATTCGAAGATTTTTCTGCTTTTTTGCTCAAATACGTAAAAGAAAATTAGCTGATTGTGCCATTCGACGCACAGTGAGCGGAACAATAAATTTGTGGTGTCTTAGTTCGAAAAATTATTGTATTTTTCGTCTGCATAATGGGGTTGATCAGTTCAAAGTGGACGTGTAGCGTAAACTAGTCATAGAAAATTTTCGAAATTTTCTAAAGTCTGTGGTTAGAAAATGATGAAACTTTAATCATTTCTAATGATTTGTACACAATCTGACTCGTACTCTTTTTTGATACATATGGTTATACATTAAATTGAAAGCTATTTTTAACATGTTAAGAAAAATTAAAACTGTTCGTTTATGGCAAAGAAAATAATTATATATTACACTGCGATAAACTTACCACCAGATATGCACGTCTGGAAGTGTTACAACTTGACAACAGTCACAATTAGCCTTTTTTGTGAAGGAAATTGTATAAATTATAATTTGAAGGAAAACTATGTTTTCATGTTCATAAAAATTTATGAATGGTTTATAGTCAAAAAATCATCAATAAATCATTTTCAAAACCAAAATTTTATTTTAGGTTTTACCCTTCTATATACTAAAAATAAATTGAAAATTACAAGGGTGCAACTTATGTGAGTAAAACTTTTCTAAAAGGTTTGGTTTGTAACTCCAAATCGTCCGTAAATTTATTTGGTGAAGTATTAGACTGATCAGAAGAAGACGTTTCAAAATTGCCTTGAAATCACGAACATTTTTTATAGTTATACGAAATTCGCACAAATAATCGAATTTGATCTAAATCATTATATGGTTAGATTAGGTTAGGTTAGTTTGATTGGAGGGGTGTGATAGCCCATGTCATACGACATACACTTAGCCAGTGAAGGCTTGTTGTGCGCTCAAACACAAGCTGCCTGCGACAGGATTGGAACCTGCGACCTTTGCACTACGAGTCTAGTACACTACCTACTAGTCTACGAAGGCAAGTAAATCATTATATACTAATACGTGTTATAGATGAATCCGTTGAAAAAACTATAATAGTTTATCAGACTTTTAAGGTACGATATATTTTCATGAAAAAAATGGAAAATTGCATTAACAATACAAAATTTATAATCTTTTTACATTACTTTACTGTTATAATTAGTATTCACAATTAAATTTTGTGTCAATTCAGGTTAATAATTGAATAAATAATAATTGGATCTATTATATTATTAATCAAATTACACAAAGCAATTTTTTTTAATTATTTAACTTGAATGCTAAAGTTATTGATTCATAAAATATTTGACGAACTTCGCGTAACCATTATTTGATTCATAGTTTTTATTCGATTTAAGAACACATAATTTAATGACCTCATGGCTTTTCTCGATTCAAATAAATAACTCGATTCATGAAACATATCTATGGCATTATATATGTATGTACCTATGGTAACAACTTTATATGCATATGGTAACAACTTACCTTTGAAAGCCATACGAATTGTATTTAATTAAATTTAACGCGCGCACTGATAATCGTTTTATTTATAATACATACATATGTATATAGGAACATATATACATGCGAATTCGCATTCATATTTGAAGTACATGGTGCACTAACTCGTCTAAGCATCATTTGCTATTAGCGCCTTCATACAAGGTTGCATGTGTATGTAAAACGGATTATTCTTCAGATGTATTTTTTAATGCGAATCAATTTTCAGCGGTAAAATGCAAAGAAATAGAAAAAATAAATCTAATCTTAAACGTTTCTCGTAAAACAGTCGCATCTATGTATGTTCGTGTTTTAAGAATTAAATTTTGGTTAAAAGCATATGTACGTACATATGTACATACATATGTACTTACTTATATGTACATAAAATATTGTTTTACTTGGAATATTTCTTTTTTAAATTTGGAATACAAAATTTGACAGTCACGGCAACACTGTATAAACAAAAACGAAATTTATAAAAAACAACAAAGTAACAACAAGTGCACCTTCAAAACAGTATTAGAAAATAATACAGTTCATCAGCCTTCATTCGCACATGACTACTTTTATACAAATACTTTTGATTATGTACTTATGTATATATGTATGTATGTATGTATATATTTCGTCTTTTCAATCAACATCATTTTCCGCAATCACGATGACCACATACATACATACATATGTACATATATCTCATAGTAGCGGCAGTGGCTCTGCAAAAACTACATACAGTAGTTTTCCGATTTAACGAACCTAATTGTTGTCACGCTTGTTCGTTAAAGTGAATTGTTCGTTATATCCAGCACTAAATTAAAAAAGAAAAGCGTGGCCTTTTTTAGTCAAATCTCAAAATATGTATAGTATTTTTTAAATATTTTATAACAAATTATAATAATTAAATACATATTTCATTAAAAATATAAGGAAAGAAAAATTACAAAAAAAAACTGAATAATTTATTTAAGAGAACACTGAGGATGGCACATAGCCGAAACCGGTCTGTTTTTCAACCAACCGCGGAATTTCATTCCAAATTATTTAAAAAATTGGTTAAGCACAGTATGTTTTTTCTTGTGAATAGTTATCTTTTTCTTAATGGCATCTTCTTGAAGCTCTCTCAAAAGCATTAAATTCGTGCTACTAATATTGTTTTGTTGAGCCCATTTAATGCAAATTTCGAATTGATTAATAGCATCTTCGTGTTTTATTTTGGGCTCTAGAATTTCTCAGTTTCATCAAACTCCACCATTTTCATTGTGTTCATCGCATTCATCTTCAAATCTCAAATAATATCAAGAAAAAAACTTCAGAAGAAGAAAACTAATGGTACATTTTTATATTCATTCCTTTTTTTACTATTTTTTGTTAGAAATTATCTATTTTATTTTACATTTGTTCATTAAATCGAGTACAAAATAAAATTTTTGTTCGTTATATAAGGTACTCAGTAGAAAAAATTTGGGTGTTCGTTAAATGCGATGTTCATTAAATCGAATGTTCGTTAAATCGGAAAACTACTGTATATACATATGTATGTATGTACATACATATGTATGTACTTATGTAAACAAATAAATACAATCGTGTTTAAAATTAATGCACTTTGGCAGTTGAACACTATACTTTTTTGAAAGTTGCCTACAAATAAAGTAGAACGAAACATAATCAACTGTATGACCGGTATCACCATGTTGAATTTCGTTGTCTTGCTACATACTGCTTTAGATTTTTTGTTTTATCTCTCGCCTTCTTTAGACACATTCGTTCATACACAATTACTTGTATTGAGAAGGGCTTTTGCAGACAAATAATATTCAGAACAACAACAAATAACTTATTTTGCTTAACAAAAACACATGGATGCGTAGGTACACATGCACTTAAATACATATCATTATAATATTTTATTTCAATAAATTGTATTTTAGCTCTTTATGTTGAACTCTTAACTTGGATTTGGATAAGTAACTTGGAAATGGATATATTTTATAACTTTAGCAATTATGAACTTTATATTAATAACTAAATATAAATTTTAAATTTATTTGAATACGAACGACAATTCATGACGACCGGTTTGAGTGATGACAAGCGGAGAACTAAATTTGCCAAAAATAACAGCAGAGTTGCCAGTGCTACTAGGTTATTCTTAAGTAGAGGGACTTATTTAGAAACTATTTTGGGAATGTGCTATCAACAAAGAACAGAACAAAACGATTTTTGAAGATATATATATATATATATATATATATATATATATATATATATATATATATATATATATATATATATATATATATATACATATACATAATTATGTTGTTAATGGAAAACAACGTGAAAAGTTCTCAATACATTATTTACATATTTATCAAATTTGTTATTCGAGATATTCTCCAAAAAAACTATATTAATACCTTATCGTTTGTTGTTGGCTTAGCTAGGTATATGCCTGCATTTCATTGGCGCTAAGCAAATCATCAGTACCCTTTTAGCCAAATCATGATTGAAAAGCATTCAAGCTCGTATACTTCTGCCACAGTCATATACTCAGCTAAGCCAACAACAAACAATAAGATATTAAAATCGTTATTTACATAGTTAGAAAACGACTGATCTAATAAACTTCAGTATGAATGAGTTTTTATATTGGCTTATTTGGGTGTTTCTGCCTTTCTGTACCATATAAATTCATTTCTTTTACGAACACGTCGTGTATACACACAGAAAAAATATTTAATACATAACCTTTGAATTCATTCAAAGGTTATGTGCAGAAAGGCAGAAATACCCAAATAAACCAATATAAAAACTCATTCATACTGAAGTTTATTAGATCAGTCTTTCATTGACCAAGACTCCTTAATACCTTGCGAAAAATGCATTTATCTAACATATATGCACATGCATTTCTCCAATGAAAATAATAATTGAAATTCAATGTAAAGTTCAGCGTACTTACGAAAATTTAAAGCGTTCATTTAAATAAACTAATAACAAAATTAACGACACAATTTCTCTAATATCCTAGGCATTTCTGTTTGAATCATTTAAAGGTATTCACTAAATATTGTCTTGCAAAATTTTTCGAAAAAGTATTTAATTTATTTTACATACACAGCTCATTTTAAATAATCACATACGTATATTGTAACGAACTAGTTTTCCACACGATATGGTAACAAAACACTCAAATATATCTTATATTCAGGTTTACTACATATACTACATTAAAAAAACGATTTTGTCAATATAATATAACATTTTATATGTATACATAACAGAGATCTAATGTTGTTTACTTTTAGAAATTATCAGTATTAAACATACATATGTATATGTATACGTGTATAACAGGATTCTACAAACCGATCGTAGTAAAACGCATACATAAATCTCGGACATAGAGCACATTCCTAAATTAATTTCTATTTATGTATGTCCTTCTACTTAAGAATAACCTATGTGAGTGGCAACTCTGCTGTTATTTTTGCAAATTTAGTTCTCCGCTTGTCATCACTCAAACCGGTCGTCATGAATTGTCGTTCGTATTCAAATAAATTTAAAATTTATATTTAGTTATTAATATAAAGTTCATAATTGCTACATAGTTATAAAAAAATATATCCATTTCCAAGTTACTTATCAAAATCCAAGTTAAGAGCTAAAATACAATTTATTGAATTAAAATATTATAATGAAAAAGTGTGTACGCGAATTATTTAAGTGCATGTGTACCTACTTACATACACATCCATGTGTTTTTGTTAAGCAAAATAAGTTATTTGTTGTTGTTCTAAATAGTATTTGTCTGCAAAAGCCCTTCTCAATACAAGTAATTGTGTATGAACGAATGTGCCTAAAGAAGGCCAGAGATTAAAACAACAAATCTAAATTCAGTATGTAGCAAGACAACGAAAATCAACACGGTGATATCGACCATAGAATTGATTATGTTCCGTTCTACTTTATTTGTAGGCAACTTTCAAAGAAGTATAGTGTTCAACTGTCAAAAGCGTATTAATTTTAAAGCCAATTGTTTCAATTTATGTTCATACTTACATACATACATAAGTATGTATGCATGTAGTTTTTACAGTGCCACTGCCCCGACCATGTTGTATATGTGGTCATCGTGATTGCCGAAAATGATGCTGATGTTGATGGAAAAGACGAAATATAATCAAAAGTAATTGCATAAAAGTAGACATGTGCGAAGGAAGGCTGATAAACTGTAGTATTTTCTAATATTGTTTTAAAGGTGCATTTGTTGCTGACTTGTGCAGTTTTTTTACTTTGTTGTTTTTTATAAATTTAGTTTTTGTCTATACAGTGTTGCCGCGACTGTAAAATTGTTTATTGCAAATTAAAAAAAAATATTCTAAGTAAAACAAAAATTTATTGTTGGTACATAAGTAAGTATGTATGTATGTACGTATGGATGTAATCAAAATTTAATTCTTAAAAACCGAACGTACTTATACGCGACTGTTTTACGAGAAACGTTTAGTTTATTAGATCTATTTTTTCTATTTCTTCGCATTTTACCGTTGATAATTCTCATTAAAAAATACATCTGAAGAATAATCCGTTTTACATACACATGCAACCTGGTATGAAGGCGCTATTAGCAAATGATGCTTAGACGAGTTAGTGCAACATGTGCTTCAAATATGAATGCAAATTCGTATGTATGTATGGATGTAACTACATACATATGTACATACAGTGGCTCACAGCTTATTTCGTGCAGATGCAAAACAAAACTTTTTAACCTTAAAGAATTAAAACTAATGATGATACCGAAAAAAATTTATCGTTCAATTCTAACTAAATATATTTATAATAAAATGCGTAATAAAGAAAATTTGAAAAATTTATCTTTTCTTTTATAAAGATCAAAAAAAGAATAGTTATGAGAAAAAAAGCTCACAGCTTATTTCGTGCAGTTTCTTTTATTAATACAAAATACGACATACGACATAGAATATGCTTATTTTTTATTTTATTTAGTATTCTATTCTGTGGTTTTGCGTATAAGTATTCTAAAATCGCACCCAAAGAGAGTATCACGTGTGTTTTGAAAGATGGGTAAACGGACAAGTTTAGAAAAACGGGAATTGGGCCTAATGCATTTTAAAAAAGGAAAAAGTCAGCGTAAAATAGCTGAAATGGTAGGACTGAGTGTTAGTACGGTGCAATATATTATACAGCGATATGTACGCGAGAATCGAGTGGCGGACAAAGGCAGAAATGCTCCAAATAAAATTTTTACGGATGCTGACAAAAGGAAGATTGTCCGGAAAATTAAAGAAATCCAAAGATATCGTCTATAAAGTTGGTGGTGGAGATTGAAAATGAAACGGGTAAAGTATGCTGTGCCGAAGCAGTGCGCCGTGTGCTGCGGGAACATGGCTTCCACGGCCGAGTAGCTCGAAAAAAGACGTTTATATCACACAAAAATAAAAAGTCGGTTTAAATTTGCCCAGGATCATGTGATAAAGCCAAATACGTTCTGGGAAAACGTTATTTTTGCCGACGAGCAAAAATTCAATATTTTTGGTTCGGATGGCATAAATTACATATGGCGTAAGGCCAATACAGAGCTCCAGAACAAACACCTAAGACCAACTGTCAAACACGGTGGTGGAAGTGTGATGGTTTGGGCTTGTATGGCTGCCTCTGGAGTTGGTAACATTGTTTTTATCGAAGGCACAATAGACAAAAATATGTACTTAAACATATTGGAAGACAATTTGTTGCAAAGTGTCAATGCTTTGGGTATAAGCAATCGTTTTCGGTATTACCAATACAATGACCCGAAGCAAAAATCTGGTATTGTGCAGTCGTGGCTGCTATGGGACTGCCCACATCTCATGAATCCGCCTCCAAAATCTCCCGACTTAAACGTAATAGAAAATTTGTGTTCAATTTTGGAATTGACGATACGGAAAAGGCAGATTAGTAATCTGAACGAACTAAAAACTGCTCTAGTCGAGGAGTGGTACAAGATCTCCTGCGAAACTACCCAAAAACTTGTCGCCTCGATGGAAAATCATCTTAAAGGTGTAATTAAGCAAATGGGAGGCCATACCAAATATTAAATCATAATTCATCTAAGTTTTTTCTAAGGCTGCTGGCATTGCACGAAATAAGCTGTGACTTGAATTTTTCTTATATTTTAAGTTTTCTTTTAATTACTTTTGCATATGCTTAAAAACATTAGTACAAATTTTTTATTTCAATAAAGGAATGTTTTCACAAAAATTTTCTTTTTGATTAAATCTCTGGCTTTCTTGCAATAACGGTTCAAAGCTGTATTTTGCATCTGCACGAAATAAGCTGTGAGCCACTGTATGTACGTATTATAAATAAAACGGTGATCAGTGTGCGCGTTAAATATAATGAATTGACAATTAAATTGAGAATTAAAAACAATTATGATGACAGAGGTAAGTTGTTTAAGTAAAATACTTGTAGTCCACACGTAAATATATGTATGTATGTACATGCATACATATACATATGTATGTATGTTCATACTTATTTATACATACGTATGTAAGTACATGGTAATTCACATGCACTGAAACATACTTATGTATGTATGTATGTACATAAGTACATAGATATGAACATAAAAGATTGTTTGTATGTATACGTATATTTATACATAAATCTATGAACATATTCATTTTTACATTCATTGTAGCTGTATTTACTATTGTAAAATAAAAATGTCCGAAAAACAAAATCCCATAGATACTGTAATATACATACATACTTACTCATGTTCATAAGCAAATTCATATGTTGCAACTGAAATTTAATTATAAGAGAGCTATTTACATACATACTTATGTATGTATGTACATATGTACTTATGTCATTAGTTTCGGATACATATATTAGAGATATACATATGGATGTGTACATGTTGTATGCATCGGAATCATTATGTACAAATTTGTTTTGAATTATAGTTTCTTTTCATATTAGGAGAACATTTTGTATGTATTTAAGTGTATAATCAGGCTTTGAAATATTATTTATAAAAACTTAAAATTATACTGTTTTGCGTATGTAATGTTAGATCGAGTAAAAACTTTGTTCCAAATAATGATTTTACGTGAATTTTGTGTAAGTGCATTTTACATTTTTTGACAACGAATTCTTGAAATTTAAGATTTTTTTCTTTACTATTATTCCATTTGTAATTCCCATATTTCTGTCAATTTTCCAACTTCTCTTGTAAACCGAAGCCGAAATGCATTTTGTTGTGTGTCATTTTTATATTGTCTTATACTGAACAGTAACGTATTTGTTCAGTATTTATTTTTTTTTATATGGTATGTACATATGTATGTATGTATGTACATTCATTTACCAAGTGAGACTCATTTTTCTTCTAGAATTTTTTTTATTAACTTCATATTTCTGTAATACTAACTTAAAAAAGCATCTGAAGAAATTACAATCAAATAATATTCCTTAGTCATTGTATAAGCATTTGAAGGATACATAAAAGTATATCTAAATTTGTGGTACATTTAATATTCCAATTTTCTTTACATGAATTAATTATTTTTAAAAATAATAAAAATTAATTGCGGTCACTCTATCTTCCACATATCTCGAGTTTTGTGATTTTTTTTAGATACAATTACTAATGCAAATATTTAATATTTATATTTAATTTGAAGATTTGGTAAAGTTTTGAATTCTAAAATTATTTGTGTCTCGAAATTTAGTTTTTTTTGTACAGTTTTGGTTTAAGTTCAATTGATATCAATAAAGTTATTTTTTTATTTATATTTTAATAAGAAATTTTTATCGTAATACGTATTAGTACAAAAAAGAAAGAAAACAAAACAAAAAACGTTACAAAGTCTGTAAAAGTCATAAACTGGCTACAATTTCCTAAAACTAAATAATATATTCAAGACTTAGAAAAAAATAATTTATTTCGCAAAACTTAGTGAAAACTTTTTATAAATTACTAACCAATGTTTCAAATTGATTAAAGAGTAACAGAATAAAAAAAAAATATATTGAAATACCTCTAATAAGGTATTCCAAGTTTCGGTTAGTAGTTCACTAAAACTATAAATAAATAAATAGTTCAATGAAAACCTCTGTGAGATATTGAAAATTTTTTGGATACACAATAAAGTTCGAAAATTGATTGAACATATTAACTTAAAAACAGTGAATATTCAAAAAATCGCTGAAGTAATAAAAACGAAAAATTTTTCTTTAAAATATTCAAAATAAGAAAATAAAGCAAATGGTTAAAGAATTTACAAAATACTTGTAGTGAGAACTCTTTGAAAAACCTCGTATAACGCATGAGAAATACTTTTGAAGAATTTTAATTACGCTGCTGCCGAAAATTTGGTTACTCGCGTTCGTAGTTTCTATAACTACAATTTCGCATGATAAAACTATAAAAAATATACATTAATATGCATTAAGGATAAAATAAGTGCCGACCATTCGATGACGAATTTTGGCTTTCATGTGAGACGTCGTTAAAAAACATGGAATTGAACATTTTTGGGTTTCCTGCTGATTACCATTGAATACTTGCAAATTTTACAGAACAGAAAAAAGTAAATTTATTTTAATTGTACTCGTAATTTTAACACTCACTTATTTATATCAACGAAATAAATCCATTTTTATTTGCAATTCATTTAAATATAAATTTTGTTTAATTAAGTGAGAGTAAAAAAGTTCATTCATAATTTTTATTTAAACTTTTCCAAAACACAAGACATATTTTTTATTAGAAGAACAGCAAATATATGTTTATTGAAATTACAAAACGAAATAATTAAAAGTACAAAGTGTTTTATGATTGTTCATAACTGAAAAATTATTTTAAAATAAATAATAAAAATTATTTGAAAAAAAAACTTTCCTAAAATACTTTAGTTTTTAAAGAATTGTGCGTTCTTTCGATTGATGTTCGAAATTTCGAGGAATTTGCCGACACAAAGTCTAGCGAAATTTTAGGTTTAACTTCATTGGAATTCATTCATGATTTTATGTAAAACCGTGAGTGCTTTCAGAATTAAAATAAACAATTTTTTCTGTCTTATTTTTAAAGCTGCCTAAACAAAATTTTTAATTGTTAACGGAAATTGTGGGAAGATTTGAACTTAAAAAAATACTTTAAATAAAAACTGATTTTTTTTGAAATGCGATACTTATAGTAAATATTGAAATGCTTCCAATATAATTTGATTTTTGTATAGAGTTTTATGTATAATTTGGGCGATTTGTTTATTATGCAAAACTGCTGTACCAGCACAAAATTCCCACAAAATACTTCAATGTCATTCATTAATTGAAACAATGTATGCAAATGATCACAAATTTGGTTGTGTGTATCCGGTCGATCATACGTACACAGTTTGCCAATATGCAATTAATAAATTAAAATAAAAAAAAATACTAAATTCGCATTAAAATGATAAAGTTTCAAACCTTTTGTTTACAAACTAAATTTGACTTGGTATGAAAAAAAATAGTTCTCAACTAAATTTTAATTTTTTCTTCATTAAAATAACTGCATTTAAATGACTTTCCGGGATGCTCTTTATTACTGTCACAGCTACTCTGTACATACTAACTGAGAGCCGTTAATGTTTTATGTGCTGATGTGGCTAAAGTGGCAAATGCGTTGTCTGTTAAGCATTTCATAATGAGATCATATTCCCAAGTTCCAGTTCAAATCCAGTCCAAATATCAATACAGTATTAAATTATGTGAACAAAAAACAAATTTGTAATGAAAAAATATTTTCACATACAACAAACTGTAGGACGAATAGCATTTAAAGTACTTCCAAAGAAATGTTTCACAACATCCTCTTCATGACTTTAAATCCAGTGAATCCAAAAAACTGAACATCTTGCGATGATAAGCCTGTTCAACAATCATTCAAAAATATCAGAGTTTTCACAACTTCCGGATCACAATTTAGATACACAACTTGTGATTGACTTCGTTGGAAGCTCTTTATACGCCTTTAAAATATTTAAGTTGACATAAAGATAATTTGAGAAAAATATGTTGTTCTACATTTTCTCCTTAAAACAGCTTTTGATTTAATTTCCACCAAATGCAAAAATTTCAATATGTTGTCTTCGGACATATTTAGTTAGTCCTATTCTATACCAAATAGTTTATGTATGTCGCCTTATTTTTCTATTGCAGATTTTTAAATCCGTTAGCATTAAGCTAACGCGCTGCATAATATACAAAGCGTGCTTTTTAGGAGCTTACTTGACAATCGTTTTGACAGCTGACAGTTGCTTTGTTAGTGCTTTGGTTTACCTTGTTATAGTGAGAGATCCATGCCAGAGCAACGCCTGTGAATTACCCAAAGGTGAAGAGATAATTTCAAATAATGGTCCGGTCAATTAGTCACCGAGATCGTAAGGTCCAAAAATATTATATGATTATCTCTGCTGATGTGTCAAGTCACCTCACTGTACCGATAACTAGAGGTCATGGTACATTCGCAAAACAACATTCCGGGAGCTATTTGCAAAATCTGGCCGCAGTTGCAGAGAAAATTGTGTAAAAAATAGACATACAGATGGGCACATGGCGGAAATCATATTCAAGCATTAATGTTATAAAATTATCTAAAGATAGTTTCATTAACGTTAAACATATTTTCTATGTTCTATTGTTGTGAATAGAAAACGATTTATTTGCTTTGATTCCAATAAAAAACAGAGTGATATCAAAAATGGATCGGCTGAAATTTTTGCATTTGACATTTATAATGTGGATATAAAGAGAATAAGTCAAATAGTCAACTAGCCATAGAGCGTATCTCAAAAATAAACTTTTTATGAAAACAGAGCTCTTTTTTCATTTATAACAAAATAGCAGCCAGTTGAAATTAGGACATAACTTTTGCGCCACATTGTAGACGAGCACGTACATAGATACACACTTTACTTTTTGATTGATCTTTTTCCTTTCGAATATTTATTTTGGTTACCAATTTCAGATTAATTGTGCTAAGTATATCTCGTTTAAATAACGATTTTCAAAATCGTAAAAGAATCAAGATTAAGAAGATGTATCCTGCAGATAACGTAATAAGCAGGTGGTTTAATTTTAATGTCAAATTATTATTGCTGACGTTTATTTAATGTTTGACAAAGGAATGTCAAGTTATAAATTATCATTACACCCACCGGCATGAGCAGTAAGTAGTTTTTAAATTAATTAATGATGACATGTGCTGCGTTGGTATTTAAAAATGTGCATGAACCGATTGGAAAACTATCCAGCTATTAG
This sequence comes from Germaria angustata, assembly GCA_963681545.1. Lineage (NCBI taxonomy): Eukaryota > Metazoa > Arthropoda > Insecta > Diptera > Tachinidae > Germaria > Germaria angustata. The sequence continues at coordinate 26,321,492 of OY813000.1, forward strand.
CACTTACAAATTGTTTATCTGCTTTTTTCGGATATCTCAAGCGGCAGAGCATTGTTTTCTTAAGAATGCAGCAGAACTGTTGTTTTTAATACTCGTACTTTAAATAAAAAAGTCCACAGCTCTTTATCCCTCTCCCAGCTAATGTCACTACGCAGCTAAAATAAACATAAAAACTTCTCAAAACCTAAAAAAATGTCTACAGTTCCGATTCTTTTTTCTTCTTTAACTCAAAACAAAATAATGAATTTCACAAAAATTATCGCTGATGAGTTAGTAAATGTGGGAAAGACTTGAATCGTATTTCTTTGGATTGAATTGTTTCGCTTGTGTTTGTTTTAAGGATTATTAAAAATCGAAAAGAAAATAAAAGAAATAATAATTTCGTACTCGTATAAATTATGGGCTTCTGAATGTTGTATCTAAAAAAAGAGCGGACGTCTTCTGTTTCGTTTAAAATTGTTGAGGTTGACATTTTATGCTGACGACGTGCAGCAGCAAGCACAACAACAGCAACAGCAACAGCAGCATTACTAATACTCCATCCAGCCCTCGATGACATCCAGCAACTGTTGCAGTGCATGATACTCATTTTTTCTCAATTTCAATTTTAACGAAATTAAATTTTGTTTTCTTAATATTTATCTCATCAAGATGATCTACGACGACCAGGAACGCACAATATGACAGTCAGATTGTTCGACTGAAGATCTGACTGACCGTCTGTCTGAATGTGTCTACGAGCGAATGTTTTGATTTAAAAATTCAGAAAATTTTAACTTTTTGTTATTGTTTGTTTTGTGATAATTATTAGTTCTACAGTTTCAAGAGGAGCAGTTGACAGAATTAAAAAAGAAATAAGCGTCATAAACAATACATATTTATACAAAGTTTAATATTGACAAATAGTTTTTTATTATCTAAATCATACTATGCTTTTAGTATATTGACCAGACAAAAAATGTGATTGACCTAACAGACCATCTTTGAAAATTTCCGTTTGAGAAGTATTTTCGGAGTAATTAAAAAAAAATAAAGTGTTTAGAAAAATTTTTGACAACTTACACATGCTCGTGTATAGGGCTAACTGATTGATTTAAATTAAATTTACGGGTTTACATACATACGCTTTTTAAGTTAAACAATTTCTTCAAAAATCGAATAACAGATAACTATATATTTTCGCTATATAGTCCTGCAACAACGTGATGCCTATGGTAAGTCACAATTCGATGTGGATGAAGAAAAGTCTGTCCAAATTCAAACAATCCCCGTATGAAAAAACAAGTTGCAATGCTAACAAAATATATCGCTTTTTCCTCCAAGAGAATAGGATGAAGGCAGAGGAGATACCCGGTAGGCTTACTTTTTATTTTCGTACTGAAATATTCTGCAGAAGTTGTTAGAAGTTGTTACTTGTTTTTCAACTGCGGTCTGTCTAATCATCCTCAAGTATGAAAAGTGTGAAAGTTTTAAGATGGTTTAGATTTATTATGTTTCTAAGTTGCTACGGCACTATTTTATTATCGAATTAAAAAAATTTGAATCGTGAGAGTATTATTATATTTCGTAACAATAACTTTTTTGATAGTATAGTAGTCTCACAGAAAATAGGTGGGACTGAAAATGTTTTGTAATTCTAATAGCACAACTAAATATTTTAAAATACGGAACTTCATTCGTGAATATTCGTAATAATTGCCAATTATTAACCATTGAGAGAAATACATTAACTGCAGTCTAAAATGAAATTTGCCGAGGCTGCAGCAATGTACGTGGCAGATCGTATGCAAACCATTCATTTATGAACAAATTTTATGAAGACCCAAGTCTAAATGGTGAAATTTTGTGTGAGCGACTTCTGAAAATTCGATATAGCGATAAGTTTTCTCTGCTATTCGTGCTAAAAACTCTCTTGAGTTGTTTAAGTCCAAAATTGTTTATTTTAAGCAAAAACATAAAAAACTACTTACATATATCATTTCTGAATTTGTTTTTCCATTAAAGTATTCATTCAAATATTCTTGATGGAGAATCGTAAAACTGTATTCGATGTTTGCAAAAATATACTTTTAATTTTTTTCAATGCGTCTAAAATAGACGCTGAAAAGAAAAGTCGTAAAACGATAAAAACATATCTTTAATAAAAAATTAAAAATCGTTAATAGAATTTTTACGACTTTTAAGCAACCATTGCCACCTCCATCGTAAACACCTCCGCACACCATCTTTGCGTGCCACCCTCTGAACAAAAGGAATCATTTTGTTTGTTTTTCCTTTTGTGATTGATTGACTGCTCGTGGTGTTGCTGCTGATGCCAATGATTAGGACGATGGTGTCGGCTCTAAAATCAATAAATAAAAAATTTACATCACATCAGGTCTTTGATCTTTTATTAAATCTCTTTGCCTGCCTGCCTGAAGCCAACATCAAACATTGGGAGGGAGATAAAAATATTTTGCAAAAAAAATTAATAATAAATATTTATTTGCAATTTTGATCTATAAATAAAGGTGTCAGTATGTTTTGAAAGTTTATTTATTTACCAAAAAAATTTTTAAAGTCATCAGCGCAAAGAAAACGCCACCAGATGGCGCTGCCAAACCACAAAATTTACAATTTTGTATATCCCATCAATCAGGGACGGCATGGATGTATAATCTTTTCTTCAATTTTAATCGTTCGATATGAAGATACGTGTTTGAGATTGATTCAAATAGTTGGTGGTATGTTGCTCTTGTTTAATATTGTTTGTTATGACTATATCTTCATGATTTTCTCCTTGATTTCTTTATTTTCTGCGATCAAGTTTGTATCGTTTTACTTTAATTGAGAAACTGTTTCGTCTTCATTGATGTGTTTCTTCTTCTATTAAATTAGTTCTATTTTATTTTCTCATTTCAAGTCGGTTAAGTTTGTTGTTTTAAGTTATTTGTAGCAAGATATTGTTTGTTTTCTTATCGTTCAATTTCATATTGTGGCATCAATCAAAGGATGCTTTCGCAATCACAATATGTTCTTGTTAAGTTTCGCATTCTTTATGGTGGTTCCATGTAAATTTTCACTCACAATAATTTTGCGATATTGATGTGTTTTCTTGAAGCACTTTGATTTTAATTAAAAATAAACAGAAAAATAGTCTTAATATTCACGAAGATCAAATTTCAATCAAAATAAATAGGACGAAATTATAGAAGCCACAATTGGTAAAACACGGCTTTCATGCCAGCAACTTAATCTTACGTTTACAGTTGGATGAACTTAAATAATTAACAAGAAGAGTTAAAATTATAATACTTATTGCTAATTAAATTCATGTTGAAGAAACAATAACTAATATAAAAAGTTACTCACTGAATTGTATTTCGCTATTTGTTTTGCCTTTAGAGTTGGCCAACTCATCAGTAAACCTTCACTGTTGCATGTTCACACAGAAATTCTCCAGAACTAAATGAAGGGGATCTACAACCCTTGGAGTTTTTTTTTTTTTTTTGTGAAGGGCTAAAACCCTTTGACGAAGAGGAAGATTATATCATTTATTTCGAATTTCATAAAAAGGGGGGCCTGTATAAAGAAAACATTTATGGGTCAATGTCGCGAATTGACTACAATCGAGGGTTGAAAACGGCCAAATGCGAAAATGGGTTTAAATAATTTTTTTTCGGTTGATACTGTTTTATAAGACCATTTTATGTATTAATAAGCAATGGGCCATGTATAATTAAGGATTTTAAGGATTTTTGTAACCCACGGGAATGACAATAGTCCCACGGAAATGATATTTGTGCCGCACGGTATTGACTGAGCAGCATGGTAATGGCATTTTGCCATGTATTGTAGCAAAATAGAACACATACAGCAATTTATGGAAACACATTTAATAAAATTAATATGTTATATCCATTCTTTGGATTCTATAAACTTAGAAAAATAAAACGTAACAAAAATATTCCCTTTTCTAAAGCTTATAATCTTCTATAATCTAATTGATACTCATTTTGAGCTTTCAGCCTCTTTCGTTTACATCAATGTTCCCAGGAAATTTATAGTACACCCTATTTCCCTGCAAAACAATGTTTTGTGTAAATTTTTAAGCGTATTTGTGAGAAATGAGTTTGTTTTGATTTTGTCACATACTCCTTTTTAGCTGCGCACATCCGACTATTAATATCCTGATCTAAAAATCGTTGCATGCTGTTCCTGACATCTTTTTGTTTAATTAGCCTGGAGTTCTACACATTCCCAACTCTGACATTCCAGCCCTATAACATTGTGTGACGACAATAACTTAGAAACTTATATTACTTAGTAATTCTGCCAGTCAACAAATTTTGTAAGATTCTTTTGCCTTTTCTCTGTTTTAATGAACTATAGCTTTGGCTCAACAGGTCCTGCATAACCTCAGCAAACAGCAGATTCCTTTTGACATCTGGGTTCGATGAACAAGGGTTATCATTACAAATTGCCATAACTCTAGAGTTCGGGCTAGGCTTCAAAGCATTATCCCTCTTAGCAACCATTTCCATACGAACCAACTTCTTTTGATATGCTCTTAAACTTGCTTTTAATTCTGAAATCTCGTTGTTTTTTTTGAGCCAACTGACTTTTATGTTTACGCGCAAGTTTCTTTTTTACTCTGAGAATATTTTCATTCCCAATCTGATTTAATTTAGAAATAACAGGAGCTGGAACTGGATCTTGATTATCTGGATGTTCACCCTGTACTGTGGATGATGTGGGCGATCCGGGTGGAGAATAGTCCGCCATATATTGTTGTTCCTTTTGTGTTTTTTTATTTATTCTATAATTATTTGCATTTATAGCCCACTTTTTCCGTTGTGACTTTTGTGCACTAGAGGTCATCTCCTTAATTGATTTAATAACCTTATTTTCTTTCTTTTTTAAATATCGGGCGTTTTCTTTTAATTGTTGTGCGGCGCATTTGACAGGATCGTTTTTCATTCTTCTGCGTCGCTCTCGCTCCTTTTCCGCATGTTTTTCTTTTTCCTCTGCATTTCTACCTTTTTTTTTTGATGGTGCCATGTTGTATTTGATGGTAAGTTTAAAAGTCCTATTATAAATTTCTTCAATAATTACCATAGATTAATTAATCTCAAATTTACATTGAAAATGTCCTTCCCGTGTTCCTTATGTCATTACCGTGGTTTAGATTATATCCATGGTAAAGACTGCACGGTAATGAAGGAAACGTGAGTATTCTTGGATTTAAATATGGAAATCTTCGAAATTTGTTATAAAATATAATATAATCAAATGAAGACTTAAAAATGAACAAACCAATACTACAAATTTGGAAATTATAATATAAATAACGTAAAAATATATTTACCACGAGAATGACAAAATTTCAGGAACATGAGCAAAAAACACTAAACACTTCAACAGCTCTCAAACAACTGACTAAATTTTTCACTTCTGTCAATTAACTTTAAATTTTAAAGTTTAAAATTAAAGGGAATTGTGGTTACATTAACAGCATATGTACACCTAACCGAAAAACCGGTTTAAAGCATTTTTTCTTAATAAACAAATTGACCCACGGGAAATGACGAAAAAAATTATCCACGGACTAAAATGTCTCGAAATCATAAATTTTAAAATAAAATTATATTTGTGAAATTAAAATTGTTTTGGTTCATCCTTCTTGAATAACTTGATGTACTTTATTTATAATATATATTGAAAATCTGTGTTTTTGTTTTAACGCAAAACGATCGGACACATGCCATCGTAATGACGATTTGCACCGTGCGACCAAATTTTTTCATAAAAATATCTAGAATATTTTATTTTGATTTCCGCGCTTCGTTAAAGGACACTATGTTTTATTTATTCCTGTTCTCAGAATTTGAATTTTTCAATATTTTTAATACTAAATGCGTCGGGCCACAGAATGTAGTCATTTGGCGATATCGACCCTTATACAGAAATCGTTTTTAAATCGCTGACTTAGAACAATCAAAATGCTGCTTTTTAGAATATGTACATGTATATTAAAAAATCAAGTCTTTTATTTCTTTAAAGCTTTGGGTGTTTTTAATAAAAAACAAATTTATTTTATTTCAATATTTCAACGTCTCTTTGGGCGTCTTCTTTTTGTGAAAATAATTTTAATTTTAAAATTCATTTTATCTCAAGCAAAAATCAATACACAAAGAAACAACATAGTAAACATTCATATGTATGTAGAAACTAGAGTAATAATAATAGTAATAATAATAATATTCGTTATTATTCGGTGCAAAAATGTAAATAAAAATATATATTAAATATATTTATTTCTTCCATTATGAGTTCTAGTTCCAATATAATCGGACTCCATTAGGGAATGATATTTATTTATTTGTAATCTGTTTCATGATTAGAAACTTTCGTTTATAACTAAAAACTTAACTGACGAATAATACAAATCTCTCATATTTTTCTTTCAGTAAATTTAGTTTAAATAGTAATGATGATTAAACAAAACCTGCCAAAGTGGCAGACTCCATCGGTGAGTTATGTGGCATCACAAAAGACGGGCGCATGTTCCCCCCGATTTTCAAAATTCAAATTCCATTCTAATCACAAGACACATAGTTCAGCACTATTTATGGAAAGAAAAATCAAATAAATATCCAAAATCATGCAAGAAAAGAAACCCAATTAGGTGTAATAATTATTTTTCAAAAAAGAAAAATATAAGTAAATACTTTAGTTCGCAATAAAATAAATATTAAACTATCAAATATCAAACTATCGGTTTCCTGATATTAGCAGTTGTTTTCTTTATGGCCTTGAAAACTTAAAAATATTTGTGATATTCAGAATTAATTATAAATAATTATAAATATAATTATAAATGTAATTATAAATAATTATGAACGTGTACAAAAAATTTAAAAAATCGTCTCATTTTAACTACATGTAGAATCGTATGTCACCCGACATCTACTTACACACGAGTACATGAATCATTGATACTACTAGCGACATCATGGGAGACACATTCCAGCTACTTTTTCAAAGACTTCATCTCGCCGGTTAATACTTTCCTTCGCTGGAAGCACATTGAATACGACAATAAAGTAATTTCCTGCATTCGTTTCGTTTTTTTTTCTGTTTTATTATTTGGACTGAATCCTAAATAAACAATTCACCATTTGCCACTGCTGCTGTTACTTTTGCCACCATCCCGCACTGTCAGTCTTGTTGGCACACACTCTTTTATAATGCCAAAGTAGTTTTCATATTGCAAAATACCATATAGATGCAGATACTAGTAGTGACAGTATTTAAGTGTGCTTGCAACTTTTATGTGTGATTAGGTATATGATTTGATGGGAAACTTAATTTTTATTTTTTATTATAATTTTTTTTTTTGGTATAGCTCGATTTCGTCGTTAAACTGCATCCATTTCCATTCGACAGAAACAGCATCGTAACGCATTTATGCTAAATAAACATTTGCTGTCATGGCTTATTGAATTGTCATCTAGATAATTGTGAGTATATGTATATGTCTCTGTCTTTAATGTAAACTTTGTAAATAACTTTTTCATATACTTGTATATAAGGAGGACAAATGTTTAGAGTTGGATTTTGTTGTTTATTTCAGTCCTTTTGTCAGTGCCACCACCATTACTACTTCAGTCTGCCACATTTTCTGCTTCACTTATATTTGAAAATTGTACACTATGCCAAAAATTAAACAAACCATTTCCATTAGTAGTCATTCAAACAGAGTGACAAGCAAGTTCATACGCAAGTTCAATGAACGAGGTACAAAGAAGAATAGGATGTATATAATTAATTAGGAACTATATAGGATATAAGTCGGGCTTACCGCGGTTAAAAGATTTCGAGATCGAGCAAAATTCCTCTTTAAGTTATGATTCATATGTGCACTGACTTCGATATTCTTGTAACACTTGCAGGCTTCACGCACCGATCAATAAATGTGTCGTTCATCTATTTGTGTATTTTAAAATCATTCACTCTGTTTTGGCTTTGTGTATTAAAAATAAATACTTTGGTGAAGCAGGAACACTTACTCGCCTTAATAATATCAACTCAATGGTGCGTGGTTGTGTTAGTTCGTCAGCATGGTTGAAGAGGTTTCAATATCATTCCGCTTCGTTTGCTAATTTATCACTGAATATAAAAAATTTTTGTATAAGTATATTTTTTCCACGTAAAAACACTTGCAAAACACCTAAGGCACATATGCACATGCGTATTAACATATGCAAAGTATGCAATTTAGTAAAAAAAACAACATCTATTACGCGAACAATCCTTAGAAGAAAAGTCGTAAGTCACACGTCACCTAAATTAAATTTTTAAATTTATTAATATCCTTTGCACTCACTTAGCATAGAGCTTATTCACAATACACTTTTACATATAAACAAAACAAGAACACCTTTATTTTATTAATAATATATGTGTTTTGTACAAAAAATTTAACTCAACTCTTAACTCCCAAAAAAAGATAAGACAAATATAAAACGTAAACTACGCCAACAAGCATAATTCATTGAGTTCACAAAAGGTCTATCAACGGCTGCTTCAAAGATGCTCTTTCAGTAGGTGGTTGGTCATCCTTTCAAATTTGCCATCCCCTCTAGTCTGATGGACATCCAGTACGCTTGTGTTTTTTTTTTTTTTTGCTAAATTGCGGAAACCGTTCTCCCATTCTTTTTAAGGTGTTGAATAGTTGAAGGATCTGTCTCTTCCACCTGGAGCTTTAAATATGTTAGCTAGTGTTCAATAACGTTGCAACGCGTTGTTGTGAGAACATTGAAGAGAATGCTCCAACAATCGATTTCTTACCAACAGAAAAGCATATATTAATTACTATCCAGGTGTAGCTTTTCAGTGATTAGAAAAAAATTCCTTCATCAAAATGTCGAGTTGAGTGCACTTATTCTAACTTTTACAAACTTTAACTTACAAATACCTTTTGCCGACATACACGTAATTATTTTACACTGTTACGAAAAAGATACATATAGAGTTAGAGCTTTAAAATGTTCCATAAAATAAATCAACTAAACACATGCCGATTCAATATAAGAGGAAAAATTAAACCCTCTTTAAAATGAAAATCGGATGTAAATTTTCAAAACTTTGATACACCTACATACATACATGTATGTATGCCTTTTGTCCCCTCGGTCTGAATCTGTTGTAGGAACTTTGTTTTTTTTTTGTAGTGTTGTACAGCTTTTATTACGAGCACATAAAACAAAAATGTGCTTTTCCGTTTTTTTTCCCAGACGACGTACGAAGATATCAAGGACTTGTAGTTATGCTTTGGTATTGCATATCCTGGTATATTATACGCCTTGTGCCATATATCATTCCTGAGAGTATATAATTTATATAATTTATATATATTTATATAATTATATAATTATATACATATTTATATAATTTTAAGAGTTTTCGACAGGCTTTTATTTCTGACAACATTCATATAAATATTTTTTACAATATTGACTTGCACGTCAACATTTTGGGTACGTTGAAATAATAAAAAAAAATTAATTTAATAAAACCTCGATCTTACATGCAAGAGTGGATTATTTATAAATCACAATTTGGCACCATTTAAATTAATTTTTTTATAAATTGTTAATATTTACTTGCTTCTATTTGACCTTTTCACTGTACATTTCAAGCTTGAATAAATTGATATTTTCATGACTTCCATCCGTTAATAAAAATTTTAATAGTATAAAAATCAAAATTTTTAAATATGTATGTATTGGCTGTGTGTGTTTGTGTGTAGGGAATATTTACTGTATATTTTAGTAATTAAATTCTAAATTTAATTAAAAGAAATAACAAATCAAATGAATTACATACATATTTTCATTTAAACAGAAATAAATGCTAGAAAAATACGTATAAAAACTTTAAATCAAAATATAATATATTTATTATGAAAAACAATAACCACTAACCCAGAAGAGAGAAACAAAAATATATTATTAAATAAATATGGATTCTATAACATTCACATTTTGTGAGAAATAAAAAGCATTCACCAAAATTTATTGTGATTAAAATAACAATATTCGATGTCATCGCTCATTTAAATTTTATTATAATAGACCGAAAAAAACTAATAAATAAAAAAATAAATAAAAGAGGTTTGCAAAAAGTTTAGATGATTTCTGCTGTATGTTTCACTTCTAATGCAAAAGATAGAGGGATGAAGTTGGAAGCTGAAAGAGAAAACTTTACTCCATCTATCCTCCTCATAATTTGTTTTCTTTCTGTTTTGGAACGGTTTTCCGATTCGGTTTCCCTGCATTTGAGAAAATAGGAAGTTAGCTCTATGTATGTACATAAGCTTATATATGTATGAAGATATCCACGATTTTTGAATTTTCCGCTTCTTAACTGAAAGGGCAACATTGCTGCTGCCAACAGTCATCTGTCAGTTGACTCCTGTAAAATGGACAAAATGCATATATTTACTTATATATATATATATATATATATATATATATATATATATATATATATATATATATATATATATATATATACATATATAAAAATTACGTGTATGTTCGTGATCGCGTGAGGAGTGTTTCTGTGTAGTTTGCAGTTCGTCCGACAGATGGCCCAACATATAGTTTTTTTGTGTTTTGCCCGGTAGAGATTAGCGCGATAAGCCTATGCTGTGTTTCGCTGAAGGCGTTGGGTCCTTATTCAGCGTGTAGTGGCGTTAATTAGCCCGATAGCGGTATTTGAACAATAATTGCTATGTCCATTTAGTTCACCTTTCATTCTTCTTCGAAATATCAATCCGCCATGACTTTGCAACGAAACCAGTCTTGCAGTGAAAATAAAATTTGAAGGCAAAACAACGTTTGCCCGGGTAAGCTAGTATATATATATATATATATATATATATATATATATATATATATATATATATATATATATATATATATATGTATTTTTCATGAGGAAATGAATCCATTGAAAGAACCGGATGATTTAGTTGCGAGGAGTGTGGGACTTCAACCAAGTTAAAACATTCCGATACGTGGACACATGTGTCCGAGGGAATCTACCGCAAGAATACTAACACTCCTTTCTGTTTACGCAGCTGGTAAATCTGTGAACAACATGCTGGTATTTAATGAAGACCTCCTGGTCTGACAAGGTTGGAAAATCGCAGACAGAGTGCAGCTAGAAAATTTATCTTCTACAGCTGTGGAAATTGTAATGCCGTGCTTGTTATATTTATTAACGCTTTCTAGTGTTTGGCATTATCCGATACAACGCTCCGCATATATGTATATATGAATGTACATATGTATGTATGTAGTTATGTCAAGATGTACGTATATACTTAGTCTTCTCATAAATTTTGAACGGCTGAGCATGTCTGAGATAAATATGCTACATTCTGAGGATAATAATAAAAAAATAAATTTTTTTAAACAACTAATAATTCTTACCAAATCGATTTATTGGATTCGAAATTTGGAAAACGAATTCGAATGAATCAGTTTTTAATAAAACAAAAAAATCTAAATAATTTCTATGTCTTAATTTAATGTTAGTGCGAAGTTGATGGGATGGCCAGAGATATTTAAGCTTCCGTTACTGAAAATTTTTAATGAAGCAATTTATTTCTTAAATTTTTCTCTTGGAAATGTAACAGAGATAATAGATATCATTTGATTAACGGATGATGATTTTTCGATTCTTATTATTATTTTTTAAGCAGACTCCCCTCCGAGTCACGTTTGGGAATTTTTTGAACTATATTTAAGTATTAGTGATGACGTACGATTACATAATTATCTAGTTCACTGATAGAAATACATCCGGTTTAATCAATTGGCTCTTAGTTAATGCCAATTTATGTTTAATTTTTTATGTTTATTTCTATTGCTATATTAAAATAGTTATTTTGGAGAATATCTCGAATAACAAATTTGATAAATATTGTTATATATTTCAGTAACCTCAAAAAATAAGAATTTCAATTCAAAATTTCAAAATTGCGAAAAAAAACATAAAGTATCTTTTGCGAAGAATCCACTCGTTTGCTTCAAAGTTTAAACAATGTCGTAAGTCCAAAAGGATATTTTATAATAATTTGCCCATGTGAATGTAATTTAGCTAGAAATAATTGTTTTGCTTATAAAATATCGCAGACAGCCATTTATAATCAATAATAGCTCACATCAATCCTCAGAATATTACCATCCTACAAACACAAAAAGTGATTTGCAATTATGTATGTATATAATTATATAATTTTTTTTCTAATAATGCATTGTTTATTGTGGCTTTAGCATTTTGCAAAAGCTCTAATTGTTTTAACGATTAGTTGGGGAGAATATCCCGAATAATAAATTTCAACACTAAGTATTTTTCTTTAATATAAAAAATTAATGAAAAACTTAATAAAGCGTAAAAATAAATGTCATGCATCCATCCATCATTCATTCATTAAAGCAAAAACGAAAATATCCCAACAAGAATTTCACACCTTAAAGCTTATTTTATTTAATTTTGTTATTTTCCAAAATAAAATACATATATGTATCCATGTATGTGTTTTGTTTTCTTAAATAAAGCAAGTGAATGAAAGAAGGACGTCTGCAGCGTATGCACTACCTCATGCCAAGTGTAAAAAATCCCAAATATAAAAACAATATCATCATCAACAACCACAGTAATAACAATAACATCTCAACTCACTTTTTGGCCATATAAATGTATTCAATTCTCTCCTATATTTTGCTGTTAAATACTTTAGCTCCGCCTTCTGGCCAAATTGAATTTACTACACACACACGCACGTACACAAACAGACAACTCCCCGCCGTAAACACAACACTCTCATACAATGCAAAAAACTTCATCCTACCAACAACTACATACAGCTGAAAATTGATTTTCAGCACACATACCCTCACACACACTCATTAATATGAAAAACAGTAAAAGAGATTCTCATTTATTACTCTTAACTGTGTAAGATGACGTGGTGAAAAAGGGAAGTGGCAATAAATCACCACCTTTTATTATAAAACTAGTTTTATTTATTGTTGTTGCAATTTGTGTGTTACCTTTTGATTTGATGGCGTTTGTATGCGAGTGCGTTTGTGAAAATTTGTTTATCTATGTGTGGGTTTTCAATAATGGTTGAATTTTTTTCTATCACTGAGATGCCCCGTCGTCTATAGTAGTTAGTTGTTTTGTTATTTTTATTTTAATTCTTTATGGGTTTTGACAGCTGCCACCATTGTGATAATTTTCTTTTGACTGTCATTCTTTAACATCACGTCCATGTGTATGATAGATTTTTTACATTTGTATACATATGTATATATGTACATGTGTATTTTAAATGATTGAGAGTATGGTTTTATTGTGGCCAGTTAATTAATTTTTAAAATTTTAAAGTATTATATACAGTAAAACCACTTTCAACGCAACACTCGCACAATTCAAATTCTCGATTGTTGCAACTTATAAAGTGCTCCCATTTTTGACTTTGTCAGCGCAACTTTTTTATTGTTTTATTTTTTTAAATTATATCCTTAGTATTCTATTGACTAAGTTAAAATTGTCTTCAAGGTCCGACTTTTTGAAGCAAATATAAAAATTTACATTATATTGTTTTTTATTTGTAATTTATGTGTATTAAAGTTACGTATATATGTATGTATTTAAAAATAAATTATTTATATAATATTTTAACTTAGCACATTGCTGCCTAAGCGAATTTGTGACCCGATTAACACGACAAGCTCGATTTGACGAATTCTCCATAATTTCCATAGGTTGCATTAAGCAAGGTTGCACTGTACGTGCCAAACAAATTTGTTAGCGCTTATATATTATACCTAAAAATGGGAAGACGATACAATGGAATTCTTTGTTGCTTAAGAAAACGATTAAGAATCCAGCATCCTTTTACACTTAAAGTGTAACTATGCGTATAATTATGATATTTTTAAAAGAGAAATTTCCATGAAAAAGTTTAAAATTTAACTCATACGTATTCATACATGTTTCGCAACTAACGAGTGATTTATGAGTAACTTCTTGTAATTTTTTTATACCTATATACATACATACATAATCTGAAACTTCTTTATTAGTTCGGTTAGATCACAAAGCTATTTCAATAATATGGGTTTCATCAGGGTTTTATGTTTAATCTTGACTAATAAACGAGTTCGGCACAAGTCAAACTTTATAAATACTTCAATACAAAAAGCCAATGGAATAGGTTACAAAACCGAAGCAACTATATATTAGTTGAAAACCCAATATAATCAATTTCTAGTTCATATTTTACCCGCAGGAAAGATTGAAATACCTTCTGAAAGAAAAAACTTTTGAAATTGGTCCATAAATGGCGGAGTTATGTTATAATAATTATTTCGGGCAGCCGCTTTGCCCGTCCGATTTCTGTGAAACCAAACTGCAAGCTACACTTTCAAATAAAATAAATTTTTTAAATCGGTCCATAGGTGGAGGAGTTATGTGATAATCAATATTGAACGTGCGATTTCCGAAAAAAATCATGGGAGCAACTTGTAACCAAATTCTTTTAAACAAAAAATTTTTTGAAAACAGGCTCTCAAATGATGAAGTTATGCTTGTCCGTTTTTTATAAAATATCGTGACCGGAAATACGTATGTATATGTATTTATGTACAAAGGTAGAATTAAGAACTGACAAATAAAGTCCTTTATAAAAGTAAAAAAATTTAAAATTGGATATGTGTGATACTGAATTAATTTATAAAATTCGCACAGTGTAATCGTAAATCTACAAAAAAAGATATAGATAGGAGGACTTAGCTTGTCGCAGAAGAAACTTAGACCCCCAAGTTTGTTTCTTTCTCATAGAGTTTCTAGTAAATGAAATAATTTTCTTCTTTGTTACATGGTTGTCCCCCTTCCAATGGGTTTCTTTTTGTAGCCCAGTTAAGTATTTATCCACGCATAAATTATGAAACTACAAGGATTGTTAAGGTTGGAAGTGGTTTCATACAACATTTTATAAAGAAAAAAATTTCACAACCCTATTAATCACCCCCAAATTAGCAACATCCGTTGTTCCATTACAACCATGAATCTAGAAAGAGAACCATCACTAATTAAACATTTGGCCAAGCATTGCTGAAAATCAACCCAAGAGCAAAGTAAACTTAAAAGAACTACTTGAGCATTAAATAGCCAAATGAAAAACTTTTACCATTTCCCACCACCACTTCAACTTCACAAAGTAAGAATATCATATATATAAATGATTGAGTGTATGTATGTGTATGCAACTGTATGGGTTCGTTATTTGTGAGAAGAATCATCTTTTTTTCTGTGGGATATTTTATTGTTTACCCAAAGGATCAAACAAAATGTTTTCCTATGCTTTCGTTAATTGCCCATAGTGGCAAACGTTTAAAGCTCTTGTAAATCCTCACGTCAACAAGAAATAAGAACAATGTTTGTGAGAGTATTTATTGGCTGCCTTCACAAGAAGTCGCAGCAGCGTCAGTGGAAGACATGATAAATGGTTTTTGCTACTGTTGCCACTTCTCAAACAAACACAACCATTCAAAGTCGTGAATACCGAAGCAAATGTGCGTTTGTAGCCTGGGCGACCCTTAAGGTAGCAAAGGGCAAACAATACGATGCACTGAGAAATTGTTTCCCTTGTGGTGAACCAATTTATGTATGTATGTGTGTGAGTTCAAACATAGACGAGTGGCACTTTTCTTTTTAAATATTAAAAAAAAACATTTTTAACTGCATATCATCTATCCATCCCTGTCTGTATGTCTGTTTCTGCCCCAGTGTCATTTGTGCGTTTTTTGTGGCACCGTACAGAAGAAAATAAAACAATTTTTACTTTCTAAAGTTAATTATAAATTAAATATTGATTCTTTGGTTGTTTTATCATTTAAAGATATAAGATATTTATAATTCTATTATTATTATTTTACTGCGCATTTATATTAATTGGGTCCTGTTTATGTGGCTAGAGGCAATAATTTTTATATTTTTAAATCAAATGTACCTTTCGGTGGCTTTACTACTGGATGAATCCATAAACTCCCATCCATACCAGTTGGGACTCTAACGTCTAGATGGCATTTTTGTATGAATTCGTATGTGGTTACGTAGACAAAAATTCCTTTGCTGAAGATCAAGAGAAGAAAAAGTTCTAGTTTTAGCTACAAAAAGTTCAATTATATTTGCTAAAGTCCCAATCTATGAAATAGGATCAAATTTTTAAAAAAATATTGTAATTAAAAATCATTATTTAGCGTCGAAAATATATTATCAAATAACATGCGTGATTTCTCATTTACGAAAGAATTATTGATTGCGGAAATGAAATAGAAATGAGTTGTTGGAAACCTTGATATAAAACTGCGCTTTTTTAGATTAAGGTACATGATAGTTTCAAACTTCTTTTTTAAGCTTCTTTTATGCAACGTGGCCATATCTCAAGAAATAAAAATATTTAAATTACTGAGGAAAAAAGTATTCCTCAATATATTCTTTATGTGTAGAAAAAAATTGTTTGTATATGAAGCTAATCCGAAGTTATGCCGAAAAGTTTCATATAGACACTTTTCGGCATAATTTCGGATTAACTATAGAAGTGGACAAGTTCAAATTGAATATTCGCGGACACTACCGCATTTTGTCGTGTTCTCCATAATCTATTTCCTAGATCCAGTACAATGCCTTGTAGTTGGTCATCTTCTTAGTTGTGATCCAGTTTAAGAAAATAGGTGATGTTTTAACTGAGCGGACTTTTAATATTTGTGGATTTAGTAGATTCATTATATATTTATACATTTTCCCGGGTAAGGCTAATAATTAATTTTTTGTGCCGCCGCGCCGATGAAACAATTGTAGAACAAATAAACTCTTTATATTTAATTACATATTTGACTTTATTTTAGTGAGTCCTACGATTGCATGGCGGTTAGGAAACCATCAGCTTTCATTTGTCTAAACTTTCGTTGAAATTATTTAAATGGTTGTGAATTATTCGCAGAATAAAACGTTTTTAAGCCACTGTGCAATACTAATGAAGAATAATTGTTTTTTTTCAATTATTAACATTTTTGTCAACAAGCACTATACGTTTTACATAAATAAATCAATCTCATAAAATTTAAATAAGTCGCTGAAAGACAAACATTTTAAATAGTCAAAATATTATAATAAACAAAATAATTTAGGGAATTGACTTCTAATTTAATTTTTCCCCTCTTTTTATAACTTTTAAATATTTAGGAAATATTTCATTCTTATTAGGAAATTCAATCCTTTTATTTTGTATTTTTTTGTTGTTGCTTTTCTTAAATTTTCGTTTGTTTTTATTGCTGTTTATTTGTTTGTTTCCTCTTTCTCTTGTTGCATTTGCTGTCTCAGCTTAAAATTCATCTTGTAAACGAAATATTTACTTTAGCCCCCCCTTTAATTTCCTCATCCGTACAAACACACATGCAGATATAATACACACGGATACATACTAATGCGCAGAAAAGGGAGTTGAAACCCTCTCAGCTGGGATATCTGTGTGTGAATTTGGTCGTTCCATTGCTTAGGGAGCAATAAAATACAAATGAAAAAAATATGTGAAAGATGAACAAGTTGATTTGAAAATTTCTTCTGGATGTATTTTTTCCTTGGAATTGTAATCGGATTCGTTTGAAACTATAAAATTGAGCAGTAGATTAGTTTTTTTCTCCGCTTCTCTTGTTTCCTTGTTGCTGGCTTTGTTGTCGTTATTTTTTTTTTGTACTTTAACAACACTTTATCTTGGAATAGCCAGTTGCTGGCTGGTCTATTTGTTAGTTTTGGTTTTTGTTTTTGTTGTACTTGTTACAAGTTGTTCTACATGGCGCTAGAGATTGTTGTAGAAAATGCTGTGACTGGTACACCGGGGCGCCAAAATTGCTTCGTTGTAATTTATCAAAACAGAAAGGATTAATGAATTTTGTTTATAAACTGTCGTTTTTATGTGGGGAACAGATGAGCAAAAGTAAAATCCCTCAGTTCATATTCAAATTGATGCATGTCCGCATAAATACCCGTATATTAAAGTTGAATTGATTTAGTTAAAATTATTTATAAATTTGAAAATATTTCAAAATATGTCAACTAGAGTTATAAATCCTCCAATATTAAAGACCCTGCTTGTCATTAGAGAATATTAGAATTTCGAAAATGTTTTTTTAAAAAATGTTCTCTTATGTCATGCAGAGTTTTTCAACGACGGCGGATTGATGTGAGCAGTTTGTGACTCCCATGCTGTTTTGTTCAAGGGATACAACTTGATTTGATTATACAGGAATAAGATGTTTAGCAAACAATCTCTCACGTCGGAGAAACGCTAGATAAACCGACGACATTACTGCTGCCCATGAAAGTGCTGAAAAGAATAGGAAGAAATCAGTCCTTTGCCGTGTACACATCCTCGAAATTTCACAGGCTGATGGGAGAGTTAAAATGGCAAAAGTAAGGTAATTATGCGTTTTACAACTTTTTAAGAATATTGCAATCGATTTGTTACTGCACATTTTTGCGTACATAGTTTTAAGTACATAGTTAATTTAAAAAATATTTTTAAAATTAGTGTAGAATTGTAAATTTTTAATCAAGATTTCGATCACATATTTGGAATCAATGGAAATGTCGTTCCTTCAGAATGTCACTGCTTAATCAAACATATTTTAAGAGCAATTCTTCAAAGTTGAAATTTTATAGTGCATATTTGTTGCACATAAAACCCAGAGCATATTTTAAGTTTCCTGCTAATGATCGTAGACAATATTGTTTGCTCGGTGACCGAGCGTTTCAAGGATGTAGTGACGTCTATTCGTAAAATTAATTTGGGTGGCACTTTGCTTGTGGGTATTTTCCCCTAAAATGAATCTGTAATCGTTACATTTAAAATTTTCTCCTCTGAAAGCTTGAGTTGGTTCCGTGCCTGATAATATACAAAAACATTCCTTGAATATATTAATTTTTAAATTATTAATTGATAACATTTTTAAATTCATCAACTTTTATTAACATCATCGAACGGAAGGAGAAATCAACAACCAGAAAGAAAATTCAAACAACTTCATTAAGAATTTCCAAGAAATGAACTCGTTAAATAGACGATTCAATTCTTTTATTTCGTTTTGTTGTTTCCAATTTCAGGCTAATTGTTTACACAATTTACTATAATTAACCAATTTATAGGAAACCAAAAGTTTATCTCTTATTCTGTTTTTTAATATTATTTAACAAATTAGAAACATAAATATAATAGTTTGCAGCATAAGAGTATAAAGAATAAAAGAAACACATCTTTAATAAAAAAATAACAATAGTAAAAACTATAAATTCTAAAAAATTCAAGAGGAAATCAATCGTTTCACTTCAGACGAGGGAAGTGGAACAGCTACAGAACAATTAAACACCTTTGAATTTGATTGTTCTTGGAAAACATTGTCGACATTATGTCTAACAAGTGTATGTTTACGCCAACTCACTTCATTGCGCACAGAATCCATAAACTAAATTTTCATTTTCATCATTCATAAAAACTCGAAATTGGAAGATGGAAAAAAAGACACAAAATTGTTTAATCCACTCAGATGGCACAACTCAAGCAACCACATTAACATTAACATGCTGTAAAATCATTTCGACATAAAGCAATCAAATTAATGAATGAAATGAAGTTAAAAACCAATAAAAGTCGTTCATGCCCAACCAAACATGTGCATGTTCATGCATTCAAAATCTATCTCCTCCTCTATTACATACAAATACTATAAATCATTAATGGATCAACACATGATCACACGACAGCAATATTCAATATTTAACTCGTTTAGAGTCAGGAAGTTCAAAGAGTAAAAACATTCGCTAGCTCTCAAAACACGTACAATTTTCTTTGATTTTATTACAAGTTTAAGGAAAAATGGGCTGGAAAGGCATTTTCAACGAGAAGGTGTCGGATGTTGGCAGTAGGCGATGGTCTTGTAGCTTTAACGGCGCCAGTTTGGTGTATTGTAAATTATTTGATCACTACTGATGTTAAGTCCCCATGACGATTTTTGCAATTAAACAGCTTGTCCAAGTGAAATACACCTGTCCCCTCTTTTACAGGAAAAATAGACTTTTCGCAAAATCGTGCAAGACGAAAAATAATTTTTTATATGTTAAAGAACATGCAAAACGAAAACGATTACAAGCAATCAATTTTAATATAAAATTTTGATAAATAAAAAGCTTAAAATATGTGCGTAAACAATACTAAAATACATTCGGTTGCTTAAAATCAATTTATTCAGAGATATCTAAACCTTTGCTTCGAACATTAAAAAGTAAAATCTCATGTTTTAGATGTATGTATACAGAATTTTGACAGTCAAAGTTGATAATGTACAAAATTTTTTATTTTAAAACCCGTGTAATGTCGAGAAATGTGTAAAACGGGGGATAGGCGTATATATGATTTTAATGAAAGCCCAATAATTAATATAAGATGGCACAAGTCATTTACCACTCCACTTAACAATGAATTATTGGTATATAAATATATCTTTGACATTTTTGAAACGCCAAGTAGATCTAATATTTTTAAAAATTTATTTATTTAAAAAAAAGCTTCATAAATTAATTTATAAACAACATGAAGAGAGAAACTTGAGTGACTAGACCATTTTGCTCCCAAAATATGACAAAGAGGCCAGTTTATTGTATTAATAATAATTTTTAATACGATAGTGCTAAAATCTTTTCTACTAAAGATCGAACTCAAGCTGACCAACGAAAAAGCACATTTTGCATCACCCAGTTGACCATTTCGATTTTAGAGCTCTCAAATATTTGCTTTTTATAAACAATAAATCGGTGATATGAAAATGTTTTTTTTCTTATCGGAAAAGAATCAGCATCTCCTTAAGCAGATCAGTAAACGTATGGAGGTCAAGTTATAGAAGACGATAGATCGACTTCAATTAAAAAAAAAATATTACCAAGTCCCCCACCGATAAAATGACATGTCCACAGTATTAGTCAAATAACAAAAATGCTACAAAAATAATTTTTAGTGATAATTTTTTGTTTTATTTAATAGAAATTTATTTAATTTATTTTACTTTTATTTTGAACTAATTTCAATTTCAATAATTCGCTTCTCCTCCGGGGAACGTCCAAGTCTGGGTTAGCTTTCTAAAGACGACTTATTTCGTATCTTTTGGGTTTTATTTCATTGGGGCCTATTTAATTTTCTTTTTTTGTTTCTGGGTTATTTCATTAAAAAGAGGGTTGGATTGTAGTTTGTTTCATTTTCAGATTGGAAATAATTTCATTTTGTTTGTTTATTTTATTAAATATTGTTGGGACTTTTTTACATTTTTTGGGTTCTATTTCATTGAAAGTTATTTCAATGGGACTCATTTCGTTGGGCGTTATTTCACACAAGTACGAGGTTGTACAAAAGTTATATCACATTTGAAATTTGAGCTAGATGAGCGAGCATTAATACAAA
Organism: Germaria angustata; assembly: GCA_963681545.1. NCBI lineage: Eukaryota > Metazoa > Arthropoda > Insecta > Diptera > Tachinidae > Germaria > Germaria angustata. Next base: position 26,343,063 of record OY813000.1, read on the forward strand.
ATGGCGCATCAACTCGGTAGGTGACCATTTGAGCAATATAATTTTTTCCAATTAATGTCATCAATTATACACTTTTAAATAAACTTTTTATGAAAACAAAGCTCTTTTATCGTTTACAACAAAATGACAGCAGGTTCAGATAATGACATTAATTTTGCGCCATCTTGTATGTCATGTATCAATTTACTAGGTTAGGTTAGGATAGGTTGATTGGAGGGGTGTTATAGCCCATGTCATACGACATACTCTTAGGCCAGTGAAGGCTTGTTGTGCGCTTTAATTATCAGACACAAACTGCCAGAGTTCTACGGCAGGATTCAAACCTGGGACCTTCGCACTACGAGTCTAGTACACTACCTACTAGTCTACGAAGGTCAGTCTAAAGTTAATAAATTGTTAAACAATTACTATAGCTAATAAATGCAATTAAAATGCTATTATTTTTATATATAAGCGTCAACCACATTTTCCATTTGCGATTTCATCGAAACTTTTTTCTAATTAGTTTTGCTTTAGTGAAGACTCTGAATGTAACAAATAAAAAAAATTGTTCGAGTTCTTCATTAAATGATTAATTTAATTTTTTCTGGTGCAACTACTTACTTGACAAACTGTATAATGTGGTCGTATATAAAAAAAATGTGCTTGGCTTTTAGCGTCTAAAAGAAATAGTGGTTCAATATGAAGTAAATTAAAGAAGTCGTTATTTACTTTTTCAGGTAATCAATAAAACAGTCACACTAAAAATAATTTTTAACAAACAGCAACCAGCAGCAGAAATACCAGAATTTTAAGCCAACAAGCAGATAACGATGCAATTTAAATATTTGTTGCATTTCCCCGGAATCTTTAGTACGAGTACTTCTGAAGCCAGCACAATAATTATTGTTAATCTCTTGAAATCAGTTCTTTAAACACCCCATTTTAGTGTTGTTTGCTCTTCTTTTTTTTGACGACAGTCGTTGCTGATATTCTTAAATCATCTCTGGGCATTATATTCTTCATGTGAGCATTTAATTTTATGTTGTTTATTACTTTGGTTCTTAATAATTTTGTGATTATTAGCTGAAGTTTTCTTTCTCCTCTTGGACACCTTTCCCATTCAAATTTGTTCTTGTTGGTATCGTGCTGTTTAATTTCCTGTTTACAGTTTTGATTAATGAGATTTTCATTTTGTTTTCTTTCTTGATTTAAGAAGATTCTTCCGAAGTGTTTTAATAAACAAACAATTAATTCATTAATTAATTATTAAATGGTTTGGCCCAATGGTCCTAATTGGTAATTAATTTGAAGGCATTTATCAATATCATTCTGTGCGGAATTTATTGCAGTTGGGAGGGAAACTGCAACCTCCATCCGTAGACATAATAAACAATATTTATTGTTGCAATAATAAAAGCAATTCTTACGATGCAAGTGTTAGTTCGAAAGTTTCACATATTTTCACATGCTTTAATGGAGAGAACATATTTTAATGGAAAGAACTTTTGCTCCACTAGACTTTTAAATCACTTGAGTAATTATTTGAGTTATAAAAATTTGTCTTGGGGCTAAAATCTAATCTCAGGCTAATATCTTGTTACTTAAAATATTTATTTACTTAAATAAAAGTATCCTTTATAAATTAAGGGTCTTATTTATAATACTTGTCAAAGGATTATAAATAAAATTTGTTTTATACGCTTATTTTAATTACTATAAATAACACGATAAGTAAACAAATGTGCAATATATTAGGCAGAGCTTTAAAGGAATGATTTTTTTAATGGAACTACTAATAATTCAAATCATAACTTTTAATTCCTCTAATACATTCTCATATTTCAAAAAAAAATTGGTTACAAAAGCACTGCATTGACATAGAATTAGCAAATATTAAATACATTCGTCGTACCAAAAAGGTAAATTGCATTAAAATTGCAATGAATGGCATTTGGAACTAATTGTAATTAGATGCATTCATTTTACAAAAAAGGAAATGAGTTGATTTAAAATTCTAATGAATGTATGTTGAACTACAAATTCTAGAAGGCATTAATTTTACAAAAAAAAAAAAATAAATAAATAAATTAATTAATTAATTAATTAAAATTTATTAGTTGTTGTTGGATTAACTGCATTTTATTGACGCTGTCCAAATCATCAGTACTTGTTAGCCAAATCATGTTTGAAAAGCATTCAAACTTATATACTTATACAAAAATCAACGAATACCAATGAGAATTCAATTGAATTCAATCGTATTTATGGCTTACAACACATATAAGTATATGAGTTTTAGAAAAGTTTTATCTAAACAAAATGCAAGACTTTCATTTTTTTATTATATTCATGATACTCAGAAAAGCCAACGATAAACAATATATTTTTTTAATAATTATTTTGGATAAAATCTCGAATAATGAATTTAACAAATAATAAGTTAAGATTTGAATGAATTCATCATGAAGTTGAAAGTTACTGAATTCGTTCACATAAAAAATTATTTGAACTGACATCTGAATGACATCATCTTAGAATTAAATATAAAAAATTTAATTAATTTTTTTTCGTTTAAAAATCTTGAGTTAAAGGCATTTAAGAAATACAAGTTTATAATGAATTCATTGAAATTGTAATGCAATTATTATTGCTATTATAGTTATTATTATAATTATTATAATTATTATTATTATGGTTTTTTTAATCACATAAATGGAATTAAGAATTAATCTGCCATGATAAGTTCTAAGAATTTAATTCAATTAAGATTTTCTGGGTTAAATGAATGCATTGAAGAATTTTTCATTCGTTATGAACGCAACCAAAATTCTTTTTTTTTGGCGTAATGTGAACGAAAAAACAAATACAGCTCACAGCTCTGGTCTGCAGTTAGTGAAGGACTTAGTCCATTTTTCATGGTTTTGTATTACTGATGTTGAGTTATTGATATTGAGTTATTTCGAACGCAAAAATCAAGAAATGATCCGAATAACATGGACAACAAACAGTTAAGTATATAGATACATATATACATATATTTATATACAAATATATATAAACATAATTTTGACAAACCTATTTTTAAATTTGATATATAAATTTTGTTATTTTTTGTGCGTTTTAATTACTTATAGGAAAAATTAGTTACTTTTGGTAACAATTAAAAATAATTAAATTCAATCAATTAATTTATTGGACCAATAAGAAAAGCATTTCAAAATTAACTATATATAATTAACTCATTGGAGAGTCTCGCAGTTATTTCTACAACTTTCTTTATTTTCATATTGCCATATTGGTTGCTTTGGCTCCTATAAGGAGCATAGGGCTTCAAATTTAATTTGAAGAATTATTCTTCAAATTATTTATTAATTTATTAATAAAGTCTTAAATACGCTAGTCTTAACATATTATGCTTATGTCAGCTCATCAGTGGACTATTTAAAATTTTGTTAACACAGTCACTATATACCGCTCAAAAAATGATTTTTGGTGTACCAATGACACTCGGAGGGGCACTACCAAGTGTCAGAATGATCGCTGCTTTCTCTAGAAACATAGAAGTTTCAATCATTTAAACAAAGAAACAATTCTCTTGCTCTGTTGCAGCTTTAATAAGTGTTGCAAATTGCTATTGCAGAGCGAAGAAACAAATGTTTTTAATAAAAATATATAGATTGACATATAAATAACTTAATGTTAATCGATTCAATTAAACTTATCAAATTGAAACAAAGGTTAGGTTAGGTTAGGTTAGGTTGATTGGAGGGGTGTGATAGCCCATGTCATACGACATACACTTACTTAAGCTAGTGAAGGCTTGTTGTGCGCTCCCCTTAATTGTCAAACACAAACTGCCAGAGTTCTGCGGCAGGATTCGAACCTGCGACCTTCGCACTACGAGTCTAGTACACTACCTACTAGTCTACGAAGGCCAGTGAATTGAAACAAAAGAACCAACTGGAAAATTATATGACAATTATTTTTCCTTTATTCAGATAAATCCTAAATATATGTATGTATTTCAAAATTTTGTATGTCACAATATCTAAACATCGATTATAAAGACTATAATAAACATTTAAAAATCTTATGAAACACAAATAAACAAAAGACAAATATTATAAAACATCTGTTCAATAAGGAAGATGATGGGAAATTAATACACCCATCTCCAGAAACCAATAAATACAATACGGAAGTAGCTTCCCCTTCTATACCCCAATAAAACAAAAAATAAATTTAAAAATATCAAAAATATATCTACTCACCCATCAATCAATCACACAATTCACAAACATTTAGAACAAGAACCCAAATGTACTCGGAATGAAATGAAATTAAGGAAAAAGAAAACGCTACAAATTCCTTTTTGTCAAAACATCAACAACAATTAGACGAATTGTAAGAAGGCATGTACACGTACACAGATAAATATACTCACAGATCTATTTAGAGTTTACCAAATTGCTCGTACGTACAAACAATGCAACTCTACAGGAACACAATCCATATGATTGGAATGAAAAAGTATTTTGGAGCATTTTAGAGCATGTGTATTGTGTTTTAAAATCGGTTGAGGTTAAACAAATATGACGCGAAGTAATGGATCTTTTCTTCTACAATTAGAGGTGTGCGATGTCTTGTGTTAATTTCATCATGTGATCTTGGAGAGCACCAGCAGTCATCATCACTATCTTGATCATTGTTGAATGTCTGGCTGGTTGTTGCGCTGGCAGACTGATTGTATGAATTGCATTTTCTAATGAAATGGGCATTACGTTTTTTTTTAGACCATAAAACGTCAGAATGTCTGTCAGTTTAAGGGAATTTTTTTTCTTGCAAACATGTTTTTTTAATTGTTGTTTTACATGTAAATTTGTGTTCTTTTATATCTTTTGGTAAGAAGAAACAGGCAATTTGTATTGCAGTTGGTTACGCATGTAGTAAATTTGTTTCAATAAGTTTGTTTCTTTTATAATTAATTAACTTGTGTCAGAGTCTCAAAGGAGTTTAAAGTTAGAATTAAATAAATATATAAATTGCGAGCAAAATATTAAGAAAGAATTAACGTTTACATGTAAAACATTTAAAATATTCTTCATTATGGCCTGCATACGTAAGGAAACAGCATGGTTAAAGTGATCATAATTATCATAGTGCGGTAATATATTTTCATTATACCCTCAAAAATCACAAAAATTTAGGAATATTCAAGGAATTGAAGTCAAAATAAATGTTATATTGCGCCAAAGCTATTAAATATTGCGCGCTGCTATTAAAAACAACTCGATATAATCTACATATAAGCAAAGGCAAAATATTTGGAATGATTTTCCGTCATCGCACGTCATATTTGACTTGTAAACAGACCGCTTTCTGCTATGTGCCACATTCAGTGTTCTTCTTCTTTTGTGTTTTTCTTGCAAGAAAACTCAGAGCCATTTTATTCAATTTCGGGAATACATTTTTAAGTTTACAAAATTTTTTATTGCGTTTTCTTTTCTAGAAAAATTTAAAATTTGTTGCCCTTTATAAGGGAACAAAGAATTTGGTGTTCTTCATAAGCACTTTAACAAAAATTATCCAATTCTGTATGAATTTGAAATTTAAAAATTAGAGCGATAATTAGATCTTTTTGTAAATTAATTAGCAAAATTTTACAGTTTTTTCAGAAATGCCAAAACCATAAGTTACACTCGAATTCAGTAAATTTTCTGAATTAATTTTCCAAAATTTATCTTCACAATTTTTCGGTGTAGAATTACTACCATAAATCCTTTTTTAATTTTTAAAATCTCAAAGTATGAAAACTCAAATGTTCAATACTGTAGTTCAGTCACTTTACAGACCGGTGCGATTTTCTCCTAAAACATACTTAATCCATTTGGACCATACGAATCTCAATCTTCTTTCAATGCAGTATTTGTACAGTCCTATCACATCTAATCTTGAGGGGGTGTCCTAACAGTGAGATAAAAATTGATTTTGATCCTAGTCTCCTCAAACGTCAATTAAATAGCAGTTGTTCCGACTAAAAAATCCTCTATGGAAGGCATACTCGGAAAGTCAATTCTAATAACATACCAAGCATATTTCTAGACTTGAATAAAAGACTTCCTAAGTCTCCTTTTCCTCACCATATGATAAAAGTCCTTTACTTCTTAGTAGATTATTAAGGAATTAGTTTCGTTTGATAGGTTCAACTCTAAACCCTTAGGCCCAAGTAGCGTGCCTTAATTTCCCTTCCATCCTTATCACATTAACATGCTTGTAGGCGATTTTTTTCCCAGTGCCATTACAACTTTTTGAAATGACATTCAAACTAGAGGAGATGATGATTTTATTGGTATGCCCGTAGTCATTGCTCTTCTCAAACATACTTATTCCAGCTTCTAGTTGATTATTCTACTGGCAGGTGCTAGAATTATCCGACCAAGTAGATATTTTTCGACCCCAGTTAGAGGAGGAGGAGGATGTAGAACGATAATAAAGCCACCTCATTTGCGTTCCGTGCGAAACCTGTGATGCCAAGTAAAACGTATATATGGCACTGGTAGGAGATTTGATTAAGTCCGTTTGCGTCCGTCACCATTCAACATACCCATATAAAAGAACTCATCTCACAACAGATGTGAAAGTTCAGTTTACCAACTAAATGACATAGTCCTAAAATTATTTCGCAAGCCTTTAATTATAGTCTTCTCTCTTTCTATATACTATGGATTGAAAGCCAAAGGATAAAAACGAATTTTTCTGCAGTATTGGGACTAGTCCCTGAAAATTAGAAAAAAAATTTTGCGTGAATATATTATTTATTTATTACAGCCGTCATGAAACTTCGGCCAGCTTTAATTCTGGAATGCATTCTTTTTGTTCTCTGCTATTCACTGTAGTCATTTAGACATAATACAAGCTCTAATCGTATTTTCACTTGTTTTATTGAAAAAGAAAACAGTGTGTTTTATTTCAATTCATTTGAACGATTCATAAAATAACAATGCACCCAGAACAACTACAATGAAAACATACGCTCCTAATGGGAAGTAGTACATCTAATCAATTTCCCCCTAACTTCTCTTAAAGTAAAGAGAAAATGATACTCTGCTTTAGGTCTTGTAATATGCCGGAGATGTTTTGGAAGATTTTTATGCTTCCAAATTATATTGTAAATTACTGACTCTAAAAAATATTTGGTTACAACTTGTTATTAATAATTAGTAGCACAATACAATATAATAATAATAATAATAATAATAATAATAATAATAATAATGACCCGGCTCAGTACCGCCCCATTACATGTTTGAATACAACATACAAGCTTTTAACGAAAATAATAGCTAATAGAGTGTATATACATTGTAGCAGAAATAACATTATAACATCTGAGCAAAAGGGATGCAGCAGGAATACGAAAGGTTGCAAGGACCAATTAATTATTGATTCGGTCATAGTACAACAAGCACTTAAAAGGAAAAGAAACCTGAGTATGTGCTTCATAGATTATAAAAAAGCGTTCGATTCTTTACCTCATGAGTATCTCATAAAAATACTGCAGACATATCGAGTGAGCGAAAATATCATTACCACACTGAAATACCTCATGTCTTTATGGACTGTCAAGCTAAACGTAGGGGGACAATGTAGCGACCCTATCAGAATAAGCAATGGTATACTTCAGGGAGACGCTCTCAGTCCTTTATGGTTTTGCTTGGCACTGAATCCATTAAGTAGGCTTATTAACAGAACGAAAATCGGATACGAACTGAAAGGAACCAGCCAAAATAAGATCATTAGTCACTTGTTGTTCGTTGATGATCTGAAAATGTACGCTCCAAACAAGGACAAAATACATCGGCTTATCAACATAGTCAAAGCGTTTAGTGATGATATCAGCATGGAATTTGGCATTGAAAAATGCAAACTTGTTCACTTATATCGTGGAAAAATTATGACATCGTCTAATGGATACACTATAAATGAGAACCAAGTAATCGAAGAGCTAGCTGATGGTGAAGGGTACAAGTACTTGGGATGCTGCAGTTGAAAGGTCTATGCTCTACAAGAATAAAAGAAAGCCTAAAACAAGAATTCAACAACAGGTTAAAAAGGATTCTGAAGACTGAGCTCAACGCTGGCAACAAGATTAGGGCAATAAACACGTGGGCAGTTCCAGTTCTGACATACTCTTTTGGGGTGATAGCATGGTCGGATACTGACCTGGATCATATAACCACGTCAGTCAGAACACAATTCTCCAGAGCCCAATCACATCATCCAAAAAGCTCTGTTGAGCGCATGATATTACCACGGAAACAAGGCGGACGAGGTTTAGTCGATATAATTGCATTACACCATCAGCAAAAGATAAGCCTCAGGAACTATTTTACATCGACGCCCGAAGAACTGATGAAAGTTGTTATAGAGGCAGATAACAAATATACACCATTGCACTTGAGCGCAAATAACCTCTCTGTACCAGAAAATGTCAGAAATACAGCACAACATATAGATGCTTGGAGATCAAAAGCCTTACATGGAACACACCCAAAGGACATAGAACAAACTCATATCGATGCGGAGAGCTCGAATTTGTGGTTACAAAAAGGATTGCTTTACTCTGAAACTGAAGGATTTGCTATTGCCATCCAGGACAGGGTAATTCCGACAAGGAATTATAGAAGGCATATTCTAGGGGAAAGCATTCCTAGTGATGAGTGTAGGCGATGTGGTTCCACGAGGGAAACTACTGAGCATATCATAGCTGGCTGTACCACCCTGACACTGATTATACAAGCAGACACAACAATGTTGGAAAAATTTTTTATCAAGAGCTTGCGTTGCGTTTTAAGCTTCTTACAAAGAAGGCGGCATACTACAAATATGAGCCCCCACCCGTACTGGAAAATTCATCCGCTGTAATTTACTGGGATAGAGAAATAATTACAGACCGGACTATACTGGCAAACAGGCCTGATATTGTTGTGTTTTGTAAGGAACAAAATAAAATAGATATATATGACATTGCGATCCCTCTGAACCAGAACATCCAAGCCACAATAAGCATAAAAATTAATAAGTACACGGATTTGGCAAAAGAACTGCAAAAAATGTACAAGGTTAACAGAGTCACGATCAACCCAATTGTTATTTCGGCGACAGGTTTAGTGCCAAAGACACTTGTTGAAAGCCTGAAAAAGTGGAAAATGGAGCACATTTTAGAACCTATGCAAAGAGCAGTTATACTTGCGACTTGCAACATTGTGAGACGGTTTATGCAATAATAGGTATTTACATTTGTAATATTAACTTTACGAAAACGAACAAGAACACGTACAATAAAATCATCAGAGCCTAATCCCTTGGCACAGCCCGGGATAGGTATTTTCCAACCTCATAGAGGTTGAGAAATTCAGAAACTCTATAATAATATTAATAATAATAACAGGAGACAAAAAATTTATAAGTGTATTGGCGTTTTGAAAGTTACATCTGCCTTTTATTTTAGAAGGAGTTAAAGTTTCCCCCATTTCGCACATTGTTATAGTGAACCGGAATAGGAAATCTTGTGTAGCCTTACATTTTCATTATAATGGATATTTTGGAATACGTCGAATGACTTATTATTTTCATAAGCATTTTTAGTAGAGTATGATTTTTCAATATTATTTAAATATTAGATTTTATATTTTGCCATCAATAGGTGGTTTGAATGCCTTATATTACCGCTTATATATAATGCAGTCTGAATGTTATCTAGACCCCTGATAGAGTGTTTATCGTAGTATTACCCTGTAAGCTTAGGTATCCTCAAAGTGTATATCCAGCAATTTTTTATTGATTGCACAGCTAGAAGCTAATTCTTTGGGCAACAATATTGGGTAAAGGTGTTATTCCAAATCCCAAGATCCGATAAGGGTCCCAAAATGATGGTATGTGCTTTGGCCGATATTTTTCTGCTCCAAGCTGCACTCGTTTTAATCTAGAAATACTTGTGACACTGCGATTTGGGAATATTAAATTTTATAAGACCATCAGTAAATAATTGTAATGGAAACTATTCTCCGCTGCGGTAGGTTCATTAGATCATGTAAATCTTTTTTAATAAAGCCCCAAAACATTTTCCCTAATAGTTAACGATAAAATGGCCAACGCAATTGTGAATAAAAATCTTCCAATTTAAATCTCTTTTGCAAAAGATCACAACCACCACAACGAATTAAAAACACAATTCGAAAAATACTCATACAAAAGATATCAAACCCAAGAAATATTGCCATAATCAAACAATAAAAAAGTGATTACACACACACACATACACACAGCTACTTAACCCATCTTGCAATAACAATTGCTCAATTGTTTTTAGAATCATGTAAGTATCTTAAATAGGCTGAGTGTATCTAAACAAAAACTCAGCACAAAAAAAAACCAAAAACCTTTAAATGAATAAAAAAGAACGAAACGATGACTCGTTAAACTGATATTTGCAACTGTTAAACAATTTCATTTTCTGCTCATGCGAATCGATCTGCTCTATTTTATTTCAAAAGGTACAAAATCTATTGGATACTGGGTTAACGTGTAATATGGCCCTGAGCAAAAACAATTTACGTTTTGTTGCATAAAAAAATTGCACACAATTTAAAAAAAGTGAGCAAAAGATAAAAAAAGAATAATGTTGAGTTACGAGAATTGAGCTGAACACTAAAAGGACGACGAGGAGCAGACAAGCAATTGAAACGAATAAATACCCAGCGGCTGATAACTTAATCGTTTTTTGTTACTTTTAGCTGTCGATGGGATTGCCAAACTGAATATGTGTGAGTGTGTGTGTGAACAATAGTGCATAGTTGTGTGGGTTTCCTTTTGTTTCCAGTTTTCATAAGGATTAAAAAAAATTCAAGCAGCACATCACAACAACGCATTACATTTGTTGCAATATTGATTCGCACATGAAGTTGCAATTCGATTGAGTTGAATTTGTTTGCGAATACACTTTTGTTTTCCCATGAAATAGCGTTAAATTGCAAAGAATAATAATGAAATTGTGCGTAAGACAAAATCAATGGTTTATAAAATTCTCGTACATTTTTCCACTTTCCTCTGGGGGAGTCCTGTCAATCAATCAGGGATTTTTCCTTATTGTTTGATATTCGCTCAAAGTGAGAATAAGATATTATGCAATCGACACCTGTTAAGAATTTGTATTGTTGTAAGAGCTTAATTGAAAAAAGATTTATTTATTTTATACATGAATGTATGTTTGGAATATTAATAATTTTTTAAATTTAATTGTGGGCACGAAAATGTAAAGAAATTTGTAGGAACATTTTATGAAGAGTAAATTAAATTTTGTAAAAATTGTAAAATCTATGTTGCCAGAAATTAAAGAAAAGAAGTTTATGAATAATTCTTTTTCTGATGAAGTGTAACATTAATTTTTTTTATTTCAATAAAACCTTGTATCTCAGGAAGTGTTAATCTCTTAAAGCATTGCACTCCCAATATTTCATAAAAACATAATTCAAAATGGCAGCAGGCTAAAACTGGCTACCTCGTTCATGAATCAAGTTCCAGCAATTAGGGAAACGTGTCCGTAAGAAGCCGCTGTAGCCGGTACACCTCAAGTTATTTTGCAACATTTGGAAATCTCTGGATAAATAAATATGGATATCACTTATTTAATGTCTATTAATTTACTGTCAATGCTGCCAATATCTGCAACATTTGCAGTCCAGTTAGTTATTTTTTCCTAAACATCATCACATCAATATCATCATCAAGTATCATAAGACGAACCATATTATAAGGGAGTAGTATATTTTTTAAGAATAAAAATTCGGTATCATCATAAAGCACATACGTACATACATACGAGTATATATAGTAAATGCTTTCAAATAGAAAGAGAAAAAAATAATCCATATCAGTCCATAAGAGCCATTGGGGTCCCATTAAAACAAATAAGCGCAGGCAAATTATTGAACTGTAAACAATAATATTTGATTAGAATTAGTACATTAGTACATTAGTATTAATTACTAGCGGACCAGGCGAACTTCGCCTCGCCCCAATTTTAAGCCTTTAGACAAACTTTCTATTTTTTAATTTGAAAAGCCATTAAGGAATAATTTCAAACAAAATTTCATACAAAAACTCGATTTTCGATTTTTCCAATTTTTTTTGACTTTCTAAAATTTTCTTCCATAAAAACCTTCACCTCGAAAATACGTACAACTGACAAAAAGTTTTACAGAAATCGGCCCAGCCGTTCTCATTTTGTGAATTATTGGATTTTGCCACGCCCCTCCGCCCACATACCGAAAATCAGACTTCACAGTGTCACCCGCCCGAGTATTCTGAAGCTTCCCTGAAAATTTCGTCAAAATCGGCCCAGCCGTTTTAGAGCCATTACGTTACATACATACATACACACATCCTATTTTATATATATGTATAGATAAACGACCGCATATACAGATATATTGTCAATTCTCTGTGTACACGTACGTATATACGTAAACCATATTCAACAAGATTATATAATATTCGTAGTTACAGTTGAAAACTATATTTCTCAAGGGGAAAGGGTACTGCAAAGCTACTCTAGATGTATATGACAATGTACTCCTACTTTGCATTACATGTTATTAATACCAAAATTTACTGCATGTAATCAATCCAAGAACTACGCACAGATTAACGATTATAATCGTGTAAATATGACCCCTTGCTCTGTAGCAATAAATACTTTTGTAAAAACGACATGGTCCATGATTCCAATTCATAAGAAAAGGGTTTTCCAATGATTTTTGCAGAGAGAGATAGACGCTTGAAATAGTGTTTCATTATCATTTGATTATTATCAGTAACAGTTGAGTGAGAGATCCTGCCGCAGTCGAAAAAGTTCAAATTTAAGCGAAAGCAATTAAAATTGGAAATTTTGAGAAAATATTTTAATATCGAAAAAAGACACTTACTTTTAATTTAAAAATAGTACTTAATTTTCTGCAAAGAACTTCTTATATTTAAGGAAAAATGTTTTTCATAAAATTTATTTAAGAAGAGGATGTATTTTCTTATGTTGACAGTTAAATTATTTTTATTAAGGAAAAAGTAAGATGAAGAAAATTACTCTAGCAGAACGGAACAATACTGCTTTGGATGGTCGTTACACCATCCTTATTAGCGTTTATATGTCGGTTTCTTACCACTTTCTACGTGCCAAATAGTAATAGTTTAGTACGCTAGCTATAGTCTACGAGGATACGCTGAAAAGGGCCATAAAGATGGGACAAAATGTTCTAGTATTTCATCAAATATTCATCTATTATCTTAAGAAAGATTTTGTACCTACTTTTCCCTGAAAAGTCCCTTATTATAGACCGTGTTTGCGAGTTGGCTTCGTATTTTATAAATCTTCCATGACCCCAAACAGAAAATTAGAAAATTTACTATCAAAATTATCATCAAAGCAGGCGCAAAATAAATATCAGTGTATAAAATTCCATACGCTAGAAGGTAGTAAAGAAACATTCATTAAATGAAAATTTTTCATAACAAAAAACATACCCAACATTACACAGGACTTCGACTGTTTGTATTTATTGCAATATTCGAAATTAAGCGAAAAATTTCGCCACACAGTGGGGAATGTAGTTAGAGCAGCCATACTCCAAACATAAATTGAATAGAAGTTTCTTCTTTTCCAAATAGTTAAGCTCTTCGTATGATGTGCTGAAATTTTTCCAGGCATCAAAACCCAAAACATTAAGCCAGTAAACCATGGCCATATTCAAGTAGAAATGAGTCAAGCCTGAAATTTTGGAAATGTTCAATTAATTCCTTGTCACGACAATTTTATGCAATACTACAATTATATAACACTAACTTATTGAAATGTAAACTAGATTTGGAAAATGATATCTCATTAACAGCATTTGCGGAATTATGAAATAAAAACAATTTGCTGCAATCACCGAACGCAAATAGCAAATGAAACATTTGCCCATTAGATTTGTATTCAATGGCTTCAGTATCACATAAACGATTAATGTTGGTATCAGCAGGAAGCCCGATAACATGTAAACTAAAAGAAAACAAGCATGTGAGTTAAATTGTTAATGAAAGTATCAGTAAATTTTTTTTCGCACTATACTCATGTTTAAATGCCAGAAAATAATGCAACTCCAAGCGACAGTCTAATTGCATGGGAGCATATTTCTGAATATCTTCCAAATAAAACGGTGTAAAACAAAACTCTATGTTTGCCTATAAAGTGAAAATTCTATTTGATAGAAAGGGTTCACTATTATATACATAATATCAGCGAGCAACTTAACTGCCACATTCATATCAATTGTATCATTGATTTGTCAGTGCAGAGAATCCGGCATCTTACACGGTACATTTACTTTATAAGTGAAATGTTTCCAAATATTCACTTCCTTTTCTGTTTCATTGTGGTATTTTATCTTCAAATTACAACTAATGCCACCAACATCATTCGAAAGTGGTTCGCATTTGTACCGTGACATGTCAAAGTATTCTGATGGTCGGCAGCACAACTGTAATGTGTAGTTTTTAAGCTGCTCGGGAAGAGATGATGATATTATTGTGATCTAAGACAAAAGAAAAACAAATGGCGCCGAACTCATTTTAAATTTTAATCGGCTTATTTTAATAGTTTCTTAGTGAAATTTTATTGTTACCTCTTCAATACTCAGTTGTTTAGGAACTGATCAAATCAAATATACATGAAGATTTATTTTTATGCAATAAATTTTTCACCGCAAATATGGTAGTGGTATGTATTTAAAGATTCTTTATTAATATTTATAATAAATTGACGCTGCAAAAGTATCAACCCGCATCAAAAGAGTGCGCATTGTAATCAAGCTACATTTTTTTACCTTTTCCCCAAAAGAAAATGACAAAAGCAATATTTTTGCAACATGTTGTAGACTTGACCTCGTCATCATTTTCAAAATAGAACAGTATTTTTTTACTTTAAAACTTGTTGAAAATATTGGAATTGTATCATTTGCAAAACATCAATATATGTATATAGTATTCCAACCGATCGGTTCAATTTATACATAGACCTTCAAGTTATCCAACACAGTTCTTCCAACAAAAAGAGAGACATCATTAAGCTGAATCTTGTAATCATAAATACATACATTTACATGTTTAAATAGTTTTCCAATATGATCAGGCTAATGTTGGCTGTACATGACCAAATCAGAAGGAATATTACACCTTTAAGTAGCACATCGATATAATAAGACTCTATTATTCAAATAAATGTATTGTGCGTAGGTACATTGTCGCAGACCTTGCGCTCGCTCTTGTTCGAAAAAGACGTGTGTGAGACCAATGACAGACGCTGCAAATCAATATCTTTTCATGAATTGGGCGAAGTAAAAGTAGACTACGTGTGTCTGCCACAAAAGTAGATACGCAAAAACTCATTTTGGATAAAATTACTTCATGTGGATGTAACCAACATCGTCAGCCTGCTCCTCGACATAATTTATCTTGCGGAAATTTCGAATGTAAAACGGATCTAACCAATAAGTCGCAATCAATTGATGCCATCAAATTCAACATAGCAAATGTTAGTGCCTAAGTTCAGTGTGATCTATTCAAAATTATTGGCTCGATTACGGTTAGGAACCGAACCTTGGTTGAGTTGGCAGTTTTTACAAATGATATTGCTGTTGGCAAATGAGAGTCGTATATTTCACTTGCTGATTAGTGATTTTCCGCAAAATTTTTGGCTGCCGACTGGCAACATCACTGAGAATCAATTGTTGTCTATAATCCACCGTTAAACCTTTCTACGTAATATCACTTACATCATTTTTTATTCTATTTTAACATCGACTTGGCTTTATTGGAAACCCCTATAATAATAACTAAGTGTTAATCATTGCTCGAGCTCTCTGTTAAAAAGTACTTTTTAACGAAAAAACTTGTAAATATATAAATTTTCTCTTGGTTGGTCTTAACTCCTCTCGACGCTAATCGTAAGTTCAGGTGAAAGATATTTCTTCAATGAAATGTCGACATATGAACAGCTAAAGCTACAACAAACAAATTAAAAATCTTCCAAATCTATAGTTCTTTTGCATTGCTAAAAATTTATTTTTCAAGTATTGTTTTTTTCTTTATTTTTTGTCATTTAAAAATTTCCCCTCGAAAACCTTATGCTTGATCCGCAACCTGATCTATGCCAATGATAGATATAATACAAATATCTACATGCCAGTAGTAATGTTTCGCCGTTGATAACAAACATTATTCTTATGGTATTAATTTAAAAGAATTTGCATAACAATGGCCAGTGACTAATGAAAACCACAAAATTTAAACACAATGTGACCGACACAACCACCACAATATTTCTCTTTCTACCATTCATATGCAACAAAAAACAACAAATAATTACAAAAAATCAAATTTATTATCAAACAAATTGCAGCCTTCGTACCGGTGAATGGATGAACATATGACTCTGTTACAGTGGTGAAATGGCTTAATAGAAATTATATTCTATTGTTAACATGGACTTGGAATTATCTGCATGCCAGCAACCCTCTACCAAAGCCTCCACTGCTATGAAATGCCATCTCCTCTACTTATTATTCTGTTATTCATATTGGAAGCATCTTTTGACATGGAATTGTTATTTAAAGCGTTTTGTTATTTTAAGGATGAACTTTAACAGAGTGTTGCTCCTTTCAGTTTGAAAAGAACATTTCGCTTTCTTCACAGTTGCATGCATCATAGACAAAGTCTTTCTATTTCCATTACCTTAAGGCCAGTTGTTATTCGTATTTCGTGTGTGTATTTTGTTAAGGAGAGATTTTATGGAAATTATGTATTTATGTATATGATTTTAATCAAGAAGTACAAGATGCAACGAAACGCGTTAATTTACTCATTTATATGCGGACAATATTGTTTTTAAATCCATCATGGAACTAAACATGGCTGTGGTTATATGCATCTTAATGTATATTTTCATATTTTATTTTGATCTTCATTTACCTGATATGATAGTCCATTAGCATGAGTATCTTGAAGGCACATTTATTAAAGATATATTTGAATTTAAATCGCGTCCAGGACAGTTAAGGAGGTAATTGTTGTGAAGTATGTATATATATATATATATATTTATTAAAACCAGATTCCTCAAAACTATCTAAAATAATTAGCTAACTGAAATCTCATCCTAAACCATAAAAAGCGGTTGAATGCTATGAATTTTAGAACATTCGGAAAATGTCATCTCAGTTTGAAGTTTAGTTTCATTAATATTCTCTTCCAAAAGAACTTTTCGAACTGATAAGATCAGGAGATGAACAAACAATTTCTTGTATTTCATTTGAGAAAAATTATTGTCTTTTTCTGGTAAAAAAAAATTTAAAACATTCATTGCAAAAAAATTTATATATTTATCGCTCTCATTTAAAGAAGTTAAGCTCCCTTACAGGATTGCGTGCTCTTTTCTAATAAACTTTGTGAATATTAATAAACATTTAACTCCCTCTGTCTCTTTGAAAGGGCAGAAATCGTACTAAAACGTATGGGAGCTTCCTTGGGGATAAAGACACTTTAAAAAGTGTCGTAACGTTCATGAGTGCAGTATCAGCAAGTGTATGGCCATGAAAACACTTTATGTACATTATGGGTTATAATTAATGGCACACACTGACAAAATGAGATTGAAAGAAGGTCAGCTATGCAAAGCTTCTTTACAAAAAGAAGCCGGAGTTTGAAAAAGCACAGAAGAGAAAATTTTTGCACCGGGTATAACATACGAAGCCGGTATTCGAAATACCACAAAAGAAAAAATCCTTGCGCCCAAACGAAGGCCGACTACGCAAGAAGTTCTCTATAATGTTTCCAAGAATCTCTTCGCAGGGATTTTTTTCCTCTGGATGTTTAAAATTTTATCATGTGTTTTTTATGTTCAGCAGCATCGCAGCTGCGTTTTTTGCGTCCTCACAACTACTCATAAAATTCTATCAAGCTCCATAATGTCGGACTTTATTAGTTCCAATGTTTTACAATAAATGATACAGAGGTTTGATACAGAAAAAAAATCTTATTCCTTCTCTGTTATGAATACAAATTAGTTTTTCGCGAAGTCCTCTTACAGCTGTGAGGAAATAAAAATCCGAATCGATAATTGTTTTTATTTAATTAAAAGAATAACTGATATTTTATATAAAAAATAATAAACTTTTTCTTTGTGATGGATAAATTAAGAACTAACTTTAAATTATTTTTATTAACAATCATTTATTTCATGGTGTATTGCACAATATAAAATTTAACTTACTTTTATCCTTGCAATTTGTTACATTCATATGCAGTCCCTTTTGTAGTTTCCTTGTAGAACTACTTTAAGGCAAATTCTCTGTCTAGGAATCTATTTCCTTTTTGTACTTTTTGTATTTCGGTTGAGACCGGAATAACTGGAAAAAGTATAAAAATTCTTAGAAGTACTTAAGAACAGGCGTAATCAAATTACAGCATCATTAACGTGCAGGAAGAAAATATCGATTTGAAAAATACTCATGTTAATACTTCTATATTTAAACTGTAATTTATTTGACATCGTTATGTTACACTTGACTTTATAACCCGACCAAAACTAAATTGTTTGTGCTTGTCACATGAGAACTGAGTGAAAGCGTAAGTAAGTAAATGGAACAAATAGTCATTGAAGTACACTGAAGAAAATATGAATTTTTTATTGAAAATGTTATGCATTCTCTGAGTGAATTCAAAAAGCTGTCGTGGATCAAACATGGTCAACGGGATATCGAATATATTTTTCACTGAATTCACGTAAGCCTACATGGACATAATTATAATTATATTCTCCGTACGAAGAATTTTTAGAATTTGTTTCTTATGAAATTTTATTTAATTCCACAATGCAGGCAGTTTTTAGATTTTTCTATTTTATAACATGAAAATTATGCCAGAGATTAAAAATTATTCGATTTATTTTTTAACAAATCATTTAATTAAGCAAAATACTCTTTCATTTAAAAAAGTCACGAAATCAGTATACGAATTTTCGGAGTAAAGAAAATACACAATTTTGGAAATTTTTCGGTAGGATATCTTCGGAACCGATTTAAATGAAAGGGAACCCATCAGAGTTATTTAGAAAAAATACTAATTTATGATATTTTCGACCACGATATCTATCGGACTATTGAAATGAATTGAAAGCCCATTGTTATGTTTCGAGTATATGCTGATTCTATACAAGCGATTAGATTAAAAATTCTGAAATTATTTAAGAAACAATTGTTTGGATATTTTTAGACACTGATATCGCTGCAGCAAATCAATTGATTTTAATAAAATTTGCTACAATTGAAGTTGTTTTCATAGGTTAAGAGTCAACTGCATTTTTCGATTAAAGCGGAAATTCGAAATTCAATTCAAATTTTTGTTGAAAATTTAGTTTCGAAAAAACTCGAATTGACGACAAATTCACGTCAAATCTAAGTGAGGCCAAGATCTTCACAATGCCGCAAAGTTTCCTCAGATAGATAAAGCCGTTCAAAAAGTGTGGGAGGGTCATACACTCGCATATACACGCACATATGTATATACATATACAGGGATCGAACCTGGATAGGATAGGATAGTAGCTACTAGACTACTACTCTGAAGGTCATAGGTTTGATCCCCACCGAAGACTCTGTGTGTTTCTGTGGAAAGGCCAAGCAGATTTGCAGTTTGTGTTTTTCCACTTGTTTAAACAAATTCTTACTAGGACCCCACAACGCGAAGATTTAAAATAAGCTCCAGATATTTCATTACTCGAATACTGGTACAAACCATTTGAACTTTATTCGAAGATTCTAGATTCTGATATTTAGAGATGTTATTTTCATTCATTGAATACATATATCTTAATACAAAATCTTTTCTTTCAGTGCATGTTTATTTGAATAATTATAGAATACAAATATTACTACAATATTTATTCAATATTACGCACATTCCTAAACGATCGATCATCCATTTGATGATCACACCAAAATACAAGTACATGCCCCCGGAGCACAAGGCTCATTAGTAAAACCATAAATAAATTCTTAAGCACAAGCGTGAAACCCATCTTCCAGGCGTTCACAATAAAACACGTTGCAATGAGCATTACAAGGCCATGCAGCTGTAATTGGACCCATGCGTGACATACAACAAAAGACTTTTTTTATACAGATTTCTTTCAATCTACGTGAAGGGACCAGGCGACACAATGTCTGGCATGGCTGGTCAACCACTTAAGAATGTGTGTTTGGAATTAATAAAAAAAGAACCATAAGAAATATTAGAAGGTTAGAAATTATTAGAAGGAACGAACCACTTGAGTTGATTTGGAAATTTTGTACTCGTTTGTAATTTGTTTAATTTGCAGATGTTTTTTCTTGCTGAAGTACTTTTTTATTTTGTAAACTTATGCATGGAATGAAGGAGTTCCTATTTCATATTCATTTTACTTGAAGTCGAAATGTAACAAGCCAGGAAACTATACTCGTATGGCCACACATAACAATACATAGTATACGTACTTTCATCTTTGTATGTATGAAATCATGAACATGATCTTACACTGGAATTAGATTTCTTTAAATTTAGTTGAGATGTGAGTTGACTTTCATAAAATTTTATAGTCTTCTCAGGTTTTTGCTAAACTTCTTTGGGTATAAAAAAATCCATCGGAACCTTTTGAATTCACTCGGTGGAGACAGTATGTTTTCTGAAGGAGGGTTTATTTGTTGTTGTAATTATTTTCTTTTCTTATAAAATGAAGCACTTCCGGAGAATGTCCCTTAAGCTGCTTGTAAGAAAAATAGCTTCTTTAAAATTTCAATAGATATTACGCGTACTCATAATAATTATATAAATTCTATATCGTGGCTATTACCTCGAAATCTAGTTAACATTCTGAAGAAATATATATTAATATACTAAAAGCTACTTGAAAATTTATAAAAAGACGCTGATAATGAACGGCACTGTTCCGTTCTGCTAGTGGAATAATTGGCATCTCCTTACTTTCACCTTAATATAAAAAAGTAATTTGATAAAATTATAAACATGAATTAACAAATTCAGTAATTGAACTGAGACCAGATTAATTAATTATTAATTACAAGAAAGTAAATTTTTTACAAAATAATTTAATATTTATAAAGGATGCTCTTTGAACCAATCTAGTCAAAAATCATTTAAATAGGCTTAATTCATGAACATTATTAATGTGAGGAAGCAAATGGAAAACGTTGAAGCAGCAGTTTTCTTCTAATTACAACCACAGAAGTCAAAGTACATCTTGATTTCACATAAAACGTCGAAATCTCTTTTATACAGAGCAACTAAGTCGGAAGGTGTCATTGTCGACAACAGAATAAATAAGCCACGTTTTATCAAACACATTCGAAATATCTCGGGCCATCATCTTACTTTCGCCTGAATGTTGAATAATTTGAAAACCATTTTCCAAATGAATACTTGCAGATCTCAGGCATCCCTTGCGGAAGCCATCATGGTGGTCGTTAATAAACTATCGAAATCCAAATAGTCCAGAAGAGGGAAATTTGTGATTCATTTTATTACTATTTTATTGTTTGTTGTTGGATTAGCTAGGATGGGTAATTATCGGGCTTGTTAACATCTCCTCTTTTGGGGATCGACAATCTTCTGGCATAATGAAAATTCATCAACACGTTACAATGCACTCAAAAGGTTGCCTCATAGATGTGTAAAAATTGAAATTACAACCGCTGACACTTATTAACGTTTAAGATTCGCTTAAATCATTTTAATTAATTTGTTTTACGCAGTTATTTATCTTTTGTTATTATTCAAAATTTAATAATTGAGCTTTTATATTAAAAATAATTTATGCTGGAATAATATATTAATTAAAATGGTAAAAAATAGAACAAATCCCCCCTTTAATGCAATATAGTCTTATCTCAAAAACAAAGAAAAAAAGGAGAAAAGGAAGAATCGCAAGTTGCGATTAAAGTGTTTCAAAGTTATATCGACACTTTTTGCTATTACTTCGCCTTAGTTTCAGATATAATTTACATTATTTCTTAATATTGTGGAAAATATTTATTTTAAAAATTTTAATTTTTTTAAGATGTGACTATGTTGCATTAAAGGAGAGAAATATTTTTTTTAGTTATCACAATTACATAAAAGCCTGTCAAAATAAAGAAATCAACAATGAGAAAAAATTTATATACCTTCAATATAGATTCAATTACAAATCAACTATAAAGACAAAATAAGACAACAATTTTTACCACTGATCGCAATTGTTATATAAACAAAACTGGTAACAACCTGCTGTGGGACTATTTATATTTATTTTCACTTCCAAAAAAATATTTCGCAGGTTTTTGTGCGTTTCATATAATCCACATTCAATGTTTAATTTCTTTATTAAAAGTGAACAAAAGCAACAAGCAATAACGAATTAAAAATACGGATGATATAAAAAACACAAAAATTTTATTTCTCATACGTATTAAAATTTATTCCATAAAACTCTATGTCGCAAAAATTATTGGCAAAAAATTAATCCCCTTTGATTCTTAAGTTTCTAAAGAATTTTGTTAAATAGATTTAAGACCCCGTCTTAAGTTCGTATTTAAATGTTATTTAATTTTATTTAATGCTGCAATCCGCTACAGCAAATAAGCGGCATACCTGTCTCAATTTCTTCGGAGTTTCGGCGTTCAAATTAATGAGCAACTTTTCCAAATTGAAGATTTTTCTTAAGCATAAAAACAGACGGAAATGCACGATCTAATCTCATCGATTATCACTATAGGCCACTTAACTTTCTTGTCTATAGTTTTGCTGCCGGGATACGAAATATGAAATTCAAATATTGTCATAATGAATTAGTCATTCTCATTGTTTCTTTCGTTTCTTACTCGTAACTCCTTAAGCACCTTTAAAACTCACACACACGCACACATGCACACATGCACATTCTCTAGAAAGTGGCAATTCATTTGTTAATTTAAACGATTTTTATTTTAAACGTTTTTAAGAAGCAGGTCGCCCAACCATCCATTATGCGGTCGTTGTTGTATACTCGTTAATTATGATGAACGGACACTAATACCACCTACACTAGTCACAATCACGTTAGCGTTATGAGTGATTGGTGATATCTTCGTTGATTGATGTGAAAATGTTTTTACCAAAAGCGAAGGAATATGATTTAATGCAACGAGACATGTAACATTTTAAATACTTTCACAATAACTCCTTACAAATCCTGCATTTAGCAAAATTTTCTCGTCACAGCAGGTAGAACAACAATTTGACTCCTGATATCTTTGCTTGTGGTCTAAAAACACTTCCTGCAGCCAGGCCAGATTTATATAAACAAAAATAAATTGTGGTGAAATGTGCAGCCGAATGAGAAAATGAGGATTATCGTCAATGAATTCAAATAAACGTTAAGTAAATCTGTGTTACCTAATAAAGAAAACTCTTTAATTTCACTTAGACCGTTTTGTTATGCAACGGTCAGGTGCGTGTCCAGTTAGAGCTGATGAGATGTGGGAGGTAAAATTTATTTAGATAAAAATTTAAAAGTTCTTTCAGTAACGTTTTGGAAGAAGAAAAAAAGCGATATTCTTGCATCCTTTCGCATTAGCCCTTGCTAAATTAAGGACTCAATTCTTTCCTTTTAGAAAACGCTTTTTTTATCAAATTCAAATATTCTTTCTAGCTTCGATATTTCTATATCAAACCTGGGGGCAAATTACGGCATTCGATATCGATCGAAATTTCAAACAAAATTTTCTTGAATTGTATTGAAATTTCGATCGATATCGAATGCCGTAATTTGCCCCCTGTTTCCAAACTTGTGCAAAATTTAAAATGAAATTGGCTTTTTCTACACAATTTCCAAACTCCTTTATTCTGGGTCATACCTCGAAATTATTTTTTTAACAAGCTTGTGCTGGTTTTACATATATAAAAAATATAAAAACAAATCACAATTAGAAGATTAGTCATAAAATCAATATTAGAAATGTTAGAAAATTTGCTGTTTATTCGTTATTGCATCGGAATAAACAACAATGAGATCGGGGAGTTTCTTCGCATTTGAAAAGGAGTGTGATAAATACCTAGTCCGAGGCGAGAAGAAAAAGCCTTGAGTAGATCGTATTCAGGATTTAATAGCACTAAAGTGTAATACATCTCCTAGATAACATACCTTCGTGATGAGATTTCCGATAAAATGCTCTCTTCACCAAGAGTCCATCAACTGAAGACGATTTATCATCGAATCCTCCACAAGTTGCAAGTGAATATAATTTCCTCTTATTTTTTTTTATAGTATGCGAATGTCCTTTCTGAAAAGCATTAAAATATTTTTTTTCCAACCGAGTTAACATCGGCCAAGATTTGGCATTTTAAAAAATTTTAAATTCTACATTGCGAAAATAAGCAATAGCGAATAAATAAGTGAGAAAATCTCATGAGCTAGAAAATATTTCTAAGCCATTGAGAAAATCCTTAAGAACTTAAAACGGAGCAAGTAATCTAAATTGCACATAAAATACAATCACGGTTTGAAATTCCAATAAATTGAAATATTGTATATCAAAATAAACCATTTTTTGAATTTTGTAAAAATCGTTTGGATTTTATTATTCTTAAAAAGGTTTCAAATAAATAAACACAGAATTTGTAAAATATCATTTCCGAGGTAAAAACCAATACACTTATTTAGCACATTATATTGGACTTGGCACATCTCGTACTTGCTTAAATTATTTTCTTCCACTATCTTTATTGTGTATTAAGAATTCAGGTTTCAGTTACTTTATATCCTTTTTTTTGTGTTACTTCTTTCACTTTATTTATTTAAGACCAACAAAAAAGTTAATAACAATGTTGGCATATTAGCTGTCATTTGAATCTCATTTGCAAAGTCATTTTGAATAAATAAACTTATTTTTTCAACCTCTTTCGAGTCTTTTCTCCAACGCAAAGACAATGCCAAAACAAATACATTAAAGCAAAAGGATTTGTTTGAAAGGATCGTTGGCTTTATATTTTGTAGTCGATAACAATACAAATACAAATCGTATGTTTTGACTTTGGATAATAGTATTTGGAAATTCTTGTTTGATTTTTGCATTTAACAAAGAATTCGTTTATAAGTAAAAGTAAATATATTTAAAATTTTAAGCTTAGATTTACTTTCAACTTTCCAATCCTGTTAGATTTAACTTTTTACAAAATGAGCACCTTCAGCCCGTAGGAACAGATTTGCAGAGAACCAAGTAACTACAAAAGCAACAATGTACGAAATAATATATTGGATTACCACTACTCTGGTGATGGAAGAGTAGAAGTTGTTTATATACTCGTATCATGTTCTAATGGCGTAGTTGGCAGTCAAATTGGCAATCTCTGTTTTGGACTACTCGTATTTCTCAAGCAGGAAGTCCGATAATCTTGAGCGGTTGATTTTTATCTCAAGTTTAAAAAAATGGAATCGGGTGTTAAGTTACCCCATGATAACATGGATATACTATATACACTCTTAGGGCGAACGTGAGGTGGTGGATCCAGAATTTCTAAAGCGTTTGATTTACCCAAAACTCGATTTATATCAACATTTCTCAGTTACCGCACTAAACGATGCACTCAATCTTGAATTTATTGCTAGTATGATATTTAACCGAACATGCTGCTCCACCTGTAATTATGGCTGATATTCTTGATGTTCCTAGCATGGAAATCCAGCGTGATGTCCGATGGGCCGAGTATATTTTTTATTTCGTTAAAAGAGCCTTAAAGTGATTTAGGTTTTTAAGTAGGTGAAAGAGTTACTTCATTTCTTCTAAACTCCTTACTATATATACCACTTATATCAGATAAAAAATCGAATACAACTCTCGCGTATGGGCCGATGCCTCAAAGTATATTTTAAAGATGCTTGACCACGTACAGGAGAGTGCGAAGAAGGTCATCGGCGTATTTGGTGTATTTTGTAATTTTATCCGTACTGCAATGGAATGTATCCCCATTAAATCAGGGAACCTGTTCCCAAACCCGTCCTTTTTCGCATCGTAATTTTTCCCATAACCAAATTTCTTAGTTCAGCACAATGCTTTGTATGAGTAGCGAATATTCCTTGAAAACTGATCATATATATAAAGGCCATTCCAACTTCCATAATTGCATTGGACATGACATGAAAGCAAACAATGAATATTTAGCTTTTAGGAAATACTATGAAATATTTTATCAAACTCTTGGATGCTGCAGCTATCCTTCGGGAAGGACTATTTGATAATTGACTAAAAATCGTTAAGAATGTTTTTAGTTTTTTTTTCAATTTCAAATAGCAGAAAAAAGACAATTTAAAGGCATGTCCTTGGAAAGCATACTTAAAAAAGTTTCCTCTTTTCAATTACATCTGAGTCAAACCACAACCTTTATGTATGTAAGTAAATATTACATATTTCACTTCAAGTTGTCTGTAACCCTTATTCATCGTAATTGACATTCCTTTACTCCAATTTTTTTATTTTATTTTTTTTTATTTCACCTTTTATGCAAGTGTTTTGTGTACTTTGATTGTCCAATTTTTCGCTTTGTCGCCAATTGGAAAAACATGATACGTTTATGTGAATACTTCACCAATCACCAACTGATGGCGTTCAATAAATTGTGTGTCAGCTAAAGGCGTTGTTTAGCGGGTACAACTGCGGTTATTCTAAATAAATGGATATGCAATAAAAATATCCTTAAGGCCAAAATGTACCCTCGCAATATATGTCATACACACAGCTCCATTGTAGCATATAAGTATACAAATGTATGTTCACAGGAATATGTGGTATATTTTCTTATCCTTAAAAAAATTACCTTTCAGCAACGACTCCACATCAATATGATTCCATGTATTTTGTAATAACAATGTTGATAGAATGATTTGGTAAAGTGTTTTTTTAATAAATTAAGTGTGTGGTATTAACGAAAGTCCTTTTTCCATTTGAGAGACTAAATATGTGTGAAATATGGCATCGCTCAACTACCTGCGGAGGCTTCGTATAGTTAAAGGAATATTGGATATCCAAGTTTTAATGAATCTTGGAATATATCCAGCCAAAATATAGCAATGACCTCCATTATATTTGTTTTGGAAGTAACGTCAGATTGCTACTTACTGGCACAGATCTGCGACCTCAAAAATCACAAAAAGCGGGATAAAACTGCATTATCTTAGAGGCATATTTGATACTTGAAGCATATTTCGCCATCATCGTCCATTTCGTTGAATTTGAGCCAAGAAAAATATGTTATCATTGATCTGCACTGCTGGATTCAGTACCGATATGTCGGATGATGGATCAATATTCATAACCAACAAAATTTTTTCCACGGATGCACTAAGATAGTACTGCAGTAAGGAGTGATATTTCTCTAGCTCATTCCTTATTAATAAGATATTTTGTGCCCAAAACTCTTTAACATTAAATTGAAGTGCTACTAAAGCTGTAAATAAGTATAAAAAAGTAAGAGATTATGCAGATGGCTCAGATCAGATGAAACACTGAGCCTTCCTGTCTGAAGGCCAGAATACTCTGGCATCAATTTGAATAGAATAGAACAACACAATTTCTGTACTTTTCAAGAATTCAGATGAGAAAGCTTGTGGCTATTGTTTCGCATGTCATGATTAAGAAGAGAAAACGGGGTTATATAACTTTATTCTTCTTTCAGGTTTCCCTATCACTCCTTCGATTTCTGTACCCTGTCTTCCACTAGTGCCCCCGCCTTTTTTCTCTAACCTAATCTAAACTAAGCAAATCGGCTCCATAAACTTGACACCATCACCTTCCTCTGGCTTCGTATTAACGAGAACCGAACAATACAATTTTCTACCTTTCCGAAATTGCAATCAGAGGACTCATAGCCACAGAGACGAGATATTGCAAATGTGATACTTACACCAAAGGGGTGGCTCTTCTAGCTGTAACGACGAAGAGGAACAAAAATTATAACTCACCTGGTATCTCCATGTCCTCATCGCATCATCGCGCTTAGATACTAGATAAAATACACTACATCATCATTTCTGAAAAATTATTCAATGATGTAAGTAAAACGAGATGGATGCTGAACAAAGAGTAGCTGCTGTCTTCCACAATGGCTGCCTTCTGATGTAAGATTCTGTGGACTCTATTAGACAATATGGGGGCACCTTACTTGTCCACCTTAGTCTTTGGGCGTCTCTAATATTCTATTCCTGCTACATTAATTATTATCATTTTTTTTCTCCCTTATTCTTCCTTCTTCTAAGGCATCATCCTAAAGCATGTCATATTTAAGGATGAAATGAACTTGTTTTTATTTAATTTCTTTTCAAGATGCAGACTCTGTTATGAAAGGTCTCATGTATAGTATAGAAAACCTTCAAGGTGGACAAAATTACATACTTTGTTTAAATATTGATAGTCCTTGATGTGCTGAAAATTCTCGATATTTCCAAAGGTCGTTTATAAATACCGTCCAAGTACACTGGTTGCAATCAGTTAAGAATGGTGGACACAACTTTTATTGTTGCAAAAAATCAAAGTAAAATAATGCAAGTATTAAATATTCCAAAGGAGTAAAAGCCAGAATGGACATTGAAACTTCCGAAATCGCTTTTCTAAGCCAATGATTTTTAATCATCTAAAATTGTCGACTCTCAGTTACCAATTGCAATTCGTGGTATCATTATCAGCAACTCACTATCCATTTAGTTTATTGTAACCGAACTCCACTGTATATTGAGGTTGCAATAAATATTAAAGAAAAAGAAGGAGACACTTTGAAGAATATATGATTTACATATAGAACACGGTGCAATTAGCTTTAAATTCTCATTATCTTTTTATCACTTCTTTCCCCATTCTTATACGACTCGAATAACTGTCACATTTTAAAAGGAAAATTAGTAAATTTATATGATCTGGCTGCATTCAATGCACATGCCTGTCATTCTGTCAACATTCATTACATGTGTATCAGCGCTTCGATTTACACATTTCCTTGCCTTGATTAATTACAATACATCCCAGAAAATTTTACGACAAAGTGCTCATATACGAGTGTGCGTGTATTATAAGGGCTACAATAAATTATTATGACAAAATTTAATTATTTTTTTTAGTTTTAAAAAGTGTTTCATGTATTTAATAGTTATTTAAATGTATAAACTACATAATTTCTAAAAATTTATGTTATATTAAACTGATTGTCTTAATTAGGTCCCAAATCCCTTTAAAACGAGTTCATCCTTCTTCATATGAATGCTTGCTTTGCTTGCAAAATCGATTAACTCCATCTTGAAATTTTTTTCCAATTCCTGCTTTTAAATCACCGCTTTGACTCTAAATTATAAGATTATACTTAGAATGATTATCTAAGAAATTTATTTTAAATGATAACAATTAAAAGTCAAAGAGTTGTCAAATTAAGCATTCATGTTGCTCTAGGACTTTTTTCAGAAAGTGCAGGGCTGAGATAAACTCTCTTACGTCTTCTTATAACTTCAATAAAAGTTATTTAACCGGAGTCTCAACTCCTTAGCCTGCATATATCATGCTAATCTATTCGAAATACTATGCTAGAAATAAGAAAATTTTCGGAAATTTTGATTTGTTTGGTCTCTTTTTTCCATTTGATTGTAGACATGTAGAAAAAAAATCATGCTTGCATTCTCATAAAGTATGGTAAGCCAATAGCTTAAATAAGAAACCAACAGAAGGACATCACTACAATAGGCCAGTAATAGCAAAAGCTAAACGATTTTTCATCTCAAAGCCAATTCCAGTAAAGACTATGCGAATTAATGCTTTGAATTTCGAACTGCAACATTTCTGAAAAATCTTGCAGAAAACTCTAATAATTAAAATTAAACCATTTTAGTTGAAATTATAGAAAAAAATAATAAAATAAAACAAATAGTATGTATATGATGGCTGCTTCCAGGGGATCCGCTTTAGAATCGCAAATTTCCTGCATTTATATAAAGCCAAAATACTTCAACTCATGGTGATAAAGTCAACTATAAAAATGTATGTATAAAATTATGGACTACAGGACACTTCATTTATTTAATCCCTATTTATTGACTTAATAAAGGATCCTACCTATATAAGACTCATCCTGAGGGCATCATGAACGAGTGTATGCTTGTAATGTTACACTAAGATATTCCCGAAAAGTCTGAAGAGATAGAAAGGGGGGCAATAGTAGAGGAGTTACCCCATAGTTAGTATTTTTCATTGAACAGAATTTCATTTGCAGTACTGTTTTCGAAACCTCATCATTTCCTAGCGCCCAAAATAGTTGCATAGTTGCTTGTATCGCAATCCCATATCCTTATTGCTGCTCTTTTTATGGTTGATATTGTGGTCTATAACATGCTACTCTTCATGTGCACATTGGACTTTGTCCTTCGTTTATAGAGGGGAGGAAAAAATGCCTCACTCAAGGTATAAGTGGGATACGTTGCAATGGATTTCTAGGACGATGAATATAATTGTTTCTCTGTGTTTTTTTTTCATGCATCATTCGATTACCTCTGGTCACAGACAAACTCATGACACTAACGAATATCTAGTGCATTATAAGGAACTAAACCCGTGATACAAAGATGCTGATTTAAAAATGATTATCAAGAGGACATGACCTTTTCTATTATGTTTTAACTTTTTGTGTGTAAGCTTCCAACGTTTATAAACATAATATTTTGAAACTAACAAAGGACAAAAATGCTTGTTCACAATTAAGATCATACGATCCTACTAAGAGGTGATGATAATTAAGTAATTTTTCATTAAAACATTTTCTGAAAATTCTTGGTATTGTAAATGATAACTCGAAGTAGCAAATAGCCCTAAATAATAAATTTTATGTAATAAATCCATTTATTTCACCTCATCATTTTTGTTTCGGCTGAAACAGAAAAGAAAAACGCATAAAATTTTTATAGGGGTAAATCGAACGCCGCCACTTCACAACTCCAAACAAATCTGATGTCAAGAGTAGTACAGAAATTCAAAAGATTATTGCCGATATTTTGTTTTATATTTTTCGCCAGCTCAACCAGCACATCTGTATGGATGTAAAAATACACACGCTTTGATCTTTTGCCGATAGAGTACCAAATAATAATAAAATCCAAATCAAGCAACAACAATGTGTAAAAACTGCAAGATGATACAAACATACAAAAACTACTTGTACAAGTATTTATATACCAAAAAAAAAATACTCGTAATCAAATTCAAGGGGAGCCAAAGGTGGCAATTGGATTGCAGGCGGGAAACAAGAACGAGAGATCATAAAGATCATTTCATTCATAAAACCATATAAAATGATGAATGTATACATTCAATTACACGCAAATATTGCTGTTTCCATAGTACGGAGTATAACTTAATTTTCCATTCTTAATCTTTTTTAAGAATTTATTTAAACACACGACCGATTCTCGACGCTGATCACGATGAAGATCATTTTATTTGTAAAAGTGTGAAAATGTTTGCAAAAATTAAAAACAAATCAAAACTACAAACGCTTGCAAGTATAAATACATGAAAAGTATACGATACACTCACAATTCAAAAAAAGGGGCTAAATACTGATCCACATTTTATAAGCAGCAGCGCTATTTATTTAGTCAAATGAATGAAAGAAAATGCGAGCAAAAAAGAATCACAAAACTCTTCTTCTGGTGCTACAGTGCATAAATAAAATAATTTAAATTTTTATGTTAAAAAAGATTTATAATGTAGCGCCGTTTAAGGTGGGGGACAAATTGCTTGTGTCAATGTATATGAGCATTAGGGCGGCGGCCATTTAAGTTCACAAAGAAAACAGATTCGTTGTGGTAACCGAATTTGCAACCAATCTTTGCATGTGCTATCATAATATTCAATTGCGGTATTTGCAACATTATATACAAATATTTTATAATTCAATAATGAATTGGGGGACTCACAAGGTATGCTATCAGTCATATTATCATAATGTCCCTTGTAAAATTTTTTAAATTCTTTTGTTGTTCTTTTTATTTGAAAAAAATGCATTGTTTATTGTGGCTTTAGCTCTTTATATGCCGACAGTGCGATGATGTACAGGCTTGACCACATCTGTCACGCTTCTAGTCTCTTCGAATTTTTTTGTAATCTTGCCAACTCCTTGCACAGTAAGTCGTTTATGACGATCATAATCACTCCATAATGCTAGAAAAGTGGTCACATTTGGGCCACCACTTTTATAGTAAGTTTTAAGTTTTTGATTCTTAAACGAACCGTATTCATAAATGGCAAACCTTTCACTAAATAAATGACGTCTTAGATGACAGATATTTAGCAGTTGACAGAAACCATTAAATAGATAACCTGATAGTTACTATATACATTTCTTAAAAGTGCCACATTGTATGTGTCAAAATTTACATATGTAAACGGAAACATGTCGTCTGCTACCTTTAAAACATTGCTTGTGTAAAAAACATGACAAAAGGCATGACATTATTTGAAATAGAGCGTGCTCTATACAGCTCCAAATGTCTATGTCATGCGAACAAATTCGTCGGCGGTTGATTATGTGCACTATCATTAGCCGTCTGAATGAATATTTTGCAAGACAATTAAACTATATGTATAATTTTTTTTAATTTAACGTTGTCGTTTTTTTTTTTAATGAGTCCAAAAATGTATAGATTTTTAGATACAACTTCAACGTCTTATTTAAAAAAGAAAAAATTAAAAAAACACATTTGCGTCGCCAGTACTTCAGCGACGGAACCAAAAATATTTCGACGGCTGCAAGCCATTTATCAAACAAACGACGTGGATATTTTTGTAATCAGCTGTTTTCAATAAACATGACCGATGTCAGTGTGGTACTACATGTACGTTTGTGACCAAAAATTATAAACCTTATGTAAATTAACCAATATTGACAGACATAAAGAAGAACATACGAATCGAAAGCTTAAAAAACACATGTAAAAACATGTCGTCTGTTGGCAACTTAAGCAGTTTTCCATGTCACATATAAAATAGACAATATAAAAATTATATTAAAAAAATCGTCAACTCATCAAAGTGCTATTTTTGGGGCCCAAAATCGTTAAAATTCTGATAAATCCTCAAATCTGGCACACTTAAGTTTATCCAAGTTTAGTATTGTGGGATAACTTTAATTATTTTTGTTTTAAGTTTTTTAATAGCAGGATTTAATAGAAATTAATTAAAATTAAATCATCATTTATACAGTATTCATTTACAAGCTGTTCAAGTATAAATATGTATATGTAATATAAATTTAGTCTTCAGTGTTGGGACACCCTTTATATTATACGATTAACAAAAACTACCAATAATATTATAGGGTATACTACACTAAACACTCTAGGGGAAATGAAGGTAATTAATAAATCAACACCATGAAACAAAAAAAAAATCCACACCATGTGTTTATTCGTCGCTGGATTTTCCCCTTCTTTTTTCAAGTTTTTTCTTTTAGTTATTTAATTTCCAAGCTCTACGCCAGTGATACACATATAAATATTTATAACACTTTAAATACTTTCATAATTTGCGAAAATTTCAAAAGATTATTTTTATTCACGAGTTACAGTGAATTTGATAAAGTATTATCTATCGTACAGTGGCAAGTAAAAAAATACGAGTATTTGTGTGTGTGCGTGTATTTTCTGTTCAGTTCGGTTTCATTTCTAACAACATACGAGTAGATTTACTCATCTTCTTTTAAGAAGTTTGCACAAAAGCTCTTTGGTTAATTTCTTTTTATATAAAAAAAAGAACATCAACTTTTTTTATACTTTAAGTAACAGAAATAAAGACCAACGATTATGGCCACGTCAATCAATTTCATCTAATGCTAGATTAAATGAAGATCACCCAGATTCAATGCTACATTTCTTTTTTATTCATTGCAACATTCTTAACCAACACATGTGTACATACATAGACAATCTCACTTTAATCTTGTCTCGAGCTGTTGTTTGTTAAAGCCACAGGCCAGGATTAGCGTAAAATGTTTGTTGCAGTTGTTTAAACGAAAAAAAAGATTATTTTTAAACATTTAGTTTTTTTTTTTGTAACAAAAACAATTGTTACAGTTTCTGTTTATAATGTTGTTTGGCTTATTTTCCAAGGTGTTTGCTTATAAAACCATTCAATGTATGTTTCTGATTTCTTTCATTCTTCTAACGAATAAATTGCATCATCTTCATTTTTTATGGATTTGAAGTTGTAATTGTTGCTAAATGTTGCAAATTTGGGAGGCCTAGACAACAAGAATATTGTATCGTTTTCTACATAAAATGAAATAAAAACTATGTTGACAGGATAATGGCAGCTAAAATAATAAAAGCAACATAATATTATATTTTTCTTATCTTAGAACAAAAAGGCAAACCGTGTTCGAACCGAAATCGTAGTCGACACAGAAAAATTTTTTTTAACTAATTTCAATTAAGAAATTTCTGTTATTAATTAAAATATTATTTTAGATTTGTACCGGTAAGCAAATTAATAGCACCATTGAAATTTTAAAATTTAATGTTAATAACAACAATTTAAAATCTCATACGTGAGTTTGATATTTTTTTATTAGATTTTTAATTTTTTTTATTAACCATTTTATTAAAAGAAAATGATTTCATTAGTTTTTTAGTTGGCTCATTATGAAACACTTGAATAATTAAGTCATTTGCCTTGCCGCTAAATCAAATCGTCAGTTTTTGAAAACGTTCAACAAATAAATTTCGCAAAATGAAATATTTTTTTAAGTGCAATACCGATAAATTTCAATATTAAGAATAAATCAATACTTCTTGTTATCGATAACTCTAATAAAATTTTGTATTTTTTTTTTAATTTAGTTCAATTATAAGGAAATAATAAAAGTATGACATTTAATGGAACTAGTAGAATTTGATAGTCTGAAAATTGATTGTACAAGGTCCTTTTGAAATTGCAACGTTAAATATTTCGTAATTAAAAAATTTATAATATTTTTAAGAACAATTTAAAATAATTAGCATTAAATTCCATATATACGATTATAAAGGAAAATGTCAAAATAATCATATATTAAAATTAACTTGAAAATTCTTAAAATTTTTCAAATTATAAACTGCTCTTTAATAAAAGATTAAATGACTGGACAAAACCAAATATTTCACTGTATTCATTAAAGCATTTATACATATTTATTTCATTTTTAAAGAAGAAACTCATTTCGTATTCAAGTAAAGCCACTTCACGTTAAACAAGTGAGTATGTATATTCACGAACGACATTGAATCGATAAAAATAAAAATAAAAAATACAATGAATTGTAAGACTTTGAATTGGAGTTGATCTAATGGAATAAGATGTCACATTATTAGGGGAAATATGGTGAGAATTAATTACATTGCGTGCAGAAAATGTACTAATGGCGTTTTCTTTTCTGGAAAAAGTGTAAAATTTTGTTATCAATTTACGAATTTAAAAAATTCAACTCCTTTCAATCCAGTGAAGGCTTGTTGTGCGCTCCCTTTAATTATCAGACACAAACTGCCAGAGTTCTGCGGCAGGATTCGAACCTGGGACCTTCGCACTACGAGTCTAGTACACTACCTACTAGTCTACGAAGGTCAGTTTTCAACTTAGTAACTTTTTAACAAAATCTCGATTTAAAATTTACTTCTCTTCTAGTTAATAAAAATATATATTTTTGGGAGTACTTTTTTCTTAAAATTTTTTATGAACATACAAGTTCATAATTTTCTTTCAATTTATAATTGAGACTATTATTTTCACATAAGAAAATCAAGCTGGCACTATTGGCAAGTTTTTAGCATTTCAATTTTCAATCGATTTTCAGTGGTAAATATTTTACATTGAATTCATATAAAATTATTGTTCTTGCCAAAAAATCGAAAAAACAAAACTTTTTATGAAAAGCTGTAGAAATGATCCACAATTGGACTGATTGATTTCATTACCAGTGTAGAACATTTAGAAATAGAAGTTCTAATTACATACATTTTTTTAAGACATTATCATCCAAAAAATGCATCGAAGAACAAACACTAAGATGAAGCACCCACCACCCCCTGCGAAAAAAGGTAGGACTCAAAGATTAGCAAGGTTTCTCCTCATTTGCTATTTGACTTTGAAATAAACACTAGGTTATCCTTACGCAAAGCATTTTGGAAATTCTGTTTCCTGTGACACGATGCTGTTACAATCTAGTAGCAGAAAATATGAATAAATGCAATTCGTGTATGAGGATTTTTTATTCTTGAATCGGTTGCAATCTCTTCTTAGCCGCACTTTATGATATTAATAAATCTAATCTGGCATATTATGAAAGAGCCATCAGAAAATATCAGATATCTCTGTGACAAGACAAAGAAATATTTTAAAGCAATGTTGGCCCTTATTAAGTACTTAGTTGATACATTGCTGTAAGCGATCTTATTATCTATTTCCTTAGCTCGGTTGCACAACTACATTGCTTAATTCCATTCTAGTCCATTGGACTACCAAGATACATCTCATTTAACGCGCCTTCGGTAGATATTACATGAACAAGCTCGTGAACGTTCTTGGTCACTAAATCTAGTGATAAGACTGTCATCATCTGCAATTGCTTTAGCAATTGTTTTTTTCTATTTGGCGGTACAAAAGCAGAGATTTTGAATACGTACTTCGCGTGCGGTAGCACATGTCATTAGCCTGGGGCTTAATTGATATCTGAACAGATAGCGCGATACACATACGTACTGATTTTTTAAAACGCCAATATGATGCATCAGACATTTGGTGCAAACTCTAGAGCTTAGAATTGTAGTTATAGCTGCACCGCCAAAAAGTGTGTCTAATTATTTAATTTTAACATCAACATCTAATTATTGTTCAAAGGATCACAAACACCTCGCAGTCAGCAATTGTTGTCTCTCGCCGCACCAAAACAGGGTTAACGTTCTATTAATGCTCTCATGATATCTGAGACTTCCCAGAGATCTAAATGGATCTAATCAAAATTTGAAAAGGATCATGTACATTTAATTTCTCCCAATCACAATATCATTTAGAATATAATTATGCCTAACAAGATGAAATTAAGATTTAACAAAAAAAAAAAAAAAAAAAAAAACAAATTTAAATGAACAAAATGAATCAGCATCGCAAAAGGTAAAATATTTTGACGCCCTGTCATCAACAAGTTGGCTCATTTAGTCGATTATAAATTATAGAACATTGAAAGACAGGCACGTCCATACACACGACCACAATATGCCTGGATGCATCTTAATGATGACTTGAAGAAAATTTACCACATATTATTTATTTGTTAAATATTAAATGTGTATTTACATAAAATAAAATTAAACAAAACGAAGAGGCAATGAAATTGAAACCCTTCAACAATTGCTCGATGCACAATCGTATGTGATTAAAATTAAACAAAACGTGATCTGGCTTAAAGATTTCCTGATCAACTTTTAAAGAAGGAGTTACTCTCAATTATGTCAGCAGTTGCTGAACAATTGGTGTCATGGTAAATAGTGACTATGCAGGAGAGCGTGCATGTGCGTAGAAGTGTCTTAAGGCTAAAAGAGACTTTTTTTATAAAATACGATCTTTCGAATGTGTGATCGTCGATCATATTATTCTTCTTAATTCTTTCATTGAGTTTTTTGGTATTGGACTGCGTATCTTCTTTTATTTTCTCTAAAGATGTGTTGAGGTGTGTCTGAGTGTATTATACTCCATGGTGATCTATGATCGCCCAATTTAAAGGTACAAAATACTGCTTAAATCATTTAAAATTATTGTCTACTCATCATTTTCGAAAATGATCAAGTGTTACTCGTATGAACACCACACACGCGTTGGAATTTTAAGTTGTTTCCAAAGAAGTGATACCAGATTGAATAATTTTATAATTAGGGGAACAAAATTTGCTCTTGAATAAGACTTGTAGATATAGAATAGGAGCCGTTGTTGCTTCCTCACTTATAAAAATATATTTGAAATTAAATATATTTTTAGAGAACTTTTGATCCATCTATCTTAAATCGCAAACCATCTTCACCGCCTTGAGCTGAGAACTTGTCCTGAATATTTAGATTATGGAAATTGAAGACTTTTGGGTTGAGTAGCCCGATACTATTTTCTTGATATAGAATACAGATCTTGTAATTTTTCTTAAAAAGTATTGGTATCCCTAAAACGGGGAAAATATATTCCAAAAATTGTATATTCTTATCTCGCTTGTAGTAGATTACATTCGATTTGTGGCTCCGAAATGCCACGGACACTCACATTTGCACATCAGTTTTGCAGATAACACTGCATTCCTAAGCGGCCATGATAACCATCAAATCGCTTCATAAAATTTACAAGCACATATACAGCAATGGAAGAAATAGCCAAAGCTCTAAAAAATCGAGGTTAAAGAAGAAAAATTTGCGCATGCTCACGTATCAACATCAATACAGGAAGTCAAATACCTCGGAATTCATCGACCATGACCATCGACTAATATGGAAAAACGCGAAGCTAACGCAAATTAACTTAATTTGGCAGTGCGACTTAATTGGCTTATTGGAGACACTCAACTTTAAAGCTGGGGGCAAATTACCGCATTCGATATCGATCGAAATTTCAATACAATTCAAGAAAATTTTGTTTGAAATTTCGTTCGATATCGAATGCCGTAATTTGCCCCCTGGACTACACAGTTTTAATGTACAACACGATCTTAAAACCGATGTGGTGCAATAGGATTCAATGATGCGACACACCATCAGCATCAATCATTGATAAATTTTAAAGAATTCAAAATAAACTTCTTCGCATGGAACCTACCGCACCGTGCTATATTAAAATCTCGCGAATTCGTCTTCGTGGTAATAAATAAAATTTCCTCTTGCCCGCAAAATCCTTAATTTCAGGGGACACACCTGGCTGAGAATGAGGTATGAAATTAATGATACTAATAAAAATTTATCGCTGGTTGCAGTTTAAAAAAAAAACTTTTTATTTTTTATACAAAACTTTTTTTTTTATCTCCTATTTCTCTTTTTATTCTTTACTTTTAATGTTTATTCCTCTTTTTATTATTCATCCTTTAGTTTTAAGATTTAAATACTTATTGTCTGTTCATAGTATTGAAAATGCAATGGATAAATAAAATGTAAATAAAAAAAAATCATTAAAATTGTTTTAATTATAAGCGGTCAGATCAACGATGGCTACTGGAAGACCATTCCCGAATATTTGCCTGATGCATTATTTTTACTTCTAACGCTCCAAGGTATTTAAGCGATTTTAACAAATCATAAGTTTGGAACTAAAGCTTTTCAACAGTTACTAATCAAAAAAAAAAAAAAAGGAAATACAAATAGATGGATAATAAGAGAGGAAAAAGGTTCTGAACTATTTGCCTATTTAGATTTAGACAATCAAAATATTCATTTCATCATCATCGATGACATATAAAAAAAGTCTTCAACAGTTTAAATTTAGTAACGAAAAAACGGTAAAATAAAAAATATTTTGAATACATCGGCACTGAAAAACCAACTCGAATAGCCCGAAAACTGCGTTAGAAAAGCCGCCAAAATTAATAAAATCGGTTTTTAGAATGATTTGAAAACTATTCCTAATATATGTATTCAGTTGGTACCAAAGTTTCACTGCGTTTCGATATCCCCCACGGCAAATTTTTGTTTTATCAAATTCAATAAATGTCTGGCAACTATAAAATACATTTTCTATATTTTTTTTATCAAATTTTAATTTAAAAAAAATCCCTGTGGTCTTCTTTATTATATAAATTTTTTTCTTCATTGCATTCAAATCACTTGCTGAAATCTCTATACAGTCGAATTCGGATAAACAAACGACGAGTCGTTTAAAAAGAAAAAAAGCGCTTAAATAGAAAACAAAACTTTTTAACTATAATTTTGCGATTAATTTCAATCCGTTTTACTCCGTTTAAAAGAAAATTCTGCTTGAGTGAAAACCGTTTGCAATGAACTCAATTTGTTCGTTAAAGTGCAAGATCGTACGAAAAATATTTATTTACCCCTGACGAAACATCCCTGAAGTATTGGCTTCATTTTAATCGTATGACATTCAATATCGAAGTACATATATTTTGCTTTCATTATTGGAAATAAAAAACAGCATTTAAAATGGTGATTTCACTTAAATCGAACGGATTTGATGTATCCATAGATCGCTTAAATAAAAAAAAACTAATGAAATTTTCCAGTTTATTGGAAGTCGTTTTAAATGAAAATCTCTTTTAAATGAAAAACAAACTACAGAAAATTTCCATTTTCTTATAAACAAATTCGACTATACTCGTATCCATATATTTTATGTTCGGCTCAAAAAACAATTGAAAAAAGTGATGGTTTCATTTAAACGAAGTCGATTTAAATTGAAAAATCTCGCTTAAAAGAAAAATAATTGCTACGATTTTCAAGTTTCCTCTATCCGAATTCGACTGTACACCAACATGTTTATGGTTTAAGATGTAAAAGTTTTACTTCCATTATCATCCTCAATTGGGGATTCAGTCTTTGAGTATTTCATAATGATAAAGTGAAAATTTCGCCTGATGCTCTTTAAATCAGTAACAGTGATCTGGGTTATACACAACTCCTTCTTACAAGACGCTAAATTTTAGGGAATGATGAGGCATTTTTAACTGAATTCATTCATTAAAAAACTTGACTTAAAAGAGCATGAAATTGTCGTTAATTTATTGAATTTTTTAAAACTTTTTACTTAAATATTCAGTATAAAAATGTTAAAAAGATGAGATTCCAAGGTTGATTGATAGCAGTTATTCGTTTTTAAAATCATCTTCTAAATGTTTTATGTTTTGGAAACTAATGCAGCATTTACACATGAAAGTACTGTCTTGAAAGTTGCAAAAACGTCAAAGAAATAATAGAATTTCATGAAAATTTCTTAAAGGTTTTCACAAGAAAGTGAAAGTTCATTTCTAAATTGTAATAACTGTAGTCAAAGGGAAAACTTTTTGATAAAATTGCTCTTCTAGAGTTGGAAAAAGGAAGAAGAAGCCAAAATTCAGTCAGTGTTGCCAAGAGCATTACCCAGGTTGATCAATATATATTTTTATATATTTTATTTTAGATTTACATATGTACTAAAACAATTGTTTTGTTAATATTTACTTCAAAACAACATATTGGAATTGTATGTGTATAATAATGCGCAAAACAAGTTTAATTATTATATATCACAATCCTGAAATTTCGTGTATTTACTTGCAATGGGCAGCTCTGTGCTTCTCTTTGTCATTTTGCTTTCAGAAAGTGTGAAAAAATCTCTTTCTTGAAAATTTCATTGAAAGCTGAGCTGAAAGTAACAAAAATGTAAATGTGTTAGTAAAAAAGTGTGTGTTTTTCAACTTTCACTTTCATGTGTCAACGCTAAATTATGAAATTAGTAAATTTGGCCTAAGCAAAACACAATTTTTGATGGCTGCCTGCACATTAGCGCGGACGATAGAGAAGCATATAAACAACTTTTGATGTTGTTGTTTGAAAGTAAAATTGTTCACGTTGCATAGACTTTTTAACGGGCCTTGTGTATAATTTTTTATTTTATAATAAATACTAGCAAAACCGGTGTTCTACCTCGGTTTTTTTATCTAAAAAAAATTGTAGATTTATGCTTATGCGATTTGTCACATAATGGCCGACTATGCGCTCTAGGTCATTGCAACCTTGGGCAGATTATTTTTTATGAAGTGGCAACGCATTAGAATTGTGCGACTCAGCTCCGAACTATAGCTCAGTGGAACGACTCACTAAACTAAGCGAAGAGAAATTGTCGATTTTAGCTCGATACTAAGTATATTTATTTCACTGCTGAGCACTTTTCATCTTTTCATTTCACCTTATTCTTTCATTTAGTGTTGCCACAACGAGAGAAGTCTTATAAGCATGTGACGATTTCACGACATTGGCGATTTGCTGCTTGATATAATTTGTATCATTTTTAGTATGGAGTTGGATGTTTATTTGACAGAAACTTTTAATAAATAAAGATGAATGTCTCAAAAGAGAATTAAACACTTTTTATATTAAATTAATACTAAGCCGCTCCCGAGGCAAATTTTGTATCTATCTTACTATGCGGTAATTAATTATATAGAACTCATTTCTTCAAGTATTTATTCTAGTATTTATGTGTTCCTAAGTTTCCTTTATTTCTATTTTTCTTAAAATGTGTATACTTTTATTTAAATGCTCAATAACATAAACCTTAAAACTCATATGAAATTACTAATTAAATACTTTTTAAGGCAGCAAATACCATTTAATTGAATTTTGTGAAAAAAAAACCATTTAATTGCTTTGTAAATATATTTTTAAATTAAATTTGATACTGGTATGAAACTAAGTGGATCTATTTAATTATGCTTCAAAGCAGCTGGCTACTGAGCTACTGAACGAACTAGTTCAACATAATAAGTTTAACTGAAGAGAGTGGTAAGCTAAGTGAGCTGAAAAATCCAAGCCCACAACACATACATTTTGGTATAAAAAGATCATAATGAGAACCATACACTATAAAAATGCTTGACATCAATCGTGTGTTCGCATGGCTGGATGTTCTAACTTACACGTGCTGTATAACTCATCAAACATTCATTTTGAGTTTTATCTGGTATGGTAAAGGAGTCCATAGCCGTCGAAACACTTAGAGCAACTATGGCAAAGTGCTTAAAAATATACAAATACTAGCGGGCCCGTTGCCTGCTTCGCACGGCAAAACAAAATAAGAAAAGAAACACACTTGTTTTTAATAAAGTTGGTTTTGTTCCCAAAAACACACTCACTTCACATACGCACCGCACACACATGCGTTATCGGATTTTAACCAAACTTCATATAAACCATATATGGGCCACTGCCTACGTAGTGTATAAGTTTGGTTGAAATCGCTCGACGCGTTTATGAGTAGTTCGGCGACGTACATATACGGACTTATTTTTATATATGTATATAGATATATTAATACACCAACACATTTCAATACATTTTTGGTATCTTTTTGACTGGCAAAATTTTTATTTACTTGACAGTAAAGAGTACAAAATTTAGTTTATTATTTTTATTTATTAATATTTTTTGTCAATAGAATAATACACGCCAAATATATTTAAATGTTGAGATGTTAATAGATTTATAAAACTTTCATATATAAAAGAACCTTAGTTTTGAATAATTGTAAATAATAAAATGAGAAAATAAAAATATACAGTTTGCGTATCTAAATGTTGTTGTTTTTGTGTGTAAATATTCTTTCTGTGCGTTGTATTTATTCCTACCCCATCATCAACAACCTTTCGCCTCCACTTTAGTGCTTGATGAACGAATACGAATATTTGACATCCAGCATGTCAAAGGTAAATTTGTTTTTTGATTTTCCAAACAATATCGTCTGTGCGACGCATCCAAAAAAATTTTCACCAATACCACCGCAATGCTTGATGGGTAATTTTAACATGTATTTTCCCCTTAATAGCAATTTTTAAGCGACATACTCGTATAGTTCACACCACAAGCGAGTTTGTACATCAACATTTTCATACACATGTATTATTGATGAAACTAGTATTCGTATTCGATATCCCGAATTTTCGCCTATTTCATGACATTCAGAATCGCATTCCGAATTTGGCCAAATCCAGGTTAATATTTTTCCATTATATTCGTTCCAAAAAAAAAAAAAAAATATATATATATATATAAAGTGCAAAAAAACTTTAAGCAAATGACACAAAAATATTAATTTGTAATAATTTTTGGTAAAAAAAAGTTAATTTTGCTGACGTGTAAATCGAGCTATGAGTCTCAAATTAAAATATAATATTCCTATTCGCGCATATTGTTTCATACATATATTCGGTTTGCGAACATATAAAAAATTTACATGTGCATTAATACATATCGCTCATTTCCGCATTGGATGTCGTACATATACTTATAACGAAAATTGTTTTACTTTACACGCCCTCAAGAAGAAAAAAGTATGAGAGGGGCTTTTATCAAATATCGTTTTCTTTTTTATTTCTAACGTTCTCCACGTAAAATTGCGATATTTATATACAAACGTAAATAATACTGCTGCCCAGTGGTAAAAATAACGTGTATAGAAGCGCCTACTGTACTTTTGTATGCACATCGCCTTCTCGTCCATTCCATATTAATATCCTTTTTACACATCTTGCCATTGAGGGATAGGAATTGTTCTCTTGCTGCTTTTTGAAGGACATAGTAA
Source organism: Germaria angustata (assembly GCA_963681545.1). Taxonomy (NCBI): domain Eukaryota; kingdom Metazoa; phylum Arthropoda; class Insecta; order Diptera; family Tachinidae; genus Germaria; species Germaria angustata. Next base: position 26,387,516 of record OY813000.1, read on the forward strand.
ATGTATTCCGGACAGTGCCATCTAGATCTCTAAAGTAATCAAATGTAAAAGAGGAAAAATTGACTAATAATAATTGACTAATATGTTTTGCCGATGGTTTGTACAATAGCTAAGCAAAGTCACAATGCAATCCACTGAATTGACAGCAGTGCTACCAACATTTACGATAAAAAGTAAGACCGATGCTGCCATATTAAAAATTCAATTTTGTTTAAAGGGGCCCACAATATCTATCGCATAAAGATATTGACACGCAAGAATAAAATTTTATAGCACATAATAGTTGTTAAGTGGTTAGGTGCTTTCGAGAAAAGAAACGAGAATTGCAAGTATTTGAGAATATATAATGCTACATATATGTACTTAACATCGATTTAATATCATAAAAGGACAACGACAAAACGTGGGCAAAGCATCGCTGCTGACGCTGCTTAGTTGATCATATTCTATGTGGCGAATATTTCTTAAAGTTTATGTTATTTGTGAGTCTCACTAGTCATCGATTAAAGAGAATGAAACTGTCCAACGAAAAATTACTGTTGGCTAACATTCTGACAACGGTAGTAGCAAGTGAACAAAAGCGTTCTCCAGGAGCCGGACTCATGTGCGATAAATGTTTGCTCGTTCATAACGAATCGACACTCACAAAAAAGTAGCACCTTAGTAGTAGGCATTCATTGTCAAAGTGTTAATTCTCCCTTAAAAAATATGCAATTGGTTTAATATCCGTATAGATATCAATTTTTACCGTATAATTCTTGAGTTTGTTACATGCACTGGCAACTATACTTGGTTTTCTAAAAGCATTTGCGGAGAATAAAATTTTGAGAAAAAAATGATATTGTATACGAAAGCAATATCAAGGTCGAATTAAAAAAATTGCAGAATTATGTATATGTAGTCCTTGACCTTTAAGCGTTTTTTTTCAAGTTTCAAAATAATGCTTTTCATTTGACATTACTCGCACAGCTTAGTAGTTGGCAACATTCCACTAATGTGCTCGTTTCAAATGTTGGCAACAGTGTGTTAGTTTTGTGAACTTGGTCGCGTAATACGCGTTTTAATAGTAGGTGAAAAATATATTGAAAAATAAGTAAAATTGAACGACAAAATTTAATTAATTTTGTAAATTTTAGTCTATAGTTTTAATTAAATATAAAATAAGCAATAAATAGCAAAACAAATTGAGTTTGGTGTAAAATCGTCGCGTATTAAACAAGATTTACGTGCAATTCGATTCTTTACACACACAATCTCCAACAGCCAACAAAGAAAATTTTCTCCTTTTCATAATTATTTGTAATTGAACACGAAAACTCGGAAAAAACTAAACACCAAAAACATGGCGAGCATACAAAAGAATGTGGTGGATTGAAGAAATTAAAACGATGTGTATAAAATATTGAAAAAAAAACTTAATATGCATAGACTTTATAATGTTTTTCATCACGTTATAAAAATCTAGTGGAAAAGTTATCCACGACATTTGTGGAAAAGTCAAAAAGTATTAAAAAAAAGTGTGTTGTTCGCGGTGTCATTTTACAAGTCAGTCTCGTCAAGTTAGTGTGGATATGGGCGACATTAATTTTTGTGACTGTATGCGTGTGATATAGTCAAAACAACGTCAAGAAGCAGAGAATGAGAAAAAGAAATAATAATCAACAAGGAGGACAAACAAAACATGTAAGCGAAAAAATTGTTTTTACTTATTCTTTCCTTTTTACTGTTTTGTTTATCGCCTTTTTCATATTTTGCTATTTTATTTTATACTTTTCACAAAGTAAAAATACCGTATTTAGTGTTTCTTTTTTCTGTGTGTGGAATCGAAAATGGGTTTTAAATAACAAATGGTTTTTGAATAACAAATACCTTTTATTAAGAATACAAATTAATTCATATTGAAAATACACTGCCAAATGCGGGTAGTACGAAAGACCGAGACAAAGAGAAACTAGTACACTTGTGAATGTATGTAAAATCATTTCGTTTTGTTCTTTCATTCGTATATATTCACTCATATACACATAAAAAAAAGAAAATAATAATAATAATAAAAAATAAAACTAATATCGCAAGTACTACTGACAATTTTATAAAAAAATTTTTTGTCGGATTGTAAACGTAAATACATATTCTAAGAAGAAGGAAATTGCATCAACAAAAGTAGATTATGTAAACTCGGTCAAAGTCCCGTATTAACAATACAGATAATTTTTTTCTGAATTTCAATTCGTGTTGCTCCGAGGGGGCCATAATTTATCACCGCCAACGATTTGATTGGCTTATTTCGGGTGAAAATAAGCCGCCGTCTAAAACATATTTGGGCTTTGTCTTACTTTTTTCACACATGTAAACATGCATGTACATATATTCTTAAAATTAAATATTTTATTGAACAATTTTCAAAAATAAATTATGAATAATTTTTAAGTCATATGCTGCCATCTTTAAAAAATAATACTCCTAGATTATATATGTATACATATATATTTTTTTTCTTTTGGGCCTTGTTAGCTCTTTTGAAATCGCTTGGAGATCACACTCAGGTGACCGATTACTTGTCCCTATTTATTTATCAGCAACTTGTATTCTTTCTACAAATTCTTTCACGTATAAAAAATCTTAAAATTTCACCGAAAAAAGCGGACAGATTGAAAGTCTTGTGTTAATAATATACAGTATTTTCTTCTGACATGTACATATGAATATCAAATAAAATATATTAAACTTATCAAATATATTCCATCACATAAATTATTTGCTAAGTTTATGTATATGCGCGGGTGAGTCCAAAACTGGACTTGGTCAAATTCATTTTGATTTTAGTTTTTGTCTCTATAAAATTTTAGGAATTTAGTTTCGTAGAAAATTCACACATCCTCTTGCATTTGATTTTGGCTTTAATTGATATAAAAGTCCGGCGAACCTTTTTTTTGTCTTGTAATTCGTCAAATCTAAGAAAAATATTACAATGCCGCTAATACATATTTATATAAAATGACAATTGTATGAGAAAGAGAATGTTATATGTAAATGTGAATTGTCAGAACTCACCCTTGAAATTTCGTTTCGTACCATAAAACATGCAAGTATGTATCATATCCGTGGCGATTTCAGTTTTAAAAAAACATATTGGCTTAAAAATGGAAACACATTTAACATGTTACCGGAAAGTAATGCTTTTTCAAGCATACAATAGAATAGAAACAGTTGTTGGCAATATTTAATGCCCATATAATTAAAATATATTAATTTTGTATAAACTTTCCACATAAAAACACAAATATGTTGTGGCTTTTGCGCGTTGTCTACAAAGCAATTTATTACTAACAATATGAGTTCTCGATCCCTGTTCGGGATTATGATTTTTTTCTAATGTACATTAGTGTGAGACTGTGTCAATTGTTGTTCGACTGTTTAAATGATGAGAGTATAGCTCTGGTCCCTGAACAACTATTGATTCTTTTCTATGCTGATGTACATCACAACGCTCTCCTTTGACGGGAATTTTTACATAATCGCCGACGAAGTTAAAACAATTAATAAAATAGCTATACATACAGCTTAAGATTAATTTAATGTGTCAACTTAACACCAGAAATATAAACGTTCTTTAAATTTACTTTAAGTTGATATTTTCAAAATATCATTTTATACTTAAATCCATCTGTAAATGCAATGTTGCACCTTAAATTAAAGTTCGAAGCCTCAGCTCAGCTGTAATTTTTTATCATTTTTTCGTTTGATATTGAATTTCTCTAAATTATATAATATAAATAAAATACGCAGTAAACTTCATTAGAAATAATAAAAAAAGTACTTAGAATAAAAAAATATTGTGGGTTCTTCTTTGTTTATTAAATTTTTGTTTATTTTATTTCATTTGTATGCTTTGCTATCATCATAAGAACTAATAATTTTTGAAAAAAAATACTTTGCTTTAAAATACTTATGTATACTCGTAAATATTTATTATTACATATTTGACTACTCGATTGAAATTGTAATCATTTTTTTCATGAAATATGACTGTGTTTCCAATTAATTTTTATACATCATAAAATTGTGGATTGTTTTCCATACGACTTATTAACGTTAAAGTTTTGTTAACAAAATTTCAACTTTAAAGTTAAAGTAAAATATTTTTTGCTTACAGCTGTTAAATTCTAATTTAAAAAACAAAAGTTATTTTTTTACTTTGGCCGTTCTTTTATCCCCACTGTTTTTCAAAATGTATAAAACATTTGTTTCTATGACATTACCATAAAATATTCGCATCTACGGATGGATTAACGTACGTATGGAACTTGATTTTTCTAATGTGAAAGTATTTATCTCAATTATATTGAAGACAAAAAGAAATTGTTGTAAATAAATATTTTTTAAATACGTAAAGTTATAAGAACTAGAATGATATTTAAAGAGCTTGCAGAAGCAAAATAAATTTTTAGTAAAGTTATTAAAGAAACATATCTTAAGCTGATTTGTATTAAATTCTCTCATCTCCTTCGAAATTTTCGAATCAAATAGATAATATATTCCCAAAAGAAATGACTATAAAACGATTATAAACCGATAAAAATTAACAGAAATATGTTGTAAGTGTATATGCAGTCCTATGCTCCCTGTAGGAGAAAGGATAACAGATATGTACATGTGTGTATATATTACATTCAAGTAGTAAAATCGTTACAAATTTAAAAAAATACTACAAGGTAATGAAGACATCTCTCATGTCTCCGCTATGCTTTCTCTTAATACATATATTGAGCAAAAAAGATACATATGGTAGCTCTGCTGCTACCAACTGCCACTTATTACCTGCCAAATGGAGTTGCTTTTACACTCGTTCTTAAATTTTCTGTTTGCTACCCACTGTGGATCATAATGTTTAAAACAACATTAAGTTTGCAATATAATGAAATTTTTAAGATTATTTTCATTATATTATCTTCTTTTGTTTATTCTTTTTGTTCTAAAGATCAATATACATATGTATTTGCTCGTATATAATTTCATACTTGATCTTATTCTTCATTTTAGAGACAAAGCACTAAAAAGCAGCTTTATGAACTCTAAAAACTCTACTAGTCAAGCCGAACAAATACCAGTTCTGCTTATATTGTACTTAGTTACTGCTTAATTTTTTTACGTACTCAATAATCAGACCGTCAAAAGTAATTTTACTTCACTCTGTTTAATGCCAACGTGTAAAAACCTTAAAAGAGCAAAAAAGAAAAAAAAACAAAAAAACCCTGAACAAAACTTGCGGAACTAGCCCCAAATTTTTAAAGCAGAGAAAAAAACACGAATGCACAGAAACACGTTTTAGGCCCTTTTTCATTTTTACGACAATGTAGACAAGAAAAAAAATTTTTTTTAAACGAAAGAAATCAGTCATTCAACAGTTTTTTTTTGCATAAAAAACATAGTGTTGCAACGTAATAAGGAAATTTTTCAGAAAAGTTTAGTTTAATTTTTAATTGTTGATCATGGAAGGTTATTTGGAGACAAAGTGAATTTATGCAAAGTTGGTTAGCTTCTAAACATAAAATTGTAAACAAATAGTTGAGCGACAAAGTCAAGCGATAAAACAACTTTGTTGTTTAACCGCACCTACGCTTGATATGTGGCTTGACATATCAACATCGGACTTGGTCAACGACAATGAATACGTTCTAAATTTAATGCTGTTGTTTCTTTAACGTTTTTATGTATTTAACAATACCGCCAATTAAAGAGATGTAGGTCTTAGAGCTGTTGTAAATTAGATCTCAGAACCTACAAGTTAGTCAAGAATGCTAAGAGAGGATATGTAGAAAAATTATTTTCGTGAAAATTTTTACGTATTTAATAAATCTCATATAACTTTAGACCGCCTATTAAAGCGATGTTGGTCTTGTAGCTATTGTAAGACTGTATTAGGTTGCACAGGCTACATGTTAGAATAGAATCCTAAGAGGGGATATGTAGAATATAATATTCTATCTGAAAATCTCCATTATAAAGAAATTCTTTCCATACGTTTTTTTTTTTAGTATCCGTTTGTCCGAAAAAAACTGTCCTCCTGAAATTTATTAGCTTATATTTTTTTTTAATTTTATGTTCCTACAAGTAGTGCATGTACTACTTATGGAAACATAAAATTCATGCAGATTCCCATACTGGACTCAAATTAGAAATTGTAGGCTGATCTGTATCCCACGCGAAATCAATCGACTTCAAATAGCATTGTTATTGCCACAACTCTTTTCCATACAAGAGTGCCATGACAATTCCGAGTGCATTATTTACATGTGCAGTGCTGAACAGACGACGGGAATCATATTTCCTAATCAGGATTTAACTCGTTAAGAATTGAATTGTATTATGATGAAAACACTGTAGCCTTCTATTATAATATTGCAGTACCCTTCGGAAATAGCACGTTATTCCTTCTGATATCATACCAAAAAAAAAAAAAAAACTAGTCGCCTTAATATTGAGAATAATGTGGCTATGATCAACCGTGATCATAAGAATTAAAAGTTTCTCTTGTGCGAACGTTTATGATTGTAAGATACTTATTAATTATTTGTTCTGCATGAACGTGTATGTTGAAAGAGACTTCTTCATGAACGTATGTATGTACGTATTCACAAAGAAAAAGAACCCTGAACTTTATAAAATCCTACTAATATATTAAATAAATAGGAAATAAAAAAAATTTCAAAATAATGATAATAATATTTGTTTTGATAAATAATATTATTTTGTTGTTTACTTTTTCATCTTTATTTATCTTCTTTTGTTTTATCAAAAAAGGCCTAATGTATAAACCTTCATTTACTTGACTTTAAATAATCTTTGATTTCTACTATAGTCTCTTTGCAATTGTATTTTAATATTTATCATTTTATTTTTCACTGGCACGTCTACAATTTAAATAACAAAAAATCCTTGAAATTGTTTCGAAATGTTTCAATCGCATCAACGAGTCATTTTCGTAATAAAAAAAGAGAGGGGAGAATATAAATCTTTTAAAACCAATTTTAAAAATTTCTAAGCCGTCGAAAAACAATTAAATTGTTTTAAAATAACAGTTTTGTCACGTAAATGTTACCTGCATTTAGATTAATTAATTTCATTTAAGAAAGTAAAAGACAAAATATGAACATACTCGTAATAGTCTAAAGAAACAAAGAAAACTTTAACTTTGACTTCAACCTGCACAGAAGAACAGAATAAAGGCAGTCTCCGCTATACCCGCTTTTTAAATTTATTCGTTACAGTCGAAGTCAAAACGTATTTTTTTATTTGTTACAATTATCCCCTTTTAGCTCAATATACTTCATCCAATGATTTCCGAGGGAAAATTCACAAATCAGGTGAAATATTGACAACGATTTTGATAGAAGTATTTCATTAAATATATTTTTTTTCTTGTCTTTTCACTTAATATTCGTTCATTACTTCTGAACAATATTTTTTTATTTATTGCTTTTTCTTTTTTCAAGTACTGCTTAATTTGATGCTTCCATGCATATAAAAAATCATTGCGAATTTTATTATATTTCATCAGACAAAATCCAATGCTGTAGCATATTCGCATAGTGCCTTATTCGACAATATTGATTGGCGAAGACAGTTAGCAAATTCGTGATAGAAATAGCGTACAGATAATATTTTACCAAGCAATTTTTGCAATAACTAATCCAATTTTGCGTTAATAGAGCACTTAAGAGAATTGGGCTAGGTTCATTAGAAAGAACGAATATAATATAGGAATTGGCAGCAGGTCCATGTTAATTAAGTGGAGAAATCCTCCAAGAGATACTTAATGATATTGTTATAAAAGGAAACGCAAAATACATGTTAAAACAATAACAGCAATTGAAAATTTGTAAATTTCTTGAGAATATATATTGCACATATTGGATAAACGGAAACGGAGTGATACAATGTAGGAAGGATGGTCTTGGAAATGTATAGTTAAAATATGATGGTGGGATATTTGAAATAATTTTACAATAATATAGAGGGTGGTAGGTACGAATAAATAAGGTTTTTTTTTGATAATTTCAATTTGTTTGATTTAAATATTGTATGAATCATTTTAGAAGAAACGAGTGACAAACATAATTTTCACCTTTTTTCAATGTGACAACTTTTTACAAATTCCAGCACACAGGCAATGTTCCTAAAATAAAAAACAAGCAGTATATACCCTGAATTAACTCAAAAAACTATAGAAATCCTCTCTTCAAAACTTATTTTTCGCCCAACACATATCATTTTTGAAAAGAGCACTAAAACCTGTTCGCTACAATTTTTTAACCAAATTCAACCAACATATTTTCAAAATTTTAAATTTTCATTGAGTATATTATATTCATACAAAAAACTTTAAAAATCATCTTCAATACTTAGTTTTCAGCCATTTCATAATTTTTGAAAAAATGGACCAAAAATGTAAATGCAAACTAACAGGCACAAAACGACAAGAAACCAGTCAGAAAATATCTTAAATTTTTTTTGCTCTCTATAGGCGTTGTCCTGCCTACTTCCATAAAAAATTAATCAGCGCAAACCTTCCACAAAAAATATTGTGGTACTTCAAAGAGAATATTTATTTTCTGAAGGCGTGGTTTCGCCCACAAAACGTGTGCTTGAAGTTTAGCGAGAAGGATGGGTTAATTATAAATAATTTTACAAGAATTACATTGTGTGGACATTCCCTATTCATTTCAAAGAAATGAAGAAGCAAATAAAATGTTAAATCATCATTTGCAAGTATAAAATAATTATGATAATGTAGTGCTAAGAGTTTGCTCACAAACGATTGCAAAACGATAATATCGTTTGAAAGAAGGGGATTTGGCAATGTGTTTTCCTTTTGCAAATCAATGTTGTCTTCATTTCCACCTACAGGCGGTGAATCTTATAAAGAAAATTTGACTTAACGGGGCTGACTGTGATATAGCAAATATTTTTTCCAAAATATTTTGCTGAGGGACAGCATAACTTAAAAAAAATTTGACTTCTACAGGCAATGAGTTTTAATTCAATATCTAGAACTACTACTCGATTTAAAGTGTGCATATTTTTCTTGTAACATGTAACATGTAACGAAAGGCATAAACAAACCGTAGTTATAACTCTCCTTTTTCATTAAGACAATTCCATGAATTGTGGTCACCCTCTATCTAATAGTTCCTATAACGGATTTTTCAATCTCTAATATTATGGATATGTTCGACTGTGTCCTGTAACGTTATGTAAATTTCAGTTGTAATTAACGTGAGCGCAGTAATTTCGTTTGGCTGTTATGAAATTCCCTTTTATCTTAGTACATGTATACAACTTGAAATCGTAAATGTTCATTTCCATTTCGAATACTTTATAATTGACCTCGAAATTGTAGTTGTGGGCAGGCACTCCTTCCACCACACTTACAAAATTAAAAGAAAAAAAATCTCTTTTTTCAACCATTCCTTCTTTTACACCGGCAATAATACTTCGTCTATTTAATTTTGCTAATACATACATACATACTAGTTAGTATGTATTTGCGATGTTATGAATCATTATTTTATGTGGTAGGTTTTCAAATTCAGAAAGGCGCCAAAGAAGGTGTGAATGCATTTTTCTCGTACTCGAGATATGAAATAGTTCCGGGAAAGAAGAGAAAAATAAAGGAAACATAATCGTAAAAATTATAAAACATTGGTTAATTCCTCTGACTGTTGTTAATACTTGACGTACTCATTGTCCTTCTGCTGCTATTTTTATTGTAGTTCTGCTAACTAGACGTATCATTGATTTTCCTTAAAAAACATGAAGTCATGCTTTGTGTTGGTTTACCAGTATTATTGCCGCAAACCTAGATTTCAATGGCGCAATAGTAAAAACAACTAAAACGATTGTAATTATAAAAAGTAACGTTAGACGAAAAGCGGAATGGGTACTCAGTTGACCAAACAAACACAAATCAGGAGATTTTTCGGGGGTTCGTTGGTTTTCATTGTATCAGATAGGACTATGTAGGCATATAGATTTTGATTCCGCGGTTAGACTTGTCAAAAATTTGAATTTATCTGAAATCACCATGAGTATATAAGTAAGTTAATGAGGATCCCTAGAGGAAATAAGGAAGGCATACATGTTGTAGTCGTGTGGTATTAACGGAGAGAATAATTAAGAAGAAGCATTTGACAAATAATTGACTACAATGGTCATCAAACTAATTTCGATTGTTTGCTGTGGTAATATAGACTGATATACTAGAAACAATATGTATAAACTCAATTAAAATTATATTTAAACAATAATGCAATAAAAATATCCTTTATATACATACATAGATTAAACCTTTCTATTTGTAAAGATTCATTATGAATTATGGTAAATTATTTGATCTTATTTGAAAATTTTTTGAGAATAACTTATAAATAAACAGATTTATCCATTGTGTTGTTAAAACCTTGACGATCATACATTACCATACGCGACTTTTTCTTTGTATTCTTATGTACGTTATATTATTTAAAAAATTTATCTTCAATAAGTTGTATCAATGAAACAATTTCTATTATCGATTTTAACTGCTTTTATTAAACTATACATCATTTAAGTGTCTATATAAGTATAACGTTTAAATTGTTCGAAACGTTCGAATGTACATACATATGTTTAAAATTGTTCACTCTTGATTTACTTGCGATTCCATGTCTAAGAAGACTAAATATATTTCCGAGTCTTCATTTTAAATTATTTTCATTGTGTTTGCTGGCAACACACAATTTGAATTGCTTGCAAGAATATTTTAGCATCGTTGTTGACGTGTCGTTATTTCACCATCATCAAAGTTATTTCTGGTCGCTTTTTTCATATATTGCTTTTGAAGTTTTTCACCACTTACCATAGTATATCCCAACAAATATATAAATCGTCAAAACGATACGAACACCTACATAAGTCCCAGTATGACTTACATCATTTATGTATATATGATAGTTACTCACCCACGTTTGCCCGAGCCCGATATAAATACACAATGGCGTACATACATATGTATGTATATGAATGAATCAGATTGCAGGATACATTTAAAAATCATTTGCTATAGCATATGCCCTCTCGTCCTTCCTATTTTATTATTAAATTTTCATTCAGAAAAAAATCTCCAAAAGGGAAATTGTTCTCGTCGCAGTTGTTTTTCCATTTTTTATACTCTTTTTGCTTTTACGTTACAATATTTTTATGATTACTTTTGTTATTGTATTTTCGAGGGATTTCCTTTATTACTTACACTTCTCTTTATTCCTTTACCTCTCCCCATCACCTATTCTCTTTGTCTCTCTCTCCCTCTCTCTCTCTCTCATTTGTTATCAAATTATTTTCTTCAATATTTTTAAAACAACGCAAAAACTCGACTACATTTAATCTGTGAGTTTAATTGCTGATCCTGGGTTGCCAAGGCTAAAACTGAAAGTCCATACTATCCGTTCTATGCGTTGTTGCGTTTTATGCATGTGTCGAATCATGCATCATGCATCATGAAAAAGGTCATCTGTTTTTGAAAGCCAAGGATGATAAATTATATTTTATTTTCAATGATATCGATAAAAATATTTGTGTGGTGGATTCGTAATAAAGTTCACAACTATTTTCAAGAATAAAAAAATCTAAAATCCATTTTTAACATCGTTTTTTCATTTATAAAATTTGCATTCTAGATATCGATTACTTTTATGTACAGAGTATAACCTCTGTTGTATTTTTTTTAATCAATTACAATGGAGGAGAATCTTATTGAAGCTGCAAAACTTCCCATTCCGTAGTATTTTGCAAAAATATTATGTACATATATAAACTAAATAACTTCCATAACTTCTTTTAAAAATCACAATTTCACATTCCACTTTTGGCAAAAATGTTTCTATTTGATAAAAAATATTTACACTACTGCAGATCGAAATAAAAAATTGGCGTATAAAACGCATTGTATGTAATTTGAGTTTCGAAACGCATAGAATGTACAGATACGCATATAAAAAAATAAATGATTTGAAATTAAAATTTTTTATACCCTGAATATATCGACTTTGACTATCAATAGAAAACTATTTATCTTTTAATATTTTCTCACTATATACCTACTACACATAAACTGCAGTATACACATACATACATATATGTATTTATAAAATTTTCTGTATATCGAATTCATATCAAACCGATCTACATATATTCATACCATATTAAACAGTAAATAATTTGTTAAGAAACACCGCAAGCTCTTCACAATGTCTAACGGCAACTCTTATTTGTTGAATTTTATTTACACGTTAACACCCTGCGTTGGCGCTTTCTCTGACTCCCTTTCTCTCTTTCCAATAACTAGTTCAAACTTGTTTGCCCAAACACTTGTAAATTTACAGCAAATTCTCTCCAAATGTAACAACCCGACAAAGAGTCAACATACTAGACTGTGTGTGTAGAGAGCACTGTTGCCAAATTTTTAAGGCAAAAATGCGTCGTCCAAGAAGCTAAAACATGCTAAAAGAAGCTACACGTAAATTAAACTAAAAGCATTTTTTATTTTCGGTCGTAGCAAATAAAGCATTCTCACGTGTAACTTATGTATGTTTTTATTAGAACAGAACGGGTATTGCAAAGGATATAGTGGGCTGAGATGGCACATCATTGAATGGTTCCATAAATTTCTTGTTTTTTTTTTTTGGATCTTATGTATTATTTTATTATGGCAAATAAAACAAAGTGTTCTCCAAAAATTATTGAATCACATCAATTTTTTTAAATGCTGCGCTATATTCCTATGATTTTTACACTTTTGACGTTAAAAACGCCTAAACGAATGTTTGATCGTTGAAAATTTTTAATTTTATAAAGAGTTATTTTGATTCAACTGCAACTTTTAGCAGTACCAAAATATTAAAAAAAAATAACAGTAAGCAAAGGCAAGACGAGGAGGGGGATTTAAACAAAGGAATTTTACCAAAATGGGCCATATTAGCACTATTTTTATGTGTGAAAAAGATCTGATATAGAAATGAGGCAATTGAAAAGGACTATTTCTGGCGCGAAAAGAACTAAATTGACACACTGGTACAGAGCATGTGTGTGCATGTACATATGTACATACTTATGTATGTATGCACTTATGTACATATCTATCTACATACATATGTATGCATGCCATTATTATTATGCTAGATTTTCTAATAAATACTTCATGTATTCAAATTAAAAGAAAGGTGTTGTTGCCTGACGTACTAAATAAGTATTTTTTTTATCAGATGCAAGGCCCATAATCAGAAATGTGGTATGTGACTTCGATAAAATATCAGCCTCGGACTCGAATGCGGTTAAAAATTAAAAATCAAATCATTCATTCATGAACACTCTCGATATGTGAGCGACACTTTCCTGTTGTTCAAAACATGATAGAAGAATTTTGAATAGATTTGAAAGCAAAATTTTGCACATGCATTATCGTGGTCTTATTTACGGAAATGATGATTAAATTTTTTTGTTGGGTTCCCTTTAAAGCTCTCCCAAGTCCATCTACCGAGCATCTATGTTCATTAACTATATATATATATATATATATATATATATATATATATATATATATATATATATATATATATATATATACATATGTGTGTATGTGTGTGTGTGTGTGTGTGTGTGTGTGTATATATATATAAGTTCCCATAGTTTCTACAAGGATCATAGGGGCATAGTATATCGCAAATATCGCAAGAAAAACTCGGCAAATTGAAGTCCGCTAAACTCCGAGTTTCCGTAGAAGTTGATGTACTTATCGTGTGTCTCAGTGTTTCCTACACTTGCGAATAGCGGAACGGTGTCCGTTGATGTGGCATTTCGAGCGATTTTAGGTGTGGAATTTAACAAATAAACACAAACAATATATGTATGTATGTATGTTGCAATACGTAAGAGTTAACTTGTATACAACGTGTAAACATCATTATCGTCATCGCCCATCTATGGGCAGCCGAAAATAACAGTTCTGGTTAACGCGACGACATATTGCTGGCTTATTCACAATAGGTATGGTAGTGGTGTAAATTGTAATAAATAGTCAAAATAGAAAAATATTAGAGGAATAAATTAAAATCTCCCTAGCTCGTGTCTGTTGTTGACAAGTCCACCTACGTAAAGAAAAATTCAAATGTATACATACATACATACATAAATGGTCTACATATATATACATATGTACATATACATACATACATTTGTATATGTTTACATAAATGAACGTTCACATTTGTATATATAATATTTAGATACATTCACTTTATTCTACTATACATAGTAGTTTGGTTGATACATTTCGAAGTCATTCAAATGCCTTTCAAAATCTAACATCAACAACGAAAGGCGGAAAATCCCAACGTTTGAAGACCCTGGTACAAAAACACACACGGACAGATACACACTCATGAAATGTGTAAAAGGATTTTATATGCTTTACTTCTGTTACATTGAGACGGCAACCAGCAACTACGATGACAACAATTAAAAAAAATGAAATCCACAATAAGTAAAATACTCGTTCCTATTAAAAACTCTTGAATGTATTGACATTTTCATGCGGCGCTTGCGTTAGCAAAGAGAAAGTAGTAAAACTGCTTACACTGTCTGAAATGGTACGAATACGAACGAACAGAAATATTTTTATCAAAACAAAAAAATAAAAATATGGAAAATTGAGATAGAGAGCCATAGTTATTTTAATCAAAACACTAAACCAGTGTTGCCAGACACTGCATTGAAAATACGAATTGGTATGGATAGCTTATTTACGTGGAAAGTGATTAATTAATTAATTAATTAAAATTTTGCAAGCATAAACAAAACTTGGATTTACAGCGTTCATTCATAATGTGGTTGGAATGATAACCTTGATGAAAGATAATTAAAGGACATATTTTCAACCTAAACTATCCCCCTTATTATGATTGTCGACGTCGATGTCACACCAAGTCGACATCAATACATTGTAAATTGTGGGATCGTTATCGAGAACTATTAAATATTATTGTTAGGATATTACTACTACTATGGCTTGTAAAATTACAATTGGTCATCAATATTAGTTGAATATTGCCTACAAGGTGTTCAGAACTGCTGTCTTTTTTTTACTGTCGAATTGATGTGACGTCGACGTCGACAATCATAAAAAGGGGGTATATTCCAACAAAAAATGGAGGAAAACAAAACGAAATAGTTGTACAAACACAGCAAAAAAAAAATTGCGGTGTTGGTAAATATGTAGTTTACAAAACAATTCAGTTGCTATATGAAAGGTCGGATTTCTGCACTTAAGTGATTGATTTAACCCTGCTGGATTCCTTTATATCAAGAAACTCATATCCAGTCGTACATAGAAGAAGAACATTTGACGTTGCATCTTTATAATGGGAAATAATCATGGAAATAGTACTGAATATTTTTAAACAAACATTTTATATTTTTCCATTACGAGCTGGTCGATGTGAGATATATTAAAACATTTTAAAGGAACATATCCTTTAGTATGATATAATTCAAGTGTCCATACGAGCTACGGATTCGGGAGGTCAAACTCTGAACATCCATATGAATTTAAGCGATTGCTGCGCTTATGTTATCGGCCAGATTTGTATAGAGTCATTGCGGTAAACAACGTCACAAGAAAAACTAGCACACTAAACCGCACATTATTGATTAAATCACGTCGCTTCACATTCAAGTCGTTCATGAGGAATATCCATTTTTGCACTGGCTATGCGTTTCGTAGCGTCATATTATTATAACATCTAAGATAGATAATGAATTGCACATAGGATAAACAATATTACAGGACTGAAATAATGTTGCATGTTTCTCTAAATTCTCGTTAAAAGTCCACAAAATTTTCTTTAAATATGGCAACGCTTTATGCTCTACATAATTTACGAAATTTGCTCTCCCACCACTGCAATGCTTTTTTAGTTGTTGGTTTCTTGCAAACTCTCTTGTTTTTATTATATATATATATATATTTTTTTCGCTTGGTTGGGTTCTTGTTTTACTTGTAATTGTTTGTATTGCTGTTGGGTACTCGTTTTGCTCAGTTACTTTTACAAATACTCACCACGACTTGCAATGATTGTTTTTTTCGCAACTCAGAGTGATTCATAACACCGACGTATACGGACACCAGTTACGGAAAGATAACCGAACCTCGTTGTTATTTTTCAATATTTTGATTTAATAATAAATAAATAAAAAACAAACAGCAACATAACAACTGCAATAAAGTGAATAATAAATGTAGTAAATGCTGTATATCTTATTTCTTAATTTTAAAGTGTTTTCTCGAGGTGACACATAATAAGTACATACATGTACATACTTACATTGAGTTCTCCTCTGCTTCACGCTGCTCGTCTTTACCAGCTTTTGCTTTGCTCTATGTTTGGGTGTGAAATAATGAGCGTGTGTGCATTTGAAAAATAGCTCCGGCTAAAATTTAAAGCATTTACGCTGTCATAGACGTAACGCCGCTCGTTGTAATATTGTAAATAAGAGATTGTGAAATAATGGAATTATAAAAAAAGATAATTTCTTATGCTTATGTACATAGTTGTTATATCGCTTTATCCACCTCCAAGGTGGATCCTTCGTGATTGTATGTAGATATACTATACATACTTATGATGTATACCGTGATTGGCGGTATTTTAATTTTTATAGATTAATAACAAATAACAAAAATTGTGTTAAGTAATGTAATAGACAATGTTAAAGAAAAAATACTTAAACCAAGCATGTATATACATATGTATATGTATATTTAATAATAGTATAAAACAATAGCAGCCAGTGATGATTTTACCTAACAACTGTAAGTAATTTTGTTTGGGATTTATTTATTAAAAATGTGTACTAGTCCCACAAAGTTTTTCATTTTGTTTTTAAATTTGCGTAATTTATTTTGATAAAACAAAAATTTTGTTATAAACCAATATTGATAAATTAACCTTCCTTATCTGAGTATATGTATATAAATACATTCCTTGGATACACAGATATACATATGTATATACACACATAGATACATATGTACATATGTATGTAATTGTTTGTATACATACATGCTGATATAACCCAGCAACATTTTGTGTTTTTGTGCTTTAAAAATTAGGTTAATTAATTTGCAAAATTTTAAAAAGTCTATAAGAACATTTATAGCAGAATCTGTATCCCTTATTATAATATTTATACTGTTGATATGGGGTGGACCGCAAAGATTTGATTGATTTGTGAAAGTTGTGAAATAGTGATAAACTCGAATTAAAAAGACGTTGTATAAATATTAAAAAAAAGAAAGAAAGAAGCAAAACGAAAAAATGCGATACAAAAATAAATTGTGCAAAATAATTCTTGCAAAAAATAGTTATAAACAGACAACAAAATTGACTTATGCGAAATATGTAAGTACATATGTATCTGGAAGATGCCCTTAAATAAATCTTCGATTCCAAAATATAATAAATATATATAATTATATATATATATATATATATATATATATATATATATATATATATATATATATATATATATATATATATATATATATATATATATATATATATATATATATATATATATATATATATATATATATATATATATATATCGTTCTTTTCAGTTTTATAAGAGTAGGTTGAGTTAAAGTATTTGAAAATGAGTACTGGGTTTGTACGGGCTTAGCAGTGCCTACTTTTCTAAAAAAGGTGATAACATGGCCAATTTGAAAGTATATTATATACCAAATAGAAAAGAATTAAAAGCGGCTAAAAAAGTTCACAGTTTTGAAACAATTGATAATTTCCCGCTTTATTTGAATTCGCTATAATCTGAAAAAGAACAACCATTTAGAATTCTCCATTTAGCGAAATGTAGTAAAAACATGACTGCTCGAGGACATCTTTGGATATGAGTATATACATTGTATATCTTAGAAGGGAGAAAGTGAAATTCACAAAATAAAAATCTTTCTTTGTTTTTCGGTTTTCGACAGAAGGTCATTTGAATGCTTGTAGCATTTTAATTTATTTTTACCATTGAAAAATATAATTTCTATATTACTGTAACCAAATCCTTTTTCCTCGACGAATTAAAACTAGTGAAAAATAAACACAGTAGCCAAGCTCTTCCTTCCCAACGAACTAAAACTAGTGGAACATGAGGACAATGAAGGTGCGTTTTCATATCAAGTTAATTATATATACTTATGTAAAGGTCTTAAATTCGGTGCGAAATGCTTGCGGTATGTACAGATAAAAACTCATCGCATGCCATATATTGGGAAAAATATCGTATGTTAACCAGATCATATCGTTGTCTACAAAGTTTAATAAGGCAAAACAGGCAAAGAAAATATGATTTCTCAGCCAAACATTCTTTAAAATCTTTCAGACATAAGCTCTTGAGTAGAAGTAAAAAAACAAAATACTGCCATAACAAGTAGGTAGTTCAACGAAATATCTTGGTTACAACACGAACAACATGATTTGCCACAATTGTGTGTTCTTTCCCCTCATTCGTCACAAAAAAGACTCGTTGGGTTGGATTTTTTAAATATTCTTTTCACGAGTGTCTGCTATTCGCCGAGGAATTAGACTTGTTCATATTCATTTATAAAAAAAGTAATGTAAGTAATTGTGTGATTTTGACACACGTTTTCTATTTTTGACTACTGTGATTTTATCCGCATGGATTTTAAATCTTCAAGTCTGCACATTAAAATATTTTAATGAACTAGTTACCCCTTAAAAAATATCAGTTTCAAAAAGAAAAAAATTAAACCTGAAAATATCTTGTGTAACTGTTATTGGAATATTTATATCATTCGTCGTCGTTATATCCTTTTCTGATTTTTCTTTTGTTATTGCCAGCTGTCAGTTTGCGACTAAGTGTTGCACATATAGATTAAATATAAAGTATGGTTTCAAGTGTTGCGTATATGCAAAAGTTTAGTATGTGCAAATTCGTATATATTGTTAGTGTAAAGTATAAATATGCCATACCGGTTTGCAACTGCTTTTATGTAAGAAGATTGTGAATTCGTCTAATTACTCCCACAAAAGAAAAATGAAATAAAGAATATAAGTTTGTTTCTATTCTAGATGAAAATTTATTCCTAGTGGTAAATAACACCAGTTTTAATATAATATAAGAACCATATAAATCATATTAATTCCACATAATGTGGGTAGTTTCCGATCGAAAAATAAGCATTAAGGAAGAGAGCCCATGTTAAACTCATTAGAGATGATCCCAATATGCACTATTTTGGAGTTACAATCTAAGCATTTTCGTTACTTTTTTTTAAGATCATTTTACTGGGGTTAAAAATAACAGCTAAGATATAGCCAAATAAAGGCGGCTGCCTTTACTTTTCATCTTAGTTTTTCATATTGATGTCGCTTTATTTTGATTAGCTAAAATTCAAAAAGAAAGAAACTGAAATTCGTTGAAAACTTAAAATTTATTAAATAATCAAAATTCTTCAAAAAGGAAACAACACTATGAAAACTTCATAGTTTTTAGTGAAAATTTGGATATTCACTTGAAAAATTTAGAGCAAATTATTTATTTTTTTAAATTAAATTTATTGTCAATAATAAATTGACAATATCACAGAAAATTTAAATTTGAACAGAAAAAAATTCGAATTTTTAGTCAGAAAGTTGAGATCCGAAAACTACAAAACTGCATGGTTGACAAAAAGTTGAAATTTTAGTGAAAGTTGCAAACAGCAATTATGGTAAACAAAAGACAAAATTCAGCTCAAATATTTTAAAAAGAGTATAACACGGCAAATTATCCTGTGCAAATATAAAGTGTGTACGAATTTGAAGAGTTTCCATTTTCGAATCGATTTATACAGTAACACCTCTGATATCTTAAAATGTAACAAGACCAGAAAAAGAATTTGTAGACAAAGCTGTAATATTAATTTTTTTTTCCAAAGTTGAGAAAAGTCAAATAATCAAAAAAAAAAAAAAAACCGAATTTATATCAACAAATTTCCGCAAGTGCTAAAACCCCTGATGAATGTTTCAGATAAATGGAGTGCAAGAGGCACCTCAGCCGAATACAGTTGTTCTACATTTTTTATTTGGGAATCTCTTTTTGAAATGTAATCTACTTAAAATATAGAGAAATGATTCCTATATCTTGGTGTTTCCTGTCTCAGTGGTAATATACTGTTTCTATTGCTCTGTTGATATCTGACAAAATCTTTTCTTTTCGTGCTCTAATTTTTTTGACTATGAATGGATATTCGAACAATGATTTTTATTTTATTTTTTCTCTTTTAAAACAATATATTTTTAATCTTAAGGTCTCTCTTTTTTAATTTTATTTGTTGATGTTTTTGTACTCTTCGAGTACCATCTTCAGAATATTTGTTTATTCTATATATTTATTTTATATATATATATATATATATATATATATATATATATATATATATATATATATATATATATATATATATTTTATATATATATATATATATATATATATATATATATATATATATATATATATATATATGTATATACATATATATATAATTTGTAAAATTTCTATAAAATAAAGAGAGACCTTAACCTTAAAAATAAATTAAATTGGATATAATTATACCTTTGTATGATAATTTCTTTTAAAGTTGTAATTTAATCACTCTCCCAAATTACCGATAATTGTATTTCCATGTAGGAGTGGCTTATAAGAACGATATATCAATAGCTGAAAAATAAAGTTTAGCCTAACGATCTGCTTTTCAATAATTTGCTGCTTTAAATATAAAATGACTTTAACGATTTGTTAGGCAGCAAACAAAGAAATTTTCGTTTACTTAATAGCCGTCATAATAGCAAATATGAGAATAAAAAAATCAATATTTTTAAATAAATAAATTTATTTGTTTTATTGTTATATACCATATTGAGTTGAGCCAAAAATATCAACATTGTTGAAGATTAAAAAAGAACAGGGTAATAGCCCTTTTTTAAAATAAAAATTTTAGAGTAATTTCTTTCGGTGCTCTCTCCTGATTCCGGAGTTGCGGCGTTCAAAACTTTAATATATTACCGATCATAAATCCTACAATATAGAACGAGTAGGCTCTTAGGCTCTTTTTTAACATTTTTTATTTTTTTTGAGAGTTGGACGGGACTTGTCCCATGAAAAAAGGGAACTTTAAAAAATTAAAAGCACTGTAATATACATTAATGAATTGATGCAACAGCTGTTTGTATTTTAATAGTTTCTTTGATTCTTTGGTATGATGGCAGAGCATGTATTTCGTTCCTCCACTGACCTTGAATATATCGGTTGTCAACTGAGTCAACAAGCTCAACAGTATTCGTTATATGAGCTATTCCAGTAATAGCTTTTATAAAATTCACAAAATCTTCTTCAGCCATTATTAAAAAAACAGAAGTACGAAATTTTTTTTAGTATTTGTTTATTAAAACGTCAAATTTCAGGATCAGCTGTTTAATATGTAGCTGTCGTTTTCAAAATAATTAAGTAGCCATTTGTAGCCAGTGACATTTATAGTCGTGTAGCCATGTAGCCTGCTGTCTCGAATGTGTTTATTGCATAATAGTTAAAAATAGAAGCCAATATAAATTAACTAATCGGACAATACATACTTTCCCAATATATCCGATGAAAAGATTGTATGAAAAAATCAAGTGCATAAAGGAAGAAAAAAATCAACATAAATGGAATCCAAACACAGCAAAATGTAAATATGGGGTTTAAATGCCAATATGAAATTAGTTTCTGTTAAGCACCTCTTTATACGTTTTTTCTCCCAAAAACTGTATTAGACATTATGTATTTTTATATATAAAATTTTAGTGTCCAACCGTTTGGCTAAGAGTACACTTCGGAGCCATTAACAATCTAGGGTATGAAAAATATAGCTAATCAATGCACGTAGCTCGAGAAATTTCAAAATTTATCTTTTCTTTTAAACAGACCACGTATAGTTTTCTTTCATAAGCACAAAAGAAAATCCCGCAATATACTTTTTTTCGCCTTGAAAACGCCACAAGTTGTGGGTACTGGTGGTTAAAAATGTTTTGTTTTCATATTCAGAAACCATACATGTATATAATATTGCTGCTATTCTCATGGTTTTAAAATTGCTTTCTTAGTAATTTTGATGAAATCTGGAAAAATTTTGCTGGTTAAATTTCCCAATTGAACCCGGACGTTCTGTCAACACTACTTATAATTGGAGTGATAGAGGGAAATAGAGAGAGTATGCAGAATAATTAATTCGTATAATAAACTATTTATAAGAACAGGAGATCCATATGTTTTCGATATATGTACATATGTACATATTATTTTCCTCTCCCATGTTAAATTTTTATCCAGATTTGTTAAAGTGTATTCGGTTGATATCTACTGTGGGCTTGAATGAATTAGTGTTTGATCGTAAAAGCCAAGATTTTAGTGTGTTTAATGATCTGATTGCGATACCGGCAGATATACTTATGTATATGTATTTCCAGACATGTTTGCTTTCGAACTTTAACATATAAGTATGTATATAAAATACACATGCATACAAAATGTTAATGCGAAATCAGGTCAAACAAGTCTTTAAATAAAATTTTTGACAAATTAAATATTTGTATGTCATTAATTGATTGTGAGAACTTTAAATTTGGTACACACGTGTATATATGTATAGAATATATGGGCATATATGTATAGCTAAATTATTGATGACATTTCCTTCTCTGAAAAAAGTTAAACATTTTATTCATCTATGGTAATTCGAAAAATTTTATTCCCCTACAGGGTTGTGTGCTCTTTCTTTGATAAGTTTGCCTTTATTAAAGAACAATAAATATACTTTTGTCTTTGAAAAGGGAAAGAATTTTACATATTTTTATAAAAATTAAACCCCCATAAGTATCTACATAGGTAGCTATTTCGTCGATATCGCTCGGCTGGGTCTTATTGGTATAGGCTTGAGATTTCAGAAAACATTTCAAGACACCATCTAGAGAGGGCAAATGGTATGATCTTGCAAGACGTTTCCTGAGAGATAACCATTTCCTCAAATTATTGCCTTCACGGAGCAGTATAATTGTTTATTTCAATTTTGTACAGAGATAAAAAAATTTTGAGATACACAAAACAGTAGCCCACTCCAAAAAAGTGGGAGTTTCTTATCTCTTAACATTATGTTTAAAAGGCTCACTGTATGCTGAAGGTATTCGAACTCTAACGCGCAATTAAAAAATATTCAGCAAATTTAAATCCCCTCTTCTAGCGGTTTGAATCTGAACCACGACCACAATGTAACTACCAAAATTGTTTCACCAACAAGCACTCCACTATGAAGATCTGAAGGTTTGCTGATTCCCGTGGTATTAGCTGTTGCTCTGTACAGTAGTATAAAGATGACGGGAGTCTCGATTATAAGACGTCACCGGTAAATGCTTCTATACTTAAGCTAGTATGAAATGTGAAGTTACACAGAAATCGTTCTATCCGTTCAAAATCTATAGATTTTTTAAATTTTCCCACATCCTCCATAGCTCACCAAGTCACAGCTTGGTAATATCAGTTCATTAATAACTAGTTCGGAACATATACAAGTACACCAGGCGACTACTGTTTAACATGACTTCAGTTTAGACTTTGGTCAGCTACAATTATTTGTATTTTCCAATCTTAATTCCCTGTCATATAAAGGGTATTGGTGAACTCTTCTCACTCCGTTTGCGATAGTTCGAATATAATAGGAAAATATATATGTAGTAATTATATATGTATATACATACATAATTGTTGCAATATGTTGCTCCCTGCAATATAAAACAATAGAGATTTTTAAAACCATTTTCTAACTGAACTCGTACATAGGTATATAGTACACGTACATATGTACGTATATTTTTACCCAACAAACCGGCTTTTGTGTTTGTTTTTCTGAGATCGTCTGTTAATTTTTTTCTCTACTGTATAAAAATTGTAACAAGAAGAAGCACAATAAAAACTACTTTGGGTTGCTGTTCTTGTTTTTTATGGGGGTCTGCAGCTTTAAAGAGACTTTGTTGCTAATATGTATTTATTTACAAATAGTACCCCCTCCTTATTGCTGTTTATTGGTACTTTTTGTATGTCCACCCAGTGTCTTTCGCTTTGTATGTATGTATCTTTATACGTGTTAATGTTTTTTGAATTTTGTGTTTTGATTTTAAATTTGATTCGGCGCAGCATTAATTTTTTTTCGTGTTGCCGTTTTGTTGTGGCGTTGTTTCTTGATTTTATTTTGAATTTTGTCGTGTTGTTTACGTCGTTATTTTGTTGTTTTTGTATATACTAGATTTTTCCCATGTTGTGTAAATGGTTTCTTAAATTTTATCATAATAAAATGGACTATTTAAAATTATTTTTAGTTATTTTTATTTAATTTTTATTAAATCAAGCCTGAGCATTGTGTGTGAAATCTAATATACTTATGTACCTATTTCTCGTTTTTGTTTATTTGTTGCATTAAAAATAACACATTTTATTGTTGGTGAAAATAAAAATATTGCATTAGGATGCAGAGAAATGCATAAGTTAATTGTGTGTTTGTTTTAAAATGTTGCAAAATATGGCTCAGTGTTTTTAAATTGATTTTTCTCTCGATACAAATATGTTACGTTAATTTTTATAATTCTTTTTGCAGAAATATAAGGAATGTGTTGTTTTTCTAATATTGGTGCGAGTTTATGTACAGCTAAGGAAAAAAACTCTACATATACTACATAGTTTTGGGATTTTAAAATATTTAAAAATAAATAATAATAATAATAATTAAATTTATATACGAAAAAAATTAAAAACAATGGTGACCAAAATTAAAAAAAAAAAAATATCGATGCTGGGTGCATCGAACATTTCTTGCAGAAGTCTTATTTTGTAGACAAATGCTCATTTTTAGGTACATAAAGTGGGATTTTTTTTAGTTATAATGATAGTATATACTTATTCTTCATCTTCTATCTGTATTTTGAAAAGAAAACTCCATATGACTGAAAACAGTTTTTTTCTGATATCCCATAAATATTTGGATACCAACGAAATGTGCAATTCTTATTTGACTGTCTTATTTCTATCAGTATTAACTCTTTAATGCATTGATTATTGACATAAAGTCCATTTTTCATATTGCTTCTGATGGCCGTATGTAAACGTTTTCTTTTGACTGTGTGTGTGGAGGAATATCATCAACCCGATATATTTTATTTTTCTTAATGAATAAAATAAAAATACGTATGTTTAGGCGTTTGCTTAAATTTTCAAGATCTATTTTAAAATATTTTAGTAAAAGCAAAGATACATATATGTATATGCATTGTCACATGTATTCACATACAATATGTGTTTATTGACTACTAAAATGGAAAAATGCACTCAAAATCTCAATTTCATGGCCTTTTTATTGTTATCAAATATTTAGCATATACATAGGTATTGTCATATTAAAATTTTGAATGTTTTCGTCGAATAAATTTGCAACTAACAGGAATTGAAATAGCTTCACAAAGAATATTTCAATCGGAGAACTATACTATTGTGGCACCTTCTGAAATAAATAAAACTCAGTGATGTCCAAAGTAGATTTTAAAAATCTTTCATAAACTTGTTAATTGTTCCTAAATTTTATGATTTTAAAAATAATAAAAATTGCGTAAAATTATACAGACAACAAGAACTGTAAATAAGCACCAACATTTAAAAAAATCACTGTATCGTACATACATACATATATTGAAATCGCACAATTTGTACGGAGGGCTTTCAAGCAAAAAAAAAAAAAAAAACTAATTATGTCCTATAAATGAGCCAAATTCTGTAAATTATGCCGAAATTGCAAAAAGTTTTATAAGTCAGCTAAAAGTCTTAGTGCTTTTGCAGATGACTTCCAAATGTAATATACTAAATTTCAGCCTTTTTGTGACTTCATGAGGTACCTTTTTCTTTTCTTTCTTTTCACACTGCACAAATGTGCACCTACTTTACGCATGGTTAAAGGGTAAAGATCCCACTTTCCTAATTTTTCGTGATTTATATACAATTCCGAGACAACATACCAAATATCAGTCTTCACAGGCTTCAGGAAGTATCCTAGAATTTTTATTACATATTTTATTTGTGAGTGATCTCACTCCTAACATAAAATCGATTTTGAAGTAGTAAACCCCAAAAAATAAATAGATAAAACATTCACATAAGGTAGCGTAAAAAATCCATATGCTGAAAGCTTGAACTCAAAATCAAAATATGTTGGCAGCGTAAAGAAATAAATTTATCCAAAGTATTTTTTTTTCTGAATCGTAGTATATAAATCTTATGGTATCGTGTATAATTACTGCTTGCGTCACACGTGTCGTTGTTTTCATATAATGTCTGTTCATTAAGTAAAATATTTAACTAATTGTTACTAGAAAGTGTTCACGTACCTAAAAAATTTATACCGAAAGATTGAAAAAAATATCAGGGAATTGTCACCCAGGCAGTGTCTATTTTGCCTATGTGCAGAATGTTGAAATTTGGATACGACTGAAGAAATTGTAATTAGTACCTAATTTCTGTCGTCAATTTTTAAAAATAAAAGCATTTTACCTATGAAAAATTATATATTTTTAAATTTAGGAACAACAAGCAGTGAAACTACTTTATTTACAAATTGTTATTTTCTCGTTACAACTTTTTACTGGGAAAGTAGACGAACGCTGACATAGTTTTAAACAGCATGTGCCCACTAAGAAATTCTGAATACGGAGCATAAGAACAATGTATTTATGTTTCCTTTTTATTATATTTTGAACACGTTATATTTTCAATAATTGTGAAGGAATCAGTAAACAATTCCCTAAGTAAGCCACCGACTTGTCTCTCTGAAAACAGTTTTGGGGTTGCCGCAATGGTTGCTTGGTGTTATTGTCATTGTACAAAGAAATTTTATCTTTATATTATAAACTGTGTTCTAAATTAGTCTCCATTAAAATAATATGTTATTTAAATTTGCTGATTTCAATTTCTCTTTTCTTTACAGTTTTTATTCATTTCTTTTGGTTTGGTTTCAAACACTAATGAATTAAAAATTAATGTTTAACAACAAAAAATAATAAAATAAATTCTTTATAATAAATATGTATGTAAATAGTTAAAAAAATCACAAATACAAAAGTAATAATGAAACAAATATTTAAAAAGTATATGATAATAAATTAATTTGTAATATTAAGCGAAAAATGTAAACGCGAAAAGTTGCTTAAAAATTATTCTATCGCAAAATAGAATGTGAATTACAAAAAATAAAAAAAAATTATATTTGTTAATTACGAATGAAGCGTAAAAATAATAAAAAATTCTGCAGCAGCAGAATTGGCAGCAAAAATTTTAATAAAAAAAAATTGTAAATTAAATACAACCGCAAGAAATTGTTACAATAATCAACAACAGCAGCAACAACAAAAAAGGTGTTACAATCAAAATAAGAAAACGGCCCAATTTGATTGTTACGCTAAAAGCAATAATAACAAAAGCCACCAGCAAAAATAAGAACAAAAACAAGAAACAAAGCAAAGAAAACATTGCATACAAACTGTTGTAATTGAACACAAATGAAAACTTCGTCGAATTCTAGCCCAAATCATTTCGACTACTCAAGTCGCCCTGTCTACGAGGGTGCAGAACAACAGCAAGAGATATTTGGAAGACAACTGCAACAACAACGACTAGAACAGCAACATTTGTCACCGTCATCACAGCAGCAACACCAACACCAGCACATTTATGATACAAGAACATTAAATGAACAAGTAAATGAAGAATTTCTTGAAGCAGAATCTCAAAGTTTGATTAAACATCAGCCGGAACAGCCGCTGCAACAACAATTTTCAAGAATTGTTTACAATACAAAACATACATCTTCAGGCACTTCTTTAACGTCATCATCACCTTCAGAAGCGGCAGCAGCAGCAACATCTGGTTCCATATATGTGGATGATTATAATCAGTTGCAAAGGCAATTTGTTGATAATTTAACGATAAAAAATAAAACTATTGCTGCAGCAGCTGATAGTGAAAGTGAAAATAATCAAACGCAGCAGCAACACGACGAAAATATTAGCAATAACACAAATTTACAAATAAGTTCAGAGAATATTGCTGCTGGTAATAATAGTGCTAGTGTTGTAATTTACATAGACGATAATAATTCAACTAGTGATAACATCAACCACAACAGCAGCAGCGGCAATAGCAGCGTTGCAACTCACAGTTACGGCAACATTAGTAGCAGAACTGGCAGCAAAGTTGTTGAAGGTAACGTTAGAGAAACAACATTGTCATTGACAAATAAT
This sequence comes from Germaria angustata, assembly GCA_963681545.1. Taxonomy (NCBI): domain Eukaryota; kingdom Metazoa; phylum Arthropoda; class Insecta; order Diptera; family Tachinidae; genus Germaria; species Germaria angustata. The sequence goes on from OY813000.1 coordinate 26,415,988, forward strand.
ATACGTTATACCACATCATCAATCACATCGAAGAATAAATATCAGCAACAGGAGCAGCAGCAGCGGCAGCAGTCGTCACTGCAGAAGAGTTATTCGTTTAAACGAAAGAGGGAAACAACAGGTGAGTTTAAAAACTGTGTTCTTTTCACCTTTTCACCTTTTTTGGGAATTCGAAAAAGTACTATTACATCGTTTCTAAAGCATTTATTTCGAAACAATAATTTTCGAATTATTGACCAACAAATTTTAAGCCGATTTTTCATGAGAAATTACACATTCACATAAAGAATCAACTTGAGGTCAAAACGATCGTCGTAATGCATCAAAGCCAAATTTAATCTTGTACATATACATTTTTTTATAATTTTAGGAAAAACAAAATTTTACTTTGAGAATAAGTTTTTTTGATTGAATTCTGGGAAAAGTCTTAATGATTTAAAATTTTTTGATCTAGTGTCAAAATCCAAAAAAAAATTTTTTTTATTAAATAATTACGAAATCATTTTGCGGATGTTGTCCGTTCATGCTGTGGAAAGCAAATGAAATGCATCTGGCAACATTCAAGCAATTTTTAATTTTTTTAGGCGGGCACGAAGAGTTGATTTTAATAATAAAAAATATATAAAAAAGGATTAAAAAATCATTTAAGAATAATAAAAATGCAAAAAGTTTTGCTTATTTTTAAAAATTATCCTCATCTACACTAAAACTAATAAATATTTGTAGATCGGCTTCATATCCCATACATACTTAAGTATATTAAATGACTGATACATATATTAAATGTGTATGTGTAAAATATTTCGAAAATCTACATTTTCTATGTGCTCCATCGTTTTTATTTTTTAATATCTAATACATTTTGTGTTGATGAGACTATATATTTATATATTTTGGTGATTCTCTTCGAAAGATAATGTTTAATTTGTTCGTAATTTTTAGAATATAAATCAAAAATTTTAAGTTAGTTTTATTGTACAACGATAGTACTTCCTTGATGAGCGAGTATTCGAGAGTATTATAAACAAGAACTGTTTGCAAAACTTATATGAATAAAATAAAAAAAGCTTATCCAAAAGTATATATTTGCAAATCGTCAATTTAGTCCCAAAACGTAAAGCTGATATGAACGGCGCTTATTTCATATGAAACTTTACTCTAAGAAGAAAAAATAACGTTTGTATAAAGTGTTTTTACGGACTTAAAACAATGATGCATACTCAAAAGTAGAATGCAATTGGCGGTTGAAATAACTAAAAAGTGTTATAATTACATATTACGTTAAACACTGGAGGAAAATATTTATGAAGTGACTGATACGAGTAGTAATTCTAGTTGTATTGTATTATTAATATGGCAATACCAAATACACTTTTATCACTAATGGAAAGTTTTTGACTTCAGTTTTCCGGTGCTTTTTTATATGAAACTTGAATGATATTTAAATAGCCAACGTTTCTTATTTAAAGTCTATTAAAGTTAAATACATTGACATTGACATTTTTTGGCAGACAAATAAATGTGCGGCCATCGACAAATTTTCTTACATTTTACAAAAATTAGCTTCAATGTGTAGTTTTGTTGCAAATACAATTTTACTCAATCTTTTTGCGCCTTTAAAATGTTTACAATAGTTTTTTACAATATATCTATATTTATATTAATTAAAAAGCTTTTTTGGAAAACTATGGAGGATATGTTGGAAGCCTTGTAGTGCTCCCATATTTTCTCTGACTGATAAAACGAAACTGCATTTAAATAAAACTAATTTAAATTAAAATTAACTATATGCGTATTTAAATACGAATTTAAAATCTGGCCATTAATGGATTCCATTTGAGTATGCTGCTTTTGCATATTCTTATTCTTTAATTTCCCTTGAGCAAATTAAGTACATATATGAAAAAAGTTTGACCGGAATTCGTTACTGTTCCGAAAATTATAGATGTGTCCCCTTTTAATGATTGGTAATTAGTAAATTTGCGGCGATTACAGCGAATTTTCGTTTATAACGAACAACTAGTTACTTCAGCTATAATGAACTAGATTGCTATGGCCAAATGGATATTATGTACCTGTGGCACTTTCAACTATATTACCATTTTTAAAACTAATTTGTAATAATAATACATTATTGCACGAAGCACAAGATTGTATCTTCCCGGCTTGAGGTAAAATGGCTTGTCGGCCAAATTTTTTTTTTCGCCAAATGAAAAAGTCATAAAATCTTATATGCAGGTATTAAAAAAATATACATATATGTTGTAGTACTTAAAAGTTATCAGTCCAAAATTGGACTACGACTGCGTTCAGAAATTAATATTTTATAGTATTTTATATGAGAAATTTTTCAACTTTCGCTCTTTAGAAATTGCTTTGAACAAAATTCCAAATGCATCCTCCATTGGAAGATTAATATACGTAGATTTTTTAATAATCTTCCGTAGCAAGAAACAAGTATAATTTTTTTCGTTTAGTGGATTTAATATATCTTTTAATATAAAAAAAATTATTCCATTTTTATAGGCACACAATGTTTAATTAAAATTAGTAAAAGTAAAACCCACAAAATGTTGTTGCCAACAGAAAATAAAATGTATTATTAAATAAAAAAATACACAAACCTGCTCGTATATTAATTTCGTTATAAAAGAAAATCTAAATACATTTTGCGTAACATGTTTGTGTAATAAAAGTAAATTCTAGCAAATGCGTCTGTTTGCGGTTAAAGGCAATTCAATAGAAACACAACTTTCAAAGAAAACTTGCAAAAAGCAAACAAACAGGTGAAATGAAAGACAAACTAATATTAAAGGACGTTTAAAGAAATAGAAATACGAGCACAACATCATAAAAAAAGAACGTTGTGAAAAGAGAACGAAATACTACTATAAATTATGATTTGGAAGACTTAATAAAAGAATAAACATAAATTTCTTTTGTTTTTTTATGTTCAGAAATATGTATTTAAGCGAATAATAAAGCTGATGGTCCATTTAAGGCGTTGTGACGTCAGTGTACTTCACGCATTTCATACGTTGTACGATTTTCTGGATTTCAAGTTACATGCGACGTTTTCTTTAGCATTGAAATAAAATATAAGTTTTTATTCATGGATACCAAATTCGGCTAACCTGTTCGCAGGCCGCTTTGACGCTTACAAAAGTAGAAAGTAGACCCACTCTTCGCATTATACGCGTCAAGTTATTCTACGAGAAAAAGCGCAGAATGCGTGATATGAACTTTGGAAAGTTTTAAACACTTCGGAAAATTTTCCTTTTATGAGGGAAACGTTTGATAGTACTTTGTAAGTACAAAATACAAACATATGTATATAATCTTTGAATTTCTGAACTTAAAACTATTTAATTGAAAACGAAATTGTTATGAATTTTTCTTTATGTACGAGTATATTAGAATTTTGTTACGTAACAAAAAATAAAATAAAATAATATCATAAAGTTATTCCGGAAATTAAAAAGAAAACTGTCTAAAAGGATCAAATATTTACTAGTTTTGTCTTTGAATGTGTATAGCTAATTAACTAGAAACGACATGCTGTATGCATACAAGAATATTATTAAATTCTTAAAGTTCTTAAACAATTTACATTTCCGAAGTGCCCCACCTAGGAAGACATGCAATACAGTTAAAACTAGAAGAGTTTTTATTATTATTTCCATGACATTTTTATTCTACGTAACACTGCATCGTTTTTCTAAGTCTGAAGATAAAAAAAATCTATTTTGAACATGTCGAGGCAGCTCTGGAACTGTTCTTGCAGAGCAATTTGCTGTTCAGTAAACCGTGTGTGTTAAGCATTACCAAATGTGAAAAAACGTCGCGCACCCATATTGGAGACGTTTTCGCTGTCAGTAAAAAAATTTATTACTGGAACGTATTACTGGAACGTATTTATTACTTGAACGTATTCTGTAATTTGTCATGGCGATTAGATCTGACAACGGACTTACAGCTGAACTCCAATACAACACCAACCTGTACCTATTGAAAAACCATTTTGTAAATATAGCTTGAAAAAGAACCATAACAAAATGGCAGAAAGTGTATAGTAGACAGATAAAAGACCAAATAAAAATGAACGATTAAATTTCTAACACACGACTGAGAAAAGCACCAATAACGACTGGCAGTGATTAAAAGGAATTTAAAAACAATCGCCAACAAAAGCAACAGCAATAAAATAAAAAAAATTTGTTTGTTAAAGCAACTCGAAAAGAAATAGAAAATAAAAAAATAAAAATTAAAACACTGATAACAAGCAATAATTTGAATAAAAATAAAATTAAACAACAACAATGTCAACATCATCATAAAATATAATTTTTTTTAGTACTTATTGCAAAATTGGAATATTTATTGAAGAATTATGGTGTCTGTATTATCAATAAATTAATATTTAAAATATGTATGTATATGTGTATGTGTTTGTATGTGACTATGGTTGTGTGTGGACTATCTTTAAATTTTAAAATTAGAAGTCTCTTGTAGCAACAACAATTAGTGCTGTGTGCGGACATGTGTGTTGTGTTTCATTGCCACATTGCTCTCTTTAAAGCAGCGATAAAAGCCTCATGGCGAACTATTCTTTATTGAGTTTAATTTTTAACGTTTCAAAGAAAATTATAAATTTGGGGCTTTCAAGCTTCGTATTAAAATACTCTTTTAAAGTTAAAAGCCCTTACAAAACCACAACAACAAAATACTTTTGTATGTTATTTATTAGTACTATTTATTATTATACTTTAGTTAACTTATAATTCATTTTATAATTGCATTAATTGAGTAACATGGTGTTATTTCTATTTATTATTACATAATTAATTGCATTTCTTTTAAATGACATTTGGTAGCATGTTATATAGTTTCAGTCCTTTGCAAAAGGGGCACGTACTATTCGACCTACCAGGGCCTACAATGTACGAAACAATAGTTTGCGAACAAACCTCAGCATTCGATATCGACTGAAATCACTATGCATTTCTATAGAATTTTCGATGAAGCGAGAATTGTTCCCAGCACAGAGATGATATATGTACCGCTAAATTTTATGCGAGTATCAGAACTTGCCTCATACATTTAACCGAATAACAGATGACAATATATTATGAAAAATAATATGCAGTTTGCTTTACAACTCATGTCGCAATTGTTTATAACGAAATCAAACTTGCATCACCTAAGGTTTTTTCTCTGCAAAACACACGAATAATCCATGCACACATGTAAAGTACACTATATACGTGTATGTCAAAACGGGGATCATTCGATTCTACTTAATTATTCTCTATGTATCTATTTCTGGGAGCAACAACGTACACCAACACTCTATTTAAAAAAATATTATCCAACGGCAAGATCAAGTACTTCTGTTCTGTATTACATCGAACTAATCCTAAAATACTCCATTTAACCAGTCCATCGACCACAAACAAAACAATGTCGTAGTCATGAAAACACCGAGACAAGTCATGTAGCAATAAATACTTGTTTGAAAATGACATGGTACACGATTGCATTAAATAACTCTCATTTGGTCTCGTCTAATAAGAACGAATTTATTGTTGTTAAATAATTCCTTAATTGTTGTTTTTCTGTTGATTTAAAATTACTATAATCAAACCATTAAACAAATTATTAATTCACTGTAGACATCATGTTCAAAAAGCGTTTAAATTAATATAATTATATAAAAATCCACAAAACTCAATATGCGAGATTTAAGCACTTATCCATACATATTTGTTAAAAATACTTGTGAATTGCAAACAATATGAACTTATAAAATTTTATACAAACAACGCAATAAATAACTTATATTCTATTTGCATTACGATCTGTATACAATTGGCAGTACTTGGGGTGACAATGATTGTATTTATTAAGCAAAACTAAAAATTAATTTCATATTAACAATATTAATTAACATTATTTATTATACAGAATATTCTCGAAAATAATTTAAAAAAAATAAGATTTTTGAATTTTACATTATATGATGTTCAAGAGTTTTATTCAGGTTTAAGTTCATCTCTAATTGAGGCATAAATATCTCAATGAAAGACGTTTAATTTCATTGTGATAAATTACCGTCCAAACAAACGGAAATGTAACACGCGTGAAAAAATGAATAGCAAAAAAATTAAGCTCTTAACTGCCAAGTGTGCTATATTTATATCCACTGCTGCATCTATTTTGACATTTAAATACTTATATACAAAATTAAATTATAATATACTTACATATCTAAAATTTATATTTAAGAAAGAGTTATTTTTTGATAAATTTTTTTTCATAGACCAAATACTCCAACCAGGGATGGCAAATAGCTATTCTAATTTTTTACTATCTACAAAAACAAAATGTACTTTTTAGATCATGACGCTATTATCTTTATTTATCAAAACCAGATACTTAAGAAAATCGTGCGTAAAACTTTCCTATCATACAAAAAACAAATATTTAAAAGTAATACACAGAAATAGTACATAAAAGCCAATAAATAAGTTTTTTTTTTAATTTTAGAGATCAGTTGTTACAAACATATTTTTAGGATTTGATTTCAATAGGTCGTTTGTTTGTGTCAAACTGGAAACTGTGTATAATAGACAAATTTCCTGCTGAATATCTGGGAACATGAACTTGACGTTGGGTGGAAGTATTAATGAAATTTATGATTTGTATATTTATTAAAAAAACAATAATTATTTTTTGAAATTTATTTTTTATAGCTTTAGCTGTTCATATGCACTTTAAGCAGTTTGAAAACATTTAACCCAATATGTTTATGCCAAAACATTCAAATACAATATGAGATTAAACTGCTTAAAGTTCACTGATGATGTAGCGACAAATGAAATGTTGGCATGTGAGATCTGCTAAAGCTACAACAAATGAATTTGAAAAATTAATTACTCAAAACCTTTTTTCCCACTATACAGATAAATTTCAATACAAGTATTTAAAATAAGTATTTTGTTTTTCGTTGTTCCTTATAAATGCAATCATTGGGACACAAAGGGCTTCTAATTATTTACAGGTTGCAAGAGAAATAAACTAGAAACACATTGAGCATAAATTTGTTTTTTATGCCGTTTGTATAAAAGCATTCTAAACCTACTTTGATTATGTATTTTGTAATATCCATATACGATAGATAATTCTTATATTGTATTTGATTGTTTTGGCATAAACGTATGAGATTAAATATTATCAAACTGTTTAAAGTTCAAAGATGATTTTATTTGAGTGATCAGTGAAATGAAGTCATATGAATAGCTACAATTACAACAAATAAATTTGAAAAATTAATTATTCAGATGCTTTTTGGGTACAATCCCGATAAATTTCAATATAACAAAAATAATACTACAACATTTAAAGTACAAAAGCTGATAACATAAAATTAAAAAGGAGAAAATACAAATTTAAAGGAACATATACAAACAAATTGGCGATTTAGAAATTATGCTAATAAGTTGCTGTTGCAACATGATTTCCATCCCTGACTCCAACGCATAAGTATATACGCTCTCTCGCACTCTTTTAATACAAAGTTGCTAAAATTAATAAATGATATTGTTAATAATTGACGTCAAAACTGGGTGCGTATTATGGATGTAAGGGAAACGTCTGCTTTCCACTGTTCTTATGACATACATACTTACGTACATATCTACTCCATCAAATTTTTTTAACAAAAGAGAAAAGTAAGCAATGAAGCAATACATACTCGAATATATTCCGACCAATTTCACCAAACTTTTCTAGTTAACATTTTCATTGTAATTTTTGAAGCTTATGCAGGGCATACATACATATGTAAGACTACAAACAAATATATAGTAGGGTGGAGTAAAATGTAAAAAAATTTCCAAAACGTTTGTAATATAGAGTATAGTATGTATTTGTATTCTACATGAATATTTTTCGTTGACATACATATATGCTTTAACAACAATACCGGCAATAGTATCCAGTTACCAGTCCAAGTTTGGTATATTGACAAAAAACTCTAATAAGTATTTAAAATTTTTTTCTACATGGTGCAAATAGAATAATAAATTATATTATGATTATCTATTGAGTATAATGATGACGACTTTCCCGCGTTATAAAAAAGACATTTCTTTGTGGAATTGTACCCACAAACCCCATCGTCATCGGCTGTCAGTACTAAACAAATTAAGAAAAATAATTCCCATTTTAACAGATCCTTTCTAACTTACTGAATCTGCTAAACAGGCAAGAAAGGGAAAATATTATACGTTGATTGTGAATAATTGGGTTGCATTCGGCAACCGAAAATTTTGTGCTTGCCAAGAAAGTATTAACATGCTGATGAAGGGTACAAATACTAAATTTTAAAATTTTATACATATAATGATTCTGACTACTCATATAATAATACATAGGACAACTATGCATCTTTTGGTAGGCATAGAATATAAAAAATACGCTCTTCAATTTTTTGTTTGTTTAATTGTTTAGTTCTTTATAAAATCCTCTAAGTTGGTTCGTTGAGTTTATCAATATAAATAATTTTTCAATTCATTCCTCCATACATGTTATACTAGCGCAAAGGATGGTCTCCGCTAGCTATATGAGGAGTCAATGCATATTTTTTTATCGCTTATTCCGATGGAAATGCTTAAATGCTTTTACTTCTCGTTGTTTTGATATCAATTATTTTGGTTCTTTATTTTGCATCGCAAAACTTTCAGTTTTTTTCTTCTGAACTTTTGGGATTCTTTGAGTTGTGACTCTTTTTGTATTTAATGTGAGATATGTTTGCTAATAAACTTAGCGTTATCAAAAAGTAACTACAGCGAAATTGTGCAATAAAATGGACTTTATCTAATATCAGTATTACAGCCTACTTGTGAAATAAAATTAACATTAAGAAAGACTATAAATAATATGTCAGTTTTAGAATACATTAACCTTATGTTAAAATGTCCCCACTAGCGAATCGTTCACTTTTAATTTAAAACTTACTTCTGACAACCACAAACTAATTATCTATCAGTGCGACAACATCCTAAATTTAGTTGTTGGTAAGTTATAAAAAGGTCCTAAAGACAGTCTATTTTGGAAGATATTCTATATTAGAGAGATTTAAATGTAATGTTTTGAAAAATCTTAGATTGCCTTTGCAATATGAATTCGGACAAGAGCAACTGAAAAATTCAAATAATTGTTATTCGCCTAAGCACGATTTTCATTTATACGAAATTCGGATAAGTGAAAACCATTTCGCTTAAACGGCCTCATCAGTTTTAAAATGGTTTAGGCTGATTTTGAAATCAGTCATATTTACTCGTATGTATTTTTTAAATCGAAGCACTCGATTTGTTGAAAAATTGCGGCAAATTATAAAAAAATACATCTTCCTAGAGATCATTTTTCAGCCCCCTTCTTAGCATTATAAATTTATAAACCTTTGTATATAATATATGTATTAATATTTTATATTCTTGTTTGGAATATTCCATAGAATATTTTTTCCTATTTTTTAATCTTCAAGTACCCTCTAGAAAAGTTCTAGACATGTAATCCTTTTTTTACTTTTATCCTTATTCCTTTTACTACTTTTTTTTTGTATTCGTAGTATCTAGTTGTTATTATTTTTATTTTTAAAAAGTTTCTTTTCGTGATTATGCTGCGAAGTCGCTCTTTCTCTAATTGTGTACTTTCTCTCGGTAACAAAATCTTCAAGAACTAAAAATAAAGCAAAAAAGTAAATGTAAAAAATGAAAAAAGAGGAAAATAACTAAAGTAAATAGATGTATAAAATATCGTATGTATGTACATTGGGGGCACTTATTCAAGTTTCTACCAACCAAACATTCGTATCGCCTCTCAATCTGGTTGAAACTTTGTCGACTTTTCATATCGCCTACTTGTAGCTGTGTATTACCCTGATTCTGTTCTCGTTTGAGTTGCTGTTGGTTGGGTTGGGTTGGGTTTGGTTGGATGATACCAGAAAATACAACTTTCCACTCCACATTAATTTTTTGTTTGTATTTTTTTAATAAACATTCATGCATAAATATGTCGTTGACATGTCGGTTGGTTAGTTGTTTCTTTGTTCGGTTACTTGCTAGGTTTACATGTATTTACAATATTGTGTTTATTATTATTATTATTATTATTTTTTAATTGCTTTGGACACAGTTGTCGATGTAATGGTGTTGTTTATTTGTTGATAACTGAAGCATGAGGATCGAATACCAATGGAAAAGCCACCATGCATCCCATACGGCACAAATTCCTTAAGTGACTGTGTTTTCAATTAAAGCCAACCTTAAGTGTGTTTTTCTTTTACTGCTCTTGCAGTTGTTTCGTCCATACTGTTTTAATAGAAAAATTGATTAGAAATCGATGATGTCTGCAAAATTAGTGCATTGTACGAATGTTCATTCATCATGTATTAAGTTGTGCTTCTTTGTGTGGCTAATTAAATATAATTTCGTGTTTTTAAATCTTAAATCTAAAATTATCCATTATATAAGTCTATCCAATGCCAGACTAACAAAGGGACCGGTTTCTATAGCTTCTTCTATGATTGACTTCACATCTTTCGTTTTTGGCTAAGAATTTTTGTATGTTTCAAATTCGAAATAAATGAATTTAAAATTAATACCAATTTTAAAAACAGGTAGTCATTTAGAATGCATTGGTTAAATTCGATAAAACGATGGCGGTGACGGTATACTACTGGTATATGCTTTGGAATACAAATTTGTGAAAAATAATGCCTTATGACGTTATTTTAAACCATAAGTATTGAGCGTTATTTCGGTCCGCGAATTTCGCAATCGACATTTCGCAACAGATTAAAGAAAATGTTGCGTGTTACTTTTAATTTAATAAAAACGTTAAAGAGTGAGATAGACATACATATGTTTGTCTCTCCAAAATGCTATTTTTTATTCGTGGTGGAATTGAGCACTAAAATTTATTACAACTTTTTTTTGTATTCTACAATAGCTAAATACGTTTGCTTTTTCACTTTCTTCGTATTGGCTTTTGTAATACACCTACTAATTATGATCTTCAAACAAGAGATAAAGAATAGTTATAAAGACAGGTTCGTATCATTATACAATTCTGATTGTTTATGCTTTTTTACCTTCTTTAGATCACAATTGTATGTAGCTTTATTTTGCGTCCCAATAATTCCATCCCGAAAAGAATTTCCAACTTTATCAATGCCTGGACATAAGCAGCTAGTTTTTTCTTTTTTATAGAAATTTTTAAGGTCCAAATTAACGTTTTTCACTTCTTTTTTTTTAATGTTATACATAGTTAAAAAAAAATCAGTAAAATTAATTTTAACTATTTTACTTTCATTTAATACGGGCACGAGCCCTCTCCAATATTTTATTTTTATGTTTTTTATTCGCCCAACACATGTGTTTCATGGGTGATTTTTTTTCGAAATGTTATAAATTTGTTTAGCTTTCAAGACTTCTCTGCGTATTACATTAATTCAGACACTCCTATACTTATTTTTCGCCCATTCCCTGCCATTTTTGGAAAATAGAACAACGACATGTCAACACCGTTTACATAAGCTTGTGAATGTCTGTTTTTTTTTCTTGTTTTTCGTTGGAACGTGTAGCACATTAAACACGACGGTTTTGCCTATGGTTATAAATTTCCTCTTTTAGATTTAAGATATTTGTTATTGCATATAAATAGTATAACTAAATTAGATAACTAATTAGAACCATTTTCGTTTGATATAATATACGAATAAATAAATTGAAGAAAATAGCAGCAAGACTTGACAGCGAATACATGTCAAAAATGTTAACGATGTGGCATCAAATGGTAGAGGGACAAATGTTTAAAAAAGCTTGATAGATTAGGTCAATTTCGTTTTAAAAGAACTAATGAAAACTTTTCTATATTAAAAAGTAGTATTTGCCTCTCGATTGGACTCTGTTACAGAATTTCGTTCCGATCGAAAGATGATTTAACTTCATAAACAGGTTAATAAAAGTACAGGTAGCATCCTATAGCTACTTTTTAGTGTAGAATTGGTATTAAGGCTTTCTGCTTAAAAAGAAGCAGAAGAAGGCAAACTATAATAACTAAAAAATTTTCTGTGCTCTCACACTGGGTTAATGCGGTGAAATGTAAGAGTATCGCTTGTAGCCAAAATTTCCATGAGAAACAATCAGAACTTTTCTCAACGCCCAATAGTGGCACCTCCCTCAGATAGTCCCTATCCTGAACAAAACGATTACCTAGATGTCTAAAGCGACTTTGTATGTCAGCACGGCATGATGAAAGCAACCATACTTGTGTAATATTGCAAAATTTGCACGATTATCACGAATTTTCGCTTTCAACGAATACTTTTTAAAATACCGACTAAAAAAAGTCGTAAATAGTTACTTATAATTAAAAAAATATATCGCTAAATTTTTCTAAAAATTTTCTAGTCCATTAAGTAATCTAATTCAATGACGCTTGATATTGTTTTATTTGAAGAAAAAATGTTTACTCCGGTTATAATCGAATTCTACTATAATTATAAAAATGGGAGTTGGCTTAACTTCATTAATTGTGAATCGAGCAATTAAGGGAGAGTGGTGTGCCCATTGATGGACCTAACCATAATAGCAGAGAGTGGCAATGAGTAACAAATTAGTACAACGCAATCAATCATGTTTTAATACGTTTGCGTTCAAATATAAATAACTACTTGTACTCCACTTTTTCATGCGAAAATTTGTGTGTTTTATGTGCTCAGTACTTTAAGGCAATTTGATTTGCCATGGTGAGCAAGAAACGCAGTTTTTTCCAAATTGGATTATAGTGACGTAGACAAGTTGTCAACTTCAACAAAACTCTGGGACATGAAGTATAGATTGCCCTATAATGTTACGATCAGATGATCAGAATTTGGACCCTAGATCATGTGATCGGTTATATTTTTATAGCGATATTTCAATCCAAAGGTCGTCTAGCTGGCAAAATATAATTGAATTGAGACAGAACATATGATGCGGCATTAAAGAACTTCATCCAAATTTATGCAAAATGGTTATGAGTGAAAAGTTACGTGCGAGTATGTGTTAGCAGAAACGGTAAAATACAATAAAAATATTGGCTTCCAACATGCGTTAGCATATACTGTGTTATTGATGGTCTGGACGGAAAGCAAGTTTTCTTAAGCTGTTGAACAAAATATGGGTGAAAAGATACGATTTATGTTGGCTATTCAATAATATGATACAAATTTCTGATTTTCGCTTATATAAAACTTACAATTTTGCAGCTTTATTTGTTTCAATAAAAATAATTCAGGACAAGTCGTCAGCTTAACGATTTTTTTCTAATTGATACTAGTGAGACATTGTGTTCGTAGTTGTTCGGACTGTTTAAGTGATGAAAGCATAGGACACTGGTCAGTCACTGAGCAGTACCGGCAGCTATTTATATTTTTCTATACTAATGTTACATCTATACCAATGTTACATCAAACGCGCAATAGAAGATTTGTAAAAAGAAGCTTTCTGATTCCACAACTATACTATCCCTGTCCCAAAGCAGTAACACTTTAATTAAGCACTGTGCATTAATTGCCTTAATGTTACTTCTCTTGCGAGTATATAAAAAAATGGTTAAATAATACATTAGAGGTGTAATCAATAATCACATGACTTCGAGACGAACGAGAGTTACAAATCTTTTCTAACTACGTATTTAACACATTTTCTCTTCACTGGTACTACCAACTACCACTGGGGAACAACACACTCTGTATTTTGACGTGTTTTCTAAATGTTTATTGCTTTATTTGCTTTAGGCTTTACTTGTCACTTAATACCAAAAACAATAATAAATGTTAGGAAATACTCGTACAAAAACTGCTATATAAGATAAAGGTAAATAAAATAAAATATATAAAAAACAGAAAAAATATATACGAGTAGTATTTGCTTTAGGAATTAAATGGCACTCTACTAAAAAAAAAACAGCGTAAAATCGTGTTAAAAGAAAATGAAATAATGAAAGCAAGTAATAGAACGAATTCTCGCATAAAATATTAAATGAAAATAAGTGATGAAATCTAGTAATAGACTGTTTTTTTTTAAAGTTTTTAGAAAAGTTTTATCTAGGAATTACCTAATTAATTTCTTAGTTTATATGTGTATATGTAATTTTGTCATTAATGCTCTAATTAATTATTTAAATTAATAAAGAAACACCTTTAAACACATTTTGTTGCAATGGCAAAAATGGTTTCAGAATTATAGCCTGGTTTTCCTAAAGTTGTATTTGTTTTGAAATGAATTCTACACAGAGGAAAAGTAAAATTGATTTCCACAAAAAAATGTGATAGCAATTAAAAAATTGTTTAGCTTTGCACCTATAATATATGAACCGTCTGTACGTTTTTATTATTATTACGAGTATTTAAAAAAAGTAATGTTTTTTGTATTAAATTTGGGACGATTTTCTGTCATCTCATGTTAAATTTGGCTTGTAAACAGATCGATACCGTCTTCAGTGTTCCTATTCTTAACTGAATATGATTTTTCTGTATGATATCGAGTTCAAGTCTTATCAGATACCGAAAAATTGCTCATGTTCCCCTAGTAGTTACATTTAATTCTTCTGTCATGAAATAATTAAAAATAAAAAGGCATCATTGACTAATGGAGTCTGACGATATTTGAACTCGAACCCATAGAACAAATTCATGTTCATTTGGTTAACAATACACAGTGGTGTTGGGTTATAACTAAATGAATGAGAACAGACAATTTTGTTTGTTATAACTACAGTAAATATTTATTTATTTTTTAATATATAAAAGTACGAGTAAGTAACAATTAAAATAGATAACATTTTATTCGTATTTTTCGATATGTTCATAAGACTCACAAATTTATTTTTATCGCTGAATAATAAGAAACTTAGAGAAATGTTTTTTTGCGATTTAGCTTTGTTTCTTATAAGCGCAAAACCTTACACGCATTTTTATAATGAGTACTTTTAAAATAGTTCGTTAAAAGTGGAAATTGGCTACAACTAAATTTCATTATACATTTTATTTTAGTATTTGGAAGGTACAAAATTTTTGGGGCCGGAGACATTATTATAGACGATGTATATTATAACCGAACTCCACTGTACACGATTGATTTGTGTATATATATTTTTTCTAAATTTAAATTTTAATTAGTCTGGCTCGAGTTCGAGTTCAGAATTTGCCATATCAAATAAATTTTTTTTTTGTTCAGAAAGAACTGAGGAAAAGCTAATAACACCAAAAGAACGGAACGGATTATAATTTTACCAAATGCATTTCCAAAAATTACGTAGCAAAACAAGTGTTTTGTTGCAAAACAAACGAAATGTAATTCCTTCTAGCGTGCAAATAAAGGATCATCCATCCCATTTTTATATATTCCTTTAAATTAATGCAAATTTGTATATTTTCAAAATATCGTTTGTTAAATTTTTACTCATAAAAAAGTATTTTCAAAGCATGTGCTTAAGTTTAGACCGATACTATTGTGAGTTTTTCTATTTACAGTTTCATAAATACTTATCAACTCGTATAAATATTAATAGCTGGTAGTCATTGGTTGCTTTATTTAATTATTCTTATATTTTTAATGGTTATTTTATAGAGTTTACTTCGTAAATTATGTACGTCCTTGTACATTTACAGTCATTTTATTATTTATTGTTTGTAACGTTACTTTTGTTTCACATGGCATTGTATTGTGTATGTATGTTGTTTTGTTCTGTCCCACTGTGGTATTAGAAAACTTGCCACTAACTTATTTAGTTGAATGTGTCATGTATCTAAGTATATACTTGGCGTAAAGGAATAAATAAAATTCTTCGTGCTTAAGTAATCAAAACCAATACCCATCAACTTTTGTAACGTCGCAGTAGCAAACGCTGTCATCAATATATGACAGACCTCTTTTTAATAATAAACTTACCTGCTATTAAAACTCATGGAATCATAAATTTCCAATTTATTTTTATTAAGTTTTCAATTATAAAGTATATAAAATTGAAAGAGTAAATTTCAAATATTGATTGAAAAATATTTAGTTTTCAAACTATTACTAAATTATTTGTAGTACTAGATAAAGGTGTAACTTTTGCAATTAAAATATTTTTAAAAATTCAAACAAACAAATGAATGAAATATGGGTTAATTAAAATAAAAAAAAAAATAAATTAAAATATTAAGAAGGGATTGAAGTATTAAATTAAAAAAAAGTTATAAAATTGCATATACAAAATATGTACCTTGAAAATAATTAGAAATAAATACTATATACAGTGGAAGCCCTATAACGGACAGTTCCTATACCCTTATATTGTCAATAACAGGACATTATCCATAACCAGACAAATTCTGTCAATCCAATGAGAATGTGCATTTCCGAAACCGGTCGTTCCAATAACCGCAAGCGGGCACTAAGTTTTCCAAAATTTTGTCAATTGTTGAACGCTCGCTGTAAGATTAACTGGCTAACAAATTTATCTTTCTCGCCTTCGAACGTTACGTCGCTTGTATGGTATGTAGCAACATCTTCTTGGAACCACATCTGGGATATATTTGACTTCATACTCAGAAAAAAATTAAAAATTTAGCTTTGTTTTTCGGCTTTGAATTTCCCCTTTTTAGCCTTATTTCCAAGCTGGAAATTCCAATGTGATTTAGCTTTATATTTTTTTTAGAACTTGGTCGCACCGTGTATGCAGGTATGAGTTTAATTTTATCTACTACTTCAACAAAAGAAGACGTTCACAAAAAACATATTAAATTCGAAAGGGTTGTAGAAAAGCTTCGAAGCATGAAAACTGCTAATATTTTAATGTAAATAAATGAATTGAAATGTTTTCAGCATTAAATTTTATTACAGCCGCTATATTAGAAAGTTAAGAGAACACAAGCAATAGCGCACCTCTTGATATAGTCGGACACTGTATAATCTCCATTTTATGGGGGACATTTATATTACTGTTTAGTGCACTATATCACTGCACACAAAAGCGGCCATATATGTAGTACGTATATAAGTACATATGTAAATACATACAATAAAAACTAAAACAACATGGTGGGTTATGGAATTTTATAATGTGAATGATTGGGAGCTGATATGAATCAACCTGGTAATACCTTTTACTATGTGTGATAATTATATTATATAAATAAACAAAGGCTTATAACTGCAAACACATGACCTGGGAATACGATCGCAGTATTTCGTAGCTGCAACTCTTTTATAATGTTTAATCCGAAAGTTTGCTTTAAATCAAATAATGGTCATAAAAACTTCGTTTCTTGTAGCTGTGGAATACTTGCTGTGTAGTACCAAAGGACCTCTAGAGTATGGAGTCTCATTAGGGAACATTTAATTATATAATATAATTTCGAAAACAACGACAACACTACCAGTAAAAAATAAGTATGCAGAAAAGCCATGAAAATACAAATATAATGACCTGAAAGTAGTGCACATTTGCATTGTTTATTTTCAATTATTTTAACATATGATACTTGATATTTAAGGCTCTTTCACTGAATTAGATAGAAGCCATTCTCAATATATTGAGAAAATCACTTTTTTCGAAGATAAATAAATATTTTTGTATTAAATGACAATAAACCATTCACCATTGGAAATAGACTTTATATTTAAAAAGTATAAACATTTGCTACAACTTTCTTGTTTCTAATACAAAAATAATATTCTCAATGATTAATTTAAGAACATTATTTTCGTTTAAATTAAAAAAAATTTCTAGTAATATTTCTATAATGTAAAAAAAAAGTATTTTCAAAAAGGAGAATAAAATGTCACAAATTCGTGGAAGTAATTAATATGCGCTAGTGAATGTGAAAAAATATGCACTAATGGATAGTTGGGAAAGAATGAAAGTATAAGTAGATCCTTAAGAATGACTTACATGCGCTTTTTCACTGGGACTATTTAAACTGAAAGGAAGGACACCACAATGGTTCTATTGAATGAACTCGTTGCTATTTGAAGAAAGTAATCGTTTTCATTAGTTAAAGAAACAGTAAAATAATTTTGAAAAATATTCATCACACTTGCACACACACACACACACGCACTTATTATAAAAGGGTTGTTTGTAGAATACAGTGAGACTTTGTAGTAAACGGTGGTGGGAAAAATTTTGGGGAGAAATGCGAAAAATACCCGAATTCATTTCACAAACAATCTATTGTGCGCCGTTTAAGATATTATTTCAGTTGTTTACTTTTGATAAAGAATTTTAAAATATTACTGACGACATTTGAAAACAATAGACATGTATTACTTATGAATGTATTACGATTTTTTTATTTTTCTGTTTATTTGTCTGAAAGCCTATCATTATCAACTTTGTAAGTTTTTTGTATTCGCTGAATTATAAATTAATCGACTAACGAATTCTAAAGCTTTTTCTGGAACCTAATTGGAATTGAAAATTGTTAATTTTTTAAAAGTTTTCAATTATTCAATTGTTATTCGTTCTTTCATAATAATAACAAACAAAGATATGATGTTACACATTGTATCTTATTTACCCGTTACGGAGCTTTTTAAAAAATGTTAAATAAGAGATTGATTACAGCATATTTTTGCATATATTGACTTTTTAACCGGGCTTTTTCGCTTTTAAGAACGTACATACTAGCCCTTCATACATTCATTAAGAGCATTTTCCTTACTTTTTTATTGTTTTCAATTTGATTTTAGAATTAATATTTTATGTATACGTGCGCTACATTAAAATGTATGTGCATGTATGCTGTACTCTTATTGGAAAGCCACTGGAGTTAATGATATGACATTTTTGTCCACCGAAAATCAAAAGTCCTTTCACAATAGATTGCAACTTTGTCCAAAAGCTAAAACGCAATGATCAAAACTCTTCCTTCTATTCAAAGATTAGCACTCTAACTACTTGCATATTGGGGCATTCTGTACAAATATCATAAGTCCAAATATTATATTTCGCTTTTCTTTCGGTTCACAGAAACGTTTCTTAAAATCCAATAAGTTATGAACTCAGTAAAGTTTGTTTTTTTAACTCGAAAAATTTTACAAACTTAGAAAAAGTATTTTCTTAATTTGAAGACAACCATTTATATTTTTAAGTAAAGTTTTAATCATAATCATAATCAATTCAATTAATCATAATATATTTATAACTAAAATAAAAATGTCTTGCTTTTACGATGCAATTTCCTCGAGTTTATTGAGAATTTACGAGTACTAATGGCGATTTACTGTGTAAAAAATGGGTAAAATTTTGTTCATCAATTTATCTATGATCACTTTAATTTAAAAACTTACCTCTCTTCCAGAATTGCGTACTCTTCCCTAATATATTTGTCCTCATCAAGAAAACTATATTCCCATTTTTTCCATAAACATAGGATTCAGAAAACAGATTTTTAAAGTCGATAAAATGTTCGTTAACTCTTTTAATGTTTGTACACGCATAAATCTGCCATTTGTGAACGGGTTTTTGACTGCTTGCAGCCCAGTCCCATAAATATTTTTTGTATATATCATATCATAACTTGCCCATTTATTATTAAAATTAATTGTTTTGGGATATTCTCCCTAACTTATCATTTGCTGTTTGTTATGAGTTTAGATGTTCATATATCGACATTTCATTGCCGCTAACCAAATCATCAGTGAATTTTAACCGATTGGTAAGCATTCAAATTCATATGTTTATACAAAACCCAACAGATACAATATGAGAATTTAAGCATTTATGAAAATCACAAAATATACGCAGTAGGCTGAGAATGTCTTAAGGCTGGGGCACGTAGAATCCGTCATCCGTCATCCGTCGACTTTTTCAACTGACAGCTAAGTTAAAATACAGGTTTTGTTATGAGCTTGGTTACATACAGTACGTCTCCTTCAACGCAACGTATGAAAGTTGGGCAACTTTCAACTTTTGACGTACGTTGAGTACTTTGACAACTATCAGTTGATTTTTTGGTATGGTTTGTTTTAATTAACAGTTGATTTTTTGGGTCTGACCAAAAATCTTCGACTTTTATCCATTATATCAAGACAGCTTGAGCTTTATAAAGCAAAATTATAATTAAAATAAACTCTGTAATTTCTTCAAAATCCATAGAAAATTTTTACTCTTTAATAAAAAGAAATGTTGCAAACATGTAAAAAAAACAACAACGTTAACAAAGTACTCATTGTGCCAACCTCATCCGTCATTGCGTTAACGTCAGTTGAAAAAGTCGAAGGATGACGGATGACGGATTCTATGTGCCCCAGCCTTTAATGTAAATGTGCACAGCGAAAAATTTATATTCGATCGATGTGAATCAAATTTATTGTTTTTCCAACGTGTATTACTATTTATTATTGAAATTTATTTAAAATGTTTTTTAACTTAAAAGTGTACGCTTGCAATTTGGTCCCACAGAAGTTTGATTATCGTATAATTCCGCCATTTACGAACCGATTTTCATAATGGCATCTGCTTTGCAAGATGTTCGATTGGTATTGAAGTAATTTTTTGGCAGAATTATTAAATATGCTCTTCACAATTTTATGAAAACTTTAGTTTATGCCCCGATTATGGTTTACAACAGTTGTTACTTTAATATTGTATTTTTAAAAATGCGATTATGGTTTACAACTGTTGTCAGTATGTTTTGTTCGCACTGTCAAAATTCTACAACAGCTCATTAGGTGTTGTTGAAAATCGATAATAGATTAAAAAAATTAAGTATGCGTATAAAATTTGTTTTGCAAAACAAACAGAGCTGTAAAAAATAAAAATAAAATAAATAAATATAAAATAATAAAATAAAATTAAGTAATAAAATAAATATTTCTTAGCAAAATTACCAATAAAAATGGCAAAGCTAGTTGAGCTTATAATAACTATAAATTATGTTATTGGAATTAAGATATTGTAATAACTTTTGGTTTTATAAAAATTATACGTACTTATTCTAAATGTGGTAGTTCCAATGGATTTAAACTGTCTCGAATTCTTTTCCGGATACGGAGACGGATACATTTGTGTGCGTGTTTTTTTGTTGTTCTTTTATTAATTTCTAACAAAATCTTCTTTAATATTTTTTAACAGTTTTTGTCATGCAAGTATGTATGTTTATGAAAATATGTACTACAAATAAAATGCACCTCTGTGACATAAACAACACCTAGATGTTGTAAACCATAATCAAAAAATAAATAATTGTTGTGTGGGGTGGCCGGAACAACACAACATTTAAGTGTTGTAATCCATAATCGGGACATTAATTAAGGACATTTTTGATCTGTTTTTTAAGAATTTTTCATACCAAGTTCAGTATACGTAATTTTTTGGTGTAGTAACACATACATATGGTATATGCGTCACATTTCTTACAAGCTTTTATTGTGGTAAGGACAATAAAATTTACTGAATTTAAAAATGTGCACACAAACTTTTTATATATTTCACTAATAATCCTGGCAACATTGACGTCAATGCTTTTACTGCTGTTGTCATGAACATTATGGCGTCTAAAATTGACAAATCAATTATTTGTGTGAATGTGTGTGTGGGTGTGTGTTTGTGCGGTTGGCTTTCTGTAATACATTTATGATTATATTAATGCTCCCATTATTGCTATTCCTGTTGTTATTAGGTCCATGGAGGAAAGAGAATTTCTAAGTACTTGTCAAAATAAAAATCTGTCAACATATGCTTTGTTATATGTACATGTGTATGTTCGCGTGTATATCATTAAATATAATTATATTATATTCCTAAGACTAAAATACTTGTTTTCTTTAAATTACACAGTGAATACTCTATTCATAGACAATTCTAATAAAATGGTATCTCTGTTGTGCGGAGAAATTTGTTAGACTTTGATTAAATGAAAATTAAAAACCGAACAAATTACAGTTCAACAATCGGACGCCGTCATAACCGGCAGCGCATACGAAATGACTATTGATTTAAAAAAAAAATTAAATCTCCGTTAAGCGAACAGTCCTCCTGAATACGGGAGAAAATAATTACATTTAGGCTTTTTCAAACATCATTGTGAATATTTTTAAGGGGGAAAAAGGAAACAATAACATGAAACAACCGTTGAACAATCGATAGTAAAACAATTGTTATTCAAGTTAATATAAAAAATAATAATACAATTTATAATTTGAGCGAAGTGAAACGTTGCGTTATTTTAATATAATTGTTGTTCTGTTTCCTTGTGGTAAAGAAATTTTCTTCAAAGTCACCCAGGCGAAATAAAAAATTATGCCGTAAGTTTTTTGCCGCTATGTGTATATAAAAAAATTAAACTTGAAAATAAGTATATTCAGACGACGATATTTCTTTCACAATCAGCTCCTGCAATGTCACAAACGCTTCTGGAGCAAATATTGGATTAAATATGAGGAATATTGTAAATATAGATGATAACATTCTGACAGAATATAGATAAAAATATTAATGAAAATATAGATAAAAATATTCCAACAGAATATAATGTTTAAGTGATTCTTGCGGATAAGCAGACAATTTGCGTCATCGTTGAAAGTGCGCAGATAGATGATAAAACGAAAGTATTCCTCTTTATATTAAATATTTATAAAAATACTTTGCAGGTCATTGTCCTGAAAGAAGAATAAACTGAATTAAAATAAAACACGAAAAAAAATTAATGAATTATTTATTCATAAAAAAGAATTATACTATATCCCTCATAGCAGACATACTATATACTTGAGAGCGGACAAAAACATCGACGAAAAAGAGTGTCTGCTTATGGGAACTTTCACTGTATTTACTTCTTATTAAAATGATAGCAATTAATATCAAGTTAATTAATAAAATCCAAAAATAATAAAAGAGAATAATAACAAGTGGCAACAAATTAGGTTAACAAGTGTTTTTATTTAAAAAAAAAGTAAAACAAGACAAATTGAAAAAAAGTATATCACACAAACCGAGTAGATAGACAGGAACTCACAACATTGTTGCTATTACTTTTATTCTAGTTTTACAATGGAAGAGGTAATAAATTATCTATAATAAATAAGCTCACCACGAGTGTTCGATTTGATAATTTATCATTTTAATAAGTTATATAATTGTTCGTCTTGAGATGCCTTTTATTGAATAAATAAAAATAAACTTTAATTTTGTTTTTATTTCTATTTTCTTTTATTGCTTCCTGAAGCCGAACAATTATTTAACATATTAATTAGTAAAAGCCTCGCAGACATTTACATTATCATTTTAACGATTTTAGTTCCTAAAATAATACATGTGTACCTTGACAATATTCCTAACAAGACCAAATGAAAACTTCAACTCTTCATTGGAAGGATATTTATAATCCTAAACATGTACGACACATGTCGAAAAAGTTGAAGGATAATAAAGAACCATTAGTCAGTGCTTTCTTGTTGCTTAATGTTATTTTTGAAGCTTTAATAATTAGTTTTGCGACTTCTTAAAATTCCCATTTGGTTTGTCACATTCTTAACCCTTTCATGCCCACTGTTGCCTATAGGCAACATTGTACTTATCGGCTTCTAAGTCCCGTCATTTTAATTTTAGCAACCTGCGGTTTTTTGAATTGTGTAGCCTTATGTGTTGTAAAAGATTATAGCGATTTGTTTTACTGTAAGCTGTGTACGTGTTCATTCAGTAGGCGTTCTCCGTATAGTGAAATTGTCAAGATCGTTTCGCGAAAAAAGTGTTTTTAAAAAAAGTGTTTAAAATCATTGAAATAACTGTTTCATTGTAAAACCAAGTGAACAATATAAATAAATAAAGGTAAGAGAGTTATTTAAAAAAATAAATCATGAAAAAAGTGTTTAGTTTGTTTATAATAATTTTCTAAAAGTGCTGTTGCCTATAGGCAACATTGGTCAATTGTGGTAATTTCCGAACAATATACATTTATTTATATATATTCATATTTAGATACGTCCAAAAGGTCTTACACAGACAGAAATTTAAAAAATTGTTCATTTTGACTGGGATGATTCTGCGGATGTGGAAAATGAAGAAGAAGAGCAGGAAACAACATCAACTTTCGAAAACATCATCGAAGAAACATTGAAAAATGTGATTGATAAGGGCGAAAATATGGAAGTTGGTCTGATTGAGCAACTAAAATGATGGAAAAGAAATTAAAAATGAAGAGGTTGTACAGGAAGTGACGGAAAAAATTGATTTGAAAAGTTTGAGGTGGAGAAGTGTAGAGGTAATGTAATACCAGTTGGAAAAGCGATGTGCGCAGCAATGAGGTAAAACAACCAATCGAATTATTCACCTAGTTCAAAAGGGGCAACATGGCTATGATAAGTTATATAAAGGTTATTAATTATATGTACACATATGTAGTAGATTTCTGTCTAATTCAAAATATATTTTTCATTAGGTCAACAAAGTTTGAAACAATATCTGTCAAATAAGCCCCACAAGTGGGGCTTCAAAATGTTCTCTAGGGCTTTATTTATGATTTTATCCTCTACATTGGAGAAGGAACGTATGCGTATTTTGGTTTGGGAATATCATCAGACATTGTTTTATATTTAGCATCCAATATTCCAAGGAAAAGAGGTCGCCCATTATCAATCCTTTCAACGATGGAGTCAACCCCATTATCACCGGGTTTTTTACCATCGGTTCCATCTTCACCAACTCTTTCGACGGCTTCTGAATCGAGCTCTTATAAAAGAGCGTATACTGCATAACCTGCAAAATACATACGATTTGACAAATCTTGGACACAGGGTAGAATAGGGAGCAAAAGGCAGCTGCAGGCTATGCCACACTGGTTATCCGCGCTCCAAATGTAGCAAATGCAATGTTTATTTGTGCTGCAATCCACAAAAAAATTGTTTTGTGTCTTATCATACTTAAGTTTCAATAAAAATGCATTAAAAAAATAACAAAATGTTTTTTTTAATTTACCACCACTGCCCAATGTTGCCTATAGGCAACATCCTGTAACTAACGAACCAGGACACCAAGGACTTTGAAATTTTTATCAGTTCATATCTGAGTCAAGACTAACACATACCTGTCCTCAAAAAATTTTTAGCTCCGCACATTTTAATTCGGGCATGAGAGGGTTAAATATAAAATATTTATAGCTTTGCTGGTCCGTAGAGAGTAACTTACGCTTTGTGTTTTATTAAGGTCATTTTTATAAAAGCCAGAACCATAAGGTGCAATAAACTATGTTTGTTAAGAATTTCTTAATGACATTCGTTAAAATATATTGCTTTTGTTATTTTTATGACTTGGTATCATATTACCTTCACATTGGCGTAGTAGAGAGGCCATAGTGGTAATGTAGGGCTTATTTATCGATTTTATTCCATCACCCGAGCTTGCTTATGATTGGTAAGCCTGCTTTCATGCATGCTTTTTGGCATTCGTTCAAACCGAAACAGTTTTTCCACTGTGATTGATCTACAATAATGTAGAGAAAAGTAGCCAGTTCCTCAGATTTGACGATATCACTGATATAATATCTTATGTTTGTGTCCATGAGTGGGAATCAACTTGTTCGTGTTTGGGAGGGATCTGTTTTCGGCAGTGATTGCAAACCAATAACTTTGCGCCATTGAAATTAGTAATAGTTGCCTTTTATTTATTCGTCCCTCATTTTATTTAATTAGTTTATAAAATTAAACAGGTTTGCTATGAAAATCTATAAAGTAATTCAATGTTCAATGTTGCCATCTGAACAGTCAAATCGAAATAAATATGTATTTGTATATATATAAATATATTCATATAGAAGATTTTAAATACGTACATACTTCTGCCAACAATTACAAGTTTCTAAAGTATATTACTGCGTCTACAAGTGGATTGACAACAAAAAGTTACCTTGTTGTATAGAAAAATATAATAATTCCAACACTTGAAACTAGAAAAGTTTTTTTTGGAACTTTTAAACACTTGTATTCACTCGTAATATGCAGCATGAGTTAGTTATTATGAATTATTCAATTTGCACAATTATAGTCACAGACAGACAGAGAAATTAAAGAAAACGTACTTTTTGGAATAATTTATAAATTTCGTTGCATTATACTCTGTGTCATTTTTATATTTTTACTTTTTTATTTTTTATATTACATTTCAATTTATATATATTTTTTTGCCAAACTCAATTACATGAATTGAATTAAATCCCTGGATATAAATAATATTGTTTTTTATCTTGCATGTTAAAAAAGAGCGAAAGAAAAATTGACTTTGACAATCCAGGCTGAAATGTTTACATGTATGTGTGTGTGTTCATACGTATTCGTATTTAGTCATTAAGAAACTAGGCTAAAACACCTGAATTTGATATATTCTGGGTCAGTTGTACTCATGTGTTAAGCTCAAGATGTTGTAGCAAATGTTATTTACACAAAGTCGTATTACTTTGTAAATTACTTTTGAAAGGTGTAAAGGAAATGGCGTCTTATTTCTTTCTGAAGAGCTAAAAATGCATTCTTTCATAGATGATCTGCATTCCTATAATTGGAAAATTTTTATGTAGAATGAATTTGTTAAACTTGAGTTACTGACTTTAAGCGTAAAATTATCTCTTGTTATTTTGAAATATTCAAATATACTTTCGTCTTATTACACTAAGGGATAGAAATAAAGTAATTTTATTATCTGTCTTTATGATCTTAGTTTTTATCGCTATTAAATTAGACAATTTTTTGTGCCACCGAGCCACATAGCCAACAGCATCCTTCTATAAGCGCAACGAGTATAGCGCAATATGCTTCAATTGTATCACTGGATTTGATTGTAATGAAAAATTGTTTTTTGGAATACGAACAATAAAAACAACACTAGCGTTTACATGATCGCATGTGCTGATAAAAGCTATTAAATGCGATAATATATGTATGCATATGAAAAAGAGGATAGGAAAATTTTCAAATCCTTAATATAAGTAAGAAAACTATTTTCTCAACGAACAACATACACACGTTCACATACATACACACGTTTCCATACATACACATGTTCATATACATACATACATATATACATACATACATAAATACGTACCACATATGTACATACAACTATACCGGCATGGTGACAAAAATAGTCATAATATCTCCCCAGGACCTCCAACGCCGAGATCTTGTGTAAAATCAATTTTCGAAAAACGGGATGAAATCAAGAACTTCCCATCTGCTGAAAGCGAGAATTTTGGGAGAAAACGGTAAGTTTTTGGATAATTTAAAAATGGTGTGAATCATCTTAAAAGAAACAGAGTGGCAAATACAATTTTCAATTTTTTTTTCTCAATGTGAGAACTTCTTACAAGTTATAGAAGACATGCACAGGATGCAAATTATTTATGTTCTAAAAAGGATTTACATTTTTCAGGATGCCGTAAATTTTTCTAAAATTATTATATATAATATCAAATGACAGCGATTATATTGATATTTCACTTCTATACATATTTTCAAATTAAAAAAAAATTAAAACCAATTATAGACATTATTTTCTATATTTATTACTTAAGGACATAAATGTGGTAGCAAATAAGTAGGGCACATACTAAGTATGTATATGTACTTTATTATCCCCAAAAGTGTAAATATCTCAACAACTACTCTTCTATTCCAGTTAGAGTAATTTACTTTCGCCTTGTCTTAGTTTCGGAGATGTTCCCTTAATGAGTGTAAACATTTTTTACTTTTTCCTAAATCTGTTTAATATTCGATTACCTTGACAGAGTAGGCCACATACATATTGTCAACTCTTCAGTTTAAGCCGTTTAGGATGACCATTGATGTAGCATTTGGTTTAAAAAAATTAAATCTAAAAATCCCAGGTTCTCTTTAGAAAATTTGTATCTTTATACGTTTCTAATGTCATTGAAGTCTTCGATATTTAAAATAATTTAATTCTTTAATAATTAATACAGTAGTTAGCATATGAAAAGAGACCCTTTATGTACGTATCTGTTCTGCTATATCTTGTATTCTCATTCATTCTGTTTCGTATCTTGTCAATAGCGTATGTATGTTGATTATGTGTCTCTGCGTTAACCCGCATTTTAATGAATTATAAATATACAAGTATGTAAATGGGAGTGTATATAAAGTATTGTTGTTATTGTTTTACAACCGTGTCATATCGCACCGTTAATATATGCAAAACTTGCTAAAATATTTTCTGTTCATAAATATTTCTAACCTTCGACATATTTTGTTTTTAACATGAATGATTTGCTGTTGACGCTATTTGTTGGTGCGTTTTCGCCCGTCAAACATTTCCGCATATTCTTTGGAAGCAGTTGGATGACGATGATGATGATAGAAATGCAGCTGACAGTTAAACAAAGCAGAAATTTTAATGAAACTTACGTTAACAGAGATTAATATAAAAATATTTTTCCAGCAACAAAAGTATTGTTTTATAAACCAAAAAAAAAAAAAAAAAAAAGAAAATTGAAACAAAGGAAATATTTACCCTAAATCGTTATAAATATATGAGGAGCACTATTTCCCCCTTCAAGGCTGCTTGAAGCTTTCAGAGTATAATATTCTAAATAGTAAAATTAAATAGTAAAATTAAATAACGTAGTTGCTCGCAGAGAACACGTAAATAGTTGAACCAGTAATGTAGTTCCGTCTTATATATTATACGTCAGCAGAAATCACATGGCATAATCAAATCATATGTCTTATGATTTCAAGAACCGCAGTGCAATTTTAACCAAAATAGAATAATAATAAAAATATTGTTAACAAATATATTTTTAATTACTCGAAATGAACTGAAACCTTAAACTTTATCTGAAAACCTTAAACGATATTAAATAAAATTAATAGTGGTTTTGGTTGAATACAAACAAAAATGCAAAAAACGCGATAAAAATATTTATTTTTTTTCGTACTAAGTACGTAAAAAAATTTTAACAAAATATTTGATATGGTAATTTTCTAAATGTTGAGTTTTTAAATAAAAATTGCAAAATGTTTTTTCTCTTGCTTTGTAAAGATAATTTCATGTAAATGTTAACAGTGTGGACACTGACAGCTCCTAGCACTTGGAATTGGCATCATTACAGGGAGGCTTACCCTGTAATTCGAACAAATGAAAATGTTTTCGAATTTCAGTGGTAATGACACATAAATTAGAACAGTTTTCATTTGGAAACGAATTACAAAGTAATTTCTCAGGACATTGCACAATGGGAGTCATATCATGATGTGTAGATTTTTACTTTGGTAAGCTTCGGTGAGGCGTTAATTCAAAACTTTCTCTGAGACTGGCCATTTGTAAAGGTGCACAGGCTTAGACATCTAACCAATTACATCTTCTAATACGTGGTCTCTGTTAGAGATGTGTTACTGACTGATATTTTTCTCGTGTTCTTAGTAGCCCTAAATTCTGGAGCTTCATAGAATTATATAGCTTGTAGTGGTCGTTAGCGCACCACAATGCATGAAGTGGCTTGTAATATGTACACAAACTGTTTTTCTAACGTGCTAGAGGTTTCTATAAAATATGCAATTCTGAAAAATCTTAGTCAGAATAAATCAAATATCATAGAAATAGCATATTGAGCCATTATCGCCATACTAAACCGTAACGTTGACGAAAATATAGAATCCAAGCATGTGTGCCCGGAACAAATAACGGCCGATTGGGCCAAATTCAACAAAAATTGATCGCCAAAGTCAATCATTGCCTGTTTGTTCAGAAAACCCTTAATTAATTAATGACAACCAAATGAACTAAAAAAGAGTGGGTTTTTAACCATTCAAAAGATCAGTTCATTAAGAAACTTTCATGACATATAAGATGTTAAAAGTGTTCAATTTTATACTCTCGATTTCAAATAAAACTTAATACATAAACGGACAACTGGCATAATTTGACTAACTTCTTTGACACAAGCTTTAAAATATAAAATGGTTACCACTTTCATAAGCGAACATATCCCATAACCGGACAAAAGTAGGGCGAACGTTGAGTGCCGGTGTTGCCATATCGCTCGGCATAAAATGCAAATCATCGCATTTTAAAGTGAAGAATACTTATGGCGTTTAAAACAAAAATTAAATGTTTTGCCCTTTAACAAAATTAATTATTACAAATTTATTAGAAAAGAAGGTAAATTTTCTAAATTAGATAGTTGAATGGATATTTTTTATAAAGTGATAAGCAAAATGTTACAGTTCTGAAAAATAATTTCAAAACGTTCAAAACTCAAGTCGTAATTCCTAAAACTATTTTGCGTGTTTTGAAATAAATCCTTAAGTGTTTATAATTAATAGTCCGGGGGATTAATCACTCTGTAATTCGAAATGGCAGCAAATTTTTTTTGAAATGCAATGTTAAAACCAAATCCGAAAACATTTTCCCAGATTTTGAATATCATATTCGATTCTTTTTACTTATAATTAAATGAATAATATTTTTTTAGATTCAAACTCGTTATAGGTTTTTCCTTCATTTTTATTAGAACTGATTTTTTTTTTTTGAAATTAGCGCGATGATTTTTAAAAGTATTTGGCACTTCTAAGAAAATTTTGCAAAGTCATCAAACGTTAATTTTGAAATACAAATAAAAATAGCTGCTATTTGTGTTTACGTGGGCGTGCACATGCTCGTGATTTACGCTAATTATGTGAGCTGTGTTCATATCCATAATGATTTCAATCGGTAAACAAATTAATACATATGTATTTAATTATAACAAATACATAAATATTAATTTACTTATGCGAAATGAAAAATAGAAAAAGAAAATACTAAAACATCATGTAAAACAATTTCCGCATTTTTAGTAACAAAAAAAATCTGAAATAAATATTAATTTACATATAATTTTAGATGGAATTTTCGCTTTACATAAAATAGAAATGCACATAAATTTCGTTTTAACACTTAAAGTGAAATTTTGTTGGTGTTTGAGATGCATATGATACAGTTTGAAAAAATAAATACTTACATATATATGCGTGGTACCAAGTGTTTTTTCTTCTTGTCTCTTATAACAAATTTAAGACAAGTTTCTATTTTTATAAAAATGTTTGCGTAAACGTTGCTAGCAAATGCATAAAAGGCGTGCAAGTGCAGAGTTGACAAAGCAGATTCATTTTTCATTCGATTTTTCCACCGCTGTAGCAGCAGCTTTCAAGATATTTAAACGATTTGGGAGCTTTTGTGTATCTTTTCACGAAATTCCGTTACCACATTATTACGAGAAAGAAGCAGATAACCTTCTATTTCTGTCCTAATACATTCGAAAAATTGCTAGAAAATATTTTATATATATATATATATATATATATATATATATATATATATATATATATATATATATATATATATATATATATATATATATATATATATATATATAAATATTCATTGTATAATCTTTAAATCCATGTTGTAAAGAATATTTTTTTTGAAATGACGTACTCGAATAGAATTTGATGATAAACATCTACTATTTAACTTAGAAAAATAGCAAAGTGATCTTATTTAACTTTTCTTGATAAGTTTGAAAAATTATCGCATTTCTTATTGTTATCGAAGCAGAAATGAAAACTGTGACCCTTTGATCAATTACGCAACTCTTGTATATATTGCAGCTATTAAAGTCCTTGGGATCGTATACCTATATATATCTTTAAAGCTCGCCATTTGAATGGCCAAAGGTTCTATTATTCTTTTGGTAGAATTATCATCCCAGAGAATCCTCTACAATAAACAAATGATAACAAAATTCAATAAATGGTGACACAATGTCCGTCAGGCACACTTTTTCCTCGAGGTAACATAATCAGCAACTTTTCTTTTTTTATGGGCAGGTAAAGTTTTTCAGTTTGAACCACTTTCATAGACATTTAATACTAAAGAGTTCCACTTCTGCATTGATGTTTTATAGTTGCTTTCTAATCACAAAGCCTTGGGCTGTATATCATTTTCCGCATTACCATGCATCATGGCCGTACCTAGAGAACTTTCAAGGGAAGTCTACAATCGCTGCAATTTTTTCTTTGAGAATGGCATTTACAACCCTTTAAAAGAAGAGGAAAATTATGTCCACTTATTAAGAATTCCATAAGAATGTAATAATACTAAATATTTTCTGGGAGCGGCTTAGCTCTCCCCCACCCCCACAGACTGGCATATCTACGCCCATGTCAGTCAGCTAATATAATCTAAATTTATAAACTTAATTTATTTTTTTATGCTTAAGGTCTCTTAATTTTTTTAATTTTTATCGATATTTCGGTACACATCAAGTACCATCTTCTGGATATTTGTTTATTTTATATAAAATAAACAAATAATATTTTATATAAAATAAACAAATATCGATCAAAATTAAAAAATTAAGAGTCCTTAAGCTTAAAAAATAAATTAAGTTTATATATAAATTAAAATAAAATGGTAAAAAAACAGGAACGTATATAATCTAAATTTGTTATGTAGTTGGTAAAAAGACATGGTTGCGCAACTACATGCAGCTTGTTTAAGTTGTTCCCCATTATTCTCTTTATATGTGGAAACAAATCAGAATTAGATCTGAAGCTAAACCGAAAATATAGCAAAAAGCGTCGATATGGGCTAAACACTACAAAATTTTATGATTTTTTATATGACTATGTATTGACTATATTAAGGGAGTGGTATGTTTTTAAGACGTTGAGCCATAAATAAAGTTCTACAACTAAGTGACTGCAGCTGAAACGTTATGACTGACAAATAATATAAAATCTATAACAAAAAATATCAGCTGATACTTTTCCTTCCAAAGTGATCATAATGTCTACTAATTCTTTTGAATTGCTATAAGAATTAATAAAAAATGCTTCTGAAATATTTGCATTCAAGAACATAAGCAGCTGACCATAATGCATATGTAAGAAAAAAGTTTAACAACAAATGATGATAGAAAACGTAATATTATCGATCTATCCCACTGTTCTAATTACGATTTTGTGATGTCTTAGAAACTCAATGTATTGATAATACTTAATTACTTTGTACAGGCGGGTGTTCTGACCAATTTTCGCAGGAAGTCTATATGTGCGCAAAGGTTCTTAAGAATCCTTCAAGTAGAAGTAATTTGACAAGATTATATATTTGATTTGACACATAATAATGTGATTCGATCTTTCTTTTACATTATGTTAATTTTTTCAGTGTAGCTTTCAAATTCGTTCAAAGATGCAATACAAACTATCACCCACGACTATAGTTCGACCATATTTTATGTTGTAATAAAGTTTGATGATGTCATATTTTTAATACCGCTGTTACTCATACTCAATCACTTCTTAACACTAATGAATATAAAGTGGATATTGTGCTTGAAGGCAGTGCGACATTTTGCTATAGAAATCGTCCAAATTTTAAACGAACAATTCATTATATTTGAATATATTTTCTGTCTTACATTTGTTTATTTGTTTTTTTTACATAAGTTTTGTAAATATGTATTTAATATATTCTCTGAAAAAAAAAATAATTCTGTCACGCTTTAATTTCTTGCTACCAACGCTCACAGAGTTGCTGTCGCCATCTCTTCTGCCCACTTAATGTGTTCGTTTTGAACACAAACTAGACAAATTATTAAATAAATAAAAATAAGTAAATAAAATAAATGAAATGCAAAACTTGTCTGATTCATATAATAATAATAATAATAATAATAATAATAATAATAATAATTTTTAATAATCTCTTTACTGCCAGACTATAATTTTACTACAAAATAATTAAAAATTCTCTTATAATTAGATATAGTATATATGACTGCGTTACGTTTTTATCTGTAACTGCAACAATGGTAGTGTCGTTGCCTTTTAATTCTATTTGATGCAACAATCACTGTCTGTCTCTTGCAATTTTCGCAATTATTTAATTAGCAAAGTTAACAAAGTTTGTTTGTGCATAGAGTACGAGTATTTTGCTTTTTTCGAAATTGTTTTAACATCCATTTTTAGAACAGCCAGACAGACAAACGGACGGACTGATGTACATTTACACATTTATACGTACTATCATGAATCATTTGAATTACTTCACTTTGTGATTTAATGATTTTGTAATAGTAGTTTTATTTATTTATTTTTCCATTATTTCTGTGTGTAGGTCGATTTTTTTAATTTAAAGTTTTGTTTGCAGGAGTGGATTTTTAGTTAAAAGTTGATTTATTTTCTTTGAATTTGAACAACTGAATACACTTTGGATACATTAATAACAGCGAAATTGTGACAAATCATTGTAGCTTCAAGAAGTATTTGAAATTATAAATGGTGTCGCAAGTAACGTTGTACTTATGATAAGCACGATAAAGCACGACTTTATTTTTTTAATTTTTGTCGGAAGATTAAGTACTTTGAAGTGAACGGAAGTAAAAATTAACATTAGTCACTTGAAGATTCATACATACATTCGCGTACGGAAAAAACGAGAATTTTAGTAATCACGATAAGGAAACTGGTGTTAATGAGTAACATGATCAAGCACAGTTTATTTTCGCTTTTGCCAAAAGATCAATAATAGTTGGTGGTGGCTTTGATCGATGGCCAATTCAAATTACTTCTCCCAAATGTAGCCATTCACATAAATCGTTCATCCAGAATTTCCATCATTGTGACATTAGATGTGTTATATGGCGCTGCATTGCTCGAATCTCATGTCATGTTATAATTATGGAGCTCTAGAGCACGACAAAGATTGTACTGAATCGCGTAATCCATCGTACAGGAGCGATACTTTATAACTAATCTGTTGTTGCTTTGGCGTACATGTGTTAGGTCAAAGTTTTCCATGCAGATCGTCTCGGATGTAATTATTTTGATAATAAAGTTTTATCGTTTGGTAGCAGTGATCTGTGCAGTGCAGTGAACTGATGCCAACATAGACAGTTTTCGCACTATGAAAGTTTTCTTGCAGAAAGTTTTACTTTATTGACAAGAGTGGGAAGGGAAATAGTAGTTTCCATATAGTTGCCTCTTGTTTAAGAGCACTTTTAACATAAGTGCACACGATCTCCTATATTTTATTCTCGTTTTTCAAAATCATATACAATTTCCTTTTTTAAGTGCATATTTAAGATAAATGCCCAAAAGTTTTCAAATTAGCTGCATAATTTTTTTTGTG
Organism: Germaria angustata; assembly: GCA_963681545.1. NCBI lineage: Eukaryota > Metazoa > Arthropoda > Insecta > Diptera > Tachinidae > Germaria > Germaria angustata. Next base: position 26,451,208 of record OY813000.1, read on the forward strand.
TAAATATTCTTCAAAATCCCCTTTTAATTGCACTTTGTATAGCTGCACATATATTTTGTATAACTGACAGTTGTTAATAATTTTCAAAGTCAAACTTAGTTCTACATATTTAAAAAAAAACGAGTGCGAACTCTTTAGCCGTATGTGGAACTCAAAAATTGGAACCATTCACCCTTAAACTTAACCCGTTTCCATGTAAACATACACAGACATATGCTCACTTTCTTACAATTTATTTTAGCTGCACTTGTAGGCAGAGAAGTGCATTTAAGATAACAGCATTTTCGACTTATTCACAAAAAAAAAAAAAATAAATAAATAAATAAATAAATAAATAGCCGTGCATGGGTTGATTGTGCTTGAAATTCGTTTTGCTTTCCTATTCTTCACATACTTATGTACATAAACACTGAAACTTTTTGGAATAAAAATTTTCTGCATGAACGCAAATGCGAGCTTAAGTACGAAAACTTGCATAGTCTATACGGGACTTGCAATAGTTAAGCGGATTTAATAAAAAATAAAGACAAGTAATATTGTTAAACACTAAAAATACCTGAAAACTTGTCATGTAATTGAAAAAATACATATGATCTATATATAAGTATGTGTAACGAGTGGTCCAAACACAAGTATATTTTTGAGTCATGATAGATTTTTTCTGTAAGAAATACTGACTATAGGTTAGTACCATATCCGTGGAGGACAAAATGAGTCACTTTACGCTCGGACAATGATGGGAAATATTGCAAAACAATCGGGCGTTGTAATTAGCCCAAACGAGGCGCATTTTCATCTCGGAGGATATGTTAACAAAACAAAAAATCAGCACGTCATTGTCACGAAGTTAATGCATCAACAGAGAGTTTGGTGTATTATTGTCATATATACATTTTTTTCCAAAAATGTTGCTGGAAACGACGTTTCAGTAAACGGCGAGCGCTACAGAGCCATGATTACGAACTTTTTGTGGCCTGAAATGAAAGATATGAAGCAGGAGAATCTTTGGTTTCGGAAGGATGGCATGCCATATCACACAGCTCATCACCATGTCATCACAACTCATTTGAATAAATAAATAAAAAATAAAAAATACTTCCATTTGTACCACCCGGTGTGTACGAGTATGTAATACAATACGATTATTCTTAAATCACTACGTTAACGAGACTCGTATTGTTCTTAATGTAACGAGGTTAATACAGACTATGTGAAGAGTTGAATTTTTAGCCTTTTATTAAATACTGTCAAATTTTCAAATTATATTCTTGTTTGTTTTCTTTTTTATATTCTTGAATTCATTTGCATTTGACTGTGTGTTTATTTTATATCCAACACTTACATACATACACATGTACGAGTATGTATAAAAATGTGTGCTAAATCCATTAATTGATTATTGTCGGTTGGCGAGTTTGGTCGTGTGATGACGTCTGTTGCCGTTCCAACCGCTGTTAAACAACAAAAAAGACAATTTCTATACTTATATGCAAAAATTCTAAGGAAAAAATGTCAACGAAAAATAAAATTGAAATAAAGAAGCACAATATTTAAATTTGGACTCGATTAAAATGGTTTTTTTGTTGATTTCCATGGTTACTTTTGAAAATTTCAAGATTTTGAATATAAAATCTATAATGTGTACACGAGTATATAAAAATTGTGTTTAAGATGCATGAGGTGTTTTTCATTCATAAGCAATTGAAAACATGACAGCATGTCAAATTAATGAAGAACTACGATATATGGCAATAAACATGAGAATTTGAAGAAAAGAGGTCCCCTAGTCTCCTCTGTATAAGTAAAAAAAAAAATATTTTATCCGAAACTTAACATATGTTATAACAAAAAAGTTTCGGTGTGGAAGCTAACACTTCCGAAACTTTTGCCAAGTTTGAGTTTTGACTATGTTGCAAATAAAAGATTTGATATGTATTTGATACGAAAAACAAAAATCTTTATTCTTTTTACAATGAAATATTGATTCGAACGCTAGTGAAGTTATCGATGCGTCAAGAAATATTCGATGCGAAATCACATTCGATCACATTTGCGGCCTTGGTCATCATATTATTTAGCACGTGCTGTTCTGTCTCTATACTAAAAACAAAAATTAAGTCATCCGTACATAAATCAAGGCTAAGCGGTGTCAAAATATGGTGAGTAGGGATTTCCTTAGACCAAGTACGAAACGCTTGGTTCAAGAACGGAGTTAGGCTGGACTTTAAGCAAAAAGAAAATTATATTTTTAAGCAAAAAGACTTGATTTAAGGCAGAAATGACCTTAGACCGATATTTGTCTTATAAATAACGGGATACCTTGCGAAATGATTTTGTTTATTTCAATTCCTTATATTTGTTAATATATATTTTCTAATTTAAAATTTTCTTTCGTTTGATATCGATCTCGAACTCATGCCTCCCCTTTTATTACATGATTGTAATCTTGCTAAAATCCGAAATTCGCCATTTATTCATTTGTTGTTTTTTTTGCTTTTAATTTTCATATTGATTTTCATTTATAAGATTCAGCCCACAAACTCGAACTCGTCAATTAGTTCAGACACAGTCCTATTAGTTTAGACACAATCCCATAATTGAACCCTACAAATTATATGGATTTGATTATGAGTTCGCGCCTAAACTTAACTAATGAATAAACTCGATGCGGGTCTTAAGTTTTAGAAGTGTACATGTATCAGTCTATATATTCGAAAATATGCGATACGTCTATGCGACTAGATAACATTAAGTATAAAGGCGATGGATGACTTACCCTAGTGGCGAAAAACTATCTTCAATTTCAAATTATGATGTGACTGTTTTACAAAAACCTGATGAATGTAATATCTGGCCAAAAAATGTCAAATATTGCAAGGATGCATTGCAAAGAAAAAATGAAATATATTCTTACCATCTTAGAAATCATGTCCTCGATAGCGGTGTCCTTTCACAACATATTGAAAATTATTTTAATGTTTGATACACTCGTATGTAGTACATGTCTAGTCGTTCTTCATGTGTACGTGTAAATATGCTTACATATGTATGGTACATGTACATACACATTCTGCTTCAATTTATTTGCAGATGCAGAGCACTAAAAAATATGAGTATCGGTTTATTATTATTTTTTTATAATTTATGCATAACACTTTTTATTAAATATAGCTTCTCTTCTTCCCCAGAGATTGGCAAATGTGTTAAAATTTCAATCAGAATTTCAATCAGGTTTTTCAGTTTATTTTCCCTCTGATAGTATCAATGTATAGATATGCTGCGGATTTGCATATTCTATGCTTGTTGAAGAATTTTCCTTATTCGACGATTTCCTTACGTTTTCCCGCTCTTTATGTAAGTTTTGGTTTTAGTTTTGTTGCCTTTTTGACTTAGTTTTCAATTTTTGTTTAATTTTTGCCTTCTGGGTCACGTTTGATTGTTGTTGTAGAATTTAATCTATGCGGGGGGAACTTAATATTGAGAGATTGTCATCTACGAAGGTTGAGCTGGATGTTTTTGGTTTGAAAGTTTTTGGCTTTTTTAATTGGATATGTTAATAAATCGTAGTAGTTTTTGTGTTTGATTGATTATGTTAATAATTATTTTTTTTACATTCCCTCTTATAATGATTGTCGCGTCGACGTCACATCAAGTCGATAGTAAAAAAAGGCAGCAGTTCTGAACTCGTTGTAGGCAATAATTAACTAATATTGATGGCCTCTTGTCATTTTATAAGCCATAAGTAGTAGTAATATCCCATCAATAACATTTAATAGTTCTCGATAACGAGCCCACAATTGCCAATATATTGATGTCGACTTGCTTTGACGTCGACGACGACAATCGTAATAAGAAAGAATGCCTTAGAATATCCAAGAGCCGATATTTGTGATCATACATGCATGCATTGGATTATCTGCTTAAGAGTCATGTGCTGAGGGCTAATATTCTTATAATATCCTGTCAGTGATTGGATGCAATTAACAAGTAATATTGAACGTGGTTTAAAGAGCATATAGTAACAATAGGAAATGGGATTGCTAGAATTAAGATTTTGTGCTAGTGTGATAACTTCATAATCTTTATTAAGTAACTGGCGTCAATTATTTCGAGGTAGTTTGGAAAAACGGGTATCTGCCAAACTGAATAATTACTTGGTAACAGGTTACGAATACTTTACAAGCATATATGTAATTTCAACAGAAGGAAAATTTTGGACTTACACTGTAAGTGAATGTTCAGCTCTAACCTGAGAAGCAGAGAACGCTTCATATTAAATATGGAACCCATTTAGTCTAAAGCAAATTCTAACGATTGCTGGAGACAGGGTGATGAGTCCACTGCTTGGCCGTTTCTGCTTAATTAAAAAATGTATTCGAAAATACAAATCAAATAAAATATTTAGTGAATTAACTGCTTTAAACAACATGAACTAATATTCAACCACTTTGCCTCAATGAACATATAACGTACCGAAAGCAAAGAAGAAAATTCAATAAAAGAATGATGTAGATGGGTGAATAGATGGATAAATAATTGCATAAGATGAGTGAATATAGACTAGAATAGTTGTTCGACGATTGGTCTAGTTGTCTTGTTTGAAAAGTGTGTTTGTCTTTCTAATAGTCTCATAGTCAATTTCTTTTTTTTTTCTAATTATTTTTTCTAATTTTCTTATTTCCTTAGTAACAGTCAAATTGACCAGTTGTGTTGCTGCATGCACCAGTTACACAAACTCATATTTGATTGCAATTGCCAATATTGTTTGGACACATTTACTTGTGCACTTCGAGTTACTAATTTTGCCATTTGCAAAACTACAAATTACTTAACAACTTATTATTTAATTTCCTCTTTTCTTCTTTTCATTTCTATTTTATTTGCCTTTCGTTTAGGAATATTTTGAATTTTTTCTAATAAAAATGTTCACCCCAAAGGCTTATAATGAAGTGGATTTTAGCAATGCTGTACTAAAAGAGCAACGATTCAAAGTAATTGCTTCCGCTGTCGGGACTTTATGCCCTGATGTTTGCCAAATTGATTCAATACAATATTTTATTACTTCAATTTTGACAATCATCAATTGCAATGTGAATTTGCATTGTCTTGCTTTTGGTCTCATAGAGAGGTAAATCGCTATTCGCAAATTGTTGTTCAGCAGCAAAGTAATCAACTTTATGTTGCCATTTATCTACTCGTATATATGTGCATGTCTGCCTAAATCCTTAAGTCAAACGTTTTCAATTCATATTCATCTTAATCTGCACTTAATTTGACTTCTTTAACGTCGAAAACTACTCAAGTATAGAATTCGAATGCAGAGTTTAAACTTTCTTCATGCATTTAAGTGAAAGTTGCTCTTAATTTTTATAGTGCTTGTGATTTCTTATAAAATTCTAGAACTGAATAAAGATTCTCGTAGACGACGCAACTCCAATTATGTTGTGGATCATCTCTGAACGTCTACGTTACCTAGAATTGTTTCCCGAAGATGTTTGTGATGTCTGGAATTTTTGGGATATCCTCTTACGTGATTGAGCTGCTTAAGTTAAGCCCTTGCTTCAGTGTTGCTAGCTTGAGATTTTCCTCCTAGATTTAGGCGAATTAGAGGAGTGAAAAGCTGGAAGGGAAATATGGGGCTCAAAATTTTTATTTTCTGGGATTTCTAGGGAATTTTCTTGTTCTGCTGAATAGTTCTACAAGTAGATGTTACAAAATCTTAAAACTTATAAATTTAATTACCGCAGAATTTTATGGTATCACACTAATATCATTTAGCAGCATTTTAAAAACAATATTTTATAGCTGATCAAATCAATTTTAAAATTAAAATATTTTTATTATTTAAATAGTTTGTAAATATTGCAAATGCAGTCTAATGGCTAACAGTAACAATCTTGTTGCACAGCAAAACATTAAGAAACATATTGCATGTATCCTTTAAAAAAATTAAGTACATGTACCCTTTAGAAAATGTTTAAAATTGTATTTTACACGAAAAAAAAGAAGATTGCAGACCTAAAAATTGATTTTTTATTACTGAACTTTGTTTACCATTAAATACTTTGGTGCTTTGGTTACAGAATTCAGCAAGTAGTCTAAAATTTTGAAGAATATTTAACTTCGCCGAACGAAATGCACTGCTTTAATAGAAAATGTTCTTGCTCCTGCATATTTTTTAAACTTTAAAAATGTAGATATTTTAGCAAACTGAAATTGATCCAAGCTAGTAGCCTGTTTGAAATAAAATGTTAGACGTGATTCATGTAATGCCTTTTTTACTTGACTTTAAAGTCATGACTTTTCCGTTTGTAGGTGATCGCGTATGAGAAAAAAAAGTACAAATCAGACCTTTAAGGTCATTTTATATACTTTTTTTATAAAGTTTTCTTTTATACGTTCAGTAATATTTTCCACCAGGTATGACAATGTTGGCATTCAAATTTCAGAAGTATGTACAATGATGCAACAATCAAATGTTGTACTATTGAGAAATATTTCCAGTTTTAGTAATTTGATATATTAAATTCGTGATTTCTCTCTACATTTTGATCCAATTTTGTAACAGTCTGCAGCCGATTTTAAAAATAAAACCTCATCGAATAAATATAAACAACACACATCTACTTTCTTTATTTCAAAATTAAATGTGCAAGGTAGCCCCCAAAATTTTTTGGGTTTTGCCTTCAGAAACTGCCAAGTGATCTATACATCTGGTAATAGAAAAAAATTCGACACACATAAAAGCCATTACCCGATACCATTAACCGATTTAAACCATTAAAACGTGCGAAAGCCGAAAAACAAACACAATTACATTAAAATTATAATTATGATTATGATTCTCTCCAAGACCGAAGATCAAAGCTAATTGCTTTGAAATTTGAAATAAATACATTTAAAGAGTAACAATATTTTTGATTTCGTTTCTCGTCGCTGTAAACATTTCAATTCCTATTCCCTCACTTTATTTCCATTTCGTTACAAATTGTTGTACAGTTTCTCATCTGCGTAAACTTTTCAATCCCCCTTCCCATGAATTAGCCAAGAATTTACTGCCAACTTAAAATCCAGTTTTAAAATCGACATTGAAATATGGTTCGTCTAGGTGACTGTTAAGCAGGTATATGGAGGGCGAGCCACTTTAATACTCACTCACGCTTGCTTAAAGAAATATTTCAATGTAACAGTATCACTTATTTATTAATTTCCGAAGAAATGCAGCTAAAATACTGATTTCTTATTTGTGTTGCAGAAGTGTGGAATTGTTTTTCAGAAATATAAAGTTTTTTTCCATTCGCGAAACAATTGCTCCAGTTTACGCCGAACTTTTTTATACCAACGTGTGTAGACGCTCATATGAGTAAAGGGAAACGTTTCTCACTATCATCCACCAAACCGTACCCATCTCTAAAGGAAAATGCTATTTATATTAAATAAATACTCCGCTAGGTTGTAAATTTCCAGATTAAACAAACGTAAGCTATTTTTATGTAAATTATAAAAAAATATAATTTTAATTTGTAGCACTTGATTATAGAAACTAACGAAGAAAACGGAAGGAAAATTTATAAAATAAAAAAAAATACTTACAAAGAAAGTTTCATTTCAATTCACACGCAAAACAAATATATAATTATTTTTTAAACGAAATAAATTCAACACAAAATGCAATGAGTTACGATTTAGAACGGTGAAACTGACACGAATTAACAATAAAAACGATAATAAAAATGAATGTAATGCTGCACATTCATTTTTAATTGTTTAATAAATAATACTCTTTTAGAAATAAGTTTGAATAATAATAAAAAAAAAAAAAAAATCACAAAGAAATGATGTCGCTTTTCTACTTTAATAAATTAATTATCTGTGACAACTTTTCTTTATTAATTTTTTTTCTATAGAGATTTCATTAGTCTGACAGTCTGGTATTTGTGAGTTTGATTCCCACAAACGATTCTGGTCTGTTTTACTACAACTTTAAACTTAATTTTTCTATACAATTTGTTATTGTATATGTAACATTTAGTATATAATTTCTCTTTTATTTGGAATTGATTTTTCCCTTTAAAGTTAATTTTAATGCTTTGAAATTAATTTTCCGACATTTATTATTATTAGACTACACTGAGATTTTCCGAGATTTGAATTTTTTTATGTCTATTCAACATTATCATGCAAAAGGCAAATGCTTTGACAAGATGATTTAAGCATTTTATTATGTCCTTCAGATGTTAAAGCACCAAGAAATGACCTGGTGTAACCTCCAACCTACAAAAGATTTAAAAACAAAAGAGAGAAAAAAGACGAAAGGGACTGAAAGAGTGTACAGCACATTCGCTTACTGTGGTGTTGTTTGTGGTGTTTGTGATGATTGTCCAGAGCTGTTTAAGAATGCATACAAGTTTATAATGTATTGGTTCAAAATCAAATTTGAAGAATATTAAACAAGTTTAAAAATTTATTTTTCGAGTTTCTTTACATAAATACAAAGAAAAATAGTAACAATTGCATGATTTTTTTCAATTATTTCTTAGAAAAATTATTTATAAAAAATATATTATTACTTCCTATCGGTCGCTGTATACCTTTTTGGGCAAATTAAGTTATAAATGTCTTATATTGTATTATCCTCCTCCATAATATGCAGTCAAGAAACAAATATGATTAAGCCACAGATCAACATTATTGAATTATATGGTTAGCAATATAATTATTGTGTTATCAAAACTACAGCCGCCAATCATATTATTGTTAAGCTTAGAAATATTAGATTTTTAGATTTTTATAGTAAAATAGAAAGATCATATTGTCATATGTGATCCTAATACAATATCAATTAAAACCATTATTATATATAAAATAGTAGGGCAGCTGAATTCATCTTGGAGGAAACTAGACTGTATGTAAATTTAATATAGTTGTACTAAATTTAATATTAACCAAATAAAGATTCGATCAAACTTAGTGAATACTTCACACCACATACATTTAGTTTATATAGATCAGTTCGTGAATGCATCAGATGGTGTCCAAGAATGTATTAAATTCTGAATATAAATTAAAGTCATATAAAAGAACATGAGAAAGTTAAATTTTCTGATGCAACACAGTGATGAATTCACGAACACACCTCATATAAAATATGTATAGATAAAAAAAATGATCTATATGATAATATGATAACAACAACATACTCGTACGTATATCAAAGTAAAATTTTCTATATGTGTTGCAACAACATATATTTATAAATCCATAAAAAATTCAGGATAACTGCTGCAGAGACCATATGGTAATTGCCAGAGCCATGTCTTTTCTCTGACCGTATTTTATTAATAATTCACAGAATTTACGATTCGCTTGGGTGGTATTTTAGATTAAATGTTATTTTTTAAGCTTTCATAATTGTTAAGTTACATGGATGTTTCTCGAGAGCAATTTTGAATCAATTTTATCACATTGTCGACCTTGAAAATCATACGAGAGAAATTTTCATCAGTTGTTTTCTATTTAAGCGCACTTCGTTAAAAAAAAATCGTTTAGTTTATATGAACTTCACATTTAAAAATTTTTTCTTTGAACCGAATATAGAAAATATGATACGTACTGAAAATAAAATAAACGTGTTCCGGTTTTGAATTAAAATTGATTTTATAAATTGACATTTTATCGGCTGTACGCACGTAATACGATTAAATAGAGTCGACATGGGATGGTATATCGGCAAATAAATATTTTTTTGGAGCGCGTTTGTTTCGTTTAAACGCATTTTCGTTTAAGTGGGATTTCATTCGAGCGTAAGAATAGTGCTCTGAAATTAATCAAAAACAAATGTTCAGAATATTTGTTTTCTTTTAAACAATTTTCTCTCTTAATCGGCATTCCTCTATCCGAACTCGAGTAAATATCTTTACACCTTTCATACTCTGCACTTTTTTCTTCTAATATTCTTAATAAATGCAAATTTTCATTCACCATAATGACGAAAAGACAAAAACTCAGCTATACACTCTGCTAAAGGTAAAGGATTTATTTTTTTAATTCTTCTGTTGCATTTGCTGTTGTCGTTGCTTTCAAGACACTGGTTTTGCATTTGGTTGGCGAGAGGTTGTTGCTTAGGCTTTATGATGGGTTGTTAGCAAGGCTGCCAGATGTGGCGGTATCTCGTCAAACATGACGATTTTTAAGTTCTCTTGGCGACCAAATTTTCTGTTTGAACGAACTTCTTGGTTGTCATATGAGGTTGCTACTAAATGTTTCTGAGCACATGGAAGTATGAAACATCCACCAATAATTTTCCTTTACTATACAATAATGTTTTTCATCCCATATTTTTAGACCTTGATATTAAAATGGTATTAAAATATAGACACGTTAAGGTCAGCTACAGATATATCAGACTTTTCTATGTTTGAATGCAATAGATTAAGGGTCTGGGATTGGAACTAAACGAAGAAGTGTAGATCTAATGTTAGATCTCATAATTATTTTGAAAGAAGAAATTTGAAATGTGAATCTTTTTCAAATTTATAAAGAATTTTCAATAACAAAATTCATTTAAAATTTTCTGTAATTTTATATACAAAAAAGTCTCGGTGGGCGAATATTAGTTTTAATGATTAAAGTTGCAGCGATGGAGCAGCGGAAATAGTTTTGGCCGCTCTTAATATGTTGATTATTTCAAGTAGCAACGCTTGTTTGGAACTTACGAACTATACCAATATTCGTTCATGGTTTCAAATGCAGCATGAACTTTATGATGGATGGGTGCCTTCGTAGATTAGTAGCTAGTGTACTAGACTATTAGTCCGAAGGTTGCAGGTTCGACTCCTGCTGCAGACTCCTCCTCCAAGTATCTTCGCAGTTTTTATTTGTTAATTAATTACAAATGAACATACGGAAGTGTATGTGGCAATAAGTACAAACTTTAAAAACTAAAGAAGACATTCTTTCTTGCAAAATTTACCGATCTCTTTCTCTTGAAAAAAGGTAAAAAATGTAGTTTGGTAACTGTGGGGATTTTCAAATGCCGATGGAGATAAAAGAAAATATGACAACTCTTGGTGTTAGTTAAATTACAAGGACATGTATGGGTTTTACTCCTTCCACGCACATTGTCTTTAACTAAAGCCAAATAAAGTCAGTCAGAGGAAAATTTTTTATATTACTTTTCTAATTTTTTTTAAATTATTATATTTGATTTTTTAAGACTATAATCTTTCTAAATTTTCTTGTTTAAAAAAAAACTCATTCACAATATGCGAGATTTGCGTATGTGTGTGTTACTGCGTTTTTTTTATCGGTTTGTTTGATTTGCGGGGCTTTACAGATTTTTTGCTCAAAACGATATATTCTCACATTCAAATATATGTAGTTTAGAGCATTATTATGATGTATAGAAACCTATTAGCCTTCATGTATATGGGTAATGAACCTGTAAGTTTATATGGAAATTATTGAAAATATTGCTGGACCATCCAATGGACGGGTACAACACATTTTTCTGGACACGCAAGTACTAAACATCATAAACGGTTCTATTGTCTGCCAGGCTTTCCGATCTGGATGATCCGAATTAATTCTTGCTGTTTCCATTTGTAATCGTTCTCTCTCTGCATGGTGTTTCCATAATATTATAAATAAACAATATTGATATGAATACGACTGCACTTATATAACTTATTTACTAGGTCTTTTTCTATAATCTTCCGTCCCTCGCAGCTTTTCGAGTGCATTGTAAATTTTGTAAATTTCCATACCCAGTTTGGCATTCTTAAGACGTGTCCTGCTTGAACTACAACTAACAAGTTGTGTTTGAAAGGAAAATTTTTGTAATTTTTTTACTCTTAAAATTTTTTTTTAGAAAACAAATTATTGGCAATTTTTGCTTATAAATTTTAAAAAATAGGGGTTGACTTATTATTGTACACACGGGAAGGGCAAAAGTATTTATTATTGTAGTTTTTGGTATGAATACATATATTTGTGTACCATCCAATGTCTTTAACATTATTGCTCTTATAAACCTATATTATTAGTTTTGTAAGAAACAAATTATAACTATTACTTGGTGAGGATGATTGTTTAAAAATTTTGTTAAACAAAATAAATAATTCTGGCCAAAAAAAAATCACCGGCTTCAATACAAAGAGCCAATCGGGCAGATTAAAAAACGAAGCTACTATGGTTTATTTTTAACCCCGATATAAACCATTTCTAGTTTGTATTTACTCGCAGGAAACAAATTTCGAAATAGGTCCATAAATGGCGGTGTTGTGTAATAATGTTTGTTTTGGGGGGGCCACTTTCCACAAACTGCACTTCCAATCAGATTTTTTATCGGTCCATAAATTGGGAAATTATGCGATAATCAAAATTTCGGACTGGCGATGTCCTCCTTTTTTTTGAATCAGTTAATAAAAGTGAACCTATCAAACGCGAAAATAGTGAAAATTTAATTAAAAGAATTATATATATTGTAGCATTTTATACGAAAATAACCATATTTTTTCTTCTCTTTTTAGGTAATGCAACCCAGATTGAAGCAAATATCGTAGTTTATTTAAGGGTAAAGTACTGATTTCAATATTATTTTAACTTGTAATCAAAAAGTGAAACTTCGCCAAGATAATTAAGAATTGCGTTATACTCGTACGTAATCGTATATTAGCGATATAAATGTGTGCAAAAATGGTTTTATACCGACTTGTTGCACTGATGTCGTTTAAGCAATGTGAGATATGTATTGATGGGATAACACTGATTATGGATAACAGAATATCAACGCTTAAGTCCGATTTAAATCCTTTCTTTCATAAAGCCAAAAAGTGCATTCTTCCGAATCAAGGGATTTTTTTCTTCCCATCTAAAACCGATTTATTAAAATTTCCGATTAGGGCCAAGTTTAAAAGGCTTCATATCCAATATGATCGATCAGGCTTTAAAACTCGACTATAATAATAAATTGTTAGATTTAAGTTTTTCATTGTTCATTCAAGTTACATTGAATATACAATAAATAATTAATCAGGCTAGTGGCCAAAATTATGTACTCGTATCTGATGTAAACATCAGGTTTCCCAACTAAATTCAAGATCAGCGCCTTAGTAATTGCGTGATTCTCCTACTCTAGGTTCTTCAACTCGTTCAGAGAAGGATGATATATATACTTCTGAGCTCTGCTCTTTACCAGTCGAGCACTGTGTGGGTATAATTAATGGCCATGTCTACTGTCATTCAGTGTAGATAGTACGGCAGTCTTACAGGCATTGAAAGGTCAGCTCGCTGCTCTCAGTAATAATTTCCCAAGATTGCAGCGAGGTGAATAGAGTAATTCAAAAACGAGATATTTTTTTTTGGAACGTTATTGGAGTACAGGGTTTATCCATTTTTCGGTTTCAAAAGTAATGTTAAATAAAACACACAAACTTTTATTTCATTAGATCTTGCCATTATGTACGAAATACAATTCCATTTAAATGACCTCCTCTAGATCGGTTGCAGCAGTGGATCCTTTTGAGGTAGTTTTCGGCGAATGTTGGTTTTAAAATGCTCTAACTTTAGGGGACAATCAATTGAGCACCAAATCGCATGATCTTTGTGGCCAAATGACGTCGCCAAAATGTAAGACTTGGCGTTCTGGTAATTTCCCATGCAATAAAGAAAAAATCGGTCGCGTTGCGTTGCTCGTGCCACACTATTGTTGAAACTACATACGGGCCAGTGGCACCTCCAGCCCGAATGCAGAGATCGTTATGGAATTGACAAATTCGAGTTATCCGCCACACTTTCACTAACATAAGCGATATTTTCGGCAATGCGATGATTTTAAGGCCTGAACGCATCTGTAACGCTTGCAGACTCTTCCAATTACTTTATAATCTTGCCAATTCCTTGCACAGTAGGTCGATCATGACGACCATAATCACTCCGCAACGCTCGAAAAGTGGCCACTTTTATATAACTATTTTTACGCGTTCTTGTTAAACGATCCATATTCGTATGTTTAACAGCTGACAGCCTTACCAGACCAACGGTTTTGAAAACACTAAATGGATAACCCGATATTTTGTATAATAAAGTTGTATTATTATTTAATATATTTAAATATTATTCTGAATTTTACTGCGTTGGTTGTCCTACTAAGAACTGAAAGCGACTTTTAATATAAAAATAATATATGTACATACATACATATGTATGAATATGATTATTTCGAATACGTGTATGTTATCAGTATGTTCTACCGCTTTATGAAGTTAATAATTTTATTAGAAAACAAAAGGAAGTTTTATATTAGACATTCTTCTCTATTTAGAAACAGAGAAATGAGACTTTTGCAACTTTTACAAGAAAAGTCGTAACACAAAATATTAGTATCTACAATATGTGTTTATATGAATACACACATACTTACATATACATTATTTTAATATGAATGTATTTGTACATTCTTATTGGCTTTTATTTTTTATTTCATTTTCTTTTCTTTTCATATTTGTTTTAAATATTATATTATATCTTTTACTTTTTGTTTTTATTCTTTATTCAGCAGTTGAGTTGACTGTGTGGTTGTTGTGAAAACAAAAACTTCAATTGAGGTCATCACATGCATGGCAATGTAAGGCAATTGCACTTTGTGTTTATGTATGTATGTATGTATGTGTGTGTGTGCCTGTAGCAATGCACAGTGTGATTGAATGCAAAAAATAAAATCGAATGAAAATGTATATGTAACAATTAAACTGAACTTAGTACGCCTTATTACGAGTATTATTACAAATTTTAAGTTTTGAAACATGTTTAAGAACGTTTGGAACAAAATATAATTCATTAACGAAAGACCTTAAAAATTAGATTTTCTATGTTTGTTCCCTCATAATAGACCTTTGAAACGGGCGGTACAACGCCCATACGAATTTCAACAAATGCAAACTGCAAACAATCTAGCTTATGTGCTTCCCTTTGCCAACAATCGAATGCGCAACACAAGAACTAACGCAAATGTGAATGAATGAGGCATCTTTGAGGCCATCAGAGAAGCTATTTCTCAGAAGTCGAAATTTCAAAGAAGAGTCTTTTTTTTCTATTCTTTATCAACTGTTTCTACATTACATACAAATTCATAGTGAAGCTCTATTACACGTACACACATTAAGTTACCATGTATAAACAACATCACAATGCGAGAAGTGTATAGTGCCACACCTCTGTAAAGTAGTTATAAATTAAAGAACCACATAAAGTCATTGTGCTTCCGCGACAACAAAGCAGTATAATTTATTTTACAGAAGCCCACAAAAAGTAAATATTAGTTGAGGAATAAACTCGTAGATATATTTTATCTTCATATTAAGTATGTAGTTGGTTTTTCAAGTTTTATTCAAAAACTTTACGTTATGTTTTCTAATATGCACATTGTTATCTATTTCAACTACGTAATACGTGTGCACATATCGTCATCCAGAATTTAAAAGGGACAATTTCATGTATAATTTATGCAAAATTTATGGTTATTTTACTTTTAAAGGGAAAATAAAAAGAAAATATATATTTTCTAAACATAGTGTGTTTTTTAACGATAGAAGGCTAAAAATTTCTGAATATTTGAATATATATTTAGTCAATTTGTGGTATATTAGTTGTTATGCTATTCAAGATGACAATTTACTTATTAGCCTTAAAGTTTTTCACATAGTGTAGAGCTATTTAAAGTTAACATTTTTGGAAAAAAATATATCACCAAATTTTTTTAATGTCTCCTCACTGTGCAATAATTGTTAAAATTATTTTTGCTGTCACTGCACTCTACCATGATAACGACGATGAAAATAATGTTGTTGATAATGATGGTGATGAGCATACATGCACATACCATCACACTATACAAATATACCTACAAATATATGTATGTACATGTATGTACATTAATTCAAACATTCATATGCTCACTCACATGTAAGGGTTTACAGTGTAAACTTTACACGCATATAGATGGCAATTTTTTTCCGTTGTTGCTATTGTTGAGCCTTAATAAACAACTGGAAACATATGACAATTACAACAACAACAACAGAAAAAAAATCGCAAAAAGGGCTAGCCAATTGACGAAAACAGTGAAGCAATAACTGTGACGCACTATGGCACACTATGGGAAATAGCTCATTAAATACGAGACAGTCACAACTCAAAAATTTTCAAAATCTTTTTTCCCACAAATTAGCACATAACTAGTCTATAATGACTGGAAATGTTTCCTTTCCGTCAGCATCCTTATTCTTTAGCTGCAAAAATACCGTTATGATAGTTTTATTTTACGGTTTTCTGGTTCTGAACATTTGTGACTCTTTTGTATTTAGTGGGCGATAACAGACTTATTAATAATATGATTTCGTTCATTCTTTAAACAATTTAATATTTTTGTGATTCTAAATTTTAAGTAACCAACTTTTTTCAAAGCGCTTTCATATTAAAAAATCTTGTTTAAATCGATTCAGGTACGAATATGATTGAGATTTACTTGATCACCCGTTTTTTAGGCCAAACTCACTGTGTTCTCTACCACATGCACACCGTGGACCAACAAAAAATTGTTAAGCTAACCGCCTTTTTTTTACTGACTAGCAAAAGAAATTAAAAGTTTGTTAGTACTTCGTTGTCCAAATTTTTTTCTTCCTGCAATTTGGATTTAAGTTACAGACTAAACATAATTGCAAAAGGGGTCTCAAAAAAACCCAGTCTACAACAAGTTCTGTTATTGGCTCCCATTGAATTCGAAACTTTCGTTGTCAAGATTCACGTAACCTGCGTTAACGCTTTTATATATATATCCCTAAATTCGGAAATTACTAACCTTGTATCAATACAGTATTTTTTTTTTAATTTCGGAAAAAAGATGACACCAAATGAGATCCGCCGGCAGACAAAGCCATCTATTTTTGTCACTCGAGAACTATCTTAAGCTTAGATCAAGTATTTTCACTAAATGGTGTCGTCTTTTTCATACTAACTTGATTAACTAGTCTTATTTCTCTGATCTGGTAAATTCTGTTGCTTTGAATTTTATGGACTTTCTACAAGTAGTCCCGACTGGATATATTCGTATAGCCACAATTATTACTTTTCAAGCAATTTTAAATAGTGTCAACAGTTCTTTCGTGGACTCATCGGCGATTTTTACATGAAGTATTCGATGATGGCACGAAGTCGTTTGTTACCAATTTATTAGTGGAAAAATGTTCAACTTTTAGCTGTTTTGTACTATAGTGTAAACTATCGTTTAACAAAGAAACAACAACAAAACAAAACAAAAAACCACGGCATACAGTAGTACAGTAGTAATATAAAAAAGAAAGTCCCAGTTCACACGTGTCAAATTTTCTTAACATTTCTTTAAAAAAATTTTTTTAAACGGACATTTGCACCTAAAAATTATTTTTGGCAATTTCATTCCGATTGCTTAAAATTTATTACACCTTAAAATCTCAAATGGCTCTTACGATTCTTCTTTCATCTCTGTATGTTTTCAGAAATGCTACAGACTTGCCACATGTGAAATGGGAGAAAATATAAAAGAAAAATGTGTTAAATAGCAAAAGCAAACACATAAACAAATAAATATTTCAACATGGTGGACAGTTCTCCTCCTTCTTCCACCGATGAAGTAAAAAAAACCAAAAAAAGTTGTAAAACAAATGGACATCATTTATGGCGCCCGCCAGACATTTGTCTGTTTTTATTTATTTCTCTTACTTTTATTGTTAGTCTTACTGAAATTTATAAAGCAGCACAAAAATTTACTTTAGCTTTTGGCTCAAACAACTTTTTAAAAATCTCACATTTTATTAAATTTATTTCGAAATGAAAATCAAACGTTTGTTTTGTAATGTAAGTTGAACTTTAACATGCAGGCCGGCTAGTGGAAAATGTTCAAGTACTGTTTTCTGTGTATACGTGTATCAAACTCCCACAAAATATTGTACTAATGCCGAAAATTATACTCCAAAGGTTTGAGTTAATGGCGTTTTATTTTGATCAACAAAATGTTAAACATAAAAAAAATATAAAAGAAAATTGGCTTGTTTCAATTTAACGGAAATTAAAGAATTGGTGCTTCCATAGGCCTCTAGTTTTCATAATCTAATTGTGCGGTATGAGGTAGACTGTATAAATTACAGTATTTTCACTCTAAATACTAAAAACGACTTTTAGTAAAAAATATAAAAAAGTTTGGAAATCACTGTTCTTAAAAAAGGTCAATTTAAGAAGTTGTGATGAACACCCCTTTTGGAATGATATAAATGGAATAGGAGACAATTGGAGTTATTCCCAAATAACGTAAAAAACAAAAACAAAGAACAACTAATCGCATAGTTCATCATACAAAACAAAAGGGAAATTTTGTAAAATTTAAACTAAATACGAACCGTAATCATGCCACAATATGTGTTTTTCATTTTCTGTTGAGGAAATCAATGAGCCAATATTTGCTGGTGAACAGACATTTCAACGAATGTAGACATTAAATAGTAAAATAAAAAAATTAACTTAAGCAACAACGAAATAATTTAATTATTTTTCTCATATGTTGCTTTAGTGAAATTAATTAAATATCAATTAGTTTTTTTTTAATCACGACACAATAACATGCAATTAAATTAAGATATTCCCATGTAATCTTATAAACGAACGTTTACAATGTAGTAGAAAAAGTGGAATTGAATAACTTTTGTTTCATATAAAATAATAGTCGAATTAAGGTGGAATTAATAACAATCTTATCAAATGCTAATATCAAATTAAGGATGCTAACGCACACCTCTCTGTTTAATAACAATCCTATCGAGTATTAATATCGAAGAATTGCAAGAGAATGTTGTTTTTTTGGAAAAAATTTACTGAATATTGCGTTATGATGAACGAGTTTATCCTGCTGCTTTGACTTATAGACAAAATTAAAGGAAAATAATGTGTCGAGAATATTGGTGGCATACGACTATGTAAATGTAAATGTATCCTAAATAAATATATGAAAAGAGTAATAGATGGCGCTAAAATTGTTAAGCACAAAATTGAAGTTCTTTTTTATTATATTTATTTTTCGCCCATCCTATCCTTTTTGAAACAAAGGACTAAAATCTTTCTTTCTGCTTTTCTGAAAAAAAAGTCAGCGTGCAGTACATTTCCTCTACAATATCATATTTTTAAGGATTTTGCTTTTGTTGTTTTAAAATATATTATAATGCCATCAAGCACCTCTTAACAATTATTATTGACCTGGTCTTAATCCGTATATTCCACCTTTAAAATTAACCTATGTATAGTGATTCACGATTTCCGTTAATTGATTAACTGTTCGTTAACTGCTAAATTGGCATTGCTAAAAACCATGGTTTTTGTCTCTGCTTGTTACATTTAAATTTATCTCCACATACATGAATTTAAAATATTTATACATAATGAAGAAAAAATCGAGTGCTTAAGGGCGAAAGAAAATTTCGTTCGATGATTTAAGTTAAAAACAAAAAATTTATATTAATGTATATTAGCGGAACTCGACGTTTGGTGCGTTTTAAAGTGCAACTGCAATTGTGAAATTTTTTCATTAATTGTGAACGCTCCTTTTTTTCACTTACAAAATTGATTGAAAACTAAATCATAGCTGATATAAATGTGCGTGATTGTCAGTGATGCAAACAGCATTGTGAACTCGTCAGTTTTTAGTGCTTTTTTAAAATTTACGACGCGAAAAATATATGTTATAGATTTTAATAAAATATTATAAATTTGTTAAAAAAGAAAATGTAGAAATGCTGACTAGATTGTTTTCATATTTAGAAAATTAAACTCGAAATATAAAACGTATTAGGAATTAGCTAATATGGCTGTTAAAGTTTTGTTGCTTCCATATTTAAACGAAAAAGTTGTGAGGTGGTTTTAGTACCATAAATTTATTTGAATCGAAAATTCGAGATATTGAGTTTTCTCAATGTATATGTGATACATATTACAATGATTTGTGTTTTTGATATATAAAATTAAGTACAAGCAAGTTACTTAATTAAATTGCCTTTTCACACAAAGATTTAGGGGCTTAGTTCTGTAAAATACAAAATTAGACCCATATTTATTCATTTACTTTTTGAACTATTGTTTTCTTATTTTTTACAATTTTGTTTCTAAGAAAAATTTAAAATAAAAGTTTATAAAAAAATAGTTATAAATAAAATTAACAACAAACATTTACTGCGGTATTCATAAAAATTATTGTATGTTTATTAAGGGCTTATTTGACAAATTTCTATGGGATATTTGTCAAATAAACCTTTAATAAACATACAATATTTTTTATGAATAAGGCCGTTAAAGTTTAGTGCACTTTTTCTCGGCTTAAGTCCTTTTAAAATTTAAAATATGACGTCGCTAGTTGCAAACACAACAATAATTATAAAGTAGAGATACATCAAATTTAGTGTTGCGTAAATAAATTCAAAATATATGGGAGGCAGCGATGTCGTTAGAAATACACTTTAGAGGCACTTGTCAAATTTCGCTTTGTTCAGAATGTAAATTCAGCTAAAATCTGATTATTGAAATTAAGCGTGCATAAGGAATAGACATGGATTTGTAATAAACGAAACCAATTTCGTCACAGAGATATACTCGTAGTTTTAAAAAAATTTAAAATTTTCGCTTTATTTTGATTATAATTGTAGCTAAAATTTAACTTTTAAAATTAAGGATATGCAGTACTTCCATACACATGCTCTCCTGCACTAATGTGCCTTCCGAATCGGCCCGTAAATAGCAACATGCCTTAAATTATATTACCTGGCACCGATTTCAATAAAAATTTCATATTCACTGCGTAGATGATTTTGTACTTTTAAAGATGACTCTAATCATGGACTGACTGTTGAAATGTATTGTACTGAAAATATTTAATTTTCGCTTTTTACTTATAAAATTTTGCTGTCAACTGCATGTGCTGTTGTTGTTGCTCCAAACATCAGGTTTTTGTTTTTCTTGTCTTTATATTGAATTTATGTTGCAGCTTATTTTTTCTCTTTAACAAAATGTTTAAAATTAATTTGTGCGGATTTACGCCAAATGATTTTAACAAATAAAACGAAAATTGTCGGTTGCCTATTTGGTTGCGTTAAAGAAAATATAAAAAATACATGTGTATATTGTTAACAACAATTTAAAAGAAAACAAATAATAATAATAATGAAAAGGCGAATGCTTCCATTGCCAAGACCACGAAATGTTTTTTTAACGTATAGTTCGAACTAAAGAAACCTCGAACAAAATCCTCAAATTTGAGAGTTTATTTCAAATTTACAATAAACAATTTTCGATTGCGTTTTTTTATTGATTAAATGTTCGTTCAGCCAATAAAAGGGAATAAACACATTGTAGTTAAAAATAAAACTAATTTAATTGTTACGCATTACCTCGAATTGTATTGATTAAATTGAAATTTTAATTAGTCTTGCTCGAGTTCTAGTACTGAATTGGTCAATTCAGCTTAATGATTTTTTGAAAGAAGTATGAAGAAGACAATTACACTTGCATAATGGGGCATCATTACCACCGTTCTTAAGTTTGTTTTTTACAACTGTTTTTACCACCATTCTGCTAATGTAATTTGCTTCTCCCCGCTCCTTCCTAACAAATATAATTATTTTTTTTTAACTGAATTGACAAATACAGTACCCGAATTCCATTGCGACTGATTAAAATTTCCATTTAAGAAGCAAATATGTTGTGGGGAAGCTTAGTTACCCCTCATTTATCGCGGTAGATAAGTGATTGGATATACACTTTGTATATTTATAATTTAGTTGTTAAAGTTGCATACACTAACATCAATATTAGGTAATTTAGGGAGAAATAAGAGAGTTCTTGTCAGCGGCACCAAGTCGATATTCCTAGATTTTCATCACATCTCTGGCGAATTGCTTTGATGTTATCATTTGAACTGATTGTTATTAGATCAGCAGCGTGTGAAGATAAATTTGAATCTAATTGGCAAAGGCATAAATCTCAAATTTAGCAAAGCCAATTTTGTGTTTAACTAAAGGAATAAAACTTAGGAAATTAGACAGGGAACGTACATAGAAAAAATGTGAAAAAAGTGCTTCTAAGAGGCAACTATTGATATTGCAGTTATATGATATGGGAAGGACGTAAAAGCAGCACAAAAAATTTTTGTTTAAATGAAACGAATTTTCTTGAGGAAATTGGTGACCATTGTGGGCAAATATGGAATTGTACACTTACTACAATATATAGGAATGGTAGTGTTGGAGGCCCTAAAGATGACCGTATTGGAAATTATAAAAGTTGAAAGGACATCTCCTGTTCTTACAAACTTCTTTCCCATATTATATAACTATTACATTCTTAATTGCTTCCTGAAGGCACTTATCCATATTTTTTTATGTTCTTAGTATACATATGTATCTTCGTTAGTTGAATTATCGACTACTGGTAATTGCTAAAGAGTGCTATTTAACTGCAAAAAGTATGGTTTATGTCCCTGCTCGTTAAACTAAAATTTATCTTGACATACGTTATTGTGTTTAGCATCATTAATCTAGTCAAAAGATTTGAACTTCCTTTTTTTGTAATCTATTCAAATATAATGAAACCAATAGTGAAAATATATCGTTCTTTCATTCATGTTGGAATGTTTTTACAAAAGCTAATAATTTTATAATGAATATGTACATGTATACATATGTATTTAGCTATTTGTGTTTTTGTAATTAAACACGTTATGCTTGCTCGTCACCTTCAAATGTACATGTAGTTAAATTCATTTAAATTGCTTTTTTCACATAATATGCTTTTAAAATGCATACAAATTATGTTAGAAACATCTTACTTCACCTTCAATTACGTATTGATTTCCATATCAACGACTCATGTTGACAAGTCGTCAAAAATAATGTACTTGTTACTCAAGCGATAGAAACAGAGAGTCAATTGTTAGAGTAGAATACACAGTAGATGGGAGGAAGTTAAAGGCAAATTGAAGCATTTCAGTGCGTACAGTAGTTTAAAAGTTTGACTTCATAGCCGAACTTTCCTTGGTTATCTAACTGTTTTTTCTTTTGTTAATATTTGTTCATACTTCTATGAAAACGATATTGTTGAGCGCATTACGATCAACCGCACTGCCGATTAGTAATTTTAATTCGAAGCATATCGACGTGGATGACATATCTTTAGCGTTACGCGCAGCACCATGTTAAAAGTTACAATCATTCACGGGGGTAAAGGAAAAAAGCCACCATGATTGCCCTATTTCTGTTAGATTAATCGGTTGACAACCAAAATTAGCATTAGCCAACGCACAGTGCTTTGAAATCAAACAAAAATTGAAAAATACTTAAGTTTAAAAAAAATTCTTATGCCTTTTTGTAACAACAAGTTATGAAAAACTTCAAGTACTAGAAATATGCTGCCCATAACATTCTCTTTACAAAACTTATGATTTAATATAACAGGCGATAAAATTTTGTGAAAAATCACAAAATATATCTTGTAATTCTTGTGTAAATCTTTTTATTTATTTTGAAATCATATCAAGAATATGGTTACCTCCGTTGTATCGCCAATATAGTTTATATTTCATGTACAACATTATGTTATTATCAATTCAAAATCCAATGCCACAAATATACGTTGAAAGTATAGTGAAATAATAAAACTTTATCTTTTGCTTTTATATCGACATCCTTTTTCGAAAAGGAAATTCTATAAAAATTCTATAAAAACAGACTGTAAATAATGTTGGAAATAATTTTATTGTAGTCTAATTATAAGAAATATATATTATAAATTTAAAAATAAAAATTTATGAATAAAATGGTAGTTTTAGAGTTCGAAAAAACAATGACAAAAAATAATTATGTCCAACATGTGGTGGTTCAGCTGTTTCAATTTTACAATTTAGAAACCAATAAAAAATAAAGAAATTTTATGACTATATTTATAATAACCCCCTTTTCATCGAAACTATCTATTTTCCAGTGAAACAGTTGGGATAAATTTTTTTATAAAAATCGTATGTTAGGTCATATCCTGCCTAGGTTTCCAGAAAAAATGAATTTTTTTTTGAAAACATGGGTTTTTCTTAGTGCAAAACATTTAGAGATTTAAAAAAAATAGTTTGCTCGAAATATTGATTATTTAATTGTGCGTTAAATAAAATGGTAAATATGGATAAGACGTACAGGGATGCTGATTGAAATGGTTGCTTTTAAGAAATATTAATTTATTTGTCTCTCATGGTCAAATGCAGACCTTGAACGTGCTCTCAGTGATAAGTCACTGGCTCACATGTATGTAGTCATAGCGAAAATCTACAAAATGGGGAGGAAATGCCACCGTATAGTGCATATTCTATAGAGACTATTTCCTGTCTTGAAGAAATTAAGAAATGACACGTCAGTCATAGTTTTAAGTTTAATGCCGACATCGTCACTGAAACAAATGCCTTTTTACGTGATATTGTAAACATTTATTATTTACTAGGAATAAATAATATTGCAAAAACAAGTTTCTATTTTTTTAAAGTCAGCGAAGTAAATTTTAAATGAGTTTCTGAAATTTTAATTTCATTTCTCAATAAAATAAAAGCAAGAGAGATATTCCTCCTATTGGTACATAGGTCCACTCCTAAGAGCTTGTTAAAATGTGTACATTGTGTTCCATTATCAAATTCATTAGCACTTTTAAATGGACGATAAAGTAAAACTATTTTATATATCGATCGTTTTTTCAAATCGATGATGATTGTATCTATGTATCTATATATATGTACAGTGAAAACTCTCCTAACGGACACCTTCCATAACCGGACACCTCCTATAACCGGACAAACTTTGCAGAACCGTGATTTTCAACTGTTTTTTTATACAAAATGTATTCCCATAACCGGACACTCTAATAACCGGACGCGGACACCAAAATTTTAAAATATTGATCTAAAAATCCCTCATAAGCGGACAAAAGCGTTAAAATCAAGACGAATTTATCAGAAAAAACACCAAAAAAATATACCAAATATATACAACTCTTGTTAAGTTACTATTTTTTCCAACTCTGTTTCATATTTGTGTTAATGTCATTCAATTTTGTGATTCCCATTTTAACACCAATGACAAAGAAATTTCTATTTATTTTAACAAATTGTTTGATTAACTTGTTTTGATTGCTTTAGAACACAAAAAAAGAAATGGCAAATAAAAAAATATGTTATCAATCAAAGAAAAAAATGGAAATTATAAATGAGTTTGACAAGGAAAAGATTTCGGTGCGTGAAATCGCAAGGAAGTAAAGTTTTTTGAGTTTTTCTGCAAAACATTTTGTTGCATTTCTTTTATGTTTTAAGATTCAAAATTGGTAAAACACAGGCGGCAGAAATCATTAAAAATAAAGAAGTCATTCGTTCCAAATGGGAATCTGGAATAAATGTTCATCAAAAGAGGATGTTTGCTAAAACTTGTGGCGCTTAGCATTATAAAATAAAAAGATGTATTAAAAAAAAGTTGTACCTCTTTTAAGCGGACACCTCTTATAACCGGACAAAAATGCCGCGACGGTGAGTGTCCGGTTATGAGAGTTTTCACTGTATATCTATCTAGTCGACAGAGCCGCATGCAGCACCATGAAAATATGTATATTAAACCAGAAGTATTATTTACCTTTTTTTATGCCTTCGATTATGTTCCCTTTCTAAATGAAAAATTGAAATGTAAAACCTTTGTGCCGCAAGAGGCACGTTTTAAACACATATGCATCATCTCTTTAAATCGATGTTGGAAAAAAAACTATTACTTTCGTAATCACATAGAACTAGATGCAACAAATAGTTAAAGAAAATAGAAAAATTGAATAAAGGTTGGAATGGGAATGTATAGAAGCGTAAAATTAAAACATGTGTCACTATCCTTGAAATGCTGATTGGCAAATCCACAAATTTTTATCTACTTCATTCATATAATCCATAATAATAATAATAACAATAAAAAACTAATTCTCTTTCGCCTGTAGTAACATGTTCACGTTGTGCCACATTATCAATGTGACACACCATTGACGCACAGTGGCTCATTTTTCTGAAACCCGTGGCAAAAATCAAAAATTCGACTACAAAATTTTGAGAAATAAGCGAAACCGTATTGTAGGTTATATTTTACTGGTAAAAATTCAAAAAGCCGTTCTTAAAAAGAATGAAAATTGTGGGTGTTGTGGCCGCTCAAATTTCGTAATTTTTTGGAGTGTGAAAAAAGTAAATTTGGGACAAAAACTTTAGGTTTCAAATTTATTTTTTACACAAAGTTTGCAACCGATTACTACTTTTTTGATTTTGTTAAAAAGTGTTGTTTGTTATTTACTTAAATTCGACTAAAAAATTTGTTGGGTTTTTTTCTACTTAGTAGGCGGAGTTCTTCAAATATATTTGGGTATTTTTTTGGGAATTAAATAGAGTAGAACTAATAAATTGACACGAAGTTTCGGGGAGTATTACTATGAACACTTTGTCTTTCTTGTACACGACGCGTCGCTGCATAGAAATATATTTATAATACCTTGTAATGTGGCAAAATAAGTTGTAATTCTTGTAATTGTAAGTTCGTATGTTAGTTATTACGAGTCATGCACTGGGAACCTATGTTTGTTATTTTTTCTTATTTATTGTCTAGTAAAATTGATTATTTAAGATGAACTTGCTTTGGCAAAGATATTTTCATTCTTAGTTTATTTATTTATGACCTTTTCCCATAACACAGTGGGACTTTTCGCAAAATAAATAAAGGGAAAACAAGCGTTCAGAATGTTATATGCACAGTAGGGTAAATATAAATTTTAATAAATAAAATTTAATTAAATTTATACAGAAAGTCATCGATATCGAATACTGCAATTTTCTCCATGATCTTCATGATGAAAACCTTAAGACTACAAATCATAAGAGCTATTGTTGGTTAAATAACCGTGTTTTGTCTTTGGCTTGACATCACAAAGAAACGATGTACATATCGAGAGCTTATATTCAAAAGCCTCTATCTTAAAAAACGTAGTTTTTCAGGGGAGCAAAAAAACCGTTTATATTCGTTATTTCGAAGAAAATGAAAATTGTATATTCTAAGATATTTATTTAAACTGACTAATTTAATTACTTGACAAGCAATTTGTTTATATTTGCATCACCGGCCATTTTATGGAAGATAGAGGATTTTCTTATTTGAAAATACTTAACGTGTATAAAAAGATAGCGGGTTTTGCATAGTAAAATAAAATATTTATTAATGAATTCAAAGTTCTTATTGATATACATATTTATATATTAGTAAAATAACCACCAAATCCAAAAATCTTAATAATATGAGCAAGTAGTTATACATATTTGTACATTAAGGATATAACTTTTTTTAAAATATCAAAACAAAAAATAGGTCAAATATGAAATTTCATTATTATTTAGAGATGGTAAGAGATTTTTACGCAATATATTATAATGGAATAAAAATTAAAGTGATAAAAAGTTCGAATATTGATTGATAATTTATGTTCTAAGTTTTTCAATCAATTTTCAAATTATTATAGAAATAATGGTATTCTTGTGGAATCACAGTTTTCAAGTCTTGGAAATTTTTCCATTTGTTTGAAGATATTGCAAGTGGAGCAGAATATAAATGTTTTGGTTCTATATGGAAAGGGTATGGTTTAATGCGATTAGGTACATTAACATGGTTTTGATCAAAGTTTACTTTATATTTAACACTGTCATTTGGAAGATATAACAGGGATCTTAAGTCAGATACTGTATGATCATTTCTAACACGACCTGGTCTTATAGATGAAAAACGTAGAATCTTATCATCTTTATAGTTTTTAAAAAAAAATCATAATTTAAATATACAGCATCAAATGGCTTTTTGATAACTTTATTTTTGACTTTAACAGTTTTTCTGGCCTCTTTAGTAACTCGAATGTAATCATGTGGCAAGTAAATTGATTGATTTTTCAATCTGATCTCAATTTTTGCATGGGCACTATCACACTCCATTTGTGTATGACCTTTTTCCAAAAATTTTTGTTCAACGACTTTTTGATATTTAACTGCGAAATTTGATAAGGCGTTTGACAAATAATGGTTCCGGTTTTGATACCCACAACCGTCTGAATAGATTGTTATCGGCAATGAATCGTACAAACAAAACGTTTCTAAATGGTTTATTATGCAGGAAACAAACACTGAGGCTGATAAATCTCCATTGACTTCACTCCACCAATAATTTGTACACTGATGAGTACCTATATTATATATGGTAAAATTGTGCACTTGCAAGCGTTGTTTGAAGTAAATTGCTGAAGCATTAATGTCGGGACACAATTTTACGGCCTGTGCATCCATTGTGAACACATGGCGTTTGCCTTCTTCAGCTTCAGTTTTGTCTAATCTTTTTTCGTACTGTGCTTGATTTTTATTCAAGACATGCACCTTAAAGTCATCAGCAGTAATCTGATTAGCCTTAAATCCAAAACAAATATCACACTGATCTTTGCGAGGCATATATGTATAAAGCCAAATTCTCTTTCTCGAAAGTTTTAGACTGGTTGAACCTGGTTATTTTTTTCAAGTTCAGACATTTTTAAAACTTTTTTAATAATTGTTAAAATTATGTTCTAAAAGTACTTATTAGCCCTACCGACGATTATATGAGTATTTATCACAACCAAATATTATTATTCGATATGCAATTCTTTCTCAACAAAAAATAATTTTTTTCTTTGTCTACTATTTATTTAAATTAATAGAATTAAAATTGCAAGTATGTAGTTTCCTGAAAAAAAATAGTAAATTCATTGGAGAGATAGAGGGTTTTGTTTTCAAAAAAAAAAAAACTACGTGTGTAAGATAGAGAAAAAAACAAATGACATTAAAATGTCAAATTTAATTTTTTTTAATTCCTGATTGGTACCATAGATGAGTCTGGTTTTACAGAATATTTTACCATCAAAAAGCCATTTTCGTAAAAATTTAAGATAGAGGGTTTTGAATATAAGCTCTCGATATATGACTATTTTAAGTCCGTAGAAGCTCTAACTGCGGCATTCACATGAATATATACCTATTTCAAGTTCTTGACAAGTCCAGTGACTACTTTAAAAGTTTGTGTATTTTCTTCCCTTTTATTTTACTTAACTCCCCATTGTGCATTATTATATGTAACATTTGTTATAATTTACTTAACGCTATTGTATATAGTACGTATTGAGCTTTTTTAATTTCATCAATTTAATTAATATTTTATTTTCTTTTTTATTTCTTTATAGGTAACCACAATGCACAATCGATTGGTAATATAAATTTCTTTATTTCTTTGAAACAGTGGTAAGAGTATCAGTTTATTTTTTAATTTACTTTATATATTAGTCATTAAATAATAAAAGCTATGTACTTATTTATGAAAGGAAGTTGAGAACAATGAACTTTTTTTTATTAAGTATTGTGGTCAAGTGTACGAGAGACCGGCCTGACATTAGATAAAAAAAATCTATCAATACCAAACAGAAAAATACCGAGAGGCTTGCAACTGAAAATTATGTATTATGTGTGTGTGTGTTTTTTTAATTATATACTATTATTTATGTACACGTACATACATATGCCAAGCTAAATTATGTTAACAAAATAACGAATATTTAATATTGACATCTACCGTGATTGTACCCTAAAACATTTGAATAATTATAAACTTTTTAAATGTGTTTGTTGTGGTTTTACGTGTTTAGTTGTTCATACGCCGACATTTCATTGGTAGCTAAACAAACTTTTTAGTGAACTTTAAGTAGTTCAAAACAGTCAATATCATGTTTATGCATTGGACCGTACTTTTTCAAAGACGACGAAGGCAGAAACGTTACTGTGAATGGCGAGCGCTACCGTGTGATGACTACAAATTTATTTTGCTCAAAATAGAAGAGTTGGTGTTGGCTGAGATATGATTTCACCAAGACGTGAAACGATGGCCCAATTGAAAGGCGTGTTCGGTGAACAGTTTAATTCACGTTTGGGTCCGGTCAATTGGCCGCATAGATCGTACGTTTTAACGCATTTAGACTATTTTTTGTGGGGCTATGTCAAGGTTCATATTTATAGGAACAAGCCCACAACGGTTGACGCACTGGAAGCCAGTATTGAAGAATTTTTTCGTGAGATACCGACCGATATGTTGGAGAGAGTATGGCAAAATTGTATCCAGCATATGAACAATTTGAGACATAGCCGCGGTCAACATTTACATGAAATCATATATAAACATGAAATCATATAAATTGTTCTATCGACTCAAACGAAGATTTCATACATTTCTCTAAATTTTGTTATTTTAATCAAATCCGAAAGCTCTTAAAAATCACCCTTTATATGATTATGGCAGGCTTAGAATCCTCCTTCTCAAAATTTAAAATATATCGTCCTGTAAGCAACCGCCCACTTTCTTATCCCCTGTGAAATCAAAATGTGCATTTGAACTGATTGACAATTTACGAATTCAATCGAAGCCACCACAGAGTCAAATACTAACGAACATTTCCTACAGAAGTCCAATACAATATTGTTAACTTTACCCTTGACAGCCAAAACGTAGCCCTCACACTTGAACATGTAGACTACATTGTTCATTTCGGCATTTTCTACTAATAAGCAGCCATTTTTTGCCATCACGAGCAAAAACAGGATCCTTGACGACAGCAGCTCCTACTGGTGCATTACCAGCCAAGCCAAATTGTGTGGGTGTTTACAACAACCATATCTATTTCTGTTTTTTTTTTTTTTTTTAATTTTGTTAAGTGAAATACTCTTAAGTTTACGATTACATATTCTGGCTGTGGAAAGTGGAATATATTTTTGCTGTGACAACGATTTGCTGCCATATTGCACTAGTTAAAAAATTTTTGCTCTCCCCCTAAAATTTTTTAATATTATAAAGAAGATTAATTAAGTAACCAAACAGTTCCGAAATCGAAATGAAATCTGTTGCAATAAAGAAAAAGTGCTTAAGTTTGATTTTATCCTTTTACTATCCTGTTTTTAAACTTTGAAGTTAATTTTCAAAAACTTTTTTTTCGCTTTTTATGGCAGGCTGTTTATGTACGTTCCGTATACTGTTATACCATATTAGAAATAGATTATTCGACATTTAAAAAAATGAACCTGCACAATTTTTTGAGAAAGAGAAAAACAGAAATTCATTACACTACAAAATTTCTGAAAAATCGGCCAAAATGACTGACTATTGACTTGTTTTGAGCTTAAGTGGACTTAAGCACATACTTTTCTCATTGTCATAGAATATTTATTTCTGTGTTTCTTAATTGTGTTTTGTGCAATATGTACTTCTAAACTTTATTTCTCCGTATTTTGCAATTTACTCTTAACGTTTCTTTTGAGTTAAAATCGTTTTAATTAAAACTTACCACATCTATTTAACTTACTAAATTTAAATTATACATAAATTTGCTTTATTGTTTTTATATCAATTCCACTATATAAAATATTAATGCATCGCAATTTAACTCAGAATAAAAGTGTTCGTTCGTTAGTAGTTGTATTATTTTCACATTCAATTCAATATTTTATTTAATACAATCTAATTAAATATTTCAAAAGACTTAGTTTATGTAACACAGTAAAATATATTGCATAGTCGTGCGATCCAGAAGAGTTACTAAATATAAATAAGTTTCTATTGCATTAACAATCGATCCATTAATATTCTACTGTTTAAACAAGCTCCCTAATTTTATTATAAAAAATAATAAAAAACGATTTATGGAAGAAATGAAATATTTATTTGTTAAACAAACAAATGAACCAAGTATTGAATGGCTGAATGATTAGAAGACAGAATAGAATGTGTGATAATGTTGTAGAAATGAAAAAAAAAAAAAAAAACAAACAGCAGGGAATAGACAGCAGCAGAATTTAAGACAGTTTCACAGCATCTCCAGTATTAAAAAGAAATCTAAATAAATCGTGATTTGATGATAAAAGATAATCAATTTGCTATCAAATTTAGGAAAGATTTAATATTATTTTGCTGGTTTGGACGTGTCACTTGTTGGTAACTTTAATTTAATTTAAATTTAATTTAATCTTTTTGTATTTTTTGTTTTATTTAATAAAGTGTAATACAGTTAGTTCTTCATTGACGTTTTGTTGATCAATTTGTAAAAATAAATCTAATTATCGCTCACTTAACTCTTTGAAAGGACAAAAAATTTAAATTTTTTTTGAAAATAAAAAGTAATATTTTTTATAATGTGACATATTCACTGCTGCAAAGCACCACAATGCAGTATGTGCTCAATTCAATCGTATGACAAGCCACCGATAAAAGCTCAGTTTTTAAAGTAATTCCTAATTCGAAATTGAAATACATAGGTATTTACCACATTTTATTTTCAAAGAACTTTTTTTAAAGTGCTTTTATCGAAATGTTTTTATCTTAACCGAAGTCCGTTTAATGGAAAAACAACTTCTGAAATTTTCCACTTTGGTTTATCCCGAATCCCACTGTATGTAAAATCTTATGTACTATTTGCTAGTAATCAATCGTTTAGCACCAGCATATGTAATAGGTAGTAATATAAATTTTCAAAAAGGAGTATTATTCGTTTTAAATTGTTCCTCTATCTAGTAGAATAAATGCCGGTTGGCCACTTTGTCCGCCCGATTTCACTTTCAAATACACTTTTTTCCAAATCGGTCCATTAAGGAGGGAGTTATGCGATAATCAATATTTCGGGCGGGCAAATTTCCCTTCATATTCTCTAAAAAAAATTTGGGACCAACCTGCAAGCAAACCTTAAAAAAATATATATATAATAATAATAATAATTTTAAAAATCGGTTCAAGTTATGCGTGCACAAACATGAAAAAAGTAAAAAAAATATACACTTATTAGATTTTAGTGAATTTTCCGTATTTTTAGGGAAAATCTACCCAAAATTTAAGAAATTTTCCAAATTAATATTTGGGAAAATTTTTTACGTGAGTTTAATATACATACGAGTATGTCTTTTTTAAGTGTATGTTTGCACGTCATAGGAAGACAAACGGTAAAACCGTACCTGTCTTACTGATGCCCGGGATATTCAAATAGGCCTATTTCTTCATGTGGCGAAGCAAAAGTACCCCTATACAAAGTAATTGATAATTATCATATATGTATCTGCACAACTACAACTAGGAGGGTGGACATAGGTATCCTCCATACAAAGTAATTCTTAATTATACTATATCCAGGCAACTACAAAACTGAGTTTTTCACTTTTACGAGGGTCACTTTAAGGATAAAGTTCGTAGTCAAGAAGGAAACTGTCGAAACCATGTTACTACCTTGGTTACTTGGAGTTTTATTTTTTTTAACGAAATATCATAGGTGGTCAACTTTGAACTCCGAACGAAGTGTTTAAAAAATGCCGAGTTATATTCAAGATAAAAACGACTTTGGCTAACTAATGGTCATGGATGACCAGTGCATCCAACGTAAGGACGTTATTATGTGCCAACAACGAATATTTTGTATGAACGATTTGAAGGAGGTGACCAAAATCATTCTCAAGGCACAATTTCATACCGATAACATATAGATGGCCAATGTTTTCTATTGTAAATACAATTCATCGCCAAAACACTTACGTGTCGCTGAAAAATAAATTTCCTTAATTCCTCACATACCTTGTTATTTGTTTTTGTTTTTTTTTTCACTTGCGCCATTGACCCGCCTTCCATTGAATAAGCTTTTTATGTTGAACCTTGAAGTTTTTAATATTTGGAAAACCAACTTCGGCAAAATTTGTAATGAAATCATGAACTATATCATCAATGACAATGAAAATTCAAGGTCAATGAAAAGTTCGTATTTGTGTTCCTTTTTAATAAATAACTAAAGTCTTTTCAAGACGCTGACAAATATTATTATTTGTAACTATGTAAGTACATATACATACATATATACATAGTAAATATTTGATTATTAAATTTCTCTTTTATTTGTTTATAACAAATACCCGAGCAACACTTCAACAAAAATATGCAGCAGCATTTCCTTTAAGCTTCACCACGTTATATTCTATTTTAAAAACACAAACAGATTGAAAGTACTTTTATATTCCCTTTTTGTCACGTTCACACAAGTGATCACCATAAATTGTTATTTTCGGCAAATAAAATTATTTTGTTTATCATTGAAAGAAAAATTGATTAGTTGATATCTGTCTACACGTATGTATGTACATATTTGTGTACATTTAAAGTTATATAAAATATATAAAGGCTAAAAAGACATAAAGAAAGCAGAAGCAAATAAAAAAAAATTAAAATGGAAAATGCGTCAATTGTGTGCAGGGCAAAAGTATACATGAAACCATACAAAAATCTCTGAATAAAATTAGAAAAAGTATGTTTGTAAGTACTCTAATATCAAGATTGCATTCATAATAAATACTTACGAAGGGTTTATTTATATGAGGTTTATAAAACAAGTTTTATATGGAAATTTGTTTTAAAAGCCGTTTAGAAAACTTTCATAAGCTGTTATGAATAAGGCGGAAAGTATTTTTTTTACGCTCGTCTTTTTAGGTTTTGAAAAATACAAAAAACTTTCGAAACAATCCTCTACTTTTTTAAAATTTTTCAAAAAAGTAGTTCAATTATTGTAGTTTTACTTAAAATTTTATTTTGTGCTGTTGTAGTTGTTTTTTTTTACATTTTCTTATAAGGCAACGTTCAAGCGAAATAAAAATGGATATTGGACAAAATGGGATTTCCCGTTTAAGTCTAATGGAAATATGTACGTGAAGGTTGTCTGGTGGTTGCAAGTTGAAGATCGTTAGAGGATCGTTCCAAATTACAATTGCTAAAGTAAGATGTTAGGTACGATGATTGTCAAACTCTGTATATAAAAATATACAACTTTCTCATAGCGAGTTTGAAAATTGTGTTCTCGACTTTTTTATGATCAGGTGCATGCCGACACTCCCACCTAAAGGGATTCGGTTTTTATGGCTGTTGTCGCCGTTAAACTTAGTAGGTACTTGTTTTAAAATCAGGGATGGAAAGGGCATTGTTTTTTTGTATATGAAATCTATAATAAATCAAATATTAAGAACATTCTTACATACATATATGTGTTTGGTATGATAGTTATCAAATATACGAATAGATTTTTATGAATAATTGCAAGAATGAAAAAAATAATACATTAATATAACATTATGGATCTATCGACGCGTTTAGGAGCTACAATGCTAAAGAAATAATATGAAAACGTTAAATTTATTTTAATCGATGGTTAAAATTACATACATACATATCAAACTTATAAAAATTCTTACTCAGAACAGAACAGATTAAACAAATGTAAGATATGATTTTTAGTCGCGAAATCGAAAAATCATATACATACATACGTATATTTTTGTTTTTGGAAACTGTGGTATATATCCTACACTTAATAGATATGATATATATAAGATTCACAAGGTTAGCATACAACCAGGCGTGATATCCCCGTATATTCATAAATACTTCTATAATAAGGGCGCATGTAAAATTTAAAATGGTTAAATTGAGTATGTGAAAAAGTCGTAAAAATAATAAGCGATTTAAATGATTTGCTTATTATATAATGGACTTTCTTTCTCGGTTTTTCTGGTATGTATATACCATATATGTATTCGGATTTTAAAAATACTCCTTTATTTTGTTCCATTGGAGTTTAGTGGAACAGATTTAATTGGTTCATCACATTCTGCCATTAAATTAAATTCAGTATAATCTGGTTCATCCGTTTCTTTGCATGTATCATCCGGTATATTTTCTAGTAACTCGTTCAGGTATTCTCCAGAAATCCAATTCGTAACCAAATTGCGGGGGCTAGAAGTCCGCCGTAGCTGGTATTATCCTCAATATATTATTGATTATAGCTTTTATATATATTCTTTCAAGAAAATGTTTTAAGATAGTAATTTTTTATATTTTGCTAAAATAAATTAAAACAGCGCCAGATTTTCCTTAAAAAGATGTGTTCATTATTTTTATCTCACTTCAAAATTTCATCCACATATTAATTTTTTAGATCTAGATTTTTTTTTTAGCAAAAATTTCAACTTTCAGGCATTCGTGTGAGAAATGTGGAATTGGGCAATTAAAATTATTTTCAGAGTTGGTAACACATACATATTCGTATAAAACCAATTTACAAAGAATCAGACAAAATTATTAGGAAGATAAAACAAATTTTTTTGTAATGACTTTCTCAGTCAACGTATGTCAACGTAGCGCTTCAGCTATGAGATATTAGTACAAGTCAGCCAAAATTTTTCTGCAGGATACATTTATAAAATTCTTTCGATTAAAAAAAAATGTTTCATGATTTTTTTTTAAAGAAAATACGGAAATTTTTGTAATTGAGGCTGGCTCATTCATTTAGTTCTGTAAATGCGGCTGACGAAAATTAGCCGATTCTAACCGCTTCAGCGCCGGTGAGTTGACTAAAAGTACAAAAGTTCGTACATTATAAGTTTCTTGAAATTTTCTACGAAACATTTATGAAAATTTTAAATTCACATGGAATTTTTCACTGGAGATATACGCTTGATCCGTCTTAAACAGCCATTGTAAAAGTCGTCAAAACTGGAAATTCTTATTAAATGAAAACCATTTGAATGATGATAGTAAATACCAATTTCGGTCAATGGAGGTAGGACTAGACTAGTTCTTAAAAGTTTTCACTTCTTTTAAAACTCTTGCTGGCACAGTCATTATTATTTTTTATCGCACAGTTATTAAATAATTAATTGTTTTAACTTTAACACAACGTAATCGCCATAGAGACTTGAAGCCTAACGTATGTGTGCATTAGTGTATGTATGTACATATATACGAATATATACATACAACCATGATGATAATATAATTAATTATAATTGAACTTTTAATAATTAATTAACAAACAAACAAGAAAAGAACAATTATAAAAGCCAATAGAACTTAAAAATAAATATGAATGTATAGCAAATTTCTAAACAGTTCAATGTATTCTTGTGATCGCTGACCAGGACAAAACAGAAATATTAGCTTGTTTTCCGAACAGTCATAGAAAAATCCCAGATATGGAACATGGTGCACAGCATCATCACAAATATTTGTATGTATAAGTATGTGTGAACCAGACTGACAATCAAATTGATAACAAAGAACGTTGCAACAAAAGCAAACTGCAGCGATAATTACATTATGGTAAATGTCCATATGAATATGAGAAATGATGGACGGACAGGGTTGCACATTCATTTCGCACTCTTTTTTGCAGCACAAATAGAAAATGGAAAATAGACTAAAACAATGCGCAAACATTATCTTTGATATTAGCAGTAAACAAACTGGTCTAGCTAAATAATTTAACTTCTACTGGAAACTAGTCAGTCTAATAATCCCATCATGTTACAGTATGCGGTCGCCATATTAGAAAAATCAGAAGAATATATATATATATATATATATATATATATATATATATATATATATATATATATATATATATATATATATATATATATATATAAAATAATATTGTCCCGTAATTTTGAGTAAAACAAAATATCTTTTGGTATATGTACAGAGTGGCGCACAAGCAATGTCATGATTTGAATTGTGCCACCTTGTACATGGAATTGGCCTAATTAAAAATTTCGAGTGAAGTACTTGATATGCAGTGGATACTGCATGTCCATCTTGTGAAATTAATGGTTGGTCGAATATTTCTTTCAATAAATTTTTTCAAATGGCACTGTGTGGCATGGTAAGCCCATTTATTATACACTATAATATTAATAGTTAACCTCTTAATGCCCAAAACTGTAATTACGCTTACCACTAGTTTAGACAAATATATAACATGTCACATATCAAAAAATATGTTCCTTGCAATTGTATAATTTCGTTTTCTTAAAATAATTAATGATTGATTCTGATTTCGTGCAGTTGAAATTTAAATAGTAACTTTACTTACCATTGAGCGGAACATTTATATGTATCTTGTTTGGCAATATTTTTAAATCCGCACAGAAATAAAATTTATGCTAAATACCGTCCACTTATCGCTAAAATGACGTAACCTGAAAATTAATAGCATGCGTTCTCGGAACTTTTTCTTTCGTAAGCATTCTAAAAGACAAATATCTATTATGCGTCCTGCTAAAATCTCTCAGCATGACAAGTCAAATGTAAATGAATGCGAACGAAAACGTAGGTACGTATTACAATACAAATTTGCGTCCCACTAAGAAATTTCTATGTCATGTGTGCGCACCCAAATGTCAAAATTAAAATAAAAATTTACGGAAACAATTCCATAAAATTAAAAACGAAAGTTAAAGTAAACAACCAATGGAAGCAGTTAATTAATTTTATGCGAGTATGTATAAGATTAACTGAATAATAAGAAAATGTAACCTTCTGGCATAAAAAAAAAACAAAGTTAAATCAATTGTAATCATTAGTAGAGACTACGTTAATGGAGGAAAATACTGATTTAGCAGAGGATGCTTTTCACTTGGTACAAATATAAGTGGATAATTAAATTTACCAGTATTTTTCCGACAAAAATAAGCAAAACTAAATTTTTTTGCTATTAAACTTTATTTTCAAAAGAACCCAAATTAATTCAAAGTTTTTTGTCTTATATTAATAATAGCATTTTTAAACGAGTTATAATAAACGTCATAACGACGTACATTCACACACTATATATAGACATTGCGCGCATTACTTTGATCTTTTGTTTACATTCTCTGTCACTGACTGCAAATAAAAACACCACAGAATGAATGCTCATGTCAACAAATATTCCCTTTTAATTGGCATTTATTTGTAGAGTTTACGATATGGCAACATAGTAATTTTATAATCTTGGAAAGTGTTACGTTATCACGTAAGACTGGGCGATAGATAAGTTCAAAGATAGTTGTACGCTTTATCGAACGAGTAACAGTCTTTTGTTCGTTTACGTTTTCTTTCGACATGTAAGGAGAGGCTATAAGTTTGTAAATTTAACGGGTATGATCGTTAAAAGTAGCATAACATAAGTAGAGCAAAATTAATTCATTTGGTCGGTGTTTGCGACTCGATATATACAAACAACATTTCCCTGGGACCTGAAAACGGGAAACTCTTCTAAATTATATTAAGAATATTTGCTTAGAATCTCTAATTTTTTAAGCAACAAGGTGTTTCGCTAATGTACACGTGTATAACGTCGAAATCATATAAGCACACGCCATTTAAATGAAAAAATAGCTCAATTGAAGTGAAATATTCTTAACTATTATTTTTGATTAATTTTAGAGCACTTTGGGTCGGTAAGAAGAAATTTGCTTTAGCGAAAAACTGTTTAAGCGGAACACTTAAAAACAAACTTCGCTTGAAAGGGAAAATAATTCATTTACCGCAAAAGAAACAGACTACATGCAGTGATGCCGACTGGTTTTAATCGTATTGCATCCGATAAAGTCCCAGATTAAAAAATAAATCTGAATTGAAATCAGCATGTTGCTCCTTCAATGCAACATAGCATCACATTAAAAAAAGATCAAACTTCTCAAAATGCGGTTAAAGTTTTTAAAATGTTTGCGTCCATATCGATACTTGGAATTGGCTTCCAGATATAAATCCAAATTTCCGTATATAATGAAGATATTAAGGAACGAATTATCCTCCTCACTAATCTAAAAATTTAGATTTGAAGTTTCTTTACTTCCACATTTTAATGTGAACCCATACTTATAGTTATAGGGAAGACTGTTCCATATGTAATATATTCTAGACGCCTGCACGATATACATACG
Source organism: Germaria angustata (assembly GCA_963681545.1). Classification (NCBI taxonomy): domain Eukaryota; kingdom Metazoa; phylum Arthropoda; class Insecta; order Diptera; family Tachinidae; genus Germaria; species Germaria angustata. Next base: position 26,491,154 of record OY813000.1, read on the forward strand.
TACATATACATAAGTATATTTTGACCGGTAGAAAACCAAGTGCGTAGATGTCACACGTTGTGCAGTTTCTTGACTCAATTCTCTTTGTTGTTTCGTTGTCTTTTTCTAAATTGTGAAAATATTTATAAATTTAACAACATCATTACCATTTTGCCATACAGAGTCTTGTTAAAATGAATATACTAAAAGATGTCTCTTGCGCCAGCATTTTCCTTTTTACTTGTGACACGTACACATATGTACACATACATACATACATACATACGTACATATGTATGTACTTATATACTTAACATAAAAAAAGTATAGAATATTTACGACAATTCTCTGCACCTTTAAAATATTCACTTTTGTTTGCTTTTCAGTTCCTTGTAAACGAATGATATAAAAGCCGCCAACGACTACACATTTTTATTTATATTTTGAATAAAATATTTTTCTATAAAACTGGGCAGTTGTTTATTCGAAAAGTTTCCTTACAAAACACGCAAGTTTCGAAATAAACTGTCTACAGATTTTAATTTAAAAAAATATATGTACATACATATATACATACGTGTATACTGCTCTCGCCAATTTGTTTAAATATTTTCTAAAATTGTGGAAATAATTTTGAAAATTTGTTTCGAAATGTTGTTTCAAAGTATCTTAAAAAATGTTTATAGGATTGGCAAAAGTTTTGATAAAGGTGCATAAACATTTTAATAATTTAAATACGAGTATATTTGATAAGTTTTCAAATAATTTATGATCTAAAATTGTTCATTTGAAATTTCTCTTTTAGAGTGCGATTGCGGTTGCTTGGATTCATACAATTCATCATCAGCAGCATCGTCATCGGCAGTAGTTATCGCTGGCAACAGTGGCACTAGTAATTTTAGCAACAACAACGGCAGCACCAGCAGTAAAAATAACAACGAGTCGTCGGCAATTGGTGTCGGTGTAAGCGGTGGCAACGATATCAGCGTTGGTGTTATAAGCAGCAGCACAAACGTGGCGTCTTCTGTGGCCATTGTACCCGGTAACGGCATCAAAACGGCCCATACGAAAGTTGCCACCTCGGGGGGGCACGCTAATACGCAGCCCCCCAGTAAACGTTCCAGCAGCGGTGCTGACGGCGATTACCAGTTGGTCCAACACGAGGTTCTCTATTCTCTATCAGCCGAATATGAAGTAAGTTTATTGTTTTAATTCATTTTCAAAAAAGACTTAGAACTTAATCATTTCAAAAGGTTTTGGAATTTTTGGGACGTGGCACATTTGGCCAAGTCGTCAAATGTTGGAAACGTGGTACCTCTGAAATTGTTGCTATAAAAATTCTTAAAAATCATCCATCATATGCGCGCCAGGGTCAGATTGAGGTGTCGATATTATCGCGTTTGAGTCAAGAAAATGCCGATGAATTTAATTTTGTGCGAGCGTTCGAGTGTTTTCAACATAAAAACCACACGTGTTTGGTCTTCGAAATGCTCGAACAAAATTTATATGATTTTCTAAAACAGAACAAATTTTCTCCATTACCGCTGAAGTATATAAGACCAATATTGGAACAGGTAAGTTACCAGCAAGGAAACATTGTTCGATAGATACCAGAAATATATCTGAAAAAACAAAGAGAAATTCCTAAAAAAAATGATAATTCATTTGATAATTTTTCTTTATTTATGCAGTGTTATTGTAATTTTTTTAAAAAGTAATAAATATTGAAACTAGTGCGACTTCTAATGTTTCTAATTGATATTGTTTAGGTTTTAACAGCTTTATTAAAACTTTCACAATTGGGTTTAATTCATGCGGACTTAAAACCAGAAAATATAATGTTGGTCGATCCGGTTAGGCAGCCCTACAGAGTAAAAGTGATTGATTTTGGTAGCGCATCACATATTAGTAAGACTGTGTGCAATACATATTTACAATCTCGTTATTATCGAGCACCTGAAATAATTTTGGGCTTGCCATTTTGTGAAGCAATAGATATGTGGTCGTTAGGCTGTGTAGTGGCAGAATTGTTTTTGGGTTGGCCTTTGTATCCGGGTTCGTCGGAATTTGATCAAATCAGGTAATTGTTATAATTTATTGCATGTTTCTTGTTGATATATTAATTAATTATGTATTCTCATTTTTAAGATACATATCACAAACGCAAGGTTTACCAACGCAACATATGCTTAGTTGTGCTTCAAAGACATCGAAATTCTTTTATCGTGATACGGACTTGACGTATCCATTTTGGCGTTTAAAGACCATAGAAGAGTATGAGGCTGAAACGAATACAAAAAGTAAAGAGGCGCGCAAATATATTTTTAATTGTTTGGACGATATCGGTCAGGTTAATGTGCCTACTGATCTGGAGGGTGGTCAGTTGTTGGCTGAAAAAACGGATCGACGAGAATTTATTGATTTGCTGAAGCGCATGTTAACAATTGACCAGGAAAGACGTCTAACACCAGCCGAAGCTCTAAATCACTCATTTACACGTCTTACCCATTTGGTGGACTATGTTTACTGTAACAATGTAAAGGCGTCCGTACAAATGATGGAAGTATGTCGGCGAGGGGATTATCATCCGTAAGTAACTGACTTTAGTTGAGTTTTACTTTTAACATGCTTCTACAAATCGCAGTTTATCTCATCATTTAAACTTTTTAATTAAAATTATCCTTTAACATTTAGAGTACAACCTACTTCAACTTTAGTTACGAATTTCGTACCCAGTACTACAGAAAATATGACATTTACAATCAATAATCAGTTGACAAGCCAAGTACAACGTCTAGTACGAGAAAGACCCCTGGCTTATGAAAATCTATATCAAATCTATGGTGGACGCAATGTCGGTCGTCAGTACGCTCCAGCTCGTACAGATACGTTCCAACATCAATTGGTTTCAAATATTTTATGTCCACCATCGTATCAAGCAATGCCCAGTCCCACCAAACATGTCGTTGTTGGCAGCACGATGCAACCACCATTGCAAGTAAGTATTGGTTTATGCAAAATATCAACACGTAAAATAATATTTTATTTGTAATCAATCTCATACAGATTAATTTCAATTAATATTAATTGAAGCACTTTTGATTTTAATTGTACAAAAATAAATGATGGTATATACTCTTTAAAATTTAAAATTTTTCATAAATATTTGGACTAGAAATAATAATTTATAAAAAATGTATTGTTTAAATAAAATAATGCTGTAGACAATCTGACCATTGTTTTCTATAATAAGATATAATGTAAAATAAATATTTCTATGACAAAAGCGACCCCTCTTGTAAAATGCTCTTGCTCACGCTCCTATTATTGAAATTTAAAAATAAAATTCATTTCAACTTATTCTAAGATTCTGATTCCCACTCAGGAAGAATATGAAATGATTAAATTTTGCATATTTTGTATTACAAATATAATTACAGCAAGACAAAAATTTTTAATAGAGATAAGATGTATGTAATTCATAATATAGGAGTCATAAACCATTTATTCTTTTCTAATTGTCTATTGTCATTGGCGCAGCTAAAAATTAGATTATAAAAAAACACAAGAAAATAATATGACTTTTGAAATTGCTGGGAAAATAAGACTGTATTGACTGGTAGACATCGTCGTTTGTTTGTATTGCACACGATGCGGTTCAATACAAAATTATCTTACTAGATCCGTACTGAGGTTTTTTGCTAATCATTCTGAATTCTCAATGAATAGATTTACTCTGGAAATATTACTATCACTGTTTTATATATTTGCTAGGTTTCATATATTAAAAAACGTGATCGGACAAAAGTATTTGACAAATTGCTGCTCCGCAGAATGACATATTCGATGTTTCAAATGAATCAGTTAATTAATTTTGATTGAAAAAGTCTTGATTAAAAATTCAAATTACTTCTACAAAATTTACATAAAAATATGTAATTGCAACATATAATTGAAGAAAATACAAATTACGATAATTTGAGTTTGCATCCTTTCCAAATGAAAGTCGATTCCCAGTATTAAATGACTTCTCGTAATTTCACATAACATGTTTTTTTCTCCTGACCACATACCTGGGCTCTAATACCTCTACAGCCAAATAGAACGTTGCGAAATAAATGTTGTTTAGCGAAAGCTAACATCCTAATACATTTGAAAACTCTCTCGACTTATTCCAAGCCAGTTAACCAGTCATTTATTTCAATGCTGATGTTTTCGCGCTATATGTATTTCGTACTTCAAAAATGTCGGCTTGATATTTAATCCGAGTCTGTACTACTTATTGTCTTCCTTATCAAATTATTATTTTATAAACCATTCGGAATTGTATTTTTTGGGAGGAATTAATTCTTTTTAATATAACAAATTAATATTTTTTGCACAGGTGCCTCCACAGCAATATGTAAATGTCCCGGTACCAGTTTCAATGGTTGAACCGACTTCCGGTCAACGAATGCTTTTAACAAATCGTGTGCAAGCAAGTGGTGTAGCTTGGCCGCAAAGTGGACGCCAAATGGCTCTGGTGCCGTCATGGCCACAACAGGCACCAGCCCATTCTCTAATTGTAGACCCGGCTCCATTCTTAAATGTCGAAGAAATCTATCCAAAACATTTAAATATACCACGAAATGATCTCAAAAAGGAATCGCCTGTCCATCATTTGGTGTAAGTACAACTCAATAATATTAATTTTTATAGGAATTATTATTCACTTACAAGTATGAAAGAATATTAAGAAGTAAAAGTTTTCGTTTTTTTTACACATTTCACATTATAAAAACTTCCAACTTATTACTTATACGTGTAACCTCTTTTCTCCTTCTAACATTTTCAACAACAGCAGCAAGGGCAATTCATATCGTGTGCCGCGACATGATAAGAAAGAAAATCAACAACTGTCACCCGTTAAGAAACGTGTCAAAGAGAGCTCGCCGCCTCATCAGCAACGTTATAATCGCGCATCTCACGTTTCACCACAATATCATAGCCATCACAATTGTAATTATGGCAGCAGTGGTGGCGGCACTTACAATGGTGCAAGTGGTGGTGCTATTGTTACTTCAGCTTCATCTAGTAGTAAGTATCTGCTACTTTCAGTTGCACACTCGTCTTAAAAACAAATCTTAAACGAAATGTGTGTTTGTGTGTATTTTTTTAATATATTTTTTCATTAGACATCAACAATGCCAATGGTAGCCATCACCATCATCACAGCAGTGGTACTAATTCCTCATCGAATCAACAGCATGTTATTAGCAGTAATGCTGTATATGGGAACAATGGTGGCAGCCATCATATTGTGAATAATTGTGGTGCTGTTAACGGATCAACTGGTAATGGCAGTGGATATCACCATCATTCCTCTTCTTCGTCGTCTTCGGGTGGGCAGCATCACATCTCATCGCATCACTCCCAGTCGCAGCATGGCCATCAGGCACCATCGCAGCACCATGGTGCCATTGTTAAACAACAGACCATTACAATACACGATACACCATCGCCGTCAGCTGTTATAACAATATCGGATAGTGAGGATGAAGTAACTGAAGGACTAGTAATTGTCAGCAATGTAGCACCCATTAAGCAAAGAGTTCATGCTCAATCCCAAACAACCTCATCAATGTTGCAACATTCGACTTCCTCTTCATCATTGAGTTGTCGTAACAATGGTCATCAACATGGCCATTCGCATCAGCAAAGTCAAACTCAACAGCACCAGCAGCCACATCAACAACAACAACAACAACAACAGCAACAGCAGCAGCAACAACAACAACCATCCCAACAAATGCATCATCAGCAGCAGCAAACATATGGTAAATTATAAAAAAAAAAATTATATATGTATATTTATGTCATCTCTACGCAATGTGGGGTGTAATTAGTGGACTATAATAATATTCATGGCATTGATTTCTTTGTAATAAAAACAAACGGAAAGTTTTAGGCAAATAATTTTTAAACTTTTATGTGCTAATAAGCTTTAGATTAATTGATTGATAGCATTGAGCTGTTTTTAATTTACTTCCTCTGCTGGTATTGTAATTTTTTCTAACAAATTGGTTGTGGCAAAATTTATTAAAATATTGACATTTATTATTTTGAGATAATCTCCCAACAAACAATATATTTTTCAAAATTCATTACTGCGAATGATTGTTTCAAAAAAAGTTGCTGTATGACCAGTTCTTAAATTAAAGAAATTCTTGGCTGTTGCTGATTAAAATCGGGTTTCATTTGGTGGAGACAACTTAAAAGTATAGAAAATGAAAAAACTGCTGAAGTAAAGAATTATTCGTTAAAAGTTTGAATATACATTTAATAGATCTTATATAAGGTTTTAAGGTTTTAATAGGATAAATACAAAACTTATTGTTGTTGCGCTAAATAGGCCAGAACATTAGCATGGTAGATAAAATATTGTTTCACCTTTGTCCTAATCAATATCTGTTCTACAAAAGCTGTTGTAACTTCGAACCAGTCTCATGGTGTTACTCCCTATATTCTGGTGTCCTATTAGCACTGTAGCTTACAGTTCTATTTGTTGAATTTGAATAGTTGGGCCAATCAGCTGCCTTAATATTTTTGTTCTCACTAAAACAATTTACCTTTGTGTGTGTTTGTATAAAATTCATGCTACAAACATTTATTACAGTGTCCTGTAAATGTTATCTATTAATGTGTTATCCATAACATACGATTTCTAGTAATGTCATCACGACAAATATAATCTGAAGTCTAGACTAGTACAGGGGGCATTCAAATCATTCTTGTCGGTGAAAATATAGATATCATTTTATATATACGTTAACATTTTACCGACCGTGTGATAGAAGAGGTGGAGCTTTCTCACTGAATTTTTTCGCAGAGAAACCTTGCCAAAAGACTAACATTAAAATATTATAAAATAAAAATATATAATATTGAAATTGTTAAAACAGTTAGAGTTTTAACAAAATGTTTGTTTGTTGTGCCTTTAGCTGTTCATATGCCGATATTTCATTGGTCGCTAAACCAAATCGTCAGTGAATTTTTTAAAACTGCTTAAAGTTCACTGACGATTTGGTTTAGCCACCAATGAAATGTCGGCATATAAACATCTAAAGCCACAACAAACAAAACATTTCGTAAATAAAAATATTAAAAAATAAAGTTTGCTTCCACGTTATATCTCAAAACAGTCTTCAGAAGTCTAATGAATGGCAACTATCGAGTATAATTTTTTTTTCACGAGGATTGTATAATGTTTCTGCTAAAAAATATAATAATAATTTTGTGAAGCTTCCGTTTAAAACTATTTCTCGTAAAGGTGTGTTGAATTTCGGCAATTTTCGCTACCAATATCATAAAATTTCCCCACAAAATTATATCAAAAAAATACGATGTGATAAATTCGCCTCTTGATGAAAGATGAAAGATTTTAAAATCATCACAAGTTGAGTTCCTATATATTCTAAATTATTTTATCTCTTAAACAATTACCAATAGCAACAGCAGCAACAAGCAATTCCAACTCAAATAAATATCAACAATATCAGCAACAGCAGCAACAACAACAACCGTTGCAGTCGATGAGTATTAATCATACATCATCGCACCATCAAAATCAAAATCATTCACAACAACATCAGCCCCAACAGCAACAGCAACATCATCAACAGCAACCACAACATCCTCAGCAGCAGCAACAGCATCAAATGCAGCATAGTGTTGCAGCTATGAAAAATAATACAAGTAATACTTTCTCCTCTTCTTCATCATCATCTTCTAATATAAATAACAATAGCAATAACACTAGCCATAGCAATAATCACAACAATACAAATACCAATCTGAATATAAGTAACACTCATAGCAGTACCCATCATATTAATACAGCTAGCACGACAGGCTTTGATCAACATTTAAGTAAAACTAACAATAGTACTAGTAGCAATAATAAATCAATGAATATTATTACACCTACCACCACCAATACCAATAATACAATTACCAATACCAACAATACAAATCATTTTTCTTCTGCCTCCATAGCGTCCATTAAATCGTCATCGTCAACAACGACATCAACTAATAATCACAATAACAATAACAATAATAATAATAATGAATTTATGGTTGGCGGAAGTGGAACCGGAAATGGAACTTCATTTGGCAATTTTATTGATATATCAAATCAAAATTGTCATAATCACCAACATCAGCAGCAACAGCAACAAAAGCAACAACAACAACAACAGCAGCAGCAACAACAACAACAACAGCAACAGCAACATCCTAATCATCATTCAAATCAACAACAGCATTTGCATTCGAATAGTGAAAAAATTCAACAGCAACTAAACTGTAGTAGCCTGTTACACTCTTCCTCTTCCAATACCAAATCTGTTTCCACTTCTTCCATCCAACACCACCAAACACACAATAATAGTCAAAATTCACAACCACAACAACAACATCATCACAAACATTCAACTTCAAGTCTATTATATGGTGGTGGTGGTGGCGGTAGTAGTAGCAATCATAACATTGTTGCTTCCTCCTCTTCATCATCATCATCTATTATGCACTCTGCTTCCCATACTTCCTCCAATACAAACTTTTCTATATCATCCAATCTATTTGCCACATCCTCACATAATCACTCTCAAAACAATCCAAATTCCTCTTCCAACAATAACACAAATGCCACATCATCAACATCAACATCATCATCCAATAATCCATCTAATTCTATAACCCATCATCGTTCAAAACATGTACAACTTGTAATACCGTGCGTTACCGTAGGTGATAACGACCATGATGAAATGCGACGCCGCAATACTGCACATACAGTCAGCAATAGTCCAAAACAGCATCATCAGCAACAGCAGCAGCAGCAGCAACAACAACAACAGCAGCAGCAGCAACATGCACAGGCCTATCCTCAACCTAGTGTTAAATATGAACCGGGGCAATCGCAGAAAAAACGTATATTAGCCATGGCCCAAAATGAGTGCTATATGCCCTCTTCACATTCAAGCACCAATAATAGCTCACAGACATCATCAAGTTTGCCACATTTACCCACAAAACAGGAACCAACTGAATTCTACGACTATCCCTCACAACAACAACAACAGCAGCAGCAACCACAACATGTCGACAATAAACGTTCCTCATGGGCTGCATCATCCGGTGGCTCTCAACAGCAGCAGCAACAAGCACCACCACTAGCACTGCATAAGCGTGAGGCACCATCAGTCGCCCCAACATCTTCCGGTGGTTATGCTCAACAACAAGGCTCATCTGGTACCTCGGTCAATGTACATCCACCAATGGCCCACTCAAAGAGCTCATCGTCATCCTCTTCTTCAGCTGCTGCCTCTGTGGGACCACCATCTTGGGGTGCACCTCAAATATACCGTCAACCTTCCCATACCTCTCAGTTGCAACAGCAACAACCTTCCGGTTCGCATTCTTCGCAGTCTCAACACCAGGCAAATACTACCACACCCATGGGTAATTCACCATCTTCGGCTGTTGCTGCCGCAGCCATGCTCCAGCAGGATATTTATGCTGCTGCTGTGCAGAGTGATATGTATCGTCGTCCAACTGTCTTTGTTTCACAAGCTGCGCCAACTTATACATACAATCGTGCTGTTGTTGCCCCACCACCGGCTCATAATAGTTCAAGTCGTCAGGTAAGTCTTCGTTTTTCCAATTTAAAAAATAATAAAAATAAAAATTTATAAGGTGTCTAACCATTTTTTTAAATCTATTTAAAAATTTAATACTATTGAAATCTATGGTTGCATAGTATTTTTCTTTTCTAAATTTGTAAGATTGCGGCATATTTGCCAATCAATCTTAGTGCAAGTTTTTAAGGCTTCCATTTGTTTAAATATGACAACTACGAAACGGTAACGTATTGTTTTGCGAAGAAGTAGAAGCCATATTTTAAGTCAGATCTTCCGTATTGAATTTTATTATCTACATTCATAATATAGAGCTCCGTTTTGCTGATGATTTGTCGAAAAGAGATACTTAGAAATAGATTCTCAAGAAATTGGTTCATACATTTATTTCTCTCTTATTAAAATCATTTGATATGTGTTTATCTAGCTCAGGTTGCACTGGCCATTAATTAGTGCATGGGTCCTTATTGGTCCCTTTGTGTTATCTGGAAGGAAGTATGATGGAGAAGAATAAAGTTCAACACATCTATTGTAGGTGAGTCCTTTGGGTTCGGTACCAAACCCACACGATTTAATACCGCAAACTGCTGCTTGAGCTTACAGGAATACAAGACGCCCTCTTCTGAGGGAGCAAGATGCCAGGGGAGATGCTCAAAACTTTTCCCCCTCTTCGCTCTCACGGCTTCTGCAGATGTTATTGAAATGGAGATTTAATCTCCTGAAACTGCTCAGTCAGAGACATTAGTGTGTGTAACTTATTCCAAAGGATCGTATTGATCCGCACACTATAAGCATTCCTGAATTTTAGCATGGCCCTCGCCCGCTATTCCCCATAACTGATTGCAGATCATTGTAAAGTTGCTTGACCATGACTTCAGCTAGAATTCATTGCAGCGTAGTGAGCAACGCCTTTGAGGGAGCGGTGCGAGGTATAGCTGTCCCCATCAAAGCAGATGTGCTCAGGGACTTTCCTATAATCTGAAAGTAGATGATTTTTTCCTTAACCCATCATACATTAGTATAGGTTTCATTATCCTGTTGCAGAGCCATTTTGAGTTTCTAAAGTTGATTATCCAGGTCTTCTCTATGGCTCTTTCACGATTGCAAGTTACGGCGCGAAGTATCTGGTTAGATATAGCAGTTGGCGGCATAAAATAATTTCCCAGGAAATAACTCCAAAAAAATTAAACAACTAACCAAATATTTAAAGTTAGGGTTCATTTAGAGTTGGTAGATATGAGGGACCAAGTTCGATACAAGAGAGTTTTTTTTTACTGTTTTGTGAAATGTGCTAAATCCTTTTCTTTGCTAGTGTACAATTAGACCACTTTCGTAGCTCCGATTTCTGAAGGTTTTGCAATATCTTTGAAAAATTTTGATATAAGGAATTTAACGAATTTTTGGATCGAAGTGTTTTCAGTTACTATACATATACATTTTTCCAAGTATTACGAGTATTTGTGTATTCAAAATTCAATTGGGATTGATTGCAACTGTAGAAGTAATAAAAACCGAGACTAGATTAGATTAGATTCTATGGCAGTAAATATTTATAACAATAAATATAAAACTGATAACCTTATTTCTATTGAATTGATAAGTATTTTTGACGCCCATCTAAAAAGCTAGTGGAACCACTTTTGAGATTTCATCTTGTGTGTAAACAATTTCTAGAAATCGTGTGGTTTTAAATCGCAGTTGTCTTAAATGTTTTATTCGAAACTTTTCTACGAACACACTGAACTCCTTCCTTACAGAACATTAGGAAAGATTCATGATTTAATTTCAGCCAATGTTGAGAACAGACCTGATCACATTCATTTAATTTTATTTGGAATCTGAACTAATTAAGATTAAATTTTAATGCAATTAAATTCTAGATTAATGTATAAGTACATATATGAATATATTAATAAAATATCGTTTTATAACTTACTGAGTTTTATGTACAATATATGTATGTACATATTTTAATCATTAGTAAAAAAATATTAAAAAAATTTTCTTTAAAAAAATAATAATTGACAAATATAAACGACACTTATTATAACCACCTTTAGGTTATACCATCCCATCCATTACCCGCTCATATACAATTTCCAACGCAGTACAGCCAATTTGGTCCCCTAAGTCCAGCCCAGGTAGCCGCCAGCAAGCATGCACACTACGCACCGACAAACATATGGTATGGGGGCGAATAAACACTGATTTAAACAAAACGAGTGAGTCAAAGCGATAAAAAGCAAAGAAAATCAAATAAATTACTTTTTAATTAAAAACTATATATATATTTTTTTTTTGCTCAAAAGTTATGTATTGGATTAATTAAAAAGAAAATAAATTTTATTTTAGATCGTTTATGCATGATTGCAACAAGCAGCTAAAATCACAACAAATCGAAATGGATATTGCAACAAATCGTAATGATCAAAATCACCATACAATAAGTGATAATAGTATTAATATGTATAACTTGCAACAACTGCTACAATTAAATAATAATGGAGACACTGATATTAACAGTGCTGATACAGATGAAGTGGACGGAGTTGGAACCACTACAGCCATGGCCACTGCTGCTGCAGCTGCAACAGTACAAGAAATACAAAATCTACAATTAACACAACGGTGGCTTTTAATGATGCAACAAACAATATTTAAATATAAAGCAACATTTCAACAACAACGGCAAATTGGACATTTGAATAATATCAATAACAACTTTGATAAGAACAATAATGACGAAACTGTTGCAGCAACATCAGTGGCTGGAACTGCAAATCATATTGATGTTTTGAATTTCATCAATGAACCTGTTATTGATCATCATGAGCTACTTCGTAATTTATTTGAAGTAAACATAAAGTTTAACAATATAAACAACAACAACCAGTAAAAACTAACGCGCGCTAATTAATTTATTTAAATATTTAGTTACATTTTCTTGCGATTATCCTTTTATAATCATTTTTATTTTATATCTATATTATATTTATATATATTAATTTTAATACAACTATATATAGACACTTACTTTACACTTTCTAGTAACGTACATACATACATATACATATGTTACACACGATATTTATAAGCAAAACTTGGTTTATTTTTCTCTTTCCTTATTTATTTTTAGTTTGGCAAAAGAATATAGGATTTTTTACAATAATCATTAATATATCTTACCTATTTTGTTTGTAAATATTTATCATTAAGAACAATTATTCATATACATATATTTTATATATTACAATATATATATATATATATATATATATATATATATATATATATATATATATATATATATATATATATATATATATATATATATATATATATATTCATAGAATTGAAAATCTAAAGCTGAAATATTCATAGGAATACTTTTATAATAAATTTAGTTAAGCCTAAAAGCTTCAAGTCCTTGAGTTATTTGTATAATTACTTACGCTAGCACACGCTCACTGCTCCTCTATTTTAATACTTCCTATCTTGTTCTTTATTAGCAATATATGTACATATACTTTTTCGTTATTTTACACTTTTAATGTGTAAATTATTATTTAACAATAAATGTAACAAACCAATTGCGAGTGGATATTAGTCGTTAAAATTCTTTTTTACTTTTATTCCATTGCTTTAATGTTGGTTATATACTTCTTATTTCCTTTTAATTTTCTTTTATAATCTTTTATAATCTACTTTAGGAAAACAAAATAAAAATTTTTCATTTGGTATAAAAAGGATTCATATCGAAAAGGGTATGAAAGATAATTTCTAAACAACATCGAAATTGAGTCTTAATTTCCAAAAAATTAAAGAAATGTTTTAAGTAAATAAAAAAATTCAAATTTAATTTTAATTTATTTTAGAAATAGAAATTAGAAATAATTTTAGTAAAGTTCTTCAATCTCCTCCTACGCGAAAGTTCTACTTAAAAATCTTCCTACATTAGCAGAAGGAGTTTTATATTCTGCATATTTGAAGAAGTGTAATAACACAGAAAAATACTTTTCTATTAATATTAAAGAAGTAACTACTTTAGTAACTATTTTAGTAATTCAAGCGAAATATATATACAAGTATATAGTCTTAACAGCTTTGAGTAAATTACAGAAAAAGTTATTACGCTTAAACTGAATTATTATTAAACAATGAATTCAAATTTACATTGTGTACAGTTTTCCGTTTTGTGTTTACTTTCCATGGGGTAATTTGAAAATATAACAGTTCGAAATTCTTTTACATTGTAATTCGAAAACATTTTCATTTGACACGCATTGCACACTAAGGAGTGCTTCAGGTAAAAAAAATTATACAAAACCTTAAAATTGTAAAGTTTATTAATGGCCATTGTAAGTAAAACTACATTGTTGCTAATAGGAATATGGAGTGTCAAGTTTATTACAAAAACTTTGTTCTTTATTCCATTCGATTTCGGCGCACCTTATATAAACAAATAAAAAAGTTGCATGCAACAAATTTCATTTAAAAAAATTCATCATAAAATTTTCCAGTTGTATATGTAATTTTATGTGGCACACAATGATATTTTGCGTCACATTAGAGAAGAAAACTAACAAATGCATTTGCGAATGTTTCGAGCAAATGAAAAAAAAATCAATCATAGATTAAAAGTATTCTTCTTGTTTAGAAATTATGTACAAGACCCTTTAATTTTTATTTTTTTAATTGAATTTTTATCAAAGTTTTATATCAAATATTTTTTTAATATTTTGTTTAATATATAATATATTTCTTTTTTACAATTATAATTAAACCTTAGAGTTTCACAAAATGTTGTTGTAACAATTAAAATTGAAAAGGAAATGAAACCTTTACAAAAACAAAAAGAGAAAATAAATTAATTGCTAGTTGATTTTAAATAACTACAACTAAAATGCAATACATGAAAATATTAATATAAAAAATTAACATTAAATATATAACAAAACATAAAGTAAATGTAAAAAATAATAATGTAGAATTTAGAGTACCTACAGAGAAAAATATTTAAAAAAGGAGAACTAAATGTTTTACAATGTTTAAAGAAACAGCACATGAAATTTAATTGATAAAATAAAAACTTTTTTTATATGTATGACAAAAATCTTTATAAATATTTAACTTTATCTCTGCCCATTTTCTAACAATTAACGAAACAGAAAAAGAAAACGAAAAATGGAAACAAACAAACAAGCAACTAATATAAAATGTGTTTTTAATTATAATTACAGCAACTTGTATAACTTTATAAGAAAACTTAAAATATATATAAATTTTTGTTATAATTGTAAATAAATATATAAATTAATAAACACACGCATACACTAAATGTAGTTTGTACCTTAAAAAAAGCAAGAAACGAAAAATGAGACAAAACAAAATAATTATTAATGGCAGTAGTTTTAACAAATCCTATTTTTTCATAACAAACTACATAAGTAAAATTAAAGGAAAACGATATACAGAATATTTACATACAAATTAAACAAAATATTATATTAAACTATTAAAATAATCTTGGAATTTTAATAATACATGATTACTTTTAAACTTTTAGGTTTTCTTTCTAATGACTATCTCTTTTTTACTTTATGCTCTAATATATTAAATATCAATGCCAATTTGGAAAGAATTTTCCATTGAAAAATTTAAACACATTTAATTTTTTATGAAAGACAATATTGTATATTCTTAATTAAACTGTTATTGTAGCAATTATAACCAGTTATTTTCATAGTTAACTAACTTAATACATTTAAGCTTAAAACAAAAAACCAACCTCATAAATACAAAACTGAAATATTAATTATATACAACATACATACATACATATATACATACATATTTTTTATTTCAACTTTAATTATATTACTTTGTCGTGTTTTTTTTAAATAAAATATTAAGAGCTTTTCACTTATGGTATAATATTTATATTGTTAGGGATTGTTTTTTTATTAATAACATATTGGGATTTATATGCTATACACATACATACACATACACATACATTATGCAAAATACTACAAAAGGTAGTTTAAACTTTTAATATAAAATTATATGTAATGTTATTTTAGTTTTCGTTTTATTATTATTTTTAGTAAGTAGAGAAAAACAAATGACCTTAAAATTTAATTATAATACTAGCGTTTCCTATACTCATTTCATTTATATTATTGTTTTGGATTAGGCTCGTGTATATTTTAGTAATTAAATTGCACTAACAATCACTGATTTTTACTCGATAGATTATGTTCCCATTTACTTCAAATCATAAATATTAATATATATTCGCTATCACTTTCAAAAATAGCTTCACATAGCTGGGAAGTCGGTTTTGTGAACATATCCTAAAACCGAATTACGTGTATTGTTGTTATCATTTTCTTTTTGTGTGTCATTTTTAACAAACAGTTTTTAATGACTTTGAGCACACAATTATGAATGAATAAGAAATAGCTGGTGACCATTTTCAAAATATATTTAAATAATTGGCGAGAATGTCAGTATCGGGTAGCAGCTTTTAATTCCTTCTTTGCTGTTTCACACAGAGCAAAAAAGTCCAATTTCAATTAAAAATACTCAAAAATTTCTTGATCATAAGTTTTTCGTTCTGCATTTTATCACTTTAGTGAAATTTGTACATATTTAAGCTCCAGGTGCTTTTTTAAATAATATTTCAATATTAGTTCAATATTTCGCAAGAATTATTGTGGAGAAATATTGAAAAAAAATTAAAAAATTTTAAATAAGCAAAATATTTATATAAAAAAGTACCTAGAAATTGAATAAATATTAATCTCATTTTATCTCAATTTAAATATTAAATTCTAATATGACTATTTGGGTCTATACAAAGTGAATATGGTCTTGTAATGGCAAAATTATATACAAATCATGTACAATTTACTGAATAAATAATATCTAGTACCTTAAAAATAATTCAGTAAAAACTCGCTGAAGTTAATGCAGAACTGAAAATTATTTTCCTCAAGCTTGTGCAAACGTATAAAACTTCAAAATTATTTGCACGTGTGTAAACTAGTAATTTATGAAAATGTATCAACAGTTTTCCTGGGGATATTCGAAAACTAAGTTGTAATCCTTTCGCAATGGATTATTTTTAAACTCTCAAATTTTTAATGCAATCTAAGTCCATTTTATAACATTTAATTGTCTTAACGAAAGCAACTTTCTAAGCTGACGTTGAGTTTAAGAAAACTAGATTGAAATATAATTTTTGTTTGTCATATCAAAATTAAAAAAAGCGCACACATTCTCTTATCAGACACAATATTTGCAAGACCGAATGAAAAACCGAAATAAGAACTTGTCATACTTTCAAATAGAGATGCAATTATTATCGTAGTAATTTTTAATATAAAATGGATTTAGACTTAAATAAACCCTATAGAGATTGCCGCTTAAAGAAAAATAATTTTTTTTGTTGAAATTTATCTCCTTTTAGCTTATTATAGTTACTTACAAAAACATTTAAGTACATTTTCAATAATTTTAAGCTTTATAAGTGAATAAATTCAATACATATTATTTTTATACTAATATTTAAAAAAAAAAATACAAATATAATTAAAAACTGTGCACTCAAATTCTCTAATTGCTTTAAGTAAATGTGTACGAATGCGGTTTCGAAATACTATAGCGATTTCCAAATCAATAAATATATGTAAACAATAGTCGACTATAAATATTTAAGAATAATTTTCAGGCAATTTAATACATGAAATTGATTTTTTTAGTCCTCAAAAAACTATTTTGAAATTTAAAGCACGACAACTTTCGCATATAAATTGATAAAAACAATTTAAGCTGGACAATTTAGTTACGCAAACATTCTCATGGGCCATCTTAAGCGCATCTGGATATTTAAAGAATGGAATAAAGATTTTTAAGCCTTTTGGTATATTTGATATCATGATATCAAACAACTCAACTCTCTTTACTCTATTCGTCTTCAAACGTTTTTGTCACACTAATTTTGACAAAATCTTGAGAAAGCGATTCGACTTTTTTGCTAAGTCCGCTTCGTTCAACATATTGTATATACATATGTATATGTTTGACATAAAAATAAAAATATAATTAGAAGATTATCAAATTTAAATGGCGGATTAATTTTTTTTAGAACAAGTGACTTTCAATTTCAAAATAACTAACATTGACTTTTTAATCAATATTTAGTTTCGATTAGACAAAAACAAAATTTTTTTCGAATATAACAACTCAGGGAATTGATTAAAGTTTAAAGGTTGATAAAAAAATTCCAACTATGTATCACCTTCAGAAATACTCGCATCAAGTATGAAAATGTTTATAAGTAAAATTAATAATGAAAATTGTTTAATTTGTTTACTATTGAAGCATAATGTTTTTCATTATACATATAAATCAAGGCGAATTCAGTCATCAGCTAGTATTGACAACACAGTTCGGATATATTTTTTTTCAAAATCTCTCCATAAATGGGGAAGTATTTATGCGATAATAAATGTTTTGGTGAAGCCAAATTTGCACGGCCTTTTACGAAAAAAAAAATATTGGACCAAACTACAAGCAAACCTTTTCAAACAAAAAACTTTTTTAAATCGGTCCTTGAACTCAGCTGTCAAGCGATAGTAAATTTTTCAAGCGGGCAAAATGCCTTCTGCCTTCTTTTTGAAGTCGGTTAAAAAACTGACATACGATCAAATCAAATAACCAGATTGTTGTATTCGTTGTTGAATTAAGGCCACTTGGTAAATAAATTCGCCTTGATAAAAAAAGCGGAAGCAATATAAAAAAATTGATTATAACAAAGTCAATAAGTACCCGTACATGTCAAGAGTCGCCAAAAATTTTACAAAATAATATCAAAATTTTTGGCATTATTAAGGCCTTAGCTTCCTTCACTTCAGAGGCACTACTTTGTAAGTCGATTGGAAGATAAAAATACTCGAATTAGAACGTATTTTACATTACGATTCCAAAACTTTATCGTTCGATCCGACTTATAAAGTAAATTTGGATATTTATAGGTTTAATTTTGACTAATATCTGATATTATTTACTTGAATAATATCCAGATTTTGTCTGCTGACCAACTTAGAGTTCTAAGAAAATAAAGTCACCTTTATTTCCAGGATCGTCAGTTATCACATAAACCTTCTTCAAATTAAATTTATCCAAAGTTGACATGTTCTGGTTGATAGAAAAAAAACTTTCAAATAATTTTTGAGATTTCAAAGTTAGTCCGTATCATATTCGAAAAAATTTTATTTTCGAATATTTAAAAGTTACACGCTATTATTTTTGAATTTACTTTAAGCAATTAGACTCTTATGGTTTCTGCGTAGCATTCATTCATCCATTTACTTATTTTGTAGCACGCAGCGTATTTTATTTTGTATATTTTTACCTTAAATAAATTTATTGCAAAGGTTTAACTCATTTTTGATGAAGTTTTAATAGAAAATGTATTTGGGTTTAGTTACAAATTAATTTTAATTTATTTAATCTATATACATATTAAAATAATTTTTCACTAAATGTTGTAAAAATTAAAAAAAAAAATTAAAAGTACATATTTAAAAAACAAAACAAATTATATTATTAAAAAAATATAGCTTGTAATTATTGTGATGTAGTTTATAATTAAAAACAATTTAACAATAATATTATTAATGAATTAAAACAAATACAAAATACTTAAAAATATAACTAATAATATATAAAAAATTACGTTAATAATTTTTAATATTATGTAAGAACAGAAATTCAAAAAACCTATATAAACTTATACATAAATATATAATTTTTTCTGTCTTATTTTTATACTATAAAATACTAAAACAAGATATCAAAGAAACCTTTTTTTAACCATTACAATTATTATTAAAAATATTAATATTAAAAGCAAACAACTATTAAATAATACCATTAAACATGCATATGTGTATGTATTTTCAAAGAAAATCAACAAATATAATAAATAAATTAGTTCAGTAAGCTTGAATACAAAATTTAAAAAAAAACAACAACAAATAAAAAAAGATATTAATAAAACAAACACAAATTACACTTTTTACTACAGTTAGCTTTAAAAAAAATGTTTGAAAAAATAATTGAAAATATTTAAAAGCAACTTTTTTAAGGAAAAAATACTTGACATACACAAAAGTGTGTAACTTTAAATTACAATAAAGGAAATTCAATGAAAATTATAATGAAAAATCATAAATAACTAGACAAATATGATTATAATTAAAGAAATGTGTTTATTGCAATTCAACTAAAAAAAGAATCATTTTTTAGAAGAAAGAAAAGGAACAAGAAAAATTATTTATATACGCCAAAAATTATTAAAAAAATACTTTGTAGTTATTATACTTAGAAAAAACATACAAAATAAATAATTAAACTCTTAAAACAATAATTATTTATATTAAATTAGAAAAAAAAACAAATATTAATTAAAATACATTTAGAATATTAAACATTAAACAAATTTAAAGTGTTGTGAAGTTTAATTTTTTTTATATTAATCGTCTTTTCTAATTGTGAATTTTCAAGTAAATGTTTATGAAACATAAATAGTATTTTTGCAATTTATTTCATTAGAAACTTACACAATATATTTATATAATATAATATAATTTTGACTCATATTGAATGACTCTAGTAGGAGTTTTATTGAGTTGTCGGAAATCGGTTGTAATTTAAAAACTCCGAAATATTTATAATTTTCACAAAGTTGAAAATGGAATACTTAATTGCATTCGACTACGACACTCCTATTAAGGCTAAATATGTAATTCTGTTTGACTACTAAATATAAAATAATTGTTTAGTATTTTTCATTTGTCTAGTTAAAGACTCTTAATATCTGCTCTAAGAAAGCGAATTCAAAAAAGTGTTGTCCATAAAAAATTAAACAGGTATTCGAAAATATAATTTCATTTGAATTACAAAAAAGTATTGACGTCTTATTAAATGTTTTGTTTCTAATATGTGTTTAATGGCTACTTTGTTATGTCGAACCAATTTTCAAACCTTTCGAATATATAACAAAATATAGGATTCTGTTGTGTGTTTCATTCGAAATGAAAGTAAAGCAATTTTTTGGCATTGTTGTTAAAATAAAAAAATATATATGTATAAAAATTCTTAGGTGAATTCTCATGATATCGATTTCGAATAATTAGGACCAAAATATTCCTTAAAACATTAAGGCTGACATTTTTAAGAGCTACAGAAATGCTGCTGATATTAAAATTCATAGAAAGAGAAAATACTATTTTCGAATTACAACTGGACGACAACAAATGTATTTAAGGATGTCCATCATTATGATAAAATTATATATTCAAGCAAAAACTATGTGTCTCGCGAAATTATGTTGATAAATAAACAAGAAATAAGTTATTTGGATAACTTTTTCGAATAAAATGCCCCTATTGCGGTTCACAACTCAACTCAGTTTGGTCGTGTAGAGTCAACCCAACTTATGCACAACCAAACTCATTGTATCGCAATAACTAAAGTGAGTGTGGTTGTGCATAAGTTGAGTTGACTCTCACACGACCAAACTGAGTTGAGTTGTGAACCGCAATAGGGGCAAAAGCTATTCGCTATTGTATACAATCATCTGAAATCAGGTTTCCCAATGTGACCCCGAATTTATTACAGCCGACCATTTAATTCAAAGCTGTACGGACATCAATAATCTTCGTGGCAACTTATGGTGTATAATACAAGTTGTCCTTCTCCAATGAAGCAACAAAATTGATTTTCTGTTTGCCCTAAAAGGATAACCGTGCACAACAACTGTAGACAAACTTTATTGTTCCTTAAGAAAGTGTTGCCGCAATCTTGTGTCATCGTTTATATACATTTTTTTCTGCTTTTCTCCAATTGGTGATAAGCCAGAAGGTGTGGGGGACAGTAGCCGCTGTAAAGTTTGTCCCGTGTGTACCGAAAAGGCAAGATGTTTTGACTAAATTGTGTCATGTTTGTATTCAGCTTTATAAAAAGCTGTACTATTTCATCATAAATGCAGAAGTTTTTACAAGTCTTATGGATTTAATAATTCTTAACTTTTTTATTTATATTTATTTAGGTTGTTTTTTCCTGTTTGTTACAAGACAACACTTTTTTGATATTGCAATCAAATACATACATACATACATAAGTATGTATTTGAAAGAGATAAAAAAGAAACATAGAAAATATAAATTCATTACAAAAGGACTGCTGCTGCTGCGGATTTATTATACGATTCGATTTGAAAAAATCTAACGTTTTTGAAATTAATTCTTGATTTGAAATGAAAATCGTTCGACCATGATTAGTCCGGATTGCTGGACTTAAGTGGCCTTATCGCTCTAAATCAAAACTATTCTCGACAACTCTGAGCTGCTAGTTACTTTCAGGAATTGGCAGACCCGACCTATAATACCTGGTTGTCACACAACAATTCTTAATTTAGCTGGGGGAATGATAGAGAAAGTATGTATTCCTTTCTCTATCTTTCTCGCAACCGAATTAAAACTTGAGTAAGAAAACTTGACGTGTTTCTTCTTTTTACGTTGTAGTACTTTGCATCCTATTGGTTTCAAAGGGATGGTGGCAATATTGTAAAATTTTACAACAGCAATATCTTTAATTTTTTTTGTCCAATAAATTATTATTGCCCAAATCGACTATTTGAAGGTGATAATTTTTTTACCCAACTGTATGGGATAAAACAGATGCAAGTCCCCGTAAATGGACTATATAGAATTCATTCGGTTTAATTTTCATACAAGTACTAAATCAATATTATCACTAATTATCTTTGTTTTAATTCTTATTTCATCTCGGCAATAGAATTTACAGATTAACGCTTTAATTAAGGATAGTGGAAAAGTTCACATTTCCACAACTCTTTGTCAAAAAAAAAAATAAATAAATAAAAAAATAAATAAATAAAAAAATAAATAAATAAATAATAATAAATAAATAAATAAAAATAAAGCAAAAGTGAAATTGTTAGGAATTTCCTAAACTATTGCGAAATAGTGCTGCTCGAATTTGCAGATCAATTGGTAACAATTCTTCTAACTGCACTTTTCCCATGTCATGTGAATACGGGAGTGGCTGTCAGGCGTATTTGAGAATATCTGAAGCTGTTTTCGTTTCGATTTATTAAAAAATCTATTGATTTAATATAAAAAAATTTAACTCCTTTACAGGAATGTGTGCCCATTCCCAATAAGTTTAAGCACTTAAGCAACACTAAACTTAATTTTTTTTTTCATTTGTAAGGGGCAAAAAAACATTTTTCAAAAAACGAAAACGCCATACTAATTGTCAATTGATCTCTACCTTCGCCATCGCCATGTCAATTTCAAGTTGGGCGTGACTAGTTTTGTGTCAGTTTCCTTTCCCCTACTTGATATAGAGTTCGTATAAATATTAATTGCGGTGTTCAAATTGGCTCTATTCCGTTCGAAATTAATCCCCTACGTTCTGTATTCTAAATGAAATAAATTTACTTGGCCGCAATGTTGATAGAGGATTTTTTCAAAATGAAATATTGCACATGTTGTCAATAACTATTCGGTAGCTTAAGTGAAGTGTAAGCAAAACAAAAATTCACTTTCCATGAAAATATTATTGGTATTCAAAGGATAATTATTTTAGTCATAAATTCTAATATAAAAATGTCAAGCTTTGTTTTCGAATGAAAACTTTCCAAAGGACTATTAGTGCTAACTCCTGGTCTTGCTGTATGTCTGAACATTACAAAAATTTGTGGAAATATTTTTTATTTATTAATTTTTATATTTTTAAAATTTCAAAATTTCACATGTTTAGAAATGTTTGGTTCAAAAAAGTATCCTCCATCTGGTTTTCTTCAACTGAAATATTTATGTTTTCAAATGGTATAAGTATTTAACACTTTATATTGGATTTAAGAAACACTTCTTTTTGAGATTTATTTTTTCGAACGAGCGTAACACAATTTGTATTCATTTCTTAATTTTTTTTTTGTTTCTTTCAAATCGAATTATATACATAATAAGCAGCCACCTGAATCAGTGCAGCAATGGATTGTCATTAAATACATAATTAAAAATATATATGTATGTACATATATTTTAAATAAAAATAAATAAAATAAGCTGTTTAAAGTGTTTTATAGAAATTTATGGACCATAATTAGAAAATATATATGTATATAAAAACTTTTAAATTTTAACTGAAAATTGCAAATAAAGATCATGGAATTATTTAATAGTATTTTGAATAATAATAATATTAATAATTAAATGTGACTATAAAAATTACGCTTTAGGTAAAAAAAAATACAACAAATTGCAATTGAAGATGATTTTTTTTAAATATCAAACTACATTTATAGAAAACATTCTTGTCTACACTTTGTTTACCTTCAAATGAAAAAATTTTATGTCAAATTAAAATATAGAAACAATTTAATTTGTCCAATTATAAATTACAATTTATAGTATTACAATGCTGTAAAAACAAAAACAAAATGGGAAACAATTTATTTGATTTAGTTTTAAAGATGTTTTTAATTTTTCATCTTTTTAATACAAATTCTTTATTATTTTTTTATATTTTTAATAATCCTTACTATTATTAATAATTCTATAACAACAAAATATATTATATTAATCAATATGATTGAAAAAATTGCATACAATTCATTTGTTTTATTTCAAGTTTTTATGATTATTTTTAATTTGTTTAGGAAGTTTAAAAAAAATTTTAAATACGATATTCATTTTTAAAATATCAAAAATAGATACGTAAAAATAGTACATACATATTTATGTATGAACTTATTATAATAGAAATTTATAATCGTACATTTTAACCTCAAAGATTTGATAAGTATTTTCGGGAAATCGCTTTGCAATTCGATTGGAAAGGATAGAAAGCTTCACACATGGTTAATTTGTGCGAATTCTGCGGAGGGTTGTACATACATATGTATACACGTATACCAGAAGTTTAATTTTAGATTTTAGTTATTTCTAATTCTTTTTAATAATAATTTCTGCTATAAAATCTCTTATTGACCTGCATTTCAATTGTAAGCGGCGAAAGAATATTTTCATTTTGGATAACAGGGTTTTTTTTTTATTTGAATATTAAAAATGGGGAATGGAGCTGATTCCTTAACTAGGAGGTGACAGCCTTAAATATTGATTTTGGTACAAATGAAGCAATAAGAATGTTTCTTGATCAGTTTATTTTTTTATCAGTAGAATGCAAAATATATTCAAAAGAAAGGGTAGATTGTTTGCAAATATATTTGTTAGTGTTCCCAGGAAACCCTGTGCCGCTATTGCGGTTCACCACTCAACCCAGTTTGGTCGTGTGAGAGTCAACCCAACTTATGCACAACCAAACTCACTTTAGTTATTGCGATACACAATAACTAAAATGAGTTTGGTTGTGCATAAGTTGGGTTGACTGTACACGACCAAACTGAGCTGAGTGGTGAACCGCAATAGGGGCACTGATTTCATTAATGCACATGGTCCTGCCGCTGATATTTAGTTGAACATCAAATTGATGGCGTTTGAATGAATGTGTCTAATGTAGAATTGCAGTTCTCTAAACTCAGATATTTTTAATTTCTGTTCCTAAGCCTTCGGATCTCTTAACTTTTGTTTGATTAAAATTTTGCAAACGTTGGGAGCAAATATGATTCTTTTCGGAAATTTTACTATTTCAGTTCTCACTGGTGTTTCTACGAGATACCACAATTGCTTCGCATATTAAAATAATTAAAATTTCATTCTTATTGATCTAGGATCGCTCATTATTATGAGTTTAGAGTTTTATGAGGCGACTACCTTCTCTGTAAGAACTCTAATATAGCAAATTTTAAAAATTTTCAAACTTTTAAATGATGGCAATTTTATAAAAAAATTTACTGAAAGTTTTGGAAAAATTAAAAAAGAAACCTTTATATTGGATACCCTTGTTGTTTAATCAAAGGATCAACACAGCATATTAAAGAGATATAAATAGGATTCGAATAGAGACGGGAACGTGGCAATCCAAATTATATAATAGAAACATGAGTATTTTATAAGACAAAAATAAAACGGATCTCTTATTCTGTAAAAGGAGTGATTATGTGTCAAACGATTTCTAAGAACATTGTTGGTGATGTTCTTAAATCAGACGAATAATAAATTTCGAAAAAGCGAAATGTCAGCTATTAAAACGATCGACTACTTTGAAAAGGGAGGTCTTCAAAAAAAAAAAATTACTTACGCGATTTCTGGTCCAAAATTTAATTGCATTGAATTAATATTTCTCAAAACTAATTATTCAAAAGTTGTTGTTAGTAGTCGTTTCAGCTGTCTAATTTAATCAATTATTTATGTATTTTATAATTTTAAAATTTAAATTTTTATTTAGATTTATTTATATTCAAACAATATTTATTTTTTTATTTTTTGTTTTTGTCGAGCTCGGGAAATCAAACTACATACATGTATCTATTATAGTGTAAATAAAAAAAAAATAATAATCGGATAGACTTGAATGTTTTAAACATAAAAAAACTAGTTTTGCAAAAATTTAAAATTAAAAAGAGAAAAATATATCAAAATTTTAGTTTTGTATACTGCTTAAATTTTTAATATATATTTGTATGTATGTTATTGTGGTTTCATAATATTTCTTAAAACATCGAGTAGATTAATAATAAAATTTTTGGATGTGTAACAACAAGTATATGTATCATTAAAATATGATAAGTACATGCTTCATACATTTTTGCACTTAATAACCACAAATTAAATGTATGTGTGTATAAATATTTTTTTTAAATTAATATTTTAATAAACTCGTTTTGGGATTTTTAAGTCCAAGTTTAATCAAGCGAATTTTAACCATAAATATAATTTACAATTAAAGCGAATATATAAATAATTAAAAAAAACATACAAATATAATATAGAAATAAATATAAACATAAACATAAATATTCGCACATATTTATCCCACCAATTACAACAACAACAAACAAAAAAAGAAAATATTGTAATACAAGAGAGTAAGATAGTGAAAATGCACTAAAATCTGAATATGAATTTTCGAAACTGAAAGGAGTCTTTAGATCACAAAATAATGACCAATTACTTATCAGCAAAAAAAAACCATATAAATTAAAAATAAAATTAATGAGCTTTTAATTTTAAATGTTAAGGATACAATTAATTTAACGCTTTATTGTATGTGTTTCAATGGCAAATATTCTGCATTTATCAATTAACAATTTAAAAATTAATTTAAAAAAGAAAAACCATTATGTTAATTATAGTAATGCTACAAATCTTACGAACCTACAATCTACTTAAATATTTCAACAATAAATAAATCACAAGCAAATAGTTTAATAGTATAAGAGTATAATTCCACTCTACTGAATATTCCTTTTAGAAAATAAAACGCAACACCAATTAAATCAAATCAATTTATCAAAATAATTATCAATCCAAGCGAAATACTGCAATAAATTCATAAAAAAAAACTAATTAAAAAAACAATTTTTATTTTCATAAAATATAAATTGTCTTTCGATTTTTTGTTTGATAAAGTGTAATGAAATAAAATACCAGAATACGAGTATTTAACTAAACATTTTATGTACATTAATTGAAAAAAGTGTAGCATACCTTAGGGATGACGTTAATGTAGTTGGTTGATCAAAGAAGCAACAATTATGCTAAATTTATTTCAAACTATTGTTTCAGATCATTTAATTATTGTACAAATAAAGAATCTAAAGAAATTTGCATAAAAACTAAAAACAGCCAACCAGTTGTCAGTTTCATAGGAACGTTTTAACAATTATTAAAGAAAATTACCCACTAATACGTGAAGTATTAACGATAATTACGGATTCTATGTAGGAAAAAAGCCATTAATACAAGATTGATAAAAACCCGTCCAAATAAAATTTGATTTTATTGAACCAAAATAATAAATTATCATAAATCATTAAAAAAAATCAAAAACTAATTTAAAAAAGTACACATATATGTATATGTACTTGAATGTATATAAAAAAATGTAATGAAAATTGAGTAATAAAACTTTAAAATATCGTTTCATTAATTTGCTTCAATATGTTGATAGCGAATACAACTCAGGCATTCTTCTATATATATATTAAAAATTGAATTCAGAACTATGGTGATTTATGATGACAGCATGATTCTTACAGAGAAATGTGACAGTTTTTAATTTGCAATCTATCAAAAAAATGGAATTAAGGCAGCTTTGTAAATTAATAGTTGAAAAGAGGCATTTACACTTTGTATGGGTAATCTTACGCCTGTTACTACTTCTAGTGGTCGAAATTCGAATTTAAGTAAAGAAAAAAAACCCCAAAATTGTTTTATTTATAGTCATTATCTTGAAGACTAACTGCGAATAATTGCTATGTGCACTATGTTGCTCTCCGACGCTAATAAATTAGTAGATACATGACACACAGACTTTAATCAAACATACATTTTGCGCTGTAGCTCGTCAACATATAATTTCAAAAAGAAAAATGCAAATCGATTAATGAATTGAAGAGAAAATGATTTTGCAGCTTGTTGCTATATATTCTATTTATATAAATAATACATATATTTGTATATAATATACGTATAAGTATATATGTACATAGTATTTTATTTTAAAATGGTATACTATTAAAGGAAGCGTAAATGTGTAAGTATATTTCAAACCACATTTACATTTTTCATAATTCGCGGAAAAAATGAGAAATTATTTAATTAAATACGTGGTTTGGAAAATTTCCCAATTTTATATACATATATATTTCGCATCAAAATTTTGCATTTGTGGCTTAAGTCTCTTTGAGTTTCTTATAATGTAAATATTTTTAAAGTATACTTGAAGGCGCAACTATTCCTTTTGATAATTTACCATTAAACGCTTGTCTCTTAAGTCTTTTAATTTGAAAAAAAAAATTGAGTGTGAAAAAGACTAGACATGCATGTAATCTTAGGGATTTTTTTTTCCAAGTTTCAAGTTTTTACTTAAAGTCCGAAATTCGTGATCGGATATGGCTAAAATTAACTAAACGCTACAATTGCATCTACTGAATCCTACAACTAAAATTAGAACTTAATACGGAAATTTAAAAAATTAAAAATATTTGCGTTACCAAATTTCTATGTATTAATATAAAAGTGCAGAGTAAAAAAAAATTAAAACTTCGTAAAGTTAGTGATCACTTTTAAATATAAAAACTGCGTCTAAAACTTTAACTAATAAGTGTTTACAAATACACTTAATTGTAAGTTACGAGTGAAAACTCTATATTTAATAACTTGTGATAACCCAGTGGGCGAAATGTGGCCGCTATTACATGAGAAATTTTTTAAAAAATTATTTTATTTCTAACAGTCAAGCTCGGTTGTCGTTACTTTGAGGGCCCGTATCGAATGTTTTGCTTGGTGCACTATGTTTACTTCAAATGCATATAAATCACAAGATTATTTTACCAATTTTAATGAAACATAAATACATTCCATTAAACACAAATAATAAACATTGTAGAACGAAAACGGGAGAATATGGTCTTGAGCTCGTTCGCTTATGACTATTTACACATAGACATTATTGATCTGTAATTATTTTTTGGTTGAATTTTTTATTAAGAATGGCATTTTTTTGGCATATGATAATTGTTAAGGAATAAATGCGTAAAGGAAAGACTAATAATAATTCATTCGCAACACTATGGTGAAAAATCGATATTCCCATCTACAGTGTCCTGTATGTTTAATACATTTTATCGAGATGGAATCAAATGTCCTCATACAAGTTCGTGACTTTTATCTTATATACGTGCTGCGTGAGTGTGCCTAAAAGTGATAATAAGAAATTCAAGGAAAGAAAAAATTTTTCTAAAATATTTAAATTCAATTTGACAAAATGTGTTGAAGCTGCAACTTATTTATTTGCAAAATTGTCTCCACGTTAATAGTCGTTTATTTTGAGCTTTTATGATCGCATAAATTGTTCTTGAGTAGGAGACTTTTTGTTTATTATATCGTGAATAAAAATTTGATGTCAATCCTATCTCTAGTAGTGACATAAACAATATTTTTGTTTGCTGCTTCAAACTTTGTTTGTATTCTTTATGTCATCTATTGCATGTCGTGATCCTGTCTAGATCCTGTCTTGCTATAAATATTAATAAAAAATATAGTTTTTGCTCTTTTCGAAATCCACCAAATTATATTTAAAAAAATCAGGAATTTATAGCTTAATTAGTTTGGGTTAGAAATGGTATTAGATTTAATTTAAAATAGATATGATGCTCTGAGTTGTATTTATTTGAAATTAAAGGTATTAAGAAATACTACTTGATAAATGACGGTCCTCTGCGTTATTTAACAAAACAATAAAGTAGTAATTTTTACTTAATATTTTTTATTTCAACAAATTTTAATAACAACGTAAATGCTTATTATTAATTTTTGCTAAGTTTATTTTTAAATAACTTTAAATAATTTTATTGATAAGAAAAAACAAAGAAATTAATTGAAATGTTGATGTGTGAAATTTATAAGACTAGTACATTTTTTCCTACCTAATGTTTAACTGAAACAACAACAAAAAAAACTAAATTAAAAATAATAACAAAAATAATAATTTAATAATATTAAATAATATTAAATTATCATATACACAAACATGAAATTAAAATACTTACAAATTAAAATTTATATATAGAAAGAGTACCTTTTTGGAAAAAAATATTGAAGATATTGTGAAAAAACTAAAAAAAAACGTAGTGAAGCAAAATATGAAAACTTTATAAAGGGATTATAACAACAACTTGAAAAATTTTTCCATAAAATTTAACAAAATATCAAAAATTAAATAATAAAATAAGACAAGTGAATTTAAAAACCAAATTATTTTTATATGTCATTAAAATTGTAGCAATTCAATACTAATTATTAATCGATTTCGTTAGAAGTTGAATTATTCGTAATTTTTATATGTAAATCCTTATCCACTGTTTAAGAAAAGCAAACAAACAAAAAAAGATAAATGAAATACTAAGCACACAAATTGTTATTATTTATATTTTTTAATAGCTTTTTTTAATTAAAAAATAGAAAAAAGATGTCAAAGTTCACATTTTAAAATATCCAAAAATACTTAAAGGTTGCATTGTTTTGGAGTTATATTCATTATACTAGTAGTGTAATCCGATTAAACATTTCAATTTAGAATAATTCGCATGCAACCGAAAATTGTTGCAGCTCGGACTAAGGCAATATTTGACGAAATACATAAGGGTAAAAATTATTTGTGGAAAATGCTTTTTTATTATACAAACAGCCTTCCAGAAACTAAATGAGTAAAAAAATAGATATTTACTTTAGTTTATTTCCTACTAATGAGCTGTCCCAAACTTTAAATGATCTAATAGTTCATGCCAAGGGCTAAATAATCATTCATAGTGTTAATGGATCCGTATTAAATTAGAATCAGTTTAGAAAATTTTCAGTAAACAATTTATTTATAATAGTTTTTAAACTTTAGCAGAGAAGCAAAACAATGGGTGGCTTTCATCTTAATTTTTAGATAAATTCTTTTAAATAAACAATTTAAGGACTTTTGATTAGTGAAGCCAAGATCTATAGCAATTAAAATTTTATGTATTTCAATGCCTCCAATTGTTGCAATAATTATTAAAATTTTTCCTACGGAAAAATTGGCAAAAAACGTTCTAAATAATAAAAGCTTAAAAATATCCAAACAATTGCTTAAGAGAATGAAACCTGCTGAATTCTATGTGACGACGTCAAGATACGAATTATAATAATTTTGTAGAATGGTTACATTATGGAGAGTGAAGGTATGACAAATTCTCTTTACGAGTTTGAACACAATGTTTTTAAGTCCATTAACTCTAATCCTTGGAAATTTTGATTTTTACTAGGGTTGATAGTTATTCTAATTCTCCAAAATATGATCGTTGGTGGAAAAAAGTATACTTTAAAAACGTCGCTGCGTATTTTGATCGATTTTGATTGATCGCCAGACTAGTTCAATACACATACTTGTTAGTCTATGGTAGTATTATTCTGAAAGAAATTTTTAAATAAAATTAAAGAATTATAAAAATTTCCTAATTTATTAATATTAGTTGCTGCAGAAGAGCATTTGTAACAACAGCACTATAAAAATTCCGAGTGGCCTGATATCACGTGGATTCCAGAACAGGGAATATCATATATTTTTCAAATCTATTTCTCAAATCTATGAATAGAGAAATAAAACAATTTTATGAAACTTACATCTATGGTAATGCGTATGATTTTGAAGATGAAATTGCTAAACATAAGTGAACCATAAAACATACAAAAATTAAAAAAAGTGAAAAGAGAAAATATTGAACACCTTGAAAATCGCATTGATGTAATTAAATCTGAGCAAAATTACAAACTTGATTTAAGAAACGTTTATACTGTAAATATGGCTAAATATCGAAATAGTTTCGTTAATTTGGCGAACATTGATGCTGCTAATAATTAATTAGCTTTAGATCAACATAGTGAGAATTTTCTTTTAAGGAGGACTAAGTCCCACTGTAACTAAATATTTGACTGACCAATATTAAAACGGATTTAAGTTACTAAATTAAAAATTGCTGAGTAAAATATTTTTATTTATTTAGAAAACTTTTAATTACTTTATTAAGCCAATTACGGTTAATTAGTGTTTATTTTTTTGTTGTAATTTTCCATAAATTGCATTAAATTCATTTTAATTTCTAACTAAACTTAACTAAAATTAACTAAAATTTATTTTCCATAACCAAAATAACTCCAAAAAATGCCTGACATTTATTCATTTATTTTCTCTTTATTCTCTAGATCTAAGTAACCAGTATATAAAAATTATAAAAGAAAAACATAAGAAATCCTTAGGTAACACAACGAAATACATAATTTCACTATTTAGAGGAGCACATTATCGACACCGATGTAAATTTGCCTCTCTCTCTCTCGCTCTCACTCTCTATATCTCTCAACTTCGCTCTCTTACTTTATTTTTACTTGTAGCTCCTTAATAATTATTATTTAAAAAATTTTCTGTTCAATGTCTCCTTCCTAAGATGTCCTTAGAATGAGCCTTTTAAATAAATTTTTTTTTGAAGTAAGTAAGTCTGTGTGTTTAAAAAAAGATTAATATTTAAATTTCATTTTAAGAAAATATTTAAAATTGCTGACTTTTGTAATCATAAAATATAAAAATTTTCGAAATTAAATATAAAAACGAAGCACACCGATAAATTATAAATTAATAGAAAAAAGTAAATTATATACTTAATATATACTTATTCACGTACCTTTACGATTAATATAAAATACTTAAAAATTCTCAAAAAATATAACAATTAATTAAAGTTAAAAAGGAAGAAATTTAATATTTAACCATAAAAAAACCAAATACAAATTAGAAATATTTAAACAAAACAACACACGAAAACATTTGAATTTATGGCTGTTTAAACACTTTAGAAATTAAAGAAAAAAAATTACAAATAACGATTAATATGAAAAACAAACAATTTCAAGATATATTAAAGAGAAAAATTGAAAAATTTTCTATCAAAAAATATAAACCAATAAACCTAGTGCATAGTCTAAAAACAAAATTTAAATCACTTTGAATTTTTTACATTTTCAATTTATAAATATATTTAACTTAAAATTATAACAACTGTAAAACTATTTATATAAATTTAAAGGAACAAATACAACAACAAAAATTCTACACAATTATTTAGAAATAAAATAGATAACATTATTAAGTATTTAACAAAATTCTAAAACACAAACAAACAACAAAAAAAAAATAATACAAAACTAAAAGCCGTCGTAGAAAACTGAAATATATGAACGTGTATTAAAGATTAATCCATTTGCATTAATAATTCATTATAAGATGCTAATAAGAAATAATAAGCAAAAAACTGCAGCAACAATAACAAACATTTAAATATCACAAATAAAACAATTAACCCGTCAGTCTTTTCATTAAACATTTAGCCCAACGCAGTAACAGTTTTACTATATTAGTAGAAATGAATTTGATTACATACAAATATCCGTACATATGTACATATGTGCATACACAATGTATATACGGAATCCGTGTGCGTGTGCACAGTGGTGGTCATAAAAATAGCAAGATAATTGAAGATGTATATTGAAAAAAAAAAACACTTTCATGCAACCGGTGTAATAGTAACAGTATTTGCTACCCGGAAATTTATGTATGAGTATATTCCTAAACAATGAGTTCGAAAACTGCGTCCTGGCAATATTCATTTATCTGGATGAAAAATTAAAGCGTTGGAAACACTAAACAGAAATGCCTCCATAATATTAAAAATTAAAAATTTTATGAAATGCAGTCAAATTTTAACCGAGGCTGGCAGATCAAGCGGTTTTGACTGCTTTCCTTTTTCGTTAATTATTGTATATATTTTGAATAATTCAGTTTTTCTATTTAATGATTTTTTAATACGTCACAAAGTTGTAGATGTCGCTTGTGTTGCATCGTCTTTTCACCCCGAATGTTCCACTGATACATATTTAGCTTGCCGCCTATTGTTATGAACACTATTGTGCCACAAACCAACCAAGCATTTTTTAATGTAAAAAAAATTATTGTTCAATTCACAAACGGTCATGTATTCGTATTTCGTATATCATATTGAAATATATATATTTTTTTATGTACAGTCTACTTTAGGTAATTTGGCAGTAGTTTGAATTTGAATTCCTCGAAAATTTTAAGAAACTCAATGTACATAAATTGGCCACCTCGTTGATTTGAAGTTAGAGGAATGGCATCTTGCTGATTTGATCTATTCTAAAATTATTGTTGAAGTTAAGAAAATTCAAAAATATTTTGTTTTCGTTTGCATGCATTGCATTTAGCTGATGATGAATTTTAAAGGCATCATATTTTAGGAATAGAATTTAAAGAAAACAAGACTAAATTTTTTTGATTTAATTTATAACAACTTGTCTAAAATTTAAAATTGTCGTTAGTCGACTGTATTACATCAAAAAGAGAACAAAAACAAATATTCTTATGTAAATAAGTAAATAAAAAAATATACAATTATGGCTTATTTTTCCTTTCAAGAATAGACATTCATATTGGACTGATAGCACGAAATCGAATACGAAACTCGTTATAATTCGGAATTTCATTAAATTAAAAATTGCATAAAAAGAAACTTCGATCGATATCGATTGCAATACATTACCTATACCTTTTAAAAACACGGTATATTTTACTGAAAATAGCCAATAAGAAGCTTAAGCTATTGTAAATAAGTTTGACAATGTAATTGGTTTATAAATATATGATTGTTATGAATTGAACAAATCGTAAAAAATTAATTCATAATTCTATATATATATATATATATATATATATATATATATATATATATATATATATATATATATATATATACATATATATACATACATACATGTGGATAATAAAAATAATAATACTTACAAAAGCATTACAAATAGGAGAGTCTTAATCATACAAAAATAATAATAATAATAATAATAACTTCTTGTGAAATTCAGTGTCTTTTTAAACACATAAATACAACAAATAAGCATAATTAATATTAAAATATATATACATATACAAATAGTAACAAATGCAGATGAAAAAAATATAAAAACAATAGAGATAAAGAAACAATTTATTACAATACAAACACAAATACAATGTGCATTACACGACTTTATTTGTTTGTGTATAGAAACACACAAAAATTATATAATTCATTTAACACTTTTATGTATGTAGATATATTACCTATATAGTTATTAATAAGTATTGTAAAATGTATATGTAGAATAAATATAATGTAATTAAAAATATAACAACAAATTAATAAGTACATACTTACATATATAACAAATACAATAACAAATATATTATGTACAATATTAAATATTATGATGAAAATAATTATTAATATGAATAAAATTATTAATGACTACACAACAACAAGTCAAGTAATTGGTAATTTATATCAATGTCTTACTTTAGTTACTAACGATCAAATCTACTTGTATTAGTGTATATTATTGTGTTTATTGTGTATGTCAAAAATGTTTAGATACAACTTCGTTTACATGCACTTATACATAGATACATACATACACACGAATTGAAATATAGCCCTGATAAAGATAAAAATGTACGTGTGAGTATATAAGTGTTAATGCTTGTCTTATTTAGTATACAATTGCACTCATACACGCACACACTTATGCATTCATACACACAACCAACATGTTGTCATTGATTGGTTGCATTTTGATTGTGAGTACAAAAGCAGAACAACTCTAATCAACAAAAACAATATATAATTATTTTTGTGTATGTGTATGTAATTTAAGAACAATAACAGGTCAATAGAACAAACAACAGTAACGAGTTTGTGACAGTTTAATTTACAAATGAATAACACAATAGAATCGCATTAAAACTAAAACAAATATTGTATAAATAATTATGAAAATAGAAAGAGAAAAAAAGTAAAAACAAAACAAAAAGATATATACTACAACATAAAAACAAAACAAAGAAAATCAAAGGCAAAAAATAAACAAAAGTAAATATTAAAAATAATTATGTGTTTTATTTGTATGAAGGGGAACAATAATATAAATATATTAATATATAATAATAATAATAATAATAATAATAATAATAATAATAATAATAACATTAATAATTATTAGAATTATTATTAATAAAATTAT
The DNA here is from genome assembly GCA_963681545.1 of Germaria angustata. NCBI lineage: Eukaryota > Metazoa > Arthropoda > Insecta > Diptera > Tachinidae > Germaria > Germaria angustata. Next base: position 26,527,710 of record OY813000.1, read on the forward strand.
TATTATTGTTTATTATTTATTACTGTTGTTACACTATTCAATTGTATATTATTCCACCTTAATCCTGGTTAATTAATTATTAATATTATTCAATATTTTTACATTATATTGAATATTATTAATAATTAAACATACATATATTGTTTTCAAAAATTATTATCCTGTACAATAATTAAAAAAAAAAAAAAAAAAATGAAAATCCCATAGGTTTCCCTGGCTTTTTTTAAAGTTTTCCAAGTTGCTGAATTTAAATCTGAAGTCAGTCTTTTTGGTTCACGTCAGATTTCTTAACCACCTCTTGTTAACTTATTCAATATTTCCCATTTTAGAGAAGTTTGGAGAGGAGTCATATATATATCAAACATACTATATTTTCATTTATTTTTAGTTTAATGACTAGTAAAATAAAATTTCAAATTAAAAATATTACCTAAATTAAAAAAGTACTAATACGTTTCTGGGAATCTCCTGTACGGTCTCGTTTGCTCGAAGCTTGACAACATTTTTTTTTAAACTATTATGTAAAGTTTTATTAAATTCGGAATTTTCACTTTTATTTCTCACAAGTGATTATCAATCCGAGTTTTAAAATTTTGAACGTGTAGCCTATTTTATACAAATATTTATTATTTTCAAGAGATTTGCGAAAATTTTAATATATAATGAATATTTATATATATAAAAACATCTTACGCTTGAAGACATAATTATAATATAATTGAAAAGGTCATACAAAACTAAATGATTAAATTTTAAATAATTATTTAGCGGCTTCCACACACATATTTATAATCAAATCAAATAAAAGTTCGTCACTTTCCAGCGTGCGTATGGAACAACATGCGTATACGTTACACACAATTGCGCATCCAATTACTTATACGCAGTGCTATTTGCGCTGGGAAATAACAGCTCTCAACAAATTCGATTCAAGAAGGTATCTTTTCACTACCAAACAGGAAATAGATTTTTAAACTTTTTCTCCCATAGTTAAACGTTAGACGATAAACTGCTCAAAGTATAACAAATCTGGTCTAAAAGTCCCAAAAATGTAAAAAGGATAAAAAAATTTTAAAAATTTTTTGATAAATTGATGATATTATTTATTAAGTTCGAGATGTTTTTTTAAACAGAATATATTTATTTTTAATTATTCAATATTTCTACACCCTGTGGGTGTATTCATCGAGAAATTGAAATTGTTTAACAAAATTTCAAAATGCAAGGGCTGTGATGGAAAAATTGATCAAACTCTGATAATTTTCAATGATGTGGCGCTGTATTCCTCGTGAACATTTTATCTAAGAAGCACTTGTACTATAGTGTACTTGACTAAATAAAGTAAAAAGTAATATATATTTGTTAATTTTTCCGACCTTATGATATGTAATTTTTGTTTTTTATTTTTATTCCGGCTCTAGGTCATATATTAAATAAAACTCTTTTTTTGTTTTATTTAAATTTTTTTTATTTTTTTATTCCATATTTCGATCACCATCGGTTCTCTTCTTTAGGAATTTTAAGTAAAGCAAATTACATGTGATAGTTATTAAAGAACAAATTACAACAAAGATCAAATGTGTAAATCATTCTGACAAACACTAGCAGAACGGAACAACATGCTGTTTTCGAAAGCCGCTACACTTTCATCATCAGCGTTCTTGTGTTTGGTCCACTTCTGTGGTGTCAGTTGATGTATATTTCAGCTATTCATACAAATCTTCACTGTAAATGTAATACGAGAATTGTTTTTTATTCATCGTATCATAATCTGTGAAAACTTTTTTTGTAATGAAGAGCTCAAATTACACCTCACTAACTTACAACAGTCTTACCATTGTTATCTATTCTTTACCCACCATACACATGCTTATTTTTAATTTGCTTATTTTATTTTTTACTTATGACAAACTTGTTTGGTTTGTTACTATAAGTATGTATATTTTATTAATTTCATATTGATGTTCTTCGGTGTGCCCTCCGTTAGTTAAGTATATATTTGTTAATTTTTCCGACCTTATGATATGTAATTTTTGTTTTTTATTTTTATTCCGGCTCTAGGTCATATATTAAATAAAACTCTTTTTTTTGTTTTATTTAAATTTTTTTTATTTTTTTATTCCATATTTCGATCACCATCGGTTCTCTTCTTTAGGAATTTTAAGTAAAGCAAATTACATGTGATAGTTATTAAAGAACAAATTACAACAAAGATCAAATGTGTAAATCATTCTGACAAACACTAGCAGAACGGAACAACATGCTGTTTTCGAAAGCCGCTACACTTTCATCATCAGCGTTCTTGTGTTTGGTCCACTTCTGTGGTGTCAGTTGATGTATATTTCAGCTATTCATACAAATCTTCACTGTAAATGTAATACGAGAATTGTTTTTTATTCATCGTATCATAATCTGTGAAAACTTTTTTTGTAATGAAGAGCTCAAATTACACCTCACTAACTTACAACAGTCTTACCATTGTTATCTATTCTTTACCCACCATACACATGCTTATTTTTAATTTGCTTATTTTATTTTTTACTTATGACAAACTTGTTTGGTTTGTTACTATAAGTATGTATATTTTATTAATTTCATATTGATGTTCTTCGGTGTGCCCTCCGTTAGTTAAGTATATATTTGTTAATTTTTCTGCTAGTGTTTGTCAGAATGATTTACACATTTGATCTTTGTTGTAATTTGTTCTTTAATAACTATCACATGTAATTTGCTTTACTTAAAATTCCTAAAGAAGAGAACCGATGGTGATCGAAATATGGAATAAAAAAATAAAAAAAAAAATTTAAATAAAACAAAAAAAGAGTTTTATTTAATATATGACCTAGAGCCGGAATAAAAATAAAAAATAAAAAGTAATAGTTTAATCAATATATATATATATATATATATATATATATATATATATATATATATATATATATATATATATATATATATATATATATATATATATATATATATATATATATATATATATATATATATATATATATATATATATATATTATACTAAATTACGATAAGCCATTTATCACTTGGAATTAAATTCAGAGTTGGGAAAATAATACTTGTCATTCGTAATTGGTTTTTTTCTTGTGCAAAGTATTAGTCTCAATTATAATTTGAATGGAAATTTTTTTATACAAATTCAAACAAAATTACATATTTCCAGAAGTAGAGTAATTTTGTAAAAGTTTACAGACCTTAACTAAAAATTTCAATTAGGAACTTTTCTAAAAAGTCGAAAATATGCTTTTAATGCATTAGATTGTCATTTCATAAGAATGATTTTAATTTTTTCCCACTGGATAACAAATGAAGGAATAGAATAGAAGTAAAAAACATTTGAATTTTTTTTTTCGTTTTTTCTGGTTTTATTAAAAAGACGGAAAATGTAAGTATGTATAATTAACAAAAGGGGGCAGTGAGGGTTTGGTGTTTTAGTAAAAAATAAAACTGATTTAAAACAACATAGATTTAATGTAAGATCAGACAGTTAAGCAGCTAACACACATACATATGTACATATACAAGTTATGTAATCAAGTGGAAAATATAAAAATTAATAAAATTACAAAATATGTATTGGAATTACTACGACTTATATTTAGTTACACTTGATGATATTAAATACGTATAAGTATATATTATTTATTCGTAATAATTAAAACTAGATATAGAATAGTGCATGATATATTCTAGCATTTGCCATTGGTGGGTGCTTTGGGGCGGCAGATCTTGCTGCGGCCATTGGCCCCGTAGACGATGTTGCAGGAGAAGGTGAAGTAGCCACAGGTGGATGATTTGGTGTAATAGGTGGACTGGAAGTTCTTGTTGTCTTGAGGTGGATTTTTAGAATTGTCCATGCTGCCTGTAACGGATTTGGTTACTGTGACAAAACTATCAGGGGTGCGTGGGTGGTGTTCAGATTTTTCATCCGCGGTTATGTTTAGCTTGTTTTCGGACTTGTGAGTTTCTAATGATTTAGTGTGGAACTTCTTCTCAACATTGACGGTGCCACGAAAGCCGTTGGGCACTGTTTCGGTAGTTGTGCGAGCTGGATATGTTTGCACGCGTCCATTTTGATTTTGTACGACATTGTATTTTTTGCTGGGATCTGCAACAGCGACTTGTTGAGTTTGAGTGGGTGATGTTTGAGTGTGAGTACGATATAGGGATGATGATTGTAATTTTTTATCATCGTTTGTATTCGATTCCATTTTAATAGGGTTTTCGTTATAATAATCTTCCTCATCCTCGTATTCATCGTAGGGTTCCTCTTCTTCCTCATCATCAGATAAGACTGAATCATCATCTATTTTATTTGTGTTTGTCACTAAAATCAAAAGAAAGAAAACTTATGAAGGACATGACAAAGGGGTTATTGAAAATAAAATCACCTTCTTTATTTGTCCTGGAAGCTTTTAGTTGCAAATCGGGAATATCAGATTCGGGTGTAAGTGCAGGATTATAAACAGTATCGACGCGATCAGTCACTCTGTAATTGAAATATTAAATTAAAATAATTTGTTCATAACGATGCCAAGACTAACAATATTACGCATCAGAGCCTCCAAATTGGCTGATTGTATTAAAGAGATCTCTATTCTGTTCACGGTAGGTCGCCACTTGTTCCTTAGTACCAGAAGCAGACTGAGCAGCGCCATGATAGGAAACGCCGTATCTAAAATTTATTAAATATTGTATAAAAACTTGAGTAAAAGTTTCGAATATTCAATTGTTTCTTACTTGGATGTTCCCTGAATTTGAGACTGACTATTTCCGTGATGTAGACCAGACTGGGCAGAAGCTTGACCGCCGCCTACTGATCGTACTATATCTCCATCTTGACCAGGTCTAAAGCCAATCTGGGCTTGTGAAGAAGTTTGACCGGGACCACTAGACTGGGCATCAGCTAAGCCACCTTTATCATTGGCTTGTACCTGCATGATTAATACAATTAAAAAGTTTTAATTTTTTAAGTATTACATGTGGCGGCTCACCTCGCTCTGACTTTGTTGAATTATTCCGCCACTCTGAGATGAAGCCTTTGTGCCTCCAGTTTTTTCGTTTACTTGAACTTGTGCTTGAGACTGCGCTGCACCACCTTGACCTTGTGACTGACTCATAGCACCCTCAGCACCACCGGTCACTTGAGAGCTGGCTGATCGGTCATTGTCTGAGGTCATGGCGCTGGCACTAAATGATCCACTTGAGCTGTATGTGCCCTGTACTTGAGTTTTCGCGGTGCCACCATTCTTTTTACCTTGTGCACTGGCCGCCGCTTGACCGTTGCCTATCGAAGATTCGGCTTGAGAGAAAACGTCGTCAGCACCGCCAACACCAGCAGCTTAATAAAAATAAAAGTTGAGTTGACTAAATCTGCACTCATGCTGTCATGTGATTAAAAGTTCTTACCTACACTTCCGGATCCTGCAATATTTTGTTGTACACCAGAAGGTTGTACACTGCCTTGAACGAATGTTGAACCTGGTTGAGCAATTTGTTGTGGACCCTGACCGTATGGCGAACCGCTTGTGCCCGAGGGTTGACCATAGCCAGCTTGTGGTCCAACTCCCGCCAAGTTTATTCCCATATCACCAGGGTGACTCAGTCCAATGCCAGGTTGGCCATATTGAACACCTCCACTTGGTTGCCCATAGCCAGCATTTGGTTGACCTATGCCTTGCTGACCATAAGTGCTATCGTAACCAGATCCAAAACTTGAGCCCTGTTGGACACTAGTGTCTTGTTGCACACCGCCACCACGGTGTGGACTATACCCAGGGCCAGAATATTGACCCATACCAGTTCCTGGTTGAGCACCAGCTGGTTGAACTGGTCTAGGATGACCGCTAATCGGTTGTACTCCAAGTTGATCTGGGTGGCCAAACGGCATTCCTTGATAACCACCAGCATTACTTGGTTGTCCCGCGATTTGTGGTCCATATCCTGGAGTATAGCCGGGAGTTTGTTGGCTGCCAGAAGGTGTTTGTTGTATCGTAGTCCCAGGTTTGCTACCGTGGGGACCAAATGACCCTGTACTTGGTTGATAACCAGTGAATAACCCTTGTTGTCCATGTGAAACTCCTGAGACTTGTTGATTGGCAGTACCTGGTTGGCCATAGGCAATTCCTGGTTGAACACCAGAACCCGGTTGGCCATAAACTGTTCCTGGTTGAATATTACCTCCTGTTTGACCATGTTCAGAGCTAGGCTGTCCACCTGGTCCTGATTGAATGAAACCGCCAGTGGGATGAGAACCACCTTGCGGAGATCCAGAACCTGGTTGAACAAGTCCACCAGCTGGTTGAACACCACCTGGTTGAATATAAGCACCTCCACCAGGTTGGCGATGTTCATACCGATCATCAATTGGTTGATTGAAGCCAGTTCCTGGTTGTACGCCACCTGGTTGCACATAACCACCATCGGGTAAAACGCCACCTGGTTGACCATAACCTGGTTGAGCAAAACCAGTACTTGGTTGCACAACACTAACTCCTGATGGCACCCGATCATGTTGAATACCTGGTTGACCGAAACCAGCACCTGGTTGTAAAATTCCGCTACTTGATGGAATACGGCCTTGTTGATATCCGGTACCTGGTTGACCGACACTATGCTGATATCCATCTATTCCTGGTTGGCCATAACCTGCACCGGGCTGCCCTGGCCGACCTACGCCTTGTTGTGCAGCTCCAGGTCTAGTAATCATACCTGTTCCAGGCTGTTGTTGTGTTCCAGGAGCTGTAGCTGGATAATGTATTCCTTGCTGTGCTGTTCCGCCTGGTAGAACTCCACCCAATCCAGCTATTGGTCCTCCATAGCCGGGTGCATAGCCAGGTTGTTGTGAATATCCGACACCCTGCTGGCCAGTACCATGTTGAGTAACTTGCTGTTGGCCAGGAGCTAAAGCAGAACCTGTAAGTCAACAGAAATAATCGAAACAATTTAATAGCTATTTAAGACATTTAGATTAATTACTTGCCTGGCCTATAGAACGATCCGGGTTGCACAATTTGTGTTCCAGGAATTTGTTGTCCGGGCTGCCCATACATTGAGGTCTGTTGATCAGGTTGACCCGTAGCACCAGTTGGCCTTTGACCACTGATACCATGAGTTGGTAGTTGTTGACCGTTAACTGGGTAATTAGAGGTTTGTTGTTTACCTGCTCCTGGCATGTAAGTCGGCATTTGCTGTCCAGAGTCATGTCCATATGCAGGAACTTGAGGACTAAAACCCATTCCAGGCTGTTGTCCTATAAAAAATAAATGAAATAAATATTTTATATCATGTGAAGTTTATGATGCCCCCTCAGAAAAAATACTTATTACAATTATTATAGAGAACTTCCGAGACCCCAAATCTTTAAATCTTTCATTGGACAGTTTCTTCTTAAAAAATTACTAAAAGCTACCAACATAGAGGCGAGAGTATATATTTTGGCACCGATATAAGAGATCATATTTTTCTGCATATTTTGCCTTTATCAGTATATTGTTTTGAATATTTCGATTTTAAGATAATAGTTTTTTTATAAAGGATTAATTATCAAAAGTTTACTAAGATCGAACAACCTTAAAGAACGTCTCTACTATAAGGGAACAAAACTTGGAAAAAATCATATGCACAAATTGTTTAAGTAAAAAATTATTTAAAAAAAATTAGAAAGAGACGTTATTCAGCTTTAAATATTCAATATAATCAGAGTTATACGAAAAACGATTTGACTAATGATATCCATGTTATTTCGATGCGGAATTCGAAGATGCGAAAAATTAGCGAGTCTATAAAATCGATTTGAGATAATTTTTTTTGTTATTGAAAAAACTCACGTTATCGAAATTTTCCGACAATGGTATCTGCTTATATGAGGCAGTCACCATTTAAAAACTTTTGCTGTTTTAAACAATTTTTCGGTTATTGTTTGTTTAACTAAAAGCCAATATAATTTTTTATTTTGAAAATACACGTACATATTAATACATTCGGGTTATCATTGCGAAAGTAGTCAAACTGACTTTTTAGTTCTTAAAAACAAAAGTTTTGATGAAAGCACGTTTTCCGAAAAATGGGGTTAATTTTAATAATTAGTGAAAATGTTCTTGGTTTCAAATATTTTTTTTATTCCAAAACGTTCTGAATAAATAGCGAGTTTTCTTTGGAATGGACATTAAAAAAAACAAGTGTTCCGGCTGACTTGTTTTATTTAATTTATTTATGCAATTTGGCGACACTAATAACAATGGTGTACCTTGAGCATATCCAGGTAATTTGGCAGGTGGCGCAATCAATTGTGGAGGCTGCGGTTGCTTTTGTCCTTGTTGAACATTTCCACCAATACCAGGTTTGCCAAAACCTCGCATATTAAAATAATTAAAAATTATTTAAGAAAAGAATTTAATTCCTTAAAGTATAATCTTCATGCATGCATATATGTATGTACATATGTGTGTGGATAGTGTCTTTGTGCGAAATTGTCGTACGATATAACATTTTGCAAATGTAAATTTTACATGAAACATTTTAAATAATAGTTTTTTTATTTTAGTTAATATTATTTTTTTTACTTTTCAAAAGTTTCAGGAGATTTTTGTACATAATTTTTTTTTCATATCTTCCAATTTTTTAGTTCTGACACACACAAATAATAAAAATGTCAGAATAAAATTGTTTTCTTGGCTTGGATTACACGTTCATACGTATGTATGTACATAGTATATGATTTTCTCAATCTATGAAAACAATTTTTTTGGAACTTCGCCATACCTACGTATATATACATAAATACTTATATATATATATATATATATATATATATATATATATATATATATATATATATATATATATATATATATATATATAATATATACCTCCTGATCATGCGCGTGTGCGAGGAAAAAATTAAGTATAATTAATAATGATTACGAAACATCACTCATGAACGAACAACTTTATTTTTGTTAACGAAATTACTTGTATTAACTAATTTAATTGATCCAGTTGAGAACAATAATATTTTTATGTAACGAAATATTTATGTACATAAAATTTTTAGACATTTGGATTTGTGTACTCATGCACATGCACACAACAATGATCATGCTTAATTCATGTGAGCCGAGCCCATCTCTCATATTGTGTGTGTGTGTGTGTATTCACAAGTTGTAAAATTATTTTTTACCTATAGTTCCTTGTTGTCCAATGCCACTAGTACCGGCTGAGGGACCATAACTTGGACGAAATGGAGTTCCTAAAAACGTATTGAATTTGTTTTTGTATAGATATACATATGTACATATATAAGTATTACATATGTATTTTATTACCTGGTGCTCCTGCTTGTCCTGTAGTACTGGAGCCTGGAGAATAAACATCACCAGCGCCTGGTCTTGTCATTTGTCCTGCACCACCAACACCAGGCGCAAATCCACCAAGCGGTATGTAAGAAGTGCCGGGTCTTCCTCCACTGGGAGAATAAGCAGCACCAGGGCCCGATGGAGCCATTTGTCCCACGCCTTCACTGCCAGGAATATACGTACTACCGGGAGTATAAACACCGTCAGCGCCAGGTCTTCCTACTGATCCGGCGCCACCAGAACCGGGTGTATACGCACTACCGGGAGCATAAACACCATCAGCGCCAGGTCTTCCTATTGGTCCAGTGCCACCAGAACCGGGTGTATACGTACTACCGGGAGCATAAACACCACCAGAGCCAGGTCTTCCTATTGGTCCAGCGCCACCAGAAGCGGGTGTATACGTACTACCGGGAATATAAGCACCATTAGTGCCAGGCCTTCCTCTTGGTCCTGCACCACCACCACCGGATGTATGCGTACTACCTGGAGTATAAGATGGGCTACCGGGAGCATAAACACCTCCAGCGCTTGGTCTTCCTGTTTGGCTCACTCCACCAGCACCGGGAGCATAACCGCCATCAGGGCCGGGTCTTCCTATTTGTCCTCCTGCACCTGCAATGCCTGGAATTAATGTACATTATGATTAAGATGAACAGCAGCTATACCTGGGGCGTAACCTCCGCCAATTCCCGGCTGTCCCACCTGTCCCACTGTAGCACCAGCACCTGGAGCCAGAGTACCTCCTGGCTCACCAAGTGGACCGCCAGCAGCGCCAGGAGTAAAAGCACCTCCAGGACCAAAGACTCCACTTGGAGTTGTGCCATGTAATCCAATTATTGAAGAAGGTTTCCCATCTGGATAAGAAATAACATTTCCACCCAATATAAGAGGGTCAGGTGATCCAGTAGAATATTCTTAAGAAATAACCAATGAAAATCTATTAATAGTTTTATAAAAATTATAGCGAAAGTGATCTAACACTACCATAAACCGGACTGCCAACACCACAGCCACTACAGTCTCCACTTGAAAACTGACTCTGAGCTTGTCCCATACCGTGGGTTCCAGCTGTAAGAGATAAATATAACGTTTCAATATGGAACCTTCTCATTCAATACACGTAGACAACATAACGTACAAACTGTAGATCTAGAACCGCTTTCCGAAGCTTCGGCATCTGCTTTTCCATCTAGCTCCGGCTGTCCAAAATTTAAGTACTGAGATTGAGTCTGACCACGTTTACTGATAAAAAAAAAACAATTTTATTACTGTTTTATACGTATATGTGTATACACAACTTAGAGCTAAATTGATGGATCTATGCAAGAGCCTACATAATGAGAAACCTATGGCCAAGCTCCACATTAAAAAAATAATAAAATACAATTTTAGATAATTTATTTAATTTAAGTTAAAAATACTAGTGCTAAGAACTTCATCGCTGCTACTAAAAAAATTGTTGCCATAATGATTTTCTAGAAAATTGTACTTAGTTTTGGAAAAATTTTGTACGAATTCTTAGGACAATTTTTAAAAATTTCACTTTTTTCTTATAATTATTGAAATTTTTCTTATATTACAACATTTAGAAAATTTTCATAAATTGAAGTTCATAAATTTCTTAGGGCTCCTAGCTGCACTAAATTTCATATGGAGTGTGAAATCCATTTATATTTCAAGCCAACAATGCGAGACGAATTGAAAAGTTATTATTTTCTAACCTACCTCTTTCGCAGAACTGATTCTGGAACTCTCTGCTTAGTAGTTTATTAAATTAACGACTTGAACATTTTTTAACTAAAAGGGTAAATATGTGTCTTTAATTTTTATACTATGTTCGGACATGTACCCCTATTGAGCAATTAAGAACTTTGTAAAATTATGGCCTTAATTGAACCCAATTTACCATACGAGAACATAATTAATACATTGTGCAATTATTACTTAATTGGACCACAAATTGAGTAAAACATCCAGTGCAATCCTTATGAAGTCTATTCAGTGAGAAGAGAAAATTCAAAAAAATTTCTCATTTACACTTTTTTATAAATTCTTTTAATTAAAACATTTACAGCGGTCGAATGTTCATTGAGTAAGACGAATTGGATATATATGACCCCTAAAAATTATAACTCAATTTAAAATTTAATTGTCTCAATTAAGGTACATGTCTGAACATAGTATTAATTCTTAAATTCAGAAGGGTTAAGAATCAAGAATCATCTTTTAGAAAAAATTATTTAATAATACAAAAATTAAGAGAACCGGAATTGAGGACAAAAGTTTTATTTGTTAAACTTTAATATATTTTAGAAAAATAAAATTTTTCATGACTCCCTCAGGTTGATTAAGCATTTACTAGGTTTTAGAAAATAGTATAAAGTTGTATATTTTAATATTTTTTATATAAATTTTGGCAGTGTATTTTTTTGCTAACTCCTTTTATTAACAGAAACTATCAAACTTAAGGATATTATACAAGTGCATTTTAAATTTTGAAATGATGCATTTATTTTTGGAATTAATTTCCAAATTTTATTCGTAGACTAGTAGGTAGTGTACTAGACTCGTAGTGCGAAGGTACCAGGTTCGAATCCTGCCGCAGAACTCTGGCAGTTTGTGTGTGATAATTAAAGGGAGCGCACAACAAGCCTTTACTGGCATGTATGTCGTATGACATGGGCTTATCACACCCCTCCAATCAACCTAACCTAACCTAACCTAGTAATAAATTTCTAAAGTTTATTTATATTGCGTGAATGGAAATTATTTTACTATAAAATGAAATGATATGGTGAATTGAATAACATACTTTCATACTTTTATGTGAATGGTGTCTGAGAGCCGATTATCATCGGAGGTGATGTCGCTGCGACAAAATCGCCTATGACACCTATTTGGCGGTGTGATATGTAGAGAAACTTGCGGGGAAGTCAATGAAGCACGAAATGAAAATTGGAAAATGGTAAACAATTTCTTCATTAATTTCCTTTTTACCGAAATCAGACATTATTCCATAAAGTTCTTTTTTTTAGTTTTGCTTTTATAAATTGTTGTTAGTGTTGATAATTCATAGTTATTTTATGGCAATACTTTTTACAAATGAACGAATAAAAACCATGGGCCAATTGAATGCCTTAAAATTCTTTATGTAAGTAAATGCACGCGGATGGGAGAAGAGATGCCAATATAAATCGGGGACTTAGAATTGTATGGTTCTTACAATCCCAATTTTGACTAACTTTAATTATTTCAACTTACTAGCTTCTTTTAGATCTTTGATTATCATCAATGTATTCCACGTCATCATCATTTGCTGCTGAATTCTGTAAAAGACAAAAACACCAAATCATAAAAACCGCATAATACTTATTAAAAAAAATTTTTAAGTATTTTATAATACAAACATTACGTGAAAACTTGTTTTAAAAATTTTGAATATATTTAATAATTTTATTTAATCAGATTTGCAAAATAAAATATATTCTTTGAAATCGCATGATTATTATTTCCAGTGAAAATAAAAATGGAATTCATTTTATTTTCCGCAAAGTACCAATTTGTGCATTTAATGCACAAATGAAGTAAAGTTAAGAAAATCTTGATTAAAAGTTTAAATGACTTTTTATTATTATAAAAATTTCCTTTTTTTAAATACATTTTTTTGTTATTCGAAAAATAATTCGTTTAATCGAGTAACATAAAAATTGTAGGAGTCGATTTAATGAGGATTTGAAAAAAACGATCGCATTTGGCCAAGCAAAAAAGTTATTTTTTACCAACTGACCTTCGTAGACTAGTAGGTAGTGTACTAGACTCGTAGTACGGAGGTCCCAGGTTCGAATCCTGCCGCAGAACTCTGGCAGTTTGTATTTGATAATTAAAGGGAGTGCACAACAAGCCTTCACTGGCTTAAGTGTATGTCGTATGACATGGGCTATCACAGCCCTCCAATCAACCTAACCTAACCTAATCTATTTTTTTACCAAAACAATGTAAGGGTGCACGAAATTCTATGAATTAGGCTCTGGATTGCCCCTTCATCCACCCTATTCTACGGACTTAGCACCGAGTGACTATTTCTTGTTTTCAAGACTGAAGAAATGGCTCAGCAGAAAGAGATTTGACTCCAACGATGAAATCATCTCACAAACAAAAAAATTGGAGAAAAATTGGACAAAGTCTATAGGGCTGAAAGGAGACTATATTAAAAAATAAAATGATTTTTTATCCAAAATATTGTGTTTCATTCAGAAAGTCAAGGATTTATTGACCCGTCCTTGTAAGTAAACAAAACAAAACTGTCATTTAGCAAAAGCACGTACGAATGATGAAAGTTTATTCTGTATAAATATTTTTATATGTATACAATTCATAATGACTGATTAAGCAGTTGGAATAGTAAGTTCATCTTTAATGTCAACTTTATCAACAAGAAGACCCACTTTTTTAATTTTTCACGGATTAATTTCACGCATCATTTGTTTATTTGTGCTTATTTCAATTTACTTTTAAATTTTAGCTTAATTTTTTTATTATTTTTTGCTCTCAATAATTGTTGAAACATTTTAATAACCTTGTATTTCATTTCTTTCAACGCATCAAACTATTAAGTTCTTATCATGAATCTTTGTAATTTCCTGTTCAATTTAAAATTTAATGCGTGTAAAATAGAAACGGATGTCTTAAAAAGACAGACGGACAAAGATTTAAGTTTTAATATGTTATAATTAAACATATTCGAGTCCACATCCAGAGGGATGTAAGGTCTGCTATTATAAGCTTTCCTTGCTTAAATTTAAATTTAAAAATTTAATATTTTAGTAAAAAATCAATGATAAAGCAAAATGAATCATCAGTTTGTTGTAATTTTAGAACATAATCTATTTGGTGTCAATACACATATTTCGCTATAGAGGGTAGTAATTAGGTTTCATAGTTTTTTATTCTTTTTCTATTTATTGCTTGCATACATCACGCTCACCGCACTAGTGGGGTGTTATTTGTTGATCTGCTATCAACTTGAACTGCAGTGTTGTTTAAGGACTTAACGCTCATCGAGTCGATGTTCGCTATTAATATGCTGCCATACAAATGTTGGTTTTCTTTCCCGACATATGTATAGATCAAAGTGTCCTTATCTTTGCATTGACCTGTGAAGAAATTTGTTTGATTTTGGAAGTCTTTTTTGATCCGATCTTAAATCGTTTACGTAAATCTACCAAATGAATTAAAATACATACATATTTGTAAATTAAACCAAAGCTCATGAACACATCACAATTCCTAGTGTTTAAAATCGATTCTAATTACTTTAATATTATTCAATGAAGGAAAAAGTTAATTAAAGGTTTTATAAAAATAACACAGGCCATCGATAAAAAAGTTTTTTTTTTCAGGAATTTTAACTAATTTCTGTCTTATTTGTTGCGCTGATTCGGAACCAATTATTGCCAACTAATTCCAAATAAAAATTTTGTCTAAAGTAAATTTTCTTTTCAGTCAAATTTTTCTATTGCCGCAGTTAATTATTAAATTGAGTTTTTAGAATAAAGAAAAAATAGTTGAACTTTTTTCAATTAAATTTTTATAAGAATTTACAAAGATCTTTGAATAAATTTGGTTACTGCAAATGAAATGTAGTTTGTTCTCTATATCACCCACTAATTTTTCACATTTTAATATTAAATAAAAATTAAAAAAAAAGTTATTTGTTTTGGGGTTAAGCTGTCTATATGCCTGCCTATTGAATACTATCCTATCAGTAGACTTTCATCGCCATGTATGAAAGGAGTACAACATTGTAAATATGACTATGTAAAGTCTCTCAAAAAACTAATAAACACTTTCATGAGAACATAAAGGAGATAGAGATATAATACCGATGAAATCGGAGGAAATCAAAATGTGTCCCATTAGAGAAAAAAGGGCTAGAATCTAAGTATGGCACTACAGAGCAACTTCGTTTAAAGCAACTGACAGAAAATGAGGCAGTAGCGGAAATCGAGTTATAAATTTACATAGAGCAATTGCATGTATGGAATACTATTTTCTCCTTAAATACTATATACAAAATCTAATGTACATCTAGGAGAAATGTGAACATATTTTCTAAATTTAAAACCATTTAAAATCTCTTAATAATGAACAGCTCATGCACAAATTAATTTTTAATAAATATTAATGTCTTAAGGACTAAAATTATGAACACAATTTCAAACATCCTTGCATCTTATAACATGACATACATGTACTCAATCGAAGGAATTACATAAAACAATATATGGTTTGTACATTTGGCCAAGAATAAAGTAGCGCTGAAATTATGTATTTATGAAATGTCAATCTATCTCTAGAGGTTATAGAAAATAATTAGTGATGGAAGTTCATAAATTTTAAAATTAAATAAATTTTTTAAATAAAAAAAAGCATTTTTTCTTATCCCATTCATTAGAAATTACATAAGAAGAACAGATTCTTATAGGGATACTACATTCAATGATTGTAAGCTCACGCAAACCAGTACGTCGAACAGGCTGATCCATCTATAACTACACTTGACAACAAAATATATTTTGTATGACTGATTCTAGCAGAAGGGGGAAAAATATATACCGATGTCTTGTGCATTGTGTACATATTTAATACGCACAGGAAATATTATAACCCTTATATTTTAGACATAAGAAATGTTCAGTAGTTTTATGCACGCAAGGAATAAACATGTTAGATACAATCGTAATTGCAAACCAGATATATTGTATGTTTGTCAGGACTAGAGTACTATGTTCATTACAAAAATATATTTTAATATTTCCGCTTATTTTTATTTGAAATATATTTTTGTTTATTTTATTGATATTATTTGAAATACATTTATGTACATTTTTATATACTCGTAAGACAAGCAATGTGTTAAAAAAAATTTATATACATGTATGTATTCATGTAAATAAATCCTACAAACATAATTATGCCTTTAATTTTATTCCTTTTGTTTTCTATTGGTTATATTTTTTATGTTAGAATTTGACTTTTAGTATTTTTTATACTAATTTTTTTATACTTTTAAATGTATATAAGACCTAAAAAATTTTGTAACAGATGTGTAATTATGTATCTATGTACTTTATTGCAACAAAAATTTTATTTCCCATAATATTGTTGAAACAGTGGTGTTAAAAATTATGGTAGTATAGATATTTGATCATACATGAAAATATTCAAAGTAAAAATGTAAATGTTCAAACACTATTTTGACAAGAATAATTTCACTGTCTCAATTATGTAGTATTGTTAGAACGAACACAAAATGATCGTATTGATGAGTTATTAATTATTTCTGTGGCTCATTTTTAGAAAATCAAAATCCAAATCAAATGGTGTACGAATTTCACAAATTTAATGATTGATTAGATTGTAAAATAAAAGAATTTCAAAGAAACTGTTTGTGAAAAAAAAAATAAAATAAAAGGACATGAGAATATGTTGCTCTAATTGAACAAATATAATTTAAATTTGTGAAAAGCCACTTATATTATAATTATAATGAAACTAAAAAAAATGCTCGAAAAAAATTAAAATAAAGCTTTACAAGGTCACATTGATTAGTATTCCAGGAGCAGTCCCTAGAAGCTAAAAAATCTAATTCATTTGATCTATGGAAGTCAACAACTTTATATATTATTATAATTTAGTAAATAATTTTCAATTTCAAATATTACAAAACAATAATTTAAAAAATTATTCATTAAGTTTTGTTTTTTGAATTGTTATTATTTATAAATAAATACTATACACATACATATAAACATTATAGTTATGAGTTTAAAAGTATTTTATTTTTTATGACATTAGGATTTAGTGAAAAATCAATTTACATAATTGATTAAATCTATTGCACATTCTTCTTAGAGTACCAGCATAAGCATAATTACATGGTAGGAGTAAGAAATTACGAGATGAACGTTGAGGAATGTTGAATGAGATTTCATTTAAAGTAGGGAGCTTAATATAAGCGAGACTAGCGGAATATCAAGGCAAGCTAAAGAGCTTTAATTTAAGTCTCTCGAAGACAAAAGAGCAGGAATTATTTTTGCACATATTTAATTGATTTAGAATGATTGGATTGGTAAAGTGTAACCCATATTATCGATCAATATTTTGGAATTGGGAGTGGTCACGTGGTGTAGTGGTTAAAGTTTTGCCTACAAAACAAAGTACCCCATGTTCGTTCCCTGGCAGAGGACAAACAATTTTCACCATGGCTTTTCGAGCTTTAAAATTAGCTCCCTGCAAAAAATTCATTTAAGAAGCCTCCGACCACACCTCTCTCTGGAAAAGAGGATAACATCATGAAAAAGTCAGGGCAGCCACCACCACCTGGGAAAAAAGGTAGGAATAAAAGATTTACCACTACACCAAACACACAGAGGTAGTTGTTTATAGGCAACGACAGATGGCAGCCCCATATCGTAGAACAAACAAAAATTCTAGAATTGGACGTACAAGTGCTACATACAACCTTTTCGCGATATACTGATCATTAAATTTTTTACCCCAGCGTTTTGTATAGCCAAGTGTAATCCTAGCCTTATTTACTCCAGTTGCTATGTATCAGTATCTATCTACTACCTCCACTTGATAATCTCTCAGAAAATAATTTGTGACAATCGGGTTATTTCTTACAAAGCGCATTATTTGATATTTCTTCAAATAAGTCCAAGTCATATTAAAAATGTTGGTAGTCATCAGACTTCGGTCGTCAACATAAGTACATTGAAATATTTTAACATTTAATACTTGGGGCAAGCTATTATTAACCAGTGAGAAGGTATATCGACTTTTTGGTAAGATCAGTCAGCCCCATAATTTCAGTGTAATATCTGTTTCATTTTTTTTTTTTTTGCAAAAAGCTACGACTGATAGCCATAGAAAATTATAAAAGGTTTGTGGTGTTAGAACATCTTAGAACAAATTTAATACTTTGTAATCTGCATTTAATTTTTCCAATAATTTGGGTATAACATTCCGTTTTGCAGTTCCTCTCAATTTTCTTAACCGACTTGAATAATGGAACAATATACGATTGTTTGCACTATTTGGGAAGGTGGTCTTATATAATAGATGTAATGAATAAAATTGTTTGAGGGACGGCTAGGGCATTAGTACATTTGCTCAAAATATAGCAGGTAATTTTATCAGGAACATAATTGTAGGAGAACTTAAGCTTTTTTATACCATTCGAGACTGTACATATATCAAGAACTGTTAAGTATATTGTTTGATTTTCATTCAAGGGAACTGGATAATTGATCATGTTATCATAAGGAGCATTTAAATACGTACTAGAAAAATAGTTATCAAACATATTACTCATAATTTGTTAAAACGCCTTCCAGCAGGATAACCATACATTTTAAGTTATAACTAATTTTTTTTAAATAACATGTGCAACATATATGCTTCACTCGACTTAAGTAACACATTATATAGTCAATACATAATCGAGAAATAATGAAGGCAAATATTTAGTTTTTCCCAATAATACTTATCAATTTTCGAGAATTTTTCCAACAGAAGGCTTATTAAAGCTGAATATATTTGAAAGATCGATTCAGCATATATATATGTTAATGAACTACCTCTAGTCATGGAAAGACAACAAAACATAATAATGAATACTCTTTGATTTGGCAGATTAACCGTAGAAAATTATCTGCAAATGATACTTGACAGACCAGTTCAATATACAAATTTGATGAAAATAAAAATATGACTTGGAAAATGTGTGACAAAAATATCACATTATGTTTTACCTCCCTCTTCACATGTTTCATATATAAAATTTTATTTAAAAAATGTATTGTGTGAATACGGGCTTTGTGATCTAGGTATATCGGATAATTATGGTCAACAGCTAACAAACGGACAGTGGCTATAAGATATTAATATTAAAAAAGTTCAGGATGGTCATTTCATCTAAAAAGTATCCTGTAAATCGCAGGAAACATGTACACATGTATACATATGTATGTATTTCTTGTATCCTATCAATAACAAATCGAATTTTGATTTTTATTTAAAACAAGTGAAAATCTCTTCATATATACAAATATGGATTTCCAATTTAAATAAAAGGATCACAACGGATATCCATATTAATTAAATGATATAATTTAAACGCTGCTTAATCGGAGATAAATTATAATGTATGGTTTTTATTAGTTAACACTTTTCTAAATTTATATTTTTAAATTTATTTATAGGAATCAGTGAATGAACTTTATCAATACGACGTATTCAATAAGTTTGACTTACAATTGAGGCTCCATGTGTAAAGGCGATCAATAGCGCCACACCAAGCAGGCCCCAATGAAAGGGCAACATTATTTTTTTATCAAACCAAAAATTAAGTTTAAATTAATTATAAGATCACTTTATAATAAGATTAGATTCTTTTGAGTTGTTGCCAAGTCACGCTTCAAATTGTTTATAAATGCCAGCAAACTAAAATGAAATCAAAAAGAATTATCACTTTATTTGCACAATTATAATTATTTTTATTAAATCATTTGATTATCAGTAGGCAGACACACTATTGGAGTAGTGTCGTGAATTTACTTTTCTTAAAACTTTTTCAATGTATCACTGTGTTTAATAATTTCTTTGTTTTTTTTTTCTCATAAATTTTTGCTGAACTTCGATTTACACAATTCGATAGAATTGAAATGATTATAGTCGATTTGAGAGGAGAATGATCCTTTTAATTATTTATTTTTTTTTTCATATTTTCATCACATCTAATTGTATAAAATTTTTCTATTATCAATTATTAAAATTTTAAATTTTTTCCAGAATTAATCTCTTAAATAATTTTACTTTTCAACGCAGGAAATAGTTGCGATTTAAAATGCTTCCGATCGCGACAACTGTTGGATTCCAAATAACGCACAATATTCCTAAGAACTGAGAGCTATACTTAAAAAATATTGAAATTTATTCAGAAAATAAATTAAAACTTGAACAGAAACAAAACTAAAACAAAAGGCACAATTGCACACAGATACTTTTCTTGATCGATCGGATGGGTGGCTGGCTGGATGGATAGACGGATGGTCGTTTATTCGTTAAATTTTTTTCGTAATTTTTTTTATTTTCTCACACAATGAAACTCCATACAGAGACACATTGAAATTGTACAAATGCATGTTGTCGTTGTTATATTCAGATTACGAATAAGATTGTGTCTTTTGCAATAATACACACATTGTAACAATAACAAAACACTCATAAACACAGATACTTTTGTATCTGCTGTAATTCATAATTTTCATCTTGGCACCACGCATTATAGCACACATCTGAAGCAATAACTGCGGGACTATTCGGCGATTCCATTCATCAGATATGGCCAGAAGATGTTAAATTTGTTATTTTAAATTGAAATGGAGGGTGCGAAAATCATGTGCCATAAAAAATGTATTTCGATGGCATCTAACGATTGTTTTAAGTGAACGATCTTAGAGTTTTTTTTTTCAATAATTGTTGTAAATTCCTATGAGAAAAATTTAAATACTATCACGAGCTTTGAAAATTTATTTTATAATTAATATTAACAGAAATTAGTTGCGATGGATTAGAAAAAGTAGGAGTTAATTTAGATGGTGTTGGATTTGATCTTTACAACACCGTATTGCCATGACAAGCGTAATTTTATAAGTATTATGGTTACTGCTTCCACTGCTGGAATTCTCCAGCTGCTCTTTAATTGCCTTTGAGCTCAAGTTAATTAAATCATGAGACACATGAGCTGCTACTAAAGTCCCTTTTGAAGCTGCCTTTTAAAAAAGTATAGATTATTTTTTTTACAAAATTTGGATTTTTTATAAATATTTAAAGGCATGTCGCAAAAGTTGATATTGCAGTGGTATGAAAACAAATTATATTTTCCTATAAGAAAAACATGAGCAAGAAGTGAAAGACTCCACAAACAAAAATTTTATATATTTACTGTAAAGTTTTTTTCCCTGTTCCTCTAAATACGAACGAAATTTTCGTAAGACCATTAATATTGAAAACAAATATAAAATTATTTTTTTGTCATTGATCTAAATATATTTACATACATAATACATACGTAAATATTTATGTGATCGAGTAACGCTTTCTTTAGAACTTAGAGGAACAACAGATACTGATGAATGTATTCTTTCCAATGACTCTGTTGGTACAAACATTTTCTCAAGTTGACAACACTAAATTGAACTTAATTCCACCAATCCAATTGCATATGCACAATTGAATTGATTCAATTTACTTGTAAGTATATATGTAGCATGACCAGATCTTAAAAATTACTTAAGCTATTTGCCTAATGAATTTATATCATCATTAGGTGTGTAGCATTGTTTGTTTTTTTTTTTAATTTTCTATAAACAAAGACTTCTTTGGAGCATTTGATGCTAAACTTTTTTTAAAGGAAGGAACATAAGACATACACATGTGTAATCTATTTACTAAACATTTTATTTCAGCGCTATTTTTTTGATCTGAAAAGCGATTATACGCAATGTATTCCTTAAACATACATTGCACTCTTTAAGACACTCTGGCAGACCGAAATATAGGACCGGCTGCAGAAGCGTAATTGGTTATGAAGTCACTGCGAGCATTGTTCTCATTCACCTTTATAAATGGAAATTGATTGCTACATCAATCGATTAATTTTACCTACAGGATTCGGTATTGTTTGAAGTCGCGGATGGAATTGATTTACAATATTTAACGACCACCGTCGATCAAATCGAATCGTAGTTTTACGATATAAAATTATATAAAATAAAATCTTAGTTATAAACTAAAGGCAAAACTCAAATACTTTTAATACGTACTGATTGATACAAATAAAACGTGTACCTAATGGTCAAGATACTTATTAGCCGCGTAGGCGCGTTCAAAAATTTGGCTACAATAATACTAACGATGAGTTTATCATGGAGAGAAACATTTATTTCTTTAATATATTTACTTACACATTTATTATAATTTAAATTTTAATATATATTAAATTCTTTCACACATGGACAAAATGGACATATAATGGCATTCGGCGTAGTGGTCAAGGGAGTAAAAAGATATTGTCGTTATTTTTTTGTTTTGGAATATTCTGTTGAAGTTCTTGGCAACACAGCTTGGCAATAATTTTTAAAACTTAAACTATCAATTGAATTTATATGAAAAAATATACCTGACTGCAAGCGCAAAAAAATTATTGATAAATTATCACTTCGGTCATATTCAGGCATGTTCCAGAAAAGTAGTAGAATTAAAGTAAAATACGATTTGAAAAGTCAACTTTTTATTTCTGATGTTCTGCAAAAGTAGTGGTTTGGTTTTACATTTTCTCATATGAAATGAACTTCGAAAACAAAAATTGTAAACAGCTGATACATTCATATAAAATCAAAAATACAATTTTGCTTTATATTTCATAAAATTACTAATTGTATTTTGTTTTTCGCATAAAAACTAAACAAGCCGTGTAAAAATATATAAAAAAGATAATAAAATACACCATAAATAATGAATGTAGTGTTAGTGTCCATGGTGCATCAAAACAATGGATTTGCGAAAGCAAAATTACAGAGGAGGATTTTGCGAGATCACTCAAATCCTTTGGATACCAACGGCGCCATGTAAGTACATATTTACATACACAAATATATAAGTATGTACTTTTAATGAACATTTTATATGTTAAACTTATTTAGGTTAATTAATTAATCTTATACTTTTTAGTTAGGGCAAATATATATATTTGTATTTATTTTTCCGTCTACCATGTTAAGGTATGATATTACACCATATTATGAACATCGCTACACACATAAATATTCAACAAGATGCTTGCAAGAATGCTGCACAAAAATAAATATTTATTACAACAAAATCAATTCAACATTTTTATTCACAGTTTAAATTGTTCGTGAAATGATATACAAACAATTTTTAAAGTGAACTTCTAAGGAATTATTAATAAGTAAATAAATAAATAAAGTTTTATAGATATTTGAGCAACTCAACTTTAGGGGTTATCGAAATTATTTTCAAATATTTTCAATTTATTATAAACGATTTGTTTATATTCATATTTAAAATAAATATTGGTTCCTAACTCATCTACGCACCTGCTCAAAGTGACCTCTTCAGGTGAAAGTGTATAATCATGTTAAAAATCAAAAGAAACGGAGAAAATAATTAGAGTTCAGAAATTAAATTTGTCTAACAAAAAAAAAGTTGTGTCCGCATTCGTGTTTTAATATATGTACATACATATGTACATACATACTTACATGCATACATAAATCCTAGTTACATAGTTTTGCTACTAATACTTTTTTTAAAACTTCGCATCCCTGTAAATACTGTGGATGCATAAATTAATTTAGCATAAGAAATTAGCAAAATACAAAAACAACTCCTTAGTTTAGCAACCATTGCATCCTCTAAACAGTATTCGAAACTTCTTTTATTTGATGATAATTTTTCTTTCATTCCCACTACATATGTATATTGACATCGTAGCACCATTTTCGGCAGTCACCACAACTATTAATTCTAATTGTCAAGACGATTCCAGGGGTAAAGACGACTGAACTTAATTAAATAACCATTAACATATGCATATGTTTGATGTACATAAGTATGTACATATAAGTATATGCATGTATGTAAATATATAAATATAAGAAGTTTTGAAACATGTTTGTATTTACATATATGTATGTAAGTACATGCAGAGGTGGTGCTTGGATCAATTCTATTGTACAAGGTGAATGTTTTTTCTTGTTTTTCGAAAGAGAGTAAGTACAAAGCAAAAGCTACAGGCATAAAAGTATTACTCTTGACATCTTCTTTCACACGCCAATTACCTACAGCCGAATTTTACAGTATTTCTGTCTCAGTGATATTACCACCCACAATCAATTCACAACGATAGTGTACATACTTACATACATGCATATTATTATATTTGTTGTTTTATTCTCTTTCTTCTTTGAGGCATCACACACATTCGTTCACACACGTCTGCTTGCATTGCGAAGGGTTTTAAAAGAAACTGAAGAGAGAACTGCCGGGCTTTTTACACAAATCGTATATTTTTTGCTTAACAAATATTTCAATGTTCTTTCTTCTTTGATTCTTTATTATACTATTTTTTGAGAGCAATTAAATTTTAGCACTTATTCATGAACATTCAATTTGGATTTTGGTGAATTATATTAAAATGAATATGATTTCACAAATTTAGCAATTATGAAATTATATTAGCAATTTATGATTAACTTTAACTGGATTTTCATACAGAGCATCAACTTGTAACGAACGTACTTAGTGAAAAAATGAGAGAAATAAATTTGTAAACAATAAAAGCAGAGTTGCCAGTTCCAATATGTAGGTTATTCTCAACTAGAAGGATTTTGTTGAATTTACATTTTGGGAATGTTCTATGGCATTACATGGGGTCACGTTGTTTTCAACAAAAGATAAGGGAAGTGATCAATTACGTGCATACATATGCGTATAAATACATATATAAATACATACATAAATATGTACATATTTCTTCATTTGTATTAATGTGCATGTACATATCAATAAAAAAAAATTAAATGCAATACATACTACTACATACAATATATTTTTCGATGAATGTATTTTAAAGTATTTCTATATATTTTTAGTGTAGTATGTATAATAGTTGAGATGGACTTGGTTTCCAAGGAAGCGGTAATGTGGCTTAAAAAGGAAATCAATTTTTTTGTGCGGTGAACCATTTTACAAGATAAGTCTCCATGTGTCTAATATAACATACATATATACATATATGTATGCATGAGAAACAAGCCGGAGGCAATAAATCTTACCTTCCCTAAGTGGAACATAGTCGCGGCATTACCATTAGAGAAAGGAATCAAATTTTGTCAGAAAAGAACTAAAATTGCCAACTACCTTCAAGCTTACGCTTACGTGAATTAAAGCAACAGCTCTACTTCTATATACCTAGTTCGTCTCTTTTCATACAACAATGAGTTCCACAAGTGCATATTTAATTCGCTTATTACACCAGCTTGTATTAATGTGCTATCCTTCACTGCACTTTAATTTGAAACAAGAAGACAGATTCCTGCTTACATATGCATACATGCATACATATGTAGGCATGTAGAGCATTCCCAGTAAAATCCATTTAGTTATGAATAACCCATAATAATTGGCAACTCTGCTGAAACTACTAACAAAATTAGTTCTCTGTATGTCGCCACAAAGTTCGCACGTTACAGGTTGTTGCTCAATGTTAAAATAAATAAAAAAATTTGTTGGAAGTTCACAATTGAGTTAATAATTGCAAAGTTTGCGCATTAATATCCGCATAAATAGAATTTATCAAAAAGCTGAATAAAAAATTTATTAAAATGTGTTAAAATTCAATTGAAGATAATAATAGTAAAGTGAAAAGGTGTTTATATGTACTTACATACATAAGTATGTGTTTGTGTATTAAATATGAAAGCGGATTTGTACCTCCTACATTCATAAGTACGTGCTTCTTGATTATTATTTTTTTTTTGTTATTGTCGTAAATAGCGGCAGTTCTTTTTTTCATTTTTTTTTTCGTTTAAAAGGCCTTTTTGCCAATGTAGGTATTACAGTTAGAAGACAATCTAATTGTGCCTAAAATATCGCTGAGACAGCCACTTGAAAGCACACATCCCAGCAAACACACAAGTCAAATGTTTTAAATGAAACCTTTATCAAATTAATTTTGAATATACATATGTACATACATATGTATGCACAATTTCATTGAACTGAAAATGCATATACGAGTAGTTTCATTGAAAATATTTAATTTGAAGAAAAATCCGTTTTAGCAAATGCACATGCCACTTTCCACTGGGGGTTTGAGGAAATAGTGCGTAGAGCTGTGAGGAACCAATGTGTATTTAAATTATTATTGTATAATTATCAAATCGGTTATCGGTATGGACGTTATAATAAACTAAAAAATATTGAAAACAAATTCGATGACTTTTAAAGGTAAGTTGCTCAAATAACATAAATTTTTTCGTAGTAGTTGTGTTAATCATTAGATAAAATCTAAATACATACATATTGTTCCATAGTAATATCTCATGTGCAAACATTTTTGAGTTATTGAGCAAAAGGTATTCTTTTTCATATGTAGCAATAAATATAATTATATTTGAAGCTAAGACAAAGTTATACCATAGAGTTTCGATAATAGAAGCTAAAACTTTAAAAACTTCAATACTTTGTCAAGTTTTGTTTTTTTTTTTTTTTTTTTTTGAGATATGATAATTTGTATTAAAGTAGCGACATGTACATACACATGTATTTATATAAATATATTATTATATATTTTTTATATTTACATATATAAATCAAACATTATTTAGTTTAAAACAACTGACTTTCGTAGACTAGTAGCTAGTCTACTAGACTCGTAGTGCGAAGGTCCCAGGTTCGAATCCTGCCGCAGAATTCTGGCAGTTTGTGTATGATAATTAATGGGAGCGCACAACAAGCCTTCACTGGCTTAAGTGTATGTCGTATGACATGGGCTATCACATCCCTCCAATCAACCTAACCTAACCTAGTTTAAAACAGAAATAAATATCTATAAACAAACAATTATTATTCTGTAATTATAAACACTTTTGTACAGTACGAATATTTACGATCACTTATTGACACAATATTACTTTGAATTAATGCTTTGTTGTTCTGTATTAAAAGAAATTATCACATCGCCCAATATAGTTTTTTTCTTATAAAAAAACTGCATCTGTCGATGGATATAATTATGTACATATCGAGCCTTTGCTGCAATAACGTAGTAATTCAAAAAAGCTTGTTTTGCAGAAATTGAGTTTAAAGTTTTGAATTTACACACAACTTAATGGTAAAAGAAAATTTGGTTCTTTTCTCAAGAGCTGAGTACACAAAATATTTTTATGAAAATTTTGCAGAATATAAAAAACGACAAGGCGAATAATTTCGTAATATAACCTTAAAAAATGCAAATTTTGAGTTACTACGGTATTGCACCAAAGGCTCGATATGATTTTATTCATATATGGGATGCATGTGTGTGTGTGTGTATGCATTAATGTATGTGTGTATGCTAATGTTAGAAACCATATTTGAAAAAGTATCATTGGCATAATTACTGCTACGCGGCAAGTAACAATTAAAATTAAGTACAAATAATTCTGGCAGAACACACGATTTTTCGACCGTGTAGTTATCCTTTGAAAGAGTTGGAATAGAGAAACTTACATTACCTACTTTTTTCTTTAATAAATCATCAAAAGCACTTACTACGAGGAGAAGTAAGAACTTATGCGCACAGACCCTACATGTGCAAAGCATCTTAGCGGCTTACGAAGATCTCACCTTTTTTTCTTCGATAATTATAAGACATGGCTATTTTGCAAATATGTATTTATATAAACGAATACTTTAAACTTTATGATTTAAAATTTTAAATACTTCACCCATAACTTGATTTACGATAAAAAAAGTTCTATTTAATATTTCCTTATTAAAGTATTACAGAACTTAACTGAATTTCTATGTGGTTGCACTACAACTAAAACAGTTTTATTGTTTGAATTTAAAGAAATTTTTTGGTTTAAAATCGAGCGATGAAGTTTTCATCCTGGGCTAAGCTCTTATTTTTTTATTTTATTCAAAAATGTACAGTAGACTCGCAAAAACTTGAATACGCGGAAATGTGTGTGATCCCGGAAATGCGTATTTTTTCTTACATTATTTACTTTAAATGTGAACAACGTCTAATAGTTTTGAAACGTGAATAACATTTTCAAAGATCTTTTGTTTTAAATATTGAAATTGATCGGAATTGTACCCAAAGAGTATTTGAATAATTAATTTTTCAAAGTCGTTTGTTGTAGCTTTAGCTGTTCATGTGTGGACATTTCATTTCATTGAACTTTAAATAGTTGAAAAATATACAATCTCCTATGCTTATGCCAAAACAAAATGAAAATTTCCTATCGTACATAAAATACATAATCATATTAAGCTCCGAAGCTCTGCTGATTTATTTGTATTATCACATTAGAGATATAAACACAGTACCACAGAATATGGAATACAATATTTAATTTTGATGTTTAAAAATGCGCGATAATAAGTGTAATGCTTTATAAGATGCCTTTGCATCAGTTTGGCTCAGCCAAAAAATATCCAGTGAGAAAATAAGCAATTTGCTTATTTAGAACGCACGATAAATCAGTAAGAAAATGTGTTTTAAATCAGATTTTAAGGTCCAGGACTGGATTGTTTTCTTTTTTTGTGATTAAATGTATATATTTGTAATATATTTCATATTTAAATATATGATTTCGATATAATTGTTAGAAATTAATATCTGATGGTAAGCAGTGCCAGTTTGTTCTCACATTTTGACAATCGAAAACTTAAAATAACTCAGAAACGTGAATACCAATGGAAAAACTAGTTTACGTTTTCGCGGATCTACTGTATTTACTTATAGCAAAGATAAAGTTAATGAGTATTATTAACTAAAAAATGGAGTTTTTGAATAACGACAATCCTTTTGTTAATTAGCAGCATATGAGTGCAAATATTATAAAATTATTATCATTTGAAAAAATAATTTTAAAATTCCCATTTATCTAAGTGTTCTCTTTTAAGTACATCGTCATCAGATGGTCTGTATAACTTAAAGCTGTTGTGCAGCTTTATGATCCTATTAAGTTGTGTGACATATTATTCTTGCCATCTTGCTTTTGTTGCTGATGATGCTCTGCACTAAAATGTCTGTAAGTGTCCCTGTATTCATTTCCATATCATTTTTTAAATGACTTAAAAGATCGATTTAATTTATTTGTCGCTGTTTCTTTTACTTCATTAATTACTTCATCATACGCACAATAGACTTTTGATCAATTAGTGTTTATAGGCATTTAAATTACGATAGAAATACGTACTCGTACTTAAAACAAAAAAAATTATTGTTCATGGGCGACTTTAAGTTTAATGGGTTCTTCTCTTGGGGATACTTAGAGGAATGCGAGGGGTACTATTTATTACTGATGTTGCTTGTAACTTATGTTGCTGTATATACTCAATACAATGCATTTCTCATAGTAACTAGATATTTGTAATAGTTTATTTTCAATCCAAAGTGAAGTTGTCTATCACTAAGTAATATTTGTACAGTCAAAGAAAATACTTTATCTCTTCTGATGGGACTATATAAAAATGAGTTTGATTTCTTAACCTCTGTCTAGTCTAGAGGAGGAGGATCAATATGATATTATATAAACATAGTTTCAGTAGTTGAGTTAAGGCTCTTTATTGTAAATTGCATATAACTAGGATGTTATCAGACAGCGAATTAGATCTTTGTTGTATTATGAGTAAATTTTAAGCTAAAAGTGACTAAACAGATTACGGAGACCTTATGTATTTGACACATTATTGATATATTTCGCTTAGTTTCGACACTTAAGATTTTCTGAATCAAAACTTGAGTGGTACCTAATCTTCTTTAAATATTTTGTCACATGTTTGGTCCTGTCAAATGGCTTTCTTTCTTCTTTTTCTATTTTTACTCAAGGACTAAGAAATCAATTATAAAAAAGATACAATGCAAATATATCCAATATATTTACAACATATTTACTTTTTGGCGCATGCTGATGCCAAACTTAAATAAATATGACAATAAAAAGGGAGGAAAGAAAATTTAAAAAGCCAAATTTGAAATGAAATATGTGATATAGGATAGGAATTGAAAAAAATAGCTCTTATATCCTTTACTTATCGAATGTTCATTTAAATATATAAGATGTAAGTTGTGCGTGTCGGCACAGGATATGACTATTTTCACCACTGATCTAAATAACTAATTGAAAATATTTTCATTTCTACTACAAAATAGAAAAAGAGCTTCTAAGCTAATTCAATTTTTTTTAACAAACAGAAACTTCAATTCGTTTCTGCTCGTCTGCAATAACAGCCAGAGTCCTTGGTGCAAGAATCGATTCACGACCCTTTTTAACAAATTTCGTCTAGCGGCATGCAGCAAGTATGCCGAAAAATCTAAATCATGAATGTGATTATATGATTTACGCATAATCCCATTTCTACTGTGCAGTCATCGGAACTATTTAGATGAAAAAAAATGAGATAATGTTTTAATTATTTCCATATTTGTCAACCTTTCAATCATAAATCTTGATTTAATTACATTGTGTTCCATATACGGGTATAAACATACATACACATGAACGTATGTACATATGTAAATACATCGAAACAAATACCCAACAAACATAGAGATTTGAGTTAAAATTGAGAATGAATTGAAACTAATCTAATCGCAAATGAGTGTGGCTTTGAAAATCATAGTATTCACAACTGAAAAATTTATTTACTCTTATATTTATTTTAAACATAGTTTTCAAATGATTTACAAATGTGATCTATAAATAAATAAAAATTGATATTAATCATTTATCGTACTTGTATGTAGTAAAACTTTTTGATCCTTCATTTACAACACTTTGATCATATAACAATCGTTGGAATTTGTGCTCGTTGGGTTTAAAGTGCAGAGTGCAACTGTATTCGTTTAATACCATACGAAAATTTCCTTGACTTTAATTACTGTATGGTACATACATATGTAAGCCATTAAAGATTGTTCAATTAAATGGCGACATTGCTTAAATGAAACAATTACATTTTTTTATTGTGCTTGCACGAATATGAAGAGGAGCTGTTTGTAATATTAATTAGTGTGACACAATTAATTTTTGAGTACTCTGGGCAAGATCAGTCAACTTATTAATTCATCTTTTCATTAAACACTATAAATCACAATGCTTTTTTTATAACGAAAACTTGTAATATTTGAATGATAATAGATTTCTTGATTAAAATATTTATAGAAATATACGCCATGTAGAAAATCATTATCTTTAAGATTAAATTCTTAGAACCAAAATAAATATATGAAATCTTTTGCATATAGAAACGGCAATTGTTGTGAGACAAACTTTAAAAATATACCCGTACATACATAGTATGTACATATTTTGCGGGAATATCTAATTCCCAATGGTCAAAGATTATCAAGGCAACCAACAACTGGCGCCGAATGTACATACATATATTTTTATAAGCGGTACTACTAACTAAAGTATTGACTGAACACATTTGGGCTGAATATTTAAATAAAAAAAAAAATATTTGGTATATAATCTTTAATTTTGAAAATATTTTGGAAAATTATTTTTGGAATAAAATAATAAATTGTTTGCTTTGGATGACCAAACTAAAGTATAACATAATTAAAAGAAGGAAAGTGGACAAAAAAAATTATTTTTTATTGTATAGTATATTTTCTGTCGTAACTATTTATTTTTTTTTAATAGGCCGTACTAATGCAAGGCAAATTGCTGGAACTAAGAACATAGAATATAAATAGATGTAGTAATTTTTTAAATGTTACCTCTTTGTAAAAAAAAAACTACTCAAAGTTATGTGATACAATTTAACATTGTGTTATAATGTGATCGCTAATATTTTCAAATATATTTTTGACATAAAATTTCTTACCATAAATTGATTTTGTTTTGAATGTAAATATTCGAACGAAAAAATTAAACAAATTTATAGAGACTGAATCGTTCCAAAATTTTCTACACACGGTTCGTATTAAAATGCTTTGATGTACATGGGAAATTTTTGCGGAATTCTAGAAACATTAATCTGGCTTTATCGGTGAGAATTTCTAAAAATTTCTAAGCAAGTTCTATCAGCCAATTAATTGTGAGTCTTGTAATTTTTTATTTCAGTGAGGAAAACTGCGTCCCTGGATCATGCATTTCACTCTTTAGTCGTTATGGAATAGTTTAGGAGAAAAGGAAGATATTATATTTTCTGATATTATATTTCTGATTTCTTTTGATTTGCATTGGCTTCTCTTTAGTTACATTTTAGTCTGCCCGACCAAAAGCTAGATACGAGTCTAGAGCAAATTAAGATTTGGTAAGCAATTAAAGAAAGTACAATTAAAAAACTGCAGAATGTTCTCTAATAAACTTTTTGGCAGAAAGTGAAAATTCAGCAACTATAAAGCAAGCCACAGACGCTACAACTCCGCTCACAACTTTACGATTTGTATGCGAGATTGTAAACTGTTTGTAGTCTTTTCAGGCGGATTATTTGATGTTCCAGTATGCTTTATAAAGCAGTTGTAACGTATAGAGCATTTCATACAATTTCGGATTTTGTTTTAAAAATCAAAAAGTTTTCTTTTTCTATCCTGCAGGCGCCATCAGAGTGATTTTAGTCCTAACCCACTGTCCTTCCCTGCCAATAATAGGTCAAAATAAAACACAAACCTCATTGTGCTTTGTGCTTTTCTGCGTTTTTATTCAGGATTCTTAAATAAAGTCTAAAAGGTTCCTAAAACTAATAAAATAATATAAGTATAAGCTCTATGAATAAAATATTCTTTGGTATATTTAGCTGTATGCTTAAGCATAAATACTAAAATTGTACATAAAAATATATAAGAAAAAATAAATTATAAAATTAATATAGAGTATCTAAAAGAAATAAAATGCTTTTCTTCACTATAAAAATAATTTTTTTTAAATTGTTTAACAATACGGATAAACGAAGAATTTTAGATTTCAAAAGATTCATTAATATTTTGTAAATCAATTACATTTTAGTTTTGAAAATAATTATGGATTTATTTTGTATTGCACCAACAGCGGCCAGTTTTAAATTTACTTAAAATTATTATTGCTTTTAATAACAAAATCAATCAAACCATTTGGAAAATATCCTCTGAGTGATTTGATTATTTTTAACTAATTTTAAAGACTAGATCATCTCGTCTACGAGTACTTTATACTCTGGTTATCATGAACCAGAGTTAAATATTCTCATATGTTACTTATAACTAATTAATTCAATTAAGTTTATTTTCAATATTTAATTACTTTTAAATTCATTGGAATCTCTAACTACTTACAATAGATTTAATTGTAAAATTATATTTAAAATTAAATTGAAATACTGTAATGTTTTTTTGCGGTTTTAAGTACAAACATTTGAATACAAACTACGAGCTAAATGTGCGCTTCCTCGATGTGTATTTGTCATATGAAACTCAATTTTTTTCTTTAAGATTATGTATAATACCGATATACGTACAACAAATATACTCCCAGACTGTTTCGAAACTGTAGAAATTTTTATGATCATTAAAATTTAATAAAGGACTACATAATATATGTTATAGCAGAGTCCTGAAGTTGTTATGCATTCTACGAAAACTAGCTTAGTTAAATATTGGATGCTTTAAAAAGGTTGCATAAGTTTCAAGGCAAATTCGAAGGATATCACTATGCAAGCAGGTTTTCCATGATCATAGCTATTGCTTGAAGTCATATTGATTATTTAATGCAATATGGTGATAACTCATAAACTATAGCTGCAAATATAATTCTGAATTATCTATACATATAATGAGGGTATTGAGGAACACTTTTTCCTCAGTAACTAAAAATTTTAAAATTTTAACACTTTTTGCTTACTTAGTTATGAATAAAAATGTTTTAAAAATACAGCAGAAGTACTGAGAATTAATATTCGACTATTGTGTTAATTAGAAATTAAAAATGATGGACAACTTATGTTAGTGGGACAGCACTTTATGAAATCTATTTGCTCTTCGCATAAATTGTGCAAATCAAATATTCAAGTTATTAAAAAATATATGGAAACCACGATTTTTCTTTAATTAACTAAAGATCGGCATACTTAATTTTGCTTTAATCCACTACTCTAAAATTGCAAAAGTGAATCTTAATCTTAAAAAGTGGATCTTAATGCGGATGGGGAAGAGCTTGTGAAATTTGTTTTTTTTTTGTCCAAATATTCAACTGATTCCAACATTGTTATTTTACATCGCTTATTGCACATAAACATAAGATTTAACTTTATCTCTATTTAATTTGAAATATAATATTACTGAATATTCTGATCGAAAACTCTTAAAAATGGGCCATGGGAACAAATACATTAAATGTTTAATGAGCATAAAAGTAAAAGACTAAAGTGGAATTAGAATCTATATTAGATTGATTAAGAGCCACTCAGACAAGCATTATGATAACTTAATACTAACTGCAATTAGGTGGGCAGGAAAATCTGATTTAGAGTAGGACGATCATCCCATAAGTGAAAAAGAACACCGGGATAAACGAGATTTTGTGATAGATCTCATTTTAAGGTTTAATATTATACATATTGTGGGTAAAAATATTATAGATGATGCATTCTATGAAAACTTTTTTAATATTTTATATCAAGGCTCTATGCAACTCGAGGGACAAAGGGGAACGGATTTATACATGTACATATGTGTGAGTATGAAATTACTAATGGACAGAAAAATTGTCATTACATATGAAAAATATACACCGCGTAATTACACTAACATAAATTATTATTTGTCTCTCTCTCTCACTCTCTATCTCTTCTTCGCATATCCTCAAGCTCAGCATCGAAATTGAAGAAAATGGCCTAATCAGAATGGAAAATATTAAATTTATTAACAAATGAGGTATTGATTAATATATACTCTCTTTAATATATTCCCCCTCTTATTTTTGGTGCACATTCTGAAATTCTGTGTTCAGTTGGCACTAAGTGTTATTCCCTAGCTTTTGTATTTACTTTCTCTAGAAGTGCAATCCAAATTATACATAACAGCAAAAATTGCAGCTTTAACTAAAAAATTATTCAGATTTCAAACTACCACAATATTTTCAGCCTTTTTAATTGGAAAAATTCTATAATTTTTTAATTTAAAAAAAAACATCACATACATACAAAAAAGTTTAGTGTTTCTTGGAAACTCAAATAAACTAATATTTGAATTAACTAAGACATTAATTCAGATATTTTTGAAAGTTTTAAATTTGTTTTTAATATTGAATAGCCTGAGCAACTGTCATAGAAGAATTTCGTAGTAAAATATTTGGAAAACAAAAGAAAGAAAAACAGTTTTAAACCAATTTGAATTAAATTGAAATAACAATTAATTGTTTTAGAACTTATTTATTATATTAATTAAAAAAATTTTGGCTATAATATTTGTCTGTATATAGAACTTGGTTAAAAAAATTCAAAATACCTTCCAATGTAGTTCATTGGACCAGTTTATCTGTTATTATTATGTTTTCAAACTATAGTCTAATTATACTGTGAATATTGCTGAAATAACACCTTGGTTACAACGTCATTCCTGATGGCGAACATGCGCCAAATTAATATTGAATTAGTGCTCGGGAAACACATACTGTCTTGGTTGCTTGTTGTCGTGCAACAGCTCTCTTCTCGTGCCGATAGTTTTCTATTATGACAGGATTAAATAAATAAAAATAACACAAAATATCATACATTAAATAAATAAATAAAAATAACTGAAAAAAATCTAAACTGACATTTTTACTCTTTTACCATATTCCCTCATTTCTTTAAGTGTTATCTAGTATTACAAGCTTCTAGTGGTCAATGTGAGTGACTAAATGCATTTAATTTTTCTCTTCTCTATTAGAAAGAGAACAAATACGTGCACCTTTGTTTAAAATGAAAAATTTTTATTGATATTAAAGGCATTTTTTTTAAAAGTTCTTCGCCTCGAAAAAAAAAATCATTTGCTCCTATATAATTAGGAATATACTGTCCTGTATTTTAATTTTGATACTTTTTTTATCTAATGCTAGAGCGAGAGTAAGAGAGTTTGTGCCTAAAAATATTAAGAGAACATAAAAAGCTACATAATCATGTTTTCTCTTTAAACACGTTTGAGTGCAGTGTAAAAGAAATAATGACTATTACAAAAAAAATTTATTAAAAATAAAATTAATAGTAATTTTGTTTTAAATAATAAACATAATGTAGAATTAAGCATATACCTGTAAAATAAATTTACTATCACATGTTTTTTTATTGATGTTTTTACTGACATTGCAAGCTAAAAAAACATGGGCCAGTCATTAGAAATAAGCTTCCTGGCCCAAATATTTGCCAACAATGGAAAGATCTTTACAGAGCATGTTTGAAATATTTAATATTTTTCTTTGATAGTCTTCAATGATCAAACAGCCATCTTACAAATATTTACCAAGAGCCAATAAATACTAATATAAAAAATTGTTGATTTATTGTTATAATGATCAATATGATAATAAGTTGAGTAAAATATTGATGGTGTGCCGTGGAAATATTGATTACACGTAACTACTTAAACATCTCAACACCAATATATCGCCAGTCATTGAAAATGTGTGTAGTAAATTAAATTTTTTATATTACCAAGATAAAAAGTTAAGCGAATATTTTTACAATTGGCTTTTCTTTGCAATAAATAGCAATACAATAATTGAAAATAATTGGAAAAATCAAAATTTTCGCTTGTTTTCTTTCATTTTAATTTCACAAAAAATAAATAAATTTATTAAAATTCATAAACTAAAAAAAAGTTAAAAAGAAATTATTTTATAAAAAAGAATTATGTATGTTTTTCTTGAAATTATTTTTTGAGATTCTCGATTTATTAAAAAGTCACAGATTCATTGTCTTTTTATTATTGAGTTGCAGTGCTTTTCAAAATAGTCGCTTAAGGGTATATTAACTAGTTTAAGCCATTATGGCATAATTGCCGGTAATTTCAAATGGACTGGTCTTGGCTGAATGTGTGAAATTATTTTTTGGCGAAAAATCCATGGGTTGCTCCTGAATCTGGTCTTGATCATTTATCGTCTTGATAGTATTATAAAATTGTACTTGCATATGGGTCGGAGCTAAAGCTGGGGTCAAATTGGCAGTGGAAAAGGGATGAACTTCAGGAGGGGTCAGGGTTGGACATGCTAATGGGGAGGCCGGGACTGTGGCTGTCATTGCTGGGGCTTGTATAACGCTAATGCGTTTGTAATGTTCATACTCTTCTTGAGCCATAGGACTCCTTAACATCGTATAAGATTTGAGATTTGTTTCATCAAGTAGAGGTGCGTCTGTGCTAACGGTTATTATCTGAAGACCGGGATTATTGGTTGTGAGCCCAAGTGGCAAACTTGCATACTGCAGTGCTGCTTGACGTCTGTCCTTTTCTTTTTGTAACAGCTTACAAGCTAAGGTCGTCTTGGCTGATTCTGCACCAGAAAATGGTAGTGCTGTCGATACATTGTTGCTGGCCACAGCGTAATTTGATGAAGCACATTTCGGAGTTGTTATTTGTGCAGTGTTTGTAGAACGATTTGATCGTGTTTCTTTTTCGGCACTTTTGTGATGATTTTTCATACAGGAGGATTCTTCATGTTTGTATAGATACGATTTAAGAGCGAATGCTTTACCGCAACGTTTGCAGGTGTGTGGCTTAGTATTCGAATGGGTCTGTATGTGGGCACGTAGATTTGACTTGTCCGCGAACGCTTTAGTACAAACATTGCATTTGAAGGGTTTTTCGCCTGAAAATATAGAGAACATTACAATAAATATGAAATTTGCACAACAAAATCTATATTCTTTTTATTCACAGACAAAAAATAAAATGATTGTAAATCGGTGTGATATTGGCTGCATGATCGGGTGTGGATTGCAGAAGCTCAAACTATAATGTATAACACCATCTTTGAGAATTGCAAATGTGTCCTTTTATAAATCAAAACTATTCGGTTGGGCTAAGCGGGATGTAGTAGCAGATGAACGGGAAGCAAACAAAAGCAGAGGGTTGTTGATGATGGTTATCTTAGAGATAGTTTCGGCCTCGATATTGTCAAAATATGAAATATTGAATTAGGAGGAAAAAGCAGACCAGAGAAGAAAAGATCACAAAAGAAACAATAATGATATTCAAACTCAGCTTGAGTTACACTTTCCAATTAAAATTAAGATTTCTGAGGTACATAATGCAAGTCTCTTCCAACACTTTTAAGGAGCTACCCTGTATATTCCAATTTGGCTGACCAAAATATTAATAAAAGAAATACACGATGTGAACAAAAATTAAATGTGTAATATAAATGCCCTGTGGAACGAATAGCATTTGAAGTTCCTCCAAAAATCATTTTCCATAACGTGTTAAACATGACCTAAGATCCAATGAATAGGATCCAAAAAGGGAACATCACAAGTCTCTTTTAAAATCATTGGAAAAGATCCGAATTTTCACTGCTTTCCAAACACAAATTTTTGATCTTATTGACTTCCTATTTAAAAGCTCATGCAAGATTAGCTAAGCTATTTATTTTTAACCAATGTGTGTCAGTATGAACATGGGAGTAAAAAAAACTCCCACAATGTCTGTTTAGCAGATAACGGGAACATGGAGAATAAACTAGCATGCAGGGAGAAGAATACTCTTGAAAGTAATGGAGGCTTCAGTTATAGCATATATAAATATATCTTTTCCCTATTTACCTGTATGTGTTCGTATATGTCCCTGCAAAAGCCACGGTCTTGAAAATTTTTTGCCACAATACTGACACTCACAACCCTGATTGTGGGTTCGAACATGCATGGAAAAGGCCGGCATCGAAACGTAGACTTTCTCACAGAATGGACAGTGTCTAGCCTTTTTATCCATTATCGACCTATAGTTGGAGAAACTAATATTAGAAATATTATAACAATTCAAAAATACAAACTTCACTATTATCACTGACCTGTGGGTTTGTCGATGTCTGGCCAAATTAGATGATGTTGAGTATTTTTTACCGCACTCAGGGCAAATGTGCTCATCATCGAGAATATTTAAACTGGATTCGATTGAAGAATCGATTTGAATTTGTTTGAGGCCGCCAATCTCCCTACTGCCTTCCTCAATTGCCTCATGATGAATTTTTGCATAATGTTGTTCGTCGCCACTAGTACTGGCACAGCTGCTGCTGCTACCGCTCGGTACACTGCTACACGAGGAGTGCTCGTCATAGCGTGAATTATCCGAAATTGTGGAACGACGTAATTTTTTACGATCGAATACCTTGTGACTGTAATAATTGGAATCATCGTCTGAGGATGAATAAAACGTTCCAGTAGAATTTGCATTGTAATCCTCATGATGATGATGATGATGGTAGTGATGATGATGATGTTGGTGGTCATCATGAGATTGATGACTTAGCTGTTCTTGAAGAGTGCGGTGAGAGTGATGATGGCGTCTGTGACAATTATCAGATGTTGTTACATATTGTGGTCTGTTTTCTGTCTTTTTTGTTGATTTAACATTACAACTGAATTTTGTTAGAGATATAGATGAGTTGTCTGTTATTGGCTGTTCTAGTTCACTTTGATGCTGTTGCTGTTGTTCTTGTTGATAATGATGATCATGGTCATATTGAAGCTGGTGTTGTTGCTCAACAGATTTCTTGTCTTTCATTAGTACATCTGGTTTTTCACTATCATTAATCACATTGTGATTTTTATTCACATTTAACGTTTGTTCCATTGTTCTTTCCACAATGTTTGAGTGACCAACGAAATCATTGGCCACAATTTTCTCCGTTGTACTCAAACGCTCTGCAGCCACTTCGGCCAACTGTGTAAGATTGTATAATTCTTCTGGTATGACGGTCGTTTGTTCTTTGGTCATTTTCAATTTTATTACAAATGATTAATATTTAAACTGAAATGTGAAGAATTATTGGGTATTTTATTGTAAAAAGGATTTATTATTTGACAATTATTGTACACTATTTCCAAAAGAAATTTTTTTTAATAAAATTTTCTTATGAAAATGATGTGATTTTTGTTCTGGTTGGGTACGCCGCGCCGTACGGCGCGCCGTGGTAAATATACATTCTTTACGAGTAATTTTATCGCCGTATGCAAAAAGAAAATATTTTACTTTAGCTTTAAAGTTAACATTAGTTAGCAAACACTTTAAGGCTAACAAATGTTTGTTAAGAAAATCGATTGAAAACACTACTTTAAATATTTCATGATTTAAGGGATTTCATTGTCAACGAAGCCGTAATTTATAGTTTATGATGTACAAAAACGATTGCAATTGCAATCGAGTTATCAAATATGTAAAGAATAAATTATTTAAAATTATGAGTTTCTACCATAATGCAAAAACATATAAATTTTTATACGAAGTAAAAAAAAAACAAAAAGAAAAATTTAGAAGATTCCTTATATTCGAATGTATCGAGTGTTTGATTATCGAGCATTTTTCTATTGGTTTTTGTTGTGTACTAACAAATATTGTTATATTTTTATTTTCCTTGGTATTTCTTATGAATTTTATTATGAGACTAAAGACTACAAACTATAATTTAAAATGATTTATGAGTCGCAATGTCCTACATTAAAAATTATTTTTAAAAATAATAAATTAATTTACACAGGCTTAACTACAGTTTGTTGTTTACTTTCATAAATAACTTATTTTCGAATGCAATTTTTCCTAACAGAGGCTTATAAAGCTGGTTTAAGTATTTTTCATACATACGTCTGGTACAAAAATATTTCTTAGGTCTTCCTTTAATTAAATTTAATGCATCTATCTGCATGCATAAATTATTATGTTCAAATTTGTTCAACTATAATATATTTCATTGATCGAATTACATCTATAATTGTTTAAATTAAGCAATCTAATGCTATAAATACAAATAAGATGAATTAAAAAACTTTTCATATCATTTGAGTTTGTTTTATTAATAAAATTACATAAATAATATGAGAAATGCGAATAATCGAATTCCCAGCAGTCCTTATTAAATAGCTCTTCTTTCTGTTAGGACTTCTTACAAAACATGCCTAGAATTCTATAAAATTAGTTCAGCACAATCAAAGGTAAAAGATGGAAAATACTGTCTCAGAGCAAAGAAAATAGCAGGAAATAAGTTTATCTGTATTTTAAGTAAGATTTCGCCAATATCAAGTTTCACGAAGTGGTCTTTTTTCATATGATCCACCCTTAACTTGTCCCTCACAACAATTTCATAAACTACGGATGTAAATTCATAATTTCATTCGGTTTTATTTATTTCTTTCATAATCAATTCGTTGATATCCTTAAATAAATTTTTGTTTATAATAGTGCAAAGTAAAAAGAAGTAATAATTGAAGTAACAACTGAAGTATGCGAAATAATAAGAGAAAGTGATTTCAAAGAAAGTTTCATTACAAAAAATAAGAAATTGTTTGATTAATATGTCATAAATAAAAAATAAATCAATTCTTCAGATAAAACATTTAAGAAAATAAAAGAAACCCTGTCGCTCTGCTTCAATTTATTCGTCATTCATCGGCTTTAGAAATACATAGAAATAAAATCTATCGTGTAGTTCTTTACGCACCACAAGTTTCGGCCAATGCATTAATTGTGTAATTTTTCATATACACAAAAAAAGAGCTTTACTTCCAACGACGATTAATCGCAAAGAAAAATTCTTCTGTCGTGCCAATTGTATTTAGAGCATTAAGTGAAAAACTTAACTCCATTATTCACAAATATAGTCCAATACTTCTTTTGTTATTTTCATTTAAGTTTTCATTCTTTCAATCGGGCATTAAGAAATGTTTGGAATATCGGATTACAAATTTATTGAATAAATGATTGAATTAATGGAATCAATAATGGCATGAAGAAAATAACATACTCGATTTTTAAACATAACAGGGACTGGCAGGTTTTGAGGTTGCAACATGAGTAGAAGTGAAAATAAAGACAATGCTGATGCTGATACTGAAGACAAAAATCAACGCTATAATAAGCATATTTCGCAATATCACTTCACCGCTGTAAAACGAGAAAATTACCGATGACCTTCGGATGGTCTCGTGCAAAATTGATCACAGTGAGAGCGACAGTGTTGTTGAAGATTAACTCTTGTATGAGCCACATTTTCGTCTGAATTATAACCGATATGTAAGTCACTTTTCGAACATGGACTGTTTCTGTGTGTGTAGCTTCATTGGGTGTATAATTGCTTAGTTCATTGACAACAACTTGGCTCAGAAGTCATAGATATAGAA
This sequence comes from Germaria angustata, assembly GCA_963681545.1. Taxonomy (NCBI): domain Eukaryota; kingdom Metazoa; phylum Arthropoda; class Insecta; order Diptera; family Tachinidae; genus Germaria; species Germaria angustata. The sequence continues at coordinate 26,570,255 of OY813000.1, forward strand.
CTATGAAGTAAATGCGAATGGTTACTTCATTTAACAAACAAAACATCTTGTTGCTTAAAAGTACATACATATATGAAATTCTAAGGCGAATATAAGCTCTTCATCCAAACAAGGATTTATTTTTAATGAAACTTTTGTTATGACTTAATCACTTTGACTGATTTTCTCGCACATGTTCATTTAAGAAAATCCGATTAAATTAAAATTTTTATATTAAAATTTTTTTTATGGGAAACAGTATGTAAATAAATAATTCTCTTACAAATTGTACATAAATTTACCATTTAATGCGATAAAATAAGTACGTACTTGAATGTAGAGAAACAAATTAATTTTTCTACGACAATTAGAAAATTTTCGTCAATCCTTAATCCATTCAAAGCAAATGACGTATTTTTGAGATAAAACTTTCGAATGAAATTTCTATTTCAAATGATTTGACAGCAGTGGTTGAGTTCGTTAACAACCTGCTGCATGCAGTTGAGTGCGTCACATGGTATCGTTTAAACGAAATATTTAACTTAAATATTCTATATGTAATATTTTGTTGTACTTGTTGATTTTTTCTTGTTCGTTGTTCCTAATTAATTGAAATGAGGCCAAAAATTTATTTATGTTAAATTTTTTTTAATTTAATTTCTTTTTTGGTTCTTATTTTATTAAAATGACTGGCGCAAAAATTAATATTTGCAATTATTTAGCATATTGTGTGCTCGGCATATAATTTGCTGCCTTTTTACGAGTGTATAAATTTTTAAATAATTGTGTGCGTGCACTAGTTTTATTTTATTTACTTAAATGGGCACTTTATCAATTTTCAATCTATGGATAAAAATTATACTGATACTTTTCTTAGTTACAAACACCATATACGAGTACATTTACAAGAGCTACGCAATAAATGCTAAATTAACAAAAGCAACTTACAGTGAAGGGCAAAATTGACCAACACCCACGCCTTATTTTTTTTAGAGACATTTAGTTTAAATTTAGAAAGTCAATGTGTGTTGTTTAAAAAATAAATCTGAAGTTCTTAAAATAATCATCTGAACAAACAAACACCGACCTATTTTTGAATAAACGGATTAAGGATTTTTTGTTATATTTAAAAACAATTTATACAAATATAATGTGCAGTGTGCCGTATACACGTGTGCGTATTATCAATTTGAAAGATCTAAGAAATAAATAGGAAATATTTTGTTTACAGTTGGACTATAATTTATTGTAATGATAAAAATTTTGAGAAAATTCAAAATTATTCAAAACTAAATAGATTTATTTTTCTTTGACATTTATTTATAGAAATTGTAATGCCTTGAGCTCGATGAAGATTGATTAATTTTTTGCTTAAAACAAAAATATTATGTAAATAATTAAATTGTAAAATCTTTTGTAAAGAAAATGTCAACTCCACATTTATAATTATTTATTTTATAATTATTTTGGGATTTACCTACTATAATTAATTACTAGCACCAATTGTTTACCACATCAACACGATTTTTTTACAAACTATTCAATAAATATCGGTTACAGCCAACTTTTAGTCGCCGCCGTACTTTATTTGCTCAATTGCCGACGAATTGGATCTGTGATCGTGCTTAGTTTTATACAAGAAAAATGTAAAAGTATTAAAAATTTATTGGCAAGACATGATGAAGAAATTAACATATAAATTATTAGTATGTTTCATTGCAACACACTTGTACATTATATGATCATTTGGAGTTTATACTACTAGAGTGTTATGATTATAGACAAAATATGATATCCTTTAACTATATTATAATCACCAAAAATTGTGTTTATGTTTCATTATATTATAAATTGACACATTTTTAATATTATTGCCATGGGATTAAGTATTTCTGATTAGTTATCAGAGTTTTTTTCAAGGCGGTTTCATTTCGCTAGCAGTATTAGTTGATTACAGTCATATAACCCAATCATAACTTGCAGTTCTAAGGCTACCGCCGCTTTAACCATGTTATTATTTGTTCCCCATATGGCTTACTGCATATTTGTGTAAACCACTATTACTTTTATATGAATATATTTTACTTCTGAATATCATTTTCATGCAATATATTGGTCAACACATCCACGGGGCATTTTACTCCCTCTAATTGGTTACTGATTAGCACAAGCAGACTATGTGGTTGACTGAAGTACATATACATATAATTGTGTAAAACATGGAAAGTATCCCAGAATGGAAAGAATAATAATTAGAATTTGATGTTTCTCAAAATAAATATAAAGGAAATGGAACAAAACAAATTGTATGTCAAGATGTCAACGACATTTTTTTACCATTTTAAAGTTGCATGTATACCGATTATATGGAATATGATACTATACAAATGTCCGCTTTCTCTTTGCATGATGCCAGTGATACGGAACAAAAAGTTCTCAACGTGTTTGCCACGTAGATTCGGTATAATTTGGGCAGTGGCCAAGATAATGTTAACTTTAGCGGTAGAGACCTGCGAAAACTCTACAAGAAAAAGGGGAACGGACTCATATCGCATTATCGTGGTCGACCACCCACATCTCCCATTGCAACATTAGAGCATTATGTTAATCACATTTTTCATATATTACATTTTTCCCTTATGCGATTTTGGTTACGAAATTTAAATTTAAATTTTGTCGGGCATCACTGAAATAAACATTAAACGAAATATTATCCTTGAGTGAAGGTTTCAATATCGAAAAGTTTTGTCATTAACTGTTTAAGATACTTGTTAAATTAGTCGTTACGATCGAGCTTATTACAAACAAAAAAATAATAACAATAATAAATAAATAAATTGAAATGCTGTGTTGATGTTTGAAACATCATCAGCTGCATTAGTTTAAATAAAAACTGGGTCAAATCATTCTGAATCTTTTTAAACCATAATATATGAATGTCTGTATGTATGAATATTGCAACTCATAAATTTTATTTCTTAAAAATAATTTAAAATTCTTATAATACTATAAAATAAAATTGTAGAATTTTCTTCTTTATTTATCACAAAAAGTATTTTTATTATAAGGATAAAAAAATTTCAACCTTAAACAAGTATCATGTTAAATGTGACCCTTGTTAATAATTAATTAATTGGTTAAACATTTTTCAATAAATTTAATTTTTAATTTATTCTGGCACTAAATTATGAGTTTTTGAAAATTTACAGACATTCATTCGTTTTCTGTTTCTTTTGCAATTGTAACCAAAATGTACAATCAATGTCAGATTTAATGATTATAAATTAAATGAAATAAATTCAAACGTAAATTAAACCCAACAAAAAAAAATTAAAAAATTTAATGCAAAATATAATGAAATGAAAAAATGTTTTGTTTCATTCAACATCAACCAATTGAGCTCAATGTCAACGACAGCAAAGACAACAACCACTATAATTAGTAAAAATATGAACAGGACCGCCTGTATCCTTCAGCAAAAGTTAGTTTGGCTTTCTGCTACTATTTTACTGCGCTTCGAAACCAAGATTTCAAAGTGAAACTTCCATATCATAACCATTTGTTATAACTTTCGTGTAGCTTCAGATATAATTTAAATTTTTTTATAAATATAAAGAGGATATTGGAAATACTTGTTTTCAGAAACTTATTTAAAAATAATTGTGTTGCAGGTAATAGTAGCTTGATTTAAGGCTCATATCGATACTTCGGCTTATCTTTTCTTCAGATATCTTTTTTCATATTAAAAGGATCTTGAGGAATGCTTTTTCCTCAATAATTAAAAAAACTTAACTTTTAAGATATGACAATATTGATTTAAAGGAGCGATATAAATTGAACACATATGAGTGGCCAGTAAATTGGGACATACAATATTTTTTCAAGCCCACAAGGCAATCAAAAGAATGACTTTTTTAATGTAACACTATCTCGACAGTATCTTCTGGGTTATTAGCGCTTGAAATAAGTCTAAGCAATATGTGATTTGTTTGGAAAACCAAACCAAATTACCTACAGAACAACCTAAAACTATTCGAGAAATATATTGAAGTGCTGTGCCTTCTTTATGAAGGCAATACTTCGCTCATAAATAGCACATATATAGCAAAACGGTGAGGATTTTCTCTAATATGAATATTACAAAAAATTGTCACCCGATATTTTTCTTCATTCAATACAAAAGCGAGTCAAAAGGTCAGTTCTTTTTGTATTTCCCGCCTCTTAATTGAAACTGTCAGTTTATTCTTGTAAATAGCTGAGTCATACTGCTTGTGTTTGACAGCATTATTTTTTTGCGGAAAAAACTATCATTCAAGCCAGGCTTGATAAATACCAGTGAAAAAAGTGATTTACTGAATTTTTTTTGTGGCCGTAGAAGCTCGGAAGATGTCAAACATCCTGAATGCCCAGCTGAAATCTCTTCAACTGAACCGGTCGATCGGAGATTGAAACTGTGGGAGATTGTAGAAACAATAGGCATATAAAAATTCTTAGTGTAGGTATGTCGATGCACTTGCGTTCCCCGATAAATCAAAGACGATTGAAAATTTGGAACACAATATTCGGCTTCCAAATACGCCCGCAATTAATGCGAAAAGTAAGCAAATAAACAGGACTGTATACATTATTAAAAATGCGAACATATGTTCAGGACGATAGCACCAACGTAAAATAAAAAAAAAATCGAGTTTTGGCATCCCGACAAACAAGAAACAAGATATCTTGCTTTTTATATTTCCCTCGTATGTATCATCCTAAATCACTTAATTAAAGATCATAAACATGACGAGAATACAAACATCGAAAGGACTATATAATAAGAAACATAAAATCAAAACAAATTAAAAAACTTTAAAAAATTGTTTTAATTTTCTTATTGTCTCAAAATACATTTAAAAAGATACTAAAAATTTAAAAAAGCAATAATATATATTCGAATTCCGCTTCTGAATATTTTGTAAATATACTAATTATTTCATGGATTCCTAAAAATGTAATGTTACATATAAAATTCAGAAGAGAATATGTTCTGACTAGAAGCGTTTTATATATGAAATATGTAGTACCCTCACGGCACCTTTATTATTGCGTGAATTGCTTTTCAAAACTCAATGGTTTCAACAACTCGATGACACAAAGTATTTTTTTAACCTCAGTTTTCCGTACTGTTTTCCGACGACAAAGCGCCATTTGCCTGATAACAGCCAGTTTTAATGACCTCCTTTGTTAAGTACTGTAACGTACAGTTCTTTATATCTCTATAAATTAAAAGACCATCACGTTAATTAACAAGGCATTGGACATTTGAAATTGTTAACGTGCAAAGGAAACAAAAAGTAATTATTTGAATTGAAAACTTAATAATAAAGTTTCAACTTAATTACTCTAAGTACGAATAAAAATGAAACAAAGGAATGGCAGCATTATCTGTTGTTTAAGTAGTAGTGGCCTTTGAAAATGGTTCTCTGCTGTTAAAGTGGGTGGATGTTTGATCGATCTTTGTTGGCCTTCGAATACCATGGAATATAGACTGACTGCCTATTTGGTTTTCAAGTTTTATTTATTGTTTATAATTTAATTAAAAGGATTTTGAACTTTTATTATGAAAACTATATTGTAGTATTACATTGAAATTGGTTTATTTTGTTATATTTTTACACAACCGAAAGGAATTTAAATTTTTGAAAGAATTTTTCTCTAAGTAAAACTTGTTGATTATTGTATGTTATTTATTTTAACCGTGTTATAATTACAGCCCTGTCAGTTTTAATTAATTATAGAAATAATTAAAATTTTCTGATGAAAAAATATATTTCGGAATTAAAATTTCTTTATTGTGAGCAAATATTAAATTTTTTATAAGTTCTTAAGAACATGCTGTAAAGACTTTTAATGTTAGACATTCATCGAAGAAACATTTTCTAGGACCTATTTTTTGACCATCTCTTATTATTTTTGAAAAAAGGACTAAAAGCTTTCCTTTCTACCACTGTGTAAAAAGGACCAAAATATGTTTTGTTGTCACAATTCTTAAAAAATATGCTGTAGCGGCCTTCAATTGTCGGAAATTCATAAAAAAAACATTAGAAATCTTTTATGATACTTTTTTTACCCATACCTTATTATTTTTGAAAAAAAAACCACTAATGGCAGGGGAATTGGCCCTGTCATTGAAAGCGCTATTGTTATAATAACTTAAAGAAACAAACTGTGAAGATATTTAACAGTCGGACTTTCATGCCAGAATACGTGAAGGTGATGCGAGTATTTGCTATCGTTCACTCTCGAACCATCCCCTATATCATACTCCCTAAGAAACGTTCGATTATTTGCTACACATATTTAATTTTTGCTCTATTATAGCTTTACAACGATGTATCACATGCTACTTACACGTACAAGTTAAGTTATTTTGGTTTTTTCGGTTATATGTTACAAAAGTATTTAACATGGGTCCTAAGTCATCATTATGGAAAAGTATCATACCGAGCACTAGAATTTGGATCGGCTCTCAGTACAATAGTTCCCTTCCGCCCGGCGTATTTATATAACTCCAATACTTGAACGTAATTACAATGTTTATTAAAACGCAGCAAGTTTCAGTATTTTAAGGCATATAGAAAATAGTGATTTTAGAGGCACTTAAATATTCTGCATTGACAACACAATGCATACTTTTATGCATCTGCTGACTAATATGAGGCGTATGACTGAAAAATGATGCAAAAATCATCAAGACTTACTTTTATTTCTATTTATATTCTTAGAATCTTGTAGAACTTTTAATACACATTATTTTAGAGAAAGGCCTCGTAAAGCTACTCCCAGACAAGATGAACTAATATCACGAGTGTTACAGGTGAGATGAGGTTGATCTTCGTCCTGTAGCCCAGCGAATGTTCCTCTTATCATACAAAATACGAAGAAGAGCACGCAATCCTTTAGGGAACTCACATTTTTTAATTAGAGCAATAAGTAGATCTTTTTTAGAAACTGATCAAAAAACTTTATATTTTTTCAGAAAAGAAAAAGCTATAAGGGTTTGTACCCGACCGGTTAGAAAATCTTTGTAGGATTTTAGATCGTAAAATACACACCAAAAATTATACCAAGAAAGTAGATCTATCAGCGAATGGCTTAAAATCTATTTAAAAAATTAACTGCCACAATGTACCGTTAACGTAAAGAGGTGCCCGTCAAACATCGGCGAATTGTGAGAGGAGTCTGCAGCTTCTGTTCTCCTAGTTGGGGCGGCTGCAAGCGGATGTCTGTTCTTATACTAAGCGGTTCGCTATATAAATGTGTTTTACAGATGGCAGACCCCATTATCAGACTAGGATACATTCCAGATAGAATGATTAACGAAACCTCAAACAACATAAATGAGAGGCCCTATGATCCTTATAGGATCGATGGGAGCATATAAAAGTTCTAGGCATAGCCGGAGACTTGAGAAAATCTTTAAAGTTTACCTGAATATCCGGCGATTTCCTATATTAATCTAAGAGTTAAAAAATTTATATATTCGTATATTTTAAAATTTTTTAATATATTATATAACTTCAATACCTATTTACCAAATAAATCTCATATAACGTATTTCATTGAATACAAGAAAAAATAATATAAACAGATTTTAATAGATAAATAATAGCTTTTATACACTTTCTTCATAATGGGATTTTTTTTATATGAGAAAAATATTTCGCATATTTTTAGTTCATTTCATTTTTAAAATGTCAAAATATCATAGAGAAATTGCATGCAAAATCATACATATTCATAATACTTAATAATAAATTGTAACAAGTGTTGCTGAATGCGTTTATTTCTTTTCAAAGATAAATGGACGTTAATTGTGTGTGAATGCAAAAGATACAAGTGTGTTTGGTTGCAAATGTATTGGGTCAGTGGTTCTCAAAGCGTTTAGTTGCTTAGTATAATAATTTTTGTACAAGTATATTCAAAATAAAAAATTTGCAAATTTTGTTATTAGAATCCATAATTATACTACATGAAAAGCTCCCAATCTTAATTAAGAACGTAAAGAAATACGAATTGAAATTAAATAAATGAATGGAAAGTGAATTAGGCCTACTAATTTGGACACACTTTGGTCCCTTTTGTCATAATGGAATTCTGTTAAATAACAATAAGATTTCAGAAGAAAGAAAGTTCAAGTTATTTTTAAGGAGTGACGTTTTCAGTGCAATAAAAGGGTCTATTTGAGTTGTTGTTTGACTTTAAAAAAAAATTGAAAAATTCTAATTAATAATTTATTTTCTTCAAGCTTAAGAAAATAAATTAAGTTTATTAATTAAAATAAAATGGTAAAAAACTAGATCCTATATTGAAAAATTCTGTATTAATAAACATTTAATTTGACAAGATCCTTGTTACCTTATAACAATGAATGTTTCATTTCTAAAGGACATACCCGCACTTCTGAGAAAAATATTCAAGGAAGCGCGAAAACTCGTTTCTTCTTTATAATTGTAATAGCTGCTTACAAATAACAAAAAACTAGTATTTAGTGGGTTTTTTAATAATAAAATAGACCATGGGTGACTTTGGATCCGGATCATAATTTCTGCAATTCTTTGAAATCTCTTGTATATGTATATGATCCTGGTAAACTGACTATCTCAGAACAATTATAATACAATTATTACTGCTACTAAAAATAAATCCTTTTGAATATATATTTCTGAACGCTTTTAAATTCTATATTAAGTCGAATCCTTTCCAATTAATGTCACAAGGTTTGACAAATACTAATAAAAGATGAATTAAATTAGCATTAAATTAGCCTTCACTGGCTTAGGTGTATGTCGTGTGACATGGGCTGACATACCCCTCCAATCAACCTAACCTAACCTAACCTAACCAAATTAGCAAAAATTAAAAAAAGAGTCATACTAATAATGGTGTTGATAGTGTTTAAAGTGACTGATATATTTCCTCCCGTTTTTTTTCTAATGTTTTTCTCTCTACAAGAAATTAGGAAATAAAAATCGAACTATAAAATTACACTAATATTTAAGATTATTTAGGTATAAAATGTTTCTTTCCATAAACATGACGCAAACTTATGCACACCAATCGTATGAATCATTGCTGGGAAATTCTGCAATAGAATGAATAGAAAAGAAAATATTAATGCAAGTTTTTTTTGGCAAAAGATTTATGCATGATTGCAAGAAGATAAAACGTTAGAAAAATTATTTAAAGAAAATAAATAAACATTATTGAAGGATCAGTGAGATATTAATTATTTTGTTTTTGTTTTCTTCTTAAATTTAAATTTCACCTCTTTGTTAATTAATTATAATTTAAACCACAAACTTACATAAATAATATTATAATTGCCAATTTATGTACATTTTTATTCAATAATACATCAAAGTTTTGCTAAAATTTATTTTCTAATAAGCAAAGAAAACGATCTTATATTTTATTTGATCTAAGCAAGGCAGTTTTTTGCCTGGTTTGTACATTTGGAATACAATAAAAACTACTACATGAAAATTATGATACTATGATTTTTTTAATAAAATGATACAAAACTTTGCAACGCAGACTATGATATTCGACAATACCTTTTTCTATTCGTTGCTTTTGTAAATGTTAAATAACTTTTTAAAAGACATACAATGCATGCATCGAATTTAGTCATGAATAGTGTCATGTATTGTTTAAACAAAAATGCGTCTAATTTGCAAGAATGTAATAATTTCCCGCTATTGAATTCGAGATCATAAAATAAAGCATTCCAATCTAAATTCGATCGAACTATCGATCAATTTTTCCAACAAAATTCTATTCAAATGTATTGAAAGTCCATTCGACATCGAATGCCATAATTTTCTCTCAGTCTTGGTTGTTATTATTAGCTTCGAAAGAGTCGTATGTTATATAAGAATAGAAATTTTCTTAGTTTGGTGGCAACGGAGATAAGACGAAACAAACTGAGTGCACACGTGATGTCCCTGAAATTTATAATTCTCATTCGCTTTGTTCTCTCATGTGTGCGTTAATGTAAAGCCAGTGAAGGAAAAATTTCTTTGTGTAGACGTAAATGTCAGTTATAAGAAGAGAAATAAAAGTCTCTGATTGTAAACGCAGTCTAATGGAAACATAATTTTAAGGACATAATGAAGAAGGCTTTCTTATGACATTTCAATGTATTGAAGGGAAACTTTGGAAAATATGAAGGCTCAAACCAGGAAATCGCATCGAACGTGCGTATTCTTAAAGTTCGATCACTCACCTGTGAATGATAGTGGACAACGAGGCATAATTAACTACAAGTGAGATAATGTTTAATAATGGTTGTTTGTCAGTTTTCGAGCGGGTGCTGCCAGAATTGGTGTTCGAGGTGGCTGGTCTCGGTGGTTGTTAAAATAATGTACATGTGTGCAGCTAATATGGAAATTTTCTAAAGTTTGATTAGCTTTTCTACTTCACCCGATAAAAATATACTAAATATTAAGTTACCACCTATACGTATGGTAACTTCCCAGTAAACATAATGGAGGTTGCTGCCAAGAAATACAATTTGTATTACTTCCAAAGAATCCTTTAGCGTAATTTTTTATCAATTTCCTAGGATCCAATTAACCACATTTTAAAGTATAATAGGAATTACTTCTACAAATTTGTAAAAATCGATTTGAAAATACTTGGTACTTATAAAAAATATATTTATTTCTTTAAATCTACTACTTATTTTTTTCAATCAAAGGGTAGATTAATTAGGAATTAAGGAAAAAAGAAGTCATGATTACTGGCGAATTTGTACGCCTCACAGATTTAAAGCTTATTATCAGTGGCAAACAAACAATCCTAATTTAAAATTATATTAGTTTCTACGCATAATTAAGATCGTTTTCGATTTGAGTCCATTGGCATGAAAATGTCATTTATTGTCTATTCCAGAATGGCTGTTGCCCTCAATAGAAATTTTTTGAATTTTTTTTATTATTTTTGTCTTCTATAATATTTAAATTAAAGACAATTAATTATTATATGAGATCCTTTTTTCATTTGTTGGTAGAAGAAGTGCTTCATATAAGAATTTTTTTAGGACAAATTAAGAAAAGAAATTTTTCTCAGACAAAAACAATTGACAAATGGAATAAAAATAATCTTGTAGAACAATAGAAAAAAAGTTTTTTCTGTTTAATTAGAACAGCTCAAAAAGTATATTAAGTATTTCGTTATAAATTCAAATTGCTGTTTTTAATCTATTTTTTTTTGCTATTTAAATTGTTTTTTTTATTATACATTAGAACACCCACGAAATAATTGGGAATCGAGGAAATTGTTTTTTCTTTCGTTGCACTGGCAGTTTCTGATAGATGCAGAATAAAAATTATATATATATATATATATATATATATATATATATATATATATATATATATATATATATATATATATATATATAAGTATATATTATATATATACAAAAGTTTCACTTCTAAGATGCAAAATGGTGGTTATCTATAAAATTTTGAAATTAATTTAATTAATTAATTGTCAATGCTTAACCGGGATCGTATTGCAAACACAAGTTATTTAAAATAAAGATTTTTTCTAAAAATTAACAAAATGTAAAAGAAGTATATTTTAGGAATATGCAACAAAACATCGATGTCAAATTTCTTTTTGTTTTGTTTAATGGACTTTTCATGGAGATTTTGACCGATACCGAGTTATGGTACTGATACTGATACCGAGTTATAGCACTCTGAATTTTTTCTATAATAGTATAAATGAACTCATATGTGAAAATTCATATTATAAGCCTCGTCCTCACGTTTTGAATGACGGATCAGTAGAAGTATTTGAACTACTACTGTTGTTCTTGGTTCGTTGACGTACACTTTTTCTTTAATATATACCCAAAGAAAGAAGTCTAACGGTGTCAAATCACATGATCGTAGCGGCCTAATAACATCTCTCATTGTGAATGCATCGGCTTTTCAACAATCACTCGTGGATTCATATTTGCCCAAATGCGGCAAGTTTGCTTGTTAACGAATCCACTGAGGTGAAAGTGTGGTCGATTATGCTGACCAAAAAATCACGAAGTGTACGAAACGCATTTTGATTTGAACTCCCATTTTCGTAAAATGCTTCAACCATCTTAACGCGCTGTTCAATTATTCAATTTATGGTTGAATTTGTCAAATACTGGAACAAAGAAATGTCAAATTAAGTTGGGCAAAAAACTTGGCGTTACGGTGTGACTAACAATTAACATCGTGCATTATGTTTGGACCACCTTTTATATTTAACACTGATATTATGAAAGTAATAATCTCAATTATAAAGGAAAATATTCTTTTCACATAAATTTAATAAAAAAGTAGTTTTAAAAAGGAAACCCAATGTGTAGAAGTATTTTATTTAAAATTTTGTCAACTTGATCCTCTAAGAAGTTAAAAAACTAGTGCATTAATGATCATTTCAGAAGTAATAATAAGTAATTTTCTTCCCTTAAATTAACTTTGAATATTTTCACTGGGTGAAACCTTATAAAGCTTGTTTTATTCCATTTCAATGTCACCATTTAATGACATTTAGACATGACATGAGAATTGAATAATGAATGTCTTTTTTGATAGTCGAACACTAAATAATTTAGTCGCATATAAAATAAATTCATTACATATTTATAGAAATTTAATTTCTTTTGAAGGCTTTAAAAATGCTATTCTGAAAATTTTACCAAAATATCAAATACCATTTGCACTAATGTGCCCAAAAGCAAAGCCTGCACTTTTGGTCCTAGAACAGTGATCCTTTAATTAAAAACGAACGTAGGTAACACACATTACTTTTACTGACAAAAAATTCTGTCAATATTTATAATGAATTAAATTAAAAACACATGTTTTCCGTATTTTTTTTGTCATCATAGCAATATTTAAAATTAAAAGCTTTTCACAGGTTGATATCGATTTTGATACAAAAATGTGTATTTCAAAATTTAGTTTTCTGTCAAAATAAATTAAATTTTTACTCAAAAGTTAATTAAAAACAAAGAAATTTCTAATTGCCTTATTAGTTTATAATTAACAGGAAAGACATAAATAATAAATAGAAGAATTGTAAAAAAATTAAATAAATATGGACACGTTTAAATAAATAAACACATGGTCACCCACTAAAATTTCACTTAAAGAATTTTTCAAAATTGTCCATTTGGGTGATAAATTTCTAACACTGACTGATTTTTAATTCGAACGGCTGACTAACAGACAGACAACAACACAAATAGACATTTGGTTGATCTTCGCATGTGGTACTACATTGAAGCAAATGCCAAAAAAAAAATACAAAATAAATATTATTATGTATGTATGAATAAATGTGTTTTTCAAAGTGATAATCGTATTCGTATTAAATACCAATTCGAGTACCCGGCTCTTAAATCCACCATAAAAGAACACGTTGTTGCTGCTGTAGTTGTATTATTGTTGTGGTTTTCAGGAAATGTCAACATGTTCATTCCCATTAATTATTTTGCGTATTCTGGTGAAATTATTTACAATATTCTCCCACCCATTAACATTCGGCGAAAGAAATCAAAAACACGAGAGTCATTTAATAAAAATAAATTTATATACATACATACATATATAAAATATATGTGTACATATGTAAATATGCACGTATTAAAAAATATATGTATGTACAGCACATTTTTATTCCACGAGCCATTTTCCAAAAATTTTTTTTAAAAAATTAATTTAAAAAAATTAAACAAAAATAAAAACATGAACATGTCTCGTTAAAATTTCTAATTTCCCATTAAAACACATGTATAGAAATTACTCTCGAAGAATTTTAGTAATAAAATGCTTGCATACATAAGTATTTGTGTATTAACACACATACTATGTACTTGGTGGTCCAAATACAAATATCATATTGAAAATTAAATAAAAATAGCTAAACTGAATTTATTTTAGTTTATAACTAAATTTCATTTATTTTCTCAAGCTTAACGTCTCTGAAAATGGTACTCGAAGAGACCTTAAGCTTGAGAAAATAAATTAAATTTATAAATATAAAATAAAACCATGAAAAAAACTAAAATATATCTAAATTTATTTTGGTATATTATGGCTTTATTAGATATAACAAATATTACTATTATTTATGGAACACGATTTCATACACTTGACTGACGTTGTTGGTTTTGCAGCAGCTTATCCTGTCAGTCCAATTTTCCAAGACTTTGCTGGCGGTTTCCAGCTCGGACGATATAAGCTTTACGGATGTGTGTATATCATTTGTGGATAATTTGCATAGAATCGGTCTTTGGCAGCACCCCACAAATGTCAAATCGCAACTCCGATTCAGACAAAAACTTCCAAGACGGCTGATAGCGGCTGTGTGACATGGAGCACCATTCTGTTGAAACCAAAGACTATCCAAGTTTATATCGTTTACTTTAGGCCATAAAACATTAGTAATCACAACTCGGTAGCGTTCGCTGTTGACTGCAGCATTATTGAAAATAGAAACTGGCCAATGATGCAACTACTACAAAATCCACACCAAACTGTCAGTCTCTGTGGATGCATTGATTTCTTGACAATGACGAAATGAAAATGCGCTTTGTCAGAGCACATAAATTTTTGTTCAAACATAAAGCGATTAATTTTTGTCCGCGACTGATAGTCTACATCGTATATCGCATAGAAAAAAAATCTATCACTGTCAAAATAACATATAATTCAAAATGATACCTGTATTTAGACCACCCTTTATGTATATATGTTTTGTTTGGTTTTTCCAATAAAAATGGATATTGCTTATTCAACCTTTCTTCCAGTTGTATATATATGTATGTACATACATATGATCTTGGGCATGAGGTTTGCTTATTTTATAAAAAATATATCATTTCACACAATCCGGTATTTGGTTGCCTCTTTCCGGGAAAATTGTATGTTAATAGAAAATTTGAAATTGTCGATTGACGAAAAGAAAAAAGCTGTCAAATTACGAAATGAATAAAATAAATTTCCTACAAACTAAAATCAAAAAATATCTTTAGTTTCCATGACTGTTTTTTTGTACATTAAATTTCTATAACTCCGATCTGAATTACCAGAATATTAATTCCTTGTAATGATAATCAAAATCAGTTTAATGATTTAAATTAAGGACATGAAATGGCAACGCCACCTTTATGAAGAAATATTATGGTCGTGTCTTTGGTCTAATCTATGTCCTACTAATCTATGTCCTACTAAGTCCTACTATTTATTCGTTGTTGCTTCATTATAAACTGTTGTGCACTATTCATAATTACTTACATTACAACAAATTTTATATACTAAACTCTACACATGTATCTAAATTTTCAATACTAACTTTAGTTGCATTGGCTATTAACTATATTTGATTTTTCTAATAAGTTCAATAATTATTTTTTATCTTGCAGTATATTACTTTGTTAATTTACAGTGGGAAGGAACACTATTGATATAGTATTTTTATATTTCCTTATTATTTCTATGAAACTCTTTTTATATATGATTTTTAGTTCTTCTAACCAAAAAGTTTTTGGAAGTTTTTGAATTGTAAATGGATTATTCTTCCTCAATAGGTTGGTTGCTGATACCAATCTATTAATAATCCTTATTATCAATGTATGTACCTAAATAAGGAAGCTTAGAATCACATCTTTCTTAAATAAAGTAAAGTCATCATTATGTCGATTTTATGTTACGATGGTAAGTTTTAGGTCTTTGATATGATGGGTAACCTCTTCCTAAGCATTGATTATAAGAAGCCAGGAATGTAGGATAGTTTAGTTTTCTTAATTTGACGGAAATTTTACTTAAGTTGAGGGAATGTTTGTATGCATATTGTACCGAAATTTTTTATATAAGATTAATATTAATTCTAGATGGAGTGGAACTAATAGGGTCAAGTCAATTTAAAATTTTTCCCTATTTAAAAAGCTGTCTTATGACCCCACACAATTTTATTTCGATTTATTAATTGTAGTGCGTGCCTGGCATATTACGCCACTTTCAGGAAATTCACGTGAAACAGAAAATATTTGTGATGACCTGATAAATCGTAAGTGATTTGACATGGTTCCATCCACGACTTTCTTCATAAAAAAAAATAATTTTTATATTATGGATGATTATAAACTATTACTGGATGTCTTTCTGCTACTTTGTTGGTGTATTTTTTTTAAAATATCATAGATTTTTAGCGTTTGGTGCTTTCTGTATTTTTGTCTCTTCTGGTTCCAATTTTCCATTCTCTATCTATTTCGTGTATCACAAAGGGACCAAATTATATACCCTAGTGTTGAGCCTTCTTTTGCAAATATTGGCCCCATTCATAAACCAATACTGCCGATAAGCAACAGCATAAATTTTAAATAAAACGATCCAAAACGCAGAAAATTTGAATTGTTTATTTAAAAATTCAATCAAAATATTATATTTTAATTAAAATTTGGCACAAATTGAAAGAGTAGTTATCGCATGTAATAATTATATATAGACTAATTTTCACCATAATAAGATAATTCGAAACCATGTTTATGTGTTTGCCATTGCTTATTGCTTACGGCTATATAAAGTTGTTTTATAAAATTACTAGCGGACCAGGCGAACTTCGCCTCGCCCCAATTTTAAGCCTTCAAACAAACTTTCTATTTTTTCATTTGAAAAGCCATTAAGGAATAATGCATACAAAAAATCAAAAGTTTGTTGTGGCTTTAGCTCTTCATATGCTGACATTTCATTGGTTGCTAAAACCAAATCGTCGGTGAAGTTTAAGCAGTTTGAAAACATTCAACCTCGGATGTTTATGCCACATAAATCAAATACAATATGAGAATTTCAATATTGCATATGAATTACAACAATGATTATGATTATGTATTTGTTGTAATTCATATGCAATATTGAAATTATCATATTGTATTTGATTTATGTGGCATAAACATCCGAGGTTGAATGTTTTCAAACTGCTTAAACTTTACCGACGATTTGGTTTTAGCAACCAATGAAATGTCGGCATACGAAGAGCTAAAGCCACAACAAACTTTTGATTTTTTGTATGCATTTTGCAAAAGCTCTAATTGTTTCTAACGATTAGTTGGGGAGAATATCCCAAATAATGAATTTTCAATATTAAGTATTAAGGAATAATTTCAAACAAAATTTCATACAAAAACTCGATTTTCGATTTTTCCAAATTTCCTGCTTTTCCGGAGGGATTTTCCAAAATTTTCTTCCATAAAAACCTTCTCCTCGAAAATACGAACAACTGACAAAAAGTTTTACAGAAATCGGCCGAGCCGTTTTCATTTTATGAATTATTGGATTTTGCCACGCCCCTCCGCCCACAGACCGAAAATAAAAAATCGGACTTCACAGTGTCGGCCCAGCCGTTTTGGAGCCATTACGTTACATACATACATACATACATACATACACACATCCTATTTTATATATATATATAGATTTTTATATGCCTAAATTTTTCTGGCCAAAAGAAATTATAGAAAAATGTCCTTAATTACCAACACTAATTTTTGAGTGTAATAAATGGTGTATCGCAAAATATTTAGTGTTTGTACATTAAATATTCAATACTTATTTAAAAATTTCTTTTGTTTAATTACACTTACCAAGAATAAACCACAACAACGAAGAAATTAATGTATTAAAAAAACAAAATAAATGAATGTGAAAACAAAAGAATTGGAACACTTTGTGTTTCCACAAAATCGAAGGCGAAATATATCGATATATATAGATCGGTGACTCAGCCAATACAAAAAAACGTCAATTTGATTTTTTGATCTAATTTATATTGAATTCAAAATTTTTCCAATTATGAACTTTTCAACTTAAGAACTGATGAATTTTTACACACACACACTGGAAGAAATATTGTGTATTTATTTTGCGTCTCAAGCACAGGTGTGTTGTTTATCTTTAACTATTTTGCGTTTCATATAATTTCATCTTTCAAATTTTGATAGATTACAAAAATATTTATTCATGTCATTTTTATTTATTTTTGATATACATAAAGATAAAAAGAAACTTTTGGATAATCTCTGGCGTAACACTTTTTTAAATATCTTTGTTTTTGTTAAAATTTTGTTGTACGTATTTTATATTTCGTTTATTTGAAACACGTTGTATCATTTTAAAATCTCGCGAAGGACTGAAACATTTTCAAAACGGCCACTTACATTTTACATATCGGAAATCGAAGTGAAACAACTCAACATGAAGAACATCGAAAGTAAAGAAAAAAGAAAAACACACATTTTGAAACATTTATTTTACGAGTGCGAGGAAATATGTGAGAATACTTGAGGAATTCTTGCAAGAGTTCAGGAACACAAGAAAATTATACGTGTTCTTTAAGAAACTTTTTTTGAAGGCACATACTTACTTACATCTGTAGGGATACTGCGTTGAAGATCATGAAAGAGACTAGACTAGATGCATTTGTGAGAGCAGCAAGGAACAAGTGTGTGTGTGGGGTTAAAAATAAATTCCGTATTTTCGAAATGTGCTCACATATGGATGGATGGCTGGTTGGTTGGTTGAATGAATTGTAGAGCAACCAATACAAAAATAATGAATTGTTAATCTCGGAAAAATAATATATTTCTTTATTAAGGATATTCACTTCAGCTGCGAAGCAAGTAGTTATTCTAATTAATATTCTAATATTCTAATGAATATATATGTATGTATATATATATATGTGTCAAGGATTTTACGTCAGTACCTGCCCGAAGGCCTTACCTGACGGTGCTCTTCGCACTGGGTGAATAAAGCCGTTCACCACCGTCCCGTCACCCCTCACAGAGGCACATGCTGGGTGTGACAACAACATGTGCGCCTACGAGGGACAACTTGGTAGCAAATTCTGTACAGGCTGCTGGACCATGTACAGACACTTTGCTGAAGTGTTGGAGCTATCTAACCTCCTACTACCCCGATGGCCCGGCAGCAAAATAGTGCCCCCATCTTACCTGAGGCTTCGCCCACCGCAAAACATCAGAGTAGCCTTGTCGAATAGCAACAACACCTAGAGATATACGGCCTGAAGAGAGCATCTATAATCAGTCACTAGCACCTCTTACAGACACACTACATCTGACCCATAACTCTTCCCGCGTATCTTTGGGTTTTAACCACAGCCACCACGTGATCCCCGAAGGGGCCTCACCAATAACCAGTCTAGGACAAGTCCTAGGGGCTACTGGTTCCCGTGGCACCAGATAGGACTCTGGTCAGCCGCGTGTTAAAAACACCTCCGATTTTAGGTCCCTGCAAACCTGAGGTATCGGTAGCACCTCTACCCAGACAAGCATAGGCAGAGCTACTTCCTTAAATTAAATATATGCACGCCCGTTGCCCTGTTATGTCCAGGGATAGGGTAGTGACATATAAGTTCAAGGGGTAATTGGCCAAAGGTCAAGGTCTGGAAAAACCAGATTACCCACTTACCGGACGAGCGAGCGAACCCACTTTCACCTTTAATTTACTTGCATGCGCGCCCGTTGCCCTGTTGTTTCAGGGATTGGGTAGCAACATACAAGTTTTTAGGGGTTATCAGCAAAAAGGCCTAGGTCCGGAAACCTGATAACCCTCTACCCCAGGAGGTTCAACACCAAGCCACCAAGACAGGGTGCATTGACCGCGCCCCCTGGGGGGATATGTATGTATATGTATCGAATTCCTGCTGAATCAAATGTAATCCATTTGTCTGCTTCACTTTCGGAAAAAGGCTTGCTTGTTATAATTATTTCACGCCATTCACCAAAAATTCATTCAAGATTTTATCAGATGCATAATGCATAGTTTTCGATTATTCTTAAGGCTGAGTTATATATGAAATAATTCAACTGACAAGTAACTTTCAAAGCTTTCCTGTCGCATATGCACACTTTTGCCCAAGTTTGCTATAAACGTAATGCAAATCCAACTGTCATAAGGCTGAGCATGTTATGAGCAAGGCGATCGCAAATTAATTGCTGCCAATTTCACCGTTGGGTTGTGGGACTTATCTATGGTATTTGTAAACGAAAAATTTGGATTTGAGGGCTCAACACGGTCTTTTCTCTAGCTCCTCAGCTAAGAATAGTCGCTTGTATGATATCCCTTCCCATTGTTGATACGTATCCTTGTGCCATTGCTCAGTTACGCATCAATAGGGCTGGTGAACCAACTGTTAGCTCGAAGGAATGTTTCTTGTTCAAAAATTCCAAGGAGTAAGTTTTGCTGCCATCACTATTCATCACCGTGCTAATTGATAGCAAGGTTTTTAATTCGCCAACTTACCCATTTAATATTTTTTGTTAGTGTTACTCACGGACTCATTTTATGCCCAATATGTTTTAAAATTAAAAAAAACTTGCGAAATAAGCTCATTATTGGTCCCCTTAACAAGAAGCCGTAAAATGCTTTAGAACAATAGTATTTTTCCAAAGTAGGTTAAATCATTTCTTCTATGGAAATGAAGATTTTCTATGCTGGGAGCTAAACTTCATTCAAATTCCTTCAGTCTTTTTTATAAAAAGAAGGCAATTAATGCCTGTTATTTAAAGTAGTAGTGGCCAGTGCTATGTCTTCATTACTTAAACAGTCCGACAATAACAAGCACAGTGAAGGGATTAAACTCACATTCTCATTCATGAATTACCTTGTAGTCAATGCGCTAACTACTCCAGCCCATAGCACCATCAGTCCTGAGATATAAATATCAGAGTTATGGCATTAGTCCATAAGTGGCCAACCCAAGTACTTTACCATGGCAAAAGATCTCCAATTACTTATTCCAGGCTATAGACTATATCTGCGCCTCATTTCATTCAAATCCATTCAACCATTTATAAGTTAATTCCTATTTTTTAGCGCAAGCTGCGAAGCTTTTTGAGTCTACGACAGCAATTGAATCTGCGACACTACCCACTATTCTACGAGGGTAATTATAGACCATAAATGCTCAAACCAATTCCCTTATCATGATAAGCAGTATCCTATATGTTTATCCAGGCTATAAACTATCCACGCCACAAATTTTATTCAAATGTCTTCAATTGTTCTTGCGTGATTGAATAATTAACATCCAAACATACAAACTCTCACATTTATAATATTAGTAGGTCAGTATATTTTTTAGTATTGTTGATTGTTTCTGGATTTTATCTAGTATTTAAAATATTAAAACTATTCAGTATATTGCAATTTGAAATTATCTCTGCAATTTGAAATTATCTAGTGATAATGGCCACGTTGGTTTTTATGACGAACGATTTTACAGTTCTCGATAACGTCTCAAGTTGCTAAAATTTCTGTTGAAAAAACATTTTAATAAAAATAATTACTTTCATGAAATTTTTTTTTAACTTGCCACCTTGCGCGACTGGGTTGACGCAATTAGTTTGTTTGATACTGATTTATTTACAGTCGCATTTAAAAGTGAACAAATGTTATGGAAACATAGTCTGATTTATTAGGAGGAGAGAAAGTAAAGGAAAAAGTAAGCAAAAAACATCTACAATTATATTGAATACGCTTAAACTGTATCAGTGGGTGTAATCATGGAAAAACTTGCAAAATTTTGTGGTTTTGATTTGAAACCTCTACTGCCTTCTACAGCACCATCTCACAAACCAGACATACTCGTAGTAACAAGTGAAAACCCAAAATCCCTTATTGATTCTGAAATTTGCTGTACATGATAAAAATTTCCAAAACTAAAAAAATTATCCAACGATTTAATTTTATTTAATGACAATTCTCATTAATCTACGTTCTTAAATTTTCCCCATTGTTGAGATGACACCAGCGAATTGTCAGACATATGGACTAGCCTTAAAAATTTGAATAAATAACACAATGAGTTACACTTTGCAATTAGTAAAAGTCAACCATAATGAGTGAATATCCTTATTACATTAATACACACATTCTTTAATTAATAATTGATCTTAAAATGTAAGAATGGAAAATTAAAAATTGTCAGGTTCGTTGCCACCTCTAAGCAAATGGTGGCCATTATTACCAACACATATTTGCCCCCACTAAAACACATGCAAGGGAAGAGATCTCTCTCGTACTCGCTATTAATAATAAATTGCTGATGATTTTCTTTCTTTGTGCTCTGCAGTGGCAACGTCAATGTACAACCATTCTGTGCCACTGCGCAGAAGCTGACAAATTAAGAAATAAACTAAATAAAGGAAAATCTCATTTCTTCAATAACATTAAAAAAACCGATCTCCCTCACAAAGAAACAAAGCGGCCAGTGTCAAAAAGCTTAGAAAAATACATAAAAAACAAACAAAAAGCCGCAAAAAAATAAACATTTTTAATTATCTAATGACGACGTTCAAACTAAAAACATTAGATTGCCGGTCTCCGAGAAAAACTTTTATTTTTGCCTGCTTTTTTCTCAAAAAATTTCCCAACTTGCCTGCACTTTCAAGCTTTTCAAATATCATCTCTTTTGTCTTCTTTCTTTCGCTTAATTGATTGTTTTTCATTTTTATGTTACCTTTGTTAGTTTTTTGACATTAAGGTGATTAGGCAAATACTTGTCTGGTCTTGTTTCGATTTTTTTCTTCTAAATTCTTCTTTGTAAGTGGTTGAATTCAATTGAAAATTTCAACAGAAACGCACGGTATTGGATGTTTTGCACGCTATGGCATGCATACATATATACAAACGTATGTACATAACCACATATGTTCTTTTGGATATTCAAAATCCTGGGTATGTTCGTAAATGCAATACTGTGCCGTAAGAATAAACTGAAGTGTGTTTAACGTCAAGAGTGTGTTTTTCTGTTGAAGAGCGGTACTGCACTTACCAACGTACACCCTGTCTTACAGTTAGTATTAGTTATAAGATAATTAATTAGATGGGAAGCAATTCTTGTTTGCAACACTTGTTTACTTGAACCAACCGTTTTCTGTTGAAAACATCATCACCTAGAGGTCATGCGATTAGCCTGAGTAGACATCATCTATTTAAATAATCGATAGAGATGTTTGTTTCCGTGGAATTGGCTCGAGCAAACTGCCTAGTCAAACTAGAGCAGTACCAGATTAACGATGATCAGTTGCAAGTGTTGTCTTTGTCTTGGGTTCCTAAGCAGACTTGTGTATCACCGCAATTATGTGTGTGGAGGGCTCCATGATTTCGGAGGAGGTTAGTTGAAAGAGTATACAGTATCGTATCGTTTTAGAATTGATTTGTAAAGTATAAAGATTACGAAAGTCTTTTGTGACTGTAAATTATCTCATAATATAATATAATATTTTTGAAATCGAGTAGAAAAAATAAAAAAATCTTTGATGTCTTCAACAATTTTTTATTGTTTAACTTTAACTCTGCAGAGGTGGTAAGTTTTATCCGACTTTAAATTTTTCTAAATCCCTTTTCTCAACTGCTAATAATGGAGTTTATTTATAACGTACAGATGTTTCAACGGTTTATTGCGTATAGCGAAAAACTTCTCCAGTCCCAACAATTATGCATAAACATTTCATAGATTTTATTATTACGATTATAACGAAATTCGATTATAAAGTATTTTCGCTTATAACGAACTACTTTTTTAGTTCGAAAATAAAAAAATTATTGTAAATGTTTACACTTATAACGAAGAAAACAGAATCATATAATATTTAAAAAAATGTAAGCCGTTAAAATCATTATTTATCAGTATTTTAGAAATTTGTGAATAAATGTACATTTATCATACACATATATACTGAAAAATAAGAATATGTTTCAATGTTGCTTACATTTTTATTAATTGGCAAAAGATAAATAAATATTTACTACTTTTATATAACGAACTACGTCTATAAAGAACTAAACGAACTCCACTACCATATACCACAGAATATACACAGAATACCCAACTTTGACGTATAAAAAGCGTCCGAATCATATTTTGCATAATCTTTGTATAACGTGCATAAAGTTTGTGTGAAGAGATATCTATATAAAAACAAATAGTTTTGCTATCTCTTTTACACAAACTTTATGCACGTTTTCAAAGTTGTCGGGTCTAGGTAGTTTATGCCATATACTTATATAACCAGGTCAAAATTTCACTGAAAACTTTACATACAAAAGGAAAATTATAAATAAAAGTTTCATAGAAAGAAAAACGAAAATTCGTAAAAAAAATTTAGAGTTACAAAATTCGACAAAAAGCTAAAAAATCAAAATATATTTATTATACAGTATATTCATAATAATTTATCAAAGGTTTCTAAAACAATTTTTAATAATATATCTATATTTGTTTACCTTTTTCATAATAATTTGGTTAATATAATATTTAAGCTTGAGGTCTTATTTTATCGTTTAACAATTTTATTCAAAACTATCGATATTTCGATACTCATTGAGTATCATCTTCAGGACAACTCTGTTTTTTTAATAAAATTGTTAAACGATAAGATAAGATCTCAAGCTTGAATATTATATTAACCAAATTAAAACAATTTTTCATATAAAATTTTTTTCAATAACCGTATTACGAATATGACAGTGAGAATAAGTATTATGCCAAATTAGCCCATAAAGCAGCCGGGAAAGTCAAAACAGTAGTGGCAGAAAACAACGTTTGCAATTTAAGGACATTTGCGTCCGAAAATGTTTAAAATTAAAAATTGTAATGTTTTAACAACATTTTCTTACATGAAAAGTGCATTTTTATTTCGCATCCCTAATTATTTAAAGTGTCTGCTTTTGCCGTTAATAATCATGTTGTTTATTTAAATTTAAACAATTTCATCACAGGTGTTGCTTGTTCTTTTTTTGACGTTTAAGAATTAGAAAATAAACTTTTTGTTTCTATATGAAAATATGTATGTCAGTATGTATGTACAAACAAGAGTACATATACGTATGTAGATATATATTCGTCTATTTGACAGATTGTCAGGTGTGAATAAATATAAATAACAATGACCATACTACACCTAAAAGCATTACTCAATGATAATTCTACTTAATACGGCCAAACGAATACGTTTTAAAAGGTTGTCAAATAGAAATATTAATTTTTTATACTAAAAACCACCAAAAAATAATCTTTAAATATATGCACGCAATGTGTGGTTTGAACTATAAAACATTTATATGCATACATTCACACATACACTTACATATAAAGATGGCCTAAATAACAATGTGCTAAAATTAAATATTAATTCATCAAGAGGTTAATGCGGACAGATTCAGTAGCTGGTGCTCTATAATTAATATAGAAATGATCGTAAAGAACCGGCAAGTTCTTGAGTTGAACTAAAGGAAAGCTTGAGGTAAATTAATGGTAATACCAGACTACTAGCGGGAGTCTGTACATCGATATATGCATGTATAACGTTTAAGAAGCTTAAAAATTGTGGTAAAATATTTGATTTTTCCGAAACGATATTTTCAATAGTCAGAAATGGGTATTTTAACGCCCTTTTCTTGCCATAACAGATATTCTGTCTGGTGCAAATCAGTCTTGAAAACACATGCGACTTGAGAATCTACCTGGAGTATGAGTATACATACATTTTTTAATATGAAACCTGGTACCAAAAATCAACTCGGACAATTACAACAATACGAAAATGAAATTCAAAGTAAAAGAATTTTCGACACAAATAATATCTTATGAAATCATTTAGTATTGTGGAGATAAAATGCACGTGTAAAAATATAAATTGAAAATGCAGCTTATGTCGGGGCATCCCAACTTAGAAAAAAAAAACTTTTACGAAATTATGGACAAGACAGAGTAACTGCAAATAAGCCCTTAAATAACTTTGTAATTTTCCTTGTAATTTCAAGCTTTTCCTTTAACGTTTCCACGCGAATAAGTGTGGTCTAATTATGGCACATGTGTGTGTTGTGCGAAACGCCACAATTTCTTTGTTGTTAAAGAAAACTAAATGCAACAAAGAAAGTGAATAAATGAGATTTTACATGCCAACATACAAAAGAAAAGATCATCCGGGAGATTGGTAAAATTTATAGCATTTAAACCAAAAAGGAAATTGCAGCATCGCCTGCCGGATATTTGTATATGCATCGGTGTGTATAAATGTGACATGTGCTAAATTAACAAGAAAAGAAATAAGAAATTAAAGAATTCTCGTAATACTATTAAATGAATGCCTGAACACTGTGCTAACGAATTTTTAATCGAAATAATTAATAAGAAATAAAAGTAAAACAATTAAATAAAATAATTATCAACGTATGGAACACAAAATTGAGGGAGACTAAAAATCACATAAAATTGCAACAAAATTTACAGTGGCACGAGCTGCTTTCTGATTTGATACTCGAAACATTTGTATGCGACAAAATTGCATGGCATGATCATACATTAAACGAGTCTGTGTGTGTATGTTTTCCGATCTATATTTAATTCCATAGAATGTCGCCGACTAGGCTTGCCAATAATATTTTTGGCATGTGTTTTTTGTTGACTTTAGCAATGGCCAAAGTGGGAATAGTGACTCGATTTTATGTGCGACATGCCGTTCGCAAAGAGGGAGCTGCGATATTTATAAGTATGTTTTATTTTTTTTTTCATGCCAACTGTTCTGGAAATGAAATTTTATTTGTGTGATGTACTAAGCAAACATTTTGCATTCCGGAATTATTCTAGCTTAATCTTTGAAATATTTAATGTTAAATAGAAAAAACGGGAGCGAATTTTAATTTTGTTTGAGCCTTAAATTCGCCTCCATAGATGTATAAATTATGACTTTTAATGGAAGACAATCCTCTGATGTACGATCAAAAAAAAATTTATATGTTCACTATCGCATTCTGAAATTAAAAAGGGTGAATTGTGAGCATGGACAGCTTGCGTCCCTCACCATATATCACATAATTTATGACAGTTTACCTATATAAATTCGAGCTTCTACTTTAGGGAGCATATGACGATCTTATCTCTAAGTGAACTCAGGGCCTCCTACGTGCCAAGTTTATAACATATCTAAACTCCCTATACTCCTGACTTGGGCTTAAGCTATTGTCATTAAGAAAATTTCATTCGCCTTACTGGTTTCTCTCAAATTTTTATGTTCACGAACTCTAAGTTGGTAGTACCGCTTACTCGATGATAAAATAGCGACATGGTGTTGGGAATCATTTAGATAACATGACTTTGAAGAAATAAGATTTATTATGTTCGATTTTTTTTTGCTTGTTTTTAGGTAAAAAATTAATATTTGTTTCGCAAGTTGTAATCGGTAATTCCAGTAATTGTCTCCGTTTAAGTTATCAAATTGAAAACATGCTTAAATAAGAAGCACTGCCATCGGTTTTGACCATTATAGCAACTATTTTGAAAAAAGTTTCAATATAATACAAGGTATAAAAAATATAAATCTAGATTGACAGCATTTTTAGGCGTCATTTAATAAAAAGATATACATCATTTGAAATTTGTCAAATAAGATAAAATTTAAATTAAATTAAAATAAAAAACTATTTCATAATATACTTATATTTTTTATATTTCAAATTAATGCATAATCTCTATAACAATAAAACAAGTTAGGGACAATTAGAGAATCTGCTAAAATTAAAGAAAATTTGAAAAAAAAATTTAACTACGAGTAGAAAAGCTACAATATAAAAGTATTGCAAAATCTTTCTTGGTAAATTTACGCTGAATAATGAACACTTAAATCCTTTTTATCCTTGAAAAGTAAGATAATTTTAGGCTTTTTTGAAAAAAATGCCATACGGCTGTATTCATAGAATGAATTTTTTTTGGGAATTTGTTGCATGTTTATTTGGGGTTTAACAGATGGGTTAAAAAAAAATTTATAAAATCATTAAAAATTTCATGTCCTGTCATTTTTCTAATCCGTTTGGTTCCATACGCTTTTTATTAGTGAATAAAAGGAGTTGCATACAACAAATTTCGTTAAAAAATACATAAGCCCAGTTTAAAACATAAATGTGTGGTTATATAAAAACAGACATGGTCCTGAGTCTAACTGCCTGCTTTTATAATCATTTTACCGTTCGAAAGATATTTCCGTTCGAATTCAGGCTGTAAAATATTAAACAATGTTCCGAAACGTACTTATACATAAATATATTTTTTACGCATGCTACTGCAATAATTTTGTATCATGAAAATTCATCGATTGCTATTTGCGACCTTATTAAACGTCTTTAATTATGTTTTCAAACTTTCCACGTGGGGCCATTCAAACGTTTCTTAATACTTCAATTTGTAAACAGGCCTTCAAATTTCAATCGCCTACTTGTTCTGTGTTTAACACTCTAGGGTGCCGAATTTAGTAATAAATATGCAATCCGTAGACTTTTTGTAATAAATCTATTTTCGTCCTGGATTCTCTTAAAGTCATCCGTTTAAATTTTTTCTTTCTTAATCTATTTTTTATTTATTATATACTCATACATATGTATATACAAACGTATTTATGTATGTATGGATTTGTATATACATATATTTTTATTGCTTAAATTTATTAAGGGGGCAATTTTTCAGTACGTTTGTTCAGCAGTCAGTTATTCGGTGCAATGTCGTCGCCAACATTGTTTATCGTTGCATTTTTTGTTGGTATCGTTATTATTGTTGCAATCGTCGTCGTCAGTCAGCAGCCTTCATAAGATCGTTGGCATTGCCGTTACACTTGCATGAATGGTGTTGAATGGCATGAACTGTTAGATGTTGCTACCGCTGCCGTTGTCGTTCCTGTAAACCGTTGTTGTTGGTTCAGTAAATACAAACAAATAAACCAGAAACAATGCACACTTGTACCACTTCATCCGTATTTACAACAAAATGTATTTACATCAGTTCGGTAAATATTTTTGTTTGTGTTACTGAGGGAGGGTCTATTATACACATAAAAAAATGTGTGAAAATACGACTAAGAAATTATTGTTTAAACTCTTTTATTTAATAAACTTTTAACAGAATTTTTTTAAATGCTTTTGGCATGATGCGGTTCTTATGATTTTTTATATCAGAACAGAGCGGACTTTATAAAATAAATGGTATTATATGTACGTATGGGATGTACATACGAAATAACACATTGCATTATAAAATAACTTCAGATTTTTAGAAAATTTTCATTTTTTTCGAATGATTTCATTTTCTTTTTGGAATTATTTCATTTTATGGAAATACTTAAAAATAAATACTTAAAATAGAATAAATACTTAAAAATACATAAAATGAAATGAAGCCAAACAAATATTTTTTGTGTTATATCTTCGGGGGAAAAAAATTGGGACTTATTTCGTTTTATTTGATCACTTTCTTCAATTTATTACTTTTTCATATAAAAAAGTATGTTCAAGTCTGGCTTCGCTTTCTAAAGCATTTCTGCATTGCTCAAGCATCACCTGCTCTGTTTTATTTGGAAATTCCCCATGTTTTCTAAAACATTTCTTTTAAAACGAGGCTGGTATTTGATATACTACAGTGAAAAAGTCCTTGCGCTCGTTCGAAGTCAGGAATGTCTAATATATCAAAAAGCAACACAGAAATGCTTTAAAAAGGGAAGCCATGCCTGGACATATTGCGGAGGACAATCTCCTTGCACTCGGTCGAGGTAGGGCTCAAAGACTTTCTTCTATGAGGTGAGTAAAAACCCGGTTTAACTTTCTAAACTAGAGTTAAGATTTGAATACTTATTATTAGTTCATGAAAAGAAAATTTTGATAGAAAAACCCGAAGTGGCTGCCGTAAATCTCCTGTCAGCCAAGGGAGTACATGATCAGTAATCCATATTCTTAGGCATGCCCGGAGTTCATCCGGCTTTTGACACCTGGCTTGACTCTCAGCCAGTGGTATCCATTCTCAATGCCGAGTGATGAGGTCGGTTGGAACTTTTTAAGTATATGAAAAAATGCAATAACTGATACTTTGGAAGGCATAAAAAAGACTTTCATTTATGACAATACGTACTAAATATTTTAAAGCGCATAAAAATATTGTTCATATGCGAAAATTTTAATATCTTACTTTTATATACCGAAATCTATTCCCTTCAAAAATAATATATATATTCCAACATTCACGCTTGCTTTTTTATATTTTTTATGTTTCCGAAATTTTGAGCATTTTTAAGCAAAACTGCTCTTATGGCATATATTCTTATACTTTTTTGCGCAAATTTTTTTATAACTTTGGACTTAATAAAACATAGGTACAAAATTTCTGAAATTTACGTGTAGTAAATTCTTAAAATAAATATTTTTTAAATAGAGATCTATTAGGTTGACCTATAATAAAGTTTGAATTGCATTAGTATTCTTATATTATGCATCCCAATAAAAAAATGGAGCGATATTTTATTAAATAATATTTTTATAGCTTTTAAAGTATAAATTAGTGTGTTTTGTACAAATTTAACTTGACATGTTCTTGATTAAAAGTTTAAATTACTTTTATAAAATTGTGCAATTCTGTTCTACTTTTTGAAATATAAATTGACAAAATTTATTTTTTCTTTAAACATTATTTTCCTTCAATTTGCAATTGAAATAAATTATGACTACTTTCAATTCGTTATTCCACTCCCAGAGTGAGTTATGCTTCAATATAAAATTTTCTTTGGAAAAAAATATAAGAAGCATATTTCTTAAATTATTCAACACATAACTTTAATTTGATGAACAGACATAATAAAAGGGAACTTATAATGCGAGCCCATGTTAAAATTATTAAAAATTCGAACAAATTACGGATCACAATCTTTGCACTTATTGTTTAATGGGAATTTATTTATTTATTATTGCGTATATGGATAATTCTTCTTGTCGAATATAAGATTTAATATGAGTATCATTGATCTAATATAAAGTTATTAAACATTTAAATTCGAATTGATTGAATACGGTTAATAAGTCCTTGCTGGAAAGGGGACAGAATAAATGGTATAAATTTGTTTTCTTTTTTCTAAGGTGCCAAGATCACACTCGCATATATTTGCAACCATTTGACTCAACGATATAATTAATATCAAGTTATTTCTTTGAATGTATTAACATTAATCTTTCTGATCCATAGGTATTTTTTGATTCACTTGTGTAGCTCACACAGACTCATCAACACAAGCGCTATACTGTTGTTGTATAAAAGTGCGTTGGCTGCAATAAGGTTGCCTGTTGCATTACCACCAAAATTCATTTTATTTTTAAAATTTCAGATTTCATGAACAACAACTTTGCGTAGGTACTCGTAAATAATGCACTAATACAAACATTTTCAACGGCGAAGAATTAACACACATATGTAGATACGATAGATGCATTCGCGTTCTTACACATGCACATTTAAAGAAAATTGTTATTGAAAAAGTACTTGAGTTTATTGTACATACACACACATGCATACATACATACATATGTACGTGTTGAGGAAAGCAGTTCAGATCAGAAATGAATAGACTAAATTACAAAACGAAACTAGAAACGAATGAATACTCGTAAATTTTTACATTTTTAATCTATATACAAGCTTTTTGTTCTTACTGACTGCGTACGAGTATGTTTAAATTAATGCCCTAATAGATTATTTTATTTGCCAGATCAAAATGGTGGTTCCTTCAACGTGTTGTTCCAAATATTTCTTCATGAAGGCGATCAACTCAAATAGACAGACGACACAGGCAAAAGCGCATAAATCTTACCAATGATTTACAAAGGCTAAAGACTTTTTGTGTTTTTCTTCTGTTTTTAAGAAAGAAGATTTCATACTTCAAACAAAGAAAGAATGGTTTATACAAAAGTAAAATTAATTTGTTCACATTGAAGCAATTTCTGTTAAATTCTTTGGCGAAATAATACTGTGATGATCAAGGCAGTATTAAACGCGCAAAAATAACAAATATTGATTACAGCATGATCCTTAATTAGGCAATTAAAATAATAATAGATTGCTAAATTTAAATTTCTCTTTGGAGATAACCCAGGCGCACTATTATAGATGCAGTTACCCCCCAAAGAGTCAATACATGACTGCTGAAAACCAGTGGCCAACTTCCGGTCACTTATATTAATATTCAGATGCTGAATATGACCTTGTGTCATAAATAAAAATTACTTGTCCAGACAAATCTAACAAGG
The DNA here is from genome assembly GCA_963681545.1 of Germaria angustata. Taxonomy (NCBI): domain Eukaryota; kingdom Metazoa; phylum Arthropoda; class Insecta; order Diptera; family Tachinidae; genus Germaria; species Germaria angustata. The sequence goes on from OY813000.1 coordinate 26,602,411, forward strand.
TTAAATACAATGTGTCTGTTATTATCTATTGAGGAGTTTTGTGATCTACATTTGCATGTGATAACAGCATCGAGTCCAGCTCACCATACATTGCAGCATATTCAGGGTACGAGAACTGCTTAAAAATTCAATTATAATCTTTACCCAAACGAACAGAAATGCTCGTAAGAACATCGCCAAGAAGCTTTGTTATTGAACTGGATTTACTAGACTAAAATTTTGTTTCCCTTGTATTTGATTAAGAGCAAAAATGCGACTTCTTAAGCAAATGTTTATTTTCCTCAAATTTTTCTAATCAAATTTGCACTACATATTGGTAAGTTTTGGTCCTTTTCGGATGACGCTATCCACGCGGTAATCAGCTTATTGTAATTTAACATAAAATCATTATCATTGCAAAAGGTTTACTCTACATGTTGAAGATACGAGTAACTTCCAATTCAGTGAAAACATATCAAGAAAAAGATCTTATAATGATTGAATAAGATTCGAGCTCGATTCCCCCTTCATAGTCTTTGCATTTTCATGATTTCTGTGAAAGCTCTTTTTTACTGAATACCTGCAAAAATCTTTTGTTCACACAGCTGCTCTCAAACTTGTTTGATGTAAGTATAGTATATTAAAAGCTTTGCTTTGTAAACATGACATGACGAATTAAAATTTCGGAGTTCGGGACCTATTTGATACTGGTTGACAATAATAAAAATCGAATGTAAATAGGATGCCATATGTAGCCTGGTACAGAAATATTTGTTGCATTTGGAGAAAATCATTACCATTGTAAATATGACTCGAATTCTGAAATATCTTTTTCAGAAATGAAAACTCCATTAGTAGAGCTCAAAGTTACACATATGTATGAGTGAAAAATCAAAGGCTACATTTTACGAATGGTAAACTTTTTATGTTTTTGGTAGCCTTGTTTAGCTTTGAACATAACATTTCTAAGAAGAATCTAATGGAAATACTCATTTGGTCGCGATGATTTCAAAAAATTTTACTAATTATAAGATATGTTTTAAGAGACTTTACAAAGTTTTGTTTTTTTGTTGCTATTGGATGCTTATTGTAGCTTAAATCACATTTTTTAAAGGGGTCGTATACAAGGTTCTCAAATTCTTGCGTGAAGTTTTTCAAACTTCTTCATAACCTTATTATACAAAATACTATACGATTTCTTCTTAAGTAAATATCGTTTTCGTTTTTGAAAAAAAAAATTAAAATATTCTTGATCATTTAATAAAAAAAAGTCTATTTATCACTCTAATTTGCAAAATTCAACATCCTTTCGTTATTGGGTGACCTTTACGAATAAGTTCGCGCTTTTTAAAAAACACTAAACTAATTTCTTTTTTTCTTTAAAAGAATTAAGATCGCGTGTGATAATGGTCTCAGGAGGTCTCTTGCTTGATCTTGAGGTGATCGCGGTATGAGTGCAGGAAATATGCACGAAGGAGAGAGCTATTGGGTACCGGCTCGGTCATTGCCCAGCTTCCTCTAAGGGATGATAGAAGTGGTTTGGAAACTAATATATGTATACTATTTTTGATTTACGATATATATATATATATATATATATATATATATATATATATATATATATATATATATATATATATATATATATATATATATATATACATATACATATACAAATATGCAGACTTTATAAATATATATAATGGTTATATACATATATAATTTAAGATGTTGTTAAGAAATTGCAGAATGTATTTGTTCACTTAATAAAAAAAAGAACTTTAAAAAATTTCACTGTTGATGTTTCTGTAAACAAATTTAAAATTTTAATTCTATTTTCAATCCACACGTGAAAATAGTTGCACAACCCAACAAACACAAGTTCAAACGTATGAAATGTGCTTTCGAAATATTAATATTCCAGAGCAGATGTTATCAGTTCTGCTGAGTCAGTAACTCTTAAATGAATTTTATAACACCACAAAAGAATTATATACCGATATGCTATAAATCAAGTGATTTAAAGTAGCCTGATATCTGGAACAAAATCTTCAGAAAGGAAAATTATCGGTTTTTAATTGTTTTTTGATATTTCATACGATTAATAATTTTACTCGAACTTAACTTTGACTTTGTGAACACGAATAAATTTGAATACATAATTGGTTTCTTCAATTCCGTGATCGTACATGAACATGAAAGTAAAAATCTTCAGTCAATATATTCGTATACATATATGTATGTATCTGAATTACATACTTTGCTAATCTTTAGGTCTATGCGGCATTTTTGTTATCTAACAGTGAGAAAAATAAGCTACATAAATAATATATTCACATATTAAAATTATATTTTTACATACAGTCAACCCTCCTATAACACGGTTATCTGCAACGCGGTCTCATTCTAACAATAATTTAAAACTGCGGCAAGCCCCGTTTAACACGGTACTTCTACAACGAGAATATGATATTGTTTTAGGGAGTTGTATATATCTTTCCAAGGAGTTTGCTTGAATTTGGAATTATTTTCCGTCCTCTCACGTCAAATTTGCATTATAAACACACTGGCTGCGGTTAGTTGTGCCATCTTCAATGTTCTTCTTTGTTTAACATTATTTTATGTTGTGTGCAGCGCTACAAATTAGAAAGAAATCGTCTATTTCTCAGTTGAAAATTTAAAAATCATATAGTATTTTATGCTTTTCTCTTAAGCAGCTTGAATGAAATGTGGAAGAAATGTTTTCCTTAATAAAATATGTATGTATGTATGTATATACTTATGTCAGTTGTACTCTTTGAACTATCCTTTTGTCTTGTATAACACGGTTTCACACAACATATCTGGCGAGTTGTAGAAGAGTCATCTGTATTTGATCAGAAAGTCAGCGTTTTTCATGTCAGCGAGAGATGAGCAGAGATTCTTATTCTAATTAATTATACAGTGAAAGCTCTACTCGCGGATAACTCTAATTATATATATATATATATATATATATATATATATATATATATATATATATATATATATATATATTTCCCTTGAACCGATAAATTTTCTACAGTTTTAATCATCAAAAGAAACAAGTTACAATCCCACAAGCAGATGCTTTCATCGCCTGCCGTACACACGATCATTAATTTGAAAAAATAGACAATCTCTATTAAGCGGGGCAGTTGTTCCGATTGAATAGTAAAAATGCATTTTAGGTTTCTTTAGACACAACGTCTGTTTGTAACTCACACAGCACATATGTATACTATTGCACAAGACCAATTTCTAAATATTGAGGAAAGTGATTCTATTTAATTTAATTTTAAGGCATTAATGTTCTTCACGCCATATATTTGAACAAAGAATAGTGGAAGAAACTAACATTTGCAATAAAAACAAATTGTTCTGGCAGAGCAGGGCTTATAAAAGGTGTACCTTTCCCGAAACGTATTCAGACGAGATTATTTCACTTTCAATTTTCACAACGTTATTAAGAGACACACCAAACAATTTCTATGGGAGATGTGTAATGTAGATGAAAAAATTGTTATTAGAAAATAATAGAATAAAGTTTCTTTGCTATATTTTTAATAAGGGACATCTCCACTTAACTAACGAAAACTTCGTCAACGGTGAAATGCCCACATAAACTTTAATCTATGTATAGATTTGAGCTCACAGTTACATGTTTACTGGGATACTGCAATGTGTATGTGTTTAGACAATTTTTTACTTTTGTTCAGCATGGGGTTAGAGGCGACCGAGTAGAGCGTGCTGCTACTGACTGCCACTGCTGCAACTTCGACGGAGGATGCATTTTGTTGAATTGGTTGATTGATATTTGCGTCGATTGTTGTTGTATGTTTAATGTTATTTTCATGTATAATAACTTTTTAAAAATAGATCCCCTTCATAATGCGTTCGTTTCCTTTTAAATAATTCCTAGAAAAGTCACAGTCAATATCATAGATTTTTTATTTTTTGTTATTTATATGAGACTTGATTTTGAAAATAAACGATTATTGTTTGATGTAAATAAAGTGTTTTCTCATCTTTTATTTACTTATGTATACATATACTACATAATATGTAATATTAATATATATTAATATGTAATATTAAGTATGTGGAAGTATATAAAATGTATATTTCATTATTCTTTTGTTAAAAAAATTTATCAAAACCATACGGCATATGCTCCCAATTAATTATTAAAAAAATGGGTTTATATCGAGCTTTTTCATAGATCGCACTATACAAGTTGTTATAGTTGGGATAGCACCAGACGAGTTCAAGACTAATTCAGGGGTACGGTAAAGCTCTATTCTATTTTTCTTAAAGACCTTTAATGTCCAACTTCCAATCCTATCTGCTCCTTTGCGGATGACAGCAGCATTTGTCATTCACGTTTATTTGGCAGTGGGCCAAAACTGTCAAAGATTAGCGCCATGAGACGGGATATGATTGATACACTTAGTGAAGACCTTGTAACAATCTCTGAGTGGGATCATGCGAATAGGGTCGACTTTAATGCTTGTAATACAAAGTACTGTATGCTTAAGCATAAACGTATCGTGCTGCTCCATCAATAACTATGGGTGATTTAGATATTGAGGAATTGTTAGCTCTAAAAAAATTAAAGATTACTCTAAATGGAAAACAACAAAAAAAGTTTCATACACAGTAAATATAAATTTTAGCTTAGTTGGGTCCAAAACTTACAATGATCCTTTAGCTAAGAGCACGGAAAAAGAGGAAAGGTGTTTCAAAAAGGGAGGGAAAAAGATAATTAGATTGAGTTAATAGGAAATAAAGAGAGGGCGAACAAATCTGCCAGGATTTGAAGGAATTTTAGCAAGATTAGATCTCTTCGCCCATTTTAGCATTTTTTAATGATCATCGTTAATTTATGCCAATACTTGTTTAAATTAAGAAGAAAAAGAATTTTAATAAACCACTATTTGTTGTTGTTAAATTTCCAATTTTTCAGAATATTTCCTATAAGAAAAGTTAAGGGCATTCATTAACGTCTTTCTTAATAGATTTTTAAAATTAACTTTTTTTGTTGTAAACACAATTTTAAAGTCAAAATAATTTGAGTTTACAAATATAAATTGTCGAGAGTCCTTAGATTATTCGATTTCAAATGAAAATTTAATAGAGTCAGAATGAACAAAATCAAACAAAAAAAATCATGAAAACAGACAAATTTTCTTTTAAAAAGCGGAAGCAATTTTGGAGAAATTTTCCAAACAAAAATTATAATATGTATAATGATAGGCCCAGATACAAAAATATAATAAACAAATGTTGCACGTAAGTACGTATGTAAATGTAAGCATATAAACAACTTCGAGTACGTATATACATTCATACAAACAAACAAATTTCATTTTGTATTGTAAGTTGTATATATGTATGTGGCCAATGAACTTCGTTGCTTTAAAAACAAATAATCAGAACACGCATGTAAACAAAAAGGCAACAATAAAACACAAAAAAGTAGATGACATAAACATTAGATAATAACTCCGCCTGTTCCTCTTGAAATATAAATTTAGAAATTAAACTTAGTAATTTTCTTTTAAAATAGTATATTCTTATTCTGTTTGCCTTTATGGTTTGTATTATTGAATTATTCTTTTATATTTGTAACAGCAAATTTGCCACATATATATATATATATATATATATATATATATATATATATATAAGTATATATATGTATTTATGTATGTATATTTCCATTGTACATATTTAAATTGCTGGTTTGTAACTTAGCTTGGATATGCACCACTACAACTAATTTTTAAATGGTGGAAATGTTGAATAATAAAATCGTACTTTTCCATTTCGCCTTGGCAGCGTTGTATATTTATGTATCTTTTTGTAAATAAAAACATAACACCTTTACTTGCAGCTCTGTACAAATGTCAATTTATTTCAATCAAGCCAACATTTGGATAGAAACTGCAAATTTTGTGAAAATTTTATTTATTTTACTCATTTAAGCTAAAAATAGTAAAAAAAAAATACATGTGAACGTCTGATTATAAAGTTTATCTTAAAATACAATAATAAGTTTTCCAAATAAATCAAAAGCTGTGATTGTAATAGCATGGCACCTGCACCGCAACCGCTTGAGCAGGGCCTGGCCGGTTATTTGCCACAAGGTCAGGAAGGCAGCCCTCGCATGAATACCATATCTTTAGCTGTGCTTATAGATTTTATCATACAGAGAACTTATCACGATTTAACGGTGTTGGCCGAATTGTAAGTCTTATTACATTAATATACTATCTAAATGATATATATGGTTACATATTAATATTACTTTTAGATTGCCTCGTAAGTCAGACATGGAACGTAAAATAGAAATTTATAATTTTTCGGCGAGAACGCGACAATTGTTCATACGGTTGATTGCTTTAGTTAAATGGGCCAATTCGGTTTCTAAGGTTGATAAGTCCGCGGTGAGTACAAATTTAATTCGTAAAATATGTACTTATGTATACGAAGTTTTGTATACTTATGTAAATGTAAAAAAATTATATAAATATGTATGTATGTATATATTTTTTTCTAGAATATTATGAGCTTCCTGGATAAGCAGAATATGCTGTTTGTTGAAACTGCTGACATGTTAGCCCGTATGTCACGCGAAACTTTAGTTCGTGCTCGTTTGCCTAATTTTCACATACCAGCAGCCGTTGAAGTTTTAACTACTGGTACTTACAATCGGTTGCCAACTTGCATAAGAGAACGTATTGTTCCGCCAGATCCAATAACACCACAAGAGAAAAAACAAACACTTCTTCGATTGAATCAAGTCATTCAACATCGCTTGGTAACAGGAAAACTAATGCCACAAATGAGGGAATTCAAGGTACGATTTTTCATGTCAGACTTGTAAGTCATGTGATTAATATATATTTTTTAATTTTGGCAGATCCGTAATGGACGTGTTACATTTGAAATTAAACATGAATTTAATGTTTCATTAACTGTTATGGGTGATACTCCTAATGTTCCCTGGAGATTGTTAGATATTGATATACTTGTAGAAGATAAAGAAACTGGAGGTTAAAAATCATTTTTATTGATATTGACAAATTGTCAAAATTTATTTTTATTTCTAGATGGCAAAGCCTTGGTTCATCCTTTACAAGTAAATTATATTCACAGGCTTATTCAAGCACGTTTAGTTGAAAATCCTAATGAATTAAATGAAGTGTACAATTGCCTGCACTACTTTTGTCAATCTCTACAACTTGAGGTATTATATACGCAAACCCTCCGTCTCAGCTATGAACGCTTGGACGATAATATTCAAGTGGAGGAGTATGTACCAGGAGTTAAGGTTACAGTATCTTATTGGCGAGAATTAACAAGTAAAGATCCTAAATCTGAACTTGGTTATCGTTTAACTGTGCAATCGGATCCCAATGAAATTGGACGTCCACTGGCAGTAATACATGTGCCTTCACTGGGTGCCAAAGAATCAGCGGAAGTAGCTGATCGTGCAGTACGGTCAGACCATCTGTCAATGGAACGTTTGATAGTGCATACAGTTTACATAAGATCAGTGTCTAGATTGTCGGACTTGAAATTGGAATTTCAAGCTTTTCTTAAAGACGTTGATTGTGAGTGTAAATTTCTGAACACAAATATAACTACGCTATAATATTAATATATCATTTTTTTTGTTTTTTAACAGTTAAACTAGAGGGAACACCGGCCATTTTAACTGTACCGGTGTTAACGCCCTGCTTAAGAGCTGAACAGATTCACATCACCATCGATACTCATACGGGCATGTTGCGTTGTCATGTACCTAAACATTTAGACTGTCCTATCATACCGGATATGCAAGCATCATTAAACAACGATCGCACTAAATTACCACAAATTATGTCCGAGTTAAGATACTGGATAACCCATAGACGTTGTGAAAAAACTTTACAACATTTGCCGGCAACAGCTACCGAGAGCTTACCATTCCTTACTGTGCCCGACAATGTGCTGTTACAATCGGGTAGGCACAAAATATTTGTGAAATTACATCGGCACCCAAGCGTGATATTGGTAAAAATCAAATTAAATTTTATTTGAGAAAACTCTAAAAATATTAAAAAATTTCAAGGTTGTCCAATTAAAAGAGAAATCAAATATGCCCAATGAGATGGAATATACTTTTCATTTAGGATTTGTTGCCTTTCAAACAAATGAAAATGATCCCACACCTGAGGAATCGTCACAACAATTGGTTCCTGTGTTAGCTCCTCCTAATTTACAACCAGGCAGCACACCAAATGCTGAGGTACCCAAAGTATATACAAAACTCTTAAGACTTATTGAGTTTGATACATTTGTGGCAACACATGGCCCAGGAACTGATGTTGATGGTAAGTTGAATTGAAAAATACTAATGTAATTGCTTCAAAATCTGCTTAAATATAAGTATATAATATCTATGATATATTTACAACGCATATGAATATCCAAAAATATAAGACAGTCTAGCTAGAACTACTAACCAGTTCGCAAAAGTGTTAGATACGGGTTATTTGTTTCCTATATAAGAAATATTAGAGCCGAAAGGATACAAAGTGAACAAGTTCCATGTCAAGGTTGTGAAACCCACGCCAGACATGTTGGGTTTAGGTAAATTATCAATATTTCCTTTGTGAATTTTGGAATTGTTTTTGCAAAATATGTGAAAATAGAGAGAATTTTGGTTTTCTCCTCATGTGTATCATGCAATGTGTCGAATTTCATTAAAATCATTAATGCGTCAAATTTCATTAAAACGGTTTCTTAGTTTCAGAGCAGCACGCTTTCGATTACAACTATTTGGCTTGCATGGGACCATTTCGCTATATTAGATCGGTTCGTACATAAATTTCGGTTCATAAATAAATTTCATGTGAATGAGTAGCAATTAGGTTTTTTTATTTCGCGATTTTTACTTTTAATATTTATTAATATGTAGCTTAAAAGGTCTGAAGGAAAGTATTTTTCTTATTATAGATACTCCACCACACAAAAGGAAATTGGGTAATGACCATGGAGCACCTTCAGCAAAGCAAGCCAAGACTATATATCCTGCTTATTTTATACCCGAACTAGCACACGTTGTTGCAATGTGTGACGAAAAGATTCCGTTCTTAAATTTGGCACAAGCCCTAACGAAATACAATATACCGCACAGTGGCTTACAAGTTGAATCAAATGCCACATCGTTGGTACTAAAAATTCTTACACTGCCTATGCCAGGTCAAAACCAAGGTGAAGAACAAAAGGTAAGTCTTAAATGAAAGAATTTTAAAATCCCTATTTTAAAAAATTTCCTTCGTTAATAGCAACAATCCCATATTTTGAATATGCCAGTTATCGAGCCTCATATTTGGAAAGATTTAACTAAACGTCTTCTTTCCATCTCCATACGATCGCAAATGAATAAAAACAATCAAATACGCGTTTGGGTTGTTGAGTTTGTATTCTTTAGCACACCCTTGCAGAGTACACATCCCAAGGAACAGGGCAATCGCAGAACTGTTTATCTTACTTATGAACAAATTAATCATGATTTTTCGAAAACAGTGGAAGATCTGTTGAAAGATTGGTCCAAAATAGTTTATCTTTATACATTGGTTTATAATTTTTCGGAACACATGAAGAACAGTAAGTTCTACTGCAATATTCCTTTTTTTATATTTTACCCTATTCTATTAATATTTTTAGAACGTTTGAATATCTCCGACACTATAACAATAAACTCTTACAATTATATAAATCTATTGCTGGGCTATGGACCTAAAAAGGAAGTCATCTGTAATATTTATTGGTCAGCACAGTCACGAGGTTTTCGTTTAATATTTATGGGAGGTATAACAGCTGTAAATGCCCATTCTATGATGAAAGATCAATTGGCCACACATTTGAATAGCCAGCACAGTTTAGCACAAATGGTGTACATTTTGCATGAGACATATTGTCCACTATCGTCTATTGCTAAACTGCCTATTATACCACATTTGGGCATACCAGTAAGATTAATGAAAATAACAATTATATATTTATTTATAATTGGTATTTATTGGTTTATTTAGCGTCCACAAGTACCCGTTTTGTCCTTTTGTATATTACCGCAATCGCCATGTTTAATACGGCTGGCTTATCAGGCCATGTTCTGTTTGGAGATTCGTTTTCGCGCTGGTCGTTTAGTTTCAATACGAGATGGCGCTTATAGCCGTTTTGATAGAAATCTTATAGAAGATTTTACGCCCATACAAGGATTAAAGGTAAATTTTATAGCTTCGAAATGTAATTGAAATAATAATGAAATTTAAATTAAGGGCTTCCTTTCGAAATATGTTGATGAAAATGCCGTTTACAGAGGCCGGTCGCAAAGTGATGATGATAATCCGCCCTCGCCTTTGGGTATGGAAGACAATTTCGGAGGCCCTAGTAGTGTAACAGGTTCTGGAACCGGCGGCTCTTCACCATTTCTAAGTGCTGGCATGAGGGGTCCACAGTCTCCACGTGATAGTGGTTTAAGATTCCCAGCCCCTCACACGCCACCCCTAGGTTCCAATCCGCATACACCGGCAAGTCCTCATCCATCGTCAGGTGGTGGCAGCTCGACCAATGTCGGAAATACGCCCAACCATCCAAACTATAATTTGACGTCACCACCAGGACCTCATATGCCTCACCCATCACCGGGTGGACTAATGCCTTCTTCACCATTAAATCCTCAGCCAAGTCCTCATATGGTGCATAGTCCAGGTCCTAACACTCTGTATATGCAAGGTCATCAAGATTCGCCATTTGCTGCTATGTCTCCCGCGAATTCAAATTGGCCAGGTTCACCTAGCATGCCAAGGCCCTCACCGCGCCCGGGGCAAAGTCCTGATCATAAATCCAGCCAATCAGGTAATACGGCACCAAATGCTACTTCCAACACCAATGTAAACACCCAGGGTATGAATCGCATGCCTCAGGCCAACAGATCTTGGGCCGGTGCTGTACCGACTGTATTGACGCATGAAAAACTAGATTTATTATGTCGTCCCAGTCCACATCCTAATAAAGATATTGGTGCTACGCCCGATATAAGTCCGCTTGAACGTTTTCTCGGCTGTGTATATATCAGACGTCAATTGCAGCGACATGTTCAAAATGACGAAACACTAACTGTGTTAAATTCCAACGAACCTGGGGTAGTACCATTCAAGGTGGACAATCTACAATGTCAGGTGATTCTAAATCAAGTTCATATGCAATCTTTGCATTTGAAAATCACTCAGCTGCCACCCCCACCAACTCCCGATGGCAAACAACCTTTTCAACTTAGTCCGGACGACTTAATAGTATTGGAGCAGTTCTTTGATACAAGAGTGGCGGCGCCTCCATACCGGCCAAATTCATTGCAAGGTTTCTGCAAAGTATTAAGCTGCGCTCCTCAGGTGCTAAAAGATTTTATACAAATCATGCGTCTAGAAATGAAACCTGATTTGGGAGGTGACCAATTAAAATGGACCGTACAATTTTGCATGCGTGTACCTCCATCCGCGACTCCGATTATACCCATTGGTAGTCCAGGTGTATTGATAGTGCGTTTGAAAATATTGTTCTTTGTAAGTATAAGCAGCATGGCATCTATATTCTATATATAAATATGATCGTCTATCTTTTATTAATAGTTACAAATTACTCGCATACCCTATAACGGCAAAGAATGGAAGGATAGTCCTTCCTTAGTTTTACCAATGGTTTATGATCTCAGCTCCAATTTAACTCAATTAGCTGAGAAACGGGAGCAAGTACAATCGCCAGCAGCTGTAGCGGCTAGCACTTTATTAAGGCGTTTCTCTGAATATGGTGTGCAACATGGCCAGTGCTCACTGTTCCCAGCCGTAAGAGATTTACTGACAAATCTGCAACTTCCAAATGATGTACCGCCACCAAATCAGGTAATTATTTATTTTCGCTGCAATTGCATAGGAAACAAGATGCTAGGAGTTTATGATTCCTTGCTGCAAAGAATTTTTAAAAGGACAACTTTTTATTTAGCAACCAGCAAAAATCTCTTCAGTAAAAGACAGTTTTGTTAAAATTCTACAGATGCAATGAGAATTTTAAACGTAAACATATTATGTTTATCCTTGTTTTGTAGGCTATTGGACCTCCAGTAGGACCCATGGTTGGCTCTAGCCCAAATCCCATTATGCATTCACCAATGCAACAAATGGGCGGTCCGGTAGGACCACCGCAAGTTGGTCCAGGTTATGCTCAAATGCCACAAAATCAAGGTCCTCAGTGATGAAGGCGAAAACGCCGCTCGGCAGCCAATCTTAACACATGATGATGCAGCACTGGCGGCTGGTAACAAAACAAGTTTCATTTTATTTTTCAAAATATTTTATCTTATTTCTCTAATTTATTTTAGATTTTCTTTTCTTAATTTCAAAGGAATATCTATATTCAAAATTTTAAGAAAAATGCAATAACATGTTATTTCTTCAAATTGTTTGAAACAAATTATAAAAATTTGTGGATGAAACTAAAATATTTTACTAAAAAAAATTATTTACTTAATGGTAATCATTAATTTATAAGCATTGTATTTACAAAAAAAAAAAAAAATATTAAAATCAAAAATATTTAAGATCAAACCTAATAAAAAAAAATTATGGAAAAATATAAAATTTTCAAATTCTATCAAACTGGTAAATTTACCAAAATTATGAGTATGTGCTTTTGGTCTAAATATCAAATTTGTTGCAGGTATATACGGATTTTTTTTAATTTTTACAAATTGTAATAAAAAAGTTACAAGGCCTTGTTATATTTTAACAGAAAAAAATACATATCGCACTCGTTCAACAATACTGTATTAACTCAAAATTCTTAAATTTTCAGTTTTTGCTAAAAAACGACTAACGCTGTCCATATCTACCTGCTAGAAATATTTCCCATTGTACTGACCACTCCTTCATACAAAAATGGAGACTTAAAATTTGTTTTATCATATATGATTAATGTAAAATTAAAAAGTTTTTTGCCTCTACTGAAAATTTTTAAATTTTGAGTTAATACAGTATTGTTGAACGAGTGCGATATATATCTCAACAATTTTTTTTATAAAAACAACAAATACATGTACTATTCTAATCTGTATACACATATAAATAGGCAAAAGCAAAACAGTTCAATACCATTTGCTCCTCTGTCTGTCCATAGATTTTGAATTATTCTTTTTGTATTTTGTAGCCGTTAACGAGGTTTAGCGCAGCATATTTTATTAAAATCGGTTAAGTATCTAGGGATTTATAAAGATCTGAAGCCAACATTGCACCGAACAAACATTCGCGATTTTTTTTGTCTAATTTTTTGTCGTATTTGCAACTAGTAAAAATAATTATTGAAAAATGTAACACTCTCAAGTAATATCACATTCATTAATTACAGCAAGAGAACTTCGCTTGGAAGTTTGTTTTATATACAAAAATAGAATTTTTACTATTTTCATTCTATCTTGAGATTTTAGCTTAAGATTATTAACCCGTTCGGAATCACTTGTTTTGATTAATATTTTTCAAATCAATTTCTAATTAGCTTTTGGCTTACTAGCTTCACACACTAATAAGTATGGCTTTTGAATATGGATTATTTATCATCAGCAACAACCAATTCAGTATGCCCTTGTTGAGAGGGAAGTTCGGTAATATCGTCATTTTCTGAGATCAAAGACACCCAGTAACGCAACTTTTTACTACGTAAATAACTGCCTGAATTGTCAAAGACAACAGTATCTGAAAAGATAAAAATATTTTTAATGATTGCCAGAACGCTTGGTAATATGTCTACATTTTGTATTGGGGCGAGTGAAAAAGAATCCCACTTCATCCATTTCATTAGAGGAAACTGTGCCCAAATGTACTTCACTACGTTTCTCGCCAGTTTTCTTATCCACACTGTAGATCCCGAATTTAATATCGTAATCGATAGTGCGAAATTCCCAAGATAAAATCTGATCTTCCTCGCCGGCCTTTCTTTCACCCACATCGAATTCTAGTTTAAGTTTATTCCCTTTGTTAACCACTGTCTCTATGAAATTTTTATTGCTGTCAAAATCATCTTTCTGCTCCACATACAACTCCTTGGGTATCTTTCCAGCCCAAACAATCTGTATAAAATGTTTCAAACTGTATACTGCCTCTAAAATATATGCAATAATAATCACTTTACCTTGCTACAGCATCTTTCATCACCATTTTCCACATAATTGCCACCAAAACATTTGGGAAAAATATCTCGATCAACGTGACTGAATAAGGCATCTTTCCATTTGTCGCTGCCCGACCTGTAAATATTTATCTTACTCATGGTATATTCATCCAAAAACTTCTTTACGAAATTAAAAGCCACAGAAAACAATTTAGGAGCTGAAAGGGATATTCATATAGCATTTGAAGTTTAAGGCCAAAACAAAATTGATACACCTCTTACCATTCACTATATAGCACATTTTTAATATTTCGGGATAGTTCTGCTCATATTCCTTAATCATAGATATGACCAACTCGGTGGCTGGTCGCCAGGCATATTGTTTCAAATTAAAATCGTTCATATCAAAGTAAACGACTAATTGCCTAGCCTTTGTTCCATGAGTTTTACTTTGTTCATAGCCAGCGTTCATGAAACGCTCCAGCAACATCACCACATAACGTTGGAAATCAAAGCGGGTTACACAATGTAACATGCCAAAAATGTCAAAATTGTAGAATGGACAAACAATAACTAAAAACAGAATATTTATGTATTTTAGTACAATTGTCTCGTAATTAAAAAGCAGCACTCAAGTTTAATTTCATTTTAGCTAAAACTCACTTGGCGAACCCTCTTTATCGAAACCAATCATGCCATAGGGTAAATATTCCTTCAAAGCTTTGGGAGCATCCCACTTTTCTAAACTATCTATATTCCACATCGCGCGAGTTTTTAGACTCTATAAAGATACAAATTTTACAATCTTAGAGAAGGCTTTACAAACTGCAAATACTCACCGTGCGTAACATTTTTTCGGCATTTTCTAGATTCCATTTTCTAGCCCTCAGCCAACGCATCAAGAAGTAGTCGTCGTGAGTTTCATTTAAAACATCTTTAACATTTGAACGAAACTGGAAGTGGAATGCAAGAAGAAATCAATATTAAAGAGCTTTCGATATAATATTAAAGTAGTGTAAAATAATTAATTGATCTACATACATACATATATGTACAAATCTAGAAACGCAAATATTTTTAATATTTATTCATAATAAATTCTAATGCTGTTTTTCGTATTCAGCAGATACAACTGTCACGTATAGCAAATTTCAGCCATATACCATGACAAATTTCCAATTTAAAGCGAAAACTTAAAATTTGCCACAAAAAAATCGTCCAGGATTTTTTGCATGTGTCCTTTCGACTTAAGAGACAATTCAAATTGATTTCAATAAATTATGAGTCATAACAAAAATTCGAAATGAAGTCCCTACATAATTTTCTTAATAAAAATAAATTACAAAAAAATGGGAAAATGTTTGACTTTTTTTAAGAAAACATCTAGTATTGAAATTTATAATTCCTTGAGTATAATTGTTTGTTGTGTTGTTTCTATAAAATCATTCTAAGCGTACTGTGATTATGTATTTTGTTATAATTCATATACAATATTGAATTCTCATATCATGCGATTTAACTGCACTAGACAATTTTTTTTGGAATATGTGAAGTCTCTCATATACAGGGACAAGCCAGCCTGGCAGACAACATTACAGCTGCTCATTGGTGAGGTAGCGGCTGAAATGCCGAAATTGGAGCTCAAGGATGGATCACCCCCGTAGCCCCATTTAAAATTTAAATGGCAGGCATTCATTTATGGCCTCAAATAACTTAGTTATAAAATAACTCAGTTAATTAACACAATGCATTATTAATGTCATAATAGGTTTAGGTAATGGATAAAAAAGGGATATAACCTTTTCCTTCAAGGAACCAGTGGAAAACTAAAAGGAAGAGATTAATATATTCAACTGAGTTATCAGCATATTTTTTAAACTCTTTGCAAAGTTCACTATTGCAAAATTAAAAAGAAACAAAAAAAAAACTTGAAATAGCAATTTGTAAAATTTTTACTGCGGTATTCATAAAAATTATTGTATGTTTATTAAGGGCTTTAATAAACATACAATATTTTTTATGAATAAAGCCGTTAAAGTTTAAAAGTTCAGTTTTAATTTTAATTGTACCGGTAAAAATAACAAATTATATAGTACATAGATTATTTGAAATAACTTTTATAAATATATTACGGATTAAAAAAAGTAACAACAAAAGTTTCCTTAATTTTGCCGACCTGTGTATCTGATCGCCAACATACTCGTATCTGAATCTTATAGATTAACATATAAAGTTGTTTACTTATTATAAGAACACAATATATTACGACCAGAATCATGTATAAATCTAATACATACATCGAGATACTATTATATAATAAACAGGTTATCTTGTTATTAATTACAGAAATCAAGTTTAGGAAAGATTTTGTGATTTTAGTTTTAGTTCGAGATTCAGCTCAAAGTTCAAAGAATGAATCACAAGCTTTTACATGCCAAGACTAAAAATGCAATTAATTAAATTGTAAGTGTATAATAAAATATATAAATACATATAAATATAGACATAAATATGTATACATATGTATGTATGTATTTGTTGGTTGAATTTTAACATTCTGCCAATGTAACGAAAAAAAAATAGAAAACGTTCGTGTTTGAGCGAAGTATTCGTACGTTAGTGTTTAATTTCAGACTTATAAATATAAACAAAAATAGTTTTCAATACAATTTAAGCTTTTTCAAAGTGATATATTATTTAGTAAGTCATTGCACGTTTAATTTTATTTCTCTTTTTGGTCTAAATCGCTCATGTGAAAATTTTTTTAATGGCGTCAAAATCAAAAACGAATTCCTAAAAATATAAAATCAAATCCAAGCGGACATGCATTTGAAAATACACACGTTTAAATAGTCTACGGAAGTTTATTTTTACTCAGCTTTCAAGTTTAATGCCTTGGAAAAGGCTAGTATTTAGTGATTCATTTTAAAATTGGCAACAGTTACTTACAATCAATGGTGTTTTATTTTCTTAAAATTTTTTGGAAAATCTATTTTTACCATTTATAAAAGTAAATTGTATTTATCATTGCAATTTACAAAAATTAACTCCATTGCAGGATTGCATGCTCCTTTCTAATAAAATTGAGCTTTTTAAAGAATACTAATGGCTTTTTCATTTCTGGAGAACAAGTATTGTCATAAAAATAGGTTACACGTTTTATATGTTGCCTTTTCAGCTCACAATAGAACAAAAATAGTTGTTAGAAATATTTAATGTCCCTATATTATATTTTATCTTTTTATGCACTTTTCACACAAAAATAAATATATAAACGAAGGTAAAACGAAACAAAGCGCTTATTTGTATAAATAAAATATTTAACACGCTTGAAAAAAGGGATATTATCTAACATTGAATGTTACGAAATTTTATAATCCACTTTTTCTATTGAATGGACCTCGTATATGTTTAGATGCAACATATTTAGAAAAGAACATTTTCTTTTTTGTATTACTACTTATTTGTTTTTTTTTTTTAGAACAGAGAACAAAAATACAGAAGGGGCAAATTGTGTGAAAAATTTTTGTCAGAAGTGAAAACGCCACTCGATTTTTCTATTTCCCTTTGCAAGGGGAACAAATTTTACACGTGCACGTTTTAGGAAAAAAAAAGAGATTGGAAATGTTGCTTTTTACTACATGTCTATTGATCAGTGCTACATATTTATAAAACAGTCTCGACGATAAGAATATATCCTGGCACACAAAGTTTTGTGGACAACATACCGACAATATATCCATCCCTGTAGGCAAGGATCTCAACCTTAGCCTAGTAGCAAAGGTTGATTTTCTTTTTTCTTTTAATCTTATGTTGGTTACTTGTTCCTAACGTACGTATGTATGTACATCTCGCTCCTTTAGCGCACCTGCAACGTATCTCAAAAATCAAAATTGTTTAGTCAATGATGAAAAAGTATTCCTCAATAACATCTTTATATGTAGAAAAAAATAACAGAATCATATCTGAAGCTAAACCGAATTTGTACCAAAAAGTTTCAATGTAGAAGTTCGTTGCTTTTTAAGATATGTACGTCTATGTTGCATTGAAGCAGCGGTGTGTTGTTCACAGTTTCAACTATATTGCATTCTTAATTTGTTTGTTGCATACATACATAAATGTTAAAAGTGTGTGCTCTACGATTTCCTGCGATTAAGGATATAAAGACTGAATCCCTGAAGGGTTCCAAGGCTTTACCAACGAAAGCTTATCTACTAGGACTAGTGATTGGTGATTGGACGACATGAATATTGACGAATAAATACTTTTTGATAAAATTAAAACAGTCACCTGTTGTATAAACCTCATATCTCCATATAAATAATTTTAAAATAAAAGGTACTATATGTATTGTAAAAATAATTGACAGATAACTACAATGCTTTTGTGCAAACAACTGTGTGTTTTTCAACATGTTGCATATACTGCAATCCGAATATACATACTATTTTTAGTAGGAAGTACTAAGATACTTTTTGTAAACTAAATTATTTGAAGCTAGTTTTTTTTGGATTAAACAAATTTTATTTTACTAATGTATCTAAATATTAAATTAACCAAATTATCAAATTTTATTTTTTTTTTTAATTAAATTTTTTATTCGTCCATATGGCGGCTACATTTAAAAATAACTAATGAAACATAGAAAGTCCATAATGAAATTTTGCAAAAGCGAATATACTTATATATTTATTCTAAATAATTTTTGACTCTCGACCTCTGTTGGGTGAAAAAATTTTAAAAAATTTGCTCTTACACACATATTAAAGCCGATTTTTTTTAAAAACTGTCAAAAATGTTTTATTTTCTTAGTTTTTTTTTTCTTCTTAAAAACATGGTTTCTTTTTTCGAAAAATTTAAAAACTGAGAATTTGTTACTTAATTAAAAAAATTATCAAAAATCGCAAAGTTATTAGAATTATTGTTTCTTATAAAATACAGAAATTATAAGCTAAAAAAAAACTAAAGATAAACAATTTGGAACTGCAATACAGAGAAAACTCCCATAACCGATGCGATACTATCATCCGCTTCTGAGAAGCACATCTTTTAATTTAAATTTTTTTTATTATGTTGGAAAACTTGTCATGGATTAGTTTCTTTAACTTTATAGTCAACTTTATTATCATAAATAATTTTCAAAAAGGCAATTGGCAGGAACTAGACAAATTAACATTTTCAAATAACCAGCAAATTTTATTGCCATAATCAACAGTGCAACCGGCATCAACACAAACGAGTCCCAGAGTAATTTTTATGTTTCATCACTTATTAAAATACATATATACATATAACTCTTCCTATATTGATGTCTGAAATTTCTTACAATTCTGGTCATTAGAACTTTTATATTTCAAAAACCTCCTGCCAATTGGAGTTGTATTCAAAAACGGAGATGGTCAGAGTGATACAAGCAATAGAGGACATGATTTAAGTTCTCCGCCTTATTTTAACAACCTCTAAAACTAAATGTGTTCAATTTGTGGCTCAAACTATCAACTAATTTATCCGTTACAACTGGAACTATTCTAAGAATTCATTAAAATATTTTATATTTGATTTTAATATGCAAAAGCAAAGAAATAAATAAACGGAAAGTTCTATATATTTCTATGGCAATAAAGGGCAACAAATTATACAAATGGACTGACAGACTTATTTTCATACACATACATATATACAGTCCAAACCATAGTATAAGAATCCACTCTCTTCTTTTCTGGTATACAGTTGTGTTCGGTTATAGCTAACTCAGCAAGAACAGTCGAAATTCCCTATAACCGGAGTAAACATATAACAAATACAAGCTTCCAACACTGATATATATTAAAGTTTTTTATTATTGATATTTTTATACGACATACTGATTATTTATTCACAAATTCAATTTCTTTTACACTTTTTATCAAATAATGGCGAATAATTATTTTAACTGTATAAACCAGCTGTGGAAAAATTCCTGGATTTTATTTTGTTCGTTATATTGGAAAGTCTCCGTTTAGATTAGCAATTTTAGTTTCTGCGATTTTTCAAATTTTTAATTTAAAAATTCTAATTTTGCAGTTTTAGTTTTTTTTTCAAACGGAAATCTCATTGTGTGTAAAGTGCTAATAAAACAAAAACAGAGAATTGATTTACATGCAACTCCGTACTATTTTTTATTCGCCTTTAATCTCTATCCAAAAGAGGCCAACAAATGAAGAAACTAAAATTGCTCGCGTCGACCGGGAGTTAATAAAGTGCTCCTTATACTTTGTTATAAACGTAGTAATTTATCTGAAATATTTATACGAAACTTATTGGGATCAGAGAAGTTGTTTATTATAAAACAAAAAATTCGTTATAAACGTTGTATATCGTAAGCGAACTTCACTACATTAACATTGAACAATTGAGTAAATCTGACGTTTGAGTTAAAGTTCGATGTTGTTTTTTAAAATCCTACTTCGTCATATTTTATCTTTAATTAATTTATTTTTTTTCTATTGAAAGGTAAGTAGATCCAAGTCGTGTTATAGAAATCAGATATGTAAGATATATAATGGGTAATTTTTAACCGTTTGAATTTTGAATATTGAAAAACAAAAGAAAATTTGAGTCTAAATTCTTGCTGTTATGCTATTTGCCGTGGTGGAGCCACTTGTAAAATTATGCATCTTATAAAATTAATATGAAACAAAAATAGTGAAATCGCTATAAATATGTATGTATAGGTAGACTATTATTTTCCTCATTTCCACATTTCTATTTAGCAAAAAAAAGGATGCATTTCCGTATTTCAATGGCTAAAATATACAAGTTGAAATTGAAGTTAATGCCTCCTCCAGATTTGGTCCGACAAATTTTTAGAACTTTCAGAAATTTTATTTTTCGCTGAGCTTCAAAAAGTTGCAGAATTACTGAATGCGATGCAAGCAAAGGCAACTATTTTGTGCCAAATGAACTCTTTTATGCATTTCAAAACTTAAATTATAATTTTTATTACTATCGCTCTTATTATGTATTATACCAAACCGTACATACCGTACATACCATCACATACATATTTTCTTGACCACAACTGTTTGTATACAAAAACACATACACAAACCCATGTGTTGGACAAATCAACTGTGCGACAATGTGTCTCTTTATTTTAATGACTTTAACTAACAGTCTATGAAAAGACCTAGATATTGAAAATAGTTAAAGAAATAAACACAAGTTTATAAAGTTACTTGATTGTTTTACATCAGTAGTGGTAATATAGTGTTTTTCTATGTCAAATTTAGTGGTTTTAAAAACAATTAAGCGGCGATAAAGTTTGGATTTCTGCGCTGCAACACAGATTAAAAATAAGTGATAAATTTTTATGGTTTTTTTTAGTTTGAATTTATTTGGAAAAGACATCGGAGCAAAGAAGCATTAACATGCAGCAGCAGTTTAGAAGTCGTGTTGGAAGAAACTTAGTTTTGCTTCAAGTTCAGCTGATAACGTAAAAAGGCAAGAAGCTGCTTTAGCTTTTACCGAATTCTACCAACGTACAATATATGGAATAGAGTGGACTGGCATCAAGTATATTTCTTCGTTATATTTTAATACGGAAATTTTTAAGGACATTGAATTCCAAGTATAGTTTGTAGTTTATGCAATATTCATTTGCGACTCCATAAAATACTTATAGAAGCAAATACGAGTTTTACTTATGGCCAACTTAGCGAATATAATAACGAAAGCCTTCACTGTTTGTAGTGAGGTAAAAAAGAGCCTTTGGCGGGAATCGAACCGAACCCATAACTCCGAACTATGTGTGCATATACTTACATAATATGTACATATTATGTAGTTCTAACAACTAGCATATACTACGTTTTACTTAAATTTATCTTATTTGTTTTAAATAAAGCGTTTTGTTTATTTACGAAAATTCTGTAAGTTAAAAACGATCGATTTACATATATAATTATAAAGAATTACAACTAACTTTTTAAGCTAGCGATATATTTCATATATTTTCTAGCGGTCACATTTAGCGGTGTTTAAAGGAACAAAGTTGCCAACACTGTTTTGCATACACACGAAATATTTACTTAATAAAATTCAAAATTAATATTTTTCGCCAACGATTTCAAGTCAAAATTAAAAAAAAAACACACACACACACAGCAAGAAGTTTGTCATTTTAATTACTTTAAGTAGAATCTCAAGGCTGGGTTGGGCAAAGCATTGAATACTAAACAATTTAAATAAAACAAAAGACGGAAGAACTAGAATAACTAATACATGGAAGGTCATCGTACCTTAAACAAAATGATTTAGCGTTAAATGCTTTATAATACATAGTTGATTTCATTTCTTTCTTGTTTTGTTAGAATTTGGAAAACGCGGGTTCTTGTAGAATTTGCCCCGCGAACTCTTGAACAAACTTATTGGGAAACCAAAACTTATTGGGAAACCAAAACTACTAACTACTATCCTGTTCTTGAAAATAAACTCGTAAATAATAATTTTGTAAAGAGAATTTAGATATTCCTACATTGATATTCAATTATGAACTAGAAATAAAATTTTTGGTTGCCAGTATGATACAAGTTAAATGAAATTTTGAAACCGTTCTGAAGATACTGTCTCATGGCCTTCACACCAGACAGCGGTTATTGTTGTGGAAACTCTAACATGCGATTACGTTTTGTAAGACAATATTTGAAACATTGATATTTAATTGAAAAGTAGAAACTCCGTAAAATAATTGTTAAAAATTTCGATACAATATCTAAAAGTCAAGTGAAATTTTGAAACTTTTTTAGACACCGAATTTCCATTTTGTAGCAACAGATGTTGTTATAAAAACCCTAAAAACTGCTTTTAAAAATAATATTTACGAGTACTAATAACTTCCGGAATTATCCAAGTCGAGCGCTTGTAAAATACCTTCAATTAATAAATAATTGTGTTGTCGACAAAGTGCAAATGAAACTTAAAGATAATTAGAAAAAGGAGTATACAAAGTAAAGCGAAACGCAAAAAAATGAAAAAACTAACAAAATAGATTTTCATTTTGATAAAAACCGTTTTCAAATAAATAAAATTTAACTCGTTTCAAATGTACTCGTCATATGACTTGTGAAAATATAAGAAGTGGTACAAAAAGTTACGAGTCATGAATGAAAATGAAAATTTTTAAAAGTATGTACTTTTAATTGACATTCTTCAATAAGGCCGACATTCTAAACTAACAGTGTCGCTCTATATTAAGTCTTGAGAACTAGTTTAGTACAATATTTAAGGACTTTGAGGTATCAATCCCTGAGTAAGTTTTTTTTTTATTAACTCGATGGCATGTTATAAATCTAAGAGCTGACCCCATTCATATTGAGTGTTAGAATTGGAGTCAGTCATCTGAGTCGTTTTCTGCAAATTTCTTTCACATACATTTTTACTTTTTAGTGTATTTCTCTTATTTCTATTCATTGGAGCGAAAAATACGATTTGTCCACTTCAGAATCACTTGTTTACCGGGGCCTAAAATTTTTAAAAATCAAAAAATACGTTCTTACCCGTCCAAACAAAAGATTTAGAGCTACGCCAGCGGTCTGTGTGGCCAGTCATAAACATTGCCAAAAGTTCCTTTTGCTTTCCGTTTATTTTATTTATATTTCTCCCAAACAGAATAGAAAATTTTCGAGTTATTATTCTTAGAAGCTTTAATATGTACTTACATTTTGTATTATAATACAAAAATAATTATTTACTTGAAAACAAAAGCTAATTCATCATAACAAGGCAATTTTAAGTTTTTATTTAGTAAAAAATAAACATATGTATAGTGTGTTTAGGACAGCTGTAAAACTATCGAGTGATGTTTCGAGAGAATGTCGATTACTCGTTATCGAATGTCACAATCTGAGATTTCGGTCCTAGTCATTAGATATCGAATGCGTCAATTTCAAAAAGCGAAATTTTAACAAACCTCACTCGATCACTAGTGTGATGATTTAGGATTTGTTGTTTTTCAGATTATTTCATTAATTTTTTCCATATGTAAATTAAAGGAAATTGTGTTCGATAAGTATTTATTTATTTTAATTGGTTAGGATTACAAAATATTCCGAGTGTATATACGCAGTAAGTACTGTTTTCAGCAGCTAAATATATATATATATATATATATATATATATATATATATATATATATATATATATATATATATATATATGTATATACATATATCAGCTGTATGTGCATGTATAAACGCAAGATATATAAAACTTATAGTTCTTTGCTATAAAGTTTGATAATCAAACGGGTCCGTTGAGCGTCGTCATCTGAACGTCAATTACCATATTATTAAATATATGCGCACATATAGATAAAAATGTCCGTATGTCAATCGAGATTTTGCTTTGGCAAATACTTGTTACATTGTTATATCTATTACGTTGTGTTTATATTTTTTTTGGCATGTGTTTATTACTTTCTTCAATTCAAAATTGCATATTAATTATGTGATATATAATTGATGACAGAAATACGGAAAATAGACGCATTCATGTATTATTTATAAGGTACCATCATCATTAAAAAAAACTGTGTCACGTCAATGAAGTGCAGGATGGCAGTGAAAGCGATTTAGTCACGTATTTTGTAGTGTGTTTTCAAATGATTTTAATTAAAATTATACATTCATTTATTCTGTACCATGAATGCATAATACAGTGAAGTTCGGTTAAAACGTATTATGGCGTGCAGTGAACAACTTCTCCGGTCCTGAGTGTTTTGTACATATATTTTGCTTATAAGGACCAATTTTTCAAATATATGTACATTAAATTTAGAAATTCTTGTAAAGTTTTATCCTTATAACGAACAAAACAAAATTTTTTTTCACTAATTTTCAAAGCCGTTAAGATAATTATTTCGCAAAGTGATATAAAATAAAAGAAATTTGCGAATAAATATACGTATGTATATGTGCATGTCTTATAAACACAATTAAACATAAGCAAAAATTTTAATCTATTTCTATGTTATGCGTTGCAACAATTATAAATATTAGCATCCGGTTATAAAAAACTGAATTACGCAGCCGCATTTAGTTCATTATAACCGTGGAGTAGTAAATCGCGTTGAAAACTTTTTTATAATCTTAAATGCATTTCAAAAAGTTGACTTATAATATACATATGTACATAGTTCACAAGAAAATACTACCAACTTATCCAAGTAATATATATACCATGCATATATACATATACGTACATATCTAATTATATGTATTTATGTATATATGTACATATATTTAATTACGAAGAATAACTCATTTCCATACTCTTCATTATAGCTGAAGCAGGTATAGAAAACTATCATTCCATTTGTAATTTCTACAAAGTCCCAGGGATGAAAAAACGCCAAGAATTGAAAATATGTAGATTGTTTAATAAATTAGAATTTTACACAATCTCACAACTGCCTTTACTTTTCGAGCATTCATTAAGAAGTTTTCAGTTTAACTAAAAATCAAAATTTTCAACTAGAGATCATTTCAGAA
The DNA here is from genome assembly GCA_963681545.1 of Germaria angustata. Classification (NCBI taxonomy): domain Eukaryota; kingdom Metazoa; phylum Arthropoda; class Insecta; order Diptera; family Tachinidae; genus Germaria; species Germaria angustata. The sequence continues at coordinate 26,628,147 of OY813000.1, forward strand.
ATTTATAAAAGTAAAAGAAATGTTTACAAATCGCAAACCCATTAACTCTGCTGACGGAGTTTTGGCAGCTGCGTGGATTTCACTCTGGCACCACAAAAGTCAGTAACAGGTTATATGAGGTTTCTTCAAAGATCACGTGGTGACCACCACTACAAGTACTTTTGTTTAATATGACCATATAATTATCTTTTATGAAAAACGGCTTTAAAGAAATGATTTTCCATTTCTTGTCAAATTGGCACACATTTTTTTTTTAATTTTGGTTGAAGGGTTTTCATGATATCTGAGACCTGTTTTAACAATTTATCATTATTGTGAGTTAACTTTTTCTTTATAAACGTTAGCCTTTATATTAATACAACAACAATTTTTGAGATATATTCAAAATTATTGCCCTAGTTCAAACGTTCTCGCATTCTGACATGAAACGGAATCTTTAATGCAATAAAATAAATGAAACGTCTTTAGCACAGTCATCTGAAAGCTAAATTGCAAAATTTTATTTCACAACCCGTCAACGTTTTTATGTGGCGCAAATAATGTAAACAAAAAGGGGCATTTTTAACGTGTATGCCAAACGTGTATTTACCTGGAGATGATTCTTTAGTTGATAATGATATTATCATGAGATAGGAGTTTAGCAGGTTTAATTATTTCGAATTTTACTTATATACTTGTATACCATATAGTAAAAAATTACTTATGTATGTACGTTTGTGTAGACGTAGAATTAGTAGAAAAAAGCAATTTTTGTATACTTGACTCTCGTTTTTACATTTTCATCGTTATTATTTTAAAAGACTTACATACATATGCATATTTCGGTTTATTAAACTAAGGATATAAATAAATAATAGGAATCAAACTATACATGTTCATTACATATATTAATTATAATACACACAATATCTATCGATGCATGTGGTAAAAATGATCTTGCGAAAAGGCATTTGAATGAACAATGTAGCATCTATTTTTTTAACTAATAGATAAAACTTCAATGATGGTGGAAGTCCATTTTTAATGTTTGTTGGAAGACCTTTTCTAATGTTTATTATGCACGCTCAAATTTTAAATGATTAAGTTTTGTTACTGAACCCGTTTAGGCCGTTTTATGTTGGTCGAATTTAAAAAGTTTCGTAGCCATATTCGACAAGGTATGTTCTGTCAACAATCAGTTAGACACCCCTACAAAGATTCGCTTGATAATTTGGATCTGTATCTCTGTAAGATCAGAATCAAAGTTAATAACATAGACAGCGACGTATATTCACTGAATATTATTTGGTTCGATTTGGAAAAACCTTTTTTTCTGGCATTTTTTAATTTAAAAAAAATGAAATAAATGTATTCAGGTAAAATACGTTGAAAAGTTTCTGAAACCTTTTTAATAATGAGTTTTATTCAATAATGACAAGTGTAATAAGAAGTCGAAAACGTCCATTTATACCGAAAAACGTTTTTAACTTTAACTTTAAAACCAGATTTAACTGTATAAGAAGCTTTACGCTCCCGATATCCCACGATTAAAAATTTACTCATACATACATACATGCTCATGCATTAGGATTTCCTTTTATGACTCGCAGTCATGCACAGTCTCGTGAATGAAGTAAAATTGTTGATGGCATCGTTCAGTGAACATTCCCAAAATCAATATAAATTAATGAAATCATTTATTTATCTTTTGCCTATAAATTTTATTAAAAATGTTAACGAACAAAGGCGGCTATTTTTCTTCTATGTATGTATGTACATATGTAATTACTCGTATGTTAATTTTCATCAAATATATACATACATAATTTATTTGATGACATTTTTGGTGAGTCAATAGAATAGTAATATGAATTGGAGAAATGCATACATACATATACATACTTATAGTGTGCATGTACCTACATACATACATACATATATGTATTAATTTCCATTATGGTTTATACTATGGCAGTCGAATATACATATTCTGTTTGTCCTTAGTTTTTATTGGTTGGCAGAAAACATTAAACAAATAATAATAAAAAGTGCATACATGTTCTATTCTATCTTTAAAAATGGAGCTGGTCACATAGACAAAAGCTGCAAGACGCCAACAATTGGAAAATAAGCTCATTTTATAATTAAATGTCAGTTCTTCTAAATGCAAATAAAAATTTCACTCGCACATTTGTATTGAAAACAAAACAAATTTAGTGTTTTGTTGTTGTTTTCATTTGTTCCCATTGAGGGGAACCGGCAGTTAATCTCTTTAACTTAACCAAATTCGTTTTATTAAGTTCAAAGAAAATCAAATTAAACAACTTTTATTTTAGGCGTAGCAATATTAGTTTGATTAAGATAAAAGACGTTGCCAAATCGGAAGTATTTTTGCTTTTACAAGCTTCCTTAAGACTTGGAATTTTTTTAATAACTTTCCGTAGTGATTAGGTTGAAATGTTGTTTTTTCTACTAAATCTTTTAAAAATACGACGTTTCTGGGACTATTCATTATACATACATAGTATTGAAATTTATCGTGTTTTCAAAAAAATATTTGAACTTTTAAAAATTGCTTGTAGTGGCTTGTTTAAGGCGTTCACACACTTATGATTTGTTCGCGAATCATTTTTTCAACACATAAGTGAATATGTATTGGAAAGAGGATTATGCAATTGTTGTTTTAGTCATTTATTTACAAATGTGTGTGCACCAAAAAAATAAAATTAACTACATTATTTTTTTTGATTTCATTCATGTTATTAGTTTAATTACAAACGTATAAATATATAAGATATAACATTAATAGTTTTATTGCAACAAAAATTTTATTATTTCAAAATATTGATATAAATTTTGTTGTATTTTGTTATAAATATTGTATAAATATATTATATTTTGTTTATATTTAACACTTTTACATCGCCAAATGGAATTTTTCAATTCCAATAAATTCTATTAAGAATTGTTTGCTGCATATATCAGCGAAAAAATATTCAAATATACGAAAAGAAAGCCCACTAACATGACAAAAAATCATAAGGCATTTTTTCTGGTTTGTTTGCATACAACCCCACTAACTTGGCGAATACGAACAAATCTGTCAAACAAATCATATCGTAAGTGTGCGGCCGGCTTTAGCTGCTTATTGGTTGACCAAACAAATAAATTTTAAAATTTGTAACATTGCTACATATGTTACATATTGCTGGATTTTGATATACATATGTAAAAAAACTAAATTCTCTGGGTGAAAGGTTACATTTTTTAAAAATTCGTATACAATTTTAAATATATGAGAATTTCGCCAATACAAATGCAATATGTAAAAAATCTCTAAGATTTCGAGAAAACGTCTCACAATTTCTAAGGCATGTGTTAAATACACTTGAATTGTGATTTTTAAATTTTGATCATCAACATTTCAAGGAATAAATAAATAAGTACGATTTTAGTTTGTCCATGGCAGCAGTGGAATATTTCTCATATTGCAAACATATGCATAGAAAAAAGCTTTTTGAAATATATGTATAAAACTAAGTTAAAAGTTCCTGAGGACTTTTTATACCTACATACATACTTATGTATAATGATTATGTTTATACCTATAATTAAGGCAATTTTAACGAATTAAAAAAAACACATCTGCAATACCCTCTACTGAGACCACACAGCAATGCTCTTAAAAGCTTTTAAGTTAAATATAAGATTTTAAACTCAAATGGACCAGCTATTCCCATGTACATATAATATTTTTTTCCTATCGGTCCAATATAAATTAATAATCCGATCCTATTGTGTTTCGCGCCAAAAAAAAAAAAACAAAACAAATAAAAAGCATGTTTTTCATGCCATACAAACGCTTTACGCGATTCAATGACGGGATCTAGCATGATTCAAGTGAATATTTTGACATCAGTGGCCATCTCTGACTCGAATGTATGTATGTACATATGTAGACTGCATTTATAATTACAAACACACATACATACATATAACCAGATGTATGTATGTACGTACGTTAAAAAAGAAATATGCACTTACCGTTGCTAGAATTTCTTTCTGTTTTTCAGTGATTTCTTGTTGATGTGACATTTTTCTGTTTGCTTTCAGCTTCTTTAAGATTTTATCACTATTGACTGCCTGTTTATGAATTACTTTTATATATCACTTCACTTTCTCCCGATAGTAAAATAAAATGTGTAGCTAAGATCACAAAGAAAAAGAAAATATACAAGTAATAAGACCGATGGTAGTTTGTTTTTTAATTAAATTTACATATTTTTAATTATTAAATATACTATTTTTAATTGTAAGTATGTATGTTCACTTGTATTGAGTTTTTCAATTTGTGTCTATTGCATGATTGATTATTGGAATAGAACATCTACACGCATATGCATGATACACACTATGCATGCATACTTACATACATGCATGTAAAAACAAATCCACATTTCTGTTTACTTCTTTGTTAATTCACTTTAATAAGTTTAAACACAACAACAACATTGATGTACGAGTATGTACGTATGTATGTATATACCCCTTTAAAAATTTTATATTTATACGATTTCTATGTACTTTTATCATTGTTATTTAGTTTCAGTTTATAAATTGTACATACGTATGTATGTACATACATACATACAATTCATATGTACATACATATCTTCAATACTTCATGAATACTACGGAATCACTACCAACAGTAACAGAGAAATTATTGTTTATAAAGGTAAACTGAAATTATTTATATTTTTTTTATATAAGGGGAAGTAACACTCAGGCAATTAATGCCTACTACCTAAATGTAAATTGTTTATTTATTTTAAATTTTTTCTATATTCATTCACGCAACTCACACTTTGTAATGAAAGAACAAATTTTTGTTAAAGAAAAACCACCAGGAATAGTTGTTTACTAGTGTCCAATACTAAAACCAGATCCGATGCTTTAACTTGCGCGTCATCTGAAAAACTGTTCGTGCCAGACCACTCTCCGCCGTTATTAAAGTGTTTTGTTTGTCAGTTCGTGTGAGAGTGCAAGTACATGTAGTCACAGCTGCCAGACTTGGCGATTTATTGTCATTTCGACGACTTTTTACTTCAGAATAGCTATTGCACGATTTAATGATTTATTCCCTAAATTTTACGATTTTTTATTCATTAATAATTAAATTTTTTATTTTATTACGTTTAAAGCAACTGAGGCACCGCTGAACTGATTTTAAATATTATTAAATTCTAGACATCAAATTTACATCAGCTTGTTAAATATATAATTTCGGATACATATATAGTATAACTAAATGTTTCTATGCTGAGCCGTGGATATATAAAATTTAAGTGGTGAAATGCAAAAAATATTAAAAACACTGTAGATAGTAATTTTTCAAAATTTGATTTCCTAAAGAGTGAACATTTCAATCTAATGGAGTATTAATTTTTATATGAGTAAAACTTTGTAATAATATACTAATGAGATTCGATTTTGAAGATAATGTATTAAGCGTAATTAGTAGCCAGTATATCAAAAAAGACAATAATTTTTTCTGTTACATTACGAGTATATAGATATTTATCCATATCAATCAAGAATATGAGGACAAGATGGAAAGGTGGAATTTACACAAATAGAATTATTGATTATAAAAACATTTCTTCTGTAAACGATATGAAAGTTTTAGATTTTTTAAAACAGCTTTCAGAAATAAAAATTAGAAATTCCGTTCTCTTATTAGCCACCTTAACTAAAATTCATTAAAACAAAATTAGTTTTAGCACATTTTTCAGCACACGTAATTAGTCAATCTAAATAAAATGAAATTTTAAGTTGCTTGAAAAATCGTCCCTTGGAAAATATTTCCTAGTAAGCATTTATAATTCTTTCGACTAAAAACTCATTCTAAATTTAATTGAACATGTTCACCTAATATATAAGTACATATATAGTATGTTCAAACTATTTATATTTTAAATATATACATGTACATTTATTATTTCAAGTGTATATCTTACGCTTGCCAAAGTTTTAATCTATTATTTTGTGCACTTGCTACTTTCTTTTTCCTAGATTCAGTAGTCTTTGCTTTTTGATGAATTTTTCTTAAAATACTTTATCAAGATACATAAATACTGTGAACCAATTATTTTTCTTATGTGTTACATAAATATAAATAAATATATTGTATGAAATATGTGGTATTTTTATGACGATTCCAATGAATCAGTTCGATAAGTTGTTCTCCAAAATTTGACGATTTTGCTCTTATTTTTTCATTGCAGCCGTATTTTCATTATTCTCGTACTCTATTGGGGTTTGATGCAACAGCTGTTTACATTTTTCTTTCATTGACTCCAAACTGAGTGAATAAAAACAACAATAATATTTATTCATACCAAAATACGAGTTGTTTTTTAAATGACGTATGTATTGCCATGTCGCTCATTTGCTCAAACAACATCATAACTCAAGAAATGCATTTTCTTAGTTAATAATTCAGTATTAATCATCATATCGTTATTTATCTTATGTAAAGATTATTTTATCAACACATCTCTTGAGGGAAGATTATTATATTATTTTTCCACTGAGTTGTGTGTAAATTTAAAACTTTGAACTTGTTTTCTGTAAAAACCAGTTTTTTGGAATATGACGTTGTTTGAGCAAATAAACAGCTAGAGATGCGAAGTACTTTTTAAACGCTATCTTCACATACATAGATAAAAAATTTTTAACTAAATAAATTTATTAATCAAAAAATAATAGTTTAAATTTGTTGCAGGTTTTGCAGCTAGTCTATATGCCTGTCACTTTGATAGTGCTTATGTCAATTTAATTGTGGTTCTCCAATCTGGGATGAAAGACGTTTTAATGGTGATGCTAAAATCGTAAATGATTTGTTTTCAAACCAAAAACAACATTTCGAAATCAATTAAAAAATCTTGAAATCAGAAGTTTGAGAAATCAAACCATTAACAACGATATGAAATATGTTGCGATCAAACTTAAATGAGCGATGATACATAGAGAAAATAGTTAAGTTATATATCTTAAATTAAACCTATTATATGTAAATTTATCCAATCAAGTAAATGGTATAGCGTTAATATAATGAAAAATTTCATTGCATACATGAAATCTTTCAAATCGCATTCTTTAATATTTATAACTCATTGTAAAAGGAAAGTCTTTTCATTATCTAAACGAATTTTCTTTGCATCGAATTTGCGGAAAATGCAATTTAGTAATAAAAGTTTTTATATGAACATTTTATCCGCGAAATTGCCATTTAAAAATCTTTGTAAAATGTTGAACAAGTATACGTTTCATAAAATATTATCTATGGTCCGTACTATTATATTCGGTAGAAACATGGGCGATAAAGGCGTCAGATGAAAAAAGATTAAATTTCGCGAATATTAAAGATTCCATGTTTCGACCGCATTTTGAATGAAGAAGTGCCGAGACGTATAAATGTCGGATGTGAAATAATAAGAAATATGAAAAACATCTTAATTGGGTCACGAAATGCAAAATGGAAAATATAGAATTCCTCAAACCATTTTACAGGCTAAAATTGAAGGAAGACACCCAAGAGGAAGAAAAGAAATAACATGGTTGAAAAATATTCAAGAATGGACAGGTCACCAAAATGATAGAAGTCTTCTGAGGACAGCAAAAAAAAAAAAAACAGACAACTCTATAACTGAATAAAAAAAATATTTAAAAAATAATTCTTATTTTAAAATAATTGTATGATCGCCAATATCCAAATACGGATTGGCAAATAAAGAAGAAGAAGGATAATTTTAACAACTCACATCACTGGTGGTGGCTCTGATAGTAGGAGTAGAAAATAAAAAATTTTAATTGGACACTGAATTTCTAATTAAAGGTACATACTTTATTTTAAAATGAGAACTGACTGTTTTTAGCGGAGCTTAATTTTTTGTTCAAGGTATTCCTATTTTATACTTATTTTTCTTTCAAATTAACTATTAGCCCGTTCGGAAGTATGTAATGTTTTAATTAATACTTTATATTGGAAAAATTAAATTTTATGTGACTGTGCGGTACTGTAATATATTGTAAACCTCAACGTAGTCCATACATACATATATACATACATAAAATTGTAATCTTTCGTTATTGCTAATGGATTATGTTGTTGGCAGATTTATTAATTTATTGTCGTTATTACAATTATACCGGAAATCGCGTTTTAATGATTTTATTTGATTTCACATAAGCGGTATGCAAGTATAATTGTATTCAATATCGTAGCTGACTGCGATTAATCAAATATTTATATACAAAGAGGCAAACTTGAAATTCTATTTAAAGTGCTTAAAGTAAATAAATAAATATTATAGAATTAGATAAAAAATTTTCCGTTGCATTCATATACGTATATGAATAGTATTTATGGAGAGTTTTTTCGATAAATTGAAATTATTCCATTAAGCGAATAGTTTAAGCTTTTAATTGTTTGATTTGTTCAAAATAAGACCTAAGATAAGACTTATTCGTGTTTCCCAATACGTAAATATATTTTAAGCCGACAAAGACGTATTTAAAGTGTGATATGTCAGACCATTTTTCAACCATGATGTTTCGAGTTTGCTTGCAGAGATAAAACACTTAAAAAATATGTATTTATAAATTTTCAAGAGGAGAGAAAATATCTTTGATCCATAGAAATTCGCAAATATCTCCACTAATAAGTTTTCAAAAATAGTTTCTTTAATAAACGAAACGAAAATTAAATTTTTTAGCAGTTCAATCATGAAAAATAGCCGAGGGCAAGTTTATGAAACAATAAAAATGGAACCTAAGCTTTTTACTTGAAGTTTCTCACATATATTTTTGTATTCATAAATTTAAATTGATTCGTATACTCCAAAACATGGTTTTTTATTTGTTCCTTTCACTCCTGGAGGGAGCATAGGGCTTCTACAAAGCATATCCATCTTTACACTGGTTTTGTTGCAGGTGTTTTCGCATTCTTATTATTTGTTTTTTTTTTGCCTTGTATCAGTTTCGGTAAGCGGTTCTTATTCCATCTAGGTAGATGATTGGTCTGCTGTAGTAGGCCCCCTCTGTAAAACATGGTTAGGGATACATTATTCAACATTCTTTGAGATATCTGTCAGAAAATAATGCCCATATCGTCTAATATATCAGAATTTCCCATGATCCCTCTTCATCAGATTACTTTCAGATTTCTATCAGAAATTTCAGTAAACAACTCAGTATTTCCACGATATATCCGATTGAATTCGTGTCAATCACTTTATGCATTTTTGTGTCAGAACTATGACAGAATTCGTATACTCCGAAAATTTGTCGAATTTCGGCCACTGTGCGGCCACTACTAAAAATAAAATTATATCTTATAAAAAAAAAAGAATATTTTTCGAAATATCATATTTAAATGCACATATTAAAATAAATTTGACAGCGACAAATTTTGTAAGTATTAACTACGGAGGACACTGCGACAATGACCAATGTAGTTGCGTCGATATATTGGAAATAAAATAAATTAATAAATAATATACAAATAGTTCTTAAATTTATTGAACACAACAAGAATCCAGAAGCAAACAACAATAACAAAACACTAAAAATTAAAAAAAATGTAACCTTATGTTAAACAAAATTAAATAAAAATATGCTTTTACGCTTTTATTTGATGTATAAGCTTGACCATTATATTTTTTTTAAATTTTTGTAATGAAAAAAATTAATTAAAAAAAGTTACATCAACTGACAATGAAATTATTTCACATATGAGTTGTTCAGCTAAAGAACGAATTCTCTTTATAATGCGAAGTGCCATTCACTGGCACTTCGACCACAAATGGATAAAAAAAATTGATAAAAAAGGAATGGATTAGGGGAAAAAGTTCTCTGGTTTCATTAGAACACACTTCTTTGTGGTAACGATGGAACAGAAAGACATACCCCACACTGCATCGATGATCCGGTGAGTCACTAGATTTTGCAATACTACTGTCTTCGATGAGCTTCTTCGCCTTCTCCTTTACGCGGTCTAGTAACTTCAAAATAGACTTTGAAACACCGCCCTATACATGAGAATTGTATTCCATTTTTAGATGAATATAAGTATTATAAATAGTAAAGAGAACAAAAAATAACGAAAAGTCTCTTGTATCGTCTTAAAAAATCGAGGCAAATTAAATACAGTCTTTGAAGCTTCACAATCAAGTTGAAAAAAAGAATTATATATAAGATTAGATAGAGGAGATATTCTTCAAACTTTCAAATTGCTATTTGTTGTGTGATTTATGTAAATCTTGTTCACATATACATATGACATTTTGATGGAGTGTATGCCAGTTCATCAATAGAAATTTAACCATATCTTTGATAAGTTAAAACCGATAATATTCCAAACTAAATGAGAATTATTAGTAACATTGAATGTCTATGTCTTCAACAATACTATAATACTTGTTGTCTTGTATTGTTAAAGCTTTACGGCATAATATAACTTTTGATGAAATTAGTTACAGTCTAGCCCAACTGTATTTTTTTTTAAATTCATGTCAACAAAGACTTTTTAAGTAATCAAATATTAATTTCATATAGACTGAAGTTCGGTTATAAAAAACTCCGCGGTATCAGGCAATTTTGTTCGTTATTTCATATAGAGTGAAGTTCGGTTATAAAGAACTCCGCGGTATCAGGCAATTTTGTTCGTTATACGCAATTTTCGTTATAGCCAGATTGAATATTCTACTCTTCTAATGCATAAAAGTAAGCAGCATTAAACTATTTTATACTAATGTCTTATTTTTCGATATTATTATAAATCCTTTTACACATTTTAATTATTTCCAAATTAGTTTGATCGTAATGATAAACAATTATTGTATTTAAATGCTTTATATAATTCGCGGAAGTTTTCCGACTTTGTAAAAGTTTACACACACTTTTGTATTGAATACTTTAAAAAGTTTGTTGTGAGCGAAAGTTCGCTATAAGAGAAGTTTGTTATAACCGTAAGACTTTGTATGAAATATTTGTACGAAATTGTTGGGTCCGGAGATGTTGTTCGTTATAGCTGGTGCATGTTATAATCGAAATTCATGGAGGTGAAATTAACTTCAACTACATTTGGAATTGTGTTTCCTTATACAGAAATATAATTCTTTATTGGCACGTTAAAATTTAATTGCAGTTCTTTTTTAACAACTTGTTGCAATGTTGTAATATGAATAAATATAAATACTTTCAAACAGAGGATCGAGCTTATGAAGATAAAGTTCAACAATTATTAAATATGAATCATATTATTTGATTACAGCAAAGAAATTAATATACTGTAAAGCAATTAAAACACAATATAATTGAACGTGTATTAAATTTTTATTGCGATTAATTTTTTAATGTATTTTAGGCCTGGAACTATTCACAAGGTAATTTCGTTTTTATTGAAAAATATTACTTTAATCTAAATCCCGTTTGTTGTCGCCAGAAGTTTTATTATTTTAACATTTTTACGAAAGCGGATTTCGAATTATAGTTTTAAATTATTCGATCTTAAGAATGTTCTTTTTCTACTCGTAGAATAGTTTTATTTTCTTTCAATATTCAAACTACACATCATCACAGAAAATGTAAACCGCGAATACGTCTCCGTGCGAGAATTTTATTGGCATAACAAAAGTGCAAACAGCCTTAACTGAATTACAATATACTGACAAGGATGGCTTATAAACAACCATTTGCTTTAAACGTTAAACTTATTAAGATACCTGGCAGTATTTGATTGCGAGCCACATTCCAATAAAATGTGATTAAGACACACTTTCTTATTGAGAGAAATATTTTTAATAGATTAATAAATCAGCCTTCTGAATTAGTTGAACTAATAAATTCGTCCCGAAAGAGACCTACACGCTTAAAAAGAAACCAGTTGAATCACAAATATATCGACAATCGTGATATAGTCCTTAAAAATATTCGTCTATACGACCAGGCAAGATTTTTGATTTATTTGACAAAGTCAGTACCAGAAATTCAGAAATCTGGAGATTCCACAGCAAATATAATTTGTACAGTACGAGCCCATATACATACATATATTTCAAGGCACATTGATATGGTGTATGCAACAGTTCAGAAGATAGATGATTGTCAAATTCTATTAAAAAAAAATATACAAAAATTTTTCCGTCAACTTTTTTATAAGGAGTTTGACAATTGTATAATCGGCTTCGTTGTAATTTTTTATAAATGGGCCTTGATATATTCTAAAATTATTATAAATGACGATTACAAAGAAGACAATATGCCAAAGAAAAGTGTTTTTCAAGAATATTTTCTTTGCCTCCTTTGTTTCCTCTTAACTTTTCAAATACATATAAAAAACAATAAAATGAATTTTATAAAATATTACCAGGATTTCTGGTCAAATGTTAAAATAAATTAAAATTTTATATTGAAAATATAATTATTGAGAGATTTTTTCAATAAAATTATGAATTACTGTTAAAGTATAAATTTCAACAAGTTTTTTTGTCTTCCATGTAAAATTTTAAAACTGTTACGATTTATTCCTTTTCGATGCGAGTTTTTTTTTGCGTTGCAGTATATAATTTTCTAATGTTCTAATGATAAGTGTACATTTAAATAGAAATATATTTATTTGAAATTATAATGTGTCAAGTTTATTTTATGTACTTTAATCAAATTAACTTTTTTGACAAAATTATTGAAAATTGTAATAAAATTTAAAAGGTCTTCAAAAAGTGAATGTATAATCTCCCTCTAAATAAATATCTGAATATCACAAATATTAATTTATTGTTTCATAAGAAGCCGATAATACAAATAAGTATATTGCTTATATATCGCTAATTTTTTTCTGAAATTTATTAAAATTATGATTAGATTGCGATAAGATTAGACTTAAGCAATTTTCAAATATTATTTCGTTAATAATTATTATCAAATTATTGTTAGCACCAAAGCAACGTGATCCGCTCTAAACTAGAAACTTTATGCACGCAATTAGGGACTTTAAAAAACTTCTTATTATTTATACGCTTGTATTTGTCTGTTCGCTTAGAAACCTTCCCAAGAATAATTAGAGCATTTTTGTTTAATCGGAGTAGAAGCGCCCGTCGTTTAATTGAGAAAATTGATTAATTGAAGTCAAATATTTTTAACAATTATTTTTGATTAACTTCAAAACACTTCAATTATATTGAATGAAAATTCGTTTTAGCGAAAGTCTGTTTAAGCGAATCCAATTTGGTTTTTAAGAACGAAATATTAAATGAAACTGTGCCAAAACAATGTTTATGATCTGCAAAACGAAATGTTTCTAAACACTTGCAATCTCTGTGGGATATACTGGGACTTCGTTCAATATTGAAATTTTTCCTCACAAAATTTTATAACGTTTAAAAACGTTAAGCTTTAGTGAGTTCCTCAGGACTCAATTTTCATAATCCTTTATGATTATCAAGTTTACGTTTTACTATTTGAAAGGATTGGTATTGATTGTATTAATAACAAGGCAATTGTCACTTTGTTGTTTGTCAATATTAATCACATGACAATCAAAAACTCCACACTAAAACTGCACTAATAAACAAGGTAAAAGTATTCCAATAATAATATAATGAAATTAATGATTTGAAATTAAAAAAAAAATTATAATATTTCTATGTATATTGTTGAATAATAAATATGGAAATCCATGGATCCTTTTTTGCTTGAACTGTGGATAACATTTCATCACAATTTTAAATTATTCTCTTTTTAAATAGAAAGCATAAGATCAAAATAAAAAAATACTTTGTCATCATAACAACCGGCATGTAGTTTGGAAGATAAAAATAAAAAATTAGATATAAATTAATTTTTATCCATCACAAGCCTGAATGTTGCAACGTTTTGAATAATTTTTTTCCAATGTATTGCGACAACCCCCTACTGGAATCTCTTTCTAAAATTGTAAATAGCAAAAGCATGGCTGTTTTCAGGGCAAATTTAAAATAACGTTATAACGTCAAGTCTGGCAATCGTGCCAAGAGAGCAGTATTTCAGAAAAGAATTGGAAAAGAGTAGTAACTGTGGTGTTTGTCTCAGCTAACACAACACTTTGGTGCAACAGGGTATCAAAAAGACACTACTGTCGACACGAACTAAGATGTGTGAGCGCCATCTGTTTATGACATAGATGTAAAAATAATATAAAATGCCAATCCGGTATACTTTCGAGTTTTTAGTGCTGCCAGACTGTCACTCCAAATTATGCCTAAGCATTTATTAAATTATTTTTTACTAACAGGCACACAATAGATGGCGCTAGAAAATTTTGGATTTATATTTGTTATGCAAAAATAAATTAAGCCATAATGGGAACGCAACATTCAAATGGAATAAAAAAAATTTTAACTTTTAGCTGTAGTATCTATGTTACTCAATTTTTTTAAATTAAAAATTGAGCAATAGATTTTAATTTAATAGAATAGACTTTTATTACTTTGTTAGTTTTATTTGACCACTGAATTATTATATCTGTAATGATTTTTAACGCTTAATGCGTCTTTTTGCTTTCAATGAAATATCGAAAATTAATACTCGCGTTTGTAAAATTTTATAAAAAACGCTTTTAGCTTAAACCAATCGTCGTAATACAAATTTTTCAATCAGAAAAACATTTTAACCGTTTGCAAATTAATTAAAATTAATGGAAATTTAATTAAATCCAAACCTTTGAAATAAAATAATAGATTTTAATATATGTAAATGCTTTTACATAAAAAGCACAATAAACAATTTACATTCGATATGAATTTTATTTTCCTGTATATACAATTATACGCCATTTGGGTGCCAATGATTGTATTTCTCAGGCAACACGAAAAACAAAAGCTTTATTTTAAATATTTAATAATGAAATTTATCAGTATTGTATCCAAGAAAAGTAAAATAGATTCACATTGCATGTAAAATCGTATACGATATAGAATTCTCATATCGTATTTGATTCGTTTTGCATTAACAAATGATATTGAATGTTTTCACTGACGATTTGGTTTAGTGATCAATGAAAAGTGGGCATATTAACAGCTAAAGCAAGAACAAAACAAATTGAAAATTTAATTATTTCAACATATTTTTGGATACAATCCCTATAAACTTCAATATTAAGTGTTTAAATTTAAATAATAATAAATTTGTTGAAATTTTCTGCTACTTGATGATGCTAATCAAGGTTAAGTTAAATATTGAAAATAAATTGAAAATTTATAGCAAAAAGTTATATGTAATTATAATTTAATAAAAAGTAAAAATAAATATTATGTTTAATTGTTATTAATGTTTTATGAACTAAATAAATAAATAAAAAAAGACAAAAATCTATTTCTTATGATCAACAATTTATAAATAATTTTTTTTACAGTTGAGTCTATTTACTTGTATTTGTTTATTTTTTCTTAAATTCTGTTTATTTGTTTTTGTTTCATGGCAACATTCAGTACAATTTCTGAAAACTAGTTTTCAATATTTTATTGTTTTCCATGTTTATATTAATTATTTTTGAATGTTTATTTTGTTTTCCTTCATTTTCACTCTTATTTTTGGTTGCAATAAATTTCAGACTCCAGGTGTGAATGACGTAGTAGTAATCCATTCAAAATATACTTATATATCAAATATGAGTAAATATATTTTTGTATAAATTTGATTATTTTATTCAGAAGTCCCTCTAGATTAATGTATTTTTATTTCAGTTTGAACAATAAACAACTTTTTTTTAAATATTATTGAAGATATTCTCCCAATAGAAACAAATTTAAGATATTTGGATGATGTCCCCCGAATTATATTGAAAAAATTAACCTGGAAGTTTTTTCTATAGACTTAAATTTTGTATAAGTGAATGTAATTAAGAAATAAATAAAAATATATAAATAAATAAACAAGTAATTAACGATTTCTTAGCATATATTTGGGATTTTTTTTATAATTTACTAGATTTTAATTTGCAAATTATTCAAGCTTAATGCCTCTTAATAAATATATTTTTTTATATATTTCAACACTCTTTGACTAACGTTTTCAGGAAAATAATTTGGATTTAATAAAAAGATTTTAAAATTATTATAATTAACAGTATTTCTTCGACCTCATTTAATATATATTTTATTTCATTAACGAGCTTTAGGTCTTTTTATAAAAAACAAATTTTTTTTATTTCAATGATAGCGAAACGCCGTCAAAGTGATTCATGAATCACTTTGATTTTGGAAACCAGAAGAAGTCTCACGGGGCCAAGTCTAGTGAGTACGGTGGCTGAGGCATGGTTACGGTATTGTTTTCGGTCAAATATTTACGAACAAGCAATGACAAGTGAGAAGGTGCATTATCATAATGCAAAAGCCATGAATTGTTTTTCAACAATTCCGTATGGCATGAGCCAACCGATATGCCGTCATCCTCCGCAACTTCTTGAATAGCGATTCGACGGTTTTCCATAACAATATTCCTCACTTTCTTAACATTTTCATCGGTTTTGGAAGTGATGGAGCTTCCAGGACGAGCATCGCCATTCACATCCTCTCGACATACTCGTAAGCACTCGTAATTCCATTGTTTACACATAATTTGATGCAAATTCTTTGAGCCACAGCAGAAAATCGCCGAAGAAGCAAAGCACGTCTAACTGTTATGCCTCTCACAAACAAACTGAACTAAATACAAACAAACCCAACTAAGAACATATGTTCGAGACAAGTGTGTCAACATAAAAAGAAAAAAATCGCTAATCTAATGCACGTAGCCCGAGAAATTTCAAAATTAACCCTTTCTATTGAACAGACCACGTATGTTGTCTGTTTAAATTTAGAAAGTGTTCGATTTCAAACACCTTCAACCAGAAAAGCAATAGAATCCTATTGCTTTTGCTTTGTCTATCCATCTTTAAGGATAATCGGTAGAGATCTATAATAGAATTTTAAGGAGATACAGGGAAGTTTTCCCGTTACAATAACAAGTGTTCAGATTAAAAGAATAAATGCAATCAACTTAATTCTGATCTTGAGCTTAAAGTTTTTACTGGACATGGTTTACTGTGGCCAATATAAAAGCAAAAATGAAATATGGAATTAAATATCAAAGGATCTCTCGGGACAAGTATTTTGTGAACCGTAAAAGATAGACAATTGAAATTGGTATTTCAATATGTAACGTTAAATATTGAGCGGACCTATGGATTTCTTCGTAGGCGAGTCAAACCCGCACTTTGCCAATTTTGTAGAATTCCATATTTTTCCTTTGTTTTACTAAATGCATTAATTTAAAAAAATTACAAATATTACAAACTAATTTTGGATAATTTAAGTGAAAAATTTGATTTAAAAAAATTATAAAAAATTTATTTTAATTTGCTTCCGCCGTTAACAGTAAAAACTCGCAATACAATTCCCATTTAGTTTGAGGAAATGGACTGGCCACCTCTAAAATCTCATGCCGAAATTCAAAAGCTTTTTTTTTAATTCATACATGTTATTTTAAGTAAAATAGACATTTGATCTAAAATAAAATAGATATTAAGCAGCGCACTTTTGTACGTACAAATGAATGCACATTCACACTATGAAAAAAATTTAATCAATTCACATGGGGGGTGAGTAATAAATGAAATGAAATGGTTTGGGAAACAAGGAAACACCCTTAATATGATGACTAAGAGGATACATTTTGACCGCCAATATCGGCAAATAAATTGTGACGTCACTGTTACGCCGTCATTAGCTTATAAAAATATTTTTCATAAATTTTATAAACAATTGTTGTTGTGCTTTATATAATAGGATTGATGAAAAATTTTATTTTCACAGAACAAGACGACGACGTATTGACTTCAAATAGATTTTAGTTTAGATATGAAATTTATTTTAGAATAGATTCGTTTTCTTGCAAAAAAAAATCTTTATTTTTAGCAATTCAGTCACGTTGAAAGTTTTTGTTTTTTTATTTTATTTTATTTATTCCTACAGGAAGTACAGAATTAAGAATTAAATAATTTAGATGAAAAAAAAAACATTGAACAATATTTTACAGGGGATCATGTTTCGAAAGTGGACAGAAAAGTGGCTCATGCACGTCACTCGCTAACGTGAGTATAGAAATTACTGAAATATGAAAAACTTATGCTCACGAACAAAATTGAAATCATTATTAAATAATACCTTTTTTTTATCAAATTGCCCATTTTCATTTGTATTTCAAATCCTTTTTAAAAAAATTAATGAATATTGAAAGGATTAACTATGAATCGCCTCCAAAAGAGTATAAAAATTGGACCTTAAGATTCTGCCACTTACGCATTAGCAGTGCCGGCCTCATGGCTGAAATCATACAACTCAAATTGTAAATGCAAATTTCAGTAGTCATAATTTCTTTTATGACTTCTACAAGGACATGTTATGGCCGTATCAATTGGTGTTGAGTATATTTTATTTGAAATGTGTATATTTTTTAATGAACAAACAATCAGGGGATGAAACTTACTCCTGCAATGCAATGTGCAGGAAAAAGTAAGTTTTATTTAAGGATATTCGATTTAAAAGTGACAGGAAAGACTTTTGCAAAGAGCGAACCAAGTGAACATAATTTTTCCTTATGGTGTCGAGTTTAAGTCTCATTAGACTCCATTAGAGAATGATGTTTATTTTTAATGCGCTTCATGATAAAAGATGTAAATAAAAGTAAATTTGGAGCACGTTTTTGGTGCAACCGAGTCTATCAATTCTTCACTTTACTTTAATTTTAATACCGAGAACAAGCAAATTTCCTTTTGTAATCAAATTAGCTTTTGTCTCAACTGATTTTTAAGCTCACAAACCTGTTAAAGTTCACTAACGTTGAATGAAATGTCAATATATGAACAGCTAAGCCCACAACAAACAAAAGCTTATTATTCATTAATTGGCAGCCAATCCATATCAATACATTTTTATATTTTATAAATAAATTTAAATTATTAAATTATTTTATTTGCAGCAACTGGCGAGTCCTTCTAAATAATAGTTGAATCGCACATGTAGTTATAATTTTTTCTCCCACAATTACCTTTTTTCCCACAATTCATTTTACTATGGTCGCAAAGAATATTCAACTCAATTTAATTGTGTGTTAATTATTGGTTTCGTCCTTAGCCTTGTTTTTTTCGTAAATATGTACCTTCGACAAAAGCACTTCAAATATATTATAGATTATTATATTGATTGAATTACAGCGCCATTTTTAACAGTGTTTTTTAATTATGCATCTCAATTTACGTAATAGTGGAAGGGAACTAAGCTTGAGGTTATAAAACGGACTGTGGACAGACACATTTGGTCGATTATGCTGACCAAAAAAAATCACGAAGTGCACGAAATGCATTTTGATTTGAACGCCCATTTTCGTAAAAGGCTTCAACAATTTTAAGGCTCTGCTCTCTTTATGGTTGAATTTGTCAAACACTGGAACAAAGAAATGTCAAATTAAATTGGGCAAAAAACTTGACATTAAGGTGTGTGACATCGTGCCTTTATTATCAGTAAAACTTGTTGAAAGCTTATTATTTGCCACTACGTATGAGTTACATGTAAGAAATTTATATTACGTATACGAATAGCGTTACAAAATAATATACTTGCGATAAACTGCACGAGGGATGTCTGTGTTGGAGTCATAATGGTAAAGGTTGCGTGCTTTGCAAATTACGACATTTTAACACTCTGTAGCTCATTCTATATTAAATAGAATAGGGAGATCAATATTTAACTTTTCTAAAAGCTTATGACATTTTCATTTATGAGAAAAGTGCAGCATTTTGTTAACCAATTTATAAAAAAAAATCGATCGCTTTAGTTTAAAAAATTTAACTCCCTTACGTGTTTGCCTGATCGTTCCCTATAAGTTTCTATTTACTAAAGAATACTAAATTTTCTTTTTTTTTCTTTCAACAGAAAACAAATTTTAAATTTTTTTCAGAGAAGAAAACTTCAAGTGTAGTTTTATGATGATTGTTTGCATAATTTTGAAACCGTTTAAATGCTTTATTTGCTGTCATTACTCGATAAGGCGAAAAGCATTTTTTTAAATCAAACCTTTTTTGTAACTTCAAAATCCTATAAACCATTATACCAGACCGATCTACATGTTGTATCTACAAATTTCCAATACAGAAAGGTCGGCATCATGCCAAATTGTAATGTAATGTAATGGGGTTTGGCCCAGGATGGCCATTGGCACTGCGACCATTGTTAATCTATTGTGCTTCCCCTGTCCCTAGCCGTCCAATACGTTCGTAAATAGGATCAGCTCCTTCAATGGGATCATTAGCAGATCCTCTTCACTCAGCGTATATGCATGTAGAGTCCTATGTCTTCTGTGCACAATGCCTCACAATATGCTATCAAGTGTTCCATCGACTTCTCCTCCTCACCGCAAAAACTGCAGGTTTGCGTGTCAGATAAGCCCATTCTGTATAGGTGGGCTTTCAGGTGTAATGGCCTGTGAGCGCCCCTATCAGCGCCCGTAGGCTTTTCCTGTCCAGTCTTAGAGCCAGATCCGCCCTCCCAGCGTCAAAGCGTAGGAATTTCCTGGAGTGACCTAACCCATTCATGTCATTGCAATGTTGTGCAATCTGGACGATGTCCATTTCGAAATCTCCCCCTTAAGGAGACTTTTGTTGAACCCAAAAGAGGGGGTGGGTCCAATGAAGTTCCCCTCAGCCCCTCTTCTCGCGCAGATGTCCGCCATCTTATTCCCGGCATGCCCCTCATGACCTGGTACACATATCAGAGTAATCTGATTTTTAGTCGCCAGGCCGAATTGTAGATTCTATGGTTATTGGCTACAAGTACTTGGCACTCCTCTTTTATGACGTTTTCTTTTTTGACAATTCATTTAGAAAAAACATATTTAACGCTCTAACTTAAAAAATTTAACACAATTGCGTGCTGTTTATTAGAAGGCATTAAGTTCTCCTTTTTCTATTTGAAAGGCAATACTTTACACTTTTTCTTCCAGAAAACGCAATAAATGTGGATCTTATGGTTTAGGATGTTGGAGGTTGGTAGGAATCAAGGTACTTTTCAATACCGATCTCGTTTAGATTTTTGTATATGTTTGAATCGTTGATTTGAAAAGGCGCCTGTTATTGTGCGAAAGTCTTTAATTTGACTTCTTTTCTTATGCTCTATGTTAAATGCTAAGGAAGTATAAACTTTAAGATCAATGCAGAGTTTTTATCAATTGGCTTTCGATTTAATTTTATGCCAACTTCGACACCAAGTAGTTGTTGCTATAAGGATCTGAGGAATCTGTAAGTAGCGCACCGATTCTGGTCTACTTTCGTGTTAGTCTCTGTATTTGACTCTGAATTTGCGGAAAAATTCTCTGTTGGACTGAAGTCTAGAGAGTATCATCTTGCTTGTTGGCATGTCCAAAGCATACGTCAAATATAAGACTAGCCCCATGCTGACATACAACTTCAGTTGGGATTAACTTAAAGCAATACTTTCATTCCTTTACATTTATTTATGCACTAAATATGCAATGAAATCGACATGAAATTTCGCAATTTATAATGCTATTTAATGAGATATCTTACAATATTCGTTGTAGGACTCCCTTTCAAAATTCAGTGAAGGAGACCCATAAGGAAATGGTTAAACATGTATCCTTAACCCTTTCACTATCGTACTATAAGCAGTAAGCACCCAAATAAACTATTTATGAATAAAAAAACTAAACACTAACAAGTGGACTTTTTCTTTTAAAATAATGTAAATAATACTTTTGACAACTTTTTACATCTCGCCTGGCATTTAAAATTCCCATATAGTGAAAAGGTCAAAAAAGGATAATTTTCAAGATTCCTTTAGTCGAAGTAAGTCATTGTTCCTTTAAATAGTAAATTCAGTTTAGACAGTTTGTTACATACAATTTCTATGCAAGGGCTTTCCAATGCGGTGCAGTTATTTTAAAATCATTATGTTCATAAATACATCACATATTTTATTGTCTTCATTAATTAAACAGCAATTGTTAGTTCTTTTAATTAAAATCACCCAATACGTGGGCGAAATTAATCAGTAAATCGTAGGAGGCCAATAATAAGGTGCGAAATGAATTGACTATTGAAAATTCACTGAATTCACAGAATATATTAGAAATATATTATTTGACTCACTTTCTCTATTATTAAAAAGTACGGAAAATGTTTTGTATATTAAAAAAAACAACACATAATCATAAAACAAATCATTTCATGTGGATACATTCTCTCGAATACTCATCGGATATTATTGGGTCCAGCACACAAAAGTTTGAAAAACTTATTATTTTCTTGTTTCTTTTTGAGAATAAAGATAATTTATCATTTCAATTAAAAAATTAATTAATTTGAATTTCTTGGTTTTCTTTGTTTTTCCGTTTTTGTGACATCCATATTTTAAAAATTTGAATTTTTTTTCGTAAAAGTTTCGATTCATCGGCAAACCAATAATTTTCTTTATTTTAATTTGTTAGAGATTTTTTTTCTCTAAAATTTTAATTAAAAAAAATTAAAGAATTCTGATTTCTGGTAAGATTTGTAGAGGCTGTGGAGAATTTTTGATATTTTTAATGAATTTTGAGATTTCTTTGAAATATAAATTTCGAAATTTTATTTCGTGGTGAAGCTGTGGATTGTACGATTGTGGATGAATAGTAATTTCTTGCTAAAATTATAGTTTTTGTTTAAATTAAAGTTGTTCATACAAATTTAAAAACACAAACAAATAAACCAATAAAATTATTTATCACTCATTTATGAATAAATTCTGAATCAGAAATATAGATCCAGATATATTAACTTTTATTAAAAATTATTCTGGATTTAAAATAAAAAGACGCAAGTCGAATATAATTGTTTGCTGTATTGTGTTTGTATAAAAGTTTTCTAAGACTATTATACTTGAATGTTTTGTAGTTCACATGGAGAAAAACATGTTTGAAATCTATGAAATTCTCATATAGTCTTTGTGTGTTCTTGTATAAGTATATGAGTTTGAATGTTTTCCAAACATGTTTCGTCTAAATTGTACCGATGATTTGGTTAGTGCCAATGAAATGCAGACATATACAGAGCTAGTCCAACAACTAATAGGAAACCTAATAAAAAATTTAAAATTTTTATCACTCTCCGCTTTCTGTAAACGATGTACAAACATATCGTCTAAAAATTAAGTATATAAAGTTATATTGTTAATGGTGTACAAAAGGAAAGAGGACATTGACTTTCCCATCAAAAAATTCTTTTTATAGTTAACAAATGCAATAACTAACAAATTTATAAGAATTTTTGGTATAACTCTTCGTTTTGTGGTGACGCATCTAATTAGCAAATTTTTTTATAATATTAATTCTATACATGTTATTTAATTAATTATCTTAATTTGTTAATTTTGTTTGTGAAACTTAATAGTACAGAAAATATAAATTTAAAATTGTGACGTCTGAGATGTTTTTTTTTTTTTTTTTTTTGAAAATTCAAGCGCGACTCTTTTTGTTTTTGATTATTTAAATTAATGATTCCAAAAAACTTGATGATAATTTGTTGAATTTCGCTTAAATTTATGTCTTGTGCGGTGGTACATTTTGTTTCTGTTTGAAATCTCAAGCATTTAAGAAGCTGTTAATTTATAACTTAGAGATTTCAATATTATTTTAAAGTTCCATTAGGCGATTGAGTTTTTATTATAACAATTGTCATTATAATATTATTATTACTAAACAATACGTTTTTATATAGTTTGTCATTAGCCTTTCGGCTGTTTGCAATCAAAATTAGGAATTGAAAGAATATTTTTCAAAATTTATAGTTTCATTTGAAACTGCTCCTCCAACAGCTTAGGGTGATTACGTTTAGTTATAAGACTACCAATTAGTGTACTTATAGGTGATCGTATGCCATGCGCTTTAATGCATAAACATGAAAATGAAGAACTCAATCCCAGAGACAGCAGAGATCTACAGTGACAAGTTGAGTGGTCATACCGCTGTGAGCCAAAGTATGTCATAAGGATATAAATTAACTATTTAGGCAGCATAAAATCCCACTTCCCATACTCGTAGGAGATTTCCAAAAGGGGTCTCACAATCAATTTGTCCAAGGTAAATCTTGGAGACTTCTTCGCTAACCTGGGAATTTATTAAAGTGAGTGATACAATATAACACAATAGATAATACAGCTGAAAGTTTTTGATCAAAAAATCCCAGATGTGTTTTCAGAAATTTTTTATATGTTTAACAAAAGTATTTATCCCTGACGACTTTTATCTAATAATAATAATACGTATTTTCATAATGAGTTTCTCTTACATATTATTCATCAAAAGTTTAAAAAAATATAACGTATTTTTTGCGAGGAAAGCAACTTTAATTGTTGATAATAAACTTATTAGACTATTTTTTAAAGAGCAAAAATTTTAAAATGTTTCTGGTTTAACTCGCAAAACATTACCACCACGTCAACACAAAGTCAACACAAAACTTTTATATTCAATGGTCTTATTTTTACTTTTCATTTACCGCAAAACTTTGTTGAGAAAGCAATATAATCAGTATCATATAACCGATGCCAAATTTTAATCATATTTTGTTGTAAGAACATTGTTAACTATCATGTACAAGTAGTTTTCAATTTCTCATTTAAGCTTTCTTATGGTTCACTCAAATGCCAGACAATAGGAAAATTATTTTATTTATCTTTGTTTTCCGCATTTAATATTCCTCCTTTTGCAAACTCAACAAATACTCGCAAGACTTTGTTGTGGTACTAAGAGGATTACACAGTTTTCCATGCGTCATATTCAATCATACAGAATAAGAGATATTTGAAACGAAGACACATGTCTGCGATGGGTCAAGTAAAAAGGGTTCCTTAGCTGGCACCATATTTTCTTCTTTGATATTTTCGTCAGCAATTTTTATAAATGTTTTTGTAAAGAACTATGGGAAAAGCAGTTGAAAATTATTGAAGATTTTGATTGGAAAAAAGAATCCCACTTCATCAGTTTTTTTTTGCATTTGAGAAGAACATTTAATGCA
Source organism: Germaria angustata (assembly GCA_963681545.1). Lineage (NCBI taxonomy): Eukaryota > Metazoa > Arthropoda > Insecta > Diptera > Tachinidae > Germaria > Germaria angustata. Next base: position 26,653,270 of record OY813000.1, read on the forward strand.
TTCATTGATGATAAAGTTAAATGTGCTGCCAAAATTTATGTAGTAGCAGTTTGATTAAGTTTATATTTCCGCCTCTAAAGGGTATAATATTTATTCGGTATGATTGGGATGGAAAAGGGGAAAGCGATGTTTGACTGAAAGCACTGGCCAACGAAATGGAACTTTCTTTTTGTTGGAAATTTTCGTCTTCCGATATATTGACATTTCTTAAATGAATAATTTCAGAATTTTTAGCTTGTTTGGCTAAATATTTCTGTGAACAATACTGCAAACCTTATAATACTCTATGGGCTATTAACCTGAATAATTCTGGAAAAAAAACTTCAATACAAAAAGTCAATCGAACAGACTACAAAGCTGAAACAAACCGATAAACCAAAAAAAAAAACAAAAACCAAAAAAAAAACGATACAATCCATTTCTAGTTTATATTTTATTCCCAGGAAAGATTGAAATACCTTCCTTCAAAATCGGTACATCAATGGAGGATTTATGCGAATTGTCATAAGATTTTCAAAAAAAATATGGGACCATCCTGCAAGCAAATCCTTTCAAACAAGAATTTTTTTGAAAATCAGTTCACAAATGATAAAGTTATGCATGTAAAAACATTAGAAAAAATACAAACGAACTGATAACTTCCCCTATTTTTGAATTCTGTTTAAAAATTTCACTTTCGATGGGGCACCGTCATGTCGCTGCATGTTTCAAGATATTTTACTTGCATTGCAATGATGCTTAAAATTGTGTATTTTTCATTTAGTCCTTAGAATATTGACTAAGACCTTGAGCTTCAATAATATTTTAATTAAAATTGTTATAAAGAGTTCATCGACCTAATGGTATGTAATTTATTTTTTATTTTTATTCCGGCTCCAGGTCATACATTAATTTAAGTAAAACTCTTGTGTTATTAAAATTTCTTCTTCATTTTTTATTCAATATTTTGATCACCCTCGGTTTTCTTCATCAGGAATTTGAGTAAAGCCGCTTTTTCTTTTTAAAGTTTCGTAATTTTAAAAGAAAAAGGCGGCTTTACTCAAATTCCTGATGAAGAAAACCGATAGTGATCAAAATATTGAATAAAAAAATTATAATATGAAGGATAAAATTTAATAAAAAAGGAGTTTTACTTAAATTAATGTATGACCTAGAGCCTGAATAAAAATAAACAACAGCTTCAAAAAATATAGAGAAATTATTTTATAAATAGTTAATAGGAGTTTATTAGAGGTTCAACTTTAACAAAGAAAAATTATTGATCAACACAATTAGAATTTTATATGAGAATAAATAACTTTAAAAAAAAATATTTTAAGTTTTTTATATTTTTTGGTTGATATAAGAAAATAGACAACCATCATCTAATTTTAGATGGTGGCGCCGCCATTAAGACCTTGTAGTTCTATTTCTTTAAAAAACAAACGCCAAACGAAAGCTTTCCATCCACCAATTCATAGTTTATCATTAGGATCACTAGAATCTTATCAAATAGGGGTATAGAGAAAAATACTTGAAGGGAGGAGTTTAACACGAGTTTTAAACACAGGCTCCAGCGTAAAATTACAGACATAAACATAATATGCATCCCAGGACACGAGTGTAAAACTACCATGTAGTTGTGATCCTCAGAGGGTACCATCTCTCTGTATTTATGAAACATATATTTATAAATTTGAGTGTCTGTGATAAATGGACATTGTCTTATGTAGACAAGAAGAAAGTTAAAATTATTTCTACTTTGCGACTGAATAGGAAACTTCTGCATCAGAGGATACACACAACATCGGATTTTTAATCCCCCTTATTCTATTTGTCGTTGTCGACGTCACACAAAGTCAACACCAATATTTCGGCAACTGTAGGATCGATGTCGACAACAATTATATATTATTTATAGTTATAAGACTACCAATTAGTGTACTTATAGGTGATCGTATGCCATGCGCTTTAATGCATAAACATGAAAATGAAGAACTCAATCCCAGAGACAGCAGAGATCTACAGTGACAAGTTGAGTGGTCATACCGCTGTGAGCCAAAGTATGTCATAAGGATATAAATTAACTATTTAGGCAGCATAAAATCCCACTTCCCATACTCGTAGGAGATTTCCAAAAGGGGTCTCACAATCAATTTGTCCAAGGTAAATCTTGGAGACTTCTTCGCTAACCTGGGAATTTATTAAAGTGAGTGATACAATATAACACAATAGATAATACAGCTGAAAGTTTTTGATCAAAAAATCCCAGATGTGTTTTCAGAAATTTTTTATATGTTTAACAAAAGTATTTATCCCTGACGACTTTTATCTAATAATAATAATACGTATTTTCATAATGAGTTTCTCTTACATATTATTCATCAAAAGTTTAAAAAAATATAACGTATTTTTTGCGAGGAAAGCAACTTTAATTGTTGATAATAAACTTATTAGACTATTTTTTAAAGAGCAAAAATTTTAAAATGTTTCTGGTTTAACTCGCAAAACATTACCACCACGTCAACACAAAGTCAACACAAAACTTTTATATTCAATGGTCTTATTTTTACTTTTCATTTACCGCAAAACTTTGTTGAGAAAGCAATATAATCAGTATCATATAACCGATGCCAAATTTTAATCATATTTTGTTGTAAGAACATTGTTAACTATCATGTACAAGTAGTTTTCAATTTCTCATTTAAGCTTTCTTATGGTTCACTCAAATGCCAGACAATAGGAAAATTATTTTATTTATCTTTGTTTTCCGCATTTAATATTCCTCCTTTTGCAAACTCAACAAATACTCGCAAGACTTTGTTGTGGTACTAAGAGGATTACACAGTTTTCCATGCGTCATATTCAATCATACAGAATAAGAGATATTTGAAACGAAGACACATGTCTGCGATGGGTCAAGTAAAAAGGGTTCCTTAGCTGGCACCATATTTTCTTCTTTGATATTTTCGTCAGCAATTTTTATAAATGTTTTTGTAAAGAACTATGGGAAAAGCAGTTGAAAATTATTGAAGATTTTGATTGGAAAAAAGAATCCCACTTCATCAGTTTTTTTTTGCATTTGAGAAGAACATTTAATGCATTCATTGATGATAAAGTTAAATGTGCTGCCAAAATTTATGTAGTAGCAGTTTGATTAAGTTTATATTTCCGCCTCTAAAGGGTATAATATTTATTCGGTATGATTGGGATGGAAAAGGAGAAAGCGATGTTTGACTGAAAGCACTGGCCAACGAAATGGAACTTTCTTTTTGTTGGAAATTTTCGTCTTCCGATATATTGACATTTCTTAAATGAATAATTTCAGAATTTTTAGCTTGTTTGGCTAAATATTTCTGTGAACAATACTGCAAACCTTATAATACTCTATGGGCTATTAACCTGAATAATTCTGGAAAAAAAACTTCAATACAAAAAGTCAATCGAACAGACTACAAAGCTGAAACAAACCGATAAACCAAAAAAAAAACAAAAACCAAAAAAAAAACGATACAATCCATTTCTAGTTTATATTTTATTCCCAGGAAAGATTGAAATACCTTCCTTCAAAATCGGTACATCAATGGAGGATTTATGCGAATTGTCATAAGATTTTCAAAAAAAATATGGGACCATCCTGCAAGCAAATCCTTTCAAACAAGAATTTTTTTGAAAATCAGTTCACAAATGATAAAGTTATGCATGTAAAAACATTAGAAAAAATACAAACGAACTGATAACTTCCCCTATTTTTGAATTCTGTTTAAAAATTTCACTTTCGATGGGGCACCGTCATGTCGCTGCATGTTTCAAGATATTTTACTTGCATTGCAATGATGCTTAAAATTGTGTATTTTTCATTTAGTCCTTAGAATATTGACTAAGACCTTGAGCTTCAATAATATTTTAATTAAAATTGTTATAAAGAGTTCATCGACCTAATGGTATGTAATTTATTTTTTATTTTTATTCCGGCTCCAGGTCATACATTAATTTAAGTAAAACTCTTGTGTTATTAAAATTTCTTCTTCATTTTTTATTCAATATTTTGATCACCCTCGGTTTTCTTCATCAGGAATTTGAGTAAAGCCGCTTTTTCTTTTTAAAGTTTCGTAATTTTAAAAGAAAAAGGCGGCTTTACTCAAATTCCTGATGAAGAAAACCGATAGTGATCAAAATATTGAATAAAAAAATTATAATATGAAGGATAAAATTTAATAAAAAAGGAGTTTTACTTAAATTAATGTATGACCTAGAGCCTGAATAAAAATAAACAAAAGCTTCAAAAAATATAGAGAAATTATTTTATAAATAGTTAATAGGAGTTTATTAGAGGTTCAACTTTAACAAAGAAAAATTATTGATCAACACAATTAGAATTTTATATGAGAATAAATAACTTTAAAAAAAAATATTTTAAGTTTTTTATATTTTTTGGTTGATATAAGAAAATAGACAACCATCATCTAATTTTAGATGGTGGCGCCGCCATTAAGACCTTGTAGTTCTATTTCTTTAAAAAACAAACGCCAAACGAAAGCTTTCCATCCACCAATTCATAGTTTATCATTAGGATCACTAGAATCTTATCAAATAGGGGTATAGAGAAAAATACTTGAAGGGAGGAGTTTAACACGAGTTTTAAACACAGGCTCCAGCGTAAAATTACAGACATAAACATAATATGCATCCCAGGACACGAGTGTAAAACTACCATGTAGTTGTGATCCTCAGAGGGTACCATCTCTCTGTATTTATGAAACATATATTTATAAATTTGAGTGTCTGTGATAAATGGACATTGTCTTATGTAGACAAGAAGAAAGTTAAAATTATTTCTACTTTGCGACTGAATAGGAAACTTCTGCATCAGAGGATACACACAACATCGGATTTTTAATCCCCCTTATTCTATTTGTCGTTGTCGACGTCACACAAAGTCAACACCAATATTTCGGCAACTGTAGGATCGATGTCGACAACAATTATATATTATTTATAAGCTGTTACTATTCCAAAGGCTTAAAAAATTACAAGTGGTCATCATTAATTGTTGCTCACATCGAGCACAGAACTTAAATTTTTTTTAATGTCGACTTAATGTGACGACAATTGGAATAAGCGAGAATATCTTCATTGCGGACTTTGACTGATTCTAGATCGGGAACTTTTTATTAACGTATCACAATAGATGAGCATGTACGTGGTAATTAAACATAAAATAAACTCAAGGGTGTAAATTACTTAAAAAGTGGATATATATTCTCACTTGGATCCGATTTCGTCACTTTATTATTTATGTTGAGGCTAGACATGAAGCGTAGAGAAAAGAAAATCTTGTAGTTTGTCATGAAATGCATAATTTGATGCCACATTGTCGATAACAATTCAAACAACTAAGCTACAGATGTGGTCGAATAAATAGTAATCGAATTATAAAAAGAAAAAATTATGAAAAGTCAAAACAAGTATTGGCAAATTTGATGATGACAGATGGTAAAACTTAATACCCTCACATCGTAACGAATAACTTTTCAATAAAATTAAATAAAAGCTTCTGCAACTGCTGTATTTAGAAACTCTTCTGTTATCTGGCGATTACAACATAATGACCGAATTTGTTTGATACTAGAATTGAAATGCACTTAACAAGAGTGAAAAACATGAGATTTTCCCCCCCAAAGATTTAAGAGCAGAAGTGGCAAGTGTAGAAAATACTTTAAGTATTTAAATGTCCAAAGAATCCATAGAAATGTGTATTCGCTTGGCAATAATTTCTTTCTTGTTCTCCAATTGCTCGACAGATTTGTCAAATACAGACGAATATCTGCACATTTGAGTGGATATAAGCAGTTAAAAGCAAAAAATGAATAAAATCAAACTGCAGCGCTTTGTGCCAAATCAATGGCACTCCAAATTCATTTGACTAGTTTGATATTGTGATTTATACAAGTGAACTCGTTAATCAAGAATGTGACACGGTAAGCAGATTTACAGCGCGTTCACCCAATTCCATCCTTCGTAGCATTTCAGCATGATTTTAATGAGACACGCATTTTTTGCAATAGGAAATATGTAGTATATTCACAGTCTCGACTTAATTTTGTTGGCTTTAAATAATTAAACTTAAAGCAATGTTCTTAAAGCAACAACGAAACGGGATGGCGGGTTCGATTTTTTTTTCAAAAACTTTGGACAAAATTTGTGTGAAAATCTGCATTATTGTCGAATTGAGTTTTAAACATAAATATGCATATATACCATACACGTGTCCAAAAAAGTTGGCATAACATATGTTTTAGGATGTGTGCCGGCTTCGAAGGATGAAAATCCTTCCATATTGTACTGCTTGCATCAATTGTGGGATTTTATATTTATTTACATATCACAGTTGTTTATTAAATTCATTCGCGAATCTAGCGCGAAAATCCGCATTTTTTTTTTGCTTTAAATTAGAGAAAATATAAAAAATAAAGCCATTACGCACCTTGTTGCAGAGGGCAATTCACCTCCCAGAACAGAAATTCTACGCCAATAATTACATTTTTCCAGCTTATGCTGCTTTTACCCTTTGTAGAAATTTTCTAACGATTTTAATTATAAACTATTAAATAAATTTTTAGAAATTGTGGCTACTTAATAAAATTGAACACTGGAAGATCCGATTTCTTCAATGAGTTTTGGCGAACTGTTTATTAAAAAATTTTGACAGAGTATATGGAGTTAATTATGTTTTGTGTTCATATGTTTACAATAAATGAGTTGAAAGAAAATGTCAAAATTATAGCAAAAGAGAGTCAAAATTAACACTTGCAATTTTATGTACAATTTTTTACATGTTGAAAACATACTAACTCAAAAATTACTAAAAACAAAATAATTAATTGAAGAGTGCTCCAACACAAATTTTCATTAGTAAAAAAAATATATTAAAAAAAATTACTGAAATAAAATTATGGTTACGAAAATTACTTCTGTTGTTTTATGAAGTCTTTGGTGCTGGAAAATGAAAAAATTTCATTTGAAAATATTAAACATATTTTAAGAAGTTTTCATACAAAATTTCCATTAGTTAAATTTTTTTCTTTCTAACGAAAAAAATATGAATCCGTCTGTATTCTCTGAAGGAATTTAAAAAAGCTTGTTTTCATTTTAAACACACATGACCGCACTTAATAATTTGAAGTACTCGTATATATAGAAGATAAAAATGAAACAATGATTTGAAGCATCTGTTAATTTATTTCAAAAGCCTAAACAATTAACAATTATTGTTTTTATTTTTTATTCCGGCTCTAGGTCATATATTAAATAAAACTTCTTTTTTGTTTTATTTAAATTTTTATTTTTTATTCCATATTTCGATCACCATCGGTTCTCTTCTTCAGGAATTTAAGTAAAGCAAACTTTTATCATATTTTATAAGGCAAATTACATGTGATAGTTATCAAAGAACAAATTACAACAAAGACAAATGTGTAAATCATTCTGACAAACACTAGCAGAACGGAACAACATGCTGTTTTCGAAAGCCGCTACACTTTCATCATCAGCGTTCTTGTGTTTGGTCCACTTCTGTGGTGTCAGTTGATGTATATTTCAGCTATTTATACAAATTTTCACTGTAAATGTAATACGAGAATTGTTTTTTTTTTTGATTCATCGTATCACAATTTGTGAAAAGCTTTTTTTGTAATGAAAAGCTCTAATTACACATCACTAACTTACAACAGTCTTGCCATTATTATTTATTCTTTACCAACCATACACATGCTTATTTTTTAATTTGCTTATATTTATTTTTTACTTATGACAAACCTGTTTGGTTTGTTACTATAAGTATGTATATTTTATTAATTTCATATTGATGTTCTTCGGCGTGCCTTCCGTTAGTTAAGTATATATTTGTTAATTTTTCCGACCTAATGATATGTAATCTTTGTTTTTATTTTTTTTTTTTATTCCGGCTCTAGGTCATATATTAAATAAAACTTCTTTTTTGTTTTATTTAAATTTTTATTTTTTATTCCATATTTCGATCACCATCGGTTCTCTTCTTCAGGAATTTAAGTAAAGCAAACTTTTATCATATTTTATAAGGCAAATTACATGTGATAGTTATCAAAGAACAAATTACAACAAAGACAAATGTGTAAATCATTCTGACAAACACTAGCAGAACGGAACAACATGCTGTTTTCGAAAGCCGCTACACTTTCATCATCAGCGTTCTTGTGTTTGGTCCACTTCTGTGGTGTCAGTTGATGTATATTTCAGCTATTTATACAAATTTTCACTGTAAATGTAATACGAGAATTGTTTTTTTTTTGATTCATCGTATCACAATTTGTGAAAAGCTTTTTTTGTAATGAAAAGCTCTAATTACACATCACTAACTTACAACAGTCTTGCCATTATTATTTATTCTTTACCAACCATACACATGCTTATTTTTTAATTTGCTTATATTTATTTTTTACTTATGACAAACCTGTTTGGTTTGTTACTATAAGTATGTATATTTTATTAATTTCATATTGATGTTCTTCGGCGTGCCTTCCGTTAGTTAAGTATATATTTGTTAATTTTTTAACAATTAAATGGGCAACATTTTATAAATTAGAATTAGATCAGTGGTCTAAGAGATTTATATGAAATCTTCCCATGTGGATTCATAAAAACGTTTCGAGAAATGATATTTCTTATAACGTATGCGATACGATAGAGTTCTCATATTGCATTTGTAGGTTTAAGTATGAACTTACGAGGTTGCAGGCTTACCATACAAGTCGGTTGAAGTTCACTGATGATTTGGTAAGTATCAACGAATTGTCGATATATGAACAGTAAATTTCTGCACTTTTATTGTTCAAAGAATATTTTCAAAAACGAAAACAGAATTTCGGAAGATGTATAAGGAATGCACTAATGGAAGCAAAGAAAATGTCTTTCTTTAAGATTGACCTTCATGTTTTTTTTATAGGCAACTTCCATTACAAACAAATATCTCGAAAATAAAGACAATGAGAGTGAATACCCTTAATATGTATCCTTAATTAATACAAAAACATAAAGTGGATGAAGTAGACGCTTTCTGGTGCCTGGCAAATGTGAATTAACAAGCATATATACAACTAAAATCAGTGAAGAAATCTAGATTCATCTCCATTGGCACCATATGGCACATATTCAATAGCTGTATGAAGTCGACCGGCTTGGAAAACAACGAGGATAGATTTAAACTTACTCCAAGCATTCGCAAATCGATGCCTCCGAATAATACTTAACATATACTATTTAGTACAATCTAATTCCAATCTAAATTGAAATCAAACAGAAGAAGTGACGCTGGATAGTCTATGCGTTGCGTAGATCCCAAGACTTCATGACCAGCAAGTGCTTTGCTGAAGAGAATGGCATTGGACAAAACCGACTGGAACACATTCGTTGAGGACCTATGTTCTCTATAGGAACCAAAGGAATCTATACATTATATTTAAGAAGCATTACCACTTTGCATTGGTTAAATTTTTCCATTTTATTACACAATTTATAGGACAAAACTGCATGAGTACTAGCGAGCAATAACATTTATTTTTCTGCAAAATTTTAGCAATTTTATTAGAATTAGAATTTGGTATTTTCAATATCTTATAAGATACTCGTACTCGTAAATTGCTTTCATTCAAAAGAGACAAGAGTTTCAGCCATCAGTTGTAAATATTGAATTTAAAGTTATTTTCTATGATAGAATTTTTGGAATATAATTCTAGAAATCGTAGGTATAACATAAGGTGTCCTCGTAGACTAGTGGCTAGTGCAGTAGACTAGTAGTCAGAGAGTCGCAGGTTCATTCCCTGCCATAGACTCTGGAAATTTTCTGATTTCTGTCTTCTTTACTCTACTATTTGCAATCTTCTGTTTAGCCAATTGAGAGAAAGATGGCTTTGGAACTATTCCAAGTATGACATACATATAAAAAATGTTATTTGCAGGGCCCCATAAGGAGTAAAAATAGTTGATGATGCCAAAATACAACATTCTTATATTTGTATTATCCCTTAATCTATTGTCCTTATACATTTTTGTTGATTAGGAAAAAATTTTATTATCAAACGGATTATTTAATGTTTGTAAAGCTGAATTCACCCATTCGTTCTGAAGGAAATTTTTGTTGCTTTTCCGTATTAAATTTACTCTCTCAAAATAGAGAAGTCAAACTACATATAAAAAAATCGTTCGAAACGTTCAGATCGAATGGGTGAACTCACCTTAAGCGATTTCCAACGAATATTATATTTCTATATATAACATTGTCAACGTCTCTCCATTTTTTCGAGTTATTTACTGAATCCGAAGTGAATTCAATATATTAGAAAAAGTAGAGTATTTTTTTGCATATTTCAGTTTTTTTTCCAAATCATATGACTTTAAATTATATTAAATACATGGCGTTTTCTTTTTTTAAAAGTGTAAATTTTTTTTATTCTTTCAATGGAAAATAAAATAATTTAATGTTCTTCAATAAGATCAAGTAGAATTATAATGGAATGATCTCATGTAAGATTACTAATAAGATATGTATGTATGTATATTAAGCTTTAAAGTCACTTACCGGGTAAGTAGAGGTGGAGCCAGAACTTCAGAAGGACTGCTGCAGTAGGTCGAAGCTAATCATCTTTAGTGGGAAACATAATATGTTTATGATATTTATATTTTTAATTCTGAAAAAAAGACAGAAAATGCTTAATCAATGTAAAGTAGTTCAAATAATAATAAATTTAACGATTTTTTAATTAACTTTAATATTTTATATGACCTCAAGTCTTATTTTATCGTTAAACAATTTTATTTAAAAACTATCAATATTTCGTTACTCATTGAGTATCATCTTCAGGCCAATTCTGTTTTTTTTTTAAATAATAAAATTAATAAATATAAATTAATAATATAAATTGTTATAACAAAGGTCAAAAAATATAGATATATTATTTTATATGAATGCATTTTTATTTAATTTTCCTTAAAAAGCAAAATAAAAATTAAAGAAAAATCAAATATGTACTATATATAAAACTAGCGGACCAGGCGAACTTCGCCTCGCCCCAATTTTAAGCCTTAAGACAAACTTTCTATTTTTTCATTTGAAAAGCCATTAAGGAATAATTTCAAACAAAATTTCATACAAAAACTCCATTTTCGACTTTTCCGAAAGGATTTTCCAAAATCGGCCAAGCCGTTCTCATTTTATGAATTATTGGATTTTGCCACGCCCCTCAGCCCACAGATCGAAAATAAAAAATCAGACTTCACAGTGTCAGCCGCCCGAGTATTCTGAAGATTCCCTGAAAATTTCGTCAAAATCGGCCCAGCCGTTTTGGAGCCATTACGTTACATACATACATACATACATACATACATACATGCACACATCCTATTTTATATATATAGATGTTTGGCAAAATTTTTAATTCATAAAATAATTGAAGAGTCACTATTTGGAAACCATTCCTAGTGGTAGTTAAGAAAATTACGTAATACAATCATTTTTTAGTGTCACGTATTCCTAATAGTATTTTTATACTAAATAAACAGAGTATTGTTTATTAATTAATTAATATATTTAAAAAAGTTAAATCCCTTTTAGGATTGCGTGCTACTAATAACTTTGAAAGAGGAAGACGTATTACAACCATATTACGCTATGAGTTTCCATACTACTTCCGTTTCCTTAAGTTATTGGGCGATTAACTTTTCTGTTGCTATGCGTAAAAATACCCACTTTCAGAATTAATAATGACCGTTTTGCCTAAATTGCGACTAAGAATGACAGCCTTTCATATATTATGATGCAAATACTATACTATAATACCTTAACAAATACTATTCATATCGATTATAAGGATGCCGGTGATTCTTTGAAGGTAATTGGGTGTAATTGCAGTATAATAAGTTGTCCCCTTGCATTAAGAGCTGGACACGGAATATACATCTGGTGAGGATGAAAGTCAAGAATTTTGTTTGCAGACTATGGATAAGCCCACAACTGAGAACATTTTGTATATGAATTTAAAACAACGGATAGAATAAGATTGATAGCCACAGGCAGTCAATGTTAAATGCTGTAGAGTACTTTGGCATATATTTTTATATTCTGAGATAGAAAGCAGTAAATTCCATAGAATATATTGGTAGAGCTGTTGAAAGCGCCAGGAACGTCAGTCGAATTATTTACAGAATAGCATGGACCGTCCATGTGGGATGCAAAATAGATTAGTTCTTGTGGCAAATAAAATTGTGACTAAAGGATTATCCAGTTAAAAAAAGAGCTTCCAAAAAAGTCATTAAAATTCTAAAAATAGGATCCGGAAGTAGTGATTAATTTTGTCACAGGCTTGTCATTGCAGGATTTTCTTATTTTTAATACCAATTTACCGATTTGGAAACTGTCTACATTATGTTGAGAAAAGCATACTGTTTATAATTTTCATATGATATAAAGATTGATTATTTACCACTGAGAACACACTTCACATCTGGAAGGTGCACAAGTTTCACATTAGTCACGATTTCTTTTTCCTTATGTAAAAGTGTTTCTATCACTTATTGCCTGAAAAAATAAAAATGAAAAAATGGATTTTCAAATCGGGCTTGACAGTTTTATAGAAATATTTAATATTTTTCATTAAAATTTTGCCATATTTACTTCTCAGGAAGTTAAAAAAATTCATGAAAATGTCGTTCCTTGGGAATAGCTTCCATTTTTCTTAAGTGGGATTATATAAGCTTTTTTTGAAACTATTTTTATTTATTGAATCTTCAATTTAAATGAACTAATAATCAAAATTCAAATCTTTAATCTGCATTAGCATTTATTTAAGCCAAACAAAAAACACTAATTTCTACGTTTTCTGGATATTATTGAATTTCACACAAACAATTTACCATTCGAAGTTAACAAAACTGAAAACTGTATTCGAAAAGTCGTTATATTTTCGGTTATAACTTCTATTACAAATATGCCTTGATAGCAATTAATAACAAAAAGCCCTCATCTCGTTTGTAAAGGCGAAATTGTATGACTGTTTAAATAACAATTATTTTAAATAAAATGAAACAAACAAAAATTAATTCAGTTGTTCTTCACATTGTAAAATATTTACGAATATCGCAGAGGAAAATAATTTTTCATAATTTCGAGATTTTCATTGCCCATGGAGCAGAAATCAAAACATCTCTTGATGTTGTTTGCGTACACCAAACTAACAATGGCCAATGCCCCCTGCATCTGTTTGTACTCAATACTATGCCCTGATAAAAAGCGCAATGGTTTTCCATTACATTCAAAATAGTTGGCTCTTAGTTGTTGGCCTCTCATTATTTTCATATGGCCGCGGGTGGGCCCTTCATTTAAGCTGCTAATATAAATGAATGTTTCAACATTTTCTACATCTTCGCCAACATTTTCATTCAGCTTTTTGTGCCATTCATTCTTTTTGACTTTCGATGGTTTTCAATTACAACTTGCACTTTTCAACTCACTCGTAACAAAATAATTATTCCTAGTGTTCGAACAGTAATAGTGGCAGCAACAGTGGCATTAGCAAGCAGTTGTGTTCCATTGTGTTGATTTTTTTTTAAATTCACGTTATTGTTGCTGGCATTAGCACCCTTTTGATTTTAATTAAATGAAAATGTTTCTTCTATTTTTCATGCAACTAAAAGTGCAAGTACTCGTGATTTTTTTCTATATATGGGAGAATGTGTATTGAAATTAATGATCATTTAATGTTGAAAAATTATTTAGGTTTAAGGTTTCATTACACAAAATCTGATTAATTGAAACCTTTGAAGTCTTTAAGGGGTAAATTTATTTGCAGACATTTTTTATAATCCCAATTGAAAGCATGATTGATGTTAATTTCATTTTCCAATTCATTTTATATTGGAATGCCTACATATTTTCGAATTTTGTTAGAAAGGCCAATTAATTTATTTAAAAATATTGCACATAAATATTCCGATGTTATAATGGTTTCAGTTTCAAGGAAATCAATAACTTAGAATACTAATAAATTGTGAAGAACTGCAAGAACTTCACTTAATTCTCTCAGATGTACAATTACGAATCCCAATTTAAAATTTTTTATAAGAGGGTAAGTAGTGTACCACCGTTCTACCAATACATATTCTTCTAAATTCGCACATCGATAGATCAGCTAGTTTGTGGAAATATGAACTACCTAAATATCCCGCTTTTATATCCGTTTAGATGGCATAATTAAAAAGCAGACTTGCGGCAAGTGTGATCAAGATTAATGTGAATATGTGTCTTTGGTAGTTGGCCACATGAGTCTAAGCTGAAATTAGTGCAGCATATCACAGCTCGTCTATAGATCGTGATATTTCATATTTAATCTAATGATCACACTCCCCGCATGCCCTGTTGGCTAACACCATCAGCCAGCCATCGATTATTTCAACGACGTATGCCTGGCTTTGTTTCTAGGCAACGACAGATGGCAGCACCACTATCCTAGACCTGCTACAGCAGACCAATCATCTACTTAGATGGAACAAGAACCGATTACCGAAACTGATACAAGGCAGAAAAACAAATAATAAGAATGCGAAAACAACTGCAACAAAACCAGTGATATGCTTTGTAGAAGCCTTATGCTCCCTCCAGGAGTGAAAGGAACATATATGCCTGGTACTTATAACCTCCTTGTTTCTCGAAGTGTGAGACCAATCACTAGCAATGACCTGAAGTATTGGTAGAGCCTCTACTATAAGCGGATCCGTACATCGAGGTATCGGATATCATCCAGAGTTCATATCTTGGGGGGAATTATATGACATAATGGTCTTAACACAAACATTTTTAATTTTTCTCCTTTATTTGTTTATATATACATTTTTTTATTATTTTTTTCATTAGTCTTGGACCCAGCTCTTCCCCATTCAACGCGTGTTCATAAGCTGAAGTCTTTGGATGGGGCACAACAACGTTTTAAATCAGAAAACACAAGAAATAGCTTAGACTTTTCGCACTTGATTTAAGAACTCCAGGATAAACTTGGAGTTTTTTTATACTAAAATTTTTAAGAACGATTTCTCCCTAAAGTTAGAAGAAAAAATTTAAATTTATTTTTTGCGTATGAACCATTAAAAATATATATCCTTTACACCTGTAATTACGCCAACAGATCCTTATAATTCGAACGACTCCACGAGTAGTTCATCGGTATGTTATTATAGGTATACGTATTGTAGGTATACGTACTGAGAAACCACTCGGTTGGTTGTAAATTTTCAGTCACACTCAAGTATTTCAATTTCTTTTGAAAACGGATAGTTCTGAAACGGACAGTTAGGAAGCATTAGTCTCTACGTTTCCTTTCAGGGAACTATAGAAAATAATTGAGAAGAGTTTTAAATCATTATTGCCTACCAATTTAATTCAAGCCTTAGATTATTTCCATTTTGTGTAATTTTTTCAGCTTTTTATTAAATAAAACGATGTACATTCATGCAAAATTTCAGTTTATCCGGAATATCTTTTAGGTTTAATAAAAATTCAAATATTTGTTTGCAATGTTAGATTTGCTAACACTGCATAAGTACCAGAAAATCTCAAATTACACATGTGATTTCTTAACGAGGCATCTGCTTTTATCTAGAAAATCCTTCTTAAAAAGTAGGAACGTGCCATTTTAATGGTGTTTCAGATTTGAAAGAGAGAAACTAGGGGTTGCATATCAATGGAAGTGCATGTATCTGTTTTCTGACACATATTTACCCCCCGCAAACATTTTAAAGATTGTTGGTTGTAGCAGTCGCACCATAGGATCTTTTAGTAGAAATTATAAAATTGAATTTCTGGTACAACAAATTACGATAAAAATGATAACAGAGTGCTGCTAGTCTAACTAAAAGCTGTCATTTCTATTTGAAAGAATTACTCTCGACTGTATCTCTAGACTGATGAGGTACAGAATCCCATATTCTCATGGTCAGATGATGATATAGCTTAAGATCTTCGAAGCTCAAATTAAAACGAAAATATTTAATATGCAGCAGTGGAAATAGATTTTTTGGGATTGTGTATGCATATGCCTCTTTTCCTTCAAGTGATTGCGCGCCTGGGCATAATAGTCTTTAAGCGCTGCGAGGGCTTAAATGCATATCATCAAAGATCTTTGACAAAATATTACTCCATGTTCCTTTGAACTCTGCAACATATTACTTCCTTCTCCAATTAATTCGCGACTAAAGCAATAATAATGTTTGTATAAATCCATATACCCCCGTTTGTAATATACCATCTCCAGCAGAAAAATTATCCAGATGGATTCGTGTTAAGGATTCATTATTTTAAGACTACATGCTGATTTCCAAATTGGTTTTTTTCACTCTCATACTAAATAGTTTAGTACAGCACGTAGAAACCTGAGCTGGTATTCTCATGGAGTAATTGGTAGTTTAGCAGCAGGTAGAGCTGAATTTTCAAAAATTAGCAGACGGCTAAGTTCTCAGCCAAAGGACTACGAAGTAAATCGACTTTCCAGTCATCAGTTCTTTTTGTGCATCGAATAAGCTGTTCCTGCTTTTTTAGTCATGAGGCTTTTGACACACATAATAAAGGTTAGAGCAACCGAATGTTGTCCTTACAAGAAGGAATGCTTTTAAAAAGTGGAAAAAAGAAGATAATAGCCCTCTTTAATTATATTATAACAATGTTGTTCCTGGTAGTGACAGCCGCAGAAGAAAATGTTTGCTGGGATCATATAAATACACGCATCACTCATACTAGTACACAATTTGCAAATTGTCATATGTTGTGGTTGCTTTTGTTGTTGTTTTAATGTTGATGAATCTTATGCTGTTGTTATACAATTATTATCCTTTTGCTCTTTATGTTTGGCTGCGCCAGTTTCAATTTATTTTAATTTTTTTTATCTTGAAAATTGCATCTACATACGAATCGATTAAATAAACGAATTTTGTTTGTTGTATTTGTCTAAGACTCCAAAGATGGTTACATGAATGATGCTAAAAAGATGACAGCATTTCCCATTGTTGTGGCTGGTTGCAGTTATTGTTATTTTTTCTGTGTGTCAGTTGTCTTTGGTTTGTCAGTGAGTCAGCTTGTCTTTGGTTTGTTATTTGTGTTTGAATTTTGTTTTTATTTCTAGTCGAATTATTTCGTTATTTAAGGACATATTAGTGCGAATGCAAACATGTCAATATGTTCTTTGCTTCAGCCAGCCTGTTTTCAGGATGGGGCGTATGATTGAGCTGATTTAAGAGGGAATAGAAGGCGTAAAAGGCGTAACTATTGATGTGGCAGATGATTTTTAATGTTTTGTATTTGAAAAATTATTTAAAATATAGCGATGACTGACTGTCTGCTCATAATTTTTCAATAAAATATGTTTCATAATTGTATGACATATGTTGACTGGATCAAATTACAAGACCTCATTTGCAATACAGAACGGCGTATTAAAATCTAATGATTTAGTTTAGAGAATATTTCTGACTGAAATCTATAGAATGTAATATCGCCAACAATAAAATTGTGATGCCATAAGAAAACATTACAAAATATTTTTGCAAGTGAAGCTGTTGTTGAAATATATTGCAGCATGTGCTTAACGTCCTGAGTTTCTTTACCATAAAGTGATAAAAATATCCTTAATACACTATTTCAGATGTTTGTCAGGTCCGATTCTGCCGTGGGTTTATTTTTATGATATGAAAATACGATATTAATTTGCTGTGAAGGTTGGAATTGATGTTGAATAATCCTTGTGCATTTTTGCGTAGTTCTTTCTTAATTAAAAACGTGACGAACATTAACTTTTTAATCTACATTAAAACTATTTTTTAAGCAAAATCTCAACAATGTATTTTCATTAAAAACTCAGCAGACCAACATGAACAAACCGACCAAAAACCCCACCAAGGGTTTTCATATAGACAATAAACGATCATTGTTTTTATATTTCGATAAATAATGAATAGATTCTAGGGCTCGACGCTGAATGATTTACTTGCTTCTTAATTGGTACGCTTTATGACGGTTGCTTAAGAGTATCAAGCGCCTAAAACTTACATTCCTAACGATAATGCATCATTCAACGTTGTCTATAGAATTGTACCAAGGATATGTGTCTGTATGTATGTATAATGGAAAATATTACATGCGACTTATTTTAATTACTCAAACACTTTCTCTTCACACGCGGACAATGAAGTGGATGAATGCTGGTAATAAATAAGCAAATTTTAAAAACATGAAATCGAAATTTCATCTAAAGATTGAACTACAGTCTTCAATAAATAGTCTTTGGCTATTTTTTTTTTTTTTTTGAGTTGCTCATACTCACAGTAGTTTCACTCAAACAATTGTTAAAGTTAAAGGATGCATTAACAACGATCTTCTTAGGAAAAATAGATATTTGATATATTTGAAAACTTTTACTTATTTATAATCAATTTTAAATAATTATTTATTAACTTACTGTCTCGAATGCCGCAACTGTTTCACAGTCTGAATCATGAATCTTAAGATCATGTTAAATAGGTCCTTTATAACTATACGAGAAGATCTGTGACAGGAATAATAATTTATTCTATTAAAGGCTAAATAACTTCCCAAGGAAAAGTCAAATGTGTCTATTAAATATTTATTTAAAAATCGTCTTCATTAAGAAACTCATTAAGATCCTACAAATGAATTCATTTGAGATGCATCTTGCTTATCATTTTAATGTAATTCGTTTTTATTTTTGGGGATAGAAATTTATTAACTTTTATTTTTATTCATATAAAGAATTCTTAATAATTATTATATTTATTGTATGTGTGTTATTGTAGCAAGGAATTTTAATAAATCCTTAAAGGTTACTTATTCTATTGCCTGAGAATTTGGCAGGAAGGACACGTGTCGAAGCATTAATTGTCCTGGTTTTATGAATATACCTCCATTAATATAAATAATGCTTGAAATAATGATTAATTTTCTTTTTAATGAAGTTTTACCAATCAATTGTCAATTGACATGATAATCACAGTAAATGTGTAGGACCCCATTAAATTCTGTAGGCAAAATCATATTTGCAACATGATCGACATGTAAGTGCGTTGAAGTGCATCGATTTTTAAATGTGAATTGTATCATGGCAAATATGTGCTTAAAATTTTAATTTACGAAAGTTATAGTTACCTGCGTTTATTTAAAAAATTTCACACCTGATCAAAATTACGTATGTACTTAAAAGTAATAATGAAAATTATGAAACGAAAAACGTCCATACTAGTCGATTTATGGCCAGTTTTTGACTTCGTATGTAAGTATCCTTTATGTCTAATTTCTATTTAAATACGAAATGCAGTTCTTCAGTGCCTTCTCAAATCATGCTCAAATAGCCATTGTCGCCTTTTTTAAGGTACATGGACCATATGATTCTGATGATTTGTTTACATTTGGCAGACAAAAAAAAGTGCGGTCATCGATAAATTATGTTACATTTCCCAAAAATTAGCTTTAATATATAGTTTTATAGCAAATATTATTACAAAAATGTTTTATTCAAAGTTTTTTGAGTTTTCAAGTGTTTATTTTAAAAATTTTATTCTGAGCTTAAATTACAAATTAGCCGTGTGCAATATTTCTTTGTTTGTAATAAACAGATCTTTTTTGAAAACTATGCAAGATTTTTTTAAAGAGCAGTAAAACTCAGGCAATTAATGGCTACTACATAATTTAAAGGTGTTACTTCTTTTGTGAAAGGGATAGTGTAGAGAGGACAGCTTAAATTCTTTTTACAGCTCTACTATTTCGCATTTTTATTAATTTTTACAGCAGAGTTCCAGCGACTCTGGTGTTACGGTCTAAGCTGTACGTGTAGCCATTTTATTAATTAGTTTACTTCGCCGGCGATTCTGCTAATATTACCGACGAATTAGATGGAGCGCTGTGATGTTCATGAGCCTAGAAGAGTACCATCAAGCGCCGCTGGTACTGTACTGTTCAGTGAGCAGTGCTATGCCTTCATCATTTAAACAGTCCAACAATAATTAACAGAACGCCACACTAACGTAAATTAGAAAAACTTACGATGTAGATGACTTCTTCTGAACAGGGATCGAACAAAGGCTCTCAGTCATAAATTGCTTTGTAGTCAACAACAATCTTTATTCTGCAGCCATATTTTCAGACCACTTGAATAAGAGTTTTAACTTATTATTGATAAACTGCAACTGTATTTAAATACAACTTAAATATAAATAAAAATTAAACAATTACACATTTAAATACAAAGTCAAAAACTAGCCATTATTCATCAATAGTTTTCACATCTTCTTTTTTATATTGAGAGCTTTTATATGTCGGAAGAATAAGGATTATTTCATGCTTTTTCTATAGGTTAGGTTAGGTTAGGTTGATTGGAGAGGTGTAATAGCCCATGTCATAAGACATACACTTAAGCCAGTGAAGGCTTGTTGTGCGCTCCTGTTAATTATCAGACACAAACTGCCAGAGTTCTGCGGCAGGATTCGAACCTGGGATCTTCGCACTACGAGTCTAGTACACTACTTACTAATCTACGAAGGTCAGTTTTTCCATACGTAATTTAAATTAAAAAAAAACGTTAATTTAAACTCAACCATCGCTATCAAAAAAAGGCGAAATTCACAAAATATTCATGAACACCGGCGAGGAGGTGTATCAGCTTCCAAAAAAAAAAAAAAAAAAAAAAAAAAAAAAAAAAAATCGTCGTTTAGGTTGGATTTCAAAATTAAGTTTTTTTTATTAATGCTGGATCGTTCGTTATCTCACTTTTAATTTTTTCATAATTCAAAAATATCACAATTATCCATAATTGATAATTATGGACTATGAAAATTTACGCTATACAAAATGGGTCTAGGATCTCGAATTAAAGATTTTTTTAAATACGGGATTCTATTGACCGTATAAAGCTTACAATGTTTTGACATCTTTTTTTTTACAATAATATAACATATAAATATGTACATATGTGTTTAAAAAATGCCATAATACACACGATACTCAACTGGAATGGACAAATCATGTTTCAGTGTTCCATTATGCATTAGAAATGTACTTTATATTCATAACTTAAAGTATTGGTTGATTTTCCATTAGTCATTAGTTTTATTGACATAAAATTGAGCAAGTTTTAAGTCAATCTTGTTGAAATTATAACTGATGTTAATTCCAACTGGTAAAATATTGTTCTCTCAAAACTTATCAATCCGTTGTGCCATCTATTGGATGATAGTTGCAATGAAAAATTTCCAGGCACCTTAATAGCCACGTTTTCAAAAGTTTGCTTCAATCTTTGGCCCTTGAAGACGCCACTAACCTTTTATTTCGCCATTATTTACACAAATGTTTTCGATTTCTAAAATGTAATATTTATAAGGTGCACATACCGCGAGCAAAATTAATGGAAAAAATGCAATAGTACTTGCGAGTACTTTCCCATTCCCATTCCCATTTCCCACATTCGTAACAATAAATGAAGATGGAAATGTATTTTTGTTTTCCATGTACTTGTACTTTATTCACATTTCTCCCCTAAATACATTTTTAATCATAGTTAGTCTCATTGACTAATGCTTTTAATGGAATTTTTGGATAATCATTGTGAAAATTAAATACGCTATTGAGCAATTGAATGAACTTAAAACTAATTTCAATGCGGATTGCCATTAATTTTATGATTTTTGCTTTGTGTTACATTGAATGACCGTAAGGACCGTAGTTTTTAAACATTGCGAACGAACACTTTTATTCAAACTATAAGGTTCTGCCTACCGATTGTTTAAAAGCTTCCACAGGCACATAACAAACAAATTCAATGGTTATCATTTCTTTAGGCTTTTGAATTGGATTGGCATATGTGTGCACGTGCGTGTATTTTTACCCATGAACAAGTTTGAGAAGGTTTAAAGGAAGTCCTTTACGGTAGTAAAGGGAGGAGGAGATTTTATTAATAGTTGGAATTAAGTCATTCTAAGGTAAATTAATTGGTTTCACCCTGGATGAATGCCAGCAAGTTCGCATCAACTTGTTAAATTTTTTTTCCTTTTAATTCGCTTTTGAGGTACTGGTCTAACTATGGGTAGAATTTTTTTGTCAAATAAAAAATTTATTAACACAATGGCAAATTCTTGTTTTAGAATTTATTTTTTAACAAATTTTATTTAAAATTTTCATTAAAATGTAAACAGCTTTATGTAGAAAAAGGTTCTGTATGAAACGATTTAAATGATAAACTATTTTCAGGATTTTATCCATATGTGTGAATATCATTCTTGCAGCGTTAAATTTCTTTCTTCAACGCATGGCTGGATGCTTCCCTGTATTTTTAAATAATCTCATAAAGAGAAATCGAAAAACATTTAATGAAAGAAGAAGTTACCCAGTGAAAAGAAATGGAAATCATTGACAAGGAGCAACAAAAATTCATTTGTGCATTTTTTAAACTTCTTAGGACGACAATTGGAATAAATTTTGGTTAAAAATATAAATTACTTCTAATACATTTGTAGTAGAAGTCGTTTCTAATGGCAGATAGCGATATCCAGTTTAATATAAAATCATTTTCCTTTCAAGAAAATACCTAAAAAGTTGATAAATACTACCCGTACCTTACCATAGTGTTTTCATTAGTTTTTTTAAAGTTATTTCTTTTTACTGAAAATAAAATGACACATATCGAAATGAATTTTTCTTCAAAGGATTGTACAACAAGTTGCACCAATAATACTGTTTCAGAACACGCTCAGTTATTTTGACATTATCATTTGATTAAAAGTCAAATTATTCCAACTTTTATATTATTTATAGTGAAGTTTCGACAAATTCAATGAAGGAATTCCTTATGAAAGTTCTCAAACCTATTTTTAAAGGCTTATGGTTGAAAAATCGTAATCAAGAAGAAAAGGATTATTTCTCAAATTCTTACAAAACCTACTCAAAGGACATTTTTCGTGTCTATAATAATGTTTAGAAGATGGGGTGGTAGCGTGAGCAACTTATCACTCACCACAATTTATTAATGCACACTGGCATAAGGATTCAGGTAGTTTTAATACACCAACTGAAACTCACGCTAATGAACAATTTATAAAAGAATATTTGCTAAATTTATGCAATCAGCATTTATTAGTAAACTTTTTTCATGATTTGTGGTCAATAATATTCCACCGCTACCTGAATTTTGCCCTTTTGAATTTGAGTTTTATTTCAAAACTTTTCAAATATCCTTCTCCTACGTTCACATACCTTTACTTAATTAAACGAAATAGTTTTTATTGTTCAAGTATATGTCACACATATGCGATGACTAAATAGTATTCTATGCTCTAACAGATTATTTATTATTAGGAAAAAGCTTTTTTAGAAGACACTGTGCAAAGTTTTTTAAATTTTAGTGAAGAAAATGTTCATATGTCTGGTTTTTATCATAAATGAGATATCACATTTTAAAGATCAAGGATGTATTTATTTAGGTCTCAAACGCCTCAGAGATCTCAAGTTTTGGAAAAACTGAGACTTTGCACGTGAAACTTCCAAGTTTTGTACTCTCCATTCCATTATCAATATTGTAGTTTGTACAAGTATTGGCAAAATCGCATCACATTTGCCATTACTGAAGGGAAACAAATGGGAAAACAAAATTGCTTTAGTGTTTTTCATTTCCACTTCAATTACTTATTCACCAAAAATTTTATATTATCCATTCGACGTGTACAGCATCACGTTTAAAATTTCGTTTTATTTGATTTAGATTTTTTTCATCGTTTTATTATATTTTTTCATATCATGTATATCGTTAAAGTCTTAGCCGCAGTCGACTTTATACAACAGTTGGTGTTGTTGTCGTAGCTCTATTTACATTTTCTAGGCATGCCGCTGTTTGCTTATTGTCCTTTGACTTTGACATAATGATTTGAGGGGATTATAGCGCTATTAAATCCTCTTAAATTGTAAATGCTCGTACATCTGTTAGTGTGCATTTATATTAAATCACAAACACACACACACACACACACTCATACTTATATATAGTATATATGAATATACTTGTGTTGTGTTGTGTATGTGCTTATGCTATTACTAGGACTCTATGTATTGCAATCATTTCAATGTGGTTGATTTTAAAACCCATTTCAAAAATTACTTTTAATGTCTGACCTTAAAACGAGATGAACAAAAGCCGACTCCCCATGGCTTAAATGGAAAATATACAAATTATTCGTTTGTTTAAATGTATTTACTCATATCGTTCACTCAATATTATTTAATGGTTTTGTATATTCAACTAGAAATGAATCTAAATTCCACTTTGTTTATTGCTAAATAGAAAATAAATTATATCTTCTTGTTAAAAACCGATTAAATAGCTCTCACTCTCTGTGGTAGTTGTTTTCTAAGAAACAGGACATACACATACATATAATTTTGTAGAGTTCATTATTTAAACTATGGCAAAATAAATCAGCAATAATTTCAAGAGTTTTCGTAGTATGAACTTTTATTTTCTTTTTAAATGAAGCTTTTATTTCAATTGGGTCAACATACAAAAAAAACCACATATTTAATTGAGTGTAGTACTCGTATTAGAGCGACATATTATGATCGCATTGTAAACTAAATACTATGTATGGCGACTATACACAGTCTTTTGTTATTCTTTTTCGCTTGGTTTAGCTTAAACCATTATTTTTATAAAAAGGATATATGAGAGGCACCCATATCCTTTGTTCAAAACTTCAAGTTTTTGATAATATAAAGAACATTATGATGTTTTTTTAGCAAAAGTGTTCCACTTAATTTTTTTCGTCTAATTTTGTTCGAAGTCCAGGCACTGTGCACAACATGTTAAGACTGGTGTTGATATTGGAGTTGGTAGGGCATGCCAGCCTAAATAAGGATTATAGACCTTCAGTATATTCATAATTTTATATATTTATATGTATTTTTTTTAATTTGCAGCAATTATAATTAGACACGCTGGGCTCTTTTAACCATCAATCGATTTCTCCACAGTTTGTTTAAATATTTTCTACCAATATATGGTAGAGGCAGGGAGGGTTGTACCTTGCATGCAAGGCAATAATTAAATATTCTATATTTGGCTGAAATATGATTAATAAAAGACAATTAAGATCTTTTTGTGTTCAATCCAGCAATACAGGAGCGACTTCATAGACTAGTGGCTAGTGTAGTAGACCAGTACTCCACAGGTTCGATTCCTGCCGAGTACTATGGGAGTTTTTGTGGACCAGCCAAGTAGTTTCGCAAAAAGTTAATCAAAAGTTTCAATTATGAAATTTTTTTAGAGAAGTTCTTCAAGAAAATGAAAATTATAGATAAAAAAACATAATTGAAGACATCAAATTATTGTTATTAAAATAGTAATTGGACAATTACATATTATGTATATAGATTGTCTATTTACAATGTGGACAATGCTTATATGCAAGTATATAGAAGAAATGTATTTGAAATATGGATTTACAAAAATTTATTTTCTTCATATTATTGTAACGAACATAGTATTATGATACTGAAAAATATCACAATATGTTTATGAAGACATTTTACGTAGTAATGATCAAAATAGAATCGTTTGGGCAAACACTATCTATGTATCTATATAAACTATCATTTAGTTTGCAATTATGATTGTATCAACCATATATTAAATATTGCAATATTTGCAGCCAAAGAGCGAAAAACTGAGAGCGCGTACTCCATCATCTTATTTGCGTACTTCGCAATTTGTAAAATATATCAAACAATTTTAATGGATGTCACTAGCCTTAAAAATGAAAATTCCCCATCATAAAGTCACTGGATTATTTTTACCCGCTAAGTACTTGAACACACCTAATATTAATAAACTCAAAAAAAATTATCACGCTGCTGTTTTTAATATTGTTACAATAAAGCGGCAATAATTCACTTTCTTGTCTTTTATCGTCGACATCATTTGTGGTCATTTAATCTTTAACAAGCTGCAACATTGTACACGATCGAGGCACCTCCCAACGTTTACTCTCATGTTACTGGTTTCATATTCAAAAGGGTTTTATTTTACTACAAGAATATTATTATTTTAAGTTTAAAATAAAGTTTTTTTTTTTATTAAAAAATATTACGAATTGATATTTTTTGTGCCATTAACTTAATCTTTTTTAAACCTTAAATTTTTTTTGGACAAAAATATTCGACAAATATTCTTTGAAATCTACGAATGAAAGAAAAATTGGAATATAATGAATTTGACAAATATTCGGTAATACGAATACAAATACGAGTATTCATTTCATCACTAAATAGATTTGAACAAATCAGTTCGGAGCATTTAAGCAAGTATTAATATTGATATCCAATTAATTAAAAAAAACAAAAAAAAACTACTAGAACTTTTGCTCGATTTTAGTTTGGAAATACCTACAAATTCAATTTAGTATTATGTCTTTCACTTTTTTGTAATTAAACCACTGAGAAACTCCAACTGTCTGTTATCCTTTAACTAAATACATTAGATTTGAATGAATTCCTTCATTTGGAAATTTGTTACATATTTAACAATTGATGTTTGCAATTTTTTACTACATTAAACTTTTCAATTAATTGATAAATTAAAAGAAAAAAAAATAGTAAAAAATAAAGGACGCAACTTGCACCTGCAACCACCACATGTTCCATCGTAAACATTTATATGAAATCACCATTGAATTATTTTTGTTGTGTTATCGAATCCTACCAATTTTGATTCCATATTGTTTCTGTATTTTGAATTTTTTTCTTCTTTCATTTAATTTGTAGCACAATTGAGTGAAGAGCTGCAGCATAAATGCAACCTTTATATTTTTTTGTAAAAATTTAATGAAAATTAAGAAAAAGAAACTGGAAATAAAGAAATATGCAATATGACACCGGAACAAGTGGTACATCTGGAGTACGTACACACACACACAGCTTGCACACACTTGTTCGCATTTGAAGGAGAAATAATTTGGTACTTGTGTGCCATAGCAAGAGTTTCCTGGATGCTGGATTTTTGCTACTGCCTTATGCCATAAACTGTAATTGTTTAGTGCCAAGGAGGAAAGCAGGCTGCAGGACTCCATTATGTAATTTATGAAAATGTAAACGCCACTTACACATTATTCTTGCTAAAGAGTACGTATTAGATATTTAAAGTTGACTGCACTGTGTGCTGGTATATCTTTAGTGCGATGATGTGCTGCAAAATTATGCGGCATTTCATTTAAAACTAAAATTATTGTTCTAAAATGAAAGTTTATAACTTCAAATTTATTTATAAATGAGCCAAACACCAGAACAAAGACTAAATTTTTTTAATGTGTGTTACAATTGACAAAGAGGAGAAATTGTTTGTTGCTTCACAAGGCATGTAGGGAGGGGCTGTAACTACGACTACATTGATGTGTTAGAGTTTTGCAAATGTCTTGATCTATTATTATCGAAAACTAATAAAAATAAAATAAAATTTTAAGCAATTAGTTTCTAATTATTTCGCAAAGCGCTTGAAAAAAAATTTGTTTAATAACAATTTCGGGAAAATTAGAATTTTCTATGCCCTTCATCTACGATATACGAAAAATTTAATTTTATATTGTTTTACTTTTTGGAATTTAGTATTTGAAGTATGTTTTCTACTCTTATCTGATGTGTAAACTATTTAAATACAACATGTCATTAAAATTTTACAACTTTTCAAATCTAAATATGCCGGATATTTTTGGACATGAAGGACATTTCTGCGAAATGTTACTAACATTTAAGATTGAATAAATTTAGAGTATGTCAGTTGACTTTTATAATCGTAGTATTGCCGAAAGCATATTTAGTCAAAATAATGTATTATCTACTAATAAAAATTCTATAAAATGAGAAAATAGCATAATCTTCTGATATGCCCGAAATTAGACATTTATTTCCTTACTGTGCAACATACAATGGTTCTTTATTAATTCGTTAAAATTTGTTATACGAATATTATTTATAAAATAGTTTATAAAATGTATTGTTTATTGTGACTTTTGCTGTCCATATGCTCACATTTCTTTGGTGGCAAAACCAATTCATCAGTAAACTTTAAGCAGTTTAAAGACATTCAACATCATATGTTTATACCAAAACATTCAAATACAATATGAGAATTCTCTGTCGCATAAAAATATTACAAAATACCTAATCATTGTAGGTTTAGAATACTTTCATGCAAACAGCATAAACATCAATTTGTATTCGATATGAAGTGATTTTATTATTATTTGGTACCATAAATTTCAATATTAAATATTTTAAATACAACCATTGGCACCCAAAGGGCGTCTAATTGTATATGAAGGTTGCAAGTAAAATAAAATAGACTCATATCGAATTCGAATTTTTTGTCAATTGTCATTTTAAAATTTATTTTATTAAAATATGACAAAACAATTCAAAGTCGTTCAATCTTAAACGTTAACATTTTCTAATCTCGAAATGTCCAACATTAGAAGATTATTAAAGTAAACCATAGAACGTATCAAACTGATTCATATATCAAATATTTAATGAGCAAATAAAAGTAAAAAATATTTCATATTGAGTAGTAGGGTGTAATAATATAGACCAGGCTGTCTGATTTTAGAATTTTTCACATATGAAGTATTTATTACAATAATATTTGTTCCAATTTCTTGACTCTTATTTAATTAATTAACTTTGCAGTACAAAAATAAAAAAGTTTATGAAAATGAAGAGATTCTAATCCGAGACTGGTGAAAATTCAGATCATTACCAATGATTTTAACACAGACCTGTCATTGCAGAATGTTAATTTTTTATGATTAATTAACAATTTAAAAGCTGCCTTGAATATGTTATGTGTCTTTTGTAAAGAAAGCAATTTTATATCAATTTAAGTTTTATTACACACCACTGGGAGTAGACTTTACACATGGAAAGGGTACAAACTTGCCTAGAAGTAGTCGCGAGTGCTTTATGATTTAAGGAAGTATTTTTTCTAAAAAAGTGTTTTACAAATCACGAGCAAATTTTTACTAATTCGTGGAAGAAATTTAGATTTTTCAATCAAAAAATCCCAGCAAGTCGAAAGATACATTGATGGATTTTTAGGAGTAATGAAAATGTCGTTTCTTGAGAATAATTTACATTTTATTCAGTAGACTTTTTGTGTTGTTTTATTATTGGAGCTTATGGACTTTTTAATATAATTAATGTAACAATTTTCTAATTTATTATGATATGGTTATTAAGTTTGGAAAACCTTAAGATTATTATCACCTTCAAAGACTTTTTCTGAATTTCACTTTCGTTTCTTATTTCTGTTTATTATGTATTCTTAAGAAAATTTTAAAATTTTATCTTAAGTTTGCAATTTTGTCTTAAGAAATTATATTATGTATTTTGTATCCTACCATTTTCCTCTAATTTTATTCCGCTTAGTCTTAAAAATTTATTTGACTTTTTCGAATTTTGCCCGTTTCTTATAGTTACAGTGGGAAATTGGTTTTAATGTATTTTAGAAAATAACGTGATTAAGTGCTCATGTACATCTCCCATTTATAAAAACTAAATTGTGAAGAATTTTAAATTTTTATTTTATTTTGTAGCCTGGTGTAATATCCTCCTGATGTTTTGTTTCATTTTTGCTATTTTACATCGCTTTTATTTAGAAATTCTGGCAAGGGGTTGGCATTTTACATAACCTACATAAAGCAGAGGTTAAAGTAATTTTAATTCAGGTTGAAACAAACAACAAAATGAAACAACGCAGAGGCTACAACTACAGCAATTGTTATAATAAAGTTGTGGAAATAATGACAAAATGTTACATGTTGAAAATAAATAAATTAAATGAAAGTGTGACCAACTTTAAAATATATACTTTGTTTTTTTTTTTGGATTGGATTTCGGTGTCATTTATTTAACGCTTTTAAAAATTGAATCGCAGGACGTAGCGTTAGTGACTTTAAGATGCCCCAGGTTCTGAGAGACCAATAAGTAAACGAGGGTATTTTCATAAATATATCTGCTAATGGGTAAGAGAACATATTCCTCTCGAGACAATAAAATCTTCACGTATACATCATACATTGCTTGTGTCAAATCCGGATCAATTTATTCTAGCTGTTTGCACCAACCAAGCAACATCTTTCCTTTAAATCTATTTTTTTTTTTTGCAACAAATGCCAATAAAACTGTGCTTCTGACTTAAATAGATATTCATAAATTGAAGCAAAATTTCAATCAGAGACTATAGTATTATTAATTATAAAAGATATTTAGATTTTTATAATAATTTTTTTATATCGTGCACTCAAAAGGAAAAGTCCAGTCATACGTACTTGAATGAAGCCAAAATAGTGTTGAAAGTACGATTAGTATGGATTTTCTTAAACCAAACATTGAACGCTTGATTAAAGAAGGAATTCGGAATTGATTTTAAATTAAAAAATATACTAAAAATTAACATAATTTAAGGCAGAAATGATTTTGGAATAGATTTTTTTATTATAATTTAAAAGATGCCATTTCTAAATTATTTTTTATATTTCCATCCTGAAACAGACTTAGAGCAACAATTCGAACTACTTAATTTTTTTTTACATATTTCTATATTTCTTGTTTAATATCGGTTAGTAAGTTAAATATTATTATATATCACCTTAATGTAATGCATGCCAAGTATAAATCATACATACTATATGACATAGTGCCTCACAGAAAATGTTTTGAATATTGCATTTCATATCACTCTAGAAAGTAGAGACTTTTGCCGATTGACTTTATTAACGATTCATATTTAGTAGTTGGTCACGTCATTCTAGTTCATTCATTGTACTGCTAAACTCATGTCAACAATTTATTCCTTAACCGAAGTATGTGTGATGTTTTCTTTATCCTTCCTGCGGTAGGTATGCGGATATTACCTGTTTTGCTCACTGATCTCATTATATTAATGAATATAAAAAAGGACAACATCATCATAATTATTATAAATTATTCATTAAGTCATTCATCAGAGTCTCTTCCCCTTTTTTTAAGCACTCGGCGGTAAAACCAATTAGGAAAAACTATTTTCTTTAATTTATTTAATGATTTACTGGGTACTTAATGCATCCACGATTTTCTAATAGACAAACGATAATTAAAATCAAGTAATTTAAGTCTCTTATTTTACTTTCACTTGACCTCGGAAAACCTAGGTTCATAAAAATTTACAAATATTCATGAAATGTCTGGAGTTCAATGGTTGGAGGCAGAAACAAACAACATAAAACATATTGAAATTAGAATTCCTGTTGAAAATAAATGAGGCAAGGTGCAATATTTTGTTTATTCTAATGTTTACTATATACATATGTAAGTAAATGCGCGTGCCACATGCGGCACTGCTACAATCAGAAACACAAAACAAAAACAAATACACAGCAACAGCATATGAACATGAACAGAAACAGTGAAAACAAATAGCAAGAAATCAGAATTGTTAAGAAAACAAAAAACATCCGGAAATAGGATAAAAATATCCTTTTAAGCAGAATAAATGTGTTTAACCATTAAACAAGATGAAAATATCGATGTAAATGGCGATGATGAAGAAGTAGGGTAAAATGCAACTGCTGGAATCTGATATCCAAATAAAGAAGAAAGAAAGATGTCATTCAAGATTTCAGCTCAGACTTAAGAAAGTAAGTGTTGGATTGATAATACTAGTGCTTGCCTCAGTGCTGGTGTGGCGGCGGTGGTGGCAAATGAAGTAAGGAACAAAAATATAAAAAAAAACAAAACATACATTCACCGACACATATCCGGCATGTGCAAAAATATTCCACTTCCACTACACTTACGTGCTTCTATGCGCTAAGTGTAAGAGGATAATGATGTAGAAGACGTAGCCGATAAGGATGATAGCACATGCTGCTCTAGTACGACAACAAGATTTATTTTTCAATATCTTTTGATAACGATGTTTGTGCATCCACTCATGTTTTATCCCGAGCTAAATAAGTACTTAATAAAGCGAAGTCTTGAAGAATTCACCTTGTGTTTAACTTCAGATGTAATTTACATGTACTTACATGTCACGTTGTTGATGCTTATAATTTTATTAAAGTTTCTTAAATTTTTTTTTACTTCTTACAAATTAGGAAAAAATATAAACAAAATTTTCATTCATAATGCTTTTACATATTTATGTGTATCAAAATCAAAAGCAATTTTTTTTCTAAAATTCATATTTATCGAACAATTAAAGAGGACAAAATGGATGATGCTACAGCTGGGTGTGAGCTGACAGATACTCGTATAAGGACTAATATACAATTATTGTTGTGCTCCGCAGGATTTCGGAAAAGTGCAAGAAAGCAAGGATGTATATTCTTGGGTTGTCAACCTAAGTAGGCTGTTAGGAACGCTAAGTCAAGTATGTTTGCATCCAGTCCAGTATGTGTGAACTCTAAAGTCTTCTGAAGATCCAATTCAAACATAGACTCTGTGACACATGTGCAACTCTTCATAGAAAAACTTTCTTTTTCCACTTGTGCTAAAAGCTGCAAGAAATATAAAGATACTCACAGTACTGCGTCGCTAGATTCGGATAAATTGATATCAATAATCTCAATGCTAAAACCAAAAGAATTCTCTTAGGATGAGGACGATCGCTAAAATCTCTTATATAGTCAAACTTCAAGTAGACAAAGAATCCTGCTGATCAATCCTCTGAAATGACCAAAGAGATCTCCTAAGCTTCCATGTTGATTGTTCGCGCTCGATGCAGATCATGAAAAAATATTATAATAGTTGAAATAATAGCGTCCAAAAATGCAATTGAATTCTTTAAGGCGGCAGCTCCTGCGATCCAAAAACTCGTAAATTAAAAGACGAAAGGACAGAAATTATGTATGTATATCTTACTGCATGATTAACAGAGATGGGATATTAAATTGCTATACACTTATTTTTTATTACAGCTGGACACCAAGAGCTCATGTTTTTGGGAGTGAAATAAAAACTTAATCACTACAACGAAAACGTATACCAGTGAAATACTTAAGAAAAAATATATCAAATCAAATTAATTTATTGCTACAAAAAAATCTAAATTTTGTTCTGTAGTGCACTGCGCCAAAGCTTTCCATTGTTTTTCGAAAATTTCAAGTAATATTTCATAATTTTCCAACCACAATACACGATACAATCATTCGAAAATTGTACCCACGTGCATTTGATCGTATTGATCTTTTTTTATACTACTTAATGCAAAAGCAGATATGAGCACTTCCCATCTATGCGGATGGATCACGGATCAAAACATTCACTTATTATTACTATTGTATTATTATTATTATTATTATTATTATTATTATTATTATTATTATTATTATTATTATTATTATTATTATTATTATTATTATTATTATTATTATTATTATTATTATTATTATTATTATATAAAAGTGAGTTAAACAAATTTTTTGTGGCGTTGGTTTGTTAAACATTTGAAGCTTTTTGTTTCTATAAAAATTCTCATTTAGTCTATGTAATGTTTGGTTTAAGCACACAACGTATTTACATTTTAAATTTATATTCTGCTGGTGACTTGCATTTGTGACCATAAAAATTAAACATGAAATATATATATATATATATATATATATATATATATATATATATATATATATATATATATATATATATATATATATATATATATATATATATATATATATGTCGTCAAACAACCTAGAGGAAAGACCGTTAATAAAAGTACTTCTCATTTAAAAATTTGTGTTCGCCCCTCAAGCTTTTTTTTGCGGTTAAGGTACGATACTCCTATATTTAATCACGAGTCAACAAACTCATAAGTCTCCCCAAAAAATGTTTAGACCTTTATGACTAGCAGTTAACTAAATTAATTTTTATTTAGAAAATATTCAAATAAAAAGCAGCTGCTCTTTCTTAAGTATTCGGTTTGATGATCATAATCACATTTATTTACTGGAAAAACAAAAAACAAATACACACCATTGAGCCATATCGAATTAAGGATTTGATATTGTTTCTGTCTTTACAATAAAACTCAGTTTTCATTAGTGGATACAATGCAATTGATAAATACCTGGCAGACATTTGACCTTAATCAGTTAATTTTAAAGTCTCCGAACTGCCACTGAAAGATTTACAGAGCAAAAACCAAATATCTTAGCACCTTGGAATCCTTTTTTCTTTAAGCAAAATATATGGATACAAATACAATACATGTTAAAGGCATGGCAAGGACATTTATGTATATTTTGCAAAACTTAACCCCAAATTTGAAATTAGTGTGTAACATATGGATGATTTGTATTGTGAAAAAATAAAAACAAAATTGTTTTGTTACACAGGGAAATCTTTTGTATCCTATTTTGCTTAATTGAAGATAATAGCAATAAAATGAACAGAAATGGCAAATAATTATAGAAATATCTACAGTTTATTTTGTTTAATTTTAGTATTAATCATATTGCACATGTTGTTCCTTTTCTTAATGATAATTTCAGTAGTTTTTTGTGTAAACTTTTATCAAGCAGAAGTTGTATGCAGCATAAATACACATGCCACTACATTATTTTTTTTTTACATATAAACAACATTTGAATTTGTATTTGTATGCATCTGAATATTGAAAGAGTGAATAAACCCTAATAAGGGTTTGATGGATATTTAGTTTTTGTATCTTTAAATATTGATTGTGGAAAAGATCAGACACCGGCGCAGATGTTAAATGAAACCTCACGCGTGCTCTTTGTTCTTTATAAGATCACATATACGATTATAAATTTGTATGCATGTATTTGTGGCACAGGAGATGCTCTTATTAAAATATGTATGTTCCCTCTCTTTGTTGATTGTACGAACATTATTTTATTAGTACCTTTTCTACTTCAATCGATAAAGGATGTTTTAGAGAACAAACAATTAAGTTGAATCAGTACAGTTGGAATTTCTATTTAAATGAAATCTCTAATAATTAAAATTTTCTCTAAATTAATTAATGAACTTTCGTGATCAGTCCTCTCTAAAACCAATATGAGATCAACAATGACAGAATGTCGAAATTAGATGGCATTCTTTTACTAGTCTGGTATATATTCCTAATGTGCTGGCTTGAATATTTCATGTCAGACTCTACTTTTCACTTTCATCCATCTTCAGATACCAGCGCATGCAGCGATCGCTGTCTATGTACAATTTGTGATAAACTTTAGTTTTAAGGAGTCCAATATGAATCATAGACTTAATCCGATATGCTCTGCCTCAGCATCTTTAAAAGAAAAACTTGAATGCGATTTTCCAAAACGGATATCGCAAATCAATTTGTAATATAAATATTTAAAGAAGTCTGAGTCCGACCACACCCACTACCTTATGATATTTTAAGTCATGGAACATTATTCATCGCTCGCATACAAATATACGGCACATGGGTTATAAATACTCATCATCTCATGTAAAGAATTACTATTTTCTTTAGTCAAGAAATATTGTTGATTACAATTTCAAACTAAAACAAAACATCAAAATTATAATTGGGTGCACCTGTAGACTCGTGGTTTGTACTAGACCAGCAGACTGAGGGTCGCAGGTTCGATTCCTACCAAGACTCTGAGTGTGACAAGCAATAGTGGATCCGAAGTTTCAGTTTGTCTACTAAAAATACACCAATAATACTTTGCTTAAAGAAAAAATCCCACCACATTAATCGATATTTTTTAAGAAAGTTGAATTTTTTTAGTTCTATATAAAAATTATCGTAATTTTCTCTCAGTCAGAAAATCCGTGTGTATAAATACATACTTTTAGTCTGTTAGAGAACTAAAAGTTTTTCCATTATGTCGAAGTACAAAAGACATCCATTTAGAATTAAAACTGCAATATTTGTCGAATAACAGATAATTCTTACTCGAAGATTTAAAAATTTTTATTTAAAACAAACCAAAGCAACTAAATTTAATACACCTTATAGTTTAATACTTCGTTTTAAAAATCGATAGATATTTATGCCAACATATGCCATCATACTTCATTCGTTCGGTATTTAAGTAGAAGCAAAAACAAACTACATTTAACGTCACACAGCAAAATATCCGCCTGGCAATTTACATGATGAAGAAAAAAAAAGAAACTAGATCGCATTATGCCACATACGCCTTCGAAAACACCCTTCTACACCGAGAGGGTAAAAGGGTGTGAAGCATAGAAAGTTCAGCAAAGAAATGCACTTGCATGCAATCACACATTGCATTACATTACATGCATACGTTCATGCAATTCACTGGCTGCCAAGACGATTGATGGTTTAATGTCATGAGGCGAACAAAGCCAAGGAAGGTTGGCACTCTTTCCCTCACTTGGCACACCTGACAGAAATGCTGTTTGAGGAAATGATAAGCTTCTATAAACAAAAGCAACAGAATTAAAAAGAGTTGCAGCAAAGTGAACGAATAGTTAATCTTGGCTCCAATAGAGTGCTTGAACGTCTGCCTGTCTGCCTGCACGACAAATAAATGTAAATCAATTCATGCATCTACTTCAAGGAATTAATGATAATGAGTTAAAGTCAATAAATGATTATAACTAAGACGATTACAATTAAATGATCATCAATGTTGCCTCCTGGAATTTGAATAATGTCTAATTGAATACAGCTTTTTGGCTGGTAGATAACAATTAGACGCAACTATGTATGTATATATGCATGTGTTGCAACTTTATGTTGTTAACAATAATACCAGCGCATAATTTAAATCATGAGAATTTTATATGTAGTTTAGCTTTATATCGGGTTATCCATTTAGTGGTCTTAAAAAAGGCGGTCAGGAAAAAAATGTCATCTATTAAATATCTATCATCTAAAACGTCATTAATTTATTGAAAGATTTGCCATTTATGAATATAAACCGTTTAGTAACCAATAAACGCGAAAGAATAGTTAAAATAGGATTATAAAGAAAGCGTTACAGATTTGGTCAAGATTGTTCATCATCGCAATGTGTGCACTGCCGCAAATATCGTTTCTGTTAGTGAAACTGTGGCGGATAATCAGAATTTTTCGATTCCACGGCGTTCTCTGCAATTGGGCCTATTTTACGGCTCATCATGACGTATTTTGCATTTGGAGTTGCACCTCCATCCAATTAAAGCCGGCTGACCAATCACAAATCCGCTAAATTGTCCCTTATGGGGATCATAGAATCCAGAAGTGATTGTGAAAAAGCCATTGCATCAGGAAGAAGTAAGGGTTTTGTGTGCATTATGGTCTGGAGATGTCGTTGGACCGTATTTGTTGGAAAACGACGCTGGAAGAAACGTTACCATCAATTCAGAGCGCTATGGCCTGCAATTAAATATTATGAACTGGACGAAATGTGATTTCAACAAGTGTCAACGTGTCACGAACCACACAACACGATAGATTTTGGATTTATTTTATGGGAAGTTTTGGTAGCATTAATTGGCCAGCAAGATCATGCGATTTGTTGCCGTTGGCCTTTTTTTGGGAAGGGGGCTACGTTAAAGACCGGGTCTACCATTCTTCAAGTTATGGCCGAGATATTGCCTTAAATGTGTGATTTAGCTTTACTTTTCAGACCTAGAAATGGTTTTAGTTTAGCTTCCATTTTTGTTTCCGTGAAATCAAATAAGTGTTGCGAGATCAAAACAACTAAAATACTCCAAGTATTGAGACAAAAGTTAATATTTTTTAAATATTTCTACCTAAAGTTT
The DNA here is from genome assembly GCA_963681545.1 of Germaria angustata. NCBI lineage: Eukaryota > Metazoa > Arthropoda > Insecta > Diptera > Tachinidae > Germaria > Germaria angustata. The sequence continues at coordinate 26,691,116 of OY813000.1, forward strand.
TATTTCTGAAAAGTGCACAAAAGAATTTACCCTCTAATGCAGTTGAGAATTTTAAAAAATTGTAAATATCGTTTTTTTTCCTAAAATTCAATCAAATTTTAATAAATATAATTTTTAGCTGAATTTTATATGACGGCTCGGCTTTATATACGATTGGGTTTTTTAAATTAGAATATTTTAAAATATTTTTTAAAGGAAATTTCAATATTACTTTGTATTGATATGACTATTTTCATAACTTAGAAAATTTTGTTAAATTTCTTTTACAATTTTAATTTTTAATATTGTGTATGTATTGTGTGATGCATAACTCATTTAAATAAGCACTTCTTAGACGAATTCCGAAGCTTTCCAACCTAATTTTTATTGGAATCCGACGATGCGCTCCAAAGTTATAAATTTTTATTTTACTAAATTTTCACAAAAATGCCCGATATGCTCAACTTTAAAAGGCTATAATTTCCAATACATTTTTTTATTAAAATTTAAAAATTTATATAAAAATTTAAATTGTAAAAAATTTGAAATTGCATTTTTGGGTGGAAGAAATTTTGGTATTACCCTAAAGAAATTAGACAGCCAACACATCTCTATTTGTCGAATATTTCAGAATTTCAGTTTTTCTAAGTTCTTATTTAGAAAAATATAATATCCATATTTATTTATTTTTAATAAACAATCTTTTGGTGGAATTCATATGACCTTTTGGGTCTGAGTAACGTTTTTTTATATTAAATCTAAATTTACGAAATCAGGTTATCTGAATAGTTCTACACCAACCCTAAAATACAAAACTGGAACAGATGAATTTTACACTTCTCTTTCTTACCTCATTTAGGGCCACACAAAGACACGAATTGCACCAATTATAACGGAGCAACCTGGACTAGATAGATTTCGATCATCTTCCTCCTCCTAACGGAGCAACCTGGACTAGATAGATTTCGATCATCTTCCTCCTCCTTCTCTTACTTCAGGCAACACATAGGGACCATATAGGATTCAAGTTAACCAGTTCAAGTATCGACAATAGTATGTTCAACTCATACAGCCCGTCTACTTGTATGCCATGTTTCTCAAATATTTGTTGCTTTTTTTCCTAAAAATATTGGCGTCCGACTTCTACAACATGAACCGTAAACATCTTTGAACTTTGAAATTATAAGATGCAGTTTACAAAAGCAAAATAAATATTTTAATTTAAATTATTTAAAAATAAACCATATCTTACTCGTATAGGCGGTCTTATAAATATCACGGGAATACTACGTATTGATATTAATATAAATTCTAAGATATTTCAAACGTGCAACCCCTAAAAATATTTGGTAAAATGCACAAGTATTTTAGGGAATTACCCACAAGACATTCTCATGAATTATGGTTTAATAAAAGGTAAAACAATTTCGAATAATCATTTGAGTTTTTGGTTCAATTATCGTCTTGTAAATACAAATGCGCATTATTTATTTTCTAAGCGTTAATTCATGGTAATTATAACGCATTTAAATGATTTATGAACTCATCTGTTGGATAATAGTTTTCAAACTCTTCGATATTTTTTGTGGACTTGTTCTTGTTAGTAATTCTGGCGTTAATAAGAAACCACCCTTAAAGTATTTTATGTGTTTTATTTAGTTCAGTGCCACCAAAATGATTTATCTTGCTTTTGGTTCCTGCAACATAATTTCATGTTTTATTTATTTCTGTATTTTTTATTTAACGCATTCTCTTTTAACATGTCAACACTTGAATTTTTATTAAATAGATTAAGTACTTAATGTAGACATACACACACACGTATACTTTCAAACTTTGATTGGAATTTTTATTTGTAACCTTAATAGTGAATGAGCACGGACGTTGGTACTTTTAATAAAAAGAATAATGGGGTTTAGGCTCTTAAGGGGATTTTATTTTTAGATGTACTCTACGTACACGATTAATGATATACTTTAAATCCTGTAACTTCGAGGTTCTCCCATAAGGCTAGGGTGTAAATTCTTATTTTCGTAAACTACGCAAGTGGCATCGTAAAGGTTCGAGCAGGTATTAATTTTTCTTCGATTAATTAAAAAAACTAAAAAAATTTGTGAACGTATTGAAATTTATATCTTCTTTTTGATTATGTGAAATATATAAAGCAATTTGACTTTCGAACTGTGAAAGCCGTACCCCTGTCTAGAATCCTAACCAAGGCTTCTTATAGAACCCAATAATATTAGAGTTGCGAGAGACCAAGGCTTCATTACTAGTAACCTTAATTGGGTTCAAAGGTTTCCCCACTGCACTGTTCAAAGAAAAATTAACTTTTCATTCCGGGGTACTCAGTTGCAATATGGGTCCTTTTGTATATTCTATCAATTTTCGAATTGAATGGCTGCGTAGCCAACACACATATCGCCACATTGTATATATGCTCATAAGCTAAAATGTCCGAGTAGCTCGAATGCCATTTAAATGCCGTGATAGTGCCACATGACTTTTGCAGAGAAAGCAGTAAACCAAAAAAAAATAAGTTTTTTTTAAAACAATAACAATTTTTAAATTGTTTGTGTCAAATATATTTCATATAAAAATTTTAAAAATTTAATTTTTTGTTTCATTGGAAGGGAGCACGGAGAATTCCTGTATTTTTCGTTTTCAGTTTTGTTTTTAAATGTATAAAAATGTTTTTCGATTTTCAAATACAGATTTAACAAAAAAGCAAATTTTTGCCATTTATGTTGATTTTGGCATTAAGCCACAAAAAGGAAAGGTAGTACGTCTCTCCCTGCCCACCCTCTAACACATATATATATTATTTTAATCGCATTGCTAAAAGAAAGTAGAAACTATACAAAATACAAGGACTTCACATTCTCAGATAATTGAATGCGTGTCAATGTGACCTGAATCTTTGCCATATGGTGTCGTCCCTTAGTTTTGGATTCAGCTCTGCATTTATCCGCTTGTATAATCTGCAGCTGATATTTAAGAGGACACAACTTTCCAAACTCTTCTCAAAACTAAGAATTCACAACGTTTAATTGGTAAAGACCGAGATAATGTTAATGTGGCTGCTTCCCCTTGCCCGGCAATTTTTAATTGACAGATGCGCTTGTTCACTAGTGGATTCTTAGAGTCACGTTAGAATTGCCCCACTACATTTTCCTCCGAAATGGGATACTCATAATATGTATTCAAACTGACTGTCACACACCTTATTTCATAACAGTTGTCTGGAGATTTGGTAGCAGTGGAGGTGTTCAGATGGAATCTGGTAAAAATTTTAGCTTGTCAACAAATTCTCAAAATTAGAAACAATAGAACTTTTTTCGTTTGATTTTTTTTGTATCACAATATTATAAATAAGAGTAGCAACACTTTAGATTAAAACTTTAAATTGTTTTTTTCCACATTTTTTTCCAAACAAATTTAGGGTATGTCTGTTCCCTTAAGAAACATTCCAAAATACTTCAAAAATAGTTTTCACTTCCTCCGGTACGGAAGTAGTTGTGTTTGTGTTCATTTGTATGTTTAATTTTTATGGCTGTAAGTACTTATTTGGCATCCATCCATCCATGCATACATCCATTTATTAGTTTATTTAATTTTGAGTTCACTTCAAGCACTAGGGGTTTGCTTCAATAGAAAATAATGCATATAAGAATTTACATATGCTCCTACATATTACGAGTATGTGCATACATATACATATTTTTATTCAAAATAGTTTTTCATGTAGAAAAATATTAGATGTTTAGGAACTCATATTTTTTATTGTTTTGTTTTGTTGTTGTTTTTTAAGTATTATTGCTTAAAAAGTGATCTTTGAACTATTGACGAAACCTTTCAAGTGTTGGCGCTAAAAAACAACAATTAAATAAATAAAACACTTTAGTTAATATGAATTATTTTTTTTATCATTATTATCGTTGTTGTAATTTTTCTTTGGGTAAACGGCGAAAAAAGTGAAACTGCTGCTAGCGATTTTATATGTTCCGCTTTCTATTGAATAAGAACCACTTTTAAATCACTTGTGGCTTGTGTTGCACAGTGGAAGACCTTTTGTAAAAAAATGTGACTAATATGATTTTTTTATAAAATTAAAAAAGCATTTTTTTGGAGTCTGCTACATTCTGATTCTAATTATGATTCAAATTATATTTGCATTAAGCAAGACACGTGTTTGCGCAGAATCTTATTTCAAAATTTTCATAAATTTTATATCAAACGATTTTTATAGTCTTAACCATATATATAACCATGGTATATATAAGTTCCCACTGTTCCTTTCAGGATCATGTGGCCTAAAGGTTTCGTTAATCGGATATTTTCAGATAAGCTGGTGTATCCTATTCTGATAATTGGGCCGCCATTTAAGCCAATAGACGGGCTGGGTATAAAACACATTTATATAGCGAATCGCTTAATATAAGAACAGACGTCCGCTTGCAGCCGCCCCAATTAGAAGAACAGACGCTGCAGACGAGTCTCATAATTCGCCCAGTAACCACCACGTGGATGTTTGTGAGTCGACTTGAAGTGTACTATAATTGATGAGGATCACCCTGGATTCATCAAGTAGAACCTTTTCATTATACCCCCTGGTCACCAAAAAAATGCACTATGTGGTGGCCGAGGGTATATGGCATCTGCAAAATACTTTAGAATCCATCTGTAAATAAAATTTTACAATATTTTATGATTCCTAAATATATCGCACACAACTTGTATTTGAATTAAGAATGGGAATTATTCGGATTATTCTAGTTGGAGGATTGTAACAATTTAGAGTAAGAACATTTTCAACGGCATTGAGTTTCAGGAAAATAAAAAAATAAAAATAAAGAAAAATACACAACTTTTCATTTCTTTTTAAATTTTTTATTACTTTTGGGTGGAAACTTTTTTGGAACGATTATTTTTTAAATTATAGTAAATTTTGTTATATTGTAATCTCTCCTCCATTCTTTCGAAATTGCGAATAATATTTTTGAATTATACGTGAAAAACCAAGGCAGGCCGGAAAATTAAGATTTAATATTCGCTTGAATTATGTGTTACAGACTGGAAAATGTTTGACTTTAAAATTTTGTTATATGTAAAGTAACTGCAAAAAATCCAACTAAAAAAACTGTTGTGGTAAATATTTTTGAAATCGATTTAGAAATAACAATTAATTCATTTGTTTCACAGCTTTCGTGGCGCTTCTTTCAAGTCATTTGATCCTTTAAATGACATCAATCTAAAATACGGGACATAAGTTCAATGACACTTTTGTTATTGCCATGTAAAGAGTCTTATATATAACCATGAGATTATTTGTTAAAAAAATTACCAAATTTTCAGTTTTTTTCTTTTCAGTAAATCACACTGTCGTTGTTTTCAATAAACGCTTTAGGACTTCTTTTAAATGGCAACACGTGCAGCAGTTTTAGGCATTGCATTTTTTTTTTATTTTTTAATAAAAGCAGAAAAATTTACATGTTTGAGAAATAACTTTAAACTGTTTTTATTATGAAAGGATTAAGGAGAAGCAAATAACACCGACAGAATGAAACAGTAGTTTTTTAATCGCGACGCCATCGTCTGTTTTTTTTTTAACTATTGGAAAAAAATGTCAGAACTTTATATTTATTACACTGTTTTTTTACACTATTAAAGTCGGTTATAAGGAAATTTTCAAATCTTTGTTAATCAACTTTTTCGCTCATTAATATTTCTTTTATATTTGTTATAATGCAACCATTTAAAATATATTAATTTTATGGTTTTATCTTAAAAAATGTTCCCTAAAAATTCAATTTAATGTACAAAGTTCCTAAAATAACACTCTTTATTCGACATTTGTACACGTATTCGACATTTGTACACGTACTTCATGAAGTGACAATTAAAATGTTGTTCCCTGTTTTTTATTTATAAACAAGAATCTCAAGGAATATTTATTATTTAAGGCAAATAAAATGAAGAAGACATTGATAAACTACCATTTTTTTTTCTTTTTGCCACATGTTTGAATGTCTTATTTTCAAAATTACTTTTACTTGTACTTATTCTTCAACATTTTCTCGTAAATACCTGTAAAAGCCATTTTGTGGAAAATACATATTGTAATGACTATTATGAATCCGGCCGCAAAACCACAAAAAAGTTGTTAAAAGAAATTAAAAAGTTTTGTTCTTTCGTTTACTCTGACAGCCTGAAGATTATATTTTGAGTTTTTAAGATCTTGTCTTGAAATTAAAGTTAAATTCTAAGAGGGTCAGTCGAAAAGTTTTCGTATACTTGGTTTTCCTGTGAAGTGCATATTTTTAATACTTGTCAAATTATTAAAAACTTATAATTAATTAAGCACTTGTATATAAAACATTTCAAGTGTTAGAAATGGAGTAAAATCCAAATTTTTTATGACGCGTACCCATATCCCGCGCTTGCATGTAGACTATACATCCATATTGACGCAACAAAAATGAATCATTTCTATCCTCCGCAATGTTAAAAAAATTAACTCATTTTAATTTCCCGATCATCAGTGAGACGGTTGCAAAATTTCAAAATTATCGATCTTTCTGTTTGGCTTCCTTTAAGGAACAAATATGCAATTGCAGATTAATTTTTATATACGAAGATGGTCTCAAAATTTATCTGACTTAACAAAGAAAGTACAACAAATTTGGGAAATTTTTTTTTTATTTCTCAGTATGATCTCCGTTTAGCTCGATACAATTTTTCCAGCGATATTCAATAGCTACGATACCCTGCTTAAAACGAGAACTGCCTAGATCCTTAAAAAAGCCATCAATTGCAGACTTCACCTCTTCAATGTTGGTAAAACTTTTGCCAACGAGCCACTTATTCCAGTTTGGAAATAGAAAATGAACCGAGAAAACTAAATCTGACGCATAAAGTGCCTGATAAAGCAAGTCAAACTTTAATTCCCAAAAAACAGACAGTCGATGTCTCGAAATTTTAATACGTTTCAGAAAAATTTCGTTTGAAATTTCAATCGAGTTTCATTGAAGAAAATTGTATGAATGGGCACTGAGGAAGATATATATAAAATTTTACTTGATTTCCGAATGTATCAATACCATCGAAAATAATCATTGCCAGGAATCAGGATTTGATAAATTTCGTTAAAACTACAATAAAAAGCTTTAAGAGAGCGTAAGTTACTCCTAATTTGCAATGATTTCTTTCAAAATTGGATAAAACTGAACTCTACGTCCCAGATACAAAATTTATACATTAAAAATGTGTAGTCATGAGTCTACTGCCCCTGATGAATTATATCAAGAGCGAAGGGCTGCAATTTTTGGTTTGAAGTCATAAGTTAAAAGTGGACTTTGCGATATGACAATTTTTTTGATCTTGCATTATACCGAGCTTTACTTTCATACTGATCAGAGCATTAAAATCTTTCTGTTCTATTTGTTTACTAATTAATTGGTTAATTTGTCTCGAAATTTCGTTTTAAATATTTAATAATTACAAGAAATTTTTAGTTGAGAATGTGATTTTGTAAGCTCCTCCCTCATACATCATCATTAATTAAAAATTATTAAAAACATACTTTAAAATACTCATGTTAAAATATAAATGTTCCAATTACGTTAATTTTACAATAATTTAATAGTCTCAATCATATTTATATGGCAATAATGAACATAAAATGATTATTTCTCAAACATGCTTTTACTTTGCGTATAATTTTTATAATCCAGACGGTCAAATCGTTTAACAAATCTATATGAAAAGCCAATTGGATTATGAAAACTACTCATTTGAAATGTTGAGCAAATATTTTTTATCACTTTTAAACTGACCCTCTTTTTAATTTTTTCAAATAAAAAGGAAAGGATAGATATCCTTGTACATATTTAAATAAACACTTTTACCACAGTTATAACAGTATGTCTTGTAAAACAATGACATAATCATCATATTTTCTATTCTTTTTTTCTGAAGCAACCGCATGCAACTGAAGACTCATTTGAAATACTCAAACAATTTTCCCTTTTTCCCCCTCCTCTTTTAATTGCGGGGTAGCAAGTAAAGGACATTGAAATGCGTCCATATTGTAAAAGTTGGAACATTTAATCTGACCTGAATAATTCATGGTGAAGTTATTAGAAAATTAGCATACGACCTCAAATGTATTGGTATGAGCGTAGGTGTGCAGGTATTGGTGTAATTTTGTGGGTGCAGAAGTTTCTATGCATATTTTTTAAGAATTTGTGAGAAAAACTCAAACTTGAGAACTAAAATCAAAAGTTACGTACATAACACGTTTGACTATTAAACGAACTTAATAGTCAAAGCGATATTATTCGTATGCAAGATAACATTTTATTTCATTCGGTCAGTCCATTAAGGTAGTTTAGTAAGTTGGTCGGTTAGTTGCAAGTTGGTAAGTCACTCATCAACTCAATAATTTACTACGCAAGCAAGTACGTGTTTATGTGTAATACTTTCTAATTGTATATTTTGAAGTGTTGCCAGAGTTTCAAAAACGTTGCTATAAAATTATCTTTTAAATTGTTTTCAAGTAAGTTATTGAAAAACTTTGCAAGCTTTAGTTAACTTTAATTTAGAAAAGTCTTGTATGTTTAATATTATATTTTTTAAACACAAAGCGATTTGCGAATTTTTTATTACCATCTGGCATCACTAGCTCTTAAAAGGCGTTAGTTTAAGTACATACATGTCTTTCACAAGTTTTAAATGTTTAATGTGCCGGTAACATGCTACATTAGAGTTGGAAAACTTTGAAATTATTTGATTCTTCCTTTTTTGCATGTTTGGCTATAAAGAGTAAGAATATTTAGAGGAAATTAACACGAACTACTTGCAAGTTGCAACATGAAGAAGACATTGTGATATTTGCGTATTTAATAATGTAATACTGTGTTAAAAGACACTGGCTGTGGAGATGCAGAAATTGATTATTGAATCTACTGTTTCTGAAAAGGCGTAAAGATCATAAATTGTGTCTAAGGGAGTAGTCGATTGTTTAAGCTTTTGCAGGATATCGGCTGACGGAATTGCAACATGCATTTCTATATATTACGCACGATATTTGCCCTATGGGAAAATTTCAGGTCATCCTATGCAAGGCCCAAATCAAAGTGGATATAAGATTTGTGAACCTTAAAGCCTAGAAAACGACCGGAAATAGCCCATCCCTTTTAAGGAAAAATATGATATTTATAAGAAATTACTTGAATATCCTAGAATGTTACTATTTTAAATTGTCTATTCAATTTTATATAAAAAGAATTAAATGAAAAAAGACAAAAAGGTTGTCAAAAAAATAACAATAAACAGCATGACCTATCGGATGTTGTTTTAATTTGGACCGACAGTTGAAACACGGACATACTAGGATATATAAAGCGCTCAAGAGTAAAGACAGTTGTTATTAGTTGAAAAAAGTATTTCCAGAAACAACAATAAAAATATTTTTAGCGAAATGCTAGGTGTAACGTAAGAGTGTTTAGATGTCCTCGTTCCAACACCGTGCAATAGACTGAGGCGAATAGCAAAGAACTGATGGCAATGCCTCATAATAAGCAACTTTTTAAAATCAGTTCTAGTTAAAATAACTTGCATGAAAGGACAACCCGAATTTAATGATGTTCATGGATATAGATTAATGCTTGAAAGGATTAAATATGATTCACTAGTAGACTACAGGATTTGTAAGCTTTGTTGGCTGTCAACCCAGTATAAAACTAAAGAGTCATGTTTCGTATATTGTAATCGAGTGGAGTTCAATTGTCCTAGGTGGCCACCGAAATGAAATGTTGAAAGGTGTAACACAAAAGCCATTTATTAAGTTGCAATGACCACGCTCATAAAGTCCATTACGATGCCCAGAGGGTGGTGAATTGATTGCCTAAGTGTTTAAGCCTACATTCCCGCCAGACAGTCTCATAAAAAGTGATGAACTGACTCTTACGCCTCTTCGTTTAAGCAGCTCTTGGTCGCCGTAGCGAAACGCTAGACGTTTTCAGATACGAACGACTGGACAGAGACCCGTAATGGTGCACATTAGGAGTGCCAGCGACCCTCTTACAAGGGTTAGGAGAGCTCTTTATTAGTATCGCTTTTTAGCCAAAGAATATTGAACATTCTATAGGTTAAGATTTTGAACAACTTGATTTCCCACTCTTTCAGCGCCCACTCCATCTGACGGCTCAACTAAGGGAATACAAATATCCTTTTGTTAATTCAGTAGATGCAAGGCCTAGCCTGCTTTTGTACATTCATCATGCCATCGCACTTCGATTACACTACATTTAAGTCAAGGTCCCCCCGTGATAGCGGCCATACTTTCCATAAAAATTTCAATTAAAATAACTTCGAAGTCCATGAAGAGGTCGGGTATCCTTATAATAATGGTATATTAATGCTGATACTGAACTAATCCCGATATGAAGGAAGAATATCTCCTGGGATCTTGATCAGGGATTAGTCAAACTTAGAGAAAATACTTGAAACCCATATATCCTGTCTTAGAAAGGACACGAAAACCTTAAATGAAATTTAACAAATATTAATATCCTGTCACAGAACAGACACGAAAACCTTAAATGAATTTTAACAAATATTAGAATTGAGGAAGAGAATGATTGCATAATGTGTATTGCCCATATTTCCAAGAGGGCCACAATGAGTTCTCTGGGAACAGACAGCGGTCAGATACACTTTTATATATAATTTTAATTTGATTTTGTTGGATTTGGTCCCATTCTTTTTTACCTACTGCTTTAAGAGTAAAAAATTTTATGGCAAATATTTCACGTCTTCCATATATATAATGATGTATATAATATTTGTAAGTCTATTTCCCTGCTCGAATATCAAGGCACTTCGTTCTATTTGTTCTCTTGTCTGTTGATATAAAGGGAATTGTGCTTGTTAAAATTGTTAAATGTATGCAAAAAAGTTTAACTACTACTTGCACTCTAAATACTACTTACACTTGAAAAATTATCTCAGAGGTACTAAGAAAGATTAAGAAGGCCTTATGGAAGACGCCACTGAGCAAACACTGGAGCAGCCAATTCATACTCATACTGCTTTAACAGTGGGTGCCATTGGTGAACACATACTGTCATGTCCCTTCTATTTAAAAGCCAATATTACCAGAACTTATTAATGAGTTGCATTAAAAGGCCCTCCGAAAGGCCATGAGGAGGCACCTGACTTATATTTTTCTTATTTTAGTTTATTTGTTTCCTTCGTTTTTGCAACTAGACGACCAAGTATTTTCCTACAACAATTAGACATCAACTCAAAGTCAAATAAAACTTTAAATATTTACTTTAGTTCATGGAAAAGTACCTTCAGGGGTAAAAAGTTTACAAAGTTTACTTGCATGCGAAAATGTGCATTTTAAATACATGTGAAGTAACTGTATATAAGTGTGGAAGTGTGTGAGTGTGTTCACACACTCATATTTATTTACATTCATTTATTTATCAAAAATATTTTTTCGTGCGCAAAGTGTCTCAATATGCATTTGCAATGATGAACTCGTTGACTATGAAAAGGGTGCTTTCAACGAAATATCTTTGAATATTTCATGAATTTTTATTGAATTTAGACTTGTGTTTTGTACGAAGAAAAGTACTTGTAAAATATGATTGGGTATTAGTTTATAAAGCTGCTTATATATTGAACTCTGCATAAAAAATTCAAAATTTTTAGAAACTTTACTGTTGCAAATACTGGTCCACTTAAGTACTTTGTAATGTTATAATTATATATACAATTTAACACAAAAAGTCGAAACAACAAAGACGTAGCTGAATAATTTCAGCCACGGGTCTATTTCACCAGTTTACGTTAACGAACTATTAAAGGGTGTCATGTGGTGTAATTAAGAAACGACATATTGGAAGGGCTTAATAATATATATATATATATATATATATATATATATATATATATATATATATATATATATATACATATATATATATATATATATATATATATATATATATATATATATATATATATATATATATATATATATATATATATATATTGTCACATAATATGTGACAACGTGCCCAACATTGTTGCAGTTTTAGATGTAGTGTAGTACATCTTAAAATATTGAAATCCACAAAATTTTCTAAGGATCTAGAAAATCTGTTTTTATAAATAAATTTTATAAAAGAGAATACAAAATCAATAATTTTCACTGCAAGGCAATATAAATTGTTTGTTCTGTTAATTATATATAAGTTTTCTAAACCAATAATGGTTATATCCTTTTGGTAATTTTTAACAATGATTGAACCTTTTTTTAATTCTCATATTGTACTTGAAAGTTTTTATATACAAGTATGTAAGCACACGAAGTTAAATGCTTTTTCACAACAAAAAAAATTTATTTTAATGAAATAATAGTTTTTTATTTTTGAAATAATTTTCTATCTTGTGCATAATTATAATTGTACAAAAATTTTAAAATATTTAAGTAAACAATAATATACATATATATTTTCTAGTTTTTTGACCGTTTTATTTTAATTTATAGATTTAATTAATTTTTTTAAACTGGTTTACTAAATTTCCTGGATGCTCAGTTAACAATTGAAAAAATTCACGATATGGTGTTGGCCGAACGTAGATTGAAGGGACTGCGGAAGCCACAGACATGTCCCATGTATCAGTGGTTTAAATTATTGGGTATTAGAAAGCAAAATGGGCACCACGTTTGCTCACAATCGACCACAAACGCTATCGCGTAACAACTTTGCAAGCGGGTTTTTCGTTCTTCAATCGCAATATAAACGAGTTTTTGCGCTATTTCGGAGTCGTGGATGAAACGTCGATCCACCACAATACATCAGACACCAAATACCACTCAAAACATTGAATTTCGCTTTATGAATCAGCGCTAAAAACGGCCAAGTTGGGTTTGTTAGCCAATAATGTCATGGCGATGAACTCGATATAAGTCGCATTGACTATCTTCCAAAAGGTAAAATAATTAATGGCGAATATTATGCTAATCTATTGGGTCGGCTTAATGTGGATTTAGCCACATTTTGCGGTTTCCATGGCAAAATTCTATGAATTAAGCTACAAGTTGCTCCCTCATCAGCCCTATTCGCCGGATTTAACACGACGTGACTATTTCCAAACCAGAAAAAATGTCTCATCGGAAAGAAATTGGACTTCAACAATGAAATCATCGCACAAACAAATTGATGAATGTGGCATTCTCATAATTATAAGACCGAACGCCACAATCTAGGATGGTTGGACATGTTGCCACAATGTCGGAAGTATACTTATTGACATAAGTGGCAACCAAAAAAGAAGACAAGCTGGCTAGATACAATTAATAATATATTTCTACAGAGCAGGGAATCGAATCAAAACACAAAAAATAGCGGCACAAGACAGAACAAAAGGGAGAAAGCTTTGCGAAATCCTTTAAGCTGCATTCTAGAAAAAAGTCCGGGTGATGATGACGAAAATGGGGAAAAGTCCTTAATAAATGGTCAAGTATGTATTAAAGAATTGAAAAATATTATGTACATGTTCTTGGGACCCGAATGTACTGTAAAGAGCATATAACCCACAAATTTGCATTACCAAATCGATGAAATACTTCATAAGAAGTACCGAATGACCGCCGATTGGTTGCATAAGAAAAACTTTATACAGCTGCTAAATGTTCACTTCACTGGTACTAACCTTCCACAAATATTTTTATTCTTATGGGTCACGAGTTGGTATTTTTGACTAGTAAACTCAGCAAATAGGCCAAAATGACTTCATATTTGCTTATAGAAAAATCTGACTTGTTCATAATAATTTTTCAAAAGTTTATAGAAAAAGTTATTTATTTTTAAATTAATTTAGTTAAGAAAACTGACAAGGAAATTATTACAATGTGCAAAACTTTTTAAAACCTTTTGACAAATATTATGACTAAATATTGCTTAAAAATTTTATGTGTTTCTCATCAACCAACACCTTTCAGTTCCGATGTGGTTCTAATAACTGGTAAAACTTATTGGTAAGTAAGAGATTTTTAATTTTTTAAGAAATATTAATTTGTGGGAGTGTCTTAAGACAAACATATTTGAAGAAAATCACATCAACAGCCACCAGCAAACATATTTTTCAAAAAATGGTTGCAGGCACAAAAAGGTCATTTTGAAACGCTTGGCAGTTGTTCAACCAGTTTTTACCCAATCAGGCAGCAGGTCTAAGACAAGATCTGCAAAACAGGTAGTCAAACTACCAGTGATGACGACGATGATGGTCAAATGTGGGAAGGTACGTATGGCAATGAGAAGGCTGTCTCAAAATAAAATGAAGACTATGATTTAGACAAAAGATAACTTAATTAAAATTTTGAAACTGATTTGAAACTAAATATTAGTTATTAATATTAAATTTTTTTAATTGAAATCTATGTAATTTTTTACATTTACCATTTTTATTTATATCGTGACGAAATACTTATGAGGTCGGCTTTACTGTATTTATGCATAAACTAAAATCCTTTATTCCTCTATTTGTGCATTATGATAAGTGCGTACTTTATTAATGGAATTACATTTGCACCAATTCAACTCTCTGCATCATTCTCCCCATGTGGCTGAATTCCTAAGGTTTTGGGTTCGTGTGTTTAAGGTTAAAGGAAAGATAATTTTATTAAAATTGTACACTCTAGAATAATTGGATGGTAAAACTTTTTTGACTGTTGTTTTAATTATTTGTTTTTCCTCATGTTTCCCTGTTTTTGCATCACGTTTTATATGATTTTATTTTGTTGAATGAAAAATTTTGTACGCTGCTGTGTTTGTGCATTCATATTTTGATAAAAATAATTAAACATTCTTTTGTACATATCGATGAAAGTTCTGAGGAATGTTTTTGGAAAGCCAGTGGCAAAATAAGATTCATCGCTAAGATTCATCATTATTAATTACGATTAGTTGGAATTTTCGGCGATGATTCCTAATGTTATACGAGTATATACGAGATCTCTTCAGTTTTGGGAACAAGAAAAAGTCGCAGGGCATGATTACGGTATTCTTTTCGGCCAAAAAATTACGAACAACCAATGATGAGTGAGCTGGTGCATTATCGTGGTGCAAAAGCCATGAATTGTTTTTCCTCATTTCCCGACGTTGTTTTCGTATTGCTTCTCGCAAGCTGCGCATAACTTCAAGATAATACTCCTTATTAACCGTACGACCATGTGGCAAGAGCTCATGATGCACTACGTCATGTTAATCGAAGAAAACAGTAAGCAAACCTTGAGATTTGATCGAACTTGGCATGCTTTTTTGGTCTTGGCTCTCCTTGGCTCTTCGATTGGGAGGTTTGGTCTTTGGTTTCGATCCTTTTAAGAAAACTTGGATCGTCTTTAACGTCATTCAACATTTCCTCAGCAATTCCCATGCGACGTTTCGCTCTCACACGCTTCATGCCCAAAATTTGCTAAAAAAAATTGTATAGCATGATCCAGCAGATATACCGACATCCTTTGCAACTTCTCTAATAGTAAATCGACGATTCTCCATAACAATTTTCCTCACTTACAACGAACGTCGTCATTCACATCTTCTCGACATTCAAGAGGTTTTGAGCACTTATTCCATTTTTTACACAAAATTTTATGCAAATTCTTTGATAAATTTTTTTCCACAACAGAAAATCGCCAAACAAGCAAAACACGTCTAACTGCTATAAAGGAAAAAAATCTCTAATCTAATGCATGTACCCCGAGAAACTTCAAAATTCACCTTTTCTATTGAACAGACATGGTATATGTACACAGCAGCCAAAAGGTCAATTTTGATGTAAGACATACATACTGCATCTACATAAGTGCTCAGGTCGTCACTTCAAGCAGGACTACAGTAAAAGTAAATTTGTCTTCTGTATAGTTTTACTTCAGTCGGGAGTTTGAGACCATCTAACACCGTAAATTTATGAAAAAAAAAACATACTCGCATAAGCTGCATTAACTTTAATAAATGGACATATATTGGGCCTTATAATAGGAACTTCCAATCGACTTCCATCAAATTGGCTGCGATTTATTCATTCTGTTTTGCCAAACCATCACTAACGGATATAGAGTTCAAAAACACTTGCATTTGATAAAATTGTGTTATCAAAATGGGTATTCTGTTCGAAAAACATTCCGCGTACATTCATTAATGTATGACTGGGCACGTCAACAATATCGAATTTGGGATGATACCAATATACTTGAGGCTCAATAGCGTCCATTGTATTCCGAAAAAATCACTGTTTGGCATGGATTTTGGGCTGGTGAAGTCATTGGACCATATTTTTTGAGAACGATATTGGCCAGGCCATCACTATCAGTGGCGAACCTTCTTTTTTTGGCCTAGTGACATGTGCACCAACAACATGTGGTTTCAAAAGGACGTTGCTACATGCCACTCCCCTCAGTCATGTCGGACATTCTGCTCGATCGACTTAAGAGAATGGTTATTTGACGTCATTTCGCGTAGAGGTGATGTAAACTGGCCACTGAGTTTGTGCGATGTGATTCAGTTAAACTTCTTCTTGTGGGATTTTCTGGGGTAACCGGTCTATGCAAAAAAGTCACAAGCCATACACTATGCCAACGGTCAAATTTAGACTAATTTATAAGCCAGAGTCATGGAAAATTTGATATTTCGGATGCGTGCAACCCAGCGAATTCGCGGCTGTCATTTGTACAATGTTATCCTAAATATATAATGACATTTATAGGCCTTTCAAGTGAATAAAAAATTTGTAATATCTCACACACACTTTGTTTCATTTTAATTTAAAGAGAGAATGCGCTTAAGGAAAGACCCCATAAGATTGTACTAAAAATACTCTTAGATGTTGTAAACTATTTCACATTAAACTTCATACATTTAACGAAAAATAATACATTTAACGAAAAATAATATTTAGAAAACGTTTATTAATTAATAAGAATGATTATTATTTAGCTCACTATTGCATTTACGAACGTACTCATGCTCTTTGGGCTACTTAGCTGAACTCGAACCTTAACGTAACATACATAACTCCCACGGATCTCTTTATTATTATTTATAGTTAACATTCTTTAAAAAATATTAAACATACCCTCGTACATTCGTCGGTTCTCTAAAGTTTTTTTAAAGTCTCTATAAGAATGAGCCGAATACATTTGATGAAGTAGAACCTTTTTTGTGGAGATATGAATATGTTGCTATGATATTAGGATACTTTTTTCCTTTACATTTTACATACGCCACATTCGTTTTTATGAAATCATTCATTGACTGGTCGATTGAGTAAAGAATATCACAGCTCTTTACAAGCAAAATTTATTTGTATGTAAAAGAAATTTCTTACAGAACTCATTCCTGCCGTTTTAAATTAGACTTTTCAAATAAACTATCACCATATAATGCTTTTATTGAAAAATTATAATAACAACCGTGACACATTTTTAAATTATAAAATAGGCAAAAGCTTCTCCGGTATCATTAAGTTTGGAAGTACATATTAAAATTTTTTTACTAAAGATCTGCTATTTCTTATTAAAGTTCTACTACTTCTTAATTCTATTTAATTTATTTTTGCTCTCAGATATTCATATACATATAAGCAACGATTTCTAGTTGTTTTTTTTAATTCAGACATTTGTATTGTTTATTTTGGCATAAGAAATTTATAAATACTTTATTTCCAAGGATGTCATTGAATATATTTTAATTCAAGTTACTTAATAAACAAACAACTATGCCTATAGCGAGCTTTATATATTCCATTTTTATTAAAAATTATTTCATTTCATTGAAAATAAAACCAAACAAAAAAGAACTAAATGAATTTGTAAGCGATTTACGTCTACTTTCAAGTATTTAAAATTTCATTAACACGCCCTAATAATTTACATATTTATTAACTAATTGCCGCGGAGCAATAAATGAAAAACAAAGGGCACGATTAATGCAACACATTAGAAAAATTAGTACAACATACTCAAACGAAGAGTTTTTGATATACGGTGCACTCGCAGTAACATGAACTAATTGAGAATTTTAGTACAACATATTCAATCAAAGAGTTTTTGATATACGATAGACTCGCGATAACATAAATTTATTTAAAATATGGATAATTAGTTGAGAGTTTTATATTTCTTACGACGGGTTTTGCTTGAATGTGAATCGAGAGGTATACAGAGACACACGAGCGGACACACACACAACCGAAGAAACTGTGTAAGGACAACGAACAACAGTTAAACGATTTAGTAAGTGAAAGAACACTGAATGTGGCACAAGGTCGAAACCGGTCTGCTTATAAACCAAATGAGTATTTTTTGCAAATGCCAAATAATGTTCATAATAAAAACCACTCTAATCTAATTTGAATGATTTTTATTTATGCATTTGCAATTACCTCGAATTGGCTTCCACTTGAAGTATGTTAGATTAGAGTTTTCTGTTAAAATATTATAGAAATACATACCCTGAGTTCGGACTGATTTTCCGCCATCCCACGTCAAAGTTGGTTTGTAAAACAGACTGGTTTCGTTTATGTGACAGCTTCAACCTTGCATTTCTTACTAAAAATGCTTTAGAAACACGGAAGAACACTAATAATAGATTTATAAAAAAAAATAATAATAATAATACTGAAGATGGCACAAAGTGTAGACCAGTCTGTTTACAATCTAGATTTGACTTGGGATGATGGAAGATCGTTCCAAATTCCAGCGAACCCTGCCGGAAGAAAAACACAAACTCAACGTTTCGTAAAGTAGAAGCTTCCAAAACCGAAAACAAAAATATTGTACGGCATCAAATTTATACTAAGATTTTTGCCATTACGCATATAACATTTTTAAATTGGAAAATCTCCAATTAAGGGGATTTAACCCTAAGAATAACAGACCTCGTATATCTCTAGGTGTAATTCCTCCACATATATATATATATATATATATATATATATATATATATATATATATATATATATGTATATCTGGAATATCATTTAACCAGGGAATTTAATTGCATTGACCCGAATTTATCAAAATGTAATTCTGACATACATATATAACAAAATATGGGTTAATGTACTGTATATCGGTCAGTAGGTTCTACATAATTTCTTATTGCCAGAGAAATTCATCCTGTGCAGCATAAAAAATTCCAATATACAAAATGTCTAAATGTCGAAACTCTGGGAAAGTATTTGCACAGCCCACTAGTCCGTAATATTTTAAATTTAAACGTTACATTTACTAAAGGGGAACATTGTTGCTTCCAGCAAAATATAATCGGGCTAGACTCCAAATAATAATTTCGTAAAAAAATCTTATTTTAGAGATGAGCTCTACACACATGATTTATATAAATCACGTGTGATTGTGAAAATAGATCGACGTCAAAAAATTTGGGTTAATTTTTTAATTTAATTGAAAATATCTGAAAAACCAGTCTAATCCTTTAAAAAACTTTGCAATATGCACGCAAACACTTTTGATAAAAAATATTTCATTAAAAAATATATTTTATTTAGTATTTAAGGAAAAGTAACTCTTTGTGATTGTGATTAATTGTAGTGTAACGTGCAAGTGTTGCTTCCTTTTGCTCATGATGACTTTGAGTAATTACAAGTCAATTTTATTTTTTCCCAAAGGGAAAAGTAGAGGTGATTATATGATCCTTCCACTCCTCGAGGGAGCATAGGGCCATAACAAGATAGTTCCAATAATCTCGATCTTCGGCTCGATGCTTGACTTTGTTCCACTTCATACGCAATCTCGAAAGTTCTGTTTTCAACTGCCGCTTCCAGCAATGCGCTCGTCTCCCGACTCGTCTACTTCCCTACGGGCTCTAATCTCGGCATTTTTTGGCAATATCATCGCCTGGTTTACGGAGGGTGTGACCTATCCAACTTAATTTGCGTTTACTTATTTCTGTTCTAATAAGGCTGCTGTTTTGCCTACATCCAGAGTTGGATATTGTTACAAGACAGAAAATCTTTGCGAAGGCATTTGCTGAGAAATACTTGAAGGAAATGAACTATTTCCATGGGTACATTCCAGCAAAAACCTCCATTTTATCACATCACGTTGTTTTTATTATTATTCATTTTATGTTTGTTCAGAACATATACAATTATTAAAATAGAAGACAAGAATCGGACTGCCTGATTTTAGAATATAAACAATTTAATTTGGTAACGTGACGGGACAAAAATTGGAGTATTGCTTCGAATATTCCAATATATATTTATGTGTATAAGTGCTGTACATCTAAAGGAAATTCGAACAACTTGAACTGGGATAAAATAATCAAAAAAATGTCAAAAACCTGGTAAATTTAAATGAATCTTAATTGAAACTTTGATCAATATCTAAAGCAACAATTTGCCCTCAGGTACTTTCAAGGCGCCTGTACTTTTCATGCCCCTTAGAAGAAAATAATGTTTCATTCAGTTGCAAGTATAAATAGCAAGAAGAAATTAAAATGCAAAAAATAGCATTGGATACAACATTAACCAAACAACTAATATGACAATGAAAGTTGCAGCGACTTCCACCAGCCAGATTTCATGTTGCGTTTGATGGTTTACGTTTGGCTGTGCAAAAACAAATTAATTAAATATGTTTGGGACAAACGCTATAGAACTCATATACACAACTACAACTTTACACATGTGTGAAAGCAAACACTTATACACAACTCAAGTCCCAAGCAAGTTGCAGTTTGATGTGGAACATGTTGGCCGCAGCCTGCTTTTGTTTAAGTTGCATGCAAATGTTGTCATCAGACTCGAAATGAAAACAAAAACACTTGCTGCTTGTTGTTGTTGATTTTATGTTCTTTTTATTATTTTTGCTTTGAATTTTTATTTATTGTGAAAATCAAGTGTGATTTTGTTTGTCTGTTGGCGATCAATGACAAAATCGAAGACTACGTACGACTTTCATGATTATGGCGAAATGTCTGTGTGGCAGTGGTAGAAGAGGATTGTCAGGCCAGTATCCCGTAACCAAAAAAAAAAAAAAAATCTGCCACTCATGCCTTTATAGAATTTTGAATAAAAATAACTTGTGTCCTCGTATTTATAAAAAATTTTTGTTTTGGGTTTAATTTTTTATTTATTATTACTTTTTTCTGACTGCAAATTGTATCTGTTGGTGGTGGTTGGTTTCGAAGTATCGATGGATGGCTGCTTGTTTGGTGGCAGCAGTGAGTACGAGTATGTGTGACTCATGTGTTGTTTTGAAAAACAATTTCGTTTTTTTCTGAGACAATAAAAACAACAACAACAGCACTTGATATTGACAATAAGAACGAAAATAGTGCAAAACTTAAACCACAATTTTAAAATTATTTTGTTAAGATCCTTTTAAATAAATATTTTTCTAATTACAATTTCAACCTTTAGCGTTTTTTACCTATTTTGAATAAAGAATAAATTAAGCCTAGACTTATAAGATGATTTGATATCTGTAACAAACTGTATTGGAAAATAGTAAGTGGATTAAAATTGCAACAAGGAAAAATTCCTGTGATATAATAAACCATGCAATAATGGATAAAATACATGCAATAGACTTTAGGCAGAGGGAGCTAATTCGTGCAAGGACTATTACCTCAATCGAGATTGATTATAAGAATATTGGAAATGGAAAAGTAATCATAATTATTTTCTTATAATGTATCCATTTTTTGACCTTTTTTATAATAATTTGGTTAATTTAATATTTAAGCGTGGGGTCTTTTATCGTTTAACAATTTTATTAAAAAATAATCAATATTTCGATACTCATTGAGTATCATATTCAGGACAATTCTCTTTTTTTTAATGTTAATTTTTTAATTTTATTATTTATAAAAAAAGAGAATTGTCCTGAATAGGGAACTATCAAAAACACACAATTATTATCGCCAACCAATTGCAATTGAAGCATAAAATCACCGTATATAATGAACGCACGTGAATTACCTTGCCTTTGTTCTGGGTCAAGGAACGAAAAACAAGGCAATAGTAATAATTTTTTTATTGTAAAATTACTTCGTCTTTATACAAATTTTGCTTTATTTTGTGCAATATCACACAAAAACTGGGCAATTCCCTCTACATAGTGGTCACAAGATCGAAGGTTCCCTGTACAGAAAAAGTTTTTGCTGTACCGTCGATTGAGTAGTTCTATCAATTCTTGGTTTCCCCTATTTCGAATCTACTGTATGAATTTAAAAATAATTTTTTTTTTACTTTACAAATCAATAAACAGTACAACCTTTCACTCAATATTGAATTCCATCAATGCAGCTTCTCGATTATTGCAACTCTGGTAATGCAACTTTTGCGTTAAGCGAGGTTGCAAAGTATATTTTGAAAATAATCAAATTCTGGAAAAAAATTTCTGCAACAGTCCTGATTTTCGCAACGCTTGGAATTATTATTGCTACATGCATAAAGCCAGGTTGCGTTGGATATTTTGAGAATAATTATAATTTGGAAATATTTTTCAGCTGTTGGAATTTTTAATGAGGTTGCACTGTATATAAAAATTTTTTCTAATGAAAAAAAAAATGCTTAACGAAATTTAATTTTTAAAATCGGTATAACGTGAAACGAGGTTCAAGCTCTGAATAATCAGACCTAGATTGTCAAATAGAAAATAAAAAAAATCCGGTATAGTAAATGGCACAAATTATTTTTATAAAAGATGTCTAGAAGAAAGATGTCGGAGAAGGCTACATGTTTTTGAAATTGAAATTCATTCTTTAGTTATTGAAAATATGTTTTATTAACAAGCTTTACCGTGATATTTGTTAAATGCAAATATTTCTATTTGATGTCTGATGTAGAGAAAAAAATCGGTAGAAAAAATGTTGCCAGTACACTCCTCGGATATGCCAATTTTTTCTATCGTTATTGCGTGTTTGGGACCTCCCTTGGTCAAAAAATTCTATTTCAGTTTCACCTCTGACAGTAATTTTCAGAAAATGTAAAAATACCAATCATTCCTTGTGATTATGCCAATTGGTATTTTTTTTCCAAGGAAGCGAAAAATCACTTTTTATTTTTAGAATATTTTTGTGATTCGCAATTAAATGAAAAATTCGACTTTCAAATTTCATTCGGGTGGTTTTTGAAACGAAAATCTCATTGAGCATGAAACAATAAGCTTTTGGAAATTTATGGGTAATTTTAAAAGGAAGGAAAAAGGAGTTGTATATGTCATATAAGTAATAAGGCAGGACTAGAAAAGATATTAGCGCTTGATGGCTCTAGCACGAAATGAAAGTTGTTAGGGGTAGGTTCGGCGAAGAAATTCACTTTAACAAACAGATGTTTAAAATGGATTGAGTCTTATTTAACAAATAGGAAGCAATGTGTTCGTTTCAAAAATGTTTTTTCAAAATTAATTGACGTAACTTCAGGAGTGCCTCAAGGTAGCCATCTTGGACCACTTCTCTTTACCCTATTTATAAATGATTTGCCAAAAGTAATTAAATTCTCGAATATCTTGATGTATGCTGACGACGTTAAAATTTTCCTAAGCTTTGATAAGTATTTAGATCACACTCTCCTACAAAAGGACTTGGATTGCTTTAACATATGGTGCAATAAAAATTTGATGCAGCTTAATTTTAGCAAGTGTAGATATATAACTTTCTACAGAGGTTCCTACATTAACGCAAACTACAATTTTGGAAACCATCGTTTGGAGAGAGTAGTTTCAATCATGGACCTTGGTGTTCTGTTGGACTCTAAGCTTAACTTTATTAATCATATTTCTTTGACTGTGAATAAAGCCCGTGGAGTTCTGGGTTTTATAAAACGATGGGCTAAGGAATTTAAGGACCCATATGTTACGAAACAGTTGTACATTTCCTTAGTGAGGCCTGTTCTTGAATATGCATCCGTTGTATGGGACCCAGTGTATACGTCACATATTAACTCAATTGAGTCTGTGCAAAAACAATTTTTGTTATTCTGTCTACGTACTCTTCACTGGAATCCACTAGACCTTCCACCATATACCAGTCGTCTAGCACTCATTAAACTACCAACCCTTAAAAGCCGGAGGACTATGTTAAATGTATCTTTTATTTTAAAACTGATTAATGGTGATATTTCTTCATTTTTCCTACTCAACAATATTGCATTGAATGTACCTTACCGACCTTCAAGACACTATGAGTTGCTTTCTATCAAATACTTTAGGACTAACTATGCAAATGCTGATCCATTTCGGAGAATGTGCAGCCAATTTAACAAATGCTACAGAATTATTGATTTTTCCTTAAATCTAAATTCAATTAAATTTCAAATTATTACATTTTTTAATGCTTTATAATGTCTACGTTTTTAATGTTTTCAATTTTGTATGTATGTTTGTATGTCAAATTTCATAATTGTAAATTTTAAAACTTCTGTCTGTAAGGATGATTTATCCATAGACATGAATAAATAAATAAATACTTACATACATATAGTTTTTAGACTTTGACTTTTTTGATTATTTACCACAGCAATAATTAAGCCTTCCTAGTGTAGGCGTTAATCGACACGTATGTGCCAAAAACTTCTGGACCACTTTACGTCAATTACAAAAATAAGAATATAAATTCATGAGTGCTTTAGAACGCAAGACGTTAATCACGCCTGATTTACATTGGATTTGAAATAATTACAGTATTTGTGCATCTAGAGTCCTTATTGTTCTTGCTGCCTTTTCATTAATAAAAAAATAGATCTTCTTGTTGTGCTATTCAAAAACTCTCACACTAACCATAGATAAAGAAGTTTTCAATTTATATGATTATTTTTCTTATATTATTTTCAATCGTTTTATTATTTAGTGCGAATGTACAACTTCATTATTATGCGTCAGACGTCGTCGACGAATTCTTTAAATGTTTTTGTTCTTTTTCCTTTCGATTGTTTCTTTTGGGTTTTTATTCGGTTGTTCTGGTAGTAAGACAAGTTTCATATCTTATAATTTTTGTTTTGGTTGTTTTTTGTTGTTTTTGTTTCTTGGTTTTTGTTTTTATTTTGTGTTCACATTGAAAAATCAGGGTTCCAATGTTCATGTTGTATCTTCTTTAGCGTTCGGTTCTTATTTTTAATTTTCGTTTGGTTGATTTTAAATATGTGGCCAAATTTAAAAGAATGAATTCTTTCAGAAGAACATTTAGCAGTCGGTGAAAGGATTTTCAAAATTTAATAAAAAATTGTTTTGAAGTTTAGGAAATTTTTATAAAACAATTTGTCAGTTTATTGCTTTATATTTGTATTTAAAGTTTGTTATATTAATATTTAATTTTTTTTAATTTGATTTTTTTGTATAAAATAAGAGCTCCATCAGATTGTACTTCTAGTCTGATACGATATTTATTTATAATAAAAGAAATCAACTATTTTTGGGGCACCATAGAATATGTAAATTATTTAAAATGTTGTTTTTCTTTAAAGTCACTCCTTCAACGTTAAGAACATGGTTTCTACGACTGTCAATTATTTAATAACCTAAAAACATTAGATCTCATGAGTTTGGAATGTACGATCTGTCTTGGAGTAAAAAAATATTTATTAAACCTTGCCGCCGGTATAAGTTAGGCCAGTAATCTCATGATATTCGGCTACAGTAGTATTCATTAATGATTTGAATGCCCAGTAACAATCGATATTCCAAAAAAGTCAATAAGACCCAGAACTGGTCATTCGAAATTAGAAGAGTTTTGTTATGATTTTGATATGGTATTGAAAAGTAAAATATTATATTTTTTATGTCTTTTCATACATGAAAAAATGATTTTTTTAAATATTATATACTGCAAAGTATATAAAGCACCATTATTGAATTTTATATAAATCCATATACAGATATTTATAATTATATTTATAATAATTTTAAAGATATTTTTGTCAAGTGGCATAAGTAGAGCTCGAAGTAGGTAATTTTATTTTGTCATAATAAGTACATTTAAAAAAAAACCGCGGTTATTACTCCAGCCATATCAGCATCTAAGACAAAAATTACAGAATGCATTTTTTCATGCAATTTGTAGCATACAACTTCTTTTATTTGCTGATAGGAGTAGAAATTTAAGCAAACGGGATAACAAAACTGGCAGGATATGAAAATTAATACGACTTCTTGTAATAGTTTCAGTCACAATTGTTCCACTCTACCCTACATTGGCAAATAGATAAAGATTCTTCCAACAAATTTCATGAAGAAATGCTAATGTAAATGCAGTCTAACACTATAAGAACATCAAGAAAACTCAAAAAAACTCAGTAAACAAATAGGCTTTCGATAAAGTCATGAAAATAGTCTCTGGACTTTGTATATGTTGTACATACACATGTATTTATATGTGTATTTAAATAAAAAATTTATAATATTAACATTAAGACATATAACATCATTTTACCCCTTTAAGCTTCTGTATTAATAAGCACTTATGCAAGTACGATGTAAAAATATGAACTTTTTTGTTGAATTTATTTTCCTAAAGTACAAGCACGAGTGTATTTCATTCCATTGTGTGCATGTGTGTGTAACTTGTTGTATTGCAGTATTTCCTCTTTTTCCGTTTTCCGTAACTATATGCATGTGTGAGTGTGGTTTACTTGGCATGAATGAGCCTGTTCATTTTCAACAAAATACATACACTCATAAACACATACCCACATACACATACTCACATACATAGATAAGTACATACATAGACATAACATAGTGAATGTAAGACCAGGTTTGAAATTGACTCTCTTTCTCTTTAAGTAACCGAGTGAAAACACGCACAAGCTTAACGTAGTCGCAATTGCTGAATCTTTATTCCTTAAATTCTATAAGAATGCAGTTGTAATTTTGAAAAAAAAAAAAAAAACAAAAAAAAAATATATATATTGAAAAGAAAGACGATAAAATAGTTGTATGCTCTTTAGCGATACATTTTGTTTGCAGCTGCTTCTTTTGTCAACAACTGTGTAGAAAACAGCTCGTTCCTTTAATAAGACACTTTTTCTTTTGTTCGTTTTGTTTTTGTGTTGTGAATTTTTATTATTAATTTTTATGCATGAACGTGCGTGTATATTTGTTGAAAGAACATACATATTTGTTTTTTTTTTTATAAACAATTCTGTTTTACTTTTGGTTTGTCGTGTTGCAGTTGCTTCCGCTTTAACCACAACAACAGCAGCAGCAGCAGCAGCAGCAGCTAGAGATCTTATTAATTATGAAATAAACCCTCAAAAAGGTATGTTTACGAAAAATAATCACAAACAGGAATTATAACAACAACAACAACAACAACAAAGTAATAGAAATAAAAAAAATCAGTCGAGTTGGAAAAAAATTCGCAACTGTAAGACAACACCTGAGTAATTTGAGCTACAAATAAGAGAATATACGAAAATTTTGCTCTAAGATATTTACAGTGTGACCATTTTGGCTTTTTTGCATTTCACTTTAGCAAATTTTAATTTAGGGTGGGGGACCAATTTTCTTTGAAACGGGCTGAAAGTTTAATAATTGATTTCTTATAAGTTATGCTTGATTGCGGCTTCAGAAAAAAGACATATCGCAACATAATGCAACAACAACATATCGAAAATGAAAATTTTTGCTTTAGTGATAAATAAAGTGATTCTCACCGTCCCATTTATATGTAGAAAAAATTCATAATCGTATCTGAAGCTGAGCTTATGATGTATAGAATATGCTAAAAAGAATATAATGGATTCTTCTGACTACAGCAGGTTTCCATATTTGAAATAAAGGAAATGCAAATTCAAAGAAGGTAGTTCAAAGGATATTTGCTACAAGTGATTAAGTTTGATATTTCATATCAAAAAGATTTTAAAGTTAAAGAAATATGAGGTAAATATGCCATTATAGTAAGTGCACTTAAAAAGGGATTAGAGAGAATAATTACAACAAAAAAGAAAACAACAATAGTTTTATGCTACTAAGTCAAAGTGCAGCTAATATTGATATATATTTTTTTAAATTAGTTAAAAAATGTAGATATATAAAGTGCAAGGGACTCAGGGGATGATGCGTGAACGTGCAATGCATTCTGTTGACACTAGGAAAATAGGTAATGGAAAGGGGGATATAAAAAGTAGTGCTTATAGACAAGTTATTCCACATACTAATTGTTTGGCTAAAGAAGGAATTCTAACCTCAATAAGTAGTGCGATTTGATGGTACATCAACCACAAATGGATGCGCCCTCAATAAAGAATGTGTAATACGTGAAAAGGAGTGGGCATCGGGAATGAGTTCCCTAATAGAATTCGAACACACTCCATTGAAGTAACGATAAAACAACAAAACACTGCGATGATGCTCCAGTGACTCAATAGAGTTTGCTACACTGCTGCCACCGATAAGCTTCTTCGTACGCCCTGGTATGGAGTTGACTTAGTTTAAAACAAACATTATATAATACATTTTACTATGTTTGTAAAATGATAAATTATAATATGATTTGTAACTTTTTTAAGCTGGCCACACTGGTTTTTTAAATGTTTCTGAATTAGAGTCATTCTCTCTTTTTTCTTCAGCATGTCTGAGGGTATTTCTAAAGCATAACTTGTCAGTTCTGTTTACGTTTATGTCTCCTTATTGCAATTAGAGAGCACGCGTTGCAACGGAACTGTATTTTTACCTTGAACTGATCTAGTGATGGTCATGGTTAAAAATTCTGCCACATGTTCTTTGTTTCTTAGACGTCCGTTTTTTTTTTTGCTAAAAATTATGTTTTGAACACACTTTAACCCAAAATGTATTGATATCATCTAAAATATAGCCATTTTTGTTATTGTTGTTGCTCTTTCAAGTCATATAAAAAAGGGGTTGATTAGATGGCTAAGTTTTATTAAGGACGATTTTATAGATTTTGTGTAGATAATTTCGTAGCTCAAATATATTTTTTATATTAAAATCGAAGAAATCTTTTGAACCTTTTCTTGTTATAGAAAAAAATAATTGAAAATGTTGGATTATTGATGCCTAAAAATTAATATTTGCTGGTTTTATTTCTGGCTTCATGTAAGGAATTAAAAAAAATCTGAGTACAACTATAGTATACAAAATGTTATTGTAAAATAAAATATTTTCATTATAATTTTAAATGCTTTGGAATAAATACATAGTGATACAAATTCTTTGCAATAAAAAATTATTTTTGAAGTGGAAAATTTCATGGGTAAGGACTGGCCTTACATTTGGACATTGCCGACTTGCGATTTTTATTTTATTCATTTTAAATAAATTTAATCAAATAATTATAATTACAAAAATGACAATAACTTAATGTGATAAAATACGGCAAATAGAAAACATTTTATTAATTGAAGCATCTTTGATAGAGTATATTAACTCCATTCATAACTAAAAACTATGACTCACTAAGATCAGAAATACTACTTTTAGTCAATTACTTTAAATGGTGATAAAGTTTGAACAGAATCTGATCAAATGGTCAGACTAGGATCTAATCTAATCATAAAACAATATTAAAAATAAAAACATCATTCTGTAATGGAGTCATATGAGACATAAAACTCGAGCGCACCCAAAATATGTCCATTTTATTTCAAGTTTTATTGAAATAAAACTTTTTAAGTATTTAATAAGAAGACCTTGTGCCTAAATAATATACAAATTAAAAAGTCAGCGCATTTAGGTACCGCGAAGTAGTATTGCATACGTTTGTTTACGATAAATAGAAAAAGTTACTTAGAAGAAATTCAAATAAATTATTTATTGAACTCCATTTATTGGAAGAAAAAATAGGTTAATAAATCCTATTATCCTTATAAAGACGAATAAATATTGTTACTACTAAGCGTGTGCGTGTAAACACACCTACACACGTATATGTATGAAAGTATATTTGTTTTTTCTTTACGCAAACAAACACACACATGCACATATTTGCGAGTATAAATTTAATCCAATACAATTTGTAATCGATTTTCTGTTTCGAGGTCTCTTTTTATGGTTAATTTTAAAAGAAAAACAAAAGTGACAGTCAAACACAAATAAAATAAAAAAAAACTAGCACAAACACTTACACAAACATATTTGTATATCTTCCTTCACACATACATGCATACACTTATACCAACAATCAAATAAAGTAAGAAGCACATGATACTACTTCATAAAACAATCAATAAAAACAAGAATATAAATGCAGAAAAAATTAAATTTTCAAATGGGAATAACAATCCCCAAGGAACGTTTAGAAAGAAAGCAGAAAAGAAAAGAATCTAAATTTTAATCAACACATGAGGAATAAAAAAAGTACAATCCAATTAAGGGGCAAAAGAAAATATTTATTAGAATATAAAAATTATCCAAAGGGTGATTATGAGATTTGGCCAAAAAAAACTTGGTAGTAACTTAAGCTTTTAAGGATTCATAAGTAATTTGTAGATAAAATTTTTATTGAAACATATCAAATACTGAGAGGGGAAAATATGCAACGAAAAGGTTACTCCAGCCCAGGAATCAAGGGAAAACTTAAAGCTCCACTGCGTAACATAAAAATATTAATAGGGAAGGCCGTAACAATCCCTAATCAAAGGCCAAGTGTTTTTGGCATATGGTATATCAGCACTTTTTAAATGGTGCTGGTTGACTTCAAGATAATGTAGTGCATACAAATTATTGGTACGATAAGGATACGAGAATTATTATTAAGCCTTTATATACAAGATTTGAAGTGAATTGAAAATTCCAAATTGCTTATTAAAGATTAGATTCCAACAACGGAATTTCTCGCATTTCAACAAATTTAAATCAGAAGTTGCAAGATTTTGTTTTATATTTTTTATAGTATGTGCAACTAGTGCCCAATGGAATACCCTTTATATACCCTTCATAGAAGTAGTCAAACTTTAGAACGAAGTAAGAATTAAGACAATTATTTACATGAACATTTCTTTTATTATTTACAATGTATTTATACACGCACGATGCAAACTATGAAAAGATATAAACTACAAACACATGTCGGGTAATGATTAGTAAGAACTTTTGAAATTTTGTAGCAAATATATATTTGTATAAAAAAATAAGTTCATATACCACATTGCATATAGGGAGTTTTTATATTAAAAAAAAAAAACAGTAGACTTCAACTTCCAGCCCATCACACTGAACCTTGCCATCGCACAGTAGGGCCGAAAGCAAAAATATTGGTACTAAATAAAATATATATATAATTTTAACTACTGATCCGACTACTATTAGGAAATAAAATTTGCCGACCAAACTGCTACTATGTCGGATTAACTACCTTAGATTCTGACATTATTTTAATTAAATGGAAATTTAAAGAGAAAATATGAATATTGGAAACTTTTTGTTTTTAAGCTTGACTTTATTATGGGTCCCCAAAAATCTTCTGAAATAGTTTTACATAATTTTCAGTAAAATATAATTTGCTCAATACTGAAATATTTGATTTTTTTAACCACATTTAAAAACAGAAAAATTAAAGTGTTTTTTAAAACGAAAAGTTCTTGTAATTATAAATGTTTTGCTTTGATTTATATAATTTACTCTAATTCAATTTTTGAAGTTAGTAATATTCAAGTTAGTAAACCAGTAAATAATTATTTCTCATTTTCCACGTTCCAGTCTACATGTGGCACTTTGTTTCTGCATTTTTTTCCCCCAATTTCTCATTTGATTATGTATTCGTGTCCACACAACGAAATCCTAGTTTTGCATTTTTTTCTTTTCTTGAAATGAAAATTTCATCATGAATAAAGTACGACTTGTAAAACGAAAGGAAATTGCAAGTGCAAGCAGGACTTTCCTCTATCCCTAACACAAACTTAAAAAGGGCAGAATGGAAAATTTCACTTGTAAAACGGGAAAGAAAATACAGACACAGAAGCAGTTCCGGGAAAAAAATATTGCGAAACGAAATTATAGGTGATTTCTGTGAAAGTGTTTCACTTCATTTGCTTTTCCATTAGTAAAAAAAAATGTTTCATGCTACAAAAAACTACATTCTACAGTCTACAATGCCTCGTATTTCGTCCAAGATTTCAAGTGATAAGCCGCCAAAATGCAAATGAAAAAATTTAGTATTAGTATTCATATTTTCAGTACAACAAAGAGTATTTGAAGAGTAAATTTTTTCTTTAAATGGGAAATTTTATTTTCCTTAAAAAAATAATTAAATTTGAATAATGGAGCACAATTGGCGCTTCAGGATAATAAAAATGGAATAGTTATAACAAGCCACCTACAAATAAATACATGTCACTGCTTTAATGATTTTTTGACGAAAAAATACTTCTCAGAAATATTTCATAGGAAAATAATCAGAAACATATCTGAAGCTAAAACCAAGTTAAGCCAAAAAGTGTCGATATGGTCTTTAAATTAAACTGTTCTTAAATGCAACATGCTCATATCTCAAGAAAATGTTAAGTTACTGAAGAAAAATTGTTCCTTCAATTCCTGTCATTTGCTCGAAATTTTTTTCCTGGATTACTTTCCTTCTGATCCTTTATAAAGAGCAAAGTTCAGCACGGATATGTGTCTCAGTGTCTGAGTTTTGCTGCTAATTTGGGAATATATCCTTTCCCTAATTAATTCGTCGTTATATGTTGTCACATAATTGGAAACCACAGTTTTAGCCAATGTCGCATACAGATTTTTATGAAGCACGAATTTAGAGTTACGAGGGGGGGAGGGTTTTATTTTGTCAACTTTGAATTTTCTTTTTATTAGATGCCAAGTCGGTATTCCATCATTAAATTCATAGCACTTTATTGGCTTCAGTATTGAGTTGTATAGCAGAAGCTTGCAATCTAGATCTAGTGTTGAACTTTCCAATTTCAATCACTTTCAATTTCATTTTGATCAATACATGCGATTTCCAGTAAGCAGTGATGCGGTATAAATTGGTTAGTAGTTTCTTTTGGAGGGACATGTTTCCCTCCGTAATGCCTATCAAACATTTATTCATTAACAAAAATTTAATATTTTCGACTTTAATTGCTGAAACAAATTTACACTCAAAAAATGGTATAGGTGAAAGTTTTTACTCTAAATAATTGTGAAAAGCAAAAAATCCTTTAAAGTCTCGCCATTAGGTGTCCCAAATTAGATAAGAAATACTTTCAGAAGATTTGAAATTCTTGCAAAATCTGTTTGGAATATATTTTTCTGTATACACAATTAAGGCAGTCGAAATCAAAAAAGAATATGGATTTAGATTATCATATTATTTACGCTTTTAACAGTGTTTGGCTACTGGGATCCTACACCACTGAAACTGCTAAGAGACTAAGGGACGTAAGTGAATTTTCAATATTATTTCTCCGACTACACAAATCCGCAGAAACACAGGATTATGTGGCGTGCTTCAGAATTTGGTCTGAGGCTTTATAATTCTGGAAAAATTTCTGCATTAGAAATGGTCCGCTGATCATCACATAGACTACAAAAATTTCTGAAGTAAGTAAGGGGCCCTATAAAGAATATTATATAAGCTGAGCCAATCACGTCGACAGTTCTTAAGCCTATTAAATCGGTATGTGTTTTCATACATAATTCACGTCACTCATGAGCCTAATATTAATTGATCTCTAGTTCAAACCTAAACAGTATAGAACAACTATGATCTTTGGTTTCTACTACACAATTATTTCGAGTGTAACATATTGTAAGATTTATAATGCACTCCCAAATATAGTGCCTATTACTTGTATTATTACGACTACATTGTTCATTCATACATTTATTCGTTCATTCATTTAATATGTTCTATGACAAAATACGTGATTCCATATTTAGAAAAGGAATATGAACATGTGTTCCTACGAGTTTGTATGTGAATAGAAACGTTTGTCTGCATATGGAGATGTAAGTTAATATACATATTTACTTATTGTAGAGATGTAGGTAAATATTGTATGTTGCAGACTTTGTGATACTAATAGACATTTGTGCTTGTACTTATTATTTTATATCATGTGTATTTTATTTATGCCAATGTCTATGTTGAATTTCTTTTTTCTTGCAATAAACTTTTTTTTATTATTTGTAATTTTTTTTTGCATTAAAATTGTAGTAGTACCATATGAAAAATGTGTGTATTTTTAGCAATCAGCGACGAGACAATAAAAGGCATAACAATTTATATTCGCACAAAATGTATACTGCACAATGGGACTTGTGTTGGAGTATAAGTAGCATATATATATATATATATATATATATATATATATATATATATATATATATATATATATATATATATATATATATATATATATTTGCTCAATGAAGTTTTTCATCAATATTCGAACAGAAAATATCCATCACTGTCAAAATAAAGAATGATTAAAAAGGTGTATGTATTTAGTTACGTTAGTTTCTTGATTTTTTTTTAGCTAATCAGGCCTAATATGTATTTATGACAACAAATTTCAAAGTTATTTATTTCATATTTTCCCGACTTTCGTGAATTTTTCTTCACTCCATCCAGGGACTCGTCTATTTTAATAAAATATTAAAAGCATCAAGATTTAAAATTTTTTTTATAATTAGTGGTGAAAATTTTAACCATTATTTAGACCACCTGTTGCAGAGAATTTAGGCAAAATCCATATTGTAAATAAGTGCAAATTGTATTTTTCCTTAAAAAGATTTTTGAATCACCCTAATGCGATCATTGATTTTGAATTATTTTTTAAAATAAAAAAAATTTTCTTCAATTCAGTTACGAGTTTGCAAATATTCTTGATAAGAAGTTTTATAAAAAAAATAAAAACGGTACTGGTTTTGAAAAATGCCACATGTTTTATCACCTGTTGGCAACAGCTTAGCAGTTTGTTAGCCAAAGTTTGCTAGGATCATTCAAACTTTTTTTATAAATTACACTATATAGAATATTTTTAAGATATCGATCGATTTCGAAACATCTAATAAGAAAAGAAGCGACGAACTAAGAAGGATTTCATGATTAATTTGTAAATAGAAGTTAATCGTAAAGAAAATAAGAGAATTTATTTAAGAATTTGTATAAAAACTTAATAAAAGGATTAGAATATGAGTTTTAAAATAAAATTTTTCAATTGACTAAAGATCCCTTTCTTCTATTGAAAAAAGCTCCCATGCATGCATATTAGTTCAAATGAATGTGAAATTGTGGCCATAGTGCACTATGTACTTTTAGTGCATTCATAAAATATATCGGCAACAAAAACAATAACGACAACATAAACATCAACAATGTTTGTCGTCTGTTGGCTGATGACGATAAAAGAACACAGCAATTGGAAAAAATCGAAAATGCATACAAAAAACCAAAACCGAAACCAAAAAAAAAATTAAAGCATAAATAAATAAAAACTAAAAAAAATTTATTGGTAGACTAAGAGACAGACGTTAATGCAGACGGTCAGACAGGCCGATATTGATGAGGGAATGCGTTGACATTGTTTACTGTCTTTTATGTTGCCTCTGATGTTGATGTTGCTCATTTTATTTCTATAGCCGTGTTGTATGTAGCAAGTATGAGCATGTATGTAGCAACAATAGCAACAACACAACATATTTAGATCAAATGGACTTGCTGTTTTGCTGGTTTTTGTCATCCTCATTCCAAAACAGATGTTCAAAATTGAAATTAAGCAAAAATCTGCGGCGCACGCACGCGTTTATAAAATTAAATTATAGAATTTATAAAAAGCAATTAAAGTAAGAGTGCAAATATTAAGATGGTCCTTTATTTGAGTTTAGTTTCAAGTAAGATAAAGTATAATATGTGTTATTGCTGTTACATATTCGAACAAATATTAAGTAAAAATTTTTTTTTATAATAATTAAAGATGTTGTTTCAACACAAACTCAATCTGTGTTCTATTTTAAGAATTGGCAGAAATGGACTTACAAAATGTTGTACTACACTCTTACATGTTTCAAGTATTAGACATTTTTTTTGCGGAATCGAATACAAACACAATATATTTAAGTCACACGAAAATAAATTTTTTTCAATAATTCTGGGAAAAAAACCGACCTCAATACAAAGAGCCAATCGAAAAGGTAAAAGAATACCGAAGCAAATATTCTACAAGGAGCATAGGGCCTCTACAGTTATATTGTTAGAGGTTTTGTTAATCATTCTATCTCGGATGAGCAAATGATTAGTCTACTGCATCCTAGTCTGATGATGGAGCTGCCATCTAAGCCAACAGACTGGCTGAGAGCAAAACACATTTATAAAGGGAAATGCTTAATATAAGAACAGACGTCCGCTTGCCTTGTCCTCCCCAACTAGGAGAAAGGACGCAGCATTGTAAAGGATCACCCGGGATTCACCAAGTAGAAGCAATAAAATCCACTTCTAATTTGTATTTTACCATTAGAAAAAATTGAAATACCTTCTTAAATAAAGCTACGAAATGTGTCTTCTGATGTTTAATACATCATTTAGGATAACGTTAAGTAAAATTTCAATACAGAGGGAACTGCAATCCTGAAGTCCTTTCTGATTATGAAATTGTTATTCTGTACCCAACTATAAGCAATATGATAAGGGATGCCAATTTAGTTAAGTTATTAAAAAACTTTTAAACTATGGAATTTTGCTTCAACTGCCACATTGTTCGTCGAAGTGTGGTGTCTGATATTTAGTAGACGTCCGACATTTCTAATGGTATTAAACCTTTAATACCCTTTCAAATATAAAACTTTTGAAAATAAGTCCATAAATGGCAGATTTAAGCCATAATCATTATTTCGGGCGGCCACTTTGTTCGTCCGATTTCTATTTAAATTTGTGCGAAACCAAACTGCAAGCTACACTTTCAAATAAAAAGTTTTTTTCAAAAACGGTCCCGAAATAGCAAGTAATGCGATAATCAATATTTGGAGAAAGGGGCAAATTGCCCGTCCAATCTTCGGAAAACAAATTATTATTTTTTTTTTAATTAATTAACAAACACAAACTGCGAAGCTACTTGGCTTATCTGCAGAGACACCCGGAGTCTGCGGCAGGAGTCGAATAGGATCAGCTTCTTCAATGGGAGCATTAGCAGATCCTCTTCACTCAGCGCATATGCATGTAAAGTCCTGTGTCTTCTGTGGCACAATGCCCCACAATTTGCTATCAAGTGTTCCATCGAATTAAAAAAAAAAGTAAAAAATAAATAAAATAAAATACAGACGAATTGATAACCTCATCCTTTTTTGAAGTCGGTTAGAAAAAGGGGTGGTTGCAGACGTATATTTTTGAATATCAAAGAAATTATAAAACAATTGCAACATCCATCAATATACTATGGGCGTTCCACAAACATATTTTGCAAAATAAAAAAAAAAAAAAAATACTTCCCTTCAGCTCCTAGCAAGGATCTTGCGGATTTTTATAAAGTTCGTTAGTCATACATCGCGTACTGACGAGTTGTAAAGCAAATCGATATTGTTGCTAATAATTCGTTGAATGTAGTGTAAAAATTTTGGCTAAATTTTGGTTATGCTGGTGTCCAGCAACAGCAACTTTCTTCTTTTTTATAAGAAATTTGACACTTGAATTACGATCAGCTGATGATGTCCTGATCTAATGGAAATTCCTTTCTATCTTAATGTAAGTTAAATAATAACATAATTATTAAACATTTTTTTGTATTTTCAACTGAACTAATTTAAATGAATACTTTATAATTACTGAACATATTCGTCCTTTCCATTTCTTTTTTTTCAAAATTTATTTCCTTATGATATTAACAGGCCAACATGCCAATAAACAAATGAATAAACCTCATTGGAATTACGTATATATTTAAAAGATTTTATTTTGTGCTGTTTCGCATCTACGAGTAAAGTAGATTCAATTTCTAAATTGAATAATCGTTTTGTTACATTTCAAATTGAAGTTCCGCAATTGCAAAAAACTGCAAATATGCAAAGAAATTTCTTGCTCATGATTCTATTGCACAGATGTGATTAAACTTTCTTGAACTACTTTGAAATAGTTAAGTGAATTCCAATAAATTATAATCGATTGTTGTTGCTGTTGCTGTTGCTCTTGTTGTGCTAGCAACAGGCCATGGTAACAAAACGGCAGTCGGAGCAACAGTGGCAGCAATAACAACAGCTTCGGCACCAGCCTTAGAAACATTAACAAACAAATAACGGAGTATCGCACAAATTCCACTATAAAATATTTATGTACAAGTGATTACATCACTTGTTTAATCCAATGTATAAATAAAATACAACAGCAATAACAATAACAACGGCAACAACAATGGGAAAAGACGTTGTAGAAAAAAAGAACAAAAACGTGTTATTGAAACAGCTGCTGCTCAAACTGCATACAAACTTCCATACACACACACACACACACACACACACTGCTTGCCACTTTAATCCGTTCACAAGGCAATGAATATTATACCTGCAACACACACACGCTCATGCACACAACAAGTGCTGTCAAGAATTGATACTGTTTATTGCAGATTTGTTGTTGCTGCTACTGCTATGCATTGTTTCTCTCGCAACAATTGCTGATAGCAGTACAATGCCTGTTGCAAGCTGTAACTGTGTACATGTACTAATGCAACATTAGAGGTCTTATTTTATGGTGGCAATTTGAATGTCCATATTTATTTCCTTTGATTTAATTTTATTGTCGGATTTGTACAAATTTAATATTAAATTCAACGGCATCAATTGGGACACATACTTGTCATGATACTAATAATATATTTTTTTAGCCAATGGGCGTGGCGCCTTTGATACAATAGTGACTGCAAAGTTGTAAAAGTGAGATATTCTCCATATTTTGCACATATAAAGGGTATCAATACGAGTAGCAAAAAAGCTGAAGGCGCATGTTACAAATGCCTTAAATCATTTGTAACATGCGCCTTCAGCTCATTAAAAACTAACTTTATTCCAAAGAAAAAAGTACTATTAAAAGTGAAATAAATTTAATTCGTTTTTTAGTTCAACTTCTAGACAACGTCAACTCAACTTCTTAAGAAGCATTAAAGAAGTGATTCCTTAAATATGATTATTATTTTTTCGCTGTGATTGCTAATAAGTAAGTAGTGATTTATTCGACAATAGAGACATTATATACCATATGCCATTTGTTAGAATACAAAGCCAGGAAAGCTACATTGGACAAACGAACCGCTCCAAATACTGCCTTTACTGCATGTTTGTGTTCATTTCTAAAATATGTGCAAAAAAGAATGCGTTCTTTTCTAAATATATCGCACATAAAACATGAAACATGTTTTGCACTAAAATTTATTATAGGGTTAAATACTACACCTCTTTTGAATTACTTTATGTTCAATTGACGCCAGTAGATGCTTAAAAGGACTGCAATAAACTGTATGCGAGGTATTAACAAACATTATTTTGTCCGCCGCACCCTCTCATGTTGGCGTGGAATCGAGTAGTCCAATTTTCAATCATTCTATCGCATAAATCTGCCTCGATTATGCTGACTTTAAGAACGTCGGTCGATTGCGTCTTATTGGCATACGCCTATGATTTCAGGAAATCCCAAAAGAAAAACATCTAGGGGGATCAAATCGTACAAGCTGTATACCCTATTAACGACGCCTCGGCGACAGATGATCATAAACTCAAGTCGTTCAGCATCACGTTGTGTACTGTGTGGCAAGTAGAACTAACCTGCTGGAACAATATATCGTCTATTTCCATATCGTTCAATTGGGAACAAAAGAAATTGTTTATCATCATTCTATAGCGTACAGATAATGGCGCCGTCGGCCCAAAATGCGGGCCCAACAGTACGATTTTGTGGATAAACTACCACCTGCTGAGTCTTATGTGGATTGACAGCAGTTTTGCTCGTTAACAAATTCTTTGTGTCTCGTCGTTAAATATTATTTTACGAATTCTTCTTAACGCACTTTTGACCATAAAGTTTGATCATTTCCACATAATGCTCAATAGTACAACTTGCCGTGGTGATTTGGCATTATGAAATAATAAACAACACATTAACCAGATGCCACTAAAACATCATGGCCGCCATCATCTGCCGGCGCTAAATGAACTACACGTTACATATAAGGGATTTGTTCTGTTTTATTTTCGTTTATATATTTATTTTTGTGTTAAAAAGTTCATAAAACATTGAATATTTCATAATTAATAACAACTTCTTCAAATTATTTTTATTTTTGTACTCGTAAATGATCAGTGATGTAAACAAACATAAAATTAATTAAATGCTGTAAATCGCTTGAACAGCGCGCCCAATTCTAAATGCCAATTATTTATATAAATATGCATATACATTAGCGCCATATGTAACATTAGGTTAGGTTAGGTTGATTGGAGGGGTGTGATAGCCCATGTCATACGACATACACTTAAGCCAGTGAAGGCTTGTTGTGCGCTCCCTTTAATTATCAAACACAAACTGCCAGAGTTCTGCGGCAGAATTCGAACCTGGGACCTTCGCACTACAAGTCTAGTACACTACCTACTAGTCTAAGAAGGTCAGTATGTAACTTTAAGTTGCTATTTTTATTTTGGTGTTGTATTGCAAGCAAAAAAGGCGAGGGTGCAGCTATCGTGTAGAACATGTTTGTAATTTTTAAGTCAAGTTTTACAAATAAGAAATCGCCACAAGGAATCGATATTTGTCGTAAAAATATATTAATGTATGTATATGTAACCGAATTTGATATTATATAGAAAAATTCAGGAGTTTATTTCCTACAGGAACTTATAACATGAAGAATTTAGGACACTTAGAGACTTTAAAGGTGTAATGGCAAAAAGGTTTGGCATATAATCTTTACCTTTTCCGGAAATTCACCCGCATCATTTAGGCTTTTATGATTGCAGTTATTGCCAATAATATATAGAACAAAAACTTTACAACAATTTATTTACTGCAGAGTCCCTCACTCAGAAAAGCAGAATTTTTTTAGTTTGGATTCATTTGTTATCGTAATTTTCGATACAGAGGAGTTCGGTTACATCGTACAAAATGGGACCAGGCAATTAGGTTCGTTATGGCCGATGTTCTTTATAACCGGACTAATTATTTATATTTTTCCAATATACGAGTACAAAATAATAAGCAACATTGAAATAGATCACATTTCATTCTTATTTTTCGATATAATTATACGACATGTGTATAAATTCTCATAATTCATTTGTTTTATAACCATTTGTGTAATATTGGTAACAAAAAAATTAGTTTTGATTTTTTTTCGTTATAACATAAAAGTTTTAAATAATTTTTAAACTGTCCACCTTTAAAATAGTTTTTTGTAAAAATATTTGTGGCAATTCGTTATAATACCAGTATATTATAACCGCACTCCACTGTATACAGTTAGACATGTGAAAAACATTTAAAATAAAAAAGCTGAACCAAAATTGATCCTGAAAGCAGACTGTAAGGCATAGGTCTTTAGCCTAGGAAAAGGGAACATCTATTAAAACATTCAAAATGTTACGATAAAAACTGTGTACAGTATGTCAAGAATGTGTGAAACCATTTCACTCATAAATAACCACTAACGTTCATCGGACGCTCTCTTTTGAGAAATAATACTGCTTTCTCCATTTTTTAAATTCCTATTAATATAAAAGGAACAAATAGTACAACAAAAAAAAATTGACATAAAAATAGTCCCGGAGGCCGGTAAAGTTATTTGCTTAAAGATTATGTGCTGAATTAAAGAACGCAACGAGTTTAACAAAAAATGGAAGCACCTTGGGTTCTTTTATATATTTTTTTTTAATTTAAGTATTTTGAAATGGCTCACACTTTTTATTAAAAATAAAAATAAATTCAAGTAGACAACATTTAGTTGTTTACTGGTAAATCTTTCATTTCTTATACTAATTTCAAGTCCCCCACTAAAAGCACGTAGTTGCCCTTCGATACTGCCTTTTTTATAAAAAAAATGTTGCTACTAATCATGTAACGTTTGGAAAAAGTGTTCCCCAAATACAGATACGAGCGAATTCTGGCATAAAAAGCAACAACTGTCAAGTCACATGTCCAGCCTTTCGGATTTCATTAATAATTTTATAGTTCATCAAATATTTGCTCACGCCAAACGAGTATTATGACTCACATACGTTTGGAAAATATTTCATTTCCCCTAAACTTTCCTAAAGAGTATTCCATCTTGGACATACAATAAGATCTTGCCAATGTTTTTTTTAATGCAAGAGACACAAAAGCTTTCGTTTTCATTTCAAATATTGTGTAATACAATGCGCCTAAAGGTGGTTGAGGTGATGGCTCTGGTGTTTGGTGACGGTTCAAGCAGTGAGGGTCATTCGCAGTAAATAATGCTTTCGCTGTTAATGCTGGCATTGTTGTTGTTGTTGTTCTGGCTACTTATAAATGCATGTGTGCATGTGCATTTCAGGTGTTTTTGGCTGGTGGTAGTAGAAGAGGTGGTGGTGCCGGTGCTGGTGTTTCTGGTGGTGTGTTCGATTTGGTGTGCTTCAAACATGTTGGCCTTGTTGCAATGGCAACAGAATTTTACCTTTTGGGGCGAAACAAACAAAGCAAAACAAATGGGAGTCGCAAACAAATAAAAATAAAAAACCAAGTAGACACAATTGCCGTGCAGACAAGACAAAAACATAAAAAAATATTTCCAAAACAAACAAACAAAAAATTATAAATAAATGCAAATACAAGAAATAAAACAGCAACAAACCCACCTTAAAAATGCACAAGTGGCAGTTGGAAACTTGGCAAATCTATAAAACTATCAGTTCGCCTAAAAAACGAGCTCAGTGGCGAACGGTACTTTGAAAAAAGCGTATTTGTGGCAACACAAAATAAAAAAATATAAAAAAACGTAACGTAGCTTTTGCACATTTCGTCTAAAAAAGCGAAATATTTATAAGAAAAAAAATTAAGGGCTCATTTGCCGCAACTAAAACAAGAATAAAAATACTTTGTTGGTGAAAATGTTTTGAAGAAAGAACATAAATAACATTTAATTGCAAAGAAAAGTTGCGCAGAAATTGAGAAACCCATTTATATTTCAATAAAATTCTTCCCTTATACTCGTAACTGCGTCATCTTCCTATTGAATTTGTATTATTTTTTTTTTTCGTAACAAAGTTTTGAATTTCTTCAGCTTTTTTTCTTTCAAGAAGTATCTGCATCTGACTATCAGGCGGATGTTGTATAAATTGTGTGTGAGTGTGTGTTCTAGTGAATAAGTAAGTGCGTGCGCTCGCGCGAGTGTTTGTGTGTTGCATTTTTGAATTACGAGTATGAGTTTTTCATCTTCAGTTGTATGCATATTTTTTCTTTAGTTGTTGTGATCAAGACATCTGATGATTTATTTTTAACAAATTGCTTAAGCATGTAAAAAACTGCGTCTGCCAGAATAAAAGCCAAAATAAAACAACTGAAAGAGGAAAAAAAATTTTTGAAACCATCTGTCATCGCAAAATTTGCAACAAAAAAAAGGAAAATTTTATTAATAACAAGTGAAAAAATGCACATGTGTGTTTGTCACGGTGTGTGTGTGTGTTTTTTTTTTTTTGCAAATAACATAACACCATTTTAATTTCTTTTAATTTTTTTTTGGCAAATTGCAATATTTTGTAGGTCACTTTTTATTGTTTGTTAAGTGTAACAAGAAAACACATGCATTAGATGCATGAACTGTATTCAGCAAGACTTTCAGGCGCTTTTCATTGTTACTCGTAGAGTGTTTGTTGCACATTTGAATATTGAATATTAAAATTTAAACTTATACGTGAATATTGGATGAGAATTGAAACTTATTGCAACGTATTTTCATGAGAATTTAATTTATAACATTCGTCAATTGCAAATGTCGTCCGTCGTAATGCCGAAAACATCAAGTAAACCTCAGCACTCAAAACCTGGTAAGTAACCAGAATATTAAGAGAATTAGGACCGTTAGCCCAAAACAAAAACTATAATATGTCCATTAAAAGACAATATCATATTGCCTTGTATTAAAAAGTACCTTAATTTTAACTTATTAATACTAAAGAAAATTATCTGAAAACCTTAATATTTTCAATTACAGAAACCAGACAATTTTAAAATTTTTCAGTTGCAGCAACAAACTCTTGCAAATTCACTATTGACATTTTTCAAATGCACAATTTAATATAAAAAGTAAATCATGGTTGTACAATAAATGGGCCAATGATGCCACCACTCCAAACTGTCACTATTGGTGGATGAATTGAATTCTCGAAAATGACGTGCGTATTTTCCGATCTCCAGGTGTGGCAATTCTTTTTGTTGAAAATAT
The DNA here is from genome assembly GCA_963681545.1 of Germaria angustata. Classification (NCBI taxonomy): domain Eukaryota; kingdom Metazoa; phylum Arthropoda; class Insecta; order Diptera; family Tachinidae; genus Germaria; species Germaria angustata. Next base: position 26,735,465 of record OY813000.1, read on the forward strand.
GATTTTTTCGAACAAATTCGAGTAGCAATATTTTCCAACATTGTTCAAGCATAAAGTGACTCATTTCATTCCACGAAGGTATTGCACTGACTAATAGTCAACATTTAGGACAGAAAAAAAATCCACTTGTGCCAGAAAAATATACGATTCAAAAAGTTACTTGTATTCAGACCACCCTTTACTTATTAGATGAGACTGTGTGAAAATAAATGCGTAGCAGTGAAGTATTTTTGAACAAGTAAAACTGAAATATTTATTGCTGCACTCAAACGTATTGTTTCAAATTTATTGAATGTAGTTTCTGCATTCATTTTGTTAGCGCAATGCAGTGTTTGCTGCAAATGGTGTTGCATAAACGAACTATTAGACAATTCTAGCTTTTTTGTATTCTAATAACAAGATTTCTAAAACTAGCATGTACCACGTTATTACACTTCATCTAAGCTGAAAATCTTATAGTTCATTTTTGTTGAGAATATTTCAATCTTATTTCTAATTTGTGAAAAAAATTAAATGTCAAAAACAAACAAACAAGTGCAGCTTAAGTGAAGGAAGGCAATTATGTATAATATACATATATAGACCATGGGCGTTTAATTTTCTACCCTTTCCAGGTGAAAGGAAAAGAGTTAAGTGCAAATTACTAATTGCAAATTTACTAATGGTGTATTCCTTTCTCAAAAAATGTTACACAGTCTTGTTGAACCTTCGTAGTGAACAGACGTGTTAGCGGAGTTTTTTTTTTACATAGTAAACAAAAAAAATACAAACAAAAAAATATTCGTAATAAGTACTGATTCGTAATAAGTACGGGTTTTTGTGAAATTTGCTTTATTTGCACTAATAACATTTTTCATATAATCTGAAACAACAAAAAGAAAAAAAAAACAACCGTAAACAAAGTGACTGAGGAATACTCTGCATGAGTACCTCAAAAACAAACAATTGTGAAGTGAGTTCTAACGGCAGAAATGCCTATTTTACTGTGAGTTCTGAAGCTCTTAATGCAAACAATAAAAATAAAAAAATTGATGATAGTCTTTTTCTAACGGCAAAGCCAATTTTACGTGAGCGATCAAATTCGCTTACTCCGATGCCAAGTAGTGATTCTCTAACATTACCGCTGCCTAGTACTTCTTTATTTAAATCAGCGCCATTATCCGCTCCGGGCTCGTGTTCTTCACTTAACCAAGTTATCACAATAGACAAGAGTATACAGAAACCTAAGGTGCCTGTTGGAATGGACAGATATATTACAGTAGTAAAGCGCGGGCGTAGCCCAAATTCGTCTAAAATCTCATCGGTTCCCAAGATATCCAGGGATAACGACGCCGCCCCAGTTAACCGTCAAAATCGCTTTAAAATATTGCAGAATGACAACGAAAAACCCGAAGCATCCTCGAAAAAAACCTCCAAACCACCACCCATCTATTTGAGGCAAAAAAATTCTAACACACTTATCAAAAAACTAATCTCGGTCATTGGTGAAAAGGCGTTTCACATTGTTCCAATAAAACGTGGTAACATTGACGAAACAAAAGTTCAAATATATAATGAAAAAGATTTCCGGAAAATGGTTAATGAATTAGAAAAAAATAAAACAAGTTTTTACACATTCCAGCTTAAGAGCGCCAAGGGCCTACAGGTCGTATTGAAGGGCATAGATTCTTACGTTGTCCCTGCTGAAATAAAAGATGCTCTCACCCTCCAGGGATTTAAGGTAAAGAATGTCTCTAACATAATAAACAGGGAGAAGATCCCCCAACCCCTATTTCGCGTTGAACTGGAGCCAAATGATGTAATACTGAAGAAAAATGAGACCCATCCCATTTACAATTTAAAATATCTATTATACCGGAAAATCACAGTTGAAGAACCACACAAGCGTTCAGGACCCGTTCAGTGCCATAATTGCCAAGAATATGGCCATACGAAAACTTACTGTAAATTACCTAGTGTTTGTGTTGTGTGCGGTGAATTACACAATACTGCTATTTGCAATAAGTCGAAGGACCAGAAGGAAAAAAAGTGCAGTAATTGTGGAGGTAATCACACTGCTAACTACAGGGGATGTCCTGTGTTCTCTTTTGTTAAACAAGCTATGAGCCAAAAGCCTAAAGTAACTCCAGCGCAAACAGGAAATACGTACTCCGCTACTTATCCTCCTATGGCCCAACCAATTTCTACACAAGTATCGTATGCTGACGCTGTGAAGATCAATTCAGTTCCAGTGCAAAAAGTGTCACCACCAACTAATACAACAAATGCAAATGCAAGCTTTAATTTCAATCGCCTTGAAGCTACTATTGACAATTTGGTGCAAACAATAAACAACTTTACAACAAATATGACTAGCATGATGCAAGAAATGCTGCGAATGCAGAACACACTACTTCTAGCATTAGTTAACAAGCCATGAACACGTTAAAAGTATGTTTCTGGAACGCAAACGGCATTCGCCAACATAAAAATGAACTTGAGCACTTCCTCACGGCAAAAAATATTGACATAATGTTGGTATCTGAAACTCATTTGACTTCGAGAAGCCTTTTTAAAATGAGTGGCTACACCTTATATGATACAAAGGACCCGAGAGGAAGAGCATGCGGAGGATCGGCAATTCTAATAAAGTCAAGACTCAAACACTATATTCTTGAGAACACTTGTGATGACCATCTACAAGCAACAAATATTTGCATCGAAAATTTTTGTACAAATTTCGTGATATCATCCATTTACTCCCCTCCCAGATTTTCAATCACTGAGGATCAATACGAGGATTTTTATAAAACTCTTGGCCCTTGTTTCATAGCAGCTGGCGACTACAATGCAAAGCATACGTTCTGGGGGTCGCGTCTTATTACACCTAGAGGTCGAGCATTGTTTAACACAATTTCAAAAATGGGTTTGGATGTCATTTCTAGCGGGGAGCCCACTTACTGGCCTACTGACATACAAAAAATTCCGGATGTTATAGATTTTGGGGTCATGAAAAATATCCCTAGGGATTTAATTCATGTTGAAGCTTCACATGATCTCTCCTCCGATCACTCTCCCACGATCGTTACAATTTGCAGCCCACTAAGAAGTGACTTACCTCACCCATATGTGAAGATGATAAATCGTGTTAACTGGCTGGGGTTCAAAAAATATCTCAGTAGTCATTGTACGGAAAACATCAGGCTTAGAACTTCCGATGATATTGAATTCAACATTGCCAATCTTACTGAAAATATTAAACAGGCTGCTAAACATGCCACTACCTCCTCTCCGCAGACTGGGTTTAATAGAATTTATTCTGCGGACATTGAACGTCTCGTATGTGAAAAAAGAAGAGCTAGAAGGGAATGGCAACAGCACAGATCACCCCAACATAAAATCAGACTTAGAGAATGCACTAAACGACTCCATGAGTTGCTTGCATCTGAAAAATCTGCTTCTCTTAAGAACTATCTGGAAGGTCTCGATGTCACAGCAGCATCTAATTACTCCTTGTGGCGCGCAGCTAGAAAACTTAAAACACCCGTTGAGTTTAAACCACCCCTGCGCACTTCGACCGGAGGTTGGGCAAGAACCAATACTGAAAAAGGTAACATATTTGCTGAGCATTTAAAACACGTATTTACCCCAAACTCATGTACTGGTGCTGTTGATTTGCCGAGTGTAGTTGCTCTACCCCCTCGACCCATGAAGTTTAAGATGCGTGATGTACAAAAACTAATTGCTGAAACCAACCAGAAGAAAGCTCCGGGTATTGATGGCGTTAGTAACAAGATGCTGATGCAGTTGCCTCGTGTTGCTATTAGAATCCTGTTGTTTATTTTTAATGGTATTTTACGACTGGAGTATTATCCACACAGCTGGAAACTTGCCATGATCAAAATGATTCCAAAGGCGGGCAAAGATCTTACTAAGGCTGAGTCATATAGGCCAATAAGCTTATTGTCAACAATTTCAAAGCTTTTTGAAAAGCTGCTCATGACAAAATTGTCCCCAATTCTAACTAATAATGGGTGTATACCGGACCATCAATTTGGTTTTAGAAGTCAGCATAGCACCATTGAACAAACTCATAGATTGGTTCATTTCATAAGAAGAGCATTTGAAGAAAAAAAGTATTGTTCTTCCCTCTTTATTGATGTCTCTCAGGCATTTGATAAAGTGTGGCATGAAGGCCTAATTGTAAAATTGAAGACATATCTGCCAATAAACATTGTAAATCTATTGGAAAGTTATATTCTTGCCCGGAAATTCACTGTTGTGGAAGAAGACTTCATGAGTGAGCCCGAAACTATCTCATCCGGTGTGCCACAGGGGAGTATACTGGGTCCAGTTTTGTATTTGATCTATACCTGTGATATGCCATTAAGCAGTAATATCCTCACTTCTACATTTGCTGATGATACAGCCTGCCTTAGTATGCATGAAAACCCTCACGAGGCATCCCGTTTTCTTCAGGAACATATTAAGCTGTTGGAACTGTGGTTGAACTTATGGAGAATAAAAGTAAATGAACAAAAGTGTGTTCATGTCACATTTACTCTACGAAGAGACACTTGTTCCCCCATTCGAATCAACAACCAAGTTGTGCCTCAACATTCACAGGTGAAATACCTTGGTATACACCTTGACCGACGGCTTACATGGAAACACCACATCGACTCTAAGCTGACACAAATGAAGCTTAAATTAACTCAGATACATTGGCTGATTGGTAGAAATTCTACTCTCAGTCTAGATTGTAAACTTTTAATATACAAGTCGCTTTTGAAACCCATATGGTGTTACGGAATTCAGTTATGGGGCACTGCTTCAGCTTCCAATGTAGAGAGAATACAACGTATGCAAAACAAAATTTTAAGGTTAATAACATCGGCTCCTTGGTACATGAAAAATTTTATTTTACATCGTGATTTAAATATGCCACTTGTGACCGCTGAAATTGCAAAATATGCAGGCAAATATTTAACAAAACTCGAGTCCCATCCGAATCCGCTTGTCCGAAATATCTTGAACTTTCCTGGACACATCCGCTTAAAAAAGAGGGATACTACGGCCTTAACACGCAACGCAGATGAAACTTTTTGAAAATAATTTTGTGCTTAACACGACATTTATGTATTTTTAATTATTATCACTAAGTTTATGTCCGACACTGGTTGGGCCTAATTATTCTATCTATATTTAAGATTTGAACACTTTTTGTTAGTTCAGTTCTGAAGATACAAAAATAAAATTAGTGGGAAAAAAAAAAAAAAAACATATTTTGCACCGCCTGGGTATTTCTATTCTGTTTCAATAGTTAATGATTTCAATAGTTAATTGTTGCTTTGAATATGAAGTTTCACTGGTGTTTTGTTATGATCGCAATTTATTTTCATGAAAGTTGAACAGCAGCAGCAGCCATGGCTGGTCGTATTACACTTTGGCTGCAGCTTTAAAAGAAAAAAATATGTTTTACAGTGAAATGTATAGTTTATTGATTTCTTTTTTGCAGGAAGTAATATTGATTAATTATTTCAAGATAATATTAGACTCTTTCTAATTGGATTGTTAACAGAAAGCTTAATTAATGATTTTTGATATTTGAGGCGGAAACGGAGATGTAGTTTTTCTAAATATATTAGAGCTAAAAGTAGTTACATGTAAATGTGCACATATACATACATAGATAAGAAATTGTAATGAACATCTTTTAAATCATATACTCTACAAAGGAACAACCATTAATTTGTATTTTAATCTATAAAGATTTTCAATGGACAAGAACTAATTGACAGTAAATAATGAGCGATGCCAGTATACACGTGCATCGACAATTAAATGATTATGGTGTAGCACTATCGAAGCATCAAGTTCATATTTAACGTTTTCGTAAGTGACGAAGGAACTTTATTTTTCATCCATTTGTCTTCCTCTCTCTTTCTACCTCTGTTCGCCCCGATATAACGATCTCTATAAATCAATGTTTAAAGATGATTTCATATAAATGTTGACTGCGTCTACGCCTCAAATGGTTCATATCGACCGATGTCTCACGAATAAATTCTTCAATACTGGCCTCCAGTGCGGGCTTGTCCCTTTAGACATGAGCTTTAATAAATCCTCACAAAAAACAATCCAAAGGCCCTTAATCGCATGATCGCATGAATATGAAATGAACTGTTCACCGAACTCGGCTCTCAATTGGGGAATTCTTTCGCGTGCTGTGTGGCATCGTCTTGTTGAAACCACATATCAGCCAAGTCTAGCTCTTCTATTTTGGGCAAAAAAGTTTGTAATCATCGGACAGTAGCCGTTGCCATTCAAAGTAACATTCCTACTTTCGTCGTCTTTGAAAAAGTACCGTCCAATGATGCCACCGGTCCTATAATCCACACCAAAAAGTTCATTTTTCGGCATGCAATGCTTCTAGCTGCTCTTCACACCAAATACGGGAATTTTGCTTCTTCACGTATCCATTCAACCAGAAATGCGCGTCGTCGCTGAACACAATTTTCCAATAAAAAAGTGGATGTTCGTCCAATTTCGCCAGCGCCCATTCATCAAGTTTTAGCCATTGTGTGGTAGGTCGTGTGGGTTCAATTCTGGTACCAGCTGTATTTTAAAAAATTTTACACCCAAATCCTTCTAAAAAAATTTCCACGTAGTGGAGCAATAGAGGCCCAATTGATGCGAACGACGCTTAATCGATAATTCAGGGGCATCAACAATACTTTCGGATACAGCTACAATATTTTCCTCTGTCCGCAACACGTATGCGTGTTGGTGGTTTAATGTCTAATAATGTACCACGTTCCGAATAGTCGCCTCAGAAGGTCGCCCAAACTGACCATAAAATGGAAGAAGTGCACGATGCTCTTTCTTAACCGACGATGAATTTTGATAATAAAATTTAATAATCTGCAAGCGTTTTTCCTTTGCAAGTCGATTTATTGTTAAATTATAGACCAAACTGAACATGTTTAACAGCAACATGTTACACGAAAGCAGCTGCTCTGCGAAAAATAGTGTTGCCAAAAAGAAAGTTGCTAAAAAATCACCCTCTATGATATCAGATTTTAAGCTCACGCATTTTATAATCCGTTCGATTGGCTTTTTGTATCGGTGACGGTGTTTGTTTTTTTAATTTTTTTAAATGAAATTTAGTGTCAAATTTTTAAGCATGATTTCTACCAAAAGTGAGAAAAAAAACTCTTGAATTCAGAACGATTTCGTTCTATTTGTGTACGAACATTAAAATATTGTTTATATAACCCAGACAGCCAATTTGTATAGATTATTGCTCCCATTATAAAATATTTAAACCGAGTTGGCTGTTTGGATTATGTAAATCGCGCTTAGCATCATACATACTTAATATTCAAAATCTTATCTGTAACTATTGGCGTTTCAGTGTTTGTATGAATATTTTACCTAAAATATAATGTCACTTTAAATACAGCGTTAGTCACTTAATAGATTTATCCAGTTGAATGGTCGCCAGAGTGTCTTCTTTCATTTGTGCTGTGACATTTCAATTTATACGAGAACCAGACGGCTTAAATCCAAAGCCAAAAATAATAACAACTATTAGCATCAACCGCGTGTATACTCGTGAGTACATATTTACGTTTATTTGGATGACAGTTTGTTTATTTGAAAATGTGCGCACAATGGACTTGTTTAGATTTCCCAGTCGCCACTTTTGTTGCTGTAATGGCTTGAACATAAAAATGAATATGTAATAAATTTATGGATCATATTGACACTTGATTATCAACATGATATGATTTTTATCAGTGTTCAACATGATTGCAGCTCGAATTATTTAAAATAAGCAAAGTTGGTTTCATTTACGCAATTCGCGTGTGTCACTTTGAATCTCACAGTGTGAGGGAGACAATTCACATTTGCGGTTTATAAGTAATTTTAAGTTAGAGTCAAATAGAGGGCTTAATGTATACATACGAGTTAATTACAAAAATTCATGTGTGTTTACAAAAAAAAATGCTTAGACCCCTCAGGGAAGATTTTTTGTATGATGAGAAAAAAATGACTTATTTTTTTCTTTTGCAATTTATTATTTTTATATTAATGGGATCTCAAGAAAGCAAAAAAGATATGGAGAAAGTAGTACAATTTCTCAGAGGAAAGTGATCTGGTCCATCACATTTTTCACACATAAAACCTAGTTCGTCTGACATTTTGCATAATTTCAGGGCAATCGAATATACCATCCAGTCTAATTTTGGGATCAAGCATTAGCAGTGCATTCAAATCAAGGAATTTTCACTTCTCTGATTTAAGGATTATGAACTGAATAGTTTGCAGAATATTGTTTTGCTATTTATCCAATAGAGACTGAATCATTCAATAGTTACTTTGACAGTTGATAGCAGCCATATTGTTAAAGCTACATATATCTCTCAAAATGGCTGTCATTTATTCAATCCATTTTTATCAATATGGTTTTTTTGTTCGTAATGCGTTCCGCGTACCTCATCTATTCAGCGATAAGGCCCATTAATGGATGAATGGATACGTCAACAAATAAAATTGTTCAACTTGGAACGTTACAATCCACATGCGATCCAAGAGCGTCCAAAGTCTTTGTTTGGTCCATAGTTCTTTGAGAACGACGTTGTCCACGCCATCACTGTCAACGGCGAGCACAATGACTACCAACTTCTCTTGGATGATATGGACAATAGCACCACGTGGATTCAACAGGACGGCACTATGTGAGACACAAGTCATGTGACATTGGACATTGGAAACGATTGATTTGAAAGCATGTTCATCTTACGTATATGCGATGTGAACCGGCCACCGATAGACTGTTAGACTTGATCTTGTGGTGTTTTTTCATGACATAAAATAATACGAACAAAGCACAAATTACAGCGGCCCTCAAAACCAACCAAACCCATAAATCAAGCTGAATTTGGCCGAATTCAGCTTGATTTATAAGCCAGAGTCATGGAAAATCATATACTTCGGATGCTTATGTATTTTGTAATATTCATATACGATAGAGAATTCTCATATTGTATTTGATTCGTTTGGCATAAATATATGAGGTTGAATATTTTCAAACTGCTTAAAGTTCGCTGGCGATTTGGCTTAGCGACCAATGAAATGTCGGCATATGAACAGCTGAAGCCACAACAAATAATCAATTTTTGAAACCCTAATTATTTAAGTGATTAGTTTGGGAGAATAATGTTAATATTAAATATTTCTTCCTTCTGCAAACATTTATTTTAAGACATAGACGGTTATTCCTAACAACTGCATATGCTATTTGGATAATGTACTTATAATTCAGCACCAGCATGTAATTAATATCAAACAAAAGTCTAACATTTCTCAAACAGACACACATATGATCATCGTTGCAATGCAAAAAATTTTAACATTGATTAACTTCTATTTTCTCTTTGTTCTCGTCTCTATTTCCATTTTCCATAAGACTACGTACGACGTGTGTGACCACGTACGACGTGTGTAGTAGACACAGTATCTGAAGTTTTAACCGAGTTGCTTTTTATTTTTGGCTTGTGTCTAACACTTGAACTATTTTTAGTTACTTTTAATATGATTTTAAGCTTGTTGTTGTACACAAAAAGTGTTGTTTTATCGGTCCAAAGTCGCTACTTGCTGCCACTATTGTTGGCTCTTCTATTTGTTTGCTTGGCCATGTGGCAATTATTCACGCTTAGATGATTGTAAGCTGTCTGTCTTTTGTGTTAGGAGGCGAAATTATCGCATCTCCAATCCGGCATATATACATATATGTATTTGTTGTTGTTTCACCATAAGCTTCAGTGAGTTGTTGTATCAAGTCACGTCTACTTTTCATAAAGAAAATATGAACGTCGTTATAAAAGAGTGAAATGATTTCATTGTTCATTACCAAAACCGAAGAAAATTTTACATTGACTTTTCCAATTACCTGACTGTAATTGAACTAGACAGGAGAATGCCAGTTTATTTTTCTACAAAAAATTGTGGCATTTTTATTTTCGAGTGCGAAAAAAAGCAGTTGAACATTGTCCGTTAAAAAGTAAAAATTTTGTAAGATATTGTTCACTTAATCGTAGTAAATTTAAACCCACTAAATGAACACATCAATCCTTTTTTTCTCGATATGAGGGCACAAAGTGTTACACTTTTGTTACACAAGAAAACATAACAAGTTATTAAATGTTCCAGAAGTGAATATGTAAAGATTTGTCTCGAAACTCAATACGACGGTTTCGGGTAATTCTTTAAAATTAACATGGCTTAAGGAGCTTATCAGCGCTACATCAATTCGAAAAAATGGGATGTGAGCCTCTGTAGAGTAGAGCTCACAATCCTATTAAGGAATGGGATAGTTGGAGCCAATTTATGGATTTCATAGCCCTGAAAGAATGGCACGAGATGGATTTCTGTCATGAGTAGGGAAATGGGGTTCGGTGATCATGGGGTTATATCGAGAAAAATATACATATATCGTAAATTTATCGATGGTATATTTAAAAACCACCAATTTTCACAAAAAAATCATAAAGAAATTGTTAAATACATGAAATTGAAATCGAAAAAATTAAAAAATTTCTGCCATTTTTTAGACGGTATTTGTTTTAGTTTTTTTAAATTTCAATTTCGAAATCAGACGAAACTCAAAGGATATTGAGAGAAATATGGAACAGTAAATTTTTTTTAGAATTATATTAAAATTGGCTGAAATTTAAGAAGTTTCAGCATGAGGACAAATTTAGAGTTTGGTTTACTGCTTCTTCATTTCACAGGTGAACGACATTTAAGATTTGGTACAAACGACTGCAAGCCTCTCACTAATTTTTTAAATATTTATTTATGGAACATCTTCATGGATTTATAGTTTCAAAGGCAGACTTTGTCTGATTCGCACTTATTTTAGAGAACTAATAAAATTAGAGGAGTTATCGTAGACAGATGAAATTTTCCTCACTGATACAAGATATTAAAATTATAAAATAATCATTTTAATATTATATTGTTTGTTGTTGGCTTAGCTAGGTATATGCCTGCATTTCATTGGCGCTAACCAAATCATCAGTACCCTTAAGTATACGAGCTTGGAATGCTTTCAATCATGATTTGGCTAAAGGGTACTGATGATTTGGTTAGCGCCAATGAAATGCAGGCATATACCTAGCTAAGCCAACAACAAACAATATAATATTAAAATGGTTATTTTGGAGAATATCTCGAATAACGAATTTGATAAATATTATAAAATAATTTTATAATGTAGAATATTGGTGAAAGAATATGCTCCTTATACATCCTGAATGTTAGAGGACAAATTTTAGCCACAATTATTATCAGAATAAACAGAATATTGGCATTTGATTTTATTTAGAGTTATGATATCAAGCTCTAGGGCGCGAGGACATCCATAATTTCAGAAAATAAATTTTCACTCATTTCGGAATTTTTCTAATAGAAAATAATTAAAGTTTTCGATGCATCAAATACTTTCCATCGTATGTATCGTCATTAATTGCACAAATACAACATTTAATAAACGCTTTAGATATAACCACAATATCCTTAAAAATAATTCTTTTTTAAATTGTTTTAGTAAACAATCAAAGATTAATATTTGATTCAGCAAATTAACTCAACTGCTTAAAATGCAGAAAACGTCCAAAGGCAACAACATAAAATGTTCCCTACAGTCACATCCGCTGTCTGGTATGTAAGAAGCACGCAAATTCACAAGGATTTAAATCCCTTCAGTGGTCACAACTGTCTGTTAAAAAAATATGACAAGTAGGGATCTCAATCCCGAGATCTCGACCCTGAAAATCTCATTATTATTTCTTTTGCTTATAATAAGAAATAATGAAATGGAAAATTTTTGTATTAACTTTAGCTTCAGGTTTGATTCCGAGTATTTTTTTTTACATATAAACTGGTTATCTAGGAATATATTTCGTTTTTTAACTCAAAACTTTAGGTTTTTGAGATATAACTATGTACCACTAAAGAAGCGATATCTCTCAAATTACACACATAAATCAAAGTCTGGCTAGAAAAAAAATCTCATTACACCAGTACTTTTATAAAGAAAGAAGAGATTTTTTTATTGCTTTAAACTTTATGTCGATATGTTTTGAATTCTGAATTCAGTTTGTATTTGTATTAAAAAATTTAAATTTTTTTTAAATAATTATAAGTTTCGCATAAATATATGCGAAATTACTGTTTTCAAACTGCTTAAAGTTCACTGCTGATTTGGTTTAGCGACCAATAAAATTGTGGCATATGATCAGCTAGAGCAACAATAAACAAATTAAAAAGCTATTTGTTGTTATGAATGTTTTTTATAGCTCAATTATACAATCTTGTAAAAATGGCTTTGAAAGATTGTATAGAATATGTTTACTTTTGATTTACAAAATAAACAGATTTTCACTTGCTACACGTTGCAGCACTTACAATCAATAGTTTGTGTATTGAAAACTTTATTGCAACCTGAAAACTGCAAACAAAGACTTAAATTTACTTACTTCCACAAATAATATCATTGAATATTATTACAATAAAATCTTGAATCCTGAAATTCGAAAGTTTGATTTCCTGAATGCCGGGATTTACAAAACACAGTCCCATATGAAATCCTTAGCGACAACATATAAAAGAAAGAAGCTTAGGTTCAGTCCAAATCCAACGGTCCCCCATTCTAAACTACAGAGGCCACGCCGGACTGAGAACGAGCAACATGTTTACTCCCAACCGAATACGAGGGCTGTACGCGGACCAGCGATGATTTGAAAGTTAAGTTCTTAATATTTATTTTTAATTCCATTTATACTGAAGATACACAACAAATAATGGCAAATTCTTTTCCATTCAATTCAACTTCCCTTATTCGTTATAGTATTGCGTTGTCTTCTCTAATAAGTTTGCATTTGTTACAGAAGTCCACATTTACATTTTTCTGTTTGAAAAGGCAAAAAATGTTGCCCTTTTTTAGAAAAGAAAAGGATCAAAGATTTCATTCTCTTAAAGTTTCTGTCTTCAAAGCATTAGAATAAAAGGCAGAACTCTAGTGCTGGATTTTGTCTAGTGCATTTTACAACGAAGAAGTAGTTTAATTTAAATCTCTTAGATCTCAGCCATGAAGTCTTCATGAATGAGAATGGTTATGTATGCATGTGTGTGTATGTCTGTGTATGTACGTTTTGTTGGATAATGTGGCGTTTTGGTTATTTAAGTTATTTGTTGGTTGTTTGTTGTTTGTTGTTGGTATCTATTAGGTACTGGCTAGTGCTCACGCTTTGTACATCTTTTGTTTTTGATTAGTTTTTTTTTTTTTTTTCATAAAAATTTCTAATTTTTTTACGTTTTTCCATTACTCTGGATAGAGATGTTATGTGCATATTTAAAATTTTATGAAAGTTAATTGAATCAACTAGAAGTTCTGAAGTTCCCATTAAGGTTTTGTTTTCCATTATTGTTGAAATAAAGAATAGTGAATATAAGAATATTTTAATTCCCGGTGTATAACCACTGAAAATTTTGCCATTAATAATAGCAAAGTTTTCAATAAAATATTACATTCCATCTGCTTAACTTTAAAGCAAAAGAAATTATACTAAATATAGTTAAAATATCAGGCAACTTTCGTTCACTTGAGTCCATAATTTTTTCCCTTTACGATACACGAAATAGAAAGAGTATAAGAATATAAGGGTAAAGAAGATAGGGATCGAACCTGCGACCCCTGCTCTAGCCACCAGTTTGCAAGGACACTCTATTTAATACTCGAAAAAGGTAGTAGTTTACTTTTTTTTGCAATTGGACCAGTATTCAGGAGATGACCCCTATTTATGCAGTGCATTGTGCGGGAACTAGGAAAATAGGATAGGGTGAGGAGGATAACGGAAGTAGTAATTGTGTATATTCGATATGAATCTCTCAACGCCCGTTCCACATACGAGCCGTTCAATCAAAAAATGAATTGTTTCTATAATGTGCAGTGCGATTCACTGTTATATCGACCACAAATGGATGTGCTCTTAATGAGGAACGTGTTGCTCGTAAGTAAGAGCGGATCTCGGGAATATGTTCCCTTACCTCATTAGAGCATATTCCATTGAAGTAACGATAAAACAGCGTAACACATCCCAAGTTGCGATGATGCTCCAGTGAGTCAATAAAGTTGCTTGGACTATTGTCACCTATGAGTCTTTTCGCCCTCTCCTGTACTCGGTCCAGTAGCTTCAAAATAGACTTTGAAGCACCGGCCCATACATGAGAGTTGTATTCCATTTTCGGCCGGATGTAGATGGTATAAATAGTGAGGATATCAGAAGGGGTGAAGTATCTCTTACACCGTCTTAAGAAACCGAGGCACTTGAATGCTTCTTTGGCGATATGAAAAATGTGCTCAGTCGATCGAACATCACACTGAAATTTCATGCCCAGAACGTCAAGAGCTTTTGATTCCTCAATATTTACATATATCACCCATAATTACAGATGAAGCAGCATGTACGGTCATACGTTTAAGCTTAAGCATAAGCACTGAGTCTTCCGTCAGTTGATTGGTTCAATTTTTAGCCAAATTCCAAGGAACCAATACATATGAACCAATAGAACCAATAGATATGAATGATAATAATAATTTTCATTAAAAAAATATATAATTCCAAGAAAATGTAACCAAAATCAAATCATAATTTACATAATTTTCAAATGTAAGATTTCCATTTTTATTTCTAAATTGTTTTTTTTTTTACATTTACTATTGGATAAAATTCTATGAAGGTAACGGAAGTAAAATTCGTCATATTAAAGAACATAAAAGGAATTCTACTGGCATATAAAGCAGATGTCGGACATTAACAGCCCTGTTCTGCAATTCAAGACAATTTTAATCGAACGATTTCAAAAAAATAATTAATAATGGACCCATTAATACTTCACAAGTTAACCGATTCCTGATCTGAAACTTCATACTTCTAAAAATAAAAAAAAAAAAATACCAAGAAAACTTTTTTTGATCAAATACTCAGTTAGATACGGGAAACTCAGCAATAGTGTGGCGGCACTCGATGGATCTATTTGGTCTTGTTGCATTAAGGATAAATTAAATAATTTGACTAAATATATCTGTTTTCTATGGTTGGTCGTTTATTCCTTATAGGAAGCTAAAAGGAGTACCCTCGCCCCCATTACAAAGTAATTAATAATTGTATATCTGGAAAACTAAAGTAGTGATACTTTCGAAACTTGATCTGTATCACTGTAAAAGTAAAAGTCTAAGGTATATGAGAAGGATGGGTTCCTTACAAACCGAGTCGTACAATTTTCGGAAGGATTGGTTGGATGAACAAAGTGCACAGTCAGGCAGAGAATTAAATGGACAAGATTGGACAGAAAATTACTATCTTACAAGAAAATTATGTATTTTCTTTCAACAGTCGAACCACAATAATGAAGAAAGTTATCGTCGTGAATTCCTTCGAAAACACAGATCGCCGTAGAAAAACATACACGAATTAACGTTGGGGGTAGCGAAGCACACTGGGTATGGCTATTATAGGAATTAATGTATGTATATAAATGTAAATATATAAATATATTAAAAATTTTTAATGCAACATAGTTATATATTAAAAAAAAAAAATTCGGACACTGGTAAAGTCCAATTAAAGTTTCTAACATATTACCTTCATTATCGATACCTTTTCAAACAACTTAAGTTTAGTTTAATATATAATTTAGATTTTTTAAGACATATCGAGAGGATATTAAGGGATATTTTGAAAATTTTAATTTTTTCACAAATGACTGTGAATCATTTAAGAATATCTTAATTTAAAGACACATTTTGGTAATAACTTGAGCTTAGCTTTAGGTATGATTCAGATGTTTTTCTACAAAAAAGGCAATTGACATTGAGGATTATTTTATCCTTAGTAACGTAAAAATTTCGATTTTCGTGTTGTAAATATTTTGCATTAGAGGGCGATATATAGACACATTTATTTATTTATTTATTTAAAGTACATACATATAAAACTTACATATTATATTTTTTGTTTGTCATTTCTTATTAATTGAGTTATTCATTTTCATTGTATAATTTAATTATATGCTCCATTTTATGGAATAATATAAAACTTTCACTAAGATCCAAGGCTTGATGCTTTAATTTGAAGTGCATTATAAATGCGCTGCATTATCAAATATTTATTAAAAAAATAAAAACAAAATTTAAGAAGGTCTTATTGCATTTTATTGTATACGCTTTGAAAGCGGTTTTAAGCTTCTTAGAATCATATATAATCATTTGGGCGAATATTGAATACATGTTGTTAAATTTTTTTTAGATTATGATTTTCAATATTTCCTCACTGTTTTGAATGGCAGTGTCTAGCATTTTTTTGAGACGATACCACACAAAGAGGTGGAGAAATTTTAGAAAACACACATGTTTGTATATATAGAAAATTAAAAAAAAAATTATATATTGAAGATATATCAACAAGGTTGGAATAATTTTCATTATATATAAATATGATCATTTGATCGATGATCAGTCCGACAAAAGTGATATCGGAATTGAGCCATTGTTGACGTCAACATTAAGAGGCTTAAGAAGAACTTCTAAAAAAGTCATGAAATTCAAGCTGAAATTCGGATCCGGAAGTACGACGATTTTGGGTCATTTCAAGTGATTCTAACATATACTTGTCACTGCAGGATTTCCTCTTTTTTTAATCCATTCACCTATTCGGAAGCTATCATCAGTGTGTTAAGAAAAGTACACGGGCAAAGAAAATTTTATGTTTTGCATTAAAATGGGATGTTTTATTTACCATTGTGAATAACTTAATATCTCGAAGATGTACAAATTTCCCAGTAGTCACGTTTTATTCTTCCTTATGTGAAGGTAATTTTAACACTTATTGATTAAAGTCAAACAAATATTTTCATAAAGATTTAAAGAAGTTGATTTTTTATTTAGTAAAAAAATTTTGTTAAAATATTATTGAGGTTTTTTTTTAGTGGTTAAACAATTTTATTTGAAATTATCGATATTTCGATACTAGTTAAGTATCATCTTTAGGAAAATTCGGCGTTTTTGTTATAAAAATGTCAAAAAATATAGAATTATCTCTACATATATAAAAATTACGTGTATGTTCGTGACCGCTGAACTCAAAAACTACTGCCCCGATTTTGACCATACTTTATCTCTATGGGGCGTGAGGAGTGTTTCTGTGTAGTTTGAAGTTCGCCCGACAGATGGCGCAATATTCAGTTTTTTTTTGCGTATTGCCCGATAGAGATTAGCGCGATAAGCTTATGCTGTGTTTCGCTGAAGGCGTTGGGTCCTTAATCAGCGTGTAGTGGCGTTAATAATTCCGATTCCAGACTTGCAGTGAAAATAAAATTTGAAGGCAAAACAACGTTTGCCCGCGTCAGCTAGTTATTAATAAAAAAATTATTTCAAAATCTAGTTTCATAGATTTATATTGGTAATTCATATTTTTATTTGAAAGTTTTACAACTTGACTTTCTAGGAAGTTGAAAAAACTATACGATTTTTAGAAAGAAATTTCTTTCACTGCGTATAAATTTTTCTTAAAAGTTCTTAGTGTTGAAATATTCATTTTTAATTCTATATTAAAAATCTCTATGATTTGCAATAAGTGTATAGAAATGATTTACGTTAAATAAAAAATAAATTATGATTATTATGCCAAATATCGCTGATTTCTTTTTGAAACATTTCAATATTTAATATTCAAGAGAAAAAATATTTCTGTTTTGCTGCTAAAAAAAATTTCATAAGCATTTGCTATTCAATAAATTTTATTCAACATAATTTGGTAACGTTTGCATTAAACAACTAAATAACGCACACATACTACGACAAATACTTGTATGCCTGTAAGTATATATTAGTCCCACAGACACATAAAAAAGAAATTTATTAATTTTAAAAGTGTCTGGCTATAAAAATCACCCACAACAATAAGCAGCTATTAAGACATTTGAATATTTAGCACCATTGGCAACGGCAAGCAAATGGACAACAAATGATTCCAAAAAGATGAAAGAACAATCGGACGGACGGATAGTCATATCAATAACTAACCAGTTGGATATGTGTATTTGTGTATGTATGTTTGTACCATATACATATACCGACCGGTGGACAGACTGAATTAATATAACAATATTTTTCTTTAACACAGCATGTCATTATTTGTCACTCTTGACTTGGCCCACACACCGAACGAAAAAAATATTTATGTGTCACAACGTGAAGAAGTTGTAGAAAGTAAAAAACAAAAAATCAAGATCAAACAAATAAAAAAAGTGTAATAAATTTAGAATTTTATATGTTAAAAGCTTCTTAGATGTCTTTCTTTGTTATTTAATAAGAAATTAATGAAAAATATCAACATAATTACGAATGCACAATGGCATCGGTCATTAACAAATATACATACATATATGTGCATATATATAGCGGGTGGTCCAAATACAAACATTTTTTAAATCATATATTAGATTGTCACTGTTACATTTTTTCTGTCCGAAATATTGACTATCAGTCAATAATCATACCTCTGCGGAACAAAATGAATCGTTTTACGCTTGAACAGCGTTGGGAAATATTGCAAACTTATTTTCAAAGTGAGTGCCGTATTGCCTAAAGTGTGCATTTGATAAATAGAGGCATCCACCACCAGCTCTATATGCAATTTTGTACAAGAAGAACGTGAGCAGGCATTTTGGCCTTACAGAAAAGCTCCAATACGACATCAAATTTGACCGAAAAATCATATTCCCTGACAAGGCGCATATTCAACTCAGCGTGGTAAGTCATTAAATAAAATCGCCACATCTGGGGTTCGGAATATCCACATATCACTGACGAAAAGCCACTGCATCCACAGAGAGTGACAGTTTGGTGTGATGGGAGCATTGCCCCATTTGAGTCAACGGCGAACACCACAGAGCCATCACTAAGAACATTTTTTTCTCCTGAAATGAAATACACGAACTAGAATAATCTTTGGTTTCAGTAGGATGGCACACCATACCCAGCTCAATTTTTGAAAAGTTATTTGTATTTTGATCACCCAAAATACTAAATATGGAAATATAAAATGTACGAATTGTTTTTCGGGAAATTCATGAAGGAGGTTACAAAATATTTGTTAGGAGTTCTCAGAAAAAGCCATAAGTAAAAGCTATAAGTTTCTTTTCTTTGCCATTAAACGCGAATTATGCTACAGCAAAAAGAAATATGAATGGGTTAATATTTACAAAAGTTCCACCTTCTGATTATGGATTTTGCAGTCAGTCTGTCCAACTACCGACAAGGTGTTGCACTTAAAACTTCTTTCGTACTCATGTACGAATATTGAGAAGTTAAAAAGTTCTGTAAATGTTCCCATTTCTTCTACTTCACGCCATTGTGCAATGTGTCAATAGACACATTTTTGAAGGTATTGATTTCAATTTTTTACTTATCAAATTCGCTGATTCGCATAAGTATTTGCTATATTTTGTCCATTTCATATTTCTATATTTTAGCAACGACTGTTGCAAATTCCTTTTGATTTGTTCACCTGAGTGTAGCAACTCCCCATAAATTGCGAACAGTTATAACTGTTTATCTAGAGGACTGTTAGATTTGTTTTGTTTTGTGAGAAAAAGATGACACCTGCTTTTGTTTAACCGAAGAAAAATTTTAGTTTTACTTTTGGTCAATAATTAGTTTAACCCACTAAGCACCATTCACGCGAAGAAAAAAATGTTGCCTTAAAAATGGGAAAAACATTTTTCATGTCACCGACAGTCGCGCAAAGTTATGCTTTCTTGATTACCAAAATACAAAGAAAATTTTTACTTAATTAGAGCTTTTGCAAAATGCATTGTTTGTTGGTGCTTTAGCTTTTCATATGCCGACATTTCATTGGTCGCTAAAACAAATCGCCACTGAAGTTTAAACAGTTTGAAAATATTTAACATTAATTATGTTTCGACTACAGAATTTATTCTTAAGCATTAATTATATTGTTCCAGAGATTTGCAACATAAAATTATATGGTTGCAAAGAAATGTTGACAATAACAATAACAATTCTGGCAAACAAAGAACCGACTTCAATACAAAGAGCCAATCGAACAGATTACAAAACCGTAGCAACTATGGGCTGGTTTCAAACCTTGGTTTCTAGTTTATATTTTACTCCCGGAAAAGATTGAATTACTTTTGTAAGTAAAAAATTTTCAAAATAGGTCCATAAATAACATATTTATGTTATTATCATTAGTTTGGGGCGGCTACTTTATCCGTCCTATATCCACTAGCGAGTTACATTTTTCAAAATTGGTCCATAAATGTGGGAGCTACGCGATAATCAATATTTGAGGGGAAAAATTGGCCGTCTGATTTACGAAAAGAAATCATAGGATCAAACTACAAGGCGACCTTTACAAACAAAAACATAAATTTGAAAATGTGCCCATGAGTGGGGGAGTTATGTGATAAGCAATATTACGGGCGGGCAAATTGTCCATCCAATAATCCCCCCAGGGGGCGCGGTCAATGCACCCTGTCTTGGTGGCTTGGTGTTGAACCTCCTGGGGTATAGGGTTATCAGGTTTCCGGACCTAGGCCTTTTTGCTGATAACCCCTAAAAACTTGTATGTTGCTACCCAATCCCTGAAACAACAGGGCAACGGGCGCGCATGCAAGTAAACTAAAGGTAAAAGCGGGTTCGCTCGCTCGTCCGGAGGGGTAGTTGGTCTTTCCAGACCTTGACCCTTGGCCAATTGCCCTAAAACTTAATATGTTACTACCCAATCCCTGAATACCAGGGTAACGGGCGTGCATATAAGTAATTAAGGAAGTAGCTTGCTACGCTAGTCTGGGTAGAGGTGTTACCGATGCCTCAGGTGTGCAAGGAACCTAAAATCGGAGGTGCTTTTAACACGCGGCTGACCAGAGTCCCATCTGGTGCCACGGGAACCAGTAGCCCCTAGGACTTGTCCTAGACTGGTTATTGGTGAGGCCCCTTCGGGGATCACGTGGTGGCTGTGGTTAAAACCCAAAGATACGCGGGGAGAGGTATGGGCTGGATGAGTGTGTCTTCAATCATGGGCTAGTGGCATGATGTGGATGTTCTCTTCAGGCCATATATCTCTAGGTGCTGTTGCTATTCGACAGAGCTGCTCTAATGGTTACGGTAGGTGAAGCTTCAGGTCAGATTGGGGTAAAAGTTCCACTGCCGTGCCATTTGGGTAGTAGGAGGTTAGATAGCTCCAAGCATCTTAGCAAGGTGTCTGTACATGGTCCAGCAGCCTGTGCGGAACTTGCTACCATGTTGTCCCTGTTGGGGGCACATGTTAGTTGGCGTTTCCTCATGTGCCCTTGGCGGGGGCTACTGGGGCGGTGGTGAACGTGCTTTATTCACCCTTGTGCAATAGTGCACCGTCAGGTTGGGCCTTCGGGCAGGTACTGACGTGAATCTTTTGCAACTCTGTCCATCCAATAATGGAAAATTTTGAAAATCAATTCATTTATGACAGAGTTATGCGTGTGCAAACATTAAAAAAAAATTTAGACACGTATTGATGACTTCCTCCATTTTTAGAGCCGGTAAACAAAATTTACTTCTTATCTTTCTTAAATGACATATATGTACGTTTGCAATAAGTACTACTTAAGTATACGCAAAATTTTATAAATTATTTATATATTAAATTTTATTAACTTGTTAAACGTAAATGAAACTGAAAAAAGTGATTAGAAACAAATTTTGGAACCAATGTTGTGCACTTAAATGTCATCCGTACTTACATCAAGCCAAAGCGGTATCAAAAGTACAGAAAGTATGGATTTTCTTTAGCCAAGTAAAGGCCTGGATAATCTCTTTGTATGTCTGCATATTTTCTAAATATATTTAAACTTATTTTTCTTTTCTACTTGAAGCTTTTCCATTTTCTTCCGAACACTACTAGAATTAAACATGTAGGATCTTTAATTAATATCTCGAAAATCTTAAATGTATACAAATACTAAATGGGATGTGAATAAAGATGAATTTATAAATGAAATGAATTAATTCAAGTATGGTATGATTTTAAGCAAAAACAAAAAAAAAAACTAAGTTCAAGAGAGATGGACTTGATTCAAGATAGAAATAAGCTCTGAGTCAACTTTTAACTCATAGTCCAAGATAATCGATGTTTAAGATAGTCCCAGATAATCGATGCGGGATAATATTTTCAAACTCAATCGCAATAACAACTCTTATAGTGCGATCCCTGAGGAAGTCTAATATAAATCGAGGGACGTCATCACCGTTACCAAAAGCAATAATTTCTAACGCAAGGAAATTATCACCATCATTTTGGCAAGTGCAGAGAAAATTTCAATTGCGCGGTAATTTTCAAGGTTGCTAGCCTATCCCTATTTGGTGGATTGCAGTTTCGTTAGCAACCTTCCAGCATACGAACTAGTAACTCAACATGATGGTACACTGTTCAGCAAAGTTTGGCTAATGGACGTGTTAATGTTGAAGAGCGCTGCTTTAAGACCACTTCTGGAAATGGTTGCAGTCCTTGAGACTCTGTATATTGAATTCCACTGAAACCGTTTGGAACTGCTGGTGCTAGAAGGAATATTTTTGTCATAGTTACAGATACTCTTTAGAGTTCGGGTAAAGGTTGGCCGCTTTCATTCAGGCGTGAATTAATTGCAGCCAGTTATTTAGCTTTATTAACCGGGTCAATGAATATTTGGTCATCCCTTAAAATAGTCCCAAGTGGAAATTATCTTTTGTTGTATAATTGTCTTGACATTCAGTCTAAAAAGAAATGTTGACGCCTGTTAGAGATTTAGAGAAAAAACTTTGGTAAAAGACAAATGCTCTTCGACTGCTACAAGAGATCGAGGTTGGTCTCTATATAAATATAAATATATGATTTAATTTTAACTTAAAAGAATTGCATTATATTTTCTTTACAAATAGTCCCTAACAAATGCATATAATTCAAATCTTTTAAGGCGTTTGAATTTAATTTTGTGTAAAAGTTTATATTATTTGAAACGTTGCGTGTCACATAAATTAAAAGGTAAATAATGTCCGCCTGCAGAGCAACTGACATGGCGATTGTGAGATATTTAAAATACATATAATTTATGTGCTAATATAATTTGTTTTTCTTAATTTTTTTTATTTTCACAATCTAGTCAGAATTGACTAAAATCTAACAAATGATATCGGATGTTTTTCCCCAAAACTTGGCCGCAATTCAAAATATATTTATTTTTGTTGAAATCAGACGATCAATGACGTACACGACGAGATATAATTAAAAAAAACTTGTGTACTGATTTTTTGCTATTTTTAACGAAACGCCCTTCCAATAGAACGCCTCCATCCTCTTACCAAGAACTAGATAAATTTAAAAATAATTAAACAAATTAGCAGGAAAATATTTTTTGTTTTCACAATTGTCTGCTGATGCTAGTGTGGCAGTGATTTGATGGGCCTGCGGATTGGTTAATCGTTAGGATGCATAAATGTATATGTATGTATGTATGAAAGTGGCGTGACATTAGTGGCCTTATATCGGAACAAAAATTTGTACAGCTGGCCTAGTGCCTTGCAAGTCAGTGCCGTGTTAACGGTTCAAACTGATTTTAGTGACGTCGTTTATTTAGTTTTTATTGCTTTTCAATTTCGCAGGCATTTCTCGCTCAATTCACATTTCATTTTCATTACGATTTTTATCTTTTTCATATTCTTTAAGCGCGTTACTGTGGACAGCCGGCCACATTCATATGCCGGTTTGGTGGGAACATTTTCAGTTTTTTTTGTTGTTTCTAGCCACATTTGCTATTATATATGTATATATAAATATTTTTTATATGAATAATAAAATTCGTATCTGTTCGCAGATATTGGAATGTAGCGACACAAATAGTTTCATTTAATGTAACACACATACCTCAACACCAGAACACTTTGTGTGCAGTTTTAAATGTTTCTGGTATTTATTATATTTAAGAAAAATATCTCGCCTGTCTTTCTGTCGGTATTTTACAAATTTACATACAATTGTATTAAGTCATACAATTAGTTTGCATTACATTGCCCATACAACAATAACAATAAAATAAAATGTGTAAAAAAATATAAAAAAGATACTTTAGCCAACACACATATGAAAACATACATATAAAAGGTGATTTTTGAAGAACTTTGGGATTTTATAAAAAAAAAACACATACAATTTAGAGAAATGTATGAAATCTTTATTTGAGTCGATAGAACGAACGATCTTTATATATAATTTAATGTTTAAAGATGATTCCATGTAAATCTTGACCGCGTCTATGCCTCAAATGGTTCACACGCTGGGTCCAATTTTGGCATAGTCTCTCTAACATATGGGCCGGTAACTCATAATAAATTCTTTAATATTGGCTTCCATTGAGTCAATCGTTGCGGTTTTGTCCCTATAGACAGGAGGCATAACGTAGGATTACAAAAAATAGTCTAAAGGCGTTGAATCGCACGATCTCTAGGCGGCCAATTGACCGGTCCCAAACATGAAATAAATTGTTCGTTGAACTCGCCTCTCAATTGGATCATTGTTTCGTTTGCTGTTGCACCGTCTTGTTGAAACCACTTGGCAGCCAACTCCAGCTCTTCTATTTAAAAAAATAATAATTATTATTATCGTACGGTAGCGTTCGCCGTTCAGAGCAACGTTCCTGATGTCGTCGTCTTTGAAAAAGTGCGGTCCAATGATGCCACCGACCAATAATCCAAACGAAACAGTACAATTTTCGGGATGCAATGCATCTGGCTGCTCTTGACACCAAATACTCCAATTTTGCTTGTTCACGTATCTATTCAACCAGAAATTAGTTTCGTCGATGAACACAATTTTCCGATAAAAAAAAGTGGACGATGCACTTTTTTCGATTGGACCAGTAATCAGGGGATGACCCCTGTTTATGCAGTGCATTGTGCTGGAACTAGAAAAATAGGATAGATTAAGGAGGATAGCGGAAGTAGTGCTTGTGGACATTCGATTTGAACCTCTCCACGTTGGGTATGACAGTAAAGACATCTGCAGGGAGCTCGTTCCGCATACGAACCTTTCGATCAAAGAACGAATTGTTTCTATAATGCGCAGTGCGATTCGACACAAATGCATGGGCTCTTCTCGAGGAATGTGTCGCTTGCTAATAAGAGCGGGTTTCGGGAATATGTTCTCTTACTTCATTAGAGCACATTCCATTGTAGTAACGATAAAACAGCGTAACACATCGCACGTTACGACGATGCTCCAGTGAGTCACTAGAGTTGGCTACTCCATTGTTATCAATAAGTCGTTTTGCCCTCTCCTGTACATCAACCAGTAGTTTCAAAATAGACATTGAAGCGCCGCCCCATACATGAGAGTTGTCTTCCATTTTCTTCCGGATATCAAAAAAACCGAGGCACTTAAATAATTCTTTAGCGATATGAAAAAGGTGCTCAGTCCATCGAACATTACACTGAATTTTCATGCCCAGAACATCAAGAGCTGTGAATTTTGATAATAAAATTCAATAACCTGCAGGCGATCGTTCGTTTGTAAGTCGATTCAGGGTTAAATTATAGACCAAACTGAACATGTTTAACAGCAACATGTTACACGAAAAGAGCTGAGCCGCCGAAAACAGTGTTGCCAAATAGAAAGTTTCTAAAAAATCACCCTTTATAACATAGTTAGAAATACATGGGTATTTTAATGTGGATACACTTGTACATTGTCTATGCGTATGCAAACTATATTGTACGGTATCGTTTGGCAAAGTGAAGGTTTTATATCTAGTGCTCCGCTTTTGAGTGGCCATACTCAAGCACACATGTGTTTGGGAGAAAAAAATATGTTCGTTTTTCTTTTGTCATATTTTTACTCGTACGTTTAGGTTTACGTAGGTCTGAAAAAGTATCTCATAGTAACGTTTGTGTGTGTGTGTGTGTGTGTGTGTGTGTCTTTTATCTATAAGCAACTATGCGTATATACTTGTGTATCTGTTACATGTGAGTATTACTTTAAGCAAATATGAAGAAAAAAAAAACAACAAAAAAACATTTAAGTACAAGTTTATGATTTTCTCAAGGTACAGACCCCATTCTCTGTACTCGTTCCTAATGATGGCATCGGTGTTTTCATTTTAGTTTATAACTTTTTGTTTCTGTATTTAATTTGTGTTCAAGTTTCCCTCCCAGTTTTTGTTTTTGGTTCACCTTCTTATTTTTCTTATAAAGTATGCTGTTAGTAAAAGTACATTTTACAGTTGTTGTTCAAACAATTGCCAACTTAAAATGTCTGGAAATCCGCTTACAACTACTATTTACTGTTGCAAGAAATAAACGCTTTATATTTGACATTTAAATAGTTTTCAGTTATAAAAGTATTAAAACTTTTCATAGCAGTCCAGGGGGCAAATTACGGCATTCGATATCGAACGAAATTTCAAACAAAATTTTCTTGAATTGTATTGAAATTTCGATCGATATCGAATGCCGTAATTTGCCCCCAGTAAAATGGTACTGCATTTCATATAGAATGGAATTTTTTTTAAATTTTGTTTGGTTAGACATGAGATCGAGAACTTAAAATTAAGTTTTTGGGATTGGTGGGGGTGTATTTCACAAGTTATATGAATTATTTGTCAAATAGATGTTTGTTTTAATTTTTATAATTACCAAGTAATAGATGAAAATATACTCAAAGTGGAGGAATTTTTTCTCCACGCCATGTAAGCAATTGTTTAATTATTTTAGGAAAATTTTATAAAAAAAATTTTTTCATAGAGCTCGTTTTATGTCTAGGGTGTCTTGGAGCCTCAGAGCTCTAATATTCATGTGAGCACAAAATCACAGTTTAACTGTTGCCTGTTAAAGGATTTTCCCCTCGGTCTAGGAAGATTTTTCTTCAATGGACAGCTTTAGAGAGTTGAAGTATTCAGGGGAGAGATCGGGGGCAAACAAATTCATATTGTACAGTTGGTAAATCTTTTTAGTGCCCATATCTAATCACTGCTGCAGTAATAATGTATTTGATATAATTAATTTTTTATTGCCGACATCACCCAATAAAATCGAAACACTTTTGCTCATCATTGTTGTGTTAAGCAGACACCCAATCGTACAATTTTATATGTATGCAAATTGTATGCAGTGACAGTAAGATAAGATTATGTTTAATAGTTAAAAGACACATTAAACATTCGTACACACTCGTACTAACATTAATAGTTTATTTAAGCAACAAAAAATTTTTTTTTATATTTTAGATAACAACTCATACCAGGAGTATGTTTCGTTTTTATTAATAAAATTTTGCTTGGTGGGGGTTTCCTATGACTCTTTACACAAGTTTAGCCGTGAACACTTTAAAACTGCTTAACATCAAATAAATGAACTAATAAACAAAAATGAATCATTAACAAACAATTTCAAAATCCGTTGCAATAAGAAAAAAAAGAAACTTGAATATTTAGCAGCTGCTTAAAGAATGAGAGAATGAACAGTTTCCCTTTTCCCCTTCACTCGCGGCCTCTAACAGAGTTTCTATCTTTGGTGTTTGATTTAATATAAAATTCCTCTACGAGTTAAAGTTGTAAGTGATGTTGTTGTATTTAGTTATTTCTGGTCAAAACAAAAGCATTTTTCTTCCAGCATTCTATTGTTGCTGTTGTTAGTTGCATCAAAGAAGAAAAGTTTCTTTATCATGACTTTATTTATTTCATTCTTTCGTTTACAGTTGCAACATTTCCGCTGAAATGTTTTTCTCTCAACTGCTTCCATTTATTTGCATATAAGTGCGCTGCAACGTACTAGTTTACATTTACGTATTCTAGATTTTAGGTTCTGCAGTCTTTTGAACTTAAAGAAAAGTTTGGGGTGAATATCTGTCAAAATGGGGCTAGATAAATTTTTAATGGGACAAAAGCTCGGAAAATTACCCTAAAAGCAGAGCAATGAACAAATTCGATTTTGTTTGGTTTGATAGAGAGGAAAAATTTTGTTTCGGAAAGTTCTTCTGACATACTTTTATTAATGAATGTCCAATACACGCAAAGAAACGACATGATCAATAAATGATCATTAAAGCCAATTTGTGTTCATTCCAACGATACATTTGTGCCAATAAGGGGAAAAAGCTTAAGTCTAAATTTGTGGTTTTATAGGAAAGTATTTTGTAATTTTAAAGTTGATTTAAAAAAGAAACTAATTCGTTCTTCAACGCAGTGGATTTATAATTTTTCTGTAGCCTCTTGTATCAGAAATAAATAATTTGACAAACAATTAGAAAAAATTTCACGGATTATTGCTCCAAATGATATTTTATATGAAAAAAAAAAACCAACAGAAATTCATTTGTCATTCACTGACAAACTGTCTGCAACTGAAAAATTGTACAAAATTAGTGAAATTTTGCTGAACGATAGTTTTGACATGGCACCTTTAACTCGTTTATTGCCAGAGATATGATTGAGTCATTAAAATTATTCTCATTAAAATAATGTTTGAACATTTATTTTTGAATTCGAGGATATTATTATAAGAAGGATGGTGATGTGATGTTCAATAGCATGGAAGAGTGTCAATTGCTGCCGCTACTTTGGTGACCAACAATATGCTTTCATCACTTAAACAGTCCAACAACAACTAACAAAATGCCACTAATGTACACAAGGAAACATTCATGATTTTAATGATTTGTCCTGAACAGGGATCGAACTCAGCTTCTCAGCCATAATTTGCTTTATAGTCAAGGCGCGAACCACTTTAGCCCACATCAGACTCTTTATATACCCGTTGGTTGTAAAACTAACAAAATCGATCAGATTACTTTGATCTAATGTTAATCCAAAAATTATTATGTTACGTCTATGTACAGAGGAAAACAATATCAAAAGATTTCAAAAAAATTAAAAAAAAGTGTTTTTTTTTTATATTTCAATAATGTTTTGCCGATATCTCGAAGAATTTGGATTATTTTATATCGAAATTAATAAAAAAATATGTAGGAATACATATGTATGTACTTATATGAAATTTATAAAAAAATAATTAACTACCTCTATTTTGCGTTTTTATTCTCAATTGTCTCAATTGAGATTTTTTGAATTTTTTTTTAATATTTTTTAACGTTTTTTTTTCGACTTTCTTAGCATTGAAATTCATAATCCATTTCGATTACCTTTAAATTGAAATGTATCATGTCACAATATGAATAGAGCCGCAAGTCTAATATTCCCATATAATGGAATTATTCTGTCAATATGTCAGCGTCCTCTCATGTCCATAATATTTTTGGTCTAATCTACGATAAAGGCGTTAGAAATTAAACAACTTGGTCGCCCTATTTCTATCAGTTAACTGGCACTTTTGCATCTAATCTAGTTACAGTCGTTCATAACAAATGCGCTATTAAAAAAATGCTCTTTTGTGAATTTTCTTCTGTACTGAATACACACGTTTCCATGCACATTCTGACGGAACGAAAACCATGAATTTCCATGCAATTTTCCCATTTTCTTTTGAAAGCTATTTAAAAGCGTTCACTTTAACAATCGTACATTTATTTGAATACTGGCAACAACACAATTGAAAAAAAAAATATTGCAATAATGGAGCAGGTATAAACGTTAAGTGGATCTCCAAAAATATATGCCAATATTATAGTAGAAGCAACGAGAGCATGAAGTTGTATGTCTTTTATATTTTAATTTATGAGAAAATGTTACACATATTCTACCCTGCTGGATGTTGCATTCTGAAGAAAATAAGCTGTATTTCAAAAGAGGACTTGTTCTTTCCCAAAAATGGTACATGTCTTGCAAATTTTTGTTTTATTTTCCTTAACGTATTCGCTTTTGTGTGAAAAGTTTATAAACAATTTATAATTTTTAACATATCGGCACTGATTACTTGAGGCAACTATTTTTGTTCTATTGTGAGTTTGGAAAAAATAGAGGGTCACAAATAGAATGGGCAAATCAAAGTTGTTTGTATAGTGTATTGTGGTACGTCGTTTGTGAAACTGATTTTGCCAGATTTTGATTTTAACTTTTAGTTTATGCATTTTTTTTGTGTACGGTGCAGCCAGTCAGAAGGTTTGGAACCCGCTGAGAGTTGCTTTTGGCATAGCGATTTAGACGAAAATCTCACTGGTCCCTGCGGCCGTAACATATTTTTTTTTTTAGGATCGATAACATGTAAAACGTGTTGCTCAATTTTATGGCAATATTTTTTCAGAAATTTAAACTCCACAACATTCATAATCTGTACGTAAATTAATTTACAGAGATCGTGTGTTATTTATATACATACATCTCTTTTTATAATATTTTTGTAAAAAGCTCTTCTAGCACTTGGAAGATTGTTAAATCTCACTTAAGTGAGTCTTTTTCGAGTCCTTTTTATGGCTGAATAATGATTAGTCGCTTACGCGCTTGAAAAAAAAAACGCACATTTGTCTTTAAAAAGTGATTTCATTATTCTTTTCTTTCAAAGGAAACACTACAATAAACCCTTAAACGATTACAAATATGACTGAAAAATGTATCGAAACTGTTTCAAAACTGATCAGAAAAGTGGGTAATGAAAGACTTTCTTAAGGAGATGGTGAATGGGTAACCGGAGCAATGATTTTTTATGATCATAAAATTTCTGATTTATTTAATTCCGTACTTGAGTTAAAAAACCCTCGAATATGAGCAACAATTTCACAAAATTTTTTAATAAAAATTAACACGCGGTTATTGAAATTAAAAGAAAAAAAATTAAATGTATTAATTTTCAAATTATGAAATATACGACTAGGATCCGTGCCACCATTAGTATTAGTACCTGCTGAATGGTTACTATCATTTCCCTTAACAAATGAACCGTTACCGATAGAAGCACATAATGCTAAGCTACCGCTCTCATGGGAATCTTGATTTCCTTTATCATGCGTCTAATGTTGGTCATAACTGGAATTTCACATAAAGAATGGGCAAGAATCTTAGCTTCGTCCAAGCAAAATTTTCAAGCAACATAGTTCCCGATTACTTTCTTTTCAACTTTATTACCAGCTTAAAAGATAATCTCTGTAACAATTACACCATTTCCCAGTAAAATTTTTAACAAACGAATCAGCCAATTCTCTGGATTTAAATTCATCTGCTGCTTGTTGGGTCTTCATATTTCTACGTGATCATATCATGATCATATCATATCATGATCGACACCAGTTTGCCACCCCTCGGACTATACGTAAAAGCACATCTCTCAGAATTAAATTGATTGAGAGATTTCAGATTGGCATCTCTTAGACCTCTAACAGTTTTTCTAATTTCGTTTAGAATCGACATTTAATGATCTCGTTCATACTGATCTTTTTGGGCGTGATGGAGACAGACTTCTCTTACTAGAGATAATTCATATGTTATACTAGATGCCCGGGAATTTCTACTTCACCATCAGCACAAATAAGTAAAAATAGTAACAAAAATTTACATTTACGTTATAGAGGGTTTTATGAGGCCATAAGGATCAGAGGCTGCTACTTCTCAAGTAAATATGTAAACATTTCGAACTCTTCATGAAATTTAAGCAGTTTGAAAACACTCAACCTCACATGTTTATGCCAAAATATTCAAATACATTATGAAAATTCTCTATCGTATATAAATATTAAAAAAAAAAACCCTTAATCATAGTAGACTTAGAGTACTTTTATGCCAACAGAGAAATAAACTATTTATACTTGACATGTTGCAAGAGGAATAATATAGACTCTCATGTTGAGTATAATAAATCATTTTAAGCCTACTATGATGGTATATTTTGTAATATCTATCTATGATGGAGAATTCTCATATTGTATTTGACTCGTTTGGCATACATACATATAATTAAATATTTTAAAACATGATTTGGCTGAAGAGTACTGATGATGCAAGTATGTACTCAGCAAACAATTTTTTAAATAAATAAATACCATATATTATCAGGTCGATTATTTCCAATTTGCTTAACGTTCATTGACTATTCGCTTCAGCCACCAATGAAATGTGGCCATATTGAAAGCTAAAGCCACAATAAACAAATTTGAAAAGTTAATATATTTTTCATGTTAGATGTCTAATTTTACAACAAAAGATCATAATGCCTCGATAGGCTGGTGGGTAGTGCACAAGTTGTGGATTAGATACCCAATTAAGGCTCCGGTCTGTTCACAAAAAAAGACTGAAGGTCTCTGCTACCATGATCAACAAAAGTGTACTTAAAGGGGCGATTTTGAAATGGACATCGTCCAGGATTACACAACATTGGAATGACATCAATGGATTATGTCACTCCAAGAAATTCCTACGCTTTGACGCTGGGAGGGCGGATCTGGCTCTAAGACTGGACAGGAAAAGCCTACGGACGCTGGTAGGGGCGCTCACTGGCCATTACACCTGCAAAGTCCACCAATACAGATTGGGCTTATCTGACACGGACATCTGCAGATTTTGCGGTGAAGATGAGGAGTCGATGGAACACTTGATAGCAAATTGTGGGGCATTGTGCCTCAGGAGACAAAGGACTCTATATGCATATACGCTGAGTGAAGAGGATCTGCTTATGCTCCCACTGAAGGAGCTGATCCTATTTGCGAACGTATTAAACTGCTAGGTACAGGGGAAGCACAATAGATCAACAATGATCGCAGTGCAAAGGGCCATCCTGGGCCAAACCCCCATTACATTACTTACTTATTACTTACCATGATCGTTAAACCAAAATAATAATATAATTTTTGATTGTAGTTATAATATTTCAATTAATCAATAATTAATGAAATAGACATAAATTTATCTGTTTAGGCACTTTATTGTACTTTATTAATATCAAGTACTTGCAAAAATAAGCCAGTGATATTTCGATTGGCTATGCCTGTGCTGGCCCATTTGGTATCATAAATATCACTCTCACAAATTGTAATTTCCAGAGCATGCCCAAATAAAGAACCTTGCGGTTTAGCAAATAAGTCTGACAGGTCCATCAAATCGGAAGTCTACTACATGTTGCCTACTTCTGAATAATATCATTATATGTACATGGAGTAGCTAATCCAAAATGCTAAGTTTTGTTAGAAAAACAAGCTCTATTACTTTTTGTAGTTTTAATTATGGGAGCCAATTTATAACAAGTGGCTTAAATATTTAGTAAAAGTTCAGGAAATGTGAGGGGCTCGAAAGTATTCCAAGTTATTAAACAAAGGAAAAATGTGTTAAAATTTATTTAATTGCCTCTTAAATGATTATGCATTTTAATATGAGCGCATTTTGAGAAATTAAGTTTTTTTTTTCATTTTTCATTCTTCTTATTAACATTTTGTAAAGTTGCGGTTGTAACAATCAAAAATTGTATGAATTTTCGTGGTCATTTGTACGAGCTTTTCCTTTTTGTTTCTTTCTTGTTCTGGTTATTTTGCCAACCAACCTTATAATTAAAATATTAAAAAGAAAGAAAAAAATAGTAATATGGGTAACAATTAATTTAGACGCTGCATGCTCATAAAGGAACTTATATAATGGGCTCTTTATATGCAAATTTTCCAACCAACCGTGGCCGTTTTGTATCTTTCCCAAAGAATTCATTATAAAAAAATCAAGGAGATGTTTAAAGGGAGATATGATGATTTTTCAAATTGTGTTGCTATTTGAGGTCAAAACATGATATTCATTGATTTATTTGTATTATCTTCTTATTCCAACTCGATTTATTATTAAATCCGTTTGATAGTGATTGTAGATAAGGAAGGTAATTTGTATAAATAAAATGCTGGTGTTGCAATCAAAGTTTGTAGAATGGAGTCGAAGAGTAAATAAATAATTCAAATATATTAAGTAAATGAGTTGTTTCAAAGTTGGGTAGAAATAAAAAAAATATATGCTTTTAAGTAATTACAGAATTTATTTGTACATCCCTTCAAATATTTAAATAATTCACATCATAAAAAAATATTTATTAAAAATATCCTGTATTATTAAAGATTACTCGTTCTTTGCTAAAAAGTTTACACTTAATCGTAAGGCAGAAGAAAATGATATTTTATTAAAAAAAAGAATTAAAATTTTTCTTCGATCCATTTTTCAAAAAACAAAAAGGCTCAGGGTGGGAGGTTGGTCCAACCAATACGCACGATGTTAATTATACATACAACAAAGAATTTTCAGAGAATTATCTTAATATTTTTTTACGATAGAGGAATCTATGACAATTATATATTAAACAAAATATCGGCCAAATGCTCGCCATGACTTCTGTGGCATACCTCCCGATGGTCCATATTTTTAATGACTCTGAGACAAGTGGCACCATCTTGTTGGAGCCACATATCGTACAGGTCCATATTCTCAATTTCTGGCCACAATAACTCCGTTGTCATCTCACGATAGCGAACACCATTCACGTTAC
This sequence comes from Germaria angustata, assembly GCA_963681545.1. Lineage (NCBI taxonomy): Eukaryota > Metazoa > Arthropoda > Insecta > Diptera > Tachinidae > Germaria > Germaria angustata. Next base: position 26,769,996 of record OY813000.1, read on the forward strand.
TGCTTGTCCGACCTCATTTTCAAAGAAGTACGGCCCTAAGACTCCGCCAGCGCATAACCCGCCCCAAACTGTCACTCTTTGTGGATGCATCAGATTTTCAACAACCAATCGTGGATTCCAATTTGCCCAAATGCGCCAATTTTGCTTGTTAATGAATCCACTGAGGTGAAAGTGTAATCGATTATAACTGAACAAAAAAATCACGAAGTGGACGCATTTTGATTTGAACGCCCATTTTTTTCGAGGCTTCAATAATTTCAACGCGCTTCTTAAGTCCACGTGTTCATAATGAGTTCGGCAATTGTATTCTGGTCTTTGTTATATGTGTATACCATCTGAGTGAGCCTTAAAATAAATATGGTTTTGGACAAGGCGAAGTCACTTACCGAATGGTCTCAATAACACAGATGGGGTATTTTCTTGCGCTTAATATTTAATTATTTTTATCTAAATAACATTGTTTTCATATTAAACCTCAATTACAGATGCATTTCTTTATTACTCCCGAGATATATCCCATGCTTGCTCCGCCTTCTAAAGCATCTTTACATTGCCTTCATTCGATGGGGCACACAAGCTCTTTCATCTATGGTATAAACAAGCCCGATTTCGCCTTCAAAGCACTTCTACATTGCTGGCCTTCGGTCGGGTGTAAGTAAGGTTTTACTCCGCTGTGGTATGTCCAAGAAGTGACAATAACTTCCCAAATGTATGAACATTTTTGGACGTTAATTACATTTAAATTTTATGAGCCTTATTTATTTGGGCGTTATTTGACACAGCCAAACATATCTTATACTGATATGTTTGGTATTTTAAAAAGTTCACAAGTCCATCGAAATAAATAAATTGGGTACAATCTAAAATTTACCATCACTAAGTACGTGATCTAAAATTTATCATCGCTAAGTACGTGTAGAAAATTTGCCGGTAAAATTCAAGTGTGTGGGTTTTCCCTTACACAAAAATATAATTTGAACAAATTTAGACAAGTGCAACATTTAGTGGGAATGAATATTTGTGTTTTTATTTTACGGTCCAGCGATTATCAATACTTGCAACACAGTCTAAGCCACTTGTAAAATGTTGCACCCAAAAAAGGCCAAACTGAAAAGAAATAAAAACAACAAACAAACTTAAACTTTAACAACGAAAACACACACTACCAAAAATGTTATTTTAATGAAAATCGAAAAGAAAAACAACCAGAGAATCAACAAAAATATTTACAGTGTGCAAAAAAAGTGTGGCACTTAGAAAATATTTAGTTTTTTTTTAATTGAATAAAGACTTAATTAATTAATAGTTTTTTCTGGGTTTCGAGGAAGTCTATTTGCCCATGCTTATGGCAACTCATCAACATCAAATTTAAGCAAATTTTCTTTCCATAAAAATATGTACAGTAAATACTTGTAACTTTGCAATTTTATAAGAATATAGAACATTTAAGAATTTAAACAAAAACAAAAAATAAACTATATTTTTGCCATAGTTTCAGAGAATTTGTAATTAAATATAGTGTGACATTATTTTGAAGCACTGTAAAATTTTAAATTTTTGTTACGAACTCTGTTGCCATGTGCTCAACTCATTGGCAGGTAATAAGTAAATGTCAAACGGTGCAACTAGAATGGAAACTTAGAATCAACCACTATAGTTTGTGCTACCACCCAAATACAGTTATTCTAGCTGTGATAATAAATATTGCACATGTAGTTGTAATGATAAATATTTAATTTATTATTTGAAAAACACAGACACAAGGGTGTTCCCTCTTGCCACCGAAAACGAAAAATGCGTCGAGTAAAATAAAATGCATCGTAGTTGGAAAAATCGTTTAAATAAAAATCAGAAGTATTAAATATTATCCGGAAAATTGTAATCATTAAATAATATGTAGGTGCTTGCAGGTGCCACAAAAAAAGAAAAAAAGAAAAAAAAAACAAGAAAGAAGTCGCAATTACCAGCTGCTACATTTCGGTGACATGTCTATAGACATTATGCTTTAGGCAATGAGTTCGAGTTTTTACGCCACTTAAGTCCTAGTATAAGTCATATTAAATCGTTCCATATTGTTTTCCTGTCGAGAGCTTCCTTTGAACTAATTTTGGTGATTTTGCCATCAAATTTGAATTTTCAACTCATTGTGTGAAGCACAGCGACAACAGCGTTTATATTCATAGTTGATCGTTGACCGATCAGATTTCAGTTGTCCCATTGTATTGAAATCTTGCATCATGAATGGAACTAAGAGTTCTTGCCACAATGTGCCAAATTTCCTTTAATTTTTACTTCAAAATGGCAAAAAGTTCAATTCATTATCAGTCTTAGTTGAAAATAAATTTTTAATTACAACCACGTTATTAGTTGCAACTAAATCGAGACTAAGAAGAATATGAATAGCTTGCAACAGCAATAGCAATATCACATATACTATGTATATGTGTCCACAAAGTTTTTCTTTATACATAATGTTAAAAGAGTGCTTAGGTTGCGGGAAAGTCAGCAAGTCATTCATAAGACTTATTTAATGTTGCAAGTATAAAAGGTAATTTTTATTTCGGATCACCCTTTGCATTTATCACCAGTTGTTTGGAAAAACTCTTAGCAACTTTATACCGACATGGGTGTACATGTATTTTTTCTTCTTCTAACAGAAACTCACTCAACACAACATTTTTTGAGCTTCCCTACTCCCATGCTGCACTTGTTTGTTTAAAATATTTTATTGCTTGTTTTTGCTGCAACTACTAATTTTGTTGTAATAAAAACAAGTTTCTTGTTTGTTTTATTTGAATAAAATAACTATAATTTAGACGCTAAAAGAAGGGAGAACCCGCCACAAATGGCATTAGACAGCGAAACCAATTGGGAAAAGAGAGGCTTTTTATAAAAACAAAGTTTTGTTTTTTGTTGTAATAGAATTAAAAAAATTAGACACTACCTTGCAAGGTCTCGCTGGGTTGTTATAGTCAAAATAGAAAAAAATTAGACAGAAGTTCATTAAATTAAACGATTTTTCTCTTCCATTGTGATTTGTTTAAACTTATTTATTAGAAAAACATGGTGCATACATATGCATGCATATTTGTAGAAATTTAAGTTTTTTTTTCATACAACAAAACATGGTTTTTGTTTTTGGAACATTGTGGAGGAGTTTTTTTCTTTCTGTCAATGGAAGTGTGAATTTTGTGTAGCAGTGCGTTCATTTAAATGCGAAATGTTCTCTCTCACACATACACACACATACACACACATATATGTACAACTACTTTTTTCAAGTTGCAACACTTCAAACTCTAAACGGAAATTCACACGGAAATGATGCAGGAATATTCTATAAAAATAAAATACCAGGTTTTTACAACACTAACAGACACTTACGTAACTGTTGTCGATACGATTCGTTGTAGAAGATGATTTTTTATAACGCACGTAGACTCTGCTTTAATTTTTGTTATTTATTACCACCTCTTTATTTATTGATAATAAAATTTTAAAGGTCTTTATAACTTTCATGACAAATACAAGTATTATAAGGGCAAAAAAGATATGGTAAGAAACTAATCGGCAAAAGAAACAAAATGCTTGAAATAAAATTTGATTTTCCCAACAAAAAGCGAATGCCACTATTTTTACTTAAGTATTTCACTTTTGGTGTACAGTTCATATTAGTGTAAAAAAACGTTTTAAGACTAACAAATGTTTGTTAATAAAACCCTATTTCAACTAATTTTTAATTTAATAAATTTTATTGGCAACATAATCGTGTTCAACTAACGCTTTGTGGTGTACAAAAATGCTTGCAGTTTCAATCGATTGCACAAATATACAAAAAATAATTTAAGTATAAAATTTTTTTATATGGAAAATGCATTGTTTGTTGAGACTTTAGCTGTTCATATGCCGACATTTTATTGGTCGCTAAACCAAATCGTCATTTAAAAATTACTGATCTAGTGAATAATGTAAACCAGGGACATTATATAATCCTTCTATCTGGAAATTATAATTTATTTTTAATTTTATCAATAAATAATTTTAATATCGAGACAACCACAAAAAAGGCGAATGAACGCATCGTCCCTACCGTGTCCAACTATCGAACGTGCAAGATTCGTTTTTACATATCGGCTACTTTGATCCTGCATGGCGTAGAACCTTTCTCTGAAAACTTTTATTTTCATAGCAGAGAAAATTGAAATTATAGTAAAAAATATTTAAGAACTTCCGCTTTTAGAGATCCATTGAAATTGTGTTCACAATTGGAGGCGCATTTGCAGTCTCCAGGAAAGTACTTTTAGCACATTGGACAGCATTTGAAAATACATTCCGAAATATTATTTACTTTGTAAGAACGAGGCACTTTCTATTCAAAACAAAATGAAAGTGAGTGGAAAGTTTGCTGATGTGAAGTTGAAGTAATTTAAAATTTAACTTTATCTTGTTAGGCCGTGGCACTGCCCACTTTTCCAGTCATAATGCCAATGTTAATGGAAGTCAATTTTGTGTGCAGATTTCAATAGGAATAAATAAAAGTAATTAAGGAAGAATATTTAATTTTGTGTTCAAACTGACACTGTCCTTTTTTTATTGAAAATGCAATAATTGGAAGACTTGTGATTAAAATTTCTGGTCAGTTTCTCTGACAGAAAAAGAATCCTTTAAGCATTTAAAAAGATGTTTTAATTTTGTATTCGTTTTTTTAATATCGTAAATGAACATTAAACAGTCCTTGTATCCTGACGTACCTGCAAAAATTGTTCTTATGCTCCTGCAAAAGCACACGTAAATACACGTCATTCTCAACAATCAGGTCAGATGTGTCCATCTCTAATTTTTGTATATATTTGTTGTTGAAAATGATTTGTTGCCGTTTTATGTTGTAGATTTATCGTGTTGATTTGTTTAGGAATCTGTATCGCGGAGAACAAACGCGTTGATCATTGATCTGAATTTTCTGTTTTATGTCATTTACATTTTTCTTGCTTTTGTTTTCTTATGTATACTTTGTTGCTGTTGTGTTTTTAATGTTTTTGGTCTTGTTGTTATTAAGTGGTTAATTTCATATATGTACATATAAACGGTCGGCCATAAATTGTAAGAATAAAAGTGGATCAAGTTGAAAGCAGGTTAATTAATGGTTTCACTTTAGTGTTAAACGTTTTCATTTTTTTCTATATTTCTTTTCATTATTGTTTTGAAAATTTAGAATTGTTGGAAAACTTTAAATAATAAATGAATTGATCGTCATCTGTTTAGTCGCAAGATGTTTGACATATATTTACTGCAAGAACGTCATAACTCAAAACAACTAGTTCGAAGTTTTTAATTAACACACATAAAAAAATTAAATAAAATTAAAAAATCAAAAGTTTGTTGTGGCTTCAGCTCTTCATATGCCGACATTTCATATGAAGAGCTAAAGCCACAACAAACTTTTGATTTTTTCTATGCATTTTGCAAAAGCTCTTATTGTTTCTAACGATTAGTTAGGGAGAATATCCCAAATAATGAATTTCCATATTAAGTATTAATTAAAATTAATTTATGAAAATTTTACAAAATATGAAGAACAACAAAACGATTAATTGTCCAATTTGAACTCAGGGATGAATTTATAAATTCATTGGAGTTATGAATTTCTTGAAGCAACTGCGCGATACGTCATTTGGGTTCTCTGCAGAAACACCCAAAGTCCTCGGAAGGAATGGAACTTGCGGCCAAGAGACTACTAGTCTAGTACACAAGGTAGAAGTCTACATAGGCACGGAAACCTTCTGGAAAAAATTGACATGCTACACTATTCATTATTATGAATAAAAAATGAGCTTTCAAAAATTACATCAAACTGTGGAGATTATGATTCAGAAACAGTGCAAATTTTCATCAATCAAGTGTTTTTAATATAGAGTTGTCTTGCGGAATGTTCATTAATTTGGACGCTGTTTTCAATATGATTAAATGTGAAAATCTTTTATGTTTTGTGCTTAAAAAAAACCATTTAATTTAAAATTAAATAAGGATATTCACCCCTACTAGTTGACTTTACATCTGAAAAAAGGGGGAACAATTGGCAGTAGTCACGATTTCCTTTTCAGAAAACTAATGTTTTCATTTCGATTTAAAGAAATATGTAAGGATCTTTTATAAATTGTTTTCTAAAAATAAAGAACAGATTTTCAAATAGAGACATATTTTTTTATAAATATTTTGCCAAATTAACTTCCTAGGAAGTGCAAAAATGCTTTTATTCAACACATATATAGATTTATTTCTGACGTCCAAGTTGAGTTTATAGCTTTGGCGTAGTAAAGTTTAATGACTAATACTTTGGTGGATTATTTCAGCCTGCCACATCGCTAATTAAGGGCAACTTTTGCCCCTCTTTAATAAAGTGGACAAAAAGGAGCTATAATGTACTGAGTCCGAGGGTAAAAATATAGAGGATTGAAATATTCTTCGTAGTGTTGCAAATAAAATTTAAATATTTCAGTGGCAAATTTCTTCCTGCTACATCGCTTATTAAGAGGTAATATTTGACCGTTTTCAGGAAAGGGGACAATAAAGACCCATACCGCGTTGAGTTTAAGGGTTTATATATTCCACAAAAGTGTTTTATAAACGACTGCTCCGCAAACCTCATACCTAAAGTGTAAGGGTTACAGGAATTCATATGCCGATTTGCTACAGCAATTTTAAAAATTGTGGATCTCCTTCTAAAATGAAGACCCAACATAAACTCATATACTCATAGACGTTTTTTGTTCGCTCTACCAGGATGAGACATTAGAACGGTCTGATTTTATGTGTTGCACAGAGTAGTTATTCAAATCAAAGAGTAACTTAAAACCTATTGACAGTTTCTTGTTGCCTTATAAATAGTGTACACCATGTTTCATATGTTACCACCTTCACACAAATTGATGCCTTGTTTAAGGTCACAAAAGAACAAGATAAGTGCTTGATATTACATTTAAGATTGAGGTATATTTAGAGATTCGAATACAGATAAACAAATTTACATTCCTTTTCAAATACTTTTAAACTCCTAAAGCGATCTGCAATATAAACTTCAACTTCTCATATCCATCAAGTGGATTATATCTTTGCAATAATTCCTTAATGGTGAAATATTTATGGACCATGTAAAAACCAAAATTTTAAAACGAAGATGTAAATGACCAAAAAGAGTATTTAATACAGTAGAATGAAATCAGAAGTATATTAAGCTGAACTAGATTTAAGTGCATATGTTGCGGAACATATTTAGAAAAGAACATATGTTGCACTATTAAACAATTTTTTTAAGAAAAGAACAAACAAAAAATGCAGGAATAACAAAATTGTTACAAAACAAAACACCATGAAAGTTTAATTACCAATCGGTTAAGAAAAAGTTGTTCTAGTATATTTTTTTAATTCAAAGTTATAAAAGTGACCACTTACCTTCAACAGATTAAAACTAGTGTCACGAGATTATTCCTGAAAATAAAATAAAAAGACAAAAGTGTCATTGAAATTTAAGTGCATAAATAAGTTTAAAGTGAATAACTTGATTAAAAGTAAAAATTATCTCACAAAATGAATTTAACAAAATTGTTCAAATACAACGTCATTGCAGCTGACCATGTTTCGTAAAATAAATGGATGTGATTTGTTAACAAGACGTGCAAACATCCATAGAAAACAAATTTAAGAAGTAAAACACTATATGATTTTTGTGACGTTTTCTTTTATTAAAATTTCTCTTTGTGGAACAACTTCAATTAAAATGAAACGTGCACATTTTTGTCGAAAAGCATAAAATTAAATCTGATTTTTATTTAAGGTTTTTTTTCCGTAAAATTATTTTTTTCTTTCGATTTTTCTATGATGTGACGACAGCTTTTATGTATCAGCATCTAAATTTAATTTAGAAGTTGTATTTTTGTAATTTTATTATATAAGATTTCTATGGTTAATAAAAGAAATGCAGGTTTCTATTTTGTTTTTATTGTCTTAAGAATGGATTTATTATGCAACTTCAAACTCAAAAGTGGCAGGCATTACAAATACACATTAGAGGTGTCTATTTTAAGAATCCACAATGAGTTTGTACTTGCAATACAAGAAAAAACTTGGTGCATTCAGTTTAATAATTTTAATTTTTTTTGCAAACTGACGGCTGATTGTTCCTTATTTTCTTTGTTGTAGTTGACGCTCCCAGATATGATAAATCGTTTTTTCAAAACCAGGATAATAAATAAAAAATGGATATTGAAAAAAAAATTTAGTAAAAGGCGGCATATTATTTTCAAAAGAATGAGTACATGGTTGCCATGACCATAGTCCAAGAGCAACTTAATATTTAATTACATCTTGCATCTATCATAATTTATTCCAACAATTTAACTATTGCGCTATTTAATAAAAGATGATTTTTTAAGAGCTTTCGATATTGATTTATCAAAAAAAAAAACATAAAATTTAGAAAAATGTATTAAATCTTTATTTGAGCCGTTAGAAAGATCTCCATAAATCAATATTTAAATATGATTTCATGAAAATCTTGACCGCGCCTACGACTCAAATGGTTCATACGCTGGGACTAAATTTTGGGATACTCTCTCCAAAATATCGGCCGGTGTCTCACGAGTAAATTCTTCAATATTGGCTTCCTGTGCGTCAATCGTTGCGGGCTTGTCCCTTTAGACATGATCCTTAACATAGCCCCAAAAAACAGTCTAAAGGCGTTAAATCCCTCGGTCGGGGCAGCCAAATAGCCGGCAGCAAATATGAAATAAACTGTTTACCGAACTCGGCTTCCAATTGAGCCATTGTTTCGCGTGCTGTGTGGCATGTGGCGCTGTCCTGTTGAAACCTGGTCAGCCAAGTCCAGCTCTTATATTGGGCTCCTCTTCTATCGCACTTTAGCGATCGCCATTCACAGTAACGTTTCTGCCTTCATCGTCTTTCAAAAAGTACCGTCCAATGATGCCATCGGTCCATAATCCAAACAGTGCATTTTTCAGGATGCAATGCTTCTGGCTGTTCTTTACACCAAATACGATATTTTCGCTTGTTCACGTATCCATTCAACCAGTCGATGAACACAATTTTCCGACGGACGATGCACTTTCTTAACCCATTAATTAATTAATAATTCATAATTAATAATTCATAATTTTTTAACAATAAATGAAAGAACGTTTCCAATGGGTTACATACGATAATAAGATTTAAATCAATATCTATTTGAAATATTTTGCATTTCACCCAAATTTCGTGTTGCGTTGCTTAAATGTAATTTTTTTGAAGTCTGGCAGCCCTGATCGAGATATATAAGTGAAAAACTGATGTGGCAGTTGTTGTGAAATGGAAATAAAATAGTGAAAAATTATAAGCTTTTGTTTATTTCTGCTATGAATATTACTTTTTTTAAACGTTTCATGATGACTTGGTCACATTTAACTTGAGCTTAAAATGTAACCTGAAACACTTTCTTTTTTAATTATTTTTTTTTTTTGCATAAACTACTAGGAAATGGCTAAACTTACTTGCCATTTAGGGAAGTTGATATTCAAGGAATCCATTCTGTTTTATACATTCAGTGTAAAGTTAATTTTATGAAAATGCATCCATGGTCACATATTGCCTTTGGCATCCCTAAAATTTGTTCCAATTGCTATCAAAAGTAGATTTTAGTCGAAAGGGCGTGGCTCTTGTTACGTGCATCCATCCAGTAGACCTTCTGACGATTTTTTAAATTCTATGACAACGAAGTATGATTTTCATATCGCTGTATACTTTGAAGTCATCATTTATGATATCGAACACTTGAAGACAATCTTATTACAGAGGAAAAAGTAAAATCAAAGTTATATATGAGCTAAACCGAAATTATATCAAAAAGTGTCAATGTGGAACGCAATATTTTAAAAACTTCCATCGTGTTTTGCTAAATTAAATTTTTGGTTTATTGAGATATTACCATTTTGCATTAAAGGAACGATATATAGAAGTTCCATGTTAATTTCATAGTCATATAAAGGGCGATTTCTTAAAAGATCTCGGATTTAATTTAAAAAAGCACATGAAATTTTGAAAGATGTATCAAATGCGTATTTGAGTCGATCTATATAAATCATGTCTACGCCTTAAAAAGTTCATATGCTGGGACTAAATTTTGGCATACTCTCTCCAAAATATCGGCCGGTATCTCACGAATAAATTCTTCAATATTGGCTTCCAGTGCGTCAATCGTTGCGAGCTTGTCCCTTTAAAAGCATTAAATTCCAAGATCTGGGCAGCCAAGTAGCCAGCACCACTTGTGAAATAAACTGTTCATCAAACTAGCCTCTCAATTGGGCCATTGTGTCGCTGGGTGCATGGCATGTGGTACCATCTAGTTGAAAGCATATGTCAGCCAAGTCCAGGTCTTCTATTTTGGGCAAAAAAAATTTGTAATCATCGCATGGTAGAGCTCGCCATTTACATCAATGTTCCTACCTTCATCGTCTTTGCAAAAGTACGGTCCAGTGATGCCGCTGTGCCATAATCCATACCAAACAGTGTATTTTTCATGGTGCAATGCATCTGTCAGCTCTTCCCACCAAATACGGTATTTTGCTTATTCACGTATCCATTTAACCAGAAAAGAGCTTCGTCGCTGAGCACAATTTTCCGTTAAAAAAGTGGATACTTTCTTAACTTAGGACGACGCAACACAATATCTGGCGAAACATCACCGCTGTCAGTGAGAGTGTGCAGGAGAATAGCGTCTCTCGCAAGAATTCAGCATTTCGCAGTCCACAATTTTGCATCGTGGCTTGAGCTTGCGCCCGTGCAAAATTCAACTGACCCAGGAGTTGAAGGCAAGAAAACGACCGCAGAAAATGGCGTGTGTTCGCTGAATGGGCCCTGGAGAAGTTGGAAACTTTCATAAAGAAGTTGAAAATTTTCATTAAAAAACTCATCTTCAGCGACATGAAACCCATTTTTGAATGAAGGGATACGTTACCAATTTTTGAATTTGCACGATATCAGTCCACCATCCAAAGCATCCCGGAAATATAACCCTTTAATGTGGATATCGGGTTGAAACGTGACCGGTCCAGATTTCTTTGAAATATTTTTTTGAAAATAAAAAAACTTCTCTCTAGTATTTCAACTATCACTTGTTTTCGCACCAAAAAATAATAACAATTACTGACACACATTTATACTGATGTTGTATGCACCTGCTAAGTGAGTGTCTTTCTAAATTAAAAGAAAAAAGAAAAACTATTATAATATTTTCCTTTCGTGAAGTGAATGCATGGAAATTTAATCCACCAGCACCCACAAATGGACACATGATACAGAGAAAAAAGGCAACAAATAGGAAAATAATGAAACAAATTTAAATATTTCATGACCACTGAACAATTCTCTACTTTAATTTGTCAAGACAAAACTATTTTTAATTCAGTAGACAAAAACTATTGACAAATTTTGTTTGGCCAAGAAAGATTTTTAACACAGCAAATTAGCTGTACCTTAAATTTATTTAAGAAAAATATCTAAATATGTTCTGAATATCTAAAATACAAATTTTCCAAGAAATTGAAAATTTATGAGAGAAAAATAAAAAAGCATTCTGCGAAACATCCCATAAATCACAAAAATTTAAAACAAATTTACCCGGCATAAGATGCAATGAATTCTGCTTTGGTACCCAACCCGACTATTTTGTTACAGAGACCAAAAATTGGGTGATCCTATTTCTACAGCCATCGCTTGGAAATGCAAAGATCATCATGAACATCATGAAATACAGAGTTTTATTAAAATTTTTATGGGGATTTTATAAAGAATTATTTTTTTAGTTTTGCCATTACGCAGGTGGAATGATTTTCTTCTGTATTAATTTTAGATGGTTTTTATTTTATTTTATTTTCTTTATTAAGGAAAAGAGAAAATAAATTGTTCAATACCAAATGTAATAAATCTCACTCCTCAGAATAAAAGTTGGTCTAATTATTACTGAGGAATATATATTATGAATTCAGGTGTTCATAATGATGTGTGCCATTTGGAATGTTTAAGTCGATGTCGTTGTCATCAAATTTGAATTTTCGAGTATTAAAAGTGGCAATTTATCATATTTAAAAAAAAAGTTAACGAATATACTCATTCCATATAATATTCCAAAAAAATTCAGCCAAATGAAAATAAACTGATTCAGACATAAAAATTTCATTTAAAAATATTTTGATTACAAATTGTTTCTATGTTAAAAATCTATTACCTCTTTAATGAATGTTGAAAATTTCAGCCATTTAAAAATAAACTGATTCAGATATAAAAATTTTATTTAAAAATGTCTTGATTACAAATTGTTTCTATGTTAAAAATCTATTCCAAATACGGCAACAGATCAAAAAAACACCCACAAAATACCCCGCATCAAAACATAAAAATAATTTGTAATTTCGTTATAAATAGCAATTTTGGATTTAAAAAAAAAATATATGTATAAAACAACCGACAACCGTCTTAAAAATGTCTTTTAAATGTTTTATTTGTATATTTTTAAATCACTAAATCGCTTTTTAAAACAAAGAAAATCCAACACTCACACATACACCCACACAACTGGCTCCCCAATATCTCTTCTAGAGGACCAACCCTCCGCATAATGAAAGCAAAATTTTGCTGGAAGAAAAAAAATATAATAAACAACATATAAATTTGAGAATCTGTAAGAAGAAGTCTCACCCATGCAGCCATCCATTATCAGCGTGAACGAACAATTTTATTTCACTTTGGCTTCCCTAAAAAATGCATCGAATGAATTAATTTTAAGTGGAGGGATAATTAAAGAGGATTGCGATATTTGACGAAATCATTTTAAAAATCACAGCATAACAAAGCCAACAAAAACAGTACAAATAAAAGAAAATTAATTCAAAACAAGATCAGACAGACAGAAATTTGTAACGACCCAGTCTATTCAAAAATAATGGCATAAAATCGCTGGAATGATGCACAATAATTAAAACGCGAAAAGCAGACAAAACAATAAAAATCAATAGAAAAAAATGTTTCTTTAAAATATAACGACCAATTTGTTTGGGGGACCTGGATGGTGGCTTTCATTATTTAAGCATAAACATTCAGATCCCTACGCTGGTGATGTAATATGATTGGGTTTAGGAAACAATTGATTGCGGGATGAAATTTAAGATCATCTTACTACTACTACAAATGATGAAGATTCATTCATTTGGTCTTCTAAATGCGGCTGACGGCAATTACTCGAATTCGAGCTGCTGCTACGGCGGCGTCTTGACCAACGAAAATAAATTCGATTGCGACAAGTCTGTAATCTGACAATTTTCATTCATATGCCTTCAGCGGTTTAGGTGCGATTTCCAAATACAAGAATTTTAGTTTTATCCTATAACTGGTTAAGTCCGTTCACATGATAAATGCTATACTTTTAAAATGACACTATTTTTGTAATTGTCTATTTAAAAACTAATTTACAGTAAAATTTACACAACTTTGATTTCTATTACCCACTTCTCTTTTCCTATATATATAGGGCCTCAATGAATTGGTTGAACATATTCCTGTCTTGTGCCAACGCTCTCACTTTGCCCCAGGTTTTACCCATTCCAGCCACTTCTGCGTCGATTTGCCTGGTCCACGTATGAGCTGAATGTCCTCTTCTTCGGCTTCCCTGCGGGTTCTAGTCTATGGCATTTCTTGCTATGTCGTTCATTGATCTTCTTAAAGTGTGGCCAATCTACCACCATTTACGTCTTTTTATTGGTTGTACTTTTTCCAAAGCCTGCTGTTAGATACCACTCTAGGCCAGAATATTCTCAATATCCTGCGAAGACATTGATCCACAAATACCTGCACCTTCTGTATATCTCGAGGGGCAGCATTCCATGTCTCGCAACAGTAGAGCAGAGTGGTCTTGACATTTGTGTTAAAAGATTTTTAACTTTTTGCGTTGAGAGAGTAAAGACGAATTCCAAATGGATCTTAAACGACCGAAAGTTTGTCGCGCTTTCTGTACACGGTTTTCAATGTCTTCACTTGAAAATTAGGCTCCCAAGATAACAAAACTGGCTGACATCTTCTACTTGATTATTCCTTATTGTAAATAATTCCTGAGAGGGCGCATTAACTCGCAGTGTTTTGGTTTTAGCAGTGTTGATCTTGAGTTTAGCCGCATCTGTTTTTGTCCTTATAATTTGTAGGTGTGATGCAAGATCTGAGAGGCTGTGAGCCAATAAGCAAATATCATCTGTGTAATGGAGATGGTTTAAACGGCCTTGCAGCCTCTTAGTAATTCCCTTTCCGTTTTGTACGGCGCTTTCGAGAATTGTGTCTAAAACTATTTAAATAGAAGTGGTGATAAGACGCATCCTTGGCGAGCACCGATTTCCATTTTTACCGTCCTGCTTAACATTTTACCACGTTTAATTCGACAGCTGGCTGATAAGTTGTTTGCATCGTAGTGCGCTCCAAATCACACTGTGATTTACTTTTTCGAAGGCTTTTTCGAAATCGATAAAGCATATATACATATCTACGTCAAATTATTTAAATGGATACTAGCGATTAAACTTTTAATAGTTCTAAAGCATTTTACTTTGCTTTCGTTCGGAATTAATTTTTCTCCTCACCCAAGAAACAAAAAATAGAACATCTAAGGCACCAAGTGTACCATTACAAATAAATTAAGTATCAAAAGAATATTAACCGAATTATGAAAGCATAGATTTTGATTTATAAAAAAAATTTATGTAATTAGACTTTATTCATGTATAAAAAATTCCATGGCATGACGCACTTTGTTAAACCAATGTTCGCTGAGCGAAAAATTAAACAAATTTAATTAGTAAATAAGCTGCAAACACCATATGAATATATAAAATCTCTATTTTTTTGACATTTTTATAACAATTTGGTTAAAATGTTATTCAAGCTTGAGGTCGACACTCATTGAGCATCTATCATCTTCAGGACAATTCTGAACCAAATTATCACATGGGACATTAGACGGGCCCAATTTGCCAGAATTTTAAAATCATAGACTCCACAAGGCCAACCTTGTTGCAATCGTCAACAAAGATATATTTGTAGGTATGAGTAGGTATGAGTACATTTACATACAAATTTTTATTTACATGCAGATGCTTAAAGTCCATGTCAATTCAATTAATAAATTAATTAAATATTTTAGCAGTTGCTTGTTTTATACATACAGTTAGTGCCATTAATATTGTTTTTTTTTGTTGCTGTATTGATATCAACAACCTGGTACTAGCAGAAACGATGTTGCTATCTAAAACAACAACAAATATAACCGCTAAAAGGACGTTGACAGTATGAGCATTTAAATATGTGTACTAAAGGCCTCAGAGTTAAACCTGCATCCCCGATTTATTGATAAAAGTACATCAATCCTTTTTTTGCCCGGTCATTAATATTCGGTTTTTCCGCTATTTCTTGAAGTGACTGCAACAACGCGTTGTTAGACAAATTTTTCTGCGTTATAAGAACACATCCAAATAAAAGTGCACAATACCTTCTTTATGCCCTGAAAAAAATTCTATTCGGTTGCAAAATGTACAAATGGGATGCAAAGAAAAAAAAAACTTTTTTGGAAAAGCGAGAGAGAGAGAAAGAGATTTTCGATATGAAAAAGGTAAAACCTACAAACAAATTGCCAAAACTGTCAATATGAAGCCAAATACCCTTCGAGATGTAGTCAGAGGACATGAGATTAGAAGAAAAAACACTGCATAAAGCAGACTGGTCAGCAAAATAAAAAGTGACCACAAAGGAAAAAAGCTCAATTGTGTGAAAAAAATTAAAGCTAAACCGCGTTTAAGTGCATACAAATTAGTCCAAATTAGTTCTTAACGAGTTCCATAAAAAAGTGTCTGCATCCATTATCCGAAGAGGTTTCCATGGTCGAGTGGCACGTCGCAAGCCATTGATTGATTTACGCAACCGGAGAGATCGTTCGAGTTTTGCCAGGAAATACTTTCATAAGCCTCCTGGACGAAATAAATTCCACTGAAAAACCTCAATATGAAATAGGACATACAAATATAAAAAAAGTCCCAACGAATTTTAATAAAATCAATCAGAAAGATGATGAAATTATTCCCAAAGCTGAATATAAAGTGAAACTAAAATTATGGGGCTTTTTTCATGATAAAATAATAAACAAAAAATTAAAAAAGTTCTTACGAAATAAAAAAGCGTTTACGAAAATTCTAGCTCCAAGTCTTTCTAATTCAAAGAAATATTTGTTATTAATTTTTTTTTCAAACATTGTTTTTCATTACTTTTTTTATAAATAATTTTATTCTGACGATCCCAGTCGAAGTTCTAGCGTAATATTTAAGACAATCAAATAATAATGCCTTCATAGACCAGTAAAGCTATTGTAGTCGACTAGTATTTAAAGGGTCCCAGGTTCCATTACTGCCAAACACTTTGGGTGTTTCTGCGCAAAATCCAAGCAGCTTTGCAGTTAGTGTTTATTAATTTTGTTTCAAAAAAAAGTACTAGATTAGGTTAGGTTAGGTTGATTGGAGGGGTGGTGAAAGCCCATGTCATACGACATACAGTTAAGCCAGTGAAGGCTTGTTGTGCGCTCCCTTGGGTTTAACCATAACATATTGACCCAAAGGTCTAGAGAAACTCCGTGTCACTCACAAAGTTCCTTAATTTATTCCAGCATATTTCCCGTAATCGGGTTATGTCTGGTAAGGTGTCACCCCCAAAGATATCGGGACCTTATTTGTGAGAAGACGGGGCATTGGCACTAATAGTGTTCCAATGTTTCGCTCTCCTCCCAACATGCATTGCATTCATCTCCTCCCGCTATTCCCATGCGTTTAAGATGTGCCCGTAGTTCAGAGTGCCCTTTGACGACTCCCATTATTCTACTTAGTTCGGGCTTAGCAGCTCCCTCGTTCTGCTCTCGTCTGGATCTAAAAGTATTAAGTGGTAGAAGAAACACTCCTTTTAATAAAACCAAACTCTATATACAACTGATATATACAGACGAAATAAAATAACACTAAAACATAACATAAGTCCAAAATTTAGATATTCTATAGAAATTTAATTAGGATTTTTTTCTTGCTTTATAAGTGAAAATATTTAAGACCTTCAGAATGCCTGTAATGTAAAAATACTTCAGAAAGCGAAGCCGCTTTAGAAGGTGAAGACGTATTTGAATCTATTTATTTTCTCTATGAAAAACTATAAAACTAAACAAAGTGAAGTTGGTCGCAAAAACAATGATATAACCATATCACCACATAAATACGTGCATTAATAAGGCACGTGGTGTATTTGCATTTATTAAACGCTGGGCCAAAGAATTTAATGATCCAGCAGTAACGAGGCAACTATATACTTCCTTGGTGAGGCCTATTCTTGAATATTGTTCTGTCATCTGGGACCCTCACTATAACATCCACATTGATCGTTTAGAGTCCGTGCAGAAGCAGTTTCTACTTTTTATATTGCGTAATACATACCCTAACCGTTCGTCAAATCTTCCATCATATGAATTCAGATTAAAACAAGTTAAATTGCCTACATTGAAGAGCCGCAGAAAAGTTTTAAATGCAATATTTGTTATTAAACTTATAAATGGTGACATCTGTTCCGAATTTCTGGTAAATGAGCTGACGTTTAACGTACCGCAACGATCCCTACGTCAATATCATCCTCTGGCACTGCAATATTTTCGCCAAAACTATGCTAATGCTTATCCTTTCCGTAAAATTTGTTGTAGCTTCAATGAATTGTATAATGTTATTGATATGTCTTCTAACATAAATGTGATTAAACGTAATTTAATTTTATATTTAAATAACTAGTTTAGTTTTATATTTTTTAATTTAATTTTTATATTTAAATAACTATTTTAGTTTTATATAATTACATGTAACTTTTCTTCTTAAATATTGTTGTCTGTAAGGATCTTATTAATCCATAGACTAAATAAAGAAAAAAAAAAAAAAAAGAGCTCGAAATCTTTATTGGTAATAAAATAATAACAAAAAACATTTGTTTGATTAAAAATAATTAATTCCAAAACTCCTCAATGTGTTTGGGAATTATTTCATTTTTATTTTTAATTTTTTTCAAATATTTAGTTGCATTGCAAAATCATTGTCGCACCTCTACATGTGAGCATTCCGTAACATTGTGGACTCTTATTTATTGTACATCCTTCTCAAATCCTTAAAAAATACACAACTTTTCGCAGCGAATTTCATTGCAGAAGTCAATTAATTTTCCGAGTGGTTGGTGAATTTATAACTTTGGTTTTGTGGTTATTAACATTAAGATGTATCATAAAGTGAATGAATATTTAATGTGTTCGTAAATAATAATTTGTCATATTCATTGGTACACTTTTTTATTTATTTATTTTATTAGCAAATGTGCTGCTCTTTGTTTTATTTTCTGGTTGGCCTCTTCTGCTTTAATTCCAATTCGTTGTCATTGTTTAATTACATTATAAGTATTTTATTTCATAAAAATGATGTTGCTGCTTGTGTCATCTTCTTTGTGTATCTGTGTCAAACAATAATTTATTTTGAGGCATCTATATACCACAAAAGCAGACGGAATACCATTCAAAGTACTACTCGTACTTGCTACAATTCACACGCATATAAAGCACTTCAAGTCGTAGTCAAAGTATTAAGAAGTATTCAGACAAGTACAACATCTCAACTCATTAAAGCTGTAGGACGGACGTACAAACACAAAACAAATATTGGATGGATAATAAACAATGAAAAGAAAAACTCCATGTGAAAATATGAATTAAAAAGTTTTAACTTTGTGTTTAAATGTCAATAGGACAGAAAAACAGACAACAAACAGACTGACGATGAGGCAGACAGCACACAGTTTGTAAGTTGGTTAAGAGCGATAGTTATTTAGTCGAAGTGTCCATATGTTTTCATTACCCATTCATTCCTGTCACGCAGCACATACTGTTACACTTCCCTGATCTCTGTTAGTCTGCATGAAATTCTTGTTTGATTCAAACAAAAACATTCGCTTAAACCTCAAGGCTTAATGCGATTATAAAGTTACAGCATTGACTTGTTAATTTAAAGCAAATGGAAATATCACAATCATATACGATCTGCAAGACACTCTACACGCAACTTATACATTAACTTTTTTATTTGGCTTCATGGACATAACTTGTGGGTAATCGGAGTTGAGAGGCTTCATGAAATTTTCGAGACGATTTTCGAAATTTTTTCGTACTTCCAGTAATATTTTCCACTCGGGATGGCAATTTTGTTGGCCCAGCTGTACTATTTTTGGTGGCATTAAAATTTCTATAGTAAAATTGTAAATTAATCAAATACGTGGGTATTATTGGAGTAATTTAGTAATTCTACATATTGCCTTCTGCATTTTCATACGGTCTTGAAACCCTCTGCAGGCGATTCGGCGCAGCCTTGAACCTTTGCTCTGGTTCATCCGCAAACTAAGGATGAGGCAAGAAGCATGTCATAATTTGAACTGGCTGCCGTTTTATCATAAATGAAAAGTAGGGCTCTGTTTTCATAAACATTTTATTTGAAAGTGCAAAATTGATGATTGATTAATTGAAAAAAATTATATCACTCAAACTGCCACTTCCCAAGATGATGAGGAATTTTTGGCGATTTTTTACTCGCAACACATCTGGCTCCAAATTGGCGATTCCTTCTTCATCATTAGCTGCCAAGACTTGCAAGGTTCATGGGTTATTGTGATATGCGCGAGAATTCGTTGCAACGAACGTCTGCTGATGCCTAATTGTGAGCATCGTCGTTCTCGTTTATGTTTGTGGACTTTCTCTCTGACGTCGGCGGTAACAGCAGTGATGTTCTCGGTTAAACAAGCAATATGATGCCGGACAATTCTTACAACAAGTATGGTGGACACAGTTTGCATGAGGTGCTCAGACAAACTTTTAAGTTTTCCAGCATATGGAATAATTGGTCTTATAAACAGTAAGAATAATTCAATGTTCTTGAGGCATGTATCGCTCCATGGCTCATTGGGAAGTAGTTCTCTACATATCTGCACCACAAATGTAAAAGCGCAGTGATATTTGGCATCTAATGCAAAAATTTTAGCCGATTCAAATTATGACTTTATTTTTGCGCGATCTTGTAAGCAATGTTTCCCACAGAATGCCATTTTTTAAATTTAAGACTAAATGTGGACGAGAATGCATTAAGTTTCCTGGATTTTTCCATCAGAGACTGCTAAACGGCTTATACCCTTGATAGCTGTAGTATGAGAAGATGTACTGTAATGTCTTTCTTTTAATTAATTAATATTTAACGGAAATATTTTATTTCAATAATGAAAAAATACTTGACGTATAATGGACAAGTCAAGAGTGTGCACTATTCCAGAATACGAGTATAAGTGCAATTTCTTAATCCTCGGCTTCATTTTCCACATGGTCCAGATGAGTGCCCACTAAGGAAGTGGCCAAATATGACCAAAATCTCTCAGAGACCATTGAACATTTTTTAAGTTTTGGTTTTCAAACTTTTGTAGAAAAATTCTCAAATATAATTGAGAAATTACTTTTATATTGTCAAATAGTGCACAATTTCAGTTTAATTTTCCATATGGTCCAGATGAGTAACAACTAAGGATGTGGCCTACTATGACCAAAATTCCGCACAGACTACTGAAAAAGTTTCTATATGATATAAAATATGTTGCCTACTTCTACGTAAAATATATTTAGATTTGAGTTAAACAAGTCATGACGTAAGCTTTCACGTGGAAACATATTTAACAATTAAATTTGGATAAGTACAATTTTACGAGTCTAAAGCTACAAATCCAAAACTCTCTTTACCATTCCTGCATGATACAAACAACATAACAGCATAAGGAATAGTATCAAAAAAGGTATGAAGAAAATGTCGTAACGTAAATGTGCGTAACTTTTGAAGGAACTCTGAAAGAAAAAGTAGGAAAAAGTCATCGTATGAAACGGGCCTTACAAAAGAGAACTGATAAAAAAAAAACTTGTCTTCTCACATCTTGATTAGGAAACATGAGTATCCTTTCACTCATCAACAAAAAAATTTAGTGTAAGAAAATCATTTTTTGTTTTTCACTAGAGAAACTGCTGGAAAAATCAAGTTGCTTTTTTCTGCATAAAGCCATCGGAATAATTACATTTTCAGTTTTTCACTAATTTCTCTACTTTTAAGGTTAATCAAACTTAGAGTTATATACTGAAGCATTTGAATATCAAAAACTCATGTCATTAATTTTTCAACAGCAACAGCAGCAATGTAAGTCTAGTGATTGAAAGAAAAATCTATATTCAATCGCGTCGGTCATGGCAACATCCTGCAAGGGAAATACGGAACATACGGAAAAAGGGTCATATGGACTACGTGATTCCTGTCATAAATTTTGGCAAATCCTACCCAATCGATATATCGAAGAGATTAATAAAAGAATAATACTGGTATTTGATGTAGCATTGACCCAATGTTTAAAGATGACTTGAAAATGGACGCATCCTGCATAAATGTTTAATTTTGTAAACATCTTGATATATCGGTTACAGTCAGCCTATTCAATACTGGCAGCCAACATTAGAGTCTATGTGCAGAAAAGTAGGTGGCTCATCTCGAAGACAATAAATATCACGGCCATAAGTATAATCTTTTGATCCGAAGTTTGTGTTGCCTTGCGCTCAATCGTCAACCCTGATCCAAGCGAATCACGTCGAGATGTTATGTGTCCCATGCCCTAAAGGTATTAAAAAAAATTAATTGACTGATAAGTGCGTAAGACCAGTCATGGCATTAGACTTAAATAGATCATAAAGTTAGATTCCCTTGTTTAATTTCAATAAAATAAAATCGAAAGACTATTCAGGCGGTCATCAAACATGCATAAGCTTAAATGCTTGGTATTATTATGAGTACATGTTAAAATGCCTTCTATGAAGAGGCAGTCTCACAACATTTCTGCGACTGCACGACCCTTTTGAAGGGCATTTTCTAATATCGAGGCAATCGCTTCATCGTAGGATATATTTTTTTAATTTAAAATGGAACCAGAATCTTAAATTCTGGACTCTACTTAAGTGCATAAAGATTTTATTTTATAGAAAAATGGACACTTGTTCCATTAACAATAGTTGCTATTTTTTTCAAATAACTCTTTTGATAATTTTTGTATTTCCTGAAAGGCTTCTGGTAGAAAATTAAAGATTAATTCATCTTGACTTCTTCGAATACTAAAAATATGAAAGTGAATGATTAAACAAAAACTATGCTGCCCAAGATATGCTGTAGGGTACAACATGAAAAGAGAAAATATATATATATTTAATTAAGTTAATTCTATGTCAACTTTAAACAATATAAAATAAAAGCAACAAAGTAAGAGAGAAAACAATGAAAATATTTTCAGTAAGTAAATTAAAATTAATATTTTAAGAAAAAAAAAATGAAACAAAAAATAATCATTATTATTATCGTTATCGTCAAAAGACATTAACATTATTAACTGTTGCAACATGCACTTACTTGCTACATGTTAACGGCCAGACAGACTGAAATACAGATGTTGAAAAGGGAATGTTGTCGTTTACGTTGCCATACAACTCGCCTCTATCACTGATGTTCTACTTTATTAATTGTAATTATTTCAAGAGTAAATTATTTTAAAGAAGTGCCATTTAAAATATGGCTTTGTAGTTTCTCTATCTTCAAAGTAAATAAATATGTATATTGTTCAGATACTGTTCTTAATAAACATGATGAGGGATTGTTTCATGGGTCAAAGTTAGTGGCCGAAAGGTAGAAATACATTCCCTAAAAGGACATCGTGTCATATATGTAGTTGTCATTTAATGAATATGAGTGTCCAGTTTAATCTATTTATATAAAAAACTAATGGTATAAGTAGCCACCCGACAAAAGTCGATTGTTGTGAAATTTCGACTGACGATTGGGGAATTAAAATACATTTATTGGCGCGTAGGAAGGAGTACCTCCCATACAAAGTAATTATTAATTATTCTATAATTGGAGAACTACAACATTGAGACTATCCATTATGATGTACGTTACTTTGTAACTGACGTGTGTATTGTGGCAAGAGAATGGAGGTATAGAAAGTTGGAGATGGGTACCCCATACAAAGTAATCGTTAATTTTCCAAATAAGTGGACAACTACAATAGTGACACCCTGAAGCTCACTATGAGAACAAAGTGAATTATTGAACAGAAGCCTGGAGGTGGGGATAATGGTATAGTAAATAATAATCCTATATCTGGTGAACAAGGAATTTGAATTATACCTTTTTATAATTTTTCTAAAAGTAAAGAGCGCAATCAGTCAGAAAAGTTGTACAATGGGTACTGTGAGAACTTTAAAGTCTTACAAAAAAATTATTTATTTTATACACAATTGAGAGAAATTATTGGGTTTTTTCTTTGAAAACAAAATTCATAGTAGAAAATCAGAAACGGAATAGACTTATGAATCCTTATTTTATTTTATAATGCCGGGCCAACCTTTGGCTTGAAAAGCTTTCACTTACTCATAGAATAGAGAACAAAACGATATATTAAAAATTTTTTTCCACGTATAATTTATGGTAGTTAACAAAATGAGCTCATGATCTCCCGTAATTATTTACATTAAAAAATTAAGGGAAATAATCCATATTTGTAGTGAAAATCTGCTAATGCTGATAAAAGTGGGTGTTCAACTGTATAATTTCAGTTTTCCTTACTTCTCTGAAAAATTATCAAAAAGAAAAGAAATGTTTTCTTACAGAAAATAAATAATAATAAAAATATTAACAATAATAACAAAATGAATTTAAAAATTAAACATTAATACGATCATCAAAATTTGGAAAGTAGAACATTTCGAAAGAAAGATCATTTAAAGATTTAGTTTAAATCCACCATTAAATAAAAATAGGAGTTTATGTAAATAAAATTGTGTAATTAATTGTTGCCATAGTTCAATTTCTCATATTAAAAGGATTAGAAACTTTGCCAAGTTACCTAGAAATGCCAAGATATAAGACGGTAGCCTGATAGTGACAAGAGAAAATTTTGCTTCTGGCCAATATCAAGTCAACGCTTAAGTAATTGTAGGTAAGAAACAAATGACTCTTTCACTCACGACAGTAATAAAATTCTTTAATAAATATAAGTATATGATCTATTTATGGAAAATGGTCCTCATTATGATCTCAGTATTATTAACGGGCAACGAAATTCTACTCACATATTGCTCGAACATACAATAAAAGCCCTCTGGTCAGCTTTCGCTGAATTCGTCCTGAACGAACGGCATTCAAGATTAAACTCCACATAACAGCGATGCAAGGTAAGCTTTTGTAGCGTTTCACTTATACCCATTGACGTGGAAATGTCATTCTGGAGGGTGAATTACTCACTATATCTTTAAGAATTTCACTATTTTAATAGTGTTTTATGTAATCTTAACCAAAAATAATTTCTGGCTCCACTAATTCCTACAAGAAAAGTTGCAGCAAGTCTTAAAATGACATTTTCTTACGTTTACAATTAGTTTTTTTCACGCCACCTTACGACACTCAATGGGCACTCGTAACAGAAAATCATATCACCTCATATATAAATCAACCTTCTTAGCGTAAAGGATATAAGCATATTTTATTTTATTTTAAGAAAGACTAATTTATATTTTTTAAAACAGAAAACAGTTTCTGGTATATGATAGAGCAAACACCTCTGTAGAAGAGTCATAATCCTTTTACTATAATATACCTGAATTATTAGCTACAGTCAACATGGATACACGTTACTGAAGAGGAGCAAAGCCTTAATCAGAAAAGATTTTGTCTTAGGCCAACACCACGAAGCAACTCTGTTAGTTGCTAGGCAAGACATTTCCTTAAGATAAATTTTTTTTCCAGAAAAAAATCGGAAAAATTTATTCCCTACCGAAAGTGTTGTCAGAATTCCTTCATCAGTAGTGGCTACATATAGAAAAAATTGCTAAAAACGGCTTAAGACTAGCTCAATAATGGCTAAAGGACAATGAATGCAAAAAATTACAGGTTTTAAAGAATAATTAGAAGAGTAAAGCCTATGATATTTTTAACAAACGAATTTTAAAATTTTTTTCTCGAGTACCTGTACTTACATAGTTGGTACCTATTGATTTTCCTACCTCTTAACTGAAAGCGCTACACTGCTCCTGTCAAAACACATTTGTCAGTTGACTCAAGCCAAAGTTTGAACGAGTTGCAACATTTAGTTTATGGTTGATAACCATTGATAACAGACCACTGCGTGAATTGAGGAGCATTATGCAGGCCGAGAGATTGTGGAAGCCATAGTTACAACAAAAGGCTAAGTAGCATAAATTTTTAATGAACACTTTAGTTATGAAGAACAATCATGTGACAGCTTCGCAGGAGTGTTTAGCATTTGTTCAACCACAATATGGACGAGTTTTTGTACCGTTTCGTAATAGTGGACGAGACATGGATTTACCACAACATAGCAGATACCAAACAATAGTCAATCCAGTGAGTGTCGTGAAGTAAATCGACACAAAAGAAAACCTAGGTGGATTTGTCAGCCAGTAAATTCATGGCGAACGTTTTTTGGTATGAACGCGGTATAATCCACATTGACTACCTTGAGAAGGGTAAAACAATCAATGGCAGATATTATGCCAACTTAATGGTTCGATTTAATGGGGCTTTAAAAAAATGACCACATTCCGGCATGAAAAAAATTCTTTTCCACCAGAACACTCCAAGGGTGCACACATTTGCAGTTTCAATGGCGAAATTCCATGAATTAGTGTTTGTTTCTTAATTTTAGATTCAGCAAGATTAACATGACCGAAAGCCCTCTCTACATCTGAATTTGACCATGTGAAATGGGAACTTATTTAAAATTTCTATTATAAGCGTGACTAAAGAAAGTGGTAATAACTAAATTAATTTTTCTTCTGCTTAATGGAATGAAAAGTGACTAGATTCACAACACTGATTACCAACTCCGACGAAGGTGTATAATGATGGAAGCCATATAGTTTAACGCAACAGCCAAATTTAATTATTATTTGCGTAAATTCTCGATTTGACATTAAATATTTGCCATATTTGGGCCACAGCTTGAATAAGCAACAGAGTATTTAATGTGTGTTTTCTGCTGTTGCGCATTATTAAATTGCCCTTGAACACTCGTGTGGAATAAAGTATAAATAAACGTTTAGATTTGATTTGAAACAGGACATTTTCGTCGCTGAAAAAAAGGAAGGTATTACACCTGCCATTCAAGTTTAAGCAACCTTTCGTATAGCAAGTGTAAGCAAAAGTTTCTCCAGAACACAGAAAACCCAACCATTCAATTTAAGGATAAAATGCATGAACTTACTAAGTGTGTGTGTGTGCGTGTGCATACATCGGCGATTATAAGCATATTTATTGCTCCTTGCGTTCACTGGCCAACCGTTGTAGTTGTATCAACAAACATACTCGTATATACACGGTTTGTTTATTGTTGTTTTTATTGAGCAGTGTATTCTATAGCAACCAGTTTTAAGGTTTAGCAAATCAAACCACTGTGTAAATGAAAGTCAATGAATATGAGTCCTGGAATCAGGTTTTTTTGTTTGTTTTGTAGTAATTTCGTTTCCAGACGACATCGATGACGACGCACACGACAATTCCCGGTAGGAAACAAACATTTCCGTTAGTTATGACTCTGTCAGTTTGTTTGCTATTTGACTTGGTCCGCTTTATTTTCGCTTCGGTTGCATGACTTTGGTTTGCAACATTAATGTTCGTTTATTAGCAGAAGACTGGTTTTTAATGTACAATTTAAGGACATACTCGTTTCATTTTTTCATTAATTTTTTTTCTGTAGTTGTTTGATTCCTTTCCTGCTTTTATTATTGACATCCTTTGTGGAAGTAGCACTAGTTTTCGCAGGAAAGTTTTTTTTATGTACGTATCTTATTTCAAATTCATTTCGTTAGCCTTTTTCCATGGTTGGCTTTCGAAATGGCGGCTAGAGTAACAAAAACGTTAAAACAGAAACAGTAACAACTTTGTGGTTAAATTTGTTAATTTTGTTCTGCTTGTTTTTACTTCCCCTAAGCAACAGCGCTTGGTATTGTTGTTGCTGTCATTGTCTAGTCAGTGTTATTGTATCCTGAACTTGACTAAAGTTTGTTATCATCATTATCAAGTTGAAACTCATTACCAAGGGCAACATATTGACAAACAATCGAACCAGAAATGTTATTCATATCGACACTCATACGCATTTGTCAGGGTGTGTGTACTCGTAGGTTTCAAATAAAATTTAATTCCCTAATGCTGGTTTTGCACCACCCCTAATTATCTAGTCTAGTGCAGTTGGTGTATTGAATATCGGATTTTGTGAACTTAAAGGGTTTTAGTCAACTTTAAAATATTAGTTTTCATTCTATCGCCTTTGAAATAGAGTTTTTGTTATAAATAATTTTCGTAGAAGAGAAAATGAAAAGACATCACAATAGTTAAACTTATTATATGTGTACTTACATATATATAGAAAAAGTACCAAATTAAAAGCCTGGTCTAGCCTGAGGGCGGTCCAGAGCATTTCTGCAAAAAAATTTTAATTTTAAAATTCTCCGGGAAGGACTTTCATATTTTGTATACACTATACTGAGGATAAACCTTTCACTAGGTGTTGCAATCTGATCTCTATGCCTACTCGTTCGCCCTCTTCTTCAGAGAAAAATTATTAAATAAGGTTTTGCGGTGTCGGCAATTTTTTATTTTTTTTTCGCAACGCTTCGGTTTTAAGTTAGAATGGTAGTAGTATTTACAGCATCGTTACATACCATTTGATCTTCTCTATGCCGATTCCAGCAAAAAGTGCACAGCTGTATCACAATGTGAGAACTCGTTCTCTCTCTCCAAAATCTTCGGAACTAATTTTGATGGGTCAATACTGAAAGTCTATACACTAAGTAGACATATTCTGACTATGAAAAGAAGAAAAATCAGTTCACTGTTAGAATTTTAGACTGTTAAGCAGAAAATTGCTCATTAAGTTCTCGCAAAGGGTACGTAATAAAAGCGTTTAATGCATTGGAGTATAATTTCCACGGCAAATTCAAGAGAACCTATAGCAACCGTTAGTAATTGAGCTGATTCCGTGACAGTAAGGTAATGTGTTTTACTCTTTCTTTTTCATATGTGTCACGGCAGCTGCGGCAAAAGTCGTTATCCCCAACTCCTACGCCTTGCGGATATATGGCAAATAGGTGGTGTACAGTTATCACAAATACCTCTATTGATACCTACTTCCCATTCATGAAGAGTAGGGAGGTCAAGGCTCTGCTCTAGTCCTTTATGGCTCACCTCCTCCTATTCGTTTCCTCGCAAATCCTGCGCCTATATAAGAATTTGCAAGATGATAGTGGCAAATCCACGCATTCTAACTGCGAGGTACATATGTAGGTTGGGCATTGTCTAGCAAATGCATCTGAGCCCAAGGACTCAAATGATCCTAATGTTAACCAGCTTCGCCATGTCACTAAGCGACAATTGGAGACCGAAGGTTGTTTTTAATTTGGCCAGCGGTGACCCTAGGGCTGTTATGACGGTATGACTGCCAGAGTGGATTTTTATGGGGTTGGCTTCTCCAATTAATTTATTGAAAACTTCCAATTTTAACATCATCCTGAAGATGATACTCAAAGTGTATCAAAATGCTCGATAATTATAGATAAAATAAAAACTGGTATATAAGAAGGTCTTTTGTTTAAATAATATTCGATTGTCCAGAAAAGGTAATAAAATATAGAGCTGTTATTAATTCTATAATTTTATTATAATTTTATTATCGTCTGCCGCCTCGAGAATTTATTTCAGCCCAAAAAAAGCAACACATCAGATGCAGCTATGGACTGTCGTACACTAATCTGCACCATAATCTTAGAATTAACAACCTCTCCAGGACCAATACAGCTACTGAATTGAAACTTTGTGAACTCTTTAAATATGACCAAGTTTTCCAAAATTATCATTTGAATCAAATCAAATCGTGTAGAACCAATTAAATAATTTCTTATACGCAAACTTACTCTTGTTATTCACAAAATCAACTCCTGTTCATATTAAAATTAGTGTAGAACAGCAAGTATTTTCTAATCTTAAAACTCAAGTGATTTATAGAACCCTTTGCTAATGCCAACTGCAACGTTTGGTAGGTGAAAAAATTTCTTTGTTCCTGATAAATTTCCAAAAAAAAACGAAAAAAAACAAATAAATATAAATGATGTATAAAAATATTTGTTGGCAAGTGAATGGAACAATAAAAAAACCTCGCCAGACAAAATTGCAACATGCAATGTGTATCCAAAAACGAAATAAAATAAAAAAAATCAGTCTCGACGTCAAAAACTGGCGACACTCATAATACTCGTAAACTTGTGTGTTCTATTCCAAAAGTCATTTCGCCTATTAAATGCACATAAATGTGTTTTGCTCGGAATAAGAAAAATTTTAAGTAAAAAAAAAAATACTTCTTTTAAATGAAAAAATTTTTTTGCAAATATTTAAGAATAAAAAGGAAATTGTCTATTATCATTTATTATGGTTTTTTTATCTAGTCATTGCCAATGCAGTGGCAAGTGCATTTTTCTTAGTAATTTTGTGCACAAGGTGCTAAATTGTTCAAGTCGATTTGTGTTTTATTTTCAAATTAACCTTGAGCCAATTACTGCAAAGACATTTTCATTTGTAAATTATTTACAAGTACGACGAGTATTTATTTAAAGATTTGTTATTCAGTATTATTTTCGCTTCTTTCTTTTCTTCATTCGCAAATTCCTTGTAATTTGTAGTTGTTTCTTATTTGCAGCGAAAGTGAAATGTTGCCGACGGGCTTAAGTCGTATATGCCACATGCTGTAGAGGTGACATGTAACACGATTTTAGCGTGGCACAGTAGCAATACTTAACGCCGCCGCTGCCATTAAATAACAGTGTCACTGTCACAAAACCAACACCAACTGACAGCCAGCCACAACGCCACCCCAAGTGTGCCCAATGTAAATCAAAGTTCCTACATTTTAAATTAAGCATCAACAACGGCAACAAAAATCAAACAAACAACAACAAAAAAAAAACAAAACCGAAATCGAAAAATCTCAGAAAATCAAACAGCCACAAACGAGTTGTAATTCATTTAATATATACATTTACTTACAAATGTAAATATGTATGAAAGCATGTACTTATGTATGTATGCATGTATTTAGGGTAGCAGACCAGCGGTTGAAGAAAACTTAAAGGGGGAAAACAATCTCCACCAGCAAATACAAACATGATGTCTCTGTTGTATTTGGCAAAGTATTAAACGAGGGATTTGTTGTTCGTTGCAACTACACATAATCCTATAGTCATTGCCTTTGCATCTACATTTCGTGTAGCTGTATTGTTGTTGCTGACAGCTACCGTTGTGTTTCGTAAGCGCAATGATATCCAATGAACAACCAGCGGAAATGCTTGTTGTATCAAAGTCAAAAGGATCACAAAAAATCCCAACTTCCACAGACATTACCAACTTAATGAATCTGCAGCCATCAGCGGCCTTAAACACGTCAACAAAAGCGCACCACCACCACCACCAACAACAACAACAAGATCCGCAACAAACAGGCGCTCAATTTTCGAAAAATAAACCAACAAATCTCGATGCAGCAGTTGTATTGAATGTAAAATGTCATTGTCATATTGAAAATTCTCACTCTTATTCATCAAATTCGATTGGATTTTTTCATCATCATCAGTGCGTGAGTTCAGCGCATTTCTATCAATTGCCAACGAGGTTTTCATTGTTGCCCAGTGTGATCAGCGGAAATGATAGAATTGATGAGAAAAGAAAATCTGACGAAAAACAACAGCTTTATTTGGCGGAGAGAAAACGTTGCTGGCCTCCGCCTGTTTTCATTATATTCATATCGCTATTGGAGGTAAGTAACGAATGATTGTTGAGGGCAACATATTTTTTTATTATATTTATGCTGGCCTTAATATAAAGCAAGGTAAACTACAGTCACGACACTCTAGCTCACGCAATAAATGTGTCAAATCGACAAATAGACGTTAAAAAAACTATTTTGAATTTTATGATATTTCAAAAGGTGCTTTATAATTCAAAGCTTCATTGTGCAACGTTACACTTGTATTCTGAAATAAACGTAAGGTGCCTGGAAGGCATAGCAGTGGTGTTACGGGGGCAGTTTCCACCAAATTTTCTTGTTTGGTACAACACAAATCAGAGCAGGTCTTAGTCATTATGCTGAACTACAATAAACTTTTTAATTGCATTTTTGTGACATTTAATAAATAAATAAATTAATTCAAATTTGAAATGTTCCATTCGCGCCATATTTCACTAAAGACATGTTCTTTTCTGAAAAAAGTGCAACATTTTTTTTATTAATTTATTAAAATTTGTTTATCGCTCTGATTAAAACAATTTAGCTCCCTGAGAGGATCGCATGATCTTCCTTAATAAGTTTGCAGTTATTAAAAAGTAATAAGTTCCTTTTTTATCTTTGAAAAGACAAACAAATTTAACAATAATTGTGAATAAAAATAAGGTACAATCAATTCAAACTCGTGTATGAGAACTCAAGCCCAACATTCTTATTTTATTAAGAATTCAGGAGCACAAAGGACGAGACACACACTAGAATCTGGGATATTAAGCGGGTCTCTTTCCATAACAAATCGTTGTTGACAGTCTGTGATGACCATTTCATTTTAGCGGCGTCTATGTAATGATGTGTTCCTTATTATTCAGGATTTTTATTTTGTTAAAAGGTAATTGCAAGTTCTTTCAACCCACGAACATAATTTGAAGTCTTATACAATTTAAATTTTTTAAAAATTTTCAGTATATTTCTATACTTGTATAGTGCTCTTGCCTGTGCATTAAGCCTTTCTGATAAAATCTTAACATTTAATTTTCGTAACCTCTAAAGTCAAATCTGGCAGAACTTTTTTAATCATACCGTTTTCGTTACTGACACAAGTGTAACACATACTTTTGTCGTGTTGCATACCTGCTTGCTGTCTTCTACTGAATAAACTGAACAGCAGCGTAAAAAAAATTTAAGTTCATTTCGTATATGTTGCACATTAAATATGCATAGATGCAACATACTTTGCACTTATGTTTACTTCAGGGTTATATACTACCCTTTCCTTTAACTGACTTCACTATCATGCTTATACATACAAAGAAGGCTTTTGTTTCGAATTCGCTTATAAACTGTTATCTGTAGGTATATTTATAATATAGCGGCGGCGTCTATGATTGATTCTCTCTTATAATTAAAACTGATATGTTTTGAAAATCGGAATTATGATTTGAAT
Organism: Germaria angustata; assembly: GCA_963681545.1. NCBI lineage: Eukaryota > Metazoa > Arthropoda > Insecta > Diptera > Tachinidae > Germaria > Germaria angustata. The sequence goes on from OY813000.1 coordinate 26,802,484, forward strand.
TAACACAACATGTTTTTAAAGCCATTTTTGTGTATGGATTGAAAAAAAAATCATACTAAATCTAACAACTAAAGTGAAGAAAAATTCTTAACAATTGCCGAAATGACTATCCAAAAATATACACATACTCCCATGTCCATGTGCTTGAATGTAATAAATAAAACAAGCAACCACCCATCCAAAAAACCTTTACAGCCAGTGAGCCAACTAAAAACCATTTTCAACAACCACTTGGGTGGTTTGAAAAATGGAATCACTCCAAAAGCTGCTTCATTTAATGCAGCAAGAATAACTCCACCGCAGATATACTGCCGACTCGTACACATGTGCTTCATTCATTTTGGACAAAAATTATGTTTGGAAAAAGAAAAAATAAAAAGAAACCATGAAATACACATCATCATTTCAAACACTTGTTTTAATGTCCATACAAAAATGCTTATGAACATACGCATATTTGTTATTGTTTATATGCGTACGAGTACAACAAAATGACATGTGGGAGCTTTAGTCAAACATACATTCGTACATACATACATATGTTTGTGTGTATTAACTTTTTCTAAGGGTTCAATGATTTCTTAATAGTATTTGTTGGAAGGATAAGAGAATAAAGATACCATATAAAAAAAGTTGTATTAAATATGATCAAATATTCATGATACTACACACACAATAACTCTGCTACACACCCGTTTTTTTTCATTTTGTTATAAATAAATCGGACATTAAGAAACTAAATAAAATCTTATCGGAAAAAAAGATCAAGCAAGTGTTGTGCAAAAACAATCTGCTGCTGGCGCAAAAAGGCGACCCCACTTTATTTGAACTTTAAGCAAGAAAAAAAATTTATAATTAAATTTTTTTTCATTTATGTCTGTTGTGGGCCCTTAGCGCCACTATGGCAACACTTTGGCTCGGACAAGTGGCATGAAGTTATATATTAAACGTGGGTGGTAAATTGAACTTTACCCCAAATATTTACTTAAAAGGAGCCAACTATTTAAATGCTGTAGAAAAAAATTTACCTAATGCATTGACTTATAATTCATACAAATACTCATACGTACATCTAAGTATTTATGTACTTATTTTATTACTTTCATTCAAGTCGTATATAAAAAAAGGTCTTCCTTATTATTTTAATCACGTTTTAACGAAAGTTCTTTCTATTCACATATTTCAACCCTCTCCTTTAGTCCACCCCTTACTTTGGCAGGGTAAAGTGTAACACGTCCATGTTCGTACATAAAGTCGTGTCAAAATTTGTCACCCAGCGAGTAAATAATTTTTAAGTTCTCTACTTTCTGATTTTTTTTTTTTAAATTAGTGTTAAACGTTTTCGAAAAATTCTGAAAAGCTAAAATGATATCATTATTTGAATAATTTTTTTAAATATATTTGTTTAATTTGATTAAAACATTACTTAAGCTCAAGGTCTTATTTAGTGGTTAAACAATTTTATTTGAAGTTATCGATATTTCAATACTTATTGAAAATCATCGCCAGGAAAGAAAACAGAATTTTTCTGAAACTGATACTCAATGGGTGTCGAAATATTGATAATTTCAAAATAATATGATAAAATTTTTATAAATTGGTCAAAATAAAAAAAACTCGGTGTTGACTTGATTTAATTGGGGCATAGTCCTTTGGTAAAATAAAAACTTTACACATTTGGTAAAAAAAATAAAAACTTTTTAACAAAAACTTGAACCGGCGTCATAATTTCAGGCTTAGAAATTCCATATAACTCGAATATTATACCAGCAAAAATAGATTTTGAAAAAGTTTTGAAAGTATTGGCCTGAAAATAATGCAAACTTTTGATAATTCTCAACGATCTTAACATATAATAAATGAATAATAATTCGTTGGGGTATTTAATTTGTGCATGACTTAAAAATACATAAAGAATATTAATTTTAAGTTCAAAAAACTCAATATGGAATGCACTTGATAAACTTAGATAAACTGATGTGCATACAGATATGACTTCACTCAAATAAAAAATGATCTTTGTGTCCATTAATAATCTATAAAGTATTTAAATGTCTGGAGAACCGTTGGGAATATTAAGTGAATAATAAAAAAATGGTGTAAAATATACAAATATTGAATATCTCTACATCCTTAAAATTAGAGCTGCTAGTGAAAAACTATAATGCGATCGTAATCAGCAGATGAAAATATATTTTGTTGGGTGCGGTTTCCAAGATCCAGACGATCGTCTTGCGTAAAAAATTTTATGGTAATCACTCAAAAAAGGAAGAGCTTTTCTTATGAATTTTCTTTTCAAGTCGACCGACTGGTTTGTAAAAACCGAATTTTTATAAAAAAAAAATATATATATATTTTGAAGAACAGAACTTCACAAATTTATAGCAGTTGTTCAGATTAACATATTGAATTATTCAATATTCGCAATCTCGAGGTGTTTTTTATAAAGCCAACATGTTTATTTTTATTTTTAATTTAAATTTCTGGAAAAAGACACCCATAAGGTGTAAAAATATTGAATGTTGTAAAAAAGAAATACTTTTTTATAAAAAAGGCCTAAAGCTCAATAAATAATTCCATAAGTCAATCAAAGAGAAAGGTCGAATAATATTCAGATTTGTAATCACAATTTTTCAACTTCTTCACGCAATGAAAATTCTGTTTTTTGATTATTGCAATCTGAGCTGCCGGTGCCACAAATGTGAAACATAAATATTATATGTAGTTTTCCATCACCTTGTCAGTTGGTTCCTTAAAGCTGTATTTTATTGAATCAAATCTTATTTGTTACTCTATTTTCTTATTTGTGCGAAAACTTGCAAGAAGTTTTCGAACATCAATGTGTTGTTCTTTTTTTCACTTTTTAATAATTAAATTTTTACGTATTTTAGTGTGAAGAAGTGATAGATTTTCCTAACTTTTGCAATACTTTAGATGTTGTCAACACGCACTTCACAAAACTTTTTATTTGCAAATAGTTTCAGGGTAGTTGCGATACCTTCTGTGTTAATTTATTGATAAATATCAATATTTTTCACTGAATGCCTTTATGCATTTTTCGTTTGTTAGAGTAGATTTACATCAAGCATTTTTTTCATGAAATTTGTTGCATGCAGCTTCTTTTATTCGCTGATAGGAGGGATCTTGAAGAAAACGGGATAGCAAAACAGACAGCACAAGAAATTTCATTCGATTGCTTACACCATTTTTGGTCCCACTGTTTCACTCCATTTTATATTGATAAATAGATTAATTTTCATGCAACAAATTTTTATATACAGTTGAATATCTCTTCTCTACGTTATATACTCAAAATTAAAATTATATGATTTTTAAAACTTCTAAAAAAAGTCATTGAATAATTTAAGACTGTTCGAATAACCTTGTAGCATTTTAGGGAATAAAGTTTTTTTTTTTTGTTTGTTTGTGCGACCCCTCATTTTATGATTACGTCAATTATTTCGCACACATTTCTAAATTATTTGTTTTCTACAAAATCTAATATAAGGAATAGATTTATAATTAAAATTTAGTGTGTTTTAGGGATCTATTTATCAGTATTTGGTTAAGTTTTTATTAAGAACCGTAAATTAAATTGTCTCGACAGAAACGTTTTCTATGAAATAATCTATTTGTTTTTGCCGAAAATATCTAATTCTTTTTTTCGAAGGCAAGTACAACTTTTCCAAACTGCTCATTAATCATTGAGGAGGATGTCGGAAGAATGTAATAAAACCGCAACAAATCTAGAAGTAATTTCTTCTATATTTCTATTTATTTCAGGAATAACTAAATGATTTTTTCTTTATCAAAAAACAATTTTTAAATGAAAGATGAAGAGAAACTTTTCGCTCAAATGAATTTTGTATGTGCGATACGGCAAACGGGAATACCATGTCTAATGTTAAATACGAGTGTGTATGTGTGCGTGTGGGTGTGTGCGTGTGGGTGTGTAACATATGTTGTTATGTACATAACAATAATTTTTATATCCATGTAAGTGCATATATGAACGTACATAAATATAAATGTATATTTACCTATTTTCAAATTCCTTGAAGAATTATGTGCAAATGTATGTGTGAAGGGAAAATAAATTTACTTCAGCTTTGGCACTTTTGCACAGTGGCCTGAAGTACATAAAAATGGCTCTAGTCTCTCAATTATTTTATATATGTGCCCATCAGCTAAAAGTGACTATCAAATCAGGAGACCATTTTGGAAATTTAAAGTTGGTTTTTAAAAGTTAATTCCTTTTATACGTTCCGTAGCCTCTGCTACTAGTAGGAGTAGATGCTCATGTCATAGTCAATGAGTTATTGCTCAAAATGGAATTGTTCCTCAATAGAAAGGACAGACGGAATATCATCACAGTGTCTGTAATTTCTTGAAAAATTTTACAGAATTAGTAAAATTTTGCTCTGGGCTACTTTTAAGGAGGCAAATCACAATGCAACTAGTAACTGCTTTTGACCTTAAGTCGCCTAAAGCTCAAAATAGCTTTATAGTTGCTTCCGAGAAAAGTCATGTTCAAACCTCTGTATTGTTCACACAAAGTCTCTGCAGTGATAAACCACAAATAATAATAAAAAAAGAGAAAAAAGAAAACAAAATTAATAATAAAAATTCTTTTCAACAAAAACAATTTGTGCAAGGTGCAAAACAAAGCATCTACAGTAAACAACAACATTAAACGTTCGCGACAATGTGATGTAGTCAACGCACAATGCGTAAGCACAATGCCGAAATTAAAAAAATCCAAAACCAACAACAATGATCTCAGCTCAAGCTCAAGTAATTATTTCTCGCCTTTGCAAACAATTGATGATGGTGATAAAGTAGATGATGAAATAATTGTTGAAAAAACAACAATAATTACTATACCTCCAATAACAATTTTAAAGTGTAAAATTGAAGAAGTTCATGAAATATGCAGAACTAATAAAATAAGTGAATATTCGGTCAGAAAAATATCTATCGACCTAAAATTGTTCTTAAAAAACAAAAGTGATTTTGACACTATTTCTACTATACTCAAAAATAATTATGAGCACTTTACTTATGCCACAAGAAATGAAAAACCATATAAAGCACTTATTTTCGGCCTTGATAAATATGATCCCGCTATTATAAAAAAGAAGCTTATAGATCTAGGCTTAAATTGTTTAGACACCAAGCTCGTCACAAAAAGAAGCCATTATAATACCGAGTATTTTATATATGTAGTTTATTTCCAACGAAAAACTATTACTGTCAGAGAATTAAGACAGAATTATTCCGTAATAGACTACGTTAAAGTTAGGTGGGAATATCAACAATCTAACAAGTCTAAAATAACGCAATGCTATAACTGCCAAATGTTTGGCCATGGATCAAGCCGATGTTATGTTAAAACCTTCTGTGCGAAATGTGCAGGACAACACAAAACCGCAGAATGTAAAGCGACCACAATTAAATGTGCAAATTGTAATGGACCGCATGAGTCATTTTCAGATGATTGCCCCAGTAAAACTAGTTATCTTCGGTTAAGGCAACGGGCGCAACCAACACCTCGACGTAAAACTAATAATAATTTTGCAAATCCAACAATATATAATAATTATTTTCCAAACACCTTACGTCAAAATGTACCGAATGCAGGTATTTGGAATACAAATAATAGCAACGCAAATAGTAGCGGAGAGTTATTCTCATTACAAGAAATTAAGACCCTAACGATGGAACTCATTACGAACCTGAAAAATTGTAAAAGTAAAGCTGATCAATTTGAGGTTTTAACCAATCTCGCATGTAAATTCCTTACATAATGGCTCATGACATAAAAATCATCACTTGGAATGCAAGAGGCATTCGTAACAAATGTCAAGAACTGTTTCAGTTCTTAAAGGACAACAACGTCAGCATATGTCTTGTTTCAGAAACATGGCTTAATTCTAACAGCTCTATTAGACATAAGGATTATTTTACATATAGAAATGATAGGGAAAACTCTAGAGGTGGGGGTGTTGCAATTATAGATAAGAAAAATGTGCGGCACCAACTACTACCTATAATAAACACACATCTAATTGAGAATATTGGTATTAAGTTATTTACTAACACTGATTGTATTAATATTTATTCTTGCTACTTCCCTGGTGGACTTGCAGGACCGGACAATAATAGAAAGCGACAGTTTGCGTCAGACCTACACAGACTTAAAAACAGCCATAAGTTTATATTAGGCGGTGATTTTAATAGTAGACACCAATCCTGGGGCTGTATTAGAGCAAATTGTTGGGGAAACATTCTATTTGAGAAACTAGACTCTTATAATATCAATATTTCTTACCCATCTGAAAACACTCACATACCTTCCAGTGCTAACAGACAAGGTTCGACACTCGACTTTTTTCTCACTAATATTCCGGAACAACTCTCTCCTGCTCTTGTGATAAATGATCTAAGCTCCGATCATCTACCAGTGGAGATAAAATTACTGTTTGGATCAATAATTTCAAATGTTTTCGAGTACGACTTCACCAAAACAAACTGGAATAATTATGCCAGTTACATTAGTAGACAAATTAATATTCCAGAACCAGAGAGCATCACTCTGAATGAGCACATCGACGAGATGATAATTTATTTTAGAAACTTAATAAAAGAAGCTACCTACTGCAATACACCTAGAAAATCTCGTTCGCATTCTAGTAAAAATATACCATACTATATTAGGCAAATAATTCAGCAAAGAAATTGCATACGTAGACAATGGCAGCGACATAGATGTATAACCGACTTCCATCTTATGAAATTTTTTAACAGTAAAATTAATGAAAAATTGAATACCATTAGAAACAAATCGTGGAACATACTGCTTTCTTCATTAGATAAAAGCTCTCCAAAATTTTGGAAACTAGTCAAAATTCTAAACAAGAAAAGAAACAACATTCCGATTTTAAAGCACAACAATTCACGCTATACCACAAATGAAGAAAAATGTGAAATTCTAGGTCAAATTTTCTACTCCAACCATTCCAATACCTTAAATCTAGGCGATACCGAGACCATTTCTATGGTCAACTCTAGTGTTGATAATCTTAATTTATTACCTCAAAGCGTTTCTAACCCCATTCAAACTAACGTATCGGAAATAACTCTAACTATCAGGAATTTAAAAAATAGGAAAGCACCCGGTTATGACGGAATTAATAATATGTCTTTAAAAGCTCTTCCAAAAAAGGGTATAAAATTTCTATCAGTTTTATTTAATTCTTGTTTAAAACTTTGCTATTTTCCAAAAGACTTTAAAGTCGCAAAAGTAATCCCTATAAAAAAACCCAATAAAGCTGCCGATTCTCCGTGGTCTTATCGTCCTATAAGTTTATTGAGCTCTATTAGCAAAATTTACGAAAAAATTGTTAAATCGAAACTCACGCATTATATTGAAACAAATAACGTAATTCCTCCATTTCAGTTTGGTTTTAGAAGAGAGCATAATACCGCACATCCGTTGATAAGAATAAAAAAATTAGTGCATTCAAACTTTGATCTCCAAAAGTCATCGGGTATGTTGCTATTAGATGTTAAAGCAGCATTTGATTCCGTATGGCATGAAGGAATAATTTACAAAATGATGCGTATGAACTTCCCGATTGAAATTATTAAAATTATACAATGTTTTCTAAAAGATCGGACATTTCAAGTGCATATTGGCTCACAATCCTCCAGAATTTTTGGAGTACCAGCTGGTTGTCCGCAAGGATCATGTTTATCCCCTATTTTGTACAATATATACACTGCAGATTTTCCCAATTTAGAATATTGTACAATGTCAGTATTTGCTGATGACACCGCAATTATTTGTTCCGGTAATCTTGCTCATGAAATCATAAACAAACTGCAAAGAGCTTTAGAAGAAGTAACCCTCTATTTCAACAGATGGAAAATCATGTTAAACGCTAGTAAATCACAAGCAATATATTTTACTAGGAAACGCAAAGAATGCTTTATTCCTCAAAACAATATTAATGTACAGGGAATGTCGATCCAATGGGACAATACTGTAAAGTACTTAGGTGTGATTTTAGACACTAAACTAAAATTTAAAGAGCACGTAGCGTACATCACAAATAAATTAAATGTTTTGACTCGGATATTGTACCCATTCATAAATCGAAACTCTAAACTTAATATTGCTAACAAAAAACTAATAGTTAAATCAATTTTCCACGCAGTAATCTTTTATGCCGCTCCAGCATGGTCTTGCATCGCAAAATGCCACATCAAAAAACTTCAGGTTTCACAAAACAAACTTCTTAAATTGATATTTAACCTTCCATGGTTTTTTTCAACTTCACGCCTTCATACACTGGCTGGTATTGAATTAGTGGATTGCAAACTAGAAAGACTGTTAAAAAATTTTAAACGCCGCTGTACATATTCAGACTTTTTTCATATTAATGAACTTGCTTCAGTTTAATTAGTTTTAAGTAGGTTAAGTTTTAGTATAGGGTCAGAAACAAGTTCAAATAGGTTTTGTAAAATTTTTCCTCCCAAATTATCTGAATATATGTATGTACATATATAGTGTTATATATTCTAAGTTACTAAAATTTTTTTGTTGAATAAGATATATTCTTGAACTCATCATGTGTAAATACTGTAAATTCAGCCTGTAAATGTTACTATGGTAAATAAATAAAAATATGAAATATGAAATATGAAAATACATGGGTAGCAGATATTCTTTTAATTGGAAGAGAACTATTTACAGGCAAAGCCGAAGTTCAAAACATGCGGCCTATTTCAAATGAAGGAGGTGTAATTACTTTTGTAAGGACACGACTAGTTCAGATCTTTATAAACAATCATGTTATTGATACTATGAAGGAAAAAAAAACGTATACGATGTATATTTCAAGCATATCGTTACAAAACTATTTTCGATGTCACTAAAGAAGAATTGAAGAAACTTTTAATTGTCATAATTTATAGGGTAAAGGTTAAAAAGCCCGCAGTAATATTTTATTAAAAAAGTGATCAATGATCTTTTAATAAATTCAGTAATAAAGTGGCAACTTCTTGCAATTTCTTAAGGCATTTTGCAGACCTTCAGCTGCACAATGGTGATATTTTGTAAATAATTCAACCTTTAGTTTCGTGCCTGGTGATATAATTTATATTATTTATTATACCAATTCCTACATGTGGTCTTATGCAACATACGCGGGATCTGGTACTGCAAATGTTTTTTGATTATCCTGGAATCGTTGCATATATTTACTAGACTGGGATAGGCCTGTCTTTTTGTGGAACTTTGAATAGAATCACACTGAAGTAATCACCAACAAACAGATCCCAGGGAACATCAGTTTACAAATATACCATGGCAAGATCTCTACGCTGCTGTGTTAGTTGTTGTGCAAAAAAGAAACTCCTATAAAAGAGATACACAGAGCGTGACTGCAGGTCGGAAAAGTTTACGTTATAACGCGTTTTATTAAAAGCTCAAGAGCAAAAATTAAAGATTTTGTTCTTTATTTTTTTAGTTCATTTTCACTGTTGCAGCATTTAAAAATAAAAATGATTTAAACAGTTTAAACAAAAATTCATAGTAAAGGAAAAAAGTAAAATTAAATAATTTTTTTAAATAGAGGAACTTGTGTCTGCACCATTTCTAAAACGGTTTTTGAGTCTTGTGTAAATTTGTTCATGAATTCCAAACGTGATACAAAATACTTATTTTGTCTGACATGAGATATAAACCCTCTTGACAGGTTTTTTGTTTTTCAAGACAAAACTTTGAAATTATTTTCCAATCCTCTGATAAGGTATGGAACGTTGAATGTTTTCAAAAGTTATAAAGTGAATATTTCAATATCAACTGAATTATACAAAATGCAATTATTAAAGTCAAATTAAAAGTGAGTATCCAGTGGAAAACTAATTATAAATTGCGTTATGCAATTCCAAAATACACAAGATTCTGAAATGAGTTTGCAACCATTTCCGGAACTTGTTGGGATAATTCGTTACCTTTATCTGCATTGGATATTAGGAAAGGTGGAAAATGATTAAAAAAAGTTGTTAAAACATATTTTAAAATTTAAAACTATTCTTTGCAATCTTCCTTTAAATTATATCGAAGGAATCATATATAATTCTATCGAAAATTTTCCAATTTAAGTTTTACTTAAAACTAACGATCCACTGCACCAACATCTTCAGCTCAACGTATTCACATTAATGCTCACTGGGTTGTTGTGGTAGATTTTATTTTAAAAATTTATTAAGGAAATGAAAAAAGGGGCAAAACTCCCCATGTCATGGCTACAAGTGCACAAACACATACGCTCATTTATATTTGTTTAAAAATACGATTGTAATTGGGAGTGCAAGTTTGTAACAGTGATACAAATAGAAAAATACAAATGCTCTCTAGACGAGACACCATGTCAGACAGTCAAGAATGCCTCCTTTGAGTTTTTATAATGGCTCCTTGAGCTGAAAAATACCGATGAAACGAATACCAACAAAGCAAAAAATATAAAAATAAATTCAGAAATAAAAAAGGAAAAAACTAATAAATGTTGTTGTAAATTCTATTGCCCGTAAAGATGTACGATTACGTACACAAGTTCATATTTTATTGTTTGTGGCACAAAGCCACAATTATATGGTTTAATATTATATAAACGCTCAAACACGTGTAACACTTATTTACATATGTGTGTCTGTATGTGTTTGTACAACGATATTTTCTCTAAAATGTTTATGGAGGATTTGAATGGGAAAAGTAGCCAATATTCAAGGGACTTTTTACAACCTGCTCTCAGGAAGCAGTTGAATGGAAATTATTTACTTCAGCAAAGACCTTACGGTGGATCTTGTAAACTACTCCTACTTTTGAGCTTTAATAAATACATATGTACATATATGCAGAACGAAGGAAGGAAACGTTTCCAGTTTTGAAAATTTAATTTTGGAAATTAAAATTTAAAAATTTCAACAGTGTTGCCGTAATCAAAATTTTTTGTAATCAAGAAATTTCAAAAGAGGAACCAAATGACTAAAAAAGTAATAAATATGTGTGTTTATTTTTCTTTATTTGAGAGAAAAAATTTTAATTTCATAAATTTCAAAATTCTAAATTCAGATTGACATTAACTAACACCGAAAAAATAATTTGTGAAATAGTACAAATTTAGTAAAAGGACTCAATTAAGCTTCATCTTATTTATCTATTATATACATATGCAAATTACATATTTAGGTACGAGACAACAAAAGCTAAAATTTATCACATGTTGAAATTGTTTATCGAATTAAATAAATTTTTCGAGATCAAGCATTTATTCTTACTTTTTTATGGCGCTTTACTTTCTGAAAATAGTGTAGCATTTTGCTGATCAATTTATAAAATAGTCTCTTTATCGCCCTGGTTTAAGAAATTTAAGTAAGATGTTCCTAATAAATGTTTTGTTTGTTGTGGCATTAGCTATTCATATGCCGACATTTCATTGATCGCTAAACCAAATCGTCAGTGAACTTCGAGCAGTTTGAAAACATTCAATCTCATATGTTTATGCCAAAAGAATATAATACAATATGAAAATTCAATATTGTATAGAAGCATTATAAAATACATAATCATAATATGTTTAGAATGCTTTTATACCAACAACACAACAAACATTTATACTCAACATGAGTTTTTTTTTATTTTTCTTGCAACATATTTACAAATAAACGCCCGTTGGTCGTTAATGATGGTATTCAATCATGTTTTCTGCCGATTCAATTTGGTGATTATTATGGAACTTTGCAATTTAGGAAAATGTAAAGACACGGTCTTAAAAATTCTTGTTCTTCAGTTTTTTTGTGAGATCCTACAAGCTATTGTTTCCCAATTATATCCCAAATTTTCTTGGGTTTAAAAACGATATTTGAGCTTTGTCCTGGGGGCAAATTACGGCATTCGATATCGATCGAAATTTCAATACAATTCAAGAAAATTTTGTTTGAAATTTCGTTCGATATCGAATGCCGTAATTTGCCCCCTGTTTTTATTATTTTTTTCTAGTTTTAATTATTTTCGTATATAGAAACTATAAAGCAGCTAGAAGAATCCGACATACCTTGTTGTCACTATGAGTACCGACTCAAAACTCGCCAATGCGATTCATCTTCTTCCGATGATATCCTAAGGGTTCTTACCAATAACCAGCGCAGGACAAGGGCTGGGGCCTACTGGCCAAGGTTTGTGATTCTGCATAACTCATATAACTCACAACATCCAGTCATAAGGGGAAATAAGATGCAAAAACTATGCCCCCAGGATTTTTAGGCATATACAAAGAGGACTTCTTTCTATAAGGACCATGAATATTTGTAGTTCAATTAAAGTAATCTACAGAACTCTACTGCTTATGTTACATCGAAATCAAAAACATCGAAGCCAAAAACTTCAACTAAAATTGTTCATGCAACCCATAGAAGCGGAAGTTACTTAAGGAATCATCTTAAACAAACGGTGTTCAAACACCGAAATAATTTTAAATGATAAACCCGCAAAAGCATCATAGAAATTACAATAAATAGTTAAATAAAAATGAATAATTAATTTAAGCGAAGAAAAAATTATAGAATTACATTCTGTCTCTCTAAAGCAGTAATCAAAGTTTCATACATTGCAATACTGGTCGAAGTTCAAAAAGCTTGTTTTTATATAAAAGCCATGTACTACTATTTTTATAAAATGGCTCCATGAGAAAAACTCTACTGTAAATATTGTTTAAGCTTCAGGTGTGAAATAAAATTCTAATCCCTAAAATGGCCGTAAAGGATTCAGTTAAGGTGCAAGTGGACACTGATTGCTCTTCCAACTGTTGGATTTTTAATTAAAAGCTTTTTATTTCATATAATTAAGCTTATTTCCTATAAAAAGCAATTTAATTCTTAGAGAATGTCCATTTAATTCAGCATGTGTTCACAAAATGCTGAAACCCATTTTCATAAGTATTTAATTAAAAAAGAAAATTAAGAATTATTTTTATATTTCAATTTCTAATATGTTTTGAATGAGTGTATTGGTGGTGGAATGTCCGTATGTTTTTCTGCATTAAGAGAAATCACAAAATTTTATTGCAGCTCTTCCTTTTGGCCACTTGATTTTATGTGGTGTAAGGTCGCCGTCATAAAGTCTGTATCGATCGATATTTGTTTTACGTCGTTGTTGGCTTGTTTTTATTCTTTTCTATTTTGTTGCCATAAATAAAGAGATTTTATGTTTAAGAATTGAGGTCAATGAAATGTAGCAGTTTAGGGCTGAAATGATAGCATTTGTTGTTAAATTTTTTTTTGTTTGCTATAAATTTGAACCCATTGTGCAAAACAGTACAACTATGAGTTTTTATTTTAATTTTATTGCTCTATTTACAGATCGGTGTATTTATGTACGATTACATGACAGTGAGAAGCCAAAAAGAGTTTAACAGCACCAGCATACCGAGCGAGTCCCTTTTGATTTATCGCCCAGATCGTCGCCTACAGATATGGCGGTTCCTAACTTATATGGTTCTGCATGCCAATTGGTTTCATTTGAGCTTCAATGTCATCGTGCAACTGCTGTACGGTTTGCCTTTGGAAATGGTTCATGGATCCGCCCGTATTGCCGCAATTTATTTGTCTGGCGTTTTAGCCGGCTCTCTGGGTACTAGTGTTATTGATTCTGAAGTGTATTTGGTGGGGGCCAGTGGTGGTGTTTATGCGTTGCTGGCAGCACAATTGGCAAATGTTATGATTAATTTTGGACAAATGCGTTATGGTGTCTCCCAACTTTTGGCCGTGTTAATTTTTGGTAAGTTGTAAGCCAAATGAATTGCTGGCAGTTGTCTAATAAATTTTATTTTAAATTTCCAGTATTTTGTGACACCGGCTACGCATTCTATAGTAAATTTATAATTGAAGACCCTTTAACTATAATACCCTCTGTATCGTATATTGCACATTTGACTGGATCTTTGGCCGGTTTCACTATTGGACTTTTAGTATTAAGAAATTTTGAATATAAAACTGAATCGAATTTAATACGTTGGCTTGCATTTGGCGTTTACGCATCATTCACTCTATTCGCCATTGCATTTAACATGGTCAATACTGTCGTTGCTCAAAAACTCGAGGAGGAAGGCGAAGTTATTAAACAACATTTGTTTCATGACTTGGGCATTTCATAAAGGAAATCCATAAGGAACATGTTTAACTTTCTTAGAACTTAAAACTCGCCATAATTATTATTTTATACAACTCTAGTTTTTAATGAAGTTTTTAGCCCAAAGCGTGAAATCAAGTCGTTGTAATAAAGCCAAAGACTGAATGTATTTCTTCTATGAATCAGTAAATTTAAGTTGTTAATTTGTTTTATTAGTTCTTCTTTTAATATGAGTTTATTAATTTGCAGATTTTAATACTAAATAGTCATAATGGGATTTTACTTACGCAGTGTAGGTTTCATATTATGGCGTTTTCTTTTCCAAAAAAAGTGTAAAACTGTTTGCCCTACCCAAAAGAAAAATGGTACCTCGAGCTTTTAAGAAAAAACCCGCAATCCTATAAGGGAATAGAATTAGAGCAATAAATAACTTTTTTATTAATTGATCAATAATATGTTACATTTTTTTAAAGAAGACTCCTTTAAACATTTTTTTCCAGTTTACTTCCTTAAGAAAAGCAAGTGGAAATCTTACAACTAGATTAGCTTCGGTAAGGATGGCAGCTAAAATTCCATTAGGCTCTTTTAGACCATATAGTTCGTTATGATACCAGGAAATTTCTGCTTAAGTGTTGTACCCTGCGTCGAACCAACTGAAACTTACTAATGATGCGACGTAAGCAGTATTCTATCATGGCAGTGTCGGCAGAAGTCGTTGTGTTTAACTTGTAATGCCTACCAATTATATTTGTGTCATGTTCATGGAAAGCAGAGCGTTTATATCGTCCTGGTTCCCTAACTGATCCGAAATCTTTTGACTCCCTGAGGTCATTATTTTTAAGTACAGCAACTAATCTAAGAACTAAAACTAACTACTTTTCTCAACTAAGAGGTATGACAGATGAAGGCTCTTTAGTTAATTGGGATGGTAATCTATCCTTTGTACCAATTATTCGATCATGGACTTAATAAGTAGTTGTGGAATTTTTCCCACGGTTTTCCAATTGCTCTACTTATCAGGTGATCATCGCAATATATTTGGATTTGTTGTAGCTTCGGTTATTATTAGGAAAAAAAACTTTCTTTCGACTTGTTTTATTTAAACCAATACTCTTTACTGTACGCCATGTATATATTCAGAGTAGCCAAAATAGTTTCAAAACAATTTCATTAAAGGCGAATCTGCAAGACAAGATTTAAATCTAAATGTTCGTTTAGACTATGGAACACCGAGCTATAAATTTCGAATTTATTAATAATTAATATTTTTTCTTTTGAAATAAAAAATTAAATTGGTGACAGCGTTTTCGGGTTTCACACATCTCAATTGGATATTTCGCGATTAATTCACAAATGGCAAATACATGCAGCAAAGCAGGCACCGCCCACGTCGCGGTGAAGGCGCAGGAAGATAATCATATGTCCTTAATTGAGCTTTAAAATTAAAATTAATTTAACTTAATAATGAAAATTCAAATTAAAATTAAAAAAGAGTCACTGAGTTGGCACCAGGACTAAAAAATTTAAAGCCATTGCAAAATAATTGGACACGTAAGAAATTTTAATCAATTAAAATAAAAAAAAAAATCCTTCTGTCATTATTCCAATCCCTTCTGTAATACTTGTCTACACTTGAAATTTTTGTTTCCTTATCCTTATCAAATTCTCGCTTGGAATCATAACCGCGTTGACACATTGAAATTCGTACCCCTTTTTAAACGTCATTTCTCTCTCTTCAAAGAGCTCAAGAGCTACAAAAAATAAAGATTGCCGATGTGGACGGACACTGCAGTAAAATCATAATACTTAGAATCTATGTTAAGAAAGAAGTAATGAATCGTTAAAGTATAAGCGATACTCAGAAAGAAAAAAACGTTGTCATTTTGGAAAATGGACTCAGAAAAATAGTCCAAATGGTACTTTAAATGTCCACTGCTGGTATCTCTGATTCCATTTCAGACAACTAATTCGGTTATCAGAAGATATTTCGATAATTTTTTTTTTTTTATTAGATTAAAAGAAAATAGTGGCACTTCTGCGACAAGGCACAAGTAATTTAATGTTTCATTATCAGAAGCAAAATAGTGAGACTGTAAAATGTTTTGATACGTTGCTCTTGGAGGAGGCGAGGATCCCCTTCGTCGAGTACCTACATGCAAAATAATTTTAAATAAAAAATTAATTAATTATAAAAGTTTTCTATTCATCTTAAAGGGATTATACAGTAGCAAAGCAGACCGGATTTTAGCGATAGATGTTATTTTGGTTCAAATTGTTAAGCAATTATTCTTTTCAAATTGAGTTTTAAATTTAAATTTTATTAAATATTAATACAGTCTCTAAAGGGGAGCAGCTCAGGCTTATTTACATATTTTGTATATTTATATTTGCAATTTTTTTGCTTTAAAAAGGAGATTTACAATTAATATCAAAATCTCTTTAGAAGTCTGTCTGAGTTAAATTGAGAAAATTAAAAATGCTGTATAAAAAGTTTTCAAATTAGCCCAAAGCAATTTTTCCAAAGAAAATTACTACTACAATAACTTGTCTATTGAAAAAATAATAAAATAATAAATGAAACAAACGCTTGATTAGCAGACAGATAACGAAAGAAATTAGCATTTTATATACACATACTTAAGACCATTAGAGAAAATAAAATAATATGATTATTGCCAAAATAATATTATCTTTCTTTTTAACTCCAATTAAAGCGGAAAATTTGTAATTCAAAGCAATAAAAACTTAAACTGCACCGTGTTTTCAATGAAGAAAACAGAACTGCAAAAAAAAACAGAAATAAAAATGCAAACAACTTTTTTTTGCTTAATGAATGAATGAATGGATTTTACTATTTTGTTGTACATTAAGTAATTACAATGAATAAATAAAATTTACCAAAATGTAATTTAATCACAATTTTAATTTAAAAAAAAGTGCAAAAAGTCAAGTTATAATTCGGCATAAATTTTATTGCGGCGGAACACTTTACAAACAACCCTACATATCGTGAATGATTTTATTAATTTAAAGCAATAGATTATTAAATATTTTCTACTTCTCAATAGGCTTGCTATTTATGCAAGACGATAAGTACTGAATATAGAACATAAATAATTATTCTTCGTTACCAGAATGGACCCAGTATAAGGCCAATCTATTAAGATAAGTTAAGAGTTTAAAGAAACTGAGAAACTTAGAGTTGCACAGGTCCTAACAATAAATTTCACTCACAGATTTCGTATTTTCAGCTAGAAGTTGTTTCTAAATTATTACATCGCAACCTTAGCAGACTCCACGTTTACTATAAATCGGAAATCGCTCCCATTATTGCCCTCCTTAAAAAAAAACGCAGGTATTGCAAGGCTAATTCCCATATTAAGTTTTTTATTTTTTATTTTTATATATGGCGTTTTGTTTCTAAAAAAATGCATATCCTTTTGTCCTTTGAAAAGGTAATAGGAATTTAGTGTAGAGTAGCACTAATTTTCTTATTAATTTTCTTATTAAATCCAAATAATCCTTTGAATTCGATCGCTAAAAAACCAATTTATAAATAAAAATCTTCTGAAGCCGTCGAGAGGGAGCCCATGAAATGATAAAATAATTTGTTTTGCATCTTATGGAAAGAGAAATCTGGCCATAATTACCCTATAAAACAAAACGCAAGACAGCTGGTTAAAAAATAAAAATAAAATTCTTATTATTATTATTTATTGAGGAAAAGCGACAGTTTTGTTGAAAAATAACGAAATATTTGACTCAAGTAATTGTCAGCCTTGCCGTGCAACATTATGCTATTGTCACAGTATCTATTTGTCTAAAAGAAAAGTTTCATACTCTTAAAGCCTTTTATTTCTGTCCTCTATGGAGTTGCAACAGAACACTTGCAGTAACAAAAAAAAAAAAAAACCAATTCAAAATAGTGATTCTTTTATAATTATACAGCATGGCGCAAAAGTAATGTCATTTTTTCGAATTGGCTGCCATTTTTGCATTTGCCATTTATGATGCAGATATTAAGAGCATTAGTTGTCAATAAGCCATGGAGCGATACACAAAGCAAGAATAAACTTTTTATGAATTTTTTTAATAAAATAAAAGTCAGTTCTAATTATGAATTTACTTTTGCGCCACCTGTTATAAAATAAAACATTAAAAATATTTTTTTTTATGCAGTAACATTAAATATTAAAACAACTAATGTCATGTAAATGATTTAAACCATTTTTTTTTGCTCCATTAAAAATTGTAAAATTTCATAAACTAATTCGTTCAATTTCAACAGTTTTTTTCCAATTTTTTTTTTCTTACAAATAAATTAACAAATTAAATATGAAAATGTAAAACTGTAATTCCAATGGTATTATTGTAGGTGTTTGAACTACAAAAAAATGCATATTTAGCAAATTTGAAAAAGAAACAGAAAACTTTTTAAATTGTTGCAAAAAAAAAAGAACAGATTACATTACAACACGTAACTTTGAATGAACTAAAATGAAAAAAAAACTGAAATATTGTTGGTACAACATTTGCTCACTCGTAAAAATGACATGAACAATAAAAAGAATTTATCAATGAAAATGAACATTTACTCACACATATTTAAAAAAAAAAAACTATTGTAATAAGATCTTCTTTAAATGTTTTATTTAATGAATGGTGAACTAATTTAGAAATAAGTTTTCAAACCAAAGCAAAATAACAAGCAACAAAAAAACGAAAACGAAATATATCAATTACATAAATACATTAATTAAAATAAATTATTTAATAAATATATGCTTAGAAAACCTTATCCCTGTGTTTTAATATCCTTTAGAAATGAATTAAAGTTCTGTATTGGTAACGAGCAAGTGATAATTATGGCGTTTTCTTCTAAAAACGTGCAACATTTTTGTATTTTTCAAAGAGAAAATTTCATGGAAAAATTATTAAAAAAAGAATTCGAGAATCCTGTCTTGTAACAATTATTTTTTTTAACTAGAGCCATAAATATATGTATATTTTTTGTAAAATGCCGAATAAATTGTTACGCTTTTCTGCAGGAAAGAAAACGCCATTAAAATATATTTTCAAAGGAAATGTCTTTAAAAACGGTAAGTAGACAAAATTCCTTACGATTTACATCTATTTTTAAAAAATACGTGCTGAAACACACACAAATGACCGCTGATGAAGGTGATGTGGCGACGATGGACAACAGTCTTCCTTAAACAAATAATTTGAAAAAAAAAATCATTAGTCTATATTGACCAATTTAGTAATGGAAATCGAGGCAGAAAAAAACAAATTTCATTTTGATAATAATCTTGTATGAACTTTTTTTACACAGGATAAACAGCGATATGACGATGACTTATCCTGCATTATGAACTAAAAGTACGGCATATTTAGAGTTGTGATGTTGTTTGAGTAAACGATCGATACGATTTATTTGCAATAATTCTATTTATTTGCGTGACAGTATCAAAAGTTAAAATGCACCATAATTTATTTCGCATTGAACTCAAACTTATTCTCACAAACAGGACAATGTCGTTATGTAAATGGTTGTCCTCCCATTTTAACTGCATGAAATTTGTCCGATACATTGTCTGAGTGGAATGAGGAAAATGTAAATATTTCTTTCATAAAATTTCTAAAGCAAAATTAAACCACAAAATATTTTCAAAGAACACAACAACAAGTTCATACTCTACGTATCGAAAGTACTAAAAGTAATTCAAAAGTAGTGTGACTATGACTGATAAATAATTGATAAAGTTTTGTGGTCACTTAAGTAATTTGTTGCAAACACAAGAAATATCTTTACACATATTAATAAATTTTGTTTGCTTGTAAAAGTGTGTGTGTGTGTATTGAATCATCTGCAATTTTCAAGTTGTAGATCAAAAAGTTAAACAATTATGCTTAATTTAATGCCACTGCAGCATAAAATAAACAGACGCAAAAGGCAGGAGACAATGTTATTGAGGCATGCCACAAATTATGTAGTATTAATACAAAAAACTTGCTACATTACACAATTCACCGCAACATTTTCAAAATTTAAACGAATTGATATAATTTTCATAATCAAGAACAGACGAAACCAACAAAAAAAGAGAGATGATCGGTCAATGCATTCAACGAAAATTGTAATAAGACTATATTTACCTGTAGCGTACATTTACACTAACAACGAGATGTTGTAGCAAACATTTTGCATAGAAACTTTTCGTCTAAAGAAATGTGTCTTTTACAACTTTTAGGATCTGTATAATTGGGATATAGAGTCAAATAACAAAATTTTAAATTATTAAAATGGAGTAAGTGGGCGTGGCATATTTTAGAAAGAAAAACAAGAAAACCATTTTGGAGCAACAGGATCCTCGCCACATTACATGCAAAGAAAACTTCCTTAACAACTTATTAAACGCACTAGAGTCAACATCTTAGACGGCGAGTGCACAATGGCCTAGAAAATTTATTCCAACGAAACTTTCGTTACACGTATACGTACAAGGAAATAATGCTGTCGGTATATACGTCAGATAAATGGAATTTTTTCTAAAAAAAAGTTCATATATTTCTAAAAACAAAGTTTATTGATTTATTTAAATTATATCATAACTCAGGCTTAACGGGCACCCTCATTAGCTTGTAGGGAAGTAGGCAATGATTGTAGGTAGCATTGGAACCAACCACCGCCACACTGATATTCTAGTGGGTGCATTAGGCAGCCAATTGCAACATTTTGTTGATAAATTTAATATTGAAATTAATTATTTTAGGATATTCTCCGCAACTACTCGTTTAAGCAATTAGAGTTTACAAAATGTATTGCCTGTTGTGGCTTTAGCTGTTCATATCACGGCATTTCATTGGTCGTTAAACCAAATCGTCAGTGAACTTTAAGCAGTTTGAAAACATTCAACTTCGGATGTTCATGCCATACAAATCAAATACAATACGAGAATTCTCTCTCGTAATAAATGTTACAAAGTCCATAATTACAATAGGCTTATAATGTTTTTACACAAACGACAAATGAAACAATTATACTCACCATGATTGTATTTGATTTTTCCTGCCAACAAGTTGATAAATTTATTTTAAAGATTTATTTAACCCAATAATCTGAAAAAAAAACCATCTCAAAGGATTACACCTTCTAAACAACTCCGATCTACCTTTCTATACCCTTAAACGCAGGTGGAAAAACTTTTATTCCCTCTGCAATTTCCTCAATATTAATTTGCGACCCCAAAGAATACACATATTTTAATACCTTACAGATAGGATAGTCGTATGTCAGTCTGTCCGTATTTTACCACTAACACTATACGTTTGCGTACCTAGAGTATGTCTGTACGCCTTTGGAGTATTCCAGAGAAGTCAGTATTTAAAAAAATTGCAAGCTTTTGACAGAGACTACAGGCAAATAATGGCGTGCACCATCACATCCACTACATCAGTAACTACGGTTGGGTGAGTTGCATGGTAATTAGTAGGTGCCTCTAACTACCGTACATGTACATGCAATTCATCAAATTTAGCTCTTATTGACACATTTTTTTTAGACATATGTAAAGATTTTTTTTTGCCTGAGTTGGGATATGAGCACAGGTTCTTCGATTGAAGCCAAGTAATGAGTGATTTTTTAAGAGCTTTTGGATTTGATTAAAAAAACGCATAATATTTAGAGAAATGTATGAAATCTTTATTTAAGACGATAGAACAATCTATTGTATATAATTCAATATTTACAGATGATTTCGTGTAAATGTTGGTTCATACGCTACGTCCAATTTGGCATACTCTCTACAACATATCGGCCGATATCTCACGAATAAATTCTTTAATATTTGCTTCCAGGGCGTCAAATGTCGCAGGATTTTTCCGATAGACATGAGGTATAACATAGCCCTACAAAAAATAGTCTAAAGGCGTTAAAATGTACGATCCAGGCGGCCAATTGACCGGCCCCAAAGGTGACATAAACTGTTCAACGAACTCGCCTCTCAATTGGTCCATTGTTTCAAGTGATGTGTGGCATGTGACATCGTCTTGTTGAAACCACATGTCAGCCAAGTCCAGCTCTTCTATTTTGGGCAAAAAAGTTTGTAATCATCGCACGGTAGTGTTCGCCATTCATAGTAACGTTCCTGCCTTCGACGTCTATGAAAAAGTACGGTGCAATAATGTCACCGGTCCATAATCCACTCCAAACACTGCATTTTTCGGGATGCAATGCTTCTGGCTGCTCTTCACACCAAATACGAAAATTTAGCTTGTTCACATATCCATCCGACCAGAAAAGACCTTATAGGTTTTTCAACGAAGAGGTTTTCCAATCAAATCAAGTGCTAAATGCAAGCCATACCAGTACGATTAAACCGTTGCAAGGCCACCTTTTGAAAGTTTATCTAATACGTTTCTTAAGAAACGCTGTTTTGACTTGAATACGGAAACATCACATTTACTCCGCGGGACTTGAATAAACGAACACCAAGTACTTGTCTAGTAAAACGTATGTACAGGGTCATGGAAGTAAGATTTTCAATTTTACTGATCGTTACAAGACTGCCTAAATTTATAAAACTCCCCGTACTAATTACGAGCGTGTTTGTCCTGTTCTTCGAGATTTTTGTACCAGATAGGATTCAACCTTTTTATTTAATAACTGACGCTGCCTGTCAGCAAAATGTAGGGTATAAAATTTAGTTAACAAATGTATGTAAATTACAGACATACACCCCTTTTTTTCTTGCCACTGATCATCACATTCAAATGCAAAATTAAAACTGAAACCAAAAACACACGAAAAAAATCGTCTGAAGCACAAAAATTACTACATCAAAAATCCCCCAAACTCGTAACACAATACAACTTTCAGTGTTAATCCGCTTGTATATACATATTTCAAGAAGAAAATCTGTAAACGTAAGAAAATAAATACGTATTCCGACTCATAACCACAATGGATGGACAATATGTTCATAAAATATCCTGGATCACAAAAAAGAAGCCTAAATGGGAGAGTGTGCAATGGAATACAATAACAACGTAATAGTATTAGTGACGTTGCACGTTAGTCTGATGCTACTCATACGACAGCGAATGCGACAAAAAAATTTTGCAAAAGTGGCAGCAGCATTACCAAGAACAAAAAAGCACTGAATCCAGCCACAAATGCAATCAGTAATTTGGTTAATTTAATGTTGCACAGCAAAGTTTTGCGATTTTATTTGTTAGTTTTTTTAAAAAAAATTAGTCATACACGCACACACGCACACACTCAGTCATTTGGCCGCAAAGACTGAAAAGTTGAGGTGCACAGTGGGTACAAACTATGCATATGCATTCATTAAGAGGTTTCATTTTTTTTAACATATAAAATAAAAATTTTACAAATCCTTGAAATTAATATGTATTTAAATAATGGATTAAAGTGCTTGAATTCTTGAAACCGAAATTAAATAAAAGTACAAATCCCTTTTGAGTTCAACCACAATATTGTTAAGTATCGGAATATTAAAGCTTCATTCTTGTCTTTAGTTATAATTAAATATAAGCCACGTTATAATCAAATTCAAAATGGTGCTTTATAAATGTTCACACCTTCAAAAAAACTACAATTTTATGCCAATAGTCCTGGAATATGATTTCTGTTGTTATTGCTGCGGCATGGCGAGTAGGTATCGCAATATGATTGACCAATTTTGGCATATTTCATATCAATTGCGGCCTATTTCGCAAATATATTGTCGAATGTTGCGTTAAAAGTGTTGAATTATCTCGGTTTTTTTTGCGTATACAAGTGACTAAATATATCTTTAAATTATATAATAAAAGAGGTTAGATTGCAACAATCTTAGTGTTCAGATAACAGGTCCATTACGTCTAATTAGTCGTACGTCAGATATCTCATTCAACCAATTAAAAGATAAATAATAAATGTCAAATAGCTTGTCAAAGAAAACAGTATTCTCACGCAAAGAAGCGAATATCTAAAAAAACACCTTCTAGGGTCCTTCTATCGTGATATTTACTTTAATCAAGCTACAAGAAAGCTTTCAAAATACCTAACCAGCTTGCAAGGACCTCATGAGCGCCAAGATCTGATGCAAACTTGAGCCCGTGTGAAATAAGGGACTTTCCATTCTCAGTTAGCGGAAAACCTTTAAGGAGTAAAGTGCAAATTAAACCCCAAAACGATGCAAAGAACCTAAAAATGTATAAAAAAAAATATTCTTAAGTCTGCAAACTACTCGCCATATCCTTCAATGTATTAAATGTCTACGGAATTAGTTTTTTATAGACATTATTTCTACCTTCGTATTCCAACTTTTTACACTTTTTTAAATGGCTTTAGATTTTTTTTAATTAATAAACAATAATACAGTAGAATCCTAGAAATGAGAACCACTTTGTTCCTCATGTGATTCTAAAATCTTAAATATTACGCAGTTATTTTATTTAAATATACATAAAATGATACAAGAATAAAACTATTTATAGTTACACAAACTAATTTATGAACCTCGGTACGCTAGGGGATAGTGTACTAGTCGATGAGTGCGTTTAATGTGGGTTCGATTCATGCCTCAAAATTTAGTAAGATTCACTGCCGCAGAATTAAGGTCCTTATTACAATGTTCATTACTTCAAATTATAGTTTGTAATTGTATACATAACATTTAAATTAAAAATAAGATTTTCATTTATTAATATTGAATGTTTTTGAACTCACAATTTAAGCAAAATCTCGGGTTTAAACGTTTTCCATGCACGCCTTCTTTAATGCCTTTTAATATTTTGGTATTAGTATCGAAGTACATGTGGTGTTTCTACGAGTCTCCAAGGCGAATTCATAATAGATAAACTCACCGAAAATTCCTCAAGGACTTAAAACGTTCTTCATATGAAATATTACTTAAGAGTTTTTTTTGCCGATTTTTAATAAAGTTGCGATCTTAGCGATGTATCAAGACAGAGAATTTATCAAAATAATTTTCTAGAACAAAAATTAATCAGGAATCTATTAAAAATGTCTTCCTGATCATTAGCATGGGACTTAAAGATTTCAAGAATTTTCACTATCTTTATTTAAGATATACTGAATTCTAGAAGCATTTTAGATTGCAGGACTACGATTAATGATAAAGCGATATGAGGCAGGATGAGCCTCTTTTGCATTCCGGCCCACCATGGCGTAACCGGCATTGGCGTAAACGGAAGACTGGCGATCATAAAAAAGAGGGTAACGGATAGTAACCATGATCAATGCGATGCCCTTTGGGACTACGAGGACCAATATACAAACTTAAAAGAAAATATTCCATTTCCAGAGTGGCAGAACTGTGTGGCCCTATGGAGCGATACAAACGGGGATAAACAAAGGAGCTTGTTGTGGTTAAGAAATCCAGAGTTAAGTTCCTTGTTTGGACTCTTGACGGCACACTGCAACTTAAAAGCATATTTGCATTGCATCTACGTTGCGGAGGAGGACACTGAGACAGTGGAGCACTTCCTCTATCATTTCGCGTGCTTTAGCTGTATGTATTTTTGACATAAGTATCATTCTTTTCTCATCGAACTAACCTAACTTGACCTAATAAGCTGAAAATTATTTCTCCTACGCATGTGAAATATATTTAAAAAAATTCAGTTATAACCACTGTACAAAATGTCAAATGTTTTGGCTTCTGCTCAGCACGAGGCGGCAGCTTTTTTTCAATACATGTTTGAAAGTAAAATTACTGTATCGCACTTTTGGCAACATACACAAATGCGTATAGATGCGAATGTGTACAGTTTTGATGAGTTAGTAGAATTTGGCTTAAATGCTTAGTCGGTTTTGGTTTTTGCTGTTACATCCATTCTCCTTTTTCGCATAACAATTTATGCAATTTTGTATTTTTTGTTTAATATTTATTGCTGCGTTCTATACCCTAGTATTGATGCTGCTGATCGACAGTCACAACAGTTTTTTAGCCATTCAATTATGATACATTTGTTTTTGTGTTTTTTTTTTTTTTGGTTTGTTGCTTTTTTGTAAAATTTTAAAATTTTGCAGACGACATAAAAACCACAAAGTCTTTATGCTAAAAACTGATGCAACAATCATATACATATTTAGACATGTGTGTAGTACACACTGGCATTTGAGTTTTTCTTCTCATTCTTCATTAATTCATCCGTATTCATCCGTATTCATATGTATTCTGTGTGTTTTCCAAGTGTTCAGCTTGTCGATTCGTTGCGAATGATGTTTCAATAACTGACCACAGCCGCCACCACCACCATACAGCCAGCCAGCCAGACTGCCACATTTGATATAATTTATACCCTGCGGCCAAAATTAATTTTTTTCTGCGGCATTTTAAAGTATTTAGAGATTAAAATAAACTAGTGCAATAATTCGATTTCTGGTAGTGCTTCCAACACATATGGGCTCATATTTAATTTTTTATTTCATTATTGGGTGAATTTTTAACAGCCACCTGATCCCGAAATTGAACATTTGTTATCGAGCTGTTTTGACTTTTTTTTCTTCTTTCATTCCCTCATCGAAAATTGTATGTTTGTGGCATTGGTAAATTTAAATGCAAGTTTTGAGGTTTCTTTCGCAGTTTAAAATTAAAATACTGGGGTTAATTATTCAATTATTTTAGACAAAAACACAACAAAACATGTTCAATAATTATACGATATGATATGCTCAGGTATGGATTTCATTTTTAATGGACCATCATGAATTTAAGAAGTTGATAACCTTTTTAATTTTGCTTTATAAAAAATCATATGTACATGTTGTTTAATATTAATTTATTTTTATGATTAGAGACTTGGATAAATCGTTTTAGTAATCGACGTTAAATTTCATCGAATATAAGGGGAACGTACGAAAGATATTTCTATGTTGATTGTAAAATTTGCAAGAAAAACAAACATTCGTACGGACTCAAAGCACGACCCAAAATCTCTTTAAGGATATTGTCACAGTTCTACAACAAACACAATATTGTTTGTGTAATAAATTTTTCTACTGTCAAAAGCAGCTGTATAGAAAATTAATGAAAAATATGAAAGAAAAACATAAACACAAAAGAAAAGAGGAATGGCGGTTAAAAATATAAACAAAAGAATAAAAAAGTAAACACACATATGAAATGTCATTTGACACATATGAAATGTCAGCAAAAACTGTAGAAATAGACCTTAGGACGATCTATATTTTTTATAGAAAACTCTGAGATTATGATCCCCAAGTGGTGCGAATTCGGAAAATTTTCAATGACTTTCACTGTACGATATTTATTTTCTTAATGTTGATTCGCAGAGTTGGATAAGTCTTCCATTTGTTGAGAAAGTGATTTTTTGTTTGAGACTATGAACTATTCAAAACTCCAATTTTTATTAGATTTATGTTTGTTATAGTTTTATAAAAATTTTAATAAAAATATTTATCAAATTTGTTATTCGAGATATTCTCCAAAATAACTAAAGGTTTGGCGCCAATGAAATGCAGGCATATACTCAGCTAAGCCAACAACAAACAATAAAATATTAAATAATTTTAATAAAATTTAAGAAGTTTTTAATTTATTTTTAGTAAAATATTTTACTTGCATTTAGCAAAATGAATTTTTCCAGCACAGAATTCCTTCGTTTTTTCGTTAAAAAACATGCATTTAATAGGCAGTAAAAAATATTAAAGCTTATAATATATAAGCTTTAGTTTGATAAGGGCTTTGAAAAGCCAGAATTTTTTACATAAGACATTAACATTAGCAAAAAATTTATATTAATATATTTTTGCTCAATTTCCTTAATTTTTTAAATACAGGTAAAAAAACAAATTACAAAAAATGTTTGAAATTTTTTAAATTTCAAATTTTTTTATAATTTTTAGTAAGTAATTTAATAAAAATTATCGTAGCGGAGATTTCCTTTACAAAATAAGAGATTGATTGTAGAAAAGGGATAAAGATGAGGTGGTTACGAACATAAACTGATGACAACAAAATGTTGTGTTTTTTTTGTGTTTCCTTGTTGCTAAGTTTAGCTTATATTATAATTTTAAAAAATCACATAAATTCGAGATACCCATATCCTTGCTGTGATTAAGAAACTTATGAATGCAAATCACAATATATATTTTACTACTTTTGATAATTTTTTTTATTCATGATAACCTGGTTTAGTTTATATCACCATTTTGGTAAAAAGGATATATGAGAGGTACTTATATCCTTGCCAGCAATATCGAAAAAGTATTCTGTATAAATTGTAAGCTATATTAAATGATCTTTAAAAAGTCCTTTTTTATATTTTGTAGTTTATTTTAGCTTAAATAATAATTGTGCAAAAAAGGATATAGAGGACGTGCCCATATACTTGAAGTGATCTCAAGAAAATTTCGTATACAAGTTTTAGGCTGTATTATAATACTTTCAATACATTTTTTTTTGCAATTTTTGTTGCTTAGTTTGGCTGAAGCCCCAGTTTTTCACAAAAAAAATGGTATATGGGAGGTATTCATATCCTTGAACGGACATTATTCATAGGCTTTAGTTTGATGATATAAAACGATATAAGTTTTTTAAGCTTAAATGCTCTTCTTTTATTTTTGTCAAATTTTCTTCGACATCAGAGAACTGTATGTCGTGCTATAAGAATAATTTCCAATTTTACAGGCTGTCCTTGGCGATATTTTAATTACCTGGTGAATGCATAAAAGTTACTTCATGCACACGACGTTTGCACTAATAAGCAACCATTTTAGTGTTAAACTTTTATCGTTGCACATGCTCCTCAATGATGCAACACAATATAATTGTTTGCTATCAACAAAGATGTTCAGTTCCAGAATAACCTGACGTATCCTCATCTAAAGGCTTTTACACCCTTTTTGTTACAGTTCAAAGCAGAAATTAAGAAATAAAAATCAAAAGTATCCATTAAAAAATCCATTCTCCCTGTAAGCATTATTATCAAATCCAAAAGAGTTCAACAATGAACTCAGTGGCATATAAAGGATATTCGCAAAACGGGAACAGCAATTTTCACTCCAAAATGATTGCTTCCCGCGCAATTTTTTTTTAGCCTGAATCACATCATTTTAATGAATTCTTTATTCAAACCAAAAAAATCCGCTCTTGCTCCCCCATAAAAATGAGTGGTTTCGCTACTAAATACAAACCATTATTTAAGGACATTAAAATTGCAAGGATTTTCTTCATTTTAATTAGTGTTATTTAAGGCGGTCGATTGAACAAACGATCAATCACAAAAATTGATTTGTTTTGAAAGTATTTTTATTTTCTTTTTGTATTAATAATGGTTTAACAGATTAAATTGTACGAGTCTTTAATGGTAGCGAATGTTGATCTCTTTGATTTTATGTCACCCAGACCATGTCTCAAATGTGTTCAGGACTGTCTTATCTTGTTCTTATGATGTTTATGTATTGGATACCATATTTTCTGGTTTAAGGTGAAGTGATCACGAAAAGGAGGCAACTCCAACTAATAAATGTGGCTTTAAGAGATGTTTTAAGTTGGAAATAAATCAATTGTAAAAAACTCAAACCACCAACTCAATAACAAACCGGCAACAAGTAAGAAGCGAAGAGTTCTTTAAAAATATTTAATACACTTAGGATTTTTTTTAATTAAAAATTGTTACATTAATGGTAACTTTTCTGAAGCTGGAAAATTTTCTGTGTAATGAATAGGGGCTGAGTCCAGGTGTATTTGGAATATTAATAAAACAGGCATCGTTATACCACTTTCAAAAAAGCTTGAAATTAACATCAAGTCACCTTCAACTAAAAATTATATATAAATAAAAAATAATAATAATAAGAAATACGATATCCTTAATAGGCACATCAAACACTCACAGATAAATGCAATAATTTAAACGACTCTATAAAATAATAATACTAACTATACGAGAATTATGACAAACATTACACACTTACAAAGTTCTACGGGTACGTAATGAATAATTACTTGCAAGGCGCAGTCATGTAGAATGATCCTTTGTGTGTCCTTTGAAAATATCTTTAACAAATACTTGAAATATATTAATTTTTCTAAAGGAAACAGTATTTTTTTTTGGTCACAAATTGAAACAAAATAAAAAATCAGCTCAATATGGATTTTGATTAAAATTCACTGATGAATTTGTTTAGCGACTAATGAAATGACGGCATATGAACAGCTAAAGCCACAACAAACAAAATTTAAAAAACCATTTAATCAACAACAGTTTATTTAATTTAATATTGTATTTTTCTTCTGTCG
Organism: Germaria angustata; assembly: GCA_963681545.1. Lineage (NCBI taxonomy): Eukaryota > Metazoa > Arthropoda > Insecta > Diptera > Tachinidae > Germaria > Germaria angustata. Next base: position 26,832,979 of record OY813000.1, read on the forward strand.
GCGTTTTTTTTTGGAATATGAAATGATCTGGGTTTGCCATTCTTTGGTACTTTGGTATGACGGTAAGTCGTGCAAAGTTTATTTAATTAATTGTGTTTTAGAAATATTAAGCTTAAACGATTTAAGTTTAGAAGTTGTTTTCAACTTTGGCTGAATTAATAATCATTGAAGTCCAAAACATTCAGGGAGGCGTGTAACCAAGACTTACATGAATTGAAGTTTTCGATAAGTCCATATTTAATGCTTAAAAATAGTATTTTAGTATCTGAGTGTGAGTTGCGATATCGTAACATCCTCGTTACACACACGCCATTGCACAATAATATAAATCGAAAACTAAAATGGTTGGATATTGAACAAGCGTCCTTTTTTGCTCGTAGTTATTTAGCCTTGCGCAAAATCACTCATCCTCAAAATCGATCTGGAGAGAGTCAGGATTTTAAACTGCAGATCTTATAGGCCAATATATTTATTGTAATAAATAAATGCCCACTCATTTTCAGAAGTCAATCTAGAGCGATTGGGGATTTCAACCTGCATGAGTGCTCTTTCTTTGCTGTAGACACTAGAATTGCTGAAAATATTTGGTTAAATTCAGTAGTATCAGTAGTACCTGCCACCGAATATTAAAAAGAAATTAATAATTAACAAAATTTTTCTAAGTGTATATAGTCGCAGTATAAATATTGTCATTAATTTAGTTGCTTCAATTGATTTTTCTCTTCGTCAAGTTCATGCATAAAAATCACATTCTGTTTGTCATCTTACTTTTTGTAAATTGTTGCAAGATTAAGGAATCAATGTCGCATCAAACGCGTAACTTTTGCTCCACATACAACATGCAGACATAAAAATCGTTACATAAAAGTATTGCTTCACCAATGAACTGATTGTGTTTGACTATCGATGCATCAGCCATCGTGATGGATACAATGTTTGTGGCATGCCACCATGTTATATGTTTCTGAACCATGCCTTCGCTTATGTGTTTTCGTTAAAGTTGTCCTTTGTGAAATTTGCAAAAAAGGACAACTTAATACTGTGCTTTGCGCGCTTTGTTTTTAAGGCTTAACTACGAGTTACTTGCAACTTGGCTACAATAATTTTATTTGTACGATTGATTGACGTAGTTGGGATTGGTATGGAATTTTAGCTTTTGTTCGACATTTTTCGCCCATTAGCGTTTAGTCTTTTGGGTTTTCTTTTTCATAATAATAACAACTGTTGCAGTACACCGAAAGAATTTTTAGTTTTAAGGCATTAATTGGTGGAAAATTATCTGCTGCTTTGTTTTTGGAAAACAGTTCATTCTTATTATTCTATTAAATTGTTTTACTCCCTTATTCTATTAAGTTGCACCAATGCATTTAGTTAAACCTGCTCCACAAAAACTATTTCTGGCAGTGCATGGTGCATGAATGCGTGTCTAAGGCGATCCTGCTTATTGACATGTAATTCTACATTTTTGTGTGGTCTTTGTCTGCAAATAAAGTTGTTCATATCAACAGATGCATCATCAATTGAAAATGACTTTGATTATCTGCCTTAATAAGATTTGAATAAAGCGTATACGTAAAGAGTTTTCTAATAAGGATAACTCATATTGCACTGAAGTTTAAGCTTCCAATAAATGCACAAATATGGCTCAACTTTAGCGATAGAGTACCTTATGAAATTGACTCTCACATGTAAATATGTACTCACACGTATTGGCGAAAGATCAGTATCGGTAATTCTGCACTTTTTGCGCTAGGACTCGATCTTTTCGATTGCCTCTGGCACGAAAATTTTTGATAAATACTATTGGAGCATTGCACCATCAAAATCAATGGTAAAAGAGGTGGTTTACTGAATTTCGTTGAGGCAATATAAACGCGGAAGATTCGGAACTGGAAGCCCAGTTGAGGTCTCTACATTCAAAACAATTGAATAAAATTATAATATTGTGTTGGCTGATCGAAGTGAAAAAGTTTGTGGAAGCCATAAGCATGTCACATGTCGCAGTGTTTTAAAATTTAGATAATCACTTGTGTATGAGAAAGTTTTCGCACAATCGATCTCAAATGCAATCGTGTGACAGCTTCGCAGGAGTGTTTCGCGTTATCTAACAGCAATGTGGACAAGTTTTTCACCGTTTTGTAAATGTGGACAAAGGCCAAACACCAAAGGGCATTTAAAATAGTAGGTGGGTCGGCCCCTTAGGAGGCCAAGGTGGGTTTGTCAGCCAATGAACTCATTGCGATCGTTTTTTGGGATGCACGGGGTATAATAAAAAGAGTAAAACAATCAATGGTGAATTTTATGCCAATTGATTGGCTCGATTAATTGAGGATTAAAATCACGCAACACATTCAAATGCACGCATTTGCAGTTTCCGAGGCGAAATTCCATGAACTACGCAACGAATTGCTCCTTCATCCGCCTTATTCTCTGGATTCGGCCCGGCTGACTATTTCTTGTTTCCATATCTGAGGAAATGGCTCGATAAAAGGATAATTGACTCCAATTAAGAAATCATCTCACAATGTAAAACCTATTTTTATGACCTTCACAAATCTTATTTTTTTGGAAGGAATAAAAACATAAGAGAAACGTTTGACCAAGATTGTAGAGCTCACAGGAGACTGTATTGAAAATTAATTTTTTTTAATCTGCAATTAGATTTATTGTTTACATTATATAAATGTATTTACATACTGACGTATATACTTTAGAGAGAAAACTTATAGCAAATACGTCAATCTCTTTCCTTTTCATTGATATAAAAAAAACATAATAATATGTATGTTTCACAGAACATTTCTCTTAGTTCTGATAAACAAACAGAAATGATTGATATGATCACTATGGGAATTTTAATGGTAATTTGCGGTCGTAGCTGTGGCCAACATGTTTTTTCTTTGCTTGTATGTCCCAAAATTGACGGCACTTTATAAGAAAACTATTTTTATTTATATTTATAGAAAGCAACAAACTGCTGAAATATTTTTTTATTATTATTTTTATTAGCGTATCACCTGAAAATTTTATATTTTCCTGTCGCTTCGTTTACTCCAAAGGAATTTATTTTGGTGAATTGCACTCGACATATAATTATTTAATTTAAAGTTACTTTATAAAGATTTGAACGATTTTTTTCTATTAAATTGGAACTGCATAATTTTTTACCATTAGATTTATACATTTTTACATTTTGAAATCTAAACACTGAAAGATTTAAAAATTAATCATTACTTTATGTATGTAAACCTACAAATGGCGCCAGAGAAACTATCCAACATTGCTTATGATGTGGATAAGTCTAAGTTTATTGAAAAAAATTAAACAAAACTAAACCAAAATGCCACAAAGTGCGTGTCTATTTAACTCCAACACCCACACATTTTCCCAGGCCTTATGTAAGTTACAAGAACATCTTTGACAGCAGCAGATTATTTTCTTAAAGCGAGCATTCTTTGCCAGAGATACTCTTACTCTTATTGGCAAAGCAGCTAGACAGACAGCCAGACGTCCATAGAGTCACACAACCATGCAGGTAAAAGAGATTTAATCTTAAATCCAATGCATTCATTTCATAACAGAATTAAGTCGATTCTCGATTCTTAGAAATGGGATACAAGTTTTAAGACTGAAATTCATAAGATGTGTGCATTTTAAAATTGAAAGTTAAAAAGTTGTTTACTTTGAAACAGGGTGTGCTATAAGTATCGTTATGAAACCTTTAAAAGCCTTAAACTATACGAATGCCAAAGAACTAAACCGGTGAAATATTTCTATTTCTTTATATATCAAGACGGGATTTGCACTATACATTTTTTCATGAAACTTTGTGGCAAGTCTTTAAATTCGATGTTCCTCGTCGAAACAACGAATGAAGCCAATCACTATTTTCATTGAGATATAGTGGAATCAGTCAACAGTATGTCTCACGAAACGCACAGTCAGATGTTTGTCCACATCACAAACAGAAAATGCACTCTAGGATAAAAATTAAGAATATTTTAATGTAAGCGGTATATGGAAAAAGCTGACAAACAATCGATTGTACTATCGATAAATTTGTTTCCACTGGATGGTTTTTTTTTCTATGGAGACACTGTCGTTAAACCATTACTTTTAGCGAATTTCCAAAAAAAAAAAAAAAAAAAAAAAAATCAATAAAAAGTGACGATGGTTACTCACTTAATTGTTATAACTTCAAATGTTAGTTTTAATCTGACAACGAGGTCTAAGATCTTGCTGCTGACAAAGTAACAGATATTTCAATGGGGACTTTCAGACTTTGACAGTTGCTAGCAGCCGTGTTATTGAAGCTACATCTGTCACATTGTCATTAACCCAATCTGTTTTGCCAAGTTATCATGGGTGGATATACGAGGACTGTTCAATAGAAAAGGACTAACTGTTATGCTTCACACAAACAAACTAAACTAACAAGCAATGAACGAGACAAGTGTGAAAACATAAATTTAAGAAAAAAATCCCTAATCGAATGCACATCATTTGGAAATGATAAAATTGTTTTATCAAAATGAGTGTTCTGTTCAGGCAACGCTTCGTGTGATTTGGTCATTTTACCGTCGCCACAATCGTACACCATTCCCGGATGAATTGTAGCGCCAACAAACAAAAGTGTCAAATTTGAGACAATACAAAACCTCAAGAGCATTCCGATAAAACTCTGTTTGGTGTGAATTTCAGCTTGGCGACGTCATCGGTCTATATTTTTTCGAGAACGCTGTTGTTCAGGCCACCATTAAAAGTCAACGACATGTGGTTTCAACAGCTCATGTCACATTAGACAGTCTGCAGGAGTGATTTGAAGGCACGGTTATCTCACCAACAAAACTCTTGCTATGGAATCAGTTTTTAAAATTTGAAATAAAAATTTCGAACTTAAAAATTAAAAAAAATACGCTAAAACATTAGAAGGGCCGTAAATTGAAACAAAGTCATTTTAAGCAAAATAAGACAAAAATTATATTCCTTACTGTGAGGCAAGTTAAGATATAACAGAGCATAACTGGATATCTAATGAAGTTTCCGTGTCTGAGAAGAGTGCAACATTTTTTTATTTATAATTGTTCAAGCTTTAGATCATATTTTACTACACTTTGCACCTGAAAAATGTGCCCAAAGGGCACTTTTGTTGATCAGTTTATAAAAATATCTGTTCATTGCTCTATTGAATACCCTTTTCGATTTGCTCCTTCGAAATAGGTTGTGGTGCAAGAGGCATCTTTCGCTCATTTGGGTTCATGATTTGGTTTCTTTGGGGTACTTCTAGTAGGTAGAGAATGCAAATTTGGAAACAGAAGAGTAAGGAAGACAGAAAGCAGAAACACTTAGAGTCTACAGCAGAAACGGGACCTGCGACCCTCTGACCACTAAGCCCGTGCACTAGCCACTAGCCTAAATAAGTCCTGTTTCACACACATCAAGTTTTCTTGATCAAGTTTCAATTCAGCTGGGAGAGCGATAGGGAGAGTATGTATTCTTTTCTTTATCTTTCTCCCAGCTGAATTGAAACTTGATCAAGAAAACTTGATGTGTGTGAAACAGGACTAATAAAGTTCCTCAGTTATTTGTAGAGCGGCAAAAAAAAATTCAATTTACAAAAACGAAGACGACAGATGTCTAGTGAAATGGAAATTATATAATCTCCTAATGGGTTAAACTTTTAATTTTGAATTCATCTTTTGCTTTCAAAGAAATGCTATGCAACCTTAAGCTCTTTTATTATTAAGGAAATAATAATCCTAAAATGAAACTGAAGCGTACGATATGTACAATATTTAATGCAATAATGAACATAAACATTATGCCAATGGACTTGATGACAGTTTCAGATTAGCACTTTACGGGAAAAAAAATCTCCCCCAAAATGAATATATTTTTCTTCTCTTTTTTTTTGGTAAAATATCATTGTGTGTAATTATACGAGTATCATGCGAAACGAAACAAATCCAATGAACTACGAATAATACAGAATAAGCTCCATTTAAGTTCATATGTTAAACTCTTTGTTATTGTAGTTGTTAAGTGTAGGTACTCGTATATAAAATGTGCAACAAACATGATCGTCATCGTCTTTTTGTCAACGTGATTTTCATGGGCTTTGATCGTATAAATGATGTGAAAAGTACAAAACGCATAATTGAATTCGCTGCAGTTGTTGTTGCAAAGATGAATGTGTTGAGGTAAGTTGCCAGATGTTGTGAATGTTAGCGGACATCAAATTGGACAATGTTATATGAGTGAAAGAGGTTTCATGATCATTCTATGCCTTTCAGTTCGATATCCTGGTACGTTCCTTTTAAGATCTCGATATTCGACTGATTTAGAAAAATAAATCTTTTAAAGGCATAAACTTTGCCAGGCCACCAACACTTAGAGTCATCTGTAACATATTACTTCCAATCCCTTAAAGCTTAAAGGCCATACGTGACTGGCATTTCTTCAGCTAAAGGCTTCTCTGATAGTAACTTTCAACAGGTATAATGAACATTTCCACCACCTACGCACTCATTATATAGTGCAAGTACCTAAGAGTGGCGCAAGCCTTCATTTTAAAATTTAACAGCGGAAAATCTGTTGTCTGATGCCCGTATATGACTAATTGAGGAATTTTTCTACTATCACATTTGCATGGTCATGTTGCTTCAATATAATCTACATAAGTTTTACAACAAAACGATTAATTAGTTTCTAACGCTCCAAGGCAGTTACAAAAGAATCAGTTTGATGAGCCACCGAACGTGAGTTTGTTAAGCTCTACATCTGGCTGACGCAGAGTAAATCTGTAGTAAAATTTCAAAATGTCCTTTATATGCTGACCTCTAAAGGTTGGATAACTAAAGGGTGGTCCAAATAAAACGCACGATGTTAATTTCTCGCGCAAAAGAGCCATTGTTTCGTTGACTGTATGCAAGTGGTGGAACCCTCCTATTAGAACTATATATCAGCCAGGTCTATATCCTCAGTTTCTGACCACAAGAAGCCCTTTATCATTCGCAATAGCAAACAAAATTCACGATATCTGTTTAACAGACCTCGTAGAACTACGGCCGCCTGCCCATAAACCGCACCAAAGAGTCACTCTTTGTGCATGTATCGGCTTTCCAACAATCACTCCTAAATTCTCATTTGTCCAAAATGCGGCAATTCTGTTTTTTAACGAATCCACTGATGTGAACGTGTTCTCCGTCGCTGAAGATGATTTTATTTTTTAAGTCATCGTTCAATTCTGTCTGTTCAATCAACCATTCGGCGTACTAAAGACGCTTGAAATGGTAATTAGGCTTCAGCTCGTGAGTCAATGGAGCCTTGTAAGCGTGTAAATTCAAATCTTTATTCAAAATTCGGATTAGTAATGTTCGTGAGATGTTAAATTGTTGGGCACGACGACGAGTCGAGTTTGACGGTCCTTCTGTCATACTATCGCAAGCAATAGCAATGTTTTCCGGAGAACGAACTGAGCGAGCATATATGAATATTTTCACATTTCCTACCGACCCGGTTTGCTAAAATCTGCGCACAATTCTCCCGATTGTAGACACATTTAGTCGATTATTTTGACCAAAAAAATCACGAAGTGCACGAAATGAATTTTGATTTGTACGCCCATTTTCGTAAAAGGCTACTTAATGCGCTGCTCAGTTGAGAACCTTTCCATAGTTGAATTTGTCAAACACTGAAACAAAAGTGTGACTCACAATTAATATCGTGTATTATGGTTGGACCACCCTTTACTTACTCACGGGAGTGCGATATATCCTTTAATAAGCAACTCACCCACTCTCAAACTTAAGAGGACAGTTCCTGGGACAAGCAACATATTTAATAGTGACATAAAATAATTTCTGGGGCAAACGGCCATATTTCAATATGTAGAAACACTGTTTATCATGCGATATTAACGATTCTCAGTTGATTTCCACCAGTTTAGTATTTGTCTTCTTTCCCCCAAGAGGACCAGTGCTCATAGTTGTGGGAAGAAAGACAGAAGGAGTAGTATTTATGGGATATTCAAAATAAATTTTTCCATGATGGAAAATGATGAAATTGTCCAAGTATAAAGTGAACTTTCTCTGTAGGGCGCATATCAATTATTTTTATGTCGACTGCAAATATATAGATGTGGATATAACAAAAAATATGTTGATTTCATTAGAACAGATTCGATGGTCCATCGAGACTTTGTATTGTAAGATCTATAATTTATTATCGATCGAAGACAGATGGTATAAATAGTCGAAAGAAGGGAAAGAGTAAATTATTTTTCATACCAATTAAAAAAGAATTGGTGTAATACTTTTTCAAATGGTATTTATAAGTATTAAAGGGCAAACGTTAACTCCTGTTTTTCTCTTTATTTTACATATGTCGATCCTTTTTATTTGATAAAGAGTTGAAATGTATATGCTTAATGTAGGATTTCTTTACGATATAACAGTGTTAGGAATAACGCAAGAACTTAAGAGGGAAAAATAGTCAATAGCGTCGATTTCCCTCGTTGTTAAATACATATTTTAAAATCGTAATAAGCAGGACTATATATAAAAATCCACTTGGACTGTAAAGGTCGAAATCAGCACCACGACCTGATATTACCAATAAAAAATTTTAATAAAAATACAAAAAAAATTTTGATTGTCACCAGCCAGGGAATTAAACAAAAATCATTTCAAGTAGCCTTAAGCATTTCACGACTATACGAACAAGGCCCTTAAATGAGGACAATGCGACTGCGTATTTATAGTTTAAAATTTATTTCATTATAAATCTGGCAGCTTTTTTAGTTTGTGTTTGAACAGACTTTCTGTCAGATGCATAAATCTTTTGTTAAACAACATGCAAATTGACTTTTAATGGACCGCATAAAGTTAAAGTTATGTATGTTCTCATTTAATAAGAATACAACAAACAGAACAATTGCAACTAAAGAAGCAAAAAAAAAGGAAAAAAAAAACAGGAGCATCTGCTCCCCATTTAGAAATATTTTTCATTCATACTTGTCCATTGTAAAAGCCCAACATCTTGGCGTATTTAAATACATAAAGTAAAACCAACAAAAGGTGTATTTCGTTGATTTGAAAGTTAATGAACAAATTTAAATGTTAAAGTTCGTTAACCCTCATGCATTTCACTAAAAAGGATAAAAATTGTTAAGGGTTTACATGCTTCCAAAAAAAGGTCTCCGCTCACAAAATTTAGCCAATAATGGAATTTTTACTAATTAATTTCTGTAGCTCTAGATAGAAATCCATTTAACACATTTTCTTTTATTATTTGCAAGAAAATCAGTTCTTATTTAAGAAGTAGAGCAAACGATCTTGGTAATATAATTTCTCTTAAGCGTAACAAATTGTAGATAAACACTGAAGGTGTTTGACGTTTGAAAAGTTAATTGGATGCCTAAAAGAGAAACTTCTGCAACACTATATTTTTTCTGTTGCTTTTGGTGTTGCATGCGCCACACAAAGACTTTTACAATCGATTTCGTCACAGTGGCGTCTAGTCTAAATAGACGTACGTCATCGTTTGAACGGAGTAATTAGATTAAATTTTAAACTAAAGCCACATACAGCTCTGCAGATATTTGCTATTCCAGAAATTTATATATGCAACATTAGTTGTGACCACTGCACAATATCCCTAGTCTTAATGCAAAGAAAAAGCAATAATGCACAGTCTCATTCATAAAGGCCTGGCAAAAAACATTTAATACATAAAAATGAAACACTTTTGCCTGCAAAAAGGCATTAGTGGCGAAATTGTCAGACGTGCAGTCAACCAACCACTCGCTAACGTAATCTACAGCAGAACTAACAAGAACAATGCTCATCCTTGTTTTTATGCATGTGTATGTTTATAGGACTGGGATTTTTATGCAGCAATTTATTTATTTATTTATTTTAGTTTATGGGTGCGACCAATTGCCAGTTTAAAGTTCTAAAATAGAGAAGAAGCAAAAAAAGAGTTGAGAAATAAAAAGAGTCGTACATCAGGATAATAGTGATAAAGCGAAGTAGGTGCAGCTAAAAGGATTATCCTTTTTTGTGCAACTTAGAAAATTTCGCAATTTAATTAAATCCCATTAACATGAGTGATGCTTCATTGGTGCAACATGTACTACAACACCAAAATTGATTATAATTAAGAGTGAAAATTTTTTTTCTTCTTTGAAAAAGTAAACGTTTGAGAATTGTTAGGTTACGTTGAGCAGTCAGCCAGTTAGATCTTAAGGAAACTCAACTGATCCATTTGGATCATGGCTTGCCCTGAAGAGACGAAAAGTTAAAGAAGAGGGTATAAAATATCTATGTCTTAAGTCCCACCCATGTGCCCGGATAAACGTGTTTGTCTCCCCTAGACAGATTTTGCAGCAATAGGGTGTCTATGTAAGTCGTTCCTTCTTTCGAAAGAGCAGGACTATGGCCAAAGAAATGCTCGAAGGTCTCTTCTTCCTTTTCATTTTTATAACTTCTACAGAAGTCACTAAAAGGGAGCATCAATATCCTGGCATGAACACTTTACGGCAGGAGTAAAAACGGCAGCCAGTAAAAACGGCCACAAGTATATGTGCACTCAGTATAAAATTTATGAAAATTTACTCAATTTGAGTTCTAAATGGTCATCATGTGGCATTTTTACTAGAATTTAGTAAGAAGATTTTCTCTGCTGGTAAAAATATTGTACATAATACAAATTAAACTTTCAATTTCCTAAAAAATTCTACTTAATTATAATAAGACTGTTGAGAAGAGGAAATCGCCTCGGTAAATGACATTAAATGTGAAAGATTAATATATGTATGTATATTAATATCAACTCTGACTTTTCTAGCAGTTTTTTACAGTGGCGGCAACAAAGACTTTTACTGAATTTTCGGAAATTTGTTTTGGAAATGTTCTCAAAAAATTCTTTATTTTTTGTAATTTTTTAATTACGGCCATATACAACTCAAATGTAGTAAATTTTCCTTAATATTCTTAGCGCATTTCATTGGAGGAAGAATGAATGGCTAAGCTCCAGAGCAAAGTTTTCACTAGTCTCTTTGATCCACAGTACGACAAAAAGTTACATCATAACTTCATTGAATAAAGACTCATGTTTGAGTGCAGTAATTCTTCATAAATTCTAGTTCACGGATTTCAGAATTCATTATCGCAACTGAACTATTTTTCATTCGAGGAAGAATGCATTAAGGGAATAACATTTTTCACAATTTTATAAAAACACATAAGTAAGCAAAATTGTGCATGTCCGATCATGTTTGGTATATCTTAGTAACAAAGAACAACTTGGTAACGAAATAAATGTTAACAAAAACAGTATCACTATGTATTCATAATCAGGAATTCATCATGTATGTATATATAATAAAATATATAAGTACATACATTAAGGGTATTCACAGCTTATTTAAATATTTGGTTATGACCATATGAAAAATGCACCGGGGAGGACTTAAAAAAGGGACATTAAATTATCTTCAATAAGCGTCAAAAATAGAGCACAAGCAACTTAAAAGCAACAATTATTTCCAACCAAACAAAAAAGGGCCATTCATACATAATTGATTAAAAATATTTACAATTGCATGGACTTGTCATCTCAAATGTACAAGATTTGAATTGATCTAATAAGAATAAAAACAATAATATTTATAGTTCAGTAAGCTTTACATTAAAATTAAAATTAAAAAACATATTGCAATAATTTAAAATTTGTGAAAATACAAGTATGGAAAGATTGCATTTTTTCCATCTCTCCCACTGTGCATGTGTAAGCAAAAAAAAAATTAAAATTTTTCAAACTGCAGTCTGACATCTTAAGTACTTTAGGATTTTGCTATATAAAAATATATACGTTTAAGAAATAACTTATGTATGTATGTATGATCTTGAAATTAAAAATAAAGTCTATTCACACAAAATTCATATGAGTAGCAGGAACGCCCACACGTTTATAATGCGCCTACTGGTTATTAAATATTGTATCTATCAAAGTAAGAAAGTTTATATTCCAAAAATACATATTTGTTTGTTCTTATGTATATATGTATATATAGACACATATACATACATATATAAGTATATGTATGTAGATGTCTAGCCATAATGATGGTGTGAAATAAAGTATGTATTTAATTGTAGGCATTTGTATGTACACTAGAGCCCCGATATGCGTCGTTAATAGGTTTTGGAAAATGCGACACAAACTGAAACAATGCCTATCGAATTAATTTTTTTTTCTATATAAATGCACTGATTTTTATTGATTGGGTCATATGAAAATTCATTCGTGCTAAAGATGGAACTAGTTCGCTATAGATGTCTTTCCTGTCATACCCAACGTGGAAAATGTTCAGAAGCACTACTCCCTCTTTCCTTCATATAATATCCTATTTTCCTAGTTCCAGCACAATGGACTGAGTACTGGTCCAATCGAAAAAAAAAATCTTTCACTTGGTAAATTAATTTCCACGTGTTTAATCTCTCTTTTGCAGATTATTAGACATAGATCAATGTTCTAGCTCATCTAGCTTAAATAATTTAATTAGTAATTGCTTGTAGTTCTAAATTATATTTGTAGTGAATAGAGCAGCAGTCTTGAAAATAATACGTTTCGATATCAATATATACATAAATAAAGTTGCCATTCCTCATATGCCATCAAATGTATGTATGTACGTATATTTAATCCACTAGCGTTATGTTCGTCTTAGAAATTCTTAAATCGGAAAATGTATTTACTATGATTTGCTACATAATCGCATAAAGGAGAATTTATTTGTGTCAAAATATTTCTTATCGCCCAATAAGAGTTAAGAAATTGATCGTAATTGTAATGATTTTTTCAACTTGATTTTATAGAAAAAATTTAATTGAAACTATTTTGAATATTTTTTGAAGATCTTTAATAATGAGATGCAGATTATTCCTCATCAAATCTTTGCTTTTTGCAAATTTAACTTCAAAAAGTTCTGGCAAGAGTGGTCATGTATTGCTGTTTTTCCAAACTTAATACGTTATAATACATCCAAGTTTAGGCCCAAACTTGATGATTTTTTATTTTATTTTTACTTGTTCATTAATTTATAAGACATCCTGTGCAAAATGCTTGAATCTTATATCAGAATTTAATTAAATAAAAAAGATTTATTAATTGAAATAGATTTAACATTAAAAAAAACGTTAAACAAAGAAAAATAATTATAAAAATATATGTGTATTTATACATCACAATTATTTTACAATGATAAGGAAACTAGTGTAAATACAATTTTAATATTTTCCTTTTAAAAGTTGCAACATTAATTGCAACTTGTGCGCTTTAAGGCGAACTGCTGCAAAGGCGGATGGGATTAATAAAGAGTCGTCATTTAGGTGTTAAGCTGTTATGATGAATACTGTTGAGTTTTCTACCCCTCCTTGATCTGAAAAAAGTACAGTCACTTAAAAAGGTGCTCAGGCCGTGCTTTGTAAATTGTAGGATGATTAAAACGATTATTTTCGTCGAATTTTTAATTTTCGTCCTAAAAATCTGAACAGATTTTGGACATATACATATATATATATATATATATATATATATATATATATATATATATATATATATATATACAGTTGAACTTCTATAATTTGAATCACCATTATCCAAACAAATAACTTCAAGCTAGGGAGACTTCAAGTTATGGAGTAAGTTTCGAAAGTTTTGCATATAACCAAAAATATTTTTTATTAACTTTTATTTCTTTTTGCTTGTAATAAAAGATAATAACATAATTTATTATATATTAAAGTAATGAGTAGTTTTTGGCTGAATTTGTTTATTTTTGTTTAGTATAAAAAATGTCTCCAATTTGTGTAGCGCTTTGTAGTGGTCGTCAGTCGTATTTTCATTTGTGTGTAAATCATATTCTGTGGTGTAAATATAAATTCAAATTGTTCAACGCATCCTTCATAGCTTTAACTGAAACTTTTCTTCAATTGACAAATTTTTTATGAACACGTTTTGACGCCATAATAATTTCCTTTTTATTATGCTGGTTTTTTTTTGGAATTGTGGAAAAGTCAATCGTAATAACTTGTATGCAGTAATTCTATTGTCATTTCGGGACTTTACCCAACTTTAAACAAATCAAGTTGACACCAAGGCGAATTCGCCTTGATTGCCACATACATCACGACAGTGTTGTTAATTTAGCTACATACATACATACATATATATTTGCCCATTAAAACTATCATTTATAAAGCAAATTAGAAAAAGGATATACGCTGACTGTTAGTGGCAGATCTGGAAATTTTTGCTTAACTAAAAATTAATATCAACACGAAAAATTCAATTTATAGAAACTTTGCAAGGCTTTGTACCATTATTTTTCTTCAAGTTAGAGAGAAATTCACATTATGGAAGTTCAAGTAATAGAAAAAAATTTAAAGGAATTTAGCTGCTTGCCGCTGTTGCCATAAGATTCGCTTCAACTTATAGAAACTTCAATTTATAAAAGTTCAAGTTATAGAAGTTCAACTGTATATACATTCGAACTACAGCAAGTCAATAGTATGAAACCACATAAAAAATTTTGTTATCCTCGTAAGTAAAAGCATTTTTCAGGCAGTTCTAGGCACGGAAGACGTATGTACGTATGATCCATCCAATTGAAATTATTATTTAAAATAATATCAAAATTTTTTCGTTCAGTTTAGAATGGTGATGGGTTTAAATTATTTTGCCGCAATGTGTGAAGTCCTATAAATATTTGCTGTCATAATAATACATTCAGATTCCACGATGTCAATCTCTATTCAACTTCCTAATATACTCTTCCTCTGAAGTAACTATAGATCTTATGTAAATCTGCATGTCATAAGCGTATTTTTGACTTTGCAGTTTTTAAATAGATTTGGTAAATCATTCGCATACAGTGAAGAAATAAGTAGTCCTAGTATTGAACCCAGGCATTTGGAAGCTGTTGTAGAATTATGAACAAATTAATTTCTTTGCTCAAGATGCGACAATAACAGCTGGTGGAAAAATTAAAAATGTGTGGCAGCTTTTTTTCTTAAATTATTTTATTGACTCTTATTTGAATAACTTGCACAAGATAATAAAATGGGTATTCTCCTTTTTATGCGATTAATGAAAATTTTTCTGCATGTGATTATGACTTCAACGAAAGTACCCAATCGCAAGTGGTGCCACAAATTGGAATCAAAACAACCCAAAGCGGATTGAACCAAATTTTAAAAAGCGATGGAAATGGAAACGACAGAAATCGGATCGATGCAAAACGGGACTCTAGTGTATTTGAAAATTGTCACATGTTCAAAATTTAAAATTTTGGGATTTAAATTTTAAAAAAGTACGTCTTTTGTGCAAACCTACAACTATTGAGGGGTAAGATGAAACATACTCTTAAAAATAAAAGTTCGTTCGCCCTCTGGCTTAATAAATCTATTAAATTGATTTGTTAGAATATCATGGCCGCTTGAAGGTGATATTGGTTATAAACGTGTACGAGTATGTATGTACTTATATGTATAGTGTGTAAAGCATTCAAGTTTACGTCAAATATTTAATCAGATAAATTCTTAATACCATATTTTTTTTAAAGCAAAAAGCTACACTCAAATGTAAGTATATTACATTATAATAGTATATTGAACTTTTCCTCATCAATAAATGAACAAGTCCAGGACATGTTAAAATGGATTATTTCTACACAAGTACGATGTCACTTTAAAACAATCTACTTTCATTAGAAGAGGATCTTTAATCATCTACTGTATCAAACAACACTTAAAAAATACTTTCCCTATATTTCAAAGCTTTGTATACGTTTCCAAGAATTCTGGTACAAATAACACAAATACATTTAGAAATTACCTAAGATCCTTGCGCGCTCACTAAAAACCGATGGAAATAAAGAGTTCCTAGTCCTTGAGATGGAAGACTCTGGCACAACTACGTGGCACTGTTCGATTAGTTGCACATCGGAACTTTTAGAATTACACTACGGAGTCTATTGCAGAAAGTGTTTATGCGAAAAATCTGGAGAAAGCGAGTACCCAGCTCTGCAGGAATGTAGGCCTAGACTTCTAGGCAATTGTAGTCTTCAGGATTTGGACTGTCTCGCAGGAATATACAGGGTGTAGTAAGTCCTCTAGGTATCACAATGGGCATTACGGGCGCGGAGTGTACCCGTTAAAATGTTTCTATGGGCCACTCTGCCAATCTAATAATAAACCGTAATACCGAAATGGAAGAATTTAATCGCTCCTGTGAGAAGATAAGATAAGACTAAAAAAATTTCGTTTTTGATTGGAATAAAACTTTTAATCTGACAAAACAATGGAAAATATCAGTTTAACAAAAAAGATTTTATGTTCCACTACATTTATTTGTCTATCCAAACTAGTAAATGGTGTCGTTTTATGTTTTAACTGACTTAATCATGCTCTAAGACAAAAGCAGCATAAAAATTTCTCTCAGTGCAAAATAGAGAAAAAATAAAAACTACAACCACAGGCACCATGTTCCATCCAAAAAAAAAAAAATTAACTATTTTAAATGGTGATAAATAATTTAATTATTGAAATTTTGAAAGCCAATACATATTTCAATCATAAAAAACTTGTCATAATATAATAATTATTAAAAATAATTATTAAAGAATTATTTATATTATTTATTGTCATAAATTCAATTAACAAGCCTATAAGGATACAATTAAACTTTTGATTAATATTACATACCGAGAATGCAATATAAACTTCAATTAAATTTTTATTATTATTATTTTTAGTATTAAGAAATTATTTGAAAATTTTCATTAAATCAAAGAGAATTTTTACTTTATTGTTAAAATTTCCATTGAAATAAATCAAGTTATATATTAATATGAATTATATATAAATATTTGATATATATGTACTGCAGTGGTCTAATTAATGTTTTAATTTATAAAAAAAAATTTACGTATAATAACAATAATTATCAAAAATATACGTTTTAGTTTTTTGACCGATTAATTTTAATTAATAAACTTAATTTAATTTCTAAGCTTAAGGTCTCTCTTATATTTATTTATATACATAAAATAAACAAATATCCTGAAGATGGTACTCGATGAATACAGAAATATTGTCAAAAATTAAAAAAATTAAGAGGACTTAAGCTTAAAAAATAAATTAAGTTTATTAATAGTTTACAAAAATTTTATTGGTAATAATGCAGCAAAATTTCTAATTGAAATTTTTGCAGATTTAGTGAAGATAAAACAATTAAAGACAATTAAATTTTCAATTATTGTTATTAAAAATTTATTTGACAATTATTATTATATTCAATTGAAATCTAAATTATTGTTATAAATAATTGAATTGGATATTTATTTAATAATTTTTGTATGCCTAATGAATTTCCTGATTTTTGTTAAAACTTTTCTTTAATTTCAATCTGTGTAACATTAGGAATCCTCTAAGTGGAATATTGTGACGTCCCTAGTGCAGATTATTGCAAGTTTGTTTATACAAAAGGCAGAAAGCAAAAGCGTTAATGCGATTATGTTAATTAATTTTTGTTTTAAAATAAATTGTCAACAAATTGTCAAAACTCACTCAAACGTTATATTGAAATTTGTAAATTTCAAATATATATCGCTTGAGGACGTGTGCGTGCCCACCTTGATGCTTTAAATTTCACACCGCAACAATGTAATTAAACTTTGCTAACGCCTAAAATTACATCTAAATACATGTAAGCACATACATACATATACATACGTATATAACATATATATTTATGTAAAAGTACCCCGAAGTTTGGGAGCCATGTAACGGAGTTGATTATTTTATAACGAAGACGTGTTGTACTAAATGGTCATGTTTTTGTCAGGAAGTATTCCAGAAAATTACTTTTCCTTATGGAGTATTATACAACATTGTTAGTATAAGAAATTAAAGGACAATACGTTTTATACCTTCAAAGTATCCATTGACTTCTGGGGAAGCTCGGTTGAAGACTTATTCATTAAATTGAATAATTTTATTATTTAAATTTTTAAATTTATCGAAAATATATTTTTTTTCTTAATTTTCACTTGAAACAATTACTTTAAAATAAAATATAAATTGTTGATATTGTCACAGAATTCGATTTCCAGTGGAAAAACTGAAAGTGGAAGACACAACATTTTCATGGCTTACAAAACTTTCGTAGTGCATTTCTTGAGCTGACAAAACTTTAATTGATAATCTGAGTTACTTTTACAAATATTTGAAACTCTGTCATTGTTCTGAAAATACTTTATGTGAAAGATTTGGTTTTCTTCAATTAAGAATCACTATCACTATAATGACTATTGGAAAGTTTTTACCTTTATCAGGTGCAAAATCTATTCCTAGTGTTAAATAAATAATTGTATTTTATATATTATTTTCTTTCATAGGAAATTGCTTTTGTCTCAAAAAAGAAAACATCCCGCTATGACACAGAAATTAAAATCATTAAAATTACTCCGATTCGAACTGCTTGCGGATCATAACCTCAACATTTCCATGACTTCTTCGGAAGTACTTTTTGGAATGGGAATTATCTTGATTTACATTTGCTACATAATTTCTAGTTTTTTGACCGTTTTTTAATTTAATTAATAAATTTAATTTATTTTTTCCAGATTAAGGTCTCTTCCCTTTCATTTTAACAATCGATATTTCCGTACTCATCGAGTACCATCTTCAGGATATTTGTGTATTTTATATTGTCATTGTTTGTTGTCTTGTGTTTTATATAAAAGTTCTTTATATGTTTTGTAAATCACAAATAGAAAAATATGATTAAATTTTATGGAATTCTCATATGGTATTTGTTGATTTTTTGTATAAGCATGTGTATGAGTTTTAATGCTTTTCGATTCCGTTTTTCATCACTTTTTTTTGGAAAATTGAAAATGATAGTAAATATAAAAACATTTTTGAAAAGCATACAGCAAGGCTGTAAATAACATATTTAGTATATATATAACATATATAGTATTTAATTAATAGAATTAGAATTGTAGTTTTTAAGAGAACACTGTACTTTGAATTTTTGGACTAAAAATAAATCGAACCGAATCGAATGCTTTGCACGCATGATTTGGCTAAGGAGAATTAATGACAACAATAAACAATAATTTTTTTGTTAAATGTGGAAATGTGGAACGTGTTTACGACTATAATTTTTAGGGAAAATGAAAATAAAAATTCGTTGAAGGACTAATGTACTTTTCTTTGAATATTTTTCTAAGAATTTTTAAAAACTTTCCGTATCATTGTAATATTTTTAATTTAACCAAATTATAGATCATATAAGCAATTTCGAAACAGCTACAAGTCGGTGTTTCCGAACCGAACGACAACGAATGGAGGTGGTGTTTTGGGTGAACTATATGATCCAGTTTTTTGCATTAAAAAAATTGAATTTTTAGCTTGAATCCACATGATTATAAAACGTTTACCTAAACTCCTGCTTTCAATTTCAACTGAACTAAGGATAAAACAAACAAACAAAAAAAACTGAAGCCACCCGTAAACAGTTACACAACATGTATGAGCAACATGTTGCCAAGAAGATCTTTGGAACAAGGCTTTCCCGGCCTCTCACTTGCGTAATCTTTTGTGGAAACTAAAGCAGCGTAAAACTAAATTTTTATTACAAAAAGTAAGTTATCGGAAATATGTTATCACTTTTCGATTAAGTTGAGGTTTACAAAAGTTTTGTGACGCTTACAGTATTACCCAGGCATTCCAGATTTGGCCCATCGTTGTGTCAAATGAACTGACGGGTACAAAAATGTGTGCGGTTATAATATAAATATACATACAAACATACCTGTAAATTTCAATAATTTTTTTTTTTTTCAAACTTAAATTTATTTTCCTCAAATAACAAATTAATTAAACATTCAAATTAACTTTTTTTGTTGTTGCATAATGTCATATAATCAAATAAATAAATCCTTTTGCCCCCCTTTTTCATCAGTTTCTGTAAGACTTTTTAATTAAATTGACTGATGGACTGTAAGGAAGATGAAACAATGCAACCACACACATTGCAACCCGCCAGGCGGCTGCTTTTTACTAATTATGTTACAGAGTTAATTAAACACTTTATGACTTGAAATAATAAATACTGTTGCAAATTAAAGCCATACAATAAAAAAAAATTGCTTGTAAAAATTTGTTTATTTTAAAACTAAATATAGACAAACTTAGTTGAACTGATTTAATGAACTCGTGGCATCTCTTCGATATCGAAGAGTTCACATAAAGAAGTTTCGCAAGATTGTTTACGGAAAATTCGATTAAGAAAAATAAACAATTTCTAGAGAAAATTTTCATTTGTAACGAAACAATTGAGTGCTACTTTTTACATGTTAGATGAACTCGTGTTACGAAATTAATAAATTATTTAAAAGTTATAAAATTTTTAAAAGGAATCAAAATATTGTATTATCCAATGACGGATAATAGAAAAGAAACTGTCTTCAGTAGACACTTAAAGACACTTTTTAAGTTGGAGTTTAAAATTAGTTTTACTATTTATTTGGACAATTTTAAAAAGGTTATCGAAGGATATTCATCTTGTTATAAAGTAAATTTTTGTAATTTTTAAAAAAGAATAAATTCTCAGATATATGAAACAAATCACTACAATCTTACGCTTAAACCAGCAGCTAATAGTTAAGAAACGACAGCTCAAAAAGTAGATACACGTGGATTAAAGTCATTTAAAACCTAAAACAAACCTTTAAAAAGTAATAATTTGAAACGTATCCTTTGATACAATAAACCTGCCGCCAGTTGCTGAGGCCGCAAGGTTTGATATTCGTGAGATTAAAAAATGATATTGCAGGCCTACACTAGGGACATGACACTTTCAGAGCTTTTGATGCCATTTTATGCCTTGAACTCTATCCAGCAACTTTAAAAGTCACGCTGATTATTACTATGGGCTCTAAAGCCGGAAAAGACATTACGATAGTGGAATTGTACAGGCTTAAAAGTCCGTCCACGTCTTGAAAAGTTACTTGTGAGAAGGCTAAACCCTTTAAAAGCACGAGTAGATGTATCCCGGATCACCAAGTTGATTTTAGGAGGAAACAGAACACATACAGTTGCAATTGTGATGGTTAGACTGGCTATTAAAGAAAAATAATATTGTTCAGATCTCTTCATTCAAATTTCAAAGGCTTTTGAAAAAGTATCGCACGAAGGAATAAATAATAAATTCAAACAAAAGTTAACCACAAACACAAGCATAATATTAGAGAAGGTAACGTTCTAAGCTTCTACCACAGCCAATAGATTTAGGAGTTCCTTATGGCACTGACATGCCACTATGCAATGATATTCATATATCAACGTTTGAAAATGATACAGCTTTTCTAAGCATTCGTGACAAGTCTAAAAAAGCCTCTCGCAAGTTGAAGGAATATATTTCGCTATTGGAAGAAGGTCTAAAAACATAGACGATGAGGATGAACAAGTAAAAATTCGTAAATCTCATTTAAACATTGCGAAGAAAAATATGCCAGTATTTCAAAATTAATAATGAAATCATACCGCATTACAGTGGGTATTCACCTTGATCGTTGATGAACATGAAAATTGCACTTAGACACTAAATTGATACGATAGAAAATGAAAGCGACTTAAATTTATTGAGAGTTGCAACATTAAGACTAGTTTAAGAAACTCCTTCTATACAATTATACAATCAAAATCGTGCTCTGGAATTGAATTATGTGGCATCGCTTCTGCTTCTAATATAGAAAATTTTCAAAAATGCAAACAAAAAATCGTCCGTACGACAAGCAACTTTATTATCAACTTTTAACGAACGTTTTCAATATCCAAATTCATTTTAGATACAAAAATCTCTATTAAGTGTTATCGCTCTCAGTTCACAGTTTTATTATTCACTGTGCAGAGTATGTGAAGGAACCCCAGGTGCTTGGGAGCACTGAAGCCTTTGAGGCACCGTTGTCAACTCAGAGCTTTTAGAATTGGTTTAAATAATTTTTTTTTCCACTCGAACGGTGCGTTTTTTTATTTGGGATATAGACGCACGTGTTTTTTTATCGATTTTAGTGCTCTTTGAAATTGAATAGTGAACAACGCTGTCATCAGACACTTTCACTCCTATAAACGTATATAAAAGTAGAGTATAATTTTGCAAAAAGTGATGAATTTGTTCGATTTATATCATATCTTTCATATCCGATTAAAAATAAATATATATCGCCTTATAAATCAAAATCATTTTTAGTCATACAAATATTGTTTTACTCACGTGGATTAACGCTTGACAGGTGATAAAGATAATTCTGCCTGCATTCAGCCATTTCTTCGAAGATATCCATCTGAAACAATAGAAAAAATTATAATTTTCGTAAATCTTTAACACGAAATCGTTGAGCATAATTCTAGTAATAATTAAACTAAAGTTTTAGATCAATATGTACTAATTTAAATTTACAATATTAAAACCAATTATTAAAGCTTTTAATTATTTTCAAAGAGTTACAACCATTTGCCACAAACTAATAACACTAGCGGGCCATTTTAATTGTAAAACGGTGTGTAGTATTGAAACGTGTAAATTCAACATAAACATTCGTTAGCACACTTGCCACTTGTGGGGCAGCGCACAGTGGGGCCGATGAAGAAGTAACAGATAGCACATGAATAAATTTTAATATGGGGAAAAACTTGCAGAATCGCTGGTATAGTACAACAAAATGAGCACTATATGGTGCGACAACTTCAACGCACTAGAGAAAACAGGTAAATACGTGTAACTTGGATCTTCAAACATTTTCTAATACAGTGGTATGTTAGAAAATCGTTGTTACAGGAGTGTGTATTTAAAAATTTCCCAAATATAAGAAGCAAATTTCCAAATAACTCATCGGAAAGGACTAAGATGGAAGATACAACTTACTGAAAGCATTATTATTGATTTTTGGTATTAAATATAATTTAAAAAAAATTTTCATTTATATAAATTCCTGTCTTCACTAGGAATTATTAATTATTAATTTCTCCTTTTTTTAACAGAGGACTTGGTCATATATTTAGCATTCCATTCGTTACAGAATTGCGTAAGCCCTCTTTCCTAAAAAGACATTTCTCAAGTGCAAATTTATTAGGATAGAGAACGCAGTCCTTTGAGGGAGTTAAATTCTCTATATTAAAGCGATAAATAGATTTTTTATAAGTCCTTCAAAAAAACATATCACGGACCAAAAAAAGAGTTTTTTTTTATAAATAAAAGGTGGTTCAACCAAAACGCACGCTTTTAATTGTAAATAAAACAAAAAGTTTTCACAGAATTATCTTAATTTCATTTTATTATGATAGAAGGATTTATGAAAATTGTGTGTGAAAAAAATACCGGCCAAATGCTTGCCACGGCTTTGGTGGCATACCTCTATCCGATGGTCCATATTTTCAATGAGTCTGAGACATAATTGAGGTTCAATGTTGATAATGTGCCGAATTAATTCATTATTTAAGCTCTTGAATTGATCGTGGCGGCCAATTATTATCGCCATGACGTGAGATATCACGCCCATTGAATTTCTCCCGCAAAAGAGTCATTGTTTCGATGGCTGTATGGTTAGTGGCACTATCCTTTTGAAAGCACATATCGTCGAGGTTCATATCCTTAATTTCTGGCCACAATAAGTCCGTTATTATCTCGCGATAGCGAACACCTTTCACGGTAACTGATTGCCCGATCTCATTTTCGAAGAAGTACGGCCGCCAGCCTATAAACCGCACCAAAGAGTCATTCTTTGTGGCTGCATCGGCTTTTCAAAAATCATTCGTAGTTTCTCATTTGCCCAAATGCGGCAATTCTGCTTGTTAACGAATCCACTGTGGTGAAAGTGTGCCTTATCGCTGATCACAAAGCGCGTGAAATGAATTTTGATTTGAACGTCCATTTCCGTAAGAGACTTCAACAATCTTAACGCGCTGCTCAATTGTGTACCTCTCCGTGGTTGAATTTGTCAAACATTAAAACAAAAAATGTCAAATTGACTTTCGTAGACTAGTAGGTAGTGTACTAGATTCGTAGTGCGAAGGTTCCAGGTTCGAATCCTGCCACAGAACTCTGGCAGTTGTGTTTGATAATTAAAGGGAGCGCACAACAAGCCTTCACTGGCTTAAGTGTATGTCGTATGACATGGGCTGCCACACCCCTCCAATCAACCTAACCTAACCTAACCTAACCTTAAAACAAAAAAATGTCAAATTAAGTTGAGCAAACTTGACGTTAAGGTGCGACTCACCATTAACATCGGGCATTCTGTTAGAACACTAAATTCCCTCTGTCCTCTCTGAAAGGACAAACAATATTACATTTGTTTTTCAAACACCATTAAATTTAAGCAGAAAAGGATCTTTCTATACTTGTAAGACGTTTGCTACTATTTATGTTCTATTTTTCTCTAATTATGCTTTATTTAAAAGTTTAATAGATTTTTAATTACTTTTGTACTTTCAGGATTTTAAAAATATAGTCCATTCCTGGAATAGGGACTTTTAAATTTTGACATTTTATATACTTTCTGCGTTTCCTTTCCCACTGTGCGGTTACAATTAACCACCGTCAGAACCACTGCCAACAGCATAAAGAAAAACAAATATCCATCCACGGCAATAAGAAGAGGAACAGCAACAAACAGCTCATTACTGTGTTGCATGTTGTTTATTTTAAATAATTATGATTTTGGTGTTGATGTGGATCATTAAACGTTGGAGTACGTAAAAGAATGAATAAAATAACCAAAGATTCTATTTGTTATTGTTGCGATCCCATGCTGTAAATGTTTGTAAATAAATCGTAAGAGAAACTAGTTTTATTATTAGTTCCACATACTTTTTTCGTTTGTCTTGATTTTGTTCTGGTTTTTTAATTTTAGAAATGGCAATTGATCGGTGTAAAAATATTTGTAGCGTCAGAGATGAATACAAATATAGATCGATATCGATGTGACCATAATATTAAAAATTCATATGAATAATTAACTTTTAAAAATTGTTTGTTTTGGGTTTTGCTGTTCATATGCCGACACTTCATGGGTCGCCAAGCCAACATTAATTATTAACAATTCATTCGTAATTTTCATTTACATATAGAAATAAAAAAGGCAAAAAAAAAGAAACTGGATCTATTTGCGATGTCCATAAAGAGCATTAGAAGCTGAATTAAAAATATTGTGGGCTGGAACATGAAGTTTTGACAGCACATAAAGAGCAGGTTCATGTTACTACAGTATGGATTGTAATTTAACCCTACCACGGCCGAAGGGCGCATAAAGACGTCTGCATCCCAATTTTTAATTTAATACATTTTATAAAAATTATATAATTGTTGATGTATTCTTTTAATTTTTTATTTTGTTGGGCTTAAAAGAAGCAACAAACTACTATTTTCTGTAGGGCTAGGGAGGTCCTCAACCCCAGAGAATTCCTCTGGAGGGAAAGAGGCTACAACCCTTAATCGTGCCATTTATTAGAAATTTCCTCAGCAGGAGAAAAAGAGGGAGGGCCAAAATTTCTTTTGACTAGGGCAAAGTCTCCCCAGTATTATCCTATCTTCGTTTATTTCAAGATATTTTTAATATGAAACACACTGCCTCTACCCTTAACGCCTTGGACGTAAATGGGTTAATGGGCAAATACATGTAATCGTTGAGTAGTTATTAGGAAAGCCTGTAATATGTGAGCTGTCAGTTGAAAATTTTGTGGGGTTGGTTTTATTATTGTTAATAGAAATTATTTAAAAATCTATACTTAATCTTTCCATAATAAGAGCCAAAGCAATGTTATTTATTCTGGAAATAATTCATATCACAATCATTCATATTAAAAAAATATCTACATTTTTGCAACAAGTTGTTACCTTTTTAGGCGTTTTTATAAATGAATAAATTAACAATTCAATTAATGACCTCAATTAAGCATTAGATATTGAATTCAATAAATTTGAAAAATATTATTAACCAACTGCCTTTAAAATCAGTGCGTGCGTAGTTCAGCGTTAAGAATTAGCAAAAATTGAGAAAGATTTTCAGAAAAAACAATTTAATAAATATTTTATTAAAACAAAAACCTTTCACTTACTTCTTGATGTTTTTTTTTTCTTTTTGTTTTTTGGTCTAATAATGACGTTTTTTTCCTTATAAGACAAGACTCAACATTTTGCCGTTTCAAGGACAATAAAGGGAATAAATGTGAAATGGATGAGTAAAATTTTAATTTGAAAAGTTAAAGTTTTCCAAAGGTTAAACTGATATTTTGCGAATGACAATAATAATATTACAATTTTCAGAAAAGAACATGCCAATAATTATAATATTTTAATGACAGTTTGTTTCTTTTTTACAAGTTGCCACACACATGTGCAAAAAGCAACAAGACAAGCATTTGAAGCCTTGAATCACGTCTAGAAATCATCACAGATTAAACGTGGTATCAAAATACGTATATATAACTCCAATGTAAAACTTGTATTGCTCTATGGGTGCGAATACACCCATAGAGCTCTATGGGTGGGAATACATCTACATAAGCCATTGCTACAGTCCAGTCATTCGTAAACAAATGCCTAAAGGGAATCCTGCAAATCTATTGGGCAAATATAACATCGAACCAACATCTATATAAAAGGTGCAATCAAAGCAATTAAAAGCAATAAATGGCGATGGCTACACCATACATTGAGGAAGCCTGAACGAACTATTGCCAAAGAAGCTCTAGAATGGAACACCGCAGGGTAACCGACGAAGAGGCAGACTCCCTCAAACATGGATGCGACAAGTTCAAGATGAACTGAAGAAGGCGCATATAACGTGGTATGAAATAAAACTGTTAGCATTAGAAAGAAGTAATTGGAAAAATTTTGTTGTGGCCCTATGTTCGACCTAGGAACTACAATTATAATAAATTGACCAATTGACTTTTCCACTCGTAATAAATCCAGGAAAGCATAAATAAATGAGTTTCCCGAACTCAATAAAAAATTTTCTGCGAATCATCGAATATTTCGCTAAATGTGAACACTTGCTCGCAAATGAAACAACAATTCCAAGATCATGCATTTTTGACCTGAATTGAACCAATTCATTTTCAGGAGTACCAATCCATGACTGTCTTTTTTCCCGGGTAAGGATACTGGCAATTATATTCTATAAACCCGTATGTATGTAAAAGGAACCTCAGAGTGCGACTACTTTACACTCTATGAAGTGAATGAAAGTTGGCAAATGGCGGGCTAGTCACCTGCTACAAATCACTTAAACCTAGAAGCAGCGCTGTTAATGATACAAAAGTGAAGGATCACAAAGCCACTCTGCTTAGTTTTGCCAGATAATTACACTATATAGGAGTACACAAATTTGCAATGAGTAAATTGAAAAAAAGTATTTCTTTTTTCAATGACCCATGATGTCAAAAGAAATTTAATTTTAAAATTTATGAACAATTGGCGCCAGTTTTAAGTTCAAGAAGCAGTTGTGTCAAAACTTTAAATGAGTTTTCTTTTACGATTTTATTAACTGCTCAAATTTACGATTTGTGAAGGACAATGAAATGCACTTTACATGATGACTTGAGAATAAAGTCTCCACATGCTACTGGATTTGCAGGACAACGAAATCATTAAGTAAGAACAATAAGAGCAAATACAACAAACCCATAAACAATTACTTAACCGCAAAAAGAACAATTGCATACAGCCACAGTCACAATATACCCTTTAGTATTTCATTTTTTTGACGTACAAGGACATGTACATACAATTTCATTGTGTTCGTATTTGCTGCTGTTGACTGACTGACTGTTGCTGTTGTTTGAGAGTAGTAAATGATATGAATAAATGTTGGTGTCGCCAAAGGATGAAATCTACACATAAATAGGACCTTTAGCACCAGACGAGGTCAAGCACCTTGAAATTCAGCATTACAAATGATTTTTTTCTTAATTTTTTTGTCCCTTTTTGTCTTGTCCATAAGACATTGTGTTAATTGTTTGTCCAATTGAAAATGGGAGGAGGGCTTTATTAGCACCACCTACAACTGCTGTTTACTCATACAGGATGATTAGTACGTAACCAGGAGCGTTTTACTAGTGATGGCAGTAGGTAAATAGTGTAACAAGAGTCGCAGTAGTCTATGGAAATAATAGCAAATAAATTATCAACTACCAGTTGGAAACGTCTTCTACACCACATGATGTCGTGGCTTGGCCTTTTGTGTATTCCATGGGCTTGTTTTTCTTGAGTGTATTTGGTCGGTTTTACCAGCGAGTGATTGCATTGCCATTACTGTCCATTTCTTTTCATAATCCTTCGATACCCAGTTTCGTTCATTCATATTGTGTTGGTGTCATTTAGTTGACAATTTGTTGATAGGAAATTTCACGCTTCTATTTGTCTCTTGGCGTAATTAGATTTTATTTTATAGGGTTCTACATTTAGTGGTTTCAAAACTGCCGGTGTAATAAGGGCTGTGAGATGTTTTTTATTTAATAAAGGGTTTGCTTAATAATCGAAAGGCGCGTGAAAATAATTAAAATTTACTGCAAAAGTGGTGGCTCAAATATGACCACTTGTCGAGCATTA
Organism: Germaria angustata; assembly: GCA_963681545.1. NCBI lineage: Eukaryota > Metazoa > Arthropoda > Insecta > Diptera > Tachinidae > Germaria > Germaria angustata. The sequence continues at coordinate 26,861,668 of OY813000.1, forward strand.
CGAGGTGTTTCTGGTCGTCATAATCGACTTACTGTATGTGTGGAATTGGCAAGATTATAAGGAAAGTTGAAGAGACTGGAAACGTTACAGATGTGGTCAGGCCTGTGCATCATCGCAAAGTGCGCATTACCAAAAATATCGCTTACGTTAGTGAAAGTGGATAATCCGAAATTGTCGATTCCACAATGGAAAACCATTCCAAAAGGATCCTTTTTTTGCAAACAATCTAGAGGCAGTAATTTAAAAAACATTGTACTTTGTACGTAATGGCAAAATCTAAGTATTATAATAAAATAAAACTTTAATCAAAACCATAGCCTAATGCGCGCTTCAGTATCCTTTACTTTGAAACTAAAAAATGGATAATCCTGTAATACACTCGAATTTTTATTATAGAATTTTTATACTTTCTTTTATTCGTTTTCGATTTGTTGTAGGATGTGACCATCATCCTAGAAGCAAATAAATAAAAATGTTTTCTGTCTGGACTTATGTGGCACTTTTGTGTACTGATTAGCTGCAGTGAACTCTTCCTATTTTGACTAATTTATAAGGCTACTTAATTTATTACTCTGCGCAGATCTTCAAGAAATGACAGAAAAAGGTTTTATTTTAAGTGCAGGCATATACTCAAAACAAAGAAAATTATTTTGGAAAATATCAGGAATAAATGTTGACTATTCAACGTTTGATTCTGTCTCCTTCAACGTAACACAAATTAATGCAGTGAAACAGACGCATAAATAGTGACGCAAAGTTGAAGTGGCTTTCGGAAACAACGTTCTTAATCTTTATTGTGTAGGTCACAATTAAAATAAAATTTTGTTTGTTCTCCATGCGGCTTTACCCCAAATGTTTGATTCTTAAATTATAAATACTGCAAACAAGGGAACATTAAAATTCATTCACCTAAACCATAAATGGTGTAGACATAAATGAGGTTCATATGCTTCCAATGAATATGAATTAGCAGCTTTCGAAAAATGTTACTTAATCCTATTGTTTTCTTGTCGAGTTTACTGAAGTTGTAAGCCCGTACGAGGTGGCTGAAGTTGCCAAAATTTTCATAGATGAAATAACACGCAAGGACTTTGATCAAACTTAGCTGGATTCGATCCTTGAGATCTACAATTTCATATCAGACATGCAGTGGCATACATGAGTCTAACGCAATGCCCCAGCGACTATAACTGATATATTTGAAACATTTTTAATAATTTTGAAAGGTTTCAAGTATCAGATTAGATAATGAGACTGTTTTTAGAGTAAGTCACTCTTAATAGAGTAAATAGGAAAATGTCCTTAACAAAAATATACATTTTTGGAATTGAAAATGACTGTTAGCGCATCGATTAGGTAGGAGCACCCGTTAGGTATGTTCCATAGCAGATATCTACTTGTATTTGTTGAAATGACTCCCTGTTTATTATTAATATTTTATTTTTAATTTTAAGCCATTTATTTTTAGGACTGCACCACGAGAAGAGCCATTTATAATGGGTCTTTTTTTCTAGAAAAAGTGTTATATTTTGTTGATCAATTTACAAAAAAAAAAAAACGGTAGTTACAGCCCTACTTATTTTTTTCCTGCACAGAGTTGCGCTTATTAGGGAATACCCAATTCCTTTTTTCTAATTGAAAAAGCAAACAATTTTTCTTTTTATTATTATTATTTTTTGAGACGGTTGCGAATCATGATGACAGAATTTTATTCCTCTATTAAGTGACACACTTTCCCTTTTCCCTAAAAATCGAACGACTATTTTGTATTGCCGTAGTGCTTGTCTAATGTTTTGTAAAAATCTGACACACATCTTTTATTCCTCGAGGGAAAATAGTGCTTCAACAAGATATTTCCAGCTTTTTGAGTCTTCCTCTTTGTCTACTTTCATATGGATTCCATGCCAGCGTTATCCTGGTTACATTACGTACTGGCTTTCTTAGGATTTATTCTATTTATTTCCACTTTCTGCGTTTTGTATGTCTTCTTTGGCCAACCTCCGGAGGTTTTCGTTTGTTATTGTGTTGGGCCAGTATATGCCGCATATTATGCGAAGGCGATTCACTAGCCAGCCATGTTTCACTTCCGTATAAAAGGGACGACCCGACACATGCGTTGAAAATACGGATCTTTCTTGTGCTCGTGATTTGATATATTTTTAGTCTGCCTAATGCACTTCTTGCTTTATTGAGCCTATTCGTGATATCCTCATTAATGCCACCGTTTTACTACAATTTGCTCCCTAAAAAGCAGTCAACGTATTCTATGCGGTAATTGTCGATGGTGAGCGTTACTGCTGTTAGGTGGACGTATTATATTATTTCTATGCCATATTATTTCTAAGCATTATATTTATTTCTAAGCCAACTCTTCTTGTTGACAAGATCGTCTACTTTATCTTGCATGTCTGAATGTTTATGTGAAAGACGGCGAATATCATCTGCATATTCTAATTCCTCCAGAAATTAAAAAAATTCACGTGTTAAAATAATTCACGTGAAAAATACATTCGCTTTTTACTCACTGCACACTTGATCAAATGTGAATATCACGGATGGTTTCATGCCGGCTTTGTCGCAGTTTAAATATGGAAAAAGGATTCAGTAATAGGAACACTAAAGAGAAGTAAAGGGAAAAGTGAAGGCATAAGATTGAATGATTAATGATTTGACTAAAAGCTGACAACCGATTGCGGCAGACACGAAGAGTATCGGAAACAGAATTGTTGTACTTTAGTATCCTTCCTGCACGTACACAATCTTAAAGAAATAAATTAATATTCGGGTATTTCTAATCTATGTGGCATGAACCCCAAAAATTATCTATAAATTGTTTATTCTAAAAATTAATTTATTTAGTTTTATATCAGAGTTTTGTAAATTTGTTCACTTGGTGTGCGTTCTTGTGTGTTGGCTTGAGCAAATATTTCGTAGAATTCAAATCCAATTGTCACATTGTTTAAACTAAACCCGTAGTTTATTGCATTTACAACGAATTGCACTTGTTCGATTGCTCGTACATACTTTCAAATAAATACAAGCTGTTGTTGTTAGTTGCATATAAAACGATACGTTTCGGAACTCTGTTGTAGGTTTATTAGTTAAAAAATTTTTTATTTTTTTTATTTTTTGAAAAACATAAAAGTAGTAACAACAAAACAAGGTGCGAGACATATGACGCGTCATAGCGATTGTTATATGAATCTTGCATCTAGAAAATATGAAATCTACAAGGCATTTACACAGCGCAACGCCGCAGTATGCTTTGGTATGATATGGTGTGGCATGTCTTATTTATTATTTTATTTTTATTGGGAACAATATTTTAATACGAGTGATTATTTCTCTTCAACATGAACATTCTTGCTGGCTGCTTGCTTGAAGTATTCCCTTTTGATTTTCAGTTTTTAATACTGAATCGTTGTCTGCATTTTATACAATTTCCTCAGAACTCAACGATTAGGTCAACAATATGAATTTTTGTCGCTTTTGATTTCATGATGAAGAATATATATGAATATACATATATTTAATTTTGATTAAATATTTATTATGCAATTGATTGATTCTATTGTATTAAAACCTATAATTTTTTTATTATCATTTCCTTTAATTATTAACATTTCAGAGAATTTCGTTAACAGGATAAATTTTTTCCATATTTTTTTTTAATAATTTTCGTTTTTTACTTAAATTTCTATTTTATTATCTGACTCCTACTGATTTTACAATAAACATCAATTAGTTTTCAATTATGAATTGAAATTAAAAATGATTTACCATAATTCATCGCCCTTTATAGTCATTTCATATTGGCATCGTTGATAGAATGACAACCAGGCATTTGATTTGAAAATTAATGCTAATTAGCCATCGCTTTATTAAATCCTTTATAATCGTGGACAATTTCGCCATAAAGCTAAATGTGTGGCAAATTTTTGCTATTGTTGTTTTATCTTTGCTGTTTCGAACACTCATTTGGCTGATTTGCACTTGAAGAAATTTTTGCTATCCTGTGGTAGTATGTAAACAATTCGAATTGTACAAGATATCACTGGGAAGATGTAAAAAGATCGGGAAATCATAAATTCCTACCGCAAAAATGCAAAGCGTTCGTAAATGCAGCACTACGCAAAATGGCTATACCAACACAATTTAAAAGTACTATTTATTACACTAACCTAATGTTTGTGTTAAAAAAATACTTTAAAAAATCCGTTGATATTAATTTTTATCCCTTATCAAGGATAAAAATTATTTAATTAATTTCTGAAAACATGTTAAGTTAATTTTTTTTTGCAATGCATTAAGAAAGAAATACGATTTTTATTTTGCTTCATTGCGTTTTTTTTTTTTTTTCATAGAAAAGGAGATTTAAATAGACTTGACAATTTTCTTAGAAAAGAATATTTCCAGACATTTGGACACTTCCTTCAGAATCGTCCCACTGTGCCTATTAAGGTAGTACACTAGAAATGTTATTATTATGAGCATCAAATGCTTATAAAAGCAACGTGATTTTAAGTATCACAGCCAATAGTCTTAATTATAAATGTCTGCACTATGGACCCATACGGAGATTTTGGCATAAATAGGCCCACCTGGGCAGGATATGGGTAACTATAGTCTCCCTAGAGCAACTTCAGCCACCTACAAATATATTTTTGTGTGTGTTAAATTACAGCTTAACCGCCCAAAAAATACTCACGCCCTTCTAAAAAATTTTCAAATTTTCGAAATTTTCACTTAATTTAATTTAATGCAAATAAAATTGCGAATTCTCATTTTGGCACTTGTTCATGCAAATAAAAGATTTATTTATGAACATGAATGTTATTTAAAAAAAAATATTATAATAATTTCTTTTAGCAGCATGATAAAATTTTTATTACTTTCAGTAATTCAAGTCACACAAACATACAAAATTTAGGCATATCACAGTTTGCGTAATCTATACAATTAAACATGACACAAAAAACAATTTACTAAATTGTGTTAAGCCTTAATATTACTCTTCACTGTATTTAATGCTCATGTTAAAAAAAAAATTATAAAAATTAAATCGAGTAACAAAAAAAAATCTGTTTTATGACTTATTTTAATAATTGTTAACTGTGACTTCTAATGCCAACCAACATCAGCATCGTTGCAACGCATTGCAAATTGTCAGTAGTTTTGCTGCCAGCAACGCATTCTTAAATAGTTTTGCTCATTCAAATATTTTGGCTGAGTTGTTACATGTAGTAAAGGGAAGAAGAAAAAGCAACACAAAAAAAATACCATAAAATAGTAAAATGACACATAAATTGCATTTAGTTCACACCATCAGCTGTAATAAATTTTTTAGCATTTTTGTAAATCGTATTTCATAAATATTTTTCCGTTTTTTTTTTCTTTAATTTTTTTCACAAATGAGTATCCCGATATCAGCGAAAAGTAGAAAGTGAAAAATAAATATAAAAAAACCGTCTTGGTAGTAATAAATAGTAATTTTTGCAAGTCTTAATTTTTTTGTCTTTTATCACACTTTCTTTTGCCTCGCTCGATTTCTTTTTTGTAACAAGAATCCTTGGCTTTTACAAATAGCGAGTCCTTTATGTCCGTATTTGAAGATAAAACTGCATGCATTGCATTTTCTGTGTATGTCTCTGTTTTTTTTTTTTTTGGGAAATGAGAAGTAAAAAGAAATGGAAATGAAATGATGACAAATTCCTGCAACTTTTTCAACGTCAAATAGGAATTTCTATCAGCAGAACAGATTCAAGTTGATGCACTTTAATGAAAATTACTTGCAACAAAATGTGAACTCGCAGCATTGCTGTTGAATACAAAAAGACAATTAATAAAAATCAATCGCATCATTGTACTAAAATTAAAATAACGCATTCATACGAGGGCAGATCAATAAGTTCGTAACTTTTTGGTTAAAACACATTTTTTTGCAAGTATTTGTATTGGCTTTAGACGGTTGATATTAACACGGCATAACAAAAATAAAAAATAAAACTCGAACTTGTAATAGTTAAAATTGTGTAAAAGATCCGCAAATTTGTACTTCAATTATTCACTGGTTCAAAATTAAATTATTCAGCGATCCTCACAAATAAGATTTACGAGTGAAATCAACTAAAGATTCAATTTGAAGTAAATAAATTATCAAGTGGTAACCAGCCTAGTCATTTTACCAGTCAACAACGGCTTCCGAAGGATCTAATAAAATCCAGTTTTTTTTTGGATTTGTAATTAGTGCGATTGAGATCACTTTTAAAACGAGGGCAGATCAAAAACTCAGTGATTTTTTTGAATGGAACTAAGATTTTTGAAGAAAAATCATTTTGTTTTTCATCATGTTCTCCGTTTAGCTATATACACTTTGCCTAGCGTTTCTCAAATTATTTATCCCTTCCAAAACATAAGGCTTATCGAGATCATAGAAATAGTAATTTGTTTGTAGGACGATTTAATCGTTGGAGTGAAGTTTCCATCCACTGAGCCATTTCTTCAGAATTGGAATTAAGGAATAGTCAACGGACAACAGTGCGGCTGAGGGAGCAAGTCCTAGCCTTCCTTCATGGAATTCAGCCTTTATCTTGACCAAATGAGGTCGTTTTTTCAACTCCTCATCAAATCGACGCAAAAAGTTGGTATAATATTCGTCATTGATTGTTTTACCCTTTCGGCTGAAGTCAATGTGGATTATACCGCGTGCATTCGAAAAAAACGTTCGCCATGATTTTATAAGCTGAGAACCCACTTTTGCCTTCATTAGTACCCATTTAAACCCACTATTTTGACTGCTATTTAGTCTCTGGTGTGTTGTGTTGGATTTACGTTTCGTCCACGAAGCGACGCAAAAACTCATTCGAATTGCGGCTGAACAAAGCCAAACATTCCTGCGCAATTGCGACACGATTGTGTTTGTGATCGATTGGGAGGCAAACGCCGCACCTATCTTGTGGAAAGCTTGCACATACCGAAGTGAATTCACTCAGCCATGTTATATGTATATGGCATCCATAATCTCTCGCACTTTCAATCACGGATGGGCCAACACCATATCCTGACTTTTTTCCGTTGTTTTGGGTGTGGAGACCTCAGCTGGGCGACAGAACGTTCGGTATATTCTATGCTTGTACGGCTGCAATGAAATTCACTTAACCACTTTTTTACCATTGCAATTGATGGTGCAGAACTCACATGCATAGTAAGAGTATCTATGAAGTCTGGCCTTCTATTAAGTGATGGTTTCTCTCGGCAAAATATTTTTAATTCACTTTTTCCCACTTTTATTCGTTAACATTTTTTATAATTTTTTTTATTTTACTAAATTATTAAAGTAATAAATGCCGAATTTCAAACAATTAAAACTTACCCCGATTTTAAGCTCATTATATACATATATTAAAAGCTTTATGTACGACTCAAAAGCTTTTAAAAGGTTTATAAAACACATTCTTTATGTCATCTTTTTTAGTAAAACTCCTGCCATCTTGGGATAAATTATAATGAAAAATGCAGTATGGATTTGTCACAAATATTATTTTTTTCCTTTCATTTTTGCAATTCAGCAAAAGTTTATCACAACAACGACATGAATAAATATGAAGTGCACTCGTATTTGAGGAATAATCAATCAAAAAGAATACCACTTTAATTGATTTTTTCCAATATATTTCTAATTATTTTTTTCCTGGAAATATTGCACACATTTTTTTACACAGTGTTTGTCAGTAACCATTTGCTGTTAACAGTGCTGAAGATGTTTTCAACTTAATTTGAATCTAAGCACAGACATCAGACTCAAAAAGCTTTAGGGGTCTATTTGACTGTCAGCACATCTGTGTGAAATAATCAAAGAAAAAATAGTAAAATGGGGGAAAAATTAATTAAATCAACGCTTTTCGCTGGGTATTCAAAGGAGTTCAATCATAGTAAAATCATTTTTTTGTTTCGTTTTCATTACATATCTTTGTTTCGAATTCGACGGTAACGTAAAGCGTATGAAGTATTCAATCAAAAATTAATCATATTATTGCTTTCCGTCAAAGCGGATATACACACACATACATATGCATGCAAACATGCAAAAAATCCCATGAAAATTAATCAAATTGATGTTATTTCTTTAACAGGGAAACGTTTAATTTTAATAATTTTTTAGAATATATTTAATAGAAAATTAAAAGAGAAAAACACAATTATGTGATTGATTTGATAAATCAAAATAACCAAAATAAAAAAATTTGCCTAAATAATTTAATTGATTTTTACAAGTTATAAAACATAAAAAGTACACTTCTATCACAGCAGACTAGGAAAAAAGAGAATAAAATTCATATAAAAAAATTACTATTTAATTCTCTTGGTGGGAAGCAAAATGCACAATTCACATTTCTACCAGAACACTTATTTTTTTCCTAAATCAAAAGGTTAATAGCACTATGTCCTTTTAAGATAGAAAACGAAACCAAGTCCAAAATTTTTAAAGGTAAAGACATCAAGTAAAAAGAATCTTTTAAATTAAAATTCACGTGCGATGTGTCACAAACAATTTTTTTTATCACGGAAAAATCTTAAGTGACATAATTTTTGATTTTCACTTTATCAACGCAATCGATAATTTACCATCAGTAAAATTACATCTTACAGTTTTGTAATCGTTGAGAGTAGCCCCAAAAATTTGGACCAAAATTTGATTTTGCATAAGCCAAAGGAACACTTTTATAAAATTTTGTGTTTGTCAATTATTAATAATAATTTTGCAAGTAGCACCACATTTAATAGTACGGTCGCAGGGACCAGTCGCTATCCTTAGAGCAACTCTCAGCGGGTTCCAACCCTTCTCACCGTAGAGCCAAAGAAAAAAAAAATACTTAAGCTGAAAATTAAATCTAATATAAAACTAAACCAAACTCACAAAAGACGTAGCACCATACACTTTATACAAGTAACATTTCCGTTAGTTTATTGAAGCTAATGTAGTGCTTCTATAGTGCCCGCCCAACCGTGTCACCATTTATTTCTTGTGATACTTCTATTAGTGACCCAATATATTATAACTTTACCAATGCGTAATGAAATTTTATTTAAATTTAAATTAAATTTATTTATTGTTATAAGATACTTTTGTTATATTAACGACGCGTTCAAAATTTATATTAATTTTATTTTGGGAGGGCCAATAATTATAGACATATCGGATATTTTTTGTGGTAAAAATTGCATGCAAATGGATGTATGCATTCATATTCATATTCATAAATTTATTAAAATTGCGAAACCGGGAGAATTATTACTCAACTACGATGTTTTGGCCCTTGAAGATTAAAATACATTTTTTTTTTTTAAATCAATAACGTCAACGTATTGTATTGGTTACAAAATTATCTACTTATCACATCCAATTCATAAAAATTAAACTGAAACATTATATTTTGGATTAATTTTTTTTAATGGAAAATATGCGCCTTTTCACAATTTTAATGCTTTTTGAAATTTCAAAGCTGGATACGCTGACTGGATGATATCGGATTTTAAACTCCCCCATAATTCCATTCATTTTGTAATCTGTCGCTATTGGTTTTTTTCCTCTGCTGGAACTTCACTTTAAAATCCTTGCTTTCTTATCGAAACTATTTGACAAAATTTCAGTGTAGCCTCAGCTATAAGTCTGATTCCTATTCTACATACACAGCAGATGTTAGGGAACAAAAAAAATTAAAAATTTTCGAGTTATAATAAAAAAATTTATTAAAATTTAAATTTCCCGCCTAAATGTGGTTTAAAAAATTATTGTTTGCAATATTTTCTCCAACATTTAAAAAAATTTTCGATTCGGTTATTATGAAAAATTAGTTTTCGTAACAGGGAGTTAACAGCTGCGGATGTATATGACTGTAGCGTGACTGGCAAGGATAGACATCAGTTCCTGTCAACGCACATATATTACTGTAGCGTGGCTGTCAATGATAGCCATCCGAGAAGGGACCACTGCAAGCACTGGTGCTGAAGAAGAAGGCCCTCTCGTTATTCAGCCAATTTGAACATTTCCTCTATCTATAGCCCATGTTTCAAAGTATAAGTAAATGATTTATTTAAAGGATTTTTTTTTCTAAAATTATGTGAATTTGTGTGGTCTTCTTGGCGAATTATAGATCAATTTGGTTTGTTGTGAAGAACACGGCTTAAATTAATTAATACCTCAGCTGCACACACACACATATAGTGGCGATGATGATTATATTTAAATGAAGCAGAAAAAATCCTTCATTTAAACCAAATCAAAGGTTATCCCCACTGACAGTCGCGCAGTCAGTACATTTGTAACTTTTAAGCCATAGAGGAGAAAAGTTAATATCGCATGGTTGTTGTGATTGACTATGAAATTGATGATGATGAGCCTTGCGCCTTGCGCCAAGAATATAATCGACTTAAGACTGTGTAATTTATTGAGCGGACTGGCTCTCTTCATTTGATGGATGTATGATTAAAACATTTAAAACTTTTCTTCTATTCCGTCAAGACACTGGGGATTCCCCGTGGGGTGGACGCCAATAGTCTGTAGAAGCGTAAACAATACAAAAACATATATTGTATGGTCTTGGCTGTGTGGCACAACTAATAGTACTCCGTAACTGAGTGTGCATATGAGTGCGTCTTATGCTGAGAAGCGGTAATTACAACTTTGATGTTTATTACCCACCATGTCGAGTTGTTTAACGCCCATTTGGTATTGTTCATTTCAATTTCAACAACAATCGCCTGTCCATTTTCGAAATTCAAAATAAGCTTCAGATCAATTTACAACTCATAGATGAAATGATGTTGATATGAATGTTTGTTGCAACATCAATGAAACTTGCTGCAACTGTGTCAAGAGTAGATTTTATACGAGTTCATACTATTGATAGATGGGGATAGATGCCTACAAATGTGATGATAGATAGACATGTTGTTGTTGATAGATTAGTTTTCAACAAACTACGCACTCGACTACAATTCAATCAATAATCCAAGCGGAGACGCTCACATGCAGGCACACACGTTTAAGAAGACAATCAATGGTTTGAGATGATAATAAATAAAAGAAATGAACAAAAACATTTCAATTAATTTAATACTTACGGTTTTATTTTTTATCGTAGGAATACAATAATATTTACCGAAAATTAAACTGTAAAAGAAGATGAAATGGAGTGCGGCCTGCTTTGTGTGTGGCTTTTCGATTTCGATACGAGAATGTGTACGAGTATCTTTGAAAACCCTTGCTGGCATTAGAATACTTGACAGTAAATTAAAGCGATAGAAAATACCTATTGGGTTTGGTCACTTCAATGGAAAATGACGTGAGTGGTGACCACCATCAGTATTGTGCTTCCATTCCTCCTAATAAATGGTTGCATGAAATTTAGTTTGCTGTAGCTGCCACAATCTTTTATCACTAACACTTTTATGTGAGTTTTCCACTTTTTTTTTAATATTATTTCTCATGCAATGCCAGCAAGGTGTGATGCATTTGTGTGTTTACAATATGAGTTGTTAAATGCGGCCGACTTGCTTCTGTTTTTGACCACTCATCACTTGTGAAATAAAAATAGTCCATTTCTTGCCTCTTGAAATGTTTTCCTTTTAATTAATCTGTTATTTGTTCTCAAAATGGGCACAAACTTAATTATACTTCACAAATTTTTTTCCTCATTCAGTTAATATGGTCAATGAACTGAAGGTGTCTGGTTAATTGATGCAGTTGTTTTTGTAATTCGGCAACTTTTATTCATAAATAAATTAATATTTCGGTTTAAATCCTTGAATAAGACACACAATGACGTGTAGAAATATTGGTTTAAATTAGTCTATAACTCAATTACGAATTCATGTATTTTTCCAACTGTATTAGTTTAATTGAAATTTAAATTATTTTGGCTTAAGTTCGATTCCTAAACTTTGTCAGTTTAGGTTTATATTTTTTTTTCTATTGTAATAGAAAAAAGCTAGTTCATAAAATTTTCCGATAAAAAGTTGGGTATAGTAATATAAAGGAGAGTATTCCCTACAATCAGCAAGAGAACGGTTTTAAATTTTACATGAAAGAATTTGAGTCATGGTGCAAGGGGAATCTTTATCCCCCGCTTCTAATAGAAGAATTAGTATGATTGAAGCAGGTAGCTTTCGTTCACTTTGGTAAAGATTTGGTCCCTTTGTGTTACAATGTGATGTTTTATAGGCTAAAATATTGACCATAAAAATGAAAGTGTTAAGGGTGAGGAGCTAGTTGTTAGTTGCAACATGTTAGCGAATTCTGTACAGGGTGCAGGACATCTTGATGAAGTTCAGGATCACAGACACCTTGATAAAGATCAGGAGCTATCTAACCTTCTAATACCCTGACCGCCTAGCCGGCGAGCAGTCCTCCAGTTTATAGCGCATAAAGACCCCTCACCAATCGCACCGGCAGTACCGGCTGTAGAGCCAATCAGCGGAAAATACCTACAATCGGGATTTATTACCTGCGGAAATCCCATCTTGGTTTTAAACTACAGTCACCATGTGATCCCTGAAGGTGCCTCTCCAATAACCAGTGCAGGACAAAACTTTGGGGACTAATCGGCAAAACTTCAACGTCTGAAAAATTCGCTTTACCTTTTTACCCAAAACACAGAGCACTAAGTCATAAGCCAAAACAGAACGCACGAGCGGTTGCCTCTGGTGGGACATATGCTATACGGTGGGGATGTACTGATAGCAAAGCTGCGGTCAAGTCTATCGGTTGTCTGCACGAATTCCGAGAATCTTATGAATTACATATATCTCTGATAGAGATAGCATGACATTAAAACCCAGAACTATTTTGAGTACAGGGGCACAGTATTGTGGATGTCTCATAGGGCTGCTAAAAGATGGTAATGTACCTAGATCTCGAGGCTGATCTGGCCCAAATCTAAAAATGGTATAACACCCGAATTTTGAGACTTTTTTTCAATGAAAGCACTTCAAAACAATAACAATAACAAAAACAAGTCCCAGTTAATAATATTAAAATGTTGAATCGCTTCAGAAAGCTAAGCTGATTTCTTACATAGATCAGAGAAGAAAGTCTCTGTCAAAGGCCGGCAATGCAGAAATAATTGATGTAATAAATTTTCATAGAAAAAAATATATTCCTATTCGGCTTCGTTTTCAGCAGAATTTCTGTATTGCCGGCCTTCAACCGGTCTCAAGGATTTTCTCATTTGTCGAATATCAATGACCAGATTTGCTTTCAGAAGCATTTCTCCATTGCCCTATAAAGCCAAATTGCTGAAGAGGAATGAATGCGGCAAGTATTTAGAAAGCGAAACCGGGAAAAGAAAGTTCCTGCGTTTGGCCGGAAGCTGGTCAATGCAGACATGTTTCAGCAAGTGAGGGCGGGGTAGGACATGCTACAGAGAATTAAAAAAATTATAAAAAATTTATTAAAATGCAATACCATAAGTTGCAAGTATTTCATTCGAAGAGAGACCTCAACTATTTTGGTTACATTCATTTTAAACATTTTCGGAATTTTCATGAAATAAAATAATTACAAAAACGAAATGATGTTGTTGGCAAGAACTTAAATATATTAAAAAATGTAGGCGTCATTATATGTATAATACAATAATTTCCAAAATATATGAAAGTTTTTGAAATTTTTTTTTATACATCCATCACAAAAGTTCTTTGAAAGTTGTCTTTTGAAAAACAAACTCTCAAAGCTCTCTTCCAGGACCATGCTAAACAATATTTTTTCCTACAGAAATGAATTCTTAGGCATAGTTCATGTAATATAGAACATAGAACAAGCAATTTGAAAAGCAGAAAAGGATATTCATTAATTCATATGGTTTTATGTACCTCTCATGTATGTACATCATTTTAATTTGCATTTGAATGCACAATTTAATATACCAATATCTTTAAACAAAATTAATAATTATACAATTAATCAGAGGACTTATTTTTCAATTTTCATATGCCACATTTTATCACGTTAATATGTGCAATAGTATTAAATATTTGCCGCATTATCTGATGAAGTTTTCATTACTTAACCGCTGACTAAATTAAAAAGTTTCGCCGGTGTCAACATACTCTCACGTACATAAATTAAATGCGCTTATGCGATTAACATGACGCCATACACGCAAATGATTATTATGTCCTTTAAATTAAGCAGGAAAAGAAAACTAAATAGGAGTGCATGTGGTACGTATTAATACGCAAAATATCAGATAATGAAGTGATTATTTAATTACGCTGCATTTTAGCCACAACTGAATAATTAAACTGATCTACAGAGTAAAACTATTTATCGTATTATTAATCAAGTCATTTGATCAAACCACAACTAACAAGATTTAACAACTTTAACAGTCTTGGCATATTATCTTTTATCCTAGTCCTAGTATTTTGCATTCTTTAGCAATATTTACAATATATAATTGTGTTTACATCACAAATCATTTGTAATAATCAATTCATAAAAATAATAATCAATTAAAAAAATAATTCCGAAACTGCAGGAAATGTTCGCGTACAAGCCCATTAACGTGTAACAAGACGTCGAACACGAACAAATCATAAGTGCAAAACTATCATGGTTTTTTTTTTCTTTTTACATTTTAACAGAATTAAATTTCATATTATGCAATAGACTCATTTCAGAAATTTGTCTTTTTAATTGACAAGTTACTCCTGGAACTTTTGATGGGTCTGTATGGCAATCGTTAAAAGTGTTACGTTGCAAAAGTAGGACCAATTATTTAAACGATAAGTAGAAAGATATTGGGACGCTTAGAGTGACTGCTTTACGTTCGCTCAAGATTTTTTCGACATCAAGGATGTTAATCTCTTTGTGTTGCTAAAGCCCGCAAATACTTCAAGTTCTTAACCAATTCTTAAATATATTTTTTTTGGAGAAGTATTTGTGTAAAATTTGTCGGAGCTTTTCAAATGAAAGACTGCCGCAAGCATTAGCGAAATGTCGGTCATATGTTTTAATTTATGATCCACAACAATTATGAAGATAAATTTTTAAAAATTGCCCCAAATAATATTTTAATAATAAAAAATAAAAATTGAAAATAAATTTAATATTTTGCATTTTGCAAAAACTCTAATAAAAAATAAAGGAAATTTTTATTTATTCTTGAGAATTTCAATATACAAATTTGACCAGAGAGATGTTTAATCTTTAACTTAAAAATTAAAGTTTTCCATCAGTTGGTGTAGCACAGTGAAGGAGTAATTAATGTTTTCTCATCTACGCACGAATGCCGGCAATAGTGATTATTTTGCTGATAATATCTCTATACTCTGTATTTTATATACAAACAATATGTATTTAATTCATTAATAAAGAAGCAAAAAAAAAAACACCTTGACGACAACATTATATAACGATTTTCATAAAATCGCTACACGCATCACTGATTTCCCATCCAAATGCGGCAGGTTGAAATAAGTGATTCAATTTTAAAATACCAGAATATCTGTTTTTCTATTAATTTGAAATATTCATTATTAAAAAATATGCTTTTAATCAATTGAAAATAAATAATTTAACTGAAAATAAAAATCAATCGATTAGAAGGTTATGGCGATTTCCCAAAAGAACTAAGTATTTATTTCGTTAATCACTAAGACTTTAAGCGAATTATTTAATTACAACGAACTCACCGGATCTTATACCACAATTGCAAAAATCTGTATACATTTAACACTATTTTCTAATACCATGTTTATTATTTGATTATTATTATGCGATTTTTCATAATTTTAAAGCAGGCAGTAGATATTCTGGGGGGTGAGCAGTGTACCCCAACAACGGCCTTAACAGATCAGTTGTTAGCGTACTTTTAAGACCAAAGTTTTTTCAACGAAAGTGATTCTAGGTCCTGGTCTACAAAATTTCCAATCAGCCATCTCTTATACCAATTAATTTTCTACTTCGTTTCATTCCACGTTGCGTTTTTGCGAATATCCTATGAAAACTGTCCGATAAGTGTTGCTCGGCGTATAAAACGAGGACTTTTCCTATTTGAAAGCCGAACCCGTGCTTGCGGACCTTAGGTTTACAAGTACTTGATGTCTTCTCGGGCCGCTTATTACAGATAAATTGGGTTTTCTTTTGATTCTCGTCCTCATAATTTTATATAATTCACATCGATTTATGCCTGCAGGACCTATTGCTGGAGTATTTTTATTGCCACCATCAAACGTAACGTGTGTCACGTCAGAGTTGTGAGCCATTTTCCACAGGTTTTCTAACATCCAAAGATATTGGTAAGACATTTGTTAAGCATTTTCTGTATTAATCTGACAGCAACTTGCCAAAGTGAGCTACATGCCGTCCGAACGAGATCTATTTGTTTTCTTAACTTAAGCAGTCTTAAGGGAGCGCACAACAAGCCTTCACTGGCTTAAGTGTATGTCGTATGACATGAGCTATCACACCCCTCCAATCAACCTAACCTAACCTAACCTAACCTACGCAGTCTTATCCATCCCCACCATATTGTGGAAGCAGTTGTCCATCTCGTGTCGTAAGCACAGCAGCTTTCCACCCAACATCTCTATTTTAGAGGGGAATTTGCTCAAACGCAAAAAAAATTCTCCAAGTTGGTGACCCCCGCTGCTAGAGGTATTTAAAGCACCCTGTTCTCCAGAGTGTTACAATATCAAGGTCTTGATTGAATTGTATGCCGCAAAGAGTAAACAAAATACATATATTCTTATGCCCGTAGGTCTTTTGTCTCAAGTCTCAGCTGGAAATAACAGTATACGTGGCTTAATAATCACCGTTGTCACCCCAATTTTATTCTCTTTGCTCATTTAGTTTTAGACGGAGTTATCGCAAACTTATTGGAATGGCAATTCACTAATAAGTATGGAGGACAAAATATTTAAGTTCACAAAAATCATATTATCCCTCTGTGAACAAAGGAGAAATATCTAAGGGAAAAGACAAGTATCGAGGGAAAAGAAATGCGATGAGAAAGAAAAATATGGTGGTGGAAAAGTAATTCGGTATGGAGTTAGTTACCTTTTATCTAAACATTACTACGACATTCAAATCGGAACGGGGAGCTGCTTTATTACCCCAGTAATCACTGCCTCTTTTTTCAATGTTTTCTGCCTTAATGCATGTGGTGGTACTAGATCTTCGAAGATGTTGCACAGGAAATAGATGTTCATTAGAACGTATAACTGGAAGGTTTTTAATGCCGGTCGGCTTAACTCTACTGGATATTAATATCTTGATGAATTTTCTATAATGATCAACTTGCATTGAAAGATATTCTCAAACTTGACCCAGATTCCCATGTAGTACAAAAGTTTTGTCGTCCATTTAAAGTTTTTTAAACACTTTGCAATGTTACGCGAATTTCAAGAATATAAAATACAAAGTGAATAAATTTTAGAATTACAATGAACGATTTTTATCGCACTTTTGTAAACAATAAAACGCAAATAATTATTATAATGGTGGGTGCTAAGATAAATGCTTTTTGGTAAATTTATTATAGTTTTTGATGTGGTTGCTGGCGTATACGAGTAACGACTCATTACCATTCTTGTGTAATCATTAAGTTTTTATCGGGTTGTTTTAAAAAACAATGTAAAGATATTAAAAATTACAACAACAACAACAACAACAACAACAACAAAACAAGCAAAATTTGCAAATGAATGGTTACATGAAATGAAAAAAAATATATAAAAATGCCCAAAAAAACAATGTGCGCAACTGTGCGAAACATACAACAAACACATTTGTGCAAAAGTGGCGGCTGTGGTGGTAAGTGGCACCTGCCCATGTTGAAATATTACCCATTGTCAGATAAGAATGCCACAATAAAAACTTAATAACAAATAAAAGACAACAAAATTCAGCAAATAAGCAGAACCATAATGTGCAACATTTAGAAAAACAATGTGAAATAACCTCAACATCAAAAAGTAAAAATAAAAAATTGTCGTCATTTGCCAGTAAAATATTTTTGCCAAATAATGGCTGGCTTGTATCTTCTTGTTGAGTTACGGCCGCATTTTTGAGGGGTTTTGTTTAATAAATTTTATTTATTTATTTATTTTTTTTCACAAAATGTATGATTAAATTGTCGCTGGAGGAAAATTGCATGCTCGGATGATCCAACAGTGTTGTTCACATTTTTTTTTTTTTGCTTCTGCAGACGATTAATTGTTTAGGGTTTGAAGTAAAATTTTAATTTTCTTTTTCGGTGCTTTCATAAACATTTCAAAGCATTAAGATGGAATGGTTAAATGGTTGATATTAAATAGTGTTGCAAAATAAAGTAACAAAAAAAAAACATTAATTTGAAAAGTTGCAAAACACATTGACTGGGACGAAGGGAGTCAAAAAGAAAATTTTAATTTACTTTCTCTTAAATTTCCAGGTGCCAAATATATTGAGTATAATGCGCCAGGTCTAGATATACTATCGGAAGTGTTGTATGTTGCACATTGTGACGGCAACGAAAAACAGGCGAGAGTCCTTTGGGCTTGTATTACCAAGGATAAGGCAAATACACGTGTGATATTTATGAAAGAGCCAATGCGGGACCTCATGGTCACGGTAACCATGAGCTGTTATGGCTAATAGGATGAAGCCTCTGGAAGAAAACTGCTTACACTTGTTTGACAAGATCAACTCATTCAATAGAAGGTACTGAGTCCCCTGATCTATTGGTACAAGAGCTGAAATATCATCTACATTCGAGAGAAATATTCCTCTTGAACTTGAAACTGTCATTAATGTTATTGATTTTCGTAAGCATCAAGATAATTTTGTGTGATACTTTTCACTTAAGGAATGTTATATGTTTCCTTATGGGAACATTTCTCCACCTGACCTTTCTACAACTATCGCTTTTACAAAGAAGTAACACTTAAAGGATAGTAACAAGGCATTAATTGCTGGAGTGTTACTTTTCTTTATAAAACGAAGTGCATTTGAGAACCAGTAAAAATTTATTAGAACTTATAAGATGACTTCGTTTCGATAAAAACGTTGACAAGTCAGAAGTTATTACGTTCTTTAAGCGTAAAATTATTAACACCCAAACACATTTTGGGCAGAAGTTTTTATGTAGCTCTTTTGTGTCTTAGGAACCCAATTAAAAAAAAATTATATACAATTTTGTAAAAAAAATTATGGCTGCAATAAAGAATATCTGGAGAAGTCAGAAAACCAATTGCAGCTGAGTTTCCCTTTCAATAAAGGAAACACGGAAAGTATTAATATCCTTATCGATATAAAAACAGATGGTCCAGTTGCATTTTTTAAGCATACTTTCGATGTCCCTTTTAGAAAACGGATATATAAAGGTTGGAACGAAATTAGACTGATTGGAGCTTTTTGTGAAATTTTTAGTTTCTTTGTGGCTTAATATTGCTGGGATGGAAAATAAATAAAATGTATACAAATTTCAAGGATATGTGACTACTGCGACTGCAAAGGAAATATCGTTTACAAATTGCATTTACATTTTACATTCTTTTTTGAGCAAATTTGCGTTGTCTTCGGTTGCTTAGCTTAATTGAGATCATAAGCTTTCAAAAAAGGATATATGAAATGGAACCTTATCCTTACTCTGAGTTAGAAGAAAAGCTTCGTTTTTTGTTATTATAAGTGGCTTAGTTTGGCTGGAGTAAAACTTTTTGACAAAGTGATAAATTTGGAGGTACGCATATCCTTTGCTATGGCCCTTTGTTCCACCATGGAACTACAGGAATGAATATTTATATCCTTTGCTGCGATTTCAAAAAATTACATACACAAATGATCTATATTTTGCGAATTTCAAAAAGCTTTTATTATTTCCTGTTGCATAGTTTACCTTTTTTTCAAAACGTGTATGTGGAATATACACATGTCCTTCCTGTGAATTTGAGGCTATATTTTGCATTTATTGTTAAGTCTTTCCATCATTTGTTGCTCAGTTTAGCTTAAAACATAATTTTTCAAAAAAGGATATACGTTAGGTACCCATATCCTTGCATTATAAAAACATTATGTGTACAAATTACGAGCTATATATTGATTTTTTTGGTGACATTTTTTATTCATGGTAGCTTGGCCTAACTTCTGATGTTATTGGGCTGAAAAGCATATATGCATGGTACCCATATCATTGCTGCCATTAAAAAAAATCGTTCACGAAATGTAAGCAATTTTTAGAGACTTTTGTGCCATTTTCGTTGCTTATATTATTAAAACAGCGTAACACATCCCACGTTGCAATAATGCTCCTCCAGTAAGTCAATAGAGTTGCTTGGACTGTTGTCACCAATGAGTATTTGCGTCCTCTCCTGTAGTCCAGTAGCCTCAAAATAGACTTTGTAGCACCGACCCATACATGAAAATTCTATTCCATTTTCGGTCGGATGTAGTGGTATAAATGGCAAGGATATCAGAAGGAGAGAAGTATCTCTTACACCGTCTTAAAAACCGAGGCGATATGAAACATGTGCTCAGTCCATCGAACATCACACTGGATTTTCAAGAGCTTTTGATTCTTCAATATTTATAACACCCATAATTACAGATGAAGCAGAATGTGCGGTCATACGTTTATGAGTCTTACGATCATTAAAATCGACTCGATTCGTATGATCCCATTCAGAGATTACAACAAGATCTTGATTAAGAGTATTGTCCATATTTTGCCTCATCGCCCTTTTCTCCAACGGACTTGGCCTATGGTCATATGAGTAGGAAAATGCTACCTTCTCCTTCTACTTTTTTTAAATTTCGTTCGACGCCAAAGCACTGTGTGTGTGTGTGTGTGGGGTGAATTAAATAAAATAAGCTTTTAATAAATGTAGGAGATAAATAAACACAAGTTAACAATTATTATTTTTGATAAATTTCTTATAATCATCGTATTAAATTGTGAAGTTAATCTATTCAAATTGTAAGCACAACTATATATTCAGATGCCTTATCATTTTTCTTTTATTCAATTAACAAAAGATTTGAAACTTTTCTAATAATTTATTCATTGAATTATCAACCATTTATTTTATCACTCATTAGGCGACAATTCAAAAGAAAATTGTTTTATAAACTCAGCTTGGCGGTCGAAGAAAGCTTTCTTAGCTTTTATTCTGCTTGTACAACATGAATAGAAAAAAATAGAATTAATATATTAAAAAAAACCTGATATAAAGATATAAAAACCTTTTTTGATTTGACAAGTTGCCCACCCAAATTCTAAAACTAAAACAAGACATTTCAAAAACTACACAATATGAATATAAAAAGAGAAAAGACAAGAAACGTTTTATGCGTTTCATTCTCTGTTAACGTTCTTGTCAAAATGGTGTTAGAGGGTCAAATGTTTTTCCCAGTTCAAGCTCGCTTTGAAATCGTTCCCTCAAAAGCCCGCATCATATTCAAGCGGCAGACAGTGTCACTAGAAAAATGAGATAAAAACAGTTTTAATATGCGATACCTGTTCGAAAAAAACAAGCTTTTGTTAAAAGAAAAAATAACAATAATAATTTGTAACGCTGAGAAAATAATGGCCTGCATGAGACAAATCATTTGTTAAAGCGTAAATGAAATGGTCATTTTTCTTAGATCTCATTTAGTTATCAAGCGGGCAAATTATATGGACAACACGCATAAAGCCCAAACTGTTTAAAATTTAATAAAATGCGTTCTTATCAGAGAAACGTAATGTTGCAAGACTTTACGAATTAGTTGAAGAGCAACTCTAATAACAAAAAAGGTATTAAAAATTTTCTAAAGGCATGGTCAGACGAGGCAAAATATTGACAATATTATATGATATTTTTTTTTGTAATTGTCATTCAGTTAAAGATAAGACACAAAAAATATGCCTTCAAAAATACCATCACATTTAAAAACGAGTGGGAATTTGTATAACTTGACGCATACTTTCAGCCAAAAATGCTTTAGAGACGTTCGCTTTACAGGACATTTTTGCATTTGTATGAATCTTGCACTTTAAAGCGGTATGAAATGACGGCCAATACAAAGTAAAAATTTCCCAAAACGTTTTCTCATATTATCTAAATCTACTTCATATTTTTTCGAGGAATCAAATTTCTAATTGGATTTATTCCATTTAAAAAAGATGGTATATTGTCATGGCAATTCCCGAATTCTTTATGCATAGGACATAAAACTTAAAGAGTTTTCACCTAATGGTTAATTAAAGTTCCCCTTTTAATTCTATGTAAACTGGTAGCGGTCGCAACATGTATTCTGTTAAAATTGTCTCGATTGAAACCCAATTTATAGAGAGATAATGATAATGTTTTAGGGGCAGTGCTGGAGCTCCCAACACCGTTCCTACGAGTTGTTGCTACTAACTGTTAGAAACCGCCATAGCAATTCATTTAATATCGTTGATAGATGGAAGAGTTGGATTGAAATAATGTTCACGACATGGGAGACTTGCATATGGAGAATGGGATTTCGTTCCCGAGAAGCATTGACAAATAATAGCCGGGTAATAATGCAGTTTAACACTTTCCGATTCTCAGGAGTATTTCTTTAAAGAGAATAGGAAATTAAATAATTTACTACAACTGCAACATTGCTTCTTGTATCGCACTTAAAATTACAAACTGACCTTCATAGACTAGTAGGTAGTGTACTAGACTCGTAGTGCGAAGGTCCCAGGTTCGAATCCTGCCACAGAACTCTGGCAGTTTGTGTCTGATAATTAAAGGGAGCGCACAACAAGCCTTCACTGACTTAAGTGTATGTCGTATGACATGGGCTATCACACCCCTCCAATCAACCTAACCTAACCTAAAAATTACAACATCATCCAATCAACCTCAATCATCAACTGTTCATATGCCGACATTTGGGTACAATCCCGATACGTGTAACCCTTAAGGGAACTTGAGTAATATTAATATTTTTGCTTTATTTTCTCTTAAACAAGAAGAGATAATAACATTACTTGGCACTTGTAATCTTTTCTGGAATTCCCTAAATCCAGAGAACTCCCAGGGATTCTCAATTGTCGGGGAGCTTGGATCTCGATCTAATTCCGCCTGAGGCATATCCAGTAAAAGTAAAAATCTTATAATAATAATATTAATAATTAACAAAACTGTGATCAAAAGAGGCGCGAAATGAAAAATATTCAACTAAATATTTAAGTGTTGAAAACCTCTTAGTGTTGCAAGATAAAGGTGTTTGCAATAATGTGATTAAAATTTATAGCATGTCCATTCTTCTAAACAGACAGTTGCACAACATTTTTACGACCAGCAGTAGTCACATTATTATTAAAGAAAAAAACTCAGAAACTTTTATTATTTCTAAGATACTCTTTCATTTCAAAGTTGACACTTAATATTAGTGTGTCGCGGCTGTAATTTGAAACATTTCGTTTTGTGGCTGCTACATTGTTGATTAATATCTTCATTTTTTTCTTTACTTATTTCTTTCATTTCATAGATATTTCTATTTGGTTGCTTTCGGTTTTTTCCCTTTGCAGCTTTTCGTGTGGTCATAAAAAGCCAAATCATGTTTGCTGCACGAAAACATTTATTAATTAAGAGAAAAATCACGGTGTTGCATTTGATGTTGCTTGTTACAAGTGGTATTTTCTTTTTCATATTTTTTCATTATCTGTTTCAAATTTTTTTAAAGCAGTTTTAATTTCTTTTTTGTTTAATAAAACGCATGTGTGTGGCATGTTGAAAATATGGAAAAAAATTGTACATGTTTTTTTGTAAATCATACAATTTTCATTTAATTTTATGGCGTTTAAATACTAATAACGATTTAATGCATTCACACGAGAGCTGGCATATTTTTATATACACATGATTCGAGTAGAAAGTTGAGCTGAAATAGAAAATTATATGATAGCGAGGGGTAATTGTTGTTTATGATCCGCGTTTTTTTTCTATAGAAAAATAAGCTGGGCTTTTTTTAAATATTAAATTTGGGTTTCATAAATAACAGAATAAGACCATAACGTGTAAATATTGAGTTACTGATACTTATACTCGTATGTCTTATTTGAAGTACTTTTTATTCAGCCCTAAAATAAATTTGAAACATAATTGATGAATTTAAAAATCTATTTTACTATGACAATTGACTTCTTTGTATTCAAATTATTCTAGCAAACTGAAAGATGACTGCCACATTTGCAGGATTGTTTGGCGTTGTTCAATCGCAATAGGGAAGAGTCTTTGCGCCGTTTCGTAAACGTAGACGAAACCTGGATGCACCACAGCACACCAGAGACCGATCAGCAGTCAAAATATTGAGTTTAGCAGTGCAAATCTGCATCAAAGAAGGCCTATATGGACTTCTTTGTCAATAAAATCATGGCGACCATACCTTGGGATGCATGCAGTATAATAAACATTCACTATAAAACGGCAATTTTTGGGCAAGAAAAATGTTCTTATCCACCAGGTTCACACATGTGACGTTTTCATGGAAGAGTTCTGTGCCACATTATACCATGAATTACTACCTCATCCGCCCTATTCTCCGGATTTAGCTCAAACCCGCAGAGACCTGCTCGGTGGAAGCAGATTTGATTCTAACGATGAAATCATCTCACAACAAACAAATTCCTATTCTGATGACCTCAACAAATCTTAATTTTTTGTTGTAAAAAATAAGAAAATAGAAGAAACGTTGGACAAAGTGTATAGAGCTCAAAGGAGATTGTGTTGAAAAAAAAAATGATTTGTTTGTTCAAAAACCTGTTTCATTCAAAGAGTAACTAATTTATTGACCAGCCGTCGTACTAATTGTTAATTCAATTTCTGTTGAAGATTCAGTAAATAAAAATGTAGATAGAAAGGAACGTTGTGTTTCCTTGAATATTGAAAAATCGATTTACTATTGCAGGAGGTAAAAGTCTTGAAAGGATAAATGCGTGGCAATAGCCACTATTTGGTTTTGTTTCTATATGGAAGTAATAATTTTATTAAAAATTTAAAAAGAATAGTGTTTTCAAGTCAATTTTAAGAAAAATAAATTTAAAAAAAAATATATTTTTAATGAGGATTTTCTGAAATTCACTTCCTATAAAAGCGAAAAATTGCTCAAACAGATAATTTGGAAGCAGTGAAAATAACATTCCTTGAGAACAACTTCCATTCGACCCGAATGCACTCTTAGCAAAGACAAATATTATTTATAATCTTTTAAACAAACACATACGGATGTACATACATGTATGTAAAGAGAATATAAGTAAATATATGTATTTTAATCATCTTATTTATATGAATTTCAATTTTTAATTTATGAAAAATTTAATTTAAGAGACACTAAATTACAACCACCCACCCACAATTATGCGGCAACATTAAGTCATCAGTTAACAAATTGTTTTAACTTATGATAAAAAAAAACAACAGCAAAAACAACTACGAATATGTATGTATATGTATATATGTATATTATAACACTACCAACAACATAACAATAAGTTTTTTCTTTCGCTCATCGGGCCACAGTCATGTTGGTAAATATTGAATTTAAAGCGACTTGTATTTTTTTTTTTTTCATAAAAGAAAAACAATAAAAATTTAAAAAAGTATTAACAAATATAAAGCGTGGGAAAGTAATTAAACAAAAAATATTAAAAATGAGTATGTCAAAAATGTTACAAGTACAACAAAAGCAAAAATCAAAGAACAAACCGGCCGAATAAAACGCAAAAGTAAAATAGTCTGAAATGAGGAGCCGGTTTAAACCAAATGCGATTCACAATAATGGCATATAAAAATAATAATAATAATAATAAAAATAATAAGAAATAAGAAGTGCAACATTAGTTATAGGTTGCATCAAAAACATGACACGCAACAAGGTCGAAGCACACAGTGGGTTTTTTAAAAATAATTTTGAAAATTGTGACAAATCGGTACTGAACTCAAATAAATGCAAAATATAAATAAGTTTTATTAACTAGATATCGAAAAAAGGTAAAATTGAGTTCATTAAAACCTTTTTAAAAAATATGGTTGATAGTGCTGGCCATACCTGGAAGAATTTCCGATGATATCTATAAATAGTCACTGTCCTCGAAATTATTCCATAAGGACATCCCTCAAAGGATTTTAACGATTCAAATAGATTTACTGAATTTTTGTACGATTTAAAAAGTTAGACGAATTCAGATTCGTCGATTAAGTGTTAATAAAAATTTAAATAGTTTTAGAAAGTAAAAGAACGCTTTTACCACGCACTAAGAATTAGAAAATAGTCAAATTGGTTTGCATTAGTAACGATATAACTACGTATCTAATTGACTCTTGCCAATTATTATATTTAATTGTAGAATAGGCGTATAAGTACATACATTTCGGAAGAATATGTGGCCGGTGACAGATATTCTCGAAAGTTTCTATTAAGACTGTTGCATCTTATATGGAGTGCTTTCTACAACTAAACTTAAAGTGAATATATTTATTATGTTAAAAGCAATCGACAATGAAAGATGCAACAAACTTCTACAAGTCAGCAGCCCGCTGAAAAGTGGTAAACATGAACGCTAATATTGATAGTGTCTTGAAGACCATCGACAGCAGCATTGAGCCGTTCTGTTAACTACAATAATTCAATAATTGGCTTCTCTTGACTTTTCCCTTCATTGAAATTAAAAAATATATATTAACCTGTGTTGTCTAATTCAAAATCCGACCTAGAGCCGGATTAATTAAATTTTCAGGTAAAATTTTTTAATTTTACTAGTTCAAACGATGTGATCTTAACGAAGTCATTGTCATCAGACTTCCGTTTCTTCTATCATTATTTTCCGAATAAATTCTACCATATCAGAAGTCATAGTTCGTTTGTACTCTCAATTTAAACTATTTTGTTACTCATGAAAAAGAGATGGCAATAATTTTTCCTCAAAGTTAAATTTATATACATACATTTTATTTATTTGAAACGCTTTCAACTCACAGTCCAGCATAATCTTACCATATTATTGTCAAATCTATTCAAGCGTTATCATACTTTGTTCATCCTATTTTCTTCCTTTACTCGTACGTGTGACGTAATATAAATTTTTTACTGTCATTCGCCATATTTTCATCCACAAGTTACACATTTTAATTCTGACAAGAAAACATTTTTCTTATAAACTAAATGTGGCAATTTCAAAAAAAAAAAAAAAAAAATTATGAAATGTATTTTGTTCAAGACAAGTAACAAACAACTAAATAAAAACTACTGTCTCTAAAATTTAACGAAAAAATACCACACCAAAAACAATAACAACATAAAAATATATAAAACAACAAACTTTTGATTGTGTCTTAACACCGAAACAAGTTAAAATAACAACAACTACAGAAAAATGGAAAAAAGTTTTTTAAAGTTTATGTCTTGATAACAACTTGAATTTTGGTAAATTTTTTTTTTCAAATTAAAATAAATAAATACATGTACTTTGTATTGTCCCCAATAGGATGTCCACTAAATTTAATTTATCATACAGATATTAAAAGCTATTCCGGATGAAAGCTTTTCCAAAACCCATTGGGGAAGCCAGAAATATTTTAAGGACGATAAAGGGAAGATGAAGATGAAGAGAAGAGGAATCAGTTCCAAGGATCAATATTGGAATTAGTGAAAAAAAGGTACCAGCCACTTTAAATGTAAAGCTTTAACAAACATAATGATTAATTAAACGAAAGTCTAGATTAATTATAAGCAATTAAACCTAAACGTGACATTAGAAATCACTGAAGTAATCAGATCTCTTCTGTTTTTCGACGATATTTTCTATGGAACCCTCAACGTGTTGCCTTTGATAAAAAGTATTCAAAATATTTTTAAACCATAATCACTATTTTAAGACAATTTCAGACTCTTCAATTTATTAAATGGCAACCAAGTCCAGGGCTGTACATTAATTTCCGCTGTTGAAAATAATTATTTGTTTAAAACCTCGATTCGACGAGTTAATGAAGACAAGCAATAAAACCGTTCATAACATCTGCAAACAAGTTAATTTTAAGGGAGACTCTATTCTTTCAACAAAATACTCCAAACTACTCGTAGAATTAAGAAAGTCAGGATGAATGGACGTAAATATGAATGGCTGCTCTGTATGACTGAACGAACCATTTTTAGCACTTAAATAACAATGAACTGAGGCAAAATTTACAAACTGGAAACAAAACACTTGTACAATTTTCAGTTTTATGAAACTATAAAGTATTTTGTAAAATTTCTCTGCAATTTTCTATTTATAACCTTCGGCACAATTGCAAATTAGCTTGTCATGGCGTTTGTAACAAGTGTGAAAATTGAGAATTATTTGAAATTACGCAAACGATAAACGTTTGAAAATGATTTGAAAATAATTTAAGAATAAAAAGGTATAATTTATCTCAAATCGATAATATTTATTTATTCGCAATTTAATCTCTCTGATGTTTCTCAAACGTGCATCGCATTTTAGGGTAAAAAATATGGAAAATTTATATATTTAAATTTTTTTTTAACTAATTTTTCTAATTAAGCATAAAATGTGTAATTTTACTCATAAAATGTGTAATTTTTCCATAATACCGACATTAAGACACAAATTTACACAATCGAATTTCAAAAAATTCACAAAAAAGTAAAAAATAAAAAAGGAAAACAGGAGGAAGTGAATAATGTTTGAATATCCAGAAAATATATCCTTCCAGCATACAAAAAATCAATGTTAAATTAATTGTATTCATTAGAAACTAAATTTTCAGAGGATGCATTTATTTTAGTACAACAATAAGTGGATTTACACCTGTAATTTTTCATTGAAATAAAATTGTTGCTTTTGAACTTTGATTTCAAATAAATGCATATTATTTCAAAGTTTTTTCGCTTAATTTTGTTATATGCATTTCCATAACAAATTCTAGCAAAAAAAAAAAAAAAATATGTCATAACGATGTAAACAAAATGACATATCAAAAACAACACATACACATACACTCATATATATTTTCCTTCTACTCCTGGAGGTAGCATAGAGCTTCTAGAAAGAATATCCATCTTTACACGGGTTATTGTTGCAGTTGTTTTCGCATTGTTATTGTTTTTTTTTTTTGCCTTGTATCAGTTTCAGTCTTCAGTTCTTGTTCCAACTAAATAGATGATTGGTCTGCTGGATTGGTCTAGGATATGGAGCTACCAACTGTCGTTGCCTAGAAACAACGCCCCTCTGTCCATGTATACGCCGCAAAGGTCCATATATCCAAACTTTAGTTTTTGTTTCGGCGATTTTCCTTTTCAGTTGACGATTTATTTGTCGAAACAACGATATGGAAATAATAATTTGACAATCACCAAAAGTGTTACGTAATGACGTAAGACTGGGCGAACGTTACGTCGAAAGATATTAGCACGCTTTGTCGAACGAAAGTGAGAAACTGATCTTCATTCGCTAAGTTTTCTTTCGACATTGAAATACAGACTGTAAATGTACGAATTAACAAGCGCCCATCAAGAAGTGGGCTTAAAATTCGTATATGACTTTAAAAATTTCCAGTGTAAAGTATGACATTTTTCTCTGTTGTATTACGATTAAATTTGTTTATTTTTTTGCTAGAGAAATACATAAATCTAGTTCATGTTTTTAAATCCATTTGACTTTCATGTTTCTAGCGCCAAGTACAATTTAATGTGATTATTTGGGTTCAAGATTTCTGTGAGAATTTCTTTCTTTTCTTTTTTTTTGTTTGGTATTATTTCATTTTTCGGGGTGTATTTATAACTAAATATAATTAAATAACATTTTAATTACCATAAGCATTTAAAATAACATGAAAATACTTGTTGAGCACATTTTGTAAACTTGAACAAATATAGTGAAATGTTAAATGTCATATGGTTCCCACGAACCTGCCAGGTTTAAAATAACCATTTTGCTTAATTTGGAAAATTAAGTCTTTCAACATACTGAGTATTCATATTAATCAGCTAGATTTGACAAAAACAAGACTTATTTGAGGACAAGAAGCGATTTAGGAAGTACTTTCGTTTATGATAAAAAAAATTTTTATGTGGAATAATTAATTTAAATTTAGACTTTAATTAATTTTTATTATTTTCCAATCTAGATCTAGGATCTAGTTGGCGGAATTTCAAATATATAGGAGAACCGTTCATTTCAATATATTGGAAAACTTTAGGTTTGAATTTTAAAGGGCTCAAGCGAGGCAATTGCACTAACAACTTGCATTAAACATTCTCTACTTCAATATAAATACTAGTGATGTGACGAATATACGCATTCGTGTTACCAAATATCCGCCTATTTTATGACATACTTATCCACTTTATGACATCAGTTGAAATTTTGTGATAATTTTTAAAAATAATAATGGACGTCATCTGGTATATTGACACAAGATTTTTATTTTTTCCAATTAAATTTTAAGCCTCTTAGTATAGATCAGTAGGCCAATATTCATTAAGTATTTTATTTATGAAAGGGTTAGTCCATGAAAGGGAAGTTCCAAGGCCAACAAGGAAAAATTCAATTTTAGTACTAATCAGAGCATAACGACGACGTCTTTGGACCGCTACTTTCCCTATTCAGGGCTGATGTGATGATTTCATATTTTTCGCCAATTTTTAGGTGGCCATGCTTGTATGTAAATTAATGCTTCTTATGAAAATAACTTAGTGAAAGGGGATGAGAATTTGCTTGTTTTATAAATATTTAATTATGCAGTAGATAAATTCCTCTAAGTCTCAAATTTAATATCCGTATTAGCATTTGGTACTATGGCCTCATATATTCTTTTTCGTGTACGGGATTATCTAAATAGTGACAACACTGATCTATACGCAGTTCAATGGGGGGTTCTGATATAAACATCCCTGATACATGGTGAAATGTTTTAACATCTTCCACGCTGCAGCACTTCAAATCTCCCAAAAAATAATAGTATAAGAGGTAATCTGAACCTAAAATGGATTTACCCACGTCTGCTATTCTTATTATAAAATTACAAAGAAGTTTTTATTTAAAGCCAAAATCTAATTCAATGTGTTTTGTGTCCGTATGTCCTGATGACAGTACTATTTGTAACATAAGAAGTACTGACTTCCTTTAAGTGGTTCTATATAATAGAAGAATCATAGAAATTGTCGCTACAATATCAACAATATACGTACAATATCAACAATATAAGCGCTTAAATGTAGAGCAGATTGAATCAGATTTTTCTTTCATTATATTAAGAACCTGCTCAGTCGTTTATAGACTACTGAGCGAATTAAAACGGACATTTCATCAATAAAAAATAGGTGCAGCAGGTTCTCTACTTCGGGCTGCCTCGGTAGGCTTGTGGTCAGTATAATTGCCCATCAGTAACAAGGCCCATGTAAGACTCTGTTCTGCTTCACTTCAAACGAAAGAAGGTCCTTGTTACTACGTTTGCTAGAGCCTTGTTATAATATAATTTGTAATTTTATTCATCACATTTAAATCAATATATAAAACAAATAATCTGCATAAATCGTTCAGAATCTCATCTTTTAAGCCAGCTTTTGTTACCAGGTAAATTAAATATTATTTAAAATACTCAAAAATATTTGGGTCCTTGTTTGCTATCACGTCTCATCACGAGTAAGATAAAATTCGGCTTTTATTTATGTAGGCCATAATTGAGGATCTTGGGAGCAAAAGGACAATAGTTTGTAAAGGATTTATCCACTAATCTATTAGAATTTATTCCAATTGCTGCTGAGTACTACACTGCTTTTCAATGATTGATAAAAGGCGATGTGGACTAGATTGATTTGAAATGAAGTTGGAAGTTATTGAGGAACTTGTTCCCCTTGGCTGGCATTTAGCACCAACCATATGAAAATGGCGGTAAGGAATGTGAAAAATTTAAGTTCTATTTTAAGATTTCAAAATATCTTTAATATTTTAATATTAAAAGTTTGCACTATAGAACAGGACTGACTTATTTTTTTTTTTTTTTTTAATTACAAATCATACCAGGATTCATATCAAGTAAACTCCATTAGTAAACCAAATTCAACTCTATCATTGCAGAATGTGATACACAGCAAAATAAAATTAGAAATCAAAGGAAAATATTCAAAAATAATCGAAACAAATGAACAAATTTTGACATTGAAAAAAAGTTATCAGCTGCGCTTTCAAATCCACCTGTTATGAATTCGTTTCGCCTTTGATTATACAATTTTCGAAATGACAAGGTACTACGTTGTATAGTCAAAAATGGCCCCATCGAAGAAATACTCAATAAATTGCACTACGTACATTAAAATAAATAAATATTGATGTTAGTTCTCATCAGTAGGCTCCAACCATTATATTTGAAAACCATTTACCTCGTATACTTCTATAAAAACTCCCAAATATAATATGCGAATTTCATTAGTGTCAATATTATTTGAGAAATATATAACAAACCAAAAGTTTCAATTATTAATTGGTAAATTATCCCCAATATTTTAATATTTGTGAAGAAAGTTTATACCTATAACTTAATAAGAAGCCTGATGGAAGATATCAAAACTAAAGAAATTCTAAATCAAATATTTTTCTTATTATCCTTTTTTTGATTAAATTTGTTTTTTAAACCTTCTACGTTTTCAGGATATTCTTGAGGACGCTTGCAAGACATACGAGAAGTAGGTACATCCTCGACTGACTTCTTGAATGCCACTCAGATGGTAAATGACATATGAGCGACACTGTCAACCATAGTGCCGACTTTTTAATCAAAATGTATTCTATAATGCCGGAATTGTTGATTCAATTTTCTTTTAGAACTTTTATATCAGAAAGTAAATTGATTTTAGAAATATTTTTCGAAATTATTAATTTAATTAATTTATTTTGGTTTTATAATCTGTGTGTGGTACTTCACTCGTTTTGTAAATAGACTTTATTAAATGACAACCAAATGTGGCCCAATTGTACGAAGTTAAAGTGTAAAGAATATTGAACAAGATATCGTCAATTGTCATTATACAAAATTATTTCTGAAAATTCCCCAAAACCACATAAAAACATCACTCCTGACGGCCTTGTATACAGAATTTTTCTCCCTGTGGCAGCAGGATTGATAAACTTTAAGTTAATGCAATAGGATCCCATTGACATTACCTGAAACACTAGAAAGGATGTGATTTTAGCTGAGTGCTTAATAATTTTAAACATCTAAGTCCAAAGGGTTTAAAAAGCGAATGTTGTTCCAAAATATTTTTTAATTATTAATTCAACGATAATATATTTAAAAATCATACTTCCTTGTTTTGCAACTACATAGTTAAATAAAAGGATTCTTCTAAATCTCAAATCTATTTCCGTATTCGACCACCCATAGTAAATAATATGTAATTTTTTTTAACATCTCCTGAAGATGAATGATTAAAATTTGGCATCTGGATTATCGAATTACCGAAAGATGAAAAAATTATTTACCTACCGCTGCCAATAAAATGTGCATCAAATGCTCCTTAATAAGCATTTTTTTGAGCTTTTGGCAGACGGTTGGTTGTCTTGAACAGATGAATGATCTTATCACCTTTTTTATGATATTTTTTTTACGATTTGTTTATACGTACGACCTTTACCAAGACAATCAAGTATGCAACATAATGTTGCATATACAAAACTAAACTGCAAAAATATGATCAAAGTCATGTATCATGTCATCCACTTGTTATTAGACATACTCGTACATACTCAATTGCATTTGTATTGTGCGCAAGTTGCCTTTCGTAAACCTTCAGCTTTTAGGGTGATCCATAAATTAAATTAATTTGAGTTTTTGTCGTAAATAATTTTAAGCACTATTATTGGGATTTTGTTTAGCTCTTTATCCTTATTGAGTTGTATGATTAGAGTCATACATTATTATGAAAATTTAGACCGTTTCAATAATCGTATATTGCATATAAATATTAACAATAATATTTATTGTGTACAAATATCGCTGCAACAGAACACAATTATTATATTGCCACAAATGGCCATATTACGAGGGTGGCTCACCTCTACTCTAAAAAGGCAGTTGACTTCTGTCAAATTTTGTTAAGCTGAGTCATTTAGTTTTTTTAACAGCTATTGATAGCAAACTTCTGCATGATTTGAAGAGAAAGTGGAAAAAGTAAATTAATCATTATTTTTTGCGAAAAAAACCATAACTTAATAAATCTCTATCTAAAACTCGTACTATGAGGGTTCTGTATCATCAATTTCAAAAGTTCAATGGCAAACACAGTGGTTTAATGAATTTCATTGTGGCCGTACAAGAACGGAAGATGCCGAACGTTCTGGATGTCCAGTTGAGGTCTGTACACACGAAACAATCGAAAAATTAACAATGTGGTGTTGGTCCTGCGGCGATTGAAAGTGCAAGATTATAGGAGTCCAGGCATATCACATGGCTCAATGGTTTAAATTTTCAATGACCACTTGGATATGAGAAAGCTTTCTGCAAAAGATGGGTGCCACGTTTGCTCAAAATCGACCCCAAACGCAATTGTGTGACAACTTTTCAGGAGTGTTTGACGAGTTTTTGTGCCATTTTGTAACTCCAAAAGAAACGTGAATTCACCACAATACACCAGAGAGACAACAGTGGTCAAAACAGTAAGTGGGTAAAGCAATCAATAGCAAATATTATGGAAACTGATTGGATCCATTTGAAAAAAAGACTAAATTTGTCCAAGAAAAAATTACTTTTCCACTAGGACAATGCAGAGTGCTGCACGCATGTGCAGTTTCCATGGCAAAATCCTTTGAATTAGGCTACGATGTGCTCCCTCATCCATCGTATTATCCCGACTTAGTACCGACTGACTACATCTTGGTTTCAAATCTGAAGAAATGGCTCAGTGGAACGAGATATGCCTCCAAATATGAAATCATCTCAAAAATAAATGCGTTTTTTGATGACCTCGACAATTCTCTTTTTTTTTTGGAAGAGATAAAAAATTTGGAGAAACATTGGACAAAAAGTATGGAGCTTATGTTTCGTCATGTTTCGAAATGTCGACACATATGTCAAAAAATAAAATGATTTATTTACCAAAATTCTGTGTTTCATTCACAACGTCACGGACTTATGGAACCAACCTCGTTTTTTTTTTCTTCTGACCTTTCGAAGGGAAAAAGTGAATTTGATTTTCTGTAACAATCGCAAATTTATTAGGAAAGAAAACTTAATACTATAAGGGAGGTAAATTTATTTAATTATTACGATAAATTGATTTTTTTTTTATAAATTAATCAACAAAATGTTTTTACAGAAAAAAAACGTGATAACAAAATTTTTTTTTTCCAAATGTAAATTGCTTAAGCAATTCAAGTCCAGGTATTATATATCAAATTAAATTGTATTAAATTTATCATTAACCAAATGAAAATTATATCAGAGTTTTTCATAACATTCAAATAGATGGTATGGCACTTCTTTGAAAAATATCTTAATTTCTTGCTCTTCGCGCATGCGTTTATTTAAGGTACACTATTTATCTATCAAGATAATGTCCTCTCTTCTGCCTGAAATATACAATTACTAAAGGATATCTGAAGTCCACATTTTATCATATCTATATGTATTAAAGTATACCTATTGAGCAGTTTCAACTTGACCCATTTCGTAGTTTCCTAAAGGATTAGACATATTTCGAATAAATTTCTTAAAAATATCATGCTTTCGCTGATATTCGACTATGATGAATGGGAAGTTAAGCGTACGATATCAAGGCAGGCCTGATCAGGGAAGTTAATTGGTTTAAACATGGGTCTAAAGAAGGCCAAAAAGAAACTACACAAAGAAAATAAAATAAGTTCATATGAACCGACTTTGGTAAAGTAAAACCGCAACATTGACCAATACCACTTGGGGTACAAGAGTTGCGCTATATTGTCCAAAAAGTATATCTATTATGTCAATCCCAACAAGTTTCCTCCAAATGGAATTTATTGTAATTACATTGTGTTGATAATAATAAAGATATTGTAAAATTGTTTTGAATTAAAATTCCCTTGGCCACTTTAATTTTCTTTGGGGACTCCCTAAATACACATGGAATACTATCAATTTACATGTTTCAGTTTTTTTTCTTTCGTCCATCTCTTGGCTTATGGACCGCCTATAATGAAGTAACCTGAACTTTAAATGTTTTGCTTTTATTGCAATTGCTGCGGCTGTGGTTGTTGTTGTTGGTTCATTTGATCGATAACGCACGAAAGGTAATTTTATATATCAAACGCGTGGCTATCCGACATAAGGATTAGAGCAGTAAAATGCGATAAAAGTGAAAAGAACAGCATAATGTGATACCAAAGAACATTTATCTAAATGAGCAACATAAAATTGACAGCAGCAGAAGCCAATGGGGACTAAAATGTTTTTGTCTGCAATTTTTTCTTCTGTTTTCTGCTGATTGTTTAATGCAAAAAGCTTTTTTTTTAACTCAAAAAAAATGTTTCGTCAGCAGGTGTTTTATGTGCTAAAAATGAGACAAATTAAAAAAAACAAGAATGTAACCAGATACACTCTTGTGTGACTGATTGTGTCCATAAGATGTTGCAATATTTGTTTTATGTAGAGCACTTATGTGGTCAATGTTTAAATTGGGGTCATACAAATAATGATTGAAGTGAGGCCACCCACAATGACGCTTTAATTACTTAATATTTTTCGAGGGCAATGACATAATTAAGGAGATTAGAGGAACTGATTTGATTAATTGTTCCTTTTAGCAGATACTTGTATGAGTCAAACATACTTAGACGCTTTTTTAAAAAATCTATTTAAGAGTTCATGGAAATATATTTTTTTAACTTTTATAAATGAAGGCCCCAGGAGTTAGTGAAGCTTCGCGCACAATGACCTTTAGAAGAAAAAACAGCTTCTGCTGATATTCCGACCCAAACACACTGCGAATTTCAAACATTTCAAATGCTTTTATTAGAAGCTACAAAGACTTCTCTTGCCTGATGCGCATTTACTGAAAATTTCTTACAAGTGCTGGAGCAAAATTTCACTTACAGAAATGAACTAAATTGTTTCATTGTCCTTTAGAAGCATTAAAAAACTATTTCTTTTAAATTATTTGTACTTTTTCACTAGTCTCTTATTATTATTTGAAGATTCGTATTCAGTAGATTATTTAAACAACATTTTAGTCTCTGAATAACCGCTGTTGCCAGTGAAACAGATTCATATGCATTTTGCAGATTTTCCTTGTCCACAATCTGCCTTTATTTCGACGGGTTGAAATAAGCCAATTAAATTTATAAATAATTCCTTCTTAAAGACTAATTTGCAGCAGAAAAAATACTCGGTTGTCAAGTTTTTTTCTAATTGCAATTCCCCATTCATTAGGTCTGTTACTGGAAAGTGTTCACGTACTCGAAAAATTTTCAACTAGAGACTGAGAAAAAGGAGGCAAAAATTTTAAGAGAAAAAACATGGTTTATAAAATTGTTTATTCGTAAATTTTTTATTTGGAAGAATTATTCAAAAAGCTGTTTTATAAACAAAGTTTAGAAAAAAGACTTCAGCAAGAGGGAAATTTCATAATATTTGAGAAATTGTATCAGTCAGTTGTTTTAAAAACAAATGAAAAAATTAATCATATTTCAGGAAAAAATATATTTTATTTAAACACATGATAGCCGGCACCCAACAAAGATTTTTTGAAAATTTTTCATAACGATATGCAAATTTTTGTAGATTTTTTCTTAAAAAAAATCGATTTTTTGCAGATTTAACCACAGTCCATTCTAGATTTTAAATATTGTTGTGACTCTGGGACACTTCGTGTATCTCATAGAAGGAACATATTGGATTTTCATGACAGGACCTGCAATTACATGTTGTTCTCGATAAATAAAATTTTCTTACCTTTTAAAGTTCTTACACTTTATTATAAGACTTTGAATTGGAAGTGGTAGCAACATTGTAGTGCTTTAAAGGGGGAACTCGCCATATAAGGAATTTACTTCATACTCTAAAAGAACTATATTTGCCTCCAAAAATCCATTAGTGCACCTTTTCAACATCCTCGGAAGTCACATTGACATAATTTTGATAGAAAATCTTGCGAAATTCGATATCGATTTTTAAAATACGTGCATACATCCTTCGTTTGGAGCAATATTTATTACTCGGACGAAGATAGATAGGAAAGAGGCTAGAGGAAGTGGTATTTGTAGACATTCCATTTAGGTCTTAAGGCATTATTAATGAAGCGAAAAACCTCCGCAGAAAGACTATTCACCATAAAAGCTAGAAATGCAAATTTTTTAATATTGTCCAGTGCTATGAATGAAAAATGTGTTCTTTGCTAAAATTATTTGGTTTTTGGAAAAAAATCTATGATGTCACTAGATCACATTCCATAGCAGTATCGACAAAGCCGCGAGACTGTAGATAAATATGGTCGCAGATGATTATAGTGAAGGAGCATAAATAAATTCTTCAATTTTGCTTCAATTTTAATCGTATCACTCCTCAAATGTTCTTAAGGGCGGAAGGTGACAAGGACAAGGACGTAGCCAGGATATGAAACAGGGTGGTTCAACGAAAATTATTATTTTTTATGATTATGATTTTTTATGATTATTACAGTTTCGATCTATTTGAGGAGTAATCTGCGTGGATCTTCAGAAAATTTTGCTAGAATTTTTTCCAAAAATTCGTCCTTCTTCTCGGTTACCAATCTTCGGTGGGCGCTTAGCATACATAGTCATGCAATATACAGTATACTTATTTTTTGATAATAAGTAAAATTGCATATTATTTTACCGTTTAAACGAGCTTCAGTCATTGTGGAGCGCAACCATGTTTTCACTCACCTTAAAGTTCTAAATGAGCGCTCAACAGTTGCAGTAGTGTACGGCTGGGACAATGAAATTAATAACGCCTTTCTTATATTTGGATAAAATTATCCAGCGTCTTTCAAAAAACTCGCCAGCTCTAAGTTAATAATTTTATATTGTATGCATGTAAAAAAAAATTATTATAGCATTAGGTGGGTGCCACGGCCCTCTAGGCCCATACCTAGCTACGCCTATGGACAAGGATCATTTGTTATATGGCTTGGGATGACTGGTATTTATTCAAATTGTGTTTCCATGTTTCTTTCTCCTAAATTTATTACAATTAAAACAGTTTTCTTCCAGCATACATTATACTGTTGTTATTAAATATGATTAATAAATGAAGCTTAATGCACTTCGTTCCGTGAGATGTCTTGTGCCACACTCGCAGCCAATAATCCGTGGTGTCTGATTCTGTTCGCGTGAGAGCACAGAAGACGTACTTCGACGTCCCATTATATCGCTGATAACTTAATTAATTAATTATATTGCTTTAGCTAAAAATTATGAAAGTGTAAGTATGCGCGTGAATAAATAATACGGGAAAATAATGACATCTTTGGAAATAAATGAATTAGTTTATTCTCTATTCAGTGCGATCATCGATTTACTTATATGACTTTCAGTTTATCTTTTTAAATGTTTGCTGGTGTTAAAGTTTATACTTTATTTGGTGTAAACATAAATTTTTCCACGTATATACAGTCGGTATAATAAATGTTTGCAAAAATAAGTACAGTTTTCAATAAGAGTCATAACTTTAATATTTCTAAACACCATAAACATTTTTTAAAGTCATTTTACGACAAAAAAAATTATTCCACTAATCGTGTCATACATTATCATTATTTTAGAATATCTTTATTAAAAGGTTTTAAATTTTACAAAATTTCTTCTGAGGAAACTATAAGCAAAAGGGGCAATTAAAAATAATTTGCACTTGTTGAAGCTCAATGTATTTAACCAGTGTGGCCTAGCGATATATATTTCCCGGGAATGTTAGAGAGGGAAACATCTTGATTCTTCTTCAAAATATCATATAAATAAATTAAAATTGATTTATAGCAAATTATATTGCACCGAGGTACTGCCCTGGGGCGTTTCCCGTCGTATCAATTATCAGGTTTCTGGACCTTTCGACTTTTTGCTAATAACCCTTAAAAACGTATATGTTGCTACCCAATCCCTGAATTAACAGGATATCGGGCGCGCATACGAGTAAATTAAAGGTAGAAGTGGATTCGCTTCCTCGTTCGGATATGTAATATGGTCCTTCCAGACCTTGACCTTTGGCCAGTTACCCATAGAACTTAATATGTTATTATCCAATCCCTGAAATAACAGGGTAACGGGCGAAATCAAGTTAATATTTCACAAAACATTTAGTAAAAATTCCTTGGCAGATTTGAACAACAAACGCAAACACCCTCATAGTTCAGTAAGGTAGAAAATACATTACGACGAAATGAAGTTGCAAGATAAATAGGTATTCATCAGCAAGAAAAAGAAATAGTTCAAAACCAGTCTAACAATCATAGCTTAAGACGCATTTGGATATAAAACTTCAAGAGACCTTTTAATTAAATGGCCTGAATTGCTTTTGCAATAAAATTTCTTTTGTTAAAGGACTTTATTTTTTTAGAAATTTACAAAAACAAATAATTAAAAAATTAACTCTTTTACAGCATTGCGTACTCAATAAGTTTGTGCCCCTTAAGGAACGCGTACAAAGTATCATAAGGCATATGAAAATACATAAAGTTGCACTTAAGGTAGAAAATTAAAAAAAGGCAAGAGAAAATTGATTTATTAAATTTATTTAAGACTATACATAAATGTACTGACCTTCGTAGACTAGTAGATAGTGTACTAGATTCGTAGTGCGAAGGTCCCAGGTTCGAATCCTGCCGCAGAACTCTGGCAGTTGTGTTTGATAATTAAAGGAGCGCACAACAAGCCTTCACTGGCTTAAGTGTATGTCGTATGACATGGGCTATCACACCTCTCCAATCAACCTAACCTAACCTGACCATACATAAATGTAATTTTTAATAACTAATATGTCCAATCTACAATTCGTTAGAAGAAAAAATAATACCTGATTTTTATCTACAAATGCTACACAAAAATATGCCAAGGAATTTCGAAATTAACTCTTAATAAAAATCTATAATAATACCAACGTAACGGATCGCCTTAATAGTTAAAACATTTGTTTATTGCACAAAAATTTTTATTAGAAAATTAGTTAAATTGAAAAATTGCAACCTCATTTCAAATAAGTTGCAAAAAGTTGTAGAGTAAATAAGAGAATTTAAGCAATTGTGTTTCATAAAATTGTCAATTTAAGAAGAAAAGTAATAAAGTGCAACACAATGCGATGTCGTGCGGTACAATACGAAATGCGTTTAAAACGAATGCAATTTACAAAATGCAATTACGAATTACGAATGTGTGTCACGTCACATACGATTGTTAAGAGATTCACAAAAATAAACGTAGAAACGTTTAAATATTTAGCAGTTGTAAGAACATTTTTATTACTCTAAAATGCCCTACACTTAATCAAACGGTGACATTGGTGGTAATAAATTTTTTGAATGGAAGAGAAGAATATAAATTGCAGTACGAGAATGCATTTATAAACAAATTGCGACCAAATGTCAAAAGTGAATATTGAACTTCTTGAATTGGCATTGGTGTGAAAGTTTGATGTAATGTAATGTAATATAATGCGGGTTTGGTCCAGTATGGCCCTTTGCACTGCGACCACTGTTGATCTATTTTGCTTCCTCTGTCTGTAATACGTTCGCAAATAGGAGCAGCTCCTTCAGTGGGAGCATAAGCAGATCCTCTTCACTCAGCGTATATGCATATAGAGTCCTTTGTCTCCTGAGGCACAATGCCCCACAATTTGC
Source organism: Germaria angustata (assembly GCA_963681545.1). Lineage (NCBI taxonomy): Eukaryota > Metazoa > Arthropoda > Insecta > Diptera > Tachinidae > Germaria > Germaria angustata. Next base: position 26,903,486 of record OY813000.1, read on the forward strand.
TATCAAGTGTTCCATCGACTCCTCATCTTCACCGCAAAATCTGCAGATGTCCGTGTCAGATAAGCCCATTCTGTATAGGTGGGCTTTGCAGGTGTAATGGCCTGTAAGCGCCCCTACCAGCGTCCGTAGGCTTTTCCTGTCCAGTCTTATAGCCAGATCCGCCCTCCCAGCGTCAAAGCGTAGGAATTTCTTGGAGTGACATAATCTATTGATGTCATTCCAATGTTGTGCAATCCTGGGCGATGTCAGTTTCCAAATTTCCCCCTTAAGGAGACTTTTGTTGAACCCAAAAGGAGAGGTGGGTCCAATGAAGTTCCCTTATTGTGTAAAAATAATAGGGCTGTGAAAATATATTAACTCGCTCAGTTAAGAAAGAGGCATCAGTCGATCTAGTTCACATCAATTCTACACAGTAGGGAATATCATGAATTCAGGTAATGAAACAGTATTGTTAAATGTTCTGAACAATATTGAAGAAACATTTCATTAATACAATGAACAATTGCATTGCATACGCAAAATATCACAAAATCCTTCAATCTCTGTTCTTCATTCTATCAATGAAAATCCTTAAATTTTCGAAACTAATTTTCTTTTTAACAAATTTAGGGCAAAACATAATTAAGTACTACGAGTTTATTCTTCTGATTGTGTACAAAGTGCCAATATTTAATTGGTTCAGAAAAATGTTTTTTCCTAATTTTCAAAATTCATTTATATTTGAATACGCCTCTGCACCTTTCGTCGTTCTCTCCATCCAATAATATTGCCCACGTCGCACTCTTCTCTGCACATTCGTGTGCAAATAATAATTTTCGGAGACTTTTCTATTTTTTTTGATTGTTGGTGACATTAATTAACTAAAATATAGAGTACGGTGCAAGTAATCAATACTTTTTTCAAACTTTTATTCAAAATTAAATTAGAATTCTGGGCAGCTAAGCTATTAAATAGAAAATTTCTTATCGTATAGTGGATTTATAAAATTTATAGGAACATTTATTTCAGTGATATTTTCTTTCTTAAAATATAAAATAGTTCAGTTGGGAAAATAAATTAAGGAAATTCATGAACTAAAACTAAACAAGAGTTGCTGTTAAATTTTAATTTATAAGTTTTTATCATTTATTTCAATCTAGTTCATAAACGCAATGAAATATTTTTCATTGATTCAATGAAGGGCTTCATCAGCTCACATTCAATGACATCTTTCATTGATATGATGAATTCATTCATTGTACGTACGAAGGGCTCTCTTTCAGTGTAGCGACGGAATATTTCGGAAACTAAGCGCAGTTGGGAATGAGAGCGGATTAAATGATTAAAGCGGATTTCAAAAGAACAGATGCAGACGTAAATTATATAGTTCTATAGGATTTGAAAACTGGTCGATAAATTGTTAAGCTGAAGTGAAGAGGAAATCACCTGGTCATCGAGAGCTTATTAAGTACTTAAATTCTGAATTTCATGATAACTTAAATAAAATTTTGCTGACTTTTACTCAACTACATTTTCGTTTGCCCAGTACAGGAGTAATTTATATTCTTGACCGGTTTCTGGAAATCAACTGATACTGCTTTTTTCCATCCAGACATCACAGATCTTTTTTCAGCTTCTAAAGTGTTAAACTATCATCTAACAGCGGACCTGATGGCATAATACACAACTGTGTTTTGAAGCATTGCGCATAAACATTTTCCACAACGTTAAAAATATTATTCAATGAGTCCTTGCAACATGGTTATTTTCCTCAATCTGAGAAGAATTTCGGTAAAAAATCTAATCCCCCTACCTACAATATTAATAAACAAATATCATCTCTAATATCTTATCAGCAACATGGTTTGGGAAAAAGCTGTTCAACAATGTGTAGCTTCTTGTCAGCAAACGATTTCCAACATTCTTGCAACACATAATAAAATAAACACCAATATGGCTTAATTTAAATAGATTTTGGCTGGGAGAACCGCTTATGAAATATTTAACCAAGGAAAAAAATTATGAAATTATACATTTGAAAAAAGTCGCTATATCTGTAAAACTTGAGGTGTTAGAAAATAACTAATTATATTTTCATAACCAGCAAATGAAAGCATATAAAGGCCAAGTATTTTATTTCAAGAAAGCCAATTTCGTTGGTCTATATTATTAAACCGATATGCCATCCGAGTAACTAAAATTTTCCCAAGGTGTTTCATGTGTCAATAGAAAATTACTCCGCGAAGAGGTTCTTTTCTATCCAACTCCGATGCAACAGTTTGTACAAATTTGGTTTCACAAGCAAAATTTTATTCGTAGTAATATATCGGGTCGAATCTACCAACAACATTCAGAACACAAACTTATTTAACATTCAAAACGATAAAATAACTCTTACGAATGTTTTAAATATAGTTAATAATCGTTTAATCATAATATGATTGATTACATGGGGATCACTTGTAGAAGCATTTCTAGGTTTATTGTTCGCTTAATATACATGGATAATTCCTTAATTTATGACCATGAGAAAATCATATAAAAACAATCAATATAAACTGATTTATTTTAATAATCTTCTTATACCGAGTTTGTTTCATTTGCAAAATTGTTTTATGACAAAAAAAAAATCCTTTTGTTTTAAATTTAATCACACATTTTGAGTTTGAGGAATAAAATGAAATGCACATAAATAATCACAATAAAAATAAAATTATTATTACCTTGATAACTCGCAATAATATTTGTCATATTATTTATATAAACGAAAAACAAAATAATTCAACTTGGCGCCATACACCTTATTTTCGCCATAATTATTATTGTCTGCCAAACACCCGCCAAATAATAATTCAAGTTCTAATATTTTTGTAGAAAAATTTAATCATGCGAAGTGGCACAATTCTCAAATGAGCATAAATAAAATTAAATCTTGGTTGGAGATACATGTCTTCGTATGTATATGTGCAAACCTCCATCAGTTATAAAGGGTGATTTTTTTAGCGACTTTCCATGTGGCAACACTGTGTTTGGCAGCTCAGCTGTTTTCGTGCAACATGTTGATCTATAATTTAACCATGAATCGACTTACAAACGAATGAGGGCTCTAATGGGAAAGTGAAGGGCAAGCAAATTTTTAAATTTGTCCACATGGCCACTCCTTTCTTAATGTGAACCTCATCCACTGTCTAAAAGACTTGGTGTCCCCTGTCGCGCTAACGAGGCTCTATCGACCGACCTTGGGCGGGATAACCCTAATGTCTTGTATGGCTAAATACCAACATACTTCTGCAAGTCTGGTGGCGCTGTTGGTAGCCCCCAACACCAGGATCGGACGCTTTGGTCTAATAAGCCGTACGTCTTAAATATAAACCTTATTAAGGGAACCAGAACAAGAATGAAAACTAATACGCCCGATAAAACCTTGATGGGACTTGTCATGAAATCAAGGGCAAGAATCGGAACATGGAATATAAGTACCTAATCTTTTGGAAACCTCGATTTTTGCACAATTATGCAAGCAATTCAGGGCCTATAAGCTCTCATTATCTTTCCATTGCCCTATGCTCCCTCCAGGAGTAAAAGGAACATATTTTATTTCCTGTCTAAAAGTAATATCATCCTTTAAGAATTGGGGAAGATGGTGGCGTGGTGTAGTGGTTAAAGTGCTTGCCTACAAAACCAAGTACCCCAGGTTCGTTCCCTGGTAGAGAACAAAAAAAAACCCATGATTTTTTGAGTTTTAAAATTTGGTGGCTTCAACCCCCGTCCAAAAAAAATCCATCCAAAAGCCCTCTGATCTTCCGTCTCCTCGGAAAGAGCATAACATCATAACAAAAGTCAGGTCAGCCACCACCGCCTGGGCAAAAAGGAATCAAATATTAGCCAGGTTTCTCACCACTACATCAAATACACAGAGGACCTTGTTTCTAGGCAACGACAGATGGCTGCCCCATTATCCTAGGACCTGCTGCTGTGGACCAATCATCTACTTAGCTAGAACAAAAAACCGATTAACGAAACTAATACAAGGCGAAAAAAACTGCAACAACTTGTGTAAAATGGAGATGCTTTGCGAAAGCCAAATGCTCTCAAAAGGTGTAACGGAAAAAAAAGAATTGGGGAAATGTAGCATTTTCGTGTAAATCGATAGAAATAAGTTATATTTTGTCATCTTAACTGCCTAAAAAGCAATGAAAATGTCATTCTTCAAGAACAACTTTCATTTTCTTATATGAATTTGCGTTTTCAGAAATATTTGTAGGTATCGAAATTTTGGGTATTTGAAATTCTGGACATTTCCAAGTATATACGTGGATAGTTGAGGTATAATTAAAAAAAAGGTCCTTAGCGAAGCAAATCGGGATATACTTAGAATATATCTATATATGAAATTTAAACTTTATGTAAAAAATACGAAAGCTTTAGACAAATTGTTCTTCAGTTTCACAATTTCATTTACTTTTCACACTAAATTTAATATAAAATCTCTTTTATCAGATTTCAGTTTCCTCTGGGAAAGACTAACAACAAAGTATTCCTATTAAACAATTACAAATTTCAGTTGATTTATTTGTCACATGTAAATGACATTCGTGCCTGGTAGATAAACAAACAAATAATTCTATTAAATATTTCAAAAGATTATTATTCTTCACCCCGTCGTTTCGTTTGATTTAAATTGTTTTCTTCATACTCAGCTGGAGACAATTTCAATTCTTTTCAAATGGTATTAAATTAAATTGTCAAATAAGTGGACTTCTGTGCATTTTTTTATTGAAAAATATTTCTCATATTTAGTTGAAAAAAAAAAACAAAATAATAATAATAATAATAATAATAATGAAAATGTACTGCAATTACTTTCATTGGATTTCAAATATAATTTTCCAAATACACACATTCATTGTAAAATGATGTAAATGACTGCGTTAGTCTAATGTTTACAAGAGATTTGTGTTTATTCTAATTGAGTTTAAATAGAATTTCCGGATGCAATCAATTGTAATCTGTGTCACAGACAAATACACACATACATACTTGTACATTAGTAAATAAACAAAAATATTTAGTAAATAAATTAAAGGTCATATTTATTTAGTTAAAAACTGAGTCATTCAAAAAAGTTGATTTCTTTAATTTCTATACTTTAAGGTGGTCGCAAAATGGAAATAACATGAAAATAAGTGATTTTATCATTTGCTTTGCTGCAGTAATTATGGAAATTCGAGCAAAAATTATTTTTTTGTTATGTACGTACATATGTGAAGATGAATTTAAATTTAGTTAGCCGAGACAAGAACCACGTTTATGGCAATGTTAATAGCGCAATTAACAGAGCTCTGTGTTGAGCAGTTAACAGAAATTCCAAATTAGACTAGAAGGCGAAATATGAAAACTAGAAAGTGGTACAAAAATGTATAAAACGGGATATACTCCTGTACTCCAAGAGTTACTTAATGATATTACAACAATGTGGAAGACTAAAAATATATTAAATAAAATTGCAATTCCTGAAAAACATTATTGGCCATATTGTAAAGAGAGGGGCTGATACTACACCCTATATATATGTAGATATGGTGGCCCAGGGTGTACTTAATTGATGTAAAACAAAGGGATATGTGAAATAATATTGGAAACTCAATAAATAAGGATTAAAAAATGTTTTTAATATAAATTTCTTGGGAATATTAGTACCCATATTGGGAAAATAAGGAGGTAGTACTACACAATATATAGAGATGGTGTTTATTTTTATTTATTTACTATTATTTTTTTTTTTTTTTTTGGAAAGCGGAAACACTGACGCTTTTTTGAAGGAACTTCTAACGAACTCCGCCTGCCGCTGGCCTTTCGGTCCCCAGCTCGAAGAAAAGGGGAGGCTTCCAGACAACGGGACAAACCCTAACCTAAAATAAATATGATCTTTCAGCATCACCGTAGATTTCATCCATGCTTAAGCCAACCCAAATCAACGAAACTTTTTTCCAATATGGTCACTATATATAGAGTATACATTTGATATGCCCACTCATTACTTGCTAATAACATCATAACTTTAATATTATTTTAAAAATATTTTTTTTAACAATTATAAAAACATACATATTCTTTTCATGTGCGTTTTAAGCTGGTCTCCAGCAGTTCACCAATGCCATTAGTAGTCTTTGAAGATATTTGAAGAACTTTGAAAGTGTTGTATGTTATTACAAATGTTCCCAAACACTAGTTGAAAGTTTTGTGAGAATAAAGAATATTAGAAAAGTAAAAGAATAACAAATTTTAATTATTGCAATTGCTGTGTTCCCGCATCCAATAAAAGTACTCGCCAATCGGTTTAACTAAATCAATCTTTATTTTACAAAAGCTACCAATTGAATGCCTCAAAACTAAGAAATTCAAAAGAAATAAAATGCATATACTAAGTACATATGTATATAAAGGATATATGAATGTGTATGTGTACATGAAGGAATAAAAGAAGAGACACTAAAGAGTAAATATGAAAATAACTGTTTTTGATTTTGTTGGTAGGGTAAGCATTTAACCACAACAGCAATATAACAAATATTTTCTAAAATTAAAATTTTGAGTAAATAAAATGCTAAAGGATTTATTTACATGGACAGCGGGGTCGTTTAAACGATCTTGATTACGCAGATGATATTTGCTTATTAGTTGACAGCTTCTCAGATCTTGCATCAAATCTGCGAAATATAAAAACAACATTAACAGAAGCGGCTGGACTTAAGATTAACACCGCTAAGACTAAAACATTGCAAGTTGATAGGACGTCTCAGGAATTATTTACACTAAGATATAATCAAATAGAAGATGTCATCCAGTTTTGCTATCTTGGAAGCAAAATTTCCAAAAATGGCGAGTCAAGTGAAGACATTGACAGCCGTGTGCAGATAGTGCGACAAACTTTCGGTCGTTTGAGACCCATTAGGAATTCGTCTTTATACTCTCAGCGCAAAAAGTTAATAATCTTCAATACAAATGTCAATGCTTTACTGTTGCGTGACATGGAACACTACCCCTCGAGATACGCAGAAGATCCAGGTGTTTGTGATTCAATGTCTTCGCAGGATATTGCAAATATTCTCGCCTAGAGTGGTGTCTAACAACAGGCTTTGGAAACAATCCAACCAACAACTCATGGCCACAGAAATAAAAAGACGTAAATGTCGGCGGATTTGCCACACTGTGAGAAGTTCGAGGAACAACATCACCAGAAATGACATAGACTGGAACCCGCAAACAATTTGAAGAAGAGGACGTCCAGCTCATACGTGGAGAAGGCATATAGATGTAGAAATGGTCTCAATGGTTAAAACTTGGGGCGAAGTGAGAGTGTTGGCACAAGACAAGAGTATGTGCAACCAATATATTGAGTTCCTGAGCAGGCAACATCCCAAAGGATGAGAGGAAATTTGTGCTCTTCTCTCAAGCTGGTTTAGGCAAGAATTTCATTGTTTCATTTCCCTAAAGCTTCTTTCCTTCTTCTCATTTTAAAATTGATATCTAAACAGATAAAGACGATTTTGTGCTCTCAGCTAAGGATTTTTGGTCCTTGATTTTTTAAAGCGTTCGATGAATCCTTTGTTCATCATTAAAACTTAAGGTCTTAAAATGCGTGTGTGTGTGTTCCTTTCAAACAGATCAAGAAGAGTCCAATATTTTAAGCAAAGGATTCCATTTAAGATTAATAAGATTCACAAATTTTTTTTTTTATTTGTGGTTAAAAAATAAATTCGTTAATACGATCTCGTATATTTAGTTTTATGTAGACCAAAAGTAACCTCGTAAATATTTTAATCTTGTGCATTTAAAACTGTTTGGGTTTTTAATGAATTTTTATGGATTCCTTTAATGAAATTGAAATTCCATTGTGAATATGGGGGCGTTACCGCAACGAAGAAAATGCAATAAATATGCATATGAGTAAATTGAAAGGGAAAAATAAAATAAAATAACAGGCAAAGTTAAATAAAAGCTTTGTAGCAATCCTTGAAGAAAACCATCCACATAATATTCATAAAATAAATAGTTTCAGTACTCATCGTCTTGGGTTGACTTCCAAGAGGAGCTTAAATTCTCTTTCTTTTGTTCGGTTCGATTTGAATAATTCAGTTCCCACACTATACTATGATATGGATTGCCATGCCTGTACGTCTGTTTTGCTGCCTTTTCGTTTTGTTTTTGTAAATACGTCTGTTTGTTTACCACGTCTGGTCAAATATGCTGCAGATTCCTTTTCAATTCGCTTCTATATTTTCAGTTGCGGTTGGGTAAAAGGTATGAGAGTGTGCCTTTATGTGCAACATATTTTATGCCTTCTGATATTTTACAAGTTTGTTAAAAGGATTCCTTCTTTTTGGATTTCTTTTTTCTTGCCTGCTATTGCTATTGGGTTTAACAAAAAAGGGTTTATTTTTGTTAATTAAAGTTATTAATAGGAATCGCTCAGGTAATTTATTATCTCAGTTATTGTTGTTGTCGCGTCTTGGTTTGGCTTAGACGCAAGTCGGGATTAATATGGCAACGATATGTAAATTTGAATTTAAATGAAATATTTCAAATGTCTCTGGTTGATCGAAATGAGAAACACAAACTTTGTATTAATTTCGAATGTCTAGAATGTGTAGTCCTGATATAATTTTAGTTGAAGGCTTCTCATATATTCAAATTAATTTTATGAAATTTAAAGCCTTAAGGGCTTAAGTATGAGTATTTGTTAGCCATGCAAAACGCATGGTCATATAGATTTAGTTAAATTTTTTACTATTGAAAATACTGTTTCTGATGACTAAAAGGCGGAATTCCTTAAACAATAGATGCAAAAATATAATGAGGATTGTTTCAAGAATTCCACCGTGTTTTGTTTGTTTAAAATTAAAAAAAGCCGAATGTTTTCGACCCACTAGGAACTTATTTTATTAAATAATTGATCCATTTGCTTAATTAAATGGGAGATTGCAACAGAACCTTGAGCTTTTGACCATATTTTCTACAGTTTTCGTCAATATATTTCCAGATATTTCCTGAGTTAATTCGAAAAAAATTATTTGCCCTTATTATGATTGTCGACGCCGACGTCACACCAAGTCAACATCAATATTTTGGCAATTATGTAATCGTTATCAAGAATTTTAAATATTATTGATAGGATATTACTACTACTATGGCTTATAAAATTACAATAGGGCATCCATATTAGTTAATTATTGCCTACAACGAGTTCAGAACTGCTGTTTTTTTTTCTACTGTAGGCTTGAATATTTCAGCATTCAAAAATCCCGAATGCCGGGAATCTCTAAAACGGTATTTTTCGGGATTATGAGACTACAAATTTTTAGTTTTATCATTCTAATAACTCTAGTATTTGCCATTAATATTAATATTACTAATGGGTCGATTATGGATGGTAAACGAATTTCATTTGGGTTGGTATTCGGTAACCACAAATTTGTAGTTGCCAGAATTCCTCTGCATTATCATTTGGAAGACTTTTGTATCATATTTTCATGCTCTGTATTACCATTTTGTATTCTGCTTTTTATTTTTTTCTAGTAGAGACATTAGTAGAGACATGAACACTTTGCATAATCGAGCCATATATAAGACTCACTGCATTTATTTCAAATATAATTCAGACTTTAATTAAACTTTAAAATAAACTTTAATATAAGACCAAAAATATATCTATGTAGTACGAGTATAAACAAAGTTTATGTTTAAATTAAAGAATTGGGTGGTCACAATCTTGTGTAAATGATCTTGTAAATGGCATATATATTATATTTTAAGTTTTAAATAAAAAAATACACAGATTTCTCACTTGGTGCATCTTAGAACCCTTAAAACCAATAGTCTTTTCCTTTTTTTTTGCCAGAATAACTTTCATTGATTTTTGTGTATGAAACATACTGTGGAGAACTGTTGAAAAATTACAGATTTACTTTTCCAAGCGCACCACTGTAAGTGTGAGTTGTTTGAAAATGATTTATTTTCATATTTTGAATAGAAACTCAAGTGTGTTTGTTGTCAAAATGTGCTTTTGTGTTCTTTGGCTTAATATATTTTACAAATTCGGCTCACACTGCTCTTAAGTGAAGCGTAAAATTGAAAGTAAACAATTTAGGGGCATTCGCGACCAAACTTTTACTTTTCCAAAAAAAAAAAGAAATAATAATAATAATACATATCAATCTCCTCTTCATATGCGTTATATTAGGGCGCGCCTTATAACTGAAAGTTTGATTTATTTTGCAATCAATCCCCCCTAATAATGAATATTATAGTCTGAGGTTTCTCCCCACATATCGTCAATGAGAATCTAAAAAGTTCTCGTATTTTAATATATAGTTGGCACCTCCCTAATGTAATATGAAATGTGTGCCATTTATTTATTTTTATATTGTTATGGCTGCTCTTTTCTTTCATCACTAAAGTGTATGATTTAATAGTGCCTTGTCCTACTCCACATTGTGTTTTTTTCTGCGAATACTGGTGAATATGATGGTGACAATTCAGTTCAAAGAGTGAAATCAAAAAACTCTACAGTTACGAATGTGTGTCACTGTGAGTTATAATCTTGTTATCTATTTGTTCTGCTTAACTTGGAGTAAGGCAGTGTAAATTTTCTAAATTTATTGGTGACTTTGGTTTGGTGTGGTCTGTTGTGGTATGTTGTGGCATAGTGTCGTGGACATGCATACAAAATAAAATAAATTGAACGAAAAAACACAAGCGAAAATAAATAATTGTAACAATGATCATCAGCAAAGGGTGACTCACTTTGAATAGCCATAACAGTTTTAATGAAATTATTTTGTTACCTTGTTTTCATTTTTTATTTAATTCACCTTTTTGAGGATTCTCACGCACGCACACGATGAAATAAAAAAATAATAAAAACACCCGCAAACGCACACGCTGATTAACAAAAACGATGGTTGAAAAAATGGGAAATAATATAACAAACATGATCATAAAACGATAATGCCGACAAAGGGACAACAGCATTCAGGCATCTACGAGTATGCAGCCACACATCAACATCACATGCCATCCAGTAACCAGAGAACAACGAAGAAGGACCAAACGTCAGAGCTTCAATATCATTTATATCAGGCAATTAAGTTAATGAGAAGGTCCCTAGATAACACTTAATTAGGGTGTAAAATCGTCGCCTTTAGTCAAATCATCGTAAGATGTTTTTCCTTTTAAGCGCCACTTCTTGCAAAGTTTTGTTGCTGCATGGAATAAGCAAATGACCGTGATGCTGTATGTTCAATTCTCAAAGATTCATTGAAGAGAGTGTGTGTCGGAGTTATGAGTATTTTTTACGGAATCCATAAGAAAAATTTAAATGTTTTATTTTTAGCACCATTCCGTAAGCATTTTCATTATCTACAGGATATAAAAGAGGACATAAGCTTAGAGGAAAGAGGATCTATTCTATTTAAAAAGAATAACACCGCAATTGTTTTGGGAAGAAATTTAGGACTGTACAATATATGGAATACAACACCAGACCAGTACTGACGCATGTCTTATTTGCATTGTTGACTGCTTGCGCACGAAGATACTCTTGGAGGAGAATATCTTCTTGCAATGAAATCGATACTCAAACAGGGCTGGAAGCCAGATTCCAATTCAAAAACAGAGCAGCGGAAATTCTACGTGAAATTCTCCATTTTTTATTTTTAACGTATGGTGCAAAGGATCAATTCAAAAGTTGGGAAAAAATTATTAGCAAACGCTCATAAACCTTTTAACCAGGCGAAAATATATCATAGTAATTTTCTCACTACAATACAGGTGGGTTTCATAAAGCTAGAATTTTGGGTCTTCTCTTATTTTTGAAAAAATTCCTCTGACACACCAGCAATAATAATGCTTTGTTACACTAGTTTCGAGAAGGTTATAAGCCATTATTTAAAAATATTGCTTGTACTTTTTTCAAATTAGTTTTTCCAAAGTTCCAAAATTATGCCAAAAATACCACCTTTTCTGCACTTTAGATGACCTCCTGGAAAAACCTTTTTCTATGGTGGGATCAACCCATAACTCATTATTTTGCCATATGGACCACTAATTTTCCCGAGAAGAGGTCCGATTTTATTATTGTTTTTTTCTGCATAGTTTTGATTCTCACGTGTACTTTGGAGTACCTTTTCAATGCTTTGTTTAATATGGATCTGGTCCCACATCTTAGATTTAGCAAATTTACTATGACTGCTAATTGGTTAGCAAAGCTTTGTTAACTGTGATATTGGCTTTGCTAAAAAGTTATGGTTTTAATATCTGCTAGTTAAATTTACTGCAGGGTGTGAATTGCAGCATTGAATTTAGTATTTCAATAGCGTTAATGGGAGTTGCACGTGCGCAGAAGTGGTTAGGGTACGTCACACCCCACCATATAGATGCTGTTAGATTTTTGTACAGTAGATATATATAGTGTAAAACTTTACTAAATATGGTACTATGGGAAACTCCTTTAATATCATAAATAGACCAGGCATCAAAATAAGATCCCTTATGCAGCCGCTTCTTAATATGCAAAAAATAAAAAACACAGGCATTGCATTAGTTAAAGCTCGTGGACCATCAGCAGATCTATTTTACTGCTCTTTACAATTAAATGGGTTACTTACCACTCTGCCTCTAGCAATGCAAGAAATTGTTGTCGTATTCTCGAATTAAACATTTTTCTTAGTGTAAATAGAGCAACAAACGACAACAGAAAGATCCTTTATGTTTGAATGCTCACGAGAGTCTAAATGATTTATTTTTACTTAATAAATGTGAATACTAATCCAAACCCACTGGCCTGCGATGTTCAGAACTGTAGATTCCACACTGAGATGAAAAGGAAGAATACTCCCGTCCATAACCAAATACGGAAGACATGAGGAGAATTACAGAAGAAATCGGAAAAACTACAATTTACATTCAAGATTAGCCGGTCCTAAGGGCTCTTGGAGACAGTTTATGCTCCACGATATATTAAAGAAGCCAGTGAAGCTTGAGAATAAATTCAATAAATGCTCCTTTCCCTATTGTAAACGTGGTAGATATAGATCTGATCAAGATGTATACATATGCCTAGTTGGAAGAAATGATCACATTCAACTTCAGTATTATTATTATTGAAAATTTAGAACATATTTTTGCAAGGACTTTTATTATTATTTTTTTTTCTTATGAAAACAAATATTGGGTATAGTTGGTGTTTTTCCGCAAAATCCTTTCTTTGGTGCAACTTTTTCCCATAAACGCTTTATTGTACCACATTTTTTCAATTCTACAATGGTCACATTGGTCACAGGGATGGAAAATGCAAATTTTTAACGATGTTCTTGTTGTAGTTTTCTTAAATCACAAAAGGAAGAGTCATTATTAATCTAAGTTAAGATGCTTATTATTTCTTTACTAATAAAAAAAAATAAATTTCATTTAAAATGTCATAAGAAAATGCATTGACATTCCCATCTCCGAGTTCATGTGATACTTTAAAAGCATCGGGGGGAAAGTTTCAGTTACTGTAGCAAAAGTTTACTCGTATATAAATAATACCAACAACATTTGTAGAACAATTCGCGCAAACAAATGCAGGAAAATAGCAAACTTTTTAGGGACATTTGGAAATTATCTTTTAGAAGAAAATATTCAGTGATAAATTTATTTTTTTCTTTCTATTATATCCAAAAAATTTCGGCAATAAAAATCAGTTAAAATTTATTGTCGTAATACTCCGAAATATCGCATTGGCCGCACAATCTCTTCCGAAAAAGGCAAACTTCCGAAATACGAATATTAATGTTGCCGCAATTTTTCTGTTGCTTCAAGCAATACGATTTCGATTCATTTTTGTACAGCTTTGTTTACAGGGTATTGTAGCATCCGACGAATTACGGCTCATACAATGGATGGTGTTTTGATCTTATAAAATTTTTTATATAGAAATGATTCCTCTTTTATTCTATGAATTATTATAAGCTGGATCTACGGTTTCCCAAAAAGATTTTGGCAAAAAAAATCGCTTTCTCTTTAAATTAAAAATCTAAGTAACAAGTCTTATAAGTGTCCAAGTTTCGAAACATGGATTGATTATCGAAGTATGGTGAGTTGTATGAGTAGCCATATTTCAATGAAAGCATATGATATCCGTCTTACCAAAGTGTCAATACACAACCATGTCTTACCCAAGAAGACAATGAAGGGGATGCCTCCGCTCTAGCGCCCATATTTTCTCTATTTTTTGAACTGTAGGACGAATATTAGAGGAGCATTGTTCAAAGAAGAATAAGAAATAGAAAAAATTAAAAGTCGGTTCATTATATTATTAGTTTAAAGCCATTCAGCATCTAGAAGATGAAGGGGCACACACTCTGGAGCACACCTGAAAATCATAATTATAATTTCATATACAAAAGCAAACAATTCAGGAAAATAAGAATTATAGCCTGCCTGCTTTAAACCTATCCCCAACAGTTCTCAGTTAGTGAACAAGTCTATTGTAAAATTGCACGACTTGGATGACTTTTCCAAACACTGACCAGACAAAATGTTGTGCCGTTAATTTTTTACATGGAAAATAATTCTATTGATGTGATTAATGCTATCGAATCAATTAAATTTTATTGGGGATATCGATTTAGGGACAAACAGTTTCATTTAGAAAGGCAACGAAAACATACTGTGCGATATTAAGAAGTTAAGCCTTATTTTCTCTTTCACTATTTCACCGATCCGTATGCATGAACTAAGTGCGGGTGGTCAAGCGGCAATGTAAAAAAGCAAATAATAAAAAAAAACTTTGACTACGACATTAATGATAGAGCATTGAAATAAACGCTCACGCATCTTTTTTTATACATCACTTTCTTAATCAGCTTATGGTTTGTCCATAGTGAAGTCTGTTTATTGGGATGAGTAGATCAGCAGCAGCAAGAGCATCAACATCATCATGATCATCTTAGCCCTGTAGTGACACACCTTAAATTGTAGTCAATGAGTGATGCATGCAACACGCAACTTTGCAGGCCAATTTATTGAGTGTAAAGCAAATCAAACATGTACAAATGTGTTTTTGTGTATATTTCATGGGTAAGTATATGACGCACCTCCTTAAGGGCTAATTTAAGGTGTTCTTAACGAGTTTGTTTTCGGTTGGGTGTCGCCGACAATTCGTTGCGTTTCATTTTGTGATTAAAAACCTACAAGAACATCATCACAGTGTATCAATGTGCAAAAAAACGAAGAAAACAAATTTAATAAATTAAGTAACTTGAAAGAATTCAATCATTTTGTTTGAAATTACAATAAATAAAACAGCAAGAGAACAACGCATGAGAAAAAAATTTATTTATCTGCAAAGTGTTTTATGGCATAGATTGTTGCCACTAGTCACGATCTCTTTTTTTTCTTATGTGAAAGTAATTTTAATTATTATGGGTTGTTTTTATGTGCATTCAAAAGAATAAACAGTTTCTTTCTTATAAAAAAGTTACATTTTAAGATCATAGCAATTCAATTGAATGCTAAGAAGTTCGAAAGAATGCAATAATGCATACTTTGGAAGCAACGAAAATGTCACTCCTTGAGAACAATATCCATTTTTTCACTAGAATGTGTTTATTCTTCTTTATTATTAACGTTTTTATCTGTATAATAGGAGTATGTCTAATGTCCTTAAAAATAGTGAAATAAAAAACAAATCGGGATGTAGTGACCTCCGGAAAGCATGTTGTTTTAATCAAAGTTAACAAACACAAACTGCGAAGCTACTTGGCTTGCCTGCAGAAACACCCATAGTCTTCGGCAGGAATCGAACCTGCGACCTTTGGACTACCAGTGTAGTACATTAGCTACTAGCCTATGAAGGCACTTGTTTTGCTCTGGTTGTGTTTATTAATTAATTTTTTTTTTATCTAAAATAAGATTTTTCTTCCACACATAATTGTTTCAGAAAATTCCTTTTCAATAATTCGATAAATAATAATTTTTAAATTTGATTTAAATAATAATTCTTAGATTTGCAGAAATCATTGTACTTCGGCAAAAATATTTAGAGAAATAAAACATCAGTTTACGTATTTTATGGAGTTCTCTTGCCTTAGAGAAGTGTAATATTGAGTTGATTAATTAATAAATAAAAATAATAATCATTCTATTTTAAGGAATGTTGCTCCCACACATATTTGAGCGATCTTTCCCTAGAATTTTGCCCTTATTTTTCTCTCGTTGAAAGCGAAACAAATTTTACATATTTCTTTAAAACAGCAAACACTTTAAATCTAGACACAAACATAATTCACTGTTTTCATCGAAGTCCTGGTTCTGGGATGTTCCTTTTTTAACGACTACTCTTAGAACTCGAAAGCTATTCTTAATTGTTTAAGAAAAACATATTTCAAATATGACCTTTGACAAAAAAAGTTATCGTTCTAATTGATGAGACTTTTTTGCTTATTTTTTTATCATTTATTAGGTTATGACTCTAATTTGATGATATTATTCGACTATTTTTATTTTAAATTAATTGAATTATTTTATTGAGTTTGAGGTCTTAAAAAAATATATTTATTTCCTTTTAATTTTTCAATATTTCCACACCCTGTGGGTCTCTTCTTCAGGAAGAAATATTTTATAAAATTTGAAACAAAAATAAAATAATATTTAAACTTTTTTCTTTTGTTTTTGTTTCAAATTTTATAAAATATTTTTTTTTTCCTGAAGAAGACACCCACAGGGTGTTGAAATATTGAAAAATCAAATGAAAATAAATATATAGTTTTTTTTTTAAGAAGACCTCAAACTCAATAAAATAATTCAATTAATTTATTTTACGACTCTGTGAAACTAAAGATTCTATTTATATGCTGCAACAATCCGACAAAGTTCGGCAATGGTAGCACTACTTTAGGACTCTGCCGAATATGGTTGTCTCGGTTCCAAGTCCTCAAGATGTTCTTGGTCAATGAACGTTTGCTAGACTTGATATATTTCTATAACCAATATGTGCATGTACGTACATATTTACGTATGTATGTATATGAGCATGTGTATTCCATTTGTGAGTATAATATTCGCGTTTAAAAGAAGGTGTCTTAAATACTACAAAAAACTGAGATAATTACATGTTAATTTTAGTCAGCCAGTCAGTCAGCCAGCCAATGCGAGTGTGTGTGTGTGGTTAGTTGTTCTTGTAGTCTTTTTTCTGCCTTTTGCTGTTAATTCGGTTTATTCGTTTTATTTTGATAAAATGCATTTTGTTTTATAATAAATTTCGTTGATTTGGCTTTTACTTCTTGATGTGTATAATTGTTGTTGTAGTTTTTCTTAATTGTATGTGTTAATCCTTGACAGCGCTCCTTTTTTTCTTTTAAGGTTTTATCTGGTTGAGGTAATTGAGTTGACTTAAGTTGTGGCGTCAGTGGCGGTATGCTTTTATTTTGTTTGTAGTTGATGTTGCTGCATGTGGTACCTTAACCCGGTGTTGGAATAATCTGCACATTTATTTGTTGCACGGATAGTTAAAGAGAATGTAGTAATAGTAGGGAAAAACCTTTTGTTTTTTTCTGTTTGTATGAGTATGTGGGGGGCATTTAATTTTTTAATTGCTTTGCACACATAAACATCTTGATGATAAGGTGTTTTAGTTTTTATTAGAGTCTGGTTAACTTAAGTAGCCTGCTGCAATCATGTTGTTGACTTCGTTATTTTATTTCATTCCGTACTTTTCGAAAGAATATTATTAGTTCTATTTTCTATTTAGAGGACTGTTAAGGTTTCCAAAAAAATTTAAAACCATTAAAATTCTATTTATAAAGCCATAAAAATTTTACACAACGAGCCAAAATATTTTAAAAACACTGTCACATTAATGTGACCTCCTTCCGGCTGACTAGAACAATAAACTTTTAATAAATATTAAGAAAGATTTTGTAGTTCATGATCAGCTAATTCTTCTTAAAAAGGAACATTTATATAGGAAACACATGTAGGCCGGAAAATTCACCTTAACGTTTCTCTAGCGTTTTCAATCAATCAAAATCACAGTTCAATAATTTCCACTTTGGTACAGGCACATCATACGGAAACCAATTTACAACCGCTTTTATTTAGGGGAGATTTATTATATTTTTCATGATTTTTCCATTAAACAGGTAGCAAACGGGGCCTACAATCGATATGCCTGTTGTAGCAAAACAAATTCATAGTTTGTGGCCTACAGCGTAAAAATCGCATCTCAAATAATTCTGGCAATAACTGCGACTTCAATATAAAGAACCAATCGAACAGATTTTAAAACCGAAGCAACTATGGATTAGTTTATCCATCCCTAGTTAATATTTTATCCACAAGCAAGTTTTTCAAAATCAGTCCATGAATGGAGAAGTTATGCCATAATCATTATTTCTGGGAGAAACAAATCGCCCGTCCACATTTCTTAAGACTAATGTTGATTAGTCCTTTCAAACAAAATATAATAATTTTGAAAATCGGTCCATAAATAGAGAAGTTATTCGATAGTAAATTTTGCGAGCGGGAAATCGCTCGTCCCACTTTCGTTACAAAAAATATAGGACCAGCCTGCAAGCAAATCCTTTCAAACAA
Organism: Germaria angustata; assembly: GCA_963681545.1. Lineage (NCBI taxonomy): Eukaryota > Metazoa > Arthropoda > Insecta > Diptera > Tachinidae > Germaria > Germaria angustata. The sequence continues at coordinate 26,922,101 of OY813000.1, forward strand.
AAAAATTTTTTAAATCGGTTCACAAATAATAAAGTTGTGCTCGTAGAAACATTAAAAAAAGGTGAAAAAAATACACAAAATTTGATAATCTCCTTCTTTTTTGAAGTCGGTTAGAAAAGTCCTTTTTTTAAATTGAACAATTTTTTTAAGTAACGATACTCTGTTGAATATGGAAGTCGGCAAGAGTCCTTTTATGAGGAAATTATGATTTATAATAATATATATATTAATTTTCATGATAAAAAGGCGTTGGCAACTAAAGTATCAAAAAGTCATTCATTAACAGTCTATTCACTATCCCAATGCATTATCAGAATTCATAGCCAAATGTTGGACATTCCGTCCGACTACCACTGGCGTGGTATGGTAAAATACAACTTGTAGCGTTATGCGTTGTTACATGTGCGATTCAAGCAACTTGGGCTTTAGCAACCACTTGGGAGTCCTGTGCGAAGGACCATAAACCAATTCCTTCGAAGAACCAAAGAAGAACTTATGGCATGTAATTATACACCAACAAATGTTATATAGAATTCTGTGCTACAATATTGAGTATCATGAGCACTCAACATCTTTTAGATTTGAGTACCAAAAATGGCACCTGTTTTGTTCTGATGCTTAAGAGCAATAAAAATCTTTGTAAGACATTGTAAGCGTTGTTATCCAAATAGTCCGCTTGCGATTTGGCAGAAACCGCATCGAGTATGCAAACGGAAAGCAACATGCAATCGGTTCATCGGCTGTTTGATGGATCCGAATTAACGTTTTTCTGCCAAGTTCCATACCACGTTCAAAATTACCGTGACATTTAATTTACCCGCACAATCAATACTCGCATGATTTTTTTATCATTTCCATTGCTCTCTTTAAATGGAAATTATGCCTCATAAAGTGCCACCAATGTCTGGTATGTGCAAACATGCCTTAGATCGCAAAAGAGTACACGTATTTGATGGCAACTTAAAGAGGAGTTAAAATCTCTCAAAGATGCTCCCAATCATCTTGTTTGGCCCTATTAAATTTTTTAACAATTGCTTGTAAAACTCGCTTTAATAGCAACAAATATTTGCTGTTCCAAATTCCATTTACAATATTGATCTACTAAATATTTCTCCCACATTTTTAAGTAAACAAAAGGAGTAAAATGTTTATCGTATTTAACTTACATTTAACAAATAATTTAGATAAACGAATTGTTAAAAAAGAAATTAACAATAAAAGAAGAATAGTTACAAATGAGTGCTAAATAATATTAAAAATTTCAAAAGTAACACACCAAATACTACAAATAAACAGACAGACAGACAGATAAACAAACTGATATTGTCATGGGAAATTTTTTTTCGAATATTCATATTCATACCCACTGTTCACGGTTGCCATACAAAAAAAAAATACTCGTAATAATTATAGTTCTTTCAGTTATTTACCGTTTTTTAGAGGGTTTGCTTTCCACATTTTATTCTAGTTGTTAGTTTTTGATCTCTATTTGTCTCATGGCAAGACATTTGTTCGAATGCGTTTGAAAGGAATTTACAAAAAAGAAAAAAAAGTTAATAAATTTATATACACGGAAAATATGCGTATGACAGACGGACAAACTGATAGACATCTAAACAGAGCAAGTTTTGTTGAAGAATGTTGACGTTGATGGTATGATGTTTGTTTTCATTAACAATGACACAAATAGTTTTATAAAGTTAAATAGTTCATTATACAATACCGCACAATGCACAATGGGGTTGGATATGTAATAGAAGTAAAACATATTTGTCCAAAGAATAAGTAATTTAAAGGAAATATGACTGACCTTTGTAGACTAGTAGGTAGTGTACTAGACTCGTAGTGCGAAGGTCCCAGGTTCGAATCCTGCCGCAGAACTCTGGCAGTTTTGTTTGATAATTAAAGGAGCGTACAACAAGCCTTCACTGGCTTGAGTGTATGTCGTATGACATGAGCTATCACACCCCTCCAATCAACTTAACCTAACCTAATTTTCAGTTGGAAAGACTATTATACGACAGAAAAAGGGGAAGCCCTTTATCCCAAGCAAACTAAAAACCAATTGATACCCCAACTTGCAGGCCTATTTCATACGATATATGGTAGTCATATATCAAAAAGTTTTGATTTTTAAGTTGGTGGGGAAAAGTCTCCCTCTTTATATAAAAGTTTTTTGGCATATTTAAAGCTAAGCCGAAGTTACACCAAAAATGTGTTGTATGGCCCTTCAATAAATTATATTTTAATTCTACATAAACGTATTTCAAAAATCAAAAAGAGGTTACTGCAGGATTATATTTATATATAGAAAAAAATATCAGAATTATATTTGAAGCTAAACCGAAGTTATGAAGCTTGAAAAAGAACTTTGATTGCATTTTACCAAGTTAAATTTTTTTTGCGATATTCGTATGATTATGTTGTATTAAAGAAGCGTTTCACTCAATCTCGATTAGCATTTAATTTGTACAGCCCACATAGCTACAATATCAATCCAAATGAAATTGAAAGTAGTTTAAACATACTGGCTTTTAGACATGAACTCTGCCCTCAGCTTTTATTGTCAGCTTCAATTAAGACCTTAAGACCAAAGTCGGCTACAATTCAGGTAAGGGGCACTGTCTCATCATCAAATACAGAGAAACTTCAAAGGAAATACAGCAAAACCTTATGAATGTTAACAATCGCAGTCAATACATTTGCAATACAATACAGAAAATGTTCATATTGTTCAATAATATGGCTTATGTTTATGTCATACTTAAAGGTGGCACAATAAATGGACAAAGAAACAAAATCTTTTGAGATTCCTAAGTGGTGTCATTTCTGGTCTAATGTGTTAGCAATATTGCGCAATATTATTTTCTCATCAAAACATAAGAAAAAAAAACTATGGCATCAATAAGTTGTTTTGATGAAAGTTGCAGAATAGTGTTTAATAATGATAATGTCTTTAAGAAATCTTGAATGTAATATTGCAAATTTTAGTGGCCGCCTTTGTCAAAGAAAGATGGAAGCGGCAGCTCTTAATGGATGCCAAAGATCACGTACAACGATGAAGCACATTTACGTCTGCTGTTTGTACAGGAATAAACTAATAATTTTGGGCCTTAGATAGTAAAGAACTTTTGGACTATCTTTCAGCAAGATGCCTTAAACAGTTTCCTTCCTTTATCATGATTGAGCACCCGAGGTGAAAATGGCTTTCATGAAAACTCCGAAACTGCATCCAAATTATTAATTAACTTAATTTTAATGTCCCTGCCGCAGGGACCAGTGAGGTTTCCGTCTAGCTCGCTATCCTGAGAGCAACTCTCAGCGGGTTCCAACCCTTCTCACTGGGTGCACACATATACGAATGACGAAGCACCATACACTATATACAAGTAACATTTGCGTTAGTTTATTGAAGCTGATGTAGTGCTTCTATAGTGCCCGCCCAACCGTGTCGCTATTTATATCCTCTGATACTTCTATTGATGACCGACAACTATTCCTATTTGGATGCTCATGAGGTATGGCAGCATAAAAACCAACTGGTTCGTTTTTTCTAATTTCCTGTATTTACTAATCATAAAAAAAAATATTTAAAAAATAAACATAATTTTGTAGAGGAGTCGCACGAGATTTGAACTCGAGCCTTTGAAAATTATGTTCAGTTCGTTTAATAAATATAGTTGAACTAAAAATACATTTAACGCTGCAATTCGTTTATAGTTTTAAAAAATACTTTCCTTTATTAAATATATTACTTGAAATATAATATTCACTCAATATATAACTGAGACTGTCACTTTCACTTAAAAGTCTAATTTTGCCACATCGATTCCTAGTCTTTATTTAATGTTGAATTATGTCCATATATCCATAAATTTTAAATTCGTTGGTACTAACCAGCCCGTCAGTAGACTTCAAACATTATGTTTTCAAAACGTAAAACATCGTACGCTTATATAAAAAGTTTTAAATGAAATTTTACAATGTAATCATAATCATTTATGAAATTTACAATAAATATAGGAACTTTATATAAAAATTTTAAAAAATAATTTTTTTTGTTAATTTTAATTTTTTTCCCCATATAAAATGTTATTTTTAATATTTTGTTATTTCGAATATAATTGAACTTTAAGTCATTAGGAACATTTTTCAAAAATTTTTAATAAGGAAACAAAAGTAAAGTACAGGGTATCTCCTTCAAGTATTTGCCAGCTTGTTTCATTAGTTGCTTCCAACAAAGCCCGCGTAGACTAGTAGCTCGTGTACTAGACTAGTAGTACAGAAGCCGGTTCGATTCCTACTGAAGATTCTGGGCGTTTCTTATAGACAAGCCAAAAAGTTTCGCAGTTGCTGTTTGTTAAGAAAATATCTGTACATATATAAAAATTACGTGTATGTTCGTGATCGCTAAACTCAAAAACTACTGGACCGATTTTTACCAAACTTTATATACATGCTCTATGGAGCGTGAGGAGTGTTTCTGTGTAGTTTGTCCGACAGATGGCGCAATATTAGTTTTTTTGTGTTTTACCCGATAGAGATTAGCGCGATAAGCCTATGCTGTGTTTCGCTGAAGGCGTTGGGTCCTTAATCAGTGTGTAGTGGCGTTAATTAGCCCGATACCGACTCAAATATAACCTCTTTTCGTAAAAAGTGCGTGGGAGTCAAACGAAAAAAAATTTGGGGCCAACAACGTGGATCGGGCCCAGCTATCAACAATAAATAAATCCATTATTTCTGCTTCGGTAAACGGTATTTGAACAATAATTGCTATGCCGATGTAGTGCATCTTTCATTCTTCTTCGAAATATCAATCCGCCATGACTTTGCAACGAAACCAGACTTGCAGTGAAAATAAAATTTGAAGGCAAAACAACGTTTGCCCGGGTCAGCTAGTTGAAAATAAATATTAAATGTTTCCTGACAGGAATAAAAAAATTTAATTTAATTCTAATTTACACGGCAGCGATCTGCTATAACATATATAAAAATAAATTACTTATAGAAATATCTACTTTTCCCAAAATTTTTTCTAACAGTTCTCATTCCGTAAATAAGCACAAGAAATTTTAATTTCTTGAAATGCCAAACCTGCGTTGTAACTTTTAAAGTCCTTTTTTCCAGAACTTTCACTAAAATAATCACATATTGTTTAAAAAAGTGTAAAATTGTTTGCAACAGCAAAATTTCAGATTGTTTAGTGGAAGTAAACTTATTAGAAAATCGAACGCCATTGCGTATGGAAGTTAAATTTTCAAATTAAAACGACAAGTAGATCTTTTGATTGACCAAAAAATTTTATACTTTCCCCAAAAAGAAAATGCATAAATTTTAAAGACACATCCCCCACTGTGGACCACCAAAAAACAACTACAAATACGACAACATATCGAGCCATACAACAAATAAAGAACCAACTGAAGCTGCAGGAAAGCTTCAACAAACAATTACAAAAATGTGATAATGTGTGACTGAAAACAAAGTGTTGATAAAATATTACCTGAAGGTACAAAGATTCAGATGCTACACAATTGCACCGTGCATGATATACTTATACGATTGCATGCGCCCCTAAAACTCACTAATATGCATTCCGATGCAACCATCTACATGTAAATGTATCTACAAGTATGTAGATATATGCCTCATTGACAAACACGACAAGAATGTATTCCACTATGATCAGATGTTTGAAAGTGTATGAGTTTGATTAAAAAGATAAATTCACAAATCAATTGCTCATATCAGAAATAAAGCCGAACGTGTTGAAATGCGATTAGAAGTTTTTAAACTGTAAAGTTCCATATCGAATCTTTTTGTTGTAAGCTCAGTTGAGAATAAGATTTAGTTCTGATTTTTTTTTTAATATTTGTAAAGGGGATATTGAGGATCACTTCTTCCTGAGTAACTCTTAAAATTTGTATTTTTTAGAATGATTTTGTTTTAGAATAGACCAAACTATGATTTATTTAATCTGAAGTTTGCATTTTGTAATTACGGAGGGAAGTACATAAATATTTCGTCTTATTACCATTACCAACTTACCATTCTCATGAATGAATTCCATTAAAGATCTGGTCTTAATGTCTTAATGATTGCGTATTACAAAAAAAAAAGAAATTTAAATAAAATTAAATAATTTTTCTTCTTCGTTAAATTTTCTCATGATACGAATACTTCTTATTTACAATTGTTGTTAATAAAATGGTATTATTTCTTACAATTATTATTGTTGATGTTGTTGTGTAATATTCAAGTTAACAACAACTAATATCTGGTGGAGAAAAATAGAAACACATCACAAACTCCAACAAACAGACAAAAGAAATCGTATAACAATCAGAAAAATTTTATCGCCCAGAAATGTACATACATATGGATGTATTAAAATTTTGTTTGTGTTAATTGTTTTGGGCCAACTTGTAGGAAAATTTCCCACAATCATTATTTGTAATGAAACCATACACACACGTACATACAACACACAGTAAAGCCCACAAATACACAGACACAAAGTAGGTGTGCTTCGCAAACAGCAGTAGTGAGTTGCATTCAATTTGTTTAAATTATTGATTAGAAAGCTTTCAACAAAATACACATACGAGTACACACACACGCACACACTCTCGCTAGCAAACAAAGCAACAAATAAGATTGAAGATGGCAATTAGAAATTCTGGCAAATGATATAAATTATTTTAAGACTTTATTGTTTACAAAAGCCAATAAAGAAATGTAAACAGAATTATTATTTAAAGAGAAATGCAATTAATTTCGGTTGTGCAACGTGCCCTGTTTTGATGGAAACGAACTGGACAAACTTAAGCACAATGAATATACTCGTACTTAGATGTCATAAGACGTCGAGGAAGGAAATTGCAACTCGAAGATGTTTTGTTATTTGAAATAAGTCTTGTTTAAGTAGAAACTATGAAATTTTGCCAATGATAGTCTACTGAGAAAAAATTAAATCAAAGCAATGAAGCCTTCTCAATGAATATTTCAGGAAATAAAGACAAGCCTCAGGTAACCTGAACATGGCCAGGTAAACAAAAAAATGTGATTTAGTACAAACTAATTAAAGCAAATATGTTCATATTTTCTTGTATCTAGGTTTTAATATTTATTCAAAAATTTAATTCTTTCCACAACTGTAGCAAAAATACTAATTCTTTCCCACAAACTTTTTTCGGAAAATCTCTAATTGTCAAAAGAAGCTCGTAAGGCATCCTTTGGAAGGGATGAAGGGTGCACCAATGATAACTGAAATGCAAAACATAAACATGGTGGTGCGAGAAGATGTACTATACATATGATATGCGTATGGAAATAGTTCAGAAAAATTACATATCATTACTCCGTTGAAGCAATCGCAAAAATGTATTGTATGAGATTATATAATATTTTGGGAGAAGATCCCGAAAACTTTTCAAAAATTATTTACTTTAATTGTATGAAATTTCATAATATACATAGCAAAATGAAAAAAAAGCGGCAAATGCAAGCGAAATATGCATAGAAATAGGTAAGTTGGTCTTAGTTTCACCTTTATTACAATATAAAACGTTTAATTACCTCACGTCTAATTACCTTACACGCTTGTTTTCCAATCTTTTCAAATCTTTCCTTTTTTTCCATTCTTTCTCCAACGAAAGTCCACGATTAATTTACTTTCACTTGATCATGCAATTTATTAACTTTAATTGAAAATAAAATTTCCTCTTAAATTTATTTCGTTTAATTAACCAAAGCACTTACTGGTTACAACTCAACTAACTCCTACTCATTTATTTTTTATATAAAATTAATTTTTATTAAAAAATGTTTTATTGGTTGAGGCTTTAGCTGTTCCTATAACAACATTTCATTGGTCAGTGAAATTTAAGCAAATTGAAAATATTCAACCTCATGCCAACCCAACCTTTATGCCAAAACATTCAAATACAAAATGAGAATTCGCTATCGCATATGAATTTTATAAAATTCATAATCATAACAAGTTGACAAGTCTTTCATACAAACAACAAAAATTATACTCAACGTGAGTATTTGATTTTTTTTTTGCAACATTTACACAATTGAACGCCAGTTGATCGTTAATTATTCAATCAAACAAAAATTAAAAATAAAATTATTATTTGAAATACTTAATATTGAAAAACTGACCTTCGTAGACTAGTAGGTAGTGCACTAGACTCGTAGTGCGAAGGTCCCAGGTTCGAATCCTGCCGCAGAACTCTGGCAGTTGTGTTTGATAATTATAAAGGGAGCGCACAACAAGCCTTCACTGGCTTAAGTGTATGTCGTATGACATGGGCTTATCACACCCCTCCAATCAACCTAACCTAACCTAACCTAATATTGAAAATCTATTCTGTTGGGATATTCTTCCCAACAAATTGTTAAAACAATTGGAGTTTTAAAAATATATGTTTTAACAATTAGTTGGCGGGAATATCCCAAAAAGAATAAATTTTCAATATTAAAAATTAATTATTAATATTTTATTATTATTATTATTATTATTATTATTATTATTATTATTATTATTAAATAAAATTTTTAAATAAATAAGCCTGTTTAATTTGTTTGTTTTCATTAAATAGTTCAGAGATAAATATATAAATATATATGGGGATAAATTCGTTCAATTGCCTCATTTGGAGCGTTTAAGCGTATTCTTTTAAGTGACTTTGCCACACAATTGGCCAAAAATCCGAGAAAATTGGACGAAGTAATTAACCGTGACTTACTTTATTACATATAATCGATGAAGTACAACTTACGTTGAGAAGTTTTAATACCAGCCAACATTGCTATGAGGCCACATATTCAACTTGTATTTATTTCTTTTGCTTAAAATGCACCTTTTCTAAGTAAGAGCTTCTCAAATTAAAAAAAAAAGTGAAAAAGCCCAATTAATAGCTGGACGATAAGTTCCGAGTTGTCTTAAAAAAATAAGGCCACTGGAAAATATTACAAGATGTTGAATTAACTAACACTATGCCAAGGCCCATTAATAAGGTCTATGCAACAGCCCAGCTAATAGATAAGATAATTGTCAAACTCTATATATAAAATTATACAACAGTGTTCCTGAGATTTTTTGTCTTACAAGGAGTTTGACAATTGCGTTCTCGACTTTATTGTAATCAATTATAATTGATTAATACAAATATAATTATATTTGCAGAGACTTTATAAATAGTTGCAGGATCACAGAAAAAATAATCACTGTTCTAAAGCAATTTAATAAAAGTGTGTAACGGCTGGAATATGAAAACATCTCATATATAAAAATTCCTTCATCAAATGCGCTACACAAATTAGATGCACAAACAGAGACTGTATGTATTTGCGTCGCTTTATGGAAAACAAAAATGAAATAACAACAACAAGAAGTCCATAACATAAACAAATACAAGCCGACAAAATTCCAAAGAACTATAACACAAAATTTACCATTCAAACCGCTTGATTATATGAATCAAAGCCAGGCAATTATCCAGACTCAGAACGCATTCGATCTTGCCAGAATTCATACAAAATAAACTTTCAAATCACAAATCAAAACCTCAAATAGTTCTAAATATGCGCACAGGAACAATTTCACATACAAACAATGATGATTTCTTTCGTCCCTTCAATCATTTGTTTCGTTTCTTAGACGGCCAACGATATTATTTGCCTTTAAATGGGATGGCGTTTTGGAATTCGTCTAATTCATTGTTGGACCTTTTGTTCTGGCTTTTAGTTTTAAAATATCCTTGATATGCAGTTTACTACCTGTCCATTTGGGTTTTGGATACTTGCAAAAAGAAAAATATGTTTCTTTACATATTTTTTTTAAGCCATCAAAGCGAAAATGTTTTCTCTGTTTGACTTAAATTTCGCGCTATAGCGCCGTTATCATGACCATAAGTTCGGACGGACATGGACATGCTCGTATAACAATGATAAATTTATGTATATTTTGTATCGTCATGTCATCATCATCATCATCATCATCAACAACATCATCTGTTAGCGGTTGCAGTTAAATGTTTGAATTCTTTAAAAACGATTTAAGTTGTTTGATTCCAGCAAAGAAACAACAAAGTCATCACTTTTATTTCAAAGAGATCACTGGCCTTGTGTTTCTTTTTATAATTTATTGTTTGATCGAGTGTCTGTGAAATATTTAATATCATGTCTTTTGCCTTAGTTTTTGCATTCTATGCTGCTTAATCGAAATATTACAATACCCTACATGCCACCTTAGTGGCTCAAGCTGTGACCTAGTATAAAAATACGTATTAAGATTTGACAATTAAGGAGATCTGAACTTTAAATTCAAATTCGTGCTACAATTTTTGTTTTTTTTAATCTCACTTTTTCATATTTCTTTTTTTAGTCTTTTATAAAATAAAACAAATTGAGAGCGTAGGAGAATATACATATCTTTCATCTCAGAAAGAACTCAGGTCTTTGATATAGAAATAGAAGGTAAAAGCCGGGGTCTATTTATACGGGTCCTGGCAAATGTTTAGGCGATAATTTTTTATATTTTTTCTGCCCAGAGCTTTGTTTTATGGATAAAATAAAAAAAAAGTACTACTCTGTAAACAGTCTTTATTAAAAACTCATTTAGACATCACAAAAAGTCGCTAGACTCAAAATTAATTTTTTTTAATTTTCAAGTAAAAAGCGTGTGATTTTTCGGATAATTTTTTTTAAACATTTTTATTTATTTTTGGTGAAGAGTAACCATTTCTGAGCAGTCTCGCTAATACCGTGTGCAAGTCCCTGGTTCTATCACATATTAGCTGAGATTTCAGTCCGCAAAGGACGAAAAATCGCTGAGCAAGCAAAAAAGAACATATAAATCGTCTTTTTTTACGTTTTGAATTCGATTGAAAAGGATGTATATGGACGGTGCATATAAGCTTAAAATGATAACAAGGAAGTCCTTTACATAAAACGAAAGCTATATTTTGCGACTATTGTTTAGGTCAGCCGCTGACGCGAAAAAATCTTAAGGAACATCATATGTAATTTTCATTTTTTTCATCGCAAGCGATAATTTATGAGTACTAAAATTAAATCTTAAAATTTTATAAAGACATTACAAATTTAGAGCAAAATAAATTTTTCAGTAGCCTTACAACTGGGTGCAAAGGCAGTCAATAAAAATATTTCATTTATAAAATTTAGTGTTTGTACCTTAAGCTTTTTTTGCGGTGAAGCACGATGTGCGAAATCCTTGCAGCGATTTCAAAAAGTATTATACAAAAATCATATGGCGAATTTTAATAAATGTTAGTTATCCTTGTGCCATCATAATTATTTTTCAAAAAAGTTAACCAAATTTTTGCGCGAAGTTATTTTGAGAATGGACGTAACTTGATGGTGCCATAAGAGCTGTAAGGGCTTCTTTTGAGATTTCACCAATTTTCTCCAAAGTCTAAGATCTGTACAATTTGTTTTTTTTTTAATTAAAAATACATGTCAGAAAAGGATATCGTAGTAGCAACTTACTTTCGTTTGTAATTTCCAGAATTCTGAAAACATTTATTTGGGGCTCTATTTCTGAAAGCAACTTTTGTCTATAGGTCGGTAATACTGGAATTATTCTAAGATTTTAATATTTAGATTTAAAAACTCTGAATTAAGTATTAACATTGTCAAAATCTTCGTGATTCTTCGAAAATATTTTTCACTGATAATAGTCCTACAATACTGTTTTGGATTGCGATTTGAAAATCCAAATTCGCTCTTAAAAATTAAAATACAAATTCCTTGCAAATGTTTCTCTATATATATTCAGTTTCACTTATCGCCACAAGCATTTTCAATTCAGTTGCATGGTAAGCAACCACATAAGGAAAATAGTTTGCTTCGAATTAGGATTAATCTCAGTTCTATTGTATTTCGAACAGTATCAAAAGAAAGTAATAAGCAGCAATTTACCCATCCTTGATACTATTGTAGTCGGATGTTTTTTGAAAGCCGAGCAATTTTTATTTAAAAAAAATATTTTATTTTTGAAATATTGTGTTTGTTGTAGAGCTATATTGACCTACAAAAATAGACCTTGATAGAAACCATAAAATAACTAACAACAAGAAGCTCAACTGATCACATATAGATTGTCAAAAACCCAACTCAGTTGCCAAAAACAAACCCAGTAAAACACTTTGCATTAGTATCAGACAAAAAAATTCCCAGACCATATGAGTGCACATAGTTGCATTAAAAGTATTTTAAAGGGTCTTTCATTAAGCATTTGCAACCGTTAAGTTTTTATTAAAAAATGTGTTTGATAGATCATTGAAGTTTTTTATTCATTTGATTGATGCCATTATGTGTGAAATATAACATTAGACAAAAGTCCGCCCCGGCTTCGCTGGGTGATGTGCATCCGAAATATTTAATTTTTCATGACTGCGACATATAAATCAAACTAATTTGACAAGTGACATGGGCTATGTTGGCTTTGAGGGCCGCTTTTGTTTGTGGCTTCATAGACCTGCGACTTAAGGAAACCCCACAAGAAAAAGTTTAGCGGGTTCAAAGCGCACAATCTCGGTGGTCAGTTCACATCATCTATACATGAGATGACTATACTGTCAAATCGCTCGTGCGGAATTACCAATGTAGGATGAGCTGTATTGAACGTAGCGCCGTAATGTTGAAAGCACATTTTGTTGGTGTCCATATCATCCAATGCAGTCCAAAAAAAGTTGGTAATCATCCGCCTATAACGCTCACCGTTGACGATGATGACTTGGAAAAGGTCGTTCTCAAAAAAATATGGACCGATAACGCTGCCAGCACAAAATCCACACCAAATAGTGATTTTGGAAGCTATTGGATCACATGTGAATTGGTAACTTCTCAAATTCAACAGTTTCGCTTGTTGACGTAACCATTCATCCAGTAATGGGCCTTATCGCTGAATACACGAGACGCGAGGAACGTTTCCCGATTGACTCCTTAAAAAAAGTCGTGAAATTCTTTGAATGACGCGTTAACGAATTATACGGGTGCCGAATTGCGTGATTGAGCAGCAAACATCCAAACTTTTACATTTATAATATTTCACATTTGTAATATCAATATTGAAATTTATTATTCAGGATATTCTCCTCCAACTAGTCGTTGAAAAGAAATAGAGTTTTTGCAAAATGCATAAACTTCACTGACGATTTAGTGACCAATGAAATGCCGGCATATGAAGAGCTAAAGCCACAACAAACAATGCATTTTGCATAAATAGGATACTTTAACTATTTGAGTCCTCTAATGAAATTGTAATCGTTTTTGCACATCATGAGCTGAGAAGTGTTTGTTAAACACGGTTGTGTTGCCAAGATACAGGACTTAATTCTCTCTCTACTTTTTACTTTCCTTTAAAACAGATTCGAGAGATCTGTTCCCCAAAACAAAATGTCTGTCGTTTTCCGTGTTGCATTTGTTGCCGTGATAAGGCCAACTTGTTGTCAATTCGCCTTGAGCCCTTCTAATTAATGTTTAATGTCACTTTTTATAGGAGTAAATAAAAAAATTCAAGTAAAAATAAATTTAATTTCAAAAATTTTATTCCTGATTTCTTGCAATGTGGAAAAAACAACTATCGAATATTCAATATTTTAAGAAAGATTTCACTGAATCAAACGATGTTGATCAAGTTGTTGTGGAAACTTTTAAAGATATAGGGAATGCAATGGCTGAGGTGAAAGAAAAATAAAAATAGTTCCTATTTATGGTAAGCTAAAGCATATTATCTTTATAGATTATGATTATATGTGGCATACCCCAATGCAAGGCAAAAGCCACGATATGTATTACAATTAAAGCCTTCGAGTTCTATGACAACAAGCGACATAGTTTTGATCAGCATCCGAAAAGAGGGATACACAGGAGAGATATTGTGAGCAAATTTCAAAAACAATGTATGATGACGTATATGGAAGCACTGTTGGCATATACTATTGTAAAAAGAGCCGTAAAGGCGTTTTTTCATGGACCGCCGAAATTCAGTATTAGAAGTCCTGTAACAGAGGCCATTAAGATACTGGAACAGGAATTTATATGGCAACATGCTGCCGTAAGAACGAATCGACTATTTGAACGATTCGAGCATGTATTTAATCATGCACAATACAATTATGCCACGAGGATTATCTATGTATACAATGATTTATATGGACGCCTAAAAGCAAGGGCTCAGCGAGTCATTATGGAAAATTATCCCTTTAGGGATAAAGTCGAAATCAAAGGCATGCAATTGCAATGTAACAAAAAAGATATGCAAGAGAAATATGCAAAACATGCAGACATGAAAAGTTATATTAAACAATTACCTACAAAGGAAATTGTATTGAAAAGATATGATTCAGCATGTAGTCCTTGCAAAATGATATTTGGTTTGAACGAATCCTCTCCACCATCTTCACATAGTGAAATCTCAGAGGAAATGAGTGAGAAAACGAAAAATAGTGAACTTAATTTAAAACGCTGCGGTCGGTGCCATTATCCTAAATTATTTTGTGAATGTAAAATAGATCCAGACACTGGCATAGTGGCAGTTGATTGCTCACAGGGTCCTTTCAAATGCCAGTGGGTGAGAGTTGAGAAGGATGAAAAATGTGAATATCACGAGTGTCCAATTGACTGCACAACTTCAGAGAGTTCTAGCGAATCAGAAGAAAGTCAACATTGCAAATGTTTCGTAGAAATGGAATCTGATGAAATTGAAGAAGAAGAAGAGGAAGACGGAGGAACAGAAGAGGAATAATTGTTGAATAGCATAATTTCTATTATATTAAAAAAAGATTGCAAGAATTAATTAAATGGATAAATATGACATTACAATTATCAAAATGCTATTTATCTCGCAAATTAAGATGTCATTTAAGCATTACAGTATCTCGACAAGGCTTCAGTAACTCCTTCTTTACGAAGGAAACTATTAGATCTGTGATATGTCCGAAAACGGTTTCGTTATTTAAAGTATTTCTTCTTCTAAAGCATTTCTGCGTAAGAAAGCGAATTTGTTTTTGGGTCTTCCACAGAAGAGCCTTCGCCCGGGCTCAAGTACTGAAATTCTATAAGAAGCGAATATACCAATTAGTCGCTAAAAATCGTTATTTTCGCTCTCAATGGTTTTCTATGAGGTTCAATTTTTTTGGGCTTCTTCTTGAGGGGTTTTGTTTCAGAATTGCAAATATATATTAGGAGATTATTTCATTTCTAAAATTATTTCATCTGTAATTGATTCTAATAGTGGTGTGCCATTTCAACTCAGTTTGGAGTTTTATTTCATTTCCTTGGAGTTTTATTTCACACCAAAAAATTGGATGTTATTTCATATAAAATAAAGTCCCGATTTTTGGGGATTTATTTCACATTTCTTTGTGGGAGTTATTTCCTGGCAAATAATCTCATGACGCTATAAAAATTATCAGAAATATAAATTCAATACAACTGGAAAAAATTTAGCTTGTTTAACAATTGTTTATTTGATGTGGCACTTCTCTATGAAGCAATTGACTCTCAGCAAATTTTGAAACATCTTGTCAATATTTGGAAGCTTTCCTTCTGCCTTAACTTTTTCAAACTGATGATTTAGTATTTACAAGCAACGTACATGTTTGTGTTTTCATTTCACTAAACTCATTTCATGTCTTGAGTAGCTCCAATGTAAAAAAAAATTTCGGACATAAGGTGTACGAAAATCGTCAAATTTCGAAATCGTACGTCACACCTTATCAAAATATGATGAATTTCGATAGGTCTTGAAAGTTTTTTTTACAAGAACAATAAGACAAAAGACTAACGAATTGTTTGTTGAATGCCAACCGAGTACCTCAGTTGTATTGCCAGTTGACAAACAAAAATTTTTAGTTGCCAGAAATATACCATAACACCTCGTCCACATTTGCAATTTTGTTGCATGCAATTCTTTAAAATTCTGCTTTGCTTTAGTGTCCACATTAGAAAAAATCTAGTATTGCAATTTTTGTATAACACGTATATAAAACGTCAAATATGACAACACCAAACATCAAGTTGAATAGGGAGAATTTCAAAGCAGAAGAGAATTGCAGAGAACATGAAACTCTGTACCCCTCCCCAAGCTTCTTACCCCTCTCACCTAAAACAACCAAGAATTGCTGCAACAAAATTGCAAATGTGGGCGGGGTATAAGCAACTAAAGTTAACGATCTTCAGTTGTCAATTACCTTCTTTAGTCCCATTTTTGCAGTTGGCACGACCTATTGCAACGATTCAACAACACTATTCAACACTACTATTGAAACTTATTGTCTTTTCACTGTTTGTCAAGAAATAATTTTGAGGATGCAAGAGCTCTTTCCCATCCCAATGCTGTTTTACAGCTGCAACTGAATTTGCCATCCAACTGTAACAACAGAGCCAAGGCAAATTGACAACATGATGGCATCATCAAGGCAACAACTCGAAACAACATTCATATTGTTGTTGTGAAAAACCGCATAAATGTCAAAATTGTTTTGTTAAGAAAGTGATGAAAGGAAAGAAAGAGAAAAAGTGAATTTATGTATGTATATACACCTGATACCTTTTTTACAACTCATGTCGAAAAAAACTCATGTAAAAATTTTGTGTAGAAGCACAATGCGGTGTGCTTTTGTAGGAGCTCTAAAAGAAAGATATAAAAGAGTAAACAATTTTAAAAATATTTAATTTTGGCGTAGTTATAAAGCAGCACTGGGCTGAGAACAGCCCGCGCGTCCTCACAATCATTTCTTAAAAAATAACTATAATTGAGTACAGATTTCAATAGTAACACATAAAGTATTGATTTACCATTGTCTAATTGTACCAAGTTGTACCAACTTTGCCATCCCTGGAGAAAAATATTACTGAATATACGTAAAAGGCACAATCTTTGATTCTTCATCGCATGAAAAGAGAATAAGCAATAACATGAAGATATCAACTGCTGCTGACTGTTCGAAGACTGCCACCACCCGTCTTTAGTATAGATTAACCAATAAAAATCTTTTTACGATTAAGGATTGCAGCAGCAAGTCCTAGACGTCTCCTAGAGGTTGTATTACAAAAGGACTGTGGAATGAAATTACTCAATATTTTTAGCTTTCTGTATTCCGAAATATTGGAAACAGCGGTAATAGAAAAGTTTCGGGAATCACGAATACAATGTTTCCCTAGGAGCTTCATGCCACAACAGTCAGCAATACAAATAATTTACCGAAAGAAATAGTTCACATCTTTAAACTTTTAACCCGTAGAGATTTTAAAGCCTTGTACCACTAGCATAAACCAAAAAATATTGAAACTTGAGACTTCTAGATCATACTAGTACATCAGAGAAACAAGTGTCCGCTGAAGCCATATACTAAAAATCAAATACAACTTTAAATAATTTAATATTCCGGCTCCAAAAAAGTACCCACTGTATGTGGTACTTGCTTATACCATAAGCACAACAATCAAATTCTTTTATTAAATAATATTGTTTTAGGAAAATTCCAATTGTAAATACTGTGGGAATATTTTCAATTGAATCGATTCTCTTTTTTCGACTGGAACGTCTAGAGCCCGAAAAGTGCTTGTCCATACAAGACTTAAATGTTTAATACAAAATCAACAGATGCCACTGATGGAATTTCTAAGCAAATAAACAAATTAAATGAACTCCAACTCTGTTAATTTAATTTCATTTTATTTGTTGTTGGGACTTGTTGATAGTCGCGGGCATGTTGTTGATATTGCAGGTGAGAAAATGGTTAACATATTATTTATTGGTTATTGCAGCGGTAGAAAATGCATAGACATCACATAGCCATTTTAATGCAAACAAACATCAATAACACCTCATATACGAATTGAACTTAATGAAGAAGCTCCCATGCTGGCCAAGTACGTCTCAGTCTCGTTCCACATCTTAAGTGTTTCCAACAAAAATATATTGGCTTTGTTGGAGTCGTGCCGGAGAGTTAAGCAAGTGTGCATAACTTTCCTTCGGTAGCTGTCAATACATACATCATCTAACACTTTGTATTACGAATTCAAATACCATGTAGTGTAAACAATAATACGATGCTTTCTTTAACGTCAGCATCATCATGCATGCATTCATTCAGACCATAAAAAAATTAGGAAAAAAACCAACAACAATAAAATCGAATAGAAGAAAATACTTAATATAGTGTTGAACGAAGACTATAGAAACAAGTCAATAAAATTTAAAGTAGGAAAACAAAATCCAGAAACGAAATAAAGAATGCTGCACGTACACGAACATGGAATAGAGGAACCATTGCATGTGGACATTTAGACGGACTGACGGTGAGACAGACATGCCAAGAGCAATAGAACTCTTTTCCATTTGCATACAAATTTATTGGTAGCAGGCATCATCTAATACACGTACGTACACAATCGCATTAAGTTGTACAAATACACTCGAATACGTTTCACTATTAAATAAAGTGGATTTAATGTGTTGCAAGTGCAGTTGAAGAGTGGGCAACAATGTTTTGTGAAGTCGTATTACACCATTTACAGTCATTCGTAAGGGTTTTTAATAAATATATTTATTTATTTTTACGAGTTTTGCAAATTTGAGAAGTAAAACGATTTCAAAAGTTTCATAATGATCGAGGCACATGCAACGGCAAGTTCTCATATAATCCAACCATCAAATTCTTTACAATAAAAGTCGACGGAAAAATTTTTATTTCATGTTTTTCAATTAGCTGCACAATCACCTTTCACACTTATTTGCCTTAATATGCAGGTATATAAATATGGTTTCTCGCCCGAAAGTGTATCTAAAATAAAATGTATTTTACACACAAGCTGCCACAAGTCTAAGCTCTACAAAAACATAAATTATTTTTTAACTTATTAAAGATTATATACAAAAATAATAAAAACGTCCTGCAACTTTTGAGCCGCATACTGCAAAGCCCTGTTCTCATAACGTTAAAAATTAAGTTGAAACAAATCTGTTGTACACCCTTGACATTCCAAAGTTGCTTTCATAGATGGAATTAGCCCACTGTGTTGCCTCTGGAGGCGAAATTTTCTTCTACTGTTCATTGGTTGTGACCTTCCAAAATATTTCATCCTACCCCCACCGATTATCCAATTATCTTCTTACGCATGGGATTTCCAAAAAAAAAACACCCTGACAAAAGCAAATTTTCATTCTTCGAGCGAAGGGATTTCAAACTATCGTATAAGGAGGAAATTCAAAGCAAGTCCTGCTCCCGACAGATCGGAGTTTGTTCTGACATTTTTTTTAAATTTATGCAAATAAGTTTTTTTTACAGGAAAATATAAGACGAGTGAGCAGGTATAAAAAGTGCACTTAACAATTATTTTGCTATAAAATTTACTATTTGTTGTTGGCTTAGCTATATATGCATACATATATGTAAATATATGTATTACTTCATATCATAGACGCCAAAACAGGAGTATCCTTTAGCTGAGCCACATTTGGAAAGAATTCAAACTCATATACTTATGGAAGAACTCACAAGAACCATATGAGAATTTTATAGAATTAATGCATATTCTTCTACTTGTGAACTACGAAATATATAAGTATTAGGCCGATAGCCTTTGATGCTAGTGCTGTATACTTAACGACATTTTATTGGTCGCTAGACCAAATCGTCAGTAAACAACAAACAGAAGATTCTGGACAAACAACAATTACATTCGGCTTGCGTTCTGTTATTTTACTTCCTGCATAATATTTAATAAATGTTGAAGGACAATTATAAAAGCAAAGTGCAACTCAAAATTAGCATTTTCGTTGAAAATGGTTTAAAAATTCTAGGCCAATTATCTGAAATGTGCAGGTATATAGTATAAAGTGCTTTTGAGGTAAAAAATCGTATGCTTTTTTGAAAAAAAAAGAAAAACAAATTCTTTAAGACCATTAACTCCCTTTTGAGAGGAAATAAAGACTGTAAAATGGGCGGTTTAAAATTGTCTATTTTATTACAAAATGTTTAGAACCTCTTCCACTGTGCGTAGGCCTCAGCCTCAAAGCCATAGATAGAAGTTAATTAAATGAATTTAATTAAATGAATTTATTTACTTGTTGGCCAAACCTCACACGTAATATCTGTCTGATTCATAATAATTTGCCAAGTCTCATACAACAAATTCTCATATAAAATTGATTTCATGAAACTCATATTTACCTCTCATAAGTTTTATAAACGAAATTTCAAATTTATGATTAAATTTCATGATTCAAAGTTCGAAACTTACTACGAAGACTGAGAACGTTACGAAATTCGCAATATAATTTAAGAAACCTAAATCTCAGAAACATTCTGAGATATAATTGCCATAGTAGTTTAAAAAGAAGAGATGTTCTTGCCATAATCCCATTACGAACAGTTGAAATTAATTTCTTATACAATGATTTTCAAAAAATCATCAAATAATTGAAAGCAATTTGGTTTAAATTTTTTTTTTCATATACCCACCTCATAACTGTTGGAAATGGTGTAGTACTTAATTTACTCCTGTTCATTTGAAGAACAACAAATATCGATCTGTCTGAGAATGGTGCAAATACGCATTTAAGTAGCTTAAACATCAAAGTGGAAAGCACCGCTGACAACATCTATCAATTGTTAATTTTTCTATTGAACAAATATTCTTTACTGCCAGCAATATACACACGTACACGTATGAATCGACTGGTATACACAATTTACAGTGGTTATATAGAAAATAATTATCAAACTGAAATGATTCCCCGGCAATACTATAGTACCTGAAATTTTTTTTAAATTAACTGAAATAAAAAATTTTTTCCGTATTGTCTAATTTTTCATGACTATGGCATATACGTCAGGCTGTTATGTTGACTTTCAGTACCAGTTTTTGTGAGCGAATAAAATTGAATGATTTCAGTGACCAGTTCACATCAATTCAATGTAAATCGATCGTGCAGAATTCAACCCAAAATAAGTTGATAATCATCGGCCTATAGCGCTCACCGTTGATGGCGGTGGCCTGCCCAATATATATAGTTCTCAACGAAATATGGAATGATGACGCCGCGCCGCCAGCCCAAAACCAACAGTGACAGATGCTCTTCGATTTCATGTAGATTAGTATGGTCCCGAATTCGCTAGTTTCGTTTCGTTTGTTAACGTACTCATTCATCCAGAGATGAGGGTCGGCAAATGGGTGAAGCATGCGGAATGTTGCTGAACAGAAAACAATTTTATCATTTGCACGAGTTGTTGAACACTATATCCATCCTTGGTAATTTGGCAAAATAGACTACATATGTATATGACAGCCAATTTTACAGAAGAAGTTCCAACAATATGACCACTGTCAATCGTCAAAGTTTACGTAAAGGATGCAAACTTGCCGATAATTATGCCCTGTTGTTCTCATATGAAAGTAATTCTATCAATTACTGATTGAGGAAACAATAATGTTTTCATGGTATAACGATATAAGCATTTTTTTATATAACAAAGGGTAATTTGAAATATGAAGGCAGGCAATAAAAATTACTTTCCTTCAGAATGACAAACATTTTTCTGACAGGTTTTTAATGAATGAATCGCAAGGACTTTTTAATGTTGAAAAGTCATCAAAGTCCAGCCATTTCTCAAGTCGCAAGAAAACTTTTTGAAAAGCTGTCAGACATAATTCACTCCTTCCAATTTACACTTGGACTTTTCTCTCAAATAAATAATAAATATATATGTCAAATGTATTATATGAAATCTTGTAAACATCTGCATGTAAGATAAACTGAAGACATGAATTGGAGGACATAAGTCGCATTATAGGAACAGATGAACTAGCTCATGAAATCTCCAAATATGTTTCTATTACCTAAGGGCCTTAAGTTTGATATAAGAATTATAGCCAATTTATTAAAAAGATATTTACGATATGATTTCTTAACACATTTTCAATAATATGCGTAACCATGATTTAGTTCCACTGTACTGTGCGTGACATACTTTGTTTAATTTATACTATTTCTTTGATAGACAGCAACAATTTACATTCCTTATGTATTTATACTAAATATACCGTTTGCCAAAATAAACTATTCTTTATAAATGATTGAAATGAGAAATTACTCTGTCGTTTGTGTTTGTACGAATTGTGACAAATTTGCATTGTAAACAAACAATTGTCAATACCACTGTCGAAATACTGTCAACAACGACATAATACTTCATTCTTATGGCGTTTTAATTTTCGAGAAAAAAATTTGTCATACATTTGAGGAACACGTTTTACATAAAATCCATCCTCTCGCAATGTGCTGCCTTTTTCAAGTTCACAATAGAACAAAAAATAGTTACCCGAAACATTATTATCAATTGCTTGAATATAATATCTCCAAAAGCAGGCAGTTTTGCTTTATGACCAGTTTATCTTACTCCTGCGTTAGACAGTCATGTTTTAAAATATTTTGTCCAGATTGTCAATGGTGATATTAACCGTGTGGCATGTATTTCATTCATATTGAAATCATATACTGCCCACATTCTAGTAGTTCTAGTTAATAGCATAATATCTCTAAAAAAAGTGTAACACTTGGTTGAGCAATTCATCTTCTAATTAAAAAAAAAACCGCTTTCTTACAGGATTGCGTGCTCCTTCCTAATAAGTTTGGGTTTATTAAAGAGCTCTAAGTTTCCCTTTTTCTCATGGAAAGAACAAAAATGTTATCCCATTTTATAGAAGAGAAATATCTGCGAGTTAAATTCAATTAGTATTTGTAAAATAAAGAAAAATATTTCAAGAATTCTTAATATTGAAACCTTTAATTTGGAATGTTCTCCAAGTGGAGTTTCCAAACCAAATCGTCAGTGAAACTTAAGTAAAATGAAAACATTCAACCTCGTATGTTTATGCCAAAACAATGAAGTACAATATGAGAATTCTCTATCGCATATGAATTTTACAAAGTACATTATCCTAACAGGCTTACAACCTTTTTTTATTCAAACAGCACAACAAGCAATTATTCTCAAAATGAGTCTATTTTGTTTTTCTTGCAACATGTGTACAATTAGACTCCCTTTGGGTGTCAATGATTTTCCCCGGCATATGAACAGCTAAAGTTACGGCAAACTATACATTTTTTATATCAAAATTTTTTAAAACAGCTCGATATTTTTGTCTGGGAGCTCTACAAAAAATTTTTAAGTTCTACTCAAATCGCTATTCTGTTCTTGAGGCCACCATGCAGCCATTTCATTAAATTTGTAAGGGCAACACTCCCAGGAAGTCAAATGTTGAGAATAAGTAGCCGCGGGAAGACCACGTAATTTAAAATTGCATATTTTTTGTTTAACCTTTATGTCTACAACCAAAAATTTTCCTTCAAACATGCAACCATCATACCTGGGTAAGTCTTTCTGTTTGTAAAGAATTTCCTTTTGATAATTCTTTTATTTTATGGTTTTGTCAGCAATAAGCTTTATAGAAGATTTGATAATGGTAATTAATACTCGGCAAAATCGTAAGAAAACTGATAAAGCAGCAGCTATATCAGATATATTCCTGATGCTGAACAGAAACCTAAAAAACAACTATGTAGCAGGTGCTAATATTACTGTTGATGAGCAACTTTATCCCTTTCGTGGTGGAACTGGCTTCACTCAATACATCCCATCAAAACCGGTGAAATATGGAATAAAAGTTTGGTGGGCTTGTGACGCTGTGAGTTCTTATGCTCTCTGTGTGCAAATTTATACTGCCTTGGCGCCTACTGGAGAAAGAGAAAAAACGAACGAGTTGTCAAAGACTTGTGTTGTAACCTCTTTCGTTGTAGTGGACGAAACATCGTATGTGACAACTTTTTTACAAGTTACAATTTGGCCTCTGCTTTGATGATAGAATACAACTTATCTTTATTAGGCACAGTAAACAAAAGACGAACATTTGTTCCAGCTGAATTTTCAAATCCAAGAGGAAAAGAAGTCGAGTCATCAATTTTTGGATTTAGCAACAATATTAGTATGTGTTCATATGTACCAAGGAAAAACCGATCCGTAGTGCTTATATTCACATCTCACTATGGCAACAATGTTGAAGGTCCGAAGAGTAAGCCAGTAATGATATTGGATTATAATAAAAGCAAAGGGGGAGTTGATAATATGGACAAATGTCTCGGAGAATACACAACATAGAGTAGAACCAATAGATGACCATTAGCATTTTTTTATAACATACTTGATGTGGCAGCACTCGCAGCATATGTTATCTATATTGACAATAACCCACACCCAAAGATATCAACAAACCGTAGAAGAATGTTCCTCCAACAGCTTAGTGAACAATTAGCTGTGAAGCAAATTGAGAGACGCTCAGAAAATCCACAAGTAATGAGGCAGTTTTTTCATCACGCAGTGGAATAGAAAGTATTTTAGGCCACCCAGTAACAACATTATATATGAAAAAAGGAGATCAACTAGAAAGGCTTGCAAAGAATGCCAAAAGCATTAAAGATTTAAAGTTTATAGCGCATCAGGGTGTGGAGTTATATCCAGCTGAACACCAAAAACTTACCCGGGTAGGCGGTTGTAGACATAAAGATTAAAATCCTGCAAAGGTATTACGGGGTAGAGTGTTATATATGCATGTAAATGGGCATATTCTTTCTTACGAAACTAATTCGCAGCTATTGCGTTCATCGATGAGACTACACCTGCTAAGATCGGCTTCTATTATTGAGTCACCAACAACAGAATCTCAGCAGAATTGCAATGGAAAATTTCAAAACCAACCACGGCATCAACATCATCATGATTCATTTATATTCTAGTGTGTACATCAACCAGATTGCCACTAGTTATTTTAATGGACGCACAACTTCAACTGGCACTGGCACTTTAACACGTCGTCACCTCAAAGCTATATCGAAGAGTTCTGCTTCAATTGGAAGGTACGTGCTTGTTATCCATTTGATTCGACCTGCTCCACAATGGAACTTGCACTTTTTCGATGTCTTCAAGAGATCGCATGCAGCAGATAATCGACTGTTTCGAGTTTTTTGCTTAAATCAATTGATGCAATAGTAAAAAAATATTTCGCAGCACTAGGAGCTACGCAGTAAATGTCTCTATGGCTAATACGTATGAATGATTTGAGGGTATAGTGATTTCTGACGGAAGTCTCATGGCTCTTTACACAAGATCACGCCTCAAGATTGCTCAGTGATGTCCCGCCAAAATGGGATTTCTGGATCTGTGCCACTATGGTAAGGAGAAGAGGATATTTAAATTATGCCATATAGCATGAAGAATTGCTCTGGAGGCTTAGGAAAAGATTCCTCAAAAAAGGTTGACAGAGTTTCATCGACAATTTACACATAATTCGATACTTTTGAACTAAACTTCGCATTACATAGTGCAGCTGTCAGGTCACAATTTATTCTCAATTGTAATGAATTATGATGTTCATGTGGAGGCAAATGATATTACCCAAATTTTATTACCTCATTTTAACAACATTTTCAAATAAAAGAAACGCGGATGAGTTGAGGACTATCCAACGAGAACTCAAAAATTAACTCCCCACCCAAAGACTGCAACAAAAATATTCCACTCACCAAGATATTTTATGATATAGACTGTAGGACACTTACGAAATTGATATCGTAATGGGGATCGATGTGTTTCTGTAATATAATCAGAGCTTTGAAGTCATAATATGGTGAAGAATATACTGAAACTCATTTGGTACTAAGCGTTACGCCTGATGGCTCCATATTTATATCGAACCTGATTAGGAATTAAAGATTATGCTGTTTCTGTATTGGAGAACAAGCACTTCTTGAGAGATTCACTCTTTTAAAAGTGCATCTGAAAGAAGTCACAAAATTTTGGCTCACTCTGTCCCCAAATGAATTTAACATAATTCGGACAACGCCTGCAAGATAAATTATCCTTTTCGCATGTCTTACTTAATCCTAATACACCAATCGCTGCAAATTATTTAAACGATTTCAATTTCCATACTTCTTTAATCTTGCGTACATATTTCCAAATAACACACCATTACAATTAAACGGAGACAAATTTGTATTTCGTATAAATATTTCACACAATTTCACAGCAAATCTATAAAGTTGACATTAAATCCCCAGGACAGACAAGCTGCTGGCATTTCAAAACCACAGCGCCTACACATTTATTCGTATCGAGCTTCTCAAATTTCTCAAGATTATCTCTTCGTTTAACAACCAAATCCTCTTCTGGCAACTGCACGCACATACGCAGTCAGCATTAGGCTAAGCCAAAGTGCCACTTTAGAATCTACTTCTTCTGAAACTGCTACCAAAGCGTATGATTTGTGAAACATAGCAATAGTACTTTGTTGCTGTTATTTAGCACTTTTTATTCAAGGCCCTACAGAAGAGATGACGGGATCGTGGATTTGTCATAGCGTTTGCTTGGAAATGGTTTATTACGAATAGCAGAAGCGAATAATGCAACAGGATTTTCAAGAGCTTTCTTCTCCTTTTTTGGCTTTAAAACTCAGAAAATGATGATAAAAAATTTTTGTATAACCAATCAATTTATCACATTTTAATATTAAATAAAATTCCAAAGATTTGGTTAGATTTTGTGGATTAAGTTCTCCATATTCCTTCATTTCATTCCTATTGCGAACTTGAGTCTAATGATTTAAAAAAAAATTAAATAACAAATTAACGCTTTCACCAGGACATAAAAGATATGTAGAAACGATAGCAGGAAAATTCGTATAACAACATAATGATTGATTAATACGATCGGATTATCCCTTTAGTGGTTTCAAAACCATTAGTCTGACAAGGCTGTCAACTGTTAGATATCTGTCATAAAAATGTCATTTATTTAGAGAAAAAATTTGCGTATACAGATCTTCTAATAACAAAAAAATGCGTAAAAACAGTTGAAACTTCGTAAAAAAGCAGTCGTTCAGATGTGATTACTTTTCGAGCACTTTACGTGGTGATTATGGTCGCCATAACCGACCTACTATGCAAGGAATTGACAAGTTTATAAAGAAGTTTGAAAAGACTCAGATGTAGTCAGACCTGTGCGTCTGCCGAAACTATCACATTCACAACTCCGTAGTTATGCAGACTCAGTGCTAGAGCAGAGCAACAGGCTTTCAATGCTGATTTTTCGAACATAAATTTCTTCAGCGATGAAACTCATTTCTCACTCGGTGGTTACGTCAACAAGCCAAATTTTCGCATATGGGGAACACAGAGCCCAGAAGTGATTGTGGAAAAGCTATTGGTTCCGGAAAAATCACTGTCTGGTGCGCATTATGATCTGGAGGTGTCATTGGACCGTATTTGTTCGAAAACAACGTTGGAAGAACAGTTGCCGTCAATTCAGAGCGCTACGGCTGTATGATAATCGATTTTTTTTAGCCTGCAATTAAAGATTATGAATCGGACAATATGTGGTTTCAACAAGATGTTGCCACGAGCCACACAACATAACCAATTTCGGCTTTATTGCATCATGGGAAGTTTCCGAACGTGTGTGTAACTTCACGTTTAGGAAATGTCAATTGGACACCAAGATCATGCGATTTGAGGTGGTTAGATTTTTTAAGTAGGGTTACGTCAAAGACCGAGTCTACGTTCATAATCTTCTTCCGTATGAAGAGTCATGTGCCGCAATTAATGTAAAGCTGAAACAGAAATTAATGTTCGCACCATTGTTTGGTTATAGTGTCTTGTAATTTTTTTAAAGTTTATTTTCATGTTCTCACTTGAAGAAATTATGAATTTTTGTGTATACAAACAAATTTCTACAGACATGTCTACAAGGCATGTCAGCGAGAACTCCTTACTGGGCTTAACAGCTGAGTTTTACGTTTTGAACTTCGCATTTATACCCAAACGTAGAGATAATCTTCTGGAGAAATTTTTGTCAAAAAATATTCTGGAGAAATGCCAAAAATTGCGTGACCAAAGAATTGCTCGAATATTATTTTTTTCACTTTAACAGAAAAAGTCCCTCTAATAAGCAATAAATGTAAACAATTCTGCGTACTTTTCTGTTTGAACCATGTGCCAAAAAAACAAAATATTCGTTCCTCAATTCTCCAACTTGAATTTCTGTAAATCTTTTTTCACACACAGTTCTTGTGGGAACGTAAAAATAAGGGAGAACTCCGTACTAGGATTAGGCTATAGTTCACTGTATGTGCTTCTATCCGGTGCATTTACCTGCTTAGCAAAATATACTTCAGTACCCTTGAATAACTGTTAAGCAGCTAGATTTCATCAACTCACTTATTAGGAGCAGAGAACAGTTTAGATGCGGACATCCTAATGTGGTAAAGTGTCATGACACGGCAGCAAACCAATTATTATCTAATTACCTCTTCATTACCATCTTATCATAATCATCTCTTGCTGATATCCTCTCTAGTACTCCCGCTTTCATCCAACTTTCCAAACTCTATACACCAGGTTTTTCAAAAAAGGATCACGTATTTTTGAACACAAGTGACATGAAATCTAAATTACTCCAGAGGGCGAATTGGTTGTGTGCAATTTAAATGACTTCAGTTTTCTCTATATTACAGGAGGATGTAAGATTATTGTTTCTATGATCGACATATGCATATAATTTGTGGTATATAATTTGTGCTGAAATTTCTAACACTAATCAAAAAAATTATAGAAGCGCACTGGAAAAATTCTTGTCAGTCCTAAGAAAAAAATTTATATTCATTAATATTCGATGCTAAAATGTTGAAAAAGGAAGGTACTCAAGATTCGTTATGATGAAACGTAATTTTTTTATATTTCATATCTTGAGTCCATATCGCCAGTTTAAGTTAAACGCCATCTACACACCCCGAGGCATGCGACATTGATGTACAACCACAATGGCCATTTAAAATGCCATTGAGCATGTAATCGCTCTTAAATTGCAACAGTAACAGCACTGTAATGAAAGCAACAATAACAAAAAATAATAACAACAGCCATAGCAACTGTAGCAGTAACAACAGCAATAACGACAACAACATGCCATTGTTGTTGATTTGTCCCTGGTCGTTGTACGAGATTGAGTTGATGTTTACGCGTTATTGCTGGCTGGCATTGCTGTTGTTATTCCATTACGAATTTCACATTACGCGTATTCACCATAAATTCAATGACTTTATCTGTGACTTTGTATCGAAACAATGGCAATGACAATGAGGCTTAACAACAATAACGCTACAACGGCAGCAAGTGACAGTAGTAAGTTTACCACAACAATAACCCACCTTAAAAATGGTTGTTGTTCAGTTGTTGCCAAAAAAAAGGTTTCTCCTATTTTAGAATAGTTTTGCAGAATAGCATTGCAACACTTATTTGTCAGTCATTGAAAGAGTTTAACCAGGAGTAGCTCGTCTGGAAGGACTTTTTTATTTGTGTTTGCAGGTATAAATATGATGCGTAAAAGTAAAAGAAGAAAAACCAAAACGACCACATCTGCCATAGTAATAAGTAAATCGCCATTAACTTCAACTTTTAGACTTTTATCAGTGTCACGTCATCTGTTGGCAATTTTGTGTCATTGTTTTTCGCGTACACTTGCAGACGGTAGAACAACATCATGCAATGCAAACATCACATCAACTGTGCAGCTCGTATTCACGAGAATAATCAACAATTCCCGTAACTTGTCGTTGATTGTGGTCATTTGTGTGTTTTTTGGCCGTTTTTTTATCTTCTTTTCGTGCTGGATGAGGTAGATTATGATTTCACAGAATGTGTACAACTATTCAGTGGTGATTTGATATATTTCTGCATTCCAAGACAAATCCAAGTACAAGTTATAACTAATAAGAAGGCTTTCCTACTTTTACGACTTTGTTTTTACTGAGAATTTCATATGCCTCTGCTGAGATGATCAAAACTTAAATCTTAGCGAAAGATCCCCCAGGAAATCGGTGCGAAATCAAAATTAAATTATTCGCTATGATAAGCAGCGAGAGGTCATAAGAGGAATGTTGAACGGAGATAGAGCCAAGACTAATAAAAAAGTATTTTTTTGACCAATATTATTGATCTCCGATAGATTCTGGTCATACAAACTGATATTCAACTCTGTTGACTGACTAGTAGTCGCGAACAATATGTCAGCTTTCTTCTAAAAAATCTGCACTTTTAATTTAATCGGACATATGTACATGCTGACAGATGCTTAATGCTAAATCGATTCCCCCATCTACCAGAGATGGGAGTATGCATCAAATAATGATTGAAATAAGCATAAAATAAAATTGGAAAAAAATTATTTTACACTATTTTTCACCATCTTAATGATACAAAACAAGCACTGACAAATTTTGTGGTACTGCCAATTTGCCTCACTATCACTGAACCCACCAGAGCAGGAAAACAGGAAACTTTCTCAAAAAATTTGGTTTCGAATACGGTTTTGGCCATAATAAAAACCGGTTAAATCGGTTTTTGTAATATATACCTACTTGGGCTTTATTTTTAATAATTTTATTTATCCTTTCATAAATAAACAAGAACTCTAGCTTTAATTTCTTAGTAAAAGAAGAACTGCCAAAAAAAACTTATGAAATTAGTGCAAACTCGTATAATTTCTAATGATTTTCACATAGGATTTCCATTAAAGGAAGTTATCTTTTTGGATTCCTATCCACTGATTTGGAAGCTGTGTTGAGAAAAGTATTTTGGGCAAAAAAATTTTAATAATCGCGCTCTAGCGCTCGCCATTCAAAGTAACGTTCCTGGCTTGGTCGTATTTGGAAAAGTATGATCCAATGATGCCGCCGACCCATAATCCACGCCAAACATTGCATTGGCAGTTTTTGCAAAAAATGGCAATTTTGCTTGTTCATGTATCCATTTAACCAGAAATGAGTTTCGAATCTGAACACAATTGTTCCACCATGAATTTTGATAATAAAATTCAATAATCTGCTGGCGTTGTTCGTTTGTAATTGTGGTTGAAATATAGACCAAAACTGAACATGTTTAACAGCAACATGTTACACGAAAAATCACCCTTTATTGTTACATTTGTAATATCTGAAACTTAATTTTATTTATTATTAATCAGTCATCAAAAATGCTTTAAAAACTTTCTTCTTAATACTAGAATTTTACATCTGATATTCTAAATCTGTGTGGTTAAGCTTTGCTTGGAAAATCATAAAGTAAATTCTAACAAAACACAAATATCATTTAAGCTCATAATTAGTTAAATGGTTTATACAAATTATATCGATAATAATTATACAAACATGGACAACATATTTAAGAGCCAGCATGTTTGTTGAATTCTGAGCATGTGCTCACTTTTGTTCATTTGTGGAGTCATCTTGGTATTTGGCATTTGATATGTAGATGCGTCCAAAGTATTTATAAATATTTACAAAACAGTTATTTAGTCAATTGTTTGTCAATAGAACAAACAAACAACTCAATACCAGCCAACAAATATTTAGTATATTTTCGTCTATTCTTTTGTAATTTGATCTTTGAATAACTTTCTAAATACTTTAATATCATGCATTATGAAAAGTTTATAAAATTAAACAATAGAATTACTAACCAAACAAAGGAATATCAAAATTGGTGTTTGATTTAAATGTCTTATTCGAACAACACCAAATGACTTGATATGAAGAACAGAAACAAAAATCAATAATTAACCCCTTTACGATCGTTGAGAAAAATTTTACCCAGAAAATTTTCAGAGTTTTAAACTAATTTAAAGCTTTAGGACACTTGAAACTTCTGCTTGATGTTTTTTCTTTAAGATTAAAACATTCTTGGTGGAAAAACTAGTTTTCCAAATCAGTTGCAAAAAATTTGCAGCAACTTGTAACTTTGTATGCAGCTAAAATACAAAAATATACAACATTTGCATTTGATCACAAAAAAATTTTCTCAGCTTTTAAATATTACACAGGCGTAAATAATCTAAAAAATTTGCCGTTCCATTTGTAATTTCCAAAATAATCCTTTGGACCCTATAAAACTTTTATATTCCGAGTTCTTAAAGATGCGGCATTCGTGTTATTTAAGAGCATATGTTTCCTTTTGAGATTCAATGTTCATTCATCGACCAAATCGTTTTGCCGAATGCGGTATTGCCCTACAACACAGATTATCCTGACATTATATCCTTTTTGTGTGATAAATTGCCATCTTACCTTGATTGCGGCCAGGATATCCACGTAAATGACCTTAGAATTGGTCTCCGTAAAGTGCTTCTTAATTATTGCCAGTACTTTGGTTGTGGGTTACATATGTGCTTGGAATACGATGCAAATTCAGAAAATACACCCAATATAGCGGCTGTATACATTTTTTAATAATCCATAAGGCTTAGGACGACAAATTGTTTTCCTAATTGTCCTCCTTTCATACCTTAAGTGAGAACTGCAGGCTATGACAGCAGTCATGACAATAAAATTAAAATACATTCTGGTATTTTTTTTATTTATTTAAAAAAATAAGGCTTCTCTTCTAAACATATTGATAATACGAAATAAATTTTTTAAACAATTTCCCCATCTACTAGTAACAACTTCAATCTCATAAATAACCGTTACCGTTAAGTGCTTCATTTTACACTAAATTAACTTAATAAATTTACAGCCGTAATCCCTACAATTGAAAAGTTAAATAACAATTAAATATAAAATTTATACCAAGTTGCCACACAAAAATCGAAGGCCACAAAATAGAATGACCAATTAGCAAATGACCGGCCGAAAATTTTTTCAATATAAACACATATTAAAAACATTCACACACACATACAACTACATACCCGTATATACATACATACATATATCATCGCACTGAAGATGACCAACAAAGAAAGAACACAGATGGTCAAGTTACGAATGCAAGTAATACCCATATACAAACATATTTATTAACTACTGCCAATGCAATAGTATTTCATGTTGTATATTATAAATAGTGTCTATCAAAATGGTCTACCGAAAGGTTACCACACAAATAAGTTCTGTATGACTGCAACATCTGGGATGAGTATCTGCAACAATTGCATTCAATTGACATACAAAGGAAAAACTAAAGAGCCCGACACGAAGCCAGTGAGAGAAAAATACGGAGGTCATTGAAGACAGATACAAAGGAATAAACTGAAAAATTAATTAAAAACTCAATTGGTCAATATGTAACATGTCGAGTAGAGCGGCGTATCAATATTAAACTTCTATATTTATTGCCAACATGTAAGTCAGCCAAAGACCGAGTGAGTGGTCATGGTGCATCATCGGTAGGAACTTATATCTGAAATAAGAGAATTTTCACACAAACAAGTGTGAATGAGCAATTGCATTTGAACACACAACAGGAACAACAACAAATATAACAATATGTGTTTGCTTTATTTGGTAACTGACCCTATTTTAAGATACGAGTACCTCAACCTCATGGATAGATAAATTTTACTTTTTTAAAAAGAAAATTTATGTAAAAGTATGAAATGCTTATTGAGAAATTCATTTAACTCTGTATTGTCTGTATTGGCATTATACACATATATTTGTTCTTTCTAACTCCAACAAGGAGCATAAGGCTGTTAGAAGGTTACAAGGAGAGAGTTTCGGAGGGTCTTTCGAGCTCCCACTCCCACTAAATCCCTAATTTGCCTGTGATCCTTGTAAAGTCGTGCTCAGCAGTTGGCATCATCCATAAATTCAGTAACGCAACTAAATCCCTGCGCAACTGCATGCCTAAATGCAATATTGGCAGTCCCAATACCAGGAACAGACACTCTGGCCTAATAAGTTATACGTCTTAAAGGAAACCTGATTGCCGTATTAGCATTACTAAAAGGATAACGTTGGCATCTGAAGGATATGCTGAACTAGATACATAGATGTATATGTAGGAACATGAGAGGATAAAGCGAACTGTGGACTACACGTTTTAGCATCGTTGCAAACTTGAAATTTTAGTAAAGATGGGAAACTATTGTGATCGAATACTAGTTAGATCAGAACAAGAACCCTTTTGGCCTCCTTTAAAACGCCAACAATCAAATATCTATCACTGCGTGATAGTTATGATGGCCAGTCGTATGAGTATCTTATATAAGGACTACTTTAGGATCTGTTTGGATATATAAGAGAAGAAGTTGATCGAAGCAAATAATATCCTGTGTATCCTTAAAAAATTCACATCGAAATGGGAATGCCCAAATTGTAAAGCGTACCCTGTTGGGTCCCTAATAAACGAGTAAGCTTGCATAGGCAATGAGATGTGTCTATGGTTGATGTCAGGACCTGCCATTAATGCCTTACCCGAAGGGTGCTTAGCAATGGTTAAAGTTAATGCGTCCACCACCAGCCCTGCACACCGGACACAACACAAATATTGGTACTGGGCCTACACGAAACTTTTTTTGAACAGCTGCTATTGACTAGCCTGGGGCGCCGCGCATACAGTCGGTCCAATGCCAGGTAACTTCGGGAGCGTTTTCTGTTTAGTATCAGCATGTAAAGTTCTATGGTTGTTGGTAGCAGGAGAGGTCGAAAGGGCGGCTTTAGCATTAAGACAAGCTTCCCAGCCTTTAACAAGCAAACTTGATCTCTGAAGATGACACTAGCGGCTCTGGCTTAATGTACACAAAGAGTAGCTGTGACACCATAACTAAACACTTACGAAAAATATCAATACGCAAAGATGTTGAAGAAGAAAGTGATAGTTTAGATTATTTCCAAATAGTTGTAAAATAGGCCTGTCTAAAAATTTAATGCCTTTAACCGATTCATAATCCATATCCAATACAGTCAGAATGGTGGAAATTCGGTTTATTTTAGGATAATAATTTTATATTATGTAAGGAAAGGATAAAAATTTGATAATAGTCACAGAAGGTAGGAATCAAACATTAGCAAGGTTCTTCACTACTACACTAAATACACAAAAGGCGGCGTTGTTTCTAGACAACGACAGATGGGAGCCCAATTATTCTAGGACCTGCTACTGCGGAGAAATCATCTACTTAGCTGGAACAACAGCCGATTAACGAAACCGATACAAGGCAAATGCCTTGTGGAAGCCATATGCTTAACTTTTTCTTATGTGAAGGTAATAGTTACAGTTGGGTGCCCTCGAAGACTAGTGCCTAGTGTACTAGACTAGAAGTCAGAGGGTCGCAGGTTCGATCCCTCCCGTAGACTGTTTTCTGTTTTCTCCCTTCTTGCACTTTGAAATTTTCTATTCTCTATCAATTTCGGGTATCACAAAGGGACCAAATCATAGACGCAAGTGAGCGAAAGCTGCCTGTGGAACCTAAACTAAACTTTATAGTTCTAGTACTTTAACGCAATACTTCAGAAGCAATGAAGATGTCATTCCTTAAGAACGACTTTCATTTTTAAATTTAAATGGTAATAATTGAAATAACTTTTTAGCAGTGTTGGCACATAATTTTAATAATAGGATATAATAATAAAATAATAATAAAAAAGGACATAAAAATCCGAAGACATGCTAAATGTTGAGCTCTGCAGAAAAAGCTTTCAAAGTTTGCAATTTATAATTGGGTTTTTTTGGTTTTTTTCTTGGCTTGCGATTGTAATAATTAAGAATTTAAAACAATTTTAGTTTTTACAAAACCATTTCGAAATTCTAAGTAACACGATTTTGTCTAGGAATGGTAATGTAGCAGAGTGTAAGCAAATGACAAATATAATTCGTAATTTGATTCTTCTGTTTGGCAAGATATACGCAGTGATAAATATATTTTATGGTAGTTTAATTCATACCTTTAAAGTACTTAAGTGCTCTCGTACAAGTTGCAAAACCATGTCCTGACACTTGTAAGTCTTTTTTTATACTGTTGGCTTAAAAACGTAACTCGTTGCATTTGAGTGTCATCGTGTCATAGAGAAATTAATAAAATTCCAATATTGTAGGACGTGTTTATCATGAGATATTAAACTTTTTGCCTGTGTCGGCCCAAATGTTTGCGAGTCTATCTGCGATTGCATGTTGCGGCATATGGTTCCTTTAAATTACAAATGAAATTTTTTTATGATGGTGTTCTTACAGAGGATGTTCATATTATTTTCACATTTTATGTTACATTTTTTATTTCCTTCAATTGCAATTATATTACCATATATGGAAGCAAAATTTGTATTCAATTGTTTAAAACTTATGCAGAAATAACAGTCGTTTGCTTTTATTTTTATAAAAATGAAAGTATTCAAACATACTTCGGCCATATGGAAATCATGGGTGAAATATAAATTAATAGATTTTCTAATTTCACTAATTTTTCATAATCAAATGCGAAGGTAAAAATAAGACTGAGAATATAATTAAACATATTATAGTTCAATTCCCACAAGGAATCAGAATTAAAAAATGGTTTCCTTAAAAAAGCGTCATGATGTTAATAGTCATTGGTGACTACTTGGGCCGTATATACCAAACTTGTCATTAATTGGCCACTGATGCTAAACAAAGTTCATAAGAAATCACTTGGATAATCATTTAACATTCAAAAGACAACTTTAGGCAAAAGGTTAAGTGGCAACAGACGACCGATTATGTGGAACCATTAACCAACAGTCAGTCGCACAGTGCTTTGTTTCATAGACAAAAGTCAACGAAAACAAAATTTAATAAAAATAAAGTCATTCAATCTATCAAAAAATAAATGCATTAGAATCGGACTTAAATAACATGAAAGCAAAAATATAACAGATTCATTTTTCCCTCCGAAGAGGTGGCTAAAATCGGTTCTTTTTTTCATAATTTTCATACGAAACGAAAGTGATTTTTTGAATCCGATTTAAATATTGCTAAATATGTACTTTTCCAGAAATTTATCCAATTCTGCTTTCATTTTACAACGGAATATATAAAAATTATGGTATATCAAGTCCTGATTTTTTGTGTTATTCTCAGAAGTATTCCCTCTTATTATGTTTATTGCGCCGACGTCACATCAAGTCGACAGTAAAAAAAGACACCAGTTCTGGCAATAATTAACTAATATTGATGGCCAATTGCAACTATATAAGCCATAGTAGTAGTAATATCCTATCAATAATATTTAATAGTTCTCGATAATGATTCCACAATTGCCAATATATTGATGTCGACTTGATGTGACGTCGACATCGACAATCATAATAAGGGCAATTATTAAAAATCCAATATATTAATCAAGAATTATTCGTCTAATTTTATATATAGTCCAGGGAACTACTATTGAAAATCAAAATAGAAATTTACTAAAACATTAATTTTAATATACAAAAACATTCCCCCTTATCGTGTTTGGCGATTTTCGACTGCAAATTCGACAGTTTGTACTAGATTAAAGAAAAATGTTGCTCGGTATCTTTAGTCTATTACAAACTGTCGAATTTGCAGTCGAAAATCGCCAAACACGATAAGGGGGATTAATTTTAATATAAGATTTTACGGGTTAAATGATACATTTTCAAATGTATTATTGAGCTTCTAATATAAATTGTTACAAAATGTTTCATTTTGAATATTTTAATCGGCCTTCTTCGCTCTATTATTAAAAAGAAATTTAAGTTCAATGAGCAGCAAAAAGGCTTTGAAAAATCAGAAATTTTTTTGTAAGGCCGTCAATATTTGTCAAGTGTGATTAAATATACAAGAAACTATATTTTTTCAATTACAAAATGTATTGTCTGTTGGTTTGGCGACCAATAAAATGTCTGCATATGAAAAGCTAAAGCCGCAATACATTTTGTAAAAACTCTAATTGTTTTTAACAATTAGTTGGGGAGAATATCCCAACAACAATAAATTTCAATATTTAGTATTTTTTCAATTACTTTCACTTTTTTTTAATACTGGCTCCCAAATTATAATATTAAAAAACCCACACAATCACATTTTGGGCAAGAGTATATTTTAGTTTTTGAGTTTTTTGGATTGGAAAAACAACTGATTTTTTTTTTTTTAATTTAATTTTGCAAATATTTTTAATTAAATTTAAAAATGATTCCAAAACTATTTCTTTTAAAGAACTTCTGAGCAGTGGAAGAAGCCACTGTAGCTGGAGGTGTACATATCCTTGCTTCAGTACATCTTTGATGTCTATTTGCGCAATAAGGACATCTAAGAAATGATTATAAACTTGGCGTGATAAGAAAGAAATATTTTGTATGAATTATAAATTATTTATTGCAACTCTTTAATAAATTTTTGTATTTCTTTTTTGCTTAAATTAAAATCATATTTGTTCAAACAAGGATATATGAGAAGCACATATATTCTGGCTGCGATTTCAAAAAGATATTGCACAAAAATTTTTATTTATAGTTTAAGACTTTTGACAAAATTTGGTTATTCTTTATTATTTAGTTTAGCCTAAATCATATCTTTTTTGTTTTTCTTTTTTTGAAGAATGTGGGCACTCCTGAGCGGATTTTTCTTATAAAGCTCGAAGTTTTTCAAAACTTGATGATACCAAGTATTATAAATGTTTTTTGCAATATTCTTTTAGTTCTATTATTGTCCGATTTTATTCGACGTCCAGGTACACATGACTACATCTGTGAGGAGGGTCGTTATCACAGAAAATATAGTATGGGTGAATATGATCACAACGATCATTTTGGCGTAGCATTTTAAATGAAGATACGGTATGCAAAAGGAAGATTTCTTATGGAAAAGTTTTTGCTACCCCTAGGCGCACTAAGAGCATCTAACCAAATACTGAGTATTTAGGAGATAATGATATTTACTTAATTCCCAATCTTTTAAGGGATCATGCAACATTCACTTCAATCTATCGACCTTCTCACAAGCCATTTTCCTAGTTCCACTACCATGCAGCGAAATCTATGTGGCAGAACCTTATCTGTGTCGCCTCAAAAATGTTACACATCATATTCAACTATTTAGTTACTCGTATAGTAATTCTTACAAATTATAGGTCACATACAGCCTGTCTTGTTCCTAGTGGAAGCCTGCCTTCATTTGTCTGTCGGAAATCATACATTCGTATTATTTATAAATGTGCCAGTTTTAACCTATTAAAAATGACTTATTTTTGTTTTAATTCACAAAAACAGCTTCAACTAATAAAACCTCTCAAGAGAGAGAAAAAAAGGCAACTTCAAATAATTTGCTGCTTTTAGCAAAAACAAAAAAAAATTATATAAAACAGATATTGCAATAAATCTATTTGAGGGGGTCATGCGTCATTTGTTGCATACTTTTAGAAGAAAAACAACATCATCATCATACCGCAACCAAGCCGTTGTCAAGCGTAGTCAACAACAAACTACAACCAGCCTCAAGTAGCATCGGTTGTTACATCGATAGGTGTATTAATCATAAAATGTTAATAAATAAATAAATAAGAAATGAGATCTGAAGTACACAATACAGCAGCAGTAATAACGTTGGCATAATAAAAACACCCCACCCGAAAAAAGCCTAATAAAAATTAAGGCAATAGAGGCAGACAGCATAACCAAATTCAAACCATAAAATAGCAACAAAAACATAAACATAAATAAAAATATTTTATGACACCAAAATGTCAACAATTCCGAAAATATCAACGCCTCAAAAAAAAGGCAAAGAATCACAAATCACTCAAACATGTGAAGCATCATCCTCCGAGGGCACTGTGAATTCGGCCAGAAGGATCTTCAGTGGGTGTTTGTTTACATATACATACATACGTATGTATGTATTGTGTATGCTGGGTGATAGTTTGTGAGTGGTTTTTAAGCATTTCCAATTAAATTGCCAGAATAATTTCATAAATTTAAGTTGCCGTGCGCCTTATTGGTCACAGTTATTGCCATGATGTTGTGACATGTTGTTCGTAAAAAATTTCAAAAATTTGTCAGCCATCAAAATGATTAATAGTTCAAAGAAATGTGGACCATAAAAATTAAATGCACTGGGTATTAGAACGATGATTATTGAAAAAAGGTTTAAGGAGAAGCAAAACAAAAAACTCAGACTTATGGCGTTTTTTGTTATGAAAAGTGAAATATTTTCTTGATAATTTCATCAAATTGAAGAACTTAAGTCTCTTACAGGATACAGTGTCCTTTCATTATTTTGATGATCAATTGTAAACAGAACTTCATTTTATTTCTCATGGACAATGATTAAATTAAAGCAACCATACGTCCACAGGCACAAATCCCTCTATCCGCCTTTCCATAACCTATTTCCCCCTGAGTGTAGTTCCACTAAAAAAGATATTTTTACTACTTCTCATTACTTATGAATCTTACAATTTCAATATGCTTATAATATTATAATATGATTACAGATGACAATATGATAAAAACATAATATGTTCATTAGATTACGCAGCTTAAACAATTTTAAAATGTGATTTTTTTAAATAATATTGTAAAATATTAATCAACCTTAAGCATCAGCTGTAACATAATATGATGCTCCCACTTTATGGTCGCTACAACCATGTCATTTTTTGCATATAACATATTATTATTGGTGAACAAAACAAAGAGAATTTAGAAATGGATTTTTTGTAATAATATGGCAAATGATTTTGTTACAATCATTTACTACAATCATAATTTGTTGCTCCTAATTTATTATCACTTCAACCATGTTCTTTCTTTCACTGCATATCAATATGATCTGAGAAAATAAATATGTTGTAGAATGTTTTCTAATTTTTCAGGCTAATTCAGTATAATTCTCTAAATTATTGAAAGCGAAGTTTTATGCGAATGAAATATCAGGACATATTATGAATTTGAAATATGAAACAAGTTAAATTTTACTGTGGGGGTCTAGTGGGAAAGTGAAGCGCAAGCAAATTTTTAAATTTGTTTACATGGCCACTCGTTTCTTAATATCAACCTCATCGACTGTCTAAAAGACTTGGTGTCCCCTGTAGCTCTAACGAGGCTCTGACGACCGACCTTGGTTGGGATAAACTCCTAAGGTCTTGTATGGCTAAATACCTACATACTTCTGCACGTCTGGTGGAGGTGTTAGCATCCTCAACACTAGGATCATACGCTATGGACTAATAAGCCGTACGTCTTAAATATAAATTTATTAATGAAATAAGAACAAGAAATTTTCCTTTACAAATGACTCCATAAAAATGTCATTTCACTTTAGTTTTTACAAATTAAGTTGTATAATTTTTTATGTCCTTAAAATCTTCTCCGATTCATTAAAATCATGTCTTCGACTAATTTCAATTCCTTGTTTCAGGCTTAAAACATCTGTCCTAATAATACAATATACAAAATGGAAGTGTTAAACACTAAATTTAATTTGCTGACAGCCAAGATTCTAATTTTGAAGCAGATTAAAAAAATTTCAATATTAAATTCATATGGATTTTATGGAGCAACTTGCAGCTTGCTACATAGTCAAATGCTATCCCTTTTATTATTTATTTATTTTCAATGGCAGCAGCCACCGAAAAGAACAACAATGAATGACTCCCAAGTGGACCGTAATAAAAAAATTTTAAATGATACGCTCAACAAACACTTGAGTATCATAATGCCAGAAGACGAACACTAATAACGGTTAATAGGGAGCACAAAAGGTGCAAGAGCACGACATTGGTGCCTGTGGCAGCCAATGGATTTCCATAATCTGTAAACGAAAGAAAAAACGAAAAAAAAATCTTATGAAAATAATTAAACATCCTTAAAAACATTGTAATGGATTAACCAGCATCGAGAAATTGTCAACGACGCTTAATTTATGATATGAAAAATATTAATAAATAAAAAGAATCTACAAATACACGCACTTAACTGTGCTGCAGCTGCATTGAAAAGGACACGCGTGGGCTTTGATTTGTAGGCTTAAGGATGCGACAAATAGTGTAGGTATGTTTGCATGCTGCATCCTTGTTGTTTTCGCCTCTATAGCAGAGGCACCTATCAAGTCAACCCTACACACATACAGACACACACACGCACACACTCACAGACTCACCCATATGTATGTATACACAAATGCATGTGTTGATACATAGAGTTCAGTGCAACGTGTGGCGACATGGCCTGACACATGGCTTTGTTGACACAAAACATAGTCACCCGTGAGTCAGTCATTAACACTGCTGCTTCTGTTGTTTATGTTTTCACAACAATTTACGGTGTTTGCTGTAGCTCTTGTATATTTGTTGTCTGTTCCGACTGTTGTCGGTTGCAATAAGATTTTGTTAAACATAAAGGAGTTTCCTATGATTCGCTTAGCCTGCAGATGTCAATTAATTTCGTTAAGGACACAACATTTATGAAAGCGAAGTAGAAGAAATCATGTAAAACATGTATTTACAAGGATTAAATTACCCGACGACATACAATTGCTTAAACAAACTAAATATAGACGACAGGCAAATTAAAAAAGAAACAAAGAATATGAAATGCCTACAAGGACAACAAAATAGAAACGTCATGAAGACAACATTAAAAATATCGGGGAGACGAAAGGCCCCAAAATGCAATCACATTTTATAGTGTCAAGTGTTTGGATTTTTGTCTGACACTTACAAAACGCAATTACATGTTGACAAATTTTTCAATTTCATACACGGCTCAAGATTAATTGAATGCAATTTAGCAAAGAGTTGCTTTGCATTCTGTTTGTATGTTTTGACATTTTACAAACAACTTCATATGTTTAACATGATTGTGGATGTGTAACCCAAACGATGTGGATGCCACAAAGAAAGCGATCAGATGAAATGAACAGAAAGTGGAAAAAAGGAATTTATAATTTTGTATCAGTTATAAGAAATTTTGCTATTATCTGGGACCAAGAACAGTCAAGATCATTGGCTACATTTTATATGATACTTTTATCATACTTCTATATGACGATGCTACAGAAACACCCTCAACTTTGAAAAATTCGTAAACTGTAAGTAACTCACTGAAGAAATTCTCAATTATAAAAAAAAATATTTGCAGGACTTCGATCGGTTAGTTCGTTAAAATCCATATGTACGCGGAAGCTTGGCTATAACCTCAAGGATCTCAATTTGCGTCTAATGACGTTTTATTTTCCAAAAAAATTTTTAATATGATTTCCCCTCTCAAAGACAATTTTTGTTCTTTAATAACCACAAAGTTATTACCTTGCGGTCCTGCATGGCAATTAAATTGGTCAAATTAGACTCTAGTTGTTAGAGCAATAAATAGATTTTCTATATATTTTCTAGGTTTAATTTACATTGTGATATTCAGGGTGTAAATATAATTTAAAAAAAAAATTATAACCCTAGACAATAACCATCATATTCAACAGAGTACTGCCAACACAGCTTATTAGATGTAGAAAAACTTGGTGAAAAAAGCAAGTTTTTTTTAGCAACAAATATTAAAAAAAGTTTTATTACCATATGTGTATATCGTGTACTTTCCTTTAAAAAATAGATCGATAACAATTTTCCTATTTATAACTACAGCACTATGATAATACGAAGGTTGATGTCTAGGGTTATACATTGAACATTATATCTTCATACTTCGTATATGAAAATTCCGTAATTTATTATCATCGGTCTTAGATAATAGCAAAAATAAGATGAATTCCGGAATTCCTTCAACTAACGACAGATTACGAATAATATCATAAAAACATACACACTCTTTAATGGAAAAGTGCATCGATGGGGATAAGCTATCGGCCCTGTCCTGTAATTCACGCGTTTACAAATCGTTCGATTTGAAGAAAAATAAATTGATGTTCTACGCATTGCAGGATTTATTTGTGCCAAACTTAATTTCGAATTATTAAATTTTTAAATAAATCATTGAATAAAATTTCTATTCATAAGCATTTTGATTAAAATATTATTTAAGCTCAAGGTCTAATTTAATCGCTAAACAATTTTATTTGTAAATATCGATATTACGATGCTTATTGAGTATCATCTTAATAAAAGAAACATGATTTTCCTGACGATGATAATAACGGAGTAATCATGGATGGATTTTTTGTAGGGAGGTTGAAGCCTTAAAACCATGGTGAATTTTTTTGTCCTCTGCCAGGGAACGAACCTACGGTACTTGATTTTGTAGGCAAGTACTTTAAACACTACGCCACGCCACAAAAAAAATATTAGATGAAAAAAAATGCTTTTATTTAAAGCGAGAAAATTTTTGCTCAATTCAACCGACAACTATTTTGCACTCTAGTCGAGTAAATTTTATAAATAAATTAAATAAATTTTATAAATATATAAATTTTAAAATTATAGTTCATTATTTATTATTATTATTATTATTTTGTTTTTATTTTATTTTATTTTATTTTATTTTTTTTTTTTGAGTGTAGGGACACATTCCATTTGTGATCATAGTCCAAACAAATTTTTGGGTGCTCATTTATGACTATTAAAAAGAATATAAAAATTTTATAAACCTCATTTATGAACGATATCAAAATGTTAAAAATGCTGAACTCTGCTTTCACAACAATACTAAACGAAGAATTTGTAAAGAAAGTTCCAAAACTATTCTTGCCAACACGATTGAGTTCTTTTATTAACAGTTCATAGTATGAACTATAATACAGCCCGGTGACTTGGATGAAATTTTAATTATATACTAATTGGTGAACAATAAATTTAAGTATATTTATGTTCATTTTAATTTCTCTTTGTGCGATATAAATTTCACTTGAAAAAATACTACAACTAAAACATTCATTTGCACGTATTTGCAT
This sequence comes from Germaria angustata, assembly GCA_963681545.1. Lineage (NCBI taxonomy): Eukaryota > Metazoa > Arthropoda > Insecta > Diptera > Tachinidae > Germaria > Germaria angustata. The sequence goes on from OY813000.1 coordinate 26,966,850, forward strand.
ACGCATATGTTGCCAAAAAACAAACCTGAACGAACGATCTTTATATGGCCAACATGTGTCCCCTTAATACAAATGAAAGAGCAAAAAAACCAAAAAAAAACAGAAAAAAGAAATTTTTTTGTGGCATTACAAATGCAACATATGGCCCACCGAAAAAAATGATCTTAATTGTTGATCTTATGCGATATAAAAACCAAATAAAAACAACTCTTTTTCTTATTGAAAAAAAAAAAAAATTAAATTCCTAAAGCGTGCAAAAGGACTAAATGCAAGAACGAGTGAAATGGTAGTTAACAAGGTATAATAAATTATAACCTCAGAGAAAGGGCCACGAAAATGAGACTGAAATACGAAAATAAATAAGAAACCAGCCCTTATTTTCACGCTAATTCGCTGATTACGCACAATTGTAGTTTTTGGCGAAAAAGAAAACCAACTAAAGGAATCATGATGTGGATTGCGCACAAACTGTGGCATGTGTATGATGCGATACGAGTATAGCCAAACAAAGAATGCCACAGATGGGCAAAACTCAAGTGATGATGTTGCATGCGCCACTTACTCCATATTTTGCTGCGCTTGCTCTCTAACAGACACGTCAGACGGAGTTATTCGTATTGTACGCTTAAATACAAATCAACTACGATAAATTATTGCAAAGCAACGGTAAGAAGGAGGAGGCGCACGTTCTTATTTGATCATTTATCTGAAATAATTAACGGACACAGAGCAGAGTGTGTCTATAGGAAACGGGAAAAGACACACAATCGTGCTTTTGTAGCACCATTTAACAACAAGTTGCGGTTTAACAAGATCAGTTAACACCTCCAGTTATTTGCTGTTTTACTTGAGCAGTCATCGGCCGTAATCCAGTAATTGGCTGGCGGCTCTGGCAGATTGTATTGCAACTGTTGAACTTTAAACTGTTTCCTTTTTTTCATAATATTTGTATTATTTTTGTAATTTTAGTTTTAGATAATTTTTAATGGAACCCCTTTTGTAATTAAATACATATTTAACATATGACGATCTTTAGAAGAATTTTTTTATTTGGAACTTTTTTGTACTTTTTTCTGAAAAAAAATATTGCCGTGGCGTATATGTTAATCAGCCACGTGGCAATTGATTCATATCAAATTTCTCGCCACACAAATTTAAGATGTTTTTGTATTTATCCTTTTTTCGTCATATTTTTTTATCTAGTTTTTGATCCTTTTTGCATTTAATTTCTTGTTTTTTTGCAGTTTGTTAAACAACAGTTGTGGTACTTTTTTTAATTTCCGTTAATGTTCAAACTTGTTTATTTACCAAAATTCAAAATTTCCTTTATTTCTTTTTTTACAAAAACCTGCTGAAAAAATGAGTCCAAGATGGAAACAAGTACTGAATTAAAGTATTGTTTCCATAACCCAGAAAGTCAATTTGATTTTCTAGAAAGTTTTTTAAAGAAATCATTTAATCATGTTTAATTTTTTTTAATTTTTTATTCTTGATTGGAAGAAATATTTTTCAATCAATGTGACAGATAATTTAAAAACATTTTAATTACAAATAAAAATTATTTAATCTAATATTTAAAAGAAAGTGGACAAGGGAAATAATTAATATTTTTAATTGGCTTGTGCTAATTGGGGTCTGTTCAGTATTCGAAGTGCAATTAATTCACTTTAAATGGTTATGGAGTTTTTCTCTAGGTGAATTGATTTCATGGGAAATACAGATTAAAAAAGTCTTCAATTTTTAGCTCTTAAATTTTATTAATTTTTGATATTTTGTTTTACTCTTTGGGCAGCATCCAAAGAAAATTGTATAAATTCAATGATCTGTGAACTGTCTGGTGTTCAATTCAAAATGGAGGAGGTTTTTAAATTGTGGTTAAAGCACCTCTTGCTGAAAATACTGATTAATAACCTTGCAGGAGTTTGAGTGTTACATGACCAGTTTAGGGACGTTTGATCCGCAGTAGTCCGCAGGAGCAATACAGAAGAACAAATTTTAATAAAAAAAAACCACAACTTCTCTTAATAGTATGTTGAAGATACTCGTAACTGACAATTCAGTTAAAGACATTAATGTTATGACAGGCGTAAAACAAAATCATATGAAGATGAGCTAATTTGGGTTTTTTTTAATCAAAATCTGCATTTTCATGGTATCCTTGGAAGAACTTTTTTGCCCAATCTCTCCCAAGACTATTATTCTCATAGCTACTGTCTATATACAGTAGAGTTCGGTTAAAACTTACACTGGTTGTAAGGAATTATTGCCTCTAAGGAACAATTTCTCCGCTCCCGAACTTATTTCAAACAAATTATTACGGTTATAACGAATTTCGCTTATAGGAAATTTTCACTTATTACAAACAAACAAAACTAGAATTAAAAAATTTTTTCAAGAATTTTCCAAACCAATCTGGGGTGTTCGTTCACTGGCACAGGACATAAGAAAATTTTCACCATTTTTTTGAGTTTTAAAATTAAGTGGCTTCAACCTTCCTCCAAAAAATCCATCCAAGAAGCCTCTGACCCCCTCCCCCCCCCCTCCTCCCTCTCTGCAAAAAGGCGATAACATCATGCCAAAAGTAAGGCAGCCACCACCCCCTGGGAAGAAAAGGTAGGAATCAAAAATTAACCAAATAGTTTGTGGGATGTTCCCTTCAATATGAAAATTTAGAATTGGATTTTTCTAAAAAAAAGCAATTTAATTTTTTTTCTGAGTAGATTTGGGTGGGTTGGAATTGGCTGAAAAGAGAAATTAAAATTTGGCAAAAAGATGGATTTTTTTTTCTTTACAAAACCTGGTCATGTGACCTGAGCAACTGCAATAAAAGGTGTTTTTAAATAGACATTTTGGACTTCCGCAATATTTGTAACTGGACACTATACCTTTTGTTTGATTCATTAACAAAGACCAGTAAAGGCAGTTTTGTGTGGCATGTGCTAAGCATTAATTCATCGAAATAGAAATATTTTTAAATAAAGTCAGAAGGCCACTACTTAAATTACAAATTGGGTCAGCAAAATGTTCAATTATCTGCATACAAAAACACAAATTTCAACAAACAAAAAAAAACACACTTACATTCAGTATAAAAGTGTATGATACCTTTCAACGAATTCATTTAAAACATTTGCCACCTTGTTTGACAGCACAAAAATGTATTTATGCACCAAATATTCAATGAATTGAATGAATGAAGGAATAAAAACATCTTAAAATAGTCGAGTAGCCAGCCAATTTGTCAGTTTAGCCGGGTGTTAGAGGTCATGTTCCCCATTGTGTTAAATGTCTCGTTTAGGTCATGTATGTACATACACAAAATACATTACATACATATGTATGCAATGGAATGAAATTGTATCCTTTGACACACGCTGTCCTTCTTCGCTTCTGAAGCACTACCATAAAACAACAACAACAACAAAAAACCAAGACACCAGAAACCACCTTGATTTGAAATAGAGTCGAGGGGCACTTTATTTTTATACATATTTTTTTATGTACTCGTATGTATATAATTAAAAAAAATACGTTTAATTATATGTATGTATTCATGTAAAACTTTATAATTTCTTTTAAATGAAATTTGATCGGGTTGCGTAACATTATGGAAGTAATATTTGGTTTGACTGTCAGTATTCCTTTCAAACCATAGAAATGAAACTACGAGTACATCTGTTGTTCCCTATTGAAAATAATACAATTCTGTACAGAAAATATACATTTTGGTGTTTTACTTTAGCAAAATTCATAATATGAAATTGTTGTCTTTCCTTCTGAACACTAAACAACTTTCTTTATATTTGTTCCATGTGGCAATGAAGTTTCATTATATTTTTGCAGCTCAAACCTTTAGGGAAATCAATGAAATTTAATTATTTTTACTCGCAGTTTAAAAACTGCGTCGTTCAACTTTTTTTCGTTGTGCAATTTTCTGGTTAAACTCTCTTTAACTATTGGCAATTAAAATTGCAAAAATTACTATTTCACTTGAGAGCTGGAAAGCAAGTTTGTACAACAATCATCAAAAGTTCTCAGTAGAGCACAGTAGGCTCGACCATTAAATAAATATTTCAGTAAAAAAAGAACGAAGTCAATACGATCTACAACTTCTGTAGCGAAAATAGTGAAAATTCAGATCTTTTCCAATAATTGTAACAGAATTGTCATTGGCAGATATTTGCTTTTTTACATCATATTCACTAAATACGCAGTCATGATCAAGATGTTGTGAAAAAACGATTCTTTGGAAGTACTTCTAATGCCATCGTCCCACAATATATTTCATATTGTAAAGTATATGATTATCATCCATATTTACTATTCACATTTAATTTTTGTTTGAATAATAAAATTTTTTGAAGTGATATTTTTGTCGATGGGATATGAAGTCGAACTTGAGAAAATTAATTTTTTATGACAGCGCATTTATCACCACAGCCTCATTTGTTTATAAAGGAGTAAAAGCACTATACGCAGAGAGTAGCTAAGAGAGTAAAAGTTTGGGTGTAAACACAGTGCTTCCTAAGAAGCCATGAATATGCAAAGATTTTAAAGTAGAAAATGTGTAAACTTATCGGCGTATGCATATCGATATCAACTTCTAAATCCTGGGCAATAAAAATTTAAAATAAATTTTATTCAATATATTTTGTTGTTTTAAATTAAAGCCTAAAATCATATTTTTGGTTTTTATATAAAAAACAAAAAAAAAATTGAACATTGTGCTTTTAAAATCTTTCGGCTTCAACACCATTCATTGTCGTATTCGGTTAAATCAAATCAATTTCAGAGATTCAAAAATTCATAATCTTTTATAAACAAAAAGGTACTGGGATGGTGCTTATTTGCAGCATTATTGAGAAAAAAGCATAAGAAACGTATTTATTGACTAAAAACCTTTAATATTTTCAACTCCTTCTTTATCAATGTCTACAATGAAGTTTCCAAATCGAATCCGATCGGTCTCATAAGTATGGCGATAGATGCGTAATGTGATCCATATTAAGAACAGAATATTTTGTAATTAAGATTAATACTTTCACATTGGAAAATAAAATTGTGATCGCGAGAGAGTTTTTGTAACTTTTGCAGAAGTAAATCGATAATATATTATCGTAATTAATTGCAATTTTTGAACTAGCCTGGAGGTCAAGTAGAAAAAATAGAATAAATATATGAATTACTTTACGAACACGATATGGTCTATAGAAAAAAATTAATATACCATTTTTCTACAGACTAAATCATAATAGTTTTAACGTAACGTTGCATCGAAAAGTTTTAAATACGTGTTTTCTATAGACCAAACCTTTTTTGGTGAAAAGTGTTAATGTTCTATATACGAAAACATGTCTGCAAATATTTCCGAATATGAGAGTATTTATATATCACATGTACGAAGATGTACGAGTAATATCATACAAAGTATTGTAATATCTAATAACATCATGCTACAAGGCCAACCAGTGGAAAAAGTAGAAACAGACTCAATAAAGCGAGAGCGGCAAAAGCTACAGGTATTCATCAACAAGTGCCTCAAAATAACATGCAGATAATTCTGGCCTAACAATATCAGCAACACGGATCTCTGGAACCGTACCAATTAGGAACCTATACTAACACAAATAAAACGTAGAAAATAGAGGTGGATCGGCCATACTGTCATAAAGAATCCTGATTGTATAACAAGGATGGCGCTAGAGTGGAACCCTCATGGCTCAAGAAGCCGTGGTGGCCCAAAGAATACATGGAAGATGCGTAAACAACTGCAGCAAATCGTGTAAGATGGAGATGCTTTGTGGAAGCCATATGCTCCCAAGACGGGTAATGGAAAAAAATATATAATATCTGGTGCACTGTATCAATTTGGGTGTTCATACTTGGTGTGGGTTACTGTACAACTAATGCAAGTGTTCCCACGAAAAATTGGCTGGATAGGACTGGGAGAAAGGATAATTCCCATAAAAAGTAACACATAACTGCAATATATCTGGGTGAACATAATAGTGATAGTGCTAAAAATTGAAGTGGCTTGCTCTGCTAATGGCGCAGGCACAGGGAGGATATCTCCTCTACAAAGCAATACATAATTTGCACTAATCTTACTGAGTGTGTAGAATTTTATACGCCTTTTAACCGACTTCATGTCCTGTATTAAGGCATAACTCTGTCATTTATGAACCAAAGTTCAAATACTTATTTGTAAGGACACAGTTGCGCAGTTTGTTTCCATATGCTTTTTTAGTCGGATACACGATTTACCCTCCCAAGTATTGATTATATTGCATAAGTTCTTCATGTATTCCGGGAGATATTTAAATTTTTCATGGAAGTAAAATATAAAAAGAATGGATGATATTAATTGAGTCCATTTTGTCAGCTGTTCGATAAGCTCTTTGTATTGTTAAAACAAGGTAAATTAGTTTTCAATAACAAGGAATGATCTGATAAAATTTTCGGACTTTACACCATTTCCCAAACGCAATCTCTGCATTTAAAGTTATTTTTTTCGCTTTTGAAACCCATATGGTGTTACGGAATTCAGCTATGGGGCAATGCTTCAGCTTCTAATGTAGGGAGAATCCAACGAATCCAAAACAAAATTTTAAGGTTAATAACATCGGCTCCTTGTTTCATCGTGATTTAAATATGCCACTTGTGACCGCTGAAATTGCAAAATATGCAGGCAAATATTTAACAAAACTAGAGTACCATCCTAATCCCCTTGCTCGTTACATCTTGAACTTTCCTGGACACATCCGCTTAAAAAAGAGGGATACTACGTCTTTAGTACGCAACACTCCAGATGAAACTTTTTAAAAATATATTTATGCTAAATACGGTTATGTATTATTAATTATTATCACTAAGTTTATGTCTGACACTGGTTGGGCCTAATAATTATTTATATATTTAAGATTTGAATACTTATTGTTAGTTCAGTTGTGAAGATACAATAAATAAAGCTTTAAAAACAATTTTTTTTTTTTGGAAGCTCTATTTTTACTCTTATTATATGTAATGAGTATTTTGTAAGCACTTGACCCACTGTACATTGTAAAACAATACAAATATAATTGTATAAAATAAGTTCGTAATAAGTTATAGAACAAAAGTGTAAGAAGAGAAAATTTAATCCTTGTTAAGAGGTTTTCTATCAAAAAACATTAGATGAAACTAAGTAAAACTTTGATAGACTTAACAATGCAACTTGGTTGCATAATTGGGATGTTGCACTAAAACTAACTATTAAGTATATATAAGATCTCTACTTGTGTTCAATTTATGAACATGTTATTTTCAAAAATCAAAACAAAATTGTAGCCAGTCAGTCCCATTGTGCATTTCAATATTTATACGTTAGTAAGATTATTTTCAATAAAACTCACGTTTACTCACATAATTTGTAATTATTTGAATGCTTAGCAAATGGTATGACGATTTTAACTATCAATTTGACTGATAATTCGTTTGAAAGACAAAATAATAATTGCAACCAGGCACGCTAAAAGACAATTTAGTCAATTGTTGTTTAGAACACAAATTTAGCTTTTGTTAAACGGAAATATTAGGATGACGTGTTTTGCAAAGAGTTCAACTAAAATTTACGAAAACGAAAACTGATGATGTCAATAAACTTTATAGGCTCATCTAGTACACGTATGCCATATAATGCCAGAATTTATGTATATAAAAAACAAAATTTATTTTGATTTGCTATAAAAATTTAGTAAATGTTTCAAATTCTTCAGATTTAATTTCTAGCGTTGCTCTTCTTGTCAATATATTGAGCCTTAAATGTTTATTGGAGACAATAATATTAAATTTATTTATTAAATACCTGGAATAATTTACTTATACAAAAGCATCCTTTGACATTTTTGTGGTTTTTTAATTATCTTGAATGCCTTCGTATTTTATTGCGAGCATTCTGGTGTGAAATTCTTTAAAGTTGGTACTGTGAGTGTCTTTTCAATCACGATTATGTGCAATCCAGGGTCTCACGTGTTTATAAATACTTCCCTTAAGAATTTATTCGTAAGAAAAATATACATATGACTTAAAAAAATTTATTTCTCACATATGAAAATATGTAATATGGTAATTACAAATATACAATCATAAAACTATAAAGTCTTGAAATGTGGGTCTACCGAAGGTCTCCCAGAATATCATGGACCTCACATGTTCCTAACAGTTGATCACATACAGACACGAATATACGTAAACATCTTATTTTGGTTATACACTGTAAAGAAAAATCAAAGAAAGAAAAAGTATTGACCTTAAACAGACGACCTCTTTGCGTGAGAAACTGAACATGAATCCAAACAAAAAGGCAACTTAACAAGAGCAGCATCGGACAGAGATGAACTTGCAACATTGATTCTGAAGTTTTTCAACCAACACTCAACGAATGACACCCAATACATTGTGTTGGAAGTAGGAAAATAAATTATGAAAAAAGTGGATAGAGTGGAGTAATGTCTGTGGTCATTCGATTTGAACCTCTGCGACAGAAAAGATCTTTACAGACAGGTTATTATACACGCGAGTTATTCAGCTTAAGAATGAATACACTGTTATTCGTAGTGCGATTCGCTGGCATATCGGCCACGAATGGATGCACTCTCAATGAAGAACGTTGACTAGAAAGCAATTTACGACTGAGCGCCTGGGTTCGATCCCTGTTAAGGTATAACTAGACCTGAACATCATGAGTTTTTCTAATTTACATTAGCGTGGCATTGTGTTAATTCTTGTTGGAACTGTTTAAGTGATGAAGGCATAGTACTGGTCACTGAACAGCATCACAGCGCCCTCTTGTGTCGGTAATGTTAGCAGAGTCGTCGGCGAAGTAAAACAATTAATAAAATGGCATAAGGACATAAGTTTGGTTGAAAACTGTAAACGTGGTCGAATTTCGGTCACTGGGCATCCACTAATTATTATTAGAAGTTTCTATAGGACAAACGGAAATTCGGTTTTTAAGATTTAGGACATGTGAGATGTGCGCATGTTCTCCTTGCGCTGATTATCCTTAAGTTTAAAATTTCTGTTTACCTTGATATTAAGCAGCATTTAACCAAATTTGTTTAGGTCTCTGGAATATTTTATATTATTCATATGGAGACAGACTACTTTGCACAGTTTGTGTTATTGGTATTTTGATGTTCAAAGCATGAATTCGAAAAGTATTTTAAAAGCGAAAGATCAGCGTACATAGAGGGGATGATCAATGATGCTTCCAGTACATATTATTAATGTGACGATCACGCGCGACTAAATTTCTGAGCGATTCCCATCTCTAGTGTTTAATTTTACATTATTGTTTTCTCAAAGCATGCATGTTTGTGTTCAAACGTTTAAGGTAGAATTGTATTTTTGAGGTTCGCCACAACACACAGTTGGCAATTTCTTAATAAAACTCTCTTAATACTGTGTAAATTGTAAAATTTAAATTTAACACACTTTTGTACAATGCGGAAAATTTAAATACACACACTTCTTATCAATCCGGCAGACATTGTGTGGAAACATGATTGCGGTTTTCTCTTTGAGGTATTTTTAAGTCCTTTTTTAAATGTTTTATTTAAAGAAATTTGTAAAACAATTGATATGAAAAAGAAGTTTAAATATTATATTTAAAAAAATATATATAGATGTACATATGTATATTTTCGAACTAAGCGGTTGTTTATATCGTTGGTTTCTATAACCAATTTTTATATGATATTACAAACACTTTACGAAGAACACGCACACGAACTAAATGGAAGGACTATGCTGAAGATGATTTCAGGATAATGGATATTCGAAACTGGCAACAGAAGGCTGTACTCAGGGAAGAATGGAAAATAATTATCGAACAAGCTAAAGCTCAATCCCAACTGTAACGCCATATGATGATGATGAATGTTTTTTTACCGACTATAGTTTTCATATGCTCCCAGGATAGACTACTGGTTAGGATGCAAAAATCTTAATTATCAGTTTTTGGCACCAGAGAAGGGGAAAAGCGACTGAACAGAGGAAAAAAGAAGCTGCTAATTGTAGTTGAGTCAAAAGAATAATTAATTTGAGGCCGTTGGTGAACATATTGAAGTACTGTGTAGCCGGATTAAGCCTGAAAACTTGCAACATGTCAAGCTGTTTGATTTTAAAGGGCATGTTGGCTCTGTCAAGCAAAATGGTGTTGAATGAACAAGTCCTTAATGAGATTATAGGCAATTTTCTGTCGGGAATGGTCTCATTTCCATGCACATTTTAGAGGATTATATTTGTTTGACTCGCCATTGCATCTGGAAATGCCCGAAATATTTGGACCGAGTTTGATGAGGAAACTGATTGTAGTCTTGGTATCGTTTAGGATAAATATATATAATATGTTTGATATTGCGTCAAATCTTTGCCAGCTTAAGGCCTCTTTAGTGACAGATTTTTTTGAGTCTTTGGTGTCATACACATTTGGGGGTTTGATAATTATTTCGATCCCAACAGTATAAATATAGAACACCAAAGTTGGTGGAGGAGAAACACCATTAAAAGAAAATTGAAAGCGTATGTGAAATGTTGGGAATTGAGGTCGTATGTAGACCACCAATAGTTCTAGCGACCTCTAGGGAAAGCAGCTCAGCCAAGAACCAACATTTTATAGCAAAAAAAATGTGTCATTGACATTGATTTTATGATGGCATGTTGAACGAATGTCACTTTTGCAACTACTGACTGCTCTTATTGCATCTTGCTAAATACTTAATTTCTAGTACAGCTAGGGTACCATAGGATATCCGCTAGCGATATTTGAATATATACTGACAGAAAAGCTGCAAAGTGGCGATCGGCTGCCTGAACGCTTTGGTCTAGGAATGCCCTTGTCTATAAACAATATAGAGTGGCCTCTACTTGGTAAATACAAAGGCACATTATAGAAAAAGTAATTAGGATAGGGATTCCCTGGAAACTGTTTCGCTAGGCTGCCATGAAATGTCAACTAAGCAGAAAAATTTTGGAGTTGCGCAGATCAAACGCTCTAAGCGATCTTGAGCCTACAGGGCCAAAAGAGAAATGTAGTAGTGGAATGGAGCCCTCAAGATTATCTACTTGGATTCAATCTGAAGCGGCTTTGACTGGGCATTATGGGTATATATGCCAGTATGTATATTTAATCTCCTTTTTAGCTCGTCCTGTCTTAAGGGAAGGAGGGATTTACATAGGCGGTCTGTTGCTACAGATCCTAGAGTTGCAGAGTCATTGAGATGAACTCCTCTACCCAGGCAATTGAGTGTTTTAATATCGCATTAAAAAAAGAAACGCAGAAACGGTGGAACCAAGAGCCAACTGGCACTCTGTTAAATATTGCCTAGAACATTCCGCTAAGACAACTGATCTCTTAACTCTTACACTGCTGGAAATACATTTATTAATGTAATGATGACCACCGAGGAATTTTCAACTCTGATTCTAAATCAAATATATGGAGAAGTGCAAATACTTTTCTTTTTTAAGGGGCATGCTTCCACAAATTTTTTTTTTTTTTTTTTTTTTGAAAATCAGACACACAATTTGGCCTCCGGAAATATTAATCATCTCATGAGTCCTCCTCCATGAATGTACCGATTTTCATAACTGTCCTCGTTTTGTAATCTGTTCGTGTGGGGCTTTGTATTCAGAAATTACTTTTGTTTGATAATGTTGCTCGGAAAATATTATTTTTAAGAGGTCCTGTTCTATATTTTCTCAGCCATTTTTATACAAAAGACTAATAAGTTTTATATATTAGTAAGCTCTCGCTTTTGCTTTTTTTATAACTATTCAGTTTATAAAAATTTAACTAACTTTTTCGTATAGACGAATTATACAGAAACTTAAAAATTCCTCTTTTTTAAATTTTCCATCCTTGAAATATAAGGTGAGTCCTGTCCAATTGGGTTAAGTACATGATATTAAGTGGAACAACATATCCTACTGATAGTATTTTTTAATGATACATAATGATAAATAACGCAATTTTGGAAATGTCCATCAATAGGATAATATGTCCAGAAAATCAGAGTCTATGGAAACTATTATTCATAAAATCGAACATAAATTATTTGATGGCAATTGGTATTGTCGTATTTAAATAATTTTTCAAATACTTCCAGTAACGATTGGAATATATTTAAAAAAATATAAAACTCTTGTTGCAATTCCTGATTAAAAATTAACGTTAAGAAACTCCATTTTAACAAACTCTATTGCTGCATGTACATAAAAGCACATCGAATTCAAGAGAGACTCATGGAAAAGTAATTTCCCCAAGATATTGCTTTAGTATTTTTGGGGAGTATTTTGGCTAGATTTTTCCAAATTCTGATGCCCTTCGATAAAACTGCTCCTTTCTTTTCTTACAAAAAAAAGGTAAACATTCCAGGCGTCTTGGTTTTAAATAAAAACCTGGTTTATCACATTCAAAAATTAACATTTCAAAAATATGAATGTTTGCTTGTATGTACGGTTGACTTAATTTTCTCACTTAATTACAACTTTGAAGAATTTTTCATGTTGCCTGCAATTATTAATCAATTCCAGACATTTTTCAAATGGCCTCGCCACATTTTTAAAACTATTTACAAACAAAACGAACATAAACAGAAGCGGCTCAAGATCTAAAGGATGTGAAATAGTTGGATTTAACAATATCGTTGTTACCTTATGCTTCTCTTTTTACCACTACACAATGATCTTTGTTAATTTTAACAAGGCCAATATTATCAGGACCAAAGGCTAAATACAACAACAAAAATGAAAATAAAATAACGAAAATCTGATGATGTTTTTTTTTTGTGTGATTAGTGATCGTTACTCGACACAATACAAACGAAATCGACTCGTCCGTTAGACTCAACCACTTACGGGTAAAATAAATAATTTGCTTTGTAGGCAGGATTGCGGTGTGTAACCAAGTCGGTAAGTGTATGGAGTACATGCTGTTGACTTGTTAAATAAATATTTATATTAGTTATCGCACGCGATCGTATCTTTGTTTCAAATCTCCAAATACAAATTCGACTCACCTGCATATAATTTTTATCTTTTTTTTATTTCTTTCATTCATTTTGTTCAGTTTTATGGTCTAAACGAAATGCATCCATCATATTAATGATCTGGCGCTGATCATTTAGCGGCAAAATACAGAAGATTGAAATTAAAAAAAAACACACACACACACACACATCAAATTGTTGCAATTTAACCAAGAACTTCAAATACACATCTAATTGATCAATCAACTGATTGACGGATGGACTTCTTGAATGAAAATGAACAGAAAAATCGCTCAAGCACTTAGATGTGTACCAAACAAATTTTGATTTTAAAAATGACAATTCAAAAAAAATAAGACACAAAAACAAACAAATGAGTTGCATTTTCTTTGACTCCCGGATAATTACGATGACGTTGTATTTTTTGTCTGATTTTTTTAATAAGAAAAGCATTTTAGCGTTTTTGTAATTGATGAGTATGCCATTGATCGCATATTTGTAGAACTGGCTCATTCGATGCTCATAAATTTACGTCTTCCTATAAATTAGAGGCCCACATGAGATCCTAGAAGAAGAAGAAGTCCATAACAAGAAAATAGAGGCTTCATTTCTAATTCTTTGGGAATCAGATTGTTATATGATTAGCGGTAATTAAGAACCTTTAGTAATTTTAAGACTGCTACAGCCCCCAGATATTGGTATCAAGAATTACAATTAAAACATGCCACCAGGGGACATGAATGTATAGTTTTTATAAATAGTTTCGTTATTTCGTTTGTGTCCAAGATCAAGGTATAGCCGTTGCAACGCATAGTGGGACCTTTTTTTTGGAAAACGTAAGATGTCATATTTATTTCATTATTTTTCTGAAAAATATTTGCATTTTATATACAAATGATATTTTATGCTTCGATTTTACATATAAGTCTTGAAAATTTTATTGAATACGAATTTAAACGAAACGTTTTTAGTGTGAAATCATCACCGTTTACACTCAGCAAAAATTATTGCCAAAAAGTTAAATTTTTTGTCTGGAGGAACTTTTATTTATTGTCTGTGTTAATTATTGATTGGGAATTTTAGAATACAAGTAAAAATTCCTATTTTTTTCATTTAAACTTTTACAAAAAATTCTTTGTGGATCCACATTCACACAAAATATTTATTGATTCAAAGAATTTGCTTCCTGGAAATAAAAATCAAGTTTTTTCTATACGCTTTTGATTTCATTAAAATTCACTGAATTCGTTTCAACTCTTTTCAAATACAATGAGAATGGGAAAAAGGCCTCTATTTATTTGTAGTGAAGCAGATCAGTGCCTTAAACTGAAATGAACCCACTATCCAGTAGTCTAAAAGACCAACACCTCATTTTTGTATATGAAATCCTTAAAAGAAAGCAGATGTTTTTTTCTCAATCTACGTATGCGTCTGGGTAAATAATTTTAATAAAAAATTCTTTTTTTATATATTTTGCAAATGAAGTTAATCCTTGAGCATATTTTAGATCTGTTCTTATTGTTCGATTTGTTAATTGTCTTTCAGCTCTTTTGTTCTTTGATTTGTCTAGATATTCATAAAAATTCATCAAAATTCTATAAATATAAACACTCGTACAATTTCATAAACGGATTTTTTTCTGCATAAAACGTGTTTTCATTTTCAAATCTAAAAATAACCTTGATTATTGGCCACTTATGCAGATGGCTTTCGATCATATCACGCGTCAGTAGTCGTCAAAACGCGTGCTCTCCGTTTTGTACAGTTGGATGCAGTTGTTCATTTAGCAAACTTTTTATAGAACTGTAACATATAAATGCAGACAGACAGACAGACGGACGGACGGACAGACGGACGGACGGACAAGCAGCCAATATATGTATGTATATTGACGATTTTCTTTGTTTAACCGTATTGTCAGCATTAAACAGAACTGATGGAGTTGTTCATGTTATTGAGAGTGTCTGTGCATATGATTGCAAGTTTATATACATTTTTATTGATATTGTTACTCACATTCCCATTGGAATAGGAATTAGCTGGTCGACCATCCAGTTCGACATTGACTTATACAGTCGGTAAGTAACTGTGTCTATTCAACAGTTCAATACGTCATGGCTCACACCTGCAGTAACTGTGGGTTATTTTTAAAACAAACAAAATTACGAATGAACAACATGGCAATAGCGAACGAAAGAACTAATAGAAAAAATTATATACAAATATGTATCAATCGGAATAAGTAATTTAGCGAATAACAATCTTTTGTGGAGATAATTTTTTTTCTTGTACCGGCTTTAGACGGATTTTATTGATATGAGCACGACATAAGCAAAAAGAAAAAAATTTCGAACTTGTAATAGTTGTGATTAGATTGTTGTTAGAAAATCCGCTAATTTGCACTGCAATTATTCACTTGTTGATAAACCAGACCTTTAGAGATCCTCACAAACAGGTTTTAATATAAAAACAGCCGCAATATTTTGTAAAGGAAATCAACTAAAAATTTAGTTGAAAGTAAAGGAACTATCAGTCGGGTCTTTTTACCAGTCAAAAAGAGTTTCCGATGAAACTAATAACTAAAAAAATCCAATTAGGATCACTTCCAGTAATTTTAGAAAAAAAAAATACTTCATTTAAGTCTGTTCAATGAATCAAAACCCGCAATGCAAGCCAAATAAAGAGCAAATCAGGTTATTCTCAAGTCCAACTTTAAGTCAAAATTATAAAATTTTGGTCCAAAATCTGAGTTACTTTTATAAATCTGCTAAAAAACTGTTCGCGATTTTTAAAATATATTTTTTATAAAATATTTTACAATCATTCATTTGAATTATTAATTTTAAACATTCAAATGATTCGAGTGATTCGTTTCATTGATTTCAATCAATCGAATCATTCATTTAAATTAGCCAAATCACGAATCATTTTAATCAGTCGAATATTTTAGTTGAATCAAGTTATTAAAAAAACTGGGTTTTCAAAACTATTTCGGATATCCCACTGTCATATTTCAAATAAGTACTACCTGGACCGCCTTTTGTATTTAAGTCAAAATTATTAGAATTTTGGTTCAAAATCTGATTAAATTTTTACAAAACTCTTAAAAATCTGTTCGCGATTTTTAAAATATATATTTTTTATAAAATATATTACAATCATTCATTTAAATCATTAATTTTAAACATTCAAATGATTCGAGTGATTCGTATCATTCATTTGAATAATTCAAATCATTCATTTAAATTAGCCAAATCTTGAATCATTTTAATTAGTCGAATATTTCATTTGAATCAAGATATTAAAAAACTTGGTTTTCAAAATTATTTCAGATATCTCAATGTCATATTCCAATTAAGAACCCCCTGGACCGCCTTTTGTAATTAAGTCATAATGATTAAATTTTCGTTCAAAATCTGAACACCTTCTTACAAATCTGTGAAAATCTGTTGGCGTTTTTTAAAATATATTTTTTTTCATTTCATTTTCTTTTCTAAGAAAGTTGGGCAATTTTTACACCTTCAAAGAGAGAACAGGAAATGTAGTATTTCTTGATAAGTGTTAGGAAAGAGCCGATAATCCTGTCAGGAAATTAAATTTTTTAAACTAACGCGCTAAATAGATTTTTTAAAATAAATTTTTCATCTGCATGATGCAAGAATTTAAAACGACTTAAAAAAGAAAAAAATTTAAGTTTTTCTTGAAGAATGACATTTTCATTGCTTCCAAAGTAGCTGTTAATGCATTTTTTGACTAGAAATTGAAGTGAGAAAAATTTTAATTAAATATAAAAATAGAAAATTTATCTCTTTAAATTTACATGAAAGCAACACTTTTTTTCTTAAAAATAATGTTCTACTCTTAAAATCTGTGGCAATAAGGAATAACTACTTAAATCGGCTGAAGTTCGAAAAGAACTAAAAGCACCGTTACGATTTGCCATTTCAAAAGAATAATTTAGAATTTAGAAAAATTTCATTCTTTTATTTTTGCCAATTTTTCAAGAAGTTACAGGGTAATGAGTTTCTATTTTTCTTTTTATAATGCACAATTTCATTTCAATGTAAAATGTTTTTGAAATTAAGAATAATTTATTCCTAATATAAGAAGATGCAGATGCATTAAAACAAGGCGTTAAAATGATCTCCTCTACAACTACAAAATGAGACTTAAGCGGTTGTTCCAAATAAGGAGCAGATATAATGAAGACATCTCAGATGATTCAGACGAATGCATTAAAAAGGGAAATGAGCTTAAATCAGCAAAATCTCTGCATTTTTATGACTTTTTGGAAGCTTTTGGAAGTTTTTATGATGACATGGATGAGTTGGTTAACGTTTTGACCGTTAAACATGTCGTGATGAAATAATATTCACGAGTTCGAATCCAAATTATTACGAAAAGAAAGTTTTTTTTTTAAATTTCTTAATTCCAAGAATAAAGTTTTTCAAATAATTTATAATTTTTACTAAAAGAACCTAGTCCAGTATGGGATTTCTATTAACTATTTAACAGGGCTCTGTTAATTGCGAATTTGGCATTGCTGAAAAAATATGGTTTTTGTCTCTGCTAGTTAAATTTACCTGTATCCTCACACACTTAAATAAAGGAGAGCTCTATTAGAAACTATTCTGTTAAAATTTTACATACCTTGTTTTATATTTATGTGGAGCTGGAAATATATTAAAAACATTCAATTAGTTATTTAGACTTCAAAATACTTTTTTTTTAATTAAGAAATTAAATTAAAACTAAAAAATAAAATTCCATTTATTGCAATTATTTGCTCAAGCATAAAACCTTTTTTATAAAAATATTCTTCTTCCCAATTTTTCCTAATTTTTGATTAGAATAGTCAGAAAATAGAAAAGTTGTAATCAAAAGCTTTATTGAATATATTTAATTTGCAATTCAGATTATTAAAGGTTTTTTGTAACTCGTATATCTATATTTTACTGGTGGTTCAGGCCAGGCCATAAGGAAACCAACAGAAATTTTTTGAGAAGCTAAATAAAAGATATCAAAACTAAAATAGATCTACATAGATCAAAACTAAATAGATCTAGATCAATAAATTATTTTTTCTCCACTTTTCATATTATGTACTCCTTTTTAGAGTAGCAAAGGGTGTTTCCAGTGAAATTATTCAAGTTGAGGCTTTTGGAGATTTATGTTCAGATCATTTATAATATCGTTGCCATTTATACTCCCACGATACTTCATCACCCACTTGCGATTTAGCATTGACAGACGCAGATATCAATTTCTTAAAATGTGCACAATACACTGTTTCGAACGGCTGCACACATGGACAACTTTAATAAGAAGTATGAGGAACATCCAAAACATCAAGAAAATGCCGACATTAAGATCCCGAAGTAGTGCAAATTCAGATCGTTTTCAATGATTTTAAAGTAGGGTTGTCAGTGTCTTGTTATTCTTTTTGGTTTCCTATTCACCGATCTGGAAGCCGTCTACAATTTGTTATGAAAAGTAAACCTTTTATGTTTCTTGTGAAAAAATTATTTTATATTGAAAACAGGCTTTACATCTGGGTTCAAACTTACAAAGAGGCATGATTTCTTTCTCCTTATGTGAAAGTAATTATTGATTACAGAAAAATAATGATATATTGTGAATTCTAGGAATAGGGTATTTTTTATTTTTTTAAGGCGAGTCAAAAAAAATAGTTATAGAAGAAGGATACTTTTCGCAGAGATGACTTGATTCTATAACTTGGCCTTGTAGGATGTTTTTAGAGCTCAGGATTCCTCATGTAACCTAATGGTGTCCGGTCAGAGGACTTTGCTCAAATTAACGCAAATCTATAGAATGAAATTATTTTATATTTAATTTGCCAGCTCGTACCACTGTGCACGGCCAGAGTGGTTATTTCAACAATGTAATTTTTCACACAATAACAAAATTAAATATTTTATATATGTAAAAATACAATTCACTCATTCGCACAAACCGATTGATCCTTTTTAGTCATTTTCAACATTAAATTCATCAATTTATGAAAGACGTTTAGTTCAATGCCAGTTTATTATTTGAATTTGTAAAAGATTGTAAAGGTTGGAAATTATTTTAGTGAATATATTTTTTATCGAACAAACCAAATTCTGTATAAGGAAAGCCTAACCATAGAACCACTTTGAAAATACTTTGAAGACTTTAAATAAAAAAATTAAAAAAAAATCTTTATATGCCCATATCCGTATGCGGTGAGTTTCCGTAAAACATTTATTTGATTTGACAATCAATCTATTGCCTGCTATTGATAATAAAGTAAAAAAATATATAAGAACCTCTATATATGAATTTTATAATGATCTAAAACTCACCCGTATGTATAAGCAGACACTATTTCAAACCAAAAATGGTCAAGCCTCGTTCCAATATGAAAAAACAACCATGAAACACAACCATATTAAACGCTTAAGCTTCGATATTTATGTTTGTATGTAGATTTGTATGTGCGTACAAATCAAATTTTTATTTCCTGTCACACAGACCTCCCACATGGCCACAGTCGTAAAGCTTTTCCCTTACAAAAGAGGTCATCTGTATTCTCATTTCAACAAAGAGGAGGCTAAACAAAGCGAAGAGCTACGACGTCTAAATAATAATTAATAACTACAGCCCACTGTAAATTTAATTACAGGAACAACGAATTGAAATTATTTACATAAAAATACGTTTATTCTTATTCCAAAGTGACAAATAAACCTACAATTAATCAAATCAAAATATTCAAATAGACATTATTTATATACATACATACGCATGCGCCTACAAAAATGAAATTGGAAAAAGAAGCCAACATTCTCACCTGTACATTGTGATAATGTTAAAAACTCAAAATTTAACTTAAAGTATTGGATAGGAGAAAAATGTTATTCGTGAACAATAATAATATATAAAAATTCAAACAAGATTTAAAACTTATTCACTCAACTACTTTAAATTTATGTGAGTAAAAAGAAAAATTTTCATCAATTGAAAATTATTATATTATGATGGCAGTAAAAATTAACATCCAAACAAATTTTTGGAATGCATAGATTATGATATAAGCCCTTGGAAATGATTGTAAGTAACTTGAAGATTTGCTGGAAGATTTTCAAAGAAGTCAACAAGACCCACAACCTTTAATACGGAAATAATGAAAATTTTAATATTTTTCAATGTTTTTAATAAAGACTTCTCGTTGCAACATACTTTCCTTATTGGATCCTATTCACTGAATTTGAAGTTATATTCAAGATGTTGTGAAAAAATTGTTTTCTTAAGTACATCAAATATGTATTTATCCCATATTATATTATTAATTGCAACGTATGTAGCATTTAATTTTTATTCATACAATTTAATTTTTAATTGCCGACTGGATCTGGACTCGAATTTTTTTTAGCCTCAGGACATACATGTATTTCTATGTCGAAGTAAATACTGTTGTTGTCCCTTCTTTTCTTTTAATAGACCTGTTAAATTCCTCGCCCAACCCAATCATTTACTACTTTTTAGGAATTTATCTTCCTTCTCAATGGAAATGGTTTCATTCTTCCCTTGTAAAGGATCCTTTGTAAGAAATGAAAGTGCCTTTTCATGGCCACCATCCGTCATCATTAAATCAAATAATTTATAAGTGCAATTGATAACAAAATAGTCCAATGGCTTGTAGTGATTAGATGCTTTACCATCAAGGCTTTTTAAGGCATTTGTTTTTGGTGCCGGCGACCAGTTTGGTTTTACATTTGTATGGGAAGCGTAAATCGAAAAAAGCCAGTCCAATTAAATACTCCGAAATATACCAGAGAAAATGATGTAATGCTTTTATTGCCGCTACAGCAATTTTTCCATTTGGATATATACATTTCCAAATGCTTAAATGAGGCTTTAGGCTTCGATCCAGTAATGACCGTGTACATGACTTACAAATATTTTTATTTTCGTGATAATTTTTCAATTACTTCCACGTTTCGCATTGAAAAATATACATATATTTTAATGACATATGTCATTAATCCGCACACAAAACTACCGAAATTATTGAAACATGTACCAGCTGGGCAATACCAACCAAAAGACACTGTACATCTCTATGCATTATTTTGCGATTGCTATCAAATGAAATTCTTCTGATAAAATCTAATTTTTCTAAACCAGGATATATGGGTGGTAGGAATGGTCTTGCTGCGCAGGAAAAGAAATTTGATATAGAGTTCAATAGCATAATTTAAGAGACTTGTGAGAGTTTTTGGCACTTGCTGATCATAAATATTGCAAAAATTAATATTTTACAATTAATGATATCTAAGTGATACTGATGTCCTGGTATAGAAAAAATAAAGTTTTCAAAGGAGCTAATGAACATAATTTTGGATACTCTTACCAAGTTTTTCTGCACTTAAATCAGAAATATAGCAAAAATTTTATTTCCTAAATTAAGGATTAATCAGGAGTGGGCACAAAACAACATTTAAACTGAAGCATAAAAACTATTTTGATTATAACTGAAAGCTTAATATATGAAAACAAGGATGCAAGAGAAGTAGGCAGGTCATTGCATTGAATATAAATAAAAAAACCCAAAGCTAAATGTCACAATTGTAGCATCAACAGGCAGCCAATTTTCGCTGATTATATATCCAGCTGAAACCAATATTATGAATCTCTATGTGGTAGTGATGTCCTTTCACCAACTTTACTTAAAATTAAATTTTGTCTGAAATTAGAATTTTCCCTCCAGTATACCATATTTATAGCGATTTCGTTTCTGAATATACATATGTGTTGGCTTAAAAATGTGATACACGTTTTACTTATGACTAGCGCCCTCGCAAAGTGACGCTCTTTTCAAATTTACAATAGAACAAAAATTGCTGCTTGAAATATTTAATGACCATGTATTAAAAATTATTAATTTTTTATAAGAGTTTCACACAATAATAAATACGTAAATGAGGCAGAATAATAATCGTATTTAAATAAAGAAATTACTTGCAATACGAGTATTATCTTGCTCTGAAATAAAGCTAAGTGCAAAGAATGTTACATTTTTCCATGTTTATGCACATTTTATTTAGAAAAGAACATGTTATTTTTTACACTACTGGTTCTTTTTTTAGAACTGATCACATATATGCAAGAGGGGAAAAAGGAGCGTAAAATTTTCGTTAGAAACAAAAACGCTCCTAGTCCTAAAGCTCATCTATTTTGGCCGATGCCTCATGTGAGGACAAAACACTGTGTGCCGTAATCCCTGTAAGGTTAAGTCCACATTTAAGTGCAATTCTCAAGTTTCGAGTCTAAGCAGCTTGGTTACAACATATTCTGTGTAAACGAAAACACCATAAGTGGACTAGTAGACAAAGGTCACAGGATGGTGACCTGATGACACTGATGTGCCATGTAACTTAGGGATTTGGGCGCTTTTTAACAAAACTTAAAGTGACAAGTTCATCTATCAGGGATCAGGTTGCGTCTTCTCTATTGATTAAACTGGTAATAAAATTATCAGTGCGGATTCCGGAAAAAAAACAGATCTACAATAGACCAAAAGTTTGTCATAACTCATGAAGATAAGATAGATAATCATGGCCTTTTCGTCGATTTTAGACAAGTATTTGATGGCCTAGATGGAACACATATTGCGATACAACTATTTTAAATGGAAATACCACATAAACTTGCAAATTTAGTGTATATGACACTGAAAAGTTTAAGTGCCAAAGTGATAATACAAGACGGATTTTCTAACTCATTCGATGTCATCTCCGGAGTGAAACAAGGTGATGTCTTCAATCTAGTTTTACATTCCGGAGTAAAGGAAATTGACTAAAACGATACAATTTACCATATAAAAATCAACTCAAATCTGCGCTTATGGTGATGATAATTTAATTATTGCCAGAAGTAGAAACATCCTGGAAGACATATTAAAGGACACATTATATAACATAGGTCTGATGATAAACTTAGATAAAACCAAATATATGCATTGATCACACACACATCGTCATTGATGATGAGAGATATACTTATATCCGTTAATGGATTTAAATAATTTGCAATAAATTTAAGGGCGCGCGGCGATACGACTGTACTTATACAAGATAGAGTTCAATCTGCAAACAGAGCCTGGTTCATCCATCTAAAACTCTTTATATCCTCTTTGTTATCTAAGAAACTCAAACATCATCTCTACAGGACAGTCATAAGACCAGGTTTAATATATGGGTGGGAAATCTGGACCCTAAAAAATTTGGCATCAATTACTCCGTTTTGAAAGAAGAATGCTTCGTAAAATATTTGGTCCAATAGATATTGAATTGATACACATCACGATACAATTAAGAATTGGAGTCAAAATATCATACGTTTTATAAAGAAGAAAATATGGCTGTGAAGAAAACTTTTGAACAACAACCAGAAGGCAATAGAAAACATAGACGACCGGGAGAAAGATGGAAAGATGTTGTCGAAGCAGACTTACGAATAATGAAAGTTAGAAAATACAGACAAAAAGCTTTCGCCGCAGGAATATTGGTTCATAAAGGATTGTAACTTCTGATTACTACTATTATTATTATTAAATGTCACAAATTACTTAACAAATTCAATATGATTTCTTTTGCTCTTTCCATTATACATTTTATGACATTAAAAAAGCATTGCACGTGTGGGTGCCCGTTGAGACACACGGGCAACTGTTCAAAGTCTGAAAAAAACCCGTGATACAAGTACAACTCGCGTGTAATTTATATACAATTCTATAACCAAATAATATTACACGCTTTAATATAATAATAATAATAATCTTATAATAAATAAAAAAATATATGAGAGTGGTGTACATACATACACATTTATATATATTTTTTTTTAATATAAAATTACAACAGCAAAAAAAGGCACAGGAAGCATAATTAATTAATATTGTTGCTTTTGACTACGAGCACTTACCGCCGCTGTAAACAAACGTCGGCAGCAACAAGAAAACAATATTTACAACATACACTAACACATACAAAAAAAAAAAAACAAACAAACAATTGTATGGCAGCAACATATTGTTGCTGTTGTATGATTTGATTTAGCAAAAAGTTGTTGAACCCCAGCAAATGTACTTGCGCCAGACATTTAATCGTTGGCGTTGAGTTGTAGACAAAAAATAAAAACAAAAAGATTAAGAAACCAGAAAAAAGTTTCCACATCTGCGTCGGCGTACGGCCAAGTGAGTATCCGTATGAATGAGAGTATATTTATGAATGAAATGAACGAGTATAAATGCAGAACGTGGATTTGTACTCATGTTTTGAATTTTCTATATTTATATTCATGCTTCATTCATAAATTGCAAACTTGCGGAAAACTGGTTAAAACATATTTGTTGCCAACAGAAATTTATCACAACAAAAAAAAAAAAACGTTCTTTGCAACATTAGGTGTTAACTGCGGGTCAATATACATACATGACCCACATTTGAATCCTACGAGGTTCGTACTTACATATTTAATTAGTTGAATTTTAGTGGTAATTATGGACACTTGCAAGTTATAAATAGTACTTGTACCATATTAAATGCGGCATATACTTGACGAAATAAACCATAAAATGCGGCATGCATTAGATGCGAGTATTATAATCGAAAGGGCAATTTGCGAAAGTCACACACGATGCAACTTTTTAAGCATAATTTATTTGCTGCAAGGCTCTTCGAGTGATTAAGCCATCACTCTAAAAATATTTAACCATAACATAATAATTTTATAGACAAGTGTAGTTTCGTTATTCATGTTCTATTTAAGATAAAGCAACTGATAAGACCACCTTATCCGAGTCCAGTTTGGGTCTGCCAACACCCTCTAGCTCCGCTAGCCCCTCAGCGAGAGAAAAGCAATGGAGTTTTAGTGAGTATTTTGCTATACGTTTTAGGATTCTGCCTTATTACTACAGTTACAGTCCGACGGTATCCCGAACTACATTTGGGAGGTACTTGGTCTAACACTGGAAGTATTGAGCTGCTTAGGAATTTCATTTGAAGGCTTTTGGTCCTTACAAAAATAACAGAACAGAACGATAAATATTATAATGATAACAATAATAGTCATGGTAAGTTAAACTTATATCTCCATTTCATTATAGTCGTATAATGAAATGCACATGCCACACAGCACAGCTTTTTACTTCATTTTGAGAAGATCGTTAGCTTTTTTTGCGGTATTAGTGAGCGCCATATCATTTAAAAGATTAATAATTTAACACGAAAATTATTTGTTATATTCTTAGCTTAAGTATAAATTGCAAAAACTGTAAGTATCCCGTTCATTAAAATAATTTTTAATTAAAAAACAAAATACCGCTGAAAGCAACGAAATACATCTGTTAACAATTTAAACTGTTCGCTTGTTGTATTTAATTTTTCGTCTTTTATTACATGAAAAATGGGGCACAACAAAAGTTCTAAACTCAGCTGTAGTCTTGTGGTGTTAATGAAGTAAAACCACAAAAGACGCGTTCATTCATATAATTTTCGTTGATCTTGCTCCCCATATGGAAAGGAAAAATGAACAACATTTGCACATGCTTACGTTGCACATGTTAATTTGCGGTGACGCAGTGGCGTCGTCTCGTACCAATGTTGCTTAAATATCAGATATGGAAAATACAAGTATTATATAATAGAGTAAAAATTTAGAGAAAATTATTTTATTATTAACAAGGCGAATTCATAAAAAGTGGAATTGACAGCTCAGATGGTAAGTTTTCTTTAATTTTTCAGTGCTGAACGTCAAAAGTTGCTCATTTGTTTTAATTATTTGATTAATTTCTGTTTTTGTGCAATGATAGAGTTGTTTTTCCTTTGTGCTTTACCTGGTACAAATTAGTCTGGAATATTATATTTTTTTTTTTTTTTTCAATTAAAAGTCTATTAAAAAATATATAAATGTAATGCTTACACCTTAGAGTTTCGACTTCTTGGGGTTACACGTTCAATTTTTGATTTAAAGTTGCAATACACTGACCCAATCATACATTGTAAAGTTGTTTTAAATTTTTTTCTTTCAAGTCATGTACCAACTTGATTACAAGTTTTAAAATTTGCTCACAATCCTTGCAAATAAAACTTTGAAATTTCTTAAATACTTTTTAGGCTTCTTTTTAAAAAAAGGTTTAGTATTCATTTTAAAAAAATATTTCGTCGGAAAAAAATACGAACAAAATGAAATACGGATATGATGATGTGTTTCATTTCATTAAACTATACAAGAATTATGCAGTTCTATGAAACATGCAAGTGGTTCTGAAATAAAGGCACACGAAGTAAGTTCTTCGAGCATTTTCAGATGTTTCCTTGGCAATGGCATCTTGAAAATAAAATTAACTATCGAGTCACATCAGTCAATTTAAATGAATTTTGGGACTAACAGTATTTGAAAGAAAGATGTTTGAAAGGAAGAATTTGAACGTGTAACTGCAGCACAAATCAAGAAGTAACGCAATAGTTCCTATAATACAATATGGTGCGAAAGTCATCACTCTATCGTGACATGCTATAGTTTTTGGAAATGGCGCAAATGTCAATTCTGCTCTGGCAAATGTGAATTAAACAGACACCAAATAGTCGTTAACAATGATTTCTATAGCATTCATGTAAGCAAAATAATTGCTTAGAATAGTTCGTCGATGGTATTGGAACAGTATGAATTTAGGCACAGATTTCCTGGTCGTCCGATGTCAACAGATCACAGTTATGGTTGAAGCTGTTACGGAGGTCACCAGAGAGTCGACCAAAGTGAGCATCAATCGACAATACTTACAAAGTATTTTGATAAGAGACTTACTTTAGGTTACATCCAACAAACAGCTTTGTGATACCGAAATACGAGTAGATTAGGTCAGGTTGGGTGGTAAAAGAATTGATGTTTTTTAGGAAGCACAGACAATACATCAGGTTTTGACCAGCAAATAAGTGTATCCTACACTTAAGACATAGAAAGTTGTCAAAAGTGACGAGGGCCATTTACATCTCCCTGAATGTGTAAATAAGCAAATTGATTATTTCACCGAAAATCCGCGTTTAAGCCATAAAGACATTCCTTAAAATTTGCTATAGGGCGTGTTTTTTATACTAGAGGCATCCACGGGCCTTATATTTTTGGAAACACTACAAGCCAAGCTACAGTGACATGGTTATCGAACACACCATTCCTCAATTGATTTAATTGCGATTGGGGAGAATATGGTTTGAAAACGATTGAGCAGCGGAACACAATAGGTACAATAATGAAGGCTTCAGTTCAGCATTAGCTTATATCTCTAGATATGATAGTGACAGACTTCTTTTTGTGAAGTTGTTTGGAGTCTCGAGTCTATGTCAGAGTATCCCTTAAGTATTCGAAAACTTATCGCTGTATGTTCTGTTAAGAGCAATGAAAAATGCTATAAAATGGTCCCGCACGGTCAAAAATGATTATAATCCAAAAACAGTTTTTCATGCATAAAATAATTACAACAACGTCACAACAAGGACCACTTTTGAACTTGTATGTACTAAGTTTGCCAACCCTGTTAGATGTCGTTATTTGCCTGCAACTTGTTCTGACTCTCTCACTCTCTGCCCGATCTTTACACCGTTTATTCAGGCAGTCCTCAATAGAAATTTAGCAGAAACTTGTACTTCAGTACTCCAGTGCAGTGTTCGAGCTTTCATTCTGTATTTTTCGCCTCTTTATTTGTTATTGTTTTATTTCACATTATTAGTTATTAGTTGGCGCTAGTAGCAACCAACATTTACTCAAGCCACAACAACAATTCCACCGGTCTCGCATCCAGCCACTCAACTAACAATGTATGGTGAAGATGATGACGATCGCTGGCAATGATGAGTCATCATCATTTTAACCTTTGGAACATTGGCGCAAAACAACAACAACAATATCGACACATGGTGTAAAAACTAACTTACCAACTTTTGTTGCTATAAAATGAAGTGTCGGTGTAACAAACATCCATACATACATACGAGTACAATACACCCAAACACTTTTATCGGAAGTTTAGCTTGTACCATGTGTGTATATGGAGGTACATATAGAGACACTTCCATATAAATTGTTAGCATGCAGAGTGATTTAGCGGGAGGTTGGGCGTTAGAAGGGAAGTCTAACGAATTTTCACATTTATCAATGAATTTTTAATTTAAACATCGAAGGCGTGCATAAGCAACTTTATGCTAAATTCAGGTTTATTCCTCTGCGTCTTGCCTTCAATTATTCATTGACTCGTTCGTTCGTTCATTCATTCATTTAATCATTCCGTATTTATCCATTCAAACTGTTTGAATAGGCTTTCAAAGACAAGTTTTACAATGTTTTATCGTAAATCGTGCTTGGCATAGTAAAGTGGGCTGATGGCATAAATGAGTAGTAGTAGTTTGTTTGTTTGTTTCGCATCCACAGCAACGCAACGCAAATAGCCATTTGATTTTTCAATTAGAATAGAGATTTGAAAGATTTCAATCGTTTTGTGTTCTATAATATTGAAGGAATATTCTCACGCTATGGTTTACGGTTCACTGTTGTCTGAGTACACCAAACGAAACTTTGAGACAAAACAATTTAGATTCTGCGAATTGGATGAAGAGTCACTACAGCATGCACTATATAATTGCCCAGCTTTTATGTAGAGGAAAATAAGACACCTCAGGGTATATACACCGACTCCGAAGGAAAATTATTATCTCTTACAGCGATAAAACTTGGCTTTATTTATAGTCTACATCAGTTGTAGTAAGAATGCACAAAAGATCCTACGGGTCGAGGTACATTCGGCATCACCAAACTAATAATAATACGATTAAGTTATGTTTCCTCAATACCACTATATTGAAAGCTAGTTTACTGACATGCAACATGACTTGGTAAAATAGAAATGGTAGCTGGAGAAACGCGATGACTGTCTTTATGCAGAAAAGTTTTTTCATCTGCTAAATAAATTCTTAAAAAGATATGATTAATAATAGGATTTTATTTGCTTGTTTACGTTTTTTTTTCTAATAACTTATCTAAGTTTATATAAAAAAGCCAGTGTAGAACAAGTTTGACGTATAATTTCAAATTATCCATATCCATATATGCTTTACATTGATTTAAGTTTTCAAAAGTTCTCGCTATTTGAATATAACTTTAATTAAAGTGAGCTATTAAAAGACCATTTGAGGCCCTATGCTTCTTATAGGATCGATGGGAAAATATGTAAATATATATTAAAAGACCATTAATAAATTTCCTTACTCCAACAAATTTGTAAAATAAAATTGATTTTTTTTAATGAAGCAATTGAGTTACCTTTGGTTCTGGTCTTTAATAATTGTGGTTTATGTCCTTGAAAAAATAGAGAAATTTTAAACTCGACGCCAAAAGAAGACATTATAGATACGCCAGTTTTAAATGCAAAAGCCTTATGTTAAAAATTTAAGGTAATATGAAGTTCCCTTAGAGGGCTTATTTGTGATTTTTTTAACTTGAAAAACTACAATGAAAAAAATTTCACCAAATTATTGTATTATTCCATACTATTCTACATTCACCATGAATTTTTAGAATTGCAACTTTCTTTTTTGTGTTACTGTATTAATTGTTGCGATGTAATGAACTAAGTAATCGATCAAACAATCGAGCAAACGATCAATTCGGGAAACATGTTGAAATGCTTTTGTAAGGAGCATCTGAATAACTGAAGTCATTCGTACTCAATCTAATGGAACTGTGTATTTGCTGATGAAAAAACTCCTTTCAAATTCTGTACAAAATAAAGTTCCAACTGGTTTTGTTTTTGAGTTGTGTTTTTGAAATGATTCCTGATACACGAGTATAAGTAAAATTGATTGAATGGAAAGAAAAAACAAAATCCAGTGGGGGTGTTGTCAATTGTAAATAGTCGCATTAGTTTGCAACACAAGCTGGAGTTAAAGCTGTTTTGGAAAAAAAACACTACAAAAAAAAAAAGAATAATAAGAATGAAGTTTTGTCATTCTATCCTCCAACAAACAGTTTATCTAATTCATTCACAAAAGAAATGGCAACATTTTCTGCAACATGAATGACCAGTTCCTTTTTCATATTTTTATTGTTCCTCGACACGTTTCGAGGGCTTTTCATTATTATTACTATTATTGTTGCTGTTGTTTTTTTATGTTGCTGTTAAAACAATTATTAGGCATAAGTCTAAAATTAACAGCGGAAATAATATTTTTCCTTCTCTTCGTGTTGTTTGTTTGTTAAATATTAATTTATTTTTACTTATTAATTTAAGCATGACCCAGCAGCACTTAAAATGTTCTGCTATTATTAAGACGTTAATGTTAAAATTAGCATAAAATATTTAATATTATGCAAGTTTATTCTAAAAAAGGAATGAAAAGAATGATCAATATACCGCGTAACATAGTAAAAAGCTTACAATTTATATAATCATTTTAAGAACTGCTGGGTATTTCTCAACATGTAGTATATAGTAGTGTGTTTTTATGCATTTGTGCGATTGTCACCGGGATAAAAGCTCAGTTTCTAATTTGACAAAAATGATAAATGATTATTGCTGCGGATGTAGCGTTTATTTTTTTAAGCGACGTGTCATCACAGTCAACAGTTTATAATAAAACTATAAAGGAAAGAAGTGAAGAGAATAGATTTCAATCGTCTGGATTGAATATTTACAAACAGATGAGAATTGAATTTTCAGTATATCAGTGTATCAATTGAAAGCAATTAATTAACACATGATAAGAAATCATATTAATTTTATATTCATATTTTGCTTTTTCGTTATTAGAAAAATTTCTGATGTTTCTTGAAAAGAATATTGAATTTGTATTGAACTATGCAATTTTGTAAATCAATAAAGAATTAAGAAAGTCATTAACATCTATAGTTTGTTTAGTATAAAAAAGGGATCTAGGATTCAATCTATCAAGTCTATTCATACTCCATGCCAAGCAAAACTATAACGATATTTAAGCTTTACAAAAATGATCAATACTTTAAGTGAACTTTTTTTGAGGCATTTGTATTGTTAAATCATAATGAATAAAAAAAGTCTGGCGGGTGAAAATTCTCTAAGACCCCTTTTAGTTCTAATAAAAAACAGCTTCCCAATTAGTCATGAAAATGTTGAGAATCTAATGCGGTAGTGGTGCGAGTTTATCTAATTATTCTAATGATTGCGAGATGGTCTCGTTTTTCATGCCTCATCTCGGTTTAGACTTTAAGAAGCAACGAATATATCGTTCCTGGAAAATAACTCCCATCAAGAGCCTTGTCATGTTCTGATGTGTAATTTGGAATTAAAGATAAATTTTTTTCTTGTTGACTTGAGAACATTAGCTTATTATATATTTATTTTTAATGATGTTGGCCTACTGGACCACCTAAAAAAATAGCTATAGAACGTTTCCTTTCCACCAAGAATTTTTTAATTTCTCAGTAATCTTGTGTATTTTAGTCTTACTTCATACACTGATATGAACGATTGATTTTTTATTATTATTATTTTCATTATTTTTTGTTAATAAATAAATATTTTGTAGAGTAATCAAATAATATAATAGTCTTATAAATTTCAATCTCGTAGTATATTTTAATATTTATTATGAATATGAACGAAATTAACCTTTAAGCGCATTGTAAGTTTTAATACCATTTTCTTTGTTCAAGTGGAACTTTGAGATTTGATGTGTTCGAAAAACACTTCAGCCCGCTAGAGAGACTTCAAAAAGCAGTTTTTACTCCTTTAAGCAGTTTTACTCCTTGTAGTATATTTTAATATGTACTTATTATGAATACGTACGAAATTTACCCTTAAGCATATTTGAAGCTTTGATAACATCATCGCTGTTTAAGTTGAACATAGAGCTTTGATGTGTTAGGAAACCCATACAAAAAATTTATGACAAATGACCAAGGCCAGTTTTTACCACCTTAAGAAAAAAACTAAACAGAAGGGTTAAAAGGTTAAAAATTTCACACAAATATTCCTCGTGCTGAACATACCTTACAAGATATCGGGATCTTAAGCCCCTCTTAAAGGAAACCCCGTTAAATACACTTTTAAAACTTTGATACACGTGCTTGTTATTTTTGTGCCCTCTACCACAATTAGTCAAAGGAACCTTGTTATATTTTATTTATTTATTATTATAACCTTTATATTGTACAGTGCAAAACAATATTTGTCATATCTAATAGCTTATTTTTTAAGCTTAAGGTCTTTTAATTTTCATATAAATTTTTATCGATATTTCGGGACTCATCGAAAAAAAATTAAATAAAAATTAAAAGACCTTAAGCTTAAAAAATAAATTAAGTTTATTAAGTAAAATGAAACGGTCAAAAAACTAGAACGTATATAAAAAAAATTTAAGTTTCAGTTAATTTCATATAATTTTTAAAAAAATATTCTGTTTGGACCACCCGGTACATAACGATTTGCAATTATAGCAGTTAATGTTTAAAGAATGGCGGATATCAAAACAAGGGCTAATTTTATTATTTTCATTATCGAACTGCACATATTCATAGATTTTTGTTTTGATTTTTCAAAATGTAAGCAAATCAAAGAACTTCTCATATGTTTTCCACAAATGTAGTCCAAAAAAAAGATCAAGACTTTAATTTTTGGATATTGTTGGCCATATTTAGAAAATTTCCTGGTAAAGGATCATGCCACTAATTGCAAAATTTTCGCTTAATCTGCAAATACTGTAGAAATTTTATATTTCGCCAAAAAGCTTGGACTCTTTCTTTTATTTCGGAATAAATGTCCTTATCAAGCTTTGTGGAGAAAAACTTTCCTCTTACTTAAATCTGTTTTATATATTTTTACTTCACAAAGAATTATATTTTATTACATAAAAGAAAAATATCAAGTTTCGAAAAATTATTTCAGCAACAAGGGAGCGAATGTTTAAATAGTGAAAAAAAATTATCGAAAAAGACGAATGATTGGGTTTTATTTTTAATAACTTTGTTGAAACAATACGACAAGAGAAAAATTTATATTTTCAATTTTAATTAATTTTGTATATTTTTGTAGATTTAAACGTGTTACTTGTTTCAAATAGAAATTGAAGGGAATCCCTAAAAAATCGTTTAATACACTATTAGATTTTGGGAAACAATGATTTTTGTATATGCTTCTCTATAACAAAACTATTACAGAGTTTTACTGGAGTTTGACAAGATGGCGAGAAAGGGTAAAGGACATAAAGAGTGGTCCAGCCATAATGCAGAATGTTAATTGTGAGTCAAACCTTAACGTCAAGATTTTTTCCCAAATTAATTCGATATTTCTTTCTTTCAGTGTTTGACAAATTCAACAATGGTGAGGTTCACGATTGAGCAGCGCGTACTTGTTGAGGCCTTTTACGAAAATGGGCGTTCAAATCAAAATGCATTTCGTGCACTTCGTAATTCGTTTGTCAGTATAATAGACCCATCGGGAGAATTGTGCGCAGATTTTAGCAAACCGGGTCTGTAGGAAATGTGAAAATATTCATGCATCCTCGCTCAGTTCGTTCTTCGGAAAAAATTGCTTTTGTTCGCGATAGTGTGGCAGAAGAGCTGTCAAGCTCGACTCGTCGTCGTGCCCAACAATTGAACATATCACTAACATCACTGATGCGAGTTTTGAATACAGATTTACACTCTGACTCAAAAGCTAAAGCCTAATGACCATTTCAAGCATCGCCAATATGTCGTATGGTTGGTTGAACAGACGGAAGTGAATGGTGACTTTACAAAGAAAATCCACTTTAGCGACGAGGCATTATTTCACCCCAGTGGATTCGATAACAAGCAGAATTGTTACATTTTGGCCAAATGATCAAATCAACGAGTGATTGTTGAAAATCCGATGCATCCACAAAGAGTGAATCTATGGTG
This sequence comes from Germaria angustata, assembly GCA_963681545.1. Classification (NCBI taxonomy): domain Eukaryota; kingdom Metazoa; phylum Arthropoda; class Insecta; order Diptera; family Tachinidae; genus Germaria; species Germaria angustata. Next base: position 27,000,833 of record OY813000.1, read on the forward strand.
CGGTTTATGGGCTGGCGGAGTCATAGGGGCGTACTTTTTCGAAAATGAGGCCTGCCAAGCGGTTATCGTGAATGGTGTTTGCTATCGCGAGATGATAACAGACTTCTTATGGCCAGAAATTGTCATTATGGACCTGGACGATATGTGCCACACAGACAACGAATCAAAAGCTCTTTTGCCCGAGAATGTAACATCGTGTATTATGGTTGGACCACCCTTTACTTTGCATGTGTGAAAAATTTTGCCAAAGTAAACATGTAAAAATAAAAAAAAAAATCAAGAGATAATCATTTGAGGCAACATAAGTACAAGTTTTTCATAAATTATTCGAAACCGGTTTATTTTCAGAAGAGCAAAAAACCGGTTAACCGGTTTTCGGTTCCGGGTTTTGTATATTCCAATCCATATAAACAAACATACATACATGTTGCCTACTCGAATGGAAATGTTGATTTTTGTAAAATAAATTGATTGATGTACTGCTGCTAAGCCACAAATGAATGAATGAAGAAAAAAATCGTATTGATTCATTTAAAATGGAATCGTTTAAATAAATTTTGTGGTTTAAAAATCGTATTTCAAATTAAGTCATTAAATTTATGTGGAAAATTTCTCAGTTATTTTAAACGGATTTAACTGCTTTATGGCCTTAAACAAGCTACAAAATGCGATTAATTATTTTTAACTTATGAACCATAATCGCCCTACTTTTCTGCTGTTGCTTTTAATTTTTTTTTTTTTTTTTTGTTCATCATAACAAGTTGAAATTGTTGTGCAACAAAATAAACCTTTTTATTTTACATGTATGTATTTCCCCACACACATCCATATTAACGTACACGCACACAACTCTTCTCATTCCTTTAAACACTTTCATTCATACATTCATAGATGCATATGTATGTATGTATGTGTGCATGGTTCGGTGTATTAGTTTCAATTTATTTATTTCTATTTTATTAACAACAGCGTTGTTGGTGGCCTTGTTAAAATGCCATAAAAAATGGTAAGAGGCCAACAAAACTCTTAATAATAAAAATGGAAAATATTTATACAAATAAAAATAATAAAACATTCAACATCAAAGAAGAAGCCACCATTAAAAAAAATGCAGTTAATAAGCTCAAGAACAACGCATCTACATACTCGTATGTAGTCGTATGTGTATGTATATGTATCATCATGCCGTTCTTAAATACATTCGTAAATTTGTTGCAACATTTATTCTGGGGATGACATTAAACACATGAAATCTGATTTGTTTTAAAATGTATAACAAAAAAAAAAAAAAGAAAAGCAAACGAAATGTAACGACACGACAGAGCGAAGGGAAAGAATCTCTGAGTTGCTGGCCGGCCAAGTCCAGCTACAACAATCTTAAACAAAAAGATATAAAATAGTGTTGTTTTTTCTTTAAATGACAAAAATCTTCAAAAAGAGTTAACAAGTCCGCAAGGCATTAAAAAAGGGTGAGAATAACAAAAGAGACATTATACACATGACTTTAGCTGGTCAACGGTGGTCACAGACGGTCACTAGAAATACTGTCAGACACACACAAAAACATGTACGAGTACACTGTCGCTCAAATGTGACTGATTTTTTTTTTTTTGCCTTCTAATGGCAATAGGGAATAAGAATTTTGATCCTTCGAATCTTAGTTAACCGTAAGAATTTAACATTTACTTTTGAAAGTCTGCAACTTCTCCTAAAGTAGACATTTACAAAACCCCTTGATGAGACCCATGGCCAAAGGATGAAAGCGAATGATTTTTCCTTAACTATCACACGCTCAACTTTATGTAGGCTGCTGCAGAGCATCAAGGGTTAAAAACAGAAATATATTGACACATTATTTGTTTATATATGTATAACCAAAAAAGCATTAAACCTTTCTTATCCAGTTGTTATTTTAATTACGCAGGTTTCCTTTCCGGACACGGACAAAGTCGCGAGTACATGCTGGTTGTTTACAAATTTCCGAAAATTTTAATGTAAAAGACGGCTCATCTTTGAGGTACTGCCAAAAATTCAAAGTAATATAATGTTGCTTTAAGAATAATAATTGATTATTACCCGATACACAAATTAAAAAAAAAAAATTATTTGCAGGACTTCTACAGAAGCCTTTAAGATTTTCAAATTCGGAAAATTGTAAATACAATTATTTCCGATTAAAGATATTCTTTCAAGATTTCTGACGATTTGTTAAAAGGAATCATAATTTTGGTTATGGAAATTGGTACATTTTATTTATATTTTTAAAGTTTCGAGGTTTTGCGTTGAAAATTTTACAGTAAAAATTTTACGTTCTAAAAAATATTAAAAAAGTCTTAAGAATTGATATGATAAAATACAACGCTTTCATTAAAACTTTAACCAAAAGGATTTAAGTTATATCCTTTAAGGAAATGGAAAAAATTTAACACACAATTTTAGAATTGCGTGCTTAGTTTTGAAATTGAGGATATATGAATTATACGCAGATCCTTGCAACCACTTAATGGCAATTTGAATAGAACAGAATAGAAAAAAATTTAATTCGGGAAATAGCAACCAGTTCCAGACGCACATTTAGGCAAATGTATCAAAAATTTAATTTCTATAATCAAGGATATATTAGAACAAGACATGTCCTTGCAACGAATGAAACGTAATTTACCATCGAGTGTAAAACGAAATTTTAGAAACTCTCAATAACTTTTGTTATACTCTAACAATAAATATGACAAAAAGAATATATAAAAAAATCTGTAAAAAATGTCCTTGCATCAAACGAATTGAAATTTCCTCACAGAAACAAATGAATATTTTTATTGTATATTGATCTAGATGTGGCAGAAATTTTATATTTGAAAATAGAGATATTTGGGGAACAATTCAGCTTCAGTGCAATCATAAGCATTTTTACTAGACACTGTAACAATAAGATATTCGAAAACTCACAACAAACAATTTGAGATCATTGTCGATTAATTTATTCAATCACCTACAACAGCGCCGCACCGCACAGAATCGTATTGTCTCAATATTCAATATTTCAATAATTTTACTCATTTCTTCGTTTTTTATTTAAAATTTTTTTATTAATCAGATTCAGTGCATTGGATTGCCTGAGCTGGAAACAGCGTATGCAACAATAAAGGGGTTAGTGGATATGGAGAAGGTCGACTGAGAATGTTGACTGGTTTTTTGATTCCATTGTCATTGTCATCAACACACAGAGTGTTGATGCTGGTCGCTTTACGCGATAGTTGGTGTCAGATTAAAAGTGTAAAGTCCCGCTGTTGAGGCTGCTGTTAGACAAGAATATTTTGTTTATATTTTTTTTGGATTTTACTCCACTGTGTGTGTTTGCTGCTCATTTATTCTTTCTCACTGGCAGCAGGAATGTTGCGTCTTAAACAAAGTGGAGAGAAAAAAGTTATAAGATGACGATTAATACCAAAGAAAATACGGTTTGTTAATGGCTTATTATAGTGACGATTTACTGCGCGTCACATTTTATCGCATTAATGGTACCAAATATGCTACATACATACGTACATACCATATCAGCATGTTCTTCATGGTGGCGGTTGGGCATGCCGCTCAGTCTCCGTGTGTGGGACACTCGCATGTTGTTCTGGCGGTTGTTTTTTCTTCGGTCTCTAACTTGTTTTTTTTTATTAGTTTGTAGTTGGTCTTGCCCTTTTGTTTTTTATTGGTGTTTAAATATTATTGATATAAATTTAAGCTGCGGTGCAAGTCTCACGTTATCGTGTTTCTACTGCGGCGTCAACAATATCTTTTCGAATGTTTCAATTAAGTCAGTGTGTCGCAGACACGAAAAAATTCCATCTATCCCAGTATTGTTACCCAGTTGGTCAATTGGTTGAAAATTTTCTAATGACAACGACCATAAACGTATCGTATAATGACAGTGATTTAGTTGATTAATATCAGTGTTCAATGCAGGACCTTAATATTTTAATTAATAATTAAGAGTTCATTAGCATTTGATTTATTTGTGGCATTCGAATTGAATTCTTAACTTTGATGTATTCGGAGGCCTAAAGTTGAAGGATATTTTAGCCCAATAAATCGCTATTTAAGAGAAGTTCTTCGTTTACCTCTTTTCACGAAAGGACACGAAAAAGGCTTATATCTCGAACCGTTAGAGGGTTAATATGTCCCAAAAAAGAGATCCTCGCAGTTTTTAATGTAAAGTGACTAAGCGTTCCTTATACATGAAAGGTTACATGAAGAATTACAAGATTTCCCATGTCGATTCACTAGAAAAGCTGGAAATGATTTTTTATTGGTCCTTTCTACCAGAATCGGTCGTTAAAACATCGTGGTCTCGGACTTTGGCTCTATTATACAATATGATTGGAGTATGCACAATTATGCTTTTTATTCTCATAAAAAATTTTTATGTGCCTCTAGAAATTTCAACCTGAAATTATTTAAATACTTTTTTAACACCAGCTTTTGAGCATAATTTTCACTTTTCAACTATCGTGTGAAGAAAAACGGAGTTTATCTCTTAGATTACGATAAGATAAACTATTTTTATAATTCGCCTTCTCCAATACAGGGCAACGGTTAGAAAAAATAAATGAAAAGTTAAAAAATCAGAAAAACTTTGGAAATTATAAAAATATTTTTTTAAATTAAAATTTTAGTGATTAAGATCGGCTTATTAATTCGGTTTTTAGATGCGGCTGGATTAGGAGTATGTTAGACGATTTAAGCCACTTCATCGGCGGCTGTTCGATTACCGTCGAGTCGAATTTCTGAGACAAAGATCGTCGTTTTAGAAGTTTACTTTTGAGTTTAATTTTAGGGAAGGTTAAGCTTTGTCACCCTTTTGTACGTCCTCAAAATTAATCAAAATCGGAAAAGTTGTGACCTTTTAATTTTAAGCATCGGATATATTGAGAAGTTTTGTATTTTGTGGAAATCTTTAAGCCTTGAACTTTAAAAGAGTATGGGTGATTTTTGTCCCCTGTTCCCATAAACGGCGATATATCAGTGCTACAAAAATATTTGACTATAACTCTTTGAACGCGCTATGGCTCAAAATTCAACTTTACCCTTTAGAAAACATTTGAAATCATACTAAGAATATATTTTTAAGGTATAATTTCGTATTCAATTAGAATTGGCGATAAAATCGGATCTTATCGGAGATTTCGTAAGTAAAAAACTGCACTATATTTAAAAAAAATTTCTATCTTTTCTATTAAAAAAGGGAACGAATTTGGATAATTACGATCTAGTTATGGAATTTTTGTTTTCCATTGATATACTAAATCTCCTAGCCACATCCTATGGCTAAAACAAAATTGTCAAATGCTTTCCCATAACAAAATTTAATCCTCCAAAAAAATTAAACCTAAACTTCAGCTTTCAAAGCGACGATATACGTATGCATATGCGGTTAGTCCTCCCTGACGGAATCTTGTGTCAAAACCTTATCATTGACTTTGTTGTACAGTGAGAGAAATGGTAGGCTACGGGATAGTGTGCTTATCTACGTGTGTTCTGAGAGTTATGGGTTCAACACCCGCATGGTGTTCACTATCGCGTGATAATAACAGACTTCTTATGGCCAGAAATTGAGGATATGGACCTGGACGAAATGTGGTGTCAACAGGATGGTGCCAATTGCCATTTGCCTCACATCCAACGAAACAATGGCTCTTTTGCGCAAGAAATTCGATGGCCGTGTCATCTCACGTCGTGGCGATGTTAATTGGCCTCCACAATCATTTGATTTGACTCCGTTGGACTTCTTTCTTTGGGGATATTTAAAAGAAAAAATGTATTTCAATAAGCCAAGAACAATTGGAGAGCTAAGGGATGACATAATTCGCACATTAACGACATTGAACCTCAATTATGTCATTGAATATAGGGACCATAGGGTAGAGGTATACCAGCAAGGCCGAGGCGAGCATTTGAATGATAATTTGTTTCACACATAATTGTCATAGATCTTTCTATTAAGATAATTCTCTGAAAACTTTTTATTTTATTTACAATTAAAATCGTACGTTTTGTCTGCACCACCCTATATTTGCAACATTTAATACATAAATAAATTACTTCTATGAACAACTTAACAAGCCTTTTTGGACTTTGGAGTTTCATATGGAATGAATATTTCTTTGGCTGACAAGACTTGTAATAAAACCATCTCTACTATTATTCAGGCCATTAGTTCACAATTTTTATATCATTTGTTAAGCATAAATATTTATTTGTATTTTTCAATTCGCCTGCATTCTAATTTGCGCTCCTTCGGACATCTTTCTTTGTAAATGAATTTAGGCTGATTGACCATTACAAACACTAGGCCGCAACATTTATTATTCTATTCTTTGTGTGTCCGTCCATATGATGATGATGATGAGCGTATGTATGTGTGTGTGTCTTACCAACATACTCGTAAATAAAGATATTAAGTTAATTTATGTTTAAACATTGTTCATTCTTTTGTGGTCTTTTGTGAACATCAAATGATGCTTTACAGGCCTATTTCAGGGTTTTCTATTTCACCAAACGTGTGTGTCCACTCCCCAACTGGTTGTAGTCATAATTGTTTTTATTGACTTGTTAGTCGTACAAAGCCGTGGTAAAGCTGAGCTGCAGTGAGTGGCATGTAGTTGTGCATGTCATCTCAATTTGGTTGTAGTATTCATTTTAATTTTACGTTGTTTCAACTTAATCACCCTCATAAATATCGGGGAAACGATATCATTTGCTATCTTTAAAATCTTCTATATCGTCAAAGGGTTTTCTTTTTGTGACTCCGACAGCAGATTAATAAGCATATACAAAAGATATCTGGCTGATTCTGTTTACATAATTTATTTGAAATAATCATTTATGCTGCCGCTGAATCTAAAACAAAAATATCTACAAAAGTAGTAAACAAGACTTAATATGGACAGATATTTTTGGGAATTATTTTAAATAAATTTTGCCCCCCATATAAGACTCCTCCTGTATGCACATTGTGCAGCTTAAGCTAAAAACGAGCCTTCGTTCCTGTAAGAAGTTCTTATGTTATTTTGGTTAAGTGAATGTGACACAAGTCGAATGGAATCTACTTTTTAGTTCTTTCCACAACCTCGACAGTCAACTATTCTAGAAACAATTTGTGGGAAGAATTAAATTCTCTAAAGTGATTTAACAATGAATCGATTTACAATGAACAACGCTTGCAGACTATTGAAATTTATTATTAAAATTCATGCTCGGAAAATTAGTGTGTTTATTGGAATATTGTGTTCAGCGACGAAGCTCATATCTGGTTGAATGGATACGTAAACTAGAAAAATTGTCATATTCGGTTTGACGAGAAGCCAATGCATCCCGAAAAATGCACTGTTTGGTGTGGATTATGGGCCGGTGGCATCATAGGACCGTACTTTTCCAAAGATGACGAAGGCAGTGTGCGATGATTAAAAAATGTTTTTCCTCAATAGAAAAGCTGGACTTGGCTGACATGTGGTTTCAACAAGACGGTGACACATGCCACACAGCACCCGAAACAATGTCCAGATTGAGAGGCGAGTTTATTTCACGTTTGGGGCCAGTCTATTGACCGCTTAGATCGTGCGATTAAGCCTTTAGATTATTTTGTGTAAGGCTACTTTATGCCTCATGTCTATAGGGACAAGCCCGAAACGATTGACGCACTGGAAGCCAATATTGAATTATTTGTTCGTGAGATACCGGCCGATATGTTGGATTTGAGGAGTAGGCGCGGTCAACATTTGCGTGAAATCATCTTTAAACGTTGATTTATATAGATCGTTCTATAGACTCAAATAAAGATTTCATACATTTCTCTAAATTTTATGTTTTTTCTATAAAATCCCAAAGCTCTTAAAAAATTGCCCTTTATTTGATGCTGAACTTGTTTCAAAAAATAAGCAAGATTTTGCATTTTATCTACAGTTTAATTCTATAAAAAAAAAACTTCTCAAGAACTTATCTCTAATCGTTTTTGAGAAAAATGGGTTGATGTAAGCAACTCATTAAATAAATAGTATTAATAAAAGAAAAATACTCTTAAAAAATTTTTTGCTGTAATAATAATAATAAAATAATAAAAAAATAAATAATAATAAAATAAAAAATTCAATTCGGCAGGCGGCCATTTGAGCGATATAGTTCTTTCCAATTAATATGATCAGATTTACACTTTCAAATAAAGTTTTATATGAAAACAGAACTTTCTTTTGGATTTATAATAAAATGGCAGCCTGTTCAAAGTATAACATTACATTTGCGAAAAGCTTACACATCAATCCACTTTTTTTTATAAATTAAAAATTACTGACCTTCGTAGACTAGTAGGTAGTGTACTAGACTCGTAGTGCGAAGGTCCCAGGTTCGAATCCTGCCGCAGAACTCTGGCAGTTTGTGTTTGATAAATAAAGGGAGCGCACAACTAGCATTCACTGGCTTAGGTGTATGTCGTATGACATGGGCTATCACACCCCTCCAATCAACCTAACCTAACCTAATTAAAAATTTCTGGACTCAAGAAAATAATAATAAAGTTTGAATGATAGATTTATATGTTGCATCTATTAAAGGATTTGTGAAATTATTTAACAAAAACGCTAATCAAATAATCCCAACTGAGCTGAGATAATTACATCAATTTTCGAAGCCTGTTTCCGGTTTATTATTCAAGTTTAAACCAACATTGTGTATTCAAGTAACGATTTCTTTTCCGATTCTGCATTATGTTCCAATTAAATTGTGAACAAAAAAATTATTTTATTTTAACAATGTTTAATTATTCTGTGCCATATACATAATTAAATTTTATGTAAAGGATATGCGCCTTAAGGACGAAAGAACACAACAAAATTGGCAAGAGTAAAAACTACTGAAAGAGTTATTAGCACTTCATAGTACAAATATTGTTAAACAAATACAATAAAAATATGAATTCTTTCAGACAAATTGATATTATGACACGAATTCTTAATCCGTTTATATTTTTCTCTTGTAACTTTTGGAAACTGAAACTCAGTGATTTTTTTTAACAAAAGAAGTATTAAGGGATTATGAACATTTAAAAATTTGTAAAGAAATGTTTCCTTTCATAATGCTTTTTTTTTAATAATTCTTTTGTTTATACCCATATCGGCAAATGCAACATTGAAACTGGACATTTTGGAGAGGAGCAAAAAAGAACTAGAGAAAGAATGAAATAAAAATGTTACTTTTTTTTGGACAAATTCAAATGCAGACAAAGATACGCGTACACAAATCTACTTTCCCTTTCCTTTATTTAAACATATTTTCATTCACAGGATTAAAATGCAACAAGGATGTTGCAAATTAATATCTGTGTATAAATATTTCACAAAAGAAAAACTTTCTTCTGGGTAGTTGTGATTAAAGGATTAAAATACAATCAATTGCAAGAAGACAGCAGCAGCAACTCATTCATGAGAAAACAATTTTAAAATAAGAAAAATATTTCAAATGCTTGAAAAAAATTTAAGAACTTTTTATTTTTGAGACATCAGTAAAGGATTTCCTAAGGAAAACCATTCATTCATTTTGCATTTTAAAGACTCAGTTGGTATTTTCAATAATCATGTCAAAAAGTGACACAAAAGCCATAAACCTCTTTATTAGTTTTTGAAAAGAAAAATTTTGTAAAATATTTCTATATCAATATGATTCTATTTAAGACTTTCATATGTTTTGTAAATTTTTTTAACAGTCTACGAGGTTATTTGGCTTGTCTGAAGAAACACCCAAAGTCTTCGACCGGAATCGAACCTGAGAACTTCGCAGTCCCAGTCTGTTACAAAAACTACTAGCCTATGAAGGCACTCATATAAATATACGTCAAAATATATATGTGACAATTGGAAAAAAGTGCTTAAATCTAATTTTGCAGTTTTACAAGAGGCCATTTTTGAATTTTGAAGTTAATTTTTTTTAACAAATTCGCTTTTTAATGCGGAATTTTGTATACGTTTTATTACCACTTCTATTGGGAATAAATTGTTCTATATTTTTTAAACTACCATACGCAATATCACGAGTTATTGTTCTAAATGAAATTGTACATCGAAGCAAGGATAAACAGAAATTCATTACACTTTTAAGCTTAAATGGACTTAAGCACTCATTCCTTTTTGCCACAGAAGTAAAGAAAATGTTTCTATTAATTTTTGTTAAAATGAAAGATTTGAATATTTTGAGAATAAGTGAGAGAAGGTTACGAAAAAAATTTAGTTGATTAAAATTGCACGTTTGTCCAACAAAAAGTTGGATACAATAGGCAACATTTATGCTTCTAGAGCGTCTATATTTTATAAGTTGGTTTAGATTTTTATAACAACACTAGCTGAACCGACAGACTTATCTATTCTGATGGACTAGATACTGAAAATTAGAAATGTCATCACCACCCGTACACTTTATAAGAGGCGCCATCATAAAAATTTAACCATAACAGGTAAATTTGTGCCACTGTAATTAGATTTTTTAAGGTATTATTCTGTCCAGATGGACTAGATGGGTCTTTTATATTTCCATAACTTCCTTTTTGCGTAGGTGAACTGCCGTAAGCAAATAGTTTTTGACAGAACGACAAAAACTATTTGATTGGGCTGATGGCGCCTCTCATAAAGTGTACGTGTGGTGATGATATTTCTAATTTTCAGCACCAGAATTGATAAGTTTATAATACCAAAAACTTAAATGAAATGTAGTATTATTTATTTGTATTGTGTTTTGAAGTTTTTTGTTTGTTTACCTGCTGCTTAATGTCACTATACCCATGCTGAGTGACAAAAAACGATTCCCGATCGCAATTTTTGTATTTGATTAATGCATTTGACCACAATATTTTTTAACTGAAAAATTTAAATTGACAGCTAGAAACAGTTTATATGGAAAAAGAAAGATGGAGGATTTATGTTTTTTCCGGCAATTTTAAAAATTTTTTCTTAAAATTTAAAAAATTTTTCTCCTCTTCGGACTTCAAGAAATCTTTCCAAAAAAGATTATTAAATTGCTCTAGCCTATTTGGAGTTTTGCGTCCAACAACAAATTTAGCGACAAATTTATGTTTATATAGATGTTTTAACACTAGACCGTTTTTTCAAGTTATAATTTGTTTTTAATTCTTGGAAAATGTATGAACAAAGCAAACACACAGGGATGGGAAATGCGACTCTATGGCAAATTATTTGTGGAGTATTTGTGTAAAATTCGGCAAAATTAATTGCAGTTCGTTTTCTTAAATATTTTGGAAATGACAATAATTTTTTGTTTAATTTTAACACACCCACAAAAACCAGTAACGTATTCTTTGTCACGCTCCAAATGTTGTTCTCCACGGAATTAAGTTCTTCAAATTAAAAAAAAAAATTAAACTTTCAAAAGATTCAAATTCCCAAATAAAAAGACACATGCATTTATTATGTTCCATTAAAGGGGCCAAGTGAAGCGCCCACACAAAACACAAGAATTCACACGGAATTTATAAGATTTCTGAGGTTACGAATGCTAATGATGATTCTAAAATACAAAACAATTCATAAAAACCAGATCAAAAGACAATAAAAACTATTTCAATTGTTGTGAATACAAAGACTTTTCAAATAAAAAAACTGGGAAAAAGATGAAAAGCATTTAAAAAATATATATAAAAAAATAAAGAATACACAGAAACTTACCGAATTGTGTTTATTGCTTATTTGTATTAAGACATGATCACCAAAAACAAAACAAAAACAAAACAGTGAGCGCAAACAAATAATGTTTTTAAAAAGAACAAAATTCCCATGATCACCTGTAAATTTATAAAATAAAAAACCAATTTACAAAACACATACATACTTAGGGAAATATAAACAAAATTATATGTGTGAGTGTGTGTTACCAAGACCATTGGAATCTGAAAGACGATTTAAAAATACTATGTATATATAGTTGTATTACATGCAACATGTATGAGCAGAGTGATAGATAGAGGGCCTGTGAAAGGGTTGCAGCATCATATGGCATTAATGTTGTATAAATGACACCTTAAGTGTTGTGTAAATACACGATCAAACGTGATCAGCGAGGTCAGTTAAAAGTAAAAGAAAATCGTTTAAATGAATGAATAAATTATTGACATATTGACGCACTAACTGGATGGATCATAGTACTTCGTTGATCGTTAAATGTGAGTTGAAATTTATAAGCGGGATTAGCACCCAGAACACAATTTGTATATGAAAAACACATACATATGTAAACATGTGTAAGTGCAACAAGTGGCATGATACAATAAAAACATAACAAGAAGAGCCCTGAGAAAAGAAACAACCAAATTTCTTCACAAAATGTCATAATCCCAACGAATACATACTTTTGAAATGATTTTTCCTCTTTTCTATAGGACCAATTTTTGCTTCTTCACCGTGGGAATTTTCAAATTTGTTTTCTTGATTTAAGCTTTTCTTAAAAAAAAATTATATTAAAAAATTTTATTTTTCTTAAAAGTATTTGTAGAAACCACAAATCCTTAATGTGCAACGAAACTTTTGATTCTGATGTGATTTGTACAATTTTTCGAGCGTGAAATTATTTTTTACAACTTTTATTCCGCATTATAGAACATCTGCAATATTGGGGACAAAAATACAAACAGAAATATTCTCAAAAATAAAAACCACATTGGAATGGCAGTTGCCTAAAAGTCTTCCAATATATATTCAATATGACACTACAGTGCGTATTATAAGTAAACTCACACTAGGCGGAAACTAGCTTTTTTTAACAACTAAAATACTTCCAGATTTAGTGATGTTGTTAAAAATTTTCTACATCAACCATCATAAAAGAGTTAAAAAGGTTTGTAAACTACTGAAGAGCTGTTTCAACTGTATGTCATTGGAAGTCGGAGCTTCACTTTGCTTCTGAGCAAGAGATTTCAATTAAAATATATGTTAACTAGTGACAGATTTATAAGCGGTGCGATTTTGTACTCCCAATATAATAAAATAGACAAAGATGTTTAATCTTGCTACTGAATTCCAGCAAAAACAAGGAACTTCCAAAGAAGTCCATAAGATCCGCACATTGTGATCCGGAAATAGCGAAAACTCATACCTTTTGGAATAATTAAAGTATTGGCTCGCCATTGTAAAATGTTCTCTTTTTTGGGTCCCATTCAGAGCAATTGAAGTTATGTAAAAGATGTTATGAAAAAAACTAACTTTTGAAGTAGTTTATATGCTATTCGTTATACAGTATATTTTAAATTGTACTGTATACGTGTATGAAAATCATTCTTCACACATTTGATTTTTGTTCACATAATTCCACAGTACAAAGAGCTTCTATAGAAGTCATGAAACTGTACGGATTTTAAGGCAGAAAAAGTGCGTCATTTCCACATAAGTTTAACTAAAAAATTCTCTCTCGATGTCCTTAAGTGAATTACATTGCAAGAAGAGTAGATTTTTTCCACAAAAATATTCAATATTAAATTACGATTAGTTTTTTGGGGAGATAAAAAAATTGGTTAACAGGCACAGTTTAAATAAAAAATTTAAGGAAAATTCAGTAATAATGTCAAATTTAAGAATCAAGTGTGAGTTTTAAAACTTAGTAGGAATTTTTTCTAATTAACTTCCTTAGAAGTGAAAAAACCCGAATAGTTTGGAAGCGATGAAAATGTCATTACGTTAGAACAACTTCCATTTCTTTTATCTGGGGCACTATATAATTTAGGAATATGAATTCAGTTTTACCTAATTCTTCGAACTATATTCGTTGAATTGAAATTTATTAGTCAAACTCGAGTTCGATTAGTGAATTTTTCATTTCAGATTAATAAGATTTGCAAATTATTTTTATTAGGGAAAAAGTAAGGAGAAGTAGAAGGAACAAGTACCTGTTGTAGATGATTGTCACACGAAATCATCAAAAGCTTTCATATGTCTGTTTTTTTTTTACATCATTTTTAAGGTGCCTGTTACTATTGAGGACCATCAATTATTTAACACCGTTTTGTATGAAAAGAGAATACAACTTCTATTTGTTTCGTTCTGCTAGTGCAAATAGCTCCTTCATACTATTTCCCTAATAAAAATAATTTGAAAAACATAATTATTTTGAACTGAGGTTATTTTCAATTTGGGTAGATTTTCAAAATATATTCTAGTAAAAAAAAATCATACTTATGAACAAATCATATGATGAGTGTAAATAGAACTAAGTCAAAAATCTTGTTCTTGATTCCACTTTTGTTCAATTTATTTAATATCTAAATATGAAATTTTTAAAGGGTTTACGGACCCCTTGTGGAAAAAGTAAATGTTAATGAATATGTAAATTTACCATCCTTTACTATTAATTATAAATAATCCTGCATTTTAGAACTATTTTATTGACTGTATATTGCCACATCATTCTTTATTCAACCATTCATACAGCCATGATATCAAAGCATTTTGATTCTCTATATGCATTTGAATATAAAAAGCATATACAAGTAAACAAATTAATGCAATATATTTGTTGCAGGCCACAATTTAAGGACCGCATTGAATTTGAGTATAACTTTATACAAAAATAAAAGAAAGAAAATAAATTAAAGTACATACGAGTACACTCATATGGTATATCCTGTACTACATCTAATGTTTTAAAGCAAATGAACTTGTATTGCATTAAATTACAAATTGAATTTTTACCTAATTCTATACGAACCGTAGAGAAGCTGAGATTTCAGTTGGAATAGAACCCAGACCACCAACCAGAGAAACTATAACCTTAACTAATCTATTAATGAAACATTCTGGCTCTTTCCAATATACAGCAAGCGGCAAGTTTTTCTTTTGCTTGATTTAATTCCAAAATTCTTTGGTTGCTAGAGGACTATGACCTACAAAAAATTTTAGTCGTCCGGGAAAAGGACCGAAAAAAGAAATGCAAGTTATTGTTGAGCAACGAAATTTTCATTTTGGCCCTCTCCTGTACCCCAATAGCTTTAAAATATTTTAAAGTCGTATTCCATTTTCGGACGAATGTAGGTGGTATAAGTAGCAAGGAGTTCAGAAGGAGTGAAACATCTCTCACACTGTCTTAAAAAAATGAGGCACTTGAATGATTTTTTAGCGACTTGGAAAATGTTCTCAGTCCATCAAACATTATTTTGGATTTTCATACCAAACACATCAAATGCTTTTCAGTTACCGGTATTTATACCACCCATAGTTACAAATGGAGCAGCATATTCGATCACACGAGTATGCGTAAGGATATAACTCTGGGTCCTATGTCGATCCTATTCGCATGACCCCAATCGCAGATTGTTACAAGATCGTGATTAGTTAAGCAAATGGTGAAACATCCTGTAGCAAGGTACTTTAATCAACTACTAAATTTATTTGAAACACATTCCAGTTTTATTACGCTCAGGATCAACCTAAAACAACAAGGTATTAAAAAATATTTCATATTGAATAGTGTATTTTTCTTCAAATAATTTTATTTTCGATTTTTTAAGCCTCTGTAATACTGATTATATATATATATATATATATATATATATATATATATATATATATATATATATATATATATATATATATATATATATATATATATATATATATATATATATATATATATATATATATATATATATATATATATACATATATGTGTTCCCATCGATCCTATTAGGAGCATAGGGCCTCAACGAATTTGTTGAACATATTCCTGTCTTGTGCCAACGCTCTCACTTCGGCCCAGGTTTTACCCATTCCAGCCACCTTCTCCACGTATGAGCTGGACGTCCGCCTATTCGGCTTCCCTGCGGGTATCGTACTCATTGCTGTCATATAATATTGAAATAAAACTTGCCAGTATAACAAAAGAAATATCTTTTATGGCAACATTTTGACAGCCTAGTTTCCCAAATGGTGCTATTTTTTCAACCGCCAATGTTTTTCTCCATGTATTCAACTCATCTGAAGACTTTATTTTAATTAAGCGAAAACTTATTGAAACAATAACTCAATAACAATGTAACAATTAACATGCAATTATCAGAGTTTGCCTTAATAAAAAAAAAAACAACATGACTATATTCAACAACTCACTTACTCAGTCAGGCAAGTACTCACATTAAGGCAATATTTTCTCTTAAACTCTGCTGATTGTAGGATGAAGGAGACACGCCACAAAAGATTCACAGGACAAATTAAAACAATAAGAGTATTAAGTATTAAATCATTTTTATGCGAAAAGGAATCAACAACAGACCGACTTGTTAAAACGCCTTCTTGAAAGAAAACAATAAGGGAACGCAAACACGTTTATAGCAACAATAATGAACGAAATGCGAACAGACATTCAAATCAAAATCACATGATTACAAGTGCGGGTGTTGTAAGGTTTCGAAATATGTTCGCTGCTGGGATAAATCGACAAAGGAGAAAACCGCAGGCGTGTCAATTAACAATAATTTCTGCCCTCACCTTGATTCACATCGCAGTATCATGCAACAGGAGATGAAGGATACTTTATGTTTAATGCTTTTCTTTCAACTTTATAATGGCTTGTTTACACGATAAATCACAGAGCGTCATCAACACTATGTGTGTTCGAATATCGGTGGAGAGACCTCCCTGGTTTATAAAATTATTCAAAATGTTTTCGATGGAGATTTTCAAAATTTTCAACGCTTTTTAATCGTTTCATTATGTGCATTTATAACTCCCCTATAAACGGCTACAAATGATCATTCAACATTAAGAAGGTTGTCATAAAGGCGCCACAATCACAACTTAAAATTTAATATCACTGTTTTCATAGAAGGCAGATCAAAATTCGTTAACTTATGGTTTTACTTTATTTGTATGTTGCCGCCAACGCTTCCTGCAAAATATGTAGTCATCATCATATGGTCTCTGCCTGATTCTAACACTTGGCCTAGAATTATGTGTGAATAAATATTCTACCGAAACGTTTATTTTGAGAACAACAACATCAATAGACTCATACAAGCCAATTAATTGTGGTCAACAACTAATTATATTGTTAGCAGTAATTGCTGTGGTTGATGATACTTCAAATAGCTTTTGCCGCATATGGAAAGTGATTTTAAAATTAAACAATCGTTCAATAATATTTTGAGTTATAATTAAAAATGGATCTTGCCTTCATTTAAAAGATGTTACACACTTTTAGCCGTCTATTGGAAATTGTTAAAGGGCATATTGATTATATTCTACTGATAATACTGAGACGTCTTGTATTTCCTGTGCAGTAACTCTCAGTGCAACATTGGTCGCATTAATCGTTATATGTCACTAGACTTATTGTCTGAATTGAGATAAGCTGCGCCTATTGGTTGATTTTTAATGACCATCTCATTTATTTTGACGTCAATGGAAAGTTTAAATGTCGTGTGATAATTAGAGATTATTTTTTACGCAAAAAACCATCATTGAAACCCAAAAATTGTCCTGATGCTCGTAGGCACTATAAGAACTCAACAATTCACACTTATTAATGGTTTAAAACTGGTTTGCTGAGTTTCGCTGTGATCGTAAATGACGTAAAATATTTAGATCTCCCAAGCGATGTTGTAATGGCAGATATAATCAATAAGATCCATCGAATGAATGTGAGAGGTGGTTGAGGCTGTAGACATATCAATCGAGTGGGTACGTTACATTTTGTATTAATATTTGGACGCTATTCACCTTTAACTGTCGCAATTGTTCGCACTTGACCATAAGGGCTACCGAAAGGAGTGATTAGCGATGTTAAGACGAAATAAGAACTAGTATTTTCCATATTTTGTAACTGTGAACAAAACATGGATCATAACCGTTGGTGTCTTAAGGCCAACGAGCACAAAGGCGGGTCTATCGCCCCAAAACGGTCGTGTCCAAAAATTTTTAGGATGCTCTAAAAGAGAATTGCAGGATCCATTGCTACTACGACATACAGAACTTCTTGTCCATATCTTAGAAAACTCAAATCACTACTTCTTTCTATAAACAGAGTTTCGGAACCAGAATATAATGGCACAACTAAAATATGTTTTTATACGTTTTATAAATACTGTCAAACATAATGGCTAGATAAAGCCTCATGAGACTATGATGTCAATCAAGTTGAGTTTCAAGTAGGAAACTATTGACCTGGTACAGGGTATTTATAGTTCTAATTTTTGGAAAAAAACTATAAGTATATAATATTAGATAAGCCAAAAGTCTCTTTCTCACATTAGCTTAAGTAAAAATTTATCATGATGTATATCACATCCCTTGTTGAACACATCAAACTACTAATGTGTTGGGTGACTGTTCATTTGAGTCAGGCTGACTACATGGGACGAAGATCTAACTTCATTGTGTCACACCACAGGATTCTTTAAAAGAAATCGGTAATTCCATAACTGACAGTAAATTTACTTACCACTAGCAAGTTGTATGCTGCCTCAGAGGGGAGGGGAGACTTATAAAATTTTATGCTGATCTCACAACTGGTTGGGTTACAAGACCCTGTGGTCGCAGATGTCATCGGTACATTAAAGGAAATGTCAGTAAATTATATATAAGCTACTGTGTCGATTAGCACCAGCAGAAGCATAAAGATTCAGGTTAAAAAATATACACAATCGAACCCCTAGCAGCCACAGAGATCCAAACTTAACACACACCCTGTTGAGGCATTAAATCTCGCGTCAATCATCACCAAATTTTTATTTAACTCTGTGAGCAATTTGTGTTGAGGTCACACCAACCACTGGATCCGAGAAAAAGCCTCACCAGCATACAGTCCGAATCAAATCTCAGAGTTATTCAAAACTAAATGGGCTTTTGGCTAGCAGCTTGATATTGTAGCACTTCTATCCGGACTAGCACCAACAATGTAATTTCCTTTCAGTACATATATACGCGCCTGGTGGTCTCTTTTTTCAGAGATGGGGCAGTAACACACTAAGTTTTACTGACTGGTCGGCAAAAATTCAAGAACCTGTTCCCAAGGAGGTGCAGCATCAACGTCCAAGCCAAAATTTGATTCAAAATTAGACAGAGTGGTTGCGAGAGGATTTGGAATACAGAAAAATCTTGGAGGAGATCTGCTAATGCCGTTCAAAATATTTTCTCTTACATGTCACAAATCTGTTGATTTTATCATGCGCAGCAATAATTTGGTGCAGTGGAAAAATTCGACCATATTGATAGACTGTAGAAGGTTCAAAGTCTTTGCTCATTACACATCATAATTCTAATAAGACTACAGTAATAAGAGGAGCCGTGAGGTTCTAAAAAGTACTAACCAAAGGAAAAAAAGGTCTTAGTGTTTCTAATGGAACTCTGACTTCCACCATTACTGACATCGACAACTCCAGACCAAAGCCGATTTTATCGGCAAAACTCGAAAAAATCAATTATTATTTTTCTTTTGGGACTTCGTATTGATATTTTTGTTAAAAATCTATAACAAATAACGCAAATGTGTGCCTCCGAGAGAAATATTTTTATATTGAAATTGTGAAAAAAAGACTCTTAGATCCATAAAACTAATCCAAACTTTTTTGTTAAGAAAATATCCAAGAATTCAATTTTCACTCAACTGAAAAAATTTCTCACTATAAAGTAAAAATAATATTGGAAAACATCAGCCAATTTTTTTGTCAAAAATATTTGTAAAATGTTTAGCAAAATTTTAAATTTTATATTCAAATATATGGATTTGAAAGAATCTAACTTTTAATAGAAAGCCATAGGGAATACGAGTATTTTGTATAAAAAGTCCTTTGTGGTTTCTACAATGAACAACATTTCTGCAACTAAATTTCTATTGATATTTTATTTGCTTTTCATATTCAACTGATTCAGTGTATTAGAACTAAAGAAATCCTTTTGTACAATTATTATTTATTTCTTTATTATTTTATAAATTTTAAATTAAAATTTAGTTAAACGAAAAGGAACTAATGTCTGTAACCTTAAACAAATGTTCTCTGTGTGTGTAAAATCTATAAATTATTTGTGAAAAATTACTCTTGTCCGGTGAAATAAAGAAATATAAAATAAAGTTTTACAATATTAAAAAACATCAGCAGGAATAAATTATAAACAACAATAAAAGTTTATTGAACATGTTCGAATCTGAGAATAGAAAACATTTAAATGCTTTTCAACAATATTTGTGTATCACAAAATTATTTGCAGCAACTGCGAGTACAAACAAATAAATAATAAAGTCCTTATGACTTCTTTGAAATAAATCACTGTGACTTCTTGTTTTATGATTCAAATAAAAATAACCTGGTCCTGTTTAATTATGAACAGATAACGAACGCTTGTATCCACAGCAATAAATTCTATACAAATACAGATATAAAATGTGGGCATGTGTTGGTTTCATGTGACTAGCCATTTAATAAAACTAAAAGGACCATCTCACTACAGGTCTTCTTGAAGGCCTTTTTTGAACTGATTATCATTGTCCTGTAACTTCCAAAGAAGGCATCCAGAAAAGCCTTGGCTCTCGCTCTTCTAAATCACACCATATACATTTTTACTTCCCATACGTTAGAAGGAAACAGAAAAGGAGTCAAATTTTTTTTGTTTTGCTTGGCAAAATAATGCGGATCCCCTGTTAGAACAAAATAAAATTGAAAAATATCAAAACACACGGAGAAATATTAATTATTTAGTTGAAGTCCAATAACGACATTTGAAATTTGACAGTCCATAGCGACCATACTGTTGAAGCTACATCTGTCAAATTGGCTCTCATTCATTCAGTCTTTTTTGCCAAATTGCCATTGAGGGATATAGTGTTCAACAACACGTGCAAATTATACAATTTGTTTTATTAAAGAGGTGTTCTGCTTAGGCAACGTTTCGTGCTTTTCGCCCATATTACGGTCACCATACTAGTCCTCCAATTCCAGATAATGGGTACGTCAACAAACAAAATTGTCAAATTTGGAACGATGCCAATGCATCCCGAAAAGGTTACTGTTTGCTATGGATTTTGGGCGGTTCATATTTCTTTGAGGACACCGTTGGAAAGGCCGTCACCGCCAACGGCGAGCGCTATAAGTCGATGACTGCTATAAGAGGTGGACAAATGGTTTCAACAGGATGGCGCTACCTGCCACACAGGTCATGCTACATTTGACATTCTGCACGAGCGATTTGAGGCCATGGTCATCTCACGTCGATATGATGTGAACTGGCCACCAAGATCGTGCGACTTGACCCCGTTAAACTTTTTCTTGTAGGGTTTTCCTAAGTGGCAGTTCTATGCGAATAAACTACAAGTCAATACGGACCTCAAAGCCAACATAACCCATGCCATCGCTCACAATCAGGCTGATTTATACGCCAAAGCCATCAAAAATTTAACATTACGGGTGGATATTTGCGCGATGTTATATTCCATATATATTGGCATTAACAGAACTCACAAATCAATAAAAAATTCAATGATATCTCACACACCCTTTATTTCATTTAAATTTAAAGAAAGAGAGTGCGCTTTATAAGAGACATATTTGTGTGGCATTAAAGAAATGAAAAGCCTTCTAAGAGACATTCAATTGAAGTTCTTTTAGAATCTCTGCAGGATGTCCCCGAAAAGTCAGCGTGTGCATACCATTCGCTTCCGAAAGAAGGAATATACAGGCCTTCCAGAAGGCTTCCATAATCCTTATTTCTACCGCTGGGACAATAATGTCAATTCCAGTACTAATTTTTATGTTTCTTTTATAAAATAAAATGTTCGCACTTCTGCAGTTTATTGTTTTTGATTTTTAGTTCATAATTCCTTTAAAAGAATTATTATTGGATAGAGTTATTATTGTTGGCAATAAAATGAGTAACACATTAATAACCAGCATTCCAGTGGGATTGATTTTCAAAGAAGGGTGATATGAAATTTTTAAGCAATTTTTTATTTAAAATTTGATTTAAAAGTTTCTCTGACTGAAGAATAAAACCCTCGAAACATCGACCCGTCTAATGAATATTGAACGAAAAGTAGTTTTAAAAATTTTGACAAAAGACATAAATACAAGTAAATATTAGCAAAATACTTGCAATAAAACTGTTGTTTAGAAACTCCGACCACATCTATATAGTCCTTTCATGGTGATAAAGCCTCTTGGCAAAATGTTTTTTAGCATTAACCCATGGCAGGCCAAAGTAAATGGGAAGAAAATAAGCATAATTTGTATGTTTATCGTAAAGCAAATAATCATAAATCGAACAACTTATGAAAAGGATACAAACTTGCCCATAGTCAAAATTCAATTTTTCTTTTTCATGTATGGAGGACACTGAGACCGTGCGACACTTCTTCTGTCATTGTCCAGCTTTTGTGCAGACGAGATACCGATGCAGTGGGTTTTCCACAATCACTCCTGCATTCTGTCATCCCATTTGCAACAACTTTGTTTATTGACGTAACCACGCAGTGAGAAATGAGATTCATAGCTGAAAAAAATTTTGATTACAAAATCAGCATTGAAAGGCCGTTGCTCTAGCACCCAATTAACATATCTACGTTGTGGTGAATGGTCAATCGGCCACAATTAGCCGTAACACATCGCTCGTTGCAGAGAACACCGTGTCGATAAAGATACAATGTAACGACATTACGATGATGCGCAGGCCTGATCATATCCGTAACGCTTCCAGTCTCTTAAAATTTCTTTATAATCTTGTCAATTCCTTGAACAGTAGATCGATTATGGCGAACATAATCAGCTCGTAAAGTGCCCACACATTTGAACCACCACTTTTGTAGTAAAATTTAACTATTTTAACGCAGTTTTTTGTTATTAAATAAATAAATGACATTTCAGATAACAGATATTTAACATCTAATGGTCTTGCCAGACCGATAGATACAGGTATTTTTAACTCAACTTCCTTAGGAAGTAAAAAATTCACTAATTGCTACTTTGAAAGCAATAAAAATTTAATTTCTTAAAAATAAATTTCACTTTCACGTTCACAGGACACAAAATTCTACTCCTGGAACATTAAACTGTTGCAGAAGACTGTAATTAAATTAGTTGCCACTCAGCAACTTTTTAAAATTACTCATGGCAAATGATTTTTTTTTTTTTGTAAGAATGCAGACGGTTACGCAAAACACATGATATGAAGAAAATTGCTAGCAATTCTGTTGTTCATGTATTTAATATCAGCATAGTTAGCAGCAGTCCTTTTCTACTGAAAGTTGTTTCGGTGTAGTAAACAACAAAATTTTTACTTTATTTTCACACTGTCATATTATTTTTAATGGTATATGTGTGGCCATCTCTGCTCTAACCGCTTATGTGGCACCACTTGTGCACACTCCCGCTCAAACTAATTTCATCTTCATTACTTAAATGTCTTAAGGTAGAATTAACCAAACGTAAATGTAGAAACGTAAATGTTGTTGCATCAGCTAATCGTTTCTGTCATATATACATTCTCATATGACAGAAACGATTAGCCGATGCAACAACATTTACGTTTCTACATTTACGTTTGGTTAATTCTACCTTTACAATGAATTTCTATCGACTTAAAATTGGTAACAGAATTATGATCATTATCATTTAATTTTATTCGTGTACGTGTATGTTTCTGTGTGTTTCTAAAGGCGTGTTTAGTTCGTTGTCATCATGAATGTTGCAGCAGCATTAATTCCTCTTCTTCATGTTGTACTTTTGCAATAGATATTAAATTCACTTTGGATATTTGGAAGGGATTACACCCGAATTTTGTTCATTTATCTTTTAATCTAACCATTTATCTATCGCCAGTACATTTGTATATTTTCGTATCTTTTTACACATGTATTGGTTTTATTAAATAGTTTCTTATCGATCATATAGATCATGGAAGTTTTATTACATTCTATTTTCGGATGGAGTGAGTTGACACTAACGATTATGTCTCAATTGTGGCAGCAACTCTTAGAAAAATATTTGAAACTAATTTAATATTACAGTAGCGTTTAAGGAGTTTCTGTTTATTTGTTTATTTATTTATTCATTTTTTATTTTTATCGTTGATTTTAAACCATCCTAAGCAGCCGCAGTAGGAAGTTGTTAGAAATTTTGGATAAGGTGAGATTAGCAGGAAAAGGAATTTTATTTTAATGAAAATTTTTTCTGGGAAAATAAAATTGTTATATAATATTTATATGACATTTGCGATGTATATACGGATTTATATGTGTTAGTGTAGGTGTACGTGCATTGCACGTTTGTAACTTTTCAACACTATGAGAGACAAAACATAGATATAAAAATGGGAAAAAAGCAGCATTATGCATTCATCACTTAAAGAGTCCAACAATAATCAACACAACGCCACAAGTAAATCAGAAAAATGCATGGTGTTAATTTTTTTCTTAATGACTTGTCTTGAACAGGGATCGAATCCAGGGTCTCAGTCATAAATTGCTTTGTAGTCAAGGCGCTAACTACTTGCCTATTGTTTAACGTAACCAAAATTTCCGGACATGTATCTAATAGAGCACTCATGGGCATTATTGGCGAATAAGATCAATCAGTTAAGAAGCCACTGCTTCTATGGTCATTGCCAAGGAGAAGTGGTAAAAGAGCTCGCCCTTAGAGGCCATACACGTGACTAATTTCATATATAAAAGGGGTTTGCAAAAGTCGCGATAATTCGATTAATTCTTTTATTTTTAATTAGTTTCACAGGATGTGTTTATAATTTTAATATATGAGCAATGAATATTTAAAAAACAAATCAGGCACCTAGTGCGTTAAATATAATTTTTTAACCGCATATTTACACCTGAGGCTATACATCATAATTAATTTGAGTACATCTGCACTAAGATCTTTATGATATTTTTTTAATAAAAAAAAACAAGAACTGGAATTTTTTTTAATAAAAAAAACATAAACTGGAATTTTTTTCGCAAAATCCTTCCTTGATTGCACCCTTTTCGAAATAAAAAGTATGAAATTTCATTTAAAATATTTTAGGCATTGGCACTCCCATCCATGTCTTTGTAGGACATTCAAAAAAATACAGAAGAAAATATTATTCGTCCTGTTCGCATTTACATAGAAATTACCAATAATATTTGCACAACTATTAAAGCGTACAAAGACTTACAACTCAGACATTAAATTATGAGCGAATGATTTGACTATATTCAGTAAAAATTAGATCAAATCTGATATTATTATTTTTAAGGATATGGAAAAATAAAACTTTTAAATAATAATTTCTTTAATGATTTTGTGTATTTTTTTAAACATCTTCTCTTAAGTACGTTTTGACAGTTCATTAAGCCATATTTAATTTTCTTTGTCATTCTTTTGATGTGAATTTGGTGAAATTATTTGCCTTTGAAGCAAATAAAACATCACAAATGCCGCCCCAAAAAAAAATTTCGACACATAAGAAGATAAAACTATAATTATTGTGGTTTAACCGGATCGAAAATAATTGCCGAAAAAATCCCAATTTTTTTTGGTCCACAGGACGAAAACATATTGAGAAGATACATATATCAGAGAAGCAACAAAAAAACTAACACTGAAATGTTCAGGAAGCACATTTCACTCAAAGACATTTTCAAATATCACAATCTACAACAAAAAAAGTATAAAACGGCTTAAAAAGTATATGTATGTTTTGGTGTTGTTATACTTTGAAAAATATAGAACAATTAGAGCAGGGATCTAATTGTTAAATTGTCCTTTATATTGCATGGCTTTCCTTTTTTGTCGGTTTTGATTTCTTCTCTAACGCTTATGCGTGCAACATTGTTTGGTTACAAAATGCATCACGCACTCAAGATTATCCATAGATTTAAAACTCAAACAAAAAAAAAAAAAAACAAAAAAAAAACAAAAGAATAATTAAAACAAAAGAAACAGAAATCAAAAAATAAATTGTATCACTCCTGTTAAATAGTATATCCGATGAAAAACTGTTCATGTGCTTTGTTTTACATTTCAATCTGATAGTTGCACCATCAGTAGAGCAGATTTATACGATTGTCCTGCAAACTGACACAATTTTTACTTTTCCGTTTTAAATTTGCATAAATTCTGAAACGTTTTAATTATTTCTTTGTCCGCTTCTACATCACTAATGTTGTTTTTATATTCATTTTGTTGTTGTTGTAAGTGTTTAATCTACTTAAAAAATAATTACAATAAATCAGATTTGTGTATTAAAAAGGTTTTCTACTTACAACTGAAAATAAAATTAAATGCCATAAGACCATCGGAACGTAAGTAGAGCATTTCCGTTTTTAGTTCAATGTATTTGTGCTAATGTTAAGTAGGAGTTTGTCGGTATGTCAGTCAGTCATACTGCTTCTATACGCTTAATTCAATTAGCTCCTGGGCACACTATTTGTGCTGGCAGGATTTGTTCGTAAGTATTTATGTATTTAGCTGTATTTAGTTTAAGTTTCTTAACTATTAAGTGGACTAATTAGTTCATTTAATTCGAAAGAAAGACAAACAAATGTTTGTGTCTTTTGATCTTTAAGAAGCCCTTGCACTTCTTTTATAATTGCGATTTTCAGCTTCATGGATTTAATTGTCTTTTTCATGTAATTTGCAACAGGACTGTTCCAGATTAGATTAGATGACATCGTTATAATGCGCATAGAGGACGGCGGAGGCGTTTGTATATGAATGTGACAATTATTTTAAGAAATAACGAATTTCATTTTAAAAAACCTTTTAAGATTTTCCTGTTTATAGTCAAAGGATTTTTTAGGAAAACTATATAAACCTTAATCCAGGGATAATCTATTTTCAAAAAGTTTTCCCACGTTGTATTTTCCACAGCAATATTTTGTATGGAACTAAATATTTTTATACACCTCTATGATATGGAAAAACTTAAGAAAATGGACTAATTAGCTTCTCCATATCCCCCTATTATGGATGTCAAATAAGAGTTAGAGCAGCATAGTCATATCTCAAAAATTATGATTATTCGGAATATATCCTTATTTGTCCAACTGATTGTTCATTTAAGCATGTCATATTTTTATGGAATACTCATCCCTCACCTCCACTATATGCGCATTATTACGATGTAATCTAATCTTATCTGGAATAATGCTATTGGAAAAGACACAGAATGCTGCACTAAAGGAGCGATATGTATTACAATCTTGTTGCAAACACAAATCAAAATTTTTAAATTATTGAAGAAAACTTCTACTCAGTATCCTCTCTAACATTTGGAAAAAAACATCAGGATCATATCTGAAGCTAAACTGAAGTTCTACCAAAAATTTAGAGATGGCCTTTAAGTGCAACACGTCATATCTCAAAAAGTGTAACTTTGTAATTCACCGAGAAAAAGGAAAGAATTATTACTTGAAGCCAAACTGAAGTTATAAGAAGGTAGTTTGATAATTCTGTGACTTTTTTGCAAAAAAGTATTTATTTTCCCAAAAAGTAAGATTTCTCACGCCCCTCGAAATAGACGTTTGTTTCAATGGTGATCTTTATTTTTGACCCAAATCTTTTACCACTTGACAACAGAAAGTAATCGCGACGGTAAGCTGAATGGGACAGCAGTTCATGACCCAATTTATGGATTATGCCACAGTGACCAAACACGTTTGCATCCGTCGTTTTCCTGAGGGAACAGCACTCTATCTTTCTTCACTAGATGAGCATATTTTTGGCTTCAAATCAATATTGAATCTATTTAAAAGCTCTTATAAATATTCACCGGTAATCGTTTTAACCTTTTTAATTGATAGTGATGGCACCGCATTCATTCCTAAAGACTGTAGTCGTGACCTTGTGGGCCAACAGATTGTCGAAGAAAAAATTAAACCTTGCAACTATCGCTTGAAAAATATGAAATTTTTCTCATAGAACACGGCAGGGCAAATTAATTTAAAAGATTTCAAAGCAAACGAAAGTGGAGGCGTTTTTAATGCAATTTCTAACGGCATACAAATTTTTAGAAAATACTCGAAAGGAAAAAAACAAAAAATTTATGTATAGATTTTGTCAGAGAACGTGTGGCAACAGATGTACAAGTGGAATTTTCACAAGACGCCTTTAATGGCGCAGTGCAAAGATTTTCGCCCATTTAGCACTTTAGCTATAAAATATTAGTAGGTTTTTTATATAAATTAATTGGAATGTGTTTCAAAATCTTTAATTTTAATGAAATTCCTTGGATAAAAATATATAATTTCAGGTATTTTTTGAAAAATATACAAAATAAAAAAGTAATTAAGATCGGCTCATTGATTTAGTTTTGTTTGGCTGATGATAATTAGCCAGTATCAGTATCCTTAGCGGCAGCGACTTGATTAATTAAAATAAAATAGCCACCGCTCAGCAAGTCGGTTATTGGCCACTCAAATTAGACCTCTCCACCTGTAATTTTGAGGAATTTTTTCGTAATGATCAGGCTGCAAAAACATGTGTATTTGGAAAAAAAAACTTTTAATAAATTACTGAAAAGTAAATTATTAGTTTGCGAAGAAGGTACGTTATAAGTCTAAACTGAATATTTTTTTTATTTGTTTACATTAATTTTAATAATTACAAAATTTGAGATAAAACTTAAGATAAGTATTGCATCAATTGGTTACTATTTTTTTAAATAATGTACAATAATTATGAGTATGTCATTTATGGGAAAAGATAGAAAAAACTCCGTTTAGAAACTTTAAGAAATTTGTGTTTATATTAAGAACTTCTGTCAACTTCATTTCTGAAGCTGATTATGCAAATTTCTTTTTGACACGGACATCTGCAGATTTTGTGGTGAAGATGAGGAGTCGATGGAACACTTGATAGCAAATTGTGGGGCATTGTGCCACAGAAGACATAGTACTCTACATGCATATACGCGAGAGATGCTCCAGCTTAAACATAATTCTTAAGGATATATGGCGGGTATGCATATACTTGCGTCGATTTGCTTCAAATGTTCATATATATATTCATATATATATATATATATATATATATATATATATATATATATATATATATATATATATATATATATATATATATATATATTTTTAATTTTAATATCAAGTTAGCGCACAAAGTTTTATTTATGTACTTTAATTCCTTCTATTTGCCTGTACCTTATATGGAAACACAGCACTCCGAACAACTTCGATAATCTTTATTCTCGTTTATTTGAACTTTTTTTTCGTCTATTGGACCAGCACCCAGGGGATGATGCCTATTGACGACGCAATATATTGTGCTGGAACTAGGAAAATAGGGTATGGGAGGGAGGATAGAGGGAGTAGTGTTCGTGAACATTCGATTTGAACCTCCCCACGCCGGGGATGATAGGAGAGATATCTGTAGGGAACTTGTTTCACATACAAGCCGTTCGACTAAAGAACGAATTGTAATGCGAATTCCTGGATGCACTGTTAATGAAAAACATGTTGTTCGCAAATAACAGTGGGTCTCGAAAAAATATTTCCAGACTTCATTAAAGCACATTCCATTGCAATAACGATAAAATAGCGAAACACATCCCACGTTGCGAATATTCTCCAATGACTCAATATAGTTGTCACCAATGAACCTTTTCGCCGTCTCCTGTACTCGGTCCAGTAGCTTCTAAATAGACTTTAAAGTACTAGCCCATAAATGAGAGTTGTAATCCATTTCCGTTTTCGTTTTAATAAAAACAATAATTGCATTCTTCAAAAACAAAAAATTATATTTCCCTAACAGAGACCATTAAACTATAAATAGTAATTAATTGAACTTAAATTGACGTCTTTAACTTTTAATGATTTTCATATTGTGCAACATATGACCAACCCTACGAATGATATGCCATGCAAAATGATTTTAAAAACACATCTATTTAATTTAATAAATGATTATTACAAGTGTGGCTGCCACGAGCCTCAAGTCCACACCAAATGGACAGATGGGCAAACAATTATTATTATTATTATTTTTGTTTAATTGGAACCCTCATAATCAAAATAAAGGAGAAAAAATTACAAATCATTAGGCAAGTCACAACCAAATTTAATCTAAACAAATTGCAAGGACCAGAATGTCCTTAAGACAAAAGTAACATGTGCCATTGACCACTGGCAAACAGACACAAACGAACCACAACAAAATTAAACATGAAAGAAGAAACAAAACGAAGAAACAACAGCATTATACAACATAATGCAACAGAAGGAGCCAAATGAACTAAATGCAACAATTGCTGGCGATTTAGTCATGCCATCTAAGTCCTTTCGAGAGACTATTAGTTCTCCAACATCAATTCTATTCACAAATGATTGAAAGACGATTTCCATTTCAGGTTTAAGCAAAAGAAATTATTCGTTCTATCATCTAAATTTGAATGTTTGCGTGTTGAAACATCTAGCAAATGAAAGTGAAATTTCTTTGTTTTCCAAAAAACAAAAGTGCCACATCAGAGGAAACACTGCATTACAGTGTCGAACAACAACTGTTGTTAATTTAGCATAGAAATCTGACAGCGTATCATTAGTTAACTACGTATGCAGATAGATGAGCGGTGAATTTTTTTCCATACTGTTGTACGCTACCAGACAACTGACACATTTGTTGTAGCTGCGCGCAAAGGATACTCCTGCCACGCTGGAGTATAGCCAGCCAGCATCT
Organism: Germaria angustata; assembly: GCA_963681545.1. NCBI lineage: Eukaryota > Metazoa > Arthropoda > Insecta > Diptera > Tachinidae > Germaria > Germaria angustata. The sequence continues at coordinate 27,031,515 of OY813000.1, forward strand.
CCAAATTAATATGTTTTTGTTTGTGTTATTCTTTACGAACAAATTGCGATAAATGATCCTTGGAGGCGATATGAAAAATAATAACCGCTGGCTGACATCTTCTGATGATGTTTCGTCTTTAAGATTCATTTAGCAAATATTTTCACTTTTTCATCTTGTAGCAACAGCTGTTGCACGAGTGCAAAGATCCCCACATACTTTTACTTTTAAACAACAACAACACCGTTCACTCTTATACGAGTATATGGGTGTTTGTGTATGCATGTTAGTGGTATTTAGTCCTTTTCCTTTTTCTACTGTGAAAAAAAAGAAATATGAAAATAAAATATGCAATATGCTTTCATATAATTTAGTTAAATTTATTATTATTTTTTTTGTTGTTTTAATTCCGTAACGACATGACGTGCGTTCCTTGTCAAACATGTGACGTGACAACATCAAAAATGTAACCTTACGATGGTGTGGTGTTCTTGAGTAAATTTCCGAGGTTTAATAAAATGTATAATTTATCGCATTTGCAGCGTGTTTGGAAATATTTGGGACAGGTTGCATAAATTTTTGGTGGCAATAATGTATGATTTTGAATTAGAATCGAAAGTGTATTAGGATATGGTTTTCTGATATTCGGATATTGGTTTATTTTGAGAAGCTTGAGAAAATATTTTAAAACTTATAAATTAAAATAAAAGGGTCAAATAAATTCTATTTTAAGCCAAAAATTCTTTTTGAAAGTCAGCAATAAGTGAAAACTTATTCAGAATTGGTGCTAAAATGTCAATTACACAGAATTTTAAGGCTATAGCCTAGATAAAAATATATATTCAAGGAGAAAATATAAAAAATATTTTTTATTATGAAGAAAATAGTGCAGCACAACTGATTTGCTCAGCATCTTTGCATTCCACAGCATCTTAAAAGAAGTTCTTTAGATTTTTTTTTCCTTTGAGTTAAATTTAAAAAATCATTTATTATTATAAAAAATTACAAAGTGTAAGGTATATTATATACCCTTGCCTTGAGTAAATGCCACGATTTTATCTTTGTGGTTTTAGTATTTTAACTTGCAACAATCACACACACATATATATGAATTTGTTAATACCACAATTGCCATAAGGTTTTCTCCATGTTGCCAACAATATTGGTGTTTTGTTAACAACTTTTATATGAATTGCATTGTAGGAATAATAAAACAGATTGTTGTTGCCGCAGCAGTTGCAGTCATATGGAAATTGTCACACCATTTAAAATTGCGGTTTTGGTATAGTGTTTTTCACCTTACAACGGCCCGATTTATCTTAGATATTTCTTGTTTTATTTATTTTTTTTTTCGTTTCCTCAAAACTATCAACCACATTTGAATGCTGAGAATTTTACCGCAATTGCGGTTTTATTAACGCTTCTGTAAATACACTTTTGCACAAACTCGCACTCATGCCACATACGACTGTATTGTATTCGTAACCCTGCATAATCTCTAAATTCAAGTATTTTAAATGCGAGTAATAAAATGCAGTCTACTTTTATGTAGATTGCAAATCCGACACTTATATCGTGATCTACGGCTAGAGCAGGAGAAGTTTCACTAAAACAATTCAATGGATTATTCATCGGTGTGGGGGAAAGGCCTCAGTGTAACTATTTTCCCTGCAACTGTATGACGAACACTGTGTATGTGTGAGTGTGCGAACAATTTTAATTTGTTAAAATGCGGAATCAGGTACATTTCCGCTGTTAAAAGCTTTCTAGAAAAGTTTCCCATTTTTATTATTTTTTGTAGTTTTTATTTTTGAGACTAACACTCACACGTATTCACCAGATGGATTAAATTTGATCCAGCTTTTGGCAATAAAAATAAAAGAATTTCGGGGAAAAAAGTGCAATAAATGAAAACAATTCCAATAAAATCGATGAAAATAAAAATAAAAAAACTAGAAATACACATCAAATAAATGAATACGAATTAAAAAAAATTGAGGCACAAAAAAAAACTAAATAAAGTGCAACCTTCAGTAATTTATTGTCATGAGTTGCATGGAAAATATTCATTCTTTTATATGTTGCTTCATTAATGTTGCGCATTCAACATTCAACATTTTACACACATACACACACTCATGTGAATTTATCTTAATTTTTAAATTTGCATACAATTAAAATTTAAATCAAATTTATCATGGAATCAAATGAAGAAAAAAACACTTTTTCGAAATAAAAAATGTGACATAAGAGTTCGGGTGAAAAAAAATCAGGACATGACATGCATCTGCCATTAAAATCAGTGTCATATAAAATGTTCATTTCAACTGAAAGCATTTGTTATTTTAAATTTTATGGCAACTTTTTATACCAACAAGAAAATCACAAAAAAGTGCCACAATTAAAATAACCTCCTTTTACCACATGAGATAATTATTAAATTGAAAGCTTTTAATTTTTGAACGCAATAAACTACATATGACAAGAGTATTTTCAGAGTCCTTGTTAAGGTTTTTCAGATCGTATTAGCGTTTGTTAAATGTCCATGTCCGAGGTAATCATGTCCATGAACGCATTGTACGGCTCATGAAAGATTTGAGTACTAGAAATTTTATTTTGCAAATATGTTGGTTCTGTCGAACTGTATGGTAGAGAATATACTGCATATCGTGAGCTTTCTACAGTCACTTGATGTCTATGTACGTTCATACATTTATAGAATCTATATTTAACGAAACGTCGAAGAGTCAAATCGGCTACGCAAATCTGATGCAACATGGGACTTGATCGCATCGAGGATGCTACGAGTATTTAGACCACAATTGATTAACGCCAAGTCCCGTGAAGGGAAGAGATACTACAACGACAATACAATGAGGAAAACAAATAAGTCAAACGCAATGCTACAGAAAGTTAAGCAACATATGCACAAAGAGATAAGGATCTGTATCGTATCACGAAGGAAATATCAGTTCGTAATTATTATGATATTAAACCTCTACGGAATGCGGAAGGCGAATTAGTATAATCAAAGGATGAACAACTGGCAATATGGGAAAGCCATTCAATATACGGAACTATGGTACTTGCTTTCAACATTTGACTAGATTGCGGACGCAGTGAATAGTTTAAGGACTGGCGAAGAAGAGGACCCAAATGGAATACCATCCGAAACCTTGAAGATGGATATTACCTTGACGACAATGTTGATCGAACCTATTGTCACCTATTTCACTTGACGTACCAAGTCATGAGGAAATAGGGCAACCCGTATTTCTGAAAAGAAATCATGTCGGTTTTACGCCAAAAAGGTCCTGTGTGGACCACGTCAACAGCGTTAGAGTGATCGTTAAGCAATCCGCCGAATAGATCTCCTTTATACATAGTGTTCATTGACTCAAAGCAAGTATTTGACACGTTAGTACACAACGCTAAATGATAGTACCGAGTTGCAAAATATTCTTGCAAAAATTAGAGGAGACTTATCTATGAGTTTTACAACGATTCCCATTTTTGTAAACTTCGTCACATGATAATGCTCCATTATATTTAATCATCTGCAACTGAAGTCGTAGTATAAGACAGCGCAAAGTAAAACTTCTTCTTTAGTAAATTTCGAAGTTAGGATGTTTACGCTTTCGTTAACGCGATCGAAGCTGCGTGTGTCTATATCCGGGATACCCATACATCAACATTAAAAGAAGTGTATGCAACAGACCACCACATCAGTGTCATTGTAAAATTCCATTATGTGTTGAAGATCTCACGTCAGTAATATCGTAAAATTCTCATAGTGTCACAATATTAAAATTGTATTTTGACTGTTACTATCACGTAAATTATTTCAGATAGACAAAATGACTTCCTTCAAAAGAATTTGAACCGAAGCTTTTAAAAACAGTGACCAACAAATAATGGAGTGGCTCAAGCAAATTGAAGCAGAGAGAGAAATTTTTGTTCTAGGAAAAACCTTGCCTCTTCTACCTCCAATAATTCAGTTTTGGATATTTAGCCATAGAAAACAATAGGAAAACAAAGTACATACGCTGCACTTGCTCAAAGCCAATTTGCTTGCATTGCTCCAATCCCAACAACGAAAACTGCCCAGAAAAAATTGATATTTTAAGATGATATGATTTGAATAAAGACAAAACTGAATTTATTTTATAAGTGTTTTCAACGAAATAAATTCCTTAAAATTTAAAACACTACTTGTTTTCTCTAAAGATAAAAGTTCTGCTTTTGTTCGTTTAATAAAACAAAATTAAATAACCCACATCCTTCTTATATCAAATTTTAATCCTTTGTTGGCTTAAAGTTGTAGTTAAATAAGGTCAAGAAGGATTAATGGGTACGTAAAACAAAATAAAGGATTTTGGAACTATAACATTCCATATGAGATCCAGGAGCAAACAATGCACCTTGAAAGTCACTGCTTGGTGTGACTGGGTCCAAAATTTTTTTGAGTACATCGTTAGTCAGGACATCACCGTTAACTATGAGCGCTTTAGGTCGATGATTACCAACTTCTTCTATTCTGAATTAGATGACACGTATACTAACGACACGTGGTTCCCAGAGGACAGCGTTGCATGCCACATTTTATAAGTATTTTATAAGTGTTTTCAACGAAATAAATTCCTTAAAATTTAAAACACTACTTGTTTTCTCTAAAGATAAAAGTTCTGCTTTTGTTCGTTTAATAAAACAAAATTAAATAACCCACATCCTTCTTATATCAAATTTTAATCCTTTGTTGGCTTAAAGTTGTAGTTAAATAAGGTCAAGAAGGATTAATGGGTACGTAAAACAAAATAAAGGATTTTGGAACTATAACATTCCATATGAGATCCAGGAGCAAACAATGCACCTTGAAAGTCACTGCTTGGTGTGACTGGGTCCAAAATTTTTTTGAGTACATCGTTAGTCAGGACATCACCGTTAACTATGAGCGCTTTAGGTCGATGATTACCAACTTCTTCTATTCTGAATTAGATGACACGTATACTAACGACACGTGGTTCCCAGAGGACAGCGTTGCATGCCACATAGCTTATGTCAGATTGAACATTCTGCACGAGTAATTTGAGTTCATGCTCATCTCACGTAAAGGTGATGTGAACTGGCTACTGAGATCGCGCCATTTGACACCGTTGGTAGACTTTTTCTTAAGGCTGAAAGTCCATACCATCCATTCTATGCGTTCTTGCGTTTTATGCATGTGTCAAAAAAGTAGAATCAAAGTAATTGCATGTGACAAGTTACAGAGCAAAGCGCATTGAACGTATAGACGCATAAAGTAGGTTTATTTTCTAATTTTGTATGCGTCTCATGTATCATGAAAAAAGGTCAGCTGTTTTCGATAGCCAAGGATGACAAATTATATTTTATTTTCAATGATATCGATAAAATATTTATGTGGTGGATTTTAATGTTCTCCTTAATGCATTAAAAGAAAGTCTTCCGTAATAAAGTTGACGACTATTTTCAATTAAAATCAATTTTCAATATAGTTCTTTCATTAAATAAATTTACATTCTAGTTATCGATTACTTTCATGTACTGAGTGTCACCTCTGTTGTATTTATTATTTTTTAATCAATTCCAATGGAGGAGAATCTTATTGAAGCTGCAAAAATACCACTCACTTCCCATTACGTGGTCTTTTGCAGCTTTTCTTAGAGTAAAATATTATTTATATAAGCGCAATAAATTCCATAAATCCTTTTAAAATCACAATTTCACATTCTATTTATGCCAAAATTGTTCCTATTTGATAAAAAAGAACATTCACAAAACAGCTGATAGAAATAAAAAAAAACTTGTCCCATAAAATGCATTGTATGTAATTTGAATTCAGAATTGTATAGAATGCACAGAAACGCATATGAATAGAACGGATGGTATGGACTTTCAACTTAAGTCGCAGGCCTGTGCGAATAAGCTGCAATTCACAACGGCCTTTAAATCCAACAACATTAACCTTGCTTTTGCTTAAATTCATCCTGATTTATGAGCCAGAGCCACGGAAAATTGGACGTCTTCGATGTGCGGCACCCACCGAAGCCACGATAGACAATTGCACGACGTTATATTCCATTCATAATGTCATCGATAGGCATGTATAAAAAAATTCCATTATGGTATATCCCACGAACACTTTGTTTCATTTAGATTTACAGATAGTAAGCGCTCAATGGAAGATCCTTCAGCAGGACATCGATATTAGTTTTGAATATACCAAAATGGAAGTAATTCGAATTAAACAACTTTCTCTGGGAACGTGCAAGGTTGGATGTGTTTTCTTTTAAATTTTTAAATTAAGAAGTCACAATAGTGATATCGACGAATAACACAGTGTTTTCACTTACCATCCAGTAAAATAACGAAAAATCCTGCAAAACTTTTAAATATGATGGATTTCAGTACATTTTTATGACACATCTGTTCGCTACTGTCTGTAAAAAATAAAGCAATTGAATTCAAAAATATACAATATCTAAAGTTGAAAAGTTTTAATGTCAATTTTTAGACATGCGTGGTAAATAATTGCCTCAAATGACATCATCCGCCACAAAAGCGTAATTATATAAATATACTGATATTTATGTATATGTAAAACATACAATGACAATAACGATTTTTTTTATTTGCTGTAAATGCAATACACAAAAATTTCCCATTTCATAAACTTTGGCTTAAATCATAAATAAATCACACCAACCTCTTTCGGCAACTTCAATGAAAAACAAAATATTAATTTATTTCCGGCTCCATTTAAATTTTAATTACATTATTTCACCTCTTGATGTTGTGAAGAAACACAAGTATCGTCATTTTTAATACCACAAAAGAAGATGGTAGATCTTCTTTCGATCTGCCCCGCTGCAATATTTGTAATTGTTTTGAAATACTGACATGATACTTTTGCTTTCCACTTTAAAGTTTTGTTTTTGTCTTACGCGTGGAGGCCGCCGTGACAAATACAATTTAATTGTATAAATTATTCAGCACCAATAGGACGAAGTGACATTTGGTAACCACAATTCTTATAAGAAACATGGTTTTGATGGCAAGTTATCAATTAAAACTTTCGTTTTCTTATTTTTAAATAAAACTAAATTCTGTTTGAAATCATTATCAAAGTGACCTTAATTGTTATCATTATCTTGTTTTTCCTTCTCCCATAGCATTTATTTATTTGTATTTGCAAATGTAAACCTCCAACTCCATGATGGCATATTTTAACATTAGTTCAATTATAGGTCAAGCCTAATGGCAAATTACATTGTAAATAAGGAAAATCAAATTAAAGTAGAGGAACATTTTAGTTTTTATACTCAACATTTCTTACAACACTGGCATTGAATTCAGTGTTTTTCTTCCGTCGAGGTTTGCCTTCATCCCACATCACATTTGTTTTGCAAACAGACCGGTTTCGTTTATATGCCATCTTCATTGCTGCTTTCCTTACTCAATTGTTTTCAGGTTGTTCCTTGTCCTTATAGTGTGTCCGTTCTGAAATAGTGCAGTCCTTATTATCGGAAGATGTTGTCTTTTTAAGATCATATTCATTGGACTGAAGACATATTTGAGAAAAAACGATTTTTCTGAAGTACTTCAAATGACATTCGTCGCGCAGTAAATTTTATTTAGTATATGAACAACATCCTTATTACACATAATTTTTTTTTTAACATAATTTAAAATGTTTAATGATATTTTTGTCCTCGAGAATTGAACTCGAACTTGGGAATATTACTTCATGAGGACATGTTCACCAGCTCAATCCTATGATCATATAAAATAGTAATGGCGCTGTGTTAACATACTCGTAACTGTGAGAGTAGGTTTTTTTAAGAGAAACAGTTAAAAAGGGCTTTCTAAGAAGTCATGAAAATGCAGAGATTTTGATGTAGAAAAATTAAAATTCAGCTCATTTCTAAATGATTTTAACATAGATTTGCCCCTAAAAATTCACGTTTTCAAAGGCATTAATTAAAATGTAGGCTACATTCAACATACAGCAGATATTTTTTTCAGAAAATAGTTACATATCATATAACGTTAAGCTCTTTTCTTCTACAAATAGAAATATTCAAAGATGAAAACTTCCCAATAGTCACAATTGTTTTTCTAATGTGACAGTAATAGTTCCAATGAAAAATTTAAGAAAATCATTTTTTTTTGTTCATGTAAGTCTAAGGAAATACGTACACCTTTTCAATTAAGTACAGATTTTCTCAACTTATCTTCCCAAGAAGCCGAATAATGCACTGTGGGATACTTTCCATATTCTTCATTGGAAAGTAAATAGTGGGTCCAACGAGAATCTGATTTATACTAATATTTTTATATTATTTTTTCACTCCTATTTTTATGATAATCTAAAAATCCAGCTGCTCCCAGCCTTGAAACTAAAATTTTAGCGACTCTCTAATGATATATTAAAAATTTTATTGAAACAGCATTTAAGCTCGAGGTCTTAATTTTATTTGAAATTATTGATAATTCGATACTCATTGAGTGCCATCTTCAGGAAAATTATGTTTTTTTGAACAATATAATTAATATTATTAAAAAAAACTATATTATTAAGAACATTATATTAATTTTATTATTAAAAAACAGAATTTTTTTGAAGATGATACTCAATGAGTATCGAAATATCGATAATTTCAAATAAAATTGTTTAACATCTAAATGAGATCTCCCGCTTTAATAAAATTTTAATCAAATTGTTATAAAAAGGTCAATATAAAATATAGATTTTATTAAAAAAAATTTTTATTTAATAATCCATCAACAGCAATCGCCTTCACTAGGGTGGTCTTGAATTTTCCATATGAAAACTAAGACAGTAAATGTAACAAAAAAAAAAACAATTTAAAATTTCTCTGAAAGTAAACCGATTTATATTTAATACCCTTAAGAATCATATTTACCAATTTTATGCCACAAAAGGTAACAACAAATGCCAATAACAAAAACAGAAACTGCCACAATTGTGCAACAATGATAATCGTTCAATTCATTTATGTAGTTGTTATTCACTCAGTCAGTTTGTCATTCCAATACTTATTTCTTTCCCATTGATTTAGGCATCAAACGTGAGACAATGAATTATAAACCCATTTAATGCATCAACTGGAAAATCGGTTTGGTTTTTCTTTTGTATTTATTATTTATTTTTGCTTAAAACAAAACAAAAAACACACACACACGCACTCACAATTGCAACACATGGTGTCATACAATTCTAGTTGAATTTGAGAAATGTTTTTTTCTTATATTCCTATGATTTACGAAATATTTTTGTTGTTGCAAAGTAATCGGTTTTTCGCATTGTTTTTCATTCGCCATTCAACTGTTCATTCATTGTTGTCCTGAGTTACGTGCCAATTTGTTGCATTCAATGCGTAACACAGAATTACGTGTATCGTACAATCCGCATGATCGGTTAATTTCACAAAATGTCCCTTTTACACATTCGTTCGTTCGTTCATTCATTCATTGATTCACACATTTATTTATTTTCCTATTGTTTGCAATTTCACATTTTGTTTGTACGTGATTTCAATAATAAAGAAAATTTTGTCCATTTTGTTAAGCATTTTTCTCATTATGATATTTTTTTTAATTATTTAATTTTATATGATGAAATTTTTATTTGAGTTCTCTGTATCAGAGTATGGAAAATAAAAGTAATTCGTCCTTTTAAAGAAAATCTGTATTTTCTTTTCGGGCACACGTTCATGAATTAACCATTTTTCAGGAAATAAACATGACTTACGTCTTGCTGGATTGAAATTCTCTCTTCAAAAGTATTTTCAATATTTTTTTTGGATTTGATTTAAAAACACATAAAATTTAGAGAAATGTATATAATCTTTATTTGACTCGATAGAACGATCTCTATAATTCAAAGGTCCAATTGAGGCATACTCTCTCCAACATATCGGCTTTCAGTGCGTCAACCGCTGGGTACTTGTCCCTATAGACATGAGGCATAGCAAAGCTCCACAAAAAATAGAATGAAGGCGTTAAATCGCACGATCTAAAAAATATCACCCTTTATTTCCTAAATTGCTTTTTAGCAAAATTTTTCACTTAAAATAGTTTGAGGAATTTTTTCAAAAAGTATGCGTCGATATTAAAATGAAATAGGACACGTGATTTCATTTCTGTCGAAATGCCCTATGTGGACCGCAGATGTCCAGTTTATCAATGTCACTTAGATTCGGTTAAATGCAGGAATTTGATGCTGCAATTTTAACTTTGAGGATTTCGTTATACATGTATTACTGTACACATGACATCAGAAAGTCTAGCGAGACTAAATGTCGTGTTTCCTCCATATAAGATGATAGCCTCAACTCGTTTGTGTTGAAAGTCCATTAAGGCACTCGCTACTCGGGAACCTGCTTCCATATCGCACGATTTGGTCCAAAGACAATATCTGTTCTTTGATTTGTAGAAACCTTATCAGCAATACTTTACGTGAAGTCATCTTCGTATATACTACCATCTAAGCAGCCTTTAAGGAGGTAACGCTGCCTCATAGAAAACAATTTGGCTTATTAATGTGGTAGTCATTGACGGAGCTAAAAATATTTTGATGGTGGAGGACAAGAAGCGTTTGTTTATTGGTTTAGGTTAAAAAAAACAGTTAAATTTTTTTATTACATTTTAAAGGGTGGGGCGGGCAACAGCCAGTTCAGTAGAAATTTATTAAAAAAATATCAAACCAAATCGTCAGTGAACTTTCAAAAGTTTTTTGCATACTCACGTTTTTGTGCTATTTCTTCAAAAGCGTTCTAAGTCTACTATAAATATTTATTTTCTAATATTCATATAAGATAGAGAATTCTCATATTGTATATGATGGTTTTGGTATAAACATTTGAGGTTGTATGTTTTCAAACTGCTTAAAGTTCACTGACGATTTGGTTTAACGACGAATGAAATGTCGTTATATGAACAGTTAAGGCCACAACAAGCAATTTTAAAAGGTTCAGATATTTTATAGGTACAATCCTGATAATTTTTAATGTTAACTAAAAAAATAAACAACTGGAGTAATAATAACAACCTTTTATAAATTCAAGGTGTTGGTCTATTGTGTAACTTGCAATAGTGATTTTGGCTAACGAATAATAAAGAACAGTCTCTTAATAAGGACTCGCCATTATTGGAAAACTCTTTAGATCTAGCAATGCCTCCGACTTGCACAAAAAAACTTTCCACATCTAGTTTTCTCTCTAACTTCATTTGTATTTAAGTGAGCCGTGGCAAATGATTTTGTTGCTTAACAAAACACGTGCAATTGTTTGTTTTATCAAAATACTATAAAATCATGTTCCGAAAACATTCTTTGGAATCAACGATGTGTGACTGACCTCCTCTCCTGAACATGGCACTAACCATCTAAACTGTCACAAAACAAACTGTTTGTATTGTCACTATTCGCTCGTAATGAACGAATGAAAGAGTGAGTGTATGCGGTTTGTTAATGTTGTTCTTGATGACTATGAAGTGAATGCTTTTTTAATGACTGCTGTGTAATTTCGTTTGGATATCATGAAACCTAATGAACAGTGGGTTTTTCTAATTTGAAAAAAAAAAAAAAAAAATTTAAATACAAGCCAAATCTTTAATTGAGACATCTGTTTTTTCCACAAGCCACTTTCATGATTTTTCTCTTCGACAAAGAAAAATTTTTAATTTAAATAAATTAAAAAAAAAACAAAAAAGTTCTTCAATATACTGCTAAGTAAATATGGGGCAACCGTTAAGGACTGTGGCTTCGTGTGTACTTTTATTATTTAACACATTATATATTCATATTGCACTGTCTTCACAGGCTTATTGCAGTAGAAACATGCCTAGAAAATATTTTTGTTAACAGCGAAGGACAGAAATGAGAAATTATTGAACAAACGACTAACAAAATTGTGTAGGTAATGAAAGTGCCGTGCACACCAGACATGAAATAACTAACATTAACAGCAGCATCATGCTACTGTTAAATGCAGCCCAATGAAGTTATTGCTCTGCTAATGTTCTAACACAGCTGTTAAAACATATTCTTATAACATTACGTGGCGTTTGAGTTTGTATTTAACAGCGGTCTTTTAGTAGCCGCTTTTCATAATTTTTTTTTTTTTTTTTTTTTATATGTATATCAAATGGAAAAACTTCAACAACAAACGAACTGATATCAAAAACAATAAATAGGCACGAAAAATAAAACAAATCTCACATTAAATGAGGCGACGGACGACAAACCAAAAATAATGAAATATTGTAACAATAACATGAGTATTACGCCACCACAAACGAATAGGAAATTAAACATCAAGTCTTAACATCAGTTTTTAACAGCATTTCGTGTCCCATGTACGCGGGCATTAACGTATATAAATATGTATATATGACGTAATATAAAATAGTTTCTATCAACTAATTACGTGGGCAGGTCGGCAATTCCCTCACTTTTTGAATTAACCACCTCTTAAAGGGAAACACTGCTCCTATCAAGAGCCATCTGTCAGCTAACACTTGTCAAAATGTTAACAAGCTGCTTCATTTAGTTAGTGTTTTACAGCCATTGATAGAAGACTACCGCGTGATTTCAGGAGAAAATGGAAAAAAGTGAAATTCGTGTGCTCATTTCATCATTATTTTTAAGGAAAAAAAAAACCATCACTCAAACCAAAGCTAAGCTTGATAAATAATATGGAGATTCTGTATCATCAAAGTGGTTAATTGAATTTCGTTGTGATCGTGCACGAACGGAAGATAACGACCATTCTGGACGCCCATTTAAGGTATCTACACCCAAAACAATTGAAAAAGTGCAAGATATAATGTTGGCCGATTGGATATTAAAAGTGCAAGAGATTGTGGAAGCCATAGGTATATCACATGGCTCAAATGTCTCAATTTTAAATGATCACTTCAGTATGATAAACCGCTAAGCAAGATGGGCTCTCACAATCGACCACAAACGCAATTGTTCGACAACTTCGCAGGAGTGTTTGGGGTTGGTCAACTGCAATATAGGCGGGGTTTTGCCCCTTTTCGTAACGTGGACAAAACGAGGATCCACTATATTATACCAAAAAGCAGTGAAAACAGTGCTATTATTCTACATTATTCTTTAATTTTTACTTTCTATTTTAAAAAATCAAAAAGTATATGACATCAAAAATATTTGTATAAAATTAAGTACATAATTAAATTATATTAATAAATTTCTGTGAAATGAGTGTTGCAAGGGTAATGTCGTTATTTAAATTTGCTGCCAGTTTTGCATTTGACATTTATGATGTGGACATACAGAGAATTAGTTTTCAACAATACATGGAGCGATATACACCTCAAGAATAAAGTTTTTATGAAAACAGAACTTTTTTTGTTTCATTTATAACAAAATGGCAGCCAGTTTAAAAAATTACATTACGTTTGTACCACTTTTTACCTAGAAAATCGATCTGCGAAATATGTTTTTTTTTATTTCTAGTAAATTATTTTAAGAACAAAAACACTTTTAAGTTTATTTTAAGGACAAAAACACTTTTAAGTTTAATTTAATTAAATTCTTTGAATCAGTAAATAACTTGTGTGAATGCGGACCTTCAAAGAATTTTGTACATCCTTATAAAAATTTTGTAAAGATTTCGCTGATAAAAAAATCCTTTTTGGTTGTATTTCAACTAATAATTAACAGGTGCAAATAAAAAGTATTACTGAAAATAAAATTTGACTGTGACAAAATTTTTGTTTGAAATTGTTTAGCATTATAATGTTTTTGTGTGTGGAAGAGCCGTTTCTCTTTTTATTAGAAAAATTTTGAATGGCTTCCAAAAAAGTTATGAGTCTCAAAAAATATATGGGTATGAATTGAATAACCTAACGACCGAAATGATTAAATTGACTTACTGCTCATATACATATGGATGTCTAGGTACCTCACAATGTATCAAAAGCGCTATAATGAGTGCACTTCAGGCGGCTTTAAAGATTATTCCGCATTTAATTTTTTTCGCTACATTTTTCAATAAATACTGCCATTAAAGTCAGTATTAAAAATTAAAGGATGAAGATGAATTTAATTAATCTCCGAATGTCTGTTTGTTTGCTATTCAATGTCATATAAATGTGTCATGGGAGTTTCCACAGAAGCCCATGTCAAAACTATATGCCGTAGCCTAAAACAATGGTGGACAAAAATATAACGAGGGACTGATATTCAGGTTACAATAAACGTTTTGATAGCAAGGTCCATCAAAATGCCAAATACAGTATAAAATTATTCTTCTAGGTCATTGCAATATTTAGAACTGCGTACAAAAATTTGAAACGAAAATTCTAAAAGAGTGAAATAGGAATCGCTAGAATAACAAATAGACGCAGATCCATAGCGGAAGAGAAAATAAATTTTTCTCTCTCAAAAGGATTTAGATAAGACAATTTTATAATTTTTTTGATAAGGGAAATAGAAGATAATCTAATAAATCTATTTAGCTTTATATATGTATGTATATATAAGTCTGATATTTAGTTGTTGCTAAACAACTCATCAGTAGACCTGACCCCATCGTTTTTGAAATATTAAAAACTATGTTGTTTGATTTGAGTACCTTCTTTTAGAGTCATAAAATGTACACGACCCACAACTGGTAGACTTATAGTACATTTCCATACACATGTTTTGCGACAAAACACCTGTTTGGGTACATGATTTCTCATGCATTAGCCATGTCCCAAAACAACTATAAAAAAACTTGCTTTGCAGCGAATCAGGCCGAAATTTGTTATTGTAACACTACGTTGTTTCTTTGATTATACACTCAACTATGGGTCACCCATTAAGGGTGGTTGAAATTTTTTAAAAAGTGAAATTTTTTGATGTCATGTTTAAACAATAATAAAAGCGAAATTGGTTTGTAATACTTTATGTGAAACATTTTCAACATTGAATAATTAATAACATAAACGTCAAACCGAGTTCTGAATTCTGAGAGAAAATTTTAACACAAAAGCTCATACAACGTAGTGGAGAAGCTTTGACAGAATTTGCACAAGACAGTCCATTTTGTTCATAGTGAACACATGTTATTTGATGCACTTATGTAAAAAAAGGCTCTTATGAAGCGAGAAATTATGAAAATATTAAAAGAAATTTTAAAGTGTGTTTAATAATAATTTTTTATTAATTTAAACGATTAACAGGCCATCACTTGGGTACTAAACAATAACACCAAATTGACAGAAATCGGCTTGTGTGGTTAAGGATGAAAACTGCTGATATTTTTATTTTGCAACCAGCTCCACTGTGTGTTTCTAAAATGTAATTTTGCTTGAATATTGCATCTATTTTTGACACTATTTGATAGTGTTCCTGTCTACAATGTTTTCCAGCCACAATTGTTGTAGTGCTAGTGATTAGTAGGCTCGTGTGGTTGCTGTTACGCTTGAAAGTTTCTGAAAAATCAAATAAATATATACAACAAATTTCTAACAGCCAGAAATAAAACCAACATTAACAGCATTAAAGCACAATTAAATCATGTGTAAGCGGTACTGCATTAAAAGTCTATGTGGACTTGATTTTAAGCCACTGCCAGATGTTTAAATGTGGTCGATGGCGTAACGTTAATCATTAAAACAATTTAAAAATACTCACACCGTTCTTATTTGGAACGTAAAACAAAACAAATTTAAGAGCCAAGATGATTATCATTAAAACATGCAAGGAGCGAGCAAGCACCTGCCCAACGGGAACAAGAACAAAATGTGTTTTGTGGAAGGAAACTGATCGAAATCGTCATTACGATGATCGCAATCATCATCATCATTATCGCCAAGTACGAGTAGAAGCAATTAACAATCTCACAGTACGAATACACTCATACCTACCGGGTATTTTTTTTTTTTAAGAATAATATTCCAAAATACACAACGTATAAAATTGTCATTGTAATTATAATAAAAATTTATAATAAAGTTAATTTGATTTTTGTCAAATGGAAAAGAAACAGAACAACCGCCATGAAATTGTAATTTGCCATCAAATGACAAAAATCGAGCCAGCGACCGCAATGTGCAGTCAAAAACATCTTGTTTTAAGTGCTTTTTAGCACCGCAATGTTCTTTTGTTTGGCCGTGTATTTGTTCAATTTTATTGTTGTTTTTACACTTATTAAAGATCAACGTCATGTTGAACAGCCAGCGAACATGTCTTACAAAATTTCGGTTGGTTAACATTGCGTTAAATTCATTTTTGTCGGTTTTTTTCTTCAGTTTTTCATTAGACACTCGTATACAATTGAAGTACGAGTATGAGATGATTTTTTTGTCTGTTGCTATTTTCCTATTTAAATTTTTATTCTAGAAAATCTCAACATAAAATATTTTTATTTACTCGCAAGTATATAAATACTTTGACTGTGTTTGTTTTTATTGCAATCATTGTTGCCGTTTTGGTTATACATATAACCAAAATTTATTACTTTTTTGCCCAATGTGCAGCATTTTTTATTTTTATAAATTACTTGAATTGAGTTTGAAGTCTTCTTGTTTATAAAAAACAATATATTTATTTTTTTATGATTTTTCAATATTTCAACACCCTATGGGTGTCTTCTTCTTCCTGAAGGGTGTTGAAATATTGAAAAATCATAAAAAATAAAGATATTGTTTTTTTTTATAAAAAAAGAAGACTTCAAACTCAATTCAATTAATTTATAATAAAAATTTATGTAATTACTAATTAAGGACTACAAAAATCACTTAAAAGATGGAGGAAACAGTTTGACTGCATTCGTTCATAATATTTTGTTGTATAAATCTCTATCCATTTGCTAATATAAAATAGATTGAAACGCTTGGAATGATAAATTATGTCAGAAATCGTGCCAAGTTTTATATCCTGCTAGTTTTGTTATCCCTCTTTTCAGCGAATCAAACAAGTTGCATGTCGCAAATTTCATGTAAAAATGCATAGTGTAAGGCCAGTCATAATAAACCAATAGAAGAAGAAAATATATATGTACGTACATTTAAAAAAAACAACCAAATTCGGGAAGAAACAGCGAAGCTGTAATCAATAGCTTCCAATATCTTAAAAACATTTAAAATAGAATAAAGATCTCAGAAAAAATATCGAAAATCGAAAGTCCAAATTTTGCTACTAGAATTGATTCTTAAATCAAATCATTCCATATGCACAATAAAAGGCCCTTAAAACTTTAATGGGAAGGTGGGAAAAGTAAAAAAAATCTCGAAATATTTTATATATAATTGATAAACAAGGATTTAAAAGCAGAAGGACTAACTTGCAAAGAGCGAAACTAAGAAAATTTCATTGATTTGGTAGAAATAAACACTCCAACATGTTATAAAATTTTATGTTTCTAGAAAAACGTTGCCTAAAACACAGCATATTAATTATAACACTAATATATGACTAATAACATACTTCAATTATGTATTAACAGATGAAAATAAATGGTAAATAAAATACGACGTAGCGGAAGACTCCTCTTTTACTTCATTTTAGACTATTTTGTAGACTTAATTTTAATTTTCTTTTAAAGAAAAAAAACATATTGGTTGCCCTTTTCTTATTTCGTTATTTTTTTTTTTTTAATATTCTATATTCCATTTATATATTTATTCTATATTCCATTTTATAAAAAAGATTTTCTTCAAATTTTTGCTAGAAAATATTTTTGGTTGTGGCAACACTGATGATAATAATTTGAATTAATTTTTAGCATGTCATCAAATTACTTTCTTCTTTTCCATCTTTTTTCAAATAACTATGTAACTAGTTTGAGTTCTCACCCAACAGTTCCTGAGAACATGGGAAGAATGTCTTTAAATTTTAATGTACGAAATTCGTAATTACGACAAATCATTATTTTTATTAAAATAATGAAGTAGTAGGTACCGAATAACGGTTATCTGTTATTTCTTTTTTTTTCTTTTTGCCCCACTATACTATTTTTAAAAAATAATTAAAAGATCCCCTAATAAATTATAGGTTTTCCATGAGTTCCAAGGTCCCACAGAGAAACAGTAATGTTGCACCAAAAAATTAAAATAACATTTTTCTACAGTCCAAATGTTGTTAATACAAAAATATTTTTAGAAATATTTCCCTTCACATATTTATAAATATATCCCGTATATGAAAAGTATTTGTATTTCCCAACTAGGAAGACATACATACATATATGTATATAATAAATATGTGCCAAATATGAAATTGTATGTCACAAATACTAAAGACATATTTATAACAACGTAAATAGTGACGTCATTTATGATATATTCCGGTTTTCAGGATACCGATAGCCAACCGGAGGAGATCCTTAAAAGGCCTCAGATTAAGGCAGTTGTATAGAACAGTTTCTTCACATATAACACTTTGGGATTTAGCCAGATCCTAAACCGAGCCAGCTTTTACACATTCGTCAGCTCTCTTGTTGCCGTGGATAACTTCACGCCAGGGGATCCATACTATCCTGATCGCGTTTTGTGCTAGCACATCTCGATTTAACCAATGGCCGAATCAATGGCCCTGAAGGTGTCAATCGAGCTGGCCTCTAATCCGAGATCCTTGGGACTTTTTCACATAATTATTTCACCAAATTGCATGCAGTCTAGTCCTTATAGTTGCTACTACTTTTGAAAATCTCCTGAACGTCTGGGAGTAGATTGTTTAAGGAGCAATTTGTTAAAAATTAATGGTATTGAACAGATTACCTACAAATAGAGGATAGAAACAATAGCAAAACCACAAGGTACCATCTTCGACTGATTGAAAAAAATTGCAAACAGCTCCTACTACAGCCTAATCGTGAGAACTAAGAACAGAATCTATGATAAAATTACAATGGCCGAAAGCAAATGATGTTTTAACTTCAAAAAAAAAAATAGATGTGGCTACACAATGATTAGCATAGGAACATATTAATTACTTTGCATGCTACCAATGGCGTGTCGTCGAGAGTGGACTCAGGAATGCGCGAAGATGAGATTTACGGTCTTGTTCAAGTGAGCTCATTGCACGGCCTAAAGAAGTACAACTGAATGTTACCGGTCGCGTCCACAGCTTGCGGATAGTAAAAAGTTCCTTAGTTATGTGAAGCAGTTGCATTGGCAGTCGCGGACAAACAGCGGTTCCGAGTGGAGAGTGTCAGAGGGTTTGAGGGTGACACCATACTCCCAACAAGTTCTGAGGGCCTATGCTAGGAACGTCAAGGCGAATGATTGAAGCCTTCAAATAATCAATAGCCATCAAATACCAGCGACTGTTCCTCATGTTACAGGTGGCTGGAAGTGGGCATCGGATCTTGTAATGAACGGCTCGCTATATCAATGTGATACAAGGCTTCTAGGCCAGCCCGCATGAAGGCCATGCTGGCAGCCCCAGTTCCAGGAACATATGCAAAAGCCGAATCAGCTACTCATCCTAAATCAACTGATATGTATATGAATCAACTGATATGTATATACGATTATTAATAGGTCGCCTATTTGTTATATTTTTTTTGTTTATCGCTGTTTCCAAGCCGGTTAACATTTCTAGAGAAACTAATTATTCTTCTTAAATCGAATGTCCTTAATTCGTTGTTATCATGATCATCATGCTTAAACTGCTGCATTTATCTTTTTCAATTATATACTATTTGATAATGCGAAACTTAATGGAAACGTGCTATTAAATACAAGTTTTATTCTTTTAGCAACCACTTTAAATTAAGCCAATTCGACTTAAGAATATCAAATTATAGTTTTAGTAAAATGTTGCATCAGTACGTCGTACAATTACGAATTTGTTACCGCTTAAGAGCAAATTATGATCTCTTCATTAAACCGCTTAGAACCGTAAGTCAGGCGTTAATGTAAAAAC
Source organism: Germaria angustata (assembly GCA_963681545.1). Taxonomy (NCBI): domain Eukaryota; kingdom Metazoa; phylum Arthropoda; class Insecta; order Diptera; family Tachinidae; genus Germaria; species Germaria angustata. Next base: position 27,051,421 of record OY813000.1, read on the forward strand.
AACTGTTAAATGGCCAACACGCCAAGATACTCATCAACATGTAACTAATGACTGATTATTTCCTCCACGTCGCTGCGTGCAGAACTGCACTAATTCCTCGTGCCTGTTCATCTGACGAACACAATGTTGCTGCTACAAAAAAAAAAAAAAAAAAAAAAAAAAACATTAACAATTGCTCATAAATGCAGAACGGTCAATGTATTAGAGGCACTTGTGGTCAAAACAACATCTTTACGTTTAGTTTTTGTATCTAAAATTGTAAATGTTTCATACGAATATCTGTAATGTTTATGTTGCTGTTTTAATTGGAAATCTTTTTTCGTTTGTTGGATCTACAACACCAACCAACAGCATATTTATATTCGTATATAATTTGAGGGGCACTTCTTTGTTTAAATTCATAATTAGATGTAAAATTTTAATTTATACATGTTTTTAAATAAAACACTTCCGCAAAAAAAAATTTTAGCACGATCTTTCGAAGAATTATACGAAAAATTTTTGTGGTGGAACAAACCAAATGAGATCAAATTGTAATGCGTAATTTTGCGGAATATAACAAAAAGCCAGAATTAGAATTTATTAAATTCATTATAATGGTTGTGTCATTTGTAGACTTTAAATAAACTTTATTATTAAGAAAAATTGAGATGGGCTCAGACTAAATGGGATTACAGTCTTGTGGCAAGACCACTTAGGCCGAACTAAAGTCTCTTGTATTTAGAGAAGTTTCATTTTTTTCGACACCATTTGATTTTTTCTACGCAGAAATGGACCAAAATTAATTTCAATTCAACAATCGCAATTTGCAGGAAGGCACAAATTACATTGAATATTTAATACTGAAAATTTATTTCAACTTTACAAATTTATTTGTCGTGACTTTATGCCGATATTTAATTGATCACTAAACCAAATTGTCGGTGAACTTTAAAAAATAAAAATAAAATAGACTATTGTCGAGTCTAAATTGTTTATATAAAAATGCATTCCAAGCCCACTATAATTAGGTATTTTGTAATGTTCATATACGATAGAGAATTCTCACATGGTATTTGACTTGTTTGTCATAAATATATGACTTTGTATGCTTTCAAACTCAAACTCGGAAATTGGTTTAGGGGCCAATGAAATGTCGACATATAAACAGCTAAAGCCACAACAAACAAATTTGAAAAGGTTATATGTAGTTTAATTGTATAATTAATTCGTCATGTTGTCATGAAGACTTTCTAGACAGACATCGTATTTGCGAGAAGCATCTGAAACCTTTGATTGTAGAATTTTGCCACGTGAAGTGGCCATTGGACTATTTAGCTTTTTCATGGTCATTTGACATCAGCAACTGAATAATAAATGGTAGAGTTAGTCAAAGCCACCATAAAAGCATGACCGCCAGACACAGTTAATACAAATTTGATTTTCTTATGCCCTATGCCTCCCTGAAAAAATATTAATTCTGGCAAATAGATAAACCGACTATAATACAAAGAGCCAATCGCATAACTTACAAAACGGTGACAATTATCGATGAGTTTAGAGTACGATAACTTCGGTTTCCAGTTTAAATTTTACTCCCAGGGAAGATTGAAATATCTTCATAAGTCAAAGATTTAGAAAACCGATCCATAAACGGTAAAGTTATGCGTTAGACAATAATTTGAATGGCTACTTTGCTCATGCGATTCCAATTCCATTTAATATTCCTTGGCATCTAATTGCAAGCATATACTTTCAAATGAAAAGAGGTTTGCCAATTTTGCACACTCTCACTGTTTTTGTCAGCCAGATATGCAACAATTATGTATATATTACTAGTATGAAAGGAATCCTTCCCCCTGATCCTCTCCAGTTAATTTTTTAAGAGATTGCGTGCATTGTTTTTAAAGTAAACAACGCCAATTTTTAACACTCACTATCATAGTCAGCCCGAAGTGTTGTTTCATATGGGAGATACTCTTCCCCCTGGTCCTACCACGTATTGATAAAATATACGACGTGTACAAACAAATTGATAACTTCCTAATTTCTTGAAGTCGGTTGAGAAAAAAATTATGAAAAATTAATTTCCCTTCCAACAGGGCAGTGTTCCCGCCAAGTACTTCACAGTGGAATGGAAATACGACCACTGTAATCTGATGATTAATAAAGCTCAGCCAGATGCATGGGCTAATGTTATCCCTGGAAGAAGTAGACTCGTAAAATTCTACAAAAACCACGAGGGTGTGGGACTTAAAGTATGCTTAGGAGAATTGAGTCTACTCAGTTTAACGCGACTGCCAGATCATTGTAGAGTTTTTTAAGTCCCCTTTAACAGACCAGTGACGGATCACCTCGGCTAATGCCATTAGTATCTACTATGACAGTGATATGGCAACAAAGGTCCTACAGCCCCGGCTCCTGAAATCAAAAACAGCCCGCTACTGCTGATCACAAAGCACTTTACCTTTAGGATCATTTGAATCCACAGGTAAAGTTGAGGAGCCAAATAGATATAGTACAACCTCATATGTTCCACCAGAACTGAAACACGTGGGTTTGCCTTTATCATCATATAAATGCAGACTTAGGTGCAGGTCTAAGTAGGGAACAAATAGAAATTGGACCATAAAAAGAATGACTGCATAGTCTCAAGGCAGTTATGGCTCACTCATCTTTACTCCCCACCAATATAAGACAAATATCAATACTGGTGTCTGTGATATTTGGACACTGTTTCCTTGACATGAAAACACAGAGATTAGAAGTTGAACACCGCAATGACTTCTGCAACAACTGCAACAACATGGATCAAGAAGAAAATGCAAAACACTTTTTATGTCCCCGTTCCGGATTAGCAATCTCCCTGGTGTTGCAGGCTTGCGCTTTATTATAAGCTCCGGCTAAATCGATACTGTGGATTCCGCTTAGACAGAGCTTATCTAGTATCACAATGGATCAGAAGGTCTGATGAGTCCGATGTAATTGTGACTGTTGCCCTTATTTAAACTACAGGATTGTATAGTCCTTTCATTCTTGATCTTCGAAAAAGCGAGAAATGTTACACTTTTTTGATTTTTTCACTCCAAAGTTAATTTCCTTTATTCAATGAGGCTTTATTAAATTCATTATTTTTAAACTTGTAACAGTACTTAAGAGCTTTATTGGAAAACTTTTTAATTTCTGGTTGGTGGGAATTTACAATTCTGAGGATTGTAAGGGATCTTATATGCAAGTTTTTAAGAAAAATTGTCTCGTAGCTCCCTGCTACTTGCTATTTTCTACATATTAATTTGATAATTATATAAAATTTACACAGAGCCAAAATATTAAAGAAATTTGTTTTAAACTGTCTTTAACAAAAACGAAATGCTTTGAAACGAATTTAAATAAAAACTGCCATAATTTTTACATTGTTCAATGCCAAAATCATATTAAATTTCCTTTCTGTTTTAAAAACAAAGTTTTTAGGTGGAGTTCGCCATAAAATTTCTCACTTGGCTGATTTTCGGTTGAACAATAAAAACGAAATGAGTAGAAAAATCATATCAAAGTTTATAATATTTAAATTTGTTAAAACGTTTATGTAACGATAACACCAACGATGACACAAAATGAAATTGACCCAACTTTAATTATGAAAAAAAGAAACTACAAAAAATATAAACGTAAAAAAACCTTTAAAACTGACCACAACAACATAACAACACTTCCCCCCAAAAATATATTTCAGCTTTAAAATTAATTGTTAAAACAAATAAACGGAAAACTGTATTTAAAAACCAGCAAAATAGTCTATTTTTTATGAAGCAGCTGGCAACTTTTGACTTTGAGCCATTAACACAAAATTTATTTGAACCTCTACATTAAAACAACAAACAATTTTCCGCTTATGAAGATTTAAAGCACTCTCAGTCCAACGTCTTCCTTTTCTATTCTGACTTCACTTCACACATTATACCCTACACCAGTCGCTTCGATATGGCTTCTGGGAAAATTTTCAATTAAAGTTAAAGGAAAATAAATTTGTAAAATTTTTATATTTAGATTTCATTCTTTTTATTTGGAAATCCATAGAAATCGAAGTTTTTCTTTATCTAAATGGTCTTCCTTTTCAAAAGCATTCCGGTGCAGGGTGAAATGCATTCGGTCTGACTGGCTTTGTTGTAGCTATGTACCTCTGACTGGCTGCTTTTCTATTATTGAATTTAAATTTATTTCCCCTTCATCTCGCAAAACTGCACTTTATAGTTTAATGTGGCGTAATAAGAGCTGCTTTCTGATCGGTAAGACCGCTGCAGCAGAACAGTAGCAAAAAATTTTAATGAAATAAACAAAGCCAAGCAAAGTGTAACTGGCCATAATTTTTCCACTAAAGTTCACGCACAGAAGCTCCACCACTTTTTTCCCTCAACCGACTTTGGATAGAAATTAGTATGTATTATTTTAAATATACATTTTTTATCTATTAAGTTTAAGATTAACCATGTTTAATAAAACTGTTTCGAACTTGTCTTACACTTCAGGTTTTCCCTCTTTTTATACCTTTCACTCATTACAAGTGGAAACGCTACAGAGATACATGCAATGAATTAATTCATCACTCTGTCTGTAATATCAACGATACTTATTTAATGTAAATAAAATGTATTCGCGTATTTGAAAACCTGCAGGAAATGGGTTCCAGTGAGAGATATATGCAAGTATTTATAAATTTCGAGGCACTTATTTTTCCTCCATTACGGCTCTTGGGAGCATATGGCTGCAACAAAGCATTTCGCCTGGTATCAGTTTCGTTAATCATTAGTCGTTGCCTAAGAATAACACCTTCCAAGTATTTGGTGTAGTGGTGAGGAACCTTGCTAATATTTGATTCCTACCATTTTCCGAGGGGGTAGCGGCTGCCCGACTTTTTTCATAACGTTAACCCCTTTTCCACGGGTGTGGGGGAAGGACAAAGGGCTTCTTAGATGGATTTTTTAAGGCGGTTTTAGGGCACTTAATTTTAATTTTTTTTTTCTTTTTTGTTCTCTGCCAGGGAACGAACTCGGGGGTACTTGGTTTTGTAGGAAAGCGCTTTAACCGCTACAGCGCCCCGCCAGCACAAAAAAAAAACAATTTTTAAATTATTTTTGTACACACGTCGATAATATACCCAATCACCCATCAGTGTCCGTGGGTATTTTTTTTTTTTTTTTTTTTTTTTTTTTGTTATGAATGCATTACAACCATTCATTACTCAGCCACCTCAGCTCCTGCAACTTATGATTTGGATATCTTAAGTTTAACTGACATCTTTCGCTCACTTCGGACCATAATGAATATAAATGTGGATGCGAAAAATTTATAAAGTTTTAGAAGAAATTACAAAAACATGACCGGGTTTGCGGCGAGCGAGATTACAGAAAAATAAGCAAAATACAATAAAAGAAATATGTATGGCAGTCTTATTCCTTAAGGGTCGTGTCTAATACTAGCCACTGCTTCCGAGTTAATCACCGCCATTTCAGTTAAACTATCCCGTAATCGATGGCCCAAATGCATATCCCGCTGCATCCCCAGTGAAAGGCACATGCACATATACTGAAAGGTAGTCTAGCCTTCCTCTTCGTCCAGATATCTTTTGCAGAAGTGGTTGTATGTTATAAAATAGTTGCCATTTTATTCTTGGAGTGCTACTTTTAAAGGCGTAAAATATTTGTAGTGCAGGTAGCGTCCATTCTGAACCAGATTAGCCTGAACTTTCGGCAAGTGGGCTCTCTGAGTCAGATGGACAACGTGACCCCTATTTTTCAATTGCAAGATAGAAGAGGAAATACTAACAGAAGGTGTCAATTTCAGATTTCGCGTGTTAAGCATCCATTTTCGCTAGTTTTCGTACTCAAATGCGGTTGATATTTGAATGCCGGCACTCTTGGACCGCTAAAAAAGCATCTAGTAGGAACCACTTTGAGTGGGACAAAATATATATTGATGAATAAAAAAAATTATGTACGTATTCGATTTTAAAGTCAATATGGTGTTCAATTACGAGGTACCCTATCAGCATCTAAACGTTCCATTGGCTAAAACTATGTTTTACCAATATCCATCAACATTTGTGGAGAAGTTCTGCACAATTCTAAATTATAGGCTGAGTAGGAGATCCACTTTATTTCGCTCTAAATCGAACATAAATCAATCGAAGACAACCACTAAAGAAGTGGCAGAAACTAAGCACTAGTATTGGCTGGACTTAAAACACTTGTGCATAATCGTTGAAATAGTCACAATAGCAGAATCCCAGAAATTAACAACACCGAGATATGAAAGAAATTTATTTTCAAAATTCGGATTGAGATCAGCATGTTCCCATTATTTTAAAGCGGGCAGTTAAAAAATGTTTTATGATTTTTATTTATTAAGAAATTTCATGAAAAGTTTCATTATAAAAATTTAATTTAATGTTTGAAAATCTCTTTTAACCAATAAGATATAGGCCAACAAAGAACTTGGAACGATTTTCCGTCATCCCACGTCAAATTTGGTTTATGAACAGACCGGTTTCGGCTTTGTGCCATCTTCAGTGTTCTCGAATACTCGAGTACATCAACAAAGAACTACTTCAAGGGAAAAAATTATTACAGTTCTGAACATTTTTATGAAATCGAAAAAAGTAGCAAATTATATAAAAATATAAAATACTATAATAATTCGTAATAGGTTTCCATTAGATCACGAAAGAGACAATCGAGAAAAAAGTTACTGGCGAAAAACTGACAAACGGAATTCCCGCAAACACAGAAAGACTTTAATATATTCAATGAACGTGCTCAGCCGGAAGATTTTTTTAAATATGTCTCCTAAATCCATAAAAATTCTTAAAAATATACCAACATATTTATTATCCAAACATTTTCAAAAACATCAATCCATCTATGGTTTAAACATTTCGCAGGATGGAGGGTATAACAGATTCGGGAACACCCAGCAAAGCCCTTTTGCTTATTTTATTTCTTTCTTTTTGTGTATTACACAAAATAATTAATTAAAATTTTATTGTTATTTAAAATGCTTATTAAAATCCATGAACAGTAAAATCCCTCTAATCGGGACAGCTGCTATGTGGGTGTATTGACATAAGGGCTTAAGCCACACATTTTCACATGCACTTTCTCTTCCAATGAATAACATTCAAGGAATAACATTTTCATGGCTTCCAAAGTATCATTTAGTGTATGTTTTCCAATTCTGAGAATTATTAGGTGATTATTATTATTGAGTTATTGTTATGTGATTCACTTTGATATTGCACCACGATGACTCGGACACCGGATTACTGTCCCACGGAATCTCTTTGGGTGTGAGTCCCTCCCACCATCGTGGCTTATGAACTATAACAGTAAAAATAATACTCACAAAACTGTGCATTTCTTGAAAATATTTTTTATAAAAACATGATTTCATTAAATTTACATTAAATGAAATTTACATAATTATTTTCTTTAAACTTGTAATGGAGACTAGTACTTCGACATAAAAAACAATGAGAGCTTATTGGTGTCCAGTGAAAAAGAATGGAAGACATTTTAATTATTTCTGAAAATTCATTAGTGCACTTTTTATTAATTTCCTGGGAAGTCAATTTTACATATTTTGATTAAAAATCTGGGTTATTTTTGCAAGTATGTGAAACTCCGATTATGCAAAAACTTTATTAAAAAAATATCACGACATCCCTCCTCTAATGACATTTCTAAAACCATTAGAAATGTTCCCAGCTGGCACTATTTCCAGATCATAATCTTATTAATTTCAAACTCTTTTCATAATCTATCCCGGCATAAGCTGGTTTCAAGTGATCAATATCTTGTTGACCACAAAATTACTTTCTTAAAAATAAAAAAAAATAAAAAAAGGAAGGACAATTTATGACAATTAGAAGTCTATGTTGAAATCACTATCTATCTACGTGCCCCACTATCTTCAAAAATTACAAGCCTATTTTTATAATGCACAGATTTATTGGGTGTAGTTTCGTTCCTTGATAACTAGTCAGTGCCATTGTTTAGCGCCACAAGCAAATATCTTGATAGTTCCAAGAGACTGGACTGCAGGAACTTTCTGCTAAGAGATGTATAGTGTATATCATGTTGCCAGCATTCGTCATTGGACCTATATAATTAAACGAAAAAAATTTAGCTAGATCCTATATATCTATTCGCCTTGGAGAGATTGTACTGTACCTGTGCTTCACAGCTCTTCATTGTCTGATTTAATACAATTATGAAGAATAACCATCTTTTATGTACAACAATACTTTTATTATTGTTAAACAAATTTTAATGTATTGTATATACACACATACATTTACACATGCGAGTATATATTTTTTATATTTAAATACCAGAGTGTGAAGTTTTTGCGTGTTTATGAAACTTCATGTTTATAATGATTTAATCTTTTTTAATTTTTAATTTTTTTTTTTTTTTTTTTTTTTTTTTTGACACGGAAGAAGTTTTATAAGCAAACGCTAATTAAAATTACTTTTGGTGAAAATTAAGTGTTCAAATGTTGGGACTAAATTTTAAGTAATTCGATTGTGGACAGATGTGGCTGCAAGAGACTGTGGTGGTCTACAAATGTATGAGCCGATCTTGACCTTCACACATTCCTTTACAAACGTCGTTACCGAAATTTATTGAGATAAAATTACCAAATTGCCAAAAAAAAAATTGTAAAATATTTTTTTTAAATCTGCTTCTTCTTCAATGAAGATTAGTAGGAAATGTTCAAAACATTTTTTATTTATTTTTATGTGTTATGTATTTACTAATGTTATATACATACAGGGACAGGTCAACAAGTCAGTACTTTTTGAACTTTCCGCCTCTTAACTGGTTGGGCAACACTGCTCCTGGCAACAGTCGTCCATCAGTTGACTCTCGTCAAATTTTTAACAGACTGCATCACTTAGAAACTGATTAAGAGGCATTGATAGCAGACTACCGGATTATTTTTAACGAAAAAAAGCCATCACTCAAACCAAGGCTAAGCTTCGTAAATACTCATACTATGGGAGTTCTGCGCTATCAATTTCAGTGGTAGAAAAGGTGGTTTACTGAATTTAACTGTGGCCGTAGAAGCACGAAAGATACCGAGCATTCCGGATGCCTAGTAAAGGTCTCTACACGCGAAAAAATTAAAAAAAACTCACAATATGACGTTGGCCCATCAGAGATGGAAAGTGCGAGAGATTGTGGACGCCATAGGCATATCACATGGGGTTTCAATTTTGAATTATCATTTTTGGGTATGAGAAAGGTTTCCACAAGATGGGTGCCGATTTAGCTCACAATCGATTACAAACGCAACCGTGCAACAAATGCGAAGACATGTTTTTCGTAGTTCAGACATAAAATAAATGAATTTTTGTGCCATATCGTAATCGTGGACGAAACGTGGATCCGCCAGTACACACTAGAGACCAAACAGCAGTCTAAAAGGCGGCACTAAAGCAGGCTGAGCCAACAACCACATGACGACCATTTTTTTTCTTGACGCTCGTGGTATAATCCACATTGACTACCTTCAAAAGGATAAAACAATCAATGACGAATACTGTGCCAGCTCATTGAATCGATTTAATGAGGACTTGAAAAAAGTTCTTTTACACCAAAACAATGGAATTCCATCAAATAGGCTACGAATCGCTCCCTCATTTGCCCTATTCTTCGGATGTAGCTCCTAGTGATTATTTGTTATTTCCGAACCTGAAGAATTGACTTCAACGATTAAGTCATCTCACGGACAAATATCTGTTTTAATGACATCGGCAAATCAATTTTTTTTTTTTTTTTTTTTGAAGGGATAAAAACATTGGAGAAACTTTGGACAAAATCTATAGACCTCAATGGAGCGTATGTTAAAAAATAAAATGATTTTGTATTCAAACACCTGTATTTTATTCAAACACTCTCGGCCCTCGCATATAATAAAAACAATCACATAGTGAAAACAATCACCCATATTGGAAATACCCTCTGATTTTGCCTTTTTTGTTCACTGCGAAAAAAAATAAGACTTCAACACTCCATATAAAAATATATTTTCTCAACATAAAACTGAACCCGAAAGGCAGCTCTCTATGGATCATAGTACGGACTTGAATTAAAAGAAAATTTCATATATTTACTGTTTTTAGGAAATCTAAAGTTTTTAGTGTAAAGCCTTCAAGGTATATAAAACCTATCAATTGCAAAGTTGCACTTCCAACAAAAACCTTCCGATGCGTTCATGGACATGGCCTAATACGTTGATGTCAGTAAATCAAGTTTTTGGAAAAGAAAATTTCAATAATACAATTAATTTCGAAAATTGGCCTGCAACGTTTTTTATGGTAAAACTATTTGCGATAAATTTCTCTCCTTGCGGATCAGCGCCTGCCAGCGTTACCTTTTCCGTTTTTTCTTTAGTTTTACAACAAAATGTTTTTCTACCTTTTGAAGACTGATGGCTTCCGTCGAGAAGCTTCAGATCTAGAAATTATTCCTCTGTATGTCAATCATGGATGTAATATTGAAGTACACGTATTAGACAATCATGTTGAGAAACTGGAAGTAAAAGCACTTTAAGACTGTTATTCTTAGAAGCGGGGAATTCGGGGCATCTGACAGTTTATTGTGCTGCTAAAATCTATGTTTTGAAAACACTAGAAGCATCTAGAAGCAGCTTAAAAATTTTGAAAATAATTATTAATCTAACAAAAACTTTCTAAAAGCAAATTTTAATTTTTAATTCTAATATTTTATGCACTGAATATTTATTAGCTTCAAATACATTTCTGATTTGATAACAATCAATTGAACACATTGTATTCTGAACTGGCATGCCAAAGAGAATATTTCCCACATTTTTAAATGAATTTAATAAATATTATTTAATATTTCATTTTTTATTTGACTCATAGTTAATGCCAAGTGAAAAATAATACCAATTCGAATGAAATAAGCGAGAAAAAAAACAATCAACGTTTGAAAAGTATGTAATTATGCTTCAGATTTAACTACTAAAAACGACATTTTACATGGAAGGGATACAATTTCGTAATCCTAGCAAACAGCTGCTTTGATTGTGATCACGAGAGATCTTAGTGAATGTTTGAAACAAAACTGAAATTAAAATTACACCCGCAGGGCCTTAAATGTTACCTGTTGCCAACGACTGCATTGGAAATACTTTATGAGTATGTAGAGTAACAACTATTGGACTGTGTTTGCTGCTAAGGATTCTATGCAATGAAATAGTTGCTCAATATATGGTCTGTATTTAACAAGCAGAAAAATGACGGTTGGCAAACTTTTTGAATTTCATAAGTAAAGCTCAGTTTCCCATGGAAAGAAATGAAAAATTTTCTTCCATAGTTCTTTGTTATTAATAACAGATCTTTGTTACGAAAACTTCTTTTTAAATCGTTTAGTCCGTCGGTCGGCTTGACCACAGTCATCATCATCATCGCCATGGCTGTGTTCCAATGTTTCACGGCTGCCATGGGAATTACTCTAATTTAATGTAATTGTCTTAGAATTCCAATTTTGACTTTCATTTAAATATCGTTCTAAACTGAAAATTGCAAAGAATGAATAAGAAAAAAAAGGCAACAACAAGGCCACAATATGTGTTTATGTTTTAAATACTGCATCAAATGAAAAGGAAAAGAAATATTTAACAACACCAGCAACAAATTTCAATTCAAAGAATTTTAATCGATTTGGGTTGAGGAACGTGTTGCCTTGAGTTTGGCATGGGAATTTCAAACATTATGGCAGACACAATTGGATACTCTACAATGCAAAAATGCAGAAAAATGCAAGTGAACGGAAGGCATAAGCATGATGCTTCTGTTCAAATTGCATGTAAACTGGGCACCATAACGAACTAGACTCTTCGTGTCTCACTTACATATGAGTAGCATCACATTTGAAAGAAGATGCTTCCAAAGAATATAATAAAAATGACGAATTCATGTTCCAGAAGTAGTGTAAATTTTTGTGCCATTTCCAATGATTTTAATAAAATCCTGCCATTGTAGGATGTTCTTTTTTTAATGCGTGAAACACATTCGAGACAGCAGGCTACCGACTACAGCCTGTCAAAAATAGAATATATGTGTGTATATGAAAATTATTATTTTCACAACTGCACAGCCACACGACTGTAGGTTGTTGTCCATGCTACTTTTGTCGTGTATTCAAATTAAACTAATTTCTATTTTTGTTGGCTACAAAACAAAAACAGTGTTGACAATATAACAAAATATGTAAAGAAAATTACCGATTAGAAATATTTTTTATTGCAAATAAAAAAGAAAATTCCAAAATTTATACAAATTTATAAATTTATTTGTTTTATTGTTATATACCATATTGACTTGAGTCAAAATTACCAACATTGTTGAAGATTAAAAAAAATCACAGGGTAATAGCCCTTTTTAACATAAAAATTTTAGTGTAATTTCTTTCGGTGCCCTCTCTTGATTCCGGAGTTACGGCTTTCAAAACTTTAATATATAACTGATCATAAATCCTACAATATGGAACGAATAGGCTCTTAGGCTTTCTTTAAGATATTAATTTTTTTTTGAGAGTTGGACGAGACTTGTCGCCTGAAAAAAAAGGGAACTTTAAAAAATTAAAAGCGCTAAATATGCACCACTGTAATATACATAAATGAATTGTTGCAACAGCTGTTTACTATGTACATAGCTGTAGTTTTCAAAATAATTAAGTAGCTGGCTACAGGGCGACATTTGTAGTCGTGTAGCCTGCTGTCTCGAATGTGTTTAATGCATAATGCTTGTATGTATTGTGTTGATAAAAGTCAATTTTTTTATATCAAATTGAACGGGCTACAAATTGGCTTTTTTCTTGTGCCAAAATGATTATTTCAATTACACCATGATATATGAATGAAAGAAATAAAAAAGCAATTGCGAGTGAATGTAAAATTCGATATCACTCATTTCTAGTTCATATTTTAAGATTTAAATATATTCTTGGATAAGTGATGGCGTTATGCGATAATCAATATTTCGGGCAGCCACTTTATTTATACGATTTCCACTTAAATTTTTATTTCATATAAAAAAAGAATATTTTCAAAATCGGTTGAGATATGAAGAAGCAAATAAAAGAGTATAAAAATAGGAAAAATTTTTTAAATGACCGCCGATCTCATGTTTCATGTGTGAAGCATGTTGCCCCTTTTTTGAAGTGAACGTGACAATTTTTTTTTATAAATAACTTGGAAATGTCTGCTATTGCCTTGAGTAGGGTAATTTAGGAGATAAAAACAGCCGCAATTTATATATACGTCACCCAAAATATGTTCACCCAAAAGTGGGCGTTACTGAAATCGAAATGGAAAATGATCATGCATATGTGTTGTTGTATTTAAAAAAAAAAATTGGCAATGGCGAATAAAACGAGCATGAGATGAAGAAGTCAAGGAGAAAAAGTCAATGTTAAGCAAATTGGTTAAGACAATAAGCCAAAAAGTCTACATGAGAGACGATACATAGTCAATAGCTACAAAAGCGAGCGAAGGTGATGATGATGATGATCGCGATGACGTTGTTACTGATGAAGCTTTTGATATTTTAGCTTGAAGCAAAACTAATTAAAATTGGCCCAAAACAATGCTAAAGTCACCATTTTTGTATGGCAAAACGAGCAGGCATTTAAGGCAATTTGAATTGCTTTTTATTTTGCTTTTATTTTGAAGACGTTAGCAAGCAAGGATCATATCACAAGAAAAAAAGTGTTGTCCGTTAGTGGCGCATCTGTAGCAAAATTCTTAGTTTCAGAGCTGCGAGCGTGAAGTGTGTCTTTTAAAGAATAATTTTAAATTTATTTGTGAGAATTTTTAAAGCGATTTAGTGAACTATCTTGAAGAAGGTACCATCACGTAATACAAATAAATACTGAGTCCCTAAATAAAGGGCGATTTTTTAAGAGCTTTCCGATTTGATTAAAGAAATGTATGAAATCTTTATTTGACGCGATAGAACGATCTCTATAATTTAATGTTTAAATATGATTTTATGTAAATGTTGACCGCGCTCACGCCTTAAATGGTTCATACGCTGGGTCCAATTTTGGCATACTCTATCCGACATATCATCGGCCGGTACCTCACGAATAAATTTTTCAATATTGGCTTCCAGTGCGTCAAACGTTGTGGGCTTGTCCCTATTGACATGACCCTTAACATAGCGGCCAATTGACCGGCACCAAACGTGAAATAAACTGTTCACCGAACTCTCCTTTCAATTGGGCCATTGTTTCCCATGCTGTATGGCATGTGGCACTGTTTTGATGAAACTACTTGTCAGCCAAGCCCAGGTCTTCTATTTTGGGAAAAGAAATTTACAATCATCGCAACGTAGCGATCGCCATTCCTAATAACGTTCCTGCCTTCGTCGTCTTTGAAAAAGTACGGTCCAGTGATGTCACCGCCCCATAATCTACACCGAACGGTGCATTGGCAGTTTTTGCAATACTTCTGGCTGCACTTTACACCAAATACGGCAATTTTGCTTGTTCATGTATCCATTCAACCAGAAATAATTTTCGTCGCTGAGCATGATTTTCCGATAAAAAAAGTAGTTCATCCAACTTTGCCAGCTTCCATTCACCAAGAGTTAGCCGTTGTGGTAGTTCACGTTTCTTCAATTTTTACACCGAAAATGTTTCTACGTAGTGGAGTAACAGATGCCCAATTGCTGCGAACGGTGCGGAATCGACAATTTATGGTCATCAACAACACTTTCGGGCGAAGCTGCAATATTTTCCTCTGTCCGCACTCTACGTATGCGTGTTGATGGTTTAATGTCCTATAATGTAAATTTGGTGTGAAATTTCCACACAAGATTCCGAATAGTGGCTTTAGAAGGTCGCCCAAACTGACCCTAAAATGGAAGGAGTGCTCGATGCACTTTTTTAACCGACAATGAATTTTGATAATAAAATTTAATAATCTGTAAGCGTTGTTTGTTTGTAAGACAATTCATGGTTAAATTATAGACCAAACTGAACTGAACAACAATATGTTACATGAAAACAGTGTTGCTAAAAAGAAAGTTGTGAAGAAAAATCACCCTGTATTAAGTGAAATAGGAGCATATGACAAATGGTTTCTGTCTATGGCAGGGTCTTTTATCTCAATCTCGGTTAAAGTTCTTTCAGAACTTGGCGGCTGCGTTTACTTGTCTCTACTCGAGCCTTAAGAATTACACTCGCCCGACTCGCTGTGCCCTTTACAGTCTTCTTCATTGAAATCGCACCTCAAAAAAATTACTACATAAGAACACGTGTTACGATTAAAGATCACATCTGGGAAAATGTTTCCTTCCCATGCATATCACTTTTCCCTGTCATCTGGTATAAGAAAACATTTGTTATATTTTTGTTAAATAATTCCGCTTGTATGGCCTAGACATATTCCGTGATCTGTGCAGGGAAGGCCCCTTCTCAATTTCTCCTAAATGTCTTTGGTCCCTTCATTTATTGTAGGCTTCTAAGGTAGCAGAAGAAGCATTGTTCATCATCATAAGCAATTGAAATTGCTGTGGCAAAAACGGTTCACCCGATTATCTCTGCTTACTACCCCAAGTGTATCGAAACACATAGTCCAGCAGCTTCTTTGCATCTTTTGGAATCCTTCCTTGCGTTTATGCCAGTTGTTTATTTTTTGATGCGGTTCGTTTTCCATTTTTTTTTTTTGAGTTGCGGTTGCGGTTTAATTTTTTGTATTTCATTTTTAAGTGTTTTTATTTTCTTTAGTAGATTATATGTGGCTGATGTTTTTGAAGGCACGAAAATTAATAACAAGTGATCTGCTTGACCACAGTTTATCAGTTTCGGCCTAAACTGAGTAGAGGTTTATAAATACTCGCATGTGCAGCCACACTCGTACGGGCATGAGAGGCACCATATGAGTTTCAGTTTTAACCTCATCCTCACCATCATGCCGTAGTTCTTTTTGATATTCTTTAAATCTTTTTTATATGTATGTATTTAAGGCCTGTTTTTAAGTTTGTTTGGCACTTTTAGCCCGAGGCGAGACAACAAAATTATTTCGCCTTTTGTTTGATTTGGTATTTAGCCGTTTGTTTGAAGATCAACTATAACAACAAACCACAATGAAAATGAGTCTAAAACTGTTTTTTTTTGTCGATATTTATCCTTTTGCCAAAGAACATTTCCATGCATATATACCTTGTCATCAGTAAAATGATCTCGCGCTGCGCGTGCTTACTACCGATCATCAGTGGTAGTGGCAATACAGCCCCAAATTGTGATCCTTCTGTTTGGCTGCTGTTGCAAGAACAATAATTGTGGCAGGCCAGTTCTTTTAAATGAACTTTTTTGATGACTACAAACGATAACAATGCGAACGTTTATGTATTATAGATGAAGTAAATGGAGATATTGAAAGGTAATGTATATTTATTTGACAAATTATACGCTGAATGCAACTTTTGATAATTCCAGTGTCAAAATAGTTATTTGTCCTCGAAAGAGCCAAATAAATCTAGCAGAATGATTATAGCGAAATAAAGTAACTAACTTGGCTAAAGGCGAGGATCAATGATGGGGAATTTTAATACTTCTTTTTTTATTATTAAAATTCATGATCGTGCACTTTTTTATCGGAAAATTGTGTTCAACGGCGAAGCTCATTTCTGGTTGAATGGATACGTGAACAAGCAAAATGGCCTTATTTAGTGTAAAGTGCAGCCAGAAGTATTGCAAAAACCGCCAATACACTGTCCGGTGTGGATTATGGGCCGGTGACATCATTAGACCGTACCTTTTCAAAGGCGACTAAGGCATGAAAGTTATTGGGAATGGCGATCGCTACCGTGCGATGATTGTAAATTTTTTTCCCCAAAATAGAAGAGCTGGTCTTGGCTGACATGTGATTTCAACAAGACGCGAAACAATGACCCAATTGAGGGGCGAGTTCGGTGAACAGTTTATTTCACGTTTGGGGTCGACCGTTTAGATCGTGCGATTTAAAGCTTTTAGGCTCGTGTCTATAGGGACAAATTCGCAACGGTTGACGCACTGGTAGCCAAAACTGAAGAATTTGTTCATGAGATACCCGCCGATATGTTGGAGAGTGTATGGCAAAATTGGACCCAGCGCATGAACCATTTGAGGCGGATCTGCGGTCAACATTTACATAAAATCATATTAAAAACTTTGAATTTTAGAGATCGTTCTATCGACTCAAATAAAGATTTCATACATTTGTCTAAATTTTATATATATTTTTTTAATCTAAAAGCTCTTAAAAAATCATCCGCTATCTAATGAATGTTTGATGCTGATCACGGATGATCGTGAGAATATTCTGCCTTTAATCGGGAACGTGCCTTAAAAATTTTTTTTTATCCATCTCTAGATCTAAATAAATAAAATCAATTAAAAATGTTGAAAGACAAATTTGCAGTTCTCTAGATATGGAACAATACTCGTGTACACACACTTGATTCTCATTATAATCTGCATTAAATTTGGAGAACCTATTTATTCTGGTTCTACAGATGTAGGATAAGTAAAGAATTACCGATAATGAGGGGTAATCTTTCTCCAGCATCGCTTAAAATAAAAATGAAACTATAGTGGTCGGCTCTGGTATGTTTTTAGAGTATTTTGACATCGAAACTTGTACCGTCTTCCCTATGAGGCAAGTGTATTTCAGAAGGAAATAATAACCATTAGGGACGCTACAAACTTAATGCGTGATTTCGATTTTAATTGGCCAATATAAAGATGTGATCTACAGATTAGGAAGACAACCTGATGTTATTGTTATCTGGATCCCTGCACAAAGTAACTTTCTTGGTAGCTGCTTTAAAAACAATATTTTAAAATAGTCCCCCTAAAGGGATGAGAACAGATGGCGGAAACTGGATACTTAAAGAGTCGCAAAGAACATGTGGCCTAGTTAAAATGGCGGGCCGCACAAGTGACTAACAGGAATCATAATGATATCTTTAGACTGATTGCTGTAATGATGGGTCTCTGGGAGTAAGGCAGTCACGCTGTGACATTAAGGCTTCCAGGCAAATGCCTGGAGTGGAATTCCTCGAGGCATAAATTTTTAGGTCGGCATTTACCGAACAACCTTTCGGGGTCATTGGAGACTTGTTTAGGTGACATTATCAGATTTCTCAACATTACTGGTTGGTCTTAGTACCATACAAAAGATCTAGTCTTGGAAGCGGATAGTGATTAGTTGACTGGGACTAATAAGGGTTTTTTGTTAAAACGAAATCACTCCAACCTACTTGATTGCTCTTCATCTCCATAGTGAAGGCCACTTATACAACCCAATCGATCGTGTTGAGAAAATTAATTTTTATACACATATTTTTTAGAAACGAAAATTGTTTTATATTAAATAAGAACCTGGTTATTTATCACAGGGAAAAGACTGTATACCTGTAAGGGGTACAATAGTCCCGATTTTTTTTTTCTTATATCAATGTAATTGTAACATTTATTAATTGAAGAAAAATAGATATAAATTATCTTTTTCTTTATGTAAAAATAATATTATAAACGAGAAAAAATGTTCACGGATTTGTAAAAGAAATGCAGATTTTGATAAAAAAAAACTTTTTAAATTAATATTTCTTACAAGAAGATGCTGCACTAATGGAATTTTGGAGGCAGTGAAAATATTATTCTTTCATTGTTTTCTCTCTGAGTTAGTATAGATCAGACCTTCTGATATCAATAATTCCCATTTATTTTAGTTTTATATAAGCGGTCCCACCTACTGAATACCTTTCTGCTCAAATGCGGCTGTTTTTGCAGCATGTGGAAAGGAACGGTGGAGTAGACTTTGTATTGTAAAAATATTTACCCTTTACCTTTTACCGTGGACAATGAAGGCATAAAATGGTCAAATATTACACGTTTTATTTGTATTTAATATTTTTAAGCTTAAAGACTCACTTTTTTAAGATGTTACTCGAAGATCACCGAAATATCGATAAATAAAATTAAAAAAGAGAGATTTTAAGCTTTAAAAAATAAATTAAATCGATAGCCACATATTACTAAAATCAGAAAAATCTATTATAAGACTTACCTGTTTATTGCTCACAAGGATGCCGTAGTACCTCGATAGAACTTTTAATTTTTGTTGAAAAATATCACAACCTTTTAACCTGAAATGAAGCAACACACAAAAACATGTTTAAATTCAGCTAAGAGTGGAGAAATATGTTGAAAATATATTTAAAAACAGACGTTTAATAAGTGTTAAGACATTTAAAACATGATGGCACGATGTCCATTTAAACAATTTTAAAATTATTCAACTAAATTCCATAAATTTTCTGCTCTATTAAGTAAAACTTTAACGAAATTCTCTCACAGAACTTTTAATTCCATTCATAAATCATCTTGTTTAAGTCCGGTATTTGAGAATGTAATGACCATTAAATTTAGTAGAATTAATATTATACAACCAGACGTTGCAAATTCAATTGCATGTGTCGAAAACATTTTAAATTCCTTTAGGCGTATAAACTGTTGAATATGAAATTAAATTGTTATTAATTTACAAACAACTACGACTGCAACAAAAATAATAACAACAGCAACAACAACAACCAACAAAATTAAGGTAAATTTATTAATTGCAAGTGGCCTGTTAAAAGTAATTCCCACAATTCGTTTAAAAAAACAAACTCACAAGTATGCAACTTTAGTGAGACAGACATTCACATGTGCATTTATTATTATTTTTTTCGTGAATGATTTTTCCTAGGAGCACAAGTAGTTGCAGTTGTTTTAGTTTTTATATATACATGCATATATTTAAATCGTACAACACCACTATCATTCTCCAAATGGTGATACATTTATGTGAGTGTGTGTGTGTGTGTGTGTGTGTGTGTGTGTGTGTGTGTGTGTGTGATTTAAACACAAACGTTCAAAAGATTTAAGCCCCATAATTAGCAATCATGGCAAAAACTATAAAAATATCTACGACAAGTAAAAACAAAAAACAAATCTTTCATGCAATTTTCAAAACAGAACCTTAAATAAATTGTTTCTGGTACTGGTACTAGTGAAACGCTATTTAATACAAGCAAGTGTTTGGGCCAACTTGACTGAAAGTGCACCTCTGAGAAAAATCACACCACCCCTCATCTACATACAAATTATTATTCTTCATTAGAATAAGCATCTATTATATTCCTTAGATGTCACAAGCGTTACATCGAGTTTCGGACGCATGTCAAAAGCTTGCCTATCAAAAAGAGGTGAAAGCTCTTTATCGTACTTCAGCATTAAAATTTCTGTCTCTCTCTATATCTCTCTATGTTATTCGATAACACATGACGTTAGGGCCTTTCCATCACTCAATCCAAAGCATAGTTTCTAGGACTAATAGAACCCGTGATGCACGATTGAACTGCGGTAAGTTATGATATTGTCATATTCTACTCTTACGCCCTAGGCAAACTGGAGATATTAACGATCCTCATGCGTAGTACACGTATAAACTAACCTTCGTAGACTAGTAGGTAGTGTACTAGACTCGTAGTGCGAAGGTCCCAGGTTCGAATCCTGCCGCATAACTCTGGCAGTTGTGTTTGATAATTAAAGGGAGCGCACAACAAGCTTTCAATGGCTTAAGTGTATGTCGTATGACATGGGCTATCACACCCCTCCAATCAACCTAACCTAACCTAACCTAGTACACGTATACGATATAATGTTGGGAGTCGAATCGAAGACATGTTCCTTTTATGGCTTCAGTTGCAAGGATCTCCATTACCACATTTCCATTTTCATTTCAGTGCTTCAATACAGTAAACATACATACGTTCATATTCATGTCACTTTGCGAACTACGTGAAGAGCTTGATTCAAGAAATAATACATTCATAGTGGTTGTTAGCGGGCGAACATTAAAATTAAAAAAAAAAAATTTGCGAACTGACACGAGTACATTTTCAGCAGATGAAATATTTGTTAGAGTATAAAATGTTAAATATTTTTGTAGCGAGGCAAGTGAAGTACTTATATTAGCCGATTTTATATATTTTTTATTTTTTTTTTATTTATTCCCCCTTATTATGATTGTCAACATCGACGTCACATCAAGTCGACAGTAAACAAAGACAGCAGTTCTGAACTCGTTATAGGCAATAATTAACTAATATTGATGGCCAATTGTAATTATATAAGCCATAGTAGTAGTAATATCCTATCAATAATATTTAATAGTTCTCGATAACCATCCCACAATTGCCAATATATTAACGTCGACTTGGTGTGAGGAGGCCGCTTTGATGTATATTAAAATAGAAGAGTGCCGATCATTTAAAGAGTCCAACTACAACTGAAACAATGCAACACTAATTTATATTTGAAAACATCGCTATGCTTATGCCGAATTATCCTTTACAGGGATTGAAGATTCAGGAAGATTTAAAAAAATTTATGAAAAACATGTCTCAATGGGTTGCTCCTTTACATCAATATTTCTTCGTCTGTAGGCAGTAATTGGAACCGGGGGGGTTGGGGTTGAAAAAAAATTATATTTTTTTTGTATCAAAAATTTTAACCTAAAGTCACATTTTGTGGCTGCATGTAAACATTTTCCCTACGAATTTTCAAAGTTTTTATTTTTATACTAGTTATAAATTGCAATTTTATATTATAAATAAAGTTGTTTATTAGTGCTTCATTAGCAGAAAAAGAGATATTCGATATTCTTCTCATTTATAACGAAATGACAGTCAGTTCAAATTATGACATCACTTTTGCGCCATGACATTACATTTCTGCCACGTGTTATTAGTATATATTTATATACATATATATTTTCTTTTTTAGAAATATCCTAAAAGCCCAAGATTAGGAGGTGTATTTAGACCTTTTTCCTTGACTGTATGCATCCATTCGCAATAACATAAAAATAACTTTTTTTTGGTGCATGTGAAATTTTTGTTAGCGGGTCGAGTGGTAGACTCGTTGCCCGGCAGACAGTTGCTTTTAGTTAAAAAAAAAAAAAAAAAAACAAAAGATAAGTGTGTGTTTTTTGATTAAATGTGTGTTGATTTTTCAACGATTCGCATACATTTGGTTTCTGTATTAATTAGTTGAGAGCACTCAAAGTTTCCCAAAGCAGGCTACACTCTCTCACACTTAAATCCTCATTCAACCCATTGAACTGCTGCCTGCCACTCATACTCACACTACAACTCGAACTCGAACAGAAAGTGGTAAGTAAATTAGTTTATTTGGTAAAGCTAAACAGATCCGATTTGTGCTCGCATCAAGTCTTCTACTACTTAAACTAAAATTAAAAATTAAAAAAAAAACAAGCAACACGACTAAAAGGGTGGTTCAAAAGGAGGTTCTTAGGTGGGTCATTTGTGCGTAATATTATCAGAATATCAAAAAGGGCGTTTGCTGCATGTTGCCCATTTTATCCTGGTGTTTATTTGTATAAATTAAGCGCTAAAATAAGTTCATTATGACTCTGTTTTGCTCTTCACAATGACCGAGTGAGTGAGTGCCACAGATTTATTAAATTAATTGCCATAGAAGTTTTCCGCCTTACTAAAATATTAATTCAATGGATTTTGTGAGTTCATTTTTTTAATGATGACTCAAAATAGTGAAAGCGCTGCTAATTAAGGACACAACTTGGTGAATTAAAATTATTTAGATTTCACGCTGAATTTTGTAAAAAGCATACAAGTTCCGTTTAATGATTTATTGATTAAATAACATTGCGAAACAAACGAACAACAAGAAAATTCCACGAATGAGGAAACAACGCTGCTTTGCAACGCTGCTTTTACAGACAAACCTTTAATTTCTGTTGTAGACTGACTGGTTTGTAATTATTTCGACCAAACAACATTTTACACCTGCTCCTTTTAACTGTTTAAGAGTCACTTACTCGTAAATGTGTGTCTGTATGCGTGTTGGGTTTTATTAATTTCACTAAAAGCAATAACAAAAAAAATTTAAAAAAAAGCTTTGCCAGGATTATTTTTGTTAAAATTAAGTAAATGAAGAAGAATAACAAGAGCCACAGCAACAGAAAAATAAAAGTCAATAAAGACGCGGTAACATAATTTTTTATTTTATTTCACCTGCCGTTAATGAAACGCGTGCCACCTGTAAAATCGTTTTAACCTCCTCGGGCTCTATTAACGGTTGCTTAACTGGTACACATGTCATAACGATTAGGAATCTTAATTGATTTTTCTTTTCTTTTTTTTCATAAATTAATGACTACAAATTGAACATGAATTGAAATGTGAGTAGTAAAAATGTGTTTAATTTTGTTCTTAATAAAATAAAACAAAAAACAAAATAAAATAATATTTTATAAAGTTGAACTAGTTCATATACATACGTGGAGTAGTGGAGTAAAGTATACGAGGAGTAATGGTATCCCACAAAAAAAAGGTGTGAGCTCCAGTTCACGTAATCACGAGGGTATGGGCCATAAAATGCAAGATGCTTCTAAAACAATGGCACTAACGAACCGTAGTTTACAGAATCTTGACGTGAAGAAGCTGTTAAGCCATTTAAGTTGTCGTGGCCATTTGACATCGGTAACACAATAATAAACAATAGAGTTGAAAAATGATACCATAAAAACATGATCGCCAGATATAGTCAACGTCGATCATTGTTTTGTTATGGCGTTTTGTTTTTCTAAAAAGAGAGTAACACTTTGCTTATCAAAATGGAGCGCTATCTTCTACCGCTGTATTTATTCGAAGGTGGCAATGACTTTTGCAATCCGTTTGCGTTGCATTTAACAGTGGAGCAGAAATTCGTACGGTCACTACAAGGTGCTGCTTTCAGAAGCGCAGTTATGGAGGGAGGACTGTACCTCATACGCTTTATGTCATGAACGTCTCTATCTCATGAACGACACCACCTCGCGACCCTTTAGGTAGTGGTATGAGCTTCTATACGCATGGCTAAGGTGTGGAATTCGAAGTATACTCAAGTATTCTCAGTCTTATTCAAAATGATTGCCGGATCAATGCAGAGTTTTCCGAGCAGGGATCTTGGCAGATTGGTTAAGAATGAATGTCACTTCGAACATCGCCTTTAACATCTAAAGTACAATGACAATCATACTGTCATAATGAACGTAGAATATCCGTTTTTTAATTAAAAAAAAGCTCTCGACTACCAATTAAAGAGATGGTGGAGGGTAATTTTTATCGCTAGACACAGAGGCATTCAGGGGAATGACAGGCCTGATGATTTAGTTAGACATGCTACAGCCTTACAGATTCCACCAAAATGCGTTACCATGAAATTGTCCTCTTGCATACTTAGTTTTAAGCACAAGGTCTTTCTCATACCCAAAAGATCATTCTGAATTTAGAGTCGCTGATCCATGTGATATGCCTATGGCTTCCGCAATCCCTCGTACTTTTAATCTCCGATCGACAAACATCATATCGTGATTTTTTTCCACAACGTTTGACATATTGCGTGCTTGTGCGGCAACAGCGAAATTAATTTCTACCATTGAACTTGATGGAACAGAATTTCCATAGCTTGAGTATTTATCAAGCTTAGCCTGCCTTGGTTTGAGCGGTTGATTTTTTCCGCAAAAAAAATGCTTCTTGGACACACTAAATTAATCTTTTTCCATTTTCTCTTCCAATCATGCGGTAGTCTGTCAATCAATGATTGTCAAATTTGACAGGAGTCAAGTGAAAAATTCCCTTACCGTTAAGAGGCGGGAAATTCAAAAATTCATGGAATTTTGAACCACCCTCGTATCAATAAATAAAAGTTCCTTCAATGACAATTTCATGTCTTTCAAAATGTTCTGATTATGCACCACTTCCATGTGAATATTTCTACATTTTCATAATTTCGTTGAAAACAATTTTTTTGCCTTTTGTTGGATTGTGAAACATTCAAGGATGATACAATAAATAAATCATTGCAAAATATATCGGCATAGAAATTAATCGGTTATTTATGAAAGTCTTCTTATAACGAAAAACAAAACGAACTTTATTTCGCCTTAAGTACGGAAAGTAAGGACAAAAATTAAGAGATGATTTCTTTCATGAATTAATAATCCCTCTTATTATAATTGTCGCGTCGACGTCACATGAAGTCGACAGTAAAAAAAGACAACAGTTCTGAGCTCGTTGTAGGCAATAATTAACTAATATTGATGGCCAATTGTAATTTTATAAGCCATAGCATTAGTAATATCATATCAATAATATTCAATAGTTCTCGATAACGATACCACAATTGCCAATATATTCATGTCGACTAGGTGTGACGTCGACGTCGACAATCATAATATGGGCAAATATATAATCTTGGGTTTTCGCAATACGATGTCACTGACTCAAGAAGTGGCAAAATATCTGTCAGAAGCAATCGAATCGCATGCCCTGCTTTGGCGACTTATAGAGATGTCTGATAGAAGTTCATCATGCTGCACTGCCATCTTTAGTGGGTATCATCAAGATTTAGTTAACAACGTTTCTAACGCTCGAAAGGAATGTAACAATTTGAATTGGCTGTCAGTTTTGCAAATACTGTCGAATGTCACTTTGCTTTGATATTTATGATATACACACATACTTATATGGATATTTTCAGAGCTCTTTTTTTCTTCATTTATAACAATATGGCAGGCAGTTCAATTTATGACATTATGACCCTGTATATTAATGTCCTTGTGTGTTGTTAGAATCATAAGCTGATGAGAAATGATTAAGTATTTTTATACTTAAAACAGTTGTGTGGCAAACATTTTCAATTCTTAGTGCAACATCTCAATCTCAATTTGAAATTATTTCAACATGTGCTTGTGTGATATTTAATAAATTTGTCGATTAAATTTCTTTCATATCACGTTCAATAATTCTAAGAACTATTTATCTCTCTCTCTCTCACTTTTAGCCGAGAAAAAAAGGAACTTAAAATTCTGCATGAGTTATTAACAATTTTCTAACAAACGAATAAACACACGATAATGTGTGAAAAATTGTTTAATAAAAATTCATGTATGAGTGAGTGTGTAAGAGTATATCCTCATCCTTCCTTACGTATGTAGGACCCAAATGGAAAAAGAAGGCTAAGAAAAAAAAAGCAAAAATCCCATAATTCAATTAACATTCAGCAAAATGCACAAGATTAAATTTTTTTTGGAAGAATAACTAAATAAATTCCAATAATTATAAAATATGTACATGGACTATTAGAGCG
Source organism: Germaria angustata (assembly GCA_963681545.1). Classification (NCBI taxonomy): domain Eukaryota; kingdom Metazoa; phylum Arthropoda; class Insecta; order Diptera; family Tachinidae; genus Germaria; species Germaria angustata. Next base: position 27,077,700 of record OY813000.1, read on the forward strand.
GAATAATTAATATATCTTTCAGTTGGAAAGGCTATAAGTACCTACATACGAGTATTATTAACTACTATTTTTATATTTATCCTGCCAATACAAAGTTTATTCTATTTTAAATCATTTAGTAACGAAAAAATTTTGTATAGAAGTCGGAAGCGTTCCATATGGTGGACAGACATACCAAATTTCTGTAAGCAGTTCAGAAGAGTTTTTGAGAATTGTGCCTTTCTAATCTCTGGCATCAGGTTAAAGCCTCAAACTCTTTACGAGTTTGTGACATTTTTTAAGCAACAAATAAGTTGTGTGTTTTCAAAGTTTCACAATATTAATTAAATACTTTTGATGATAATGGGACTTGCCTTAATGAAAATATAATTTGTACACACTAATGTTTGCAAATGTTGTCTTCCCTGTTGTATCATATTTTTCGGAGCTATTGCGAACGTATTTGTCGAATGTTGCGTTCCAAGAGTTAAATCGTTCTGCTTTATCATCATAAGCAAATAACTTGTGATGAGTGCCAAAGAAAATAATATAATGGTAATATATGGCACGATCTTAGTGGCATATTGACAGGACATATACGTTATCAACTATTTCGTTGAGTGAATTATGCCCCGATTATGGTTTACAACAGTTGTTACTTTAATATTGTATTTTAAAAAATGCCATTATGGTTTACAACTTTTGTCGGTATGTGTTGTTCGCATTGTCAAAAATTTGCAACAGCTGATTAGGTGTTGTTTGATTAACATTACAAGTTCAAAGTCGAAAATAGATTTCAAAAAAATTTTAATATGCATATAAATTTTTTGTTTTGCAGAACATACAGAACTGTAAAAAATAAAAATGAAATAAATAAATATAAAATAAAATAAATATTTCTTAACAAAATTACTAATAAAAAACAAACGGCAAAGCTGGTTGAACTGATGAAAATTAATCCAGATATTGGCCGAGGCAAGCAGCCATTTGGATGTAAGAAAATACAGCTCATGGACAAATGAACAATTAAATTAATTACTGAACAATTAAATGGCTTGGGACAGCCAATTAGAAATACATATTAAAGAATGGCAAAGAGTTAGGTTATGTTAGGTTAGGTTGATTGGAGGGGTGTGATAGCCCATGTCTTACGACATACACTTAAGCCAGTGAAGGCTTGTTGTGCGCTCCCTTTAATTATCAGACACAAACTGCCAGAGTTCTGCGGCAGGATTCGAACCTGGGACCTTCGCACTACGAGTCTAGTACACTATCTACTAGTCTACGAAGGTCAGTATGGCAAAGAGTTAGTTTTTAGAAAAGTGCTCAGTTTTTGTATTAAAAACAATAAACCATCCTTGTTTATGCGGAAAATTTTTATAAAACTATAAATTATGTTATTATAATTAAGATATTGTAATAACTTTTGGTTTCCAACCCTGTTTTATGTACTGCTAAGATCTTACCCAACATATAAAGAACCCTTTACGTTAAAGTGATTTTATAGGTTTCAGAAATATACGACACAAAGTCTGGTGTTCAACTACTAGTATCTGAAAGCTGCCCAAAAATTGTTTCAAATTCACTGCAAATTGAATTGGATGATATTGAAATGGAAAATCGAAGTCCACAATGAAAAATCGTTACACGTCATATTTTCTTTATGATAAGTTGAGTGTCCTGTAGTTTACCTAAATAATAGTTCAATTTCTCAGAAGGACCCCCGTCATATATTAAAAAAAAAAACGTTTCTACTAGAAAACTTCAAAATATCGTTGATTCAGTTAAAAATCAGAAACAATGGGGTCATTTTTTCCAGAACATATTTTTTTTGGTTTTAATTTGGTTAAGAATTAAGAATATTTACACTTCTTGAAATGATTTTACTTCCAAGACATGATATGCACCGCAGACACACACACTATAATGTATGTGTGCGTACACTAACTTGAGCGTTAAGGATATGAAATGAGCGAAACCAATCGACTTGTGGAAATTCCTGTTACTCTCAACATATGGCCAACACATGTAGACTTTTTAGTGCAGAAAATTAACTAAATCAAGCAAATAACTAGACAAAAAAAAACACCCAAAATATACAGCAAAACAAGTGAAAATTCTATAGGAAAAATATCAGGTCTCCAGATAGGAACTTCCAAATTTTGCTGACGCTACATTTTGTCCAATTGGCTGTAATTTATTCAATATATTTTGCCGAATCACCAATTCGCTAAGGATATAGCGCTCAACAATGCAAATGATAAAACTGTTTTATCAAAATGGGTGTCCTGTTCGGTCAGTGTTACGTGTGCTTCGCCCGTTTTATGGTCTTCACAATCGTTCTACATTTCTGGATGAACAAAATTGTAAAATTCGGGACGATATCAATTCACATGACATGCAAGATAGTCCAATGCATTCCAAAAAAGTTACTGTTTGGTGCGGATTTTTGGCTGCCGGCATCATTGGTCCATAATTATTTGAGAATGGCATTGACTATCTGCGGCAAGCACAATCGATCAATGATTACCAACTTCTTTTGAGCTGAATTGGATAATATTGACACCAACAACATGTGTTTTTAACAGGACGGCGCTAAGAGCCCAACATTTCATGCCACATTGCACATTCTGCACGACTGTTTTAAGGGCATGGTCATCTCACGTGGAGTGTAGTGAACTGGACACCTATATCATTCGATTTCATCCCGTTAGACATTTTTTGTGGGCTTGTCTTAAGCCACAGCGGTCCCCAAAGTCAACATAAAACATGCCATCAGTCAAATTCAGCCTGATTTATGCGACAGAATCTTGGAAAATTTGATATTTGGAATATGCACCACCCAGCACAGCTGCGAAATCAAAAGAGCTTTCAAATTAATAAAAAAAAAAATTCAACGATATCTCATACACAATTTATTTTATTTAAATTTAAAGATGGAAAGCACTTAATGAAAGACCCTTTACATAGAAAAATCTAAATCTGTTTGTTGTTACCTTTGAGGTCAATCAGTAATAAATAAAAGTGGACATTTACCCTGAAATACTTATGCGTTCCTCTTAAGTCAAATCTGCTCAGTGAGTGTCACATGATCTCACGTAAAAATGAACTGTGGAAAACATTTCAATAGTTCATATTGACATATCGAATGCTTATATGTTAAATCCTTTCACTTAATTTCACAGGAAAAGCAATACTAGTAAAATTGTTTAAATTTTAATTGCTTTTAATTCAGATTTCAAAATTCATATTCCAGGCCTTGGTTGCAGAATTTGGTATGTTACTGCATAAAATATAAACTATAGATGAATCTAGTTCTACTCACGTAATGCAAATATAAATGATATAACATTTATCTGAAAGCCTGCTCAGCTGGAACTCTAGTCCTTCCTAAAAAGACTAGTCTTCAGTTCAGCGCAAGAGAAATATTTGAAATATTAAACGCTGTTATAATGAATTAAATGTTTTTCTAACATCCAAAGCGACTTATAAGACTGGCCTCGTTATCTTGTTTTGGAATAAATATAAGAAAATTAACACTCATACACAGATATGAAATCAAAACTAAAGTCATTGACACAACACAAGTGCACAAGTTTACTAGGACCTCAATAAAATCCTTGTTAGAATCATGTCCGACTAAAGAGGAACAAAAGCATAAAATCTGACCATAAGACAATAGACACAACAACAACAACAACAATTTTAAATGCTTGCACGCCTTAATGCACAACACATGTGAATGCAACAGCGTTTGGCTGTTTGTGTGCGCCCTGAAAACATTGGCTGTGTGTGTCCCGTGTGTTTTGAATGTCGAGCCAAGTCATCGGGGAAAGCACGGAAAAATCACGTTTATTTTTATTGTTATTAACAGTTCCCATTGTTATTTTGTATTTCTGTCTTGAGCACGTAAGTAGTTGATTAGTTACCTGTTGTTTTATTGGCTGAAAATGAGACAAAGAAATGGATGTGCGTATGTGTACGAGTATGTCTGGGCTAATTCGTTTTGTCCCAGAAAAAAAATTCAGTGATTAATATGCCAACAATGAATGCCTCATGCAAAGTTTCCCAACAGGACTTCCAGTAAAGTGCGTGAGCGAAACAATGAAAATTATGTTTTTTGATGTTTTGTTGTTATTTTTCCTGAATTTTTCGTAGGCGATCCAGACAGAATTTCATTGAGTCTTACCTGTTATAACGTGGGAAAAAAGGATTTATATGTATTAAATTTTGATTTTTTGTTTAATTTTTAATATTGGCGTTTTTTTTCTATTGCTAATGATTTCGTGTTAAGAAAATAGATCCGTTGTGTCGTGTGCATTCATTGTACTTTAAATAAGAAAGTTCTGAAAATAGTTTAACTATATTCGGATCCTTTTGTCGCATTACCAATTATACCACAAAAAACAAATGATTGTATGTCACTCTAGAAATACGTTAAACATTTTTAGCAGGACTCTATTTGTAAATTTTTTTAATTATTCTGAAACACTCATTAACGAAATTGTAATTGATAGAAAAATATTAGAACTTATTTTATAAATTTCAAGCTCCATGGGGTGCTTACGAGTAGTCCTGTTTGGCTAATGACTTGCATCACAACTTAAAGCTTTACGAGGGGTATAGGGCCTGTAAATACTATCTGGGAAGCCTGCAGCCGGAAACAACAAATTGGCACCTCGTTATAATATTCTAAAACATGTATTCAGAAGAATCCTTTTGATACAGCTGATCCAGCAGTCATTTGTTTGGTCTCCATATTACTTATTAGAGGAGATCAGCGATCCTATAGGCAGTATTGTTAGGACATTTTTACATGTATACATGCCAGGAGATATGATCTCCCTTTTAATGCCTCATGTAGATGCAGTTAAAACAATTTCAATTATAAAATGTAAAATAATTTCAATTTTCAAAAATTACATACATTGGAAAATTTCGGTACATGAATTTGTATTCATACATATATACTTCATATATCCATTGCAGATTAAATTGTATCACTACAGCAGGCTTTGTTTTTAACAGTGTGGAAAAATATGGCCCAGTAATGGTATTATTACTTTTAAAAAAATCTCGCACAAGTCCACGCGTTTTTATTCCCTATAATCAGGCATTATTTTCATATCTTTGAAATTGCTTACAATAATACAATAAATTACGTTTAACTGCGTTTCACTTACCTACCGTTTACACTTAACTCCACAAACTACAAGATACTGCATTTTTTTAACAAACTTAGTATTCAATTGACATTCACTTACATGCGCAACACAGATAACAGCACGTATTTTATTACTTAAATATTATTCATATAAAATATTACGCTTAGCTGCCTCAATAGAAAAGGAGTTATAAAATTTTTTGTTGCCATTACAATAAAAATAAAACAATATTTATTTTTATTTATATTTTTTTTATGTATGACAAACGAAGAGAACATCTTAAACACTTTAAAATATGTAAGATGTAAGTTCTACGTGCCCTCATAAATATATTTTATAAATTCCAATATTATTAAAAAAAACAACTGCTTTTGTTATTTTTTTGCTTACTTCTTCTAATAATTAAGGATATATGTATACCTGAAGTTAATATTATTTGTACTCAAAACTTTTTCTTGTACTTTCTCTCTGCATTACACTTAAGTGCATTTTGGGTAGGCATATGTATAGGATAAGTGCACATGTAATGATGCTAAATGAAATTTGCTTGTAATTTTGTATATGCCGTTAAGTGATAAACACTTTAATAAATTTTTATTTAAGGCAAAAAATATTGGTGCTTACAAAGCAAATAAATTTCTTTATTTTTCTAATTGTTTCCAAAATATAGCTGGAGGTGTCTTGGATATGTATAACTTATTTTGCTTATACATTGTCTACTTCTGTCCGCATTATAACTCCCATTCAGTTCATAAGTTTAACTCTATAAATACTTCGCACAAGATATGGAAGAAGTTCAAACAAAACGCTAATTTTTAATAATTTCTGAAGCACAAAATTACACTGTTACTTTTATTTATTGAAATGATAAGTTTTATACTTCTTGCCAAGTTTTAAACACTTGCCATTCTGCTAATTTTATCGGATTGAAAAAACAATATAGAATGGTTGAAAAATTTAATTATTTTATAAATTCAGGTAAATTATCGCACTTTCATGGGTTTTTGAACTTTAAATTGAATGACACGTCAGAGTTAGATTCCCCTATTTTCACCTAATTTTAAACAGTTCGTAAGCGGTTGAGCAGACAAATTACATAAGTGGCTTAAAAGTTGTACTTATACTCGCTACATGTACTCACAGATTTTGCCATGGCCCACAGTGCAGACTTAGTTTCCTACTGGTTGTCGTCTCTTGTCGCTGCTGTCCACAAAATATCACTTCATTGTTAAAATGCATGAAGCACAAATTTAATGACAAACAGCCATCATAAATATTTCATCGAAAAAATCATCTTAAAGGTTTTTTAATCTATATCAAACAAGTTGCATGACTATCCCAGAGTAAATATTTTTAGGTTTTTGTTGATTTCACCTACGAATCTAGGAGGCATTCCTTTTGCATGTTTGGAAATATTTATATTCATTGAATGATTTTTTTACACAGTCAACATACTACTCAATATACCAGCTAACCAATGGCTTAGTATTACAAATCTATGATATCCTTTTCAAAAACATTCACTCAACAGAACTTTCCCTCTCAATCGTCTCTGTCCCTTTTCCATCGATATAGAAATTTCATAGTCAGCGTCTGTGTGGTGGTTTGTTGCAATTCGTTAAGTATTTGTGTGTATGATATGTTATACGTGATTATTTTGAAATTTTGTTTAAATTCCTGTCTTATCATGCAAATCACGTGGTTGATCCTTTACTGCTTTTTGTGTGTTGTATGCAACTGTGAGTATGTGTAGATATTTACATAAATCTTTTTTTTTTTTTTTTTGAACATCTATTATAGTTTTTTGTAATATTTCGTATTATCCATACTTTTATCGTTGATTTATAACTCCTTTTTTTGTTTGCCTTTACCTTTTTTTAACACCCTTTCGGCTTTGTTTGTTATCCTTTTTTTTTGTTTGTGGTTGTTGTTACCTCTACATACATATTTACATTGGCTACTGATTATATCTGTTTGTTTCCTTTATGTTTTGGTTAAAGGTGTGAAATTTCATATTTTTGTTTATTAATCTTTTGCTACTTAAATCACTCACACTCCTCTCCCTGTTTATCTGGAAATCCTTTAAGTTGTAAATTTTAAGTAAAATACAATAATTTTTGCTTTCAACATATTTTCATCATATTTCGAACCTTCTATTCAATTTTACTTACTTGTACTAATATCCATTTCTTTTAAAGGAATTTTTGCAATCTTTGGCTTTCCTTTTTTGTGGAAAATTTCTTGAAACATGATTTAATACGTGACTGTGCAAAAATTTTGCGAAAAATAATAATCTTTTGAAAAGAGTTGAACATTTACTGACTACATGAAATTTGGTCTTCTCTTTACTTCATATTAAAGCAAAAATATTTTCAATGTAAAATCGTATATAATTGAAACCGTATGTTTTTTTTTTTTTTGGAAAACATATTTGACTGAAGTAATAATTTTTATTCGATTTGAAGCTCAAACTCTTTTTAATCTACTGCCAGCAGTACCATATATAAATTTTTTAATATTAAACTAAACTTTTGTATGAAAATAGCGATCCTTTAAGAAAACTTTAATTTCCATCAGCCGCTCTATTTGACTAATATGGTTATGTCCTGACCGAACAACTAAATATTGCGTTTAAAGGATACAAGAAGTGATTTAATTTAAAGAATTTTTTTATTTACGGAACTAATTCTTATGAACGGCGAGATAAAACTGTTAAACTGGCTTTAGAGTCATATTAATACAAAAATATTGTTAAAAATAGTATATCGTTTAACCATAATATTTTCCTAACTTATCATATTCTTGTAAGTCTAATATTACCATCTTTACTTACAAACATTAATTTTTCATACATGGTTGAAAGCAAAAAATATTTATATTTATGAGTATTTTATTTATATTAAATAGAAAAAAAATTATTTATTTCTTTTAACTATAATATTGCACAAATCCACCAAAATCCAACCATGTTTTGGTTGCATATAAATACAACGTGGTGATATCAGACAATTGTGTAGCTGAAAATTGTCTAATTTTGATAAAATTAAACAAAATCTGATCTGATCATGATATGTATAAACTTATCATAATAATTTATCGCAATTACACTATGCCATAATATGTTTTCGATAACCAGGATAATTCTCGCTAAATTTAGGCACAAGCTCTTCCCACACGCTGACCTGAAAAGACTGAAAAGACCCTTGACTATTGGACATCATCCAAAAAATTTTAAAAGTCCTTTCTTATTTTCAGCCTAAAGCTTAATTTTTGTAAAAAGGACTAAAATTTATCCTTAACAGCATTTTTTTAAAAAAGCAACTGAAATCTTTCTTGCCGCTTTAACTTGTAAACAGAAGAAGATTAAATGTCTTCGACTATTGGACATCATCCGAAAAATGTTCAAAGTCCCTCCCAATACTTATTTTCATTCCTTCTTCCTTATAATTTAAAAAAAAGGACTAAACTGTAGCCTTTCGAGCATTTTCTTTTTTGCTGTTATATTTTTTGTGCAAAGCTATAAAGGTTTAATTATTGAAAATCATCCAAAGAACATCGGGAGTCCTCAAAAATATTTAGTTTTAGTTACAGACTTTATAATTTTGGAAAAAGGACCAAATTCCAGCTTTTCCATCATTTTTGAAAAAAACAATGAAAGCCTTTTTTATTGTTATAATTTCTAAGCAAAACAAGCTACAAAAGTTTGAATATTTTAAATCATCAGAAAAAAGGACTAAAATTCGTCTCCCCTATCATCTTTTAGACAACAACTAAGTCCTTTTTGTTAAAAGACTTTCATTTGGAAGAGTCCCTAACGACTACATAATGTTAAAAAGAATTCCTCTCATTTTTAACCGGTGATTCTCAGCGTGCCATATGCTACTCTTGTTGACTTCGAATGTATTCTTCCAATCTGAGTCCCCGCAGAAAAGTGCTTTTGTTACAAAGACTACTATAGATCAAGTAGACAAGAATTACTAAAATGAAATGATTCTAGAAGTTCAGGAAACCATATAAGGCGGTCTCCATCTCAACAAATGCAGCGCCTACTTTTAAGAAATTGCCAGAAATTTACCAGCACGTAATGTTCGAATAGTCTAGAATTTTCATTATGAATCTTTAAAATTTCACTAAGTAAACTTAAGAGGTTGTACGTTTCAATATCAGCAGATTCGAAAAACATTAACAAATGTTTCCCATAAGAGTACAAATTAATAAAATTGATCACGTTTTCGGCAGCCAAACACTTAAACAAATTAAGCAGAATCAAATAAATATATTTTCTTTTTGTTATACAAATACGAACTGTAAAGCTATTCCGACTTCTCTTGCGTTTGGCGGGACTCGAACCCACCATTAATATTGACAATGATTCAGATCTAAAAAAAATTGAGAAATAACTACATTCTATATTATTCATTACAATTAAAAAAATAGGGCAGTTAAAGTGTTCACTCCTTCGAGAACTTACTTTTATGTAATGCACCGCTCTGCTATGCACCGCTCTGTGTCTAGGAAAATTTGTAATAAGGAGGAGGGTAGAAGATGTAGTGTATGTAGACATTCGATTTGATTTTTTTACTGAACGTGGCAGGGATATTTTACATATGAATTGTTCGTCTAAAGAATGAATTTTGCATGAAATTTGAAGTGCGATTCACTGGTGTATTGACCGCAGTTGAATGTGCCCTTAACGTAAACAAGTTGTTTGTGCATGTTTTAAAAACAATTACCCTTATTCCATTAGAGCACGTTCCATTATAGTAACGATAAGACATCGGGACACACAACACACTGCATTGATGCTCCAGCAATAGATACTACGTTTACACGCACGTCTTATTTGCAAATAAAAAAGAAGAATGTTGCCGTATAACTTTTTTATTGTAACTTATTAACTCACTTAAACAAGTCGTGAATAACGACACTATTTGCAAATAAAAAGGAAGACGTTGCCACTTCATGAACGTTTTTTGTATTTTACTTACCAAACAATCATATTTTCGTCACATGGCATCACTAATAATAATATAAGTTCTGTATGCAATTATCCGTATAAACAGTGAATTAGTTATTTGCAAATAGTTCTATTTGCAAATAAGACGTGCGTATAAACGTGGTAACAGTTGCAATAAACTACTGCTACAGATGAGCCTTTTCGCGGTCAAGCAGCTCAGAACAGACTTTCGAGTATCGGATCGTACACGGTCCAACTATCGAATATGAAAAATTATACTTTTCAGATTTGTTAGTTTGATCCTGCATTGTGGTCGAGTGTTATCTGAAAGCTCTTATTACCATACCAGAGATGATTGTAAGAATAATTTAGAGATGTACTTACTTTTAGTTCATACTTGAAGACGCATTTTCGAATTCCTGAAAATCTCGATCTTTACTTTTGACAGTTGGACATGGTAGGAACGACATATTGTTGGTCTTAATATCAATCAATTCAGGGTAAAAAAAGTTGGTAATCATCGACCTATTGCGCTCGCCGTTGATGGTAATGGCGTGGACAACATCGTTATCAGAATAAAAAATGGATGACGGTGATGCCGCCAGCTTAAAATCCACAACAAATTGTGCCGTTTTTGGAATGCATTCGGCGCACTTGGATCTCATGTTGACTGGTATCGTCCCTAATTCGACAATTTTGTTTATTGACTTGCCCACATTACTGGCGAAGATGATTTTTTTATGAAAATTAGGGTCTGAGTTCTATTGCTACAGGACGCATTCTGTGAACACACATCGTTGTCTATGGTCATTTACCTTCAATACTGGGTATTTTGTACAGGTGCAGGCTAAAGTCACGATCCAAAATTCGTCAAGTTGTGATCGGCGAAAGGCCGAGTTATTGTAAGCGCAAAATCGACTGCCTCGGATTCTCCTGCACATTCTCAGGTACAGCGACAGATATTGCATTTCGTCTTTGTACTGCTGGTGATTCATTGTTTACTGAACCGGTGAAATTAAATATGTCCACACTGCGAAGGAACGTGAGGAACGCTGTCCGAACACAGCACCCATTTTGATAAAACAATTTTATAATTTTCACGTATTGTTGAACACTAAAAGGTCTTTGGCAAATGGTGATTTGGCAAAACAATTTAAAGAAAACAGCCAATTTTAACAATATTATCACTATGAACTGTCAAAGGTTAAAAGTCCATATTGAAAAACACGTACATAGATTTCTATTTTGATTATTTTAAGCTTTTACACTCGTTCTTTGAGTTTCGAATTAACGAGAGCCTGCTATAAATTGACTTAAACAAAATTTTTTATGGCGCACCATGTGCATGTGTATGTTTTTTCTATAATATTTTTGTATGTGATTCCTTTAAAAATATTCGCAAATTATTTGTAGAAATATATTTCTACACATTTATGTATGAGTGTATATGTTTGCAATAATAATAACAAACATTTGTATTTGATAAATTATTTTTTGACAAATCTTAATTTCAAATAGATTAAAATTGGCTTAAAATAAGGATGCAGTCAATAAGGAGAAAAGACAATTTTGGTTAAATGAAATGTATATTTTTTGCTGAACTACATTTTTGGTAGACAAATATTTACTTTCAATTTATTTTGCAGAAATATCTTATTTTCGATAAGAAGACAATCAGAAAATAGAAAAAAAGGTTCTTTTATATTCAAAATAACAATTGTAAAATAAAGTAAGTGTGTTGGCAAAATATATTTTTTTCTTTTCATAGAGAAGAAGCAAAATGCTTAAACCATTTCACAAGAGACAATGAAACAGGACATAAAATTTTTTGACAAATACATGCAAACGGAATGTATTAAGGAGAGTAAAAATGTTTAGTTTTTGCATATTAAAGGGAGTAAAAGGGAAGTGGAGATGCATTGAGGAAATTGAAATGATATTTACATGTTCCATCATACACACACACACACACACACACAATAAGAGAGAAAGAGGAAGTGCTCTATGAATGCAAGCATTAAAACATGAACATTTTCTTGCAACACGACTTTGCTTGTTTTCAAAAAGATCCCACATACTCATTGATACGAATAGATACCTGGAAAACTCTACTTCTTAATATTGATTGGCATTAGTAACAATAAGCCAACCAAAGGCAATTCTATCAATTTCACATACACATGCATTTGAACATAAACGTATATACTTCTTCTATCTTGGCCACTTGTCTGCAAAGGATATTGACGCTCAATTGAAGCCACAATTTATTGATGTTTGGACCGCATGTATGTAGATTCAAGTACATGTACAAGAGATTGTTTATGGGAATTTTTCGGGTTTCTCCATATATTTTATACATTTTAGTTTTCGTATGGAAAACGCCGCTTAAATGCATAAAAATGTTTTCAACAATAATAAACTCAAAAATAAATAAAAATTAAATGAAATGAAAGAATGTATGTACATACATACATATTTCTAATAATATCTGTGTCATTCAATTAGAAAGCAATGTTTATGTTCAATTATTTTGACATTTTTCCACATTTTGCATAAAAATAACAAGCGCTCCAAGACTACAAATAAATAGTTTTATGGTTCTCCTTATGGTAGTTTGAGCAATTCTTAAATATCTTTTGAAAAATGTTCAATGCAACTGATAAGGGCGGACTCAAACATGCACACAGAATCGGTCGATAAGCGAAAACCATTAAATAAAAATGTTTTTAGTGTTAAATAATTGTAAGTAATAAAATAAGGATGTCTTGCAATCAATTAAAATGATAGTTGGTGTCCATAAAGACGAAAATTCATGACAAACTTATTACCAAATTAGACCCCCATAAAGGAAAATTAAATAAACCATAAGACAGCCAAGAATAAATGCCAGAAAATTTTTTAAAGTACATAAGAAAATATATAAAATGTTTGTCCTTTTTGTCCTTTATTTTTAATACCCTACAGTTATTGTCTAGTATCGTTAATTTACTCGTCATTACTTCCGAGAAAAAATTTGAAATGAAAATTCATTTCAGTTCTGAATGCAGATGGTTGTTAAAAGACGACACCAAAATCAAGGATTTTTATGTTAAATCGGGCTTAGATTTTTTTAATTTTTTTATGTGACACAATCAAGTTGTCGTATTCAGTATATTAAGGCCATCATAACAAAAATGTGATATCAAGCGAAAAATTATCTCTACATAATGAACAACCAAATCATGACTGCATCCTGGAAAGTCAAAAAGTTGCATTTCCTGCATATGGCCCTACAGTAGTGCACAATATGGCAAGGGCATCTATTGTCGTAAGAGCTTATGTGAGCCCGCTCCAAAATATTTGCAACAAATATTACATGGGAAAACTGAAAAAAAAATAGACTTTTTGTTTAATTAGGAGTGCTGATTACGATGGCATCACTAGTTAATCTTAAGCAGCTCTAGTTTCGGAGATATAATGACATTTAATATTTACATAACTTGCGCATTATATTTCAGAAATGATCATTTAAATTATAAAATACTTTGTGAATTATTAGTCTACACAAAAATCTCTCTCATAAAAGTGCAGAGATATTGAAAATTTTATGTTTGTGATTTAGTCCTTAAAACCTTTTCCTTTTTATAATTTTCTGAAATCAAAATATTTGACCCTCGTGCATTTTTGCCTGCTGAATACGTAAATGGCTTTTCTTTTTTTTAGTTTTAGAGATATGAGGCATTATTTAAAAAAAAAACTACTTTAACTTTTCCATTTTCACTGTCACCCAAAAAAATCCTTTTTGTTATACTTGTATCACATCTGTCAATTTGCTGGTCATTAATAAAGTGGTCTTAAATAAAAGACGTTTTGAGACCTAAGTAACTCAGAAATTTAAATTTTTTGATACATGACAGCAGGCAATTAAAGGAGTGAAATCCTGGTAACTCTTTCTCTTGCACGTATATGATAGAATAGTGAAGCGTCTGGATTTTATTTTAAACATGGCCCGGATAAGCGACAACAAGAATTTGACCAAATACGGTCAAGACCGCTGGAAAGTTACCGTGTTTGAATTTCGTACATAGATTCAGATTAAAAATTGAACTCACTGGAGGCTGTTGCTGGATAAATTAGTTAGCACGCTGACTATAAAGCAATTTATGACTGAGAACCTGGGTTCGATCCCTGATCAGAAAAAGTCATCAACACATGGCATTAAGTTAATTGTTGTTGGACTGATGAAAGCATATCACTGGTCACTGAACAGTATCGGCAGCGATTGATACTCATTAGGCTAATGTACAATGCATCACGGCGCCCTCCTTCTTAAGAAACTTAATTATTATATTAAAGTTTTAAAACAGAAATTAAGCTCTCTCTCTCTCTTTCTATCTAATAATTTTCTGTCGCCACTTCTATATTGGTTGAATGAGTGACAACAAAGGATCTCAATCATATCCTTTTTGCTGGAGGCTACTAATGGCGCTACCGAGCCAACGAAATACCACATTTACAGGCAGACAAGCCACAACAGAAAAGTTTTTATATGAGCTTAATAGGTTGAAGGATTTTCAAACCTGATGTCTACTGGTGAATGTTAGACTTAGAGACAGCTTAGACCGAAAACAAAATTTAATTTATTATGTATATAAATATATTTCTTCAATCGTTTGCAATTGCACTTATACCCTCTAATCATGGCAACAAAAAAATTTAATGAAAAATAAACAACTTAAAGTAAATTTTTAATTCAACTAAAAATGTCTTACAGTGGAAGGAGTTGATTTTTATGAGCATTTTTAAGATGTCAAAAGGTGAGAATGTAAAAAAAAAATTTAATACAAAATGCACAAAATACCACTCAACTTTTTCTTGTTGAGGTGGTCGCTTCAACAGTTAATCAATCCTTCTCATTATTCAATAATATCCTTCTGGTTACATTTTTGGAAATTTTTTTATACATCAAATGACAAAAAAAGTAATCATTAATTTAAAAAATATTTTTGAAAAAGTGTATTTAGAGCATAAACTTAAGTCGCTAAAATTTATTTTTAACAAAGTCTTTATTATGATGCAGAATAAATACAATTGATATGGCAATCATATTACTTTTATAGGGTAGGTAGTCAATTCCAACAAAAATTTAGAACCCTCCCCATCCCTCCCAACAATTTTCTCCCTTCTAGTGGAGTTTCTAATAAATCACATCATTTTCCTCTTCATTAAAAAATTGTAAAACCTCCCCCAGAGAAATATTTTTAGCTACGCCCGCGGCAAAATTACATATTTACATACAATATGAAGAAAACTTATTCCTTCGCGACAAAATAATAATATATAGCAGCAGAAAGCTACATTGCTATACTATAAGATACACCAGGTAACTAAAAAGTTTATGTTGATTTTTTTTAAAGAACTGAAATCGGCATCACCAAGCCGATTTCTTCGATCATCATGTTGGATATTTCTCGAATATCCTTCACCTGTATGTATCACTTCAAAAGAACCTAAAGCAACTTAAAATTAGACCAACACTTTGTCCAAACATTTGCTTGCCATTGCGTGTATGAAAACTTTAGCAGCTTAAAAACCAAAAGAATCCGGTCAACTGTAGTGGTTGGTTGGATGGTGGTCATAGTTTTTGATCAACTTGAACTTTTGGTCTTCTTCATTTTGACTGCAGTCTCTTTTTTCTTATTCGTTATAAGTTCTAACCATTACTTAATGATTTTCTCTTCAAATTCCATTTTTATTTTTTTAAATTTGTTTTATTTTTTACATGCGCCCAGCAGAATGAACTTTTTTGGGCTCCTTTTAAGAATTCAATATATTTCCAAATTGCAATAAGTTGCCAAAGCCACACTGAACCCAGCAGCCAGCCAACCAACTTTGCCCAAGTAATAAAATTTATATTAAAGCAAGAGTACAAAAAAAAGAAAAGCTGTTTCATGTTCAACTTTTGTAATAAAATGTTCATTAGCAGCACAACCCTTCACCGCCATAATTATTTTTAAATGGCGAAATGCATTTTCTTTTCCTTCATGCTGCAGTGAGTTGTGCAATATAAAATTCTTCCCTAAACCTATTAAAAATCTTATCAAGACGTTACTTAAGCCTCATAGTTAATTACTTATAACTTGGCAATTTGTGTATTCTATTAATATGGGAGAGTGTGACAAGCAAATAAAAGTTAAGGTCATTTCCAAGGGATGATCTTAATACCACTTATCAGTAAGTGAAAATACACACACATAAAGAAATTGCGCTGATATGAATTTCCACTACAGTGAACTATCTACAAGGTGGCGCAAAAGTAATATCATAATTTAAATTGGCTGCTCTCTGTAATTTGATATTTATGATTTCGATTTATAGAGAATTACTTGTCAACAAGCCATGGAGCACTATATACGTTAATAACGTGGAATTATTGTTACTACCCATTTGACCAATTTTCAGTCTGTTATTTTAACGCAGTGTGAATTTCGTCATTGTTTTCCTCATCATCATTTTTTTAGTCAGTTGGCTAAACTCTGCATTCAAACTGGGTCCACTACAGATGTCGCAAGAAGTGACTGGCCTCATATTGCTGACACCATCGCTGCTGTTGCCGATGACGTCAGAGAGAAAGTCCACAAACATTAACGAGTACTACGATTCACACAATTAGCCATTAGCAGACGTTCATTGCAAAAAATTTTGGTAAAAGTTTCAAACGATTCACGAATTGCTGCCGGCTGACCATCAGACAAGGTTAACTGACTTCCACACTCTGTTAAACTTAATGCAAGAAAATTATAATTTAATAATGAGCGAAAGTGATCATCATAACAAACAAAATTTTTGCTTTTCTGGGGCACAGAGAATCCACATGAAATGCATGAAGAGCCATTACAAAACGAGTGTTTGGTGCGGCGTTTTCAGTGAAAAAGTGATTGGCACTTATTTTTTTGGAAATCGCCGATGAGACCACCTTAAATGGTACATGTATATGTATAACAAGAAGAACTTAAGCTCTAATAACATTTTGACTAGAATTATCAAAATTAAGTGAAAAATATGGAGTTTTTTTCTAAATAATATTAATTATAAATAAACATTCATGAAGGTTTAAGCCTCAGCCCCACATGTATCATTATTACTGTTTTCGCACATAGTATTGGAATTAATTTTAAATAATATTTTAAATAATAGAATTACTAATATTATTTAAAATTAACTATATGGTTATATTTATGTTTATAATACAGGCGTACATACCAATTTGTATGTGTCACTAAGAATACATTTTAGTTTTTCTTTACGTTCTTTTCTAAATATTTTAAATTATATTTTAATAAATTGATTTAGAGAATAATATTACACATATTTTATCTAACAACTAATCAAGGAATTTTCTCTGGCAATTTTTGGCGGCCAATTTCTCTTGAAAAGCTTTTCAAGATATATTTTGTGGCGATTTTTGATAGCCGTTTAAGCCAAGGAAGTAAATAAAAATCTGACATCTGGTTGATGTGCAGTTGACACCGAAATGACCTTTTAATAGGGAACTAAATTTCAAGAAATAGAAATTTGTGAAACAAATCGTACTAAATGCTACATATAATACACTAATTTGACTTAGAAGGAGTTGAATGAAGATCTTAAGATCCTTGAAGAAAATAAATACATACTTGTACCAAAAAAAATGCCTTTTACTATTTTAGTGTCTTTAGCTCCACAGTGACTCTGTAAAGCTATTTATACTTTCCACTTGCTATTTTATAGGCTTTAAAGAATATTTAGAGCCTGTCAGAGAAGTCGATTGTTGTCGATAACTACCGACCCATGGACTTCATATAACGTCTACTACAACCAACGTAATAAGCCCGAATACTTGCAAAAACTAAACAAAAAAGGCATTTCCAAAATTTTTCTGTGATATTTTAAAACGTTTATTTAAAAATATCACAAATATTCATTAAAATGCAAAGAAGGTAAAACTTAAATAAAAAAATATATTACGTTCCTATGAAAACCCTTTAGGTCTTCAATCAAATGGCCAACATTATATGAACATGAGCTTTGTTTTTTTTATAAATATGTACATATGTCTAAATGTAAATATGTATGTCTGTGAGGTTGTGAGAGGATAAATTGATGACATAAAAATCCTGGCGTCGGTGACATTTGTAAGACTAACACCAGCTGGATATTTGCCAATATCATTCGTTCGTTCATTAACTTAATTTCCATACATAAAATTGTGATGCCAGTAACTGTGTATGTATTTCATTCCACATATGCATTGAAATAAACACACTCACATATAAAACTAATCCAACATTTGTTTTATTTCTTTGACAATCAGTTTCATAGCCTCAAGTTAAAGTTTTTAATATTTTTTTTACAAACATTTTCTGCAGATGGTAAGAGGAAGTAATGAAGAGCCTTTCTAAAGGACTTAATCTAATAAACTGGCGTTAGCCCTATGCTGTTTTCTTCTTGAAGGCCATCCAGGACGAGCAGGAGGTCTTCAGTAACAGGGCATATTCAATATTAAAGAGGCTTAAGAAAAATTATTTTTTTGAAACTATAGAGATGAAATGGTCACTGTGAACTTGCTGTTTTTAGCCATTAACCCATAAAAGAAGGAATATCCCTAGATAGACGAATTACTAGATGGCACGTACCGGTCCTTGTCTCTACACTCGTACTTCACATGAAAGCTTTCTGCCACTTCTGCTGGATGATGAAGAGGGTTTCAATTGACACACTTAAATATTCTGTAAAAGTTTACAGACTTGATTCTAACGACGTTGTTTCTCTGCTGGTAGTTACAAAAATTCTAGCCATGGTCACACTTAAAAGAAATAATGAATTGGAATTTAGGAAGTCATTGTCTAGGAACAACGTTTCCATTGCTTATAGAGGATTAATTATTTATCGGTTTCAATATTAAAGTTAAATGACTGCCTTTGGATTGTTTGCAGCAGTGCATCATTTTGAGATAGGTATCGACCACTTTTTCGCACATTTCGTGGGGCATAACTTGACGAATGTTGGTTTCCAACGTAAGAGGACTATTAGCGGAGGCACAGCATTTAGTCACATCAAAAAAGTATAACAGCGTCAAATCGCATGATCATGGTGGCCAATTGACGTCGCCAAAATGTGAAGTTACGCGTTCTAAAAACTTTGCATGCAATAAAACCAAAATCGACCGTGCTGTGTGTCCGGTGACACTGTTTTCTTGAACCACATATTGTCCAGTTCATAATCTCCAATTGCAGCCCAAAAAAGCCGGTTATCATACGGGCTCTGAACTTGACGCTAACGGTTCAGCCTCATTTTCGAACAAATACGGCACAATGACACCTCCAGAACATAATGCGCATCAAACTGCCGCTTTTTATGGATGCGAATGGATTTTCTACAATCATGTTTGGGTTCTAAGAGCCGCATATGTTACAAATTTTCATGTTAACGTAACCACTAGGTGAGAAATGAGCTTCATCGGTGAAGAAAGATTTGTTTAAAAAATAAGCATAAAAAACCAGTCGCACTATCCGACTTTAATTGTTGCCTGAATTGAAATTTATATAGATGCAGGTGCGTATCCAAATGTAAAATATGCCCAATTGCAGAGAATGCCGTGGAATCGACAAATTCTGATTATTCTCCATATTTTCAATAACAGAAGCGATATTTGCGGCAATGTGCACATTGCGATGATGCACAGTTCAAATTGGTTTATAATCTTGCCAAATCCCTGACGACCACAATCATCCCGTAGTGCACGAAAAGTGGCCACATTTAAACCACCACTTTTTCGGTCCATAATGGCAAACCTTTCACTAAATAAAATGGATTTTAGATGGAAGATATTTAACAGCTAGCATTTCTCAACTTCGTAGGAAATCAATTTGTTAAGATTTTGAATTAAAATCTAATTCCGATTTTACAAATGGCAGATACTCTGTTATCGATTTTGAAAAATCGAACATAGCTTCCAAATCGATGAATAATTATCGAAGAAGAGAACATGGTACAAAGGCGAGCCCACGTTAAAAGCACTGAAAATGTTCCGAATGTGCCAGTATTTCCGAGACCATTATTTCAATATTTTCATGATTTTTATTGGAAGCTCTTTTCTTTCTGGGGGTATAGAAGTTGCTAAAATACTTTCTATCTAGATTTCATTTTAGAATTTCAGTTTTTCGTAAACATTTTTCCAAAGGACCACTGTGCAATACTGATAGTTTTTATTTTAAAAAATAAAGTAAATTATATTACTATAGTAATTTGAAATTTATTTTTGTTGGTCTTTGCTTTAATATAGACTTTTTAATTTTTTCCTTGTTTTGAGTCCTTCTGGCCATGAAGGCATTAAAATTCAAACACTAATTCAAACACATACAAATATATTTGAAGCAAACTTTCGAGTTTAAAATTTTTTTGGCCAAAGAATATGTCAAAATGAAGTCCTCTACGGATATTGGAAAAGTTTATTATTATTTTCTATTATTTCTTCTTTTTTTCGTTATGGTCCATATTAGTCCTGATGCTGCTCTTATTATCTCTCTTCATTATGATTAAATTCTTTTTGGAAAAACAGTATGTATGAGCAGATTTCTCCTATTTTTGCACAAAGCACATTTGGTAAGTTGACACAGACAGACTGACAAACATCAATAGGAACATGTTGGCCATTATCCCTTTATCCTTTGGCATATTTGTTTCTGTCTTAATTAAAATTGAGCAAACGTTTAATTTAAAATTGTATATCATTATTTCCAGTGAAAACCAAGAAATTTTGTACAAACACACACACATACATACAAACTATTTTAAAACTTAATTACATGATAATAATGATCGGAGATTGGACAATATGTTAAGAGGGATTTTTAATTAAAAATTTGTAGAAAAAAATTGCTAAATTTTGTTTGGTTAATATGAAAATAAAAATATTATGAGTTTAATGTAATTATGTATATGCGTATATACGAAGTCTGTTCAATAGAAAAGGAGAATTTCAACTTTTCTCAAAAAGTTTTTGTTCAATCAATTATTTCCATTTTGTCCCCTTCAAAGTATTCCCCCTTAGATATAAGACACTTGGGCTCGCGTTTTTTCCAATCCTCGTAGAAGTTATAGTATTCACTTTTTAGTATGTCCTTGAGCTCTCTCAGGGATTTGGTTTTTATCTCCTCAACCGTCGCAAAACGCCGTTCTTTCGTGGGTCTCTTAAATTTTGGGAACAGGAAAGAGTCTCAAATCTGGTGAATACGGTGGCTGAGGCATGATTAAGGTATTCTTTTCCGCCAAGAAATTACGAACAAGCAATGACGAGTAAGCAGATGCATTCTCGCTTCCGGGCCTATTTCTCGTATTGCTTCTCGCAAGTGGCGCATAACTTCAAGAGAATACTCCTTATTAACCGTACGACCATGTGACAAGAACTCATGATGTACTACGCCAAGCTAATCGAAGAAAACTGTGAGCAAAACGTTGACATTTGATCGAAATCGGGTGTCACACGCTTTATGTCCAAAATTAGCGAAAAAATTTTATGGCATGAGCCAACCGATATGCTGACACCCACTGCAACTTTTCTTCACTTTCTCAACATTTTCATCTATTTCTGGTGTGATGGTCATAATTCACATCTTCTTGACCTTCTTTGAAAAACTAGTACCACTTGTAAACATTTTTCTGACTCAAAGTACAATCACCATATACCACTCTGGATATATCAAGTGCTTTTGAGCACTCGTATTTCCATTTCTACACAAAATTTGGTTCAAATTCTTCGATCCATTTTTTTCCATAGTAGAAAATCGCCGAACAAGCAAAACGCGTTTAACTGTTATGCCTCTCACAAACAAACTAAACTAAATACAAACAACCTCAACTAAGAACATATGTTCGAGACAAGTAAGACAACATTAAAAAAAAATCGCTAATCGAATGCACGTAGACCGAAAATTTTCAAAATGCACTAAAGAAAAATAAATATGTTCAGATCCGACTTGGGTTTCTAAAGGGTTTGTTGGTATATTGGACATCGGCTTCATTTTTAGCGGGTTTTTCCTTTGTTGGCCTGACATGTTCAGGGCCGACTTCGCTTAATAAAGGTACGCAAAAAAACTTTAAAAAGTTTTGAATAGATATTCCTTGTGGCCGGTCAAGGGCCGGCAATTCAAATGTACTTTAGAAAACGAAGCCAAGCCTGCACATATTTTATTTTTGGAATATTAAACACTTAACTTAAAACAATTCTAATTGCCTTGAGATATTCCTTTTAAAAACTCTTCTTATTATATTTAAGTTTTGATTATTTGATTTTTTTTATTTTTTAATCGATTTGATTAAAATATTATTTAAGCTTAAGGTTTTATTTAATGGTTAAACAATTTTATTTGTAATTACCGATATTTCAGGAAATAAAAGAAAAAAGAACATAATTTTCCTGAAAATTATACTCAATGAGTATCCAAATAACGACAATTACAAATAAAACTGTTTAATCATTAAATAAGACCTTAAGCTTAAATAATATTTTAATTAAAATTGTCATAAAAAAGTAAAAAATACGTAGAGATATTATTTTCAATCATTCATTTTTGGTTTGATTTTCAGGAATTATAAATGAAAAGAGTTTTATAATAAAATTCAATCAAATAATTACCCGTGTGTCGCATATTGAATATTTTCGCCGCATTTTATTATTATTCTGCCAATTCACAGGAAGTTTTATTTTTACGATGCCATTGTTATACCAAATCGATAAATAAGGTGAGACCAAACACTCAGTATGGAACATTCAAATGAAAAGTATGTTCTTGCATTCTGAACTATGGAATGTAGTCGATGGCAGTGAATTGAAACCAGAAGATGACGCAACGCCTTCATGAGCTTTAGAAAAGGCTTTAGCTTCGATTTTATTGTGTGTAAAGGATAAGAGTCATATGTCATTGTCGAAAGCATGGCGCAAATTGAGAGAAATACGTCAGCCAAAAGGGCCTGTAAGGAAAATTATGTTACAAGTATTTAAGAATTTGTTACATTTATCAATGCAAGGATAATATGAATGTCCACATAAAAGATTTTCCAATTTTAATAGACCACTAATAGATAATAGAAGTTAATCGTATAGTTTCAGATGAAATGCTGATGATGCTATTACTACCCAGCTTGCCAGAGGCTTATGAGGAATGTGTTAACGCAATGGAGTTTGGAGGATTCATTGTCTAATCTGTCGTTCTTGAAATAATTATTAAAAGAGGTTGCACGTCAGCAAGAAAATACTGCGTTCAACTGGAGGCCAAAACTAAAATCAGCAACATTAAGAGAAGAGGCAACAATATAATCATGAGCACAACAAGAGCCATAAAAGTGCCAAAGCTATAAAAAATATTATAATTGTGGGCAGGAAAGACTGATATATATGTTTTTGATTTTTGTGTATAAGGCAAGACACTGTGTCATCTTGCATACATATATCGCTCTTGGCAATATGAGAGAAATATAGTCAAATATAGTCAAATTTATTTCAAATAAACCAAAACCAATTTTGATTGTTGTTAAGCAATTTTTCTATCATATGTAATTTTTATATTTTCCCCATGAATGTGCTACGCAAAATTATTGAAATAAAAGCAAATCAATAAAACGTGCATTTCTTTCGCTTCTTAAATAAATATTAAAATCATAAGTTTGTATGTAATTATATTTCATATATTTATTTATAATATTACTGCGTAAGAATATCTAAAGAAATACGTGTGAATTTTTCATTTCACCAAACGCAAGAAATAAAAAATTATCTCTTAATGTAGAGACAAAAAGAAAAAAAATTTCAAGTTATTTGAATATAATTTTTATTAAAGTTTTTTTATGCTGTAATAATTTATGCAAAATGTTTAAAATCACGCATAGACAAATTTTTCGAAAACAAAAATACTTCAAAACTTTAGTCATTACGTCAAACGTTTAAACACGTTTTACAACGTACTGCCGCCATTTCAGGGCAATTTTATTTCCAGCACCCACAGATATCAACGCCAGAACAGTTCACTGACATCTAAAACTAATTCGGAAATGTTGGAGTTTTAAACCCATTCATCAGAAGAAATAAAATTAAATACTTGCAACAACATTCTTTTTGGGACACTTAAGAAAACTCTTATACTCAGCGACAACACCAACTAGATAAAAAAAATTAAATAATTTGTTAAGATAAAGAAAAAAAGATATCAAACATGTTTGAGTTGTTACACAAAGTGTTTGTGCTTTTTTTTCTATTGATGAATAAGCAATCCTTCCTCTCGGTGGCAAGCAAATCACATCTTGTTTTAAATGCACAAATCTTTTATATTTTTTTATCAATATTTTTAATCATTTATAATTAATATTGCATTCATAATTTTATTGTTTTATGTGATTTTTCTTTTTGGTTTTTATTTTCAATTATGTAGTATAATGAGTTCATGGCACGTACCATTGTGCAAGAATATTTATACAAAAGAAATAAATAAACAAGATTTCCTGTATGACACACAGCTGCAGGTAAAAATTGCATGCCTCTTTTTTAATTTTTTTTTCCTTAATAAAAGGC
Source organism: Germaria angustata (assembly GCA_963681545.1). Classification (NCBI taxonomy): domain Eukaryota; kingdom Metazoa; phylum Arthropoda; class Insecta; order Diptera; family Tachinidae; genus Germaria; species Germaria angustata. The sequence goes on from OY813000.1 coordinate 27,102,385, forward strand.
TCTCCATACACATCTTTATGTTTTTAAGGCACTTGCATTCATTCATTCATTCGTGCATTCGTTCGTTCCAACCACACGCATACACCATGCAACTAAATTCCGCTTCCGTTTTCCCTAAAGCAGTTAAATACAACAAAAACAATATATGTACATACATACATGTCCTATATTAGTCATATTATCTTTTGAAGCGTCAGGCATGCCCACTCTTGCATGCATATTCCACCAACATTTTGAATTTGCTTAGTGGGTTAAAGTTGCAACATGTTTGATATACGGACAGTATGGAACAGCTGCTTTTGTTTGTTGTTTGATTGAGTATTTACCCCCTAAATAGACTTTAAAAAATATATATGTATGTAACAAGACCATGCAAACAGCAGCAACAACAACAATTTCTTTTGGTTTTTTTTTCTTCTTGCTATTGCTGCAATAAGGTAAAACATGTTGTTGGCTGTGTTGAAAACACACACATACAAAACGTTCTTTACAATATTAAACAGCTGTTTCTCAATGCAGTGTTTGTTTTTACTTTTTCTCGTTTGGGTTTGGGTTGCTTTCAGTATTTTTTATGTTCTGTATTGGATATTGATTGAGTCAGTTGGAGCATGTTGTAGGTTGCGAACAAAAATTTATGATAATTTTTTAGTTTCAAGCAATTTTGGCTTTTTCAAACAAGTATTTCAAGACCGGCAGTTTAACATTCCGAGTTAGTTGCGTGCGGAACGCGAACCTAGTAGGATGTTAAAATAAGATAAACGTTAGTTAAAAAAAAAGCTAAAAGATATTTGTTCAACTTTTCTTCCCCCCTCCACCATATACACATGCCAACAAACAACACTCATTCAATCGTTCAAATATTAAACGAAATAAATATTAAAAAAAAGCAACGTATTGAATTAATATAATAAGTTTTTAATAATTTGCGGTTAAAAGAATTTTATTATTATTATTGTTTAAATAATAAAGTGTAAACCACCAACAACAACAAAAAATAAATAAATAAATTGGATTACTTTACATTCACATAGTGCGGGCAGCAGTAGCAGCAAAATATACATACAACACATCACTTAGCAACACAATTTGTAACAAAACAAATTCTAACGAGAAAATAAAAAAAAGACAGACGCACAATTTTCAAATTAGAGAATTAAAAAAAAAGATAATTAGCAATTCAAATAAATAATTATAAACAAAATTTTGGCAAGTTTGTGTGACAAAGTGCTCGAAAGTGCATCCATCAAACAAATATTGTTTTAAATAAAACGTCTCATGCTCAAAATGAATTTTAAGTTCAAAACTAAAAATATCAACAATCAAACACAGCAGCAGCAGCAGCAGCATAAATTCAAGCAATTGCATTTGAAAAATATTTTAAAACGAACCAATTGGCCTCTGAGCATAACAATTATATTATTGCAACCAAATAAAGCATTATTTACAATTAGTAAATTTCGTAAATTGTGTGAAATTAAGACATAAATTTGTTATTAAAACATAAAATCAAACAAGTATGAACACTCGTCTAGATATTTGCCAAAAAGACGAAAAAAATATTGTAGCAAAAAAAATATAAGAAGAGAAAAAGGCTGAAAGAAATTTATTTAAACTGGCCAAAAACGAAGTTTTAAAAAAAAGAAGTCATATAAACATCATACCAGCCTAAAGGCAGCCAGTAACAAACAAGTTGTAACCAACCAACCAACCAACTTTGCTAAAACAAAAAACTTTAATATTTGTGGATTATTTATAAGCAACAAACAACAACTACAAAAACATCGAACGCACAAATTAAAGCAGCAGCTGTTTCTGTTAAACAGAACAAGTGGAAGACTTGACTGCCAGCAGCCTATAAGCAACTTCAATACTCTACTCCGCTCTACTAAACTCCTTTCCACGCTACTGTAGCTTAACAAAAAAAACAACAAAAAAAGGTACGATTTTATTTTTATGTATCAATAAACAACAAATGATTGGAAATGTATTTAATTTATTTTCCTTAAACGTGCTGCTCGGTTTTAACTAACACACATTCTTAATGTGGGAAATCTTCATGCCTCAATATTTTCTTTTTCCTCCATCTCCAAGTTAATTGAATTTTGCGTACGTGTGGCTGATTTCTTTGATTGCATTCTTTCAAAGGTCATTTCTTATCAAATCTCTGGCTGCAATGCAACTTAAACTGCAGTTATTTCTTTATTGTTATAAAATTTTTTTGCCTTCTATAATTAAGCAATTATTTGCTTTGAAGATTTCTCTTTGAATTTCCATTATTAACTTGATTATTTTATTATTATTATTATTGTTAAAACTAAAAAATTTTTAAACCATAACGTATAATATGCTTAATATCTTGTTTATTTGCTGTTGAATGGATGGCTGGTATTAATTAAAATGCAGTATTTTTGATTTGCTTCACATGCAACATGCAATAATTGTTTTTTTTTTTTTTTTTTTTTTGTATGGTAGTTGAGTTTGTGCTTTTCAAAATATTTGACTGGCTTTAGATTAAGCTTTGATTTTTTTTCTCTAAAATTTTATTTTTCGCAATTAATAAAGTAACTAAAATTTTTTGTTTAAATTTATTTCAAACTTTTAATTAAATGCTTAAAATTGTGCAAGAAATTTCGCGAGGAGAAATAAACTCATTGCATAAAGAAAGAAAGTATTTCATTAAGGAAAATGTATTAAAGAAAATTAAATTGATATGAAACTACTTACAGGAATAAAAAATAATTGCTTAAATCTAGACATGAAAAAACTCATTTTTAATTATTTGCTTGTGGTTATGAAGCAAAAAAAATAATAATAATTTAATTTCCTAATATTTTCATTTCTCAAAAAAGTGTAACATTTTTTGTCCCATCAAAGTAAGGAAATTGCATGAAAATTCATGAAAATTGTAATACGAATCAATTCAAATTGATTTTTCCTCTTTCAAAGAGAAAAGCAAATATATTAAACAATCATTAAATATAATCAGAAATCTAATGTAAAAAACATTAATTAAGAATTTAATAAATTTTTCAACTAAAAATATAATCTCCAGAACTAAAAACTCATATTTTTGAACGAAACAAATTTTCAAGTCTTTAAAAATTTCAATACAAATTCCCCTTAATCCTAGAAGGAGCATAGGGAAATTTAAATAATCTAATAGAATCCAGTCGTATTGTCATAAGATTTAAAAAAAAAAAAATTTTTTTGAAAACAAAAAGAAAGCAATTGAAAAGTTTTACAATATTGTGAACGATAATATACCTTGTGAGTAACCCAATTATAAGAAAAGTTAATGAAAAATAAAATAATTTTATTTAATTAAAAATCTAATAACATACATTTTTTCAAACAATTTTACAATCTCCTTCATCGTGAATAAAAGAGCGAATATATTTTTCACAAGTGTTCTTTCCCATGAATAGAAAAAAAATAAATAAATAATTAAAAATATTGGAAAAAGTCCATAAAATAGTACACAACAGCAACGAACAAAGTTTTGTGAAAAGGGTACAGAATTCAGGTGAAATTTTATTCACCACAACTGTGATTACATTTGCCTTCTAGCAAAAACACGCATTTAAGCTTTCTTTCTTAAACGAATTCAGCTCTTGATTAAAATGAGTAAAAACTTTAAAAACTTTAACATTTCTTTAAAACTTTAAACTTATAGAAAAGCATTAGATTTCCTTTCTTTCAAAATTTGATTTCTTTTCTTTCATTCAAATTACGATTTCGATTTGCAATGTGGTTTTATATTCTTCCTAAGGAAAATATTTTAACATTTTGTTGTTACTATTAAATTTAGAAAACACTAAACACCAATTTTTCTTCTTGGAAGAGAAAAAAATAAGACACTTTTTTTGAAAAGAAAACCCCACAAGGTTGCAGTTGAGCACTATTTTCTAAAATTGTTTTTTTCCAAAAACAAATATATTTTTTTTATAAATTGCGATATGCGTTTCAGAAAAAGAATACAATTAAAATTTAATTATAACAAATAATTCTTGTGATCTTCTCTCTCAGACCAATTTTTAGGTCATAAAAATAAAACTTTTGCAAATAAAATTTAATCATTAATTTGGTAATGATTTGTTTATGGATTTATCTTAAAATACATCTGCTGATTTCGAAAAACTAAAAAAAATTAAACATATTCAATGAAACTCTTTGCTTAGTAATTTCTGCTCGTGTATTTTAAAAATTTTCAACACTCGTACTTAATTAAGGCTTTCATAATTCTGTGAAAAATTATGCGTCTAAATTGATTTTCAAACGATGTGCTAATCACTTGATAGAAGAAATAACAGCGAATTCATTGGTGGTCTCGAATTCAAAATCCTCTAGTTCAACTAATATACACTCAACGAGAACTAAAGTGCGGCAAAACAATTATTTGTTAGTAAAAGACTAAAATGTTTATTGCTTTATTTGCAAATTGGATATGAAAGTAAAAATATTTTTCTTCAAAATTTACGTTTAGAAAAGTCGACTATAATTGTTTTTTTACTGAATTTGATTTACCAATTCGAATTTGTTCTTATTAGTTTTTAGGTTTTTTTGTGTAAAATTTTCCAGCTCTGCAACTTTTTGAACTATTTCCTTTGACTTTTGTAAAATATAAAATAAAAAATAAAAATAGTTCAAATATTTAAAAATGTTGTGCGACCTAGACCCTGAATAAAAATATATAAAAAATGTTTTCTGAAATTTTAGTATAAACTATTTTTTTTAATAATTTTATTTAATTTTATAGATATTTATTTATGTGTTGTTGATATTTCTTTAAATATTTCATGATCAGTACATCATTATTTTTTACAAAAATTTGAATAAAAGTGTAGGTTTTTTAGAAATGCCAAAGACTAAACGAATATATTTTATTTATAACAAATCAAGAAGTATTGACTAAAATAATACCAAATAATAGTAATAAATACAACAACAAAAATGCACTAAAATATTACAATATTTTTCTAATATTCATATAATTTTCATTCGAATAAGGCACCAGCCCAATGTGTTTAGATGGGTTGTAAAAGTGCTAATGGGATGGACAAAAGTGAGCGACATTCTTTTGAAATATTATCACAAGAATTTTTTTTATGTGATTATTTTTTGGAACTTCTATTAATTACAATATTAAAAAATGTATGCAACTAATGTGCAACGTTTTATTTTTATTGTAGCTATTTTTTGTCGGTTAAGAGCAAAATCATTTAAAATCTTTTTCTTTATAAATCAAAATTTCATGATGGGCCTGTGTTTGATGAAAATTGATTCTCATAATTCGCTTGAACAGTAAAAACTTATTTTTTGATTTCGCTTCCATAATTCTGTGATGCACTTGATTTTATATCAAAGCTTATATTGTCTATGGCATCCTTTTTCTAAGAAGACATTGAAACTAGCTTAGCAAACTTTATAAATCCTGTAATGCAGGATAATGCAGAGGCTATTGCGAATGGATATGAAATTTTGAAAGGACTTAATTCTAATAAAGTCCAACTGAAAAAAATTAAACAAACAATTTAAAACGCATTTCTTTCTAGAGTTTACGATTTTAAATATTTAGATATTTTGAACTTAAGTCCTCAGTTAAAAATGTGTCTCTTTATATATACATACGTATATTAATTCCTATAAGGATCATAGGGCCTCACACTCTTTTGCTTCAATTAAAGTCTGTCCAAAATCTTAAGCCAAATAGAAATAAAACATTTTTCTCAATAAATAAAAATTAAATTTAAGTAGATTTGGTTAATGGTTGAGTACCTTGAATGAAGGCCAACAAAGTCATGAAAAAAAGCTTTCTAGATGTCACATGTAAAGGCAATGTTGTATAAATTATATGTTATTTAAAAAAAATTCTTAAAAGGAAAATTATAGACAAGTGAACAGCTCAAGTTTAACTTTTGCTTTGTACAAGCGACTTGAATGATGTTGGCGAAATTCATTAATATTAAAAAAAAATGAAGCTTCTAGTGTGAAAATTTCAAATTTCCAAAATAAAACATTGAAAACAAAACAATTATAATAACAATTTGGCAGTGTAGTAACTGAAATATAATTTAACCTGAATGTTGTAAATAACAATGTTAAGAATATTCCCTAAAATGGTTAAAAACACAAACAAGTTTTCTATAATAAAAATATTTAAACATTTTGTTTTAAACATTTTTACAATTACATTGATAAACCTCTTGATATGACATACTTTCAAAACCAAATCTATTGACTATTTGTGCGTTAAGAAATTTTATTTCATTCCAAAAAGAAATTTACAGCAGCAGCAGCATATTTTTCAAATTTAGAAAATTCCAAAATTACTAATAACAAAATTGGGTTATTTATATGTAATTGTAAACAAAAGTATTTTTAAATTTTTTTTTACCAATTTAATCTGTAAATAAACTAATTGTTTTCCAAAGTGTTTGTTATACTTTAACCACAATTTAACAAATAAAGGGAATAAAACACACTTTATCATTTACATAAACAACAAAATTTATACAAAACTTATACAAAATTTATAAAAAAAGAAGTACATAAAGACTTGAAAGCCAAAAACAAAACAAACAAACTTTATTATTGGGGGAGAAAAATTTGAAGTCAGGAGGAAAAGCATGCAACTGGCAGACAAACCACAAGCAAATATTTAAAAGAATTTCTTTTCGGCTTTTGTAAACAAACACAGCATTCTTTCTTCTTAACACTTATTCAAATTTACAACAAACAAGTGCAACTTATTGTTTATGGATGTAAAATTAATATACTGATCTCCCCCTTCTTTCTTTTTTTGTTACAGTTTATCAACTACAAAAGAAGACTTTTAATTGGAGCAAGAACACACATATAAAATAAAATGGCTCAAACTAACGAAGAATCAAGAAAATCTTTGGATTCAACATTTGAATCGATTATCATAGACATTCCACAAAATATAACATTCTCGTCGGCATCATCATCGTCATATGATACTGATAGTAGTGTTAATAGTACAACATGCTGTACGAAACATAATGAACACAATTATATGCAAAAGCCACTAGCAACACAGCAACAACTGCCACAAAATAAACAACAGGATCATCGTCCAACGAAGCAAAGTGATTTGAAAAGTTCAGCAAACATCGATATGGAAGATGTGTGCTTTAAGGCTGATCATCGCAAAAGTTGGCCCATATTCATATTAATGATTTCGCTATTAGAAGTAAGTTTCGTTTTTTTCTTAAGAAAATTAAACTCAAGAAAGAAAAAATTTTTCATTTAAGCCCTTTAAAAAAAAAGAAATGTAACTAATTTTTATTATTGTTTTTTTTTTCTAATGGCTTTTCAGACCGCTGTTTTCATTTACGATAAATCACAGGATAAGCACCTGCCTCCATATGCCTATGGCATAGATGACAATTCGGTATTTATCTACCGGCCGGATCGCCGTTTGGAAGTTTGGCGTTTCATCTCGTATATGTTTTTACACGCCAACTGGTTCCATTTGAGTTTCAATGTGGTCGTACAATTGTTCTATGGCATTCCATTGGAGGTAATGCATGGCTCCTTGCGTGTGGCCATCATTTATTTTGCCGGTGTCTTTGCTGGCTCCTTAGGCACCAGTGTAGTGGAGTCCAATGTGACTTTGCTAGGCGCCAGTGGTGGAGTTTATGCCATTCTAGCTGCCAACTTGGCCAATGTAACATTAAACTATGGCCAAATGAAGTATGCTGGGGCCCAGCTGTATTCGGTGGCCATATTTGGTAAGTTTCATTGAAAAAGAGAAAAATTATACATCAGCAAACTCTGCTAAAAATATTTCTGATTTATAATCATTTAGGATATAGGATATTGGAGCAAACAATTTTGTACAATATCGAGGCATCTAGCCCAAAATTTTATATCCCTCTATGACGACATTTTTTTAGCTGATTAAAATAATGTTTTAGCGAACGTTTATTCAATATTTCTTATAAATATTTTTATTTATTTTTCTCATTTTAGTATTGTGCGATCTGTCACAAGTATTGTGTTTGAAATACTTAGACCCAACATCTTATAAGGGTCCGGCCGTTTCGTATGTAGCCCATATAACTGGGTCTTTGGCTGGCCTCACGATTGGTCTATTGGTGCTCAAGAATTTCGAGCATCGAGCCTATGCAAATCTCATTTGGTGGCTGGCCTTGGGCATCTATTGTGCCTTCACCATCTTTGCCATTGCGTTCAATTTGATCAATACGGTGGAGGCTCAACGCATGGAAGAAGAGGGTAAAGTTATTACACAGCATTTGCTGCACGATTTGGGCGTTTCATAAATGTCTTTGATTTATTAACGCCGCTTGATATAAAAATATCTAAAGCCAGATATTTAATGTATATAAATTTTTCTTTTTAACTAATTTTATTATATTTTTATACTTGAAACTGAATTGAAATTTTTAAAAATGGAAATTCTTTTGCAAAGAAAATGCAACTATTCAAAATAAATCAAATAAAAGTGAAACAAAAACCCAAATTGTGTAAAACAAATGTTGTGATAATACCAAAGACTGAATTTACTTCATTAAATAATATTAATTATAATCATAAAACTAAAACTAAATAATTAATAAAATTTTTATTACTAATCTAGTTGTATCAAAAATACATTAAGTCACAAAAACAGAGAAAAAAAATCTATTAATTTATTACATACATAATTTATATTAAAAAAAAACAAAAACAAAAGAGAAAGAGAAAGAAAAGATTTTATTTTTGTTAATTATTATTTATTATTTATTTTACAACTCTCAAACCTTGCATTATAAAAAAAAACTAAAAAAAAACTACAAATTTCTCAAAGAAAATACTAACGAAATTTGAATTAGTAACGAAAAACAAAACCTAAAATAATTGCACACTAGTCATCCCTCCCCATTTTTTCTTGTTTTTATTTAAATTTGTTAAATTTATGAATTATTTAAAATAATCCCAAAAAAACAAAAAACAAACCTTCAGAACAAGTGGAAAAACGAAAAAAATACTTATGGACACACTCATTAAAAAATCATTAAATTTAGACAAAAAAGAAAATAAAAACAACTACTACCAACACTAACACATACACACAAGTATTATTATTTAATTGTTTTGTTTGTTTTTTTTACAAAAATTTATTTATTTTTTTATTATTTTGTTTTACTTTTTTTAAAAAACTCATACAAATATGTAAATCATAAACCAACAAACAAAATCATATAAAATGAAAAAAAAACTACACAAAAAAGTATATAAAAAGAAAAAGAAAACCAAAGATGAAATAAAAATAACAAATAAAAGGAAAAAATAAATAACAAATAAATCAAAAATCAAATAAAAATCATTTAAACTGTTAAATTGTACAACCCATCAAAATAAACAAAACAAGAACCCTCTCTCTTAAACTCTCCTTCCCACTGTGCGGACACTGTAATTATTATTGTTGTTACATTCATTAAACGAAATTATTTCATTAACGTCTCAAAAAAAAAAACAACAGAAACAAAAAATGTATTCAAATTTCCAATATTTCAATATTAAAAAACCAATTCAAATCAATCTAATCCTTAAATAAATGCCAAAAATTGTACTCAAATCCTGTTTGTATTACGAAAAGAAAAGCAAAAAAAAAACAAATCAAACAAAAATTATTTAAAAATACACTCTTGTATAAAAAGAATTATTAAAATATGTATATGTATGTGTCTAACCAAATGAAAAGAAAAACTTTAAAAAATAAAATGAAATTATAAGCGAAAATAAAAGAAATGTTACATGAAGAAACAAACAAATGGAAGCCTTTTATTTATTTAATTAAATTTCTAATGGAGTGCTGGGGAGAAATTGTTCACATATGAACGAGTCATAGACGAAAGAAGCGATAGTTTCCACTAGATATTTTCTACTCTTATACAGGGGTTTCCAATTTTCGGTTAAAAAAATTAAATGAAATAAAATACATACTTCTAAAGCTTTGATTTCGATAAAAAAAATTTATTTCATTACAATGCCTGGACCTCGAAATAGTTTGCGACCACCTTTTTGCACATTTCAGGTGGCGTCTCGGCGATAACTTGACGAATGTTGGTTTTCAAATGCTCCAACATTAGCATTATCCACGTAGACTCGGCCTTTGACGAAGCCCCACAAAAAAATCTAATGGTGTCAAATCACATGCACTTGGTGGCCTATTGACGTCGCCAAAATTTGAAATTATGCGTTCTAAAAACTTCCCATGGAAAAAAGGAAAAATCGGTCATGTTATGTGGCTCGCGGCACAATCGTCTAGTTCATAATCTGCAATTGCAGCTCAAAAAAATTCGGTTATTATACGGCCATAGCGCCCTGAAATGACGGTAACGTTTTTTCCAGCGCCATTTTTGAACAAATACAGCCCAATGACACCTCCAGACCATAATGCGCACCAAACTATCAAATATTTTGGGATGCAATTGCTTTTTCACAATCACTACAGGCTTCTCTAACCTGCGACAAATTTGCATATTGACGTAACCACCAGGTGTGAAATGAGCTTCATCGTTGAAGAAAATTTTGTTTGAAAAATCCGCATTGAAAGCCTGTTGCTCTGCTCTAGCATCCAATCAGCATATCTACGCCATTGTGAATGGTCAGTCGGCTTTAATTGTTGCATTAGTTAAACTTTATACTTTATATGGATGGAGGTGTAAGTCCAAATGTAAAATAAGCCAATTGCAGAGAACACCGTGGAGTCGAAAAATTCGGATTATCCACTTCACTTTCATTGCATTTCATACATTTTCATGCGTTTTAGTAACTTCTTTTAAGCCATTTATTTCACTGACTTTATGGAATATTTGGTAAGAATTAATTTCTGTCGAACTACACTTTGTAAGAATAATCTTTTCAAAAAAGGAATTTTTATATATTACTTTTAATAAACCCTTACATATTTGATAATGTCATAAAACAACGGACTGGGGTGTGTACCGCTACACGGATTGTTAACCTCATTAATGTGAAAGCGCAGTGACCATCTGCCAGAAGAGCAGCCGAATTACATTGTGACATTACTTTTGCGCCATCTTGTGCAACAAAGAATCTATTAATCTGCACAAACCCCTGTTTCGTAGACTAGAAAACGCCAACGTTTTCGAAGAAGCGAGTTTATTTTACAAAAAACGACAATTACAAAATAATATTGCACAGCGACAAGAGTGTGTAATAAACATGCTTTTCTAGCATTTTTACATTTAAGTAGAGCGAATACCATTGCAATTAGGAAAGGAATTTGATGAATAAGCGATTCTCTTCGACTTTTTGGTTAAGATGTTTATTGGATATTTTTGCCATCTTTTGGTAGTGAAGATTGTGTGTTAATCAATATGAAATTGTTGTTTAATTAAACTGTTTATTTTATTGATATTGACAGCATCCAAATAAATATTAGATTTTGGTCATGCCAAAAATTCTTTCTGCCAGTATATTTTCGAAGCTTAACTTCTTTAATATGATAAGGACTAAATAGTGCATTAAGTATTTACCATGTATGTGCATAAGTACATACGAGCGTGTCCTTCATGACATTCTACTTGCTATTTAATACGCACACATTTGAAAATAAATCAATATCACTTCATACATACGAATTAGAAAATAATATAAATAAATATACATTTTGCCAATCCGAGGCAGGTGAAATATGATTACAATTCCAATACACATGCCATAGTTATTGTCTGGGTATTTAGTAAATATTTAACTTGAGTACGCATGTGTGTACAATATGCAACGTTAAGAATTATTAATATACGACTACATATTCGCTCCTTTAATGCAACATAGACATATCTCAAAAATAAGAATTTTTGGAATTATAGATGAAAAATTATTCCCCAAAATTCTGCATCCAGGCCGGAAAATATCAGCATCATATTTAAACCTAAGCCGAAGTCATTGCGAAAATTATCGTTAAGATTTTTGAGTTTAATTGTTCTTAAATTCATTAGTGAGTCATATATAGACCAAACTGAAAACTTTTTAATTACGTGGAAAAAAGGGTTTCTTATATCCTTTTTATAAAAATTTTATAAAAATTATAAGAATTGTGTCTGAAGTTAAAGGTTGATATACCAATAAGTTTCGCTATGGAAGCTAAAACTTTAAAAGCTTTAATCGCATATCCCCAAGTTGGTTTCTTCGACATATGTCTATGTTGCATTAAAGGCACGATACGTTAATTCTATTTATTAATCAAAGAAGCAATTTAATGAATTTATATGCATATAAATGGAATTTATTCTTAATAGAAGTGAAAAGAGTATAACATTTGCATTAGCAAAAAAGGACACATATACATAGTTATACGAGTATATACTTTCGAAGTATAATTTTTTCCTAACTAAATTAGTGTTTGGGCATGCCCTAATTAGCAAATAAGAGGAAGTACCAGGTACCTTCAAGAAATATTTCCAGCAAATCCTTCGTAGACTAGTAGTCCCAAAGTCACAGGTTCAACTGCTGCCAAAGACTCCAGGTGTTTCTGCTGTCAAGTTCGCTTCGCAGTTGGGTTTGTTAATTTAAGAGAAAAAAATGGTTGGGGAACGTAGGTAACTGGCGAATAGTTAAAGGAACTTTTTAAAACGCACTGTTTATTTAGTTTCAGCAGAGGTCAATTACGAGATCACCTTTAGCAGAGCTGCCGGATGGGGCACTGTAATGAGTCCGTCTTAGTTTCAGAATATAAATAAATGTTCAAATAATATTTCAATAAAATATTATTCCTTTAATGCAAAACCGATGTAAAAATCTGAAAAATCAACGAACTTTGCAAAATAAGCTTAAGGTTTTTAACGCTTTAGCTTCCACATCGAACCTATTCTGTATAACATCGGTTTAGCTTCAGATATAGTTCGAATTTTTCCACTCATATAAAGTGGATACTGAGGAATGCCTCTTTCTCAGTTGCTTAGAAATTTAAGATGTTGATGAGAGAGAGAGAGAGAGAGAGAGCGAGAGAGGTTAATTTCTGTTTTACAACTCTACTATTTCGCATTTTTTATAGCAGAATAGCAGCGCCTCTAGTGTTAAGGAGACTTAATGCGTTTTCTTAAGATGTAAGTATGTGTAGCTATTTTATTAATTGTTTTACTTCGCCGACGAAAGTGGGCGTAGTGTACATTAGCGTATAATGGTATCAATCGCTGTTAAGCGACCAGTGCTATGCCTTCATCACTTAAACATTTCCAACAACAATTAACACAATGCCAAGCTAATGTAAATAAAAAAAACTCATGATATTGGTTGAATTGTCCTCATCAGGGATCGAACCCAGGTTATCAGTCATAAATTGCTTTATAGTCAACGCACTAACAGCACCCTCATTTAAGTTTAGTTTATTTTAAAGGACACATCAACAGTTTTTGGTATAAGTTTGTTTAAACTTTAGATATAATTCTGATTATTTTTTTATATATAAAGAGGATATTACGGAATGCTTTTCAATCAATAACTGGAAAATTAAACTTTTCGAGATATGGCCCTGTTGCATTAAATCGGGGATAAGAGTTATAAAATGAAAATTCATAAGCCACTTTTGAAATAGATTCACCTCATTTTACTGCCAAATAAATGTTAAACAACAACAATTAACAGTTTTAATCAATGATTTTCTTATTCGATCCCCTTAAGAACTGAAAATTTTCAAACACTTAGTTAAACCAAGCTACATTATGCCCCTATTTTATGTTAGAAAATTGTTACAAATCCTTCGCATTTCATCTCTCATGTTCTTGTTTCTTTTTGGTCAATTATTCCATGAACACAAACATTTCCCTCATATGCTGCATTAGAATTTATGCCCAAATTAAATTTATTTACATTTCTAATCAGATTAATTTGAAGCCAAATGGCAAAATTAAAGTAAGTATTACAAGAACACACATACACACACACATTTCTTATATCCCAACAAACATAAAGCTTGTTGATTTCAAATTAATTCCTATAAAATTGTAACTAAAAGTTATGATCACGCGTTAAAAATTCCCTATTTTATATTTTTTTAAGTTCAAGGACAGTTCTTCTTGAACCTTTTTCTACTAGACTGCAAAAGTTACAACAATTTTATCAATTTTATATTTGATTGATATTTTCTTAAAACTAAAATTTGACGTTAAACATTTGTTATCAAATAAAAAGGAATCTCAAGCCTCCGTCTAGGTTTAAAAAAACGATTAAAAATAACTCTTAATATCATATGAGAAATGAATTATATTTCATTTCAAGTATTCATTTATAATTCAGAAATGATGCCCGTAGTTCAAAAGTTTACACGGAGTACCAAAAAAGTAATAAATGTAAAAGAAAGTATGACGTTGCGACTTCCATATGTATATCAGACGAAGAAGAGCACAGCTCAAATAAAATTACACATCATAAGCTTGTAATACACAAATGTAATGTAAATGTAAATGACATATATTTTTCAAATATCAGCACTCAAAGGACTAACTGTAGGATGCGCTTTGCTAATATGAAAACAGTATTTTAGCCTCACATTACAAATGTTCAAGTTCCGATACTGATCTTCTACGCTTCTCAGCCAGCTGAAAGTCATTAGGCGCTATCGCTCTCCTACATACCGATATCACCTTTCACGCTTTTTCCATCATATAAGCATCCGCTTGTGATATCGGCTGCTCCTGTTTGTGACCCTTATGACGACCACATTCCTGGATTGTTCAATGGCAGGGCCACTTCTCACTTCTAAAAAGCGAAACTGATCTTATTTGATTCCCTGGCGACTTGTAATATACTTGCAAATGACAGCATTTACGGCTGTTGTAGCATTTGCCCTGCGTTTTGATATGTTTAGGAGACTTTGCTTCTATTAACCGCCTCTATAATTTCGAATGATCTTTCTTGGCACTTTACAAAAGCACGTTTGTGGCAAACGAATTACATTGGTAATATAAGTTTGGGAATTAACCTTCCGGAACTTGCAAGAGCTGCCAAGTGGGGACTCGAGGTGGGTCACCTCATCTTAGACAGAAGACATTAAAATTGATTCCGAAATGTGAAATAAAAGATCGCAGACCATTTTTCTAACCGAACAAGATATTGCCAGAAATTTTTTACATGATCTTAAATTTTATTTAATATCAAATTTAAAATGTGAATACAGATTTCTTAATTGTAGTTAAAATTTCGAAAAAAGAAGATGTTAGAAAATTGAAAAATTTCATCATTTAAAGTTGAATATCTGGGATAATGTTAGTTTTTATGCCAAAGGAAAAGCCTTAAAGTTGCACGCGTATATAAAACTATGTCTAAATTTGAGATCTCATTTCGTCCCTACCATTGGTGATTGAATCTTTTTTTTTTCTACTGCTCTATTGCTAGAAATGCCTCACAATGAAGTGGCTCACATCCTACATTTTTTCCATGTCCTAGTAAAGCAACAGACTTCGTCTAGAGTTGAACTATTTAATAAAATGGTTACATGTATGTTGTCACATATTTGGCTCATTCATATACGTTAAGCATTTTCAAGTATTGATACACCAGGGGGTGAAGGTAATCAGTTGTATAATTTAATTTTATCAACTTTGTAAGAAGTTGAGACAAAAGTTCTAGAGCTAAAGCATCTAATTTTGTTAGTTTATGTAAACTTTTAAGCGATTCCTGTTAGAATTTGCGATCGTATCCTTATTTACTCACAGTTTAGTACTTTTCTCACGTAGAAGATATTTACGGAGACTGTTTCAATTTTAATGTCAATAACCAATACGAATTCATACCAGTTAAAGTCACTCTTCGCTCAATGTCACAAACAGCTGACTAAAATGAGAACGCAAAGGAAAATATTCAAAGGTAATCAAAACAAACAAAAAAATTTTGGCATGAGCAACGCTAATATTTAGAAAAAAAAAGTTATCCAGCTGCTCTGTCAATTCCACCTGTTATGAATTCGCCTTGTCAGTGACCTAAAATCGTTTTCCTACTCAACTATGCAAGGCGAATTTGAAAAATGGAACTTAAAAAAACTATTTTTTATAGTGAACATTAGTACTGGTATGATACTAATTTATCGACTTTTATTATTGAAGCTTCTGAAGTTTGTGTTTATCGATGTTAACAAAATTTCTAACTGAAAAATGTGATCTTCTAGGCATGGACTGGTGTAGGGTGTTCGAACAATTGCTATCGATTCTAACGACGCTGACTATAAATGTGTAACGATAACAACGTTGATGTTCCTGTTCCTGGTGCTTTGTTTGCACTCTTATAATATTAATGTTTAAAATATTGTTACTGTTGCCGAAGTCTGTGGTTGCGAACTGCACTCTTGATGAATGTGGCATAAATAAACCAACAACATGAACAGAACATCATAAAAACACCGAAATAAAAACTCTTTGATATAAAACGCATTTTATTTGCACAATGTTTCGGCGAATGGCAGGTGCATTATACAGAAAATATATTCCATCTCCTTCCGGACGTTGCCAGGGTATTGATTTTGTTTGAAATTTAGTGAATTCTTTTTTCTTATTCTCTGTTACTGGGTACCATCATAGAAACCGCCAAATTACTAGTGCTAAGAAATGTTAATAATCATAGCACGTCGCACGTCTTGTGACCCTTAATAATAAAAATAACACCGTTATAAAAAGCGAACGAGTGCCCCAAAACAATTACTCTAATTTTTTTCCTTGAGTCGTCTTTGGTAGGCAATATTGAGTGGACGTACGGAGCACTTTTTTGTGCTGGTCGCACACCAACTTGGCGGCATTTATTTATATTCCTAACAAAACTTAGTTATAAGAATTGCATTAGAAAACGTGTAATTTAAGGCCTTTAAAGAAAAACTGTATATAGTACATTACCTCGAGAAGATTATGATATTGGATTCAATCTGGATTGTTTTACCTAACATAAAATAATATATAAAATGTGAGAATTATATATTGAAATTTATTATTTTGGGATATTCTCCCCAACTAATTGTTAAAACAATTAGAGTTTTTTTTTAAATGCATTGTTTGTTGTGGCTTTAGCTGTTGATATACCGACATTTCATTGGTCGCTACCCCAAATCGTCAGTGAAGTTTAAGCAGTTTGAAAACATTCAACCTCGGATGTTTATGCCATACGAATCAAATACAATATCAGAAGTCATATGAATCATAACCAAATACATAATCATAGTAGGCTTAGAATGCTTTTATACAAACAACACAACAACAATTAGTTGAGAAGAATATACCAAATAATAAATTTCAATATTAAGTATTTAAAATAAACATTTTATTTTTCATTTTTGCCTGGTTGAATACAATCATTAATGGCCAGCGGGCGTTTAATTGTACGGATGTTGAAAGAAAAATAAAATAGACTCACGTTGAGTATAATTGTTTGTTGTGTTGTTTGTATAAAAGGATTATAAGCCTACTATGATTATGTATTTTGTTATGATTTATATACAATACTGAATTCTCGTATTGTATTTGATTTGTAAGGCATAAACATCCGAGGTTGAATGTTTTCAAATTGGTTAAACTTGACTGACGATTTGGTTCAGCGACCAATGAAATGTCGGCATATGAACAGCTCAGCAGTATTTAAAATATGTAACTTTAAAAAAGAAATATATAACCAAGCAAACAAATTTTTATGGATAAAAAAGTTTTCGCTTAAAATTTCATTTTTTTATAATTTTTTTCTTTCCTTGAAAATATTTATTTATTGTTCAACTCAAGGGTCAACTTATGAATTTGCATCTTCTTAAATTTAAACTTCTTCTCATATAGTTCTCTAATAAGGTTTTCTTTTATATAAAAACTGTAAAATTGTTTGCCTGTTCGCAGAAATAAACAACGCAATTTATTTATTGGTCTTTAATAAATCCAAGCTTTATAAAGAGCACGCAAACCCTTAAGGATTTTTTTAATTTCTATTTCGTTTTAATTATAACGTTCGTTATTTTCCAAATTTATCAACAGAATTTTACACATGTGTTCTGCATTCCGAAATAATTTAAGTAAGTAAGTAAGTAATTTAATGGGGGTTTGGGCCAGGATGGCCCTTTGCACTGCGAACATTGTTAATCTATTGTGCTTCCCCTGTCCCTAGCAGTTTAATACGTTCGCAAATAGGATCAGCTCCTTCAGTGGGAGCATAAGCAGATCCTCTTCACTCAGCGTATATGCATGTAGAGTCCTTTGTCTCCTGTGGCACAATGCCCCACAATTTGCTATCAAGTGTTCCATCGACTCCGTGTCAGATAAGCCCATTCTGTATAGGTGGGCTTTGCAGGTGTAATGGCCTGTGAGCGCTCCTACCAGCGTCCGTACGCTCTTCCTGTCCAGTCTTAGAGCCAGATCCGCCCTCCCAGCGTCAAAGCGTAGGAATTTCTTGGAGTGACATAATCCATTGATGTCATTCCAATGTTGTGCAATCCTGGAGGATGTCCATTTCGAAATCTCCCCTTTAAGTAGACTTTTGTTGAACCCAAAAGAAGGGGTGGGTCCAATGAAGTTCCCCTCAGCCCCTCTTCTCGCACAGATGTCCGCCATCTCATTCCCGGCATGCCCCTGATGCCCTGGTACCCATATCAGAGTAATCTGATTATGAGTCGCCAGGTCATTGAGCCTGTTTTGATATTCCAGTAATAATCTGGACATGTACGTAGAGCCTCTCAGGGCCTTAAGAAATAATAATCCGAAATAATTTGATTTCATATGAAATGAAAATTTCATTCGAATTCGAAATTTATATATTTGTGTTTAGTTTTACGAAATAGTGGCATTTTAAATGTCAAATTCTATGCAAAATAAAAATAAGCATAAATTTTTCAAAATCTTATTTTTAATAGTTCAATGTTCAAATTGTAAAATCTCTGGCAACGCTATTTTTCATGTCGTTTCAATATTGTTGTTGTTGTCACATTAACAAAAAAAACATTTTTAAAAAATGTTTTTCACTCAACACAGAATCAATATCTGACTTATTTAGTGACTGATTGACTGGCTTGTTTTCGCCGCATTTTGTTCATTATTCGTTTTTGCAAATACATTCTACATTCTGATGCATATATAAGTATGTGTGTGTCTATGTGTGTGTGTATGTATTTATATTGAAAATACTTTCTTTTAACTACTCAATCGTGATTTATCATCCTGTATGCGCCACCTGGCCCAAAATGTGCTCAGAGTCATGTCTGGTCTTACAATAAATAAAATCATACATAAATAAATATGTAAATATGTTGCAAAATAATTCCATCAATCGTCTCTTATTTAAGATGTTTAAAAGTAAATTTTGTGTAAAAACGTATAAATACATTTATGTGTAAGTAAATAATTTTAAAAAGAAACTTATTTATTACAATTAATGGGTATATTTTCACATACTAACTAGTGTGTATGAACTCATACGTATGTATCCTTCTGTTTATATCCAATTTTTTTTTTTTAATTTTAAAAGCAGAAACCTCTTAGGGCCGATAACAATTTTCATTATTGCAAGTTTAACTGAAAAGTGAGCGATAAGTTAAACGCAAGTTCATCATACTTGTACTTTTTATCGCGGGCTTTAGTCATTTGAAGTTGCCACATTTTCATAAGTTGTCATATTTTCTACTTTCTCAATTACAAAATTCTCATATTGTATTTGAAAGTTTTTATATAAGCATACGAAGTTGAATACTTTGCAAACATGACGGATGAATATTACTAAAGAGTTGAATACCGCCAACGAAATATTCCATAAAAAGCCAAGTAAACATGTATATTTGTTTAATAAATATATTAACTAAATGAGAATTTTCATTATATACAGGTAAATAAAATTAAGTCTAATCACATGTGATGTACATGTATTGTATATATTGCACTTATGTAAAGTGTTATCTCGATGCGGCACGTGTTAAAACCACAATTTATACAGAATAGTTTTCTTGTGCTAAAAATAAAGCTTCCTGATTTAAAAACATTGATCTTAAAAAATAGGCATAAGTCTAATGTACATGCATAAGTATATACGATTACATGCATACATACGACTATTTTAATTAATTCCTCCATAATTTAGAACTATGGCACAGCTTTAGAAGTGGCTACTAAGTATTTTGAACAATGTGTTTAAAAAGCACGTTGGGGAGTGTCTGCCAAATCTTGTACTCTTCAACATTTAAAATTTAATACCGGCATTGACATCGATACCGAAACAATTTTTTCGCAAAATACCGAGTTTGACAGCTTGAGACATGTGTAAAAACCAGTCTGTTTACTTACAATTCGTAACCAAAAAAGACGTTTCATTCTTTAAATCAAAAGTGACACACGCACAACTTAAATGGTCAAAGTAGTTTTAAAAGCCTTTAAAGAGTAGCAAAAGTAAATGTCAACGGAAAAAATGCATCGGCCAAAGTTAAAGTGTGCGGGAGTTTTAATTTTATATATAAATATGAGGTCGCTTTTATATTTTTTATTGAATGAATTATTTTATTTACTTTCTTTTATATTTCATAATTTATTTACTGGAATCTCTTAATGCAAATAAATATCTCATAACGAGTCTTTCATAGAGCCTTTCTAATTTTTTAATTTAACGGCAACGTTGTTCTCAAAAAAATATAAACCAATGACGCCTGCCCGAAATCCACACCAAATCTTAACTTTTTCGGGACGTATTGGATGCTCTTAAATCTCATGTGAATTAGTATTGTCCCCAATTCGACAAGTTTGTTGGATAACGTTGCAACCCATTCATCCAGAAATGAAGGAAAAGAAACCCCATTTCGATAAAAAAAATTTTTTTGTAATTTGCAAATACTTATTGTTGAACGATAGATCGTTATGAACGTTATGAACTGTTCTAATTCGGAAGTTCCCATTGGAAGACACAATATAAACATTGATTTATACAACCTTCTAAGCATTTTAATAATATGATTAAAGGTCTACAGCAAAATGACAAACAACCAATAACAAAAATAATGAAAAAGAAAATATATTTAATTTAGTGAATATGCTTGTATTTTGCTGGCGCTTATGGCAACTCGCAGGCTGACCATCCTAATAACAAATGGGGAAATTTTTCGTTTTAACGCACTTTTTTATTGTTGTCAAAAATTAATTTTACCATTTTTTCTTCATACGAAAGTGCGTCAAGTAGATAATACTCCCAAATACTATTAGCAACCAAAAAAAGTTGTAAAAATCGACACACGAACACTGATAATGATGGTTTGGCGACCATAAAAACAATAATGATCCGTTCTGCTAGTGTAATTGGCTTGTCCTTATTGCTGCATCAATACAAAGAACATATTAATTTCAATCGGGAAATTCAGTAATTGAACTCGAATCAGACTAATTAATTTCAATAGATTAGATTTATCAAAATATGCAAAACACTTAAAAAAGAAAATCCAAATGAAAATTAATAACAGCAAAATTTTAAACACCAGAACTTGTATCATTTCCCCTTGAAGAGTTAAAGGCATTGTTGCATACACCGCTTGCACTTGCATGCACATCATTTTTTCATCAATTAGTGATTATTCAAAAGAACTTAAGGAAGTTATTTTAAATTTCTATCCCTTAAGAGTCCTGTGAATCACGTCCTTTAAAAATAAATTACCAAATATTCTAAAGACAACATCGATGAAAATGTCATCATGTCTTGACTTCTCATACTTGGCCAAGTACTCTCGTACTCTGCCTCAATTTGTATGGATTTTGTTTTTGTCTACAAATGAAAATTGTTTTGCACGATGAAAATTAGTTATGAAAATCTCTGCAGGGGATCGTTTTCAACACAAAAGTAACCTTCAAAGGATATAACAACAAAAATATATTGAAAGAAACAATCATGTCGTGATTGTTTAGTTTGTTAATGTAATAAATTTTATGGTTAAAAGTAGAGAACAATACGTTTGCTTTTCTCTGTGTTCATTATATTTTTATTAAACCTCAAAAAAGTTAATGAGGAAGCAAAAACATCTTTTATCCTTTATCCTTTGGCTTTAGCTGTTGACTGAATGGAAGGTTGTTGCATGGACAAGCAGCATATAAATACAATTTTCGTTCAATTCTAGGTCTGGTTGCCAAGGTATTACAATATTTCGGTTGTTTGGCGACTTAAAAAATTCCAATTTATCAAATAAATATTTCGGGGTTCGTGTGTTGAATATTTTTTGTAAAAGTATTAGACAACAAGTTCTTAAAAAGTTTTCAAATGAAATTCCGTAAAGATTATTGGAAACCTTTTCCATTCATTCGCATACATACATACGTATGTATCTTACAATATTATTGAACAAAATATTAAGCTTCCTTTTCCAGATTTTGGAAGCTTAAAATTTTAAAAAGTTTTATTCCCTTTTACGAAAAATTAGACTGTTCTGATAATTAGTTTGCTATAACTAATATGTGTAGAAAATTAATTTAAAAGTTTTCATTTAAATTTTAGACGGTTTATTTTAAAACTTTGCAACCGATTCTCCATATAATGTAAGTGTTAAGGTGTTTGTTCTCTTCTTTTTGTAAAAAAGTGTAAAATTGTTTGCCCTCTCAAAAAGAAAAAAGTGAATTTAATATTATTTAATAAGATTCAACAAATTCGTCATTCGAGATATTCTCCAAAATAACTATTTAACATTTTATTGTTTTATGATTCAGTTGGGTTTGAATTCTCGTATATCATTTATAGTTTTTGGTAAAAGTATATGAGTTTGAAAGCTTTTCAAACATGATGTGGCTAATGAAATGCAGGTATATACTCAGCTAAGCCAGCAACAAACAATAAAATGTTAAATAGTTCTTAAACTTGTTAGAAAACAGCACTAAGTCCTGTAAGGCAACTCGCCTTTAAAGTTCCCGATAGTTAGTCAAAGTGAGCTACAAAATCATTTATTTTGTTACTACAACATGCCTTCCTTAAAATGCGGTAATAAATATACTCTGGGTTCATGTCTGAAGTACTTTTGGTTTATGTCTTTGCAAAAAATTAAGAAATTTTAATTGAAAATTTTTTATATCCGCGCTTAGCGAAGATATAAATGCGGCAACTTAAAATAATTAATTAATCGCCATAAAAGTTGCAGTTAGAAAGAACTTTTCTTTAACTTATCGTTGTATGAAATGAAAAACTCTTTATGCGTTCGTTAAAATTATACCTTTAACTAACGCCAAGTTATAGTAATGGCCCTAAGGGAATTATTTTATTTTGTTAAGCTAATCAGGCCTAAAATGTTTTTATAACAATAAAATTAAAAATTTTTTACTTTATATTTCTTTGTCATTTTATCCAGGGACCAAAAAAAAATTCACCCTTTTTTCAGTATAGAAAACGTCATTTGTATTTTTAATGATCTATGGCATTTCAATACTACGAGCAGTATTGCATTTTTGAGACAAGATTCTTCATTCAAATGCAGTTTTAATGTCCATAACATTTTACTTATTACTTGGAATTTTACAACCATTTAAAAGTCTCCGCTTCCCATGCCTAAAGCAATCAAATACTCGTATGTACCTTATGATGAGCAAGATGAAGATAGGAAAAGGCGAGCAACAACAAGCATAATACAATATTTTGGCAGTTGCTGTTGTGTAAAGATTGTTACTGAAAGTGGACTACCCAAGTAGCAAACTGGCAACAATCAATGGCCATTTGACAGTGATAATTGCACCACACAGAATTGAGTGTCATTGATAGTTGTTGTTATTGTTGTAGATTTTTTTTTTAATGTAGTCGTTATCACTCCTGCAGCTCATGTTGATGTTTTTGTTGTTGCTAGAATTGTTTCATTTCTCAACAAACTCCTCTGTCTTCTATTGGACTTGTATTTAATAAAGTGAAACGAATTATTATGGAAGGAAAAGTAAGAAATAAACCAGGTCCCACATAGGGAAGAGATGCAATTAGATGAAACAATTTGGGAATATTAAAGTAAGCAATTAACCACTTGGTTGCCGATTCCTAATTGAGTCTTCGATTGCAGTGACTTATCTCTTTCCTTTGCAGACTTTTTATCTTTTTTTATGTAACTTATGGAAACGTGCCAGTTGAGCTCAAATACTAAAACCTAAATAGCGGGTGCAATAAAAATGATGGATTAATTGCACTGTACAACAAAATAACAAAGTTTTAACGACTGTTCCTGGTAGATGGGAGTAAATAAAGGTAAAAATGTATAGGAGTTTTAAAAGGTTATGTCCGAGGTTATTAAAACAAAAACAAATTTTATTATTTTCTTTCCCAAGTGTTTGGTGCAATCGTTTAAAGTTACGATATTAGGTTAGGTTAGGTTGATTGGAGGGGTGTGATAGCCCATGTCATGCGGCATACGTTTAAGCCAGTGAAGCGCTACCTTTTAATTATTAAACACAAAGTTCTGCGGCAGGATTCGAACCTGCGACCTCCGCACTACGAGTCTAGTACACTACCAACTAGTCTACGAAGGCCAGTTAAGTTACGATATTAGTCCGCTGGACTTCATATTAGGGGTAGTTTAGTTTTGCCTTCATATGCACATCGTCATAATAAATCGCCATAAGAAATTTTGTAACACAATTGTATGTAAAACACTACGCGAAACATTTTTGTGGAACATTTTAATCTCATAACCTTTCGCGGTATGGATATTTTGCTCCCCATGCTTGAAAAAGGATACCAACCTCCTCTGAAATACGGTGAAATACGGATGTAACAGGCTAAAATGCTCCGCAAACACTCGTATATTTGTCATAAAACTTGACTATTGTTCATCGAAAATACGAAAACTCGAAATTCAACTTGAACGCCAAAAATAAGACAAAATTCAAAATGTAGTCAAGGGCTACTTTCAAATTCATTCATAATTAAAGCATAAACTTTAACCCTTTACATTTTAGATATAAGGGCAGCTCAACAGCTTAATTTTTATCAAAACACTACCAAGAAAGTTTTTGTATAATATTTTAACCTTTTAAATCTTCCATGTGTGGATTTTTTAGTACGCCTTTGTGAAAAAGAGCAAGAATCTCCCATTATACCACGATATGGAGGGCTGAAATATTTGTCATAAAAATCTGTTGAAGATCTTCGAAGACATTAAAGCAAGAAATTCAAATTGAAAGCCAGAAATAAATCAAAACTTAAAAAGTGCTTAAGGGTTAATTACGCACTTATACATTTTTGTTGCTTTTCTACAAAATTTGGGGGTTTAATTTTTTAGAAGAACATTATTTTACTTTTAAATTTATAAATAATAAATAAAATAATTATTTAATAAAAAGTTGAGTGCAAATTTGGGTATTTATTGCAATTTTCTTTTAGCTCAATGCCATTCTCTATTATAACTCCGGAAATTCGTTGTACATCGGAAGAGGTTACATGTGTTGTTTTCTCGGACTTTTAAAATCACGTCGAGTTCAGTAAATTATATCTAAAGCGGTTAATAGGTTCGAAAAATGTAATTTCCGAAAGCACACGGGTCATTCCAAATAACTCCGAACATTTATGTGACTTGGAATTTTTAAAATCTTTCACTTTCAATTGTTTCGTTGTCGTTATATTTCGAAAGCAGTGTTTATTAAGTTGCTACGAAAAATATTCTCTTAGCGGAAAGTTCCAGCAATGGCCTACGGAATAAGCCATATTTTTGAAATAGAATTTTTACTTAAATTAAAGCATAGATAAATTACTAGAGTTGAAAAAAAAATTTCTTGCTTGTTGTGACTTTAGGTTGTTCATATACCGACATTTCATTGGTCGCTAAACCAAATCGTCAGCGAACTTTCAGCAGTTTGAAAACATTCAAATAAGTACATAAATGATCTTTACTTTCTCTTCTCGAAAGAGTCTTCGACAATTTCGCACAAATTCACCAATTGCGTTGAAGCAGTATTTAATCTCTTCCGCCATCACATGGGTGATTGGTGAATATGAGCTTTTGGCCTTGATTAGCCCCACAGAAAGGAGTCCAATAACTTTAATCAAACGATTCGGAAATCCCATTCTTGTCAAACAAATTAAACTTTAAGAATATATTTCAAGCAAGTCAGTGAATTATTCTTTGATTTGTATGCCCAGTCACATGGTTTGGTTAAAACATTTTCTTGGATTAGATATATCAAAATTATTGGGGACATTCTCCCAAATAGTTATTCAAAAAAATCATTATTTCTTAGAGTTTTATCTAGTCCATATACCAGCATTTCACAAGAGCTAATAATGCTCAGTGCACTTCAACCGTAGTGTTTGAAATGTGCTCAACCTGATATGCTTATATGAAAGCTCTCAAATACCATTTGAGAATTACAGAAACATAATCATGGTAGGCTTAGGAAACAAACAAAAACTGATAAAATAACAAATTTTTTTTTTTTTAATTAACAAAATTAGTTCTTCATTTTTATCACGAAATATTTTTGAAATCATTTTGAGGACTTTTAGACAATAGTGCTCAAACTTAATTTGTATTTTGCGATTTTCGATTCCTCTCTGGAAATTTCCAACTATATTTAGGAAATTTTCAATGACGAAACACTTTTTAAAAATTTCATATGATAATTCATACCGAACTTTCTCATATTCACGATGGCAAATAATCACGTTTGAGCATGATTAGTAATAATTCACATACATATATCGCGTGTCTACTTTATACACTGGAGAGAGGTTTTTAATCAGATTTATCATTCTCGAATGTAATTCTCTTAGTTCTTTTTTATAGAATAAGTCCTTGCAAAAAATCATGCTATCGAAATAAATACTTGTATGTATATAGAAATAACAACCACATACATACTTTTACATGCCTCAATAGAAATAACAGCAACAATAATAAATTATTTTACCATAACTATTAGTTTGTTTGATAAGAAAATAACTTTAAATGGACTTAATACACACAGTTGCAAACATCGCATGTGTATGGATTAGAATAACAGCAAAAAGGTTGAGCAAGGACATTTTACATTCCAGTTGTTGTTATAAATATAATTGTGTTTAAATGTATATAATTGCTACATATACTTTATGTACTTAAATAAACTTGCCTATGTGTCTCTGTCTGTCGGTCTATGTATGTCTTTTGTATGTAAATAACGAGTATTTATACACGATGAACCTTTTAGGTTAATTACTTTGTCAGACGATATGACTGTATATAAGTCACAATGCCTATTCCCAGTCAACATTTTTTGTTTAATTCTCTTAAAGTCAAAATTAAAGTAAAATTTTAAATATTTACGACAAATGAAATAAAATTTCATTGGTAAAACTAGTGGCAAATATCCTCTCATAAGCAAACGCTTCATATATCGTAAGGAATCTGCTCTAACAAAACCTCGAAAAGAACTTCATTACGCTTTCCTGACCTCCATCGGCAAGTTGTCCTGAACGAATTTGCCAACAGCGAAAATATTACGACTTTAAGGTCATGATGTGTGCGTGTTGTTGCCAAAAATAATACTATTACATATTTACATAAAATAAGTTTCATATCGTTTATCTCAGAATTGGATAAACATACCAACAAAATTTGAAATTTATTTTAATTACGGCAAAACTTTATCAAAACTCACTTATTTAAATTTTGTAAAAATAGTAAAATTTTACCACAAAAAAATAAATAAATATACGAATGCATAGAGACTATTTTGTAAAAATAATGTGCTGGTGAGATTATATGCTACGCTTCATTTGCAAAACTGAATTCTCCATGTCCTTAAGCTGAAAGTCAACACGATTCGTTATGGAGTCTGGCCTTTCTACGCATTTCATAATTTCTACACCTTTTACGTTTTTCTATGCCTTAAATTACATGCGAAGCTTTCTTTTCACATCAGCTCTTACTGTCAATATCAGCTGTTTTGTTCGCATGACGCTAACAAAATTAGAAAGTAGATCTACTATTCGCCTTCAATGTTTCAAGGCATCCTGCGCTTTTGGGCTCTGCAATTTGCAACTTACAACGACTCTGATTCAAGTCCACGTCTTGCCAAAAAGCATAAAATTAATATATAAATGTCTAGTTTCTAAGCCAATAATCCAAACAACATGGAATAACAAAAAGTATAGTCGACGTTAGATCTCATATTGAACATCAAGAATGTTAAATTTCAAGTTTTCCAATTTATTTTCGTAAAAAGCACATACAATTTTTCAAATAAAATTAGCTTTCACAACTCTGTTTAAAAAAATTAACGTGTATGTGGAAGAATTTGGGTTTAATCTTCATAGAATTTTTGGCTACAATTATTAAAGCCAAATAACCATGAGGTCATTGACAATTGACTTCGTTTGTCATTATTTCTGTCTACTCTGTGAAAATAAATACACTTCTATTATATTAGCATAAAGTATTATTTTATTTCTTCTACTGTAATTAAAGGTTAATTTTTTATGCTTTTCTCAATTCGCGTAGTGTTTGGGATTGAGGTGTATATTTTTATAACACCATCATAAAAAATACATAAATAGAATAATAATCATATTTATATATAATTGTGTATAAAATTACTTTGTATCTAAGGTGGTATTAATTTAAACATCATCATTATCGTTGTTGTCATAATAAATTACTTTTTTACAATCGCTATCAAGCAGAATCTGCGATAATTAAGTGCGTATTATGAAATGGTCTCATTACGCATGTGGGACTTCAAACGCATTAAAAGTATAACGATTGTTTAAAAAGAGGAGACTCAATTATATTTTTCTTATTATCAAACGTTATCTGTGGGATACAGCAGTGTTCTTCACTTTCGAATATACACGGTGGCGCAAAAGTAATGCCGCAATTTAAATTGGCTGTCACTGGATGGTACCAAATAACACTCTACTTTGACATTTATTATGTCAATATATAGAGAATTAGTTGTCAACAAGCCATGGAGCACCTACCCACCTTGAGAACGTGGAATTATTGCCGCCATTTGACAAAATTGTCATCATTTGACAAAATTTCAGTTTGTTGTTTCAACGCAACGGGAATTTCGTATTCGAACAATCAAGCATTTGTCTGAGATCCCTGTGCAAAATGGATCCACTACAGATGTCGCAAGAAGTGTTTGACCTCATGCCATCGCTGTTGTTGCCGATAATGTCAGAGGGAGAGTCTACAAACTCAACTAAAGGACGATGCATACAATCAGCCATCATCAGACATTCGTTACAAACGATTTTAGTGAAAAATTTGCAAATGTTCCCCTACAAAATGCAACCTGTTGACGAATTGATGTCTGCTGGCCATCGGACAATGTTAACTTACTTCCATACTTTGTTAAACTTAATGCATGAATATTATAATTTCGTATCAAAAATCATGATGAGCGACGAAACCGATTACCACTTAATTGATCATCATAACAAACAAAATATTGCGTTTCTGGGGCACAGA
Organism: Germaria angustata; assembly: GCA_963681545.1. NCBI lineage: Eukaryota > Metazoa > Arthropoda > Insecta > Diptera > Tachinidae > Germaria > Germaria angustata. Next base: position 27,131,771 of record OY813000.1, read on the forward strand.
GAATCCACAAGAAATGCATGAAGGGCCATTACAAAGCGACTGTTTGGTGCGACGTTTGCAGTGTAAAAGTGATGGGCGCTTATTTTTTGGAAGACGTCGATGGCACCCCCGCAATCGCAAATGGTGAGCATTACACGCAGATGATAAACGAGTTTTTTTTTATCGCAAGTTGCTTCATTGGGTTACGATCATTGTTGTTGTTTCAGCAGAAAGGAGCAGCCGTTCACACAGCTGAGATTTTGAGACACCTATTTCCAGGTAGTATGATCTCCCCTTTTGGAGATTTGAAATAGCCGTACAGTTCGCAAACTTCTTCTTTGGTGCTTTTTAAAATCTCTAGTTTAACAAAGGTGCCACTTGATATCAAATAATAACAAAGGGGCCCTATCGAATCGCGATACCAAGTTAACTCTTTTATTCCTGAATCGGGTTAGTCTAATACTGAAATACTTGCGGATATATAAAATCTAAAATACCCCTAATATGTAAACATTCATAAAAATATATTTTATATTTTTGTCTATGGAGTAAAGCACAAACCCTGGACCACCAAGAAAAAACATATTTAAATTTTTCCAAATTTAATATGGAAATTCATTATTTGGGATATTCTCCCCAACTAATCATTAGAAACAATTAGAGCTTGTGCAAAATGCATAGAAAAAAATCAAAAGTTTGTTGTGGCTTTAGCTCTTCATATGCCGACATTTCATTGGTTGCTAAAACCAAATCGTCAGTGAAGTTTAACCAATTTGAAAACATTCAACCTCGGATGTTTATGCCACATAAATCAAATACAATATAAGAATTTCAATATTGCATATGAATTACAACAAATAAATGTTCATCCACTGAAAATTTTTAGTTTTCACAATATTCTCTAGAAAAATTATCTTTTCTAGCTTTACTTTACAACTATTGAAAGATGGCCAACACATTGGAACAGTAGAAGGAAACAGTAGATGGACAGCCAAACTTATACCAGGTATACTGAAAAGGATGGAGAGAAAACACGGAGAGGTGAATTATTATCTGACACAGATGTTCTCCGGACACGGCTATTTCAGGAAACATTTGGACAGAATGGAAAAGTGCAGTGTAGCATTCTGTTTATACGAATAAAAGGATATAGTTGACGATGCGGAACACACGTGTTTCTCTTGCTCACGCTGGGCCACAAGACTAGAACAACTGGAGATACAAATCGGCTGGATCACGAAAAATTTTGTCAATGAAGATGACAAGTAATGTGGAAGCGTGGAATGCAGTGGCAACGTGCATCGAGTGCGTGCACCGAGCTAAGAAGAAGGATCTGGATGGAGCGCCAGCAACTTAGGAGAGGGTGCCCACCTCGAAGTAATGCGAAAGCGGTTCCGAGGTACAAATGTCTCCCACAGAGATGAGGTGGGGTTTTAGTCGGTATGCCCATATGGGAGAGCCTGACATAACATAGTGGATGACAATCCACTATGAATGCAGAAATGGATTTCCCCAGCTTACCCGCAAACAAATTATTATTATTTATTGCTTTTACGCCAAATCGTAGGCGCATAGTGCCAAGTAAAGAGTCCTGTAAAAGTATTTACTTAAATTTAGTTCCTCAGAGTTTCAGTTTAAATTTAATAATCTTCTTCCACAGTTTTCCTGCTAGATTAAATAACAAAGAATGACCATTAAAAACAGATTAATTACAAAACTATTCATTCATTTATGTTGTATCTCGTTCAAATAAATTTAAATAAACAAAAATACAAGCAAAAAATTGCTACAAATGTCAACTAGTTCATGATCATAATTCAATTTAAGTTTGTAAAATTCATTAATATTCATTACGAAAACAAAAGTGTTAAAAAGTTACAACACCAACAAGAAAAAAAACGTTTGAAAATGTTTACAAAAAAAGGAAAAAAAGTTTTTATAAAAATTTGTATCTCAAATAATGAAAACTATTTGCAACCACAAAACATACAACAAATTAAATGCAATAATGTATAACAAGTCACTAGATGGAAAATTAATTTCAACTTTTAAATAAATGGAAATAAAAAGAAAACATACTGCATAAAATGTGGTATTAAAGGAAAACGCCTTAAATTAAATTTAAAAAATTATTAAAAAATTTAATACTTAATAAACGGGAGATAAAAGTGGCCTTCAATGTCCAAGGAATAAATACTTCCAATAAACTTTTATTACAAACACGAATATGTATTTAAAAAAATAATGGCTAGATTCTAAAAAAGTCAAGGCTTTTCACTCTGTTTGTTTGCCTGTTGGTCTTGTGTCTCTTTTCCAGATCGTTGTGGCATCATTTTTAAAAAATTTTCAAGTTACGCCTCAGTTTTCAAGTGTTTTAAAAATACAAGGCGAAAATTCGAATAAATTAAATTAAAGCGGAGAAAAATTCTTTATTGGTTTGTTTTCATTATTATTTTTTTAATTTTTTGGATATTGAAATTCTCAATTATTTTTTTAAATATTCTTTATAAGAGTCCAATAATTTTAAGTATTCCAAATATAAGGAAAATAATCGTGATGAAAATAGTTTACAACAAATCACTTAATAAATGGGAACTTTTACAAAAATGCTAAAAATCTAGGCGCACATTAGTGCGCCAGGCCAAGTACCGGCCTATTCACACTGTGTGTATGTTTACACGAAACTATTCACCCAGTTGTTATCCCCATCACAACTTTGCTTCACGTCACCATAAAATGAAGAAACAAAGGATAATATACATGGCCGAGAATGTATGTATGTAGGTGTAGTTTAAAGATTTTGCAATGAAAGCTCCCTGAGACATAAAGATATGAAAAGTACACACTGTCCCCATCTGCAAAATTATGGGGCAGTTCCATTACAACAAGGAAGCTGTTATTTGTAAAAGACCTTTAAAATTAAAAATTTAAAACGAAATCTTTTGATATATTTGTTCACGGCAGTGCGCCAGGCCAATTTCCTTAAAATTGTCAACACTGATCTGTAGTATTACACATATTTTTAAATGATTTTTGGTGAAAAATTTATAACCGATTTGTAATTTATATTTATTCTTTTAGTTTATATCTAACTCCAAGAGTAAATTTGCCACTCCGTCTCCGCCCAAATGTTTTTCCTTCGTATGGAATCTCCCATAGTTTGTGGACACTCACGCCCCAAAAACAAAAATTTTCAGGGGCTGTAGACTGCCGTAGAAAACTGTATGTAATCAGAAAAATATGAAAAGAACGAATTTTTATCTGCTACAGTCATAATCACATTGCACAACCTTAAACGACTCCAAGTTTTAAGTCAAGAGAACTTTATAAAAAAAGTTTAGCTGGAACTTATTCCTCACTTTGATCTCGGTATTATTAACAACCGAAATTCGTTCGATAGGGACTTGGCCTTATTTTGATATTTATTATTTTAAGGGAATAATTGTTAACGGAGAACAATTATAGTTGCAGCTTAAAAAATTTCCAAGACGAAATTTAATTTAAAAAATTCATCCGATATCTAAAACAAGTTGTGTTGCACGTTGGTTTCATACCCAAATATCTTGCATAAAAAGGTAACTTGATCACTTGTTCACTTTTCTGTTACAAGGATTTCCAAAATCTAACTTTTTCATATTATATTTGTATATTTTTCATTTTAACCATTTCCAATTTTCAATTATTTCTTGCTTAAAATTGAATATAATAACTCGACAATGATTTAAATATGGTTCTAAAGAGGAGCCTTTAGATCTCAATCTCAAGAATATATTAAAATATTACATATCCTTGTCGAGGTAAAAACAAAATCTGGTATTCAAACTGCAATCTGTTTATAGTTTCGAACGATTTTCACTTTTATGCAGAAGCAGAGTAATTGTATGGGAGAAGTTGCAGAGCAAAACGCATAGAACTTGTAGACGCATAAAGTAGGTTTACTTTCTAATTTTGTATGCATCTCAAGCATCATGAAAGAAGGTCAGCTGTTTTCTGATAGACAAGGATGACAAATTATATTTTATTTTCAATGATATCGATAAAGATTTTACATGGTGGATTTTATTTTTCTCTTTATTGCATTAAAAGAAAAAGCTTCCGTAATAAAGTTGACGACTATTTTCAATAATAAAATACATTAACAACAATTTTTAATATAGTCCTTGCATTAAATAAATTTACATTCTAGTTATCGATTACTTTCATGTACTGAGTGTTATCTCTGTTGTATTTATTATTTTTTAATCAATTACAATGGAGGCAAGTCTTACTGAAGCTGCAAAAATACCACTTACTTCCCGTTCCGTGGTCTTTTGCACCTTTTCGTAGGCCCAAAACATCATGTGTATGACTTCCATAAATTCTTATAAAATTATTGTTGTCAAAATTGTTTTTATTTGATAAAAATATTTACACTACAGCTGATCAAAATAAAAAACTTGGCGTATAAAATGCATTGTATGTAATTTGAATTCAGAAAAGCATAGAACGCACGGAATCACATATAACGCATATGTATGTATGCATAGAACGGATCGTATGGATTTTCAGCTTTAATGCCCATCTGTAGAAAATGGATATTTATAAACTGTATACTTTCTTTAAAGCTTAATTTAGCTGATTTCAGTATTTTCCTTAAAAAAGATGTATCCACAGGATACCATTTTTATTCGATTTCGTTTCTTCCTAAAATCTGTCTAAAAACCTAGACAATATGATCATCAAAAGTATTTCGTTTGAAGAGAATAAACGCATTCACAGCCACATTAAAAATAAACCTTAAATTCTTATTACCAATAAATTTCTTGACAATAAGCCATTCGTGTTCAAATAATTTTTAGAAAATTTTACGGTCATTCGAGCAAAATGACATTAAATTCTTACGCATTTATTATTTGCATACGCAATTTATGAATAAAACAAAAAATTATGTTACATGTTTTACAAATAATTATGGAATGGTAATTATAGTGTTGACGTTACGAGTCCGTTGTGGTTGTTACTGTACGATTCATAAAGTCAATCATTAAGACATTAAGAGGTGGCCACCCAAACATACAATTAAAGCCGATAATAAATGGCTCAAATAACAGCAAAGAAATGTAATCAAAATGATATTTACCAACAACACAAAAATTATTATGTGTTGTGCACTGTGGAACCTTTTCAAAAATAAATTGTAATAATTTAAATATTACTGAATAGATTTGTAAGAAATTTCCGAAAAAAAATTGCTAAAAATAAAACAAAAATTGTCCATATCTCTTGTTAAAGTTTAATTTCCTTTAGAAAGTTCACAGCAAACACTGTGGATTTGGAGTGATCACTTTCCACAAGATGGGTGCCATAATTAGGTCACAATCGACCACAAACGCAATCGTGTGGCAGGTGCGAAGTTATTGAGTTTCTTAAACCGCAATATGGACGAGTTTTTCCACCGTTACGTAACCGCGGACGAAACGTGAATCGACTCCAACAAACCAGAGACCAAACAGCACTCAAAATAGTGGGTTTCTCGGGGTGCATCAGCGCCAAAGAATACCAAGGTAAGCTTATAAGCCAATAAAGAAATGGCGACCGCTTTAAAAGGATACCTTTAAAAGGATAAAATAATCAATGGCGGCTATTATGCCAATTTTTGGATCGATTTGATTAGGATGTGAAGGAAAAAACGACCCCAGTTGGCCAAAAAAAGCAATAAATTGGGCTGCGAATTGCTCCCTCATCCACCCTATTCTCCTGATTCAACACCGATTAACTATTGCTTGTTTCCAAACCTGAAAAAATGTCTCGGCGGAAAGAGATTTGACTCCAACGATAAAAATCATCTCATCAAAAACTTCATATCTTGATAACGACCGCGATAGATCTTATTTTCTGGAAGAGTTAAAAAAATTACATAAACGTCGGATAAAGTGTATAGTGCTAGTTAATTGATAAATCTAATATGGTCATCTAGATCATTCTCCAAAAATTATAATATACGGAAAACCATCTCTTGATTATCTAACTCACATCAGCTATGGCAAAACGCTCCATAGGGAAGCCTACCGCTCAGTAAGCCGTAAATACTGTGATCGGTCCTGACGTAACCCTATTCTGATACTCTATACACTTTTGCAATTTCGGAAAAATTATATTCTTTTTTATTTTCTCTTCATTTATTTGAAAATTGTTTCCAATAATTTTTTCTTCAAAATGTCCCACTGTAATATTGAACTTATTCTACCATATATTCTAACAGTTGTGGTCACAAATTTGGCAGATCAAACACTAGATAGCCCCGCTAAGTAATTGTTGGGGTAACCAGCAAATGCTAAGCAATTTTTTGAACTCGACATTGACAAAGTGAGTCAATAAAATTATAATCAAGAAAATGTACATTCATAAGAAAAATCATCTAATCCGTACTTAAGAATAGCCATAGCGGTGTCTGATGTGCATTAAGTACAACTTTTCTTTAACCGAGTATACTAAGCTTAACTCAGGAATTTATTGATTCGCCTAAATTTTAGCCATTAATAAACCTAATCGCTCTGGATTTTAGCTCAAACAATAAAAGGTCTACTTTAAGGCAGAAATTAAACGGTTTAGGAATGAATACTTTTGGTAGACGTGGAACTATCCATCCAAACTACGTCTGCCATGCATGCAATCTTAAAGCTGTCCACAATTCGTGCTTTAACTTATTCCTGCCGTTCTTGAAATAAGTTTTTTTTAGCTCATAATCCCATCGCTACCCATAAGTCTATTTATTATTTTTCCATCCCTGCTGTAGAGCCCCCTCCAAAATTTTCTAGCTAAGCCCATGGTAAGAAGGAAATTATTAGTTTAGAACTTGTTTATTTCAGGTGAAATTGTTCGGAATGAACATTATGTGGACATTATACACAAATAACTTCAGAGTAGGGCAATCTTTTGAACAGCAATATCGAAATTATCCACAGGCATTATTCACTTGTTCTCAGGTCTAGTCAATAGTCCATAACCGCACCTTTTCCTAAAAGCCAATATAATCCCGGCCATTACGCAAATTCAGCTGTAAAATCAAATCATAGTATGAACATTTGAACATTGTTATTCCAATTAAATAGTAAACATTTCCCTCAGTCTTCGCTATTATTTTTATTTTATCTGAATACAGATTCTTTCTTATTAGAAATCATTTTATAAAAACGTAATTATTGGGTTGCATAATCTGGAGGGCGGATTGCACAGAATGTTATTTTTAAAATCTTTATCTTTATAGAATGTTATCTCTAGTTGTACAACAGAAAATAGTTCTTTTATAATTTCATATTCAAAATGTTCAATTTGAAAATTATTCAGGCTTATGATCTCCTTATATAAAAAAGTTTATTTTTCAATATTTCGATACTCTTTGAGTATCATCTTTAGGAAAATACTTTTGATTTAGTGAGATTTAGGACCATGGGTCTACTTTAGCATATATGAAGTTTGCTACAACATTGTTATACGTAATGGAATCATAGGCCTATCGTTTTCTGATGAGTGTTTATTGCCACACGCCATGCCATCCTTTTTTAATAATTATAGTCCTTGTGGGTGGTCCATGGTCTAGTTACTTGCAGTAGTTTTGGGATTAGTCCGATGTCAAGTGAAGCAGTTATATGTGGTTCTGCCCTAAGGGTCATATGGACAATGTTAAGCTCATACATTTGGAATAGTTCTGGAATACTTGGGTCTCAGTACTCACACTTATGGAGTATGAGTATCTAACAGAGATACACAAAGATTACATTAAAAGTAATCACAAGGTCAAAGACTAGAACGTATAAGTTCACCGCATTTTTCATTATGTTTTCTATTGTTCTTTCGTCCACCTCTTGAAAAGGATTTTTAGCCCCAAACTCTTTCATGACTATTTTATAGCCAAGAGCGCATGGGTCCATGTTCACATCTTACCTGAGTTCCTCCTTGTATTCAGCGTGTTCTGTCTCTGATGTGACTCCACGCTTATCCGATGTGTATTTTCGCCGCTGTCGTATGTAGTTACTCCCAACACACGAAACGGAGACATTTTCTACACGGTAAAGTAGATGCACCACAAATACCAGCTTTGCAAAGGGCTCAAAATTTAAAAATTTCTTTAGTGAGTCCCGGCAGGATCTTATTCGGTACCGTGGGAAGCAGTGAACCCTCTTTGGGAATCATTAAATGGCTGTGATATGAAGGGATGTTATTCAAAATGCAAATATTTGTGCTGGTCTCGATGCAGACGTCTTTTTTGTAACTAAATCCCAAATGTGCTATAGTCTTGCACACTACTTTCAAATACCATACACGAGCATCATGTGCACAACTTACATTTATGGTTAATAATAGTTACAAGAACTACATAAATTACACATTTATGAGTTGTGAACATGTTCAAATAAGAAACTTTGTGCATCAATAGAATTTTATTATTGTTTTTGGTCATCTACATATGAACGTTCATCTTCGTATTGCAGTCAAATGAAGAAGAAATAATAAACTATTGATGTGAACGAAAAAAAACACACACAACAAATTAATGCATGAGAGAGATACAGTAATAACGGGTCTTGCATTAAGTGCATCCTATTTTAAAATTTAAATAAAACAAAGTGTGCATGAGATCACTAAAAATGTTCATTCATTTGAAAGTCCTATTGATGCCATTATTTATTAAAAATAACATTGTTGGGCAGAGCACATCTAAATGTCCAATTTCGCATAACTCTGGAGCTCAAATCAGGCGGAATTTGACCAATGGCATGGTTTAGGTTGGCTTTTAAGGCCGCTATGATTTCTGTCTTATTCGCATAGTCCTGTGACTTAAGTAAACTCCACAAGAATAAGTCTAACGGGCTCAAATCGGAATAGCATCCACCGTCTATGGTAATGGTCTGCCCAAAATCGTTATCAAAAAACATGGATGACGATGACATCGCCAGCTCAAAATCCACACCAAACTGTTACTTTTTCGGGATGCTTTAAACGCTCTTTTATCTCATGAGGTTTGATATCGCCCCAAATTTGATCATTTTGTTTATTAACGTACCCATTCATCCATAAATGGGCCTCATCGCCGAAGATGATTTTTTTATGAAAATTATATTCAGTTTCCAATTGTTCGAGGACCCATTCAGAGGTCATACGTCGTTGTTTATGGTCGTTTAACCTCAACTCATGGGTCAGTTGAATTTTGTATGGGTGCAAGCCCAAGTGACGATAAGAAATTCGCCAAGTTGTGATCCTGCACACTCTAACGAACAACGGCGATATTTTCGGCAAATATTACGTTCCATTACGTGGACTTGAATTTATCCACTACACTGTGAATAGTCCACATGTTACGACGATTATAGCGACCGTAAAATGGACAAAGCTCGTACTCGTACGTGTTGTTGAATCTTTAACGATTTGGCAAAATATATTAAATAACTGACACCCAGTTCTACAGTTGTACGAGTAGCTTCAACAACATGGCCGCTGTGAACTGTCAAAATTTCAAAGCCCCTAGTGGAAAACCCAACAATACTGTCTAGTGTAAATCTAAACAACCAACATTGAGAAAAATAAATCTTCAAAAAAAGGAAAATAAAACAAACAGAAAATAATATTCCATGATATAATCACATACATAATGGAAATAGGTTTGGATGACATGTTCGTATTCGTATTTTATTGTGAACAATCTGCGAATAATTCCAATGAAATGCACTACAATCGACCCACGCGTAATTCTTTACACAGCAAAAAGCATGTTCGCAAGTACTACAAAACTTTTTTTAGTTGCAAAGTGGTAAAAAAAAATAATATGAAAGAATATTCACTATTTCTATTTTTTATTGTTTTTACCACTTACATACAACCTGTACAATTTAGATTTTTCAAATCCAAAGTCAGTTTGTAAAATGTAAAAATACAAAAGAACACATTTTGAAGAAATTCCTTAATCCTGACAATAAGTATAATTATGCTTTATTGGAAAATAAGGTATTTGAAAATAACATTGGACATATGTAAGTCGCAATATTGAAGGTATTTCAGTAACTTTTCACTGCCTTCGTAATTAGCACCGTCGCACAGTGCTTTGACGTAGTGACAAAAATACAAAAAAAATTATCTTGTATTGTCATCAAAGCTGTATTATTCGATAGATAAAATTTTTATAATTCAATAGAATTCCAATAAAATCGTCTTAACGCTCTTTAGTGACATGTGAGAATGCTAAAATTAGGGAATATGTAGCAAGAACTTCAGTCTTAAACGATTCGGTATAATAATTGCTAAGACTTATTATTATTATTAATTTTTTTTTTTTTTGGAAGAGAAGATTGAAATTTCGCAATTTGATCTGACGTGCAATTAACTATTAATAAAGTTTTAAGTATATTCTTATCCAACAGTTGTTTTATTGTTTTAAAAAACGTATATTGTTCGATTAAACTCTAAAAAAATTATTTTGATCGAATATTAAATAATAATAAAGAAAAACCTAGTCTGCTAACTCTTCGCTGTAATAATGTACACCATGCCTTGTATGTACATAATGCCTTCTAAAGACTAAAAATTAATTTTTTTTTTTGTTTTCCACAACTTGAAAAAAATTATATTTTAAATGTCTGTTTTGGATTTTTGCCCAAATTTCAATAGTTCAATAGGGAGTTCAAAAGAAAATAAACTAAAAATATAATGAAATTTGTATGCAAATTGATATTCTTTAAAAATAATACAAGAGGGCGCTAATAAGGTCACAAATAATATTGGATTTTATGCCAATTACTATTTTTTAATATAATAAACCTCCCGCTTAAACTCATTTCAATCATTTGGTGCCTTTACCATAATGCCAGCTGTCTAATTAAACATGATAAAACGTTAAAGAGAGCGGTAAAAGTGGAAATCGGTGGCGCCTGGACTTGAGATTAACACTGCTAAAACCAGAAATACTTCGACGTCTTAGGAATTATTTACATTAAGAAATAATCAAGTAGAAGATGCCAGCTACTTTTGTTATCCTGGGAGCATACGATTGTCGTTTTTTAGAAGGGTAAGACAACTATAAATTTTTAGGATTTTACATCAATATTAAAAGTTAAATTTTCGGCATATATGAGAGGTAGGCGTGTCCTATGTCCTACTTTTTTTTAACTTTGTGAGAAATCCCTTTATTTTTGTCCCATTCCTATATGGGATCAAAGGACCGTGCTTCATAGCGACAACGATATTCAATTATATATTATTATTACAGTGGCATTGTTGCCACTTGAATTATTCTGTATACTTTTTGCCCATAGGCCACTAAATAATGAATGAATCTCTCAGTCCAGAGGCTTGCATTCGATTTCCAATAGAAATCAGGTAATATTTTATAAATCTTGTCGGGAATAAAATTTTATGCGAAATATAGGAAAATTTTTATAGTCAACTTCGTACTGTTTGTGGGGCTTATATATTCTCTTGTTTACTTTTTCCATTCACAACAACAAGGAATGAATACAAAAAATGCTTCAGAAAGCGAAATGGTCTTTGGAAAAACGCACATAATAAGAGTCAGTCTCTGTAAAACATGAGGAATATTCTTGAAAAAAAAAGATATTCAAACTCTTAACAAACTTTTTATTTTTCTTTGTCATCAGTTAACCTTTTTTATTTTAATTAATGATGAATGAATTCCTCAATATTATAATAAATTTCGTTGCAAAAACTTAATTTTCTTCGAAATAAAATTCAAAAATTATAATGGTCTCTGAAAGAAGCGATGTTATTTCGTTTTAGAGAGTAGTTTGGAGCCAATTCAACCTCTGTTCCTTGTTAACATTATCTAATGTTTAATTTTTTCTTACCATATTACTATTCGCGTAACCATATTTTATATATGGAAGAGGCTATAACCTTTAGTGATAAGGAAAATTGTGTTATATAATAGAAATTGCATAAAAAGGAAAACATTTTATTGGGAAAGTTTGCTAAGTTTGCTTTGTAGAGGCTTATCCCTCTCCCAGAGCCACAGAAATATCTAGACTCTAGTTTCTAGAGGATTTACAACTCCTTAGAATATTTACAAGGGGGTGGCTGCAACATTTTGACAAAGAGGAAAATTATTTCGTTTATTAGAAGGTAAAAATTCTAAGGGAGTTAATTATTTATCTGGCACAGGTAGACCTACCGACGCTGATGCCATATTTCCAATATGTATTACGAAAGCCCAATTAATTTGGGCCAATTATGTTCGAAATGAAGAATATAAAAATATATAAAAGATTAATTTTAAATAATAATTAACTGGCCTTCGTGGACTAGTAGGTAGTGTACTACACTCCTAGTGCGAAGGTCGCAGGTTCGAATCCTGCCGCAGAACTTTGGGAGTTTGTGTTTGATAATTAAAGGGAGCGCACAACAAGCCTTCACTGGCTTAAGTGTATGTCGTATGACATGGGCTATCACACCCCTCCAATCAACCTAGCCTATCCTAACCTAAATAATAATTAACTTTAATTATAAATTAAGTTAGATTTGTGTAAAAAAATAAATTTTTAAGTAAATCACTTTTTATATATTAAACATACAGCAAAAGCTGCATTATTTTATAGTGCATTGTAAATTTAATTATTAAATACACAAGTGAAATAAACATTTTAGCGCATACACTGCGCTTTTAGCCATTCTATATTCTTTTTTTTTTGGCCACAAATTAATAAAATCTACTTCCATATAAAAATATCAGAGACAACAGCACTATAAATTCTCCATGTAGTCGTATTTAGGTAACAAGTTTATGAAGTGCTGCAGAACTTTGTCTACATTTTTTATGTCATCTTAAAATCATAAATTGAAATTTATCTAGCTTTTCACTAGCTGCACAGTTTTCGCATAATTCTTGCAATTTTTTTTCGTCCTTTTCTTCCTTTCAACATTCCAACATACACATAGAGATACATATTTTGGTTATTTTACGGGTTTTTCATGTAGTAATAATTGCTGTGGTAGAAGTATTTGTAATTGTTGTTGCAGCAGTTTGTCTGTTAATTTCCTTCTAGTGCCATGTTAACTCAACTGCTTCATTTAATACTTGGATAGTCGAATGTCCTTGTTTGGGGATTCGCTTTTATTTTTAAGGACCATTTCTCTTATTACTTTTTTCGTTTATTTGTTTGTCTATTTTGTGCTTTTTATGCTTTTTGCTAAGGTTTTTCTACGTGTTAGTGTAAGCTAGCATTTTCATGTCCAATATACCCTTATGGAATTATTAATTTCTCGTGCCACGTTAGTGGCAAAAAGGAATACGTAAAATAACTACTCGTCGTATATAACGTTGAAACACTGACTTTGTCCAAACAATATGGTTTGTTGACCGCAAGTTTCATTTTTACTTCTGCTGAGAAGATTTATAGTTGTTAAACTACAGAGTTCTTGTGATAAGTTATGACATTTTCTTAATGAGAAAATAGGATTTAATTCACGGATTTTATAATGATTTTCCCTTATATGTTTATGAAGAAAACAATTCGACTTTTATTTATTTATTTACTTTACTATTATCTGTTGGAAAAGCGGATAAGAGCCTAAGAAAACTGACTCCGAATGAATATCCATTAAAAGAACTATTAATATATAAAAAGTTTTATGGGACCCCATTAAATTTCCTAACAAGAACTAAAATCACGCTACGAATACGTAGAAAATAATTACTAATGCCAAAATTCATTATAAGATTCGCAATTTAAAAGTTTTATTATTATTTTGGGAGCGGTATTTGAAATTAGGTTTTTTTAAATTTAATTTTATTTTGTCAGTCCTTTGATATTGAAAAATTTTGATATTTAAGAACTATGAAACATGTTAGCAACTCATAATAATTAATATGTTGTTGTTCTAGTGAGACTTTTCAAAAATATGTAAAATTTTTATTAAAAAATTATTATTTGTTGTGGATTTAGAGCTCTATATGCCTTCATTTCATTGCAGCCGTGTCCCAACTCGTCCGTAGGCTGCAACTATCATGTTTGAAAAACATTTAACATCTTATGTTTAAATAAAAACTTTCAAATGCCGTAAGCAAATTTCATAAAATTTGATGTATTGTTTGTAGTGGGTTGAGCTACTGAAATGTCGCTAAATCGAATCGTCAGTGAACTTTAAGCAGTTTGAAAGCATTCAACCTCGTATGCTTATGCCAAACAAAGCAAATACGATATGTGAATTATATATTGTACATATGTATATAATCATTACAAAATACATAATCATAGTAGATGATTTTATACAAACAATTATACTCAACATGAGTCTATTTAATTTTTCTTTCTATTTATTTAATTTTTCTTTCTATTTATTTGCCCCTGCTAATTTTCACGAGTAAATAATGTTCAATAAAAATTTATTTTTTATATTTTAATAGCATTAAGGGCCATTTAATTTTTTATCGACTTTAACAAAGAATGAAGTTATGAATACGAATTAATTTTTTTTTTTGCTTTTTTTTGTACACACATAACTTTATAATTTTTAAACAGATGTTCTAAATTATTTTTGAACGGGTGTGGTTGCGGCTTGGTTGCATAATTTTTTTTTCGCAAATCGGAAAGGCAGTTTGTGGTATATACTAAAGGGCGTACAATAGTTTGTTTATTCTGCCGAAGGTGTCTTGAAAATACAGTTAATTTAATTTCCCTCCAAAGTCGATTAAACTTCTCGTTACTATACACTCCAAGAAATTATATTGATCTATTTAATTTATCTGACTTTAAGCGGCAGAATGACAAACTAGTTGGAATTTTTAGAATACAAGCAAAAAATATTTTTTAGTTAATTTTTACAAAATTTTTATCTGAATTAAAATTTTTTTGGGGTCCGCAATCACATAAAATATTTACTAATCTAAAGAATTTGGTTTTTTGGTTCAGTTAAGAGGCGGAAAAACTTACTTATTGACCTGCCCTCGTATGATTCTGTTTTTTCGCCTTTTAATGTATGAAAAATAGAGCGATATGTGTGTTCATTTTTGACTTTTATTCATATAAACTTCAAATATTTTATCTTTTCATATTTTCCATGTCATTTTAAATTTGTATGTAGTACGTACGAGTAACTCAAACAATGGAAACACAAAAGAAGAAAGGACTTATCAATCAAATTTATATTCTAACACAACAAAATAAGATGAAATATGAATATATCGAATGTATTTATTAAGAGTGATAAATGTGTTCACTGTAAGTAGTCTTACTCGAATGGCTTTTCACGAAACGATTTTACTTATATCAGCATGTAAATAAATCTAAATAGCAAAATACATACACTTGCAAATTTGACTGAATATAGTACATAAATATAAAAGAAAATCATGGCACTCGCTTGTATGTTTGTATTTCTGTTAAAAATATTTCTGGTGAAAAACCAACTTACAATAGGTAATTGGATTAGATCCAAAAATACTACAAGTTTAGCCAATTTCTAATAATGTTCGTGAAAGAAGGAGTGAATTTGAGGAAACGATTAGTAATGCATTATTGTTATTTGATAGTCGGGAATATCGTTAATATATGTAGACATGTAAATATACATTTGTGCATATAAATACATATATGTATACATATGTACATAAATATGCATACTAAAGTTTAACTACAACTAACAACAATATAATTTGAACAACTCACCTTTAGTTGCCCTCTAAATTATTTTTTGATTATTTTAAATTATTTTAGATCGCACGTACCGAAAACCGCTTGAATAATAAAACATATTTTAAACTCATATTTATGCCATATTCTTTACGCATCACTTGCTCATAGCGCCTTCATACAATGTAGTGAATGTAAGTATGTATGGATGCATGTACATATGTACATATGTAAAACGGATTAGTTTCCAAATGACAATTATTTTATATGAACATTTATTTTTCAAATGCAAAGAAAGTCTAACTAAGCTTTTGCAAAATTTCGTTACAAACGTATACGGGCTCATTTCTCAATAAACAGAAATTCATGAATTTTATTTGCTTTATACCTCCGTACATATGTACGTACATATATGTATACATACATATGTATGTACATACATACATATATGGCATTCGTTCCATTCGTAACATTTTTTTATTTGGTTACAAAATTTGCTTGTCACGGCAACACTAAATGCAAAGGAAATAAGTAAAATATTAAAACTAAAAAAATAATTCAAGTCAGCAACCATTTCAAATCCATCATAATATTTTTCTTTCTTATCTTTTCTTTTTCCTTTTCGTCATTTACTTCACCATCATCTTCGTCCGGCAATTTGACGATTTGTTTAGAAGTTAGTGAGAGCGTGAGAAAACGCGAGGCCGACTGTTGTTATGAAAAAAGTAAGTAATTTTTTGAAGGGTGGCAACAAGTGATTATAGGCAAATAGATCAACTCTCACCCACAAGCCAAGTGTATGTACATGAGATGGTGGCGATGGCGCGTCATCAATAACAACAACAAAAAGAAAAGGAATATACATTCCAAGAAGTTGACTGCAGCCGAATATCATACACACAAAGTGCACGGAAATATAATCGCTGTTACCACCCTGAAGCACTCAGGCTCACGCTACGGTATTAAGATTTTTGTTGTTTTATTCTCTTGTCGTGTTTGGTCATCACAAACATGCATTCAAACACATTTACTTGTATTGAGAAGAACTTGAAGCAAGAGACAGACAAAACTAACTAAAGCTATTTGCAACAACAAAAATCTATATCAAATATGTATGTATGTATGTCCACACACACAGCCAAACATAGACAATTTCATTAACTTTCTTAATATTATTAGTTTTAACACTTTTTATTGAATGATTGATTGGAATTTTGATAAATTATCACTTTTATTACAGTACTTTAGCAATCACGAATATATATTTCAACTAATTTAAAATTTACATGCATTTCAATACGAGCGACTATTTAGAACGACCGGACTCAGCTGCAGCACCGAGAGAACTAAAGTGATTAATAATAATAAGGGCAGGTTGCCAGTTTAAAGGAATTATTCCCAGTAAGTATTTTATGCGATTAAAGTTGGGAATTTGGGGAGTTGCATTGTTTCTTATTTCTAATAAATAAATAAATTAGAAATAAACTATTTTATGAGCGTATATGTATATAGAAGAAATATAACTATGTCGTCCATTCTTACGGGTTTTCCACTGCATATCAAAAATATGACTTGTAATATATACGAACTTATTACCTATAAATTATTTTAAACTCTAGACAAAAACTATCTTCTGATATGATCTTTGAAATAAAGAAACAATTTGAAAACAGACACCTTTAGAACTTTTAAAAAAAAACTGTCAAGTATAAAAATGTGTACATTACTCTGGGCTGGTTTTGGCCCTCAAACCATACTGAATCACACTGGATTATATTTAAAACTTGTTTTGAATGAAAAGCTATTGACTCATAGAAATACACTCATTCACAGATTAGTAATGAAAAAAAAGGCAAATAAATATGTGTACAATACACATGCATAAAAATCTACATTTCGTTTTCAGTTCATCAAAAAATTTAATATATACAAAACAATCGAAAATTCGCACAAAAGGCAAATTTCAAAGAAAGTCGGGAAGACATCAATAGCCAATACTATGCACCTTTAATTAATCAAAAAAAAAATATTTCCAAAAAAAACTTGCAGGCTCAACAAGACTCAAAGTAAATTTTTTTTCCATTGTAGAATTTAAAAGAAATTAAACATTCTCGTAGATACATAGATATACTAATAATATTATGGTTAAGGTTTAGACACTAAATAAGAGCATTTTGAATAAGCACGTACATATGTACTTATGGGCACAAGTATGTATATATCAAGTTTTATATACATATCTAATATAACTGCAATGTTGTTTCAGGAACTTACCTTTAAAAGTCATCTAAATTGTTTTTATTTTAAACTTTTTAAATTGCCCGTACCGACACCCGTTTTATTTATAATATTTTAAATACATATGCCTTTATACCTAAGCCAAATAGGCATCACTTGCTAACAGCGCCTTCATATAATGCAGTATGTGTATGTGTAGAAAAAGGGAATCCGTCGTCAGAGGATAATTTTTTATATAAAAATAAATTCTTCATTTTTAATTTTTTATATGAAAATAAATTCGTGTAGAAAAGCTCCGGATAAACTTCTCACAGTCGTGTTCAGCCTCATTTTTTAATAAATAAAAATTAAAAAATATTATTGGTTACACATATGTACATATATTATGTGCAGTCCCATTTGGGGACATTTTTTTAAATTTTCGTTCCAAAATTTATTAGTTGCGGCAACACTGTGAACGTAAGGAAATAATTACTATATTTTAATACAAATTGTATAAAAACAATACTACACACAAGCCGGCAACTATTTGAAATTCACATATGTAATTGTTTTCTTCCTCAATACATTGAATTTTTTTTCATTTTCGGCATCAACATCAGAATCTTCACTGTTCGTCAACTTGACGATTTGTTTACGAACTGGCGAGATGGTGAGAGGGTGTGAGACCGATTGGTGTTACACTACTCCATAAACAAGAATAAGGAGACATTTTTATTAATGCCGGCAACAAGTAATGAAAGGCAAATATCAATTCTATTGAACAAGTGTATATTACAAGGTGGCCGTGATGCGGCACCAACTACAACAACAAAAACTATTGGCATTAGAGCGACACGATTTTGACAGTTGAACTCTATGCAAAAAATTCATTGTCAACGAAACTTGTGCAAATTGCCTGCACACAAGGAAGATCGTAAAATAATCGCTGATTTCACCCTAAGAATTCAGTTCTCTTGCTACTGTATTAAGATTTTTGTTGTTTTATTTTCTTGTCGTGTTTGGGCATCACACACACATATTCATACGCATTCACTTGTATTGAGAAGAGCTTGAAGCAAAAAGATACCAAAGGGCTGTTTGCAAAAACAAAAATGATTTTTTTTTGCTTATCAAAATGCACATCTACACACACACATACACAACTTCAATTAATTTTTTCGTAATAAAATTATAAACTAACACTTTTTATTGAATATTAATTAGGATTTTGATAAACTACTGATATTATTTTCGCACTTTAGCAATAATGAACTCATATTAGAACTATTAACACTTATTTAATACATTTTACCGGAACGACAATTTGCAACGACCGAATGAAGCTGTGGCATGGAGAGAACTAAAAATTATTAAAAAGAATAAGTATAGTATTGCCAGTAAAAACGGATCATTCCTAGCTAAAGCAATTTTATTGCAATCAAAGTTGGGAATTTGGGGAATTTAATTGTTATTAGTTTCCAGTATATTAAAATATAAATATACTTATGTTATTTTATGTTAAAAGAAGAAAAAATAAGTTGTCCATTGATGTGAGTTTTCTACTGTATTATACAGATGTTTTCCAAATATTAAATGCCTTACTATTGGACGTGCAATGGTGTTTATAAACTAGCAGACTCGAGAGTATTTATCCTTTTAATAATATTCTTTAAATGATTAATTTAATAATTGATAAATCTGAACCTACTGATTCCCTGGGAAACGGGATTAACAATCATTATGATGAGAAATTTTCCAAAAAAGTATAGATATTTTTCATGAAAGGAAACTTCAATGTATTTTATTATATTGTTTTGTTGAAAAATGTGGACTTAATAAATTTAATAACGAATTTATAACTAATGAATATTACAGGTGAGTCTGATTTCTGTGTGATTGTAACTGACTTTCATATGTTTTTTCCCGGTCTTGAATATTGATTTATTATATATTATTTCTTTTGTACTTGAACATCAGATCCATTTTTGGATGACATAACAACATAATATAATGCTATTTTATAAAATCTGAACCATATCTTCTAAAATCTGTAGGGGGACCGGAATTTTTTTTCTAGAAAAAGTTTTTAGATATAATTTGTGCTTTTTACATGTTTGCGTTCTATTCTAAAAATATTTACGATAGTGCAAGGAACGTGTTCTTTTCCGAATATATTACATTAACATTTTTGGCGGTGAACTTTATTCCAGGGCTTGATACTACCTTTTTTCAACTGTTCTAAATGGTTCTTCTTTAAAGGAGTTTGGCTTGGTTTAATGTTTGCGGAAAAGTTTTTTGTGAAAATTTTATAAGCAATGAATTAAGTTAAGTATGTAGACAGTAAATATTTCGAAATTAATTGACTACTTCACACATACCCACCATCTGGTGAAGATTAAACGTTTTTGCTATTATTACAACTGACCAGAAATACTAAATACATATGAACGTAATAGGGGACAACAAGTTTTGTTTCAATGTGATCTTAAAAAGCATCCGTTTGCTAGAGTTTGGGTAACATGAAAGACGTGCCGCTTACTTTCATGGCATTATTTTGTTCTTTTGTTTGACAAATTGTCAATATCGCCATATAACAGCTTGGAAGAAAATAAATATGTTAGGTGGAATGTACATGGGTATCTACAATATATTTGTTTTTGTATTAAATAGTTTATTATTTTAATGTCGGCACAATATTTACAACTTGTCCTATATTTAATTAGTCCACTATACGATTGTTTTCAATTGCATCTTTTTTTATTTTGAAAATAATGAACCATTCACACATGCCGAACATATCAACCTTTAAATTCAATAAAATCCCTTTAGTTTAGAATAGTCCCTTCTTAATTGGTAACACTGCAATTATTATTAATCAGTTTAGTTCTCTTCGTGCCGCTGTTAAATTTGGTCGTTATAAATTCCGGTTCGTATTAAAATGCCTATGAATTTAGGAATAAGTCAAAAGTGCTAATATAAATTAATAATTGCTAAATTAATTTATTAATATTGATAATTTATCAAAATCCAAATTAAAAATTCAATTAAAAGTGATTCAATTAAGTGATTAAATTTAATTCTATTGCGAGAATAGTTTAGTGAAGTTTTGCAAGTGTGTAAAAAGTATGTATGTATGTACCTATGAATGTGCATATACATATGTACATACATACATACATACATACATACATTCATACATATTTGATATGTTAATAGTTTTCGTGTCTTCTTGCTTGAATGCCTTCTCAATACAAGAAAATACGTGTGAACAAATGTGTGTGATGCTCAAACAAGACAAGAGAATAAAACAACAAAAACCTTAATACATTCGCGAGATAACTGTAATCCTCAGGGTGGTATCACCCATAATCGGCGATTATTTTTCAATCTACTTTGTTTATAGGCATTTTGTAATAAAGTGTATGTATGAATGTTTTGGCTGCAGTGAACTTTTCGTTTAGAGGCTAACTGTCAAAAGCAAGTTATTTTTAATGCCAATTACTTTCGTTGTTGTAGTTGATCTCGTGCAACTGCCACCTTCTACCAAACACTTGTTTAGACAATAGAATTTGCATGTTGGGAAATTTCATATGCTTACTTATGTATATGTATGTACATCGTCTCTTTACATTTAAGTGCATAAGTACGTATGGATGTGCGCACATACATATGTACATACATAAGTATGAATGTATGAAGTTTAACAATAATCGACCTCACACCTTGTCACCCTCTCACCCATTTGTAAACAATTCGTCAAGTTGACGGACTTTGATGATGATGAAGTTGAAGACAAAAGGGAAAAAGAAAACAGTTACTTTTGCATGAAATATGAAAAAATATTGGATTAATTGCTGACTTGAATTTTGTATTGTTTTTGTATTTTGATTATAAATTTGTGGGTAGAGTGTTGCCGTGCGTATTAAATTTTTGGAAATTAAGAAAAAGGTTATGAAATGGAACTGGATAAAATATAATAAATATGTAGTACCTACATACATATTTACATACAAGTTTATACATAACAGAGCTGTAAAAAATATGTTTTTTTTAATGACACATCCATTTTTTCAAGCAATTAATTGTAATGGTTTGAATGCCTTCATTTTGACCAAAAGTGGATTTGTATTAAAATTTTAATGCATTAATACTAATTTAGTATCCCATGAATGAATTCATTAATCCTCTGACGTAAATAACTAAAGGATTCATGATGAATAAAATTTTTTTTAATCAATAACTGTACGGAAAGTTGCTTTGAATTGAAATTTTTATTAATTCATTATAAACCAAAAATTTTTGAATGCAAAAACAAAATTTTAGAAACTTGATTTAACTTCTCATACATACATACATACACATATTTTTCCAGCGAATCCCGGAGTTGTTTTGTCTATGAAAGATTTTAAAATATTTACAAGTAATATTTTCAAAATTAAAATTTAGTTTTTGCCTTTAAACATTTTTTGAAGTATAATGAATTAATACAAATTTTAACATAAATCATTTTTGTAATTTGAATTTTGAACGATTAAAAAAAATTTTATTCTTCATGAACTCCTTAAAAATTTTATTCAATTCAAATTCTTCACTAGAAAATGCATTCACGGATTGTTAATTCATAACAAATGCCTTCATATTTTAATTCAATTTCATTATTAAAAATTTTGCCTTTATTGTGAATTAAAAGGCAAATGATCTTTTGATACATTTGAAAAAAAATATTTTTTCGAAATGTTTGTTTATCAAAATATATGGGTGGACTTGACTGTGACGAAATTTTCCAGAGATTTTGCTATACAAGTTTATTCCAGCTAGTTTTGTTCGCTTGTTTCTCTGCAGTTTGATTTTAAAAATTAATTTTTATATAAAAATGTTGCCCTTGAAGCCAATTCTGTTTTACATACACATACATAAGTACATACTTATATAAGTATGTACATAACCAAGTTGTATGAAGACACTATGAGCTAGTGGTGCTAAAAGGAACTTCTTATGCAGGTTATCGGTTATCGGTACGCGCCAGCTAAATTTTTTTATAATTAAAAATTATTTCCACGAGTTTTAAAGGTGAGTAGATCAAATAACATTCTAATTGTGGTAGTGATGTAGTCAAACTTAAATATCTACATATATTCATTTCTAAGTACATACTTATGTATGTATGTACATAATGTGTATGTGTGCATATTATGTACATACTTACATGTTTCTATATTTTTAAATATAAAAATATTATCTACATAACAAAAAGCTAATGGACTTAAATCACAAGTGGCATCTATGTAGGTATACCAAAATGATTACAAATTACATATCGTTCCTTGAATGCTACAAGGACGTTTTTCAAGGATCAAAATTTTTGAATTAGACTACATTTTTACTAAGCATTTTTAATAAAGTTTGTTGCATTTGCAAATATAAGGTATAGTTAAAAATATTATAAGAAATCGTATGAAATTTCATTTTTCGTAAGTTTTATCTATTCCGTTTGATTCAATACCCCCTCTAATAGCGAATAAGAGAAGTTGCATGCAACAAATTTCGTTAAAAAAATGCAAAGTGTATATATAGTATTCTTGGTGAAGAAGCCTTCCTCTCTATATGCAGACAAGATCAGAATCTAATCTGAAGTTAAGGCGAAACTTTGCCAAAAATTGCCAATATTGTGCTAAAATAGGCAATAGGAAAATGAATCGAAATCGTATTGCGGAAGTTTCACCTTTGAGAGAAGTTTTGTAGCCAAGGCGAAGTAATACGAATGCAAGAATTCAGAAAGATAAGTCTAAGATGTTGGTAGATAAATTGCCAAATTGAAAATAATGTATATTATTTGAGAGAACATATTATTTATATCAGAGAATATTTTTTATGTACTGCTTTTCATCTAATAATAGAATATCGAAATCTAAATACGATACTCGTAAATAGACGGAATAAGTTATTTAGGGGAATAAATAATCACTCGTCTTAAGAAGAGATTGTTCACTTGCCGGGAATACCCGTTTGTGGTAAGCAGATTCACTTTTTTGTCAGCATTTGGAGCAAGAATAGAAGGCAGTGTGGCCTTTCTAACTAAGAATAAATGATATCGAAAGCTTAAAGTTATTTCTTACTTTATTAAGTCCTTAATCTCGAAAAATAAGAGAGAAAGATATTCAAAAAATGCCAACCAATGATACATCTTCTCTAAACTTTACGTAGATATTCGGTTGTTTTGTCTCATATATTTCAGATCAGAAAGAATCGTATTTTATAATAACTAAATTACAAATGTTTGTCATATTTTTGACCACGATAGTAGTAAAACGTACCGTAATATGGTGCTAATCTTGTTGACGGTCAAGTCTTAGCTTCGATGTACATAGAAGCTATCGAGTGTTTATGGTCTTAGAAAGTTAGAATTTTTTACTGCTTTCCATCAAGTCATTTATGTCATTATTTTCCTTTACCCATTGCAGATAATGTTAAAGAGGGCAATAGAATTTCGAGACCTAATTACTAAATGAAACAACGAAATTTTAGAACAAGAGTTGCGATTGATGATTAATTAATGGACCAACTATCCGAACATCTTTAATTAAACAAAAACTGAACATAAAATAATGTTCCAAAGGACAAAGTCTTAAGTTTAATTCTATCATTTGGGTTGCAATTAAAATTTTAACTTTCCTTTCTTGCTTTGAAATTCATCCAATTCTTATTAGCCATTGCTTTCTTAATTATAAACGTTACGAACGTTAGCTTTTTAATTGATTAATCTGGAGATAACAATTTTTATTATTACTTTTTTTGTTGTTGAAAAATCTAATTTTTCAAATACAAATCAATAGGTCTTCAATTTTCTACTTGTGTTGGGACTGTGTATATTTTTTTTTCCACCGCTAACTCATCCCAAAAAATTAAGTTTCACAACCCTTTTGACTTTTGTATCGTTTTCTAAGAGCCAAGTGTTCAAAAAATACATAATTTTTTTTTCTTTTATTAAGGCCAATTTGATTCGATGTTGACTTTCCCCCCTTTTTAACTTGGCGATGAAGGATTTTTTATGTTTGTCGTGTGAGAAGAGTTTAAGTAACATTTGACAGCAACGCGTGACGGAAATGCATTAAACAGAAAAGTTTAAATAAGCTTATAAAGCATTATTTCTCAACCTTGGAAAAAAAATTCGTAAATACTTTATGTTTTCTGGAATTAAAACTTAGAGAACTCGGCATCAAGGAACGCTTTAAAAATATAAAGTGAAACGGTATTCGTGTTGTGGTGTTCCCACATATTCAATTTAGCTCATTCAATTAGCATTTGTGAGCTGCAAATGTCTTGATTAAAAAACTTTGTCTCAATATTTTGAATAAAAAAAATTTTTCTGATTATATTGTCCGTCGAAAACACACTTTAACAATTTTTCGTACAAAATATACTTCTAAAAATATTAATTAAAAACTTTTTTCATGACATTTAATTTTGTCATTGTACAGAAATTTCTCTTTTCATTAAATAGACTTCACTTACATGGGGAGCTTAACTCAATTTATGGTGCAATTAAGTAATAATTTAATTGAGTCCTTGCATGATAAATAGAGCTCAATTACGGCCTTAATTGCATAAATTTCCTAATTGCACAATTAAGGCAATTCCTTAAACATACTATTAACGACCCTTGCCATAAATATTTAGACGTTTTTCCGTCCCCAAAGTCTTGCATATGATAAAGAAAAAAAGTTTTAGAACCACTGCTCAAAATTCAACTTAACATGCCATATTAATCAATGTCATTGAATCCTTTCTCTCACCATTTAATCGCTTACATTTTTTATAGCTTAGAAATAAAAGACTTTCGTTTATTAACCTCTTCCATGGCAAGTGTTTTCCTTTTATCGTGTATCTTGAAGTTTCAACTCATTTTAAAAATATTTCTGAAATTCACGCAAACATTGATTTTCTTTTAAGTGCTCGTACACAAGTTTCCTCAAAGTCAAAACTATTAGTAAATTCCCAACCAATTTGCGAAGATATAACTTCTCTAAAGTAATAAAGTATCCTTTACGTTTTAGTCTTCTCTTGAGAAATCTTAATTAATTGTCCTTTAATAAGGGCGAATATATAAGAAAAATTTAAAAAATGGTTGAAAAAATAACAATTGGAAAGTATTTATAACGTTTTTTTTTTCAATAAATGCCCAATAATCGAAGGTCTTTACAAATAGTTTTTTTTTTTTTTTGAAAGTATAACAAAAAAATCTACTTTTTCCAAAAAATATCATGGGGGCAGGTTTGAGTTATTTTTTCTAAAGGGACGTGGGGACATATAAAGTATTGGAAAAGATTAAAAAAATGTTTTTGTTAAAAAAAATATAGGAAATGGTTATTCATCTTAACACCGCTAGAAGTCCTTTGCGTTTCACTTTACTACAACGTCATTGAGTGTCTCTTGGAGGAATTTTACCACTTAATGATTAGTACCGACCACTTTATTTCGCCTGCCTAATGAACGCAGTCCAGTTCACGACTTTTGTTAAGTGTTAAGCAGTGTTCTGTTGACTACGAAATTGGCTTCGCTAAATAAGTGGTTATTGTCTCTGCTTGTTAAACTTAAATTTATCTCCAAATACATTATATCAATTGAAGCGCTTAGATTCGATTGCAAAATGTTAATTTAAATAGCGATGATTATTTAAATTTCGGATACGCAGTACAACGTCCGATTCTATTCTGTAAATCAAATCGATTTAAATCGAGTGATTTCAAAAAAAAACATAAATTGGACTTTTTGCAAAATGCAAATTACTTTATATTGCATAGTCCAGCGGAAAGCTATTTAGGTGGTAGCAAGGAGAAGTTTACAAGAGGGGTACAATAGCGAGAGAAGTTGTCGTTTGGGTTTCTTGGAAAATTAAGGTCATAGTGGAAAGTCGCGGAAGAAATAGTATATACTTTTGTATATATCCTTATATATAAATGTTTATTTCATTTTATGACAATGGAGGTAGCGAAGCTCACTCTTAATGGTTAGTTCATAATACATGTTAAAGGCTTATAAATGGTATAGGGACCCACAGTATTTTTTACGGAAATTTGTTTATTGATTTAAATGTTATATACGCAATTACAAATCGTATTGTAAGATTTTAATTTTTAATTGCCAACAAGAAAATATTTTAAAATTTTTTTATCTCTTACACACTATTTTGCATTAAATTCGCAATGAAAATGAAAATTTAAATCCTGTTTACTCCTTGAGAAAACAGAAGTATTGTACTTAACGAAAAACGCCATTAGTTCAACGAACGTAGCAACAAAAGCCTTTATTTGTTGGCTTAAAAATGAGGAACACATTTTAAATGTTATCAATACCTTCTTTTTCCGCTCAGAATAAAACTAAAATAGTTTCTTGAAATACTTAATTTAATGCCCATATATTAAAAATTTATTGATTCTTAATAGAAAATTTTCACAAGAAAATATCAATAATAATACACATCGAAACATTTATTTGTATAAGCAAAGTATTAACACATTTGGAAAAGGATGTTTTCCAACCCTGCATAGCATACTTAGAAAAGAATAAGATTTTTAGCGCTACTGCTTATTTTTGTAGAAATACGTCAGGAAGGAGAACGTCATTAGATGGGAATGGAACCTACAACCTCCATTCTGATGGGTTAAAGCATTTCCCTTTACACTGCCGAAGTACACCGGTAATTTTGTTTTATAAGTCTGTTATAAAGTTTTTGTTATTGGGATATAAAAATAATAATTAAAAGTACGCATGGGTTTTTAAAATCTTAAATCCTCGGTGGACGGTTTTTGAATGCCTCAGTTTTTCATTGAGGACTATTTTATGCGATATGAATTAGGGAAGGGATTTTTTCTGCCCAGTAAATCGCTAGTTTACGTAGCTGCGTTGTAATTCTTCATTGTGAAGTCGCAAAATTTAAACGTGTAGATCGTCCAAAATTGATTAATAATCGCAGAGTTTCTAAAAACAATTCGTTAGTTGCTTATTTTTATTGTTGATGCTGAGATGTCGATGATGATTAGTTGTTGCTGACGTTGGCTTTTATTAAAAAAAAAAAAAAAACAATTATAGTCAACCAGTAAATGTGAAATTTTGCACCCTAGACGTTCACCCTTATTCTACTTGGCAACGGCAATAGAAGACAACGCCTTTTTTAATTTTTTTTGTTGCAAATCGGTATCCCAGTTGGCAATATTGCCATTTGTCAATAACATATGTTTGGTATTCTGGAAGCAAAATTTACGTTAAAGTTGTCTCTAATTGCCTTTGATTTTTTCGTCGGCATTTTTGGTGTTGTCCTGCGTTGCTGTTGTGTTAAATTGATGTTGTCTTAAAATTGCCGACGCCAAATAGAATAAGGGTGATTATGATTTTGATAAATTTTGGTATTAACGATGCTTCTGGTGGAGCGAATATTAAAGCAAAATCCTATTTCACGAAATACAGCGAACTGAAAATGGGAAAATTCAAGAAAAATTCATTAAAGCGAGTCTAATAAAATAGGTATATATGTATTTACAAGAAAGTACGTAACACAGATGTTCCATTGAGATATCATATTAAATGCCACAAAATTGACTAGAATATCGAATCAGTCCGACGTTATGTACAAAGGCAGTTTTCTGGAAAAATGGCAATTCAAAAATCTTTAAACAAATTATACATTGACAAGGAAAATCTCCGTTGCGAGCATTTAGCTGATATTTTGTTGCACACATAATTGTCATAGATTCGTCTATCATAATAAAAAATATTAAGGTAATTCTTTTTGTTTTATTTACAATTAACATCGTGCGTTTTGGTTGGGCCACCCTGATGTTATTAAAAAAAATGTTAATAAAATAAAATAAATAATAGTTTTCTGGAATAGAGTTCGATGGTCTACAAATCGAGTTTATACTACTATAAAAGTTAACTATTCTTTTAGAATTTGTATATTTATTTTAGATTTAATTTTTATTTACTTTAATAGGCACTTTAATTTTTTTTTAAACTCACCTCACAAAAAATAAAATAAAAACGATTTTATTTGATATAAAAAATAATTTATTCAATGATATTTTTTTTATTTTTGTTTGTTTGTATTAATACATATATATTTTTTTGTACTATAAAAACGTTTATTATTTTATCATCTGTTCAATATTATAAATCAATTTCAATATTGTCCTACAACAATAAACAAATCCCTCTCCGCTTGTTAATTGAAAACTATTTCTCTCCTACATCTACAAATGTGCTGTTTCTAAATAAATATTTACATAAAATTCAAATACACATACACATATAGTACATGTAAAAATATTTGCATGCAACATATTGTGAGGTTCAAAGTGATAAGGACACTGAATTTTACATTGTTTTTCTCATGTTATTATGAAAAACGTGAATACGAACGACGATGAGCTGGAGTGAAGGAAAGGATAAATTTGCAAAATTCTAATATTAATTAAATATTAAATTTCAATCAGAATGGCAGCAGAAAAATATCAGGTTGCTACATTTATCTCACACTATTAGTGGTAAATCCAAGTGTAAGACTCCTCTCCCATTGGATTGGCTGGCTTTCCAATAAAAATATTTGAGTTCTGATTTATAAGTATAAACGAGCGATTTTATATCTGTATCTCCATACATATGAATAATAATGAGATCAAATCGAATATGGTTGCAAGTACACATTGCAACATTAATGCCCCGTAAAGGTACAGATGAAATCTCTATACCGCCTTTGTCTATTCTTACCTTCATCATAGTTGAAAATACTTACATTGATCTGTCATTCCACTAACTGTCCTTCTCCTAATGTAATAATAATATTAATAGTGTTTAGATAATGCCTTGAATAAATATTTCCTTCACTCTAAATGGTATAATTGACCTAAATGAAGCAGCTTTGGAATGTTTGGAATGTTTTCCAAAATTAATTTGAACAAGTTGAAGACGTAAGACCGGCTTAAGTTCGAAACAATTAATATTTATCAAACACCTACGCACGGAAAACAGTTGGGCTGATCGCAGAAATCATATTTGTTTAGTTTAATTTTGCACTTTTGCAAACGAAATATATTTCGCTGCAACAGTGTTTCGCTAAAATGGACTTTCTGTTATGTGAACTTAAAGTCATTTGAAAGACGGTTGTTTCCGTTTTTTTTTTTAAACACGATTGTACTTGCGTAAAATTTGGAAATTTATATTTGAAACAGTCTGGAGTCATAGCCTTCCAAATTGCAGAATAGCGTAAACTATATGTAGGAAAGATGCCATATATGCAAAAAAAGGCCTTCACAAATAGTTTTTAAATATGCAGAATAAATCGAAAAAAAAATATTACATCGGAATCTATTATTTTCGGTTTTAAACGTTTCGTTTTGTAAATCGATTAAAGAAATGTTCAGAAGTCCTTTCATAATTATTTTTATTCTTTTTTTTAATTCCACTTTTTTAATACTCATTTCATTAATTTGCGTCATTTCATTATTTTTTGAGCAGGATCTTCAGGATAGAAAAATTCTTTATAAAGAATATCAAAAGTAAACTAAATTAAAAATGTGAGACAATATTCGCCAACACGAATATTAAATTTGAAATTTAGAGACATTTATCTATGGCCGCAACATGAAGCATTTAGATCCACTATTGCAATTTGACTTTAAACTTATCAATAGTTCAAGGTACTCTTAATTTTAGTTAAAGTGATCTATTAAATGACATTTAACAAAATTTGAAAAATTAAATTTATTTTTGTTTATACATATATGACAACAAAAAAAATTATCCTCTTGGTTCATACCTTAAATACTTTTGGTTTGTGTCTTTGTAAAAATTAAGAAATTGTAATCGAAATTATTTTGATATTATTTTTAATTTATTCAACGCTTAGCGAATACATTATAAGTTTGGCGACTTCAAAAGACTAAACCTCGCGATAAAAGTTGCTGACAGGATGACCTTGCCCTTGAATTTAATCCTGCCTCTGGATAACATCAAGTTATAATAATGGCTCTTAAAATTTAGCTGGTAAAAATCTAATTTTTATCATGAAGTCACTCACGTGCTCATTATTACCGAATGTCGATATCACTAAATAATTCCATTAATCGAAACCATGGAATTTTTTTCTTTTTAAGATTTTAACTCATCTGATGAATTAATTGGTGGCACAACAGCACAGTGTTTATATAAACAATACTCGTGTATTATTTGTTGTTGGCTTAGCTGAGTATATGTCTGCACTTCATGGGCGCTAACCAAATCAAATCTGCGGCCAAATAAGGCTTGAAAAGCATTCTAATTCGTATATTTACACGAAAATTAACTAATTTTGTATGAGAATTCTATAGAATATCTGGAATAATAAATTTAATATAAGAAGTTTATGTTTTTTGTGTGTTTTTTTATGTCCAGCTTTTGATTTCGTGCTCAAATTTCATTTTTGTTTAAGTTCTACTTAAATTCAGTTTTTCAGTGCTGTTTTATATGAAAATTAAATGGAAAACTTATTTAAAGTCAACTTAAGTTAAATTTATTGGGTATATGATTCTGATTATTTGTTGCAGCCATCCACAATTTTTTTTCATTTCCCAAAAATTAGCTTTAGTTTCTAATTTGAAGACAAATATAATGAGAAAAGTGTTTTATGTAAGCTTTTTGGGTTTTTTAAATGTTTATTTTATAAATTTTATTCTGTGTTTAAATTATAATCGTATTCTGCAATTGTTTATATTAAACAGCTGTTTGTAAGATTTCTTGGCAGCTTTGCAGTGCTATCACCACTTAAATAGGAGTTTTAATTTCTGACGGATAAACTAAAACTGTATTTAAATACGACTTAAATAAGAATTAACTAAATACGTATTTAAATAGAAAGTCAAAAGTGACCAAGAAGATTATTTCAAGTTCAAAACACATTTTTTTTCTTCAATCTGTAAATTTGCCATTTATCAGAACTTGGCGAAAAATTAATTATCAACATTTTAACAATATTTCGATCAACGTTAGAAAAAAATCGTATTTATGACTAAAAAATAAATTTATTACTTATAATTTAGTATGAATTTAAAAAAATAATAATAATTTTTTGTTCCACATCAAATCGCAATCCACATTTGCAAAACGTTTTGAGAATTACATTTGAGAATGATATGTTTTTCAAATTATATTTAAATCATTTCTATACTGCCGTCGTGCTCATTTCAGAAGCTGAATTTTAATTTCTTCTTATTTTCTGTGAAATTTTTTTAGTTTGTTAATTTTTACTTTGTATTAAATGCAAATTTTACTAAACTCTCAGTAAAAAGGGAACTTCCACAAGAAGTCAAATTAGATCTATAGTAGTAATTGTGATCCAGAATTATTGCTAATTCGGAACATGTCTAATAAATATAATATTCTCTTCTTTGATTCCTATTCTTTCAATTTGAAGTCATATTCACATTGTTGCAAGTAAAACAACAATTTTTTGGGAAGTTATTACGACTTCCATTTTTTTAAGTTTCTATTTACTGGATTGGAATCTAATGGCATCTTTTCTTATGTAAAGATAATAATAAATAATTTGAAATCAAGCCTGTGTGTTTGCTGGGTTAATGTATTAATGAAAAATTCAAATTATGGCTTTAACACTTGGAAAATAAGGATTTTTTTAAACTCCGACCTCAAACTTAAAACTCAACCTTATCACTTTGACGCGCACCATGTAATTGTATATATATACATATGAGTGTAGGTGAATACTTACTATCTATTTGCTATTTATTATTTAAATATAGTTGTTTTATATAGAGTATAAATGCATTTGAATGTCTGTTATTGCACACAAATCAGTGTTTTTTTTTTTGTGGTTTCAAAGTTGACTTCGAAAAATGAAAAAAAAAATAAATAAAAATACCGAAAACTAATAAACAAAATAATTCAAATAAAGGTATGGTCAGATTGAGCAAATATTAAAAAAATAAAAGTAACCATTATTATGGTCATATATTTATTAAATGAAATAAAAGTCCATTGCAAATAAAAAGCACTTTACCAAAAAAAATTTATGCTTTCATTTTTATTTTATTTTATCTTTTCAAACATTTGCTCCGACTGACCATATCTTAAGTTAGTTTATACTTATGTGCTAAAACAAGAGATATTATTAAATAAATGACAAATTTATTAATGTTTTTTTCAATACATATAAAAAGAAAATAAAAAATACATTCGAATGTAAATATTTAGTTAATTAATTCATTTTGAAAATTGGAAATGAAAAAAGTAAGCGAAAAAACATTTTTTAAGAATAACTTAAACTAATTCATTAAATTAAGGAAAAGTAAATACTTAAATGTCAGTAGTTTGTATATTGATTTTAAGGATAAATTAAAGCTTTTCTCACATCAAACTTGAAAATTATTGTAGTACGTTTCTGTTGCATAAATCGGTTTCGCTTTAAGACTTTGCATTATCGCACTATTGAGAATGTTAAAGATGATGGCGAATATGATGCAGGCGGCATAGATGCCCAAAACAATCCACCACAACAATTGTTCATGTAGTTTTTGTTCGAAATTTTTCAAAACTAATAGACCGATTGTTAGGCCAGCCAAAGCGCCAGTTAAGTGGGCGATGAAAGAAACGGAGGGATAGTCTTCAGCAAAACGGGCATAAACTGCAAAGCCTACATCACAAGAAGCTAAAAAGTGCAGCCACAGCAGACAATAGAAAACGGAAATGAATAATGGGAAATTAAAAAAATAAAAAAAAATTAAATTAAAAACAAGTACGATTTAATGTTAAACAAGATAATAATTTAAAGTTCAAGATAAACCGATAATAAAATTATGCACAGTGGTTTCTAAAACATATGGCTTCTTTAATGCAACATAGTTACATCTAGAAAAATCTGATCTTTTTTTTTCTGCATATAAAGAAGTTATTAAGGAACACTTTTTCCCCCGTAACTTTTAAATTTTTGAGATATGACTACGTTGCCTTAAAGGAGCGATTTGCAATTAGCAAAGGAACACATTTCTTCTTGATTGTAAGATAATGTTTTCTTCCCAGACGTCAAAACATCATTGTATCAGTCAAAAACATTAAGAGTTGCATAAAAAATAACTCCGGAAATAAAAACACGCAAAAATAGAAATGAAATAATTTCCAAAAATAATCCTAAATTTGGGGAATCTAATTGGAATCTAATTCATATTTTTTTTACTAAGTCCATTTTCTATTTCTATTATATTTATTTTATAAAAATAGTTTAAACGACGTTATTTTATACATACGTTAGTTCATTCGTTATTACATACGTTATTTCATAATCTTTCTAAAATATTTCTTCATTGCCGCTTTCGACCAGTCGCAAGGATTTTTCTTCTCTAGTATGTTCCAAGCGCTTTCTAAAATATTTCTGATTTACCGGTCTTCGGCCGTGTGCAAGAATTTTCTTCTCTGAGACTTTCTCAAGCATTTTTAACCGATTTGAAAAAGCAGGAGTTTATCAGTTCGGGTGTATTTTTTAATGTTTGCACACGCATAACTTTATAATTTGTGATTTTTTTTCGAAAGGTTTTGCTTGTAGTTTGGTTCAATAATTTTTTTTTTAATCGGAAAGGCAAATCATTCTGCCCGTAATATTATAATATATAATTATCGCATACCTCCCCCATTTACGGACCGATTAAAAAAAACTTTTTTATTTCAAAGTGTAGCTTGCAGTTTGGTTTTACAGAAATTTAAGTGGAAATCGGACGTACAAATTGGCCGCCAGAAATAATGGACCGCCATTAATTGAAGAAGTTATTTTAGTCTTGCCTGGGAGTAAACTATGCACTAGCAATGGACTATATTGAGTTTTGAACTAAACCATAGTTGCTATAGTTTTGTAATCTGTTCGATTGTTTCTTTATATTGAAGTCGGGTTTTTTGACAGGATTATTTAGGTTTTATTTCATTGGAAGTTATTTTTTTTTTTGTATGGCAGTTATTTCAATATGACAAAAGTGCGAAACATTTAATCTTATTTCATTTTCAGATTTGGCAATAATTTGATTTTGTTAGAAATTAATGCCAAATAGGTCCATTTGCTTTGGACTTTATTTCATTCAACTAAATTTAGATTTGCTACAGTAAGTAATTTGATAGTAGTATTTCCTTTTTTCAATTGAAGTCAATAATTATAATTTAAACAATAATTTTTATTTTTTTGTTGGCATAGCTTTTCCTTTTATGTACTACATATTTACTATATGACTTTATAATTACCAAAACTAATGCTCAAACAACCAACTTCTCCCATTACGTGTGCACGGATACTCGTATGTAGTCGAACACATTTGAAAAATTAATTTTCAATTCACAAAAAGTTTTCAGTTTGTAAATTTGTGGGTTCCAAGGAACATTTAAGTGAGGTTTCTACGATGCAGACGGTCGACTTGAGTAGAAAATTTTAATGGAAATCGTTCATATAAATTTTCTACTCAAGTCAGTAAGACTTTAAATAAATTGTTGATTTTTAAATGGAACAAAAGGATTTTTTCTAAATTCTTTTTGCTGTCACCACTTATTTGTACACGACAGTATATTCTAATGTTTTTGGGGGGAAGACAATATGCGCGAGTATTGCACCATTGTGCAATAAAAATCAAAATATTTTTGATTTTTGTCAATGACACACACAATGGCCATATTATTTATTGTATAATATGAAAAATTGCACAATTATATTGCACTTTACAAATACATAAATTATATTTTTAGGTCTTGTACATCAAGACATTTCGGAAGAAAATTTATAAGCAAAAATTTTTTGCTGGAAATAGTGTAATAAAATCTATTTAAGCCAACATTCATTTATTATTAATATTGGCAGTTACAAATACTCGTATTAAAAAATTATTTATGGGAGAACTTCAGTATATTTTTTTCTATTTTAGCAAAATATTTGCCATTTATAATCTAATCATTCTTTTACCTTCCACTGTGCATAAAATTGGTGAAACTTTAAGCTTGAAGTTGGATAATAAAACAATACTTTACCAAAAAATAAAATGGCTGCCAAACGTAAAACTCCATAACGCATTTGATGATAGTTTATCATAACGTTAGCCAAATGGGCAGCTAGTAAAGCGTAAACACCACCACTGGCGCCAACCAAATAAACATCCGGATCAATTATGCTGGTGCCTGCAATAATAATAACAAAACAAACAAAAAACAACAATAACAACATCACACGAAAAAGAAACAAACTTCGATTACACAAATCACAAACTCGTACATACAAATACAACATTTTCGCCTTGTTTCCTTCCATTCATATTTCCTCTGCCTTTCAGCCATGCAGCCATGAACACATGAACATGAACAGGAAACAAGACAAGACGTATAAGCAACACATAATCACACCCTTTGACAAGTCCACTGTTGCAAATCATATTGAGAGCATGTGAAAAGTATAGATGCTAGTGGATAATAACTTACCTAATGAACCTGCCAAAACACCAGAAAAATATATGCAAGCAATACGACTGGAACCATGTACCATCTCCAATGGTAGACCAAACACCAGTTGTATCAGCAAATTGAAGCCTAAATGAAACCAACCTGCATGCAGGAACATATAAGACATAAAACGCCATAACTCATGGCGTTTATCGGGACGGTATATAAACAAGGAATCAATGGGCACAGGACCAACGGGATCAGCACCGCCTGTATTTAAGGTGTGATACGCAAATAAAGACAACTGTGAAAGGGAAATTAATGAAACAAAAACAATAATTAATTGAATTCGAAGAAGCGTTTTGGAAATATGTATTTGTTAACTGAATTTTAAATTAAACTTTTTCTTGTGACAAACACGTTGAAAGAAAAATTATTGAAATTCTAAATATTTTTGTTCTTATTAAAAACCGCCTTCGACGAGACTTTATGTCGCGTCTGGGTTTCCAAAGAAATGCATAGACAAACAATAAAAATAGAATTATTATTCCCAGCTCTTGTGCACAGTGGAAGATGTTGCCCAAAAAAAATTCTAATGAATATAAAATTACAAACTGATGTCCATGGAATTATGTGTAATTCATTTAAATGCTTGCCTATTGTTCGCTATAAGAGTGAATATGTCCAGCCCTGAACACAAAAAAGGATGACGTACGTGATATTTCTACTCGATTTTATAAATTTCATGTTAATTGGTAATTTACAAATGTATAAGAAAATAAATTTTACTGTGTTGCTTCAATTTAGTGCAAAAGAATTTAATGAAAATATTACGACTGTAAAACTTTGCATTCGGCCCTTACATCTATTTCACTGTTAAGGCTTGATATGTGCAATAAGTCGGTGGGGCAAAGAAAATTAATTTATCGAATTTATAGTCTTAAAACGGATCTATTTACTGAGAAAAAACAAAAGCTCTTCCTTTAAAATTCTTCATATGCATAAATAAAACAGAAAACTTTTCTTGTAATTAAAAAACCTAAACATTTTGAATCATTTTAGATAAAAAAAATCCCATGCATATTTCTGTTCGGCATTAAATTCTCTAAAAGAATAACTCCAGAGTTAATTTTTTATAAAAAATTCTCATACTCATACTTGCTAAAAAAAAGCTCTTAAAAAGCAGAAATATGCGGTTTTATCGCTTTATCGTTGAAAATAACTATAAGAATCTTTGAGTCTAAAAAATTATATCTGGGGTAATTTTTTAGAAAATGTAATGCCTTGCAAGCATACGTAGGGAAATTTAAACCGTAAAAAAACTATCGGATTTGGAATAAAAAAATTTTAATTTTAAAATTTCAAATGACCACCGATAGCTTCTGAAATTGAACTAAAAATGTCTTCCAACGGGAGAATATTTTTGTTAATGAATTGGTACTTTCAAAACCATAAATCAATATCTTATTTTTTCTTTTATCTCTCCTAATGTGTTAAATTCAAGACACAATGATGCAACAAATCCGCAAAATTGCAGTAATCATCATTGATAGATAAAATTTAATGGGTTGAGGTTAAGAAAATTTTGAAGTTTAACGAAATTCGGTGCCAGGCCATGCTCATCTCTTTATAAAATTTGGGATTCGTTGTAATTAATTGTTTAGTTTAAAGGAATTTTCTTGCCTGGAAAAAGTTTTAACATTTTGTTGATGAATTTATAAAAAAAACGAAACTATTTGTCATTCCAATTAAAAAGATTGAACTTCTTTACAGGGATGAGTGCTCTTTCCTAATGAGTTTGCACTTATTAAAGAACGCTAAATTCCCTTTTTTTCATTGAAAAGCCAAAAATGTTAACACTTTTTAGAAAAGACAGACGATTTGTCTGTTGTTGGCCGGACTCAATCAAATAGTGTTTAGGATATGACTTCTTAAGAAATTAATAATAAATATTCACATAAGAATTCTAATTATTCACGCTTTCGCACGCTCACGCGACTAAGTGATAATACTTTTCTTCAACATATTTGTGGCTGATTTAATTCGAACTTTATTCAGGAATGTTCTCTGAATGGATTTCAACTAACAGTGTCCATCTTTCCAACTATAAGAAATTATAAAAATAATTAATAAATTGCCATCGGCTTCAACTTAAAAAATACTTCGCTTCAACTTTCCCGTCGCCATGTGAATTTTCACTAAAATTTTCCTTCAAGTTTGGAAACTTTAGTTTTCAACAAAATTTTTTCGACATTCTCCCCATGGTGCAATATTCATAAATTTATACATAAATCTTCTTTTGCATACATGAATATTTTAGCAGCATTTGTGTACAAATATTTCTTATATTTCGTATAAAAGCAATTTATATGCAGTGACAATTTGAATGTCGCAGATCCAGACGACATCGTCGTAGAGGTGGCCACGATTTATTAAAATTCTATGATTTAACATCAAACAGGCTACGACTGATGATGACTGAAATTTGAAACGACTTAATTATATGATGGGCATAAGAATTATTAAAAAAAATTCATAACAATAATTTTGATTTTTTTTCAATCTACGGCCATGTCATTAAATTTAAGAAATAATTGTTGTTCTACAAACTCATTACGAAACGTTTTTACGAGCCATCGACTTGAACATGATATGAACATAACGTCGGCGGAGCAACAGCATTAATATGTTCATTTTCCTGTATATGGCGAATACGTGTTCGTATCCTGTTTCGTTGGCTATTCTGATTTCCTTTCGTATTTGTCACTTTTTTTCTGAATAGCAGACGTCATGGTGAACATGTGTATGTTCGAACAACGATGACAGCACCTGAACAAAAGAGGAACATGAGCTGTCTCCACGAGCAGAATTCATGTTATGTTCAATGTTCATGCCAAGTTGATGGCTAGTGGAGACCGCTTTGAGAAAATATTGGAATAATTTAAAATATTGAAATGATTTCACAAGGTAATTTAACAAGGTTTTGTAGAACGAAATAAATTTTCTGGCCTACATATGCTCCTCCTCTTGGGGGCATATGGCCAACAAGCATCTTGTGCGATTTATTGCAGTTTTTTCCGCGTCTTCCCATGTAAGGTTGCTTTCTGCCTTGTATAAATAAGTTTCACTAATCGGTTATTGTTCCAGGGTAAGTAGATGACTGGTTTGCTCTAGCAGGTCCTAGAATGGGGCTGCCTTTTGTCGTTGTCTAGAAACAACGCCCTCTGTGTATTTGGTGTAGTGGTGAGGAACCTTGCTAATTTTTATTCCTACTTTTTCCTAGGGATTGACGGCTGCTGACCTTAGTGATGATGTGGCTTCTTGGATGGATTTTTTGGAGGGGGTTTGAAGCCACTTAATTTGAAATATCTAAGAAACCATGGGGTGAAATTTTGTGTCCTTTGCCAGGGATCGAACCTGGGGTACTTGGTTCTGTAAGCCAGCACTTTAAGGGCTAAACCATGCCAGCACCAGCTTTTTAAATACGATCGAATATTTTTATTCAAATAATCTCTCTTATCATGATTGTCGCGTCGACGTCACATCAAGTCGACAGTAAAAAAAGCATCTCTGAACTCGTTGTAGGCAATAATTAACTAATATTGATGGCCAATTGTAATTTTATAAGCCATAGTAGTAGTAATATCCTATCAATAATATTTAATAAATCTCGATAACGATCCCACAATTGCCAATATATTGATGTCGACTTGGTGTGATGTCGACGTCGACAATCATAATAAGGGGAAATAATTGATGCATTTGATTTTCTATTCCCAGTAGTAAATATGCAAGTGCAGAACAACGTGTCTTTCTTACGCGATTCACCGAACTTTAATCCAATTTTTAGAAAAAAGTAGAAAAATCGTGTATTCAAAAAGATCACATTATACTTTGGAAAGTCCCAGGATCATTTTATGTTCCGCTTTTTCTTAAAAACTTCGGCAAACGCAAAATACTTCTCAAATAATTTTAATTATGGGACAGTTGCTAACGAAATAGAAATTTTTCAAATTCTTGTTTGTCCAAGATGTTTATGTTCATTGACAATCTCGTAAACCAACTTCTTTAAAGTTTGTTTTATTGATTCATTAACGTTTTATTACAGCAATTATTCAGACACCCAGTCATGCATTATAAATTTTTATTTTTTACAACTTTAAATACGACACGAGTACAATAATAAATTTGTTGTAATGTTCAAAAGTATGTGAATTATTTCAAATATTTTTGTTTTATTAAATATAAATGTGTAAATAATAAAATTTATAATAAACCTAATTAACTCAATGATTTATTTACAAAAATTGTTCAAATAACTCATAACAAGATGAGAAAGCAAAATATTTCTGACGAAACTGACTTAATTAATATTCTGTGGCCATTTGTGACATAAAAAGCACGAAAAGGAATTGCCGGTATTTTTTGTTTGAAATAAAATATTATGTATAATTATTAGAAAAAAGTTAATATTGCTTTTCTTTTTACAAAAGAACAGCGCTTTAAAACCGCAAATGGTATTTAGACTATTTGCGAACACTGAAATCCATGTTTTTATATTAGAAGGGCATTTAAGTTTATCGTTGGTATTTGCAAGGCCCATAAAGAAAAAGTTTTTAAATACTTATACTGCTGAATATAGAATAAGCTTTTGAACTATTTTTTGGTATAACTTTTTATATGAATAAACATAAAGAAAGCTCAGATTATTTCAATTAAGAAAATAAAAAAAATATTCATTACTAAAAAAATATGAGGGTGGATCAGCAACTCCCCGCCTCTTAACTGAAAGAACAACACTGCTCCTGTCAAGTTGACTTCCGTCAAAATTTTAATAAGCTGCGTCATTTACTTTGCGTTTGACAGTCATTGATAGCAGACTACCGCCTGATTTGAGAAGAAAATGGAAAAAAGTTAATTTCGTGTGTTCATTAGGTATTATTTTTCGCGGAAAAAACAGACCAACTAAGCTGAGCTTGACAAATACTCATACTATGGTAGTTTTGCACCATCAATTTAAATGGTAAAAACTGGTGCCACGTACAAAAACACGGAAGATGCCGAATATTCTGGATCTCCAGTTGAGGTCTCTACACCAGAAACCAATGAAAATATCACGATATGGTGTTGGCCGATCGCTGATTGAAAGTGCGAGAGATTGTGGAAGCCATAGGCATATCACATGAATTATCACCTGGGTATGAGAAAGCTTTCCGCAAGATCGATACCGCATTTGCTTAGAATCGACCACAAAACGCAATCGTGTGACAACTTTGCAGGAGGGATTTTGGCGTTATTCAAACGCTATATGGACGAGTTTTGCACCGTTTTTTAATCGTGGACGAAACGTGGATCCACCACAACATACTAGAGACCAATCAGCAGTCAAAACAGTGGATTTCTCGGGGTGAATCGGCGCCATAGAAGGCCTAGGTGGGGTTGTCAGCCAATAAACTCATGGCGACCGTTTTTTGGCATGCAGGCGGTATAATTCACATTGACAGCCTTCAAAAGGGTAAAACAATAAATGGCAAATATTATTCCAACTTATGGAGCCGATAGAATGAGACTTAAAAAAACAGAAGAGATTTATTTTTCATCACGATAATGCAAGGGTGCACACAAAATTCCATTGTCACGAATTGCTACCTCATCCCCCCTATTCCGAGAGACTATTGCTTGTTTCCAAACCTGAAGCGGAAAGAGATTTAACTCCAACGATGAAATCATCTCACAAATTAATATATTTTTTGATGACCTCCACAATTTTTTTTTTTTTTTTTGGAAGGGAAAAAAATTGGAGATACGTTGAAGAAAGTGTATAAAGCTCAAAGGAGACTATGTTAGAAA
Source organism: Germaria angustata (assembly GCA_963681545.1). Taxonomy (NCBI): domain Eukaryota; kingdom Metazoa; phylum Arthropoda; class Insecta; order Diptera; family Tachinidae; genus Germaria; species Germaria angustata. The sequence continues at coordinate 27,173,881 of OY813000.1, forward strand.
GCAAAATGGTTTATTTTATCCAAAAAGTCATAAACTTATTGAGCCACCCTCGTAAGAATTCAATTTCAAACAACAAATTGTTACTCTAGCACCCGAAAGAATTTTTTAAAAGAGTTTTAATTCGAACAAAAGATGAAGTTTAAAGCGAAAATTTTTAAGCGTTTAGACCATGTTCTTAAAGTTTTCCCTTAAAAAAAGTAATCGAAAGCAAGTGGAACATAAAAAACGTTGATTTAAATTCATTTATTATTATTTTTTTACAGATATTTAAAATATTTAATGACAAAAAACTTCAATGAATAATTTTAGCCATACTCAAGCTTGTCTTCCTGATTCCCTATTGAATGAGAATGTTTTTAATTATTGTGATAATTTTAAAAGAGGACAGACGAATTCAAATTAATTCAAATTAAATTAGAGTCAGTAGAATGTGTTTGTTCTGTGCCACCACGCACGATTTCAATAATTAAAATCCACCCATTTTGGTAGAATAGACGAATTTAATATACGACGCTCAACTACTGGCACATCTTAAACGCGTCGGAATAGCGGGAGGAGATGAATGTAGAGCATGTGGGGAGGAGAGCGAAACATTGGAACACTATTTGTGCCAATGCCCCGCCTTCTCACAAATAAGATCCCGATATCTTTGGGGTGACATCTTACCGGACATAAGCCGATTACGGGGAATATGCTGGAGGAAACTAAGGAACTTTGTAAGTGACACGGAGTTTCTCTAGGCCTTTGGGTCAATATGTTATGGTTAAATTCAAAGGAGCGCACAACAGGCCTTCACTGGCTTAGGTGTATGTCGTGTGACATGGGCTGACATACCCCTCCAATCAACCTAACCTAACCTAACCTAATATACAGTTGAGTTCGTATAAAAGAAAATTTAAAATTTTAGCGGTTGTTTTTCGTTTAAGCGAGAATAAGAAGAATAATCAAAACTGAGTTGGAATAATAAAGATTTGGTCGGTTTGTAAAACGACAACTCCTTGGGTTTCAGTCCGAATTCATATTACCCTGTTGACTCCCGACATCTGAATGTTATTGCATCGAAGAATTTTATTTTTCATGTTGACTACAGTCCCATCTGGTACAACGAAGACCATTAAGACCCTAAGAGTTTGTATTGGAGTGTCCAGGTGTATTCAGTAATTGCGTTGTGCCTTTAGTTAGAGGAAGACATATACTATTTATGCTTGGCCCAGATCTAGCGACTAATGTCGAATTTCGAACTGCTCAAAAGAGTCGACTTTTGTGCTTTCAAGACGATCGATCGTTATTGAAGGCTTGAATGATGGGTGTCAGTCTTCGGAATGTGTCAACAGTGAAATTGGTCAGTAGTCCGATTAAGTAAGTTTATTTCAAGACTACAAAGTTGATTAAAATATGAAATTGTCGATATTTTAATGCCAATAATTGTCGTGTAGTTACTGAAACGATTAGTCAGCTGTTCAATGTCAGTTGTTGTTTTTAAATTTGGGTTTGCTTGCAGGTTACCCCGTAATTTCTTTTTAGATCGGGCGTACCATTTACATCCTCCATTCACGATTTTTGAGTTTTCCTTCCGACGGGGTTTGTTTGAATTTGGGACGATTTTCCGTCATCCCACGTCAAATTTGGTTTGTAAATAGACCGGTTTCGGCTTTGTGCCATCTTCAGTGTTCTCTTGAATACTCAGTATTCAAGTTCTTGAATACTTCAGTATTCAGTGTTCTCTTGAATACTAGTATATTAGTATTCAAGAGAACACTGAAGATGGCACAAAGCCGAAACCGGTCTGTTTACAAACCAAATTTGACGTGGGATGACGGAAAATCGTCCCAAATTCCTGCATTCACCATTAAAGTTTCTTCATTCGAAGGGCATAATGGAGCCATTAGTCCGAAATAATGCACTTAAGACACATAAAGACTAAAGACATCTCCCAAAATGCGTCATTATGATATTTAAATTTAACGTTTAAAAAATTTTTTTAAGTATTCAATTTAACACTTCACGGCGTTAAATGTCTAAATTTTTTTTATCGATATTATTAAATATGCATTTCACTATATTAAAATACTAATAAATTTCGAATATTGTATAAATATTTAAGATTTTGTTAAAAATTCAATTGATAATCGCCAATCGTATATAATTTGAATTTGAGTGATTGGATTTAAGGAGAGTTTCATTAATATAATCAATATTAATTGTGTGGACGCAACAACTTTGACAACTCTGATGATTTAGTGCTTTTGAGACACAAGGAAATAGAAGACTTACCTCAATAATTGTTATGAGAATTATAAACCATGGCGGGGGGCAACATGAGTAACGATCTGCATAATATTTGCGATCACGCTCTTCGGGCAGTATTTCCATTGCAATAACATGAACCATTTTTTTAAAGAGGGGAGGTTCTTCTAAAACCAAATGAAAGTCATTCTCAGAACAAACTTCTCGATCGCGATGATGAACTGCACATTTAAAGCTGCGTGTGCGTTTACCACTCATCTGGAAAACAAGAAAAACAAAATATTTTCCTGCAATTAGTGAAAAATTTATGTTTGTTTGTTATTTTTTTTTTAATTAAATACATAATAAATTTATGCTGCAAATTGTGTGAAAAAGTGTTTTTAAAAGTTCACAGTGTTTGGCAATAAGAAAAAAAAACTATCAAAGGATGTTTAAAAATTCATTTGTTCATAAACCTTTCCAAAGAGATGAAGAAGTAAAGGAATTTTTTGTACCTACTTAAAAATCTATAGTTATGGCGTGTTCTTTTCTAAGAAAAAGTGTAAGATTTCTTGCATTTTCAATTAGAAAAAGCAAACTTTTAAGGAAGAAGCATACAGTTCTGTTTGCGGTTAAATTTTAAATTAGATTTTTTATAACATGATCAAGAAAGTGTTTACACTCTTTTCAGAAAACGAAACGCACTCACTTAAACCTTCAAATATGTCATGTTCTGACAGGTCAGGTCAGGTTAACAGGTCACATATACCATAAAGGAATTGATCAGCTCACTTGAGTGCCATATTTTATAATGCCTTGGTCATACATAGAGAAAGAAAGGGAAGAAATATGTAGTTAGGAATAGATGCATTGGTGGAATAGAGCGTACAAAAGCCGAGAGAGTGACAATGGAAGATCGAGTTAGAAAAGCCATGAGGCGGCCGGAATGAAGTCAGCGTGAAAACCATGCGCTGTTCCTCATGAAAGAAATTATCTCTAGTAGTACTTTGTTTAATAGTTTAGATAGGCTACTTGAAGGGGGTGCTGTCCAACTCTCGTAGCCGGAATCTCTTTAGTGCGGGCAGATAGCTGAACCAATAGTTGTTATATGGGAGGCTTAATCGCCGAACCTACAGTGTCCGGGGAGCGTAGCCACAGAGTCCATAATTTTAGAGATAGATTCACTTTTTTCCATATTGTGTGCCGTTATATTTTTACTATTGCTCCTATTCCCAGCAGTTTTAAAGCTGAGAGATAGATTCTCTCTTTGCCATATTGTCTGACGTTATAATTTTTCTATTGTTCCTATGTCTATGAACCCATCCAGCAGTTTTAAAACGGCCGATTTTTTAATACTCTTTTTGTTTTGCAGCACTGTGCGAGGATTGAATAAAAGATATCAAAATTGCCGCAATGATCTACTGAATAAGATTGATTGTTTGCAGCGCATATATTTTGTTTAATTCTCAAGAAACAATTTTAATTTTTCTTAGCATTTGAAATTAAATGTTAATTTAATAAGTTTTCAGTTTTTTTACCTTTTAATTTTTAAGAATTTTTTTTACACTTTGAGGGTAAAATGAAAAATAAAATTACGAAAGCAAAAATCTACACAACTTTCCCACATACATTATATGCAGTCATAATCAGGGCAACCGAAAATATTAATACAAACTGCTTTAATAAAACTAAGAACGTGTCCTTAAAATGTGGCCTAAAAAGCCGTAGAAGTTACCAATCAAATTAAATTTTTCATTGTCTGATATCCAGTTCTTTTTAAATAAAAAATATTATAGCAAATTACGAATTATTTAATTCAAAAAAGTATAATTTTTTGAGGGTTAAGCCGTCAAGCATGACGGTTGACATCCACTAACAAAATGTAGGCATATAGACAGGTTAATACACAACAAATAGCAACTATTTGAATAATAAATTGGGAGATTAAGCCGATAGCCTGTAGTAGCTAGTGCTTTTGTATATTATTTATTATAGTTTTAATTATAATAAATTTGAAATAAAAAAAAAAAAAAAATTGGGGGAATATCCCAAATAATTTTGATAAGTATTATGATTATATTTATTAATAATTATTGTTACTAGTGGTAGCTCAATGCCCGATACTTGACAAATTTTTTTTATCTATTTTCAATCAAAATATGTAATTGCAACAATTCAACTTTTAATTTTAAATTATTCTAACTTGCGCATGTGTTTGTATTAGTCGTAATGTTTACAACTCTTAACATACTCAACCAATTTCATTTAGACTTACATTGCCGACCTCTATAAAGAAATTGATTTAAAACAATTTACTTGTGGTACCATACAACACCGTAATTCGGTTGCACAATATTATTGTGTATTTTACTGCCTTTATTTTTTTGTCGTTTTGCTTCACAAAACAAACAATGGCGCAAGTTTTCTGGTAAACAGAATTTACACACATACGTACATATAAATAAGCAAATTGTAAAATTAATTTTTCGCTGTATATAAAAAATTTTTACATAATTTCCAAAAATATAAAAATTATGTTTAGTGGCAGGAGTGAAGAAATTATTATTGTACAATGCTGACAACACATAGCAAGATATTCCGCTTTCCACAATATAAAGCAAAAGTTTCTTTTATTTTGTTTAACATGGTATTGTGCCACCTACTCATGTAATACACACACGAGCAAATTTATTGCACAATATCAATTATTGAGCATATTCATATATAGTTTATTAGTATTTCCAAACTTATTTTTCTGACGGCAAATTATGAAAAATAAAAGGTGAAACTAACGTTTTAAGTTAGAAACAATAATAATGCAGAATTGATTGTGTTTCCTAGAACATTAAGAACTCAAATTAAGAAGGTAATGCTTAAGAGTTTGTTACAACAATGTTCTATTTCGAATTCCATTCATATTTTTCATTAGTACCTTACACGTTCATACCACATAATATATGCTTTGGTATATTTTTGGTTGCCCTGGTTGTAACTACACACGTACAAACACATCTTGTATTAAATTGTGTGTTAGTCAGTTTTGTAAAGTTAAAAAAGCACATTCCCAAATAAAAAATAGATTGCATGGGTTTTTAACCCCTTTTATGACGTACATTGGAATAGATGTTGGCGATGGTGATGTGCTAAACATCAAAACTCATGTAGTCATGTAAGAATTTTAGTTAAATTGACTTAGAGAAGCGTGTAAAGTGTTTCAAAAGTATTTGAAAGTTTTTCTTTGAATTCGAGAAATGTGATAATAAATCAATGAATTTTGGATAAAGTTTTCCCTATATATATTGTTTTATCTTTCAATTTAAATCAGTATATTCCAGCATAACTAAACGTATTAAGTATTGGGCACTTATATTATTATTGACACTTGTCCAGCTTCTGGTAAAAACTCTATATTAAACTGCCAAAATTCATGAAAGATTTTTCATATCATGAAAGCTTCTTCTTAAGAATGGCATACGACAGCAAAGAACTTTAAGTGGTGAAAATTATAAAAAGAAACACAGAGGGTTTTTTTGTGGAAAATTTAATAAAAACGTAAATGAAAAAAACACCTCTTGGAACAACACTCTTTTGATTCAGGTGAAGCAACAATGATTTATTTTTCTGTAATTCATTTACTGTATGTTGTTTGTATAGAAAATGAATGGCATTTTGTTCTTCACTTTCATGGAAAATTAGAGAAACAATAATTATAAAAAAAATATTTAACATTTAGAAAAATTTATTTGCACAACATATTTTTCATTATTTTCTCTTAAAAGAGTTTATTCTTAACACATTGAAACAAACTGGAAGTGATTCATAAGGAACGACATTTTCATTGCATCCAAAGGATCCGTTAGTGTACATCTTTTTCGCTTCTTAGGAAGTCAAGCTGACAAAAATCTTAATAAATAAAGTCACCTGGTTGACTGAGCTTTACCAGAAGTTCATGAACTTTTTTGTCGTTTGTGAGATTGAATTTTTTTATAGTTCTAATTTTAGAAAACACATTTTCGAATTAATACATTTAAAAATTTTAATACATATATAAAATTACAACATAAATACTCCAAGTAAGAGTATTCATCCATTGCATCTTATTTATTAATATCTCGATATTTTTTTGGCATTTTTATAACAATTTTGATTAAATTATTATTTAAACTCAACGCCTTATTTAGTGGTTAAACAATTTTATTTGTAATTATCGATATTTCGATACTCATTGAGTATCATCTTTAGAATTTTCCTGAAGATGATACTCAATGAGTATCGAAATATCGTTAATTACAAATAAAATTGTTCAGACACTAAATAGGATCTTGAGCTTAAATAACATTTTAATCAAAAAAAGCATCATATTTATGATACTTTCGTGTTGCTTTTTCGACCATCTGGGAGCTGCAGTGTTGTCTCTGTTTCTATTTACGAGTTTGCTGGACATCATATGCCGCTCAGTGATGCTTTTGCGAACAGGTTCCCGCTCTGGATTCCTATTTAAGGAAATTGATTTGAACGCCCTTAACAAAACAGCCTCTGGCGAAAATGTCATAAGTATTTTTTTCAGTGTAACGACCATTTTTTATTTAGTGAGGTCAAGAATTAAATTGTCTGACTTTTTTTACATGTTTATTTATTTTCTCCTGTTTTGTGTTTTAATTGTTACAATTTTCACAAGGGATCCAACCGAGAAAAAAAGAAACAACAAGTAAAAGTACTCGTATGTGCTTATATAATTTATTCTCTGTGCTCTGTTATAAGCATTTCAAATTTTATTTATAATTTTTGTTATTATGGATAAACTTTGTATTTGTGACCTCTAGCAGAAATAGTTTAGTTTCATTTCACAATTAATTTACACAAAGATCTTGCACATTAATATGACTTGTAATTAAATGCGAAATGACTTTAATGTGGGAGTTTTGAAACTTTTCAATGCAGAAAGTTGTTAATGGAAAATGCATGTTTAGGGGCAGACTTCTACTTTCGTTTTATTTAGTAGTGCAAGATGCTAAAGCATCACGTGAATTTGAAAATAAATATGACTAAACAGATTGAAAGTTTATTGAACGCGATCATGCACATGTGATAAAGTGGATAGATATAAGCTTTTGTTATCGAAAATATCTTCATTTTTAAAGGTAAAGGAATGGGTAAAAAATAAATAAATAAATAAGACAAAACAAGTGAATTAAGCAGGTGGCAAATTATGGCATTCACTAGCGATAGGAATTTCAAACAAAATTTTCTTGATATGTATTGTAGTTTAGATCGATTATTTTGTCGTAATTTGCCTTCAGCTGGTTAATATTTTTTTGTAAACGTTATATTAGAGAAGCTAATTACACTAGCAGAACAGAATAGATTATGTTTTCGCTGGTTTGCTACGCCAACAAGATCAGCATTCATGTGTCTGTGTCTTCACACTTTCAGGTGACTGCTACACTGAAAGAAAATCTTTCATTCAGAAAATGAATTTTTACATTGTATCAATGAAATTCATCATTGAAAGTAAGCAAATAAAACCCCTCATCGGATCAATGCATAATGTTTTATTGCATTAATAAACTTCATTTTGGTATATGTATCTTGGAATGGGACGAAACTAAGTGTATCTCATATATTTAATGACTGTAGAATAACTACTTCGGAAAAAAAGTATCAAATAAATTACACGACTATCGGAATTTTGGTTAAGGAACGTTAATTCAAAAGAGTCCACAAATTTCTTACACAAATAGATTTGTAAATAGAAATTTTATTTAATCCGGTTCGAGTGCACGAGTATTTAAAAGCGACTATTTAGGAGTTTAATTGTCCTCTCAACCTCTGTGTGTGTGTGTAATATAACTTCTCATATAAACAAAAAATTATCAGCGCTCTTATATTTTATTAATTATGACAAAATGAACTAAACCTTTAGTTCATGCAATAATATCCAATTTTTTATTATTTTTGGTCGAAAATCAAATCAAGTTCCAAATTTAATTTCAGCATTAGTTGAAACAAAATTTAATGTTGCAACTAGTTGAATCCCAAATGCTTGGCGCATACACATGGTCACATATTTGACTTAAATTTATTTGAGTTTTAACCAGCTAAAGACGAAAGAAACCAGTTTTTTCTAGCCGATTTGAATCTAATATTCGGGAAAAAACCCAATATTTAGCCTAATTTGGAACTTAACAAAACATTTTTAACATTCAGTTAGTTAAAAAAATAACTTCCAAAGAACTCAAAAAGATATAGAACTTGTCATCGGGATATAGTGTGATTTCTAATGAGTTTAGCATGAGTGTTTTTTCATATTAGTAGCTACTGTATTAGACTAGTAGTTCGAAGGTTGCAGGTTCCATTGCATCCAACGACTCTGGGCGTTTATGCATACAAGCCAAGTGAGTTCGCAGTTTGTGATCGCGATATAGTGCAAATTCAAATCATTTCTAATGATTCTGTGTTGCACAAACTGTGCGTTTGTAAAAAAAGCTTTTGATCCAAAATGAAGCACCCAGCGCAAGAGCTCTAACCATGTTTGTGATAAGACTTGCTAGTGGACAATACATGAGTCTCATAGAAAACTCCAAATTAATTTTCTCCATTCCAAAGACAAAAAAACGTATGTGCTATTAGAAAATATTACTTAATTTGCTCTTAATTTAAAAATTTAACAAGCTTAATAAGCTTAATTCCTACAGAGATTTTAAATAACTAATTAAAACTATGAGTCTGGCACAGATGTCTTAAACAGGAAAGTGTGAATTACAATTAATTAAAATACTCGCAAGAATGAATAAAATATAAGTATAAGAACAAATGAATGTTTTGTGATATTACAAGAATTAGTGTGTTGAGAGATGTCCGGACAACACACAACTGGAAGCCATGAATTACGAATCGGAAACAAACTTTAAGTTAAATAATTAAAAGAATAAAAAAACAACGAAATCTACAACATAAATTGCTGTTTCCTGCCGCTAGCTTATCTGTGTCTATTTCTCCTTTTCTATGTCGTCCAGAATATTTTTTTTTTGTTCAGATTCACAGCAATTCTATTATTGTAGTCGTTATTTTAAGTCTATTTTTTATGCTCAAGTATTTCTGCTGTTGGCAATTTTCAACCCCCACAAAATATTATAGATCATAGACAATTTTCCTTCTCGCTTACATTCCATCCCACAACTGTCACATCATAATAAAACAAAACCTATAATAATTAGTGACTGCCGACAAAAAAATAAGTAAAACTTACATTATAATTATTACCGTCTATATCATTCAAACGAAATCTGGCTAATTAGGAAATTGTAAATTGTTGTTAGAAAAAAAAATATAGCGACGATCGATATACCGCAAAAGGTCCGCGAAAATACAATTATTTTTTTTATGAAACATGAACAAAATTTAGTTTATTTTGTATTACATATTAAAATTTAGAATGAATGATAAATTTGTAGACAACGTCGGAAGTGCCAAATGTTTGTAACTGATTTTGGTGAACATTTATTTATTCTGAAATTACAAAATAATGTCTCTTCATGAGATAGCGAGGCTTATGTCAATATAAAGGCACTAAAATATGTCCGGAAATATCAACTGAGCCCAAGGATTAACTATTCGGAATTCCTAAATGCTGTAAAATACAAGTGCAGCTTTAACTATTTGAAACCAAGCAGCATAAACTATACCTAGACCCGACAGCTTTGTAAACATGCATAAAGTTTGTGTAAAAGAGATAGAATAGCTATTTGTTTTTATATAGATATCTCTTTCGCACAAAGTTTATGATTTGACATTTTATAAACTAAACAAAGAATATAGGCTAAAAAAGAAAATTTTTCATTGGCGCAAAATATTAATTTTGCGCCAAAATATAGATAAATCTGTGGAAAAACAAAGTAAAATGTAAAAAAAACGGCACAGAATATGCAAAGCATTATCTAGGCTTTGTATATTCTGTGATACATAGTGTAATACAGGTGCCAACAGCAGCAGGTCGAGAAATGTAAGTATGAAAAAAAAATTTTTTAATAATGTTTCTTATTATAAATTACTGTTTTTCAGGAGTCAACAATATTCAATGGGATGTCCAACAGAGGAGAAGCTCCACCGGTTCCCGAATGGTAAGACCAGGTGAGTTTTTTAATTATTTGACTAGTTTTAACATGGAAAATTTGACGTGGAAAATTTTTTTACGTACATACTTATGTATACTTTTTTATAATTATAAATTTGTTTTTTCAGGAGGCAAAACTGTATAATGGGATGTCCAGCAGGGGAAAAGCTCCACCGGTTCCCGAAAGATCCGACCAGGTGAGTTTTTTAATTATTTTAGTAGGTTTATGTTTAATACTTAGCGAGGGTAAGGTAGGAATCGCGTATTTTGGGGAGAAAATCCCGTGCACCCAGCAAACGTTCCGGGTTATGAAGAAGAGATTTTTTGCTTCGTTTTCTTGGTTTCATTATGGTAACCAAATGGAATGTTTTATAATGTTATCTGTTGTGCAAAGTGAAGTGTTCCAAACAAACTAAAAAAAAAAACAAAAGTATAAGACGTAAAGAAGCTGTTTTATGTTATCTGTTGTGTAAAGTGAAGTGTTCAAAATAAACTTAAAAAAACAAAAGAATAAGACGCAAATGAAGGTGTAAAAGATATGTATTTAGTCACCAACATTATCATCCTAAAAACAAAAGAAAAAATTTACACAAAAGAGGTGAACGTGTGGGATAATAAACATGTACATACATTTGTTCAACAGGAATCGCAGTTGAGGCAAAACATTTTTATGTTGATAAATCAAACTTATGTCGTTGTAAATGTTTAAATATCTATGTAAATATATCTAGTAAATGGTTAAATAAAAATTTCATAAATATAAAAAAATTCGTTTTTCTAATTTTTCAGTTTAAGAGTGGTGGTGGACGGTACACATGTGCCCAACAGCTCATTTCACTTCAGTTATTTTTTTTCAGTCAAATTAATAAATGGCCTTAAGACAAGGACTGATTGCAAAAGAAAAGAGCTGCACTAAAAGAAGCTGTTGAACACAAGTTAAGTAAATGGATAGTTAGCTAAAGGTGATGTACAAAAAGTGATAAGGTTACAAATTCTTGTAACTGCACGGTTATTCATCTTGTGCTAAAATTCATGTGCCATATACCATGTCTATTTAATACAATTATTGTTAAAATGTAATTTGCATTATTTTTTGTTGGTTTTATTAGTTTTGTTGGTTGTTGATTCTTTTATATTGTTAGTTTTATTGGATTTTTTTATTTTTGTTGGTTTTGGTTTTTTATTTATTTATTTACAACCTAATGTATAAGGGCAATAGCTACTTGGCCTTAGGCTCGAATATTGTTTTTTATTTTTGTTGGTTTTATTGGTTTTCGTTTTTTTCTTTTTTACTCTTCATTAAAGTCTATAAAGGCAGGCTGTTAGAATTGGTTTTATTTCATTTGTATATTATATAATGTATGTTTTTTATTCTAGGCGCTCCGAATGGCTTAACATATTAGGTGTAAAGTCTTCGGTGAAGCAAATATTTGCATGCAGTCGGCATTTTTCGGCGGAGCATCTTTTTGGTAGCAAAACACAAATTTTCTTTCCCAAAAAATGAAAACTCTGAACCGAAAAGTGTTGTAAGTGATGTAGAGGCAACTCAAATTCCAATACTAATAAATGAAAGTGAAGATGAGAAAATGAACTTCGGTGTCGAAAGTTCTGCATCTTCTAACGTGTCGGGCTGTTGTAACGTAAAAATATTAAAAAAAGCTTTAGATCACTATCGGTCAAAATATTTATTAGAAAAAAAAATGAAGTCTAAATTAAGAACGGCAAATATTAGACAAGCAAATGAATTAAATAAATATAAAGAAAGAATAAAAATATTGGAACTTGAGTTGAAGAAAAAGAACGACTTGTCCTCTAAAATATCGAAATCGTTATCGGTATGCGTAGAAAATAGTTTAGTAAATCATTGCCGCGAAGCAAAAGGACGTCGGTACGATATAGGTTTAAAATTAATTGCTTTAGCAGTTTATTTTCTCTCGCCTCTTGTTTACCGATATCTAATTAAAATTTTAGATTGGCCTGATGTCCGGACACTACAACGGTTTGTAAAAGACTGGCCAAAGGCTCCCGGAAATTTAAATGGAAGCTTTGAAGCTTTACAAGTTCGCGCGCGTGATTTAAGTGAGGCGGAGAAATATGTTAGCATATCATGTGATGAAATGTCTCTAAAAAGTTTTGTAGAATACGATAGGTTTAAAGACAAAATAATAGGACTACAGGATTTCGGGGATGAGAATCGATCTCCAAATATAGCGACAAGCGCTATGGTTATTATGGCAAGTGGCATAGGTGGCAATAGCTGGTCGCAAGCAGTATCCTATTTTTTTATTCAGGGAAGTTGTAAAGGTTATATTATTAAAAAATATATTTGTGAGGCAATATCTAAGTTGCAAGCAATAGGCTTGAAACCTTGCCATTTTGTTTGCGACCAGGGAGCCAATTTTGTTGGCTTTTCCAACATTGTAGGAGTTACTAACCAACAACCATATTTTGTGGTAAATAAAGAAAGAATTTACTTTATGCACGATTCGCCCCATCTGCTAAAAAGTGCTAGGAATTGTCTTCTTAATTTAATTTTTATCTTAAAATTCATCGTGCGCATGTGTGCACTTCTCCTTTGCCCACTTTCGATAGCAATGAGGAGGTTCCTTTAGATTATTCGTTTTGTTCAAAAAAACAATTTGATAACTGCCATTTAGTGAAGCCCCCGCAAGCCTTTGTAGATTATTTTACAATCCTGGAAAAAAACTTCCACCAGATTTTCAACCAAAATTGCCATCGTAATGGAATAGGAGAAATAATTTTTAGCGAGCTTGTTAAGGAGAAACCTTATCTTTGTTGCAATAAAATAACGCATGATGATGTTCTTAATATTTTTATCAGAGTTAGAATTTACTTTCTCCTTAAGTTCTTCAATGCAAAAATGAAAGAACCCAATTTCAAAAACAAATTTTTATGTGTTACTAATAAATAGTTATGTGATCTTAAGAAATAGGTAGGTGAGACTCTGAACATGATACTCAATTCCATTTCCATCAAAACCGGTAAAAATCCTAAACACGCTGCAATAAACGTGAACAAAAATGCTCTAACTCATGAGTTTTCATTTATTGGTAAAGTTTTCATTCATTATATATATTCATGATACCACATTAAGTAACCCTTAAGTATGCATTGCCTTTTTGTTTGCTTTTTATTATTTTATTATGGTGGTTGCTTAATACTACTCTCCACACTAACATCACATAACACGTACAAACATACAGACGTACCTGATTTTCAATGTACCTGATTTTTTAATGTATATAATGAACTTACAGCACATTACACAAAACATTACAGTACACATTACCATAAATTTTGTAAAATAAACAAAAAATATAAATTAAAAATTTAAAAACAGTAAAATGATTATGTGAATTTTCAGTTCAATTTTTTATACATTTTCGAAAAATTATGTAAAATTATCATGAATTTTGAAGTCTTATTTTTGTGTATTGTCTAAGCTCATTTATATACATATGTAAATATTTTAAACAAATTTACTTATCTTAATTTTAATCTTATCGTATCCCAGCACACAAAAAGGTTGCAACAAAATTGAAATATTGAAATTGCATCTCGCATTATTTTAGAACTTTGTCTTTTTGTTTGCTGGGACGGCATCGAGGATTGATGAAATGATAACAAATCTATCATAATCCAGGAGTAAGTGCAGCGAAAATAAAATGTAAATGCATTAATAGCTTCTCCTTACTCAAGACCATCATGCGTGGTGAAGAGCCACATCCTACAAGAGGTGATGCTGTTTATAGCAAAACATGATGGATCTAGACCAGAAAAGGTCGAAAAAAAATCATTACTCATAGCTCATTGTTTTTAATTACCGCCATTTTTGTATCTATTTTCATTTTCTTTAACCCGCAATAGAGACGATAAAACACTGTTTTGGAAAACAACATTATGGAACATACCATAACACCACCGATGTAAGCAGCTTTTAGAAACCTGACCATGTAGAAATAAGTTTATTTTTTCGTTTATTATTATTATTGTTATTATTTATTGAATCTGAAATTATAATAAATAAGTTTTCAAATCTTAAATGTAAAATTATCCATTATGTAATGTATAAATTTTTTTTCTCTTGTACAAAAATATTAGAAAAGTTGAAATTTGTAAAACTTTTGTATACGCATATGTAAATTTGTCAATAGTATAATATAATTTTTAATATACTACATTATACATATAAATTTATAGAAATAATAACTCCAAATACACAAACATTTTGTATTATACAATTATTCCAAATAAATATAATGAATATAAATTGCTCTTTAAAATAGATTGTCTTATTTATTACAAGGATAACATTTGAACTTGTTCAATGTAATTTTTTTTATCTATTATAACAGCAGAATTAATAAAAATACAAAATACAAAATTCATTTAAACAGATGTGGATGAGCAGGCAATAAAATTTCAACATAGTCAATCAATCTTTGTTATCACTATATTCACATATTTTAGATGATAGATATTTTAGATGATAGAAGCACTCTTTACCCAAGACACAAATTGAAGATTGTAGAATTTGAAGATTGTAGGTCTAAATTAGGGATGAAATAAAATTGATACATCAGTTATAAGGTTAAATATTTCCCCTAAAACATTTACTTACCTTTCTTAAATAAATCATCACCCAAAACTAAAAAGTCCAAAAGATGAGCATCTAATCATTATTTGCGTATGATGATCTGGTTTAAATAAATTTAAAAAAATTTATATGTACATTAGTGTTGAAAATATTTAAGGTCTTATTATTTGTATTGTTAAAAGGATATTGATACTGTAGAGGGATTAGTTTTTGAGTTACTATTTTTTCTATTTGTCTTACCTTGACTTAAATAATTCATCTTTTAGCCAGTCATTGAATACTAGGTGCATACATAAGTATGTATGTCCATCTAGCAGAACTCAACTGCACGTCCACCACTTATGGCCCTATTGTAATTTGTAACGCGGGCTAGAAAACAATACGAATATTTTTGCATTGCTATTAAATTTAAATTAAAATTATATTAAATAAAATTTCATGTACACAAATTTTCACAATGGAATTTGGCAATTTTTCACTATGTATTTTTTATCACAGAATATTACTTTATTAGTTTATGTTTTTTATGCACTTCAAGCACAGATATGTTTGAGATTACTTTTACACTTTAATTATTTAAGGCAAATATCTTTTTAATTATTTAATTCCATTTTTTAATACAATTTTACAAAATTCCACCACCAATTTACAAAATAAACACAAAATAATTTCCAACATATGTTCGCAATGTTTATGTATAGCTGTTGCTTTTAATGCATTTCATCAGCCGCATTAGTTTTATGTTCTTTCTCACTTATACAAAGTTTATGCAAAACATGACTTGGACCCTTTTTATACGTCAAAGTTGGGTATTCTGTGTATATTCTGTGCCAAGCAGAGTGTATGGCCTCTACTCATATAAGAGATTGCTTGTGATTGCAGGAAATATGCAATCCTACAAGGTATTCATTGGCCGAATTTTCCAATTTTTAACAAATTGTTGGCATTTGTCTCATTCCCTCAATGACAAAATCACGTCAGCTTTTCGCTTTGCTTAAGTCAAAGTCTTCATCTCTGTATGTTTTGTCATTTTAAGTTTTGCTAAAGAAAATAAACTGGCGGTTTACTTTAACTTCATTTTACTTTATCTCTGAAAAAGCAGAACAGCAGGCTTCTTTTAATATTCAGATAATCAAAAATCGGTTTACAAATATTTGAGATCTTTTTCATATTCCTTCGATTTTTATTGTTTTCCTTGAAACAGTTGTTTTAGTTTGAAAGATGTGTGTAAATGTCTTAAAAATTGGTCAACGATTGTATATATGTGAAGATAAAACATAAAATTTAAAACATTAGTTACTAACAGAGTACTGTTAATATGTTAACACAGCTCTGTTATACTTATAAAAAAACTTTGTTAATAACCATATGCTAAGAAAAAGGTTTGTTACTTCGGTCTATTATGTCAAATTAGTGCTACAACAACAAAATTAAACTTGGATATTGGAGTGTCGAAAAGTATATAAATAAATATACATACATAGTTGCTGTGTGGACGCCTACACCGAAATACATTCGACTTTTAGAAGTGTATAGTTTTTGCCCTGATGAGGCCACAAATTTAATATACCTTGATTTATGTCCCGCACTTAAAAAAATATGAAAAAAAATTTCACTTTGAAAATTTAACTTTACTCTTACATAAGATGATCTGTAAGGTATTTTTTTTTAAATGGCCAAATTGAAAGGTAGCATGTAAATCAATTATGTATATAGAAAATGTAAAATGGACCAGTCACTATTCAAAACTGTAGTTAAAAACGCTGAATTGAATTGCATGCAACCATTTCTTCATTTTGCCACTGTGGCCAACTTTAATTCGGTGAGCGGACCAAAGTTCTATCATTTTAATATAATTATAACCATAAATGTATGAAAGATCTAAAAAATTATCTGAAATATGTATGTACATATGTATGTATGTATGTATACATACATATATGTTTAAAATCCCTTCTGTATTTTGTAATAATCACATACGATAAAGAGTAGTGTTGATTGTACGACCCAATTGTGACTCAATTAAAAAATTTTAACCAGCTTAAATTTTTTATGAACTGAACAGGAGAAAAACAAGTCACCAAAAAACTTACTCATTTTTTTCTTACTCACGTTCTAATCTCTGATTTTAAAATAAGAATATACATGTTATAACTGTCATGGCAACCCTTGCACACGTAATGGAAAAATGTGCTGTCAACTCTGCATTTAAAAAAAGCAGTATAAAAAGGAGTATGTTAGGGAATAATGGGATAATTTCATTGTCTTATATATACATACATATGTATGTATATACCAAACTAGACTGATATATTTTAGTTAGTCTTTTGAAATATTTGAAATAAGGGGAGTATTGGCGTAAGCTAACTCAATGTCAAATAGTCAAATAACGCGTTTTCAGCAATTTTTTAGAAAACGAGCTATCATTTTATTTTTTATGTAACACTACGTCGTCACAAGCCATCAATTTGAAGATATGAACGAATACGTGTTGATGTTCGCGTTAAAAACAAATAATTTTCTTATTTACGTATATTTCACCTTTCCGTAAGTGTTTCGGACATATGTATGTACTTATATATTTTCGGGCAACGAATGTAACATGAACATTATTGGTCTCCACGAGCAGAATTCATGTGCAACATGTTTTGTTCAATGTTCATAGCAAATTAATGGCTAATGGAGATCGCTAGTAAAATAAAATAGCCAAAAATACTTGATAATAAGTAACGGATCTTTCTACCCATATTGAAATTTCAAAAGCATGCATTTTTGCTTACAATGAATTTTTTCTCTACTTTCACTTTTAAGTCTACAATAAATGCACTTCAGTATTGGATATAAAATCATATGATTTATTTTTACTATCAAATTTAAAGTCAAAAATAAATGAATCCCATATTTTTTAGATTTTAAATAAAACTTCAATGATATCCAATCATGAAATTAATGCTGATGTATTTTATACACGCAATAATTCTCTGGCCATAATCATAAGCAATTAACGCCTAACATTTGAGCATCGTTCCATCTCTGTTTAAACTCTGGCCCAAAACGTTTATATTTATTTTATTCTTTAAAATTTGAGTTTCAATAAGCTTAGTGCTTATTGACCTAAAAGCACAACATTGACAACTTTGATAGTACAAACAACAAAAACATAACGGTAATAACTTCATTGAACATTTGTAGAAAAGGAATGAAGTAAAAAAAATCAATGAAGGAAACAAATACTCACACATCACTAATTAAAGAAAGCGATACGATTCTTTTTATTCAATTAACTTTTTCATTCTTTGTCACAAATATCTATGTACTATGTATGTAGAACGTACATACGTATAGGCAAACTATTTTATAATAAAAGGATTGACAAAAACAACACAAGCTCCCTTAACGCACTTGACTGGCTGTTTGAACGAAATCTTTTACTAGACGAATAAAAAAAAAACAAAGAAAAGAAACACACAAAAACACCGAACGTACTCTCACAGCTGACGAGCGCCATAAACTGAAATAATTTGAATTTGATTTTCGACACAGCTGCAAAATCTAGTACTATTTCTACATGTGCGTGTGTGGGACACAGCGGGCAAAATGGCTGTAAACGGTGTTTAACTCAATTATAATACAGTAAGTTGGCTGTTTGATGTTAATTTATTTCTGGGGATGTACATATGTATGTATGTACATATGTGTGCAAATTATTTGCATGATTTTAATTTACATACATACATAAGTACATATGTATATATACACACATATGTACATACATATGCACATACATATTTCATAAGGAGCTTTCCTTTGAGTTCTGAGTACTGTTGTTGAAGTGGAGATTTATCTGAGTTTTGCAAATTTTCTACACTGAAAGTACTATGTACATACATATGTACTTATGTCAAGATGTAGGTTTTGTTATTTTTAACCAAAAATCATGATTTCTTAAACGATAATTATGTAAGTATATGTTCATATACATATGTATGTATGTACATACGTATGTATGTACATCTATATGTACATATATACATAGGTATGTATACTATGTAAGTATATACATACATACATATACATTCATATAAGCTTTTTTTACCTTCACCCTTATATCTAAATTCATAATCTGCCTTCTCAGATTGCCAGAAATATGTATATACATACATACATACATACATAAATACATAGATCAATGTGAGTCACCTAGTCCAACATTTAATGTTATTATTCAATGTTTGTACATATATTAAAATTTTATTTGAAGTAGACAGAGCAGCTTTCATGAAAATAACACACATCATTGGCCATAGGTATATGTACATACATACATACATATGAATGTGTGTATGTACATATGCATTGTATGTACCTATGTACATAAAATTAGCATTTGCTATTTACATTTGTACCACCCACTGACGTTATGTCTCATCACACCTCAAATTAGAGCAATATTTACCGTCATACATACATACATACTTACTTATGTATGTAATTATTTGTCCAATATTATACATATATTATTACCGACTATACTTATATATTTATTAACCGACTTCGTGCGTATTTTTCTACTTTTTAATGCTTGTACACGCATAACTTTATCAGTTTTGAACCGATTTTCAAAATTATATTTTTGTTTGAAAAGAGGTTTGCCTGTAGTTTGATCCCATATGTAATTGTTTTTCGAAAATCGGACGGACGATTTGCCGCCTGAAATATTTATTATTGCATAACTCCTGGATACGATTTTGAAAAAAAAAAAATTATTGTATTCCAAAAAGTAGCTTACAGTTTGGTTTCACAGAAATTTGAATGGAAATCAGACGGACAAAGTGGCCGGCCGAAGTATTAGTTATAACATAACTCCGACATTTATGGATCTATTTTCAAAATTCTTTATTTAAGAAGGTATTTCAATCTTTCATGGAAGTAAAATATACTATAGAAATGGATTATATTGGTCTTTAAACTAACCTTCAGTCTCGTAATATTTTCGATTGGCTTTTTGCCAGAATTATCTTATTTACATGTAACATGAATACTTTTTATTCGCAGTATTTGTGATGTTTTAATTTTCTTTTATAAAAATGAAAAATCTCTTTAAATAGAAATAACGTTAATTGAAAATGTTTTGAACATTTTTTTTAAAATAATGTGACACATATTTTGTAATTTTTCGTAAAAATTTTGTTGATTTTTGCTGGTTCTTGTAACCACACCTTTGACTGTATTTCTTTATAATAATCTCTTCACACCCAAAGAAGTCAATAAGATCCACAAATCGTGATTCAAAGTATATAGTGAAAATTAATATCTTTCTATTAGTTTATCATTACAATATCGTTCCTTAAGCGTCAAAAAAGCGACAAACAGACAAACCTAAAAACAGAATCAAGTATTTTTTAGTTTAAAAAAAATCTCACAACTTGTATGAAACAAACCGAAATAACCCGACGTCAACGTTAAGCGATTGCAATATCCGATTTTGACAGGGCGTTAAGAAGTGAAGTTAGCTGCAGAAGACGGAAAAAGTAAATAAATGAAACTGCAAATCTATAAATATCATTATTTTTATTTCAAGTTTGAGTTTTATTAATGTTTTCTTATTTATTTTTATTTAAGAATATCTAAGAACTAATAAGTGTCACAGTTTAAGTTTAATTACAAAAAATAATAACCAGAGTTGTTATATTTTTACAGCCCGGTTTTCGTTTTTATTAGTGCTTGGCGATATGAGTCGCAATGCTTGCAACTCTTCTTCAGTTTTATCTGAAACATAGAATTTTACAAAAGTGTGTCTATAAACTGCTTTTGTAAGGCCTTTGGCCGCTTCTACCGATTATAAAATTTTATGATTTAATTTTAGCGATTATGCTTCTTAAGCTATTTTTGGTGGCAACGGACGATATGTTCTCTCTTACGATTCCTTTTAATTGGATCTATGGTCATCTTAAAGATGTTATAAAAAAACGATATTCAACCCACAATTTATTTTACAACGTTATGTATGTACCATATATGAATTATACATTTCATGAATGTGTCATCAGAGATTTTATATTTGTACAATAGAGCCTTTGATGTCGATAGCAGCAGGATTTCAAAATATCTTCTCGTACCTAATTTTTATAAAGAAAAATACAAAGCGAATACACTTATCAGCTGATAACACAGCTGAGGTACATTTTTTCCCGCATAACTCGATACTAGCATGTCAAAATTTGTTTGTCAATAATTTTCTTTTTTCTTCTATAATAAATTTCCATTATGGAAAAATTGTGGAAAAATTAAAAAAATTAGTATAAAAAACAAATGGATTGATTGAATATAAATTAAAAAGACAAGTGAAGTTGATTTTAACTAAAAAATAAGGCAACCTGTGCCTGGTTTCTGTAACTTGTGAATTCTCGCATTAAAAAACAATTTAAAAATTGTATAAATCACCATGTTCTCTGAAAAATTATTTATAAAATAATTAAATCAGTCAAAACCCTATTATATTTTTCCTACACACCCTGTTTATCACAGGATGAAGATAATATATTTATCGATTCGAAAAGGTCTCGCGTCAGTTACAAAAACGAGGTATTGGTAAGTGAATTCGCTTTTTAGCTTTTATGCAATTCTTTTCATATCGCATTCATTTGAAAATTTCGTCCATATCCCATGAAAGTTTATGTGAACCTTTTCCACAAATTATTATGTTCTTCTTTTTTCACTCAAATCGAAATAAATATTTCTTTAATGCCCAAAAATTTCCACTTTCCTTCTTTTCCATTTTGCTCTGCAAAATATCTAATTTTCACTTCTTAGACTGCTTGGATCAAACATTTCAAAAGAGAAACTTAAAAAAGTACTCAGAATCAGGGCCCATTATTAAGGTCTATGCAACAGCACAGGTGATACTTGTAGGTAAGATGATTGCCAAATTCTAATATAAAAATTAAAAACAAAAAGTATTCGTAATTTTTTTTATAAGAAGTTTGACAATTGCCTTCTCATCTTTGTTATAATAGACCTTATAAATGGGACCTGATCAGAAATAGGAATAATAATTGAAACTGACCCAAAATAGTGTCATTATTCCTAATCTGATCAGTAAATATAATTTTGCAAAAGCTTTAATCAATAAACCCAATAATGTTTGTTGAAGAAAAGTATTTCCGCTTTCCCTTAATCTCTTTTAACCTTATAAACCAACTAAGCCAAACATTTTATTTATTTCCAATATTAAAGGAAATTCTGTAGAATTAAATTGTTAATTTCTGACAAAAGAAAGAAAACAATTTGTATTGCCAACAATTACACACCCAATATAGAATGCATGTGTGTGTTTTTTTTTCTACTAATTTTCTATAATTGATCACCACCGATCGATGAATGAATTTCGGCAATTATCAATTGAACTCAACGCACAATTGGAAACCAGACAGGGATCAAACGTCAAGACCGCATTAGAAGATTGCAATTGTTATAAAGATGAGCAAATTTACCGCACACAGTCAAGTCAAGCGTACCAGGATTTGGAAATTTTCTTGAGCAAAAAATAATAAAAAAAAACTACTAATTTAAGGGACAGTAAGTAAATTATCAGCAAATTTAGCAGACTATTGGATATTTAAACTGAAATTGGTTTTCAAATGCGGTGGTGAAAAATGTAATTTTGAAATGAATTTTTTATTGTCTGTTGTGTTATCCCTCTATTTGTTGTTTATGATTGTTATTGTCACGCTCATTTTACTTTATATTTCCTTGAATTTTTCGTAACACACACGTCAATTCCAAATAAACTCATATCAGTGACCAAAAATAGAAATAAACACAAAATCACCTTTATTTCGGAATTCTGGGCGATAATGTATTTTCTGTGTTTTATTTTCATGTTGTCAACGTTTCTTGTTTTTAAATACATTTTCGCCCCTGAGCACGAAAACAGGCTTTATTGTCAAATTTCCATTATGTCCTAAATGGTGTACAGGAAAGTCCTTTGCTGGTTACAGTGTCTGTTTTGGTTTATTGTTTGCTACAAAACACGCAAACATCACCACATGACGTCATTTCGGCAGTTTTTGATGCCATAACCTTGTCCTTTTTTGTGATTGAGTCAACATTGAAATGAAAAACAAAATCTATTTGTTTCTTTAAAAATTTACACGTTAGAGGCCAAAAAGTTAAATATGGTTACATTTTATAAGGCTTAAAATAATTGAATTGTGATGACCTCTTTGTCATGTTGGTATTAATTTTTGCTCTAAGTTGGGATTACAAGCTTTCATTGCCACAAAAAGATGTTTCATTAAGACCTTCTTATCATTGAATTTAAATAAAACATTGTGTGTCAGATATCATTAAAATTTTTAATTCATTTAAAAGGCCTATTAACTGTCTGCCGCTTTGTTGGCTTTGAGAGACGCTGTAATTTGTGGCTTCTTCGTATAGACCTGCAACTTAAGAAAACCCCAAAAGTCTAACGGGTTCCAATCGCACGATTTCGGTGACCAGTTCACATCATATCCGTGTGATATAAATACTCCCTTAAATCGCTTATGCAGAATGTTCGATGTGTTATGTGTTGTGTGGCACGTTGGTGTCCATATCATCCAATTCAGGCCGAAAGAAGTTTGTAGCCATCGACCTATTAGGACTCGCGTTGACGGTGATGCCTGGGCCAACGTCGTTGTCAAAGAAATACTCGTATGGACGGTTGATGCTGTCAAACCAAAATCCACACCAAACAGTGACTTTTTCGGGTTGTATTGGACGCTCTTGGATCTCATGTGGACTTGCATCGTCCCAAATTTGACAATATTGTTTGTTCATTCAGAAATATGAATGTCTCAATGGTGAAGATGAAAATTAGGGTTAGTACCCATTCTGTGAACACAATGTAATTGAGCATTTATGTGCTCAAAATGTGATTTAAAAAATATACGATTTCTAACAAAAATGATATCGTGAAAGCGATAAAGGATGAATGGGGGGAAAATTGTTCCCTCTGGTGCGGTTTTTTATATGTAAATGATTTTTTTTTTTTTGTTGATCAATGAATTCTGAAAATCTTAAACTTTTGTTTTGTTAAAGTAATATATCGTGTTATTTGTTATTATGAAATGAAAATAATAAAGATACATATGTTTTTTGTATATCTATCATTTCATAAACGAGCTTTAGGTCTTTTTATAAAAAATAAATTTAATTTTTATTTTATTTCAATACTTTGACGGCCCTTTTGGGCGTCTTTTGTAATAAGGGATTTGATTTATTTAAAAAAAATCCCTAAGAAGCGTCCAAATATTGAAATAAAATAAAAATTAATTTTGCGTTTTATAAAGAGACCTAAAGCTCGTTTATGAAATAATTGATATATTAAAAAAGTCGAAAAATAGTGTTAATTAATTATCTTTTTGCAACATGAAAGTTTTTTCCGAAGACTCTATTGATCTACTGTACATCCGGCTATGGTGATTTGGCAAAATAGATTTAATAAATGACAGCCAATTAAACAGGTGTAGTTTCAACAATATGTCGTCACTATTGGAAAGCACAAGTTTGTGTTTGTTATTTAAATATAAACCATTTATAATTTCACATGTCTAACATCATGCAGTATGTTTCACTTATGGCCATAATCGCTTTCCGCAAACTAGTAATCCTTTTACTTTTTTTACTTTTTTTATAATTGTCAATAATCTTTTTAAATGAAGATTATTTTAATTTGACTTTCCACTTGGAAAAAAAGAATTTATACCTCTTGCCAGGATTCGTGTAATTGATGGCGATACCTTTTTTTAAAAAAATCGCATTTTTTTCATGTAACATGTATGTATGTATGTACATTGTACAAGTATGTGTCTAAAAATAATTACTCATCGGCCCATTTGTACGACATACAATACGTTGATGTTTAAAATGTAATTTATAATTTGCCTGATTGCTGCTCCGCCGCTAGTGAAGTAGGATACTTTTGTAGCCCAAAGTTGGTTTCTATTCCATGTTTTTTACTTTATATCAGATGGACTACAACGAATTGAAGAGGCAACAAGCAAAAATATCAACTCCAATAGATACTTTTTGCCACAAGGTACGACTCGGTAAATTAATCATTTTGAGACTCATCATTAAACACGAGGATAATTACAATACATACATATTTAAGCTCAGCGGCAAGTATTCTAAATGCCAACACACACGCATACAAAGGAGTGCACAAAGCGTGAGAAGAAGAGTGTGTGCGAAGAGAAAATATACAGTTTTTACACTGAGAACATAAAAAGGATGTTGGTATTACGGAAGCCGTAAAAGGCACCCAGAAATGCCGCCACTACAATTGTAATTATTCATGATTAAAAAGTGTAGACCGCAAACATTAAAAAAAAACAAATGGCAATGGAAATGATGTCCTTGATGAAAAATGTGTTGATTTATGTAACTAGAGGATAATTTGTTTTAGGGTTCACCAGTTAATGTTTAAATATTTTATTGCTTTTCTCATCCTTCATTCATGCAGACACAGTCTAACAATATGATTAAATACAGTGGCTCTAAAGGGGTGTAACTGAATGTCAAAAAATTTTTTCATTACATTTCCTTACATTGAGTAAAATGAAAAGTGAAACAATTTAAAAGCCATTAAATTTAGTTTCTAAAAAAGTCATTACAGAATATTTCAAAAGCCATTCCGATTAAAGTGCATTAATTGTGTTACTTTTGTTTATTATAAACTCTTTAGAAGTCATGAAAACTTAGAAATGTATTTTTCTTTTCTTTTGCAGGCGGATAACTTTAATTGAAAACGGTTTGGAAATAATATCGTTACCTTCAGTTGGTGCAGTACCATAGAATTAATAAAAATATATCGTTCACAGAAAAAGGAAAATACAGATTTTCGTTTTGTAATGTACTTGCAGATTTAGAATATATTGAAAGAATTAGATTTTATAAAGTTTTTCTCTCGCTTGTAACTAAAAGTAACGATTTGACTTTCTAAACGAAAAAAGGAAATATTTTCATAAACTGAGATTTATGCGAGAACGAGTTTTTCACACGTGGAGTTTTAAATAAATGTAAAACGTAAGTGAAATTGTTTTTATATCCTATTTATTATAAAGATCTGTTGCATATTTAACTATTAAACTTTTATATAATAATTTTAATCTAACAATATAAAATAGCTTGCTTTGAAAAGCTCTTAAAAAATTTTTAAATTTTTAAAATATCTCTTCAAGAGCAATCTTCAATAAAAATTAAGAGAATAATTATTCTTTTTAATTGCGAGTGCTACACATATTTTTAGCTTAAATTTTTGTTTTTGTGTTAGTAATAACATTGAAGCTTTGTGACAGACGATGTCAATATTACCCATCAATTTTAATTTTTAGCTAAAAAGTTTTATTGATAATCTCTAACTTACAATTCACAGTGATTAGATTTGTAAAGTGTTTTTTCCAAAATTAATAATTTACTTAAATAGTTAAAAAAATACATTGAAATCGATAAAAAAAATACGGGTGAGCTAGTCACCGTATACATTTTTACTGGCTGCTCAGGCCAGATCATCAAGAAACTTTCATTCAAACTTTTGGCGAAATTAGAAATATCTTTGAAATAAACACTTATTATACATACTTAATGAGAAGTCTGGTAAAAGATATCAAAGGCAAAATAAAACTCCTTAATCAATCAAATTTTTTTCTTATGTGGCCGGCTTTTTTCCTACTCTAATTGTAGTTGTAAGAGGTAATTGAAGATAAATGTAAAAACAACAAAAACTATGTTTGTATTGTTTTTTCAAAAACAAAATTTGTAGAGTGTTGCCAACATTTTTTTGCACGGACATTCGCATATATAAACTAAAAAGTTTTATTGGAAATCTGTAATTTATAGTTG
This sequence comes from Germaria angustata, assembly GCA_963681545.1. Taxonomy (NCBI): domain Eukaryota; kingdom Metazoa; phylum Arthropoda; class Insecta; order Diptera; family Tachinidae; genus Germaria; species Germaria angustata. Next base: position 27,200,724 of record OY813000.1, read on the forward strand.
ATAATTTAAATTTGTAATGTTTTAATTTTTATGTGGTTTTTAAAGACTAAAGACTTACAATTTCACATCGATAAATGTTTTTCGTCTATTAACAGATATGAAAAAATAAAAACAAAAGAGGCGAAATGAAAAATTAAGGGAAATGAAAAATTTTAGTATGAAATTTCCATTTTCCATTTTTTAGCACATAAAATTTCTCGCCGGCAATCTGTTTTATATACATATATAAAATTTTTTTAGTGCCATATTACATACATTTGATGTTTTAGTCCATATGCTCTTTCCTTCTCACATCCCATAAAGTCAGTAATGATCGATACACTTCTACTAATTGAATTATGAAATTTATTTTGTTTTCCTTTTTTATCATATAAAATTTCCTGCCGTTAAAATATTTTCTGCTCACGATGTCCACTTGACAGTCAGTGAAAATAAAATGAAGATTGACAATAACGGTGCCACACTACGTCAAACTATTTGAATTTTTTTTATGAGAACTAAAAGCGTTTTTATATTCTTTATAATATTATAAGTGACGATTTTTTGTAAAGAAACGCCTAGATTGAAGTGTAAAAGCCAATTTAGACAATAATCAAGACAAATTAAGAAATTATGCTTTAAAATTTGTCGAAGGACTAAAAAAAATGTACATATATTAAATTTTTTGCAATTAGTCATTTTTAAATAAGCATACGAGTAGCTTTGAATTAAAATTTTAATATCTGGCCCCTTGTCTAGATTTCAAAATTGTATTGAAAATATTGCTTTAAATTGAAATTATAAAACAAGCATGTTTCAAGTTTGTTTGCCATATCCCAGCACAGATAATGTTTGCGATCTATAGGGGACGATGTAAACTTTAAATTTTTTAGGAAAATTTTTTCCATATTTTAAATATTGAGCAAAATTTATTGAGAAAAGTTTTCTTACACCATTTGGTTTAATACACATTGACATATACAAAAGTTTCATCGAAAAAATTTCATAGAGAGAAGTCATCGAGTGAATTATGGCGCAGATGAAGATATAAATTTAAAATTTTAGTTAAAATTTATTTTTCTTTTAGAAAGATTGTTTGTGTGTCTTTTTCCAAAATCCCTAGAAAGTATTTCTTTGGTATTACATCCAAAGTGTTACTAAATGTGAATTTTCGTCTTTTAAAAAGACATCATTTCCTATATTAAATTTTTTTTTTTTACTTCTATAAAGTTTTGTAATTCTGTTCTGCTTCTTGTAATATGATTTTTTATAAAAAATTTTAATTTATTTTAATTTATATGAAAACGTTATTTTTTTTCTTCAGTTTATAAATTTCACTGACACTCGCACATAATAAAAGATGAATTGTGAATGTGGGCATCTACTTTCGACTACATTTCCATACGTAAAACGATTCCCACGTTCAAATAATTGATCGATTCGTAACTGATCCATAGAAAGAATTAAAAATTTTTCTTCGCAAGAAAGAAACCTTTCATAACATATTTCCCATTACTGCTTAATAAGTGAACAAGCATAAAAAATAAACCTTCTTGCAATAATTGGAAATGGTTCACCACTTCAAATTCAAAATCTCTATTTCAATGTTATTCAACAAATGTCTTTTTTATACCAATTTTATACACTTTCTTAGTAAAGCCTTTTTCTTCCGACACTTACAATCAATGATTGTTACAAGTCCTTAAAGAAGATAAAATTCTCATTTCACAGCTAGCCATTTTGTTTGCTAGGTTACAGTATTAGAAAGGATTAAAAACGTAAAATAGTATGTGCTTTTGTAAAATGTATGAGTGTACATATGTCTATACACAAAGACATGAGACGGTTGGTTGGCTGTTGGTCACATTCTTATCGTTCCAGATATAGAACAATCACAACAAATGGCTACCAAATTGACCACTGACCAAAACACGCCATGCTCGTACTCATATTGAACATGTTGGTTTAATCCAATGCGTTTCAAATACTTACACGTGGGTAAGGGTACATACGATGTATATGACTCCCCCATAAATATTCAGATAAAAACAAGTACTGAAACACTCGTACACTTATAATTTGTTACTAACAGCTTTTATATGCTCAAGGCATTTAGAAATTTGTGAACAAACACTTTGTTAAAGTTATAAGGCCTTTTTATTTAACCAGCCATAGAAGGTATTCAAATTGAGAATAATCTTAATGATAATTTTATGGTTTGAATATTTAATTAATAACACAAATTATTATTTTATTGGACCAGGGTGCAGCAATACGATCATCTTCGTGTTTATAGCGAGTGCACTTGAAGACAGAAATGCTTAGGAAAGAAACGGATAATGTTCAGGGAGTAAATATGTCGCTGACATCACACATCATTTATTAAATATTAATTGTCTAATTGAAGAATGAGTGTCCAAAACATGTTTTCAGACATAAAGTTGCTTTTACATGAGCTCCAGTAAGAATTTTTTTTTAACAATAAACAGGAGAATGCAGTGGCCATAGCTGGATCCGTCCACACCTACTGAGTGAAAAAATTGGAGGGTATTCTCAAGGAATGGTATATTTTTTAAACTTCCTAGAAAATCAAGTCATTTCATAAGTACGAGTACATATTAAGCTTTTTTTTATAAATAACCCCGAATGAGGAAAAGACTTGGGATTGATGAAATAGAAATTGCACGAATAAATCCACTCTACCCCGAGTCTGCCATCATAATCTTAAATTCAAGTTTAAAGTCTTAGTTCTTAGTGGAAATGTATTGTTTCTTTAAAAAATGGCAAATATCACTTAATTATACCAATAAAAAAAAATAAAAATATAATAATATGTGTTAAAATAGATAAAAGAAATTCGATATTCGATACCCTTTTCGTACGTATAAGAATAATCCCAGTGAAAAAAATTTAAGTCATTATCAAGGAAGGAAAATTTTATCGCTACCAAAAATCCAAGAGTGCATTTTCCAACTTCTCAAAAAGTTTAGTTCACAAAATTTTTATTAGCCATATATATTATTTCTACAGATCTATTAAATTCGATTCGAAAATACTTTTTTATATAAAAAAAAATAGTTTTTTCTTTAAATCTACATGACAACATTATTATTATTATTTTTAAATTAATAAGTGATAAAATTAGCTTCTCATAAGGAAAAAGAAAAATCGTCACTACTGGGGAATCTGTACGCTTTCCAGAAGTGAGGTTTGTTCTCAGTTGGCAAATAAATAATTCTAATTTAATACAAAATTATTTTCTTAGGAAAAAAAACATAAAATTGTACTTTTGCCAACATTATAGAGACAGCCTCCAGATCGGTCAATAGGACTCAAGAAAAAAAAAGAATAACCCCCAACGACAAACAAATGTTAAAATTGGAAATGATCCGATTCCTCACTGAGTATTTTTGGATCCTAAACTCAACATTTTCATGACTTTTAAAGCAGCTCTTTGTTTACTAGGATATTGTGAATTCTATTATTTATTCATCATATTTCTGTTTTTCTTACTTCAAAGTAAAATTTATATTATCTTACTAAAAGTTTAGAAACTCATAACTTAAAAGAAACAATTTATTTCACTGCAAATTTGATGAATCGAGTGAAATTGTCATTGAAATTTTCTACATTATCAACTACAAATTGGTTTGTGAATCTACTGGCATTGCCAATGAATTTATTTAAATCAAAAATTAAAGTAAATTAAGTAAATGATATCAGAATTAAGTAAATTAAATCATAAGTTAAAGTAATCATGCCTCAATCGCCAAAAAAAGCTCAAGGGACAAACAGAAGAAGTTGTTTAATTAACTGCTTTTGCAACATTAATTTCGTTCGAAATTTGTTAATCGACTTCAAACAATTATAGTATTTTAAGATTTAATTCTAGTGATCGTAAATTATCGTTTGCGATGAAAAAGTGAAAATCAAAAATTTTGTTAATGTCACATTGACAGACTGACAAATGATAAGTGTTAGATCGAATCTCATATCTAAAAGGAATCAGAATATATACAAACTTTATGGGCTTACAAATAAATATTGTAGAAATTACGAATGAAATGACGAAGCCTTACGAGTATTTACCCTTTCCTTTTATGGTCAAGAGTATAAAAAAAAACTAAAAATTTGCTTCTATTCTTTCCACCAAATTCTACAGTTAAATCAATTCATATCGAAAGCACTCATTATGAAATTTTAAAAGCTTTTCTTCTTGCTCTTATAAAATAATTTAATTTTTTTGCGAAAGCTCTGATAAGCCACAGAACTTCGTGGCAAAATATCGTAGGACAAATACATATATATGTTTACATGCCAATCGTTGTTTCTCCATTTTATTTTAAATAAGTCAAAAGTCACTGCGATGACAGCATCTGTATTTAACTTTTTGTAAGTCAACGAGTTTCAATACACAAATAAATTTACCAACCCATGTGCTGAAATATGACGGTTGATAAAACACAAAAAAGACAACAAGGATATTTTTATTAAAGCAAGGATATGCAACATACACAGTTTGTATTGTAAATTTATTTATTTTATCGTTTTACTAAGAATTTCCTTCCTGTGTATGTGTGAGCACTCACTTCTTTCATATTACGAGTAATATTGACAGCGGCGTCGATGATGATGATGTTGATTTGAACGAAAGTTCTTTTGCACCTTTAGATGATTTCCGTTTCCGTCTTTATATAATACATAATAAAACATGCATATGACATTAGCCAGGTCCAAATTTCAAACGAAAATATAATATTTTATACAATACAAATGATAATGCTTATTTAACGAATTGGAAGCGAGATTCAATATATTGAGACAAGTATAAGTATATCGTCAAGGTGACGAAATAAATATCGCCAATATGACGATGCACACATTTAGGAAGCAATAAAAGTTCGTCGCAACAAATTTCGCTAAAAAACTTGCAAGATGTTGCAGTGCAAAATCAAACCGTTCAAGCGTTGCTGCCGTCTAACCATCAAACGAGCTTGATTCACTTCCTGTATTTCACCAGTATTTTTTTTTTGAATTGCCTTTCTCTTAGCTTAACGGACCACACTGCTCCTCTCAACAGGCATCCTTCAGTTGACTCTTGTCAAAACTTTAACAAACTGCTTCATTTAGGTTGTATTTGACGGCCATTTATGTCTTCTGAGGAGAAAATGGAAAAAATGAATTTCGTGTGCCCATTAAGCATTATTTTTTGAGGAAGAAACCCATCCCTCAAATGAAAGTTAAGCTTAATAAATAACATGAGAATTCTGCACCATCAATTTCAATGATAAAAAGTGGTTTAGTGCATTTCGTTGTGGCCGTACAAACACGGAAGATGCCGAACGTTCTGGATGCCCAAATGAGGTCTCACACCCGGAACAATTGAAAAAAATAACGATATGGTGTTCACCGATCAGATATTGAAAGAGAGAGAGAGAGAGATATTGTGGAAGTCAAAGGTATATCACATGACTCAGTGGTTTCAATTTCGAATGATCACTTGGGCATGAGAAAGATTTTTCGCCAGATGTGTGCCGCGTTTGCTCACAATCGACCACAAACGCAATCGTGTGACAACTGCGCAGGAGTGTTTAACGTTCTTCAAGTGCAATATAGGCAAGATTTTGCGGATCCATTACAACGCACTAACCAATAAACACCAGTCAAAGCTGTTAGTTTCTTGGCATGAATCGGTGCCAAAGAAGCTCAAGGTAGGTTCATTAGCCAATAAAATCATGGCGACCGTTTTTTGGGATGCACGCGGTATAATCCACATTTACTACCTTCAAAAAGGTAAAGCAACAAATGGTGAATATTATGCCAACTTATTGCATTGATTTAATTAAGATTTCAATAAAACGGCAGCATTTGGCCAAGAAAAAAATGTTCTTTTCCATAAGGACAATGCAAGGGTGCACAAATGTGCAGTTTCCATGGCAAAATTCCATGAATTAGGCTACGAATCGCTCCCTCATCCGCCTTATTGTACGAAGTTAGAACCAAATGACTAATTCTTGTTTTCAAACCTGAAGAAATGGCTCGGCGGAAAGAGATTTTCCATATATTCGAAATTCCTTCTGAGCAAACTAACTTAAGCGGACCCCAGTAAATTATATATCTGCATTCCAAATAATTTTATAAGATCTTTTCCAATGATTTTAAAATAAGATGTTCATTGTTTTGGATCCTTTTAACTGGATCTGAAATCATATTTTAAAAAAGACATTTGGATTACATTGTACTGTACATGAAAAAATCATCCTATTGTGTATATGATTGTTGTTCACATAATTTAATTGATATATTTCTCGACTGAACTTGGAACTCGAACTTGGGAATATTGCATGTGAAAGCGTTTACCACCTTAGCCAAAGTTAATATACACAGAGAGTAGTGGCGAGAGTAGAAGTTTTGAGAGAGTCATAGTTAAAATGAGCTTCCTAGGAAGTTCTGAAAATGCAGAAATTTTGATGCAGAGAAGAGAATGCAAATCTAATCAATTCCAAATGATTTCAACTCAGAGTTGTCTTACGAACTTCTACTTTTCAATGCTCCTAAACGAAGCTCTCTTCAGCATACCTAGAAGAAGAGATGTATTTTTTTTAAATAAAATTAATTCCTATTAAATAACGAATAAGATCTTTATTAGCTACCAAAAATAGAAATCTTGATAATGTATAAACTTGCCAATTTGTTTTTTGTTATATCCAACCTTTAGTTTTAGTTAAGAAAAATATTGTTTCCTTTTAAATATAAAGAAACAAGTACCTTAATAATGAAGCCGCAAAAAATGCGATAACGGATGATTTGGAAGCAATGAAAATGTCATTCTTTAAGAACAACTTCCATTTGATTTCACTGGGTACCATATTTTCGATATAACATGGGTCATAACTCTCAAGCGATAAATCGATTTGTAAGGATTATTTGTAAGGATTAATTATTATATAAGCATAGTTTTCGAAATGAGAACGCATTTAGTTATAACTACTTTTGAGCGAAGTTCCCCTTCGGTTATGCCAAGAGGTTTAATTAAAATATTTCCATTTCAATTATAAATTTTATGTGTTAAAGATGTACCATCATACAGCCGCCTTGATTGATTTCCATTTAAGCTCTACGTGATAATAAACGTTTCGCGTTCCCATATCAATCGAATTCAATAACTTTACAACCTTTAACACTGATTGTGTGCAAAAAAATGCAAATTGCGAATTATGTTTTCTTCTCTAGTGAAGGAAGATAAAAGAAAGAAATAAAATAAAACACTGCAAATAAATATGATTGGAAATAATGAGAAAAAGGAAAAACTAACAACAATGACATCAAATAATAATGTTGTGTATTAAGAAAAAAAGAAAAAAACACACAGAGGGTATAATCTGGAATGCAAACTCCTCTTTATTGGCTTTATGATTTCTTTCTTTTTGTTAGGAAACAAAGAGCGTTTACAAGTATTAAAACATACTCGTAAATACATACTTTTTTACTACTTACATATTTGTTTATATACATATTGAATTGTGGAGATGAAAGATTCTTCAAAAATAGGTAGACGAAATCAAAGATATGGTCCAACCAAAAAAAAAAAAAAAAAAAACAATAAAGTTCGCGAGTTTTATATAAAATGTTAAGAAATCTCCAGCACCACTCCTTGGCAGATGTTTTTTTTTTTGTTTTCTTTTTGTTTCATCAAACGGATTTCGGTTATTGCACTGAAGTACTTTTTGATTAAGGGAATTTTTTTTCCAAATGAATAGAACGAACAGTAAACAAACCAGCCTCAACCGGAAATTAAATGACACGAGTGTATTTCCGAAAAAATAAAAAAACAATAGAATATGAAATATATGAAAAAAAAAGTCAAAAGTTTTTTCGGGCAATCGAAAATTACGTACGAAAAACAAATTTACAATAGGAAAAAAATCACGCGTAAATAATTCTGCGTGAGCTACGAAATGGAATCTATAATTTTGAATTGTGTTGATTTTGTTATGAAAAGGACATGTGCTGAAACAAAGTGCTTGCACTCCATCAATTGAATAGAAAAAGAAAAAAAAAACACAAACACACGCACATACAAACGCAACACAGATCCATATATTATTTGATCAATATATTCAATCAGGGATGGGAAACGTACTTTTTTTAAATCATTTGAATAACACCATACTCTCAGAGTATAATAAACTAAAATATCTAATATTTTCCCGTTTTCACCCACGGCTTTAACAAAAGACATACACACCCCTGTCGTGAATAAGAAGTGGAAATTTCATTCTCTTCGAAGCGATCATTTCGATTCCCCTCGTTAAACAGTGTTAAAGTGTTCAAATTTTTAAATGTATATCAATGCATTGAACAAATTGAACGTGTCGTTGAAGTTCCGTTGAAGACGACATCTATGAACATGGATGGCATGTTGATATATACCTGTCTACAGCTGATTGCATTCGTACAGTGAACTGGTTATGAAAAATATTTAATTTTCTATCTATATATATAAAAATAAGTCCGTATATGTACGTCGCCGAAATAATCATAAACGCGTCGAGCGATTTCAACCAAACTTATACACTACGTAGGCAGTGGCCCATATATGGTTTATATAAAGTTTGGTTAAAATCCGATAACGCATGTGTGTGCGTATGTGAAGTGAGTGTGTTTTTGGGAACAAAACCAACTTTATTAAAAACAAGTGTGTTTCTTTTCTTATTTTGTTTTGCCGTGCGAAGCAGGCAACGGGCCCGCTAGTTTTTTATAAAAATTTATTTTAATGAAATAAAAAGCGTTAACAGTTCAACTCAAATTGTTTCATCGCTATTTACTGCCAACTTTCCAACATTTCCTCAGCAAATGAAAAGAGAATAAATCAAAGAAAAAAGTAAAATTATTTTGAAAAGAAAATTTATTCATCAGGGAATAAGGAAATAAATCGTGGGGAGTGGTTTGATACATTAATTTTAGGTGAAAAAAACGTTTTTTGTGTTTTTCTTCCGGCGGGGTTTGTTTGAATTTGGGAGGATTTTCCGTCATCCCACGTCAAATTTGGTTTGTAAACAGACCGGTTTCGGCTTTGTGCCATCTTCAGTGTTCTCTTGAATACTCAGTATTCAAGTTCTTGAATACTTCAGTATTCAGTGTTCTCTTGAATACTCAGTATTCAAGAGAACACTGAAGATGGCACAAAGCCGAAACCGGTCTGTTTACAAACAAAATTTGACGTGGGATGACGGAAAATCGAAAAAAAACGTTCCTATAAAATAGTTAAACACCAAACAAGAGGATATATTTACATGTATCAATTCAATTAAATCATCATTATCCAGTAGACTTAATGGCATTCCCGCTTAAGTCGTGCCTTGGCTAGTCCTCTAACAATCACATTATTAAATGATTGAATGTCATTAAAAAATAGGGTTAGCCTTAAGTATTTTGTGTTTCAGTTATAAATTTTATTTTATAATTATTTTTATATATTGTGGGAAATATGTAACAGTCCATATGATTTTACTTCCATAGAGTTAATTAAAATAAATATATACAAAAAGTTTTCTTATATAATTACTAATGCTGAAATTTATCGGGATTGTAAGCAAAAATATATTGTTGTGACTTTAGCTGTTCATATGACGAACTTTTCTTTGGTCGCTAAACCAAATCTTCTGTGAACTTTAAGCAGTTTGAAAGCATTCAAACTCATATCTTTATGCGAAACAAATCAAATACAATATGAGAATTATCTATCGTATATGAATATCACAAAATGCATAATTATAGTATGCTTGGAATGCTTTTATACAAACAGTTTAACAAACAATTACACTCAACAAGAGTTTATTTTATATTTTTGCTTAAAATTCACTAAGGATCTCGTTTAGAGCAAGTCTTGCCTCCACAGAAATAGGTTTTCTTTGTTTTGGCAATTTAATTTTAAGTTTTTTCTATAGGAACTCAAAGGATTTTAGGGACATGCTCAAACATTAGCCAAATCTCTCTGGACATTTGTGTATGTTTGTATGCAAATTGTTAAATTCGCTATAACTTGGCCTTTTGAAATTGTAGGATCAACACAAAATGTAGTTTATCTTAAGCGACAATGGAAATTTGAAAGCTCATTAAAAAGCCTGAGGCTCCCATTAAAAGCAATGAGCGGTTCAAAAGTAAAACTGTCTGGAAAATTATGATATCCTAAAAATTAGATACAATCATCTAGCAAAAAGGACATTTTTACTGAAGAAAATGGCTTTGGGGCTATACGACAATCATTTTGAACTGCAAAGGAGTTAAATTTTCTACATTTTAGCTCATTATTATTTTTAATTCAAGGCAAAAAGGGGAGCTCCTAAACAATAAGATCGATTTCAGTTATTTTAAGCGTGAGTCGGTAAGGACTATTTCATTTTTAATTTAAATAAATCTGCTTAGATATTTAGAAACTACGATGCCTCGAAAGCAGATGTCGGGTTTGACAATTAAAATACTTCTTTTAACTGTTAGTAGTGTATTTTCTTAAGTAAACGAATTCTGGGTCTTAGCACTCTGGGATTCAATTCAATTACTATTTATTGTTTTTTCAAACCCATTAGAACTTCATTTTCCATTCCTGCATGCAATAGTTTTAATCAGACACACATACATATATACATATGAACATATTTATAAAGATATGAGTGCAAAATAATTTATAGGGTGTTTTTTGATTTCAAAAGATATTGAAATTTGATATTTTTGTTTTTGTGATTTTGTTCTTAAGGTATATAATCGCAGTGCATTTAAATCATAAAAAAGATTGAAAAATTAAATTCAATTTGCCAACTTTTTGATTCTTATTAAATTTTTTAAAAGCTGAGTTTCAGGTCAATATATGTATGTATGTTGTTTTTATTAGATTGTATTTATTACTTCTGATATTTTTCTTCTCCGTTGGGCGACTTTGTTGGTGAAATATGAATATTGCAAGAAAAAATATAAATTCTAAATTGTATAATATTTGAGCATAAGGTCCTCTTATTAAACAGTTGAAAAGTTTTTATTTTATTTACTATTATACCGATATCTCGGTAATGTTTGAGTATAACCCTGATTTAGTCTATTAGTGTCTATATAACTATAATTTTTTTTTGGTAATATGTATTTATTGTATCTTCAAACTGAACTAACAATAAGTATTCAAATCTTAAATATAAATATATAATTATTAGGCCCAACCAGTGTCCGACATAAACTTAGTGATAGTAACTAATAATACATAAGAGTCGTATTAAGCGGAAAAATATTTCTAAAAAGTTTCATCTGGAATATTGCGTATTAAAGCCGTAGTATCCCTCTTTTTTAAGCGGATGTGTCCAGGAAAGTTCAAGATGTAACGAGCAAGGGGATTAGGATGGGACTCTAGTTTTGTTAAATATTTGCCTGCATATTTTGCAATTTCAGCGGTCACAAGTGGCATATTTAAATCACGATGTAAAATTGCATTTTTCATGTACCATAGAGCTGATGTAATTAACATTAAAATTTTGTTTTGCCTTCGTTGGATTCTCTCTACATTGGAAGCTGAAGCAGTGCCCCATAATTGAATTCCGTAACACCATATGGGTTTCAAAAGCGACCTGTATATTAAAAGTTTACAATATAATAATTATAAATAAAATAAATTTTAACTTATTGAATTTTTTATTGAGCTTAAGGTCTTTTTCAAAGACAATATATTTATTTTTAATCAATAATATTCAATATTTCTACAACCTGTGGGTTCAATTTAATTGAAAAAATTTAAATACAAATAATGAAAAGAAATTTTTAATAATTTCAACACAAAAAACAAAGTCATATTAATTTTCTGTCAGTAGGCCATTGCAGTTTATTCAATAATTTTTAATTATTCGGTTATCGAAAATTTTGTTTGATAAAAATTTTCCAACATTATGAGAGGACTTTATTTCAAAAGGAAACCAAATTATTATAATTTTGTGTCCACATGAATCGTATGTATGTACAGCATGTACAGCATGTACAACATATGAACGTTGTAGTGTTTTATGTGCTGCCAATTATGGTTTCAATTATTTAAAAAAAGAAAATAATTATAATTATAATAACTATCGACACGTGTTTGATGTGAAGTGTTGCAGGCAATTTATATGCAGTTGGTTGACTCATGTCGTTAGATATTACATTTTTGATTACTTGTTTTACATGAAAAGTTGTATTATATTTCTCTTTTACACTCTTATTAAATTTATTTATAATGACTTTCAGTTGGATCATTAATTTGAGTATAATAATAATAATGAATTTTATGCTATTGTTTATGTAGAATAGAATAGGCAAACTAAGTACCTTAAGTATACACTCCTAAACACTTTATGGTATCAGGGATGGAAAATTATAAATTTTTTTCATAAAATTTTTTTGAAACAATACTTTTTTGTTCTTCTGAGCACTAGAAATGGCTTTAATGATCATATTTTTGGTGGAACTCGAATTTAAATCTCATTAGATCCCACTGGAGAATGATTTCGATTTTCTAACGCCTTTCGTGATGGGAAAACACTGTAAAAAAAGTAAATTTGACTACTACCTTTAATGTAGCCTGATGATGATATTATCGTAGATGCTCATAGTGAACAAATCCAACATTTATGTATCAGTATATCACTTATGCTAACCAAAGCATCAGGGAACTGCAACCGCTTAATTGAAGTTGTTCGTGGAATGCTTACAAACCGCTTGCAAATTTATTAAATTTAATTTATTGCAAAAATATAGGCCGAACGTAGCCTTTTGTCAGCCACTGTATATGTAATTTTTTTAATATTCCATTAAAAATGGCAAATAAGAAATATGGTTGACCTTGCAGGACTTGCCGCTAATACAAACTCGTCCCAAGAAGAATTTTGATAGTAATTAAAAAAATTATTTTCGAAAAGGAAAACCGATTTAACAGGAACACTTGAAGTTACTTAAGAGAACACTTCTTGCGAAATTTTCAAGAAATATCTTTATCGAACAAATAAAGATTTAAAAAAAGATTCTGAAAAAAATTTTGACGTTCAAAACGGTTTTACAATTCTGGAAAAACGATCTGAGATAAGTTTTGGAAGTTACTTAGAAAAAAAATTTACAGAATATTTATGAAAACGATCGCTGGAACTAGTTCGTAAACTTTAATAAAAAATTTCAGTAATCTACACTATTTCCTAATTGCTGATTATAGTTTGATTGTGATTATTTCAAAAATTATTTCTTCCAACAATATATACTTACATCGAATCGATTCTAACCACATCACATCACAAGAGAAGCTTGTTTCTTTTTTGTTCAGAACGTCAAACATATTCCGATCAGTGCAACCGTTCAGAAGTTATGAGATCCTTAAATACACACACGCACATACAACACATACATAGGTACATATACATAGTATACAGAAAACCATGCGTACATCCTTTCATAAATATACGGAATAGGTTTCTAGAGCCTCAAAATGCCGAGATCTCATGAATAATCGATCTTAGAAGATCGGAATGAAATCAATCTTCTAAAAAATTAATTTTTGGTGCAAGAAGTTTTAAAATGGCATCGTAAATTCAGTTGAAATTGATAGATTTCAAATTAAATTAAACATTAAGCCAAGGAAAAATGTTTATCAATTATTTTATAAAAGAACTTTAGCTCTTTCTATCAATACGAAACAAATTTATTTGAATATTAAAACTTTTTTCCTGAAGAAGACGCCCAAAAAGTCATCGGAATATTGAATAAAATAAATTTTTTGTTGCTTTTATGTCAAAAGCTCGTTTATGAAAAAATAAGAGATATATATAATGAAAAGGTCGAAAAAATAGTGTCAATTAATTGAAAATGTTGAACCTTAAAGGCTTAAAGCCTCTGTATAGATTTTCTTTAATACGTCATATGTTTATTATTATTATTATTGTTATTATTTTTTTTTTTTTTGAGGTAAAGTAAGAGAAAATCTTAAGCTCTTTAATTTCTATACAAACGTATAACTTTTCCAGCCCTGACTCAAGTACGGATATGCAAATGTAATATTAGTTGGGCATGAAATCACAAATGAAATTAAGTACATAGATAATTCATGCCCATATGATGGTCCAATAAGCAAACATTTCAAATTCTCGCCTTATTAATAATTTTATCTTAATTCCATTTGAACATACACTGAAGTGGAAAAAGAACACACATGATGAATAGTCAAGTATTCATATGCACATGTAGCATGAAGATATGCTTTCTTATGTATTGGGCATATTAAACAATTATTTGAATCACTTAAGCTTAACAAAAATCATTCTCCACCTGGCGGATAACGAGAAGTCTTGAGTCAAGTTAAATTCCGATATTAAGTGATGGCCTGGTAATAACTTTTTAATTGTAGCCAACTCTGTTACCGTAATTATTAAATGAATTACACACATGTACATGTTACATGTATATAAGCAAGTAAGTGTGCGAGTTTTTAGATGCATGAGTATGAAGTTGTTGTAAGGCATATGAAACAATTGGAATTAATTAGAAAAAAAATCTTTTGCTAACACTCTAGTAGGCTTCAGCTAATAGACCGAATGTAATTCTATAGGGATCATAATTGGCCTAAAAGCCCTTTGCTTCACGCAGCTGCGATATGAAAATGTTCAAGGATATTTGAGTCATTTTGGATCTTATTAATTACTATGCTACATGAGTCCTTTTTTCAAGATATTATATATTTCGAAATATCCTTTAAACCCCATATTTAATTGGGAGTATATCCCGAGTAACTTTTAATAAATATTAAATCATTTATGTTTATTCCCAAGTATGTATTTCTTTCAGTTTGTACCCTTATTACAATTGAAAACAAATGGTCTATGAGAGATTAAAGTCTCTAACTAGAAAAAAGATTTCGGACATTTTGCTACTTGATTTTTGTTCTGCTTCTATCGCCGTTCATGGTAAACTTTTGTCATTTTCAATTCCTGGTTATTTGAATTACTTCTCTGCTAATTTGAACTTAAATTATTGAAAGATGATCATATTTAATTTTAGTTGATAAAGACTTTATTTTGTGGCAAGGCTGCTTCGTTCTCATTATTCAATATAACACTGAAGCGAACAGATTACCACTGTTCTGGGTTCCTTTGACAAAGTAAATATATAAAATTATACTTTTTATAGATAATAACAGATTGATTGCACCGAGAGACGATGAAGCGACAAATTATTGTGGTTTTAAACTGCTGTAAAAATGCTTTTTGTTTTCATGTATATTAAGGGAACTCACAAGGTTGTAATAATTGTTGTAAAGCATGCCAAATTTTTTATATGTATTTCATTATATAATCCTTTTCATGGTGAACATGTATAAAAGTTTTATAACGTTTGTAAAACTTTAATATATACAACTGATGCAACAGTTTATTTAACTATTAAATAAATTAAGTTTCAAATCATTAAATAATATGTTCCTCGTGTTAATTAAATCGTTTCATGTAGAAATACTGCCAAATTTACATATACCATATGTTTCATTGAAAAGCTCTGGATAATGTATGCCATGAAACCTTTACCCACATATTGATCGGCATTATACCTGGGAATTCAACGTGGAATAGAAACTGATGCAATTTTACTGATTATTAGTTTTTGCTATACAACTCGCTCTAATGGAAATCATGTATGGGTCTTAGCTTCACACAGAGAAAATATTGATTTGAAAAAGTTTCAGTTCCATTAAAATTTTCAATTTAGCAGCATTTAAGCCAATAATAATATTTAGAAAAGAGGGACATTGTTGCTTTCAATATAATACAAGCGATATACATAAATGATATATGCTGGCAACGGAAACTAAATTTTATTCTGCCAATTAATTTTTATATATTGAATTTACAATAAATAATCCGTTTTTGTCAATAAGAAAACAATTTGTTGAAATTAGTTGAAAAAATAATTCATTTTGATATAAATTATGATGCTCCACAAGGAAATTCTCTTAATCACTTACTTTTACTCCTTTTATGTGTTTAATTGATATCAGCAATATCGTTCTTGCAATGTTTGCTGATGACACGCCACTTTGTTATCCCTTTAAATATGACCTGCCTTTAATAATATGTATATAACAGGTGTCACAAAAGTAGTCAAGGCGCAAAAGTAATGTCATAATTTGAACCGGCTGCCATTTTGTTATAATTGAAAAAAATAGCTCTGTTTTCATAAAAAGCTTATTTTTGAGATGTGTGTCGCTTTATGGGTTGTTAACACTAACAAGGCTTGCATCATTATTATCAAATGCGAAAATGACATCCAATTGAAATTATGACATTACTTGTGCACCACTCATTTCATATGGAAAGGTATGCCGCACATAGGGAGTCATGCTGTACCTTAAAATAAAGCTTGAAGTCTTAGCTCTTATTTAAATGTATTACTTCTTAGATTGGAAATATCACGGAGTCATACAATTTAATTCAAATACACAACAAAATTCATAAGAAATATTAAGGAAAAAATATAAACAATTACAGTTTCCAAAATTTTATTGTTTGTTGCGGCTTTGACTGTTCATATGCCGGCATTTAATTATTTAATATTTCAATATTTTATTCAAAATTTAAGAAATTTTTCCTAGAGAAGACGCCCAAAGAGTATGTACTCGAAATATTGAATAAAATTAATTTATTTGTTTTTTATATAAAGACCTAAATCTCGTTTATGAAATAAAATATATATTAAAACAAAAGAGTCTAAAAATAGTGTTAATTAATTAAAAAAATATATATTTTAGTGCTGTACAAATAATAAAAATAAATGCTCGACATTCCAATACTCGCTTCATTCGAATAAAAAAATATTGAGAATTCTTCCTTATTCATTATGTTTCTGTAGATTTTATTTTATTTGATTGCTTTATTATCATGACAGAAAGTCATAATTTTTAAAAATAGTGTATTTGTCTTCAAAATAATTAATATTTTTTTATACATTTGACTATTCGACTGAAATTGTAGTCGTTTTTGTACATCATAAACGACTAATTACGGCTGTGTTGGTAATAAAATTCTTTAAATCATAAAATATGTAGTTAAAATAGTGTTTTGCATACATTTTCTTAAAGTATTTTTTAATTAATGTAAGTTTTAAAGATAAATTAAAATATATTTTTTATACTGCCAAATTGACTTTTTAAGCCATAAATTGCCCTAAAAATTTTCCTATTGGCTGAAGTAGTCAGCGTGTTGACTATAAAGCAATTTATGACTGAGAATCTGGGTTCGATTCCTGTTCAGTACAAGTCATGTTGATCATCAAGGGTTTTTCTGATTTATGTTAGTGTGGCGTTGTATTGATTGTTGTTGGACTGTTTAAGTGATGAGGGCATATCACTGGTCACTGAACAGTATCGGCAGTGATTAATCAATCCCCCTTATCGTGTTTGGCGATTTTCGACTGCAAATTCGACAATTTGTACTAGATTAAAGAAAAATGTTGCTCGGTATCTTTAGTCTATTACAAACTGTCGAATTTGCAGTCGAAAATCGCCAAACACGATAAGGGGGAATACTCTCTATGCTAATGTACACTATATCACGGTGTCCTCCTTCATGGGTAATGTTAGTACAACAATTAATAAAATGGCTACACAAAATAAAAAAATTAATAAAATGGGTACACATAGCGCTAAAGAAACTTAATGCGTCTCCTAACGCCAGAGGCGCTCAAATTTTGGTATAAAAAAACTCAGAATGGTACAGTTGGTAAAATAATTTAAGCTCCCTCTCTCTGTCTCTTCATTTTCACCACCTTTCCTCTCTATATTATCTCTTTCACAAAAGAAGTAACAACTTGGTTGCTTGAGTGTTACGTCTCCTTATTAAAAAAAAAAGATGTGCTTAAATGTGTCTATGGTACATGTTACTACTACAAACAATACTGCTTAATATTAATTTGGTAATAAACTTATTTAAGAATGACTTAATATTGTTAATATGATTTATCTTGATAATATTAGGATTTAGGCATTCAATCCCTTTTTTGCAAACTCTACAAATTCAATACTATTATCTTCTATATTTTATATGAATATTATTCAACAAATCTATAATGCACTTTCGATTTCTAATTAATTTGAATTAAAAGTGTACAATTTGCATATTAGTGTTTCATTAAAAGCGTAAAACAGCATTCCTTTAATGCAACATAGTTATATCTCAAAAAAGGTTGAACTTGACAAAATGAGAGTTTGCATAGTGTTACGAGTAGCTTCCATATCAAAGATCTTTATCGTAACTTCGTCTTAGCTTCAGATATACTCGTAATTCTGATTTTTTATATAGTATATACAGAGGATATTGAGAATACTTTTTCCTTAGTAGGTTAAAAATTTTGATTTTTTTAGATATTACTATGTTGCATTAAAGGAGCGATGTGTGCATGTTTGTATATATTCTTGTGTAATGTCCACATCGATGTACATATTGTAAGTATGTATGTATTTTGTTGCATAAGTTATGTAAGTTAATGCCTAAAATATTGAATGCATTTATTAAGAGTAGATTTGGTTTACAGTTGTGGTCAAAATATTAAGAAGATCGATGACATATCTACGTAAAGGCATCTATTCCTGTTGGATTTAATTCACTATTTTTTTATGCAAGAGACTATTAACTATACCGAATCACGTTTAATCGATTTCTATTGTATTCGGTAAATGGCGCAGAATTGATTAAGAGTCAGCAAAAACTATAAAATATGGGAAGTAAAAACATTTTGCCACAAAGCTTTGAAAAATTTTGAACACTTTTTAATATAATAAAGCAAAAACTCCTTATGTTGGATAAATGAAATCTAAAAAGTATTAAAATGCCTTTAGTTGCAACATTGTGCAAAAGCATAATATGAAAAGATGTTGGAAAAAAGAAATTCAAAACGGTAAAAAATTTTAATTTAAAATAAGTAAATAATATTTTTGTTAGCAGATTTTTTACATATTTTTTGTAGCAAATTTTAACCTATTTTTCAATAAAATCTACCATATTTTGTTGATAAATTTTTGGCAACTCAAATCGAAGCCATTTCGCCTTCAATCGTCAACGCTTTTCTTTTTAGCCCTGTCCGTCTTTCCTGTCTGTCCTTGAGTCAAGCGTTTCATAATTGATTCGAGAAAATCCATGATTACCGTATTTTGGCATCCTTTTTAGCTTTATTCAAATATGGGGAGACTTCATTTTTAACCCCTTTTGTCGTTACAAGGTGTACCTGTTCAAAACATATGAAAAATCTCTGATGATGAAATTCTCAGTACCAGCAGAACTCAGACGAGCCCCGGTTTCCAAAAGATTAAAATTTAAAACGGCTTGGTTTGAGTAGCAATAGTTAGAATTTGTGTACCCCGAAAAACGTATCCTAACAACTGAATTAAATATAGAAAAAAATAAAATGTTATATTAATAAACTTATTGGCAGTCGCACAAGTTCTTACCACCACTGCTAATGCATATAATGTCATATACATATATGTACATGTATGTATCTACATTCAATATTTCATTATAAAATTATTCAATTTAATGAATTTCATTCTGAATTCTTTTTACAGTTTGTTGCAGTTGTTAATGCAACAACTTCGTGCTACATACTCGTACAAAAAAAAACAAGTATGAATGTATATAATATTAGTAAAGCAGTATATGAAAAAATTTTATATTTTCCATCTATGGCAATTCATTCAATGCCAACATTGAAAATTTAATGAAAAAATATATCGATGCTACGTCAGTATGTAAGTATGTACTTATTATTGACGTAACATGTCTATGTCGTGCTCTCAACAGACTCTAATAAAAAGTTTAAGCGCATATAATAAGTGGTGATTCATTATGAGATAATTTTTTCATTAGCGAAAACTTGCTTGATGACAAGCACTATAGCGCAGAGACTCCAAGTATTTATAAACAAGTGTCTACGAATAATATGTCGTATATTTTTGCCAAATACAATCACAAACACTGAGCTCTGGCGGTTAAAAAAGGAGAAAGTGGAGATGGATAGGCCATACTCTCCGTAAACCTATTGGTAGCGTTACGAGGACCGCATTAGAATGAATCTCCAAGGAGGTCGGCGCTGCGGTCGTCCAAAAAATACATGTCGTAGAACAATTTTAAATGAAGTTAAAAAAGTAAACAAATCTTTTACTGAAATTTTAGCCGTGCCAGAGAGACTTTCAGTTCTCTTTGGCAGATCATCCTCCCCCATTACCTGGAACCTTTAATACTTCCACATATGGAGTTAAAATTCAAGAATTGGGAATCAAAATATCTTTCAGACTCCCGGCCCCTAATATTGCATACCACAAGCAGATTTATCTATCATGAAAAGAGCAGTTAATTAACTCAAATTATATCGCATATTAAAGAGATATCCGAATTATACTAGAGAGCAAACTACAATTAGGTCTCCTACTTGGTCCAAGAATGCTTAAAATCTCTAATTCAAATGGCATATCGTTCAAATATAATCTTTGAATGGGAGCGTAGATGTGGGTGCATTCACGATGACTAAGAGAGGAGATATACTGATGATCGAGATATTGATGATGGACTCATGCATGCGGAATGCTGAGCCTAAATGTTTAACAATAGGAACACTCTGACCTCACTATGATAAAAATAGGACAACGTAATTGTGGAATTTTTCAGCTTTTGGCTGAATTAGTTGGCGATCTGACTACAAAACAATTTATGACTGAGAACGTAAGTTTGACCCTATTCAAGATTTGATGTACATTAGTGTGACATTCTGTCTCTGTGGCCCTCTTTCGTCAGTAATGGTTTTAGCAGAAGCGTAGTAAAGCAATTAATAAAATGGCTACTACACATCAGCTTAAGAAAGATCATGCGTCTACTTAACACTAGAGGCGGTGCAATATTGCTATAAAAGTCAATAAAATACGCAATATCAGAGCTGTGTAAGAATTAATCTTTATCATTTCCACCATCTATTCTCTCTACGCTCTTTTCCAAAGAAGTAACATTTTAAGTTGTATACATTAATTGCCTGAGTGCTAATTCTCTTAAAAAAAAGAACACGACATCGTGGCTACGGCCACTGGATACTGACGGTCGAGCAACCATGCCTTAAATTGATTTATACTGTCTTTTTAAGACAAAATCGGTTTAGTTGCCTCTCATAACTATCAAGTAAGGAACTATGACCAATAATTTCATTTGGAGTAACGGGTTGGATTTGTGCTGAATCCCTGTAGATCAACCCGTAGACTCTCCTACAAGATCTTCCACTATTATCACCTCGACTGTTAACTCTTTTTAATACCTTCTATCTCTATAAATGTCACTCCCCTCTCTCTTTCTCAGACACTTTCTTATGAAAGACTATAAATTTATAAACTCATAGTTCTTGGTCTTACTCTGTCGATAGCCTGTTAAGTTAACCTTAAATTTTAGAGGCCAAAATTGCAACAAATTTATATCCTGCATGAGTTTTGAGACATTCTATGTGAAAGGATATTAAGATTAGGTTGTAAAAAGTTGGCAGACAGAACCACATCGGTCTTATTAAAATCCGTCGCAAAGCCAGGGAAGCCTGTTCGTTTGGTAATCACACCTTAAAATCAAATAGGATCTCTTATGAAGCTTGCGGTAACACAAAAATCCTTTATTTCTTGCAGCAAATTATAGGCAGAGTGTCAAACTTATTTTTGCCACTTGTTGTGTACCGTATGTCATACTTTTTTGTAATATACATATACACATACACATGCATATATTGGTTTGCAATCAAAGTATGTAAACATCGTTGTATCATACCAACATGCCTAGTTTATCTATGACTTACGTCCCAGGAGCAGTAAGCGCGATGCATTTTGCACCTTGATCACGATCATGATGATGACGAATATGACAATGAACGTTACCTACGTACAACCAGCAAAGGCGCAAAGTGGTTTCGGCCAGAGATCTGTGCCTACAATTTCAAAATGCTACGGCGGCAAATAACGTAATTCACCGGCTACAAGTTGGGATCTAATCGGCCAGAGTTACTTTATTCATTTAATGCCAAAAATCGGCGAGACCCAACAAATACCAAATGTAAACTACAAAATTTAATGACTACTAACCTGACTTTGTAAATTTGAAAACAAAAACATGTATGTGCTTTTTTATTGTTGTTTTCAATATAAAAACTCTAACTCTAACACATCTATTTCGCAAATAAATTTACCTGGACTAAGAATAACTGGTGTATCGAAATAAACCTCTTTTGTCCCAGTTCCCTTATTGAATTCATTTTCATCGAAATCGTTATTGTCTTATTAAACCATCATATCTACGATCAATGAATCTTGTTCTAATCATTGGCGTTTGCTCTACACTTTACAGAATAATGGATGACAAGTTTTTACTTTCACTAAAATCACTGAGTCCTTGGAAATCGATAGCATTTGCTATCATCCACACCTTAAACGTGTTGGCCTACAGTGTGTAGTCTAATGCTATCCAAAGCTAGACATTCAGATAAGGCGTACACTGCAAACAACATCTTTTACGAAATTTCATTCGAATTGGAGTTAAGGTGTCCTACAACGAGAGTAGGTAGCTAATTTACAGTACTCCGATAATATTTATGTATTTTTTTAGTTGCTCTGCCCAGAGCCGCCAATTTTACGGAATCCACATATTGCAAAACCTAAGCTCCATTCTCGAGCACGAGCTCATCTACTGAATGTTTTTATTTTTGTCATGAATATACACGTCCTTTAATCCACATCAGTGTTAGCGTCTTTACCGATGCACATCTCTTATGATTCAGAGCATATTCTTGCCTCAATTTGAATGGAGCACATGTTCACTTGTTGTGTGCATTTAACTAACGACAGGTCGCCCTGCGCCACCACATGCATTGGCTACATGGTAAGCATATGCTGCCCCACCCTTTTAATGAAAAGGATACGATACTGAAAATATCTGCAAGCCCGATTTTGAGTACGCAATTGTATAAGATAGAGAACAACGTTTAAGATGAGTTTCATTTAATTCATTAAATGATAATTATTTCTGATTCAAACTTGAAGTTTTGTAACAAAACTTTAGTCATAAAACAATTAGTTTATCTAAGGAAAGGCTTCTGCCTTTTTCACTGTAAAACAACTTTTGTGTATTTAAATTGTCTTGACTATCCAATTTTATTCCATGATGCCTAAAAGATATAGCGTAAGCTGATCTTGCAGATGTGCTTGCAACATTGAGAATATTTAGAGCTGCTAACTGAAATTGATTCGAAGGACCACAAAACAAGCTGAGACCAGCAGCGTATAACATGTTAATAAAGTAAAAAAAAACGAGATGGTTCATTGACTGTGCCATTGACTTTATTTAAAACAAAATTGCAAATTATATTCCTAAAGAAAGTGAGTTGAAAGGATGAAGAACCCCAATGTTTGAAAACCAAAGCTGAAAGTGAAAGAGACGCTTTTTACCACTACTCCAAGTATCACATTGATAGGGAATTTAATACAACGACGAAGGAACTTTGCCTACTCTTCGCCAGCTGTATGCCTATAAATTGGATAGAAAAGCGAGGCCTGGCTAATTAATATGGTAATTCGTTATTCCAGGCATTCACTAAATGGAAACCTTTAGCCTGGTTAACAAATTCCAACTACGGCTTCGACATTTTGTACTAGATTAAATAAATATGTTTCTCCATCTCTTTAGTCTATTACAAACTGTTGAAGTTGACGTTGAAAATCACCAACCGCGTGAAGGCCGCTTGTTCCAAATAACAAGTGAATTGTAGCCGTGTAAAAAATAAGCCGAATCAGAACTCCTTGAGAATGGGGTATTCAAAGACATTTAGCTAAAGGAATATAAAAATTTTCTTCTCATTTAAAATCATAAGAAAATGGCAAGAATCGCTGTCTGAAATATTGAAATCGCTAATTGCAATTGTTGGCCCTGTTAAGCAATAGCAACGGAGGGCCAGTCAGTAGACTTTCATTAGCATGAAATACCAATTTGAGATTTATTGCTTAAACTTATTGTTTTGCTGCTGAAAATATTGAAATGCACGAGTTTTCTCATATACTCGTTGAAAGTAAATGCCAAAAAGTAATTATTTTCTAGTGGCGTTGCTCTTATTTAGACATTATTACCCGTTCCCCATTTATTCGGTTTTAAGAATCAAATTGGCGACTTCTATTCATCCAGTTTTAGGTGAAAATTACAGGCGGCTCAGTCTATCTTTAGTAACAACTACAAAGAAATTTCTACACTTTTGTGCATTTTTATAACATGCAACGACTGATCTAATTCTGTTTATCATCACAGCATTAGGATATTGTTGTCCTAATAGTCAGGCATTTATCCATTCAGACGGCCAGTCACTTAACAATTCATTCTGATGACTACATCTGATACTCGTTGAACTGTTGCTTAGCATCCACCCATCGTTATGCTTTCTTGGTTACTCAGAGCAACCAACCATCCGGGGAAAATACAATAATAGCGGATAGCGCTATTTCAGAGAATATTGTTACGGCTATAAAGGAAAATATGTGTCTAAAATTCGATTACTGACCAAAAAAATATGGGATTGGACGATTTATTACTTCTAAACAAGGAATGAGCTCAGCTATGGTAACACGCAGTGTGTGGTGGAAACCTCCGGTGGCAAGACCAATGTCTGATAAGGCCGTCAAAGAAGTTAATGCAATAAATCCAGATCTTATGTGCTTCAGTGAAGCAACAATTTTCATTTGTCAAAAGGGGAGATGATATGATCTTAAACATACTTCTTGTTGTTGTTGTTTGTATTAATGCTGCATTGATGTTGTCTACCGAGATGGATGGATGGCTGATCGTTTGGCTAGTCGGTGGTAGTTATGTACGTCTAATGTGCTAGTACATCCTTGCACCATTCTAGAAGTGGCAAATAAAAACATAAATATGATATTCCACCAAACAAAAAACTACACAAAGTACAAACGACATGCACATACATAAATAATTAAGTTGGCTAAAACGAAATGGAAAAGAAACGACGAAAAACACGCAACAAAAGAAACATTCTATAGCGCGTGCTGTACGCATAATCATCACAAGCTTGTCTGCTTAAGTAAAAAATCGAATTATATTTGCAATTATTTGCGCATGCGCCCCTTCACTCGAACGAACTTCAACTGCATCGTGCATGAGTACGTTGCACAGATGTACAGTGAGTGAGTGAGTGATGCATTGTTGAGTTCTGCTAAAAAGCTGTAAAAGATTCTACGTTTTTTTTTTACAACATTTACTGTGCGGTTTTTATCTTCTTTTTTTGTTTTTGTTTTTGCTGCTCTTAAAGTATTTTGTAATGTTTATTCAATAAACCTGCCGCGCCAGCTGCTTGTCTGCTCAACATTCTTTCGCTCATATGAGCCAACCGTAGATGGATGGACGGACAGAAATGATTTTCAATACAAAAAACAACATAATTTTCGTCTTTTTCCGTTTTGCGTTTTGCTACCGCATTTTAAAAATTATTTTTTGTTCTTGGTTTATTCTTTAGTTCTTATTGAATTGTATTCATTCGTTCTTCTGTTGCAAATATTCTGCATCAATAAGTGCATTGCTGCATAACGTTGCATTGAACAGTTGCATTCTCTGGCATTTGTTGCATTTATTTTTTGTTGTTATTCAAGAACAAGACTGTGGAATTTTCGTTGGTGCGTGTTTGGCACATGTTACTTATTCGCACAAAAACACTCACTCTGGACACACAGCGACACACTCCAAGAGCATTATATGTACTTACATGTTTGTACCTTTTGGAGGAACCATGATGTATTTATTCCAACAAAAGTTTGTGAGGTTTTTGTATGATGTTTAGCTTGCAAAAATAGTTGGTCCACCACATGCGCCAAACGTTGCATGTTGTGTGCCTGTATGCGTGCGCTATTTTAATTCTTGTTGCCGTGTTGTTTATAATGATGTTGATGATGAATATTGAGTGCCAGCACTTGATAAATTCACGCATAACAATTCATTTTTATCAAGGCGCTACACTGCGCCTCAGCTTATAAAATAGTTTCAATGGGTTACATGACACAGCAAAGACTTAATTTGAGATAAATTTAATTTGGAATTATAATCAGAAGAATTTGGTTGTGCACTCCAAATTGGCCAGTTTTATTTTTAATGAGGGAAGAAAATTTTTCACAATTTTTTTTTTTTCAAAAGTTCAAGATTATATGTAGTTTCCTCCATCTGAGTGCAAAAAAATATATTAGTTGAAAGTCCGTCAGAAATTTCCAAAAAAAAAATTTTTTTAATGTTTAAAAATCAAAATTTAGGCCAGAAGACGAAAATTTTATTTAGTATTTTCATTATATATTAACAAAAAATTTTAATTAATTAATTTTAACAAACAATAAAATATTAAAATAGTTATTTTGGAGAATATCTCGAATAACAAATTTGATAAATATTAAAAAAAAATTTACTACCCCAAAAATTCTAACAAATCGAAAACAAAATTTTCCTAATACACAAAAAAAACTCCATATAATATTTCTGTTTGCTCTAAAAATACATGATTTTGTACTTGAGCAGCTCAAGTGTATTTCTAGAGTCAATTGTGACGCTGATTTGACGAATCTGCGGTCCGCTTTCGCCTAAGTTCTAAGTCGAAGCTGTACAAAGCCATTTTATAGTTTTATTTTTGTATTCTCGTACGACCAGTTTCACTTAATACAACTCCAAATATAATCTCTTATCATGCTTCGTCGCAGAAATCCTGATGATGTCTCTCGATTTTCCGGAAATCATGACAAAGTTTGCCTGCAGTTGTCACGTTTTCATTGCCAAAATATGCCAACGCTGCTCTTTTTTATGGGCGGCAAACTTCGTGTAAAGTTATACCGACACGGTTCTATTGCTAAGTCCTACATTACGTCAAACAAAGGAGAATCTTCCTGTAAGTATCCAAGCCATCACGATGGTCGATTTTTGTGTTTTTCTTTTTCCTTTTCCTGGTCCTTGAGACTTCTTAGAGTTAAGAAGCGCATTATTTTTAAAATACAAGCGAATACGTACCAGCGAAAATTAAAAAAAAAATCAGCAAAGGATTTTCGTTTCTCATTTAAAAGGTCTTCGGACTTTTAAATTGTTCTTTGAAAATAAAAAAAAAATATATAATATATACACTGCTCAACAAAACAAAAGACGTAGAGTTTTCAATGCAACTCGCAAATACGCTAAAAGCCACATTGGAGCAAAATTATTTCAAATTCAACAATAACATATATAGACAAACCAATGGACTAGGAATGGGTAATCCAACATCAGCAATCCTAATGGAAATGTTTATGCAAAATTTAGAAGAGAAATATGTCGAGAACCTAAAAACCAATTTCGGGGTTACATTCTATGCGAGATACGTAGATGATATTATATGTATACTGGAAGGAAATAAAGAGGAACAAATTCTGGATCTACTGAACAAACAACACAAAAACATAAAATTCACAATGGAAGTGGAAGAAGGCAATAGCATAAATTATCTAGACTTAACAATTCGGGCAAACAAGAGCTTAAATAGGATCGAATACGAAATATACAGGAAACCAACTGCTACAGACACAATAATACACAATTCATCAAACCATCCTCAACAACACAAAAACGCGGCAATTAGACAATTAGTAACGAGACTTGAACGAATACCACTAACGCGGGAGGCATATAGAAAGGAGTTGAAAATAATTTATAGCATAGCGGAAAACAACGGGTATAGGAAAAAATTGGTAGACAAAATCAGAAGAGATATCAAAACAAGTGGGGAACGGAACAAAGAACAGGAGCAGGAGAAGAAAGCTTGGGCTACTTTAACATATATGGGCACATCAACATACAAACTTGCTAAATTTTTTAGAAAGCACAACATTAACACAGCATTCCGAACAAATAACAATTTGGGTAGAATACTCCAAGACAGCACAAACGAGACAGACTGCCTGGATAAACAAGGAGTATACAAATTAACTTGCACATGCCAACACAGTTACATCGGACAAACGGGACGAAAGATAAAAACCAGATTTCGGGAACATATGAGAGACTACAACAAAAAAATGAGAGAACCAGGAACAACACCAGAATCGAATTTTGCGAACCACATATTCAACAAAAAATGTACACCAGCGCATATTAAAAAAACGGTTAAACTGTTACACATACAGCATAAAGGACGGCGGTTGAACGTATTAGAAAACATGGAAATATACAAACAGAAAACTTTTGACGGAAGAATAATAAATGAACAAATAAACACTGCCTCGGACATAATATTTGAACCATTAAAATATTTTTACACAAAAGAGAACAATAATTTAACGGAACCGAACAATATAACAACAGATGTACAAGACAAAAGGCCAATCCAAAAACGCACAATCATAGATTACTACCTGCATACAGATAATACACCTATTAAATAATCGCCGCGCTATAAAGACAGGGAGCACAGACATGGTATATAGAAAAATGAGAGGAAGAGGTAGCAGGTAGAGAGAGGGAGAGAATGAGAGACACATAGGCATAAAAGGACGAGAGAGAGAAACACAAAGGGGCAAAGAAAGCAAAAACGAACCATACAAAAGACAACGTACAGCGAGAAAAACGATTTAGTATTCGAGAACACTGAAGATGGCACAAAGCCGAAACCGGTCTGTTCATAAACCAAATTTGACGTGGGATGACGGAAAATCATTCCAAATTCAAACAAACCCCGTCGGAAGAATATCACAAAAATTAATATATATTATTTATATTATAAAAATAAAACAATTACATCCTGATTCCGACCTATTTTTTCAGGAAAGAGTTTATCAGCTGCATATAATACGATTTAAATGAGCCCGTTCATCATGGCGGCTCTTCGGCGCTAAATGAATATTTTTCCTCTCTTAAACGATATTGTTTCATTTAAACTTGGGCTGTTTTTTGTCTGAATGAATTTCCGCTTGAGCCGATTTTCCTTTAAGCGAGATAAAGCGCTTTTTTAAAAAGTTTTTGTCTGTGTTTTCGCTTACCAGAATTCGATTTTGAATTTTTAAAGCACTGAAACCAACATCAATTTAGAT
Organism: Germaria angustata; assembly: GCA_963681545.1. Taxonomy (NCBI): domain Eukaryota; kingdom Metazoa; phylum Arthropoda; class Insecta; order Diptera; family Tachinidae; genus Germaria; species Germaria angustata. The sequence continues at coordinate 27,229,849 of OY813000.1, forward strand.
TTTAGATTGAAGCCATTTATTTTCAAAAGGATGAGAGAAATTTTTAGGAAACGGGAAAACCCATATCTTTCTTTGTCGTTGTGATAGCCGTGCAATTTGTTCCATTTAAAAAATCAAAAATAATTTTTATATAGAGAACCTATTTTCTAATGTCCCATAAATTAAAAAAAATCATCTCTATTTTTCATTTGGAAGAAGTTTAGAAAGAAAATTTTATCAAAGCAACGTTCGGATGAAAACAAAATTTCAAAAATTTATGATAAAATATTTTGGAAAGGAATCAACGTTTACATCAATGCTCTTTCTGTAATGAAATTAAAGTCGATTTTTTCAAAAGAAAATTTCTTTTAAACACAGTATTTAGGCATTTAGAGAGGTTTTCCAAAGAATGGAATCACTATTCTTATACATACTTATCGAAGTTCCTCAAAATATTCGGGTAGGCGGTCTTTGGAAATGAACGGGTCATTAATTTTATATTATTATTAACGTAAAAATATATGAAAAAAAATTTTTTTCGCAACAACTATACAATGCAGCATGCAACATTGGCTCTACACACCAAACGCAAAGGCAGACAAATGGAAAAAATTATATAAAAGAAAACAGCGGACACGTCAAAATTAAAACGCTCCAATCAATCGAATGATCACAGCGTTTGTTCGTATCATTAAAATCAGATGCGGAATGTTGATCGTGTTGTTTTTTTTGTTTGTTGTTGCGTTAAATGTAAAAGAAAATAAAAGATTTCATTGTACTGCCAAATAAGGATTTGTCACGTGCGATTTGTTACTTTATATTCAGTAATCATACAATTGGCGGTATTGAAACTGCAGGCTACAAGATCGGGCAACTACGAGTAGCATCATAACCATCATCATCATTCGTAACTCATACATAAATAAATAATAAATTACATGGCGATGTGGATCTCAGAATTTGAAAGGAATTAAATTTCAAACTGTTTTTGATGAAATTTGAATCTAAAACGGGTGCAAGTGTCTGCTATACAGAGAGCTTTGGGTGAAATATGTCACAATAAAAAATATCCGTCATGGATATAGAACATTTCGACTCCCAACACAATAAAAATATTCTTTATTTCTGTTTGGACCCTTTTCCAAAAATAAATTGCTGGCAACGTTGCAGGACTGTTAGAAAATTTAATTGTTTTGTCGGTGTGTGTTACCACATCCTTAATTTTCTTTAAACTCCTTTAAAACCCTGCATTATAACATGAACCCATTCATATAGTGAAGGCGTTAAATGCCGTTGCATCATTGATTTCCAGTGGTCGTTTGTTCGATCATTCTAGTGTATGCGGCATTTTTGCTTTAAATCATTTATCCTCCTAATATGGGTTTCTTTGTTGAAATCGACTGCAAAACAGACATTTATTTGTCCTCATGTATGAATATGATCAAAATACAGAGACGCGAATACATTCGTGAAAGGAATGTTCTCGTACCCGGTAGGCGCCGGTTTTTAACCATATTAAAATAGTGGACATTGTATAGTTCCAATATTAATGACCCAGTCCATATGGCCAAACTACAAACTTCTTACATAAATATATGGTTTATGTGCACATAAGTATGTTACTGTATTTTTCTACATGTGTAAACACAAATCATTATTACGAGTGCATGGCTCCTCATTGGGATTCAATTTATCACCAGCCTATGAATGCCGTCTACTTGTGGTAACAAAAAAACAAGTCTTTTGAAATTCAACATTTGCTGAAGATGCAACGAATGATGTGCTGCCTGCTAAGAGGAGGAAACTCTAATTACATGTTTAGCACATTTGTCGCAAGTACAGCTAAATGTTAATACGATGCGAGTATTTTTATAATGCTTTAATACAACTTTAATAAACCTTAAATATTTTATCATTAATTTTAAAGGAGTTTTTTTTTTAATTTATACTATCGTCATACATAATATCTAATAGCTTGGCACGTGGCACTCTATCCTAGAACGATTTTTTTAAACATTTAACTATTTTATTCAATTGGGAATTATAAAAAGAAAGATAAAGAAGTTCTCTTAAGGACATTCAAATATATTTTTGGGGTAATTTTTTATAGAGTACCTTTGACAAAAGTAAAATTTGGAAAGAAGTTTTTTTTTAATTTAAAATTAATACTAAAACTTATAAAAAATTTGTATATGTTGACTACAGTGCTGACAAAAAAAAATCTTCTTCAGGACATTAAAATATTTAACATAATTTCAAACAAAATGAAAACAAAAATTTTTTTAATATTTTCAATACAAAAATTGACAAATGAAATGAATAAACATTTTTAAATTTCCTACATAAATTATAAATTTTTTAAAATTAATTGTTTGTTGTGGCTTTAGCTGTTCATATGCCGACATTTCATTGGTCGCTACACCAAATCGTCAGTGAAGTTTAAGCAGTTTGAAAACATTCAACCTCGTATGCTTATGCCAAATAAATCAAATACAATATGAGAATTCTGTATTGTATATGAATCATAACAAAATACATAATCATAGTTGGCTTAGAATGATTTTATACAAAAACACAACAAACAATTATTCTCAACGTGAGTCTATTTTATTTTTCTTTCAACACCCGTACAATTAAACGCCCGTTGATCAACCATGCAAAAATGAAAAATGAACAACTAATCGTTGTTGTGTTGTTTGTATAAAAGTATTCTAAGCCTACTATGATTATGTATTTGATTATGATTCACATGAATTCTCATATTGTATTTGATTCGTATGACATAAACATCCGAGGTTGAATGTTTTCAAACTGCTTAAACTTCACTGACGATTTGGCGTAGCGACCAATGAAATGTCGTCATATGAACAGCTAAAGCCACAACAAACAATGCATTTTGCAAAAAATCTAAATGTTTTAACGATTAGTTGGGGAGAATATCCCGAATAATAAATTTCAATATTAAGTATTTTTTTAAGTAGCAAAAATTAATAAAATATTTTTTCTTTTCAGTGTCCCTTTCTGCTCTTGTAAATTAAATGCCTATAACTTTGAGCTAAATTATCTGTAACTGTTTTACAATTCATTCTCTGTGGTATTAATAAATTAATTATTTCTAATATTTCTAAAAAAAACGGCACTTGCAATCACGTTTTGTTAGGTTTTGTTTTTTTTTTTTTTTGAGGCATGTATATGTTGCATTAAAGGATCAGTATTATTCTATACTATTTGTTTGTACACATTTCCATTCCTTTATTGTTTGGTATGTTATAAAAAAAGCAAATTTCAAATTGTGGAGTGCAATTTTAAGAATTCTAACATGTATTTAGAATCTTTGTAAATTTTGAAATTCAAATGAAAGTCGTACACTATTATTGGCCAATAAGTGAGCGTTTCACAAGCGTGAGTTTAGTTGGCCGTAATTAATAGTCCTTAACGAATAAGTTTTTTCTTAAAAGTTTTCATAAAATCCACCTTTCCAAAACTCCGTTAGTGTATTTCAATAAACTTGAAAGATCCAAAGGCTGTGCACCATTTTAATATTGTGGGCGTAGCACATCTCATATGTGTACAAAATAGATAATTATTATCGCAATTGAAAGAATGCTGAAATATTTCTACTTGCAATCCAGGTAGTTAAATTTAAAATACTCACGATTATTTAAGCAGGCAAATTATTATATTTAATTGATGTAAAGAACTATATCAGAGTATGATTCTTAGTTTAAAACAGCAGTTTTCTCCTCAAGTCGAATGCAAATAATCTCCCGGACAGACGTTGATATGAAAAACATATTGAAGAAGGAGGACGAAAACAATGGAAGACTTTCGATGTCATACAATCTTTTGTAATGACTTGCATAATATAAAAATTATTGATATGAATGTACGAGTATTTAATAAAATCATTTATTGCTTTTTCGAATGATTTACTTTAATAATTTCCTTAATAATCGTCATGTGACGGCATCGTCTACGTTCGGACGAGGAAATTATTCTTGCAGGAATTCTTACTTCATTGACAAGGGAGGAAAGAGGAAGAGCAATGAATATACAAATGATATTCATTTCTCTATCTCATCCGTTTTGTTTTCTCATGTGTATTTTTATTTAATTTTAACATTACTGTTGCGCCACCTTGTATTAACACCAATGCAAACAAAAATTTTACATGGTGAGGGCCGTGGTTTAATTTTTAATTATGAGATATGAAAATATTTTAAATGTGTAAAAATGCACTTTAAAGGTAATATTTTTAATTCTTTCTTCGAGTTTTATGATTCTTTTCTGATTTTACAATTTTTGTTTATATGTCTATCATTCAGAGAGGTTTTCGAATACATTTTTGATATTAAAAATTTTTATGTTAAATTCCAAAAAATTCAATAGTAAAAATAGCAAAGAAAATCACAAAATATTGTAGTGCATTCATTCTATAAATAAGATTTTTTCTTAATTTGTTTTCATTTTTGTTTTATTAGAAGAACGTTTTGTGCAACAACTTTACGCAGAAATTGAAAAATTCATATTTTTAAAATTATAAAGAGGTATTAAATCGTATAAATTGTAAAAAACTCAATCAATTAATCCATCCGGAGCCGTTGTAAAAAGCTAGAATATTTATGTATATGAATTAAATTTATATAAACAGCTTAAACAAATAATTTTAATTAATTTTTATTTTTGAAAAATTCATTAAAAAAAAATCAAAGACAACAGAGCACATTATTGTTCATTGCAGTGCCACGAATCTATGTGTACTTTTAATGAAATTACAAATTTTTTATGTAAAGTTAGTGTAAATTTGCATAGTATATCCAAAAGTTTCGGATTTCGGAAAGCGTGCTTAACGTAAGTTGAGTACCAGTATTCCGATTTTATTTTTTTTTAATGTCACATTGAAAATTTTTGATTTTCAAATACGTTTAAGTTTATAGTTTTTCAAAACGAACTGATGAAAACTAAACTAGTTTTGAAAAATTCATGTCTTTTAAAATTTAAAAAAAATATATGAAATTGCTAAAACTGAAATTCTTTAATTGCTAAATCGTAAAATTTTTTATATTATAAATAAAAGGAGCCATAAATTAATCCATCTTGTTACAGAGCCAATATAAAAAATTAAAGCATTTGTATAAATTAAATTTTTTTAAGAATTAATATCCAGTCTCTTAAGTTTTCTTATGAGATTTTTAAATAAGATCCACTTACCACATTAACAAAATCTTGAAATGTTATGTAGCCCGGTCCAATAGGTGATTTAGCCTTTTTTGCTCTCTCCAATAAAAGTTCACGTTTATTCATAGGCACTTGTGAAATAAATTCTGGTGATTTTAAAGCATTGATAAACTCATCTACAATAATTTCACCAAATCCTTCGGGATCAAACTGATAGTAAAATTGTACATTAAAATTAATATCACTCATATAAACTGTTTTTCCTGGTACATACCATATCAAATAAAAGTTTCCATTTCTGAAACATAAGAAAATATAAATTGAAAGTTAATGTATTATCAATTAATTAACACTATTTTTTCGACCTTTTTAATATACATATCTTTTGTTTTATTAACGAGTTTAGGTCTTTTTATAAGAAACAAATTTATTTTATTTCAATATTTGGGCGTCTTTTTTCCTGAAGAAGGCCCCCAACGAGGAGTGGAAATATTGAAATAAAAAAGATTTGTTTTTCTTTATAAAAAGACCTAAGGCTTATTAATAAAATAAAAGTTATTGTATAATAATAAATTGTATAAATATATAATGTGTTTGTGCAAATGATAAATAATTTGTATCATGCAGGACTTCTTAATTCAAGTAAAATTTAATGAACAAACTTTGATATACATACTGGACGAAAACTGTATAAGATCGTAGTTATTCTTAATATATTAATTATTTCTAGAAATAAGTGTCAAAATATCTTAAAATATCAAGCCGATCGGCCGGAAAAGTTCCTCCGCTTTGGTAAAAAAAAACGTACTCATTACAGTTGTTTGGTAAATAAATCTCATATTGAGGAATAACATTAAAGTATTTAATTGGAAAGCGATCAGTGTGAAGCTAATTTTTCAAATTTTACCGCAATTTATCTCTATTTTTATTTCATTTATTGCAGCAGCAACTATATTTTTTTCAGTTAGGAGTTCTATATATGTAAAAATATATGTACATATATATTAAAAAAATACTGTCATCATGAAATAAAATCTTAAATTTTAATTTACCACTTTAATTTATTTTTAACGTAAAAAGTCTTTCTTTCTTAATTTATTTATTGATATTACTTACGATACTTTTCGAGTAACATCTTAAGGATTTCTGTTTAAAAACTTATGACTTTTAACTCTAATCAGTATTTTCTTGAATGACGATAGCACATCTCAAAATATATTGAAATAGTTAATAAAATAAACGATTTTAAAATTCGCTTAAAATTTTCAGAAAAATAATAGTCCCATTCCCAATCTTGCGCACTTGAGATTGCAAATTCCTGCAATTGTAAATTTCCCCATTAATTGTTCATGACCTTTTTTGCTGCTTACAAGACGCTTATGACCTCTTACCCCTATTTTTGAAGCTTCTTCAAGATAATTTAATAGTTCTGTTATGCCTGCTTCCAAAGGCGAATTGATTATAAGGTAGCCCTGATTCAACAACTAATACAACAATGTCTAATAATAGTTCTAGATATTTTTTTTAATCTTTTTGAGAATTCTGATTTGTGTAATAATCCAGCACAAGGTCTTCTTATGAAATAGGAAATACGAGTAAATACTTTATAAGAAGACTTTGTGCTGTATTGTGAGGCAAATTAGAATACAAAAATTT